>CM055118.1:511889535-514599407 GCA_029206835.1 Rana muscosa
GCGGACATACAAGGGATGGTCAGGGACTGTGCGGACATACAAGGGATGGTCAGGGACTGTGCGGACATACAAGGGATGGTCAGGGACTGTGCGGACATACAAGGGATGGTCAGGGACTGTGCGGACATACAGGGGATGGTCAGAGACTGTGCGGACATACAGGGGATCATGGTCAGGGACTGTGCGGACATACAGGGGGTGGTCAGGGACTGTGCGGACATACAGGGGGTGGTCAGGGACTGTGCGGACATACAGGGGGTGGTCAGGGACTGTGCGGACATACAGGGGGTGGTCAGGGACTGTGCGGACATACAGGGGGTGGTCAGGGACTGTGCGGACATACAGGGGGTGGTCAGGGACTGTGCGGACATACAGGGGGTGGTCAGGGACTGTGCGGACATACAGGGGGTGGTCAGGGACTGTGCGGACATACAGGGGGTGGTCAGGGACTGTGCGGACATACAGGGGGTGGTCAGGGATTGTGCGGACATACAGGGGGTGGTCAGGGACTGTGCGGACATACAGGGGGTGGTCAGGGACTGTGCGGACATACAGGGGGTGGTCAGGGACTGTGCGGACATACAGGGGGTGGTCAGGGACTGTGCGGACATACAGGGGGTGGTCAGGGACTGTGCGGACATACAGGGGGTGGTCAGGGACTGTGCGGACATACAGGGGGTGGTCAGGGACTGTGCGGACATACAGGGGGTGGTCAGGGACTGTGCGGACATACAGGGGGTGGTCAGGGACTGTGCGGACATACAGGGGGTGGTCAGGGACTGTACGGACATAAAGGGGGTGGTCATGGCAATGACAAGCAGAAACTCTGTCTCACCTAACTATAAATGTAACATCTCATTGCAGCAGCACTTGTCAAACACTGGAGCCACAGACGATCCTGGTGCCAACAGGACAGATGATCACTTTGAGTCTCCGAGTCCTCCGTTCCCTACTACAAGCAGGAGAAGCCGACTGTCCACTTCGAGAGCCCGCCCTGCAGTGCATTCTGGGAGGTGTAGTCTCTTCAGAGCACAAGCACCGCCCGGCCGAGTCTAGTATGTGCTGTGGAGAACTACATCTCCCATCATGCAATGTGGTGCTGGCTAGGACAGCGGTGGAGCCTGCTATTGGCTGCCGCCGCTGATGAGGAGGATGTTACAGGTGGGACTTCTAATGTTTACCGGCGGTGATGTTCTGTCACGCTAATCTGACAGAACGCCGTCCCGCTCGCGGGTCACCCCGCCAGCCTGGGGACACTGATCGCGACTGGGGGACATTCCCTTCCACTCCAACACACAAGTTAGGCAATTGCGAGGCCCTTGTACACCTTACTACTTTGCCTAATTAGAGAGCCGCCTCTCTCTCTCTCTCCATATGTATATATTGTGACAGCAGGAAGGTAAAGTCACCTGGTTGCATCCAGGGGGGTAGGTATATTTCTCCCAGATTCAGGCTTTATGCCGACTTATACAACTAGGGAGAGAGTTGATGAAGCCCAGCTGAGGCTAGTGGGCTCATGGATGATTCATACCTCTAGGGAGAGTGCTGGGCGTCGTGCAGGCAGGGAGTTGATGAGACCAGCTGAAGCTTGTCAGCTCGTTTAAGGCCTCTATAAAAACTCCCAGCTTCATTAGGTGTTTGCTCATGCCTGGACCCAGACCTGTGTGGATTGTCTAGGGAGAGTGAACCCCTGTGCGGTGAGACAAAGCCTGTGTGGCTATTTGTTTGGACATTTACTAAACCAGGGACTTAGGGACTAGGACAGCACCAGGCTGATCCCAGTTGTTAGTTAGGGAAACCTGCATGTTTAGTCAGAGGTCAAGCTGACCAGGATTTATTTTGTTTATGTTTCTTTTTGCTTTGCTGTGTTTTGTTACTGTAAATAGAGAAATAAACCGCACCTTTTGATCTTGAAAACCACAACCTCCGTCTGCTGGGCCTGTTTTTGTGTGGGGAGCCCATCCAGGGGGTCACACACACCTGCTACCGAGCTAACCCCCTCACAATATATATATATATATATATGAGACACATACACACACATATATACACACACATACACATATAATATATTATATATACATACATTATATATATATATATATATATATATATATATATATAAACAGCAGGCAGGTAAAATCACCAGGTTGCATCCAGGATGGGAGATATATATGTCCTAGATTCAGGCTTTATGCCAGTTTATACCACTAGGGGGAGTGCTGGGAGTCTTGCAGGGGAAGAGTTAATGAGCCCAGCTGAAACAAGTGGGCTCGTTAGGGCCTCTACAAGAACTCCCAGCATGCTAAGGGAGATGCTCCGACCTGGAACCAGATCTGTGTGGATAGTCTGGGGAGTGTGATCTCTGTGCGGTGAGCCAAAGCCTGTGTGGTTATTGCTAAGAACTTCAAAAAGCAGGGAGCTAGGGACTGGGACAGCACAAGGCTGTACCCAGTTGTTAGTTAGGGACACCAACGTGTGTAGTGAGCGGTCAAGCTGACCAGGATTTATTTTCCTGTTTCTTTTGTTTTTGCTGTATTTTTTTGTCTGTATATAGTTCAAATAAAACCACACCCTTTTGTTTTCTCCTACCACTGTCTGCTGTGCCTGTTTTTGTGTGGTGAACCCATCCAGGGGGTCACACACACACACACACACACACACACCCGCTGCCGAGTTAACCCCCTCACAATATATATATATATATATATATATATATATATATATATATATATATATATATATACACACACACACACACATATATACACACACATACATACTTATATGCACACACACATGTATATATATTTATTACACTTACACACACACACACACACACACACACACACACACACATACACATATATATATATATATATATATACACACACACACACACACACACACACACACACAATGTTGATATTCCTTTTTAACCCACTGGTGCTGATATTAGGAAGAAATAAGCCTTCTTCCTCTAATCACACCAGCTTCTCTCCCAGATTCTCCACCTCTGAGCTGGTGAATCTGGAAGGGAGATGTTTCAGTGGAAGAGCTGGGAGATCTTTAGATCTCACTTTATTAAACTGGCTGTTTTGTGACAAAACGGTCATGTGCTGTGATGAGAAGCAGAGAACATGTTCTCTGCTCCTGATCTCAGTTTATTAAACCGGCAATGCTCTGAGATAAGCGGTGATCATCATGATCTTGGCTTATCACGGTTTATTAAACGTACACCATAGGGTGATGCAGCAGCGTTGACTGTAGGCACAACACCAGATAGGCCCAGCGGCTCAGATTGCCCGGAAGCCTCTGGTCTTTCAGGGGATACAACACTAGGGATACGACTAGGTTCATCAGGAACTACTGACGACATAGGTGTGCCCTTCCCTGTAGTGTTAGTCCCGCTCCTCTTTTTTGAAGACATTTGCTAGCCACAAAAAGGGAGTACTTGGGTGTAGTATTTAAAAACACCTCAAAAAGGGAGACCCTTTAATAGGGCTCACCAAGCCCCTATGTAACAATCCTGCCAAGCACCTTTAGCCTGCCAAGAAACCCGGGTAATGAGAAATGAACCGCTGCAGGTGTCTGGTTTAGAACCTGCTCTGTGTCCCACAGCTGTCTTCTAGAAGCGCCACATGTTTGGCATATACAGCCATATACAGTTTAAATAAGCTGGCTGTGCGCTGGGACGTTCTGCACATGCGTGCACACGCACGTGTGCAGTCCCGGCGAATTTGCACATGACGCAAATCTATGTGCGCCCAATAAGGCTACTGCGCCAGTGCGGCCAAGCCACGTGCGCCGTGGCTGCGAGCAAACTGGTGAGCCAAATGGCATCCTTGCGAATGCACGTGCGCCATGGCTGCTTAACACTGAGTATAGCCGCACTCTTGCGAATGCACGTGCGCAATAGCTGCTTGACAACAACTGGTGAGTATAGCAGCACTCCTGTGAATGCACTGCGTCATGGCTGCTAAACAACAACTGGTGAGTATAGCAGCACTCTTGCGAATGCACCCGAGCCCTGGTTGTCAAACAAAATAAACTTAAGTCCAGCGACGCTTTTTCGAATGCACTTGCGCCATTGACTGCAAACAACTGTTGAGTACAGCGGCACCTTTGTAAATGCCTGTGCGCCCTGGTGAAACCAAGGCAAAATGGCGCAGCGTTGTGCGCCAGCATACAGGTAACAAGGTACACTTTGCAAACACCCACAGCTAGCCCCTAGAACTCCCCTGTATGGTCACCGCACACAGGTGTCCAGCCTTCAGCTAGCTTCACTGATTGTTACAATCACTGGGACACCCCATATATATTATATATATATATATATATATATATATATATATATATATATATATATATATATATATATATATATATTTTTTTTTTTTTTATTATTTATATTATAAATAAAAAGGGGTTTCACTTACCCATCCAGGTGCAGAGCCCAATCTTCACCCATCACGGCGGGTTCCTGTCACTTGAGGACCTTCAAGGACTGGGTACCCTTTTCATTTTTAGGGTCCACTCCCTTGGACCTGTACAGCACCCTGCAGGAATGCCTTAGTGCTGTAGTGTCCAGGATTCCACTTTGCAGGGTCCAGATCCCGGAGGCCAGATTACAGGCAAAACCTCGCAGGATCTTGAGTCTTCTTTGCGAGGCTTGGGTACCATTTATCTAAGCTATAAAGCCTGTGTCAAATGGATCCGATCAGTCGATCCCTTGATTCATTTAAGAACCGTTTGTGGACCTAGAGACCTGGAGCTCAACAAGCTCAAACAAACGTGCCATCCACCTTGTAGACACTGGTAAAAAACTAAAGTAACTTCCTCTATGGGAGGGGTTATATAGGGGATCACTTTCTGTCTAAAGACCTTGGTCTACCAGTGTCCATTCACCTGATGATGGAGTATAACCCAGAAGGTAATGAATATTAGCCCGACTGTGTCCCATGATTTATGAAAAAGAAAAGTAGTACAGGGAAAGCTCATTTGGCTATACGTCTCCTGTGGATCACAGGAGTGCAGTTTGTTCTGCACTCCTGTGACCCATTTTAAGCAGACAGTGGGCTGAAGTCTGCTGACATCACATAGCCAGTCCAAATGCCTGGACTGACAACTGGCTCAGCCTCAGTGATTTGCGGAGAGCCTGAGCTGGGCGATCTTGCCCCCTCCACAGCTGCTGCAGCTCTCTGCTAGGAGAGCTGTGAGAACCAAGCGATCTGCAGGGTTAGATCACTTGGTTCTCAGTGTAAGAGGCGCCGGGGGACAGATGCAGTATTGAAGTGATGCTGTCCCCACCTAGCCAAGTATGATCCTTATGCCGCATACACACGATCGATTTTTTTGACGGTGAAAACGGTGAAAAAAACGACTGTGTGTAGGCTCCCCGGCAGTGTTTCCCTATGGGAAAACTGCCGTGGAAAAAAATGATGGGAATCACGACGAGAAAAATTAGAGCATGTTCTAATTTTTCTCGTCGTGATTAATGCCGTTTTTTCCCGTCGGGAAAAATGACAAAAAGCCCACACACGGTCGTATTTCTCGTCCAAAAGAAAAAATGTAATTTTTCCAGACGGGAAAAATTATCGTGTGTACGCGGCATTAAAAAGCCCATACTTCTCCTAATACAGTGATCAGTGCTAATAATATAATAATATCTAGGGCAATCAAAGGTTTAAATATGTGCCTAACAAGGGTTTGTGTGTATACTGTGTGCTACTTTTACTGGGGATCTAGTTGTAGAACAAACATGATCCCCTGTCACTGAACACAGCTCTGTGCTCTTTACATTCACAGGGCTGTGTTTGGGGAAGCTCAGAGCCGATCACTGAGTGCCAGCGGTTAACCATTGGAATCGGTGATCGGCATGTGCTGTCACCATACCTCCCAACTTTCAAAAGTCCCAGCGTGGGACATTCAGATCTTCCCTCTCCCCTGCTAGGCTAGTCAAAGTTGTTGAGCGGGACATGTGAAAAAAAAATTGTGACATAATCGGGGGGGGCGGGGGTCGAGCACTGTTTTCAGCTCAAATCTGGGGGGGGGGGGGCTTACCTGCTGGTGGTTCTTTCCTCCTCTTCACGATTCCTGCTGTGCCTTCTCTTCTTCCTGCTGTGCGGGAAACAGGTAACTCTCGCAGGACTGCAGGAAGGAGGAGCCCATGCGGGTAAAACCAGCAGAATCCGTGACAGTTGGGAGGTATGTGTCACTAATCAAAGCACCGGCAGCCACGCGCCCCCTGCCCACGTACTAGGTATGTGATTCAATGCAGGGAGGCCACTTTGCCTGCGTATATCCTCATGATGCAGTCGGCAAGCGGTTAAGGATCTCTGGGAGGTGCTTCATTGGACTGCAAAGGGGTATTTTTGGTGAAAATCTTTATAGGCAGAACATTTTTGGCAGTTTCCCAATTGATTGTATTCTGAAGAGATGGGATTGAGTTGTAACCTACAGTGTCCTTTCTACCAAGTATCTAAGGCTGGGTTCACATATATGCGATTTAGATGTGTTTTAGACCGCGTCCAATTCGCATAACCGGCGAGTGTGATGGCACTTTGAGTGAGTCATTTCAATTATTTAACGGGACTAGACAGGGGTGCCCCCTCTCCCCTCTCTTATTTGCTCTTACCCTTGAACCCTTCCTGGCAACTATAAGACAAAATACAAATATACACGGGATTCAAGTAGGTAATAAAACCCACAAATATGCGGCCGATATTTTATTTTTTATTCAGCAGCCCCGTATTTCGCTTCCTAACTTAATGACATCTTTTTCTACTTTTCAGACACTTTCTAATTTTAAAATTAATCTTTCTAAGTCCGAAATATTAAACATCAACCTACCTGGTAGGGAGGTGGAAAGTTTAAAACCCCTCTTCCCTTTTAGATGGGTTCAACGAAGCATGAAATATTTAGGAGTGAATCTTACGCCTCATACTCAGTCCTTATTTAAATACAATTACATCCCTTTATTGAATAATATTAGAAAAGACCTACAAAAATGGAAGACGCTGACACACTCATGGCTGGGTAAAATAAGCATAGTTAAAATGAACATCCTGCCTAGAGTCCTTTTCTTTTTTCAAATGATCCCATTGGGTGTACCTATAGGCTTTTTTTCCCTGTTACAGAACATGGTCTCCCGCTTTATTTGGAAGAACAGCCACCCCAGAGTATCCAAGGAAGTGTTGTTTCGCTCCAAAGATGATGGGGGACTGGCCCTTCCAAATTTTAAGATGTATTATAATGCTGTTATTCTATCTAGAATTGCTGAGTGGAAATATGCCAACAATTCCAAACTTTGGGTGAGCCTAGAATATGCTCTTAGTAGCACAGATTTAGCAATTGTACCCTGGCTACCACGTATACATAGGCATCTTGCTCCAGGTACCTCTATATTGACTACTTCCACTCTTGATGTATGGGATGCCTTACATAGGAAGATCTCATGGTCATATGCTTCTCCTTTGTTACCACTCTTAGACCACGATTATTTTTTACCTGGCTTATTAGATCCGGGATATAAGACGTGGTCATCAGAAGGACCTCTTATTACATCAGGTTCTTGGAACAAATACTATTAAGCCTCTTGGGGAAATTCTTGGCCTTAAGCTGATTAGGTTTCTAGACATATGGAGATATAGTCAGTTGCAGGGCTTTCTTAGAACTTTACCTCAGCCGCTTAAAGGGATACAGGATTTAAACAGTATTGAGGAAATCTTTAATTTAACGGAGCTACCTGAACATAGTATCTCGGTATTTTATAAATCACTCATTAAGATCCAAGGAGACATTTATCCTCCCTTCTTTACTAAGTGGGAGGCAGATCTGGAATCCAACATCCCAGACAGCCAAAAGGATAAGGTACTGCAGCTGACTCATATCTCTTCAATTGCATCAAAGATGGCCGAAGTCAATTACAAATTGTTAACTAGATGGCATTACACCCCTTCAAAGCTTCATCAGATGTTTCCCACTTTGTTGGAGGAACTGTGGGAACAGAGCAACTCATGCTCATATATGGTGGTCATGTCCAATTATCCGCCCTTATTTGTCTAACATTATTCGTATCATTCAATTAATATCCAGTATTAATCTTCCTATAGATGCATGGACCATTCTTTTCCATGCTACTAAGGAATCTGTTAGAAAATATAAGTGCTCTTTAGTCCCACATCTGCTCAATACGGCTAAAGCACTTATACCTACCCTTTGGGGCCAGCCTGAGACTCCATCCGTGAAAAAGTGGTTTCAAAAAATATCAGGAGGTTCATCTATGGAAGAAATTACCCATCGAAACAAGGACACTTTTCAACGACATATTTTAACTTGGACTCCATGGATGGAGTTTAAGGACACTATAATCTACAGAGAGACACTGGCACAATCTCATTGAGATGTAATCTATAAATACTGAATAAGTTAATTATATCTTTAGGTTGAACCCTAGGGGCTGTTGCTGGACATATTCCTTAAAGAGTCTAAAATATATTGAGACATATATATTATTGGATACTTTGCGTGCCGGCCTATCCCTCCCCCCCCCCTTTTTTTTTTTTTCCCCTTTCACATACAAGTTGGGTCACTTATCTTTCTTAATATAGCCAACTGCAGAATAATTTCTCAGTTCTTTAAATAGTCCAATAGATTTTAACACTAGGATTTTAGTTAGAAGTAATCCTGGGAATCACTTTTTTTTTTCTTTTTTTTTAAAGGATAACTAGGGTATTAACACTAGAACTTCACTACACAAGATACTGGGGGGAGAAGGAGGGGACTTTACTCCCCTGCTTCCCCCCCCCCCCTTACACAAGCTTTCACCCCTTTTTTTTTCTTCTTTCCTTTCTTCCCTCATATATTGGTGGGGGCACTTGACCTGGTTACATTTTACCCCTATATACATGTTTTGTCACTTTACTTACACAGTCCCAGATAAACTTATTTTACAGTCACTCATATAGTCCATTGGTGGATTTTAATATTGGTTGGGGGTTTTTCCTTCCTTATCTAGGTTTGAAGAAATTTTTGGAATCACTTTTTGTCACTTTACACTATGGATTCTCTCTTAAAAGGACACTAACATTAGAGATCTAATATATAATTAAATCATAAAACACTTAGGAGGACATTTCCTCCTTCCCCCTATATTTCCCTCTTCTCACTTTCCCCTCTTTTTTTTTTTTTCCTTCTTCTTCTCTCCTTTTTGGGGAATTGTTGAGACTGTATATGGGTTTTATGTATTGTAAAGTGTATGATATGTTGTTGAAAAATTTATAAAAAAAAGATATTATAAAAAAAAAAACACGCGAGTGTGACCATCTTTTGATGGAGACGGTTCACACATGTCCGGGGCAGCTGCTGTGCGGTTTTGAAAAGTGTGCATTTTTTGCACCTGAACTGGTGAACAGAAACGCACAGGACTACAAACCCAGCCTAAGCCCCCATTCACATTGGTGCAATTTGACAGATCAAAATGCATGTCAGAGCCTATCGCTGGTAATAGGAGCATCCCAATCGGTGGGACGCCGCACCGATTTCCAAAAGTTGTTCCTGCACTACTTTTGGCAACTTTGGGGGCGATGTCAACAGAAATCTGTGCATGAACCCTCCCAGATGTCTTTCAAGTCGCCCCCACGAGGTCGGACTGAAATGCGGCTTTGAAAAATTGTACGAGTCCACCTGAACTTGCACGATTTCAAAGCCATGTTCAGTGTGAACGAAGGCTTAAGGGTTAGAGACTTCAGCCACTCAATATACAATCTGGGGGGGGGGGGAAAGGGAGACATACCGTATTTATCGGCGTATAACACGCACCGGCGTATAACACGCACCCCAAGTTTAGGAGGAAATTTTAGGGAAAAAACTTTTAGCAGGGAAGTTTAAGGAAAAATAACTTACATTTAAATGCAGCCTTGTCAGTGTCCATTGCAGCCTTGTCACAGTGCAGCCTTGTCAGTGTCCATTGCAGCTTTGTCACAGTGCAGCCTTGTCAGTGTCCATTGCAGCCTTGCCCCAGAGTCCATTTCAGCCTTGCCCCAGAGTCGCCGTGCAGCCTTGCCCCAGAGTCGCCGTGCATCATTTTAAAATTGGCGCCGAGACTGTGCGGACGCCGCCGAGAACGCCGGGGACGCAGGGACTGGGCGGAGCCGCCGCCGAGATACACATAGCCGAGTGTACTCGGCTTTTCTCGGCTCCGCTCACAGTCACGCCGAGTCCCGCCCTATGATGGACATAACACAGGTCCAATGGCGGGACTGGGCGTGACTGTGAGCGGAGCCGAGAAAAGCCGAGTATAGCCGAGTACATTCGGCTATGTGTATCTCGCTCCGCTCCGCTCACAGTCAGCGGAGACAGCTCAGGGATGTCAGTATCGGCGTATAACACGCACCCACGATTTTCCCCTGATTTTCAGGGGAAAAAAGTGCGTGTTATACGCAGATAAATACGGTAATTAAACTTTAAATACATCAAGAGGGTGAATAAAGGCACATGACTTCCAAATAGTAGGAAGAACATTTTTAAAGCTAGTATAATTACCAAAAGAGTAGTTGAACATGGAATAGACTTCCAACAGAGGTAGCGAGTCAGTCAACAGTAAGTGGGTTCCAGCATGCTCTAGACAAACCTAGATCTATACTCAAAAAAAATACAAATAAAATTGGGCAGACTCGATGGACCGCTTGGTCTTTTTTTCTGCCGTCACTCGTTTATCCAACACAGTGTGAGCTGTGATGATAGGATAAAAGTTTATTAGATTGCACTGTATGGGTTTGTCTTCATATGTAGTTTTGGTAAATTTAAAGAAGATTGTAGTGTGTATGGCCACCCTTATGAAGATTGGGTCTTGTTTTTGGACATATTTATGAAAATTCCTAAAGCCAGTGTCTAAAATAGTATTACTGACTGCTTAAAACTTTCATATGGGATTATTTCCTCCAGTAATGATACATGTGACAGATAATGTAGTCTGCATTGCTATAACATTCTATTTTTTTTGCATATGCCCATAAACTCTACTCATGTACTGAGGACAGCCACACGCAGCCATTCATGTCTATGGATAGATGTACACAGCGCCTGAGCAGAAGGGAGTTCACTGGGATATACGTTGTACTGGCTTAAGTGCCTGCGTGCAAAAAAAACCTTACAGGGGGGCTGATGCCAAGCACAAACTACACTCGATCTTAGCTAAAAGGCCAAGAAGTGATGCCAAGCGCAAACTAGCCACTATATCTATTGTATTCACAAATATTTTTTAAAAACACAACTGCCATAATTGTTTTTTTTTATTTGCTTCAAGTTAAGCACACTGGTAATCACTCGTCTGTTACAGTATTTTTCCACCCTCTCAAATTCATGAATTAAAACATAACACAGGATTTAAATTTTTGATATTGTTTATTAGTCACCACACATCCGTATAGGCATGTTTCCTATAATTCCAAGCTCATATAAAATGGATAGAGTAGCAAAAACAAGATACATTATTAAACAGATCACACCCAACTTCTTATCAAGCTTCCATCCATTTACATGAACTGCCACAAATAGAAAGATGATGGAAAATAAAAGAGAAATGGTGGTATACGTTAATCCAGTACTGTTCACTTCCACTGGTGTTGAACGGTCTACAAAGACTGTCTTAATGAACCAAGGAACTCCCAAACACAACATGTCAAACACATTTGAACCTACAATGTTTGACATAGCCATGTCTCCTTTACCTGAAATCAAGCCAAACAGATCACTTTTAATAGAGGTATATCTATAGACAAATTAGTACCACATTTTGAAATATCGATAAATATAATCTTTTTATTGCTGTTTTAAAGCGTATATAAAGCAAATAAAATATAGTATATTTCAAATTTATAGCCCTTTGCCTTAATTTTTCTTTGTTAGGCCTTTTTATCTTTATTTTCACCTGGTGAACCTGCCAGTAACACTTTTCCTGTTCTAGTACTCACTGTAATGTATACATAGAGGAGCAGCATTGTTACCTAAAACAGGACTACAGAACACCACTTCTCTGAAACAAGTGAAGGCCAATGGGATGCACAAGTGTTCCATGCAGGCAATCCTATTCATGTCAAATTGGATGCAGTGGCTGCTGCTCCCTAATGGACAGCCATACGAGTGCAATGGCCTAAACACACATTGGGGTTGATTTATTAAAACGGGAGTGCGCGAAATTTGATGCAGCTCTGGATAGAAACCAATCAGCTTTCAGGTTTTTAAGTCAAAGCTTAATTGAACAAGCTGAAGTTACAAGCCGATTGGCTGCCATGCACAGCTGCATCAGATTTTGCACTCTCCAGTTTTAGTAAATCAACCCCAGAGTCTGCATTTGGGGCTGTGGGCATGCACAACTGTAAAATTGGGAACAAGCCTGGCTGCTACCAAAATGAATTAGACATTTACTTTAGTAAAAGAAAACTTTGAACAGGCCAAGAGATTTGCTTTAAACACTGAGTGGGGTCATAATGATGAAAGCCATATACTGGGCACTTGGTGAAATACTGTAAGTTAATGGACTTTGTTAATGAAAATTAAGCAAGTAAGGGGTCAACCAAAATAAATGTAGGTTTGTGTTATTCCTAAGCTGAAAAAACAACTTAAGTTAAAGCTAAAACCAAAAACACAGGTTTAATATATTGCAGCTTAGATGTGGCAGTTGCGTTATTTTCCCCTTTTTAGCTCCATGCACATTAGATCCTGAAAAACTGCTGAAACATTGGATAAAGAAAATGCTAATATTCTGTATTTTTGCAGTGTTTAGGAGAAGTAGCATTTTAGTTAATAAACGGGAGCGGCCGCTGGCGTCCTTAAAGTGGAGTTCCCCTTAAAATCCATACCAGACCCAAAAGGGCCTGGTATGGATTAGGGGACTCCCACACTATTTTTTTTTATTGCCAGCAATTTAGTTGTCATTCAGCTGTCAGTGGGCTATCCTGCTCACAGCTGAGGAGTCATCTGTTAGGGATGCGGCAGCTGGCTTCCTGGCCTACTCCTTATCAACCAGCTATAACACTGGTTGGTTAACAGCGTTGGAGAGTTCACAGTTTTTTTTCTGCTAGAAAAACACTCCAAAAACTATTTTTTTCCTGCTCCTAGACGCTGAAGCTCAAGAAACGATTAAAGTTTAAAGTAGTGTGCATGGAAATTAAAGTGGTAGTAAACTCTGTACTACCACTTTTACCTACAGGTAAGCCTATATATAATAAGGCTTACCTGTAGGTAAAAAGAATATCTCCTAAACCTGTACAGTTTAGGAGATATTACCCTCGCAATAAGCCGCTGACTGCAGCGGTGCATGCGCAGCGGGGATTCTCGGCTAAAGGCCAGCAGCCGCCGGACCTCGCCTGAAAGAAGTCTCCCGCGCGCATGCGCAGGAGTGACGATACCCGGAAGACACACTGAGGCAAAATTACATCTCCCTCGGCGTGGACCAGGTAAGTTACCGACGCCTCGTTCTAAAGTAAGTATTTCATAATGAGCTAGCATGCGTTGCATACTAGCTCATTATGCCTTTTAGGTATGTAAAAAAACAAACAAAAAAAAACGCAGCAGCGGGTTTACTACCGCTTCTAACTAATCCCAACAGGCAGACAGAGTTTAAGACTTGTTGATTCAAACTGGCAATTCATGCACAAGTACAAGATACACCCAACTGTAATGGTATGCATGATACCCATTTCTTTTTCATACATTATGGGACACAGAATCAGGCTAATATTCATTAACTGCTGGGTTATACTACATCATCAGGTGAATGGACACTGGTAGACCAAAGGTCTTCAGACAGGAAGTGATCCCCTTTATAACAAATGGTTTCAAAATGAATCAAGGGATTGACCAATCAGATCCATTTGACACAGGCTTTTATGCCCAGATAAAATGGTACCCGAGCCTCGCACAGAAGACTCAAGATCCTGCAAGGTTATGCCTGTAATGCGGCCTCCGGACCCTGCAGAGTGAAAAACCTGGACACTACAGCGCTAAGGCATTTCCTGCAGGGTGCTGTACAGGTCCAAAGGAGTGGACCCTAAACATGAAAAGGGTACCCAGCCCTTGAAGGTCTTCAAGTGACAGGAACCCGCCGTGAAGGGTGAAGATTGGGCTCTTAGTTTCTAAGTGGCCCTGCGCCTGGACGGGCAAGTGAAACCCCTTTATTTTATTATTGTGGGGTGTCCCAGTGATTGTAACAATCAGTCAAGCTATAAAATGAGAAAAAACCTCTAGTTTGTGGGATTTTGGAGGCAATGTAAAAAATATGAGAAAAACTCAATTAAAATATCAAAATATTTATTAGTACACATGCCACGTGAAGCGGACACATGTATGAAAAGAGAACAAATGGTACAAAAAAGCACATATATATGAAAATTGTACAGAAACTACATAGATCTGACATAATACAAATCTTCCGAAGATGAATACAATAGCCTGAGTTGACCGCTCGAGCCAGAAGCAAATCAAAAGAGGCTTGCCCAACGCGTTTCAAACTGTAAACGTCCTTCTTCAGGGAATTCAAATGCATTCACTTCTACAAGATTAAATGTAGATGGATACGCCGCACTTGCCACGCCAGATCACGTCAAGCGCCGGTCACATGACGCAACCGCACCAATCAGCGGCGCGTCTGCCATCGGCGCATGTAGGCAGCAAAACAAGGCAGCGAGGCTGAAAAAGCTGGCCCACGGTCCCATTACATGCCCGATGTGATGCTATCCATCGCGCCCCGCTGGAGAGAAGGGCACGATGGGTGACCACAGAAGCCTGATCAGCCCCAATTCTGGTCCGTTCCGCACCGCAGGAAGTGCAGAAACGGCCATCTTGAATGTGGGCAAATTTAGGGGATACCGATATAAAGGGTAAGAAAGATGGTGCTGGGTTATGATGGGACAATCAGACATGGAGTAACAGTGTGAACTGGTACCCAGGATATAGATCCTTCTCCCAGAACAATGATATGGACGGGGAGCGGGCCATGGACTAATACCACCGGTGCCGTTTTTAACCTATGATAGGAATGTGTCCCTAACAAGGAAAAAATTGATAGGGGGCAATTTCCAATGAGGAAAACCCCCTCCCCGGCACCGGATATGAACATGTAAAATTGGGAAAAAAAGAAATACTGGATAGAGAGATGTGACGGGCCACCCCAAAGATAAACCTCTGGTTGTGTCACTGACCAATTGGATGCATGCATGGGAGCACATCAAGAAATCCTTTCCGCCCAGGAGATCATATATACCTCCGCAGAAAAGACTGTTAAGAACATTAAACATACAAAATGCATATAAACAACAATCTATATATATCTCAAACCCCACATGTGTGTCAATGTGTCTAGAAAAAAGAGAGAAATCATCCTGCATCCATTGATATGGAGAAAAGCTGGAATAACAGAGATAATTAAAAATTGAAAAGTCAATTTCAAACAAGGATGGGTGGGACATCAGGGTATATCAATAAAAGGAAAAAACAAACCCAAAACAGAAATAGAAACAAAACTAATCAGTCTTTCCAGAGCTAAAGCCCTCCAGGAATGGACGAAAACTTTCGACTTCATTCAGACCTGGGGGCGTGGTTGCCCTAAGGTGCCTGATCCAGCGCATTTCCCGCTGGAGCAGGACCTTATTCCAATCCCCCCCCCACATGGAATATGAATCCTTTCAATGACTGGTTACTTAGCTCATTAGATTCAAATTGAAAATCGTCATCTGATGTACAATTCCTCCTGATTCGGAGGAACTGGCTAAAAGGTATGGATTCTTTGAGTGTTGTTGGGTGGAAACTGGCTGCGTGCAACATCGTGTTGCCAGCCGTCTCCTTCCTAAACAGTCTGCTTTGGACTTTCCCCTGTATATCTTTAGATATAAGGATATCGAGAAAGTTTAGGAAGGAGACGGCTGGCAACACGATGTTGCACGCAGCCAGTTTCCACCCAACAACACTCAAAGAATCCATACCTTTTAGCCAGTTCCTCCGAATCAGGAGGAATTGTACATCAGATGACGATTTTCAATTTGAATCTAATGAGCTAAGTAACCGCCTACTAGCGAGAGGTTATAGTAGATCCACCTTAAAGAAAGCTTTTAACAGAGTAAAGGGAATGGAAAGACACACTTTGATTTTCAAAACTTCCAAGAAAAAGAAAAAAAACTCAAGAAGATAATACTTCAAGGATAATTTTCAAATTCTCCAATGAGCACAAGAAAATCAGACAGATTCTAACCAAATACTGGCCCATCCTCACTGAGGACCCAATCTTTAAGACACTAGTACCATCCAAACCAATGATCACTTTCAAAAAAGGCAGAATCCATCGGTGGCATGTTGGTCAAAAGTGAATACAAGGGAGAGGCTAGAAAGGACGCATGTAAAATCTTTGGGACCTATCCTTGTGGGGCATGCTCTCAATGTACTGTCATTGGCGGAGGATCCACACTCACCTTACCAAATGGGGAGACCTTCACACTTAGGCATTTTGCCAATTGTAAGACACAAGGTGTGGTCTACTTGATGGTCTGTCAGTGCGGATCTTTTTACGTCGGAAAAACAAGACAGGAATTAGGGAAGAGAGTGGAAAAACATATACATAGCATGAGGATAGGGAATCTCTACTTGCCTCTTGGGAGACACGTAGCAAAAAAACACAGATATAGAATGCCCAATGTAATTTTTTCAGTCATTGAAAGGATTCATATTCCATGTAGGGGGGGGATTGGAATAAGGTCCTGCTCCAGCGGGAAATGCGCTGGATCAGGCACCTTAGGGCAACCACGCCCCCAGGTCTGAATGAAGTCGAAAGTTTTCGTCCATTCCTGGAGGGCTTTAGCTCTGGAAAGACTGATTAGTTTTGTTTCTATTTCTGTTTTGGGTTTGTTTTTTCCTTTTATTGATATACCCTGATGTCCCACCCATCCTTGTTTGAAATTGACTTTTCAATTTTTAATTATCTCTGTTATTCCAGCTTTTCTCCATATCAATGGATGCAGGATGATTTCTCTCTTTTTTCTAGACACATTGACACACATGTGGGGTTTGAGATATATATAGATTGTTGTTTATATGCATTTTGTATGTTTAATGTTCTTAACAGTCTTTTCTGCGGAGGTATATATGATCTCCTGGGCGGAAAGGATTTCTTGATGTGCTCCCATGCATGCATCCAATTGGTCAGTGACACAACCAGAGGTTTATCTTTGGGGTGGCCCGTCACATCTCTCTATCCAGTATTTCTTTTTTTCCCAATTTTACATGTTCATATCCGGTGACGGGGAGGGGGTTTTCCTCATTGGAAATTGCCCCCTATCAATTTTTTCCTTGTTAGGGACACATTCCTATCATAGGTTTAAAACGGCACCGGTGGTATTAGTCCATGGCCCGCTCCCCGTCCATATCATTGTTCTGGGAGAAGGATCTATATCCTGGGTACCAGTTCACACTGTTACTCCATGTCTGATTGTCCCATCATAACCCAGCACCATCTTTCTTACCCTTTATATCGGTATCCCCTAAATTTGCCCACATTCAAGATGGCCGTTTCTGCACTTCCTGCGGTGCGGAACGGACCAGAATTGGGGCTGATCAGGCTTCTGTGGTCACCCATCGTGCCCTTCTCTCCAGCGGGGCGCGATGGATAGCATCACATCGGGCATGTAATGGGACCGTGGGCCAGCTTTTTCAGCCTCGCTGCCTTGTTTTGCTGCCTACATGCGCCGATGGCAGACGCGCCGCTGATTGGTGCGGTTGCGTCATGTGACCGGCGCTTGACGTGATCTGGCGTGGCAAGTGCGGCGTATCCATGGCAACATGACGCTCTGCCCTATGAGCAGGTGCGTCATGTGACCCTGTCTGGACCAATCAGACACAGCAGAGGGATATATAGGACGCCAAAGAAGTTATATGGTGTCATTCTCTCCCTCTGCTGGCAGGCAGAGGATGTTTCTGTATGGACCTCTGTTGCATGGAACCTTTTCTGGATATCAATCGTGATTCTTGATCCTCTTGACAGGTAATATTTTAAAAGTTCCACCTAGGAGAGGGAGGAATTTCTTCTCTCTCTTTTTGATGGATAGAATAATTTTTATCTTATTTCATATATATTTTTTGATGTTTTAGGACATATATCTTTGGACTCAAGAATCCACTGGTTTTGTCCTCCTATATGAGTTATATTACCTGATGAACCCGAATTGTAGATCTCCACTTTCCATCTACAGGTACCATATCCATTTTCTTTACGGAGATTTATTTTACTCCCCAATGAAATTACTTTCATACTTATGTATGTTATATATCTTTTATTTAAGGCACCTATTTTGGACCAATTTTTTCATATGTCCGTACTTCTCATATGGACTTGTTTTTGATGGAAAAGTTTTCCTGGAACTTTGAGGGCATCGGGGAATCCACAACACAGTGTTACTGGAACCTGAGATGCACATATGGGAGCATTGATGGAATAATTTTTCATATGAGTTTTTTGTGTAAGTTTTTTTGCTGTTTCGCTGTATTCCATATAACAGTTGAAATTAAAGTGGAAACTTATTTTATTGTTTCTGTATTTAATAGAAAATGTATTCTTGTAGAAGTGAATGCATTTGAATTCCCTGAAGGACGTTTACAGTTTGAAACGCGTTGGACAAGCCTCTTTTGATCTGCTTCTGGCTGGAGCGGTCAACTCAGGCTATTGTATTCATCTTCGGAAGATTTGTATTATGTCAGATCTATGTAGTTTCTGTACAATTTTCATATATGTGCTTTTTTGTACCATTTGTTCTCTTTTCATACATGTGTCCGCTTCACGTGGCATGTGTACTAATAAATATTTTGATATTTTAATTGAGTTTTTCTCATATTTTTTACATTGCCTCCAAAATCCCACAAACTAGAGGTTTTTTCTCATTTTATACATATTTGGGATGATGGCAATTACATGTTGGGTTGCATGAGGTGTTACATTTTTTCACAATCAGTCAAGCTAGCTAAAGGCTGGACTCCTGTGTGCGGTGACCATACGGAGGAGTTTTGGGCTAGCTGTGGGTGTTTGCAAAGTGTACCTTTTTTGCTCGTGTCTGGCTGTTTTTTACCTGTATGATGGTGCACGATCGTTCGTGGTGCACGTGCTGTCGCGCCACTGGACTTGCCATTTCGTTTGGCGGCCATGGCTCAAGCGGTTTCGCTGCACGTGCACAGTAGCCTTATCTGGGCGCACAAAGATTTGTATCGTGTGCGAATACAGCCCCGCCCATTCGCCGGGACCGCGCACATGAGTGCGCACGTACGCATAGAACGTTCTGGCGCCATCCAGCTTATTTAAGCTGTGTAGGCCAACCATGCAGTGCTTCCAGAAGGCAGCTGTGGGACACAGAGCAAGCTCTGAACAGACACTTGCAGCGGTTAATTTCTCCTTACCCGGGTCACCAAGTGTTGCTTGGCAGGCTATGGTGCTTAGCCTTATTGTTGCATAGGGGCTTGGTGAGCCCTATTAAAGGGTCTCCCTTCTGAGGTGTGTTAAATCTACACGCAGGTGCCCTCTTTTTGTGGCTATTAAATGTCTTCAAAAAAGTGGAGCGGGACTAACACTACAGAGAAAGGCAGACCTATGTCATTAGTAGTTACTGATGAACGTAGGTCATATCCCTGGTGTTGTATCCCCTGAAGGACCAGAGGCTTCCGGGCAACCTGAGCCGCTGCGCCTATTTGGTATTGTGCCCACAGTCAACGCTGCTGCTTCACCCTCTATCACCAAGGATGTACTGTCCTCAGCCCTAGCCGGGTTAGAGCACAGGATTGCTGGCATGATTGGCTCCATCCCGCAGGCTGACAAGAAGCGTGACAGATCCCCCTCCTTGGAGTCTCCTATTTTGGAGCAGGAATAGGTTGAGAATGGGGAAGAGCTAAAAAGCTCAGGAGTCAGTGGAGTGCCCGGCAGATGAGTCTGCTTCCGAGCAAACTGGACAAAAGGAGATCCAGTTGATGTCTGCCTCAGTCACAGAGGCTTTCGTCCCAAATCTGACCGAATTAGCTTGTTCTGCCTTTAAGTCGCCTCTTAAAAAAGCAGAGATGACTGAGCCCCCCTGGTCCTCTTGGGATCCCTGAGGCCTCTTCAGGCTGCACAGGCTTTCCCCCTACACCCCCTGCTGGAACAGGCGATATATGCTGATTGGGAATATCCTGACAGGATTTTGTTCCTCTTAAGCGGTTTTCCCTTTTATATCCCATAGGATCAAAAGTTCTTTAAGAAATGGAGCAGGCTAGCCATAGATGCAGCGGTCTCTTCTTTAAACAAGAACTTAACTTTATCCGGAATAACGCACAGGGCTGGAAAGACCTGTTAACAAGAAATTGGAGTCATCATTAGGGCTTCCTTTTCTTTGACCAGTTTAGCTATTCAGCCAGCTGTTGCAGCAATTGATTTTTGCCAGTCCATAAAGAATCAGGTCAAACGGCCTGATGGGCCTAATCAGGAGGATGTTCTGCCTGAAAGTAAGACAGATATTCCTTGAGCGCTGTCTTTTGCTGTTGACGCCTTAAAAAGGATTCAATACAGCAGGTTTCTCGTTTGGTTCTCTTGTTTGTACATATGCACAGACTTTTATGGCTTAAGAACTGGTCAGCCGAGATTCCTTGTGAAAAGTTATTGGCAGGTCTCCCATTTCATGGGGAACGTTTATTGGTGATCAGTTGGACAAATATAGCCAAAAGATTTCCGGAGGAAAGAGTTCTCTACTTCCTCTGAAGAAAAGCACCAGACGTCCCTTGTTTAAAACCTCATGGACTGCTTCCTCAAATGTCATAGCGTCAGGGCGGTTTTGCCGCCAACAGGGAGCTAGGGCCAGCGGCAAGCCGCAAGGCCAGGGCCAGAAGAATAGGATTTTTTACTCACCGTAAAATCCTTTTCTCTGAGTCCATGGACCGACACAGCTTCTCTATTGACAAAGTGGTATTATCCGTTAATTAGGAATGACTAGGCAGAAAACTTGTAAAAAGTGTTGCATCACACCTTCTACAGTACCGCCCAGGGGGCGGACCCTCTGGGTATATCCCCTCAGTCTGCATCTCGCAGATCAGTTCGTCAAAAAGCAGTACAAACTTAAAAGGAGGGGTGGGTGCTGTGTCGGTCCATGGACTCAGAGAAAAGGATTTTACGGTGAGTAAAAAATCCTATTTACTCTTTCGTCCATGGACCGACACAGCTTCTCTATTGACAAAGTGGGACGTCCCAAAGCAGTGTCAGAGAAAAAAAACGAGGGGTGGTAACAGCATAAAAATAAACTTCACCCCAAACACAAAACAGCACTCCTCCAACGGAGGAGTTGCAACTCTAAACAGCTGCCTGCAAAACTTTGCGGCCGAAAGAGGCATCCAAAGATGCACCTACAACAACTTTGTAGAATTTTGTGAAAGTGTGAGCGGACGACCAAGTCGCCGCTTTACATAATTGGGAAACAGACGCTTGATGTCGGAAAGCCCAAGAGGCACCTATTGCCCTGGTCGAATGCGCCGTGACCGGAAAGGGGGGCACTTGACCCTTTAAGGCGTAAGCCTGGATTACTATCTGTCGGATCCACCTAGAGATGGTTGCCGACGAGACTGCTTGGCCCTTCTTGGGACCAGCCACCGAAACAAACAAAGAGTCTAAAGCCTCATACACATGACCAAGTTTCTCGGCAAGAACCAGCAAGAAACTTGCTGGCAGAGATTTCTTGCCGAGAAATTCGTTCGTGTGTATGGTTTCTCGTCAAGAAAACCGACTAGAATCTCGACGAGAAAATAGAGAACCTGCTCTCTATTTTCTCGTCGAGATTCTCGTCAGCCTGTTTCTCGACGAGAAAATTGTGTGTGTGTACACTTACCTGTCCTCCGGGAAGCCCGCGCATGCTCCAAATGACTTCGACGCATGCGCGGTAGCTTCCTAGGCATAGGATAGGGTGTACAAAGATGGCGGCGACGGCATCGAATGTGACGAGCGCATGCTCGTCGTATTCAATTACGTCACCGCATTCGCTCCCTTCAAAGAACCGCGGGTTCTTTGAAATGAGCGTGTGTACACTCAGCTGGGACAAGTTTCTTGTCCAAGGATCTCGACGAAAAAAACGACGTGTTTTTTACGACGAGATTCTCGGCCGTGTGTACGAGGCTTGACTTCCGGAACAGGGAAGTAGCAGATAAGTATACTCTCAAAGCTCGGACAACGTCCAAGGAATGCAACGCCGACTCCTTAAGATTCGACGGATGAGGACACAAGGATGGAAGTACAATGTCCTCGTTGAGATGAAAAGCCGAAAAGACTTTCGGAAGAAAAGGAAGGCTGCGGCCGCAGCACCACCTTATCCTTGTGGAAAATCAAATAGCGAGCCTTGCAGGACAAGGCTGCCAGCTCAGAGACTCATCTAACTGACGTAACAGCCACCAAAAAGACCACTTTCTGAGAAAGTGTCAACAGGGGAATATCTCTAATCTTCTCAAACGGTGCCTTCTGAAGCACCGAGAGGACCAGGTTCAAGTCCCATGGAGGTAACGGGGACGGACCGGAGGGGCCACACGTCGAACCCCCTGCACAAATGTACTCACGAGAGAGTGAGTCGCCAGGGGTCGCTAAAAAAAGACAGCCAGGGCAGATATCTGACCCTTAATCGTACTTAGGGCAAGCCTTTGGTCCACCCCATGCTGTAAAAACAGCAGGATTCTGGAAACCAAATAGGCACACGGATGCCATTTCATTTCCTCACACATGGAGATGTAGGCCCTCCAAGTGCAGTGATAAACCTTCCTAGAGGACGGTTTTCGAGCACTTCTCATAGTAGAGATTACTGAGTCTGACAGGCCCCGGTCTCTCAGTACCTGGTTCTCAACAGCCATGCCGTTAAAGCCAATGACTGTAAAGCAGGATGGAATATGGGACCTTGCGATAGCAGGTCCTTCCGTAGCGGTAGGCACCAGGGGACGTCTGCTACCAGACGTACTAGATCGGCGTACCAAGGACGCTGAGGCCAATCTGGAGCGATTAGGATCATTGGAATTCCCTCTGCCTCCACTCTGCAGAGCAGAAGAGGAAGAAGCCTTAAGGGAGGGAAGGCATAGATTAGCCGATACTGACCCCACGATGCCACCAACGCGTCCGTTGCGTCTGCCCATGGGTCCCTTGACCGGGCCACAAACCTCAATACCTTCCGATTGAGTCGGGAAGCCAGAAGATCTACGTCTGGCGTGCCCAATCTTTGGCAGAGGAGCTGGAACACCTCCGGGTGTAAGGACCATTCTCCCTGGTCCAGCATTTGGCGGCTCAGGTAGTCCGCCTGCCGGTTTTCCACACCCGGAATGTACACAGCCGATAGTGCCGGTACGCTCCTCTCTGCCCACTTCAGGATGCGAGCGACCTCCGATGCTGCAGCTGAGCTTCTTGTTCCTCCTTGATGATTGACATATGCCACTGCTGTGGCATTGTCTGACTGAGGCTGCAAGGGCGTCCAGTCAGGATCCAGACCATTTGAAGAGGCACAGCCTGATCGCCTGGATTTCCAGGACATTGATCGGCAGGCAGGATTCCTCTGAGGTCCAGCGACCTTGCGCCGACTGAACACCCCAGACTCCCCCCCAACCTGTAAGGCTGGCGTCCGTCGTGATCACTATCCAGTAAACCGGAAGAAATGACTTCCCGGCCAACAGAGCCGGTGCTGTCAGCCACCATACCATGGATCTCCTGACTAGGTGGCTTACTCGGATTCGATAATCCAGAGATGATGGCCATCTGTTCCATCTGGACAGAACTTCCTTCTGTAACACTCAAGTGTGGTATTGAGCATATGGGACCGCCTCGAAGGAGGCTACCATGAGGCCTAACACCCGCATGCAAAAACGGAGTGACGACCAATTACTGGAAGTCAGCTGCCGTACTGCAGCCCGAAGGGTCTGCAACTTCTCCACAGGGAGGAATACCTTTGCCTCTGAGGAATCCAGAATCAACCCCAGGTACACTAGGCATTGAGTGGGCACCAATACTGACTGTTGCGTGTATAGTATCCAACCACAGTCTCGAAAAGTCTGACAGGTAATGGACACGCTTACCTCTAATTCTGAGCTTGAAGGGGCCTTCAGAAGAAGATCGTCCAAGTAGCCCATGATAGCGATACTCCGCTGTCCTAGAAGTGCCAGAATCGGAGCGAGCATCTTGGTGAACGTCTTGGGTGCTGAGGCAAGGCCAAACGGGAGGGCCACAAACTGATAGTGGTTCTTCCCAATTGTAAATCGCAGAAACCTCTGGTGTCTGGAGTATATGGGGATATGCAGGTATGCGTCCTTGATGTCCAAGGAGGCCAGAAAGTCCCCCGGATGGAGAGCCGTGACTACAGATCGAACCGACTCCATCCGAAATCTTTGTACTTACAAAAAGCAATTGAGGGCCCTGAGACCCAAGATTGGACGAACCCCCTCCTTCTTCGGCACAATGAACAGATTTGAGTAAAAACCATGACCCCGTTCCTGTTCTGGAACTGTAATAACTACCCCGCGTTCCAGCAGACCCTGGACCGCCCCATACAGGGCCTCCCGACGGGTTGGTAGTAGCTGATGAATTTGTCCGGTGGACAAGAGAGAAATTCTATCTTGTAGCCTGAGGAGATTACTTTGCAAACCCACCTGTTGAAGATTAGAGCTGTCCACTGAGTCGCGAATTTGCGAAGACGTCCCCCCACCCGAGAGCTGGGTGGGGGCGGACCTTCATGCGGACGCAGATTTGTCCGCAGGCTTGTTGGGTCTGCGGGACCAAGGATGCTTTTGTCCTTGGGCAGGCGCCTTTTCGGCCTGGGGTCTTTTCCCTGTCGCCCTAGGGGGACGAAAAAAAACGCTTGTGTGCAGTAAAGGAGGGCCCTTGCCCTTGGCGTGGCCCCTTACCCTTGCTAGTTTGAGGAAGCAAAGTGTTTTTACCTCCTGTGGCATCCTTGATGATGTCATCCAGAGAAGCCCCAAAAAGTCTGTCGCCCTTAAAAGGCAGATCCAACAGGGCCTTCTTGGAAGTCTGGTCCGCAGACCAGCCCTTTAGCCAGATCAGGCGGCGTATTGCTACTGCATAAACCAAAGCTTTTGACAGCAGGGCAATAGTATCCATGTCTGACTCGCAGACAAACTTAAGGCCCTGGACCAACTGGTCGGCCAAAGTTATCTCATCAGGAGGAGCATCTTGCTCCTTTAACCCCTGGAGTAGCAATTTTGCCCATTCAGTAAGTGTCTGAGACACTAGGGCCCCCGCCAATGCCGGGCGTACTGCCGAGCCTACCACTGAATATAGGTAGCGAGTGCTTCAGCCTTCTTATCCACAGGGTCCTTGAAAACAGGAGCCCCTTCTACTGGAATAGTGGTAGCTCTATGAAGTCTGGACACCGGAGGGTCTACTATAGGGGGAGAGGTCCATTTCTTCAGAAAACTCTCCTTAAAGGGGTACCGTACCGCAAACCTCTTTGGGGCTGTAAAGACCCTCAGTGGGTTCTCCCGTTCCTTGTATAAGAGTTTATCAAAATAAGACACACAAGGGAACACCTTAGTGCGGGCAGGTTTACAAAACCCAAAAGGGGACCGGAGTCTTTGCTGCTTCTGCAGTATTTTCCAACTTTAGCGTATCCCGCACTGCAGTAATAAGGTCAGATACCAAAGCCGTCTCGCGTACTGACCTCGACTTGGAGTCATCCTCACTGTCCGAACGGTCACGGTCTGCAGTCTCTGATGCGTCAGAATCTGGGCCATGAGCCGTAGCTGGACCTGGTTCTGTCTCAGAAATATCCCCAGAAGATTGCAGGGACGTAGGCGTTTACTACCCCCTGTATTCCTGTGTGCTGCTTCCACCCTGGCAGCAAACGCCTCTAGGATTGCCGACATCCATAGAAACCTCCGGGGCACCAGCTGCTAAATCTTGTGTTTCAGGGGAGAAGACATCTGGCTCAGATGCCATGCTGACCACGCGCTGACACCCACAGGGCTCCAGGCAAGATATCAATAGGCCACCCTCCTGCGCTGCAGAGATGCTGGGTCACCCAGAGGGCTCACCACCCTGGATCGGTACCGCTATGCTGCCGTGTGCTGCGCCTGTGATGCTGTCCCACCGCTGCTGTGTCAGTCTGCTTCTTTTATCAGCGCTTCCTGTGTGAATTTTTCGCGCCAGTGTAATGCACCCTAGAGGCCGGAGACTCTCGCATAATGGCCGGCAAACGTCTGTATGGAAGATAATGTGGGCTCTAAGAAAATGGCCGCTGAGCCGAAGATAGAGGCCAAAGCAGCCGTAGACCACAAAAAGATGGCCGCCGAACAGCAATATATACATACAGTGTGGATCATTACAAACATGGCCGCCGATCAGTCGATAGAGGCCAGTGGGTGTGGCACTACAAAAAAATGGCACCAAAACCACAGGAAGATGGCCGCCGGGCAGTCACTAGAGGCCGAAACCAGCATGGACCACAGCAAAATGGCCACCGATAGCATTGAGGGGGAAGAAGCACACACACACACACGTAAGCAGAAAATAGGATTGTTTACTCACCGTAAAATCCTTTTCTCTAAGTCCATGGACCGACACAGCTTCTCTATTGACAAAGTGGGTATTATCCGTTAATTAGGAGTGACTAGGCAGAAAAACTTGTAAAAAGTGTTGCATCACACCTTCTACAGTACCGCCCAGGGGGCGGACCCTCTGGGTATAACCTCTCAGTCTGCATCTCGCAGATCATTTCGTCAAAAAGCAGTACAAATTTAAAAGGAGGGGTGGGTGCTGTGTCGGTCCATGGACTCAGAGAAAAGGATTTTACGGTGAGTAAAAAATCCTATTTACTCTTTCGTCCATGGACCGACACAGCTTCTCTATTGACAAAGTGGGACGTCCCAAAGCAGTGTCAGAGAAAAAAACGAGGGGTGGTAACAGCATAAAAACAAACTTCACCCCAAAACAGCACTCCTCCAACGGAGGAGTTGCAACTCTAAACAGCCGCTTGCAAAACCTTGCGGCCGAAAGAGGCATCCGAAGATGCACCTACATCAACTTTGTAGAATTTTGTGAAAGTGTGAGCGGACGACCAATTCGCCGCTTTACATAGTTGGGAAACAGACGCTTGATGTCGGAAAGCCCAAGAGGCACCTATTGCCCTGGTCGAATGCGCCGTGACAGGAAAGGGGGGCGCCTGACCCTTTAAGTCGTAAGCCTGGATTACTATCTGTCGGATCCACCTAGAGATGGTGGCCGATGAGACTGCTTGGCCCTTCTTGGGACCAGCCACCGAAACAAACAGTGAGTCTGACTTCCGGAACAGGGAAGTAGCAGATAGGTATACTCTCAAAGCTCGGACAACGTCCAAGGAATGCAACGCCGACTCCTTAGGATTCGACGGATGAGGACACAAGGATGGAAGTACAATGTCTTCGTTGAGATGAAAAGCCGAAACGACTTTCGGAAGAAAGGAAGGCTGCGGCCACAGCACCACCTTATTCTTGTGGAAAATCAAATAGGGAGCCTTGCAGGACAAGGCTGCCAGCTCAGAGACTCGTCTAACTGATGTAACAGCCACCAAAAAGACCACTTTCTGAGAAAGTGTCAACAGGGGAATATCTCTAATCTTCTCAAACGGTGCCTTCTGAAGCACCGAGAGGACCAGGTTCAAGTCCCATGGAGGTAACGGGGGACGGACCGGAGGGGCCACACGTCGAACCCCCTGCACAAATGTACTCACGAGAGAGTGAGTCGCCAGGGGTCGCTAAAAAAAGACAGCCAGGGCAGATATCTGACCCTTAATCGTACTTAGGGCAAGCCTTTGGTCCACCCCATGCTGTAAAAACAGCAGGATTCTGGAAACCAAATAGGCACGCGGATGCCATTTCATTTCCTCACACATGGAGATGTAGGCCCTCCAAGTGCAGTGATAAACCTTCCTAGAGGACGGTTTTCGAGCACTTCTCATAGTAGAGATTACTGAGTCTGACAGGCCCCGGTCTCTCAGTACCTGGTTCTCAACAGCCATGCCGTTAAAGCCAATGACTGTAAAGCAGGATGGAATATGGGACCTTGCGATAGCAGGTCCTTCCGTAGTGGTAGGCGACAGGGGACGTCTGCTACCAGACGTACTAGATCGGCGTACCAAGGACGCTGAGGCCAATCTGGAGCGATTAGGATCATTGGAATTCCCTCTGCCTCCATTCTGCGGAGCAGAAGAGGAAGAAGCCTTAAGGGAGGGAAGGCATAGATTAGCCGATACTGACCCCACAATGCTACCAACGCGTCCGTTGCGTCTGCCCATGAGTCTCTTGACCGGGCCACAAATCTCAATACCTTCCGATTGAGTCGGGAAGCCAGAATATCTACGTCTGGTGTGCCCCATCTTTGGCAGAGGAGTTGGAACTTCTCCGGGTGTAAGGACCATTCTCCCTGGTCCAGCATCTGGCGGCTCAGGTAGTCCGCCTGCCAGTTTTCCACACCCGGAATGTACACGGCCGATAGTGCCGGTACGCTCTTCTCTGCCCACTTCAGGATGCGAGCAACCTCCGATGCTGCAGCTGAGCTTCTTGTTCCTCCTTGATGATTGACATATGCCACCGCTGTGGCGTTGTCTGACTGGATCCTGACTGGACGCCCCTGCAGTCTCTGAGACCATTTGAAGAGGCACAGCTTGATCGCCCGGATCTCCAGGATATTGATCGGCGGGAGGGCTTCCTCCGGGGTCCAGCGACCTTGCGCCGACTGGACACCCCAGACTCCCCCCCAACCTGTAAGGCTGGCGTCCATCGTGATCACTATCCAGTAAACCGGAAGAAATTACTTCCCGGCCATTAGAGCCGGTGCTGTCAGCCACCATACCAGGGATCTCCTGACTAGGTGGCTCACTCGGATTTGATAACCCAGAGATGAAGGGCATCTGTTCCATCTGGACAGAACTTCCTTCTGTAACACTCGAGTGTGGTATTGAGCATATGGGACCGCCTCGAAGGAGGCTACCATGAGGCCCAACACTCGCATGCAAAAACGGATTGACAACCAATTCCTGGAAGTCAGCTGCCGTACTGCAGCCCGGAGGGTCTGCAACTTCTCCACAGGGAGTAATACCTTTGCCTCTGAGGAATCCAGAATCAACCCCAGGTACACTAGGCGTTGAGTGGGCACCAATACTGACTTTTGCGTGTTTAGTATCCAACCACAGTCTCGAAGAGTCTGACAGGTAATGGACACGCTTACCTCTAATTCTGAGCTTGAAGGGGCCTTCAGCAGAAGGTCGTCCAAGTAACCTGTGATAGCGATACCCCGCTGTCTTAGAAGTGCCAGAATCGGAGCGAGCACCTGGGTGCTGAGGCAAGGCCAAACGGGAGGGCCACAAACTGGTAGTGGTTCTTCCCGATAGCAAATCGCAGAAACCTCTGGTGTCTGGAGTATATGGGGACATGCAGGTATGCGTCCTTGATGTCCAAGGAGGCCAGAAAGTCCCCCGGATGGAGAGCTGTGACTACAGATCGAACCGACGCCATCCGAAATCTTTGTACTTTCACAAAGCAATTGAGGGCTCTGAGATCCAAGATTGGCCGAACCCCCTCCTTCTTCGGCACAATGAACAGATTTGAGAAAAAACCCTGACCCCGTTCCTGTTCTGGAACTGGAATAACTACCCTGCGTTCCAGTAGACCCTGGACCGCCCCATACAGGGCCTCCCGACGGGTCGGTAGTAGCTGGAGATTGGAGGTGATGAATCTGTCCGGTGGACAAGAGAGAAATTCTATCTTGTAGCCTGAGGAGATTACTTCGCAAACCCACCTGTCGGAGAGTAGAGCAGTCCACTGAGTCGCGAATTTGCGAAGACGTCCCCCCACCCGAGAGCTGGGTGGGGGCGGACCTTCATGTGGACGCAGATTTGTCCGCAGGCTTGTTGGGTCTGCGGGACCAAGGACGCTTTTGTCCTTGGGCAGGCGCTTTATCGGCCTGGGGTCTTTTCCCTGTCGCCTTAAGGGGGCGAAAAAAACGCTTGCGTGGAGTAAAGGAGGGCCCTTGCCCTTGGCGTGGCCCCTTACCCTTGCTAGTTTGGGCAAGCAAAGTGCTTTTACCTCCTGTGGCATCCTTGATGATGTCATCCAGAGAAGCCCCAAAAAGTCTGTCGCCCTTAAAAGGCAGATCCAACAGGGCTTTCTTGGAAGTCTGGTTCGCAGACCAGCCCTTTAGCCAGATCAGGCGGCGTATTGCTACTGCATAAGCCGAAGCTCTTGACAGCAGGGGAATAGTATCCATGTCTGACTCGCAGACAAACTTAAGGCCCTGGACCAACTGGTCGGCCAAAGTTATCTCATTAGGAGGAGCATCTCGCTCTTTTAACCCCTGGAGTAGCAATTTTGCCCATTCAGTAAGTGTCTGAGACACTAGGGCCCCCGCCAATGCCGGGCGTACTGCCGAGCCTACCACTGAGTATAGGTAGCGAGCGAGTGCTTCAGCCTTCTTATCCACAGGGTCCTTGAAAACAGGAGCCCCTTCTACTGGAATAGTGGTAGCTCTATTAAGTCTGGACACCGAAGGGTCCACTATAGGGGGAGAGGTCCATATCTTCAGAAAACTCTCCTCAAAGGGGTACCGTACTGCAAACCTCTTTGGGGCTGTAAAGACCCTCAGTGGGTTCTCCCATTCCTTGTATAAGAGTTTGTCAAAATAAGACACACAAGGGAACACCTTAGCAGTGCGGGCAGGTTTACAAAACCCAAAAGGGGACTGGAGTATCTGCTACTCCTGCAGTATTTTCCAACTTTAGCGTATCCCGCACTGCAGTAATAAGGTCAGATACCAAAGCCGTCTCGCGTACTGACCTGGACTTTGAGTCATTCTCACTGTCCGATCGGTCACGGTCTGCAGTCTCTGATGCATCAGAATCTGGGCCATGAGCCGTAGCTGGACCTGGTTCTGCATCAGAAATATCCCCAGAAGATTGCAGGGGACGGGGGCGTTTATTACCCCCTGTATTCCCGTGTGCTGCTTCCACCCTGGCAGCAAACGCCTCTAGGATTGCCGACATAGCGTCCATAGACACCTCAGGGACACCAGCTGCTAAATCTGGTGTTTCAGGGGAGAAGACATCTGGCTCAGATGCCATGCTGACCACACGCTGACACCCACAGGGCTCCAGGCAAGATATCAATAGGCCACCCTCCTGTGCTGCAGAGAGGCTGGGTCACCCAGAGGACTCACCACCCTGGATAGGTACTGCTATGCTGCCGTGTGCTGCCCCTGTGATGCTGTCCCACTGCTGCTGTGTCAGTCTGCTTCTTTTATCAGCACTTCCTGTGTGAATTTTTGCGCCAGTGTAATGCACCCTAGAGGCCGGAGGCTCTCGCAAAACGGCTGCCAAAAACGTCTGTATGGAAGATAATGTGGGCTCCAAGAAAATGGCCGCGGAGCCGAAGATAGGGGTCAAGCAGCCGTAGCCCACAAAAAGATGGCCGCCGAATGGCAATCTATACATACAGGGTGGACAAACATGGCCACCGATCACCTGATAGGGGCCAGTGGGTGTGGCCGAACCACAGGAAGATGGCCGCCGGGCAGTCACAAGAGGCCAAACTTGGCATGGACCACCTCAAAATGGCCACCGACAGCATGGAGGAAGGAAGGACACACACACACACACACACACACACACACACGTATGCAGAAATGACATTTCTTTTAAATGTTAGTTACAGCCAGCCCCGCTCCAGTGGGACCCCTTAGGTGACCCCCAGCACTCAGCAACCTTTAGCTAGAAGCCCAGGGAGGAGGGAAAGGCAGGGAGAGAGGGAAGAAAGGGGCCACAACCACTTACTTGATCTCTCCAGGAATGTCCAGCTAAATCACCCAGCCGAGGCAGGGGAGTTTTACTTACCTATCCTGCATTTATTATGCTGGAAGACATTCCAAACAGATCATCGTCCGCGCACGGAAGGTGACTGTTGGCCAGGCAGGCTGTGATTGGACCCAAAAGGGACGATCATATGTATGCCCTGGAGCATGACGCTCACCGGACAGGCTGCTGCGACTCGGCCGTAAGGTCAGCCGAAGCTGAGCGGTCCGATGCAAGCCTTGGAGCGTAAGCTCACCGGCCAGGCTGCTGCGACTCGTCCGTAAGGTCAGCCGAAGCTGAGCGGTCCGATGCAGGCCCTGGAGCGTAGGCTCACCGGCCACCCGTGGAGCGACGGGCATGTCGTGGAAAACCCAGCGCGTAGCTAGGGTCGGCACTAGTGATGAGCCGAACACCCCCGGGTTCGGTTCGCACCAGAACCCGAGAACGGACCGAAAGTTCGCACGAACATTAGAACCCTATTAAATACAATGGATGCGAACGTTCGGATTCTAAAGTGCTAATTATAACGACTATTATCCATGTTATTGTCCGAAACAGAGTTTGGGAACCCGGGTTCTGCACCAGGGGACATGTATCAATGCAAAAAGAAGTTTTAAAAACGGACGTTTTCCGGGAGCAGTCATTTTAATGATGCATAAAGTGAAAAAAAAAAAGTCAAATATTCCTTTAAATATTGTACCTGGGGGGTGTCTAAAGTATGCCTGTGAAGTGCCACGTGTTTCCCGTGTTTAGAACTGTCCCTGCACAAAATAACATTTCTAAAGGAAAAAAAGCCATTTAAAACTGCTTGCGGCTTTAATGCAATGTCTGGTCCCGGTAATATGGATGAAAATCTTTAGGAAAAATGGCATAGCTACCCCATCACCCCCCCCCCCTACCCCAGCCCATTACCAGCCCCTTTGGGTCTTGTATGGATATTAAGGGGAACCCCGCACACAAAATAAAAAAGGCCCTATATACTCTGAACAGCCGTATACAGGCGGTGCATACAAGACAGGGACTGTAGGTTTGTTCTTATGTAGAATCTGTTTGTAATTTTGAACAGGTACATTGTTTAAGTGTAGCTCCATGCCAAATTCCTTTTTTTTAGCTTTTTGGAAAACATAGGGAACGGTTATCACCCCTGTCACATTTTTTTTGCTGTCTGTGCCCCTGTTCAGAACATTTCACCTCACTTTGCGTCCCAATGACAACTGTTTTTGAAATGTGGTGTTTGTATTGAACAAGGATTGGTGATAAAGCATCAGTAGAGAGGAGACACCATTCTCCCATATTAATTCTTACAGGAGAGAATTTTCCTTCCAAGGGGTAGATTTCCTCTCACTTCCTGTTGTCTTCTTCCGTTTGCAAGTAGTAGTCGTTTGTAAGTTGGATGTTTGAAAGTAGGGACCTGCCGTATATACTCTGCAGAAATTGGCCCCCTAGGTGTTGGTGTTGGCACAACACTGAAAGCACTCACAGTTACTCTTGGTGGGCGCTGGAACGCCCTGCTGTCAACTATTATATCAGGAATTGTAATAACATATAATTGTTGATCAGTGGTACTAAAAATTGGGCCTTTGATGGTGGTGCTGGTGCCACAACACTGTAAGGCCTGACAGTTACTCTTGGTGGGCGCAGAAATGGGCCCTGCTGTGAATTATTAGATCAATAATTATAATTGCATGCCCCTGTTGAACAGGGGCTGAAAAATTGGGCCTTAGGCACTGGTGGCACAACACTGCAACCCCTCACAGATACTGTACTTGGAGCACAGCAATGAGGCCTGTTGCAAAGTATTGCATCCAAAATTTTAATTACACGCCCCTGTTAAACAGGGGCTGAAAAATTGGGCCTTAGCCACTGGTGGCGTCACCCATAAACTAAAATGATCTTCCAAGCTATCATCATTAATCGTATCATTGAGGAGGAGGAGGAGGAGGATAGCCAGTCAACATAACAGCACAGGCACTCAGCATCAGTCTTGAAGGGATGTGACATTTTAAAATCAATTAGTCTGTTATATCAGCATCAGGTGTGTGGTAGCTGGTGGTGATCCAAGACTGGTTCATCTTGATGAAAGTAAGTCGATCAACCGAGTCGGTGGACAGGCGCACCCTGTGATCCGTGACAAATCCTCCAGCAGCACTGAATGTGCGTTCTGAAAGAACACTGGATGCAGGACAGGCCAGTAGCTCAATTGCATACTGTGCAAGCTCTGGCCAGTGATCCATCCTCAAGACCCAGTAAGCCAGAGGATTTTCGGTGGGGAAGGTGTCCAAGTCTGACCTTGCCCCTAGGTATTCCTGGACCATGTATATCAGACGCTGGTGATGGTTGCTGGAACCGATCATACTTTGGGGCTGCGGACTAAAGAATTGTCTGAACGCATCGGTCAGACGGCCACCTTCCCCACCGCTCCTTCTTTGACTGCCCGAAGCCTCAGCAACTCGTTGTCCAGGACCAGGAGTTTGTAACCTCCCAGTCTCTGGGAACGCGTTGCACAGACCTTTCTGCAAGGCCTCCCGGAGTTGTCTCATCCTCTGCTCCCTCTGCGACGGTAAGATAAGGTCCGCAACCTTACCCTTGTACCGTGGATCAAGGAGAGTGGCCAGCCAGTAATGGTCCCTCTCCTTGATCCGAAGAATACGAGGATCCTTCCGCAGACTTTGCAGGATCAGGGAGGCCATGCAGCGTAGGTTAGCTGAGGCATTCAGTCCGGAGTCCTCTGGGTCACTAAGGACGACATGATCCGCAGCCACCTCCTCCCAGCCACGTACAAGTCCACTGGTTTCTTGGGACTGTAAATCATCCCTAAAAGACTGCTACTGATGATGCTGAGTGCCAGCCTCCACCTCCATGCTGACACAATCCTCCTCCTCCTCCTCCTCCTCCTCCTCCTCCTCCTCCTCTTCCTGTGCGATGGGTGGGACAGAAGGAACACTGTCTGGGTAAAGGGGGCCTTGAGAGGCAAGGAAGTCCTCCTCTTCCTGCCTGTGTTTTGCCTCAAGTGCCCTGTCCATTATTCCACGCAGCGTGTGCTCCAACAGGTGGACAAGAGGTACAGTGTCACTGATGCATGCACTGTCACTGCTCACCATCCTCGTGGCCTCCTCAAATGGTGCCAGGACCGTGCATGCATCCCTGATCATGCCCCACTGGCGTGGTGAAAAAAACCCGAGCTCCCCTGACCCTGTCCTGGTGCCGTAGTCACACAGGTACTCATTGATGGCCCTCTGCTGCGTGTGCAGCCGCTGCAGCATGGCCAACGTTGAGTTCCACCTGGTGGGCATGTCACATATAAGGCGGTTCTTGGGCAGGTTCAACTCCTTTTGCAGCTCAGCCAGGCGAGCACTGGCATTATAAGATCTGCAGAAATGCACACAGACTTTCCTGGCCTGCCTCAGGACATCCTGTAAGCCCGGGTACCTGCCCAAGAACCGCTGCACCACCAGGTTAAGGACGTGAGCCATACAGGGCACATGGGTCAGTTGTCCCTGTCGGAGGGCGGAGAGGAGGTTGGTGCCATTGTCGCAAACCACCATTCCTGGCTTAAGCTGGCGTGGCGTCAACCACCTCTCGGCCTGCCCCTGCAGAGCAGACAGGACCTCTGCCCCAGTGTGGCTCCTGTCCCCCAAACACACCAGCGCAAGCACGGCATGGCATCTTTTTGCCTGCGTACTTGCGTAGCCCCTTGAACGCCTACGGAGCACCGCTGGTTCCGAGGACAAACCACAGGAAGAGGCCATGGAGGAAGAAGAAGAGGAGGGGGTGGAGGAGAGAGGTGTGTCACAACCAGTAGTAGCATTTTGGAGGCGTGGCGGTGGAACAACCTCCAACACTACTGCACCTTGTCCTGCATCCTTCCCAGCTGCCAAAAGAGTGACCCAATGGGCCGTGAAAGAAAGGTAACGTCCCTGTCCATGCCTGCTGGACCATGAGTCAGCGGTAATATGCACCTTACCGCTGACCGCCCTGTCCAGCGAGGCCAAGACATTGCCTTCCACATGCCTGTAGAGAGCCGGAATCGCCTTCCGTGCGAAAAAGTGGCGTTTGGGAACCTGCCACTGAGGAACCGCACATTGCACAAACTCACGGAAGGGGGCCGAGTCTACCAACTGAAAAGGCAGCAGTTGAAGCGCTAGCAATTTAGCCAAGCTAGCATTCAACCACTGGGCATGTGGATGGCTGGGAGTGAACTTCTTTCGACGGTCCAGCAGCTGGGGCAGGGAAATTTGCCTGCTAGAATTGGACGTTGGTGTACTGCTAGCAGAGTGCCCGCAAGTACTTGGCTGTGACACACCTAATTCTACACCTTCATTCCTCTCAGTGCAGGTTTCAGAGAGGACTGAAGGTATACTGGGGTTGGAGATCCCAGCTGATGCGGTGCAAGAAGAGGTCAGCTTTGTTCTTTGGTGTGGGTCTTTAAGGTAGGCTTGCCAACGAGCTGCATGGCAGGTCAACATATGTCTGATCAAGCATGTGGTGCCCAAGCGGCTGATGTTTTGGCCACGCGATATTACGCTTGAGACATATGTTGCAAACAGCAGCTGTGCGATCTGATGCACTCGCCTCAAAAAAGGCCCACACCAAAGAACTTTTTGAATGACGGGCAGAGGCAGCGCCCTGCACAGGCGGAGCTCTGCGGTGTGATTCCGTCGGTGTGCTGCCCATACGCTGGCCACTCAAGGGCATCCTGCCTCGTTGGAGATGTGCCTCCTCCTCATCCTCCTCCTCCTCCTCCTCCTCTCTCCTATTAGGCACCCACGTGGAGTCAGTGACCTCATCATCCCCTCCCTCCTCATCACTGGAACCAATCTGGCAGTATGCTGCAGCTGCTGGAGCATGACTGCCAGATTGGTGTCCTTCTTGAGCATCCCCTCTCTCTGCTCTCACGCTACTGCCTTCCTCTAGCTGGGTATCATCATCAGATCCTTCAAAACGCTGGGCATCCTCCTGGAGCATGTACCCAACACTGTGCTCAAACAGTTCGGGGGACTCCTCAGGAGGAGGACATGGTGGGTCTAGGGAAGGATTGACTAATGAAGATAATGATACCAGAGAAGAGGACACTTTGGCAGCTGCTTTGCCAGTACCCTGAGCCTGGGTGAGAGAGGATGAGGAGGATGAGGTGGGATTGGTCATCCACTCTACCAAGTCTTCGGCATGATGTGGCTCAACATGTTCAGCTGCCGAAAAGAAGGACAAGCGTGTCCCATGGCCATGTGCTGATGACAATGCACCGCGTCCACGACCAGCACTGTTGCCCCCCAGACACAGAGCCTGCTTGCCCTCTTTTTTTGCCTCCTGACTGTCTGCCTCTCCTTGTTTGCCTTCCAGACATTTTAATGGATGGCCTGCAGGGAGATGGGAAAAAGAGCAATAAGGGCTACCTTCAGGTGTATACTGTGCAGGAGGCTTAGCAACAATGACACTGACACTGTCCCCTGCCTATCCTTCTCTGTCCCTAAACACAAGGATTTGCAATATGCTTCAGCAAGATTGGTTTAGCACAGAACAGCACACTGACAGTTTCCCTCACTGTCCTTCTCTGTCCCTAAACTCAAGGATTTCAAATATGGTTCAGCAAAATAGGTTTAGAACAGAATAGCACACTGACACTTTCCCTCACTGTCCTACTCTGTCCCTCCCTACAAACAAGATTTAGCACAGAATAGCACACTGATAGTTTCCACGAGTGTCCTTCTCTGTCCCTAAACTCAAGGATTTCAAATATGGAACAGCAAAATTGGTTTAGAACAGAATAGCACACTGACACTTTCCCTCACTGTACCTCTCTGTCCCTACAAACAAGGTTTAGCACAGAATAAACACACTCACACTCTCCCTACCTATCCTTATTTGTCCCTAAACACAAGGAATCCAGGATTAGTAAAGGAAAAAAAATGACACTGTCCCTGCCTATGCTTCTCTTTCCCTGCTCCGGAACACACTACACAAGGCCGCCGCGCTGGCGGCCTTTTATAGTGTGGGGCGTGTACTAAACCCCCTCAGCAATAATTGGCCACAGGCATCCTGCCTGTGGCCAATCATTGCTCTCCTCGCTGCCGGCGCTGTGATTGGCCAAGCATGCGGGGTCACAGTGCATGCTTGGCCAATCACAGCGCCTGGATGACACTGCGATGGCGTAGTGCATTGTGGGCCGTTCGCGTCACTCGAATTTGGCGCGAACGGCCCAAATCATTCGATCTTCGTCGAACGATCGAACAGCCGATGTTCGAGTCGAACGTATGTTCGACTCGAACACGAAGCTCATCCCTAGTCGGCACACGCTCGATGGCCGAAACTGGGGAGACTACAAGGATCGAGGATCCAGCCTGTCACCCAGTCGGCAGTTGATCGAAGATCGCAGGAAACAAGAAATGAAAAAAAATAAATAAATATATATATATTTTTTCCCCCGGACCAATGGGCCCGAAGGGAGCCATGTCCTACGCCTTGCTAGACAGAAAATAACTGGTCTGCGAGATGCAGACTGAGAGGTTATACCCAGAGGGTCCGCCCCCTGGGCGGTACTGTAGAAGGTGTGATGCAACACTTTTTACAAGTTTTTCTGCCTAGTCACTCCTAATTAACGGATAATACCCACTTTGTCAATAGAGAAGCTGTGTCGGTCCATGGACGAAAGAGTAATAACATTTTTTAAATGTTAGTTACAGCCAGCCCCGCTCCAGTGGAACCCCCTAGGTGACCCCCCAGCACCCAGCAACCTTAGCTAAAAGCCCAGGGAGGAGGGAAGGGCAAGGAGAGAGGAAAGAAAGGGGCCACAACCACTTACTTGGTCTCTCCAGGAATGTCCAGCCAAATCACCCAGCCGAGGCAGGGGAGTTTACTTACCTATCCTGCATGTATCATGCTGGAAGACATTCCAAACAGATCATCGTCCGCGCACGGAAGGTGACTGTTGGCCAGGTATGCTGTGATTGGACCCAAGGGGACGATCATATGTATGCCCTGAAGCGCGACGCTCACCGGACAGGCTGCTACGACTCGGCCGTAAGGTCAGCCAAAGCGAAGCGGTGCGATGCAAGCCTTGGAGCGTAAGCTCAATGGCCAGGCTGCTGCAACTCGGCCGTAAGGTCAGCCGAAGCTGAGCGGTCCGATGCAGGCCCTGGAGCGTAGGCTCACTGGCCACCCGTGGAGCGACGGGCATGTCGTGGAAAACCCAGCGCGTAGCTAGGGTCGGCACACGCTCAATGGCCGAAACTGGGGAGACTACAAGGATCGAGGATCCAGCCTGTCACCCAGTTGGCAATTGATCGAAGGAAACAAAAAAATGTAGCAAAAAAATATATTTTTCCCCCGGACCAATGGGCCCGAAGGGAGCCATGTCCTACTCCTTGCTAGACAGAAAAAAACTGATCTGCGAGATGCAGACTGAGGGGATATACCCAGAGGGTCCGCCCCCTGGGCGGTACTGTAGAAGGTGTGATGCAACACTTTTTACAAGTTTTCTGCCTAGTCACTCCTAATTAACGGATAATATCACTTTGTCAATAGAGAAGCTGTGTCGGTCCATGGACGAAAGAGTAAAGCCCTGGGTCCAAAATTCTTCTAAATCCAGCACCAAGCCCTCTTTTTTAGGAGACGCCCCCACTCTATCGGGTGAAGGGAAGGCTGCTGCACTTTGCAGACATTTGGGAGAACAATGCAGGACGAGTGGGTCACCTCAATTATATTCCTGCAGTTACAAGCTCAGAGGTTTTTAAGATCCAGCGTTCCCCTGGATCCTCCAAAAATATTTTTTGCTTCAGGCATTACATCATTTAGTGCATCAAGGAGAGATTGTACAGGTTCCTGTATCTGAAGGAGCGAACCAGTTTTACGGTTAAAACACCAAACTGAGTCACAGGGCCCATTTTTTGGACCCAAGATTTCTGAACCAGTATCTACTAATCCAGTCCTTTCAGATGGAGTTTGTCTGCCCAGTTGTAGCCTCGTTCCAGATGGAAGACTTTGTAGTCTCCATCGATATAAAGGATGCGTATTTACACTTACCCATCTTTCAGCCTTATCAGAGGTTTCTGCGACTTGCAGTAGAGGAACGTCATTTTCAGTTTTTGGCTCTACCCTTCAGGCTTGCTACAGCTCCCCGGGTGTTCACAAAAGTCCTAGCACCAGTACTGGGTCTTTTTAAGGGCCCAAGGGATTCTAGTGCAACCTCCTGCTCAGAGATCACTCACTACAGGCTCTAGAACAAAGAATAACATATACAGTGCAGTATTTGGAAAGCTTAGGATGGGTCATAAATACCGAAAGGTCAACTTTGAGACCAGCTCAAAGTCAATAGTATTTAGGTCTGATCCTAGATACGGCCCAAGCAAGAGTATTCTTGCCACCCGAAAGGATCTGTGCCCTGAAGAATCAGGTGCACCAGATAAGGGGCACCAGACAACCCTTCAATTCGGCTCTGCATGAGTCTTCTAGGGAGGATGGTATCCTACTTAGAGGCGGTGCCCTATGCCCAGTTCCATTCCATGCGTTTACAACAAGACATCTTGTTAGCTTGGAACAGGAGAGGACAAGCCCTGGATTATCCAATGTGCTCATCTCCTCAGGCATGCTTAAGCCTAAACTGGTGGTTGCAGAATCAGAACCTGCAAAAGGGAAAATCCTTTCTCCCAGTAACTTGGAGAGCACCGACTACAGATGCCAGTCTCTCAGGCTGGGGAGCAACCCTGGATGGGCTCATAGCTCAAGGGAAATGGTCAAGGACAGAACAGATCCTGTCCATTAACGTCCTGGAATTACGGGCAGTATGTCTGGCCCTACGGTCCTGGACGGTGGAGCTTCAGGACTACCCTATCAGGGTTCAGTTCGACAATGCCACTGCAGTGGCCTATATAAACCACCAAGGCGTTACCAGGAGTCGTTCAGCTCTGAAGGAGGTGATCTACATACTAGCCTGGGCAGAGGGACATATGCCGATCCTATCGGCAGTCCATATCCTGGGAGTAGAGAACTGGAAGGCAGATTATCTCAGCCACCAGCAGATCTGCCCGGGGGAATGGTCCCTACACCCAGGGGTGTTCCAGGAAATTTGCCAATGTTGGGGATGGCCAGAGGTTGGCATCCAGGTTCAAAAACAAGCTACAGCAGTTTGTGTCCTGAACAAGAGATCCTCTGGTAATCAGAGCAGATGCTCTGGTATTTCCATGGAGCCAAAACTCCTTGGTTTATGTTTTCCCTCCGATCCCTCTCCTTCCACATTTCTTGCGCAGGATTTGGAGAGAGGGGGTTCCATTCATTCTGGTGGCACCAGTCTGGCCCAGAAGGCACTGGTTCCTGGAGATTGTGAGACTGACAATAGATGGGCCATAGACGCTTCCACGTCGCCCCGATCTACTGTCTCAAGGTCCTATATTCCACCCCAATTTACAGTCTAAATTTGACGGCATGGTTATTGAAGCCAGGGTGTTGAAAGACCGTGGTATCTCGGGACCAGTGGTGTCTACCTTAGTGAATGCTAGAAAAGCCGTCACTAGGAAGATCTATCATAAGGTATGAAAGACTTGTATTGCTTGGTGTGAAGCCAAAAAATTGCATCCACGGAAATACGTGATTGGGGGAATTCTCTCTTTTCTTGAATTTTACTAATTATGCACTGCTGGGAGGACCCATCTCTTTTTCTCTTTCATAACCTATTGGAGGTGGATCCTCTGCTATCTTTTCTCTGAAATTGAAAGATCTGTCACCTCCCTATACACTCCTGTGGCTGAAAGTGGAAGAAATGGAAGTGGAGGAGCCAACTACTGTCAAGCATTTTTATCTCAAAACTTAGTTCTTTTTGGTGGTGGTAGGAGGGGGAGACTCTCCCAACCATTCCCTACGCCCTGACCTTATCCTTGATTCTTTCTGCTTCCTAGCTCATTCCTCCCCCTTTCCCTGCACGTCTCTACTCTCTTGTTTTTCTCTCCTTGTTCATCATCTTTCTTGTCCTTTACGTATTACGCTGGCAAACCCTCTAGTTTAAACTTTCACACTAGCGACATATATTTCTGCACCAGAGCAAAGATCAATGGCAAGGAGTACTTTCAAAGAGCCAGTTTACTATCCTTCAGACATTAGAGGGGCCAGACTGTGACCTTTGGGTCAGTGGGAAGTATAGTGCCCCATAGGTTGGATAAAGGCAAGCAAAGGTTCACATCTGGCCCTGAGATGCAGTTTGGAGACCACTGATACAGGTTTTTGTGCAGCAAGAAAGAGGGGATCTGGAGTCCAAAGTTTTGTTTTAAGCATGTGGATTTTGAAATCTCTGCATTTTAAAAAGGACTGTTGATTAGTGTCAGGAAAGGAATCTCTTCAGTGAAGATCCAAACAAAACCCCTTTTCAGAAAAATAGGAAAAAGGAAAAAAGGTTAGAACCTAGTTAGGGTTATTATTACGGTTTGTCTCATGCTTACCTAGTGGCAACTATTTCCTCTATTTCTGTTCTTGCTAGCATTGGCTGTCACAGAAAGTGAGATGTAACCCAACAGCGTTACTCATAAACCTTGTGGACAGCCTTCCCAGAAGAGTTGAAGCTGCAAAGGGTGGGCCAACTCAATATTGAACCCTACGGACTAAAACTGGAATGCCATTATAGTTCATGTGTGTGTAAAGGCAGGTGTCCTAATACATTTGGTAATATAGTGTATATACGGATAATCCTGTATAATCGTTTAATAATTCTAACAGGTCCCCATTTACTTCTTAGGCTTCAAATGGTATATATGTCTGCAGATCTGCAGCCAGGTTGTGCCAAAATACCTGTCAAACATTACAGGACCGATATTGTCCTGCCAGGAAAAGGCCCTTTTCCATTTCCAACTTGGCGAAGCTGATTTTTTTTTTCTGGTTCACTTTCCTGGAAGATTATTTGGAAAATGCAAAGTTAGACCTACCGGTAACTGCTAATCTGTTATTTTTTCTTTTCTTTTTTTTTTGCCTAGGGCTCTGGGATTCGTATTGTCACATACTGAATGCATGACAGGTAATTAATGACCTTTGGTTTGTGCTTGTTTGATCTCAAGAGCAGACCCAATCATCTCTGTGATAGCTGTTCTGGAAAGCCAATTACTAGTATTATTTGGGCAGCACTGACAGCATTTAGAATTAAAGTAGGTAGAAGGTTCCTTACCTTCCCTTGCCACAAGAACACTTGCAACTGTGTCAGGTATACTTGTTCCTGCAGCTAGTAATGTTAGGCCCATCACAGTGTCTGGGATACCAAAGGTTCCACCTGCAGTTAATAGATGAAATAAATGTATAGTGCCGGGTTAATATGAAAATCATGTTTGCAAAAAAATGAAAACATACTCAGGTCACTGGTAACTTTTGCCTGTGCTTCTAGCTAATACAGTTTTAGCTAATACAGTTTTTTACCCAAGATTTGAACATCTTCAGAAAGGCAGCAGATGGTAAAATAGATGGTATTTTTCTTTTACAATATACCGTAACAACAATTTAGGCACAGTGAACCAGACTTAGTCTGAAGCCTTGTACACACGGCCGAGAATCTCGTCGCAAAAAAAAACGTTTTTCTCGACGGGTTTCCTGTCAAGCTTTACGAGATTCTTGTCAAGCTTTCCTTGCATATACACCGTCAATCCAAAATCTCGTCGGTCTAAAAGCGCAGTGACGTACAACACGTACGACAGCAGTATAAAGGGGAAGTTCCATTCTCATGGCGCCACCCCTTGGGCTGCTTTTGCTGATCTCGTGTTACTGCGTGTTAGTAAAAGTTTGGGGAGAGACGATTCGCGCTTTTCAGTCTTCGTGCTTTCAGTCCGTTACAGCGTGATGAATGTGCTATCTCCATTACGAACGCTAGTTTTACAAGAAGGTGCGCTCCCGTCTCATACTTGATTCCGACCATGCGCGATTTTTGAAGACTCGGAAAAGCATACGCACGAACAGTTTTCTCGTCCAAAAACAGTCTGACGAGAATCACGACGAGAAAAAAGAAAGCAGGTCTTCTTTTTTTCTCGTCGAGATTCACAACAGTTTTCTCGATGAGAAACCATACACACAAACGGTTTTCTCTGCAAAAAACGACAAGAAAACTGTTGGGAGAGCTTTCTTGCCGAGAAAACCGTGCGTGTGTACAAGGCTTCAGTTGTAACATGACACTCTTAGATAGACATATAGTTCTAAAAACAGTTTAAGGGCTAGTTTATATTAGTGTTGCGCTTTGAAAAGCCATCTGCATTCAAACTGCTCTTCAGAGGGCATTTGACAGGTGTCACCTCCTCATTGCCTATTTTAACCCCTTAAACCGCTCACTAGTGCGAGGCAACTCCTTGCATTGCAGTTCATCCGATTGCAGGGCCCCATTATTCAGTTGATTGCGTTGCATTCAGCACAGAGTACTGGTACGGAGATAATTTTTGCCATACCATGATGCAAAGCATCGTGGTCTGCTGCATATATACTCCATTGGCTCCCGCTACTGTCAATCACAGCCAGTGAGCCTATGAGGTGAGAGCAGAGGCAGGGCTGAGCCATGCTCCATTTGTAAATGGGGACACACAGAGTGGCGGCTCGGGAGTGAGCCTGCTTGGGTGCCCCCATTTCAAACTGCTTGCTTTGGGGGCACTCGGCAGGAGGGAGGGGCTAGGAGCATCAGCAGGGGACCTGAGAAGAGGAGGATTGGGGCTGCTCTGTGCAAAACCACTGCAGAGAACAGGGAAACTTGACATGTAGGTTATTTTAAAAAAAAACACTACATTTACGTCGGCAGAATGGCACGTTACAGGTACATTGCTTTAAATCTGCCGCCTAGTGCGCGCACCAGCTACGGTCTCCATGACCGTGCCCGCGTGACCCACGAACTCGATGTCCACCAGTGTCCCGCGATCGTGTCACGGAGAGGCAGAACGGGGGGAACAAGGCATTTCCCTGTTCTGCCTAGTGACAGGACACGGATCTACTGCTCCCTGTCATCGGGAGCAGTGATCAATGTCAATGTCGTGTCACTTGTAGCCCAGCCCACTCACAGTTAGAATCACTCCCTAGGACACACTTAACCCCTTCCTCGCCCCCTACTGGTTAACCCCTTCACTGCCAGTGTCATTTACACAGTAATCAGTGCTTTTTTATAGCACTGATCGCTATATAAATGATAATGGTCCCAAAATAGCGTCAAAAGTGTCCGATGTGTCCGCCGCAATAATCGCAGTCACGATAAAAAAATAAAAAAATAAAAAATCGCTGATCGCCGCCATTACTAGTAAAAAAATATATATAATAAAAAAATGCCATAAAAAACTGTCCCCTATTTTGTAGACGCTTTAACTTTTGCGCAAATATACACTTATTGCGATTTTTTTCCCCAAAAATATGTAGAAGAATACATATCGGCCTAAACTGAGGATTTTTTTTTTATATATATTTTGGGGATATTTATTATAGCAAAAAGTAAAAAATAGTAGGATTTTTAAAACAGCTTACCTGTAAAATCCTTACAGGACACAGAGCAGCATAGTCATTACTATGTGGGTTATATAGAATTACCTTCAGGTGCTGGCACTGGCAACTTCCAAAACAGGAAGTACCCTCCCCTATATAAGCCCCTCCCATCCGGGAGTACCTCAGTTTTGTAGCAAAGCAATACGTGTCCCCAAAAGAGGGGTGGGAGCTCTGTGTCCCGTGATGTACTCCAAGAAAAGGATTTTACAGGTAAGCTGTTTTAAAAATCCTACTTTCTTGTTCATACATCACGGGACACAGAGCAGCATAGTCATTACTATGTGGGACGTCCCAAAGCAATGCCACATGAGGGGGGGGGATACACCATACATAAGCTGGGCGCCATCAGGCATGAGGATCTTTTGCGGCCTGCAACACACTGCGCCCAAAGGCGACATCCTCCTGACTTCTCACGTCCACCTGGTAGAAACTAGTAAACGTGTGTACTGAAGACCATGTTGCTGGCCCTTACAAATTTGCGCCAGGGAGGCCTGGTGATGCACTGCCCATGAAGTTCCAACTGCTCTCGTGGAGTGCGCCCTAACTTTGAACGGAGGCGGTCTACTTTTCAAGCCATAGGCTTGTATTATGACCTGTCAAATCCACTTGGCTAAAGTAGATTTTGATGCTGCCTGACCCTTTCTGGGGCCTTCAGGCAGAACAAACAGAGAATCCGTTCTACGAATCTGAGCAGTGGCTTTTAGATAACTGCTCTTACTACATCCAAAGAATGCAATAACTTTTCCTCTACCGAGCTTGGTTTGGGGAAAAAAGAAGGAAGAACCACATCCTGGTTCAAGTGAAACCTCAATACCACCTTAGGAAGAAAGGCTGGGTGAGGACGTAATACTACTCTGTCCTTATGGATAACCAGATATGGCTCTTTACAGGACATGGCGGCTAATTCCGACACTCTTCTAGCTGAGCATATGGCTACTAAAAATATCAATTTCCTGGTGAGTAGAACCAAGGAAATGTGCCGCAAAGGTTCAAATGGCTGCTTCTGCAGAACCGACAGAACCAAATTTAGATCCCATGGGCATATGGGAGCCTTAATCGGTGGAATAATACGAGTCACACCTTGCATAAAGGATTTGACAAGTGAATGCATAGCCAGGGGCCTTTGAAATAATATTGACAAGGCCGAAACCTGGCCCTTGATAGTACTTAAGGCAAACTTCCTGTCTACAGCCCACTGCAGGAAGTCCAGAATTCTGCCTATAACGTACTTACGTGGATGCCATTTTCTGGCCTCGCACCAAGTGATGTACGCCTTCCAAACTCTATAGTAGATCTGCCTGGATACAGGCTTCCTGGCATTGATTATAGTTGATACCACAGAGTTAGAGAGACCTCTCTTCTTTAGGATGTGGGACTCAATAGCCAGGCCGTTAAACTTAGAGTTAGTAAGGAAGGGTGGTATATCGGTCCTTGCGAAAGCAGGTCCGGACGACGTGGAAGGGTCCAAGGACTCCCCACAGACATTTTGATGATCTCCGCGTACCAGGCCCTTCGGGGCCACGCTGGAGCCACCAGGATCACCGGCTTCTTCTCCAACCTGACTCTGCGAAGGAGTCGAGGCAACAATTGTAGCGGAGGGAATGCATATATCAGTCTGAACTGATCCCAAGGGAACACCAGAGCATCCGAGCCGCAAGCGAGGGGATCCCTTGTCCGGGAGACAAACCTGTCCACCTTTGCGTTGAATCTGGATGCTAGCAGATCTACATCCGGTGTTCCCCACCGCTGACATATTGCTCGGAAGACCTCGGGATGAAGGGACCATTCCCCTGGGCATAACTGTTGGCGACTCAGAAAGTCCGCCTTCCAATTCTCCACCCCTGGAATGAAGACAGCTGATATACATGGGACATGCTTTTCTGCCCATTCCAGGATGTGACTTACTTCCCTCTGGGCTGCACGACTCCTGGTGCCTCCCTGATGATTGATATATGCCACTGCTGTGGCATTGTCTGATTGAATTCTGACAGGGGACCCTTGGAGTCTGGATGTCCAGGCTACTAGGGCGTACCGTGCTGCTCGTATCTCTAAGAGATTGATGGGCAGGGTTTTTACTACATTTGACCATCTGCCCTGGAGAGACCATTGCTCCAGTACTGCCCCCCAGCCTGTAAGGCTGGCATCTGTAGTGACCACCTTCCAAGATATCGGGCTGAAGGGTTTTCCCTTCTGGAGATTCTGGGGGATCAACCACCAGCAGAGACTCTTCCGAACGGAAGGGGACAAAACCATCGGGAAGTCTAGAGCCTGAACTTTTCCGTTCCAGGCTGACAATATGGCCCTTTGTAAATTCCTTGAGTGGAATTGGGCGTATGGCACAGCTTCGAATGATGCTACCATCTTTCCTAGCAGCCTCATGCACAGGCGTATGGACGGCTGTCTTTTTGCACAAAGCAGACGGACCAAGCCCCTCAAAGAGGATACCTTGTCTAGAGGTAAGAAAATCTTCCTCTGGTCTGAATCCAGCCGTAGCCCTAGATATACCAGGTTTTTCACTGGCTGTAGGGCTGAATTGTCCAGGTTGATGACCCAACCGTGAGATTCTAGATACTTGATTGTATCGATAATTACCACTTCTAGCTTGGCAACTGAGTGGTCCATCAACAACAGGTCGTCTAGGTATGCCATTATCGTTACACCCCGTGTTCTTAGATCGGCCAACAGTGGGGCCAGAATTTTTGTGAACACTCGTGGCGCTGTGGCCAGACCGAATGGTAAGGCTCTGAACTGAAAATGGCGCCCTTCTACTGCAAAGCGTAGGAATTTTTGATGACCTGGAAAGATGGGAACATGCAAGTAAGCATCTTTGATGTCGATCGAGGCTAACCATTCCTCCCCTTGTAGGGTAGCGGTGACCGATCGGATCGACTCCATCCGGAAGGACCGGACGTTTAGAAATTTGTTTAGACTCTTTAGGTCCAATATGGGTCTTATGTCCCAGTTTGGCTTCGGGACTGTGAAAAGGTTTGAGTAGAAACCCAACCCCCACTCTTCCATAGGAACCTCCATAATTACTCCTTGGAGCAATAGTTGTTCTAACGCCAATAGGAGAGACCGTCTTTTCAGAGGCCACAGAAGCCTACGCATATGTACCAAAGACAGCGTGAGGCGGGAGGCCTGATGGATAGAATACTTGATGGCGTCAACCGCAAAGCATAATGCTCTAGGCAGATCAGCCAGAGCCTGGGCCTGTTGGTCTGGCAAATCCCTCAGGACCATTTTCATTTGATCCTTTAAAGCTTGGCAGACTCCAATAGCTGCCACTGCTGGCTGTGTAACAGCCCCTGCTGTGGAAAAAGCAGATTTTAATAAAGATTCCAATTTTTTATCCACTGGATCTTTGAACATTTGAACATTATCTACTGGACATGTCAGTGATTTGTTCACAGAAGAAATGGCTGCGTCCACCGTAGGAACATTCCATCTCTGGGTGAACTTTTCCTCCATGGGATAGATCACCGGAAACCTTTTAGGCGGAACAAATAGTTTATCAGGATGTTCCCAGTCCTGGTATATAAGTCCTTCCAATAATGGATGTATTGGAAAGGAGCAATTAACCTGGGGAGCTTTTAGCGACCCCAATGAGGAGACAGCAGTAGTTGATGGTTCAACAAGAGGCATTTTAAATGCAGATCGAACCATGTCAGTTAGGGTCTGGACCCACAATCTTTCAGTCTGTGATGCTGAAAATGGTTCATCTACTGTCGATTCCTCAAAAACAGAGCTAACCTCCTCCTGATCCCCTTCAGGTAGGTCGGTCCCTTCCTGGGACTGTTGCTCTGCCAACAGGCACTCTAATGGAGGTGATGGAGATCTGGCGCGCTTTCTTTCCTGTAGAGAAGAAGCGATCAATGCAGCCAATCTCTGCTCCAATCCCTCCAGAGTTGAGGAAAAAACCTCCTCTGTTATATATGCAGGAGCAGGTGGACTGAGGACAGCCGCAGTACCTGGCACTCCCGGGGGTTCCTTATGGGTATTAACCTCTGATTTCTCAGGGCAGGAGGGTGCAGATGACTGCTCCAGATCCTCAGAGCCCGATGGAGACCCCCTACACTTCCTGAGAGGTATATCTCGGAGTTTTTTAGGCGGCATATTCCTTAGTTCAAAGCTGAGGTATTTCAGCCGCAATACACCCCTTACTGAAATAGTCTAATGCAATTTGCTGCTATGTACATCAGTGGGTGTCTACTAATGCGTCTTTCTGGGGATGCCTGTATCAACCGCCCGCTGTAAGCCCCTATACCATGCTACCAGCTCCTTTTCATGCTCTGTGTCCATAGCAAGCAGCGTGGACTGAGTCCTTTTATCTTGCTGGGACGCCCGCACATGCGCAGAAGCGCTGGGCGCACAGAGCGCGTCATCCGCCAGGCTCCGCCCCCTTTTTTGAAGCTAAACTTTATAAAAAGAAAGCATGTGTGCGCGCGCATGCGCGTGTGCGCTCTTGGCGCCATGTAGGGAGAGGAGCCAGGGTCCCTGTTTCACCAGGACTCGGGGATGGAAGGAAACTACTTGGCAGCATGACAGAGGAATGCAGCTTCCCTGATAGAGAGCTCACTCATCTGCCTGGACTTTCACCATGGAAGGAATAGTCCCAAGAAAAAAGACGTTCCACAGCGGCCTCTAGTGGACAAACACAGGTACCGCACTTTTGTCTTTTTTTTTTAAAACCTCCTTTATGAAAAACATTTCCAGGTTTACAGTTTTTTTAAAACTTCCCTTATGAAAAAACATTTCTAGGATTTCTTAGGCATATACAGCTATTAGCGGGAATACCCTTTAGGTAACAGGCAGAAAGACATATTAGGCTTGGGGGTCCCCTCAATAGAACCAAGTTCCTGAGGGGCCCCCACTTACCTTTTCCCCGCCGCAGGACTTTGTTTGGTCCACAGAAGCCCAAACTTCACCTCTCACGGCAGGCATTGTACTAGACCTTCAGGGACCGGGTTCCCAAGGATTCCACTCCCCTGGACCTGTATAGCACCCTGCACAGATAGCCTCTTGGTTTTGGGTATGACCAGAGCTCTGGATCCCAGGGTCCAGCCCTCCTAAGAGAGGCATTACAGGCAAAACCCTGCTCTTCTCTGCAAGGCCCGGGTACCGACCGTTTAGCTATGAAGCTTTTTTTGGTCGGATCCGGAATAGCTTGCTAAGGCCCAGAGAACCTGTACACAAGCCCAGATGAATACATGTTAACCTTGGCCAACACCTTAGACACTGGCAAAAAACTGAGGTACTCCCGGATGGGAGGGGCTTATATAGGGGAGGGTACTTCCTGTTTTGGAAGTTGCCAGTGCCAGCACCTGAAGGTAATTCTATATAACCCACATAGTAATGACTATGCTGCTCTGTGTCCCGTGATGTATGAACAAGAAATTGCTTTTTTTTCAAAATTGTCACTCTTTTTTGTTTATAGCGCAAAAAATAAAAACCGCAGAGGTGATCAAATACCACCAAAAGAAAGTTTGTGGGGAAAAAAAAAAGGACGTCAATTTTGTTTGGGTACAACGTTGCACGACCGCGCAATTGTCAGTTAAAAAATGGCCTGGTCATTCAGCAGTCAATTCTTCCGGGGCTGAAGCGGTATCACTTTAAGGCCTGATCACACATGCCTGCACGCTAAGGCCCCTTTCACACTGGGGCGGGGAGGTGCGCTGGCGATATAGCGGTGCTATTTTTAGCGCCGCTATACCGTCGTTTTTGCCGCGATATTCGCCCGCTACCGGTGATGTTTTAACCCCCGCTAGCAGGCGAGAAAGGGTTAAAACCGGCCCGCAATGCGCTGCTGAAGCAGCGCATTGCTGGCGGTATAGCCACGCTGTCCCATTGATTTCAATAGGCAGCAGCGGTAAAGGAGCGGTAAACACACCGCTCCAAAGATGCGGCTAGCAGGACTTTTGGAGCGGTCCTGCTAGCGCACCGCTTCAGTGTGTAAGCCTTTGGGCTTTCACATTGAAGACTGCAGGGCAGGATTTTTTCAGGCGCTATTTTTAGTGCCAAAACGCTTAAAAAACGCCCCAGTGTGAAAGGGGCCTAAAATGACCTGTTTTAGCATGCCGGCTAGTGTCTGTTCTGTGCTCACTATGGGGAGTGGTGCCTTGTGTTGTAATAACACAAGGCACGGTTTACCCCTTTTCCTCCCTCCCCAAACTTTATTGAAACGTTACAGTGACTACTGCACAGTGTAAATATCCCTTAAGCAGTTTCAACATCAGTTTTATTCTTTTCCAGAAAAAGGTTTAACCTCTTGGCGCTCTTGGTGGGCAGGCTTAAATTTGCGTGCATTAGTGGAAATAGACCTGTGCGGAGAGCACGCGCCCTGCGCACTTCAGGAGCGGTTGTCCGTTGCTAAGAGAAAGCGCAGATAATTGTGACCGCCGCGACAGCCAATCTCGGCAGTCACATGACCATACTCCTGGCATTCTAAACTCCTTAGAGGGCCAGCAGGCGCTGGTTCTAAGGAGTTAAGCAAGAGGAATAAGAGCAGACCATTAAAAAAGGAGGTGAAGGATTATTTTTTTTCAGATTCATACTTACCTAGGTGGATGCAGCATCGTTCTGATGCTGCATCTGCCCCCCCGGCACCTCTGCACTGAGAACCGAGCGATTGAACACCGCTGATCGCTCGGTTCTCACAGCTCCGTGATCAGAGAGCTGCTGATGGTCATGCCGAAGAGATCGTATATTCAGGAATTTAGTTTTACTTTTGAGATAGGTTTGTGAAGCTTTTTGGGTGGGTCTGGAATTACAGTACAGTAATGTAGCGGCCTCACCCCGTCCTCTTTAGCTAGGGGTATGTCACATGACAGGGTGAGATGCGCTACGGCCCATGTCCTCCCCCAGGTGTATCCCAACTAAATCTGAAGACCCTGCTACACACTCCCCCCTGTGATTTGACGCTGGTCCCCAGCGTCAGGTGCACACCCATGTCTCCCAAGAGTGGTGACATGAAGTGGGCCCCAGAGGCTATGCCCAAAAATTTTTAATACTGTGTGTGCCAAGACCTGCTCACGGGAAAAGGGAACTATAAAACAATAAACTCTTACATAAAACATCTGTCATGTACACATATACAAAACCACCCCATACTCAGCAGTCTTGACCGACGAATCTCCTGCAGAAGGGAAACAAAAAAAACACAACATCCTAACAATCTGTGTTAACTTGGAATGAATAGGTCTATCAGCCGAGAGACCCATTCGCTCCAATAAGTAAAGTGATGTAGATGTAAAATTTCAAACAGCCATTGCACAACACTGCCACCTGGTGACAGCGCCGCGGTAATGACACTCGGTGGGATCTTCATTCTTCCTGCTTTCCCTACACTGACTCTACCCCCAAAAGTCCCTGCCCTTGGTACATGAAGAAAAGGGAGAAAAAAAAACAACAGCTCCCAAGTCTCCAGTGAGTAAAGAAAAAGCCCAAATCAAAACAAAACTAGGGCACTGTTCTGAGTATCTGGGAATGTTCCTTCCAGAGAGTTCGACAAGCAACAAATAGGAGTTCTCTTCTCCTACAAGTAAAATCTTGGATCTGGCAAAAACAGAGGCTTTAAGTGCTTGTCAAACACTTCAACTGAATATTCGACATCCTCTCCCTCCTTTCTGCAGATAAGTACTTTATCGGCATGAATGTGGCGCCCCAACTTCCAATCAGCTCTACAGTCTCTGAACTTCTTAGACACAGATGGTGAACATGACAAGTATCGCCGGACATGAGGCACTTTGAGCTTTTCCCAGACAAATTCGTCGTACCACCGTTGTCGCAGGACCTCGACTTCATAAAGCAAGTCCCGAGGCAAGTAGGGGTACTCCCACCCATATTCACGGCGACTCTCTGGGAGAAAAGTCGTTGCAACCTGGCTAGAGGAGGCATGACATCTCGCTCACCTTCTCCTGGTTGTACGATGGCCTCCGGGTGCCGAGGTACCTTCACTGTCTCGGATGGCTTTTCCTTTGGTGCCCGCAATGAAGCGCGCTGCATCCCCACTATCAGAGTGGGTGATGTGGTGGAATGTGGATGGTTGGTCGGAGGACTAGACTCCCTCCTGAGCTCCGGGGCCTGCGCCCGGAGCGTACCGTCTTCTATGGACATAGGAGAGTCCTGCGGTTTACTTAGCACAGGTAGCGGGCGTTTGTCCCAGCCCTTCCGGTGAAACAGTTCGTCTATTTCCCCATCATCCCCACAGTCCGACAGTGACTGTAGGTCGGAGGTGTCATACATCTCGGCGGGAAGGTAGTCTTTAGTAGACAGAGAACTACCCTCCCTTGCGGGCTCCACCGACCGTGGACTCCCGACACCTCCAACCACCACCACAGTCCCAGCCCCTAGCTCACCTGGACCTTTCTCAGCACTGGGATGTCCAGGACTCTTCCAACCGGATCCATCCAGGTCCGGCAAGCGGCGGGGTAAAGCTCGACCACGACCACAGGAGGCCTGCACCAGGCCTGTCTTCCTCTTCGGAGGTGGCAGCAGGGAGTCTGTGGTGACCCAAGCAGCGTCCTCGGATTTTTCTCTCTCAGTCTCTGGTTGGGCAGTCCCGTCGCCATGGTCAGCGCGTACGGGGACCTCCGCAGAGGCCTGGATCTCTCCCTCCGGAGTGGTGGTTCCTGTGATGCAGTTGAGGCGAAGGGCCCGGGGCCTTACTGTGGATGATTCAACCTCAAAAAGAAACTCTTTGCACGCTTCACATCGCCCGAATGGCTTTAGTTGGACCACCAGTCCCGAGCATCCGGGACAGATCACACCGAGGGCCTCCGTGTCTCTGCATGAACACAAAGCCAACTGTCCTCGGGGCCTAAGTCTTATCCCCGTGTCTGTCAGGGAAGCAGCAAAAGCAGTCATCTTCGTGGGGTATGATACCGGCATCCACGGGGAGCTTGAGGCCATCCCGACCACCTGCTGTTCCATCTCGCGCTGACCACGCGCCGGAGTCTCCACGTGTATCTCCACACGTGGCCAGACTCCTCCCACGACTTGCACGTTTTCGCGGGCTTCCACCAGCCTCCGCCCACGAATTGCGCAGTCACGGGGTGCCTCATGGCGCAGTGCAGCAAAAGTCCCCACATGTAGTACGTCACACGGCTGGACTCCTCCCTCTTCCCGCTCTTTCTGCATGGGCCTTTCCCGGTTTTTCAGAGAAATTTCCATGACTTCGAGCACAGGGACGCACTTTGGCCAATCACATGGCCGACCTGCTCGGAACTCCTTCGGGCAGCAAAGTCCAGATACAGCCTTTCCAAATTTCAAAGTCAACACACATTTCATCCCGGACTCACGAGCCCCCATGTGTAGCGGCCTCACCCCGTCCTCTTTAGCTAGGGGTATGTCACACGACAGGGTGAGATGTGCTACGGCCCATGTCCTCCCCATAGCTGTGGGTGAGGTGAAGGCCAGCACCAGTATCTTCCTCGGGCCAATGTGTGTTAGTCATGAAACTCAATCTTGCTATGCTGGCACCTTCCTCACTTTGCTCCCATTAACCAGAGTCCACACACCGATCACAGTCCAACTCTCAGTTTTATTTCGTAGCTCCACAACAAACAATGTAATGGCGAGATACGGTGGGATGAGCAGATCGAGGCACTGTCCTGAATTTTAGTCTCTAAACCCCTGTACCTTGACCAAGGGTGGTAGCAACATTGATTAGGATACCTTCGCTGCGCTGTGGCCCCTATCAGGGGAAGATGACCCTCCAAGGGAGTTACCGAGTTGACGCTGCTCCGGAATCTTCGGACGGGTGACCTCCCCAGCCTCCTCGCCTCAGATGCGGGTCCCCTCGCAAGGGGCACCCTGGAATCACTTCACCCTCGCGGGACCCAGTCGAAGTCACCGGGTCCCAGGCCTACGACATAGTACCTCACCCCAGGCTGAAGGTGCCTGGGATGGACTCCAACTCCATTCCGGCCAGGCCTAGGGCACCTGAGCCGGAACCTCGAACCGCCCGCACCCAGGCCTAAGGTGCCTCCGTGCGTGAAGAGAAGATCCTCGAAGACCTCGTGGTGAGGGCGCCCCCCCCCCTTTTATCTCCTCCCATCGACACCACGGCGGGTTCCCCGCCCCAGCCGTACCATCTCCGGAAAGAGACAAAAAGGGTAGCACTGTGGTAGCGATTCTACCTTGAGCCCGTAGGTACCCCGCCACCCACAGGCCAAGGAGAATACTGCACCACCCAATCCTCCACGAATAACAAAAAGGGGTCCATACCCTAACCTAATTACTCACCTGGGTCACACTACCCCCAGGTGTATCCCAACTAAATCTGAAGACCCCACTACAGTAAGATGAGAGGTATGCCTTGTACACACGGTCGGATGTTCCGTCGGGATAAACTCAGACGGATTTTTCAGACGGAATTCCGCTCATGCTGTCTTGCATACACACTGTCACACCAAATTCCGACCGGCAAGAACGCGGTGACGTACAACACTACGACGAGCCAAGAAAAATGAAATTCAATGCTTCCGAGCATGCGTCCACTTGATTCTGAGCATGCGTTTAGCGCCCTCACTCCATCCATTTTGTCTAGGGGTATGTTGTATGTGAGAGTAAGATGCGCTACGGCCCATGTCCTCCCCATGGCAGTGAGTGAGGTGAAGGCCAGTACCAGTTATTTTCCTCGGGCCTGTGCGTTTCAGTTAATGACCAAGTCTTGCTGTGCTGACACTTCCCTTTGCTCCCATTAACCAGAGTCCCACACACAGATTAGGGTCCAACACTTGTTTTATTGTCACACTCACAATCAAACAGTTCTTTGCCAGCCAACTGGTTGAGACCCAATAACAGTTCAATACGGTGGGGTGAGAAGGTCGAGGCACTATCCTGATTGTACGCTAAACCACTGTGGTTTCACCAGCGGTTACTATAGCCTTGGCTAGAGAGAACTTGGAACTTGTGAGTCTCTACCAGCGACTCAATAGAATGCAGATAGGAGTACCTTCGCTGCGTTGTGGCCCCTGTCAGGGGGAAGATGTCCCTCCAAGGGAGTTACCGGAGGCCCATCCGTCACCGGGTTGATGCTGCTCCAGATTCTTCGGACGGGTGACCTCCCCGGCCTCCTCACCTCAGACATGGGCCCCATCCACCTCAGGGACCCTCGGACTCCTCCGTCCTTGCGGGACCCAGTCGAAGTCACTGGGCCCCAGGCCTCCGGTTTAGTACCTCACCCCAGGCTGAAGGTGCCTGGGATGGATGCCAACTCTGCTCCGACCAGGCCTAGGGTGCCTGGGCCAGAACTCCGAACCGCCCGCACCCAGGCCAAAGGTGCCTGGGCGCGCGATGCAGGAAAAAGACCTCATGGTGAGGGCGTCTCTCCCCTTTATCCCCTCCCGCAATGCCACGGCGGGTTCCCCGCCCTCGCCGTACCATCGCTGACAGGGGACAAAAAGGCCAGCACTGCGGCAGTGAATCTACCTTAGACCCGTGGGAACCCCGCCACCCACAGGTCAAGGAGAACAACACACCACCAAGTCCTCCACAAATTAACAATGGTCTAAATCCTTTCATGATTTATACACGGAATGAAGATGTAGCGCTAAGTGAAGAAATGAAGCCCAATAATTTGGGCCTCCAATCAAACCAAAGTGATAAATAATATCAATATAATGAGTCCATACAGTGTCCATAGAAAATTTTCGTGTTGTGAAAAAAGAACATGTAGCACTGAAGGGTCATCACATAACTCTTGTAGAAAAAGAGAGGTAGAATACTCTTACCGGAACATTAGACCTGTGGTTTAGGCAGGTCAAATAGGCATACGAAATCCCAGTGGCACTCCTCATCAGTTAGTCTGGAAACTGGATCAGATGGGTCCCCAATGTAGACTGTCCGGTAGGCTCCCCGACTTGACAGCAGACTCTGGGTTTCACACCGATCCAGGTGGTCCTCCGATGGAACTGGAACCGCCACTCAGCAAGGAGACTCTTTACCACAGTGAATATTAGTAACCAGTGGCCAAAGGAAGCTATTACTTGACCAACCACCCATGTGAGAAGAAAAGAAGGGAAGGAATGCTCCAATGGTGCAGGTCAATGAGGGTTTATTCAACCAACATAAAAGTGATCACAAACTATAAAAACTTTTAAAAAGGGGCAGTGAATGAGGTAGTGTACCAAGCCCTACGCGTTTCGAACAAATGTTCTTCAACAGGGGCATTGCCCCTGTTGAAGAACATTTGTTCGAAACGCGTAGGGCTTGGTACACTACCTCATTCACTGCCCCTTTTTAAAAGTTTTTATAGTTTGTGATCACTTTTATGTTGGTTGAATAAACCCTCATTGACCTGCACCATTGGAGCATTCCTTCCCTTCTTTTCTTCTCACATGGGTGGTTGGTCAAGTAATAGCTTCCTTTGGCCACTGGTTACTAATATTCACTGTGGTAAAGAGTCTCCTTGCTGAGTGGCGGTTCCAGTTCCATCGGAGGACCACCTGGATCGGTGTGAAACCCAGAGTCTGCTGTCAAGTCGGGGAGCCTACCGGACAGTCTACATTGGGGACCCATCTGATCCAGTTTCCAGACTAACTGATGAGGAGTGCCACTGGGATTTCGTATGCCTATTTGACCTGCCTAAACCACAGGTCTAATGTTCCGGTAAGAGTATTCTACCTCTCTTTTTCTACAAGCGTTATGTGATGACCCTTCAGTGCTACATGTTCTTTTTTCACAACACGAAAATTTTCTATGGACACTGTATGGACTCATTATATTGATATTATTTATCACTTTGGTTTGATTGGAGGCCCAAATTATTGGGCTTCATTTCTTCACTTAGCGCTACATCTTCATTCCATGTTTATTAATTTTAGTCACATTTTATGTAGCAGCTTTATTTTTATTCACTATTTTAGATTAGCGCAGTATTTTCTTTTATATGCATGATTTATACACACCTGGGTCATACTACCACCCAGGTGTATCCCCCTAAATTTAAACCCCCGCTACACGTGTTTTTTCTCCATCGGAGTTCCATACAGACGAACGGAATTTCCGCTAGAATTTTTTTCCGTCTGAAAAAAAAAGAGAACGTGTTCTCGTTCCAACTCCGTCGGAATTTCCGATGGAAAAAGTCCGATGGGGCATGCACACGGTCTGAATATCTGATGAAAAAATTCCGTCTGACTTTTTTAAAGATATAACTCCAAGGAGGACTGGTTTCACACAGCAATAGTCTTAAGATTTCCATGTGAATATCTTCTCTGGTAGGAATATAGCAATGTTATTATAATCCCAAAGCCTTCTGGTCATACACCATTCCAAGTCATGTGCCACTGTTCCTTTAATCATGCCCTTTTTAACAAAGGCATGTGACGGTAATCCCTAAGCTACTAATGAGAGAGAGGATCTGTAAGAATTCCAACTATGCACTTCTTGGCAGACTTCAGCCTGATATTTGCCCACTAATTCAAAGGAAATCAAATCGCAAAACACAAAACTGATAATTTTATAGCCAGGGAAAGAATGAGATATTGCAGAGAGCTCTCAAATCATACTACCAAAGTGTGTCCTCTCATTGTCTGGGATAGGTTATGTGTATTATTATTCAGGATTTATAGATGAACAGTTTGCACGGTACTTTACAATATAAAAGGGAGACAGCTGGCCATACATTATATCATTTTCTTATTCAATTACCTTTAGATTTACCTTCAACATTGGTGTGTGCAGCCTATTGCGTTAGGGTGAGCACCCCTGTGCACACACAAATCATATACAGTGGAACCTCAGATTACAAGCATAATCTGTTCCAGGAGAATGCTCGTAATCCAAAGAACTCGCATATCAAAGCAAGTTTCCCCATTGAAGTCAATGGAAACAAAAATAATTTGTTCCGCATTGACTTCAATGGCATGTAATACCGCATGCGGTCAGAGGCAGGGGGTGCCAGAGAGCCTCGGAAACGCCCGAAAAGGCCCGAGGACACCTCTGCAAACCTTGGAAAGACCTCGGTCAGCCGTGCTGTCCTTGGGCCTTTCCGTGCATTACCGAACGGCTGCGATCGGCGACGTTCATCTCCACTCGGCTCCGGCCCCCCCACCTCAGGCCAAATGCGGTACTGCACACCGCTTTAGCCTGAATCATGCTCGTTTTGCGAGACAACGCTCAGAAACCGAGTTACGATTTTTAAAAATACAGTGCTCGTATTGCGAAACGCTCGTTAACCGTGTTACTCGCAATCCGAGGTTCCACTGTATGTATGTGTATATCAGCAGAGCAATGGATGGTGTCAGAGCAGAGATGGGGGCAGTAGGTAGTGTCAGTAGTTTTTTTTTTTTCAAATTTTTTTTTTGGAGCCCCGTTGTTGGGGGCCTTTGGTGATATATCAAGGGTCGAACAGAGAGAAAGGCACAGATTCCCCAGTGCCTTTCTTTGCAGCCTCAGCTGCACTGGACAGTGAACGAATGGGAAGTGCTCCTTGCCTTGCGTCTTCCTGTTTATTCACAAAATAAAGCATAGTAAACAGTTTACTATGCTTCCATTAAGAATGAACACAGAAGCGATTGGTACAGGTCACTCACTGGGTTCATTCATTCATCCATCCTGAAACATCCCCCACAGCAGCTAGCGGGAGAGGAGAGGAGAGAAGCTGCCAGCACTGCAGGGGACACCAGGAAGCCTAAGACCTTCAGCTGTGTATCGCAAGGGCCTGTCTTGATTGCATACAAATTGAAAATGATTAGGTTTGACCTCACATTATACAGTTTTGGTCAATCTAATGCCGGCCATAGACAGAGTTAATTTATTTTCCGCAACCACGGGTTGACACAGACAGTGTTGACAGGGGAATACCTCCCACCGAGCCATTGTGTACTCCCACCTATCCCCGCCGGGAGATCACAGTGATTATTGCTAGCGGCTATAACAGCCGCTAGCGATAAATGCATGTAAAATCCGGCAGGCTAATTGTGCCCAAGTTCTTTAATCAACTTGGGTACATTCAGCCTGCCTGTACATGGTTCGAATTTGAACCGTCTATGGCCGGCTTTAAAGAAAATTCTATAATGTATGGCCAGCCTATAGCCACAATACAGTTTATGACAAAAAAGTTAGGAAGTCCCTGCTCGTGAAAGCTTACAATAAATTAAGGAGGGGCAAGTAGTGATAACTGTGTGGGGATGAGTTGATAAAGAAAGTAAAGTTGAGTTGTTTGGGGAAGCCTATTGTGCCTCTACCTAAGAGTTTCAGGGATCTTCTAAAAGCAGACACAGAGTAGGTGATAGCTGGACAGATAGGGGTAGAGAGTTTCAGAGGATGGGAGAGGCTCTGAAGAAGTCATTGAGGTGAGCATGGGAGGAGGAGATGAGGGCGCTAGAGAGGAGGTCTTGGGAGGAGCAAAGGAGGACAGGTTGGGTGCATGCATGATGCAGTTCGTTCTCAGAGAAATGTTTGGTAAATTGCTGTGCACGTCACGCGCTAGCACACATATGCACACTCTCTGGGTTATTTCAGACACGCGGTAAGCTTACCATCTTCTGAATCCACAGTGGATCCCTTTTCAGAGGATTGTATAGTAGTGGCTGACAGGTGTTCAGAAGGCGCTACTGCCGCCTCCTGATACCTTTTTTGTTTTTTTCCCCCTTTTCATTTTATTTTTAATTGCCCAGTAGCAATTTTACATTGCAGGACCAAGCCACCAATGTAAACCAAGCACTTGAGTTGTGGGTTGTGTTGCAGCCACATTGATCTCAATGGGTGAGTTTGACAGGTGGTGCCAATGTCAGAATTTGGGTGGGCAGCAAAACAGCAACTACTGCCCCCTCGGCCACCCATGTGAAAGAGCCCTTTAGTGCATATTTATAAAGCAGTGAATGTGACATTTTTAAGAAATATGTTTACATCAAATAAAAGTAAAATAGCATCTCATAATATTCATGTCATTTGCAGCATATAAACAATACTCGCTCACCAGCCGAAGAAGCGCTCGTCCGCGGTAATTCCTAGGTGTAACAAGGCATCTTTTTAACATTGTTCTGGTGAGTGCGTTTTTTGAGGGGAGCGGTCTCATGTGGTGCGGTGAAGGTTGCTTTATTGGAAAAACACCATATGAATAATCTCTGGGATCACCTGAGGCACTTTGGACTCGCTCTTCAGAGAGCATATTATCACCATTTGAATTTGTTGCTTTATTTCTAGAGCGCTGCTATAGCTTGTGAATTACATCTATGGACTTCTAGAGCTTTCTTTAATCTTCTATTTCATTGTAGCAGCTGCTAAATCTTATCATAGATCGTTTTTCCAGTAGCGCCAGATGAGCTAAATTTTATTTTGCTTAAAACGGTGTTCCGCCCAAAAAATGAAAAATGAAAAACCAGCAGCTACACATACTGCAGCTGCTGGCTTTTAATAAATGGACACTTACCTGTCCTGGGGTCCAGCGATGTCGGCACCCGCAGCTGATGTTTCCATCAGCTGTCGGTGCTGCCGCCGTGTCCGGGTCAGCGCAAGAAAGGGCGCTTGTAGGAGCGCTTATCACAGCAGTGCGGGATACCTTAAAGATGGAGGATACGGTGTGGGCATCTAATGAGGCGTCGGTCTCTTTTGGGTCCCACAAGCCGGCCTGCACGGCTAAGGTGTTTCCCTACCTGGCCTACTTTGATAAAATTTATCTACAAAGAATGGGAACGCCCGCAGTGGGCTTTTTTGGTTCCAAAAACGCATGGCGGTGCGTTACCCCTTTGAGGAGAGTTTCCTGAAGAAATGTACTTCTCCCCCGATTGTGGACCCCCCGGTATCCAGGTTAAATAAGGTAACCACGATTCCAGTGGAGGGGACCCCTGCCTTTAAGGACCCTGCCGATAGGAGGGCCGAGGCAGTTGCCCGGTCCATGTTTACGGTGATGGGGTCAGCATTGCGGCCAGTGTTGGCCACGGCCCTGGTGTCCCAGACACTTACTGAATGGGTTAAATTGCTGCACCGAGAGTTGGAAAGGCAACAGGCTTCCCCGGTCTGCGTGGAACTGGAAGACCAGTTGGTCAATGGCCTTAAGTATGCAATGCTTTCCAGATCCTCAGTATCTGCTGTAGTCCTACGTCGCCTGATTTGGCTAAAGTGCTGGTCTGCGGACCAGGCATCTAAGAAGGCCCTGGTGGATTTGCCCTTCCAGGGAGACAGGCTATTTGGAGCCTCGCTGGATGACATTATAAAAAATGTTACAGGGGGTAAGAGTACGTTGCTCCCACAATCCGGAAAGGGTAAGGAGCCGCGCCGTAGGCCGGGGCCCTCCTTTTCCGCTCAGAAGCATTTTTTTCGTCCTTCCAGGTCAGCAGGTAAACGTTCCCAGACCGACAGTGTCTGCTGAGGGACAAAAGCGTCCCTGGTTTCGCAAACCAAACAAATCTGCGACAGCATGAGGGTTTGCCCCCGCCTGACTCTTGGGTGGGGAGGCGCCTTCGGGAGTTTGCAGCTCGGTGGACCTCCCTGCTTTCCGACCAGTGTGTCTGCGAAGTGGTTACATCAGGATACAAGATAGTTTCTTTCTTGACCGCCAGACAGGTTTTTTTCCCTCCAACCTTCATCTTCCTCCAGCAAGTCGGGAAGCCTTGTTCGGGGCAGTGCAGGACCTGCTCCGGAGCGGGGTGATCGTGCCTGTGCCGTTGCCGGAAAGGTTTCAGGGATTCTACTCCAAATCTGTTTGTAGTCCCAAAGAAGGAAGGGGTCCGTCCAATCCTGGATCTCAAGGCCCTCAACAGCTTTGTAAAGATACAAAGGTTCAGGATGGAATCAGTTCGCTCGGTGGTAGCTGCACTCCATCCGGGGGATTTTCTGGCGTCCTTGGATATCAAGGACGCATACTTGCATGTCCCCATATGCGTCAGGCATCAGAGATTTCTGTGATTTGCGTCGGGGACGAACACTACCAATTTGTAGCTCTCCCTTTTGGCCTGGCGTCGGCACCAAGGGTTTTCACCAAGGTGCTCGCCCCGATTCTGGCTTTGCTGAGGCAGCGAGGGATCGCAATCGTGGGATATCTGGATGACCTCCTTCTGAGGGCGGCTTCTGTCTCAGAATTAAGGGAAGATTTGGCGATCGCCAGTCAAACTCTTCAGGAGTTTGGTTGGGTACTGAACCACCAGAAGTCAGTGTTGGTCCTGACCCAGCGCCTGGAGTACCTGGGCTTGGTTCTGGACTCCTCAGGAGGCAAGAGTTTTTCTCCCTTCAGACAAGCTGCAGACTCCTCAGGCTGCGGTGACGGTGTTGGCCTCCTGCAGGTGGTCGTCGCTGCGTTTTTGCATGAGAGTCCTGGGTCTCATGGTGGCCTCTTTCGAGTCTTGCAAAAGGAGATCCTCTCCAAATGGGACAAATCTCTGTTGTCTCTGGATTGTCAGATTCAGATAAGTCACCTAGTCAGGGAATCCCTGGTCTGGTGGCAGAGGTCTCCTGCCCTTCGGGCCGGGAAGTCGTTCCTTTTCATTGGACGGTAATTAGGGCTGGGCGATTTCCCCCCAAAAAAAATCTGCGCTTTTTTTATAAAAAACTCGATTTACGATTCGATTCGATTTTTTTTTTTTATTATATTAATTAAAGTGCATCAACAAACAAAATTGCAAAGGCAAACCCTTTCTCTAACTGCAAAGTCAGTGTGCAACAAACACACAATATATTCCAGCGCTCATGGAACATACATTATTAACTATTGAAAACTCTTGAAACTCTGTGTGCGATTCCTTCTGTCCCAGCCTTGCTGCGATCCTGGCTCTGCATCCTTTTGGGTTGGAGGGCCCTCCACACGCTGGTCTGCCTGTTGTCCATCATTCAAGGTACTGTGCTCACACGGAGATCATGCCATAGGCTTTGTTTTGACTTTTTTAACCCCTCCTTGCTCCACGGATGTCACTGCAAGTTTAACAAGTTTGTCACCACTGGCAAGTGGAGAGTTAAGATTAATTTGCCCTCTGCACATTTGGGATTGGATCCCTCTCTTTATTGTGATAAATGGACTAAGCTTTTTTATCAATTCTTCAAGAGTTTTCAATAGTTAATAATGTATGTTCCATGAGCGCTGGATTATATTGTGTGCATGTTGTGTATTTTGTACTTCTGGGTACGGATTTTTTCTTGCTGCGCTGGATCCTGTTTTTTCCCCCTTTTGGATACTTTGTACTTCCCAAAATATTTGGGATTTTTTTCTTATTATTATCCATTATATTTTTTTCTTTATCCACCAATTTAGCGCTTGTGACCTTTTGTTGTTTTTTGCAGTGTGCAACAAAGATTGTTAAACATCCAAATTATTAATACTGTATTTGGATTTAGCTAATAAAACAACAAAAAATCCTGAGGTTACTCTTAGTTGAATTGAACCGTGTCCATGCCTCACTGTACCCTTGTCTCACTGTGCCCATGCTTCAATCACTGTGCCCATGCTTCAATCACTGTGCCCGTACCTAATGCAGATTTTCATAGTATACGGATTTTACTGCTACACCGGTGGCCATTCCAGTATTCAAAAGCCGCGCCTCCTCCTTGTCTGTGATAGGCGGAACACTCAATTTCCCAGCATTCAGTTTTCCGCCTATCATGGTCATCCTCATAACACAGACGAGGATGAGAGGATGTCCGTGATAGGCTGAATACTGCCTGCTGTGAAATTGAGTGTTCCGCCTATCACAGACGACGAGGACTCGGGAGGCGCGGCTTTTGAACACTGCAATGGCCGCCGTCTGTCTGCATGACACGCTGATCAGGTAGGCAGACGGCGGCTGCAGCGAGTAGATGTAATTGGGGTAACGCTGCCCAGTGCCATTCCGGATACGCCCCCTGCAATCCTGCTACGGAAACTTTGAAGGAAAAAAAAAAAAAAAAAATTGATTTTCTTCAAAACTGAATCGATTTGAGCTCAAAACTCGATTCAAGATTAAAATCGATTTTTCTCCCAGCCCTAACGGTAATCATGACGGACGCCAGCTTGACTGGCTGGGAGGGAGTTTGGGGCATACAGTCGACACAGGGTCGCTGGACGCAGGAAGAATTCCGCCTGCCGATCAATGTGCTGGAACTTCGGGCGATGAGGCGGTGCCTCTCCACATGGTCTCAGAGGCTGCTGGGCCGCCCAATCAGAATCCAGTCGGACAACGCCACGACGGTGGCGTATGTCAACCATCAAGGAGGAACAATGAGTTTGGCTGCAGCATTGGAGGTCGCTCACATCCTGCGGTGGGAAGAGCGGTACATGCCGGCTCTCTCGGCCGTGTAAATTCCGGGCATAGAAAACTGGCAAGCAGACTACCTAAGTCACCAGGATGCTGGACCAAGGGGAATGGTCGCTTCATCCGGATGTATTTTGGCTCCTTTGCCTGAGATGGGACACGCCGGGTGTGGACCTCTTGGCTTCGACAATCGAAAAGTACTGAGGTTTGTGGCCAGGTCAAAAGATCCGTGGGCGGATGCGTTGGTGGCTCCGTGGGGGCATTATTGGCTCATTTATGCCTTTCCCCCGCTCAAACTTCTCCCTCATCTGCTTCGCAGAGTGGAGACCGAAGGGAGTCCGGTGATTCTAATTGCCCCAGATTGGCCTCAGCGTCCCTGGTACGCTGACATGGTACGAATGGTGGCGGATGTTCCATGGCGACTGCCGATGCGAGAGGACCTTCTGTTGCAAGGTCCTATACTTCACCCTGCTTTACAGTCGCTGGCTTTTAACGCCATGGCTGTTGAAAGTCAGGCGCTGAGGGACCGGGGCCTGTCGGATTCGGCAGTCTCCACTATGCTGAGGGCGCGGAAGTCATCTTCTTGGAAGATTTATCATTGCACGTGGAAGGCCTACATCTCTATGTGCGAAGAGATGGGGTGGCGGCGGAGTACATAAAGGGATTTTTATAACAGCTTACCTGTAAAATCCTTTTCTTGGAGTACATCACGGGACACAGAGCGACTTAGTCATTACTAATGGGTTATATAGTTTACCTTCAGGTGCTGGCACTGGCAACTTCCAAACCGGAAGTACCCTCCCCTATATAAGCCCCTCCCATCCGGGAGCACCTCAGTTTTGTAGCAAAGCAATAAGTGTCCCAAAAAGAGGGGTGGGAGCTCTGTGTCCCGTGATGTACTCCAAGAAAAGGATTTTACAGGTAAGCTGTTATAAAAATCCCTTTTTCTTTTTCGTACATCACGGGACACAGCGACTTAGTCATTACTAATGGGACGTCCCAAAGCAATGCCCAATGAGGGGAGGGATACACTATACATAAGCTGGGCGCCATCAGGCATGAGGCTCTTTTGCGGCCTGCAACACACTGCGCCCAAAGGCGACATCCTCCTGACTTCTGACGTCTACCTGGTAGAATCTAGTAAACGTGTGTACTAAGGACCATGTTGTGGCCTTACAGACTTGAGCCAGGGAGGCTTGGTGATGCACTGCCCATGAAGTTCCAACTGCTCTTGTGGAGTGCGCCCTAACTTTGAACGGAGGCGGTCTCCTTTTCAAGCCATAGGCTTGTATTAGGACCTGTCGAATCCACTTGGCTAAAGTAGATTTTTGATGCTGCCTGACCCTTTCTGGGGCCTTCCGGCAGAACAAACAAAGTATCCGTTCTACGAATCTGAGCAGTGGCTTTAAGATAAGCTTTAACTGCTCTTACTACATCCAAAGAATGCAATAACTTTTCCTCTACCGAACTAGGTTTGGGGAAAAAGGAAGGAAGAACCACATCTTGGTTCAAATGGAACCTCGATACTACCTTAGGAAGAAGGCTGGATGAGGACGTAATACTACTCTGTCCTTATGGACAAACAGATATGGCTCCTTACAGGACAAGGCGGCTAATTCCGATACTCTTTTAGCCGAACAAATGGCTACTAAGAAAATCAATTTCCTGGTGAAAAGAACCAAGGAAATGTACCGCAATGGTTCAAATGGTTGTTTCTGTAGAACCGACAGAACCAGGTTTAAGTCCCATGGACATATGGGAATATTAACCGGAGGGCTAATACGCATCACTCCTTGTATGAAAGCTTTGACTAATGAATGCAAAGCAAAGGGCCTTTGAAAAAATATTGACAAGGCCGTCTGACCCTTGATAGTACTCAAGGCAAGCTTCCTATGTACAGCCCACTGTAGGAAGTCCAGAATCCTACCTATTACGTACTTACGTGGATGCCATTTCCTGGCCTCACACCATGTGATGTACGCCTTCTAGATCCTATAATAGATCTGCCTGGATACCGGCTTCCTGGCATTGATCATGGTAGATACCACAGGATTAGAGAGCCCTCTCGTTTTTAGAATGTGGGCTTCAATAGCCAGGCCGTCAAACCTAGGGCTGGTAAGGAAGGGTAGTATATCGGTCCTTGCTAAAGCAGGTCCGGACGATGTGGGAGGGTCCAAGGACTTCCCACTGACATTTTTACAATCTCCGCGTACCATGCCCTTCGGGGCCACGCTGGAGCCACCAGAATCACTGGTTTCTTTTCTACCCTGATTCTGCGGATTAATCGCGGTGGGAATGCATATATCAGCTTGAACTGATCCCAAGGGAACACTAGGGCATCCGAACCGCAAGCTAGGGGATCCTTTGTGCGAGACACAAATCTGTCCACCTTTGCGTTGAATCTGGATGCTAGCAGATCTACATCCGGTGTTCCCCACCGCTGGCATATTGCCTGGAAAACCTCGGGGTGAAGAGACCATTCCCCCGGGCATAATTGCTGGCGACTTAAAAAGTCCGCTCTCCAATTTTCCACTCCTGGGATGAAAACCGCGGATATGGCTGTGACATACCTTTCTGCCCATTCCAGGATGCAATTCGCTTCCCTCTGGGCTGCACGACTCCCGGTGCCACCCTGGTGATTGATATATGCCACTGCTGTGGCATTGTCTGATTGAATTCTGACAGGTGACCCTTGGAGTTTGGATGTCCATGCTACTAGGGCATACCGGGCTGCTCGTATCTCTAAGAGATTGGTGGGCAGGGCCTTCTCTGCTTCTGACCACTTGCCCTGGAGAGACCATTGCTCCAGTACTGCCCCCCAGCCTATGAGGCTGGCATCTGTAGTGACCACCTTCCAAGAAACCGGACTGAAGGGTTTCCCTTTTTCCAGATTCTGGGGCACCAACCACCAATGGAGGCTCTTGCGAACGGAAGGGGACAGGGACATTGGTAAGTCTAAAGCCTGAACTTTTTTGTTCCAGGCTGACAGTATGGCCCTCTGCAAGTTCCTTGAATGGAATTGACCGTAGGGTACTGCTTCGAATGAAGCCACCATTTTTCCCAGCAGCCTTATACACAGGCGTATGGATGGTTTTCTTTTTTGTACCCACTAAGTGGGTCAAATCTTTCAAAGACGACACCTTCTCTGGAGGTAAGAAAATCTTTCTCTGATTTGAATCCAGTCTTAGCCCCCAAGTATTCCAGACTTGACTGGTTTTAGGGCTGACTTGTCTCGGTTGATAATGCAACCGTGAGATTCCAGATACTTGATTATCTTGTGAACGACCACTTCTATTTTTTTCACTGAGTGGTCTATCAGCAACAAGTCGTCTAGATATGCCATTATCGTTACACCTTGTGTTCCTAGTTTGGCCAATCGTAGGGCCAGAATTTTTGTGAACACTCGTGGTGCTGTGGCCAGACCGAAAGGTAAGGCTCTGAACTGAAAATGGCGCCCTTCTACTGCAAAGCGTAGAAATTTCTGGTGGGCCGGACAGATGGGAATATGCAAATAAGCATCCCTTATGTCGATCGAGGCTAACCATTCCTGCCCTTGTAGGGCGGTGGCCACCGATCGGATCGACTCCATCCGAAAAAGTCCTGATATGTAGGAACTTGTTTAGCCCTTTTATATTTAATATGGGCCTCATGTCCCCATTTGGTTTGGGGACTGTGACAAGGTTCGAGTAAAACCCGAACCCGCTTTCTTCCAAGGGAACCTTCATGATTACCCTTGGAGCAATAGTTGCTCTAGTGCCAGAAGGAGGGATCCACTCTTCTGGGGATCGCTTGGCACGTTTGACCTTATAAAATGGGCAGGAGGAATGTCTTTTAACTCCAGCCTGTATCCCAGACTTACTGCGGAGATCACCCATCTGTCTCTGATGGTGTCCCGCCAGGTCTCTGTGAACAACTGAAGTCTTCCCCTCACCCGATTGAGTGGGGGCAACCCTTCATGACTTGGGGGGAGGTTTTGTACCTCTCTTGACCCAGGGTTTCTTGTTACCCTGTGATTGTCCCTGATTTCTGCCCCCTGGATTTGACCGCGGAGGCCGTCGGAACTGTTTCACAGCCGATGTGCCAGGGACTGGAGAAGTAGGCCTCTTAAAAGAAGGACTTCTACCCTTGTTCTTAACCGGCAAGAGTGTACTTTTACCGGCAGAAGTTTTCTGGATATATTTGTCCAGATCATCTCCAGATAAGCGTTCTCCATGAAATGGGAAGCTAATCAGCAATTTCTTACAGGGAGCTTCAGCAGACCAGTTTTTGAGCCATAGAAGCCTACGCATATGTCTACAGACAGCGTAAAGCGGGATGCCTGTTGGATTGTATCCTTTATGGCATCCACCGCAACACAAGGCTCTAGGTAGGTCAGCTAGGGCAAGAGCCTGCTGATCTGGTAAGTCCCTTAAGACTTGTTTCAACTGATCTTTCATTGCTTGGCAGACTCCAATCGCTGCTACTGCAGGTTGTGTCACCATGCTTGCTGTAGAGAAAGCAGATTTTAGTAAAGACTCCAATTTTTTATCTATTGGGTCTTTGAACATTGGAACATTATCTACTGGACATGTCAGTGATTTATTTACACAAGAGATGGCTGTGTCCACTGTAGGGACCCTCCATTTTTTTTTTTTTTTTTTTTAATGAACTTATCCTCCATGGGATAGATCACTGGAAATCTCTTGGGGGGAGTAAATATTTTACAGGATGCTCCCAATCCTGGTAAATAAGCCCTTCCAATAAAGGGTGGATTAGGAAGGAACAGACAGTCTGGGGAGCTTTCAGCGACCCCAGCGAGGAGACAGTAGTGGTTGATGGTTCCGCCAGAGGCATTTAAAATGCTGCTCGGACCATGTTAGTCAGAGACTGAACCCATAATCTTTCAGCCTGAGATGCTGAGAAAGGTTCTTCCACTGTTGATTCCTCTATAACTTTATCAACCTCACCTGATCCCCTTCAGGTAGGTCGATCTCTGGGACTGTTCCTCCACTAACAGGCACTCTGCAGGAGGAGACGGAGATCGGACGCGCTTTTCCTGTGACAGGGAAGCAGCGATCAATGCTGTTAATCCCTCTTCCAATCCTCCCAGAGTTGAGGATAAAACCTCCTCTGTTATATATACAGGAGCAGGTGGACTGGGGACAGCCGCAGTACCAGGTACTCCTGCGGGGTTCCTACGGCTACTGACCTCTGAAATTTCAGGGGAGATTGGCGCAGTACAGCATGCCCAAAATCCTCAGAGCCCGACGGAGACCCCTTTCGCTTCTTGGAAGATTTATTTCCAGAGCGTCTGGACGACATATCCTATAAGCACAAAGCTGAGGTATTCCCGTCGTCATACACCAATTTTGCTGGTAATAGTCTAACACAGTTGCTGCTATATACCAGCTGGTGTCCACTAAAGTGTCTTTCTATGGGGATGCCTGCATCAACCGCCTCTGTGTGCCACCGTTTTGTTGCTAGCTCTGCTTGCATCCAGCTGACACTTGTACTGTGTCTTTTACACATGCTGGGACGCCTGCACATGCGCCGCGGCGCGCATCGAGCGTCATCCACCCGCCCCTTTTTTTTCATAGGAGGCGCGTGCGCCCGTGCACCATTGGCGCCCTTTTCGAAACCAAGCAGGGACTAGGAGCCAGGGCCCTTTTTGCCGGAGGGCCTGTGCGGTGGATGAGCGCAGCAACAGGGCAGAGGAAGTGGATTCCCACAGAGAACTTACCAACTGCCTGGATCTTTTGACTTGAGAAAACCAAAGATCCACATGACAAGACAAAATGGACCACAGCGGCCTCTAGTGGTTTAACACAGGTACCGCGGTCCTCTTTTTTTTTTTTTTTTCTTGACTACTATTAAAATTTTAAATTTTCCAGTAGTTACAGGCATACACAGATATTAGCGGGAATACCGTTAGGTAACAGACAGAAAGACAAATTAGGCTTGGGGGTCCCCCAATAGAACCAAGTTCCTGGGGGCCCCCACTTACCTGTTCCCCGCCGCAGGACTCTGTTTGGTCCACAGAAGCCCAAACTTCACCTATCACGGCAGGCATTGTAATTAAACCTTCAGGGACTGGGTTCCCAAGGATTCCACTCCCCTGGACCTGTATAGCACCCTGCACAGAAAACATCTTGGTCGTGGGTATGACCAGAGCTCTGGATCCCAGGGTCCAGCCCTCCTAAGAGAGGCATTACAGGCAAAACCTTGCTCTTCTCTTGCAAGGCCCGGGTACCGACTGTTTAGCTATGAAGCTTTTTTGGTGGGATCCGGAACAGCTTACTAAGGCCCGTAAAAGAACCTGTACGCAAGCCCAGGAAAACACATGTTACTCTTTGGCCAACACCTTAGACACTGGCAAAAAACTGAGGTGCTCCCGGATGGGAGGGGCTTATATAGGGGAGGGTACTTCCGGTTTGGAAGTTGCCAGTGCCAGCACCTGAAGGTAAACTATATAACCCATTAGTAATGACTAAGTCGCTCTGTGTCCCGTGATGTACGAAAAAGAAAATTGGGTTTCCAGGATCCTGCTGTTTTTGCAGCGAGGAGTGTATCAAAACCTTGCCTTAAGCACCATTAAGGGGCAGATATCAGCCTTGGCTGTCTTTTTTCAGCGTCCTTTGGCGACTCATTCATTGGCGAGTACGTTTGTGCAGGGGGTTCAACATGTGGCCCCTCCAGTTCGCCCACCACTGCCTCCGTGGGATTTAAATCTGGTGCTCTCTGTACTTCAGAAACCGCCGTTTGAAAACATTAGGGAGATCCCTCTATTGACACTCTCGCAGAAAGTAGCCTTTCTGGTGGCCATTACATCTGCCAGGAGGGTTTCTGAGTTGGCGGCCTTGTCTTGCAAGTCTCCCTACTTGATCCTCCACAAGGATAAGGCGGTACTACGCCCGCAGCCTTCGTTTCTTCCTAAGGTTATTTCGGCCTTTCATCTAAATGAGGACATTGTGCTTCCATCCTTGTGTCCTCGGCCTTCGCATCCCAAAGAGGTTACTTTGCATTCTTTAGACGTGGTCCGAGCTCTGCGGGTGTATCTGTCTGCTACAGCTCCGTTTCGGAGGTCAGATTCACTGTTTGTGTCAGTAGCTGGTCCAAAGAAGGGCCTGGCGGTGTCGTTGGCCACCATTTCTCGGTGGATTAGACAGATCGTGATTCAGGCTTATGACTTAAAGGGGCGGGCGCCTCCCTTTCCTGTCATGGCACATTCGACCAGGGCAATCGGTGCCTCCTGGGCTTTCCGACATCAAGCGCCCGTTTCCCAGGTGTGTAAGGCGGCGACCTGGTCGTCCATTCACACTTTCATTAAATTTTACAAGGTTAATGTGAGAGCATCTGCGGATGCTTGCTTCGGTCGCAAGGTTTTGCAGGTGGCGGTTTAAGGTTGCACTTCCTCCGTTGAGCTCTGGGTGGAGTTTGTTGTGTGCTGTTTCCACCCCTCATTTTTTGACACTGCTTGGGGACGTCCCTAAGGTCAAGATTAAGCTGCTGTGTCCGTCCATGAACGAAAGAGAAAATAGGATTTTTTGTACTCACCGTAAAATCCTTTTCTCTGAAGTTCATTGACGGACACAGCACCCACCCCTCCTATTTATGTTTGTACTGCTTTTTGACGAACTGAGCTGCTGGATGCAGTGTGAGGGGTTATAGCCAGTAGGACCGCCCCCTGGGCGGTACTGTGCAGTTTTGTTTTTAAATGTTCTGCCTAGTCTTCTCCTGAAGGTGGCGATATAACCCTAAGGTCAAGATTAAAAGGTGCTGTATCCGTCAATGAACTTCAGAGAAAGGGATTTTACGGTGTGTACAAAAAATCTTATTTTTGGCCTAAGAAAAGGGGGGGGGGGGGGGTGAATGGCAAATGTATGCTTGTGCCACATCCAGTATATATGAGAGAAGAAAAAAGGGGGTTCCCCTGGGTGGACTTTTAAGGCACTGATAGTATTAATTCCAAATATACGGGATATTGAAGTAAAAAATTGTTTTTATTCACAATTACCGGTATACATATTTATCAAAAAATGAAATATTAAATTAAAAGATACAGTTCCAAAGATTGTCACCATATAGGTAAATACATGAAAACCTTCTTTACACCCGACGCGTTTCGGGGTAACCTTCTTCAGGGGTGTGTAGAGAAGGACAATTAGTTCATCTAAGCATAAGAATACATAAAGTTAATTACATGCATTTAAAACATTATTATCAAATATATACAAAAAGTTTTCTTTATATATGATGTATATTCATGTAATCATTCACTTACGTATTATAAATGTAGTAGAAGAATTATGAATATTTCATTGGATGCGATTTTTTAAAAGCATTGAAAATATAAACAGCACGCTGGGTTCTGTCAATGGGGTTGCCAGTCAAACAAGAAGTGGGTATCAGAATATACAATCAATGCAGGTTTGAGGAGGACATTTATAAGGAACAGGTGTTCATTCCATTAGGGAGAAATTATTCCAAAGATCGAGAAGCCGGTGGATAAACCAGAAGAGATATACTGGGACTGGGGTAGAGGTCCCTAAGAATATAAAAGAGTAAATACAAATAATGGATTGTACCCCGATGGGGTTAAATGATATATATTATATAGAAAAAAATAGAGATTTACTACAATAACAGTTTATATGTTTAAAAAATTAATAAAGGATAATGAAAGATTGTATATGTACCTGAGTATATGAGTTGCGCAAACCTAAATATGGTGAACCAATTAGTATAATATATCAATGAAACTGATTATAAAAATAAATAACGTGATAGACCAAAACACATCAGTGAAAATAAATAAATATCCACAAAAATAGTCCATATAAAAGTCCATATGGTCCTGATCAGTGAAACTTGCAATGCAGGGTATCAAAGAAGAGTGAACTCCTAATCACACCATTGCACACGTGCACCACCACCAGGATGTTATGCTTACCAGAGGCAAGCTTAAGTAGTGCCAAACTGTGAATAATCCACTTCCTCGTAATAAATGGACCCCAGGGATGGAACTCCTGCGCTGTATAGGACTCAGTATTCGCCAATCATGGAAATGAAGAGGGGAAACCACATAGTGTGTACCGTCCAACAGTTTTAAAACAGATGGCTACTTACATCAAAGCAGATAAAACAAGCATGGGAAAAGCCGGCCGGCTTGCAGTCTCCCGTCCAGCGATGACGTCAGCCTCCCGACGTACGTTTCGCTATAGATAGCGTCGTATGGGGAACGGGGCGACGCACTGACTCATCGCAAATTATATACACTGGAGACCACGCCTCTATCTGAGTCACGGGCAGCCCCGCCACCCGGAAGTAGAACTACACAGTTCACAGAATGGAAACCATCAAAACACACAGCTAAAATACTATTGTTAATTGCGTTTTAGCATAATATGACAAAGATCTATTTACCAGATCATTAAAAGAGTAAAATACATTTAAATAAATACAGCTAAAAAGCACTTCCACAGGAAGTGACACGAGAAACAGAGAACTCATTGACCTCTGCCTATTCCGAGGTTAAAGCAGTGCCATCATGTGGCTAAAAAGAAGAAGGCAGCATAAATAAATTTAAATTATACTGTCATATCATGTGGGAAGGCAGAAATTATGCCAAAGGCACAATCATAGATCATGACCAAAAATTTCTTAATGATGATATAAAACCTAATATACTGCCCGGGACTCAGATCAATACATCAGAATCCAAAAATATTGACATACTCTTATTAATATAGGCATATTCTAAATCAAAACCATAGGAAAAAAAAAACCATAGATAAAAACATTAAATAAATAAATAAACCATTAGGTAAAGAAAACCATTGAGTAAAAAAAAAACATGGAAAAAAAATACCAAATCAAGAGTTATCTATGAAGGCATTTAGATCTGTGTCGACGTTTAACCCAAAGGGGGCATAGCATTTTATTTTATGCATCTAGGACATCTGACCTGGAAATGCTCCGCACTAGGGAATCACCCCTCCACTGGGGGGTATACCGATCAATGCCCAGAAATAAAGTCTTAGCAGGATTTCTATTGTGTACCTCTAGGTAGTGACGGGACACAGGATGTTTGGGAAACCCAGTCAAGATGTTCGTGACGTGCTTATTGAGTCTAACTTTTAGGGGCCGCTTAGTCCTGCCCACATATTGGAGCCCGCAAGGGCATTGCAGGAGATAAACGACCCCCTCAGTAGAACACGTCACGAACGACCTGATGGTGAATTCCATTCCATTGCTAGTGAAAGTAAAAGTATGGGTGCGTCTATGTAAACAGCCACTCAGAGAGCACACCCTACATTTCCTGCACTGGTAGAAACCCACCAAACCTTCAAAGAAACCCCTCCTAATAGGGGGGGATCCAGAATATTGGGAGCCACTCTCCCTCTAAGAGATGGAGCGCCCTTATAAATAACACGAGGTCTATCTGGAATAGTAGACCCCAAAACCAAATCATTAGTAAGAATATGCTTGGCTATGAGGTTCTTAACATCCTGATGTTGAATGGAAAAGGTTGTAATAAACGGGATGGAAGGGGGCCCACCAACTTTAGGTGGCCTATCCTTAAGAAGCTCCCCTCTATCTAAAACCGCCACACTGTTGAGAGTTTGTTTCAGGGAGGTATGCGTATACCCCTTATCCAAAAAACGTTGCGTCAAAACCTCAGCCTGAGATAAAAATTCCCTATTATCAGAGCAGTTCCTCTTCAAGCGAAGATACTGGCTCTTGGGTACTGAATCGAGCCAGTTTTTGTGGTGGCAACTACCGACAGGAATATAGTAATTCCTATCTGTACCTTTGAAGAAAGTGGAGGTAGTAAACTGATTATCTCCAATGCCAATACATAAATCTAAGAAATTTATCTTGGTCTGACTGGCCTCAAAATTAAGACAAATTCCTCTAGTATTTTGATTGAGCTCAGCAATGAAACTATCAAGATCGCCCCGATCTCCATCCCATAGGAGGAGGATGTCGTCTATATACCTAGTCCACAGCGCCACCTGAGGGCGCTGTTGGGCATAGATGACATCCTCCTCCCATAGTGCCATAAACAAATTCGCCAAACTGGGGGAATATTTAGCCCCCATGGCGACCCCTCTATCTTGTCTATAGAACTGTTGGTCAAACCAAAAGTAGTTATGTGAGGCCGCAAAGGACAACAGTTCCAAAATAAACACAATTTGCTCATCAACCAAGCCAGAGTCTCGTCTTAAATAATACTCAATGGCAAAAAGGCCTTGGTCGTGTGGTATGACCGTGTATAATGATGTGACATCAGCTGTCACTAGCCACATCCCAGATGTTGGGGTGTGCTCGGCCAATAGGTTGATCACTTGGCGTGAGTCCCTAATGTGTGATGGCGTTTTTAAAACAAGGGGCTGTAAATAAAAAAGTCAATATACCTGCCCACCCGGGACGTGACAGAATCTATGCCACTAATGATAGGGCGTCCCGGGGGGCAGGTAGGATGTTTATGGATCTTAGGAAGATAATAAATAATAGAGGTACGGGGTGCTAAAGGTACTAAATAGTCCCTTTCTTTATGATTAGGGATCCCCTGTTTGAAACCCCTTTGAACAATATCATCCAAAATTCTCCTATATTTAAGTTTGGGATCAGAAGGAAGTAGTGTATATGTGTCTCGATCGTCTAAGATCCTATGCATTTAGACTAAATAGTCTTTCTTATCTAGTATAATAATCCCCCCACCCTTATCAGCCGGCCTGATTATAATCCCTTTATTTTCACAGAGAGAATTCAGGCCAAGCACCATATTATGATCAGATCTGGTCCTTTTGTTGGGCATCAGATCCAGGTCACGCAGGACTACATCTTTAAAAGTCTTAATGGCTGGGGCTAACGCCCCTGGGGGATTAAATAGAGAAGCATTATGTAATCCAGAATGACTGAATCCCTGAGGGATACCAGAATCTGTTTGCATAGGATTTAATAGCATATGACGTTTAATGCTCAATCGACTGACAAATTTGTGGACATCAATATATGTCTGAAACCTATTGAGACCACGTGGGGGTGCATATTTGAGACCTTTATCTAATACCGATTTCTCGGCAGTAGTAAGAACAACCGTGCTTAGATTGAATATCCCAGATCCCATTAAAGCTTTTTTCTTTTTGGATCGTAATCGCCTCCCTCCTCGGGATCCTCTCTTTGGCCTCCAGACCGTTTGGTGCCCTGATTGGTTTTGTGAAAACCCCAGTGCTGGCTGTTAGAAGGCCCAGGGTTGGACTCATCGGGAGGTCCATTCTTTTCATACAATGGGAAAAAATTGTTAGAAGTACTAACATTGTATTCAAACTCAATCCCTCGGTCACAAGAATCGGAAGGTTCAAAATGTTGCGCCTCAAAACCCAACCGTTCAAGTTGATTCAGCCTAAGGCCCAAAGGTGGACCTTGGCTATATTGTGGAGGCCCCCCTTGACCATAACCCTGGTGTGGAGGAGGACCACCATAATAATTAACTGGTGGCCCATAATTGTAATTGTAATTAGGCCGATTGGACTGTGGTCCAAGATGTTGGTAATTCCCACCTCTTCCCCACCCTGAACCAGGATGTTGATTGGGTCCCCGAGGGCGCCGCTGTGGCAAGGGAGGATATGGTGGGACACCAGAGGAATTGCCTCTACCGCCACCGGTTCTAATTGGTGATGAGTAGGATCCCCGTCTAGTTTTTGTAGGGAGGGTGGCCCTAGATGCACCCTTGTACGGGGCTTTGGTGGGGGGAAAATCTGCTGGAAGAGCTACATTAGCGGATACTTCCATATCAGAGTTCCTATCATTTGCTTGTTTGGCCAAAAGTCTCTTGCCACTCAAAAACCACATTCCCTTGATAATCTGTAAGATCTCTATTATATTTATTTTTCTTTTTTATTCTCTGTCCTCTTTCTAAAATCTTAAGAAGGGATAATGATTTCTCCTTATATTCACCACTTTCACTGAAAGGACTTATTTTATCTTTGATGGTTTTGATTTCATCGTCCAAACGTGAAAGTTTAGTGTTTTTTCTCCCAACTAAAACCTAAGGAAGTTAACACCGGCGGTGTTGAAATACTTAAACCACTCGTCCAACTGGACGTCACCTTGTTGGGGACTAACCTCCCACCTCAGACTCCTGGGTACCATCCCACTCTTAACATACGTCTCGAGGTAGGCTATGTCCCATTGTGTATGTATTTCTGATATAGTGAGATTTTTTAGCCTCATAAATAGGCCGTTTAAATCACCCTCATCATTATTCACATACGTTTCAAATACTCCATCGGTGTTTACCACCCTGGTAGCACGATATTCAAAAATGTCCATGACTGGAGAAAGCAAGCAGTACCAAATAAGAAAAAAGGAGGGTAACCGCGCTTAAAAATAATTAATATTAAAAATAAAATAATGAAATAATAATAAATAGAAAAAACCCTAAATGTGCAGCAAACTCATATGTGCAGACCCAACACTAAGGCCCCTTTCACACTGGGGCGTTTTTCATGCGGTTTAGCGCTAATAATAGCGCTGTTATACCGCATGAAAAAATCCTGCCCTGTGTCTTCAATGTGAAAGCCCGAAGGCTTTCACACTGAAGCGGTGCGCTAGCAGGACCGCTCCAAAAGTCCTGCTAGCCGCTTCTTTACAGCGGTAAAGGAGCAGTGTGTTCACCGCTCCTTTACCGCGGTCTCCCATTGAAATCAATGGGACAGCGCGGTATTAACCCTTTTTCGGCCACTAGCGGGGGTTAAATTAACCCCCCTAGCGACCGCATACCGCGGTAAGGACAGTATAGCAGCGCTGAAAATCGCGCTGCTATACCGCCACCGCACCTGCCCGCCCCAGTGTGAAAGGGGTCTAATATGCAACCAAAGAAAAAGAGGAGTTGCGCAAACCTAAATATGGTGAACCAATTAGTATAATATATCAATGAAACTGATTATAAAAATAAATAACGTGATAGACCAAAACACATCAGTGAAAATGAACCCCAATGTTTAAAAATAAATAAATATCCACAAAAATAGTCCATATAAAAGTCCATATGGTCCTGATCAGTGAAACTTGCAATGCAGGGTATCAAAGAGAAGAGTGAACTCCTAATCACACCATTGCACACGTGCACCACCACCAAGATGTTATGCTTACCAGAGGCAAGCTTAAGTAGTGCCAAACTGTGAATAATCCACTTCCTCGTAGTAAATGGACCCCAGGGATGGAACTCCTGCGCTGTATAGGACTCAGTATTCGCCAATCATGGAAATGAAGAGGGGAAACCACATAGTGTGTACCGTCCAACAGTAATTTTATTGTATAAAAACAGATGGCTACTTATATCAAAGCAGATAAAACAAGCATGGGAAAAAGCCGGCCGGCTTGCAGTCTCCCGTCCAGCGATGACGTCAGCGCGGCAGCCTCCCGACATACGTTTCGCTATAGATAGCGTCGTCTGGGAAACGGGGCGACGCACTGACTCATCGTAAATTATATACACTGGAGACCACGCCTCTATCTGAGTCACGGGCAGCCCCGCCACCCGGAAGTAGAACTACACAGTTCACAGAATGGAAACCATCAAAATACACAGCTAAAATACTATTGTTAATTGCGTTTTAGCATACTATGACAAAGATCCATTTACCAGATCATTAAAAGAGTAAAATAAATTTAAATAAATACAGCTAAAAAGCACTTCCACAGGAAGTGACACGAGGAACAGAGAACTCATTGACCTCTGCCTATTCCGAGGTTAAAGCAGTGCCATCATGTGGCCAAAAAGAAGAAGGCAGCATAAATAAATTTAAATTATACTGTCATATATGTCATATCATGTGGGAAGGCAGAAATTATAGATCAATTATAGATCATGACCAAAAATTTCTTAATGATGATGTAAAACCTAATATACTGCCCGGGACTCAGATCAATACATCAGAATCCAAAAATATTGACATACTCTTATTAATATAGGCATATTCTAAATCAAAACCATAGGAAAAAAAAACCATAGATAAAAACATTAAATAAATAAATAAACCATTAGGTAAAGAAAACCATTGAGTAAAAAAAAACATGGGAAAAAAATACCAAATCAAGAGTTATCTATGAAGGCATTTAGATCTGTGTCGACGTTTAACCCAAAGGGGGCATAGCATTTTATTTTATGTATCCAGGACATCTCTGACCTGGAAATGCTCCGCACTAGGGAATCACCCCTCCACTTGGGGGTATACCTATCAATGCCCAGAAATAAAGTCTTAGCAGGATTTCTATTGTGTACCTCTAGGTAGTGACGGGACACAGGATGTTTGGGAAACTGCACATTTAGGGTTTTTTCTATTTATTATTATTTCATTATTTATTTTTAATATTAATTATTTTTAAGCGCGGTTACCCTCCTTTTTTCTTTTTTTTCTTACCTGAGTATATGAGATCCGTAAAAGACCTAATAATGTCCGCTGTCAAACAGTACACTGTATTACTACAGGAATAGAAAAAGGTATGACATTACTATTTTGACAGAGCCCAGCGTGCTGTTTATATTTTCAATGCTTTTAAAAAATCGCATCCAATGAAATATTCATCATTCTTCTACTACATTTATAATACGTAAGTGAATGATTACATGAATATACATCATATATAAAAGAAAACCTTTTGTATATATTTGATAATAATGTTTTAAATGCATGTAATTAACTTTATGTATCCTTATGCTTAGATATTCTTATCCTTCTCTACACACCCCTGAAGAAGGTTACTCCGAAACGCGTCGGTTTAAAGAAGGTTTTCATGTATTTACCTATATGGTGACAATCTTTGAAACGGTATATTTTAATTTAACATTTCATTTTTTGATAAATATGTATAATTGTGAATAAAACGATTTTTTACTTCAATATCCCGTATATTTGGAATTAATACTATCAGTGCCTTAAAAGTCCACCCAGGGGAACCCCCCTTTTTTTTTGGGCCTAAAAGCAAAATGCTTTGTGGTGGAAAACGAACACTGCACATCACCCTGAACACACCATCCCCACCGTGAAACATGGTGGTGGCAGTATCATGTTGTGGGGATGTTTATCTTCAGGAGGGACAGGGAAGCTGGTCAGAGTTGATGGGAAGATGGATGGAGCCAAATACAGGGCAATATTAGAAGAAAACCTGTTAGAGTCTGGAAAAATAGGATTTTTATAAACAGCTTACCTGTAAAATCCTTTTCTTGGAGTACATCACGGGACACAGAGCGACATAGTCATTACTATGTGGGTTATATAGATACCTTCAGGTGCTGGCACTGGCAACTTCCAAAACCGGAAGTACCCTCCCCTATATAAGCCCCTCCCATCCGGGAGTACCTCAGTTTTGTAGCAAAGCAATAAGTGTCCCCAAAAGAGGGGTGGGAGCTCTGTGTCCCGTGATGTACTCCAAGAAAAGGATTTTACAGGTAAGCTGTTATAAAAATCCTATTTTCTCTCGTACATCACGGGACACAAAGCGACATAGTCATTACTATGTGGGACGTCCCAAAGCAATGCCCAATGAGGGGGGGATACACCATACATAAGCTGAGCGCTATCAGACATGAGGATCTTTTGCGGCCTGCAACACACTGCGCCCAAAGGCGACATCCTCCTGACTTCTAACGTCCACCTGGTAGAACCTAGTAAACGTGTGTACTGAAGACCATGTTGCGGCCTTACAGATCTGAGCCAGGGAGACCTGGTGATGCACTGCCCATTAAGTTCCAACTGCTCTCGTGGAGTGCGCCCTAACTTTGAACGGAGGCGGTCTCCTTCTCAAGCCATAGGCTTGCATTATGACCTGTCGAATCCACTTGGCTAAAGTAGATTTTGACGCTGCCTGACTCTTTCTGGGGCCTTCCGGCAGAATAAACAAAGTATCCGTTTTACGAATCTGAGCAGTGGCTTTTAGATAAGCTTTAACTGCTCTTACTATATCCAAAGAATGCAATAACTTTTCCTCTACCGAACTAGGTTTGGGGAAAAAGGGAGGAAGAACCACATCTTGGTTCAAATGAAACCTTGATACCACCTTAGGAAGAAAGGCTGGATGAGGACGTAACATTACTCTGTCCTTATGGATAACCAGATATGGCTCTTTACAGGACATAGCGGCTAATTCCGACACTCTATTAGCCGAACAAATGGCTACTAGAAAAATCAATTTCCTGGTGAGAAGAACCAAGGAAATGTGCTGTAATGGTTCAAATGGTTGCTTCTGTAGAACCGACAGAACCAGGTTTAAGTCCCATGGACATATGGGAATATTAACCGGAGGGCTAATACGCATCACTCCTTGTATAAAAGCTTTGACTAGTGAATGCAAAGCCAAGGGCCTTTGAAAAAATATTGACAAGGCCGAAATCTGACCCTTGATAGTACTCAAGGCAAGCTTCCTATCTACAGCCCACTGTAGGAAGTCCAGAATCCTACCTATTACGTACTTACGTGGATGCCATTTCTTGGCCTCACACCAGGCGATGTACGCCTTCCAGATTCTATAGTAGATCTGCCTGGATACCGGCTTCCTGGCATTGATCATGGTAGCTACCACAGGATTAGAGAGACCTCTCTTTTTTAGAATGTGGGCTTCAATAGCCAGGCCGTCAAACCTAGGGCTGGTAAGGAAGGGTGGTATATCGGTCCTTGCGAAAGCAGGTCCGGACGATGTGGGAGAGTCCAAGGATTCCCCACTGACATTTTTACAATCTCCGCGTACCATGCTCTTCGGGGCCACGCTGGAGCCACCAGAATCACTGGTTTCTTTTCTACCCTGATTCTGCGGAGTAATCGAGGTAACAATTGTGGCGGTGGAAATGCATATATCAGCTTGAACTGATCCCAAGGGAACACTAGGGCATCCGAGCCGCAAGCTAGGGGATCCCTTGTCCGAGAGACAAACCTGTCCACCTTTGCGTTGAATCTGGATGCTAGAAGATCTACATCCGGTGTTCCCCACCGCTGACATATTGTCCGGAAAACCTTGGGGTGAAGGGACCATTCCCCTGGGCATAATTGCTGGCGACTTAGAAAGTCCGCCTTCCAATTCTCCACTCCTGGAATGAATACCGCGGATATGGCTGGGACATATCTTTCTGCTCATTTCAGGATGTAATTTACTTCCCTCTGGGCTGCACGACTCCTGGTGCCACCCTGATGATTGATATATGCCACTGCTGTGGCATTGTCTGATTGAATTCTGACAGGGGACCCTTGGAGTTTGGATGTCCATGCTACTAGGGCATACCGGGCTGCTCGTATCTCTAAGAGATTGATGGGCAGGGCCTTTTCTGCATCCGACCATCTGCCCTGGAGAGACCATTGCTCCAGTACTGCTCCCCAGACTATAAGGCTGGCATCTGTAGTGACCACCTTCCAAGAAATCGGACGGAAGGATTTCCCTTTTTCCAGATTCTGGAGAACCAACCACCAACGGAGGCTCTTGCGAACGGAAGGGGACAAGGACATTGGTAAGTCTTGGGCCTGAACTTTCTTGTTCCAGGCTGACAGTATGGCCCTTTGCAAATTCCTTGAATGGAATTAACCGTAGGGTACTGCTTCGAGTGATGCCACCATTTTTCCCAGCAGCCTCATGCACAGGCGTATGGACGGCTGTCTTTTTGTACCCACTAGGTGGATCAAATCTCTCAAAGACAACACCTTTTCTCGAGGCAAGAATATTTTTCTCTGGCCTGAATCCAGCCTTAGCCCCAAGTATTCCAGACTTTTGACTGGTTTTAGGGCTGACTTGTCTCGGTTGATAATCCAACCGTGAGATTCCAGATACTTGATTGTCTTGTGAACGACCACTTCTAGTTTTTTCACTGAGTGGTCTATCAGCAACAAGTCGTCTAGATATGCCATTATCGTTACACCTTGTGTTCTTAGATTGGCCAATAATGGGGCCAGAATTTTTGTGAACACTCGTGGTGCTGTGGCCAGACCGAAGGGTAAGGCTCTGAACTGAAAATGGCGCCCTTCTACTGCAAAGCGTAGAAATTTTTGGTGGACTGGAAAGATGGGAATGTGCAAATAAGCATCTTTGATGTCGATCGAGGCTAACCATTCCTCCCCTTGTAGGGCAGTGGCCACCGATCGGATCGACTCCATCCGGAAAGTCCTGATATGCAGGAATTTGTTTAGCCCTTTTAGATTTAATATGGGCCTCACGTCCCCGTTTGGCTTCGGGACTGTAAAGAGGTTTGAGTAAAACCCGAACCCCCATTCTTCCAGGGGAACCTCCATAATTACTCCTTGGAGCAATAGTTGTTCTAGTGCCAACAGGAGGGACTCTCTCTTCCGGGGATCCCTTGGCACGTTTGACCTCATAAAATGGGAAGGAGGAGAGTCTTTTAACTCCAATCTGTATCCCAGACTTACTGCGGAGAGCACCCATCTGTCTCTGATCGTGTCCCGCCAGGTCTCTGCGAACAACTGGAGTCTTCCCCCCACCCGATTGAGTGGGGGCAACCCTTCATGAATTTGACTTTGGTGGAGGTTTTGTACCTCTCCTGACCCAGGGTTTCTTATTACCCTGTGATTGTCCCTGATTTTTACCCCCGGGATTTGACCGAGGAGGCCGTCGGAACTGTTTCACAGCCGATGGCCCCAGGGACTGGAGAAGCAGGCCTCTTAAAAGAGGGACCTCTAACTCTGTTTTTAAACCGGCAAGAGTGTACTTTTACCGCTGGAAATTTTCTGGATATATTTGTCCAGGTCTTCCCCGAATAAGCGTTCACCATGAAATGGGAAGCTAACCAGCAATTTTTTACAGGGAGCTTCAGCAGACCAGTTTTTGAGCCATAGAAGCCTGCGCATATGTACTACAGACAGCGTGAGGCGGGAGGCCTGATGGATTGAATCATTTATGGCGTCAACCGCAAAGCATAAGGCTCTAGGTAGATCAGCTAGGGCAAGGGCCTGCTGATCTGGCAAGTCCCTTAAGACCTGTTTCAACTGATCCTTCACTGCTTGGCAGACCCCAATAGACCCCACTGCTGGTTGTGTCACCAAGCTTGCTGTAGAAAAAGCAGATTTTAATAAGGACTCCAGTTTTTTATCTATTGGGTCCTTGAACATTTGGACATTATCCACTGGACATGTCAGTGATTTATTCACACAAGAGATGGCTGCGTCCACTGTAGGGACCCTCCATTTTTTGATGAACTTATCCTCCATGGGATAGACCACCGGAAATCTCTTGGGGGGAGTAAATATTTTATCAGGATGTTCCCAATCCTGGTAAACGAGCCCTTCCAGTAAAGGGTGAAGTGGAAAGGAACAGACAGTCTGGGGAGCTTTTAGCAACCACAGCAAGGAGACAGTAGTGGTTGATGGTTCAGCAAGGTGCATTTTAAATGCTGATCGGACCATGTTAGTCAGAGACTGAACCCATAATCTTTCAGCTTGAGATGCTGAGAAAGGTTCCTCCACTGTTGATTCCTCTATAACAGAATCAACCTCATCCTGATCCCCTTCAGGCAGGTCGATCCCTGTATGGGACTGTTGCTCCGCTAACAGGTACTCTGAAGGAGGAGACGGAGATCGGGCGTGCTTTCCCTGTGACAGGGAGGCAGCGATCAATGTTGACAATCTCTCTTCTAATCCTTTCAGAGCTGAGGAAAAAACCTCCTCTGTTACATACACAGGAGCAGGTGAACTGAGGACAGCCACAGTACCAGGTACTCCTGCGGGGTCTCTACGGTCACTAACCTCTGAATTTTCAGGGGAGACTGGTGCAGCAGAAGCATGCCCAAGATCCTCAGAGCCCGATGGAGACCCCCTTCGCTTCCTGGAAGATTTAGTTCCGGAGCTTCTGGACGGCATATTCCTAAGCCCAAAGCTGAGGTATTCCAGCCGTAATACACCACTTTTACTGATAATAGTCTAGCACAATTGCTGGTATATAACAGTTGGTGTCTACTAAAGTGCCTTTCTAGGGGATGCCTGCATCAACCGCCTCTGTGTGCCTTATTTACTGTTGCTAGCTCTGTTTGTGCACTTCAATAGCCAGCTGTGATTGTGCCTTTAAACACGCTGGACGCCCGCACATGCGCAGTAGCGCCGCGGCGCACACCGAGCGTCATCCACCAGCTCCGCCCCTTTTTCCAGATCGCCTCTATATATAGAGGCGCGTGCACGCGCACGGGCACGTGCGCCTTCGGCGCTCTTTTTAAAAAAATTAAGGAGCTAGATGGGAGCCAGGGTCCCTGCCACAGGGCCCGGGGATGGATGAGCGCAGCAACAGGGCAGAGGAGACAGCTTCCCAGCAGAGAACTTACCAACTGCCTGGATTTGACTTTGGAAGAAAAAAATCCACATTACAAGAAAAAAGAACCATAGCGGCCTCTAGTGTTTAACACAGGTACCGCGGTCTTACCATTTTTTATTATTTTTTTCTTGCCTACTATTAAATTTTTTTACATTTTCTTAGTAGTAACAGGCATGCACAGAATATTAGCGGGAATACCTTAGGTAACAGGCAGAAAGACAAATTAGGCTTGGGGGTCCCCCAATAGAACCAAGTTCCTGAGGGCCCCCACTTACCTTTTCCTCGCCACAGGACTCTGTTTGGTCCACAGAAGCCCAAACTTCACCTATCACGGCAGGCATTGTAATTAAACCTTCAGGGACCGGGTTCCCAAGGATTCCACTCCCCTGGACCTGTATAGCACCCTGCACAGAAAACATCTTGGTCGTGGGTATGACCAGAGCTCTGGATCCCAGGGTCCAGCCCTCCTAAGAGAGGCATTACAGGCAAAACCTTGCTCTTCTCTTGCAAGGCCCGGGTACCGACCATTTAGCTATGAAGCTTTTTTGGTCGGATCCGGAATAGCTTACTGAGGCCCAAAAGAACCTGTACGCAAGCTCAGTGAAAAACACATGTTACTTCTTGGCCAACACCTTAGACACTGGCAAAAAACTGAGGTACTCCCGGATGGGAGGGGCTTATATAGGGGAGGGTACTTCCGGTTTTGGATATTGCCAGTGCCAGCACCTGAAGGTATCTATATAACCCACATAGTAATGACTATGTCGCTCTGTGTCCCGTGATGTACGAGAAAGAAATACTTGAGACTGGAGCGGAGGTTCATCTTCCAGCAGGACAATGACCCTATACATACAGCCAGAGTAACAATGGTTGAGCATCCATGATTTAGATCAAAGCATATTCATGTCTTAGAATGGCCCAGTCAAAGTCCAGACCAAAATCCAATTGAGAATCTGTGGCAAGACTTGACAATTGCTGTTCAGAGAAACTCGCCATCCAATCTGACAGAGCTTGAGCTATTTTGCAAAGATTTCACTCTCTATATGTGCAAAGCTGGTAGAGACATACCCAAAAAGACTTGCAGCTGGAATTGCAGTGAAAGCTGGTTCTAGAAATTGACTCAGGGGTCTAAATACAAATATCTGAAAAGTGTGGCTGCATTTGTAACAAATTTGGAAAACCATTTATCATTTTCCTTCTACTTCACAATTATGTGCCACTTTGTGTTGGTCTATCACACAAAATCCCAGTAAAATACATTTATGTATTTGGTTGTAACATGACAAAATGTGGAAGATTAAGGGGTATGAATACTTTTTTAAGGCACTGTATAAAATGCATGGTATGTGTGTGCGACTGTCTTTTACTGGAATAATCATCTGACATTTGTCTGCTGTGATCATAGTCTTAAATAAAGCTCACTATCTTCTATGACAGAGAAGAAAGTATCGTGCTGTTTCTGTACCTTGGAACCAGTGGGAAGCTGATGTCATTTTCCATTTAATGCCTTTACTATATGCATTCAGATTTTCCTTGGAGAGACATTTTGATGTGATAAAGGAAAAATTTATAATAATGAGTATTCCATTCGTAGCAAGTTTCCGTGAGTTGATCTTTGAGGACTGAAATGGGGGATGTGAGCATAGATTTTTTGATGTTTTTTGGGGAATATCAGCACAGTGTATAAATCATACTCTGCTCCCTTCTCACCATCAGATCCACAATACCCTGTGCTAGAATGATCGTCTCTTCGATATCCTCAGTAGTATGTGGTGAAGGTTGTGTGCCGTTTAAAACTCCAAAGAGCTGACTACAACTACAGCAAGTTCTCTTGGGCAAGCACTTTGAAGCTGCGGAGTGGAAGATCGGGGCCTTTGAAGCAAGTATTATTTACCTACTACACATATCTCTCCAGAGATCCAGATTGTTGCATGACTTTCCTTAACATGCCATTACACGCAAAAGTGATATTTCAGCTACAGGAAAAGTCTCATGGGACAAGCCACCCCTTGGCAACTTACATTTCTTCCAGACTTTAGCGGTGAGAGTTCATAACTGTGCAGTAAAAAGAAAGAAAAAAGTAATGGCCGTGGGCATGGAGCATAGTATTTAGAGACTAAGGGGAAAACCTGGCTAGACATTTCTTAAAAATTACCTTTTTCTTTTAATTTAAAATTTTTGAAAATCTAGAGTGTAGGTAGGCAGTCAGGGCTCCAGTGGCGACCTGTCCATTAGGGGCGCATGGGCACCGGCCCCCACCCATGCGTCCGGCCCCCTGATATACTTTTTTTTTTAAAGCACACGATTAGAACCAGAGGCTTTAATTGGCTTCAAAAAAGGGTGGGCTCGGGGTGCAGAGCACTGCACTCCAAGCCCATCCATTTGTGTGATAATAGCGAATAAATATTATGGTGGTTTGCCCCCCCCCCCCAAAAAAAAAGCCAGCCGCCACTGCCTGACCCTCTATAAGCCATTGCATGGGCAGTGTATTGACAATTTAGGAGCAGTCAAGCAGTACCTAATAGGATTTATCTGATCGTACCACATCTTAGCCTACTGGCCCAGGTACAAGCCACCCTAAAGTGGAGCTGCAATTCACATTATCAAAACTTCCTGACCAGAGCATTTCTTGCGATTCCGCACTGCGTCGTTTTAGCTGTCAATTGCGCGGTCGTGCAACGTTGTACCCAAACAAAATTGACGCCTTTTTTTCCCCCCACAAATAGAGATTTCTTTTGGTGGTATTTGATTACCTCTGCGGTTTTTATTTTTTGCGCTATTAACAAAAAAGGAGCGACAAGTTTGAAAAAAAAAAAAGCAATATTTTTTACTTTTTGCTATAATAAATATCCCCCCAAAAATATTAAAAAAACAAATTTTTTCCTCAGTTTAGGCCGATACGTATACTTCTACATATTTTTGGTACAAAAAAAACAAACAAAAAAAAACAAAAAAAAAAAAAATCGCAATAAGCGTATATTGATTGGTTTGCGCAAAAGTTGTAGCGTCTACAAAATAGGGGATAGATTTATGGCATTTTTATTAATTTTTTTTTCTTTACTAGTAATGGTGGCGATCTGCGATTTTTATCGGGACTGCGACATTATGGTGGACACATCGGACACCTTTGACACTATTTTGGGACCATTGTTATTTATACAGCGATCAGTGCTATAAACAGCCACTGATTACTGTATAAATGACACTGGCAGGGAAGGGGTTAAACACTAGGGGGCGATCAAGGGGTTAAGTGTGTCCTAGGGAGTGATTCTAACTGTGGGGGGGGAGGGGGGGGATGGGCTACCACTGACATGACAGGGATCAGTTGATCCCTGTCATGTCACTAGGCAGAACAGGGAAACGCATGCGCCCACTAGGCGGCAAATTCAAAGGGACGTACAGGTACCCCCATTTGCCTGCCCGTGCCATTCTGCCAACGTACATCGGCGTGCGACGGTCGGGAAGCGGTTAATAAAAGCTCCCCCGTGACTGTTCTTTCTTGTTACTTTTAAATCGGTAATATCGTACCTGATCTCAGAAGCAGGCAGGGGGCCATCGAGGATGTGGCTATCTGAAGCACACTCTTGTGTATTTCCGGGATTAGGTGCGGCTGGCTACTCAGCATACACCTCCCGATCTCGCGCCTGCACAGTAATCCAGCGGTTTCCCGAGCACAACATCTTTACTCCCTCCCGGCAGATTCTATTTCTCAAAAATGCCACACAACTCCTCCAGATTGCATCATTTCCAGACTCGAATTTCCCCAAAATTTCACTATTTGGCATCCCAAGGACTCCTGGGATAGAGGACACCAATATCCCAGGAGTCCTCGGGAATCACCCAATGACAAAATCGCCTAGGTGGCCGGGACCGCAAGTGCCATCTGTATACAGGAATAAAAAGGTATTTAGAGGAAAAAAAAAAAAAAAAAAAGGGATAGCCAACTATAACTGTACTGCGCGTGGGCTTTCTGATATAAGCAACAAGTAAAAATGGGTGGAACTCCACTTTAAAACTACTGGCAGTGTGGGGATACGTGAGAAAAGTCTTCACGAAAGGAAAAAAGCCAACTTTAAAAAAAGTTGAATATAAAGAAGCATATTATTTACTTCTCTTCTTTTCATTGGATAGCGCTGGTGCTTGGTGATTAGCTCAGCATGGGGCAGGAAGAGAGTCTAGCCATCTGTGGTCTTCAACTAGAATGACTAGCAGTTTAACCACTTAAGCCCCGGACCATTTGGTAGCTAAAGGACCAGAGGTGAATTCAGAATTTTGCACTGCGCTGCTTTAACTGTAAATTGTGCGGACATGCAATGTTGTACCCAAACGAAATTTGCGTACTTTTCTTCCCACAAATAGAGCTTTCTTTTAATGGTATTTGATTGCCTCTGCGATTTTTATTTTTTGCGATATAAACGGAAAAAGACTGAAAATTTTGAAAAAAAAATGATGATATTTTCTACTTTTTGTTATAAGAAAAATCGAATAAACTCAATTTTAGTCATACATTTAGGCCAAAATGTATTCAGCCACATGTCTTTAGTAAAAAAAATGTCAATAAGTGTATATTTATTGGTTTGCGCAAAAGTTATAGCGTTTACAAACTAGGGTTCATTTTCTGGAATTTACACAGCTTTAAATTTATGACTGCCTATCTCATTTCTTGAGGTGCTAAAATGGCAGGGCAGTACAAAACCCCCCCAAATGACCCCATTTTGGAAAGTAGACACCCCAAGGAAATTGCTGAGAGGCATGTTGAGCCCATTGAATATTTTTTTTTTGTCCCAAGTGATTGAATAATGACAAAAAAAAAAAAAAAAATTGCAAAAAGTTGTCACTAAATGATATATTGCTCACACATGCCATGGTTATATGTGGAATTGCACCCCAAAATACATTCTGCTGCTTCTCCTGAGTACGGGGATACCACATGTGTGGGACTTTTTTTAGGAGCCTAGCCACGTACGGGACCCCGGAAACCAAGCACCGCCTTCAGGATTTCTAAGGGCGCAAATTTTTGATTTCACTCCTCACTACCTATCACAGTTTTGAAGGCCATAAAATGCCAAAATAGCACAAAACCCCCCCCAAATGACCCCATTTTGGAAAGTAGACACCCCAAGCTGTTTGCTGAGAGGCATGGTGAGTATTTTACAGCTCTCATTTGTTTTTGAAAATGAAGAAAGAACATTTTTTTTTTTCAATTTTCAAAACTTTGTGACAAAAAGCGAGATCTGCAAAATACTCACAATACCTCTCAGCAAATAGCTTGGGGAGTCTACTTTCCAAAATGGGGTCATTTGGGGGGGCTTTGTGCCATCTGGGCATTCCATGGCCTCCGAAACTGTGATAGGCAGTGAGAAGTGAAATCAAAAATTTACACCCTTAGAAAGCCTGAAGGCGGTGATTGGTTTTTGGGGTCCCGTACGCGGCTAGGCTCCCAAAAAGTCTCACACATGTGGTATCCCCGTACTCAGGAGAAGCAACAGAATGTATTTTGGGGTGTAATTCCACATATGCCCATGGCATGTTTGAGCAATATATCATTTAGTGACAACTTTGTGCAAAAAAAAAATAATTCTTTTTTCCGCAACTTGTGTCAACATATAAAATATTCCATGGACTCGACATGCCTCTCAGTATATAGCTTGGGGTGTCTACTTTCCAAAATGGGGTCATTTGGGGGGGTTTTGAACTGTTCTGGCATTTTATACACAACATTAGGAAGCTTACATCCACTCTTCTAACCACTTGAAGACAAAGCCCTTTTTGACACTTTTTGTTTACATGAAAACATATTTTTTTTTGCAAGAAAATTATGTTGAACCCCCAAACATTATATATATTTTTAAAGCAAAGACCCTACAGAATAAAATTGTGGGTGTTGCATTTTTTTTTCCTACACAGTATTTGCGCAGCGATTTTTCAAACGCATTTTTTGGGGAAAAAATACACTTTTTTTAATTTTAATGCACTAAAACACACTATATTGCCCAAATGTTTGATGAAATAAAAAATATGATCTTAGGCCGAGTACATAGATACCAAACACGACATGCTTTAAAATTTTGCATAAACGCCCATTGGCGACAAACTACATACATTTTTAAAAGCCTTTAAAAGCCTTTACAGGTTACCCCGTTAGATTTACAGAGGAGGTCTACTGCTAAAATTACTGCCCTCGATCTGACCTTCGCGGTGATACCTCACATGCATGGTGCAATTGCTGTTTACATATGACACCAGACCGACGCTTGCGTTCGCCATTGGGCAAGAGCAGGGCAGGACAGGGGAATGTAAATATCCCCTATGATAGCAATAGGTAGTGACAGGTACTCTTTTTGAAAAAACTGGGGTCTAGACCCTAGATCTTTCCTCTGCCCTCAAAGCGTCTGACCACACCAAGATCGGTGTGATAAAATGCTTTCCCAATTTCCCAATGGCGCTTTTTATATCCGGGGGGGGGGGGATACATTCCCTCCCACTGCTTGTAAAAGCAGTCCAGAGGCTAATTAGCCACTAGGATTGCTTTTACATGAAAGCCGGCCGCTGGCTGAAAAGAATGATACCAAGATGATACCTAAACCCGCAGGCATCAATCTGGTATAACCATTCAAATTCCAGCAACATACCAGTACGTTGCTGGTCCTTGTTGGACATGTATTGTAATTTTTTTTTTCATGCAGCCAGGTGGCTGAACGAAAAAAGAGATTGATCGGTGGGTATGCCCACCATTAGAATACCGCCCTTCATCCACCCACTTCTAATGATGGGCATACATGCACCATTTATATATGCCGAAGCATGGGGGCATCCTCCCGCAAAAAAGTTATGCCGCACACACATGGTCGGACTTTTCCACGGGCAAGCCTCCGTCGGAATTTCGACCGTATGTACGCGGCATTAGGAGCAAAATTGCGCCTCTGCTCCTCCTCCCCTGCTGCCCCAATGCTTCGGCATATTTGCTTTTTTCTTTTAACTGTGGTAGTGAAATCACCTCCTACAGCACTGGAGTCGCAGGGATCAGGCCTGTCTCTGCGAACGCTGCAGTTATGTGTGTTGTGTTTTGTAAGTGACAGTGATCGATCGATACTGCACTTGGGTGGCCTGGGCTGGACGGAGGGGCAAAACGCAGGTGCTAGCAGGTATCTGGGCTGATCCCGCTAACACTGCGTTTTTGGGAACCCTAAACTGCTGGGGACGCTAGTATAGATCTGATCAGATCAGATATTGATCTGTTCAGATACTATACCACTAAGGGAGGTGTATGCTTCACGCGTGGGTGTTAGCGTTACTGGCACTAACCTGACGCTGCCTGGGGTGTGACGCAGACCCTCTCTGATGCTAAAACCTAATTGATATCACCCGTCGGGCGATCAGGGGGTTAAACCTTTATTGGGTTATATACGGCGGGTGCCCTGACACTAAAAAAATCAAACTAACTAACCAGCGTCACCCGTAACACTTATATGATGATCACTGGTGAAAGGGTTAACTAGGGGCAATTAGGGGGTTAAAACCTTTATTAGATAATATATGGGGGTACCTGACGCTATAAAAACCTGCGGCGAACCTAAAAAAAATTACTGGCTACCGATCTGCATCACCGACGCTAAGACAGCGATCAGAAAAATGATCGCTTAGCGACAGTGGTGATAGGGGGTGAAAGGGTTACCTGGGGGGCGATCAAGGGGGTAAACCTTTATTAGATAATTTATGGGGGTACCTGACGCTATAAAAACCTGCGGCGAACCTAAAAAAAAAAATACTGGCTACCGATCTGCATCACCGACGCTAAGACAGCGATCAGAAAAATGATCGCTTAGCGACAGTGGTGATAGGGGGTGAAAGGGTTACCTGGGGGGCGATCAAGGGGGTAAACCTCTATTAGATAATTTATGGGGGTACCTGACGCTATAAAAACCTGCGGCGAACCTAAAAAAAAATTACTGGCTACCGATCTGCATCACCGACGCTAAGACAGCAATCAGAAAAATGATCGCTTAGCGACGGCGGTGCTAGGGGGTGAAAGGGTTATCAAGGGGTTAAACCTTTATTAGGGGGGGGGGGTTAGGGGGCTACACTGGACCTAAAACTAAATGTAGTGACACTTTTACAGTCACAAATGTCACTGATTGCAGTGATCAGTAAATAAATGGTCACTGCAATCAGTGACACTGTGACTGGGGGGCTGGGGGGTGATCTGGGGGGGGCGATTTATGTGCCTATGTGTGCTGGTGTTAGTGTAGTGTTTGTGCACTAACCTTGATGTCTTCTCTTGTACGGCGCTCGGTATATGTGAGCGCCGCACAAGAGATGACATCACTTCCTCCTGCTTCCTCTGCCTGTGTGTACATTCCACAGATAGAGGGGGCATTTCCATTCACCGGGAGCGATCGCGGGGGGGTGGCCGGAATCGAACGGCCGTCCCCTCATGTCGGATCGCTCCCCAATGAATTCCGACCGCTCACTGTACAGAAGGGGGGTCCGATTGGACCCCCCAACTGTACAAAGGCAATCACGTATGCTCTACGTGATTGTGCCTGTCGGTGCCATTGTGCCGACGTATATATACAGTAAGCGGTCGTTAAAGTGGTTAAAAGGCCAAGTCCACCTTTTGCAAAATAAATACATTTAACCACATTTGTAGAAAAAACAAAAAAGAAAGTACATTTAGTATTTTTTTTTTGCATATGAGCCTGCAAAGCATTGCAACTGCAATCAGTGGATTGAGGGTGCAATGCACAGACACTTGCAGACTATTCCTCCAGCTCCGTGTCTGTGTAGCCGGGTGTGGGCTACCAAGTAATGGAGGAGAGGAGACATAGCTAATAAACAACAGACTGTTCATTTTTCTCCTTGTGTTCATGGACAGATCATTGTATCATCTTCCTGCTTCTTGGGGTAGGCTACCCCTCTTCTGACCCTAAAGCAAAGGACCACAGGACATGTTACCTCAGTTAATGCTTACTGTGAAATAAAGCAGCCCAGAGACTTCACTTCCAATGGGAGCTTTAACAACAGAAGATTCTGGAGAAGTCTATTACTTCAACTGCACCTGGCAAGCCCACTCTCTTGTCCAGGGACATCCAAGGGCCTTATTGGGTGCTGCAATTCTGAGTTACACTGCACCTGAAAGGATTTGACCCAGCGACACAGCTCTTCTGCGCCCAGCAGTGCCAAAGACTCAGTGACCCAGCATTCTCCAGCACCCATACTGATTGCCATATCAGTGGTTCCCCGCTAACTCCACCACAGCTTACTGCGCATCCTTCACCTAATCCTACTGCTGATTCATAGCCTGCTCATCTCACCTCCTTGTACCGATGTCATACCTATATCCAGGATTTGTGAGAGGGCAGTTTTGCCCAGCCATTATGCTGTTTGTTACACCTTTACACCATCTCAGCCAAGGAGATCCTATTACCCTCTATTTTCACTGCATGCAGATCGGACTCAGTTGTCATCACATACAGTTAGGTCCACAAATATATTTGGACACAGACACAAGTTTAGTTTTTTTCAGGTATTTACCAAAACCAGAGGCAGCTCTCCAATTAGGCAAAAAAGGCGGGGCCTCATGCGGTCAGTGTCCCCAAGTTGGCGGGGTGAGCGGGCCAGTAAAGGATCGACATCTTCCTTTTACTGCGCTGCGGTGTAGAGGAGGTGGAGGCGGAGCTGCAGGGCCAGCCGCTGCTGAACCCGCCAGGATGTAGGGGGCGGGGCAGACTGAGCGGGGGGGGCAGGGGAGGCTAAAAATGCCACTTGCTCCGAAGACAGCCGTGACACCCGCCGGCCGCCGGTACACTGTCTGCAGCAGAGCGAGTATGATCTGAGTGAACCGACCGCCTGACCGACGCATTCACTTCCCTGTCAGGCAGAGTGATCTCCGCCCGACAGGAGCTTCCTAGTCCCGCCCGGCGTGATGTCATTCAGACCGGGAGGCGGGAAGAAAGAGGTGAACAGAGAGCTGCTGTAAAGACCTGCGAGGAGCCAGTGAAGCCCCGTGCAAAAGTGCAAGTAAGTTTGCAGAAGCTAAAAAGGCAGTGTTGTCACAGTGGCTTAGCTGTGTCAACCTGCCTGAAGTATTTAACTCTTTGGGGGGGGGGGGGATTTACATTGGTATTTGTAATATGCAGCATGGAGGGGGTTATTGCATTACTATACATTAGTGACCACTGGCGGTTAATTAACCCCCTTGTGCTGCATTTGTGGTACCGGTATCAGAGTTAATTAACCCCTATATGGTGCAGCATCAAAGGCTTCACAAACTCTGATACCGGTGCCACTAATGCAGCACAAAGGGGTTATTTACTGCCACTGGTCACTAATGCATCAGTGGTCAGTGGTGTATTTGATACTACCCACCTATATACGCTTCACACCCCTCTCATGTACATACTACCCCCACCATACACTCCACACCCCTCTCATGTACATACTACCCACCACCATACACTCGGCACCCCTCATGTACATACTACCCGCCGTCATACCCTCCACTTTCCTCTCCTACTTAAGTTAACAGCCATTGTTCAGTAGGGGCCCCTACTAGGGAGAGGGTGACCCATGCCATACAGAAACATTTGTATGTGTGGCTAAATTATGCTACCTATTGGGCATGGCTTTTTAGTTTGATTAGAAATTGTAGTCTTTTTTTTTTTTTTTTTTTACAATCTATTTTTTTATGTTTTTTGGTGAGAGTTTTTTGGTTTCTTTGGTGAGATATCAGGGGTCTAAAAAGACCCCTGAAGTCTCACTTTTGAGACTGAGGAAGAAAATGAGGAAACGCATTCCCCAGTTCCTTTCTCTGTAGCCTCAGCTGCACTGCAGATGAATGAACAGGAGACAGAAGCTCCTGTTAATTCATAAACTAAAGCTTCGTAAACACAAATCAGTTCCAATCACTCACTGTGTTCTTTTAGAAAAAGATAGAGGCCTTTTTCCGGCCTCCATCCTGCAGATCCCCCACAGCTGGCACAGCAGTCAGTGGGAGGGCAGAGAAGGGAAGTCAGCAGCGCTGTAGGGGGGGCACACCGTTATTTTTTATCGCTTGAATAATTTTTCCCATTATGGGCGTGAGTGGGGCCTCATGTCTAAGTTTTGCCTAAGACCTCACAAAGCCTGACCAAAACATAATAATTCAAGCAATAGTTATATAATGAATATGGGCTGAAAGTGCACACTCTCAGGTTTAATTTTAGGGGGTTGTACATCCAAATCAGAGGAAGAATTAATGAATAACAACTCTTAATAATAACCATCCCCCCTTTTTCAAGGAATAAAAAGTAATTAAACAATTGAATTAAAAGCTTTTACATGGCAAGGTGTGGGCTACTCTTTCATTATTTCTTCATCAATTAAGCAGATAAAAGGTCAGGAGTTGATTCTAAGTGTGGTATTTGCATTCAGAATCTATGGTCATTTGGTGAGGGCTTTCCACGTCCAGCATGGGAACAGAACCGCCGATATATACCTTTGATGTTGAGCCACGCATTTTGTAAGCAGGGCCACGCCTCCTTCAGTAGCAGCTGAAGGAGGTATGGCCCTGCTTTTGAAGCGCGTCCCGATTGGCCAAACACAGTGGTAGACGGCGACCAGGTTTAAAGCTGCGGATTACCTTCACGCCGAGTAACCCAGCCAGGGTCAACCCGAGGTCCCTCGAGGCTTCAGCTCCCCGCTGACACATGGCGCTCGTGGATCAACATCAAAAAGGGATATATCGGCGGTTCTGTTCCCATGCTGGACGTGGCAAGCCCTCACCAACTGAGCAATGTGAGTACAATCTATATTTTCAGTATTTTGCTAATCTTAATAAAATTTTGCTGCACTGCGAATGGCCTTGCGCTCCTCTTTCTTTTCTTGCCCTTTATCTCTCACGGTCTCTGGGTCCCCAGCCCGTGCCTGAAGCAGCCTCGCCACCCACTGCAGCATTCACACCAGAGACTAACTTAAAGGGGTTCACCCCCCCAGAACTTTTTTTGAGATTAATTTTCTGTTTTTTAACTTGTATTTGCATCACTCATTCTATTAATGTCTCTTTTATATTACCAACAAGATATATATGAGTGCTTGTATACCACTCTTGCAACTATCAGGTTTTTAGTGCTGAATTCCACATAAGCCGTGTGTGTTTAACTTTACCCACTTCAGCCCCGGAAGATTTGGCTGCTCAATGACCAGGCCATTTTTTGCGATATGTCACTGCGTCGCTTTAACTGACAATTGCGCGGCCGTGCGACGTTGTACCCAAACAAAATTGATGTCCTTTTTCCCCCCCACAAATAGAGCTTTATTTTGTGTGGTATTTGATTATCTCTGCGGTTTTTATTTTTTGCGCTATAAACAAAAAATTTGACTATTATAATAAATATCCCCAATTTTTTTTTTTTTTTAAAAAGCTAATTTTTTCCCCAGTTTAGGCCGATATGTATTCTTATACATATTTTTGGTAATAAAAATCACAATAAGCGTATATTGATTGGTTTACGCGAAAGTTATAGCGTCTATAAAATAGGGGGTAGTTTTATGGCATTTATTATTTTTATTTATTTTTTACTAGGGACTGCGACAGTATGGCAGACACATCAGACACTTTTGACACTATTTTGGGACAGTCAGGGCAGTTCTAGAGGACATGCATCACTTAGCGGCCCCTACAGGGTGTAGAGCTACACAAGGTAGGGATTTTTGGTTATGGAGGGGGAAAAGTGTAGATGGACTACAAGCGCGGTAATAACCGCACTCAGGGCGGTCTTTAAATGCAGGGCAAATGGGGAAGCTGCTCTGGGCCCTGTCTTTGCTGTGGGGCCCAAAGCAGCTGCCCCTTGAGCCCACGCTACCCACAAATTGGGGCCGCGATGATGGTCCTTCAGAGTGCACCCGAGACACAGGAGACATCGATGTATTCCCCAGCCAGCAGAGAGGGGATGGGCCTGGAGCTCCACTGACGCTCTGACCCCGCCCCATGCAGTCTGTATACTCGGGAGGGAACAGCTGTAGTAGGAGCAGAGCTTGGAGTGGAAGCCTTGCCCCTGGACTTCTGAAAGAGCATGGTGAGCCTGGCTGGCCAGGTATGTCCTTCACCCGATAGAAGTAAATGTTTGCCCAGGGTCCAATTAATATAAAAGACGGCCCTGACTACACTTGTATGCCAATAACAAGTCCCTCTTTCACATGGCAGATGGAAATTGTAGTCCATTCATTCACAGATTGTGCAGAATTGAAAAAATAAAAATAAAAATGACAGAAGTCATTGTCAGGGCTGGGCTCAGCCCTTCCTTCTCTGAGCTGGCAGCTCAGCTGTCAGCTAATTACCAGCTCCTATCTCTCCACAGTGACTCACCTGTTGATGATCCTGCTCATCAGTCCGGCCTGCTTAAAGCCTTCCAGTTAATTTTCTCTCTGCCTTCGCCTTGGTCAACATCACAGAAACTTTCTCCTGCGTTCCTGTTGAAGACTTGCTTGGCTGACGTTCCTTCTGGCTCCTAATCCTGCTTGCTGTACTACTACGTTTATCTCTGGCTCTCTGACATTGGCTTGAATGACTACCCGATCCGGTTACTGAACTCTGGCTATGTTTTGACTACACTTACTCTGTTACCTTTTTATTATTATTAAACAAGTGTGATTGACTGTACTTCTGTCTCGGTCTGATTCATGGTTTCTGACAGTCATCAGGGAGAAGAAATCCATGATCCTGTAAAGCAAGTAACATGGCAAAAAAGGTGGACTTAACCTATAAACATTGGCTCCTTTCATTGCCTCTGATGGCTGAATAGAGGGGTGGCGGAGCACAGCATAGACAAGTCAGTGCTTGGTGAGGGGGCATTAAAGCAGATCTCCAGTCAACAAAATAATCACTCTCCCTCCATCTCCCCACCCCCTTCCAATTCAATCTGCAAGCTATAATTCCCCCCCCCCCCCAATTTAAAAATGACATTACAGTAGCGGTCAAGTGGGCCTTCCATGTTTGATACAGGACCCTTCTTACCCTCTTGTCTAGAACTGTATTGTAGTATGTGTATGGTCCCCAGGATGGAGAAAAGGAGGCAGTGTTGTTGCCCATTCATATTGTGAAGATCGCTGCACTGAAGACGCGGAAGAGGAGACAACTCTACTGTTGGCAAGTTAAAATAAATACAAGGACATAGCGTACAAACTAGAGGTTTGCTTGAGAACCTTGTACTTTGGCCTTCATAGGTAGAACACGTTTCCCTTTAAAAATTTAAATATGAGGCTATTTTACAATAAAGTATATATGTAAATAAAACATTCATGGGAATTACCTTTTTAAAAGCAAAACATATACCTCTTACATGTTGTGAATGCAATTAGGAAGCTTTTCTCTTTACACTGTGCAAATAATTTGTCAAGTAAAAGGAAGAATACGATCATCGTTTTGAATAGCACAAGCTATTATTTACTGAAGATGCAAACAGGCTTACAGGCAATTAAAACAAACATTTTCAGTCGTATATCAATGAGAGTTTTGTAGGTGGGTGGGTTATTTGTAATGGAAATCAACAGCAGGTGGTGTTTCAAAATAGATTACGTTTAAAAAAATAAAAATAAATTACGTTTCATTCATTTTTTTTCCTATGGATTCAGTGACCGTTTACCGGAGAACTGTATGAATTACACTTTTTATGCCAGCACATGAGAACGTCAGCTTGCATATACTAGTGTAGCGGGTATTTGAATTATGTGAGGACTCTGGTGGTGTGAGGTTCCTTGGGGTCCCTGAGTGGCGCTGTTGCCTGGGGCCGGAGTTGAACTCACACCGCGAACCGTGCCTTTTTGTCCTCCCCTGGAGCTGGTACAGCAGGGCGGGGAACCCGCTGGGATGCAAAGGGAGAGGTCATAAAAGGGGCGGACGCCCTGTTTTGGGGGGAGAGTCAGAGGACGTGGCTGCACCCAGGCACCTTTAGCTTGGGTGCTGGCGTTCCAGGCCTAGGCGCCCTTGGCCTAGCTGGAGTCCATCTCAGGCACCTTTAGCCTGGGGTGAGGTACTATGGCGGATGCCTGGGGCTCAGTACCTTCGACTGAGTTCCGCGAGGGTGGAGGAATCCGAGGCGGCCCTAACTCCTTGGGTGCCCGTGTCTGAGTTCGTGAGGACTGGCGCGCAGTAACTTCTCTGAAGAGTCCGGCGCAGCATTGCTGGTGACAGAGAGGCCTCCACTTCTCCCTTTGACGGATTTCTTCCTCTGAAAGTAAGCGCAGGTAAATTCACGTTCTATATTACCTAGTCAGTGGCAGTGACTATTCACCACTGGTGACAGCACAGTGGGCAGCAGCAAGAAGGGAAAGGATTGTGCCTCGATCTGTCCCCTCATTTTCCAAAGAAGAAAGATTGTTTTATTGCTTGGCAAGAAGAATAAAACTGAGTTGTACCTATTCACTGTGTGGAACTTGGGTTACTCAAGCAAAGGAGTCAGGGACGAAGGACTGGACTTGACTCTAGGACACCTACACAAAAGCCCAATCTCTGGCCTTCACCTCCCAGTTACGTAGGACATGGGCCATGGTGTGTTTCTCTCTCTCTCCCAGGTACCCCTAGACAACAGCCATGTGACCGATAAAGAAAGAGAGAGAGGTGAGGCCGCTACACTAGTAAGTTTGTACGGTTGTACATGTCTGACTATGTATAGTTTCTGATGGCCCATTCGTACCACAGCCGTGGACGACATTGCCCAATGCAGGCTAAATGCAATGACAAGATGACAATAGGTTCAGTTCACACTAATGCATTATCATAGCTCCCAACTGGCCTTGACTCTCTAAAATGACAAGGTTTTGCTGTAGATTTCTCCTCTCAATTTGCCTGATGGAAACACAAACAGCCTTCTGGAGAATTTTAGCTAGGAAGCTGCTTAAAGGTAGGCATTTTAGACACTTGGCACATCCGGTGTAGGTTAGGTACTGTCTGCTACCAGACGTACTAGATCGGCGTACCAAGGACGCTGAGGCCAATCTGGAGCGATTAGGATCATTGGAATTCCCTCTGCCTCCACTCTGCAGAGCAGAAGAGGAAGAAGCCTTAAGGGAGGGAAGGCATAGATTAGCCGATACTGACCCCACGATGCTACCAAACGCGTCCGTTGCGTCTGCCCATGGGTCTCTTGACCGGGCCACAAATCTCAATACCTTCCGATTGAGTCGGGAAGCCAGAAGATCTACGTCTGGTGTGCCCCATCTTTGGCAGAGGAGTTGGAACACCTCCGGGTATAAGGACCATTCTCCCTGGTCCAGCATCTGGCGGCTCAGGTAGTCCGCCTGCCAGTTTTCCACACCCGGAATGTACACGGCCGATAGTGCCGGTACGCTCTTCTCTGCTCACTTCAGAATGCGAGCAACCTCCGATGCTGCAGCGGAGCTTCTTGTTCCTCCTTGATGATTGACATATGCCACCGCTGTGGCGTTGTCTGACTGGATCCTGACTGGACGCCCTTGCAGTCTCTGAGACCATTTGAAGAGGCACAGCTTGATCGCCCGGATCTCCAGGACATTGATCGGCAGGAGGGCTTCCTCTGGGGTCCAGCGACCTTGCTCCGACTGGACACCCCAGACTCCCCCCAACCTGTAAGGCTGGCGTCCGTCGTGATCACTATCCAGTAAACCGGAAGAAATGACTTCCCGGCCATTAGAGCCGGTGCTGTCAGCTACCATACCAGGGATCTCCTGACTAGGTGGCTCACTCGGATTTGATAATCCAGAGATGAAGGGCATCTGTTCCATCTGGACAGAACTTCCTTCTGTAACACTCGAGTGTGGTATTGAGCATATGGGACCGCCTCGAAGGAGGCTACCATGAGGCCCACAGTCGCATACAAAAACGGAGTGACGACCAATTCCTGGAAGTCAGCTGCCGTACTGCAGCCCGGAGGGTCTGCAACTTCTCCACAGGGAGGAATACCTTTGCCTCTGAGGAATCCAGAATCAACCCCAGGTACACTAGGCGTTGAGTGGGCACCAATACTGACTTTTGCGTGTTTAGTATCCAACCACAGTCTCGAAGAGTGACAGGTAATGGACACGCTTACCTCTAATTCTGAGCTTGAAGGGGTCTTCAGCAGAAGGTCGTCCAAGTAACCTGTGATACCGATACCCCGCTGTCTTAGAAGTGCCAGAATCGGAGCGAGCACCTTGGTGAACGTCCTGGGTGCTGAGGCAAGGCCAAACAGGAGGGCCACAAACTGGTAGTGGTTCTTCCCGATAGCAAATCGCAGAAACCTCTGGTGTCTGGAGTATATGGGGACATGCAGGTATGCGTCCTTGATGTCCAAGGAGGCCAGAAAGTCCCCCGGATGGAGAGCCGTGACTACAGATCGAACCGACTCCATCCAAAATCTTTGTACTTTCACAAAGCAATTGAGGGCTCTGAGATCCAAGATTGGCCGAACCCCCTCCTTCTTCGGCACAATGAACAGGTTTGAGTAAAAACCCTGACCCCGTTCCTGTTCTGGAACTGGAATAACTACCCCGTGTTCCAGTAGACCATGGACCGCCCCATACAGGGCCTCCCGATGGGTCGGTAGTAGCTGGAGATTGGAGGTGATGAATCTGTCCGGTGGACAAGAGAGAAATTCTATCTTGTAGCCTGAGGAGATTACTTCGCAAACCCACCTGTCGGAGACTAGAGCAGTCCACTGAGTCGCGAATTTGCGAAGACGTCCCCCCACCCGAGAGCTGGGTGGGGACGGACCTTCATGTGAACGCAGATTTGTCCGCAGGCTTGTTGGGTCTGCGGGACCAAGGACGCTTTTGTCCTTGGGCAGGCGCTTTATCGGCCTGGGGTCTTTTCCCTGTCGCCTTAAGGGGGCGAAAAAAAACGCTTGCGTGCAGTAAAGGAGGGCCCTTGCCCTTGGCGTGGCCCCTTACCCTTGCTAGTTTGGGGAAGCAAAATGCTTTTACCTCCTGTGGCATCCTTGATGATGTCATCCAGAGAAGCCCCAAAAAGTCTGTCGCCCTTAAAAGGCAGATCCAACAGGGCTTTCTTGGAAGTCTGGTCCGCAGACCAGCCCTTTAGCCAGATCAGGCGGCGTATTGCTACTGCATAAACTGAAGCTCTTGACAGCAGGGGAATAGTATCCATGTCTGACTCGCAGACAAACTTAAGGCCCTGGACCAACTCGTCGGCCAAAGTTATCTCATCAGGAGGAGCATCTCGCTCCTTTAACCCCTGGAGTAGCAATTTTGCCCATTCAGTAAGTGTCTGAGACACTAGGGCCCCCGCCAATGCCGGGCGTACTGCCGAGCCTACCACTGAGTATAGGTAGCGAGCGAGTGCTTCAGCCTTCTTATCCACAGGGTCCTTGAAAACAGGAGTCCCTTCTACTGGAATAGTGGTGGCTCTATTAAAAAGTCTTGACACCGAAGGGTCCACTATAGGGGGAGAGGTCCATATCTTCAGAAAACTCTCCTCAAAGGGGTACCGTACTGCAAACCTCTTTGGGGCTGTAAAGACCCTCAGTGGGTTCTCCCATTCCTTGTATAAGAGTTTGTCAAAATAAGACACACAAGGGAACACCTTAGCAGTGCGGGCAGGTTTACGAAACCCAAAGGGGACTGGAGTATCTGCTACTTCTGCAGTATTTTCCAACTTTAGCGTATCCCGCACTGCAGTAATAAGGTCAGATACCAAAGCCGTCTTGCGTACTGACCTGGACTTGGAGTCCTCCTCACTGTCCGATCGGTCACGGTCTGCAGTCTCTGATGCATCAGAATCTGGGCCATGAGCCGTAGCTGGACCTGGTTCTGGTTCTGCATCAGAAATATCCCCAGAAGATTGCAGGGGACGGGGGCGTTTATTACCCCGTTTTCCCGTGTGCTGCTTCCACCCTGGCAGCAAACGCCTCTAGGATTGCCGACATAGCGTCCATAGACACCTCAGGGACACCAGCTGCTAAATCTGGTGTTTCAGGGGAGAAGACATCTGGCTCAGATGCCATGCTGACCATACACTGACACCCACATGGCTCCAGGCAAGATATCAATAGGCCACCCTCCTGTGCTGCAGAGAGGCTGGGTCACCCAGAGGACTCACCACCCTGGATAGGTACTGCTATGCTGCCGTGTGCTGCGCCTGTGATGCTGTCCCACTGCTGCTGTGTCAGTCTGCTTCTTTTATCAGCACTTCCTGTGTGAATTTTCGCGCCAGTGTAATGCACCCTAGAGGCTGGAGGCTCTCGCAAAATGGCTGCCAAAAACGTCTGTATGGAAGATAATGTGGGCTCCAAGAAAATGGCCGCGGAGCCGAAGATAGAGGTCAAGCAGCCGTAGCCCACAAAAATTTGTGATAGGTAGGCAATCTCGCGCTGATTATATGTTATACTCAAAAGTACAGCTGCTGTCCCTGAATTTCTAATATAGAAACAAATGTTTGTGCAAGTTACATGTACCCAGTGCATGTATGGTGGGAGCGCTGGTTAAAAAATTACAAAATTAACCAAAATTGAAAAAAATTAATGTGATGTTGTAATATATCTATATATAACAAACCATCATTATCACCAGCCCAATATTACAATCAAATTGTTATACACCACATCTGAGCTATGAAACCTCAGTATGTGAAATTGCACCTGAAATGAATTAGTGCTAATGCTGTAATTGTGTCGACAAAACAAAACTCAAACAATAAACATAACAGTCCTTAAGTGAATATGCAAGTTCTTAAGTGAACATATGTGTTCCAAAAGGAAAGTTCATTCATGCGGTGAAGCAGTGATGAATTTAATCTGAAGTGACACAGGAAACCGTGTAAAATGTCCTTTTCCAAAAGACAGAAATGTTCATTCAAGCATTAAAACGTGGGTATACTCAATCCAAGACCCAGAAACGTTTGTAGTGCTAGCCTTCACCATTAGCATATGTGTCACCCAATAGTGCTCAAGGGAGATTGGCTGCTTACCAGATATTGTTGACTCGTTTAGAGGCGACGCCACACCACGCTCTGACGCAATTTCCGGTCTCGCTGGTTCACTCTGAGGAAGGTGGAACGCACGCCGGATTTCTTCCCCCGCTCGGGTTCACCAGCACTACTTGTTAACGCTGTCCAGCCTCAGTGCCGGGTCTTGGGCACTATTTCAAGTAAGGGGGCATTTGTCTGTCCATGCTTTTAACTTTGATTTTTAATAAACGGGATTACACTATTACCGTTTTTTTTCCTTTATGTCCTGTACATCATTCATCGAGCCTCCTGGAGGCGGAGATTCTGCATATTATATATGACATCTATAACCCTATCAACAAGTGGCACTTGCATTAAGCTCTTTTGACTCCTTTTTAACTAAACGAGTCAACAATATCTGGTAAGCAGCCAATCTCCCTTGAGCACTATTGGGTGACACATATGCTAATGGTGAAGGCTAGCACTACAAACGTTTCTGGGTCTTGGATTGAGTATACCCACGTTTAATGCTTGAATGAACATTTCTGTCTTTTGGAAAAGGACATTTTACACGGTTTCCTGTGTCACTTCAGATTAAATTCATCACTGCATGAATGAACTTTCCTTTTGGAACACATATGTTCACTTAAGAACTTGCATATTCACTTAAGGACTGTTATGTTTATTGTTTGAGTTTTGTTTTGTCGACACAATTACAGCATTAGCACTAATTCATTTCAGGTGCAATTTCACATACTGAGGTTTCATAGCTCAGATGTGGTGTATAACAATTTGATTGTAATATTGGGCTGGTGATAATGATGGTTTGTTATATATAGATATATTACAACATCACATTAATTTTTTTCAATTTTGGTTAATTTTGTAATTTTTTAACCAGCGCTCCCACCATACATGCACTGGGTACATGTAACTTGCACAAAGTAGCCCACAAAAAGATGGCCGCCGAATGGCAATCTATACATACAGGGTGGACAAACATGCCCGCCGATCACCTGATAGGGGCCAGTGGGTGTGGCCGAATCACAGGAAGATGGCCGCCGGGCAGTCACAAGAGGCCAAAACTTGGCATGGACCACCTCAAAATGGCCACCGACAGCATGGAGGAGGAAGGACACACACACACACACACACACACACACACACACAGGTACACAGAAATGACATTTCTTTTAAATGTTAGTTACAGCCAGCCCCGCTCCAGTGGGACCCCTTAGGTGACCCCCAGCACCCAGCAACCTTTAGCTAGAAGCCCAGGGAGGAGGGAAAGGCAGGGAGAGAGGGAAGAAAGGGGCCACAACCACTTACTTGATCGCTCCAGGAATGTCCAGCCGAGGCAGGGGAGTTTTACTTACCTATCCTGCATGTATTATGCTGGAAAACATTCCAAACAGATCATCGTCCGCGCACGGAAGGTGACTGTTGGCCAGGCATGCTGTGATTGGACCCAAAAGGGACGATCATATGTATGCCCTGGAGCATGACGCTCACCGGACAGGCTGCTGCGACTCGGCCGTAAGGTCAGCCGAAGCTGAGCGGTCCGATGCAAGCCTTGGAGCGTAAGCTCACCGGCCAGGCTGCTGCGACTCGGCCGTAAGGTCAGCCGAAGCCGAGCGGTCCGATGCAGGCCCTGGAGCGTAGGCTCACCGGCCACCCGTGGAGCGACGGGCATGTCGTGGAAAACCCAGCGCGTAGCTAGGGTTGGCACACGCTCGACGGCCGAAACTGGGGAGACTACAAGGATCGAGGATCCAGCCTGTCACCCAGTCGGCAGTTGATCGAAGATCGCAGGAAACAACAAATGAATAAATATAAATTATATATATATATATATATATATATATATATATATATATATATATATATATATATATATATATATATATATATTTATTTTTTTCCCCCGGACCAATGGGCCCGAAGGAAGCCATGTCCTACTCCTTGCTAGACAGAAAAAAACTGATCTGCAAGATGCAGACTGAGAGGTTATACCCAGAGGGTCCGCCCCCTGGGCGGTACTGTAGAAGGTGTGATGCAACACTTTTTACAAGTTTTTCTGCCTAGTCACTCCTAATTAACGGATAATACCCACTTTGTCAATAGAGAAGCTGTGTCGGTCCATGGACGAAAGAGTAATACAGTTTCAAGCTTTGTGTAATAGAAGAGCTCTTATACTCAACCTCTCTGGTGGCCGGTGTCTTCTACCTTGCCTCCGTGCCAGCACTTCAGCCTCTGTCAGCGTCATCGGACATTTCCATCAGATCCCTGTATCCACCACAATGTGCTCTGGTTCCATTCTCTGACCCCAAGTCATTGCTGCGTCCTGTAGTGATGTTGGGGTCAGAGAATGGAATCACATCGTGTGACAGGGGACAAAGGCATATGGCACTCCGGAAGGTGTCAAATACCAAATATACTGATAGAGGCTGCCAAGTTATGGTAGGAGACACAGTCTGCCAGAGAGGGGAGTATAAGATCTGCCACACCCTCCCTCCCGATCTGCAATCTCCAGGGACACATCACAGGTCCCAGGAGGCTGCAGGTTCATTCACAAAGTGCAGTATGACTTGCGCAGTGGAGAGCCGGCTATGAAGCCACAAATAGTCACAGCTGGCGCCGGATGATCTCTCTCGATCTCTCTCTCTCGATCTCTCTCTCGTGAATTTAGGGGAAGCATCTGGGTGGTAGTGTAACCCAGATGCACTGATTGTCAGGGAATCTGGAACCATTTTATGGTTCTTGGAGGACTCTGGTGGTGTGAGGTTCCCTGCGGCCTGCAGGTGGCGTTGCTGCCCTGGGCCGGAGTTGAACTCTCACCACAAGACTGCATCTCTTTTTGTCCTTTCCTGGCGCTTGCAGGGCAGGGAACCTGCCGTGACGCAAAGGGAGAGGAGATAAAAGGGCGGACGCCCTGAACACGGGGTTCAGAGTCGGAGGACGCGGCCGCGCCCAGGCACCTTCAGCCTGGGTGCTGGCGTTCCGGAGTTCCGGGCCCAGGTGCCCTTGACCTGGCCGGAGCGTGTGATGGAGTCCATCCCAGGCACCTTTAGCCTGGGGTGAGGTACTACAGAGGAGGCCTGGGACCCAGTACCTTTGACTGGGTTCTGCAAGGGTGGAGGAGTCCGAGGGGCCCTAAGGTGTTGGGCGCCCGAATCTGAGATGAGGAGGCCGGGGAGTGTAACCCTTCCGAACAGCCCGGTGCAGCATTGCCGGTGATGGCGGGGCCTCCGGTAACTCTCTTGGAAGGATGTCTTCCCTCTGACAGGGGCCGCAGCCACAAGAAGGTAACTCCTGTTTCATGTTCATTAGAGTTTCTGGTAGAGACTCGAGAAAGGAAAGAAGTACACTTATCGCCACTGTGCGCCATAACCGTTGGTGATATCTCAATGGTTCAGTTTGATTAAGGATTGTGCCTTGACCTACTCCCCACCTATATTGAACTGTTCGTTGGTCACAACCTGTCTGTGCTGAATGACGATTTATTTGCTGCTAAGAAATAAATAAGTGTTGGACCTTTTCAGTGGTGTGGAACTCCGGTTACTGGGAAAAAAGGGGGGTCATATCGAGGAAAGACTTGACCCTGGGTTATACACACACACGACCCAATGGTAAAAATACATTCAGGCCTTCACCTCTATCCTCTATCCAGAAGAGGACATGGGCCGTGGTGGATCTCATCCCTCCTCCCAGGTTCCCCTAGACAAGACAGCAAGCCGAGAAGAAGAAAGGGTGAGAGGGGTGGGCCCCGCTACAGACACAGACACACACACACACACACACACACACACACACACACACACACACACACACATATAGCGGGCATTTAAATTTGGGGGGGGGGGGAACATCTGGCTTATTCAACCCAGATGTACTAATTGTTAGGGAGTCTGAGAATCCCTTTTGTGGTTCTTGGAGGACTCTGGTGGTGCAAGGTTCCCTGCGGCCTGCAGGTGGCGTTGTCGCCCTGGGCCGGAGTTGAACCTGCACCGCAAGACTGTTCCTTTTTGTCCTTTCCTGGTGCATGTACAGCGGGGCGGGGAACCCGCTGTGACGCAAAGGGAGAGGAGATAAAAGGGGAGGACGCCCTGACCTTGGGGTTCAGAGTTGGAGGACGCAGCCGCGCCCAGGCACCTTCAGCCTGGGTGCTGGCGTTCCGGAGTTCTGGGCCCAAGTGCCTTTGACCTGGCCGGAGCGAGGGATGTATTCCATCCCAGGCACCTTAAGCCTGGGGTGAGGTACTATGACCAAGGCCTGGGGCTCAGTAACTTCGACTGGGTTCCGCAAGGGTGGAGGAGTCCAAGGGGCCCTAAGGTGTTGGGACCCGTATCTGAGGTGAGGAGGCCGGGGAGTGTAACCCTTCTGAATAGCCCGGTACAGCATTAATCCGGTGACTGCGGGGCCTTTGGTAACTCTCTTGGAGGGATGTCTTCCCCCTGACAGGGGCTGCAACGTAGCAAAGGTAACTCCAGTTCCTGTTCATTAGAGTCGCTGAAAGAGACTCTGAAGCCAAAAAGTAAGTTTTACAGCCACTGTGCTTAGCAACCGTTGGTGAAACCTCAACGGTTTTGTTTTCTTTGAGGATTGTGCCTTGACCTACTCCCCACCAATACTGAACTGTTCTATGGGTCTCAAACTGTCTGCTCGCAAAGGACTATTTGTTTGCCGTTATGGAATAAATATGTGTTGGACCTTTTCAGTGTGTGGTACTCCAATTACTGGGAGCAAAGGGGGTTATCAGCAGAACAGACTTGGCTCTGAGCGTATACACAGCCCGAAGGTAATCTGATACTGGCCTTCACCTCTACATGCTGTAATCTAGAGGACATGGGCAGTGGCGCACCTCGTTCTCCCCTTCAAAGTACCCCTAGACCGGAGCCAAAGTAACCGCTAAAGAAGAGAGAGGGTGAGGCCGCTACATATATAAATACACACACTGTATAATATAAATATATATATTTCCGGACTTCTGCCTGCAGGGGCACGTGGGCGCCGACGGCGGGCCACTTCTGCTGTGAGTATTCACAGTAGAAGCCGATCTGCGGGTGCAGGGTACTCAATGTCCGTCGGCAATACACAGAGAACTGAGATGCCTATGTAAACAAAGGTAGATCTTAGTTCTGACAGGGGAGAGGGTGAAGGAATAGATGGTTTCCTGGGACAAAAATCCATTACTTCCCCTAGTACCTAGTAAAAAGCAGCACACAGTTAACACACAAACACTGGCTAGGCACACAGTTAACTCTTTGATTGCCCTAGATATTAACCCCTTTCCCAGCCAGTATCATTAGTACAGTGACAGTGCATATTTTTAGCACTGATCACTGTATTTAGTATCACTGGTTCCAGGCAAAGTGTCATAATGTCTGCCACAATATTGCAGTCCGGCTATAAGTCGTTGATTGCCGCCATTACTAGTATAAAAAAATAAATCTAAAATTCCATAAATCTATCCCATAGTTTGTAGATGCTGTAACATCTGCGTAAACCAATCAAAATACGCTTCTTGAGATTTTTTTTTTTACCATAAACATGTAGCAGAATACATAATGACCTAAATTTATGAAGAAATTTGATTTTACATTTTTTTTTTATTGTATGTATGTGTTTTATAGCAGAAAGTAAAAAAAGAAAAGTTAAAAAATTGCAGAGGTGATCAAATACTCCCAAAACAAAGCTCTACTTGTGGGAAAAAAAAGACAATTTTTATTTGTGTACAGTTTTGCATGACCACTCAATTTTCAGTTAAAGCAACGCAGTGCAATATTGCAAAAAATGGCCTGGTCATGAAGGGGGGTAAATCTTCCAGAGGTCAAGTGGTTAAAAGTTAGCAGCTACAGTATTTATATCTGCTGACTTTAAAAAAAAATCCAGAAGGAATATCCTCTAAGTTGTCCAAATTTGCCCTCATACTTTACATTTCCAATTCACAATCTCTCTACTATCCCAATACTATTACCAACAACAATGTAAGTGTGGGTTTACTTAAACAATCAATTCATTTATATCTAGACTGACCATAGTAATTCATAAATCTGAAGGATATTGCATCTTCGGATTGTAACCTTTAGTTTAACTCCAGATAATTTCTTAAAGTATAACTAAACTATAACTTTTTTTTAGTTTTGGATAGTCAAGAGGGATTAAAACACCTGTTTTTATTGCCATCTATGCCTCCCATTAAGGCTCCATTCACACCTAGGCAATTTGCGCGTTGCGATTTTTGCCCACGATTCAAAGGTTTGTCGCTTATAAAAAAAGGAGCTTCATTTGGGTGACCGCGTTGCGATATTCCCGCGATTCAAAACGCCTAGGTGTGAATGGAGCCTTAGGAGATTCAACATGTCTTTCCTGTTTACCATTTTCATGGACAGTTAAAATAAAAGAAAATCCCAAAATGTCTCCAGAACAGTTAGTAGAGGTTAAAAGCTTCCAATAGGGACACTAGTTTTGGTGACCTAGCGGGCCCTTAAGGGATTCCCTAAATTTGCAGGGATTTAGTCTCTCTTTCTGCTTTGGCGATGGATTAGAAACTAAAAAAGGTAAATCTCACCTATAAGATACAGATGGGAAAAAAAAAAAAAAGCACAAAAATAAAACAAACATTGTCAGAGGTCCTCTCTTACTCTATGCAAAAATGGATGGAAGAGTTTTTACTCTAGTTCTGCTTTAAATTAGAAAAATGTACCGTATATATATTTTATACATATGACATAAAGGCAGTAAGAAAAGCAAATGCATGGAAATAGTTTTACTACATACTCACCCACTATGGTCACCATCCAAACTAGAATGTAAGTCACTCCAGAGATCCAAATAGCTGACATAATAAATGTCAGAATGAACCAATTATGCCAAGATTTTCTTCTGCAGTCAGGAATAGTCAGGTAGAACAGTGTAATGACTGGCAATGAGAGGACCCACAGAATTCTTTTCAAATCATCGTCAGGCATTGCAAACACACTTGGAGGATCTGTTATAGAAGAGAACAATAAATGCATGTAACAAAAGAAGCTCAAAAGCCACAGTGACATCTGTCAGAAAAAGGAACGGAAACCCCTTGGAGACAAAGCTTGTAACTATCAATTAAGGCTTTTCAGGGGAAGTCTTGATTCCTTCCACGGGAACCCTGCAAGTAAGAAGGCTGATTTTCCAGCAGTCAAAAATCTATATGTTCATTTGTCATCATGGTTCATGGTTGTAAAGGTCTATATCTATTTTGCTGCACTAAAATACAATCTTTAAAGATTTTCTCTCCTTTGGCTGGCAGACCTGATATATTGCTTGAAAAAAAGGTGGGTTAGACAGCAGTCATACCTTTGATTTAGAACGTACCAAGGTTTTATATAGATTTTTAATCTAATAGTTATTGTAAAGGACAGTGCTTGAGAGCCGATCTGTACCGTCAGCTTTTAAAAGAGATTTTTAGTATAAGAAAGGCAGAAGCATGCAGTGGCTGACACCAATCAAAGTGCACAACTCCCAGATTATGGAAGCGAGGGAGATTATGGAAGTGAGTTCCTTCTTATAATGAAATCGGATATTTGTTAAAACAGAAGTTTGGCAAAACTAATCATTTTTAAGTTAAAGCGAGTTCCACCCAAAAGTGTAACTCTTGCTTATATGCTTCTTGAAAGGAGGAGGGGGACCGAACTTCCGGGAGATCAGGCCGCGGCACGTCTCCGGAAGTGGGGAACCAGACCTGTCAAAAACAGGTCCCCCGTTCCCCCGCCTCCCCCTGAAAAGGTGCCAAATGTGGCATCGGAGGGGGGGAACCAGGGACCTGTTTTTGACAGGTCCCCTTCCCCACTTCCGGAGCGGGCCGGGGCCTGATCGCCCGAAAGTTCGGCCCCCCCCCTCCTTTCCCCACCGCCGGGCCAATTAGAAAGCGCAGCGCGCTTCGCACATGCGCCGTAGGGAACCAGGAGTGAAGTCGAAAGTCTTCATTGCCTGGTTCCCTTACCAAGAATGGTGGTGGTAGCACCCAGGAGTAGATCCAAAGATCGGCTGGGGTGCCAACATTGCCGGCTCCCCGGACAGGCAAGTACCCCAATATTAAAAAGTCAGCAGCTACAGTATTTGTAGCTGCTGACTTAATTTTTTTTCACCCAGGCTGGACCTCCTCTTTAACCACTTAAGCCCCGGACCATTTGGTAGCTAAAGGACCAGAGGTGAATTCAGAATTTTGCACTGCGCTGCTTTAACTGTAAATTGTGCGGACATGCAATGTTGTACCCAAACGAAATTTGCGTCCTTTTCTTCCCACAAATAGAGCTTTCTTTTAATGGTATTTGATTGCCTCTGCGATTTTTATTTTTTGCGATATAAACGGAAAAAGACCGAAACTTTTGAAAAAAAATGATATTTTCTACTTTTTGTTATAAGAAAAATCGAATAAACTCAATTTTAGTCATACATTTAGGCCAAAATGTATTCAGCCACATGTCTTTAGTAAAAAAAATGTCAATAAGCGTATATTTATTGGTTTGCGCAAAAGTTATAGAGTTTACAAACTAGGGTACATTTTCTGGAATTTACACAGCTTTAAATTTATGACTGTCTATCTCATTTCTTGAGGTGCTAAAATGGCAGGGCAGTACAAAACCCCCCCAAATGACCCCATTTTAGAAAGTAGACACCCCAAGGAAATTGCTGAGAGGCCTGTTGAGCCCATTGAATATTTTTTTTTTTTTGTCCCAAGTGATTGAATAATGACAAAAAAAAATAAAAAAATTACAAAAAGTTGTCACTAAATGATATATTGCTCACACATGCCATGGTTATATGTGAAATTGCACCCCAAAATACATTCTGCTGCTTCTCCTGAGTACGGGGATACCACATGTGTGGGACTTTTTAGGAGCCTAGCCGCGTACGGGACCCCGAAAACCAATCACCGCCTGCAGGATTTCTAGGCACAAATTTTTGATTTGACTCCTCACTACCTATCACAGTTTCGAAGGCCATAAAATACCAAAATAGCACAAAACCCCCCCAAATGACCCCATTTTGGAAAGTAGACACCCCAAGCTGTTTGCTGAGAGGCATGGTGAGTATTTTACAGCTCTCATTTGTTTTTGAAAATGAAGAAAGAACATTTTTTTTTTTTTTTTTTTCAATTTTCAAAACTTTGTGACAAAAAGCGAGATCTGCAAAATACTCACAATACCTCTCAGCAAATAGCTTGGGGTGTCTACTTTCCAAAATGGGGTCATTTGGGGGGGTTTTGTGCCATCTGGGCATTCCATGGCCTCCGAAACTGTGATAGGCAGTGAGAAGTGAAATCAAAAATTTACACCCTTAGAAAGCCTGAAGGCGGTGATTGGTTTTTGGGGTCCCGTACGCGGCTAGGCTCCCAAAAAGTCTCACACATGTGGTATCCCCGTACTCAGGAGAAGCAACAGAATGTATTTTGGGGTGTAATTCCACATATGCCCATGGCATGTTTGAGCAATATATCATTTAGTGACAACTTTGTGCAAAAAAAAAAAAAAATTGTCTTTTTTCCGCAACTTGTGTCAACATATAAAATATTCCATGGACTCGACATGCCTCTCAGTATATAGCTTGGGGTGTCTACTTTCCAAAATGGGGTCATTTGGGGGGGGTTTTGAACTGTTCTGGCATTTTATACACAACATTAGGAAGCTTACATCCACTCTTCTAACCACTTGAAGACAAAGCCCTTTTTGACACTTTTTGTTTACATGAAAACATTTTTTTTTTTGCAAGAAAATTATGTTGAACCCCCAAACATTATATACATTTTTAAAGCAAAGGCCCTACAGAATAAAATGGTGGGTGTTGCATTTTTTTTTCTACACAGTATTTGCGCAGCGATTTTTCAAACGCATTTTTTGGGGAAAAAATACACTTTTTTTAATTTTAATGCACTAAAACACACTATATTGCCCAAATGTTTGATGAAATAAAAAAGATGATCTTAGGCCGAGTACATAGATACCAAACACGACATGCTTTAAAATTTCGCACAAACGCGCATTGGCGACAAACTACATACATTTTTAAAAGCCTTTAAAAGCCTTTACAGGTTACCCCGTTAGATTTACAGAGGAGGTCTACTGCTAAAATTACTGCCCTCGATCTGACCTTCGCGGTGATACCTCACATGCATTGTGCAATTGCTGTTTACATATGACGCCAGACCGACGCTTGCGTTCGCCATTGGGCAAGAGCAGGGCAGGACAGGGGTGCTTTTTTTTTTTTTTTTTTTTTTTTATTATTAATTTTGCTTTTTTATTTTATTTTTAAACTGTTGCTTCCATATTTTTTTTTTTTTTATCATTTTTATTGTTATCTCAGGGAATGTAAATATCCCCTATGATAGCTATAGGTAATGACAGGTACTCTTTTTTGAAAAAACTGGGGTCTATTGGACCCTAGATCTTTCCTCTGCCCTCAAAGCATCTGACCACACCAAGATCGGTGTGATAAAATGCTTTCCCAATTTCCCAATGGCGCTTTTTATATCCGGGGGGGGGACATTCCCTCCCACTGCTTGTAAAAGCAGTCCAGAGGCTAATTAGCCACTAGGATTGCTTTTACATGAAAGCCAGCCGCTGGCTGAAAAGAATGATACCAAGATGATACCTAAACCCGCAGGCATCATTCTGGTATAAACATTCAAAGTCCAGCAACATACCAGTACGTTGCTGGTCCTTGTTGGACATGTATTGTAATCTTTTTTTTCATGCAGCCTGTTGGCTGAACGAAAAAAAAAGAAGGATTGATCGGTGGGTATGCCCACCATTAGAATACCGCCCTTCATCCACCCACTTCTAATGATGGGCATACATGCACCATTTATATATGCCGAAGCATGGGGGCATCTTCCCGCAAAAGTTATGCCGCACACACATGGTCAGACTTTTCCACGGGCAAGCCGCCGTCGGAATTTCGACCGTATGTACGCGGCATTAGGAGCAAAATCGCTCCTCCGTCCCTGCTGCCCCAATGCTTCGGCATATATGCTTTTTTTTTTTTAACTGTGGTGGCGAAATCACCTCCTACAGCACTGGAGTCGCAGGGATCAGGCCTGTCTCTGCGAACGCTGCAGTTATGTGTGTTGTGTTTTGCAAGTGACAATGATCGATCGATACTGCACTTGGGTGGCCTGGGCTGGACGGAGGGGCAAAACGCAGGTGCTAGCAGGTATCTGGGCTGATCCCGCTAACACTGCGTTTTTGGGAACCCTAAACTGCTGGGGACGCTAGTATAGATCTGATCAGATCAGATATTGATCTGTTCAGATACTATACCACTAAGGGGGGTGTATGCTTCACGCGTGGGTGTTAGCGTTACTGGCACTAACCTGACGCTGCCTGGGGTGTGACGCAGACCCTCTCTGACGCTAAAACCTAATTGATATCACCCGCCGGGCGATCAGGGGGTTAAACCTTTATTGGGTTATATACGGCGGGTGCCCTGACACTATAAAAAGCAAACTAACTAACCAGCGTCACCCGTAACACTTATATGATGATCACTGGTGAAAGGGTCAACTAGGGACAATTAGGGGGTTAAAACCTTTATTAGGTAATATATGGGGGTACCTGACGCTATATAAAAACCTGACGGCGAACCTAAAAAAAAAATTACTGGCTACCGATCTGCATCACCGACGCTAAGACAACGATCATAAAAACGATCGCTTAGCGACAGTGGTGATAGGTGGTGAAAGGGTTACCTGGGGGGCGATCAGGGGGTTAAACCTTTATTAGATAATATATGGGGGTACCCGACGCTATAAAAACCTGCGGCGAACCTAAAAAAAATTACTGGCTACCGATCAGCATCACCGACGCTAAGACATCGATCAGAAAAATGATAGCTTAGCGACGGCGGTGCTAGGGGGTGAAAGGGTTATCTGGGGGGTGATCAGGGGGTTAAACCTTTATTAGGGGGGGGTTAGGGGGCTACACTGGACCTAAAACTGAATGTACTGACACTTTTACAGTCACAAATGTCACTGATTGCAGTGATCACTAAATAAATGGTCACTGCAATCAGTGACACTGTGACTGGGGGCTGATCTGGGGGTGATCTGGGGGTGTCTGGGGGGGCCTGGGGGGGGCGATTTATGTGCCTATGTGTCCTGGTGTCAGTGTAGTGTTGTGTGCACTAACCCGCATCTTCTCCTGTACGGCGCTCGGTATATGTGAGCGCCGCAGGAGAGATGACATCACTTCCTCCAGCCTGTGTAAACAGTACACAGGCAGGGGAAGCTCTCATTCGCCGGGAGCGATCGAGAGGGGGTGGCCGGATCGAACGGCCGTCACCTCATGCCGGATCGCTCCCGAAGGTAAAACGACCGCTCACTGTAAAGAAGGGGGGTCCGATCGGACCCCCCAACTATACAAAGGCAATCACGTACATATACGTGATTCTGCCTGTCGGTGCCATTCTGCCGACGTATATTTACAGTGGGCGGTCGTTAAGTGGTTAAAAAGTACTGTAAAAAAACAAAAAAAACAACTAATTACATTAAAATGTAAGTTTAGTTAAAAAAAAAAAAAAGAAGTACTTGAAGTGTCCCTTGTGCTGCTGGCTGGTCTCTTAGTTAAAATTTGAGGTTCTCCCCCCACTCCCCCCTGAGCTGAAATCTTCTGATGTTGCAGGGGTTTATAGAGCAGCTGGACTATGTCCGCCCACTCTGCCTCCCTTTTCCATTCATAGAAGCTGTACTTTAGCTTCAATCAGTGAAAAGCACTTTATAAATAGAGAATGGGAGAATGAATGGTCCGATTCCTCCATTCATAGATTTTTTTTAGTTGATGGAAGCTACAGTACATCTTTTATTAATAGAGGAGGGAGGGGGTAGAAAGGGTGGGCAAAGTCAGCACTCTTGACAAGTACCCATGACACTTCCAACCAGTTATGCTAAACTCTGCAGCACTGGAAGATTATGACTATGAGGGTATGGGGAAAAGCGGGGGGGGGGGGGGGGGGGCGTAAATGCAAAATCCATCCCTGTGCTGCTTTTTCTTTATCATACACCACAGGACACAGAGCCTTAATCATTACATAGTGGGTTGTATGGGTCACCAGAGGTGATTGGACACTGGCACAACCAATGAGAACAAGTTTCCCTCCATATAACCCCTCCCATACAGGAAGTTCCTCAGTTTTTTCGCCAGTGTCTAAGGTGTTGGACGGGATTAGGATGTGCTAAAGGAAGCGCTACCATAGAGACCCCCTGGGGCAAAAGAGCTACACTTCCGGTCCATCCAAGACGCCTAAAATATTTACGCCAAAACTGGATGGTATCCGGGCGTTGCCTGTTATGTCTCTCTTCGGAGGACTGAGCTCTAGGGTTCAGCACTTTCACCTTTTAAATAAAGCTAAAACGTCCTGGCAGACTCTTTTTTTTGTTTACAAAAAATTTTTATTAGGAAGTTCAGATGTACAGTTACATAGAGTGTTTATAAAAGTAATCAATAGTAAAAAAATCAAAAGAAGAAGGAGATAATCGAGCTCATACATGAAGATAGTGAATATATAAAAAGTTTTCTGGTACAAAAATTTCTTACATGGGTGTATGTTACATATATAAAGGGTAGGCATTATAGGTCAAGATTGCATGAATTTGCTAGAGTGTGTGGGTGGAAATTCAGGTTCTAAGTTAATGAGTTATGTTGTAGGCCAATATGACCATTTCCTTACATAAACCTGGAAGGTATCGTGAAGTGTGTGAAAGATTCTTTCCGAAAGTTTTATCGTCTCCATCCGAGCTAGCACCTGCGCCCAAGGCAGATTGTTTGATCTCCAGTTGGAGGCAATCATCCATTGGATGGAGCTACATAAAGTATGGAAAAGTCTTTTGCAAGGGATGGGAACATTGGGTATATCAGCATATAGAAGGCAGATCTGTGAGGAGATTGGGATTTTCTGTTTCAAGGTATTTTCAAAAATTTCTGCAGCATTGCGCCATGTATGATGCAGGTGTTTGCAGCTCCAGAATGTGTGTAGGATAGTACCTGGTTCTGAACAGCCCCTGAAACAGTATGGAGAAATAGAAGGATAAAAGGTGTTGAGCTTGGACGGGGTGAGATACCATCTAGAGTATATTTTAATGGGAGTTTCTCTGGAAGAGATAGCTATGTTACTCCTCCGGAGATTATCCGACATTCCATGCCATTCATCTACTGTGAAGGTGTTATTTAGGTCGGTTTCCTAATGGAGCATCTGACCGGACTTGTCGAGTGAATGAAAAGTGTTTAGATAGCTATATAGATGGGATATGATACCTTTATCTCTAGAAGAAGAGATGCAAATCCGTTCAAATACTGTAACAGGGGGCTTGGTGGTGAGAGAGTAATGTTCTGCGTAAAAGGCTTTGATTTGGTTATAGTGTTGAAGTTCGGATGTGGGGATACTATATTTATCTTGCAGAGCGGTGAATGAGGAGAACTCCCCATTTATTTGTAAAGATTTAAGTGTAGTGAGCTTATTATGGGTCCAATAGGTGAAGGAGTGGTGATCTCCGTGAGTACGGGTAAATCTCAGGTCGCCTAGAAAGGAAGCAAGGGGAGGAGTGAGTGAAGACAATTCAAAAGTGTGTTGTGCTTTGAGCCACAATTGGTAGAAGTGTGCCACAATTATGTTGTATTTTGAGAGTTTGCTGTATGAGGTTGTTTTGGACCAAAGGATCCCCTGTAAATACAAAGGGGAAATTGAGGACTCCTCAAATTTTTTCCATGGGATATTTTGATTGGGCGTGAACCATTGTGCTAATTGGGCAAGTCTGGCGGCCAGAAAATAATGCCATAGGTTAGGGAGACCCATCCCGCCCATGGATTGAGGTCTGTGCATATATGCATAGCTGCATCTGGGTTTCTTGTTGAACCATATAAATTTGTTGATTTCCCTTTGGAGCGAAGCTAGTTTGGATTTGGGGATGTTAATGGGGAGGGAACGGAAGTAGTATAGCAGTTTGGGTAGGATTGTCATTTTAATAGCACAAATTCTGCCTAGGAATGATATATGGAAGGTTGACCAGGTCTTAAGGAGTGAGGATATATTATTGAATAAGGGAATATAATTGGTTTTGAAAAGTAGGTTGTGTGCTGGGGTGATAGAGATGCCCAGATATTTAAAAGATTGAGAGCACCATATAAATGGGAAATTGTTTTTCAACATGGTCTTTAAGTGATCGGGGAGATTGATGGGTAGAGCCGAGCATTTGTTCATGTTAATTTTTAGACCTGATATGTCGTGAAACAGTTTTAGTTCCTTGAGAAGGGAGGGAATGGAAACGTGAGGTTCGGTGAGAAAAATTAACGCGTCATCTGCGTAGAGGCTTATCTTAAACTCATCTTCACCTTTGACAACTCCCTTTATATCCGGGCTGTTCCTAATTTTGTGGGCAAGAGGTTCCATTGCTAGTGCGAACATTAGTGGGGATAGTGGGCAGCCTTGTCTAGTACCCCTACTTAGAGGAAAGAATTCCGAGTTATGACCTGGAATTTTTATACGGGTCTGGGGGGAGTGGTATAGAGCATTAAAGCCACACATGAATTTATTAGGGATGCCAAATTTAGGTAGGATGTGATTGAGGTAAGACCAGGATACACTATCAAAAGCTTTATGAATATCCAGGCTGAGGAGGCATAGCTCTTTGGAGTGTATGTTGGCATCCTGTACGATATTGGTTACCAGCCTAATATTGTCAGTTATTTGGCGTCCAGGTATGAATCCTGTTTGATCTATGTGCACTATACTAGTAATAACTGCTGCTAACCTATCAGCAAGAAGTCTCCCAAAGATCTTTAAGTCATTGTTAAGAACTGAAATGGGGCGGAAATTTTGTGGAAGAGAATGGTCTTTGAGTGGCTTAGGTATTAACGATAAGTTCGCTAGGAGCATTTCTTCTGGGAATTGATGACCATCTAGCACATAAATGAAGAGTTTAGATAGGTTGGGGGCTAAAAGAGATGCTGGCAGACTCTTTTACAAGGCGCAGGGAAGAGGCATTCTTTAAGTAGGAACCCATATCCCTGAAGGTTGGCACACATGCCCGCCATGATGGGTGAAGATTGGTTTTGTCTGATTTTCAGCAAACCTGCAACGGGGATAAGGTAAGCAGGGAAAAAGTTCAAAGTATGCATCTTAAGAACTTTCCTTTAAAGAGTGGGTGTCTTCTCTGTTTGCCGCCACTAGAGGGAGTAAAGACTTGCGTTTTACTCACCAGGCTCCAGTACAGTGTCAGGTCTTTTCAGACAGCACACCTTCCGCTGTAGAGCTCTGCCGTGGATGGCAACTGTCCAGCTGACAATCATGATGCAGGAGGACCTATCCTCCTCTAAGGTCGCCGCCATTCTCCCCTGGGTCGCACAGGCACATCATTCCACGGCGATCAGAAGCAGGAAGTGCACATAAAAGCCTCACAAACCTGCAGCTCTCCCCTGATCGGTGACACAGCGGCTTACGGGCACGTAAGGTCTCTATGTGGTTGGTTATTGGGCACTCCCAAAAGAGGACACCCACTCAGCATGAAACTGTGCAATTAGTTGCATACTGTATGTAGATTGCTTAACTAGCACAGGAGTATATGCATTGATTGTACCTTGGCTTTTTGCTTAGTAATAGGTCTTCCCAGAGGAGAAATTCAGGGACTAAAAAAGACAAAATGCATCGCCACCTGAGACCAGAGCCTCTAGCCGGGCCTGTTCGGGACCTTCCTCCCTGGTAATATATGATGCACCAGTACAGGATGAGCCATTGTCTCCATCAGGAGTAGCAGCCTCTCCTATGGTGCCTGGGCCTGCATGTGTCACTGAGGACACTTTGGCAGCAGCCCTGAACATTTTAGAAGGAAGAATTGCTACGTTAATTGCAAAGTCCTCACAATAGGACAAAAAGCGAAGCAGAGCTCCTTCTGTTTCAGATCTCCTTTCAGAAAGATCTGAGGAGGATGAGGATGAGGAGGATGTAGCCCCATCAGGGGATAAGGATGAGGAGTCAGATGGATCAGGGATATCAGAAGAACCTTTTTCTGCTTCCTATGTTCTTAAATTACAGGTGCAATATCATACTGAAACAGTACGCTCTGCATTCAAGTTACCTTTTTCAGAGTTAACTGAATCACCTGTCTCCTCCCTGGGTTCATTAAAAATCCCCACAGGCTGCATGTGCCCTTCTGATTCATCCTTTATTGGAGAATCTGATTTACGCAGACTGGAAAACTCCAGATAAGCGTTTTTCTTCTCCTAGGAAGTTTAAAGTTCTTTATCCTATGAAGGAGAAGTTTACCAAGAAGTGGAGTCTGCCTTCTGTGGATGCAGCTATCTCTTGTGTAAATAAAAGCTCAACTTGTCCGGTGGACAATGCTCAGGTATTTGAAGATCCTTCGGAGAAAAAGTTGGAATCTTTACTAAAGTCTTCCTTTCTCCTGGCGGGCGCAGTGACCCAACCTGCTGTGGCGGCAGTTGGTATGTGTCAGGTCTTAAAGGATCAGGTGAAACAGGGGCTGAAAGATCTGCCTCCGGATCAGATAACATTTTGGGAGAATATGCCTAGGGCCTCATGTTTCACAGTGGATGCTATTAGAGATTCTATTCAACAAGCATCTCGCCTTACGCTCCAGCTGGTGCATATGCGCAGAATTCTTTGGCTAAAGCATTGGTCAGCGGAAGCTCCATGCAAAAAGCTTTTGGCCAGTTTTCCCTTCCATGGTGAATGCCTGTTTGGGGATGATTTGGAAAAGTATATCCAAAAGATATCAAGCGGCAAGACGGAGAAGAAGAAAAACAAGCGCCCTTGTTTTAAGCGCTCTCTATTCCCGGAACATCTGCCTCCAGGCAGTGGCGACTGCATTTTTGGCCAGCCTCTAAGGCTAAAGACCAAGGCCAGGCCCATAAAAACAAAAATCAGTGGGGGCAAAGAGCTAACAAGCAAAGCCCCAAAGCTTCTTTATGAAGAGGCGCCTCCTCTCGGCCGAGTGGGGGGATGGCTTTGGCAGTTTTCAGCAGCTTGGCAGACAGATATCCAGGACAAGTGGGTAGTTTCTGCTGTATCCCTAGGGTACAAGCTGGAATTTCGAGAGACCCCCACCTCATCAGGATTCCGAAGTTCAAAGGTCTCCAAAGATCCAGTAAAAGAGAGAATCCTTCTTCCGAGGATTGGATCACTTGCTGTCTCGGGGTAATCAAAGAAGTCCCCCTAAAAGAGCAAGGTGAAGGGTTTTATTCAAACCTCTTTGTGGTTACAAAGCCAAATGGAGACGTCAGACCCATTCTGGACCTAAAAAGATCTAAATCAGTTTCTAAACATTCGCCATTTCCGAATGGAAAACCATTCGGTCCGTGGTCACCACCCTACAAGGCGTTGGAATTTTTGGCGTCTATAGACATCAAGGACGCCTATTTACATGTGCCTATTTATCCCACTCACCAAAAGTTCCTAAGGTTTGTGGTAGAACGTCGCCACTTCCAGTTTGTGGCTCTGCCTTTTGGTTTGGCCACCGCACCCCGGGTATTTACAAAAGTTCTGGCCCCATTGTTGGCAAACTTAAGAGCACAGGGCATAACGGTGACAGCCTATCTAGACGATCTACTTGTGATAGATCAGTCAGTGGCAGGATTAGATCACGCGGTGCTCAAAACAGTTAGATACCTGGAACAGTTAGGATGGATCATAAACCTGCAGAAATCCTCTCTACGAACCCTAAAAAGGGTAGAGTATTTGGGCATGATCATAGACACAGCCCAAAGCAGGGTATTCTTGCAAGAGCCAAAGATCAAGTCTCTAAGAGAATTGATCCACAAGGTCAGGGCGAAGAAGGGACCATCGATTCGCCTTTGCATGAGGCCATTAGGGAAGATGGTGGCCTCCTTCGAGGCTGTTCCTTACGCAAGGCAGTATTCTAGCTGCCTGGAACAGGAGAACCAAGCTCTGGATTTACCCATGCGCCCGTCTCCACAGGTGCGCCAAAGCTTCAGTTGGTGGTTAAAGACCGAGAACTTGCGGAAAGGAAGGTCCTTTCTCCCAGTCACCTGGAAGGTGGTGTCTACGGATGCCAGCCTGTTGGGCTGGGGAGCAGTGTTAGAAGAAAATTCAGCCCAGGGTACCTGGGCCAAGACCGAAGAGAGCCTGCCCATCAACATACTGGAGATTCGGTCAGTATACTTAGCCCTCAGAACCTGGACACACAGGTTACAGGGCCACCCTGTTCGGATTCAATCCGACAATGCTACGGCTGTAGCTTATATCAATCACCAAGGAGGCACCCGGAGCCGGGATGCTCAGAAAGAGGTGAATCAGATTTTGACATGGGCAGAAAAACATGTTCCTTGTCTTTCTGCAATCTTCATTCCAGGGGTAGAAAACTGGCAAGCGGACTGAGTCGCCAGCAGCTATCACCAGGAGAGTGGTCTCTCCACCCCGATGTCTTTCAGGCAATATGCCAGAGATGTAAACCTGCTAGCTTACAGGCTCAACAGGAAGTTGGACAACTGTGTCCAGGACGAGAGATCCGCTGGCCTACGGAACGGATGCTCTCATAATTCCTTGGAATCAGTTTTCACTGATCTATGCATTCCCCCCCCGATCCTTCTGTGCAGGATCAAGGAGGAGGGAATACCAGTACTCCTAGTGGCCCCAAATTGGCCCAGGAGGCCCTGGTACACTGAGATCATAAAGATGGCAGTAGGAAGACCTTGGGTGCTTCCGCTTCGTCACGACCTGCTGTCGCAGGGCCCGGTGTTCCAGCCTTCCTTACAAAAGCTAAATTTGACGGTCTGGCTACGGAGACCTACATTTTGAAGAAATGTGGGCTCTCGGGTCCAGTTCTTTCTACACTCATTAATGCTAGAAAGCCAGCCTCCAGGCTTATCTACTATAGAATCTGGAAGGCGTATGTTTCCTGGTGTGAATCCAGAGGGTGGAATCCTCAAAAGTATGCCATACGTAGGATTCTCGCCAATTGGGAGTGAATATGAAATTAGCCCTGAGTACCATCAAGGGTCAAATACCGGCTCTATTAGTCTTTTTTCAGAGACCACTAGCATCTCATTCCCTAGTTCGGGCTTTCATTCGGGGAGTACTGCGGATAAACCCGCCAGTCAAGTCTCTCTCATGTCCCTGGGATTTGAACTTGGTATTGTCAGTCTTGCAAAAGCAACCTTTTGAACCTATCCGCCATATTCCTTTGATTCTTTTGAGCAGGGAATTGGCCTTTTTGATTGCTATCTCCTCTGCTAGAAGAGTATCAGAGTTAGCAGCTCTTTCTCGTAAAGAACTTTATTTAATTTGTCACAAAGATAAAAATTGTACTACGCCCCCATCCTACCTTTCTTCCAAAAGGTGGGGTCAGCGTTTCATTTAAATCAAGACATTGTTTTGCCTTCCTTTTTTCCTGAACCGCAGACAGCGGGGGGGAAAAGTTATTGCACTCTAAATGTAGTGAGAGCAGTAAAAGTTTATCTGCAGGCAACGGCTCAGATACGCAAAACAGATGTTTTGTTTATTGTGCCAGATGGTCCCAGGAAGGGCCAGCATACATCAAAATCCACCATTGCTAGGTGGATTCGACGAGTAATTGTTCAAGCTTATGGTTTAAGGAACAAGGTTCCTCCTTCTGTTAAGGCGCACTCGACCAGGGCAATAAGTGCTTCATGGGCAGTGCATCACCAGGGTCCGATCTGTAAAGCTGCTACTTGGTCTTCAATCCATACATTTACCAAATTCTACCAAATAGATGTAAGAGGACAGGAAGATTCTGCCTTTGAGTGTAGTGTGCTGCAGGCAGCGGTTTAGGGCTTCTTGTCCGCTGGCGGCCTCATTGATCTGTGTCTCCCACCCTTCATATTGAGCATTGCTCTGGGACATCCCACTATGTAATGATTAAGGCTCCGTGTCCTGTGGTGTACGATAAAGAAAATAGGATTTTTAATAACAGCTTACCTGTAAAATCCTTTTCTTAGAGTACACCACGGGACACAGAGGTCCCCCCCCCCTTCTTATGGGAACCTTACTGCTTTGCTACAAAAACGGAGGTACTTCCTGTATGGGAGGGGTTATATGGAGGGGAACTTGTTCTCATTGGTTGTGCCAGTGTCCAATCACCTCTGGTGACCCATACAACCCACTATGTAATGATTAAGGCTCTGTGTCCATGGTATACTCCAAGAAAAGGATTTTACAGGCAAGCTGTTATTAAAAATCCTATTTTTTTTCCATAGCAACTAGACTTTCACCTTTAATCACACTTTTATTACAGTTAGCCACTGCGGGATAAAATTATGTTGACAGCAATCAGAGATTGTGCCTCTCTGCCGTTTACATTATTAATCATATGACTGCTTTGTTGATTTTTTTTTTTTTCTTACATAAAACAAAACAGACAAAAAAAAAAAAAAAAAGACAGACAATTACCCATATCAACCAGTCAGAAGTAATCAATGATCCCTATCATTAACCTTTGCACTTCTATACTGCGTATCCCAACAGTCTTTTGTGATCTAAACTGTGCAGGTAAGTTGGGAAAATACAGTATATGGTACAAACTTTTTCCCCCTCTGTCTCTGGCACTGTGGCCCTTAAAATGCCCTGACCTTCTGCAGGAAAAACCATTTTCTCAATTTCCCCATCAGCACAGCTCAACAGGGCAATCCCTCCCACCGAGACATTCGGGCAGATTTACTAAAACTGGTGAACACAGAATCTGCTTCTAACTTTAGCTTGTTCAATTAAGCTTTGGCAATAAAACCTGGAAGGAGATTGATTACTATGCACAGTTGCAACAGATTCTGTGTGCACCAGTTACAGTAAGTCCCCCCATTGTATTCTCCCAGCAGGGGGTGGGGGAAGCTGTCCCGCAGGGATAAAACAGTGATTATTGCTAGCGGCTATACCAGCCAGATGTAAAATCCAGGAGGCTGGTTGTACGCAAGTTGATTGATCGATCAACTTGGGTACATTCAGCCTGCCCATACATGGTTTGAATCTCGACTGGTTCCTGCTGAACCAGCTGGGGTTTAAAACAGTATATGGCCGGCCTTACTTTTAAAATCTTTTGGCTCTGGCATCTCAGGTTCTTCTTCCACAGCACCAAACCAATTGCTTCTTTTGTCTTCTGTTCCTTGGGATTGGTTTTCATTTTGATTATTTCTCCCAGGCCCAAAACGTGACCAAGCTGCCCAAGAGGTTAGCTTCTTATATTTACCATTATAACTGAATGTTCATAGCTGTTGCATAATTCTTTATGAAAAATGTTTAAAATTCCTATTTTTTTTGGGGGGGGGGGGGGTGGGTTTAACTCGAAGGTTCTTGCGAATGGTGTCTTGAAGAATGGTATGCTAAATATGCATTTATAAATCTAATAAGAACCAAGATGAAAGAACAGAACAATTTTAAGTGATCGTACATGGCCTTCATACAAAGAAATCTGGTTTCAACAAGGGATTGTCTGCAATTGAAAAATTTACCATTTTCATGAATGATCATAGAATAGTCATCTGATTAGATGTACATTTGGCAATGTAAAGGAAGAAGAAAAACATACTTTATAAAATACAGCCAATACTCACCTTCATAAAGCTCATTAAGTCCATGTAAACTCATCGAGAGCTGAGAATAGTCAGAGTCTTCCTGAAAGATACCACTATCTGACCGGGAATTATGGCGAATCACACGTACACTCTCCTCTTTCCATCCTAGTAAGGGCTGCTGCTCAGTACCCTCTTCTAATGCTTCCGCAAAACATCTACAGCAAGGACTGAACTTCCTCATCATGTATTGACTAATTCGAATATCAAAGCACAACATCGCAATGTAGAGTGCATATACCAAAAGCAATGAAGCAGATTCATACCTGTAACAATAAGAAGAAAATAGACGTAAAGCCTAATTTTAGCTAAAAATCAAAAACAACAAAAAACAAAAACAGCACAATGAACATAACTTATAGTATATGTTAGGAACGTTCTTCTTTGTGAAAGGAGAACTTCCTCCATGTCTCCTGCCTTTGCATCAGCACAGCTTTCCTCAATCACTAACATCTGTAATGTTTTCTTTCCTCAAAACACTGACATTTGTAATGTGTTCAAGTCACCCGCTGCAGCATTTTGTGATACTGTTGGCAGATTCCTTGTTAAGCCCTGTACACACGATCGGATTTCCAATGGATTATAATCCGATGGATTTTTCCATCAGAAATCCGATGAAGCTGACTTCCATCAGTCTTGCCTACACACCATCAGTCAAAAAACCGACCGTCCCAAACGCTGTGACGTAAAACAGACGAGCCGAGAAAAATTAAGTTCAATGCTTCTGAGCATGCGTCGACTTGATTCTGAGCATGCGTGGGTTTTTTCTTCGATGGAGTTCCACACAGACGATCGGAATTTGCCATCTTTTTTTCCCCCCATCGGATAAATTTAAAACATGTTCTATTTTTTCACACCGATGGAAAAAAGACAGATGTGGCCCATAGACGATCGGTTCGTCCGATGAAAACAGTCCAGCGGACTGTTTTTAAATCGGTAAAACCGATCGTGTGTACACGGCTTAAGTGTCTCTCCTGCTTCTGCTCGGTGGAAAGCCTTCTCATCTCCAGGACATGTGGCTGCCAATGCCAGCTTGTGATCAGTGCATGACTGGAGTCAGTTCAATTAGAAACTTTATTATGGAGGTCAGTGATTGAAGGAAGTGGTGCAGAAACAACGCACTGCACCTGTTCTACATTACAAGTCTTGAGGCTCTACTACTGGATAAGAAGGAGTTACTGGCCAGTAGTGATGAGCCGAACACCCCCGGGTTCGGTTCGCACCAGAACCCGCGAACGGACCGAAAGTTCGTACGAACATTAGAACCCTATTAAATACAATGGATGCGAACGTTCAAATTCTAAAGTGCTAATTATAACGACTATTATGCACGTTATTGTCCTAAAAAGGGTTTGGGAACCCGGGTTCTGCACCAGGGGACATGTATCAATGCAAAAAGAAGTTTTAAAAACGGTCGTTTTTCGGGAGCAGTCATTTTAATGATGCATAAAGTGAAAAAAAAAAGTCAAATATTCCTTTAAATATCGTACCTGGGGGGTGTCTAAAGTATGCCTGTGAAGTGCCACGTGTTTCCCGTGTTTAGAACTGTCCCTGCACAAAATGACACTTCTAAAGGAAAAAAAAGCCATTTAAAACTGCTTGCGGCTTTAATGTAATGTCTGGTCCCGGTAATATGGATGAAAATCTTTAAGAAAAATGGCATATGGATGTTTGAAAGTAGGGACCTGCCGTATATACTCTGCAGAAATAGGCCCCTTAGTTGTTGGTGTTGGCACAACACTGTAAGCACTCACAGTTACTCTTGGTTGGTGCTGGAACGCCCTGCTGTCAACTATTATATCAGGAATTTTAATTACATATAATTGTTGAACAGTGGTAGTAAAAATTGGGCCTTTGATGGTGGTGCTGGTGCCACAACACTGTAAGCCCTGACAGTTACTCTTGGTGGGTGCAGCAATGGGCCCTGCTGTGAATTATTAGATCAAGAATTGTAATTGCATGCCCCTGTTGAACAGGGGCTGAAAAATTGGGCCTTTCGTGGTGGTGGTGGTGGTGTTGCCACAACACTGTAAGCCCTCAGAGTTACTCTTGGTGGGTGCAGGAATGGGCCCTGCTGTGAATTATTAGATCAAGAATTGTAATTACATGCCCCTTTTGAACAGGGGCTGAAAAATTGGGCCTTTCGTGGTGGTGGCATTGCCACAACACTGTAAGCCCTCAGAGTTACTCTTGGTGGGTGCAGCAATGGGCCCTGCTGTGAATTATTAGATCAAGAATTGTAATTACATGCCCCTGTTGAACAGGGGCTGAAAAATTGGGCCTTAGGCACTGGTGGCACAACACTCCAACCCCTCACAGATACTGTACTTGGAGCATAGCAATGAGCCCTGTTGCAAAGTATTGCTTCAAAAATTGTAATGACACGCCCCTGTTAAACAGGGGCTGAAAAATTGGGCCTTAGCCACTGGTGGCGGCACCCATAAACAAAAATGATCTTCCAAGCTATCATCATCAATCGTATCATTGAGGACTCGGAGGAGGAGGATAGCCAGTCAACATAACAGCACAGGCACTCAGCATCAGCATCAGTCTTGAAGGGATGTGACATGTTAAAATCAATTAGTCTGTTATATCAGCATCAGGTGTGTGGTAGCTGGTGGTGATCCAAGACTGGTTCATCTTGATGAAAGTCAGTCGATCAACCGAGTCGGTGGACAGGCGCACCCTGTGATCCGTGACAAATCCTCCAGCAGCACTGAATGTGCGTTCCGAAAGAACGCTGGATGCAGGACAGGCCAGTAGCTCAATTGCATACTGTGCAAGCTCTGGCCAGTGATCCATCCTCAAGACCCAGTAAGCCAGAGGATTTTCGGTGGGGAAGGTGTCCAAGTCTGACCTTGCCCCTAGATATTCCTGCACCATGTTTATCAGACGCTGGCGATGGTTGCTGGAACCGATCATACTTTGGGGCTGCGGACTAAAGAATTGTCTGAACGCATCGGTCAGACGGCCACCTTCCCCACCGCTCCTTCTTTGACTGGCCGAAGCCTCAGCAACTCGTTGTCCAGGACCAGGAGTTTGTAACCTCCCAGTCTCTGGGAACGCGTTGCACAGACCTTTCTGCAAGGCCTCCCGGAGTTGTCTCATCCTCTGCTCCCTCTGCGACGGTAACATAAGGTCCGCAACCTTACCCTTGTACCGTGGATCAAGGAGAGTGGCCAGCCAGTAATGGTCCCTCTCCTTGATCCGAAGAATACGAGGATCCTTCCGCAGACTTTGCAGGATCAGGGAGGCCATGCAGCGTAGGTTTGCTGAGGCATTCGGTCCGGAGTCCTCTGGGTCACTAAGGACGACATGATCCGCAGCCACCTCCTCCCAGCCACGTACAAGTCCACTGGTTTCTTGGGACTGTAAATCATCCCTAAAAGACTGCTGCTGATGATGCTGAGTGCCAGCCTCCACCTCCATGCTGACACAATCCTCCTCCTCCTCCTCCTCCTCCTCTTCCTGTGCGATGGGTGGGACAGAAGGAACACTGTCTGGGTAAAGGGGGCCTTGAGAGGCAAGGAAGTCCTCCTCTTCCTGCCTCTGTTCTGCCTCAAGTGCCCTGTCCATTATTCCACGCAGCGTGTGCTCCAACAGGTGGACAAGAGGTACAGTGTCACTGATGCATGCACTGTCACTGCTCACCATCCTCGTGGCCTCCTCAAATGGTGCCAGGACAGTGCATGCATCCCTGATCATGCCCCACTGGCGTGGAGAAAAAAACCAAGCTCCCCTGACCCTGTCCTGGTGCCGTAGTCGCACAGGTACTCATTGATGGCCCTCTGCTGCGTGTGCAGCCGCTGCAGCATGGCCAATGTTGAGTTCCACCTGGTGGGCATGTCACATATAAGGCGGTTCTTGGGCAGGTTCAACTCCTTTTGCAGCTCAGCCAGGCGAGCACTGGCATTATAAGATCTGCGGAAATGCACACAGACTTTCCTGGCCTGCCTCAGGACATCCTGTAAGCCCGGGTACCTGCCCAAGAACCGCTGCACCACCAGGTTAAGGACGTGAGCCACACAGGGCACATGGGTCAGTTGTCCCTGTCGGAGGGCGGAGAGGAGGTTGGTGCCATTGTCGCAAACCACCATTCCTGGCTTAAGCTGGCGTGGCGTCAACCACCTCTCGGCCTGGCCCTGCAGAGCAGACAGGACCTCTGCCCCAGTGTGGCTTCTGTCCCCCAAACACACCAGCGCAAGCACGGCATGGCATCTTTTTGCCTGCGTACTTGCGTAGCCCCTTGAACGCCTACGGAGCACCGCTGGTTCAGAGGACAAAGCACAGGAAGAGGCCATGGAGGAAGAAGAAGAGGAGGGGGTGGAGGAGAGAGGTGTGTCACAACCAGTAGTAGCATTTTGGAGGCGTGGCGGTGGAACAACCTCCAACACTACTGCACCTTGTCCTGCATCCTTCCCAGCTGCCAAAAGAGTGACCCAATGGGCCGTGAAAGAAAGGTAACGTCCCTGTCCATGCCTGCTGGACCATGAGTCAGCGGTAATATGCACCTTACCGCTGACCGCCCTGTCCAGCGAGGCCAAGACATTGCCTTCCACATGCCGGTAGAGAGCCGGAATAGCCTTCCGTGAGAAAAAGTGGCGTTTGGGAACCTGCCACTGAGGAACCGCACATTGCACAAACTCACGGAAGGGGGCCGAGTCTACCAACTGAAAAGGCAGCAGTTGAAGCGCTAGCAATCCAGCCAAGCTAGCATTCAACCGCTGGGCATGTGGATGGCTGGGAGTGAACTTCTTTCGACGGTCCAGCAGCTGGGGCAGGGAAATTTGCCTGCTAGAATCGGACGTCGGTGTACTGCTAGCAGAGTGGCCGCAACTACTTGGCTGTGACACACCTAATTCTACACCTTCATTCCTCTCAGTGCATGTTTCAGAGAGGACTGAAGTTATAGTGGGGTTGGAGATCCCAGCTGATGCGGTGCAAGGAGAGGTCCGCTTTGTTCTTTGGTGTGGGTCTTTGAGGTAGGCTTGCCAACGAGCTGCATGGCAGGTCAACATATGTCTGGTCAGGCATGTGGTACCCAAGCGGCTGATGTTTTGGCCACGCGATATACGCTTGAGACATATGTTGCAAACAGCAGCTGTGCGATCTGATGCACTAGCCTCAAAAAAGGCCCACACCAAAGAACTTTTTGAATGACGGGCAGAGGCAGCGCCCTGCACAGGCGGAGCTCTGCGGTGTGATTCCGTCGGTGTACTGCCCTTACGCTGGCCACCAAAGGGCATCCTGCCTCGTTGGAGATGTGCCTCCTCCTCATCCTCCTCCTCTCTCCTATTAGGCACCCACGTGGAGTCAGTGACCTCATCATCCCCTCCCTCCTCATCACTGGAGCCAATCTGGCAGTATGCTGCAGCTGCTGGAACATGACTGCCAGATTGGTGTCCTTCTTGAGCATCCCCTCTGTCTGCTCTCACGCTACTGCCTTCCTGTAGCTGGGTTTCATCATCAGACCCTTCGAAACGCTGGGCATCCTCCTGGAGCATGTACCCAACACTGTGCTCAAACAGTTCGGGGGACTCCTCAGGAGGAGGACATGGTGGGTCTAGGGAAGGAGTGACTGATGATGAGTCTGACATTGATACCAGGGAAGAGGACGCTTTGGCAGCTGCTTTGCCAGTACCCTGAGCCTGGGTGAGAGAGGATGAGGAGGAGGAGGAGGGCTTGGTCATCCACTCTACCAAGTCTTCGGCATGATGTGGCTCAACATGTCCAGCTGCCGAAAAGAAGGACAAGCGTGTCCCATGGCCATGTGCTGATGACAATGCACCGCGTCCACGACCAGCACTGTTGCCCCCAGACACAGAGCCTGCTTGCCCTCTTTTATTGCCTCCTGACTGTCTGCCTCTCCTTGTTTGCCTTCCAGACATTCTAATAGATGGCCTGCAGGGAGATGGGAAAAAAGCAATAAGGGCTACCTTCAGGTGTCCTTCTCTGTCCCTTTACTTAAGGATTTCTAAATATGGTTGAGGATGATTGCTTTCGCACAGAATAGCACAACGACAATTTCCCTGACTGTCCAAAAAACAAGGATTTCAAAGATGGTTGATGATCAATGCTTTAGCACAGTATAGCACAAGGAGAATTTCCCTCACTGTCCTTCCCTGTCCCTAGAAACAAGGATTAGCACAGTAAAACACACTGACACTCTCCCTACCTATAGTTTTCTGTCCCTAGAAAAAATGTTTTTTTAAAGATGGTTGATGATCAATGCTTTAGCACACTATAGCACAAGGAGAATTTCCCTCACTGTCCTTCCCTGTCCCTAGAAACAAGGATTTGCACAGTAAAACACACTGACACTCTCCCTACCTATCCTTCTCTTTCCCTAAACTAAAGGAATCCAGGTTAAGCAAGAAAAAAAAAATGTCACTGTCCCTGCCTATGCTTCTCTTTCCCTGCTCCGGAACACACTACACTAGGCCGCCGTGCTGGCGGCCTTTTATAGTGTGGGGCGTGTACTAAACACCCTCAGCAATAATTGGCCACAGGCATCCTGCCTGTGGCCAATCATTGCTCTCCTCGCTGCCGGCGCTGTGATTGGCCAAGCATGCGGGGTCACAGTGCATGCTTGGCCAATCACAGCGCCTGGATGACACTGCGATGGCGTAGTGCATTGTGGGCCGTTCGCGTCACTCGAATTAGGCGCGAACGGCCCAAATCGTTCGATCTTCGTCGAACGATCGAACAGCCGATGTTCGAGTCGAACGTATGTTCGACTCGAACACCGAGCTCATCCCTACTGGCCAGTATTCTGTTGGTCATTTCACTAGCAGTTCATTAGCTCACAATATATTAATTTCAGTAGTAGGTTAGAGAGAAGGCAGATGGAAGCTTTGCTGTTGCAGATTTTGAAAATGATGTCTTTGATTCCTATATTGTGAAAATCTGGTAGAGAGGTCCCTATAATCATCATCATGCTGATGCATTACCTGCATTGTAACAGCTTTGACCTTTATAGTATATGTAGCGCACACACCCCCTTCTCCTTGTCTGTTTCGGCTCCTCTTAGGAGAAAGGGGCACACCGCACCACAAGCTCGTACCCTCCCGTGTTAAGAGGTTAGGCGGTGTTGTTTTTGGGCCTTGTCTGCAGCCGGGGCATAAAGTCCTCCTGAGATTGATTCTCACCTCTAAAGTGTGTAGATGCAAGTCCTTGACTTTCCCAGGAACGTAAATGTCCACACCAGCTGAAAGTCCAACTCAATCTTTATTTTCCACTTACACAACACATTTTCTCTTGGATAGACGAAAGGTGGGAGTAAAGACACAGGACAGCTTTAAGGTGTGGAGGAGGTCCAGGCACAAAACGTAGCTCAAACTCTTAGGACTGTTCAGATTCTCAAACAGTTTTGGCGCATGGTCTCTGCCACAGACCATGAGGTTGGTCTCTGCCACAGACCTGGTGAACAGGGTCACTGCCACTGACCTGGTGAACAGGGTCACTGCCACTGACCTGGTGAATATGGATTTCCTTCCTAGGACATAGCCCCTTTTAGGGAGAAGACATCCCCCCAGAGAGTCAACAGACACCTTCCTTCACCGTGTCCACAGCACCGGTCCTTCCTTCTCTTAAGGTGCGGGTCCCCTCGCAGGGCGGCACCCTGGACTCCTCTATCCCTTGCGGACCCCAGCCAAAGGCTGCTGAGCTCCAGGCCATCACTGCAACTCCTGGGCCTCCATGCCCAGACTAACAGGAGCGGTGGGGTAGTACCTCACCCCAGGCTAAAAAGGTGCCTGAGGTGGAACCGGAACAAGGCCTCCGGGCCTAGGGCACCCGGAGATGACGAACCACACTCCCACACACCCAGGCTGAAGGTGCCTGGGCGTGGACGGAGGAAGACGACCCCTCTCAGAAGATGTCTGCCCCTTTTATATCCTCTCCCGGCATGCACAGCAGGTTTCCCTGCCCTACTGTACGGCTGCCGAGAGGGGACACAAAAAGGCACAGCACTGCGCTCGCAGTTCAACCCTGGCCCAGAATGGCAGCGCCACCCACCGGCCACAGGGAACACATCACCAGCATTAACCCCTGAGAACAAAAAATGGCCCATTAATTCTATCAATTTAATGTGTCTGGGCCTGGTTACTACTCAGACACTTCCCTTAAATTGAACACCCCGCTACATATATTTCCAGCAATTTTACACAACTGTTACAGTTTGGTAAACCCAGTGGTGCATCTATTGGAGACACAGCAGCTTCTCAGGGGGGTCAAAACAGGCTCAGTAGAGTGATGTTTTACTCCATGGAAGGCAGAATGATTCTGACGTCATCAGGGGCCCTGATGACGTCAGATTTGACGAAACGACGTAGGGCGGCACGTGCACGTTTTCTGGGCCCTCCTTCGCCAGATCAGGGTCAGCGTCTTAGCGAATCCCTTGACAAATCTTCTGTAATAAGAGCAGAATCCCAGAAATGACCTAAGCTCAGTCACGTTGGTAGGCCTCGGCCAGGAGGTGACAGCTTCCAGCTTCTGGGGGGGTCGGTGGCCACTTTGTCGGCAGACACAATATGGCCAAGGTAGTTGACTGACGGTTGGTAAAACTGGCACTTTCCCAGAGACAGCTTCAACCTCCTCATCATGCAGTCTCTTCAGGACCTTCTCCAGATTCTCTTTGTGCTCTTCCAGGGTCTTGCCGAAAACGATGATGTCGTCTAAGTACACCAACACCTCGATCAGTTTCATGTCACCCACGGTCTTCTCCATTAGCCTTTGGAAGGTGGCTGGGGCACCAGACAGGCCTTGTGTCACTGTCAGGTGTGTACTTACCGAGGCCGAGGTGCCGAGAGCGGTTCACCCTTGCGACTAGGCGCACTCCGCCCCCTGGAGATGATACAGGGGTTGAATGGCACAAAGAGGCACTGGCTACCAGCAGGATGGGTAGGTCTTGCAAGGTGATCTTGGTAGAGCTGAACAGCTGTGTGAAGACAAGAAGGTAATACAAGAGCAGGCTGAGGGTCAAACACAGATGGGTGCAGCTCTTTGCAGGACCCTAGCTGGAGATACAAGTCCAGAGCGCAAACAGGGATCAGAACAAGAAGGCAGAAGTCTGGTTCAGGGTGCAGGCTGAGGGTCTAGCACAGGAGACAAGTAACTAGTCCAAAACACAAGCAGAAGGTCAGGGGCGGGAGACAAGTAGCAGGTTCGAGATGCAGGCCAGGGATCAAGCACAGATAGCAGGGCAAGGTCCGTTAAGCAAGCAGAGGGTCAGGTCCAGGAGAAGAGCAGAGTAGTCAGTATCAATCCGGGTCACAACGAGAGTTCAGATACAGGATACAGGAACTAGGCTCAAACAGGAAGCAGGAAGCTGAAGACAAACCAGCAATCTGTCAGAGTACCTGGGCAGCCTTATATAGGCCAGCCAGAATGCTGATTGGGCGTGCACTAGCACGCATGCGTGTGCGACGTTCCATCGGGCCGCGAACGCGCATGTGCCGAATTGCCGTTCCACCGCGCATGCGTGCGGGGACACGGCTGAACTGGTTGTTTCTCTGACACCTTGATGCAGTCTAATTCAAAGATCCCCTCCGGGGTAATAATAATGGTCTTCTCCCGATCCTCAGGGTGCATGGGGATTTGGTAATACCGACTCTTCAAATCCAGCATGCTGAACCATATCGCTCCTGACAGGCTCTGTAAGGCATCTTCTATCCTTGGGGTGGTATATTGGTCATGAATGGTCCTTCGGTTCAGCGTCCGGTAGTCAATTCCGTACCACCACTATTGGGGAAGCGTATGGACTCTGGGACTCTGACGATACCTGCCCTCTTCAACTCTGCCAGTTGTTCACGCAGATCCTCCAAGTCCCCTAAAGGAATCCATCAAACTCTTTCCCGTAACGGCTTATGCACTTGAAGAGATGGATCCGGTATTGGGCACTTTTTGCATACCCCACATCAAATTCACTTTTGGAGAATGCAGCCTGCCATCTCAGGAGCTGAGCCCTGGCCCTTTCTTTCCATTCAGGCAAAAGAGGAGTATTCTTTGGATAGAACTCCTTCACATAGATCCCATCCTTTGCTCCCCCCACCAAATCAGACGTCAGGGCTGGGGTGGCTGAATTCACTGAGCTGGCATCTTCGCTGGTGAGGTTTTTATGTTGCGGACACTAACCAAGATCTTCCTGTGACTTCTTTGCAACCCTTTGGTTGAAACCACCTTGGGAATTATCTCCACTCCCATGTCTTCTCTCTGTCCGTCTGCTTCAAGGACAATGAAAGGGCCTGGTTGCTTCCAATTTAGCTTGACAGATGCTAGTAAACAGGCCACTTTACCAGGTTGTAACACTTTCTCACACTGGTCCAAGTGCCAGATCTTTCCCACACCTTTAGCTGGGGCTTTCTGTTCTTGTACCAGGCACTGGTAGGCTTGTCTCTGCATGGGGTGCACACTTGTAGTTGAAGTGCCCAGCTCCAGACAAAGAGGTGTCAACAGCCTTCTGACAGGATCAGTATTGGTCCCTATGATGAGAGAACTCTTACTGGCCCCTGGTGGGCGAGGACAGACCACTGCCCGAGTGTCAAAATTCTCGGCTTTCCCAGCCACGGAGGGATCGAAGGTCAGCTTGACCAGTAGATAGCCATCATAGGGGAAGTTCTGAGTCCCAATGCCCCATATCTCCAGGTGCTTGAGGTGCCTGTCATAGAAGTCTTTGTAGAGAAGGGTCACTTAAGCTCCAGTATCCAGAAGGGCCTTGGTGTAGACTTCCTTTACTTGGATGGGAACAACAGGAGAAGGTCCCACCTGCTTGTCAGGGAGCATGGAGGAAGTGGTGGCCCTGGCCTGTTCGGTGGTTTGTATCCGCGCTCCTCTCTTGCAGAGATTCTGATCGGGCTTAAGTCTACGCTAAGTTCTGGGAGTCTGGTGTGCATTGACTCTCTGACACCGGACAGCATGTGTCAAAAGAAACGGGACACTGGGTTGCTTGGAGGCAACAACGGGGGGGGGGGGGGTTGGACTTCCGCTGCTGTCTCTTCGCGTCATTGGTTTTGGAGCCAGTTATCGTAGATGGGCACCCAGTTGGCTTCTTCACCAGGGCCCTCCGAAGTTTCCCTCTGGCTTCTGGCACTGTGCTTCAGGCTTCACTGGGCTTGGACACACCTGTCTATTAATGTCCCACATAATTTCAGCATGCCTCTGTATGCTCAATGGCACTCTTTACTGGTACACGTGAAACTTCTCATTATCGGCTCCGATATAGACACTAGTATGGATATCTGTGCATCGCTATCAAATATCCATAATATCCCTGTAATTATGTATAATCAACCATTAAAACCACTTGATCTTACCGGATCTAACAAATATCAATTAGCCAGGGTGATTTTTGGTCAGAAAAATTTCGTGTGGGGGGGGGGGGGCCCAACCCGTCCTTATGTACCACCTAATATCAGTATTTTTATGTGGAATATTTCTGAAATTATATGAGACCCAACGTTAAAACCACTTGATCTTACCGGATCTAACGAATATCCATTAGCCTGAATCATTTTTGGCCAAAAAATTTGATAAGGGGGGGGCCAGCCCCCCTCATTAATCACTTAGTCTCTAATTATGTGAGATCTAACGTTAAAACCACTTGATCTTACCGGATCTAACAAATAGCTTCCAAAATAGCTGTTTGGTCAATTTTTTGATAAGGGGGGGCTGATGACGGGTTAGCCCCCCCAGCAAATAACTGTTAATATTGCTTCTTCTGTGTGAGATCTAACGCAAACAACGGTTGATCTAACAGAAGATCTAACAAATTGCATAAGATTTTTTCAAAAATTTTGATAAGGGGGGGGGGGGGGGGGCTAACCCGGCAGAGGTGTCAGTATGTACAGTTTGAATAGCTCTTTAGCTTCCCAGAAACTGCATCAGCATGAGTTCTTGTAAAGGAATTGTTCACACGCTTCCTTATCCAAGTTTCAGGTTCTCTTGTTCTCAGGAGAACAAAGAACAAAGGCTACTTTTTTTAACCAGTTGTAACTGCATATGAAATTAATATCTACTGCGCATGTTTTATTATGAATATTCTGTGTGATTGACTCCAGATATATCTGCATCATACATCGATCTGAGGTCTGAGAGGTTAAGGGACCACCCTAGACACAGGATTAACCCTTACAGTAGGTTGTTCTGAACATCATGGAGAACCACAGATCTTCTGTGGATGTAGGCTGCATCAGATTCTGCTCTCTCTCTCTTCATGTAATCTCATACAGACTCAATGATGTTGAGATCAGGGCACTGTGGGGGGGGGGGGGGCGGGGGGGGACCATCACTTCCAGGACTCCTTGTTCTTCTTTGCATTGAAGTATGTTCTTTAGGAGATTGTATGTGTGGGGTCATTGTCCTGCTGCAGAATAAATTTGGGGCCAATCAAATGCCTCACTGATGGAATGGCATAATGGATAAGTATCTGCCTTTATTTCTCAGTATTGAGGACAGCATTGATCCTGACCAAATCTCCAACTCCACTTGCGGAAATTCAGCCCCAAACTTGCAAAGAACCTCCACCAGGCTTTACTGTTGCCTGAAGACACTCATTATTGTACCGCTCTCCAGCCCTTCACCAACAGACTGCCTCCTGTTACAGCTAAATATTTAAAATATTGACTTATCAGTCCAGAGAAACTGCCATTTTCTGCACCCCAATTCCTATGTTTTCATAGTTGAGTCGCTTAGCCTTGTTTCCACATTGGAGGTATATATTTTTTGGCCGCAATTCTTCCACGAAGACCACTTCTAGCCAGACTTCTCTGAACAGCAATTGGGTGTACCTGGGTCGTACTTGTTTTTGGCAGTTCTGTGCTGATCGCACTGCTGGACATCTTCTGATGTCTAAGGCCTCTTGCACACTGCAGCTTGAAAAAGCTCAGTACAGCTTATTTTTTTTACTGATCTAAAATACAGCCAATTAATTATAATGTGCTTATGCATACAGGTGCGTAAACAAGTGATGTGTATTCTTTGGTAAAAAAAAAAAAAAAAAAGGAAAAATCTGCATTTTTGATCAGTAAATTACTCCTATATGCGTGCAAATGCACCCAAGTGCGCGCACATATGCGCCAATGGGCATTATTTACAATCTGCAGAAGAAGAACGTGAGAATACGTTTGCGCGCAATTGCACAAATGCAAATGCGCAAAAATACGCGCATATAAATTAAAAAGTAGATGCTCAAACAGGAGTATCATGGGCAATAGGCCTAAAAGGAAGTAAGCATCATGTGTCTCATCTGCTGCATTAAGTTTCCTTGACCGACCACTGCGTCTACGGTTCTCAATGTTGCCCTTTTTTTGTTCTTCAAGAGTGCTTGAACAGCACATCTTGAAATCCCAGTCGGCTATGAAATCTTTGTAAGAGACCTTGCTGATGCAGTATATTGTGTCTTGTTGTTGAGCTCAGTCTTGCCATGGTGTATGACCTGTGACATGAGACCATCTTCCACAACCTCATCTTAATACCTGAACTTGGCTGTTCCTCACCCAGTTTTAAGCCTCCTACAAAGCGGTTTCTGTTTCAGTTAATGACTGTTTCAACCTACATATGAAATTGATGATCATTAGCACCCGCTTGGTATAATTGGTTAATCATACACCCGACTCTAATCCTACAAAATCCCTGACAAGCGTACAAAGTGTTCACAAGAGTAAGAATTAATGTCGGTTTGAAGCCAAAGAGTAGTCACACCAAATATTGATTTGATTTAGATTTTTCTTCTGTTCGCTCACTTTGCATTTTGTAAAATTGATAAAAAATAAGGAATTAAAATATAGATTTTTGAAAGCATGCTTTTGCACAGTACTGTATTGCTAAACAGGAAAATTTACGTTTTTACTCAAATGCTTTAATGCCTACTTTCTTTTACTGACTGACTGACTGTGTAGAAAATAATTTTACAGAGTATGTTTTTTTAAGAGTCGAACTGAGTGAGCAGAGGTGTACATTCTAAGAGCAAAGTCATTATATAAAGTTCCTTAATTTACTGTCTGTGTATTAAGGTCATTCTGGTGGACATCTTGCAAAAAAATTAATAAAATAAATAATAATAATAATAATAATAATAATAATAATAATAATAATAATAGTGTAGCGGGTATTTGAATTTAGGGGAAGCATCTGGGTGGTAGTGTAACCCAGATGCACTGATTTCTAGGGAATCTGAGACCCTTTTATGGTTCTTGGAGGACTCTGGTGGTGTGAGGTTCCCTGCGGCCTACAGGTGGCGTTGTTGCCCGGGCTGGAGGTGAACTCACACCGCAAGACTGTGCCTTTTTGTCCTCCCCTGGAGCTGGTACAGCGGGGCAGGGAACTTGCTGTGACGCAAAGGAAGAGGGGATAAAAAGGGGCGGACGCCTTTACCACGGGGGTGGAGGTTCAGAGTTGGAGTGGGAGGACGTGGCCACACCCAGGCACCTTCAGCTTGGGTGCTGGCGTTCTGGTGTTCCGGGCCCAGGTGCCCTTGATCTGGCCGGAGCGGAGATGGAGTCCATCTCAGGCACCTTTAGCCTGGGGTGAGGTACTATGGCGGATGCCTGGGGCTCAGTACCTTCGACTGAGTTCCGCGAGGGTGGAGGAATCCGAGGGGGCCCTAACTCCTTGGGTGCCCTGTCTGAGTTTGTGAGGTCTGGTGAGCAGAACTTCTCTGGAGAGTCCGGCGCAGCATCGCTGGTGACAGAGAGGCCTCCGGTATCTCCCTTGGACGGATATCCTTCCCCTGACAGGGGCCGTGCTAGCGAAGGTAATTCACGTTCTACCTCACATAGTCAGTGGCAGTGACTATTCGCCACTGGTGATACCACAGTGGTTGGCAAAAGAAGGGAAAGGATTGTGCCTCGACCTATTCCCATTACTACTACGTTGTTGCAAAAGAATCCAACTTAACCGTGCTGTATGTTTATTCGCTGAGAAGAATAAAACTGTGTTGGACCTATTCACTGTGTGGAACTCTGGTTACTAGGAGCAAAGGAGTCAAGGACGAAGGACAGGACTTGACTCTAGGACACCTACACAAAGCCCGATCTTTCTGGCCTTCACCTCTTCACTATGGAGGACATGGGCCGTGGTGTATCTCATCCCTCCCCCCAGCACCAACACCCCTAGATGAAGAAAGACAAGCCGAGAATGAGAAAGGGAGAGAGGGGTGAGGCCGCTACAATAAATAAAAAAAAAAAAATGCTTCTTACCAATAAATTCTGTTGTCAAAAGTTATTCCAATTACTGCTCCTACACTGACTGCATATGCAACACAGTCTCGAAATAAGGGCCAACAAGACAGCCTTATAATCTGTATAGAAAAAAAATTAAAAAAAAGGAAAGCAACATTCAAATACAGTCTGCTGAGCCAACACGGTATTGTATGCCCCAAGTGCTACCAAAATTCTTTGCATTTGTTCATATTTGTAGACATGTAAATCGAGCTGGTTATCCAAATGTAGAATAAAAGGAATATGAATGCTAATTTGAATGCACTGCCACTGTTAGACATTATATCGTAAATATGAGACGTGAATGTATGAATCATTAAATTGCATTGACCACAGCAGAGCAATACAGAGTTGACCAAAACCACATACATTTTTAACATGGAGCCTTGACTTTGCACTGTACACACGTTTATTCCTTTGTACACACTTAAAAACAGTTTTAGAAAATCATAGCATCTGCAGACCGAAATGTAAATGGTATATTATGAACATTAAATTAGAAAATGTGACTTTTTTTTGTATTCATGGAAATATGCAAAATACACCAGGTACCATACCGCAGTTGATAACAAACAACAAGCAGCACATATTCCAAGGAGATTGTACACAGCAGATCCAACAATAGTGCTGATTCCAATGTCCCCTTTGGTGACAAACACACCTGCAATACAAGATGAAGTGAACATTTATATGGGGGGGGGGAACAGCATAAATTTCTAGCAAAGATCAGGTCTGAACAGCTTTAATGATAAATTCTAGGTATACCGGTAGATATTTTTATACAGCTATGTTGGTCCAACTTAAACCAAAGAAACTATGCAGATATCATACTTGGACTGATCCCTCTGGAAGCTGGAAATCACTGAAGTAGACACCGCTACTCCAATGATCTCTACCTGCTTCCGAGTCCTGTGTTGAGTGGCTGTACCCCTGCATTTTGAACACAGAAGGTTGCCCACTCAGCCCAGGCGTCATTCAAAGACAGCTTTTTTTAATGATTGCAAAGTGTTCTCTGATTGGAAGTGGAGATGTGGAGCACTAATGTCAATCTTCATCTCATCCAAATCAGAGAATGCTTTGCAATCATTGAAAAAAAATGCAAAAGTTATTTCTGAAGGGCACCTGTGTTGAGCAGGCAACCTTCAGTGTTCAAAATGCAGCAGGGCAGCCACTCGGCACAGCCAACAAGGTAGATGCAGGAATCCCCCCTACTGGAACATTGTATTCTGACAACGGGGGCTATCCACTGTCAGAATACACTAATCAGCTCTGTAGCCAATCAATCAAGGCTTTCCAGCAGTCCCGCTTGAACCAGGAGGGCTACACACAAATCAAAATTGCCAGTCAGGCATCTGGGTGGATCTGGACATAGTCGGGATACCTGCAGAGCCTGGACTGGCTCTAAGCCCTCTTTTGGTTGAATATGGGTCACAGGAGTATAGAACTAAGTGCACTCCTGTGATCCATAGGAGAACTATGGCCAAAAGAGCTTTGGACATACTTCTCCTTTAAGAATAAATTCTGGGTCATTCACTGCTCTGCTCAGGAGGAAGAGCTTTCAATCGATTGTTACAGAATTCTTTATAGGGATACACTAGGGACAAGGAATAAGCAAGATCTGATGCCCCAATGTATTATTTTACAGTAATTCTAAAACAGTAGCTTGGTTAAAAAGAGGTTACCTTGGGTTCAAACTATTACTAACATGCATGCGATTCGCACTGCATTGCTGTGCAGATCACATGCGATGTCTGTGCAATGCGAATTCAGCCATACAGTTGTATGGCTGAACTCGCATTGGATTTGAATGAAAAAAGGAGCATGAACCTTTTATTCCCCTACACTAAAATTGGATCGCATGGGTGTTCAAGAGCCGAGAACCCTGGGCAGAGAGACAATGCATCCTCGCCATGGGACATTCCAGGGCTCAGGTAAGTAAAACGGGGGGGCCGGTGACTGACAGAAGTTTTCACCTTAATGCATCCTATGCAAAAAACAGGAGGGTTTACAACCCCTTTAAAGGAAGTCTGTTGCTTTCCCTATACTGGTTCTTTTGTAAGAAGGCCCCCCCTAACTTACTGATAGTCCCCTTCACAGCACTCCCTGGAGAAGCATGTGTCTTTTTCCCCAGGATGAATGGCCAATTGCTAGGCCCAAACAAGAACACAAAGAGGAAACATAGAACAGTGTTTCTCAACCTTTAGCCGTGACCCCTTGATAAAATTTCCCAAGTTTTGGGGACCCCTAACAGTAAAATTATTTTTGTAGCGTGGGTTGTCAGCACCCAAGGCAAGACAAGTAATTTGCGCCCCTAATCCATGGATATTTAGCGCACCCCAAGTCCCTTCCACTCGTACAGTATTAAAACCCCTTATGGTACTATAGCGATACCCCCAGTTAAGAGGGCTGCTGGTATAATTTTGGGCCCCTGTAATGCACCCTGCCAACCCCCGGCAATTGGCTCTAACCTCCCTTGGCACAGCTAGCAAGGGATGATAGGATTGGGTAACCTGCAACTCACAGATGACACAATCCTACAGTAGAATACACACAGCAATAGCGTATAGTTACCCTTGCCCGCCTCTTCTGCAAAGTAAACGACACAACACCAGTATACTTAACCCTTGCACTTTTACTCAAATTGTAGGATAAGCAAATAATCAATAGTGTACATATCATGTGCAGAGCCCTGCAATAAAAGAGTACTTCAACCAACAGATAGATATACAGTACGGTGCATAAATCCAACAGTCCCCATTGCAGCTATTCTCCCTCGTGGGCAAATATGGCGCCCAGCAATGTCTACGCTAAGTCAGGCCTGACTGTACTGTGTAGAAGTTCTGTAGGGGAAAATCTTCACTAGCAAAACGGTGGTGCACTTGCTGAAGAAACAACTGTAATCCACAGGGTAAAAGGGGTTTTGATAACTTGGTGAATAAAGGAAATCTCTAAAGCTGCTCCAGTGCACCGTCCCTCCGGTGCACAGCACAACACTAATGAAAGCTCCGGGTAACAGTTATGGGGCCTAGAGATCCTATGTAGTTCTCTGAGCAGGTGCTCTCTCACCCAACCGGACCAGTCCATGTCCGTATCTTCCGCTGCTGTGTCTTGGTACACAGGTCTCACGACATCCAAGTCTTCGGTCCTCCAGGGAGCAATGCAGCAATGGTATGCAGAAATGTCCCTCAGGTTCCCCGGTGAGAGCGGAAGGCTCTTTGGAGAAAGGCCCAGGCTTCAGGCCTTGTAGCACCGCAGGCTCGGAAAGGAGTTCCATTTGCTGGGCGGGCGATGTCCAAAGAGACTGAAGCCGGCTCCGTCCCTTTTCTTATAAAGTCCACCCCAGCAGTCTTTGTGCGGGGCAATGCACCCTGGGTGTCCAGTGGGGTTATGGGTACAGTAGTCTCTGAGGCCCTAAAGGAAACCCCCGCTACAGTACATTTTAGGATGTACCACTCTTTCTCTCTGTTCTCCTTTCTTTCCCTCTCTCTCTTAAATTTTAGTTTTTTCCCCCATTCATCTCTTTAGCCGTCTTTCTTGTTCTTTCTCCTATTCTTTCTTTCCCTTTTTCTTTGTTCCTTCCCCTTTTTTCCTCTCCCATGTATTCTCAATTTTTTTTTTTAACAGAAGGATGTATTGTCTATTTTTACTTCTTCTCTTACTCCTTGGTGGGGGTGGATGGTGGGATCAGTGGCAGTGCTGGGGGGAGTTCTGATCAGCCAACTTGGGTGCTCTTGATCAAGGTCATCTGCTGATCTGAGAACTGTAGTGGGGACTTTTAATGGCAACTATAAATCACAGGTAGTGTTACTCACCGTGTCTCCGACTTTGTGGTGTCCCGCAGCAGTGACACCTATGCCGAAATCAGGAGATAGGGTCTCCTCCAGCCCCTCCCACGTCACATTCCTCAGCTGACATCTAGTCTCTGCCCCCCAGCCATGCTGTGAACTGAATGGGTGGCTGCGAAGAGGCTGAGTGGGCAGCCGTGGGCTCCAGAAACAGCCCTGCTGGGTAGCCATGAAAAGGTTGGGAGAGCGGTGCGGGATTCAGGAGGAGCCCAGTATTCGGTGACCCCTGGCAAAAATTGTCATTCGACCCCCAGGTTGAGAACCACTAACATAGAAGGATGTCGTCAGAAAATAAAAAGACCAAGTGGCCCATTGAGTCCGTCCCCTTTTTTATATAATTATACCATGCTTTTTTTTCAGTTTTTGGTAAACTTTTTTGTCTGAGTATAGATCTACCTTTGTCCCTACTGTTGAAGAGGTTACCATGTGTTTCGACAGGAAGCTTAAAACAGGGTTAGGACAGAGTGGAGGGCAAGTACAAGGGATGTGGGTATCAGTGTTTGGGTAAAGAATGTCCAAAGTAACAGACTCTTTAAGGCCGATTTACACTTCCATGTTGCAGTAATGCGTGGCTAAGGCCCCTTTCACACGGACGGATAGAACGGTGCAGCTAAAAGCACACAATGCTTTCCTATGGCCCCATTCACACACAGCGTTTAGCTGCAATTTCGTTACATGCGGTTCGGTGCAAATAGAAAAAATAGAATTGAATGCGTCCAGGTGCGATGTAGCACAGCTATCTGCACATAGCTGCAGGTAATCACAGTGCACTGTGTCAGCTGCGGATAGCAGCGTGAACAAAAGAAAAAAACAACAGGAAGCACATCAAAATAAAAATGCTTGCTATGGGGATGACAATAATGGCCAACCGCAGCTAAACGCAGCCGCATGTAAACGCACGTAAACGCAGCTAAACGCAGCTAATCGCAGTGTACAAATGCAGCTGATCGCTGTGCCTGGGGTCTTGAATTTCAAAAGAAAGAAACATGCTTTTAACTGCGGCAGAACAGCCGCCCGTGTGAAAGGGGCCTTACCACAACACGAGATAAACACACTTAACATGCATTGTAATGCAATTCATTATGAACGGCACCCCAAGGCCCCAAGGAAGCACACCTGTGTTGTAGTGCTCCATACATAAAACACCAAATAGTACAACATTTCACCTAGAGTTTGGATTTAATGTTCTAGCTATCCTAACATTCATTTAAAAAAAAAAAAAAAAAAAAAAAAAAAAAAACAAAAACATATATTACCTAGAAATACAGTTACGAATTCTGGTGCCGAACTTCCCACAGCCATGAAAGTAGCTCCAGCCACATCCTGGGAGAGGCCAAGGCCTTACATGTGACAGACAAAATCAGAGAGTCAACATCTTCAGACACTTCTTCAGCTGCATGCTCCATTGTATATAAATAAAATTGCAGTTGTAGAATTGAGCCTTAACATCTTTTAATACATCTTCAAAATGCATTTTCTTTTTAACATTACTTTGGTTTAGGTCTAAAGCTGGCCATAGATGAAACGAACATCGGCAACATTTGGATCCATGTGTGGCCACTCCCACTCAACAGTAGTCGGTCTGAAGGGGCTTGTTGGAAAAATGTTCTCGATCAGCCAGCCGCAAGCGCTGATCAATGTATCCTGACAGCACAGATGAGGAGTCCCGCTGTCACAATTAACTGTCCTAGTGAGGAAGATTCTTCCATCCATCCTACTTGTGTGGATGGAGGAATCCATTAATTCTTTCTTTTTTTTTTTTTTTTTTTTTTTTTTTTTTTTTTATGATCAGCCTGCTGGCTGTTTGTAAAAAAAAAAAAAGGGAATCTATAGGCAGCTTAAAAGCAGAACTTTATCCATAATAACCTTCTAAAAATAATGTTCTTTAGCAAGAAACATATTCCACATGAATAAATATGCTACCAAAATTAGTGTGTGCTGTAAATTGCCTCCAGCATTGTTCTGGTTTCTTCTTGCTGGAGGTGGCAATTTTGCTGAAGCCTAGAGCCCCTGAGCAGCAGTAAAGGATTGATGGCTGTCAGCAGATGGGCCTCTACATTATTGGCAGTACCTAAAAATAGAAAGCAACCGAGTATGTGCAGAGGAGGGTAAGACTTTTACATTTATAGTGTGTATTGAATTAGGATATGGTTAAAGCAAGATTAAACCCAGAACCAAAAGTTTATTAAGTAGTAGCTCACCATTAGGGATGAACCGGTCGACTCAAACATTGGGTGTTTGCCTGTTCGCCGAACAGCGAATATTATGCGGTGTTCGCGGCAAATTCGAAAGCCGCGGAACACCATAAAGTCTATGGGACACTAATATAAAAAAACAAAGTGCAAAGGCTTATATGCAAGTTATTGTCATAAAAAGTGTTTGTGGACCTGGGTCCTGCCCCAGGGGACATGTATCAATGCAAAAAAAAGTTTAAAAAAAAAACGCCTGTTTTTTTGGGAGCAGCGATTTTAATAATGCTTTAAGTGAAAAAATAAAAATGAAATATTCCTTTAAATAGCGTGCCTGGGGGGTGTGTGTATAGTATGCCTGTGAAGTGGCGCATTTTTCCCGTGTTTAGAACAATCCCTGCAGCAAAATGAAATTTCTAAAAGGAAAAAATGTCATTTAAAACTGATCGCGGCTGTAATGAGTCTCGGCAATACAGATAAAACTCATTGGAAAAAAACAGCATGGGCCCCCCCCCCTTCAGGTCTGGTATGGATATTAAGGGGAACCCTGCGCCAAATAAAAGAAATGGCGTAGGGCCCCCCCCAAATCTATACCAGACCCTTAAACCGAGCATGCAACCTGGTGGGCTGCATTGGGAGGGTGCTTTGGAGTTGTCCCCACGCATATCCCACCCACCCTATGTGAATTGGTAAGGGGTACATTGTACCCCTTACCAATTCACCAAAAAGTGTCAAAAATTATTTTAAAAAAAAAATCACACACGACATGAGACACTTCGGGACAAGTCCTTTATTAAAAATACGTCCCGCGATGTAGATCCATCTCACGCCGCCCGACCAATAGACCAAAAAAAAAAAAAAACCTGCAACAGACTTGGGTCCCCAAACACTTTTTATGGCAATAACTTGCATATAAGCCTTTAAAATAAGCACTTTTGATTTTTCATGTTAGTGTCCCTTAGACTTGAACGGTGTTCGAACACATTTTTTCCTGTTCGCAAGTTCTGGTGCAAACCGAAAACGGGGGGGTGTTTGGCTCATACTTACTCACCATTTCCTAGATGTGGTGGCTGCATTAGGTTTCTTTTTTAGGCTGTTTTTTTTTATTATTTTCACCTGTGATCCTGCCAGTAAGTCTGTATTTCAACTTCAACAGACCAAGCTATGAAGACAAAGTAGCAGTTAGAGGGTTGAGACAAACCATTTACCACTGCAGGGTTGAATGGTCAGCTTTTATTAATTTAGGTAAGCCTTTATCCCAAAAGAAAAAAACTATTTGCTGTAACCGTTTATAAAGTGTTAGCTGGAGTTCAGATTTAATTTGTTAATCAAGCAGTGGCGGCTGTTGCTCAATGTTTTGTGGGGGGGGGGCGTTTAAACCAACGGCGATCCCCAACCCCCCCTGCGTGCGCGCGTGCGATGGATAGGAATGCAGCGGCGATCAGAGGCCTCCTTACCTTAGGAAGGAAGCATAATCGGGCAGACATGGATCCGGGCTGCAGCTCCTCACTCCAAGGCCATTGCTTCTCTTCCTGGCCGAACGGGAAGTGGGTCCTGACTGAGACCCGATTGGCCATGGAGTCTTAGGACTCCCGACCAATCAGGTCTCAAGAACTGCTTCCTGATTGGCCGGGAGGCGAATCAGGAAGACAACAGTGAATATTAATTTGCTATGGTCACACAAGTGGGTGGGCTCGGGGCACAGTGCTCTGCGCCCCGAGCCCACCAAATTTTTAAGCCAATTAGAGCCTCAGGCTCTAATCATGTGCTTCAAAACAAAACAAAACCCCCATTGAAATACATGCGTCCGTGTAGATTAGGGGGCCGGACGCATGGATGGGGGTGCCGCCCGTGCGTCCCCTATGGATGGGCCACCACTGTAATCAAGTCCATCTAATTCTGCTAGTCTAACATTATACTCTCCCCATACTGACAATGCTGCTATCCAAAAAGGTGTCTACATTGCTCCTCCCACCAGTATGCAAACACCCTAAGACAGGAAGCATGTTACTGGCTGGATCACTAGGTGAAGTGAAGAAAAGGCAAAAAAAATAAAACCAAATGCAGACAACACATTTAAGAATTGGTGAGCGCCAATATATTACATTTCTGGTTTTGGGTTTACCACTGCTTTAATGTTACTCAGTACCCGGCAATAACATTGACTTAAGGTCTTCTTCAGTGAAAAATGCAGCAAAATTAAAGTCTCCAGATGTGTTTTACACTTCAATGCCTTTTAATGGCACTTACGTTCACTGATGATTTCTAGAGAAGGGATAAAATAGTCCTCACAGATGATGGCCACAGCCAGAAACATGTATAGGATGACTAGGAAATGAATGACGATCCCGCCATCTTTTCTCTCCTGTTCTGTGAATAATCCTTTGGGAAACTCAGAGGATGGTGAGACAATGCAGAGTGTATCATTTTCTGAAAGAGATAAACATGGCTTAGGCAAGACTCACTCTGAGATAAATTACATGTTTTTGCTTGGATTTCACTCTCAAAAAGGCCAAGTATATCTAGAATTGATATTTTAATAATGGATGGATACTGGTGTAATCAAATCACCCATTGACTTTTTATATCTCTTGGGAACGTCAACTGTGAGAGTTCCATATCTGACATTCTAGCTGTGTTCAATATGTCAACGTGTAACCAAGCAAAAGAAGAATTACTCCTACTGCAACATTCGTCACAACAGAGGCCTACATAAGAATCATGGGGGCCCCCCCATTTAACTCTCTATAGCAGCTGACAGCGTCAACTGTGGCAAAAGGTGTCATTGATCGTTACATAAAGTATCAAGGCGAGGCACCAGGAGAGATGTCAGTATAGCCAGACTACTAGGGACCAGTGCTTTGGTCAAAAGTTATTACTGTAATAATACTAGTGCTACCAATAATAATCCACCTCAGTCAGCTCCAGAAAGGTTTTACCCCCTTCATGACCAGGTCTTTTATTGCTATTTAGCACTGCACTACTTTAACTGGTAATTGCGCGGTCAAACAACGCTGTTAGAGCTTTCTTTTGATGGTATTTGACCACCACTGGGTTTTTTTTTTTTGCAATATAAATGAAAAAAAGTCAGAAAATAAATAAAAAAAAAACACATACATTTTAATTAATAAAAAATAAATATAATATCATATACATATTTTTTAAACTTTCTGCTATAAAACGAACGCACCCAGTAAAAATAAATAAAATAAAATTTCTTCATAAATTTCTACATGTCTTTGGTAAAAAATAAAAATAAAAATCCCAATAAGTGTATATCAATTGGTTTGCATGAAAATTATGTGATTCATTTACGAAAGGCAAACGGGCAAGTGCAGCTGCTCCAGCACTTAGTAAATGAGCAGAAGCTCTGCTGACTTGCATTATTGCTTGCACATGATTGGATAATGGATTTTTTTTTAATTTTCCTTGCACGTGACTGGGTACTCTTTGCAAAGTAAAGCTTTACCTCATTTACTAAGCTCTGGAGCAACTGCTCTTTGCAAAATACAGTCTGTTTGCTTTAGTAAATCAACTCCATAGTGACTACAAATTATGTTATGAAGTATATGTAGCGACGTCACCCTTCTCACCCCTTCTCATTCTCGGCTTGTTGGTCTTGTCTAGGGGTTTAGTACTGGGAGGGAGGGATGCGATACACCACAGCCCATGTCCTCCAGAGAGACTGGAGGTGAAAGCCAGAACTATCGGGTTTTGTGTGTGTGCCCCAGAGTCAAATCCTTTCTTCGAATTGACTCCCTTTACTCCTAGTAACCAGAGTTCCACACACTGAAAAGGTCGTATTTATTCTCTTCCAGCAATAAATAGTCATACAGCACAGAAAGGTTGAGACCCAGAGAACACTTCAGTATTTGTGGGGAGTAGGTCAAGGCACAATTCTTTAAGTAGAGCTAACCACTGTGGTGTCACCAATGGTTATGATGTATAGTCACTGCCACCGACTATATAGAACAAGAGCATGAATTACCTTCGCTATCCCAGCCCCCGTCAGAGGGAAGACATCCGTCCAAGAGAGTTACCGGAGGCCTCTCCGTCACCGGCAAATGCTGCGCCAGACTTTCCGGAGAAGTTCCGCTCACCGGCCTCCTCAATCTCAGACACGGGCACCCAAGGTGTTAGGGCCCCCTCGGATTCCTCCACCCTCGCGGAACTCAGTCGAAGGTACTGAGTCCCAGGCCTCCGCATTAGTACTTCACCCCAGGCTAAAGGTGCCTGGGATGGACTCCATCTCCCGCCAGGTCAAGGGCACCTGGGCCCGGAACTCCGGAATGCCAGCACCCAGGCTGAAGGTGCCTGGGCACGGCTGCGTCCTCCGACTCTGAACCCCAAGGTCAGGGCGTCCGCCCCTTTTATCTCCTCTCCCTTTACATCACAGCAGGTTCCCCGCCCCACTGTACCAGCGCCAGGAAAGGACAAAAAGGGATGCAGTCTTGCGGTGAGTATTCAGCTCCGGCCCAGGGCGACAGCGCCACCTGCAGGCCGCAGGGAACCTCACACCACCAGAGTCCTCCAAGAACCACAAAAAGGTCTCAGATTCCCTAACAATCAGTGCATCTGGGTTACACTACCACCCAGATGCCTCCCCTAAAATCAGATACCCGCTACATATATACAGTGGAACCTCGGATTGCGAGTAACGCGATTAAAGAGCGTTTCGCAATACGAGCTTTGCATTTCCTAAAATCCTAACTCGGTTTGCGAGTGTTGTCTCGCAAAACGAGCAGGATTCAGGCCAAAGCGGTGTGCAGTACCACGTTTGGCCTGAGATGGGGGGGCGCCGGAGCTGAACAGCGCCGATCGCAGCCAATCGACGCCATCCGGAAATGCACGGAAAGGTCCAAGGACAGCTTGGCTGACCTCGGAAAGGTTTGGGAACGGAGTCTTTCCGAGGTCAACCGAACTGTCCTCGGGCCTTTCCGGCCATTTCCGAGGCTCTCCGGCACCCCCCCTCTTCTGGCCGCATGCGGTATCGCATGCCATTGAAGTCAATGCGGAACAAATTATTTTTGTTTCCATTGACTTCAATGGGGAAGCTCGATTTGATATGTGAGTACTTTGGATTACAAGCATTCTCCTGGAACGGATTATGCTCGTAATCCGAGGTTCCACTGTACTGAAAAATTGCATTTTTTTTATGCCAACGACGGTGGTGATCAGCAGCTTTTAGTGGGACGGTGGGCAATCTGACACTGAGTGGGAACTAACTGCTATTGACTTTACCAGTGACACTAATACAGTGATCAGTGCCAATACTATACACTGTACTGACACTGGCTGGGAAGGGGTTAACATCTGCTTTGCAGGGATAAGAAACAAGGAGGTAGTTTCCTCTGTACAGAGCCCTGTGTTGAATGTCAAAACAGAGCTCTGGGCTGTGATTGGACACAGCCGAACAGTATCCACATACCCAAAACCCAGAATCAGCAGCAGCATACCAGTACGGCGCTTTCCCAGTACAGGATGCCCGTCTGTAGTACATTGTGGGCGGGCGGTTTGCAAGTGGTTATTATAATAACCACCATAATGATTATTTTAAATTATGTCCAAAATATTCATGTTTTTGTGCATATTCTAGAACCCTAATACTACTTTTTTTTTTTTTTTTTTTTACTTTTTATCAAGATACATACCTGTCCGTTAAGGTTTTAGCAGGGGAGAAAGCCTGTTTGTTTGTTTTTTTACTGCGTTAGGCATACAGGGTTGGCCATATGTGGCTATAATTTCAGCCGATTCCTGCTGAATCAGTCAAAATTCAAACAGTACCAACCGGCTGAACAAATTTTAACTGAAACATTGAAGGAGCTAGGTGACAAATTGTTAGCCAAACAGTGACTACACCCAATCAAGATCATCAGGTGAAAAACTAAAGCAAAGAAAATTACCCCCAAATTTTTTAAAACGAATACAGACAACACATCTAAGGACTGTTAAGCTGCAATATTCAGATATTTTTTTCTTCGATTTGGATAATCTTTTAAAGGATAAATTCAAATTTTTTACAAAAGATGAAAAGGTGAACTATGTCCAAATATCCTGGCCAGCCCTTCAAACCCCCACTGCACATAGTGGCCATGATGCCCCATGCTGCCGGTGTAGCAGTCTGTATACTACAATACACAGCACCGGAGTGAGTATCCATCATAATTAGAGTTGAGCGGACACCTGGATGTTCGGGTTCGACGGGTTCGGCCGAACTTCGGAAAAAAGTTCGGGTTCGGGACCGAACTTTAACCCGAACCCGAACCCGAACCCCATTGAAGTCAACCCGGACTTCTAAGGACTAAAAAGGCTCTAAAAAGGTAATGGAAAGGGCTAGAGGGCTGCAAAATGTTGTTAAGAGCATGGCAAGTGCTCTGCAAACAAATGTGGATAGGGAAATAACTTAAAATAACATAAAAAAAATAAAAATAAAAAATAATAATCTTGACCTAGGAGGACGAGGTCCATATGGAGTAGGAGGTTGAAGTGGCGGTGGAAGCGGCGATGGAGGAGGACGAGGTAGCCAACACTGATTCAAAAATACAAACAATGGCTGTGTAATGCCGGTGATGTGTCGAATTCTGTCCCCCGTCAAATAGTGTCCACCCTGTACTGCGCTTGCTCAGTATGTAGGACAAGGGGATTTCGAAAATCTCCCAAGACGAACGGCGCCTGCGTGGTGAGTTCAGGTGAAGGCCACACCATCCGTGGTTCAAGACGAGCCAAGTGAGGCCGTGCCCGAAGCGTGGCGATCGAACCAAGCCCGTGAGGGGCCCTGTTATTATGTGCTACCGTATGTCCACTTGGATGGTGGGGCTTGAACCTGAACTCACAGCGCAGGTGCCGTTCATCTTCGGAGATTTTGTGAATCTCCTTGTCCTCTGTACTGCGCAAGCGCTGCGCCTTCGCAGTATGGGCCGGACACAATCCGATGGCCAGACAGTTTTTGTCACAACACCGGTATACATGTCTATTCTGCACAAGGTACGGACAAGTCCTGTGGGATCCATGCCTGGTTTCATTTTAATGAACGTGAGCTTGTCCACATTGGCTCTGGACAGGCGGCTACGCTTGTCTGTGATAACGCCCCCTGCCGTGCTAAATACACGTTCAGATAATACACTGGCTGCAGGGCAGGCCAGCACCTCCAAGGCATAAAGGGCAAGCTCAGGCCATGTGCCCAATTTGGAGACCCAGAAGTTAAAGGGGGCAGACCCATCATCCAGTACGTGTAGGCCTGTGGACACATACTGCTCAACCATGTTGGTGAAATGCTGCCTCCTGCTAAGACGTTCCATCTCAGCTGGTGGTGCTGGTTGTTGTGGCGTGCTGACAAAGCTTTTCCACATTTCAGCCATGCTAACCCTGCCTTCTGAGGTGCTGCCGGTGCCCCGGCTGCGTTGGCGACCTCTTCCTCCTCCTCTGCCTTGTGCTTCCACCGTACGCCCGCTGTCAGGTGGGAATGCCACCAGCAGCACTTCTACCAGCGTGCACTTGTACTCGCGCATCTTACGATCCCGCTCCAGTGAGGGAATTAAGGATGGTACGTTGTCCTTGTAACGGGGATCCAGCAGGGTGGCCACCCAGTAATCAGCACCAGTTAAAATGTGGGCAACTCGGTGGTCATTGCGGAAACACTGCAGCATGTAATCGCTCATGTGTGCCAGGCTGCCCAGAGGCAAAGAAAAGCTGTCCTCTGTGGGAGGTGTATCGTCTGTGTCCTCTGTATCCCCCCAGCCACGCACCAGTGATGGCCACGAGCTGGTCTGGGTGCCACCCTGCTGTGAAAATGCCTCCTCCATCTCCTCCTCCACCTCGTCATCCTCCAGAACTGTTGCCTTTCCGCCGGACAATTGTGTACCTGGCGTTTGTTGGTGCAGGAACCCACCCTCGTAGCCACTTATGAAAGACTGCCCTGAAAGCCTTTGAAATAATCCCGCTTCCTCCTCCTCCTGTGCCACATCCTCTTCCATCATCGCCCGAAGCGTTTTTTCAAGGAGGCATAGAACTGGGATAGTAACGCTAAGAACGGCGTCATTGGCACTGGACATGTTGGTGGAGTACTCGAAACAGCGCAACAAGGCACACAGGTCTCGCATGGAGGCCCAGTTATTGGTGGTGAAGTGGTGCTGTTCCGCAGAGCGACTCACGCGTGATTGCTGCAGCTGAAACTCCACTATCGCCTGCTGCTGCTCGCACAGTCTGGCCAGCATGTGCAAGGTGGAGTTCCACCTTGTGGGCACGTCACATATGAGGCGGTGAGCGGGAAGGCCGAAGTTACGCTGCAGCGCTGACAGGCGAGCAGCAGCAGGGTGAGATCGCCGAAAGTGCGCACACACAGCCCGCACTTTCTGCAGCAGCTCTGGCATATTGGGGTAATTTTTAAGGAACCTCTGGACCACCAAGTTCAGCACATGCGCCAGGCAAGGGATGTGCGTCAAACCGGCTAGGCCCAGAGCTGCTACGAGATTTTGCCCATTATCGCACACCACCAGGCCGGGCTTGAGGCTCACTGACAGCAACCACTCATTGGTCTGTTGTTCCATGTCCCTCCACAACTCCTGCGCGGTGTGGGGTTTTTCCCCCAAACAGGAACGTTTTAAAACTGCCTGCTGTCGTTTACCCCTGGCTGTGCTGAAGTTGGTGGTGAAGGTGCTACGCTGACCGGATGAGGAGGCGGTAGAGGATGAGGAAGCGGAGTAGGAGGAGTTAGCAACAGGAGGGAGGCAAACTGAAGTGCCCTGCAATCCTCGGTGGTGGAAGGACATGCGCCAAACTGCTATCTGCCTCAGGCCCAGCCGCCACTGCATTTACCCAGTGTGCTGTTAGGGAGATATAACGTCCCTGACCGTGCTTACTGGTCCACGCATCCGTAGTTAGGTGGACCTTGCCACAGATGGCGTTGCGCAGTGCACACCTGATTTTGTCCCCCACTTGGTTGTGTAGGGAAGGGATGGCTCGCCTGGAAAAATAGTGGTGGCTGGGCACGACGTACTGTGGGACAGCCAATGCCATCAGGCTTTTAAAACTCTGCGTCTCCACCAGACGGAATGACAGCATTTCAAAAGCCAGGAGTTTTGAAATGCTGGCATTCAGGGCCAGGGATCGCGGGTGGCTAGGGGGGTACTTCCTCTTCCGCTCCAATGTTTGGGAGATAGAGAGCTGAACGCTTCATTGGGACATTGTGGAGATTGTTGGTGACCCAGGTGGTAGTGTTGCTGGCAGATCCTCTGTTTGCGGGGTGGCAGGTGCCACTGTCACTACAGAGGTGGATGAAGAGGCCGAGACTGCAGCAGAAGAGGAAGCAGGAGGAGCCAGAGACCTTTCTTGGTTTTTGAGGTGTCTACTCCACTGCAGCTCGTGCTTTGCACTTAGATGCCTGGTCATGCAGGTTGTGCTCAGGTTGAGAACGTTTATGCCTCGCTTCAGGCTCTGATTGCACAGCTTGCAAACCACTCGTGTCTTGTCATCAGCACATTGTGTGAAGAACTGCCACGCTAGGGAACTCCTTGGACCTGGCTTTGGTGTGCTCGGTCCCTTGCTGCGTTGGGCAGTAGCAGACATACTGTCTAGCTGACAGACGCTCCGCTTTTGCACCCTGCTCCCTCTTCTGCTGTGCTGGTGGCTCTGTGCGACCACCTCCTCTTCCTCCAAACTACACTGGTCACCTGCATAACGTTGATTCCATGTGGGGTCGACGACCTCATCGTCCTCCACATCATCTTCCACCCAGTCTTCACCCCTGCCCTCCTTGTCTGTCTGCACAATTGCGAAAGCAGCAGCAGTTGGCACCTGTGTTTCGTCATCATCCGAGACGTACTGCGATGGTCCTCCCATGTACTCATCATGAAACATAAGTGGTTGGGCATCGGTGCACTCAATCTCTTCCACTTCTGGGGCAGGGCTAGGTGGATGGCCCTGGGAAACCCTGCTAACAGAGTCATTGAAAAGCAGAAGAGACTGCTGCATGATTTGGGGCTCAGACTGCTTGGCTGATTTGCAAGGGGGTGAGGTTAAAGACTGATGGACATGGGTTTCAGGTGCCAACTCTGTTCTTTTATCAGAAGAGTGGGTGGGAGACAATGTGAAGGAACCCGAGGCACTGTCAGCAACCCAATCTACTATCGCCTGTACTTGTCCTGGCCTAAACATTCGTACAGCCTCATTAGGCGCGACAAAATACCGCCGCAGGCTCGGTCGCCTACTCGCACCTGAGGAAGGTGTTTCACTTGTGCGTGTATCTGGCACAGATCCACCACGCCCTCTCCCTGCAACAGGAGCTCCACCAGCAGCACCACGACCGGGGCCACCACGTCCCTTTGACCTTCTCCTCATATTTTCTAAATTTAGGATCTTGCCCTAAATGGGTGTTTTTGGAAGCGCAGAACACACCCACAGTACGTAACCGCTGACTCGCACAGCTACAGAACTGCAGAAAATGCTATTCAAAAAAAAAGTTTTTTTAGTATAGCAACGTAGGAGAAAACTATATAGAAATTGTTTATTTTACACACCTCAAAATATGTATAAACACACTGCAAACTTTTTTACGTTTTTTGCAAGCGTACATTAAAGTGCAAATTTTTTTTTTTTGCCCTAAACGGGTCTTTTTTTGCACGAGCAAAATAAAATGCTTTTTTTTTTTTTTTTTTGCCCTATGGGTCTTTTGGAAAAGAGAACAATAAAGTGCCTTTTTTTTCCCCCTAAAAGTTAGATTTTCTCTGACACTGGGCTCATGGCAGTGTAAAAAGACTGCACTGCAACACAAACAGGTAAACCTATGCAGATCGCTGATTTTAATCTCTGAATCTGGACTCCTATATAATATTCTCTCTCCCTGAAAGCACCAACACGGGAACCTGGCCCTACACTACACTATCTCTCTATCTTTTCCCTCAGATTGTAGAATCAGGACTACCTCTTCTATCTTTCTATCTCTCCCTAAAAGCAGCAGCAGCAGACTAGATCCTCTCCCTATCTATTCTGAAGCAGAGTGTCATGTGTGCTGTGTGCCTCTAGCTTATATAGACGCTGGGTCACATGTTGCACTGACCAATCACAGCCATGCCATTAGTAGGCATGGCTATGATGGCTTCTAAGGGCACACCAGCTAATCAAAAGGTGATTGGCTGGCCCCTGAAGCATTTCTAAATGCGTTATTAGATTACCGAACCCGAACTTTTGGGCAAAGTCCGGGTTCGGGAAAAAGCTAAAGTTCGGTACTGACCCGAACTTTACAGTTCGGGTTCGCTCAACACTAATCATAATACTTGCAATGGCAAGCATGGTCTTTTTAAACTCCCCACACAGTGGACAGACTTGATTAGTTTCCGATACAATATTGATCCTACTGACCTGATCCTAAATCCCACATGCCATGATGGAAACTGAGCTCCAGGGATAGCCAAGGTGACGCCTCTCACTCTCATGCAAGGATTACCAGCTTTCATGTGACCCTCACTAAGGAGCTGTCAGAAACACTTTTTTATAAAAACAGATCTTCCCCAGGGAGAAAGGCAAATCTTCTCACTCAATCCCATTACTCCATGATACCCAAAGATACAATAACCATGCAAAAAAAACTCCTCTACAGCTTGATGGACTACTCTTTTTTATGCTGACACTTTTCTATGTTTTGATGATTGACATGCATTTGGAAATGCGCAGATGTGAACACATGGTAACGCAAAATGCTACACATTGCCGTTTGTTTTTGAAACGCATGACAAAGAACGCGTTTTCTTTGTTGGTTGCTGTGCATTTGGAAACGTGTAAATGGTAACACTGACGTGACATACATTGCTGCTCGTTTTTGAAATGCATGGTAAGGCATAGATTTGTAGCACCCTCTAGTGTGCTAGAAGGATAGTGTATGTTTTTTTTTTTGTGAAAGTAGGTACATTTCTAGGATTGGCTGGCAGCCAAGCCTTGGTGTGTTTTAAAGTGGGTTGTGAGTGACTCAGAGTAGAGCTGGGTGACTCACAGGCTGCATCACCAAGACCTCCCGTTTCTTTTCAGAATGTTCTAGTGTTTTCTGGAAGGGAAGGAGGAGAGGGAAGGTGGTGCTGTCTGGGGTGTTCTAAAGGAGCCCTGACCAATCTCCAATCTGTATTGGCAGGGGGCAGGCCTCCCTAAATACCCAGGGTCAGCCCAGCTGGGGAGGAGTTGTTCAAGTGGAAGCTGGAGATGGAATGCTATGCTGTCGGGGCTTTTGGAGGGAGACAGGACCCTTCTCAGGACACACGAATGTGTCCCGGACAGGTGGCAGCAGCATTTTGTGGGTGCTTTTAACCCTTATTCGGCCGCTAGGGGGGGTTAAAAGTGCCCCCCTAGCGTCCGAAAAGCACTGCTATAACAGCGGTAAAGCACCACCAAGACTAGCGGCGCTTTACTGCCAACGCCCCCCGCCCCAGTGTGAAAGTAGCCTAAAACGCAGAGCAGGGGTGCCGCCCCCCCTAATCCATGCGCTTGGCCCCTAATTTACATGCAGGGCGCCAGACGCATGGATTCCAATGGGGTTCCTGAGGCTCTAATGGGCTTCAAAAAAAGGGTGGGCTCAGGGTGCAGAGCACTGTGCCCCAAGCCCACCCACTTGTGTGACAATAGTGAATATTCGCTATGGTCTTCCTGATTCTCCTCCCAGCCAATCAGAAATAGTCCATGGGTGGCGTTGGTTTGCTGCCCCCTCCCCCCCACTGTTCAGTAGTTTTCTTTGCAATATCCAGACTTCGGGATCTTTGTGGTTGCCTATGGGTATGAGTAACTTGAACTGTTCTCTAGCTTAGGTCACAAGCGGAGAGACACCCCTGTTGGTGTGCTGTGCACACATTCAGATTACATTTCCAGGGTTGCAATCTGTTAGATTTAGTGTTAGACGCTCCTTTTTTTTTTTTTACTGAGCCTCCAATGCAATAGAAGTCATAAACCTGTAAATGCAAACCTGCCCATGTAAGAAACAGACACTGCTATTGGTGGCCTGTAGGCTTGTGCACAACGGAAAAATTCGGTTAGTTTCGGTTAGTTTCTTTTCGGTCCTGTTGATTCGTAGACGGGATTTTTCGTGTTCGGACTAATTCGTATTTTCACAAGCGACATTTTTCGTTGAATTTTTAGTTGATTTATAATTCGTACTTTCGGTAGAGTACATTGTTTTTCGTTGATTCTGGACACAACTCCTACTTTCGTAACTTTTTTTGGGTTCGTTGATTCGTAATTTTCTGTGTCTCTCTCACGACGACGCTGCCTATTATGCCTAATGTGCTTCGAATGGATTTGTACTTTTCTAAATACATAGCGGTTATTTGTAACGATTCGAAATCTCGTATTTTACTTTCGTTTTTTACATGCAGCTATAGCCTCCGCCCCTGTACACCATTTTGAGAGGGTTCAGCACGGTGAGGGAGAAGCAGAGAGCAGAGCAGAGTGTTATTGTGCTTCGAATGGATTCAAAATCTCGTATTTTACTTTCGATTTTTACATGCGGCTATAGCCTCCGCCCCTGTACACCATTTTGAGAGGGAGTTCAGCACGGTGTGGGAGAAGCAGAGAGCAGAGCAGAGTGAGTATTATTGTGCTTCGTATGGATTCGTACATTCGTAACTTTTTCATAACGAATTATGCCGAAGACATTCGGGCATTCGCTATTTGCGGTATAATTTATTTCGGATTCGGTCTTATTCGTAATTGCTTTGTTCGGAAATTCGAATGCTTCCGAATGTCCGAAAGTTGCTAAATTCGGACGAATTTCAATTCGTTACGAAACGAATTGCACAAGCCTAGTGGCCTGTTGATCTGAAAATTCAGTCATCATGGCACCATGGTTTATATGGTGTCAGGAAGATTGAAGCGCATTTCTATTTTTACATTGCAATATAGAATTAAATAGAATTAAATAGTTCAGAGGAAGCCCTGATCATGTTGCCACCATCGCCTATCACCAGATGCAGCTTGTCACGTCACCTGCCACCAGACACAACTGATCACTTGTCACGTCTCCTTCCACCAGATGCGGATTGTCCCTTGTCACGTCACCTTCCACCAGATGCGGATTGTCCCTTGCCACGTGGCCTGCCACCAGATTCAGCTTGTCACTTGCCACGTCACCTGCCACCAGATGCAACTGGCCACTTGCCACGTCACCTGCCACCAGATGCAACTGGCCACTTGCCACGTCACCTGCCACCAGATGCAACTGGCCACTTGCCACGTCACCTGCCACCAGATGCAACTGGCCACGTCACCTGCCACCAGATGCAACTGGCCACTTGCCACGTGGCCTGCCACCATTCAGCTTGTCACTTGCCACGTCACCTGCCACCAGATGCAACTGGTCACTTGCCACGTCACCAGATGTGGATTGTCCCTTGCCACGTGGCCTACCACCAGATTCAGCTGGTCACTGTTACCTGCCACCAGATGTGGATTGTTACTGCTGCGGTCTGCCACCAGATGTGGATTGACACTATCCTGCCACCAGATGTGGATTGTCACCGTTACCTGCCACCAAATAATAACAGCTTGTCGCCAATTCATTTAAATGTAAAAATCACGCCCCCCCAGCATTGCAGAGTATTAGTACAGGTGCTGACAGCCTCTCCTCAGTGCAGGTAAACGAGCTAGCTGTACTGTCCCAGACCGAGGGCGGGTGGTGAGAGATGACATCATTGTTTCTCTGCTTGGCTGCGGCTGCACCTCTGTGTAGAGCAGGCTTTGCGGCCCTGTAAGGGTAGAACCGCGGTGCGGGCAATGAGAGATGATGTCATCTCTCTGCGCAGCCATCGCGCCGCTGACAGATTTTACGGCGCAGCCCAGCAGCAAAGGCGCCAGGGCCCAGGGGTCGACGACCTTCATTTATTTCACCTGGTGATCCGGCCAGTAACCCACTTCCTGTTTTAGGGTGTCTGCATTTTGGGTACTCCAGTTTCTTCCGCACACTCAAAATACATGCATGTAGGTTAATTGGCTCTCGTCTAAATTAGCCCTAGTATGTGTACAGTGCCTTGAAAAAGTATTCATTCACCTTGACATTTTCCACATTTTGTCATGTTACAACCAAAAATGTAAATGTATTTTATGTGATAGACCAACACAAAGTGGCACATAATTGTAAAGTAGAAGAAAAATGATAAATGGTATTAATTTTTTTTTACAAATAAATATCTGAAACGTGTATCATGCATTTGTATTCAGCCCCCTTTACTCTGATACCCCTAACTAAAATCTAGTGGAACCAATTGCCTTCAGAAGTCACCTAACTAGTGTAGCGGGCATGCACTTTCCCAGTGTATTTAAAACTGGCAGAGACACCAGTAATGTGCAGTTCCCTGCAGCCCGGCGGGTGGCGCTATCGCCTTGGGTTGGGGTTGAACCATTGCTGTGTGCTGTACCCCTTTTTGTCCTCTCTCAGCGGTTGTATGGTGGGGCGGGGAACCCGCCATGCTTGCTGGGAGAGGGTATAAAGGGGCCGGCCATCTTTGTCACAGGGTCGAGTCCCAGGCACCTTCAGCCTGAGGGCGGTGGTTCATGTTGGGAGTCTAGGCGGCCTCGGCCTAGAGGACGTTCGGAGGTCGTGTTCCATCCCAGGCACCTTTAGCCTGGGGTGAGGTACTCGGATGGAGGTCTGGGGCCCAGTGTCCTTCACTGGGTTCCGCGAGGGATAGATTTCCTAGGGGGACCCTGGGAGTGGGCTCCCCGAATCCAGTGGCGTAAGGGACCGGAGGGGGTACTCGCCTGAAGACCTGGTGCAGCATATTGCCAGTGACGGGTGAGCCTCCGGAGACCGCCCGGAGGGATATCTCCCTCGCCAAGGGACCGCAATACACTTTTAGAAGGAGAGAAGAAGAGTTCATTGTGTCTGGGCCTACTCGTATCCACACCCCCCTGTCTGTTCTACTCGTTGAGGGAGTCCAACTGACTGTGTTTTACTCTGATATTGGAAGAATAAAGGAGTGTTGGACTTTAACGGTGTGGGGCTAATTTTCTGGCAGACACTGTGCAAAAGGAGGAGGAGGCTCTGATGCAGAACAGCGACCCGAAGGTAAAGAGGATCTTCTCACACCAAACACACACACACACACATCTGTGGTGGGAACCTGGCGTGGTGACCCTGCACTCTCTCAACCAAGGTACCCCTAGACAAAAGCCAGAGACAGATGATGTGATATCAGGGAGAGAGAGTGGAGGCCGCTACACTAGTAAATAAAGTCCACCTATGTGTAATTAAATCTCTGTATAAATACAGCTATTCTGTGAAGGCCTCAGCGGTTAGAGAACCTTAGTAGAAAAAAAAAAAAAAAAACAACAACAACAGCATCATGAAGGCCAAGGAACACACCAGACAGGTCAGGGATAAAGTTGTGGAGAATTTTAAAAAGGGGTCAGGTTATAAAAAAAATTCCCAAGCTTTGAACGTCTCACGGAGCACTGTTCAATCCATCATCCGAAAATATGGTTTAGTAGAAAGTATGGCACAACTGCAAACCTACCAAGACATGGCCATCCACCTAAACTTACAGGCCGGGCAAGAAGAGCATAAAATCGGAGAAGCAGCCAAGAGGCCCATGGTAACTTTGTAGGAACTGCAGAGATCCACAGCTCAGGTGGGAGAATCTGTCCACAGGACAACTATGGGCAAAAGTGGTGAAAAGAAAGCCCTTGTTGAAAGAAAGCCAAAAGAAGTCCCATTTGCAGTTTGTGAGAAGCCATGTGGCTGACACAGCAAACATGTGGAAGAAGGTGCTCTGGTCAGACGAGACCAAAATTTAACTTTTTAGCATAAAAGCAAAAACGCTATGTGTGGTGGAATACTAACTTGAACACACCATCCCCACCGTGAAACATGGTGGTGGCAGCATCATGTTGTGGGGATGCTTTCCTTCAGCAGGGACAGGGAAGCTGGTCAGAGTTGATGGGAAGATGGCTGGAGCCAAATAAAGGGCAGTCTTAGAAGAAAACCAGTTATAGTCTGCAAAAGACTCGAGACTGGGGCAGAGGTTCACCTTCCAGCAGGACAACAACCCTAAACATACAGCCAGAGATACAATAGAATGGTTTAGATCAAAGCATATTCATGTGTTAGAATGACCCAATTAAAGTCCAGACCTAAATCCAATTGAGAATCTGTGACAAGACTTGAAAATTGCTGTTCACAGACGCTCTCCATCCAATATGACAAAGCTTGAGCTATTTAGCAAAATGGGCAAGATGTGCAAAGCTGGTAGAAAAAAAAAGATTTGCAGCTGTAATTGCAGTGAAAGGAGGTTCTACAAAGTATTGACTCTGAGAAGCTGAATACAAAATGTACGCCACACTTTTCACATATTTATTTGTAAAAATATTTGAAAACCATTTATCATTTTCCTTCCATTTCACAATTATGTGCCACTTTGTGTTGGTCTATCACATAAAATACATTTACGTTTTTGGTTGTAACATGACAAAATGTGAAAAATTTCAAAGGGGGTATGAAACCTTTTTCAAGGCACTGTATGTATGAATGTGGGTTAGGGACCTTAGATTGTAAGCTCCTCAAGGGCACGGACCGATGGCACTATACAAGTACCTGTAGTAAATAATACTGTATACTTATACCAGGTTGGTGATTAAGAAAGCATTAGAAGACAGTGGTTGGCCTACAGAATTTTCTGATTTAAGTCACCAATGGTAGCTTTTGTATAAATCTCAGTTTTTTTTTTTTAAAGCAAGAGACATAAGAAAAATAAAAATAAATAAATAAAAATGTATAAATCAATCCTTTAAATTGTATTTAGCCATCGCACGGTCATTAAAAGATTAAGTAATTTTTTTTTTGCCTTCGTATCAAATTTAAACTGACCAGAGCAAAATAGTTTTTGGCCTCCTCTGTAACATTATCAGGACAGCAGTGGAAAAAAAAAAAATCATACTTTTATATCTCGTTATAGGATAGGAGCCATATCAAGAAACAAAAAAGTTATGCTTAGTTCTACAAAACTTTACAAGTTCTCTGAATATAAATACTGTATATATATATATATATATATATATATATATATATATATATATAAACAACTTTCATTTTATTGATTTAGCAAAACTCAGTAAAGGCATGTGAAACGAGCACCAGTGATTCACGCCAAACTTTATGGGTGTGCACAATGCACAAGGCTAGCCCTACATCAAATGCCAACTTCTGCATTTTTATGGCAATACTTAATAAAAGTGTAATAGAGGAATTTGTAATATGATCTTGATAACAAGGTCTCCTGTTCCAGAGTGTTGTACAGATTCCAACACGGTTAATTTTTTTTTTTTACAATTGATTTTACTGTAAGTGTCAGAAGGTAAGTAAATTAATTTTAAAAAGTAATTGTGTATAAATAATATCCCTGTAAAATGGTGCAGACTAATCATTTAAGATACATTATCCGTTAATGTATACTTTTTTTTTATAGGAGTGCAGATGTTCCAGCTTATTAAGAGTACAATAAAAAAAAAAAAAAAAAAAAAAAAAAGAGAATATGTTAGGTTAGCAAAAATTATTTAAATATCCAAGTTAAGGAGATTTGTTTAAAAACTGGTCAGGAAAAATGTCCACGCACCAGCAATTCTTTAGCATTTTGGTGACCAGGGGAAAGATCTCATGGAAGCGCAGTGATATGCAAAGTCTCTTCTGCCCAAAAACTTTTTGCTTTTAGTATTTTTTTTTTCCTCATTTACTGTACACCACAGCGCAGGTATAGAGCAGTGTACACTCCAACTCATTTTGGGTATCTATGGAGCCAAGTAATGTGAATGATCCAACTCTTGTCACCCAATGGCCAAAGAGAAAGATAGGGGTCCCAGAAGCAGCAGTGAAAAGATGGCAGTGACAAGGGCACACTTGTAAGGTAAGTGTGCCACATTATGCATACTTGCACATTACAGAAAGAGCCCACACATCAGACTGAATTGAGGGTCCCATCAGGTCAGACTGAAAAAAACTCACACGAAGGGTCCATTCAGGCCCGCCTGCAAGAGTGGCCACACGGGATGTTTTTTACAACCTCTCCTGAACGATTTAACTTGACAGATAGTAACCCACGTTGAAAACTTCCATTTTGCCACGTTTACATGCTGTGTTCAGCAGCGTTGTGCTGCGTTTGCTTTTAGAAGCGTTTCAAATTTTTATTTTTTTTTCAAAATAGCCAAAAACGCCTGTAAACGAAACGCGGCTAAACGCGAGTTACCGCGTTTAGCTCCAAAAAAAGCCTTTAAACTCAACTGCCTAGAAACGACCCTGTGTACATGTACTGATAAGATAACAGAGGAGAGTTCAGCGGCAGCTGAAAAAAAAAATGCCCAACTACTCCTAAACGACCGTTTACCAGCAGCAGTGTACATGAGGCCTTAGACGGATCTGAATGGATAAACAAAGGCAATCACTTCCAGCGCCAAGAGTAGGGTGAGCAGACATCCCCGGTTTCAGGGGACAGTCCCCAGATTGAGGACACTGTCCCCGGAACAAGTCTGTCCCCGGTTTTGTCCCCGGATTGGATTTGAACAGGGGCTGGGGCAATTTCAAAGACAGTCAGTGCAGAATTAAAGAAAAAAAATTCTGAATTACACAACTCCGCTCTGCCACTCCTACTAGCTTAGGGGGTGTATTTTTTTCCATTATCGGTGCCCCTTTCTGATGATCATGTGCTGGTCGAAGCGGAGAGATAATTTCTTCAGTTTCGGGTGCATGCCCATTCAGCCTCCGCTCCCATGCTCTTCTGCCTTGGCTCAAGTCCCGGCCGGCCGCCTGCCTATCTCCTTGCCTTCCCTGGTGGAGTGATCTTCCTCCGCTCCCTACTAAATAGTAGCCGGGGCCCGGAGAGTATTACTTGACAGGCTGTGAGGCAGGCGGTGGCGACAACGGGCAGCGAGTCGCTGATTGCCGCCATTACTAGTAAAAAAAATATATGTCCCTGGATTTCATTTAAAAAATCTGGTCACCTTAGCCAAGAGGTCTTCTGTGGAAAAAAGCAGCAAGGACAACAGATGCTGCCCTCCTCAGATGGGGGTAATCCGAAAGATACTACAAAAAAGGAAGGCACACACACTTAGTGCATTACCCAAAAAAACTTTTATTGAATAATAAAATCAATAAAAAGGTGGGTACTCAAAGTGGCAACTATCAATGAGCCATAAAACCACACAATGTTCAGCGGTGCAAACACATGTGCCGTGTCACATCAAGGGGTAAAGGCTGATGCCTTTCGGGGGCTCACCCCCTTCCTCAGATCTTAGCTCAGCCTTTACCCCTTGATGTGACACGGCACATGTGTTTGCACCGCTCAACATTGTGTGGTTTTATGGCTCATTGATAGTTGCCACTTTGTGAGTACCCACTTTTTATTGATTTTATTAATATTTCAATAAATGTTTTTTTGGTAATGCACTAGGTGCATGCGCCTTCCTTTTTGTTTTGTAGGCTCTGAATGGATGTAAACAGATTACCATCCATTCTGTTTATGTCCGTTTTTAGACAAGAAACATTTTTGTTTATACTTTTCCCACCTCTGCATTGGTCTCTGCAACAACTAAGAAAAAAAGAAATGTAGGCTGCATTCACACTGAGGCGCTTTGCAGGCGCTATTGCGTTAAAAATAGCGCCTGCGAATCGCCCTGAAAGAGCCACTCCTTTATCTCCAGTGTGAAAGCCCAGGGCTATACTGTGTGTTACAAACTATAACCCAGTACAGCCATAATAAAGTAAGCACCAAACAGCAATAGGACACACTGCAACAGATCCATGAAAGAACACATGCTGACTGTGCTGCCTGCATGAGTATCACAACCTGCTATGCTGTGTTTAACCACTTCCCTACTGTGCACGAAAACCCCCTTCCTGCCCGAGCCATTTTTCAGCTTTCAGCGCTGTCACACTTTGAATGACTATTGCGCGGTCATGCGACGTGGTTCCCAAACGAAATTTGTGTCCTTTTTTTCCCACAAACAGAGCTTTCTTTTGGTGGTATTTGATCACCTCTGCGGTTTTTATTTTTTGCGCTATAAACAAAAGAAGAGCGTCCAGTTTGGAAAAAAACACAATTTTTTACTTTTTGCTATAATAAATACCCATTTTTTTTTTTTAAATAAAATTTTCCTCAGTTTAGGCCGATACGTATTCTTCTACATATTTTTGGTAGAAAAAAAAAAAAAAAAAAAAAAAAAAAAAAAAAAATCGCAATAAGCGCGTATTGATTGGTTTGCGCAAAAGTTATAGCGTGTACAAAATAGGGGATAGATTTATAGCATTTTTATTTTTTATTAGTAATGGCGGCGATTTGCGATTTTTTATTGTGACTGCAATATTGCGGCGGACACATCGGACACTTTTGACACATTTTTGGGACCATTCACGTTTATACAGCGATCCCTGCTATAAAAATGCATTGATTACTGTATAAATGTGATTGGCAGGGAAGGGGTTAACCACTAGGGGGCGGGAAGGGGTTAAATATGTTCCCTCAATGTGTTCTTACTGTGGGGGGAGGTGACTGACTGGGGGAGGTGACCGATGGTTGTCCCTATGTACAAGGGACACACCATCGGTCCCCTCTCCCTCACTGGACGTGGATCTCTGTGTTTACACACAGAGATCCACTTTCCTGCTCGTTTCCCGGGCAATCGCGGGTGCCCGGCGGCCTTGTGAACGCGGCGCGCGTCCTCCCAGAACGAGTATCCTCCGCCCGCCGTCAATTGACAGTGGGCGGGGGACAAGTGGTTAAGCCTAAGTGAGACACAGTGAAGGATTCTATTTTGTGTGCAACACTCACTGTGTGCAGTGCATGTGCAGCCACGCGTCGCTGTCCTCCAGGTTCTTGCTCCCTCTCATCCACTAAGCCGCCTGTCGCCTCGCCTGAGTCTCGGCAGTCGGCACCAGAAAACGGGAGGCGGAGCCAAGCAGAGCCTCGTAGTATCACTCCGCCAGGGAAGGCAGTGGGCACTGGGCAGCGGCAGCCGGGACTAATTAACTAGCAGAGCAATGTGCGGCGCAGCTTTATGTAAATGCGCCCGAAAAAGGAGAAATAGTCCGAACGCTGCGCTCATCTCCTGGGCCCCTCTGTAGACCAGATGGGGCCCAGGAAAATGTAATTACAACCCCCCTTCTCTAAGCAAGTAGTGGGGTATGGTTTCGAAATTTTAATATGCATAAATTAACTGTTGCCCGGGCCCCCCTGTGGAGCTGATGGGGGCCGGGCCTGGTACAACAGGGCTGGCTTTACTGCCCTATCAGCGGCCCTGGCCCTCCTCTTCTGGGGTCCCACGCCGGCACTCCTGGCTCCTCCTCTTCATTGGATGCCCCCAGGGAAAGCAGCTTTCCCTGGGGGCACCTGTGCGTGCTCGCTCCCAAGTCCTGCTGCTGCATCCATTGACACAGACAACAGGATTCGGCCCCGCCCCCCACATCACAGCTTTTGATTGGCAGCAGCAGGAGCCAATGGCCAATGGCTCCTGCTACTATCAATCTGTCCAATGAGGAGAGCAACAGCGGCTGGAGCCGTCGGGCTCGTGCACATCAGACTCAATGTGGCGGAGCTGCAGCACAGAAGGTTTTTCACCTTAATGCATAATGTAGACATTTTCAAACGTCGCCTATGGAGATTTTTAAGAGCCAAAGTTTGATGTCATTCCACGAGCGGGCACAATTTTTACGCTGTAGGGTATCAATTTACTCTGCGTAACATTTTCTTTCACAATATAAAAAAAATAAATGGGCTAACTTTACTGTCGTCTTATTTTTGAATAAAAAAAAAAGTGTATTTTTCCCCCAAAAATTGCGCTTGTAAGACCGCTGTGCAAATATGGTGCAACAAAGTATTGCAACGACCGCCATTTTATTCTCTAGGGCAGTGATGGTGAACCTTGGCACCCCAGATGTTTTGGAACTACATTTCCCACGATGCTCCACTACACTGCAGAGTGCATGAGCATCATGGAAAATGGAGCTCCAAAACATCTACGGTGCCAAGGTTCACCATCACTGCTCTGGTGTCTGAATTTTTTTATTTTTATTTGTAAACACCAAGTTTGAAAAATAGTCTTGGTCCTTAAAGAGGAAGTAAACTCTCCCCCTCCAATGCTGCTTTTTCAACAAGCCAGTAGGTAAAAGGTATTCTAATACATTCTGCATTATATTTCAGCCCTAATCGCATATTCTGTACTTTATTACAGCAGTTTTAAAGTTTGTGCTTCCTGTAATAAGACCTCTTCACTACTGTCTTCCGAGTCCTTAGTGCAATTTTCTTCCGCTCTTTCAGCTGCAATTTCGTGCATTGACATGGGGTGTATGAGGGGAGTATGAATGAGACTGTAGTCTGGCGATATCTCGGCGCAGTGCCGCGGGGAGCTGAGATGATAGACACTGTGTTCTAATGGCACACTTCTTAATGGAGAAAGCGTGCCGTGAATCAGGGGGAGAGATGCGCATGCGCCGCTGACGTCACTACAAATAACAATACAGATTACAAGCCAATGGAGCAAGTAAAAGCTCTGTCCTGTCATCCATTGGCCGGCACCCGCTGATCGGCTTGTGCCATGTCTAATCACAGCACAGCGGGCGCGCCCCCTACCTGGAAATGCCGGATCACATACTAGTTACATGATCCGGCATCGGGGAGCCACTCTGCTGCCGTACATGAGGCAGTCGGAAAGTGAATATTGTGTCTTTACAAACAGGTTTCCATTTTCAGACAGAAAGATCAAACCTGTTCCCTGCCCTGGACTGGTGTTTTGCCTTCCAATGTTTTCCTAGGGAGGGCTGCATCGCGTCGGAGCCAGAAGCTTTCAACCAGCGATGAGCTCAGGTATGTTCAGAGTGTGTCCCCTTGGGAAGCTGTCAAAGCCAACCAAAAGGTAGCATAGGAATTCCCCACTCTGAAGCCAAATTTATACACCCCCCCACTTGCATACTTGCAGCTGCAGGCCAGGGAATGCTTCTGCCATCTATGATTGGCAGTTAGCTTTGATAGCTCAGGTGGGTTTGAACATGCCTGAGCTGATCCCTACTCTAAACGCATGGTGCTGCCAAAAGCATAACTAAAAGACAAAACTTTGGCTTTGGGTAAAGTGGGCAGGGATTAGATCCTCTGTCAGGTTTTTACTATTGTCTGTGTCCCCTTAGGCAGGTTTACTCGCTCCAATTGCCTGGATACCAATGCCATAGGGAATGACAGTAAAAGGTCAATCTAAAAATTTGCTATCAATAGGGACACTTGTTCTTGTGACAATTGCCTAGGGGGGGGGGGGGGGGTAATTTCCTCACATTGGAAGGATATCTTCTCACTTCCTAATGAATCTACAAAACAGGAAGTGAATGGAGGTTCACCTTTTAAAGAAAATAACCCATGCAGTCTAGGGGTCCCAGGAAAAAATAAAATAAAAACTGTGCAGCTTTTATAAATGTTGAATAATGTAAATGTAATAACTGAATGCCAGTTTTTTTTGTTTTTGTTTTTAGCGGCCAAGTGGCCTTTTTCACTGGGAATGCTGCGCCGCAATCTAAGCCCAGCACATGGCTCCTGATTGTGGTGCAGCCCCATTCACCTGAATGGGACATGTTTGGCGGTGGCATTGACCACCGGATGCAACTGAGGATTATTTTTGCCTCGGCATGTGCACAACTCCATCCGGCTGCCATTGCAGATTAAAGCAGAATTGTGCCTGGGTAAAAATAAAATTAAAAGTCAGCAGCTACAAATACTGCAGCTGCTGACTTTTAATATAAGGACACTTACCTGTCCAGGGAGTCTGCAATGTCGACACCCGAAGCCGACCCATCCCTTGGCTCTGGGTGCAGGCGTCCTTACTAAGCCTTACAGCCTGTTTCCCACTGCCCATTGCACAAGTCACGCTGCGCGTTCTGAATGGTCCCTGCTGTCTTCTGGGACCTGTGTGAAGGGGCAGGACATTGCGGCAATATTTCCACGGAAGTGGGAGCAGATACCTGGATTTGACAGGTATCCGTTTTCCCTCCCCCTGAAAGGTGCCAAAAGGTGGCGCTGGAGGGGGGAGGAATTTGATCTGCGGAAGTTCCATTTCTGGGTGGAACTCCGTTTTAAGCGGGCTCCCCTGTAAGTACAACCTAATCCTTAAGGCTCCATTCACACTTGTGCGACTTGTCACGCAACTTTCTACATCAAAGTTGCATGACAAGTCATTTCCCATATTTTTCAATGATAACCATTCATATATATGTGCGATTTAAAGTTGCAGCGACTTCAAAGTAGTTATTCCACTACTTTGGTCCGACTTTCATGCAACATGAGGGCCATAGACTTCAATGTTAACCCTCAAAAGTTGCATGAAAGGTGTACCTGAATGTTATACAATGCAACAGTTGTCCATTATCACTGGTCAAAACCAAAGTCGTATCCAAGTCGCACCCATCCAAAGTTGCATCAAAGTTTTACCCCAAATTTGGCGCAACTTTGGAGTCATACAAGTGTGAAAGGAGCCTAAAAGTTGCAGTTTTTTTATTCCACCTCCTGTGGCCCCTTGACTGCATGAGCATTTTCATTAAGGCCATGTTCACACACATGCAGCCGTGGGTTCGTGCCTGGGGTCCGGGGTGTTCCTGTGCACTGGTTCAGGTGCGATTCTGGCCTGAATTCACACCTAAACCGGCCCGAAAGAGGCACCAGACCCTTTTTCAATCTGGACCACAGCTGCCCTGGCCTGTGTGAACCAGCTCCATTGCGAGCCGGTCACACTTGCCTGTCATGCGTTTGGATGCGGAGAAACCCGCATATGTGTGAACCCAGCCTAAAATATGAACTTAGCCTTTAATGAGATACAGACAGCCATTTTAACCCTCCCCCACTATCTAAAATGCCCAAAATAATAAAGTTTATCTTTGTGGCCATAGGCAAAAAAAGAAAGTTTTATGTATGATCATGGTGTCGATCAGTTTACTGTCTAGGAGAAAAATAAAATTCAGAAGATCAGATTGTTCGCTGTAGCATAGATTGATAATTTCCTAGGATTGGATTTTCCATCCAGAGGGAATCAGAATAATTTTGTAAATGATTTTTATTTTTTTGCACAAAATGTGTCCTGCGATAATTCATAAATTCAGTTATATCGTCCAATTCTGTGATGAATCATTCGATCAGATTGTTACATGCATGCCCACCATTAAGGATGAGCGCCGGCGTGTTCGCATAGAACACGTGCAGAGCCCGCCAGGAAGTTGGCACCGCGCTGCGCTAATCACAGACAGGGAGACATTTCCTGATCTTTACAGCCGAGCATCGGGACAATGTCTCCCCCTCTGTGATTAGTGCAGCGTGGTGCCGACTTACTGGCGGGCTCTACACGTGATCTATGCGAACACACACCGGAGCTCATCCTTACCCACCATTAGCTATACAATGAAGCTACTCAGACATGGTGGGATTTCATAGAGGACATGACATTTTGTCCTCGTTCACACAGGTGAAATATGTATGCCTGGGCTGCGTTTGCCCACACAGGAGTTCCATTCATATCAATATGAACTCAGCGGCTGCTCCCAGTTTGACAGCCAGCCCCAATGCAGATAGCGTGCATTCGGGGCCATGCACCTGCACGGCTGTCAAATTGGTTTCATTCATGCAGCAACTGCGTCCCAATTGACATGAATGGGGCTGCCTGCCATGGAACACCTGATCATCCCTGTACACGGCCCTCACACACGCTATAGTACACCCGTATGAACAAGGCCAAATTTCTGTTGAACCATGAAAAGCCCTTTAACCATCTACACAGCACACAGACAGAACAGACAGAACAGACACTGACCTGCTTCTCTCCGGAGCCGAGGCTTTGCAGACCCCCCATGGGACAAGGCCTGGTACAGCAGGTGCACAGAAGCCCACAGCAGCAGGATGAAGGTGCAGATTCCTAGTAGAACCCTTTGTGGTCTTCTCCATCTGCCCTCCTGTCCTCCATCCACTGCAGCTACCTTCATGGTTTGCTCTCAGCAGCTCCTGGCTGTCTCTGCCATGTACTAAGAGAGAGAGAGAGGCCAAGTTAATCCTCATCATGTGAGGCAGGGTGTCCTGTCCACATGCACCAATTAACCTCCTCAGGGGGCTCCATCAAACCTCATTACAAGAGGGTCATGAATGCGTCCCTGAGGGGAGACCTTGAAAACAAAGTGCTCAATAGTTAAACTCAGATGATGCTCAATCACGAGCTGTGTGAAACTTGGAATTCACAGAAATATTTCACCGGAGGCCTGAAAAAAACAGAGACAAGCCCCATTTATAATGCAGAGGTAGAAGTGATGGTTATTTAATCTAAAACTTGCATGAGATCTTTGATAATAATGACATAGGAAGATTGCTAGGCTATGAGAAACAACATTTTTTAAAATCCCAAATTTGAATGTATTATAAGGGCTCATTCATATGTGAGGCTGTACTGCACCACGGCCTGTGGTGGGTGGTTCTTCAGAAGGCATTTGACCTGATGATGGGGAAGCAATAAGTCTCCTTCTCACTACTTACGTTAATTCTCAAAATGCCAACCCACCACAACACAACCTGGACATTTCATGCAATTGCTTAAATGGGTCGCGTTTGTTGGCAGTACCACCTGCCAAATGCAACATGCCATTAACTTTTGCGTTGTGGGAGTGATATGGGGGCAGCTGCATTTCTCTTTTTAAGTGGTAAACCATAAGGAGGCTCATCCACCTACTATTACCACCCTCGAGCCACCAATGTGAATGAGCCCTAAGATAAAAGTCTCACTAAAAGCACAACTTTTTTTTTTAGTTTTGGATAGAGGAGAGATGGATTAGAACACCTGTCAGTTTTTATTGCTGTCCGTGCTTCCCATTAGGGAGATTCCTCCTCTTTATTTGTCCTGTTCACCATTATCAGCAAAAGTAAAAGAAAATCACAAATTTTGAGTTGACACCGGAACAGTAATAGAGGGGAAATCTTCCGATGGGGACTCTAGTTCTGCTGACACCCCAGAATTCCCTCACTTTGGAGGGATTTCCTCTCACTTCCTGTTTAGGTTATGGGACAGGAAGTGAAGAGATATCTCCCGTATGGGACGCAGATGTGGAAAAAACTGACAGGGGTTATTATAACCCTCCATCATTCTATCCAAAATGTAAAAAAAATGCCTTTAGTTCACTTTAATTATTAGAGATTAGCATGTTTGACAAAAATCACATAGGGCTAATTTTCCTGTACTTGAGAAAAGGAAAACAGAGAAAACTGAAGCTGATGCGTATTGTCACCTGATTATTCATTTTTGTCTGCTAGGAAATAAAATACGGAAGCTCAAAAAAATAAATTTTTGATGCATGTGCGTTGCGTTAATACTGCCAATTATTTTTGCGTGGGTTGCCAATACACAGGAACAGAAAACCCCCGACCCCCCCCCCCCCTAAATAAAAAAAAAGACATGCAGCATTTTCCCAATGCAGAATGCTGCAATGCATGGTAGTGTGATACTCTGCAGTGCATGTGTGATGAAGCTGCACTGGCTTAGCACACACACATTGGGATGCCATTCAAGCAAACATGCCTAATGTGTGCCATGCATCTCAAAAGTGTGTTTTGGTCCATAAGGCATGTTCAGAAACAAAAATGTAATATATGGCAGCTTACCAATCCTTAGATAAAGTGGCTGCAATAGTTTTCTTTTTTTTAGTGTGGTCTTGCCAAAAACACACTTCTCCTATGGTGACAACACTCAGTGTACTGTATCTATAGACTAGCAGTGTTGTCACCCTAGGCTGATGTCCTTATTTGGACTGAAAACCGTTCCCCCTCTCTTTATCCCTATTACATAGGGTGGTGATGTTCTGTAGTTCACAAAAGACAGCTGGTAAAGTCTGATCTTATTGTTTAGTTCATCTTACAGGACGTAACAAGGATACTGAATTTCTAGCAAGATCAACAGTAGGGAGGAAGTCAGGCATGTTGGGGTCCTAGTCTGAACCCACCTGAGAGATCCTGTCAGGAAGCTGTCACTGTACTTAACCAATCATAAATGTCTGAGACATTCCCATCCCGTAGTTGTGCATTTACACACCCCTTGTATATGTGTAGCTGTGAGACGGGGAATGCCTTGGCCACTTATGTGTGACATAATACAGATGACAGCTTCCTGGTGGGATGGCTTGGGTGGGTTCAGACTAGGAGCCAAACATGCCTGACATCATCCCTAATCAACAGATATTTTCTGTACTTGCTGAAAATATTCTAAACCTGAAAAAAGAAAAGGAATGCAGCCACCATGTCTAGGGACTGGAAAGCTACAACATTTTACATTTTTGACACTGGGTTTAGATAGTTTAATCTCTACCCGGTGGCTCTTTGACTGGGAAGGTCACATTTCTTGATTTCCATGTGTAGCACTTACCCCCATTTAAAGGACCGGCTGGTTTTGTTTTGGGTCATGCAAACTACCTCCAAGGCTTCCATTGTCAGGGTATAGAAAGTCTTTAGAAAAAGTCAATGTCCACACAAATGTAAAACCTAAACAGGAAGACTTTATTTTCCTTTTTGCTGTGGGAACTTGTAGAGAAAGCAGGAAAACGAGAGAAGTATAGGGGAAGGTTCAGGCACACAGCACTAAAGGCACACAGAATTTTGTCAACGTCGCCACTCAAGCCTGAGTGAGTATTGCTCACCTGGATAGTTCAGTTTCCTTCGGTCCTAGCAGCCGGAATGATGCCAGGTGAATCTGAGGATGCGTTCAGGAATCCTCTGCCACAGGATATTCAAAGTCCCAAACCTCCTAGCCAAGCAATAAGAGAGAACCTTTATGCCAGATTGGCATATTGCAGGGCCTTTAAGTTCTTAGATCCCTCCTTGAGTAGGTTGCCAGGCCTCTCCCGAGACAGCAGTACCATCGCCAGTCTCCTCTGTGGAAAGGCCCTCCCCCGGCTTTCCTCCTCAAGAGCAGACTTCCCGAAGATGGGTAGCTTGGGATCCTCTTCAAAAGTGTAGGCCCCAGCCAGCGGAGCTGGGCCTACCAGACAGCGATGCAGCCTCGGGCTGAAGGTGCCCGGGGCTGGAACACACGCACGCACCCCGTGTCATGCGGGCCACGAGGCGCACACACCAACCACCCCGATCAATGGCGTCTGCCCCTTATGTACCCCCTCCCAGCATGCACAGCGGGATAACCACGCCCACTGCACGGCTGCCGAGAAAGGACACCCAATGTGCTGTGATACCCCTGTATTTCAAACTGGGCCGGTGGTGGCAGTGCCACCTACAGGCGAAAAGGGAACACAACTGCCAGACAGTATCACACCCAGAGCAGAAGCAAAATTTAGAACAATCAGCTGGTCTGAGCCTAACTACTGGCTCAGACTACCCCCAAATTTAACATAGCATCCCAATATTTGGGAGGGGCGCTACACATGATTAGCAAAAAAAGTTAAAGAATAAGTTCACTTTTAGTAACGTTACATATTGCACCTGTATTTAGGGTTTAACCTCTTCCCATCCCGCGTATAGTCAAATTACGGCCGCAAGGTGGCTCTGCCATCCTGGGCGGGCGTCATATGATGTCCTCTGCTTCCCGGCCACTAGGGGGCGCGTGCGCGCCTGCCGCGTGCCTGGCGGCCGCGATGTCCGCCAGGCACCCGCGATTGCCGGTCACAGAGCAGGGACGTGAATCTGTGTGTAAACACACAGATCCACGTCCTGTCAGGGGAGAGGAGACCGATCGTGTGTTCCTTGTACATAGGTAACACATTTAACCCCTTGATCGCCCCCTAGTGTTAACCCCTTCCCTGCCAATGTCATTTATACAGTAATCAATGCATTTTTATAGCACTGATTGCTGTATAATTGTCAATGGCCCCAAAAGGTGTCAAAATTGTCCAATGTGTCCGCCGCAATATCACAGTCACATTAAAAATTGCAGATCGCAGCCATTACTAGTAAAAAAAATAATGATAATAAAAATGCCACAAATCTATCCCCTATTCTGTAGACGCTATAACTTTTGCGCAAACCAATCAATAAGCACTTATTGCGTTTTTTTTTTTTTTTACCAACAATATGTAGAAGAATACATATCGGCCTAAACTGAGGAAGAATTTTTTTTTTTTTTTTTAAATTGGATATTTGTTATAGTAAAAAATATTGTTCTTTTTTTGTTTATAGCGCAAAAAATAAAAACCACAGAGGTGATCAAATACCACCAAAAGAAAGCTCTATTTGTGAGGAAAAAATTATCAAAATGTCATATGGGTACAGTGTTGCATGACTGCGCAATTGTCATTCAAAATGTGATGGCGCTGAAAGCTGAAAATTGGCCTGGGCAGGAAGGGGGTGAAAATGCCCGGTATTGAGGTGGTTAATGTACAACATGTTACTGTGCACCTCTCTACACACTCCCTGATCAACAACATGATAGCAGGCAAGTGTTCCTCTCCCCACACCTGTTGTCACAATTTAAAAACAGTGAATGAATGATGCAATTGTGTGATCTCTGCCCACACAGGCTTGTCATTCCTTCGCAGCGATCTGTAAATAAACAAAATACATTCCATCTTCCACTGCAGACAGTTTGCCACCTCTCAAACTATGCAAATAATGGTAAAAATGCCACACAGCGATGCAAGGAATCATGGCAATGTGTACTTATCCAAGCGACACTATGGTCATATGTACGTTGGTGGTCAGGGGATAGTAAAAATGCAGATCAGCTTTCTGTTTTTACTTCCCCCTGTGTGAAAAAAGCCTTACTGTTACCTCAACTACTCATAGGACCCCCACCATCTCTTCCTTAAAGTGTTTGTAAACCCACTTATGCAACTTGCACCTACAGGTAAGCCTAGATTAAGGCTTACCTGTAGGTGCAAGAAATATCTCCTAAACCTACACGGTTTAGGAGATATTTTCAAAAAATTACATGCATCGGTGTCTATGGCACATGCGCGCCGTAGACAACGGCGCGTTCACAGGGTTAATCCCATTCACAAATCCGGTTTACCCGGATATGACGGCTCCAGCGCGCATGCGTGGAGTGACGTCTTCGCCGCTCCGGCCAATCACATCGCTGGAGCGGCGCTGTGATTGGATGGAGCGGCGATAGCCGGAAGTAACCTTCCGGCTATCGCCGCAGCGATGGCTGTAGAGGGAGACGAGGATGGCTTTGGGGGCCCCGATCTAAGGTAAGTGATGCAAAATGAGCTAGTATGCTAGTCATACTAGCTCATTATGGCTTTGTCTTGCAGGTTGGATTTAAAAAAAAAAAAAGTTTCCAGGGTTTACAACCACTTTTTAATGTGCTCTTTATCTGACTGTTAGAGTGATCGTATAGCTTCAATACTGAGTCTGACTTCACTTGCTGCATGCTTACACAATGTTTGTGTTAGGGTTGTTCCAGACAGGCAGCCTGGGGCAGTACAAACAGGCCGTAGTTTTACCACCCACCCAAATTGTAACAATACAGCTGGACAAGGCTGTACACCGGCCATGGCCACGATGGCTTTCTTTGAGAACCTGGAAATCTTAAGGCCCCTTTCTCACTGAGGCGTTGAAAAAACGCAAAAAAATTATGACATTTTTTACCGCGATTTTACCGCGTTTTTACCGCGTTCGCGGTAAAAATAGCGCTAACGCCTATGCGTTTTTACCGCGTTTTTACTGCGTTTTTTGCTGTAAAAAGGATTATTTGGTATCCCACAATCCTCCACTCTACTGCGGTCATGTAACCTTCCCACAGCTTCTGGGTGTTTTTTACCGCATTTTTACCGTGTTTTTACCGCGTTTTTACAGCGGTACTCATTCATTTCAATGGGGATAGGCGTTTTTACAGCGCTATTTTATGCGCCCCAAAGATGCTCCAAAAAAGCTGTTTGCAGGATTTTTTCCAACGCACAGCCAGCAAAACGCCTCAGTGTGAAAGCCCTCAGTGCTTTCACATTGAGAATGCTGGGGCAGGATTATTTCAGGCATTTTTACAGCGCTGTTTTTACAGCGAAAACGCGGTAAAAATGCCTCAGTGTGAAAGGGGCCTTACTTTGGATGTAGAGTCTGACAGGCGGCACTGCCTGTCAAACATGTCCATTGAGTTCAATGGGGCCACACCGCAACCACCGCCACCATTGTGGCATGGTCCCACAGTGTTAGATTGCTGTTTGAGAAAAAACAAAAAACAGGCGTTCAGGAAGCAGCAGTAGCGCATCCTAAATGACTGTCAGTCGCTGTTATGGCGCCCTCTGGAAAGCGATCCACTACTGATTACATGCATACTACACCTTTTAATCTGATTCATGTTCTCCACAAGACAAACACAGGAGCGGACATATACAGTAAAGAGAAAAATAATTTCACTGCTGCTTTGGTTTTTTGACAGTAGCAATTAATTTACAAAATGCATTGTTGTTTTTTCTCCTCTACTTTATGAAACTTCCATTTTTGCAAACATTTAAAGGGTCCCTTTCACATTTCTATGTTATTGCAGTTTGTACATTATGTTAACCACTTGCCTACATGGCACTTTCACCCCCTTCCTGCCCAGGCCAATTTTCAGCTCTCAGTGCTGTAACATTTTGAATGACAATTGCGCGGTCATGCAACACTGTAACCATGTGAAATATTTATCATTTTCCTTTTGGTGGTATTTAATCACTGCTGGGTTTTTTACCAAAATGAAAAGACCGAAAATTTTGAAAAAAATATGTTTTTATTTTTTGTAAATAAGTAATTTTTCTCCTTCACTGATGTGTGCTGATGAGGCTGTACTGATGGGCACTGATGAGGTGGCACTGATAGGTGGCACTGATATGTGGCACTAATGATAGGGTTGCCACCTGTCCGGGGACAGTTCGGGTTTGGAATCCTATGTGCGGGTTTCAGACTGCCTGAAACCCGCACACATTTTTCAGACTGGACTATGGCTTCCCAGCAGGGTTGCTGGATGCGGTTGTCTAAGCTGAGAGTGTCTGTTAAGCCCCGTACACACGGTCTGACTTTTCCGTGGATTTTTCTCCGAACGGAGTTGGTCGGGAACACCCATAGCATACACACGCTCGGACTTTTCTGCAAACTTTCCCAAAACTTTTTCCAACATCACGTGGTTTTTCTGCTCTTTTCTGCTCTTTACCGCCACCCTTTGGTCAACTTCTGCTATTGTTGGCTGATTTTAACATTAGTTGTTTTGTCCATCAGACAAAAGTCCGATGGTTTTCTGTACACACGGTCGGACTTTGCTCCATCGGACTTTTGTTGGGCAAAAGTTTGTCCGTTTGCAGACCCAACTTTTGTCCGATGAAAACAAGAAAAAAGCAAAAAAATTTTGTCCGATGGAGCGTACACACGGTCGGATTGTTGGTCCAACTTGCTCAAAATGAAGTTTGTTGGCCAAAAGTCTGACCGTGTGTACGGGGCTTAACACTCTCTTTCATGCTGCCCAAAGCCAGCACTATCAACCCCCCCTACACACACACACACAAATGGGAAAGGAGGGAGGGCTCCATCTGCACTTCTTCCTCCCACCCCTACCCCTCTGTGTCTGCCCACACTCCAATCCCCAGGGCTGTGCCTCAGAAAAGTAAAGTGGGGGCTGGAAATTTGAATTCCAGAAGCCTCAGATACATCTGGATGAGAGGTAATGAGTGCCAAGGGGTGAGTGAGCTCACCATCCATTCCTGTCTGTGACTGAAGTCTCCCACCTTCTCTTTCCTGACTTTCAGGGATTACACTAAGGTAAATCAGGGTTCTCAGAGCACCTCTTACACCAGAGTTCACCTTTACATCAGCATTCTCAGTGTTACCCCTTAAATCAGGGTTCCCAGAGGATCCCTTATGAGTGAGTGAAAAACTTATATAGCGCTACAAATGCGAACTAAATCGCCTCAAGGCGCTTTGCATCCAGTGACGTCCTGATCCTTCAGAAGAGATGGGTCTTAAGTTTTTTCCTGAAGGCCCGATGGTTTTCTTCCATGCGGATATCTGTGGGTAGAGCGTTCCATAGTCGTGGTCCTTGAACTGCGAATCTTCGTTCTCCCTTTGATTTGTAGCGGCACTTGGGGATGTGGAGGAGGTTTTGGTTGGTTGATCGGAGAATGCGTTTGGGGATGTAGTGTTTTATCTTCTCGCATAAATATTGAGGAGCGTTTCCTTGTGTGCACTTGTGGGTGAGGCAGAGGGTCTTGAATGTGACCCGATCCTTTACGGTTAGCCAATGTAGGGTCCTCAGTGAAGGGGTGATGGATTCCCAAGGTCTTTTTCCTGTTACCAGTCTGGCTGCCGTGTTCTGGACGACTTGTAGGCGCAAAATCTGATATTTAGGTAGTCCTATGTAGAGGGAGTTTGCCTAGTCGAGTCGGGAGTTGATGATTGTTCCAACTACTACTGCTATGTCCTCTTCCGGGATGAAGGGGATGAGTCTCCACAGCAGGCGGAGGAGATGGTGCGATCCGCTGACTACTGATCCTATTTGTGTATACATCGACCTCTCCGAGTCAAACGTGACTCCGAGACTTTTGACTTTGGTGCTTGGGGTGATGGTCTGTTCAAGAATGGTGGGTGGTGTCCAAGACGTCTTTGTTTTTGTCTTTTGGTTTGCGTGGAGAAGAAGAAGTTCTGTTTTGGATCCATTGAGTTTGAGGGAACTCTCAGTCATCCAATCATCGATCAATGTGAGGCAATTTTCCAGTCCGTGATAGTGGTCTTTTTTTCCGGTGATACGAAAGTAGAGTTGGGTGTCGTCAGCGTAGGAGTGGTAGCACAAATCCTGTTTGCTGATGATTTTGAGGAGTGGGCGGAGGTAGATGTTAACCACTTCCCTACTCAGCCATAGTCAAATGACGTCCACAGATGGGATCTCCCATCCTGGGTGGACGTCATATGACGTCCTCGGCTTTGTAGGGGGATATCTGAATGATGCCTGCAGCTAGAGGCATCATTCAGATATCCTTTTCTTGGGCCGGCGATTCTGTGCACCATAAGAATGATCATAGTGGCGGTTCCCCCATTTGATCGTTCTTATAGGCGGCGGGAGGGGACACCCCCCCCCCTCCCGCCACCATCCGGTGCTTCTCCGGGCTCTCCCGTGCGATCGGGGACCCAGAGCGAATCTTCCGGCATCGTTGGTGGGTCACGTGACGAGCATAGAGATGACTGGTGACCAGATGGTCACCAGTCATCTCTATGATCGTCGGAGGCCCGGGCGCGATGTGATGACATCACGCCCGGGCCTCAAATGTAAACAAAGCCGCCATTGCGGCTGTAAGTATGAGATCAGTGAAAAAATTTTCATTGATCTCATGCTTTCCAGCCTGGAGGAGAGATGTGGGGTCTTATTGACCCCGCATCTCTCAATAAAGAGGACCTGTCACACACATTCCTATTACAAGGGATGTTTACATTCCTTGTAATAGGAATAAAAGTGATAAAAAAAAAAAAAAAAAGTAAAATAATTGTAAAAAAAAAAAAAAATAAGTAAAAAAATAAATAAATAATTAAAACGCCCCTATCCCCGGTAGCTCGCGATCAGAAGCCCACATATGTAAACGCTGTTCAAACCACGCATGTGAGGTATCGCCGCGTGCGTTAGAGCGCGTGCAACAATTCTAGCACTAGACCTCCTCTGTAATTCTAGCCTGGTAACCTGTAAAAAAATTAAAGCGTCGCCTATGGAGATTTTTAAGTACCGAAGTTTGGCGCCATTCCATGAGTGTGCGCAATTTTAAAGCGTGACATGTTAGGTATCTATTTACTTGGCGTAACATCATCTTTCATATTTTCCCCAAAAATTGGGCTAACTTTACTGTTTTGTTATTTTTTAATTCATGAAACCATTTAAAAAAAAAAAAAGGCGTTTGAAAAATTATTGCGCAAATATTGTGCAAGAAAAAAAGTTGCAATGACCGTCATTTTATTCCCTAGGGTGTCTGCTAAAAAAAACATATATAATGTTTGGGGGTTCTGAGTAATTTTCTAGCAAAAGAATGATGATTTGTACATGTAGGAGAGAAGTGCTAGAATAGGCCCGGTATTGAAGTGGTACAAAAAGCACTGTATGGAAGTGGTTAAAGAGCACGGGTGACAGGGGGGATCCTTGAGGGACTCCGCAAGAAATTGCGCGAGTTTCAGAGGTGAAGGCTCCTAGTTTCACTATCTGGGAGCGATTTTCTAGGAAGGATGCAAACCAGGGTAGGTCAGGGTCTGCAACTCCTGCTACTTCTTTAGGGCGGATGAGTAGAGTTTTGTGGTCTACTGTGTCGAACGCTGCACTGAGATCCAGCAGTACCAGAAGACATGATTCCCCATCATCTGCAGCTTCCAGGGCGTCATCCCATATTTTGAGAAGGGCTGTTTCTGTGCCATGGCCTGGGCGGAAGCCTGATTGTAGTGGATCCAAGAGTTTGTGGGAGTCCAAATGGAGTTGTAGCTGTTGTACTACTGCTTTCTCCATGATCTTTGAGATGGTGTTGAGGCTTGTTACCGGTCTGCAGTAGTTTGGGTCTTTTGGGTCGAGGTTGGGCTTCTTTAGGAGGGGTTTGACTATGCCTTGCTTGAGGGAGGTCGGAACAATACCTTCTTTGAATGATTGATTTATGAGATGTGTTATGGTGGGTGCCAGAATGTTTGTACATTCTTTCAGGAGTTTTGTGGAAATAATGTCATTTGGTGATGTGCTGTCTCTGAGACTTCTGATGATGTTTTTGTCTACGGTTATCGCGACCAGCGAAAATTGAATCGATTGTATATTGGTTTCCTCTTCTTGTTTAGGCTGAGTGAGGTTGGTTGTTTTTTTCTGTTGAATTATTTCTCTAACGTTTTCGATTTTGTCGATAAAAAAATCCGATAGTTCATTGCAGAATTTCTGATATTCGTTTGCTGTAAGGGTTCATAGTTTGAGCGACTAGTCTGAAGAGTTCACGAGGTCGGTTTAGGGCATTTGAGATGGTGTTTGAGAAATGTTATTTTTTTGCTTTGAAGATCGCTTTGTGGTATTTCTTAGTGAGTGCTTTGTAGTTAATGTGGTTTTCCTTTGTTGGGTTTCTTCTCCAGGCTCCTTCAGCTCTTCTGCGTTCTTGCTTCAGTAGAGTAAGAGTGTCATTAAACCATCCCGAATTGTTTCTGCGGATGGGTGCTCTACGTCTCGGAGCGACTATGTCTGCTGTTTGTAGTAATGCTTTGTTTAAGGAGTTGAGTGTTTGTTCCGTTGAGTGGTTCTGATTTAGCGTTCCTATTTTTTTTGATAGTGTAATTTTGAAGAGTTCCGAGTGTAGTTTCTTCTCAGATCTTGTCCAATGTGTTGTTATTGAGCAGGGATGAGCCGAACACCCCCCTGTTCAGTTCGCACCAGAACCTGCGAACAGACAGAATGTTTGCGTGAACTTTAGTACCCTATTAAATACAATGGACTCGAACGTTCGAAATTTAAAGTGCTAATTATAAAGGCTAATATGCAAGTTATTGTCCTAAAAAGTGTTTGGGGACCCGGGTCCTGCCCCAGGGGACATGTATCAATGCAAAAAGAAGTTTTAAAAAACGGCCGTTTTTTCGGGAGCAGTGATTTTAACAATGCTTAAAATGAAAAAATAAAAGTGAAATATTCCTTTTAAATTTTGTACCTAGGGGGTGTGTATGATATGCATGTAACGTGGCGCATGTTTCCCGTGCTTAGAACTGTCCCTGCACAAAGTGTCATTTTTGAAGGAAGAAAAGTCATTTAAAACTCACTCGCGGCTATTAATGAATTGTCGGCTCCCGGCAATACATACTAAAGTCATTGATAAAAATAAAAAAAAAGCGTGGGGGTCCCCCAGAATTCAATTACCAGGCCCTTCAGGTCTGGTATAGATATTAAGGGGAACCACGCCGCAAATTAAAAAAAAATGCGTGCGGTTCCCCCAAATATCCATACCAGGCCCTTCAGATCTGGCATGGGTTTTAAGGGGAACTCCACCCCAAATTTTTAAAAAAATGGCGTGGAGTCCCCCCAAAAATCCATACCTGACCCTTATCCGAGCACACAACCTGGCAGGCTGCAGGAAAAGAGGGGGGACGAGAGAGCGCCCCCCCTCCTGAACCGTACCAGACCACATGCCCTCAACATGGGGAGGATGTCCCCATGTTGATGGGGACAAGGGCCTCATCCCCACAACCCTTGCCCGGTGGTTGTGGGGGTCTGCGGGCGGGGGGCTTATCGGAATCTGGAAGACCACTTTAACAAAGGGGACCCCAGATCCCGCCCCCCCCTATGTGAATTGGTAAGGGGTACATTGTACCTCTACCATTTCACGAAGAAAGTGTCAAAAAATGTAAAAAAAACACACAAACACCTTGGAAAAGTCCTTTTATTAAAAAATAAATAAATAACTATTCCAGCGGTGAAATCCAGTGTCCCACGGCGATCCGATGTCCAGCGCTGTCCGTCATTGGCTGAGCCTGAGCGGACCTGATGGGGAACTTCCTCTGCAGTCTATTACATGTATAGACCCGCCCCTTCTAAAGTTCCCCATCAGGTCCGCTCAGCCAATGACTAGGTGTAAGGCTGAGGACCTGATGCGGAACATGAGAAGGGGCGGGTCTATACATGTATTACACAGTGAAGGAAGTTCCCCATCAGGTCCGCCCCCTCGGTATGTCAGACCCCGCCTACGTCATTGGCCTGAGCGGGGAACTTCCTTTAGTGTGTAACTTAAATTTACACAGTGAAGGAAGTTCCCTATCAGGTCCGCTCAGTTTAATGACGTAGGCGCGGTCTGACATACCGAGGGGGCGGACCTGATGGGGAACTTCCTTCACTGTGTAATACATGTATAGACCCGCCCCTTCTCATGTTCTGATACCCCTTACTAATTCACATAGGGGGGGGGCGGGATCTGGGGGTCCCCTTTGTTAAAGGGGTCTTCCAGATTCAGACCCCCACAACCACCGGGCAAGGGTTGTGGGGATGAGGCCCTTGTCCCCATCAACATGGGGACATCCTCCCCATGTTGAGGGCATGTGGCCTGGTACGGTTCAGGAGGGGGGGTGCTCTCTCGTCCCCCCTCTTTTCCTGCAGCCTGCCAGGTTGCGTGCTCGGATAAGGGTCAGGTATGGATTTTTGGGGGGACTCCACGCCATTTGTTTTAAAATTTGGGGTGGAGTTCCCCTTAAAACCCATGCCAGATCTGAAGGGCCTGGTATGGATATTTGGGGGAACCGCACGCATTTTTTTTTAAATTTGCGGCGGGGTTCCCCTTAATATCTATACCAGACCTGAAGGGCCTGGTAATTGAATTCTGGGGGACCCACACGCTTTTTTTTAAAATTTTTTATCAATGACTTTTGTATGTATTGCCGGGAGCCGACAATTCATTAATAGCCGCGAGTGAGTTTTAAATGACTTTTTTTCCTTCAAAAATGACATTTTATGCAGGGGCAGTTCTAAGCACGGGAAACATGCGCCACTTTACATGCATATCATATACCCCCCAGGTACGAAATTTAAAGGAATATTTCGCTTTTATTGTTTCACTTTAAGCATTATTAAAATCACTGCTCCTGAAAAAACGGCTGTTTTTAAAACTTCTTTTTGCATTGATACATGTCCCCTGGGGCAGAACCCGGGTCCCCAAACACTTTTTATCCACTTGTCCCCCGCCCACTGTCAATTGACGGCGGGCGGAGGATACTCTCGTTCTGGGAGGATGTCATATGACGTCCTCCCTTTAAAACGAGCTAGGAGGCGCGCGCTCGCCGCGTTCACAAGGCCCCCGGTGCGCGTGCCCGGCGGCCGCGATTGCCCGGGAAACGAGCAGGAAAGTGGATCTCTGTGTGTAAACACAGAGATCCACGTCCTGTGAGGGAGAGGGGACTGATGGTGTGTCCCTTGTACATAGGGACAACCATCGGTCACCTCCCCCAGTCAGTCACCTCCCCCCACAGTAAGAACACATTGAGGGAACATATTTAACCCCTTCCCGCCCCCTAGTGGTTAACCCCTTCCCTGCCAATCACATTTATACAGTAATCAATGCATTTTTATAGCACTGATCGCTGTATAAATGTGAATGGTCCCAAAAATGTGTCAAAAGTGTCCGATGTGTCCGCCGCAATATCGCAGTCACAATAAAAAATCGCAGATCGCCGCCATTACTAATAAAAAAATAAAAATGCTATAAATCTATCCCCTATTTTGTACACGCTATAACTTTTGCGCAAACCAATCAATACGCGCTTATTGCGATTTTTTTTTTTTTACCAAAAATATGTAGAAGAATACGTATCGGCCTAAACTGAGGAAAATGTTATTTAAAAAAAAAAAAATGGGTATTTATTATAGCAAAAAGTAAAAAATAGTGTTTTTTTTTCCAAACTGGACGCTCTTCTTTTGTTTATAGCGCAAAAAATAAAAACCGCAGAGGTGATCAAATATCACCAAAAGAAAGCTCTATTTGTGGGAAAAAAAGGACACAAATTTCGTTTGGGAGCCACGTCGCACGACCGCGCAATTGTCATTCAAACTGTGACAGCGCTGAAAGCTGAAAAATGGCTTGGGCAGGAAGGGGGTTTTCGTGCACAGTAGAGAAGTGGTTATGACAATAACTTGCATATAAGCCTTTATAATTAGCACTTTATATTTCTCCCATAGACTTTTCGAATTTGCCGCGAACACCCCAATTTGTTCGCTGTTCGGCGAACGGGCAATGACTCGAACTCGAAGCTCATCCCTATTAATGAGTGTTTCGGTTTCAGGGAGATGGAGTTGGTGGTGATTTTAAATTTGATAGCGTGGTGGTCTGTCTATGGTAACGACATGTTGTCCAATGTGTTGATGTCCATATTTTGTTTAAAAATGAGGTCAAGAATGTGACCCGACCCATGCGTGGGGGCATTTATCAATTGCTGCAGACCTAGTTCTTCCAGTTGGTTGATGCAGGAGGTGGCGATGGGGTCCTGAGTGGAGTTAGCCCAGAGGTTGAAATCCCCAAGTAATAGTAAGTTTTTGGTTTTCAAGGTGTATGTCGAGAAGAATTCGGTGAAGGGTGTGAGGAGATTTGTCTTTGGTCCTGGTGGTCTGTAGCATAGGAGTATGTGGATGGTGTCTTGAGAGGTGTTTGAAGATGCAAAGTGAGTGTGTCCATGAAAGGCAATGAGTTCTGTATCGTCGGTTTAATGAGAGAGAGGTGAGATTTGAAGATCACTGCTAGGCCTCCTCCTCGTTTTCCTATTTTGTGCTCGGTTGGGATGGAGTAGTTCTCAGGCACCAATTCTGTTAGGATGGTGTTACAATCAGGTCTTAGCCAGTTTTCCGTGATAAAGAGGCAATCTATGTTGTTTTGGGTGATGAAGTCCCCAGAGTTCTCCCTTACATCAGAGTCTGCAGAGTCCCCACCCTTACAGTGAAAGGGAACTCTGCAAGTTCAGATGTAAAAGGGGATCCCTGTAGCCTCTGATGTAAAGGGGGACTCTTGTTATTAACTTCATATGATTAGAAATGTTATATTTATTAGCAAAATATATGTATTAAAAAAATTGCTGTGCACCGCTAAAGTGTTCGGGTTTGACTTAAAGAAAAGGTGGCAACCCTAACTGATGATCACTGATAGGTGGTACTGATGGGCACTGATAGGCAGCATGGATAGGTAGCACTGATGGGTGGCACTGATGGGCATTGGGCAGCAATGATGGGCATTGATGGGCGGCACTGATAGCCAGCAATGACTGGCATCACTAATGGGCACTGATTGGTGGCAGTGATTGCTGGCACTGGTGGGCACTGATTGCTGGAACTGGTGGCACTGTATTGTAATCAGGGCACTGATGATCAGTGCCCCGATTACATGTCTGGATGTCCCCTGCGAGGAGATGCTGCTGATCGGCTCTCCTTGTCACACACTCTGTCAGTGTGAGGTGATGAGAGCCGATTACCAGCATCTCCGTGTTTACATGTGATCGGCTGTGATTGGACACAGCCGATCACATGGTTAAAGAGTAGTGGCTCTTTACAGAGTTTGGGGTCGCGCCGTGTCCTAGCAACACGGCGCAACCACAATCACTGTGTTGCGCCCGAGCGGTTTTTCTGGGACGGCGTTGTAGAACGAGAGTCGCACTGCCCCTCCTTCATTTGACAGTGGGCAGGCTGCAAGCGGTTAAGGAAGCTCATCCAATATGAATCAGACATGATGCATTTTTTTTTTGTGGAACTAAAGTAAAAAAAAAAACATTGCTGAATTTTACGTCAGAAGAGACTTTGTGGGAGCCAATGTGTAAAAAATGATCTAGGTAAATATATCAATCATTTGCAAAAGCTTCACAAATTCCTCACCGTGCATTTACAAATAACGGAAAATTAATTTCATATACTTACCGTAATTTTCCTTTCCTGATGGACTCCATGGCAGCCTACGTGTGGGTTAATCCCGCCTCTCATACCTCATAGGACCCTACTCCCATAAATCTTTGCTTCTAGCCAGAGACCGTGTTCCGTAATATAGCCTACTCCAGCAATGGGAGGGAACTCCTGCTGCCATGGAGTCCATCAGGAAAGGAAAATTACGGTAAGTATATGAAATAAATTTTCCGTTTTCCTGACAGACTCCATGGCAGCCTACGTGTGGGAAATGACTAGCCAAACACACCCGGGTGGGCAAATGCTGGTTAAAGAAAAAAAATGGTTTAATTGACACCGTCAATAGATAAGACATGTAAACCAAAATTAACTGAAGACAAAGACGCCGGTTCTACACAATAGTGCGTCATAAATGTGTTTATCGACGACCATGAGGCCGCTTTGCAGATCACTTCTGGGGAGACATGACGGGCGGCCGCCCATGATGTGGAGACGCTCCTGGTGGAATGAGCGGTCACTGCCTCTGGTGGAGCCAGACCCTTCGCTTCATACGCCCCTTGGATGGCCTGAACGATCCAGGCTGCGATGGTTCTGGAAGAAGCACGCACACCTTTGTTTTTCCCTTGAAAGAAAATGAACAGATGATCCGATTGGCGAAACGATTTTGTGGCTTCCAGGTATTGTTTCAAGACTTCTCCCACATCTAAAGGATGGACATTATAGTTCTCAGGTGACCGGAAGGTAGGAAGAACGATTTCTTGATTCTCATGAAAAACCGATGTTACCTTAGGATTTGACCCAAGCATGGGAATCATAACTACACGATCCGGAAAGAAGGTCAGGAATGGTTCTTTGGAACCTAGGAAACCAATTTCAGAAACTCTTTTAGCCGATGTTATTGCTACAAGGAAGACCAATTTGAGGGTGAGCTCCTTGATAGATAGTTGACCCGTGTGATGTCCTTCTCTATCTGAGAAGAAATCCAAGACCAGAGGAAGGTCCCATTTGGAAAATCTTGGTTTCCTCTGAGGTCTGAGCCTTATAGCTCCTCTGAAGAATTGTCTGACAAGAGTGTGTCTAGCCCAGGATATTCCAGTAAAGGCCGAGATAGCCGAAATCTGCACTCTTAGGGAACTAACTGACAGGGCCAGATCCAGGCCTGTTTGGAGAAAACCTAGAACGTCTTGTATCCTGGGTTCGTCAGGAGAACCCTCAACCATAGAAATATAGTCTGTGAATCTTTTCCAGATCCTTTGATATACTTTATTGGTATTAGGCCTTCTGGCATTCAACAATGTAGAAATTGCTCTGCTTGGGCAACCTAATGCCTCTAGCCTTCCCCTCTCAAAAACCAAGCCATCAGACGGAGATGGGATGGGCATGGATGAAGAGCTATTCCCTGGGCCAGGAGATCTGATCTGGCTGGGAGGGGAAATGGACTCTGGAAGCTCAGCTGTAACAGGAGAGGAAACCATGGCCTGTTGGGCCAGTATGGAGCTATTACCACAATTTCGGCCTTCTCCCCCCTGAGTCTCGATAGGAACCGTAGAATGACGGGTACCGGGGGAAAGGCATACGCTTTGTTGAATCTCCACTGATCCGTCAGAGCATCCACCCCGAAGGCCTGGGGACAACGACCTCTCGTGTAATATTTCGTTAGTTTGAAATTGCACGGGGAGGCAAATAGATCTACTTCTGGTACAATTCCTAGGGATAGGACCCAATTGAAAACTTCTGTGTGAAGAGACCACTCGTTGTTGTCGAGGGTTGTTCTTGAGAGAAAATCCGCCTGTAGGTTCTGAGATCCGGGAAGATAGACAGCCGTCAGGTTCGTTAGATTTTTCTGGGCCCATGTCATAATTGGTTCTACCTCCCTCAGTAGAGAGAGACTGCGAGTGCCTCCCTGTCTCTTGATATAGGAGACTGCTGACGTGTTGTCCATCCTTAGGAGAACCGAGGTACCCTTTATCAGGTGAAGAAAGGTTTGTAGAGCACAGAAGGCTGCTCGGATCTCCAGTACGTTGGACACTATCCTTCTGGACGGGAAGTCCCATTTCCCCTGAGCTACTTCCTGCATGCAGAGAGCTCCCCAGCCTCTTTTGCTGGCATCCGTCGTGATTGTGACCCAGGAGATGGGGGCTATGGAATGACAGTTGAGAAGATTCTTCCGTAGTAGCCACCAGGGAAGGCTTTCCCGCATGGACGGAGTTATCCGTATCCAATGGTCGCGAAATCCTGGCTCCCACTGCTGGAGAAAACCCTTTTGAAAAGGGCGCATCTTCCATTGAGCCCATTTCACCATTGGGGCTGTGGATACCATGGTACCTATTATCCTGAGGCACTGTGAAGCTTTGAGGAGAGGAGAGGCCATTGCCTGACGAATCCTGTCTCGAACCACTGGGATCTTCTCCAGGGGTAAGGAGATGGTACTTTGTATCGTATTGAATTGAGCGCCGAGAAAAACCAGAGATTGCGTAGGTACCAACTGACTTTTCTCTTTGTTCAATAGCCAACCGAATTCTGTCAGCGTGGAGATGACCTGAGACTGATGTACTAGAAGTTGCTCCCTGTTTTGGGAAAGTAATAGCAGATCGTCCAGGTAGTGATGTAGCCGGATTCCTCTGGTCCTGATTAGAGCTACTACAGCCAATAAGAGCTTCGAAAACACTTGCGGCGATGTTGTAAGCCCGAACGGGAGACATACGAACTGGAGGTGAGTATGGCCTACTGCAAACCGTAGGTATTTTTGAAATTCCACAGCTATCGGGACGTGAAAGTAAGCGTCCTTCAGATCGATGGATACAAGCCAGTCGCCTGGCTGAACTGTCTGACGTATGGTGAGTAATGACTCCATTCTGAATTTCTCCTTTTTGATGAAGGCATTTAGATGAGTCAGATCTATCACTGGCCTCCAAGAGCCGGTCTTTTTTTGAACCATGAATAGGGGTGAGTACATCCCTTGGAATCTTTCGTCTGTTGGTACATGTATGGCGGCACCTTGGGCCACAAGAGTGTCTGTGTAAGAGAGAAGTATTTGTCTCTTTTCTTCCGAGCAGGGTAGTACTGTGGGTACGAACTGAAGTGTGGGTGGACTGACAAACACCCAGGAGTGACCTGAAGAGACTGTTTTGACAGTCCAGAAATCTTTTATCGAGGCTGCCCAGACGTGTCTGAACTGAAGTAGCCGAGCACCCACTTGTTCCGTCTGGGCCGACCCAATATCAAAAGGACTTAGGGGCCTCCCGTCCGCCTGAAGAGGCTACTTTTGTGGATCTTTGACCAGAAGGCTGATTTCTTCTCCAGTTCTTTCTGAATTCTCGACCTGGCCTATAATGGCGAGCATCTCTTGCACGATCCTGGTCTTGTCTCTGTTGAGGTCTTTTTTGACTGAAAAAACGACGATCCTGAGGAAGGAACCCTGACTTACCCCCTGTGGCACGGGTGATAGCGCTGTCAAGCTTATTCCCAAAAAGGGAAGATCCTTGAAAGGGGATCCTGCACCAAGCCTGTTTGGAGGCAGGATCAGCTACCCAAGGACGTAGCCACAAGGCACGTTTAGCGGTAACGGAGGAGAGCATGACACGTGCCACCAGGCGAATAATATCAAGGGAAGCCTCCCCCAAAAACATCGACGCCATTCTTAGTTCATGGATCGGCATGCTTCCGGCTAACTCCACAGAGACATTTGTTAAGGAAGAATCCACTTCATCTGTCCAGGCCTCCATTGCTTTGGACAGGGTTGCAAGGGCTAATGCTGGCTTACAGGCCATACCCGCAGTGATATATATACGTTTAAGGTCCGTATCTATTTTTCTTTCCAAGCCATCCCTGAAGGAAACAGAGTCCTCTAGTGGAAGGGTAACATGTCTCACCAACCTCATCAAGGCTGCATCAATCAGGGGAGCTGATTCTAGATGTTTCACATCTTCATTTTTGAATGGGTACATCTTTGCGATTTTGGAAAGTAATGAATTTTTTCTTTCTACGCCAGTCCATTCATCTGTAATAATATCCCCAAGTTCACCCAAAAAGGGGAAATTTGGGCGCTCCTTCTTAAGTTGTTTGAAGTACTTCCTTTGTTTAGAAGGAGCTTCTATTGGTTCATCCCATTTTAAAGCGTCTTTGACTGCTTTGATCAAGTCTGGGACTGAAGAGAAATCAAATCCTGTGGTATTGCTGACCTCTTCAACATCACAATGTGAAGATTCGCTTGAGGAGCAATCATGCCGAGAAGGACCCGGGATTTCGTGGTCATCCTGCACCAGAACTGGTGCTGGGTCAACAGGAGGAATGGTGGTACGGCTGGAGTCAGTCTTGTTCAGGGATTCCTGGACCACTCTTCTGACTAGTGCCTCCACTTGGTGGTCTCCACCTTCTCTCTCTCCTACTGCTCGGGAATAACATGGCTCACAGAGGGATTTACCTTCTGGGACTTGAGCCCTACAACCCCAGCAGACTCTCTTCTCAGAACGGCTAGAATGGCGGTGAGAGTGGTGTCTAGACCTAGACCTGGGCTCCTTACTATGATGTCTGGAGGACGATCTATGATGTCTAGCACTAGAAGAATGTTGATGTGTTTTAGATTTAGCATTATCTTCGCGTGCTGAGTGTCTATTTTCAGACCTAGAGGGGCTGATAAAGAAAAGACAGGAAGAAAGAAATACATTGGCTCATGTAAAGAACCCAAAAACTGCTAAGCAGAAGAAAGAAAAAAAAAAAAACAATTTCTACCTGCAGCGCAAGGGTTGGCCACTGGGGGGGCGGTGAGACGTCCATAGCTCAAGCTTGGAAAACTGCAAAAAATGTAACCATACAATAAATATAGGGAAGGAAAGTCTGATATCAGCCATCCCTGTAATAAGACAGGTTTTCCTACCTTCACCACGTGGAAACGAAGCACCGGGAAGTAGCTGTCTGAGCCTGCAGGACATCCCAAGTTATAGCTGTATCTGACAGCTATTTAAACTTGGCGCCGACGATGACGTCACCGCGCCCCCAGCGTGAAACGGCGGAGCTCGTGCGCATGCGCGAACGCCGCCGCGATCCGAATTGCGCATGCGCGAACCAAGCCTCGTTCTCGGACGAGGAACACTGCGATGCATACAACCCGGAAGAGGAGGCTAAATGAAACGCAGATGCGCTCCAGCCGCCATAGAGCCGAGGGAGACCGGACAACAACAACACACAAATACTGCTGCCATATTAATTAATAAGCGATGCATACGATACCACTCAGCACGATCCTGATCCAGCCTGGAACATAGGAGCCATCTCTCCACTGCACGACCTGGGCGTTTTTCTTAATGGGCCTCCTGCTAATAGCTAGGACGTTTGGCCAATTTGCCGCTTGCCCACCAGTGGCCGGGTTAGTAAGCTCTTCATGGCACCGCAAAAAACTGTCGCCCGCATCCACCCTGCTAATAGCTGGGCTTGTTGGACCTCCAAACAGAACCGCCATAAACTCGTGCAACCAGGACTGAATCTTCCATGAAAACTTCTTTAAGGTAAGAAAGCACACCTTGGTCCTAGGAGGAGGACAAAAAAGGAACACGGTCTCTGGCTAGAAGCAAAGATTTATGGGAGTAGGGTCCTATGAGGTATGAGAGGCGGGATTAACCCACACGTAGGCTGCCATGGAGTCTGTCAGGAAATGTATTTTTTTCCCCAGGACTATCAGTGCCATCTAGTGGCAATAATGTAGTTCTTTTTTTTTTAATTGAGGAAGGAGACAACAGGAAGTGAGAGGAAATCTACCCCTAGAAAGGGAAATTCTCTCCTGAAAGAGTTAATATGGGAAAAGGTGTCTCCTCTCCACTGATGCTTTATCACCAATCCTTGTTTCACTAAAAACCCCACATTTTCAAAAAACATTTGTCATTGGGACGGAAAGTGAGGTGAAATGTTCTGAAGAGGTGCACAGACAGCAAAACAAATGTTACAGGGGTGATAACCCTTCCCTATGTTCTCCAAAAAGCTTAAAAATAGATTTTTTGGCTGGGGTTACACTTTAAAAATTTACCAGTTCAAAATTACAAACAGATTCTACGTAGCAAAAAATCTACAGTCCCTGTCTTGTTTGCACCGCCTGTATACTGCTGTTCAGAGTATATAGGGCCTGGGGGCCCCACGCCTTTCCTTTTTTTAATTTGGGTGCGGGATTCCCCTTAATATCCATACAAGACCCAAAGGGGCTGGTAATGGGCTGGGGGGGGGGGTACCCATGCCATTTTTCTCAATTATTTTCATCCATATTGCCGGAACCAGACATTACATTAAAGACGCAAGCAGTTTTAAATGACTTTTTTTCCTTTAGAAATGTCATTTTGTGCAGGTACAGTTCTAAACACGGGAAACACGTGCCATTTACAGGCATACTATAGACACCCCCCTGGTACGATATTTAAAGGAATATTTACCTTATTTTTTTTCACTTTATGCATCATTAAAATCACTGCTCCCGAAAAACGCCCATTTTTAAAACTTCTTTTTGCATTGATACATGTCCCCTGGGGCAGGACTCGGGTCCCCTCCCCAAACCCTTTTTAGGACAATAACTTGCATATTAGCCTTTAAAATGAACACTTTTGATTCCGAACGTTCGAGTCCCATAGACTTTAACGGGGTTCGATAGTTCGCGCAAACTTTCGGTCCGTTCGCAGGTTCTGGTGCGAACCGAACCGGGGGGGGGGGGGGGGTGTTCAGCTCATCCCTAGTGCCCACCTACAGCAGTTAGCTCAAAAGACGAAAAGAGCCAGGAAAGCCACAGCGGAATCCTAAACTGTTGCAGAGGGCACTCACTGCTGTTTCTGAACGACCAGACAATCCGCTCCCATGGACCTCAAGTGCCTGGCCGTGGAGAGTTGGTGCTTACCAGCCCTCTGGAGCCCAACATAGACGCCACTAAAACCCGAAGCCCATCAAGAAGGGGGCGCGAATACAGACGACAGGACAAACTATCTACCCTACTTCAGGTAGATTCCCTGACAAACTAGTGGGGCCTTCTCCCTTCGTGTCAATTCATGTAGAAGGCATCTATACAAAGGCCCTTCTGGACACGGGGACTATACTCTGCTATAGAGAGACTTTTACGACCGGCACCCTCAACACTTACCCCTTCAGAAATTGGAGGAACTGAAGATATGGGGAATTGAAACCCCAAATTTCCCATATGATGGATAATTACCGATCAAGTTGACTTTTGACCCCTCTGTGACTGAACCAACAGAAACGTTTGATACCTTAGCCATTGTATGCCCTCGCCCATCAGGAGCCAATAAGAGTTCTCTGATAATAGGAATGAACACTGACCTTGTCAAAAGGCTGCTGACTCCTCTTGTATTGAAGTCTGACACCCCAAGCAAAGGCATACACCCTGTACAAGTGTATCAGCATCTAGTCGAAGAACATAGAGCCCCAGCTGAAGGAGTAGGGAAGATTTGTCGATTGGACAGAAGTGAGAAGATGCTACAACCTGAAGAGGTGGGGTGTCTACAAGCTTCAGTCAAGCTCAATTGGGGACAACCGGGCCCCTTTGTTGTCCTTGAAGCTGACCGCCAGGGAGAGGACACAGGAGTGGAGGTAATCCCAGAACTGAAGTCATATTAATCTGCAACGGAGTCGTGGGAAGATCCCTGTCAGCATCCGGAATGTTACGGCTTCGCCGTTAAAACGGCGAGCCCGAATGCTGTTAGGACAAGTAAATCCAGCCACCCCAGTCTCACGATCTGATTTGGGGAAGGGAGAGAAAGACGGAATCTCCATAGAACAGTTTTACCCACAAAACACCACACTATCACCTGAGTGGAAAGAAAAGGTCAAAGCCAAGCTTGTGAGATGGCAGAATATGTTCTCGAAAGATGAGTTTGATGTGGGGTGTGCGAAAAGTGCCCAGCACCGGAATCGCCTTCAGGAAGACAAGCCATTCATGGAAAGAGTCAGACCCTTTGGGGAAACTAGAAGCTTTATGTGAGCAGCTGGCAGAATTGAAGAGATCAGGCATCATCAGGGAGTCTAGAAAAAGATTTGACTCCCATGAAATATCATGTACATTGCCACCATCCCCAATGAATGAACAAAAGAGTTTAACCTAAAAAAAATGGGATTTTAAGGGCAATGAAAATAAAGGTAAAAAATATAAAGAAAAAATATAGAAAAATATAATTTATTACAAATCCAAAAACAACATAGATCACCATAAAGTGATAAACACTTAAAAACAAGTTTACATAGATATTACATAGCCATATAAATATAAAAATGGAATCCTGGCGATGATGAGGCTGCTAAAGATTTAGCAGCCTCATCATCGCCAGGATTCCATTTTTTGGGGTTCTATACAGTCATCATTCTTTGTGATTTATATGTAATATCTATGTAAACTTGTTTTTAAGTGTTTATCACTTTATGGTGATCTATGTTGTTTTTGGATTTGTAATAAATTATATTTTTCTATATTTTTTTCTATATATTTTTTACCTTTATTTTCATTGCCCTTAAAATCCCAATTTTTTGAGGTTAAACTCTTTTGCGTGTGTGTGTACGAGGCTTTCAGGTTTCTCATCGGGAAATCTGCTAGGTTTCTCGACGAGAAAAATAAAGATCCTGCTCTCTATTTTCTCGTCGGGATTCTTGTCGGCCTGTTTCCCGACGAGAAACCTGAGCGTGTGTATACTTACCTGCCTCCATGGTGCGGTAGCTTCCAAGACATAGGTAGGGTGAATGGCGGCGACGGCATCGAATGTGACGAGCGCATGCTCGTCGTAGTCAATGACGTCACCGCGTTCGTGCCGGCACAAGATTTCTTGTCAAGAATCTCGTCAGGAAAAACTACAGGTTTTTTCCTGACGAGATTCTCGGCCATGTGTACTAAGCTTTAGGGTTTACATCCACTTTAATGTTAACTTTTTGAGCTGCATCTATATATACAGTGGGGCAAAAAAGTATTCAGTCAGCCACCAATTGTGCAAGTTCTCCCACTTAAAAAAATGAGAGAGGCCTGTAATTGTCATCATAGGTATTCCTCAACTATGAGAGACAAAATGTGGAAACAAATCCAGACAATCACATTGTCTGACTTTGAAAAAATTATTTTTGCAAATTATGGTGGAAAATAAGTATTTGGTCACCTACAAACAAGCAAGATTTCTGGCTCTCACAGACCTGTATCTTCTTCTTTAAGAGGCTCCTCTGTCCTCCACTCATTACCTGTATTAATGGCACCTGTTTGAACTTGTTATCAGTATAAAAGACACCTGTCCACAACCTCAAACGGTCACACTCCAAACTTCACTATGGTGAAGAGCAAAGAGCTGTTGAAGGACACCAGAAACAAAATTGTAGACCTGCACCAGGCTGGGAAGACTGAATCTGCAATAGGCAAGCAACTTGGTGTGAAGAAATCAACTGTGGGAGCAATAATTAGAAAATGGAAGACATACAAGACCACTGATAATCTCCCTCGATCTGGGGCTCCACGCAAGATCTCACCCCGTGGGGTCAAAATGATCACAAGAACGGTGAGCAAAAATCCCAGAACCACACGGGGGGACCTAGTGAATGACCTGCAGAGAGCTGGGACCAACGTAACCTAGGCTACCATCAGTAACACACTACGCTGCCAGGAACTCAGATCCTGCAGTGCCAAATGTGTCCCCCTGCTTAAGCCAGTACATGTCTGGGCCCGTCTGAGGTTTGCTACAGAGCATTTGGATGATCCAGAAGAGGATTGGGAGAATGTCATATGGTCAGATGAAACCAAAGTAGAACTGTTTGGTAGAAACACAACTCGTCGTGTTTGGAGGAGAGAGAATGCTGAGTTGCAACCAAAGAACACCATACCTACTGTGAAGCATGGGGGTGGCAACATCATGCTTTGGGGCTGTTTCTCTGCAAAGGGAACAGGACGACTGATCCGTGTACATGAAAGAATGAATGGGGCCATGTATCGTGAGATTTTGAGTGCAAACCTCCTCCCATCAGCAAGGGCATTGAAGATGAAACGTGGCTGGGTCTTTCAGCATGACAATGGTCCCAAACACACCGCCCGGGCAACGAAAGAGTGGCTTCGTAAGAAGCATTTCAAGGTCCTGGAGTGGCCAAGCCAGTCTCCAGATCTCAACCCCATAGAAAACCTTTGGAGGGAGTTGAAAGTCCGTGTTGCCCAGCGATAGCCCCAAAACATCACTGCTCTAGAGGAGATATGCATGGAGGAATGGGCCAACATACCAGTAACAGTGTGTGACAACCTTGTGAAGACTTACAGAAAACGTTTGACCTCTGTCATTGCCAACAAAGGATATATAACAAAGTATTGAGATGAACTTTTGATATTGACCAAATACAAATTTTCCACCATAATTTGCAAAAAAAAAATATTTCCAAATCAGACAATGTGATTGGATTTGTTTCCACATTTTGTCTCTCATAGTTGAGGTATACCTATGATGACAATTACAGGCCTCTCTCATCTTTTTAAGTGGGAGAACTTGCACAATTGGTGGCTGACTAAATACTTTTTTGCCCCACTGTATATATATACCGTATATACTCGAGTATAAGCCGAGATTTTCAGCCCTTTTTTTTTGGGCTGAAAGTCCCCCCCTCGGCTTATACTCGAGTCAGTGAAATTGAACATTGTAAATTGTACCTGAAAAAAATTGAGAGGCTGCGGCGTCCATCGTTTAAAACTCGCGGTCTCTTCCTGGTCCCTTCCGTGATAGGCGGAACTGTGTCTGCTGAGAATCGCCTATCACGAACTTTCTCTCATCCTCACCCATCCCAGCAGACACCGTGTTCAGTGTTCCGCCAATCACGGACGTCTGCTGGGAAACTGAGGATGAGAGAACGTTCGTGATAGGCGGAACTGTGTCTGCTTAGAAAACGCCTATCACGGAAGGGACCAGGAAGAGACCGCGAGTTTTAAACGATGGACGCCGCAGCCTCTCAATTTTTTTCAGGTACAATTTACAATGTTCAATTTCAATTTTAGGGACACAGTGAGGATGGGCACAGTGAGGTTGGGCACAGTGAGGATGGGCACAGTGAGGTGGCAATGGGCAGTGACAATTGGCTTAGTGAAGTTGCAATGGGCACAGTGAGGCGTGCAAATGGGCATTGTTGACCCTCTTCCACTCACAGTAGCTGCTGCATTCTCACCCTCGGCTTATACTCGAGTCAGTACGTTTTCCCAGTTTTTTGTGGTAACATTAGGTACCTCGTCTTATACTCGGGTCGGCTTATACTCGAGTATATACGGTATATATATATATACATATAGGAGCTTTTGTATCTGACAAAGAATTTGTATTTCTGTCAATCAAATTTTGAGATTCACAAACCTCTGGCGCGCAGCATACTGTGTGTAGCTCTGTCATAGGGCAATTCATTGATGTGTCTGCTGAGTTTTCGGTTGGAAGACTAAGCTGTTTCATGCACAAAGCTGAAAATATCTTCTATTCACTGTGCGTTTTTTTTTTTATAAAGTTAGCAACCATATAAATTACCATAACATTTCAGTTGAATGGAGTTGTTTCTATGATATATTTTTCACCATGCTGTTAAAAGCATAGCCGTGACCATGCTAAACAAGGAAATTGTCCTAAATTACATGGTAATTGGTTGTATGCAATCACATTTAAAGGAATAAACATGCAAAGTTTGCACTGGGGAAAACATTTGTTAGAAATATAATAAAGCAGCTTTTATTCAAACATGAGAGTCAGAGAATTTTATACAGTATTTAACCCAAATTTGAGCAAGCATAATTAAATCTGGTTGCTATGGACAACATCCCTGTTTTCAGTATTTTTGTTCTTTTTTTCTGTATCTAACAATGCCAGAAGATGGAATTGCAATAATTGACATGCTTTGAAGTTGGAGTAATGTTCAGAATTCTTCTATGTATGAGATGACCATGAAGTTAGCTGTGCTGTGCTGCCATTTTTTGCGATTCGGCACTGCGTTACTTTAACTGACAATTGCGCGGAAGTCTGACACTATACCCAAATGCAATTGATGTCCTTTGTTTTTTTCCCCACAAATAGAGCTTTCTTTTGGTGGTATTTGATCACCTTTTTTACTTTTTGCACTATAAACAAAAAAACAAAACAAAACAAAAAAAAAAATACTTTTTACTTTCTGTTATAAAACATATCCAATCAAGTGTAAAAATTCAAATGTCTTTATCAGTTTCGGCCAATATGTATTCTGCTACATTTTTTGGGTAAAAAAATCACAATAAGCGTATATTGATTGGTTTGCGTAAAAGGTATAGTGTCTATAAACTATGGCATATATTTATGGAATTTGTATTTATTTATTTTTAATTTTTTTAGCTTTCTTTTGGTGGTTTTGATCACCTTTGCATTTTTTTTTTTTCACTATAAACAAAAAAAGACCGGCAATTTTGAAAAAAAAAAAAATATATATTTTTTACTTTCTGCTATAAAACCTATCCAATACAAAATGTAAATAAATTCAAATGTCTTCATCAATTAAGGCCATTATGTATTCTGCTACATTTTTTTTGGTAAACAAATCTAGCGCACTCACCCCAGACTTTACCTGCTTTTCTTTACTTGGCTCCTCCGCAGGAAAGAATGGGGCACACCGCACTATCACCCAGTACCCTCCTGAATGGGGAGGTTGGGCGGTGTTAGTTTTCGGGCCTGCCTGCGGCTGGTGTTAGAATCCTCCTGAGCTGATCTCGCCTCTGCATTTAGCCAGAAACAAGTCCTTAATTCTCCCCAGTAAAGTAACTGTCCACACCAACTGAAAATCCAACCTTTGTATTTATTTCACCACGGATAACAAATAGTCTCTATGAGAGCAGATAGGTTGATACGAGACACAGGTCAGATAAAGTGGGAGGAGGTCCAGGCACGAACTTGATTTGGTTTCTCTTACTGTTCTGATTTCACGAACAGGTTTGGGCACACGGTCTCTGCCACAGACCGGGTGAATATGAAAAGTCACTGCCACTGACTTGTTGAAGTTGGTCACTGCCACTGACCTGGTGAATAGGGTTTTGCCCTATTTGGTCACTGCCACTGACCTGGTGTGCGTAGAGTCACTGCCACTATGACCTACAGAACATGCACTTCCTCCTTGAAGAAACTTGGCCCATGTCAAGGAGTAGAACCTCCCTCCGGAGAGTTACCAGAGGCCCCCACCATGACTCTGCGCTGGGTCTTAAGAAGGGGTCACCTCCCTGGCTTCCTCGAACCTGGATACGGGTCCCCTCGCAAGGCGGCACCCTGGGATCCCTCAATCCCTGGCGGAACCCAACCGAAGGCGCTGGGCTCCGGGCCTCCAAATTAGTACCTCACCCCAGACTGAAGGTGTCTGGGATGGAACAGGAACTCGGCCTCCGGGCCTAGGGCACCCGGAGACGACACACGCACCACCCAGGCTGAAGGTGACTGGGCACGACCCCTCTGGAAGATGGCCGCCCCTTTTTATACCCTCTCCCGACAGGCACAGCAGGTTCCCCGCCCCGCCGTCACTACTGCCGAGAGGGGACAAAAAAGGCACAGCCTTGTATCAGTGGTTCAACCCTGGCCTACGGCAACAGCACCACCTGTAGGCCACAGGGAACAGCACACCAATACTATCTCCCAGGGACAGAAATGGTCCAAGAAACCTAACAATTAGTGTATCTGAGCCTAATTACCACTCAGATACTCCCCCTAAATATAGCACCCCGCTACACATCCCCCTCACTTGATGGACACTGGTCCCCAGTGTCTGGAACCAACCTATGCCTCTCAGGCCTGAGTCAGCATAAGCCCGATCCAGAGACAGACTACCAAAAAAAACTTTAAAAAAACTGCTTGTTTGTGCCGGAACCTAATACGGGAAAGGAAAGGGACACACAGAAGGGAAAAAATAAATACACATGTGCATTAGGAAAAAAAAAACATTTTGAGGTCACATAAAATTTTCAATAAAATTTACATTTCCCTCCCGCTGCAATAACTAAGACCCACTCCATACTCAGCAGTCTTGCTCGGCGTTCACCTGCAGGGGAAACAAAAACACACCTAAAATAACATTAGTTGGAATGAAAAGATCCCTCCCGAGAGAAGAATCCCCTCCTTCCAATAAGTAAGCTGCATAATACTGATTGTCCTTTCAACCGTTGCACAACACCGCCACCTAGTGGTAGTGCCGCAATGAAATCACTGATGATGGCAAAATCCCCTTCTTCTTGAACTGTGGCCTTACTCTGTCTACAACCCCAAAGTCCTTGTTACCTTTATGGTGGGGAGAGAGGGGAGAACAAAAAACAAACAGCAACAGCTCCCGCTCCTCCAATGAGTAGAATCCCCTTTAATTAGGGCAAAGAGTTCCTGGGCTTTGAAAAGAGAGCGTACTCAAGAAAAAAAACAAAGAGTCTTGTCTCTTACAAGTAATAATGTGGGTCAGGCAACACCAGCAGCTTCCAATGTTTGTCAATTGTGTCTATATGGTACTCAACATTGTCCTTGTCCTTCCTACAAATGAGTACCTTGTCTGCATAGATTTGCCGACCCAACATCCAGGCAGCTTTACAGTCCTTAAACCTCTGAGTGGCCGCGGGTGAACATGAGAAGTATCTCCTGGCCTGGGGTACTTTGATATGTGTCCACACAAAGTCCTCGTACCACCGGTGTCTACAGGCCTCCACCTCGAACAAAAGTTCCTTTGGTAGGTACGGGTATTCCCACCCATACTCGCTGGCAACACTTTGATTAAAAAGTCTCTGTAAACGGGACAGTGATGGCATGGTAGCGCGGTCTCCCGCGCCAGGCAAGACGATAGCATCAGGGTGCCAAGGTACTTTAACTACCTCCGGACCAGTTGCAGGGGCCCGCAGTGACACCCGACTCGTCTCGGCTATTGAAGCAGGTGCCTCCAATGATGGAGGAGCAGGCAAGGGGACAGATCCCTCCTTAAGCTCGGAAGCCACCACCCGGGGTGTACTTTCCCCAGTAGACATGGGTGGGTCTCTGGACCTACAGGACAAGGATAGGGGCATCTTAACCCATCCCTTTCTCTCGAACAGTTCATCTATGGCGGTGTCATCACCCGCATCAGAGATGGACTCCAGATCGGAGGTGTCACATTCCTCCGCAGGAAGGCAACTCCTGGTGAAGGACAAGTCACCCCCTCTAGCTGATTCACGGACATGTGAATCCCCAGGGCTAGGGGCCTTTAACAGAGTCTCTTCCCCTGGCTTACCTCGGCTTGAAGAAGAACCAGGACGTCCGGGACTTTCCCTTCGGATTCATCCATTCTGAGTAAGTGCTGGGGCATCGCTCCACCACGGCCGCGGGAATCTGTTACGAACCCGATCTTCCTCTTGGGCGGTGGGAGAAAGGACTCTGTGGTAACCGAAGCAGCATCCTCCAGTCTCTCACTCGCTACAACGAGCTCCTCTGTGACTTCCTCTGAAGTCCCATCAGTGCGCACAGGGGTGGCTGTGTAAGCTCTGATTCCTCCTTCTGGAGTGGTGGCGCCCATAAGGCAATTGAGGTGAAAGGCCCAAGGCTTTTCCGTAGGTTGCTCGACCTCAAATAGGAACTCCTTACAGTTCTCGCATCGCCCGAATGGCTTTAGATGAACCACCAGTCCCAAGCAGCCGGGACAAATCACTCCGAGGGCCTCCACATCTTTACACACGTAGAGGGCAAATCGTCCCTGGGGCTTTAGCCGAATCCCTGTATCCGTTAACGAAGCAGCAAATGAAGTCATCTTCATGGAAGTAGTAGCCGGAACCCATGAGGCATGAGATGCCATGTTGTCCATCCGCTGCTCCATTGCGCACTGACCTTTTCGCGCCAAAGTCCCCACGTGCAACTCCACACATGGCCAGACTCCTCCCATCTCCTGCACCGTTCGCGGGCTTTCTGAATAGGCACGCCCACGAACTACGCAGTCAGGGTTCTCCTCGTGGCGCAGTTCTCAATATGGCCGACCTCCACGGAACTTCACTGGGGAATAAAGTTCAACTTCTGGGGGGGGTTTCACACTTTGCAACCGCAGACACATCCCGGACTCGAGCCCCCACGTCTAGCGCACTCACCCCAGACTTTACCTGCTTTTCTTTACTTGGCTCCTCCGCAGGAAAGAATGAGGCACACCGCACTATCAGCCCGTACCCTCCTGAATGGGGAGGTTGGGCGGTGTTAGTTTTCGGGCCTGCCTGCGGCTGGTGTTAGAATTCTCCCGAGCTGATCTCGCCTCTGCATTTAGCCAGAAACAAGTCCTTAATTCTCCCCAGTAAAGTAACTGTCCACACCAACTGAAAATCCAACCTTTGTATTTATTTCACCACGGATAACAAATAGTCTCTATGAGAGCAGACAGGTTGATACGAGACACAGGTCAGATAAAGTGGGAGGAGGTCCAGGCACAAACTTGATTTGGTTTCTCTTACTGTTCTGATTTCACGAACACGTTTGGGCGCACGGTCTCTGCCACAGACCAGGTGAATATGAAAAGTCACTGCCACTGACTCCAAGTTCGTACCTCACCCCAGACTGAAGGTGTCTGGGATGGAACAGGAACTCAGCCTCTGGGCCTAGGGCACCCGGAGACGACACACGCACCACCCAGGCTGAAGGTGCCTGGGCGCGACCCCTCTGGAAGATGGCCGCCCCTTTTTATACCCTCTCCCGACAGGCACAGCAGGTTCCCCGCCCCGCCACCACTACTGCCGAGAGGGGACAAAAAAGGCAGATTTTCTGTAGATTTTCGTCTTCAGATTTACCAATACCATATACAGTAATATGAGGTAAAACCTTAATGTCATTGAAAAAAACGTTGTTTTTCTCGACGTGATTCTTCTCAAGCCTGCCTTGCCTACACACTATCGTGAAAAAAAATGTTCGAGCAAAGCGCAGTGACGTACAACACGTACGATGGCACTATAAAGGTAAAGTTCCATTCGGATGGTGCCACCCTTCATGTTAGTAAAGTTTGTTGAGCGACGATTCGCACTTTTCAGCCTCGTGCTTTTCAGTCCGTTACAGCGCGACTAATGTGCTATCTCCATTACGAACGCTAGTTTTACCAGAATGAGCACTCCCGTCTCATACTTGATTCTGAGCATGCGCATGCGCATTTTTTTCACGTCTTTAAAGCCCACACACGGCCGTTTTTCATGACGATAAAAACGACGTTGTAAAAAACGACGTGAAAAATTAGAGCATGTTCCAATTTTTTCATGGCCGTTTTCCACGTCGTGAAAAATGCTCTGAAGCCCACACACGATCATTTTTAATGACCATTTAAAAAAAAAAAACATTTTTCTCGTCATTATAAACGGTCGTGTGTACACGGCATAAGAGTTTCAATTTGTATGCAATCCGGCAGGCCCTTGCACTATATGGTTTTGGTAAAGCTGAAGACAAAAATCTTCAAAAAATCTAATAGTGTGTATGGGGGTCTAAGGCCCCTTTCACATTACCGCAACTTCAAAGTTGCGCGATTTTGCCACAAACCAAGATTTTGCTGTGATTTCAGGGAATGCCTGTGAAAACTTGAGGTCTATGGACTTCAACTTGCATCAAAGTAGGACCAAAGTAGTACAAGGACTACTTTGAAGTCGGTGCGACTTGAAGTCGCACAAATATGAATGGTACTCATTGGAAATCATGAGGTACGACTTGTCATGCGACTTTGCAGTCCCATGTCGCAGGACAAGTCACACAAGTGTGAAAGGGGCCTAAGGGAAAACATGGATCCTTGTCCCTGCTTTACAGGAACACAGGATCCATGCTTTGCCTACTGACAGAATGGCAATCTGCCTCTAGTAAAACTGCTATAGGGTGGCCGTGAAGTGGTTAAGCAACAGCATGTGTTTGTAGCAGGTGATTGGGACCCTGGGCCTTGGTCTGTTTGGCCCTTGCAGAATTATAAAGTAAACCATGGACTGTCCAATAAGTGGTTCCCACAGAAAAACCACCAATGCAATATATTAAGTATAACATCATAGAAGTTATCAGATCTTAGACACTTCTTGGGTAGAAGCTACCTGGGTCTTGCAGATGCATCTTGGGATATTGATGTAGTTGAGCTTTCCAAAGCATTATGAAAACACAGATGAAGTTGTTTCCTTTTAGGCACTTTGCCTCTGGAGGAAAATCTGGACAGTATCAACTTGGAGAGATGGGAAGTGAGAAGGGATATGTCTGACTCATTCACTTGTATGTGCACATTTCGGCTTGAGTTACTGAACTCAGTGAACGGGCTTTTTCTACAAATCATGTGACTCATGAAAACATGAGAAAAGTAGCATAAAGCTTCTCCTGTTCATATGTAATATTCCATGTTTACCTGGCTGATTAAAAGAAGACAATATAAAGCGGTACTTCACCCAAAAGAGGAAGTTCCACTCTTCTTCCATCCCCCCCCCCTCCTTAACATTTGGGACATAATTTCTTGGGGGGTTTTGATAGGTACCCACTCCCCCACTTCGAGTCAGATTGCTGCAACAATCTAAGCGAGATTTCGGCCCCCCTCTTTCCCCCACAGCCATTTAGGACAAGTCACAGGCCCCAAAGAGCTGCGGACTAATCAAATAGCACAGCACGGCTTGCGCATGCACAGTGTGCAGCCGGAATGTGAAGCTGCAAACAGTCACAGCCAGCTGCCCACAGTTAATACACCGGCGCCAGGGACCAAAGCTTGGTGAAGAAACCGGCCGGGTGAGGACATCGCTGGATCCTGGGGCAGATAAGTATACTATTATTAAAAGTCAGCAGCTACAGTTTTTGTACCTGCTGACTTTTAATTTTTGAACTTTAGACTGGACAACTGCTGTAAGTCCTCTTGCACATGGCCATAAGGATCAGCGTATGGGTGTACAATGTGAAATACATCTTTTGTTGTGGCTCCTAGGAGCAGCAGTGGCGCATGCTTGCCCAGATTAATGCACTACCAAATACATTGTGTTCCCTTACCGCCAGTACAGTAACATTTTAAAATGTGAAAACTACGCTATGTACATTATACGCTACGTGCCATTTTCAGTAATGCATTCCTATGGGCAACAACACACTGCGTCTCTGGCTCCAGGCGCTGCAGCAACAAATATATTTTTACACTGTAAGATGCCTAAATGTTTGATTAATGAAAATATGTAGAAAACCAATACACATTTCCATTAAAATAGCATAAGCATGATATGTATAAAATCAATACTAAATGAAAATAATTACAGCAGTAAAAGAACGAGGGACTTTCTAGGACAACACCCAAGGACATAAATTCAACACATGAATATAATTATTTTTTTCAGATTTAATAATCGCATCTTATGAAAGTTTTAACAAAATCACATATGACGCACAATGCAATATTTCTTTTTTTTTTTGGCACACTACTAAGACCACTTGTAAGGTGTATCTAAAATGTTTGGTGAATGGTATCAGAAAACAGACAAAACAGAAGATACAAACAAATGACCTTTAAAATAATCGCCAACCTTCACAACATATGTGCCTCTAGACGAAGTCCTATGACGAAACGCGTAAGGCGGAGCTACGTCATACGCATACCACGCTGATCCGGAAGTACTGCTGGAACGCATTTGCAACGCATGCAGCGTTACCAGCTGGTACTGACCAAATTGAGGACTGCTGTGCTGTTCATTTTTATTTTTGTTTGTTCCTTTGGCGTGTAGCTTGTCTATTGCAGACTTTGCTGCATTGTATGTTTTTAAATATATTTTTTTAATAAAGCCGGAAGTTTTTTTCATCTGCACTATGGAAGCCTCTCTCTCTTTTTGTCTGCACCTATGAGGTAATTGGGAATCCTCCCTTCCATGGAACTTCACAAATTATAGGAAGAACTAGCCCAGCTGATATCTCCCCTGTGGACGTGTGATCCGGATATCCCTTTGAGCTGTTTACCCCTGTAGGGGTTAAAGGATCTGGTGAGTGGGGACACATGTGGGGGACACTGACATCTAAATGAAGAGCAGAACGTTTACTTTTGAATTTTATGAAGAAGACTGTTTTTTACTGTCTGTGTGCATACTAATTTTGGACTGTGTTGCTATCTGGCAGAGATAGGTATCTGCAGCTGCAGATTGGAGCTTCTATCTGGAGCTAACGTGCACTTATCACATTTGGATCTTATCAATGTGTATAGATGTATTGCACTAAACTGTGGTCTTAATGATACAGTCTTGTATTTTTTGTATACTAACATATAATTAGTTTGACACTACACTTTGTTTCTGGGTGTCTCTATGTTCACCGTGGTGTATCTGATGGTGATGTTAGTTTCATGCATCTAGTGTCAACACCATTGTTGAAAGGTGGACTGATTATAATTGTTCACTTTTTGTAGTACATATTATTTACAATTTACTTTTGAGCATTTAGCAATCACTTAGGATTACTGACCCTTTCATTAAGGTTAGGGAGCAGCGCCATACCCCAATTAAATATACTTCTTCACAACATACTTTTGGCAACATTCATAAACATACTTTTGGCAACATTCATAAAGCTTCTGGAACTGTCAGCAAAGACCTCTTTAGGAATCAATTGAAGAACCACTGTCACACATTCTTGGATTGCCACCACGTTTGCAAAACAATGTCTTGACCTTGGACTTTTGCAGGCAACTCTTTTTGGGTCGTGGGGGAAGACGGTGAACGCCATTCCATCGATTGGCGCTTGGATTCCAGATCGAACTGGTAGCACTAGGTCTCCTCCCCTGTGTTGATGGTTTGCAGAAAGGATGGATCCTGGTCACATATGGTAATTAAATACCCAGGGGGTTTCCCATTCATTTTGCTTTCTGTTCGTCTGTCAGCTTGTGTGGCACAAACCAGGAACAGATGTTCCGCTTACCTAAATCTTTGCGGACAATGATGTGCACTGTATTTTTGCTAATGCCCAATTCCTCCCCCATCAATAATAGAGTCAGTCACCGATCTCATGCCAGCATTTGTTGCACTCACTCGATCGTGTCTGGGGTCCTGCTTGTCGATGGTCTACCCGAACGTGGCTCCTCCACAGTTTCCTTCTTGTTGCAAAAGCCTTTGAATCAGTCGTTAACACATTTTCTGCTCATGGCTTCTATCTTCTGCGTCTCCGTCACCTTTTTCTCCAATTTGTAGCAGAACTTGTTATTCACTTGTTGCTCCATTGCACTGTGACCCTACCTCTCACACTGACTATGTTCGACTGCCCCCAGCGGGTTCACCCTGACAGCCATGTGTACTCCACGGTAGGTGGCGCTTCTCGATGTGTCTCTGGATAGCCATGTGCATGCACGCATGCCTGGCCCATGTTGCCATTGAGGTACTGGTGGATCATTCACCAAACTTTTTAGACACACCTTGTATATATTTGTATTATACTGAGGGTCCCATTTCACAGATATCAGATTGCAGCCAACACATTTCATAGATAGTGCCATTTCCTCAGGACTGGCAATGAAAGGGTTAAAAGACATCAATGCATTTCCAATGATCACAGTATAGTGGGAATGTATGGCTTTATATGTTTGCAGCAATCTAGGGCTACACTTATTTCCACAAGGAAATAGCCATTGGGTTACCTCTATATGGTTTATTGGGACAGCAGCAGATTACTTGAGAAAGCTGCAAATTTAGTGTGGTGAAACATGTTGCGGGATATTGCCCTTGTCCCTCATATTAGCCATATCTATTGACCACGTTTTCTGTCAGGACTTGACTGTATTGATCCTCTGCACTGACTTCTGGACTCTGGTGAAGTTATATTTGTATGCCTACTCAGATGGCACACTGTACACATTAACATTGTCTATCTGCATGGAGTCTTCACTTCACTAGAGATTCTACTATGATCTTGCTGGACTTCTTTCCTTGATGTCCTTGTCAATACAAATGGAGTTCTTGTGTTTTCAGCAGATGCATTATGCTTTTTTACATCACTGCAGAAGCATTCGAGCACCGAGATACAGGTGCTTGCCATTCAATACCAGTAGATGTATATATGTGTGGCGACCTCACCCCTCTCACCCCTTCTCATTCTCGGCTTGTTTGTCTCGTCTAGGGGTTAGTACTGGGGGGGAGGGATGCGATACACCACGGCCCATGTCCTCCAGAGGGTGTAGAGGTGAAAGCCAGAACTATCGGGTTTTGTATGTATGTCTCAGAGTCAAATCCTTTCTCCGAAATGACCCCCTTTGCTCCCAGTAACTAGAGTTCCACACACTGAAAAGGTCCAACTCGTATTTATTCTCTTCCAGCAATAAATAGTCATACAGCCCAGACAGGTTGAGACCCATAGAACACTTCAGTATTTGTGGGAAGTAGGTCAAGGCACAATCCTTTAAGTAGAGCTAACCACTGTGGTGTCACCAATGGTTATGATGTATAGTCGCTGCCACCGACTATATAGAACAAGAGCATGAATTACCTTCACTATCGCAGCCCCTGTCAGAGGGAAGACATCCGTCCAAGAGAGTTACCGGAGGCCTCTCCGTCACCGGCTAATGCTGCGCCGGACTCTCCGGAGAAGTTCCGCTCACCAGCCTCCTCGTCTCAGACACGGGCACCCAAGGCATTGGGGCCCCCTCGGATTCCTCCACCCTCGCGGAACCCAGTCGAAGGTACTGAGCTCCAGGCCTCCGCCATAGTACCTCACCCCAGGCTAAAGGTGCCTGAGATGGACTCCATCTCCCGCTCCGTCCAGGTCAAGGGCACCTGGGCCCGGAACTCCGGAACGCCAGCACCCAGGCTGAAGGTGCCTAGGCGCGGCCGCGTCCTCCAACTCTGAACCCCAAGGTCAGGGCGTCCGCCCCTTTTATCTCCTCTCCCTTTACGTCACAGCAGGTTCCCCGCCCCGCTGAACCAGCGCCAGAAAAGGACAAAAAGGGATGCAGTCTTGTGGTGAGTGTTCAGCTCCGGCCCAGGGTGACAGCACCACCTGGAGGCCGCAGGGAACCTCACACCACCAGAGTCCTCCAAGAACTATAAAAGGTCTCAGATTCTCTAACAATCAGTGCATCTGGGTTACACTACCACCCAGATGCCTCCCCTAAATTCAAATACCCACAAACATATGTAATCTGCATACGTCATCACTGGACATTATTGCATATTAGTTAACATTAAAGCGGAGCTCCACCCTAAAGTGGAACTTCCACTCATCGGAACCCTCCCCCCCTCCGGTGTCACAATTGACACCTTTCAGGGGGGAGGGGGGTGAAGATACCTGTCTAAGACAGGTATTTTCACCCACATTCGGGAGTCCTCTCTCCGGGAATCTGCGGGAGTGACGTCACTTCCCGCAGACTTCCCGTAGTGTTCTGGGAGACACTTGGCTCCCAGAACACAGGAGCACCAATCAGAACGGCGCAGCGCGACTCGCGCATGCGCCGTAGGGAACCGGGCAGTGAAGCCGCAAGGCTTCGCTTCCTGGTTCCCTCAGTGAGGATGGCGGAGGGGGCAGCAGAGTGACGAGCGATCGCTCGTCCTCTGCTGCGGACGTCGCTGGACTCCAGGACAGGTAAGTGTCCAAATATTAAAAGTCAGCAGCTGCTGTAGCTGTAGCTGCTGGCTTTTAATATTTTTTTTCAAGCGGAGCTCCGCTTTAAGGTGGCTATCATTACAGATAAAAGTGGATTGCATCACTAGTGGTCATTTATCATTTATCTTCAAGGCTTTTAGACACATGAATATGAAAAGACTTATGCCGTGTACACACGACCGCTTTTCTCGACGAGAAAAACTGCATTTTTTTTTTCGCCGAGAAAAACGATCGTCTGTGGGCTTTATGTCGTTTTTCTCATTGAGAAAAACGACAGAAAAAACGACGAGAAAAATTAGAACATGTTCTAAATTTTCTCATCGTTTTTTCCATCATTTTTTCCGCTGCAGTTTTCCCATAGGGAGACACTGCAGCGGAGCCCACAGACGGTCGTTTTTCTCGTCAAGAGAAAAAATGACGGGAAAAACGACCGTGTGTAGGGAACCCTTGGAACCGAAGCGGTTCCCTCGTTTTTCCTGTCATTATTCACGGCGGTTTTTTAACCGCCGTGAATAATGATCGTGTGTACGCGGCATGAAAAGTGAATGAGTCCTCTCATTTTGGGGTTGATTTACTAAAACTGGAGAGTGCAAAATCTGGTGCAGCTGTGCATGGTAGCCAATCAGCTTCTAACCTCAGTTTTTTCAATTAAGCTTTGACAATAAAACCTGGAAGCTGATTGGTTTCTATGCAGAGCTGCTCCAGATGTTGCACTCTTCAGTTTTAGTAAATCAATCCCTATGTGTCTCGCATGCAGTATCTAAAGCTTGAATTGCCTCCAAAGAATAACTACACCGAATGGTAACCTTTATTGTAAAGTGTTAGAACCCCTGGTGTGTCCTTTAGGAAACCATGCCATTTGTTGTTTTCAGTGTTCTTCTTCCTATGAAGACTCTACCTGTATGGCGATTGATGAACTGGCTTAATATAGTGGCTATTCTGATTTATTATTCATTGTATCCACCATTAAGGAATATGTGAATTTTGCCATTGAGACATTTTTTAAACAAACATATCATACTCACCTGCTCTGTGCAGTGGTTTTGCACAGAGTAGGCCGCATCCTCCTCTTCTCAGGTGCCAGCGCTTTTGGCCTGTTCTTGTTGCCGAATGCCCCCAGAGCAAGCAACTTGCAATGGGGGCACCAAAGCAGGCTCACCCCCAAGCCACGGCCCTGTGTGTCCATTCTGCATGTCTCCTCATTGGCTCGCTGGCTGCGATTGACAGCACGGGAACCATTGGCTGTCTCAGCCAATGAGGAGGGAGAGTCCCCAAAGAGCTACTGCTCTCATGCACATCGCTGGATTTAGATGGAGCTCAAATAAGTATTAGGGTGGGGGCTGGGGTAAGGTGATCAGATTTTTTAAACAAAATCCGGGGACATATTTTTTTTTTACTAGTAATGGCGGCAATCAGCGACTTTAATGCCCGTCGACGCCCGCTTCACAGCCTGTCAAGTTTCACTCTCCGGGCCCCGGCTACTACTGGGTGGGGAGCGGAAGAAAATCACTCCGCCAGGGTAGGCAAGGAGATAAGCAGGCAGACGGTTGGCCGGGACTTGAGCGGAGCTGAATGGGCATGCACCCGAAACTGAAGAAATATTCCTTCCGCTCCGACCAGCACATGATCATCAGAAAGGGACACAGATAATGGAAAAAAATACACCCCCCCTAAGCTAGTAGGAGCGGCGGAGCAGGTGTGTAATTCAGATTTTTTTTTCTTTAATTCTGTACTGACTGTCTTTGAAATTGCCCCAGCCCCTGTTCAAATCCAATCCGGGGACAAAACCGGGGACAGACTTGGTCCGGGGACAGTGTCCTCAACCCGGGGACTGTCCCCTGAAACCGGGGATGTCTGGTCACCCTAGGCTGGGGGGGCTGCTGCACAGAAAAGGTTTTTTACCTTCATGCATAGAATGCATGAAGGTAAAAAAACCTTGAGCCTTTAGAACCACTTTAAATGGTTTATTTTTTTGTCTTTGATTTTTATTGGTTTTGCATATTTATATAGTGCTTACCCCAAAGGAGCAACTGTTTTCTCAGGTCCTCTCTTTCCAATACACTCGGGCTGACGAGAGGATATTTACAGCAATAAGCACTCCAAGTATGTGAATCAGTTGTAAATTAAGGTATACTTCTGGTAATAAACAAACAGACCAATTAATTACCCCTAATGCGTCTAGGGCTCTGTCTAGCAGTCTTTGTCAAACCCTTCCCTACTCAATCCAGGTGTCGGTGTCTGAACAGTGTACCCAGTAAGCAATACTGGTCCCTTAAGAAGGGTGTGGTAATGTATGACTAGCCGCATCTCACAAACTCCTTAAGCGGTGCCCTGTACCCTCCCGCTTTCCATCTGGGGATCAGCGATGTCAGCTGAAGGGACTTCCTATCCTCGATCAGGCAGCGTCAGTAGGCCTAGACAGGGCTGTTCCCACAAACCAAGAGATGTCCACCACTCAGCCTCTTCGCATCGCCAACACTGTGGCAAACTGAACCAACAGCAGCCTGCTACACTGTGTGTTCCACCCTGCACTCTCTGAGACTGACGCTAGCCTAGGAACGGTCCTTCCTTTTTACTCTCTCCAAAGCCCTGGTAATGATGGGATCTGTAGTTCCAGAACCAATCTATGGTACAGGCTTAGTCTCCCTGGGGACTACATTCCCCACAAATTATTGTTCCTTCTATCAGGGTCTGTCTTTCCCACAATCTACAGCAGGTCAGTTTACTCCTCCTGTCTGTGGTGGGCGAACTTACTCAGGCAACCCTTGTCCAACCAGCCTGGTACACAGCGTCTCACCGACAGAAACTGTGGTGTGGCAATGGAACTCAGTCACGTAGCTGCACTTAAGTCCATAAGTAAAAACTGACCTCTAACTGCCAGAAGTGTCTGTCAGATGCCTAACCTGTAGTCTATGCTGTCTGTCAAGCCCTAAACTAATACTAGCTATAGATTTCCAGACCGGAAGGGACAGGGTTAACTAAAATAACAGGAGCTGCATATAAACTCTATTGCAATAAACATGTTCACCCACTAATATACTAGAAGTTGACTACTACATACAGTTGTGCTCATAAGTTTACATACCCTGGCAGAATTTATGATTTCTTGGCCATTTGTCAGAGAATATGAATGATAACACAAAAAAACGTTCTTTCACTCATGGTTAATGTTTGGCTATTTCTTATCAATCAACTGTGCTTACTCTTTTTAAATCATAATGGCAACAGAAACTACCCAAATGACCCTGATCAAAAGTCTCCTTCCTTGAAATTTCCCTTTTATATAACATCATAGTCTTCCAATTGGGATTTTAATTACCAGCTAGCAGGGAAAGGAAGTACCTGTCTGTAACCAACTAACTGTGGTAATTAATAAGCAAAAGCTATACAGATATAAATACAGACTGTAGAGGGCAGCAGATCCCTACAGTATTATTGGAGGAGGCCTCTTCCCTTCCCAATCCACCGAATATATGAGCCCTCTATGGACTGCCCTGGGGTTAACCTAATATGGCCACATGTGCATGTTATTAACCAGTTATGCCCATGTGCCTATATTAGGTCAATGATGTCACACGCATCCCTGTCCCTATGTTATGTGCATCTGCAGAGCAGGGAAAGCCCTGGCCATAGCTTATTGGTTAACAGTGACAGCTTCCTTCCGTTTTGGACCAAACCCATACTCAGTTTTAGTTCTGAGCATACTTTCAAGTTAGCCAACAAAAGACCTATTTTAACTACCGGTACTCAGTTTATAAACCTCTAAGATTGACTTGGTGTTATCACCACTGTGATGCCCCTCTGCCAGTTCACAGGGTTGTACAAGTAGGCCAGTATGAAGCATCCCCACTCCACCATTCCTCTGAGCTTCAGTCAAGGGTCAGGATGGAAGGATTCACTTAGGCCTTGTACACACGGCCGAGATTCTCGTTGAAAAAAACATGTCGTTTTTTTCGACGAGATTCTTGGACAAGAAACTTGTCCCGGCCGAGTGTACACACGCTCGTTTCAAAGAACCCGCGGTTCTTTGAATGGAGCGTACGCGGTGACGTCATCGACTACGACGAGCATGCGCTCGTCCCATTCGATGCCGTCGCCGCCATCTTGGTATACCATACGTATGCCTATGAAGCTACCGCACATGCGTCAAATTCATTTCGAACATGCGCGGGCTTCCGGGAGGACAGGTAAGTGTACACACACTCACTTTTCTCGTCGAGAAACATGCCGAGGAGAATCTCGACGAGAAAATAGAGAGCAGGTTCTCTATTTTCTCGTCGAGGTTTCTTGTCGGTTTTCTCGACGAGAAACCCGATAGCCGCGTACACACGACCGATTTACTCGGCAAGACCTCTCTGCCAGCAAGTTTCTTGCTGGTTCTTGCCGAGAAAATCGGCCGTGTGTACGAGGCCTTAGACTTGTTACATAGTGCAGACCATTTTCTAGCACTTTGTCGAAGTTATGTGCCCCTTTTTGTATGGTACTTTCCTACACACCCCAGCCTCCACTGATCTCTGGGAAATGGAGAGAAATAGAATTTCTGAGTAAGGCTCAGTTCAGCCAAGCCCAAGTAGCACGAGATGCGACAGAGTCACTTCCAGCCATTCAGACCCTGCCTGTGCGTGAAGACTTTGCACAGTGTTCCCACAGCTCTTCAACCCATGCACAGCTTGAGTGCTCTGTGGGAAAGATTTATTATATCTATCACACAGCAAGGCAGTGCAAAACAAGAGCTATGAGACAGATTATGAAACACATTTAATTTTAGATCTCAGCTTGATTCATAATTCCCCATCTGTTGGCCAAAAAAGTAGCACTGTGACAATATAAAAATTGACCACTTCTTAAAGTGAACCTTCAGCTTCACATTCCCTCCCATCCTCACTCATTTCTCCTTCCTCCATTAATAAAACCAACAACAGCAATGAAATCTTACTTTAAAAACCATACAATTAGCAGTAGTTACTTGCCTCTTTATGTTTCGGCAGCCTCCTTGTTTCGTCCCCCCAGGCTGATGCTCCGTCATTGGGAAAAGTAACGCTTCTCTCTGTAGATCGAGACCGGCCAGCACAGGGGAATCACGTGACCTGATGGGGAACTCCCTCTCAGTATTTTAAATGTATAGACCCGCCCCTTCTAAAGTTCCCCATCAGGTCCGCTCCCTCGGTATGTCGGACCCGCCTACGTCATTGGCTTGAGCGGGGAACTTCCTTCACTGTGTAATTTAAATTTACATAGTGAAGGAAGTTCCCCGCTCAAGCCAATGACGTAGGCGGGTCTGACATACCGAGGGGGCGGACCTGATGGGGGACTGCTCTCACTTTGGTAATACATGTATAGACCCGCCCCTTCTCATGTTCCGCATCTGGTCCGCTGAGCGGACCTGATGGGGAACTTTAGAAGGGGCGGGTCTATACATTTAAAATACTGAGAGGGAGTTCCCCATCAGGTCCGCTCAGGCACAACCAATGAAGGACAGCGCTGGACATCGGGATCGCCGCGGGACACTGGATTTCACCGCTGGAATGTTTTTTTTTTTTTTTTTAAATAAAGGACTTTTTCAAGGTGTTTGTGTGTTTTTTTAAACATTTTTTTACGCTTTCTTCGTGAAATGGTAGGGGTACAATGTACCCCTTACCAATTCACATAGGGGGGGCCGGGATCTGGGGGTCCCCTTTGTTAAAGGGGTCTTCCAGATTCCGATAAGCCCCCCGCCCGCAGACCCCCACAACCACCGGGCAAGGGTTGTGGGGATGAGGCCCTTGTCCCCATCAACATGGGGACATCCTCCCCATGTTGAGGGCATGTGGCCTGGTACGGTTCAGGAGGGAGGGGGGGCCGCTCTCTCGTCCCCCCCTTTTCCCCTGCGGCCGGCCAGGTTGCGTGCTCGGATAAGGGGTCTGGTATGGATTTTTAGGGGGACTCCACGCCATTTTTTTTTTAAATTTGGGGTGGAGTTCCCCTTAAAATCCATGCCAGATCTGAAGGGCCTGGAATGGATATTTGGGGGAACCCCACGTCAATTTTTTTTTTAATTTGCGGCAGGGTTCCCCTTAATATCCATTCCAGACCTGAAGGGCCTGGTAATTGAATTCTGGGGAACACCCACACTTTTTTTTTTTTTATCAATGACTTTTGTATGTATTGCCGGAAGCCGACAATTCATTAATAGCCGCGAGTCAGTTTTAAATGCATTTTTTTCTTTCAAAAATGACATTTTTTGCAGGGACAGTTCTAAGCACGGGAAACATGCGCCACTTCACATGCATATCATACACACCCCCCAGGTATGAAATTTAAAGGAATATTTCCCTTTTATTTTTTCATTTTAAGCATTATTAAAATCACTGCTCCCAAAAAAACGGCCGTTTTTAAAACTTCTTTTTGCATTGATACATGTCCCCTGGGGCAGGACCCGGGTCCCCAAACACTTTTTAGGACAATAACTTGCATATTAGCCTTTATAATTAACACTTTAGATTTCGAACGTTCGAGTCCATTGTATTTAATAGGGTTCTAAAGTTTACACGAACATTTTGTCTGTTCGCAGGTTCTGGTGCGAACCGAACAGGGGGGTGTTCGGCTCATCCCTGGCATGCACCTCTCCTTCATCAAGAACTCAATGATGACACAATGGGGTTGATTTACTAAAACTGGAGAGTACAAAATCTGGTGCAATAGAAACCAGTTATTTTTTTTCAAAGCTTAATTGAATAAGCTAAAGTTAGGAGCTGATTGGCTACCATTCACAGCTGCACCAAATTTTGCACTCTCAGTAAATCAATCAATTTTAGTAAATCAACCCCCATTGCTTCTGCTTGGAATCCATTTTTTACCTATGTAGCACACCCCCGTAGGAGCTGCTGGTTCTAATTTGGGCCTTGCACGTTACCTCGGTATTCGTTGTCTAGGGGAAGAAAGTTTGTAGGAACTCCAATGTCCACACAAGATGTAAAACCCTCTGCAGTTAGGTTTTATTTTCCTTTGCATAAAACATATGAAGAATAGTAGAAGGGCGAAAGGAAGGGGTAAGTTCAGGTACGCAGTACAGATCACTGGGGAAAAACTCCCCAACTATACTGTCATTCACCACTCTTCCTGGAGTGGGTATTGCTCACCCGGATAGGCCCCTCTCACCTGGTCTAGCAGCCGGTATGATGCACGAACAATAATCAGGACTAGTCTCTGCCACTGACTGGTGGTGCACAGAATTGGATAATCCGGGATCAGCATAACTGGGCCTACTCGGCAGAGTTGCAGCCTCGGACCAACATGGCTCCGAGGCTGAAATCACACAATATACCCCTCGCGCCAGGAGGGCCGCAGGGGGACGAAGGACCCCAAAATATGGCGTCTGCCCCTTAAGTACCCTTCCCCAGCATGCTCAGCGGGTAGACCATGCCCACTGAACTGTTCCCGGGGGAAGGTACCCAATGCACTCTGACTTGTCAATCTTCCACATTGGCCTGAGGGGGTAATGCCACCTACAGGCAAACAGTGGGAAGTTTTCCAACACAGCCATAGCCGGAACAGAAGCTAATTTAACATTAATTATTTACATCTGAGCCCAACTATTGGCTCAGATACCGTCTAAATTTAACATAGCGCCCAGTCATTGGGAGCAGGGCGCTACACCTACAATGAAATAGAAGAAGGGGAATACTATAGATCAGGGATATGCAATTAGGGGACCTCCAGCTGTTACAGAACTATAAGTCCCATGAGACATAGCAAGACTCTGACAGCCACAAGCATGACACCCAAAGGCAAAGGCATGATGGGACTTGTAGTTTTGCAACAGCTGGAGGTCCGCTAATTGCATATCCCTGCTATAGAGGAAGAGTTACTCCACCAAAATGTGCAATTTGGACAACAGTTGCATGCAATTAAAAAGAAAAAGAAGAGTTACTATAGAGGAAGAGTTACTCTATTGATTTTGATTGTAAACAATCACCTTGTAAAACAACCCACTCAGTTTAAAATAGAAATGAAAGGCAAAGCATTTTTGTATAGATATAAAAAAAACGTTATAAAGTAGGATTTTTAAAACAGCTTACCTGTAAAATCCTTTTCTTGGAGTACATCACGGGACACAGAGCAGCATAGTCATTACTATGTGGGTTATATAGAATTACCTTCAGGTGCTGGCACTGGCAACTTCCAAAACAGGAAGTACCCTCCCCTATATAAGCCCCTCCCATCCGGGAGTACCTCAGTTTTGTAGCAAAGCAATACGTGTCCCCAAAAGAGGGGTGGGAGCTCTGTGTCCCGTGATGTACTCCAAGAAAAGGATTTTACAGGTAAGCTGTTTTAAAAATCCTACTTTCTTGTTCATACATCACGGGACACAGAGCAGCATAGTCATTACTATGTGGGACGTCCCAAAGCAATGCCACATGAGGGGGGGGATACACCATACATAAGCTGGGCGCCATCAGGCATGAGGATCTTTTGCGGCCTGCAACACACTGCGCCCAAAGGCGACATCCTCCTGACTTCTAACGTCCACCTGGTAGAACCTAGTAAACGTGTGTACTGAAGACCATGTTGCGGCCTTACAAATTTGCGCCAGGGAGGCCTGGTGATGCACTGCCCATGAAGTTCCAACTGCTCTCGTGGAGTGCGCCCTAACTTTGAACGGAGGCGGTCTACTTCTCAAGCCATAGGCTTGTATTATGACCTGTCGAATCCACTTGGCTAAAGTAGATTTTGATGCTGCCTGACCCTTTCTGGGGCCTTCCGGCAGAACAAACAAAGAATCCGTTCTACGAATCTGAGCAGTGGCTTTTAGATAAGCTTTAACTGCTCTTACTACATCCAAAGAATGCAATAACTTTTCCTCTACCGAGCTTGGTTTGGGGAAAAAAGAAGGAAGAACCACATCCTGGTTCAAGTGAAACCTCGATACCACCTTAGGAAGAAAGGCTGGGTGAGGACGTAATACTACTCTGTCCTTATGGATAACCAGATATGGCTCTTTACAGGACATGGCGGCTAATTCCGACACTCTTCTAGCCGAGCATATGGCTACTAAAAATATCAATTTCCTGGTGAGTAGAACCAAGGAAATGTGCCGCAAAGGTTCAAATGGCTGCTTCTGCAGAACCGACAGAACCAAATTTAGATCCCATGGGCATATGGGAGCCTTAATCGGTGGAATAATACGAGTCACACCTTGCATAAAGGATTTGACAAGTGAATGCATAGCCAGGGGCCTTTGAAATAGTATTGACAAGGCCGAAACCTGGCCCTTGATAGTACTTAAGGCAAACTTCCTGTCTACAGCCCACTGCAGGAAGTCCAGAATTCTGCCTATAACGTACTTACGTGGATGCCATTTTCTGGCCTCGCACCAAGTGATGTACGCCTTCCAAACTCTATAGTAGATCTGCCTGGATACAGGCTTCCTGGCATTGATTATAGTTGATACCACAGAGTTAGAGAGACCTCTCTTCTTTAGGATGTGGGATTCAATAGCCAGGCCGTTAAACTTAGAGCTAGTAAGGAAGGGTGGTATATCGGTCCTTGCGAAAGCAGGTCCGGACGACGTGGAAGGGTCCAAGGACTCCCCACAGACATTTTGATGATCTCCGCGTACCAGGCCCTTCGGGGCCACGCTGGAGCCACCAGGATCACCGGCTTCTTCTCCAACCTGACTCTGCGAAGGAGTCGAGGCAACAATTGTAGCGGAGGGAATGCATATATCAGTCTGAACTGATCCCAAGGGAACACCAGAGCATCCGAGCCGCAAGCGAGGGGATCCCTTGTCCGGGAGACAAATCTGTCCACCTTTGCGTTGAATCTGGATGCTAGCAGATCTACATCCGGTGTTCCCCACCGCTGACATATTGCTCGGAAGACCTCGGGATGAAGGGACCATTCCCCTGGGCATAACTGTTGGCGACTCAGAAAGTCCGCCTTCCAATTCTCCACCCCTGGAATGAAGACAGCTGATATACATGGGACATGCTTTTCTGCCCATTCCAGGATGTGACTTACTTCCCTCTGGGCTGCACGACTCCTGGTGCCTCCCTGATGATTGATATATGCCACTGCTGTGGCATTGTCTGATTGAATTCTGACAGGGGACCCTTGGAGTCTGGATGTCCAGGCTACTAGAGCGTACCGGGCTGCTCGTATCTCTAAGAGATTGATGGGCAGGGTTTTTACTACATTTGACCATCTGCCCTGGAGAGACCATTGCTCCAGTACTGCCCCCCAGCCTATAAGGCTGGCATCTGTAGTGACCACCTTCCAAGATATCGGGCTGAAGGGTTTTCCCTTCTGGAGATTCTGGGGGATCAACCACCAGCAGAGACTCTTCCGAACGGAAGGGGACAAAGCCATCGGGAAGTCTAGAGCCTGAACTTTTCCGTTCCAGGCTGACAATATGGCCCTTTGTAAATTCCTTGAGTGGAATTGGGCGTATGGCACAGCTTCGAATGATGCTACCATCTTTCCTAGCAGCCTCATGCACAGGCGTATGGACGGCTGTCTTTTTGCACAAAGCAGACGGACCAAGGCCCTCAAAGAGGATACCTTGTCTAGAGGTAAGAAAATCTTCCTCTGGTCTGAATCCAGCCGTAGCCCTAGATATACCAGGTTTTTCACTGGCTGTAGGGCTGACTTGTCCAGGTTGATGACCCAACCGTGAGATTCTAGATACTTGATTGTATCGACAATTACCACTTCTAGCTTGGCAACTGAGTGGTCCATCAACAACAGGTCGTCTAGGTATGCCATTATCGTTACACCCCGTGTTCTTAGATCGGCCAACAGTGGGGCCAGAATTTTTGTGAACACTCGTGGTGCTGTGGCCAGACCGAATGGTAAGGCTCTGAACTGAAAATGGCGCCCTTCTACTGCAAAGCGTAGGAATTTTTGATGACCTGGAAAGATGGGAACATGCAAGTAAGCATCTTTGATGTCGATCGAGGCTAACCATTCCTCCCCTTGTAGGGCAGCGGTGACCGATCGGATCGACTCCATCCGGAAAGACCGGACGTTTAGAAATTTGTTTAGACTCTTTAGGTCCAATATGGGTCTTATGTCCCCGTTTGGCTTCGGGACTGTGAAAAGGTTTGAGTAGAAACCCAACCCCCACTCTTCCATAGGAACCTCCATAATTACTCCTTGGAGCAATAGTTGTTCTAACGCCAATAGGAGAGACCCTCTTTTCAGAGGGTCTCTTGGCATGCCTGACCACATAAAATGGGACGGAGGAGACTCTTTTAACTCCAACTTGTATCCCAGAGTTACTGCGGAGAGCACCCATCTGTCTTTGATCGTCTCCCGCCAGGTCTCTGCGAACAACTGAAGTCTTCCCCCCACCCGTTTGAGTGGGGGCAGCCCTTCATAGGCTTGACTTGGAGGCTGGTTTAGTACCTCTTCGGATCCAGGGCTTTTTATTACCCTGTGGCTGTCCCTGATTTTTACCTCCTGAGTTTGACCGAGGAGGCCGTCGGAACTGCTTAGTAGCAGACGTCGCAGGGATAGGAGAGGTAGTCCTCTTAAAAGATGGACCCCTAGACCTCTTTTTACTCGGTAAGAGAGTACTTTTACCACTGGAAATCTTCTGGATATACTTATCCAGGTCTTCGCCAAAAAGGCGTTCCCCATGAAATGGGAAGCTAACTAAGAGCTTCTTACAGGGAGCTTCAGCAGACCAGTTTTTGAGCCACAGAAGCCTACGCATATGTACCAAAGACAGCGTGAGGCGGGAGGCCTGATGGATAGAATCCTTGATGGCGTCAACCGCAAAGCATAATGCTCTAGGCAGATCAGCCAGAGCCTGGGCCTGCTGGTCTGGCAAATCCCTCAGGACCATTTTCATTTGATCCTTTAAAGCTTGGCAGACCCCAATAGCTGCCACTGCTGGCTGTGTAACAGCCCCTGCTGTGGAAAAAGCAGATTTTAATAAAGATTCCAATTTTTTATCCACTGGATCTTTGAACATTTGAACATTATCTACTGGACATGTCAGTGATTTGTTCACAGAAGAGATGGCTGCATCCACCGTAGGAACATTCCATCTCTGGGTGAACTTTCCCTCCATGGGATAGATCACCGGAAACCTTTTAGGCGGAACAAATAGTTTATCAGGATGTTCCCAGTCCTGGTATATAAGTCCTTCCAATAATGGATGTATTGGAAAGGAGCAATTAACCTGGGGAGCTTTTAGCGACCCCAATGAGGAGACAGCAGTAGTTGATGGTTCAACAAGAGGCATTTTAAATGCAGATCGAACCATGTCAGTTAGGGTCTGGACCCACAATCTTTCAGTCTGTGATGCTGAAAATGGTTCATCTACTGTCGATTCCTCAAAAACAGAGCTAACCTCCTCCTGATCCCCTTCAGGTAGGTCGGTCCCTTCCTGGGACTGTTGCTCTGCCAACAGGCACTCTAATGGAGGTGATGGAGATCTGGCGCGCTTTCTTTCCTGTAGAGAAGAAGCGATCAATGCAGCCAATCTCTGCTCCAATCCCTCCAGAGTTGAGGAAAAAACCTCCTCTGTTATATATGCAGGAGCAGGTAGACTGAGGACAGCCGCAGTACCTGGCACTCCCGGGGGTTCCTTATGGGTATTAACCTCTGATTTCTCAGGGGAGGAGGGTGCAGATGACTGCTCCAGATCCTCAGAGCCCGATGGAGACCCCCTACACTTCCTGAGAGGTATATCTCGGAGTTTTTTAGGCGGCATATTCCTTAGTTCAAAGCTGAGGTATTCCAGCCGCAATACACCCCTTACTGAAATAGTCTAATGCAATTTGCTGCTATGTACATCAGTGGGTGTCTACTAATGCGTCTTTCTGGGGATGCCTGTATCAACCGCCCGCTGTAAGCCCCTATACCATGCTACCAGCTCCTTTTCATGCTCTGTGTCCATAGCAAGCAGCGTGGACTGAGTCCTTTTATCTTGCTGGGACGCCCGCACATGCGCAGAAGCGCTGGGCGCACAGAGCGCGTCATCCGCCAGGCTCCGCCCCCTTTTTTGAAGCTAAACCTTATAAAAGGAAAGCATGTGTGCGCGCGCGCGCGTGCACGTGCGCGCTCTTGGCGCCATGTAGGGAGAGGAGCCAGGGTCCCTGTTTCACCAGGACTCAGGGATGGAAGGAAACTACTTGGCAGCATGACAGAGGAATGCAGCTTCCCTGATAGAGAGCTCACTCATCTGCCTGGACTTTCACCCTGGAAGGAATAGTCCCAAGAAAAAAGACGTTCCACAGCGGCCTCTAGTGGACAAACACAGGTACCGCACCTTTGTCTTTTTTTTTTTTTTTAAAACCTCCTTTATGAAAAAACATTTCCAGGTTTACAGTTTTTTTAAAATTTCCCTTATGAAAAAACATTTCTAGGATTTCTTAGGCATATACAGCTATTAGCGGGAATACCCTTTAGGTAACAGGCAGAAAGACATATTAGGCTTGGGGGTCCCCTCAATAGAACCAAGTTCCTGAGGGGCCCCCACTTACCTTTTCCCCGCCGCAGGACTTTGTTTGGTCCACAGAAGCCCAAACTTCACCTCTCACGGCAGGCATTGTACTAGACCTTCAGGGACCGGGTTCCCAAGGATTCCACTCCCCTGGACCTGTATAGCACCCTGCACAGATAGCCTCTTGGTTTTGGGTATGACCAGAGCTCTGGATCCCAGGGTCCAGCCCTCCTAAGAGAGGCATTACAGGCAAAACCCTGCTCTTCTCTGCAAGGCCCGGGTACCGACCGTTTAGCTATGAAGCTTTTTTTGGTCGGATCCGGAATAGCTTGCTAAGGCCCAGAGAACCTGTACACAAGCCCAGATGAATACATGTTAACCTTGGCCAACACCTTAGACACTGGCAAAAAACTGAGGTACTCCCGGATGGGAGGGGCTTATATAGGGGAGGGTACTTCCTGTTTTGGAAGTTGCCAGTGCCAGCACCTGAAGGTAATTCTATATAACCCACATAGTAATGACTATGCTGCTCTGTGTCCCGTGATGTATGAACAAGAAATACCCTTTTCCCCTTTTTTATAAGTGATCACATTCCCACTGTTCTCAGCTGCATAAGAGCTGGGGGAGAAGAAGCAGCAGGACACCGAGCTTCCCAGTGAATGAATGTGCAGGGAGGGTGTGTCAGGAAAAGTCTGATCATTGGAGGAGAGTACACTGAGTTCCCAGCATTGCTAGAAAACTGACCACGGGTGTTCTCCTGCTTAGTGTGGTCAGTTTTTATTAGGAAAGCAGAGGGACTGACAGGATCACAAGGGGTTTCACAAAAAGGAAGCAATACAAAGAGAACAAAATGCTTTTTCATACAAGTACGTGGTACAGAAGGCACATATCAGGAATATGAAGTGTTGAGGTAACAAATGCTTTAATAAAAAAGTTATGCCCACTTTTGCATTACTTTTGGGTGCAACTCTCATACATTGATAGGGTGTCTTGTGATCTGTCTCTATGGATCATACGCTCTCTTGTTTTTCACCCACAGGTTAATAGACTGATGGCTGTGCAGTGTGACGGTTTTCTTATTGGCCAGCGAGGACCATATCAGGGTTTATGTCTGGACATGCTCAGCCAGGAACATGTGTGAGCCCCATTCCCTGTTTTTCTTCTTCTTGCAGCAGCCACTTGCCAGTCTGGGGTAAGTCACCAATATATTAATAATTATCTGCCATTGTAAATTGCACTGCTGTTCTTGTCAGCCAGAGTTAGGACTTGATTTATTGTCTAGGCTTTTGTTACAGGTCTCCTTTCTCTACATATTTTATTCAGAAGGTGTACCAGGAACATTGTCTACACATGCTGTTTTTACACCCCTCTGAACTTTTTTTTTTTTACTTTTTTCTCTTAGTCCCTGAACTGCATGTTTAGTCATTTAATCTTAATTGTATGGTGCTTTTCCACATAATTGTTTAACCAGCATGCGTTGTGAAGGTCACATATGAAAAGGAAAATAAATAAGTTACATTGTAACATGTGGAGATACTTAAAGCAGAATGAATGTGCAGATGAAAGCTGCTGATATTTATAGTTACTAAATCGCATTATAGCTAAGGACTGGCTTGGCAGAGAAGATAATGGTCTACCTTAGAAATAAACAAAATAGCAGCTGCATTTCATTCTATACACCCGCATGTCTGTTTTCTATTATTACCGAGACTGCTCGAGAAAAAATGTTTACCCTGAAAAGGAATATTCTCTAACTTAAGGCCCCTTTCACACGGAGGTCCGTTCAGGTCCGCCTGTCAGTTTTTTAGGCGGACCTGAAACGGATCCTCCATGTAGCCCTATGGAAGCACGGATGTCAGCGGAGACATGTCCGCTGACATCCGCTCCGCTCCGCTCCGCCAAAGTGTGACGGAGGAAAACCCTATTTTTCCTTCCGTCGGCGGAGCGGATCGGATGACAACGGACTCTACGGTCCGTCATCATCCGATTCCCCATAGGGGAGAGCGGCGCTCTGACAGGGCGGTCCCTGCACAGTGTGCGGGGACCGCCCAGTCATCCGTCGGCTCAGCGGGGATCAACGGAGCGATCCCCGCTGAGCAAGCGGAGCTTCACGGGGCGGATCTGCACGGATCCGCCCCGTGTGAAAGGACCCTAACTGTATTACACAAACACATATCTATCTATCCTATCTATCTATCTATCTATCTATCTATCTATCTATCTATCTATCTATCTATCTATCTATCTACCCCCTCCTTGTCTATCTATCTATCTATTCCCTCCTTGCCTATCTACAGTGAGGGAAAAAAGTATTTGATCCCCCTGGAATTCCCATCCGCGACCCATTTTCAATGCCCTGGCTGAGGGAAGGAGGTTCTCACCCAAGATTTGAATGTACATGGCCCCGTCCTTTGTCCCTTTTGATGTGGTAAAGTTGTCCTGTCCCCTTAGCAGAAAAACACCCCCAAAGCATAATGTTTCCACCTCCATGTTTGACGGTGGGGATGGTGTTCTTGGAGTCATAGGTGGTATTCCTCCTCCTCCAAACACGGCGAGTTGAGTTGATGCCAAAGAGCTCGATTTTGATCTCATCTGACCACAACACTTTCACTCAGTTCCCTTCTGAATCATTCAGATGTTCATTAGCAAACTTCAGATGGGCCTGTAAATGTGCTTTCTTGAGCAGAGGGACCTTGCAGGCGCTGCAGAATTTCAGTTCTTCACAGCGTAGTGTGTTACCAGTTTTCTTGGTGACTATGGTTCTAGATGCCTTGAGATTATTGACAAGATTCTCCTGTGTAGTTCTAGACTGATTCCTCACCATTCTCATGATCATTGAAACTCCACAATGTGAGATCTTGCATGGATCCCCAGACTGAGTGAGATTGACAGTTATTTTGTGTTTCTTCTGTAGCGCACCCCCAACTAAGAGAGCCGCTGAATTTGGTCTCAGGCCCTGCACACAGCACCGCCAACCCCCGGCAATTTACTCGACCCACTCTAGCACAGTTAGTCTAGGGTAATATCTCTTATACTCTATGGTAAAATTTAGACACCAATGCAAAGCGATTAAAGAACAACGAGTTTACTCTCTCTTGGTATAATAGACCAACAGTTATAACAAATCACACGTGCCTCTTGCAGAGCCCTGCAGCGAATAGCATACTACACATTAGTGAAATACAGTAATGGCATACCACATGTAACGGCCGTTAACTAAGCGCCCTGTGACGCAGAAACTAGACTCTAACACTTGGTCAGGCCTGACCCAGACTCTAAAACTCAGTCTCTAGGAGATGATTTCTTCGCATGCAAATCTTTAATGGTGGTGCACATTCAGGAACACATTTGTAATCCACAGGTCAAGTAACAACACGGAACACTTCACTGGAGACCCCTTAACTCAGTTCTGCTATGGATCTCCAGTGGGGTCTCAAATACAAGCTAGTGGGCCACGGCAGTCTGTAGGCCTAGCAACAGTATAAAGTATATGGACTGAGCATGTGCTCGCTCACCCCTCCAGGCGTGATCCCAGTCCGGGACTTCTACCTGCTGTGTCTCCACACACAGCGCCTGCAGTGGTCGGGTCTCCGATCCAACAAAGGTTGAAGAATAACAAAGTCAGATGCCACCCAGGCTCGATTACTTACGAATGGGCTTGCTGGAAAACTTTAGCTTGATCAGTGCTGCAACCAATAGTCTACAGGGGTGATCAGTGTATTCTGAGAGTCGAGGAGTCCAGCTGACTCCTCGACTGTCAGAAAATAATGACACAGAAGAGAAGATTCCCATGTCCACCTCAAATGTGTGGATGGGGGAATTGGTTCTGTGTTTTTTTCTGCCCGCTGGCTGAACAGAAAACTGTGCCAAATGTATGGCCAGCTGAAGATTGAACCACTTCTAGTCCAACTTCATTGTGTGAATGCGTCTCTTCTTTAGAGACCTAAGACTAAATTGTTTTCTCCCAATGATATAGTCACCATTTAAAGCAGTTGTTAATTTATATATTGTACAGGACGCCAAGGTTGGGTCCTGGACGGGTGCTATATAGCACCAATATTTGGGTTATGGTCCCTTTAATGAGTAGTAATGGTGCTCAGGAGGTCGCCCAGAATTGGTGAGGAGTTCCGGGCAAAATAAATAGCCCAGAGAGGACTGGCTTGCAGTCCTCTTTGTATTAATAGAGAGGTATTTGGGGCCCGGAATTTCGGAGGCTCTAAAGTGACATTCGGGTGGGATAGAGCCTCCACTCCTGACCACTGAGAGTCAGCACACAGGGGGTTAAGGGCTTCCAGGAAAAACAGCTCATATAACAGGAAGTAGTGCTAGAGGTGTGAGAGAGGAGTACGAGGATTGCACCTGAGATGAGCTGTGTGTCTGCTAGGAGCTGGTAAAGTTCAGCAAGAGCCCTGGAAGTTCCCCTACAAACTGTATGTGCCTTTTTCTTTGATTTATACTTGTGCTGAAGACAAGCCGGACTTTGTTTTGATATTTTTCTGTGTGCTGAATCCAAGCTTGTTTCTTTTGGTTTGTTCAAGAATAAAAGCCTTTCTGCTCAAAGTACAACGATTTATGCACTTAGTCCCGTGGAGCTATAACCCCCAAAGTTTACAACTGGTGCCTTGGATGCGTGCAAAGTGCATTTGCAGCTGCAAAAACCGTTTAAAACAAACTGACATTTAAAGAGACAGGGTGCTTATGGCATGTCTTGGGTGAAGTCAGCTCAGACATTGCAAACAGCAGACAAAGGCATGGAGGAGGTCATCAAGGCTTTGGCACAAGCCACTGTGACCCAACAGCAAGCCACTGCGGCCCAACAACAAGCTCTAGCAGAGGCAAACCGTCGCTATGAGGAAGCAATGACTCAGCAGCAGGAAAGTACACGGCTGCTAGCCGCCCAGTTTACGGCCCAGCAGGGGTCCACTCAAGCACAGGTGGCCGCATTGCAGGAGGCAGTACGGCTGGCTCAGGGACGAGAGCAAGTGGTCGTTGCCGCTGGCAACCAAGTGTCCGTGAGAGCCACTCATTTTTTACAAAAGCTAACACCCAGTGATGACGTAGAAGCTTTTCTCACTACCTTTGAAAGGATAGCAGAGAGAGAGGGGTGGCCCCGTGACCAATGGGCTGGTATTATCTCCCCTTTTCTCACCGGTGACCCGCAAAAGGCTTATTTTGACCTCCCATCTGAGCACATCAGCGACTATGAGCGGCTGAAAGCAGAGATCCTGGCCCGCCTGGGAGTGACCACAGCCGTCCGGGCTCAGAGGGTGCATCGCTGGCGGTACAAACCTGACCGACCACCTAGGTCCCAAATGCACAAACTAGTGCAGCTGGTGAAAAAATGGCTGCAGCCGGAAAAATTGTCGGGCCCACAAATGGTAGAACGGGTGGTGATGGATTGGTACCTGCGGTCCCTCCCAGATGACCTACAGCGCTGGGTAAGCCATGGAGACCCTGCAACTGCTGACCAGCTGGTTGAGTTGGTCGAAAGGTACACAGTGGTAGAGGACCTGCTTGGGCCTGCCAAGCGTCGGGAACCCACACCAAGGGCAACCAGACCAGCCACAGCACCTAGGAGAGAAGCCCTGCCTGCCATTGGAACCCGCAAACCTGCATCATCTTCCGCAGAACCACGAAGGTTGGTTCCCGTCCCACGGATGGGGGACCTACAGTGTTGGCGATGTCGGTCCTGGGGGCATACCCGGGCACAGTGCCCGCTGCAGGAGGAGCCTATGGACTGTGGGACCGGTCGGAGAAGCTCCTTCTATGTTCAAAGAGTGTGTGCCACTCATCTTGATCTGGCTGAAGGACGGTTTGAGTGTGAAGTGTGGGTGAACCACCTTCCTGCTAAAGCGCTACTGGACTCCGGTAGCATGATAACACTGGTACATGCCAGGGTGCTCGGGAGACTCGGCCCAGTGAATAAGACTCTACGGGTAGTGTGTATCCATGGGGACACCAGGGAGTACCCCTGGTCCCGGTAACGGTTTCCTATGGCCATATTTCAGTTACACAAGAGGTTGGGGTAGTAAAGAGTTTAACACATGACATCATAGTGGGACGGGACTGTCCACTATTCCTTGAACTATGGAACCAGGTTCAGATAGGGCTGCCCGGAGAACTGGGGACACTGGGCCGGGAAGGGACAGAGTCTGAGGGATCCGGGCTGGAAACCCCCACAAATATGGAGCTACCTATCACTGACAATGAAGTTACAGAAAATACTAATTTGGATGATAATGTTTCTGTTCCAGGTCTTAAAACCGAGTGGATCTCTGAGGGGGGGGAGTTTTCCCATTACAAGTCATGCTGGGAGAGGAAGATGAGGAGCTCTCTCCGGCTGAAGAGGAGGAGGGGGAAACATCCTCGAGACCAGTGCATCCAGACCTGGATGTATCCAGGGGTGCATTTGGCACCGCCCAATTACAGGATCCTACCTTGATTAATGCTCGAGAGCAGGTTTCTGTCATTGATGGGGTCTCACAAGTGCCAGGGGCAGATCAGAGGTTTCCTCATTTTGCATTGAAGGGGGACTTGGTATATCGGGTAGCTGAGAGCCGAGGGGAAACTGTAGAGCAGTTGCTAGTTCCCCAACTATATAGGCGGATGCTCCTTGATCTAGCCCACAACGACGCACTGGGAGGACACCTGGGGGCAGAGAAAACAGAGGCCAGGATAACCGACCGGTTCTACTGGCCAGGAGTGAAGGTCGAGGTTAAAAGATATTGTGCATCTTGTCCCATTTGCCAGTTAACCGCCCCAGTGCCCCACTATAGAAACCCTCTAGTACCCTTGCCAATTATTGAGGTCCCATTCGAGCGGATCGCTATGGATCTGGTGGGACCCCTGGTAAAGTCGGCAAGGGGGCACCAATACATATTAGTCATCCTAGATTACGCAACTAGGTATCCAGAAGCAATCCCTTTGAGGAAAGCTTCCTCTAAGGCCATTGCCCGGGAGTTGTTTCAAATGTTCTCACGAACGGGGTTCCCCAAAGAGATGCTGACGGACCAGGGCACCCCTTTTATGTCAAAGGTGATGGCGGACTTGTGCAAACTGTTTCAGATTAAGCAGTTGCGGACGTCCGTTTATCACCCGCAGACCGATGGCCTAGTCGAGAGGTTTAATAAAACCCTAAAGTCCATGTTGAAAAGAGTGGTCCAAAAAGACGGGAAGGATTGGGATATGTTACTCCCTGCCTTGTTGTTTGCCATCCGGGAGGTTCCACAAGCATCCACGGGCTTCTCACCGTTTGAGCTAGTGTATGGACAAAGGCCCCGGGGGTTGCTCGACCTAGTAAAAGAAACGTGGGAAAGTGAGTCCTCACCACATAAAACCGTGGTAGAGCATATCTCTCAAATGCGAGAGAGGGTGGCTAAGGTGATGCCGCTGGTGAGGGAGCACATGCAGAAGGCTCAGGATGCCCAAAGAAGAGTGTACAACCGGTCGGCTAAAATTAGACAATTTCAAGTAGGAGAACGGGTTGCTGTTCTAATACCCACGGTGGAGAGCAAATTCTTAGCCAAGTGGCAAGGTCTGTTTGAGGTAGTAGAGAAAGTAAGTGAGGTGAACTACAAAGTCCACCAGCCAGGGAAAAGAAAACCCTACCAGATCTATCACGTGAATTTATTGAAACCCTGGAGAGACAGAGAACAGGTATCTGCGGTGGTAGGGGTACAGTCAGGGGACCATGTAGGGATCGACCTGGTGCAGGTTGCTGCCACCCTGACTAGACCCCAAACCCAGCAAGCAAAATAGCTTCTGCAAAGAAATAGGGTCATGTTTTCAGAATTGCCCGGGCTCACCAACGTCATTAGACATGACATCGTAACTGAACCCAATGTAAAAATCCGGTTAAAGCCTTACCGTATCCCAGAAGCTCATAGGGTGGCGGTATCTGATGAAGTTAAAAGAATGCTCGAACTTGAAATCATTGAAGAGTCACAGAGCGAGGGGTCGAGTCCAATCGTGTTGGTACCCAAACCCAACGGCACCCTCCGCTTCTGTAACGACTTTAGAAAACTTAATGAAGTCTCCAAATTTGATGCGTATCCCATGCCACGGGTAGATGAGCTAATTGAGAGGTTAGGTCCTGCCAGGTACATCACCACGCTGGACCTCACGAAAGGGTACTGGCAGATCCCCCTGACCAAGGAAGCCAGGGAGAAAACAGCCTTCTCCACCCCGGAAGGCCACTTCCAATACAAAAGGATGCCATTTGGTCTACACTCCGCCCCTGCCATGTTCCAAAGGGCCATGGACAAAACGTTGCGCCCACATCAACAGTACGCTTCTGTCTACTTAGATGACATAGTCATCTTCAGCACTGATTGGGAGTCCCATCTTCCCCGGGTTCAGGCAGTGGTAGACTCCTTGAGAAGAGCAGGGTTCACCATCAATCTGGAGAAGTGTGCCATTGGAATGGAGGAAGCCAAGTACCTAGGGTATATTGTGGGTAGGGGGTTGGTGAAGCCCCAAATGAGTAAGGTGGAAGCCATACAGGACTGGCCCCGTCCCCTAACCAAGAAGCAGGTCAGAGCGTTTTTGGGCATAGTTGGCTATTACAGGAGGTTTGTCCCCAACTTCGCCACCATTGCTGCACCGCTGACTGACTTGACCAAGGGCAGAAAGTCAGTGATGATAAAGTGGAATGCCGAAGCCGAGAAAGCTTTTCAAAAGCTTAAGACGGCATTATGCCAGGATCCGGTGCTGGTAACTCCGGACTTCGCAAAAGATTTTGTAGTGCAGACAGACGCTTCAAGTGAGGGATTGGGAGCAGTCTTGTCGCAGGAAAGCAATGGGGAAGAGCATCCCGTAGTTTTTCTTAGCAGGAAGCTGACGGCAGCTGAGAAAAACTACGCTGTGGTAGAGCGGGAGTGTCTGGCCATCAAGTGGGCTTTGGACTCCCTACGATATTTCCTCCTAGGTAGGAGGTTTCGCTTGATGTCAGGCCACGCTCCTCTTACCTGGATGAGACAAAACAAGCACACCAATGCCAGGGTGACAAGGTGGTTTCTTTCTCTCCAGGAGTTCAATTTTGTGGTAGAACACAGACCCGGGAGACAACATCAGAATGCCGATGCCCTCTCCCGAGTCCATTGTATGATATCGAGTGGTGCCTCCAACACCTCAGCGTTGAGGCAGAGGGGGGGGATATGTACAGGACTCCAAGGTTGGGTCCTGGACGGGTGCTATATAGCACCAATATTTGGGTTATGGTCCCTTTAATGAGTAGTAATGGTGCTCAGGAGGTCGTCCAGAATTGGTGAGGAGTTCCGGGCAAAATAAATAGCCCAGAGAGGACTGGTTCGCAGTCCTCTTTGTATTAATAGAGAGGTATTTGGGGCCTGGAATTTCGGAGGCTCTAAAGTGACATTCGGGTGGGATAGAGCCTCCACTCCTGACCACTGAGAGTCAGCACACAGGGGGTTAAGGCCTTCCAGGTAAAACAGCTCATATAACAGGAAGTAGTGCTAGAGGTGTGAGAGAGGAGTATGAGGATTGCACCTGAGATGAGCTGGGTGTCTGCTAGGAGCTGGTAAAGTTCAGCAAGAGCCCTGGAAGTTCCCCTACAAACTGTATGTGCCTTTTTCTTTGATTTATACTTGTGCTGAAGACAAGCCGGACTTTGTTTTGATATTTTTCTGTGTGCTGAATCAAGCTTGTTTCTTTTGGTTTGTTCACGAATAAAAGCCTTTCTGCTCAAAGTACAACGGTTTATGCACTTAGTCCCGTGGAGCTATAACCCCCAAAGTTTACAATATATATATATTTTTAATAAAAAACATGGTATACCTACCTGCTCTGTGCAATGGTATTGCACAGAGCAGCCCCAAACCTCCTCTTCAGTTGTCCCCCGCCGGTGCATCCATATACACACACAGTGTGGCTAGGTCCTGCCTTCCAATTCCTCCTCACCGGATTTGATTGACAGCAGCAGGAGCCAGGGGCTCCCACTGCTGCCTCCAGATAGTGAAGGGTTTTGCTGCAGATGATCACAGTGCTGCATCGAGGACTCAGGTAAGTATAAAGAGGGTTGAAGGGGCAATACAACTGCTGGGATATTTTTTACCCTAATGCAGGGAATGTATTGCCTTTACAACCACTTCAAAGATTTTTATATCACTATCATATCCATTAAGCATCTCTTCTCCAGGGAGAACAAGTTTAATGTTTATAGTCATTCCTCCTACTGTAACTGACGTCCTCCATCCATCTTATTTTTTTGTTGCCCTTCTTTGGTAAGGCATGCTTTCTGAGGACTGGTGGCCAGAACTGGACGGCATACTGAAGATGTGGCCGAACCAGAGTTTTGTAAAGTGGTAGAATGATAGCTTTACCTTTTGAGTAAATAGCCTGTTGTGGTACTAGACCTCATGTTCACTGGAATTTATTGCTGGTGAATGCGACTTTGGCGTTTATGTGTGGGTGGAGCTTACAGGTGAACTGACAGCAGCCTGTTAATCACTAAGAGGCTGACACCTGCTGCGACTGGATAGAGTGGTACTAAAGTTTAGGGCAGTCTGTGCCCAGTGACAAGTGCCTGGAAGGCAAGCATTCTGCATTCTGGGTATTCTTTCCTGGGCGTATACTACCCTAAACATTAGTAGCACTGGGTGAAAGCAACAATTCCAGGGCCATCAGTCACTGTTAACTCTAAACAAAAGTTTGCTTATGGAAAACTTAGGTAAGTTTAATTGTTCTCCATTCAACAGGTATGCGCAATTTTAAGGTCTTGACATGTTTGGTAAATGTTTACTCAATGCAAACCCAATTTTACGAAAATATTGGGTATTATATTTTGTTTGTGTGCACTAAAATCCCTTTTATTATATTTTTTTATAAAAATATAGATTTGATATATAGTTATGCAAATATTACGCAACATAAAGCATTGCCAATGCTATAATTTTTTCCACTGGGCCTCTTCTCCCAGTGAATATATAATTTTGAAACTGCAAACATTTTACAAATTTGCTGTGGAAGAGAAATTTTTATTGTGAGATACCAGCCCAGGGACTAATGTCTGGCTCTGGACCTACAAAGGTAACACCTGGATGTGCAGATACTTTTGGATACAGGTACATGCTTACAGTGGATGAGAGACACATTTCCTGTCAGCCTGTCATTCAGTTGTATGGGCCGAGCAGCTGCCGCTGATCAATACTTCTGGGATCCCAATTGCAAGTTACTGTATCTGCACTATACCTCAAGTATGCGCAATATACTTGCATCAGTAATCCACAGGAGGGCCCACATGAATAAGGCCTTAGAGTCTTGCAATACAGAAATAGTGATAAAGTGTGGTGGAGTATCAGGAGGAAAATTATAATTTTATAGGAACAGCCACCTTAGGATTGTGGGTGCGCATTCAGGCTGATATAAAAAGACCTGCTCCTATCTTCACAACTCTAATGAACTCCACATTCTGTTGCCGGGACTTCATGAAAAACCCAAGGTTAAAGAGGAACTGCAGTCTGCTCACATAATTTGTAATAAAACCATCTTTGCCATCTGAAGCTTCTCTCCAACCACTTTGCATATTATTTTATATATACTGTGATTTTGTACTTGCCAAATATGCTGCAGAAATCTCCCTCCACTGAGTCTGGCTGCAACCATTTTAACTGCGGGCAGCTCAAGCTGCTACCTGTTCACTTCCTGGATTTACACAGACACACAGAGGAACACCTCCAGCTCTGCAGCTCTCATTGTCCCTCTTATGACTCATCCCCCTCCCTTTCTGGCAAACTCTCATGAGAGTGAGAGAGAAAGAGAGCGCTGTGCATGATGTCACAAGCCTAGGCTTTTTACCAGACAAGAAACAGGAAGTGGGCTGTATAAGGTATTTACTGGCAGAAACAAAAATGTTTTACCAACCAAAGTTAAAACAACAAGGGCAGAGGATTTAATAGATGGGAAGATGAAAAATTTCTGAAGGTCCGCTTTAAGCTAGCGTTTGGCTTTAAAGCGGTGGTTCTCAACTTGGGGGTCAAATGTTGATTTGCCAGGGGTCACCAAATTCTGGGCTGTTCCTGAAAACTGCACTACTCTCTCAGAATTTTCTCGGCCGCCCAGCAGGGTTGTCCCTTGAGCCTGTGGCCGCCCAGCTGGGCTGTTCCTGGAGCCCGCGGCCACCCACTCAGCTTCTTTGCAGCCGCCCATTCAGTTCATGGCATGGCTGACCCTATCTCCTGATTTCGACATAGGTGTCATTGCTGCGAGACACCACAAATTTGGAGACACAGTGAAGCCGGAGACACAGTGAGTAAGGCCTTTGCGGCTTAAACGCGTCTACCTCTGCTGTATTTTTTATGGAGATACAATAAATTCAGACTGATTTAAGAGCATGTATGGAGTTGCGGGTTGTCCATTATCCATTTATCACGTTGGCAGCTGAGAAACTGCACATCCTGCACCTGACGGCTCAGGAGGAGTTTCATTAATCTGGGGTAGTAGCACCTTTATTTGTTGTTTACAGTGAGTAACACTACCTGTGATTAGAGTTGCCATTAAAAGTCCCCACTACAGTTCTCAGATCAGCAGATGACCTTGATTAAGAGCACCTAAGTTGGCTGATCAGAACTCCCCCAGAACTGCTACTGACCCACCCCCCACCAGCACTGCCATTGATTCCCCCCCCCCGCCAACACTGCCACCACTCATCCCATTCCCTCCACCCCCCCACCAAGGAGTAAGAGAAGGAATAAAAATTGAGAATACATTGAAGGGAGAGGAAAATAGGGGGAGGAACAAAGAAAAAGGGAGAACAAGAATAAGAGAAAGAACAACAAAGACGGCTAGAGAGAGGGATGGGGGGAAGAAAACATGAAATTAGAATAGAGAGAGATAAAAGGGAAAGAAAGGAGAAGAATGAAAGAGTGGTACATCCTAAAATGTACCATAAGGAGTTTTAATACTGTACGAGTGGAAGGGACTCAGGGAGCGCTAAATGTCAGTGGGTTAGGGATGCAAATTACTTGTCTTGCCTTGGGTGCTGACAACCCACGCTACAAAAATAATTTTACTGTTAGGGGTCCCCACAACTTGGGAAATTTTATCAAGGGGTCACAGCACTAGAAAGGTTGAGAACCACTGCTTTAAACGGTCAGTTCAGCCAATGTTTATTTTTCAGTTATAGATAGAGCCTTAGCCTGGTGAAATAATCATCTTTTTTTGAGGACCAAAATGGCACCATTCTTCTGCTCTCCTTAAATGTTTTGAATGTTCACTTTCCCCTTTTATGTTCCCATTTCTTTTGCATTCTTTATAATGTAATATACATTTCAGTGGGGACAGTTGGATTCTCTTGTAATGGTCGTGACTGGTGTGTGAACCTGGTAATTCAATGACAGACATCTTGTCACTGAGGACCCAAAGAGGTGTAAGAAACTGCTGGTGGCATCTCCTTAGGGTTGTGTTGACCAGCACAATAATAAGGGAAAAAAATACTCCTGTATTCAGAAAATATGGAAGCTGTCATTGCTGAAATCTCCTTCTGAAAATGATAGATACTTGCCTGTATGCTAATCCATTGGCTTCAATACTTTCAGAACCACTGACCTGAAACAAGTATACAGATCAGGAGTTGTAACTTCACTCGTTCTAATCTGCATACTAAGAACAACATATTAAAGCCACGGACAGCCAGGCAATTAGAATTCTAAGAAAGAGCTCACCAATAGCAGTTCCCATATTTATCTATATACAGGTATACGTTAAAAAGAAAACTACCTTAATTACTAGAAGAAAAACAGGCCTGAAAACTGCATATTATGCAAACTACTTGCATCAGACATTTTAATTTCTGTTGAACATGAGTAATATTCCAACACATAACAACATTGCAGTAATACTGATATACACTGCTTTTCAGCAAGAAGTTTCCCTGTGATAGCCACACACAGCATTCCAATCTACTCGGAAAACAAAACAATGCTATATATTTCAGATTAGACTTGTACATTCTGTTAACTGAGAGTTGCTGGAGAGGAAGGATTAATGCAGTCACTTTAAAGGTGAATGTGAATTTTGACAGAACAAAATCAAGAAATGCCAAAGCAAAAGACAAACAATGTCAATATGTATAATAATGTCCCAGCAATACACTTCATCAAACTTCAATTTTTATTTCATATTCCGCACCTTGAATTGAGAGCTTATGATAGCAGTTGACTTTGTGGATGAATGAAAAGATATTTATTTTTCTTCCACTGGGGACACAGGAAACCTTTTAGGATATTCTGCCGTCTACAGGAGAATTGGACACCTGCAATAAAAAAGAAAAACTATAGGTGAGCCCAGAATAATTCCTCATACTTGCAGCATGTCTCAGTTTTTGCTTGTGTCCTAGGAGGATGGACATCTTTTTTTTAGTTTTGCTTTGTAAGAGACTAGCCAAATGTTTTTTTGCTCTTCTTTATATTTGTTCTTCAATCAGCTCTTCTCTACACTGCTGTTAGATAGAGCTGGTGGTCTGTGACAATGCAGTGCGGCTGTTCTTTTGGAGTGCTGCATCCAAACCCTGCGAGACCAGACATTGTATGGTGCTTTCCAGACTCAGGTCTAGTAGAAAAGTTAGCAGCAGGACACTTTCCAGGTCCAGATCAACTGGCATTGCGCTTTTTCTGCCACTTTGTACATGGGCTGACTGGGCCAAACACTGGGAGCCACCTCAAATACATAGGTTGCTGGGTGCCTTCCAGTTCCAGCTCCTACTGCAAAAGCGGTTAGCACTGTGGGACTGAGCACTGACATAATCCACTGGGAGTGTCTCATGCTTGTACTCTTTCCCCTCATGCCGTGTTCAGAAAGCATCTGCCCACTGCTGCTCCAGGTTTGCAAAGAATTACAAGGAGCTTCAGTCTTTTACCTCTAGGGTTGCACCGATACCAGTTTTTTAAGACTGAGTACGAGTACCGATACTTTTCCTCAAGTACTCGCCGATACCAATTACCGATACCTATTTTAAATTTTTTTTTTTTTTTACATTGTACCTTTAACTTTTTTTACTTTTTTTTTGATCAATGATATTGCTATTACAAAGGATGAACAACATGGCCGCAACACACAGCACACTTGGGACGGCACTGTTGGCAGACTTGGCACGGCACAGTAATAATTTTGCGCCCCCCACGCTACGCCACTGCCGAAGGGCCCCCTTTCGTGGCTGGGCCTTCAGACCACGGCTGAACTGACCGAGATAGGTGGGTAGGGGGTTATTGTTTAGGGTGGAGAGGCGGGGGAGTTATTGTTTAGGGTGGAGAGGCAGGGAGGGGGGTTATTGTTTAGGGTGGAGAGGTGGGGAGGGGGGTTATTGTTTAGGGTGAGTGAGTAAGTGTGTGAGTGAGTAACTTATATAGCGCTACAAATGCAAACTAAATCGCCTCAAGGCGCTTGCATCCAGTGTCGTCCTGATCCTTCAGAAGAGGTGGGTCTTAAGTTCTTTCCTGAAGGGTGGAGAGGGGGTTATTGTTTAGGGTGGGGAAGGGGGTTATTGTTTAGGGTGAGGAAGCGGGGAGGGGGACATTTGTTTAGGGCAGGGAGGCGAGGAGGGGGGCATTTGTTTAGGGCAGGGAGGCGAGGAGGGGGGTTATTGTTTAGGGTGGGGAAGGGGGTTATTGTTTAGGGTGAAGAGGCGGGGAGGGGGCATTTGTTTAGGGCAGGGAGGCGAGGAGGGGGGTTATTGTTTAGGGTGGGGAGGGGGTTATTGTTTAGGGTGAAGAGATGGGGAGGGGGTTATTGTTTCGGGTAGAGAGATGGGGAGGGGGTTTATTGTTTAGGGCGGAGAGATGGGGAGGGGGTTATTGTTTAGGGTAGGGAAGGGGTTATTGTTTAGGGTGGAGAGGTGGGGAGGGAAGTTATTGTTTAGGTTGGAGAGGTGGGTTATTGTTTAGGGTGGAGAGATGGGGATCGGGGTTTATTGTTTAGGGTAGGGAAGGGGTTATTGTTTAGGGTGGAGAGGTGGGAGGGGGTTATTGTTTAGGGTGGAGAGGTTGGGAGGGGGCTTATTGTTTAGGGTGGGGAGGGGGTTATTGTTTAGGGTGGAGAGGTGGGGAGGGGGGTTTTTGTTTAGGGTAGAGAGGTGGGGAGGGAGGTTATTGTTTAGGGTAGGAAGAGGGTTATTGTTTATGGTGGGGAGAGGGGTTATTGTTTAGGGTGGAGAAGCAGGGAGGGGGTTCTTGTTTAGGGTAGGGAGGGGGATTATTGTTTAGGGTGGAAAGGTGGGGAGGGGGGTTATTTTTTGTATATGCAGGAAGGGAGGGGGAAGGGGGATATTTGGGAACCCCACAGCTGCCAATCACTGCCCTGCACTACAACACCCAGCAGACCTGCCCTCCCCCCTCCAAGAAGTTCTGCAGCAGCTGAAGCAGTCTCCAGATGTGAGGGGAAGCACACTACTCACCAGGCAGATCAGTCACCCCGTAGCCGCCCGCAGAGGTGCCAGAGAAGGAGAAGCACATGGCTCAGAGAACACAACAAACAGAGCTAAGTGGGAGGGGCGGGGCCGGGGCGGGACCAGGGCGGGGCCACTGCAGGGAAGGGAAATCCCACAGACAGCTGAAACATCATCGGTTGTTAAGGACGCTGCAGCCCCGCTTTTTAACAACCGATAATTGCCTTCATTTTTTTGTATACATTTCCTCTGTCAGCGGGGGAATCCCGAGGGGGATCTCTTGTCTGTACACATGTGGGGGACACTTCGGTTAAATTGATGGAGTGCGCAAGTTGCATCTAAGAAGTTTCTGAACCACAAGGCTTTCGAGGGACAATGTCTTTTTGTATCTACTCTGGATACCATTATAAAAGACACTAGTGATGGCAAGAATACCCATGTTCCTCAAGACAAAGTCTAAGGCACAGACTGCAAGACCTTATGCCGCGTACACACGACCGTTTTTAATGACGAGAAAAATGTCATTTTGTAAAATGGTCATTAAAAATTATCGTGTGTGGACTTTCCAGCAGTTTTCCCGACGAAAAAAACGGCGAGAATCACAACGAGAAAAATTGGAACATGCTCTAATTTTTCAGGTCGTTTTTTACATCGTCGTTTTTCTCGTCATGAAAAACGGCCGTGTGTGGGCTTTAACGACGTGAAAAAAAATGCGCATGCTCAGAATCAAGTGATGAGACGGGAGAGCTCGTTCTGGTAAAACTAGCGTTCGTAATGGAGATAGCACATTCGTCACGCTGTAACGGACTGAAAAGCACGAGGCTGAAAAGCGCGAATCGTCGCTCAACAAACTTTACTAACATGAAGGGTGGCGCCATCCGAATGGAACTTCCCCTTTATAGTGCCGTCGTACATGTTGTACGTCACCGCGCTTTACTCAAACATTTTTTTCCACGATAGTGTGTAGGCAAGGCAGGCTTGAGAGGAAACACGAAAAACACGTCGAGAAAAATGCCGTTTTTTTCAATGACATTAAAAACGGTCGTGTGTACGCGGCATTAACCACTTAAGCCCCGGACCATTTGGTAGCTAAAGGACCAGAGGTGAATTCAGAATTTTGCACTGCGCTGCTTTAACTGTAAATTGTGCGGACATGCAATGTTGTACCCAAACAAAATTTGCGTCCTTTTCTTCCCACAAATAGAGCTTTCTTTTAATGGTATTTGATTGCCTCTGCGATTTTTATTTTTTGCAATATAAACGGAAAAAGACCGAAAATTTTGAAAAAAAATGATATTTTCTACTTTTTGTTATAAGAAAAATCGAATAAACTCAATTTTAGTCATACATTTAGGCCAAAATGTATTCAGCCACATGTCTTTAGTAAAAAAAATGTCAATAAGCGTATATTTATCGGTTTGCGCAAAAGTTATAGCGTTTACAAACTAGGGTACATTTTCTGGAATTTACACAGCTTTTAATTTATGACTGCCTATCTCATTTCTTGAGGTGCTAAAATGGCAGGGCAGTACAAAACCCCCCCAAATGACCCCATTTTAGAAAGTAGACACCCCAAGGAAATTGCTGAGAGGCATGTTGAGCCCATTGAATATTTTTTTTTTGTCCCAAGTGATTGAATAATGACAAAAAAAAAAAAAAAAAAAAATTACAAAAAGTTGTCACTAAATGATATATTGCTCACACATGCCATGGTTATATGTGGAATTGCACCCCAAAATACATTCTGCTGCTTCTCCTGAGTACGGGGATACCACATGTGTGGGACTTTTTAGGAGCCTAGCCACGTACGGGACCCCGGAAACCAAGCACCGCCTTCAGGATTTCTAAGGGCGCAAATTTTTGATTTCACTCCTCACTACCTATCACAGTTTTGAAGGCCATAAAATGCCAAAATAGCACAAAACCCCCCCAAATGACCCCATTTTAGAAAGTAGACACCCCAAGGAAATTGCTGAGAGGCCTGTTGAGCCCATTGAATATTTTTTTTTTGTCCCAAGTGATTGAATAATGACAAAAAAAAAAAAAATTACAAAAAGTTGTCACTAAATGATATATTGCTCACACATGCCATGGTTATATGTGGAATTGCACCCCAAAATACATTCTGCTGCTTCTCCTGAGTACGGGGATACCACATGTGTGGGACTTTTTAGGAGCCTAGCCACGAACGGGACCCCGGAAACCAAGCACCACCTTCAGGATTTCTAAGGGCGCAAATTTTTGATTTCACTCCTCACTACCTATCACAGTTTTGAAGGCCATAAAATGCCAAAATAGCACAAAACCCCCCCAAATGACCCCATTTTGGAAAGTAGACACCCCAAGCTATTTACTGAGAGGCATGGTGAGTATTTTACAGCTCTCATTTGTTTTTGAAAATGAAGAAAGAACATTTTTTTTTTCTTTTTTTTTTCAATTTTCAAAACTTTGTGACAAAAAGCGAGATCTGCAAAATACTCACAATACCTCTCAGCAAATAGCTTGGGGTGTCTACTTTCCAAAATGGGGTCATTTGGGGGGGTTTTGTGCCATCTGGGCATTCCATGGCCTCTGAAACTGTGATAGGCAGTGAGAAGTGAAATCAAAAATTGACACCCTTAGAAAGCCTGAAGGCGGTGCTTGGTTTTTGGGGTCCCGTACGCGGCTAGGCTCCCAAAAAGTCTCACACATGTGGTATCCCCGTACTCAGGAGAAGCAACAGAATGTATTTTGGGGTGTAATTCCACATATGCCCATGGCATGTTTGAGCAATATATCATTTAGTGACAACTTTGTGCAAAAAAAAAAAAAAAAAATCATTTTTTCCGCAACTTGTGTCAACATATAAAATATTCCATGGACTCGACATGCCTCTCAGTATATAGCTTGGGGTGTCTACTTTCCAAAATGGGGTCATTTGGGGGGTTTTTGAACTGTTCTGGCATTTTATACACAACATTAGGAAGCTTACATCCACTCTTCTAACCACTTGAAGACAAAGCCCTTTTTGACACTTTTTGTTTACATGAAAACATTTTTTTTTTTGCAAGAAAATTATGTTGAACCCCCAAACATTATATATATTTTTAAAGCAAAGGCCCTACAGAATAAAATGGTGGGTGTTGCATTTTTTTTTTCTACACAGTATTTGCGCAGCGATTTTTCAAACGCATTTTTTTGGGGAAAAAATACACTTTTTTAAATTTTAATGCACTAAAACACACTATATTGCCCAAATGTTTGATGAAATAAAAAAGATGATCTTAGGCCGAGTACATAGATACCAAACACGACATGCTTTAAAATTTCGCACAAACGCGCATTGGCGACAAACTACATACATTTTTAAAAGCCTTTAAAAGCATTTACAGGTTACCCCGTTAGATTTACAGAGGAGGTCTACTGCTAAAATTACTGCCCTCGATCTGACCTTCGCGGTGATACCTCACATGCATGGTGCAATTGCTGTTTACATATGACGCCAGACCGACGCTTGCGTTCGCCATTGGGCAAGAGCAGGGCAGGACAGGGGTGATTTTTTTTTTCTTTTTTATTATTAATTTTGCTTTTTTATTTTATTTTTAAACTGTTGCTTCCATATTTATTTATTTTTATCACTTTTATTGTTATCTCAGGGAATGTAAATATCCCCTATGATAGCAATAGGTAATGACAGGTACTCTTTTTTGAAAAAACTGGGGTCTATTGGACCCTAGATCTTTCCTCTGCCCTCAAAGCATCTGACCACACCAAGATCGGTGTGATAAAATGCTTTCCCAATTTCCCAATGGCGCTTTTTATATCCGGGGGGGGGACATTCCCTCCCACTGCTTGTAAAAGCAGTCCAGAGGCTAATTAGCCACTAGGATTGCTTTTACATGAAAGCCGGCCGCTGGCTGAAAAAAATGATACCAAGATGATACCTAAACCCGCAGCCATCATTCTGGTATAAACATTCAAAGTCCAGCAACATACCAGTACGTTGCTGGTCCTTGTTGGACATGTATTGTAATCTTTTTTTTCATGCAGCCTGTTGGCTGAACGAAAAAAAAAGATTGATCGGTGGGTATGCCCACCATTAGAATACCGCCCTTCATCCACCCACTTCTAATGATGGGCATACATGCACCATTTATATATGCCGAAGCATGGGGGCATCTTCTCGCAAAAGTTATGCCGCGTACACATGGTCAGACTTTTCGACGGGCAAGCCTCCGTCGGAATTTCGATCGTATATACGCGGCATTAGGAGCAAAATCGCTCCTCCGCTCCTGCTGCCCCAATGCTTCGGCATATATGCTTTTTTTTTTAACTGTGGTGGTGAAATTACCTCCTACAGCACTGGAGTCGCAGGGATCAGGCCTGTCTCTGCGAACGCTGCAGTTATGTGTGTTGTGTTTTGCAAGTGACAGTGATCGATCGATACTGCACTTGGGTGGCCTGGGCTGGACGGAGGGGCAAAACGCAGGTGCTAGCAGGTATCTGGGCTGATCCCGCTAACACTGCGTTTTTGGGAACCCTAAACTGCTGGGGACGCTAGTATAGATCTGATCAGATCAGATATTGAGCTGATCAGATACTATACCACTAAGGGGGGTGTATGCTTCACGTGTGGGTGTTAGCGCTACTGGCACTAACCTGACGCTGCCTGGGGTGTGACGCAGACCCTCTCTGACGCTAAAACCTAATTGATATCACCCGCCGGGCGATCAGGGGGTTAAACCTTTATTGGGTTATATACGGCGGGTGCCCTGACACTATAAAAAGCAAACTAACTAACCAGCGTCACCCGTAACACTTATATGATGATCACTGGTGAAAGGGTTAACTAGGGGCAATTAGGGGGTTAAAACCTTTATTAGGTAATATATGGGGGTACCTGACGCTATATAAAAACCTGACGGCGAACCTAAAAAAAAATTACTGGCTACCTATCGGCATCACCGACACTAAGACAACGATCATAAAAACGATTGCTTAGCGACAGTGGTGATAGGGGGTGAAAGGGTTACCTGGGGGGCGATCAGGGGGTTAAACCTTTATTAGATAATATATGGGGGTACCTGACGCTATAAAAACCTGCGGCGAACCTAAAAAAAATTACTGGCTACCGATCAGCATCACCGACGCTAAGACATCGATCAGAAAAATGATCGCATAGTGACGGCGGTGCTAGGGGGTGAAAGGGTTACCTGGGGGGTGATCAAGGAGGTTACACCTTTATTAGGTGATATATGGGGGTACCCGACGCTATAAAAACCTGCGGCGAACCTAAAAAAAATTACTGGCTACCGATCAGCATCGCCGACGCTAAGACATCGATCAGAAAAATTATCGCTTAGTGACAGTGGTGATAGGGGGTGAAAGGGTTACCTGGGGGGCGATCAAGGGGGTTAAACCTTTATTAGGTAATATATCGGGGTACCCGACGCTATAAAAACCTGCGGCGAACCTAAAAAAAATTACTGGCTACCGATCAGCATCACCGACGCTAAGACATCGATCAGAAAAATGATCGCATAGCCACGGCGGTGCTAGGGGGTGAAAGGGTTACCTGGGGGGTGATCAAGGGGGTTAAACCTTTATTAGGTAATATATGGGGGTACCCGACGCTATAAAAACCTGCGGCGAACCTAAAAAAAATTACTGGCTACCGATCAGCATCGCCGACGCTAAGACATCGATCAGAAAAATTATAACTTAGTGACAGTGGTGATAGGGGGTGAAAGGGTTACCTGGGGGGCGATCAAGGAGGTTAAACCTTCATTAGGTAATATATGGGGGTACCCGACGCTATAAAAACCTGCGGCGAACCTAAAAAAAATTACTGGCTACCGATCAGCATCACCGACGCTAAGACATCGATCAGAAAAATGATTGCTTAGTGACAGTGGTGATAGGGGGTGAAAGGGTTATCTGGGGGGTGATCAGGGGGTTAAACCTTTATTAGGGGGGGTTAGGGGGCTACACTGGACCTAAAACTAAATGTAGTGACACTTTTACAGTCACAAATGTCACTGATTGCAGTGATCACTAAATAAATGGTCACTGCAATCAGTGACACTGTGACTGGGGGCTGGGGGTGATCTGGGGGTGTCTGGGGGGGCCTGGGGGGGCGATTTATGTGCCTATGTGTCCTGGTGTCAGTGTGCTGTTTTGTGTACTAACCTGGCATCTTCTCCTGTACGGCGCTCGGTATATGTGAGCGCCCCAGGAGAGATGACATCACTTCCTCCTTCCTGGCAGGCAGGGGAAGCTCTCTCATTCGCCGGGAGCGATCGAGAGGGGGTGGCCGGAATCGAACGGCCGTCCCCTCATGTCGGATCGCTCCCGAAGGTAAAACGACCGCTCACTGTAAAGAAGGGGGGTCCGATCGGACCCCCCAACTATACAAAGGCAATCACGTACATATACGTGATTCTGCCTGTCGGTGCCATTCTGCTGACGTATATTTACAGTGGGCGGTCGTTAAGTGGTTAAAGTCTGTCAAACCTTCCCCAGCATGAAGGTGCATTACCAGATTTTAGAGTGGCTGGTTGGAGTGTGGAGTTCATCAATATTTTCTGCATGTTGCCATGAGATCCCTACACCAATTTGTTGCCTTGCCCTTCGATCTCTTGTCTCCAACTTCAGGTGTTCATCAAGGTGTTGGCTCCAGTACTAGCCCTACTTTCCTCTTGTGGCATCCCCATTGTAGAATATTTATATGACCTCCTGTTGAGTGAACAGTTGGTGTAAGCTCTGTCGGACAGTTTGGCATTTACTTTCCACACATTACAGTAGTTAAAGTGGAGTTCCACCCTGAAAAAAAATTTTTGCCCAAAAATCCCCCAAAAAATAGAAAAAATATTTTTTTTTTACCTACCAGAAATAGCGGTTGCTATGTGGAAGTCCCTAATCTGCCTCTTCATCGTCTGCGGTTGGTCAGCTTCCTCCGTCCTACTCGCGGTGTCTTCTGGTGAATGGGGCGTGATGCCTTCTGGGAACTGTGTGTATCCCAGAGGGCAGCCGGCCCATTCACGGATCGCGCATGCGCAGTAGGAAACTGGCAGTGAAGCCGCACGGAAGGTGGACAGCGGCAGCACCCGAGAGCCGAGCGATAGATCGGCTTCGAGTGCCGACATCGCAGGCACCCTGGATAGGTAAGTGTCCTTATTTTAAAAGTCAGCAGCTGTAGTATTTGTAGCTGCTGACTTTTAAAAAAAAACATTTCGGCAGACCTTCGCTTTAAGGCTCCATGTACACAGAAGCTCAAAAACGGTCGTTTTGAACGCCAGATTTCTGGCAGAAAAAGCTGCTTTAAAATATAGCTTTTATCAGCGTTTTTTACTAGCGTTTATTAGCGTTTTTCAGTGTAGCGTTCTTTAGCTTTTCTTTTTTTTTTTCAATGGATCAAATAACGCTAAAAAACGCTGGCGACCAACGTTTTTGAGCGTTTATTAGCGTTTTTGAGCGTTTTGCGTTTCTTTGCAATTTTTCCCGCTGAAAAACGGCACTTTGAACGCAAATTTCTTGCGTTCAGAAAAAAGCCCATTAACTCCACTGCTCATTAACGCTAAAAAACGCTATGTGTACATGAACACATAGGCTAACATAGAGTGCAGTTAATGGGCTTTTTAAAAAAACGCCAAAACGCCAATAAACTGCAGTTTATCAGCTTCAGTGTACATGGAGCCTAAGGCTTGTACATGCTACAAGAAAATCGGGCAAACATTTTTGTACGATTTTCGTATAGTGTGTACACAACTTTCGACAGCCGATTCCAAATTTTCGTATATGAAAATTCCTGAAGGGACAAACTCCAAAAATTTTCTCGTACGGGAACAGAATGTACCATTTTCGTTTGATTTTCATACAAGAAAAATCTGAAAAGAAAGACTGCGCATGATCAGAAACAATAAAAAAAAGCCTTTGTCATACAAGAATATTCGTAAGAATTTTTCCTCCAAAACTTCTTTCAATAATTTCCGATTTGCTGTGAAACATCGAGAAAAATCGGACAAACTTTTGCCCGATTTACTTATAGTGTGTACCCCACTTAAGTCTGCCTGTACAGTGGCACATCTGTAGCATTTATAGAACATGCTGCAGCAAAAATTTAATTTCTAGAGAAAAAAAAAGTCAAATCACATTTAAAATGACCCGTGGTTGCAATTGCCGTCACCCGGCTATTGAAAAAAAAAGAAGAAAAAAAACGCGTGGGGTCCCCCCCAGTCCATTCAACGGCAACTTTTTTTTTTTTTAAACGGTGTGGGGTCACCCCCAAAATCTTTACTAGACCCATATCCGAACAAGCAGCTCGGCAGGTCAGGAAAGGAGGGGGACAACCGAGCTTGCCCCCATCCCCGTCCTGAACCATACCAGGCCACATGCCCTCAAAATGGGGGGGGTGCTTTGGGGCTGTGTGTGTGTTGTTATTCATTCTTGACACTTTTTTGGTGAGTGGGTAGAGGTACTATGTACCCAATACTTATTCACATGGGAGGGGGGCGAGATCTGGGGGCCCCCTAGTTAAAGGGGGCTTCCAGATTCCAATAAGCCCTCTGCCCGCAGACCCCCACAACCACTGGCCACGGTTGTGGGGACGGGGCCCTTGTCCCCACCCACCCCCCCATGTTGAGAGCATGTGGCCTGGTATGGTTCAGGAGGGGAGGGAGGAGTCCCCCTTTTTCCTGACCTGCCAGGCTGCATGCCTGTATATGGGTCTGGTATGGATTTTGGGTGGGACCCCACATATTTTTTTCCTTTTTGTTCTTTTGCTAACCGGCTGTCAGTGGGTGAGCCCATTGACAGCTGATCAGTTGTTATGGATGCCGCGGCCGGCTTCCTGGCCCCACTCCTTAACAACCAGCTTATACTGCGCCCTGTTTGGGCAAACCTGATGTAAACTGTTAGTGACATATTTGATTGTCTTAATGATTTAAAGCTGGTTAAAGGGTTGAAATTTCAAGAAATTTGCTATGTACACTATATTGCAAAAATTATTGGGACGCCTGCCTTTACACGCACTAACTTTAATGGCACCCAAGTATTAGTCTGTAGGGTTCAATATTGAGTTGGCCCACCCTATGCAGGCGTCCCAATATTTTTGGCAATATAGTGTATATGGCCAACATAAATGGTGCTTCCTTTCTATTTGATATAGGGAAAAACAATTCTGAGTTGGTAAACAACTTTATATGTACTTAACAATTGTATTTTCTAATTAGTTTTGTTTCAGTGTAAGGGGTTATGGATATAAGGGCAGCGCTATAGTACATTTACTTTTCATGTACTAATGAGTCGTATCCTTGGAATACCGTCAGCTCAATACGTTAAAAGTGGTTAACAGTTCTGTACTGTGGAGATTCTACAAGTTGTGGAACTGCTATATAAACTCTAATTATTCCCCCTGCTGGAGTATCATGGCACATTAAGAATATGTTGGAACTCATTTGTGTTTCTTTTCTCTGGAACATTGTTTTAATATTGTTGCCCTAGTGCAGTAATTGTGTTCTCTCTATCCTTCTACTCTTCTGACATATAAGATTAACTTCCAGCCTTAGGCCAATCTGTCAGAGAAATGGGGGAATGCTCCTGATGTGACAGATTTGCCAGCGGCTAAAGTTTGAAATGCGATGGGTATTGCATCTTGCACAGAAACAATCTCTGCTCACCGAGGAAGAGAGCTATTATAGAAAGAGCCCGGCACAAGTCACTGATGTGCCATACATGGCTCACATCTCCAGCTCTCCCCCAGCCAGAGGTTTTTAATAATCTTCCTCTGTGGAGCATGGGACTACTGTCATAACACCTGCAAGGCTTTAGAGAAGCTGAAGGTCAAATGAAGTGGCACATTTTTTTATGTCCCTTTTACTGTGTCAGCTCAGACTTTGCCACTGTAAGAGAGAAATGGCAGAGATACTAGTCTGTCACATATTTTATTCTCATTGGACCGAATGTCTCTATTTCACATTTCTTTATTCTGGCTGAGAGCTCATATAAAACGGAGTGTGAGCGGAAAGTTTTCTGTAGTGCATTTTCTGTCCTAGGCTGATCTAAGGCTCCTATAATATAGAGCAAATCCACGTTTTGAGAAATGATTTATCTCATTAGGTATGCTATATCCTAGAGAGTAGAGACAAATAACTGCATCTGTAAAATGTAGCACCATGCATAGTTCTTAAAGCGGAACTTCATCCAAAAGGGGAAGTTCCACTCTCCTGCTTCCTCCCCCCCATCTATTTTTTGGGGGGAAGGGGGAACCTGGTTTTGACTGGTACCTGCTCCCATTTTCATCCGGATCACCTAGCGGAAGTTCGGCCCCCACTCTGTCTGCAGCCTCTTAGGACATGTCACAGGTTGCAGAAAGCTGCGGGGCCATTTATACAATGCACAGACAGTGGGAAGCCAGCTGTAAAGCTGCAAGGAGTCACTGCCAGCATTCCACAGTTGGAACTGTCTCAACTCTCTCTCTCTCTCTCTCTCTCTCTTTCTCTCTCAACAGCAGCAACACAGTCTTTTACTCACAGCTGGGTAATATGAGATAGTTTGCAGAACAGGTAAAAAGCTGGACATGTTCACGGCACAGCTGGGGACCATAAAGTATCTTTAGCATAGGTACAGTTAGGTTCTGTAAGAGAACTGTCAGCGCGCTCCGGGCGCATCCGCACACGCACATGCGCACTAGGAACTCAGCAGTTCACAGACGCGCCAGTGCGTGTGCGCATAGGCGTGCGCATGTTCGCGGGAGCGCGTCCATGCTTTCCTTTGGTGCCAGACGGCCTATTTAAGGGGCACACTGACCCCAGTCTAATGCTGACAGATCTTCAGCTGTTCCTGTACCCCTACCTTGCTATTACCTGCCTGTACCTGCCTGACACCTGTTACTGAATCTTGGTTTCCCTGACCTTGCTGCTGGACTTCGCTACTCCTCTGATTATTGGTTCCTGATCCCGGCTTCCTGTTTGACCTTGCTCCTGCCTAATGTCTGTGCAACTTCGTTCCTGCAACCTGCTGTGACCTTCTGCCATCCAAGAGTCGCATCATCTGTTCCAGGCTTGAAGGGTTCACAGCTGGGGACCCTGAAGTATATTTAGCACAGGTACAGTTAGATAGGTTCACAGTAGGGATGAGCTTTGAGTTCGAGTCAAACTCATGTTTGACTCAAACATCGTCTGTTCGGTTGTTCGTCGAATTGCGAACATTATGGGCCATTCGCGCCAAATTCGAGTGGCGCGTCACGGCCCATAATTCACTGCGGCATCGCAGTGCATTGCTGGCTGATGATTGGCCAAGCATGCACTATGACCCGCATGCTTTGGCCAATCCCAGCGTGGTAAGAACAGAGACCCATAATTGGCCAAAGCCAGGGTGGCTTTGGCCAATTATGTCTCAGGGGGTTTAGTACACGCCCCACACTATATAAGGCCGCCTGCGTGGCAGCCTTGTGTAGTGTGTTGCGGCGGCGGAGAGATATATATATAGAGAGAGAGAGAGAGACAGTGTCATTTCATTTGAGTTAGATATAGCAGGCAGGCAGTCAGTTAGCTGCAGTTACAGTGTATGGAGGATATATATGCATCCTAGGTGTTGTGTATATATATACACTGTATTCAGTTTAGCTAGATCCATTCCTGTTATTTTCTTCCTAATATACTGACAGGCAGGCAGGTGATTGTGGTAGCTGCAGTATTTTCAGTCAGTGTACTGTGTCCTCTGCACAGTGTGCACCTAAAGCTAACTGAAGACAATTGCTGGTGTTCTCTTACTAATAATACCACAGGCAGGCAGTTGATTCAGCTAGCTGCAGTATATTAGTGTACTGTATACTGGGCACAGTGTGCAGCTAAAGCTCACTGCAGACAATTCCTGTTGTTTTCTTCCTAATAATACTACAGGCAGGCAGGTGATTCTGCTAGCTGCAGTATAATCAGTATATATACAGGTCCTTCTCAAAAAATTAGCATATTGTGATAAAGTTCATTATTTTCTGTAATGTACTGATAAACATTAGACTTTCATATATTTTAGATTCATTACACACAACTGAAGTAGTTCAAGCCTTTTCTTGTTTTAATATTGATGATTTTGGCATACAGCTCATGACAACCCAAAATTCCTATCTCAAAAAATTAGCATATCATGAAAAGGTTCTCTAAACAAGCTATTAACCTAATCATCTGAATCAACTAATTAACTCTAAACACCTGCAAAAGATTCCTAAGGCTTTTAAAAACTCCCAGCCTGGTTCATTACTCAAAACCGCAATCATGGGTAAGACTGCCGACCTGACTGCTGTCCAGAAGGCCATCATTGACACCCTCAAGCAAGAGGGTAAGACACAGAAAGAAATTTCTGAACGAATAGGCTGTTCCCAGAGTTCTGTATCAAGGCACCTCAGTGGGAAGTCTGTGGGAAGGAAAAAGTGTGGCAGAAAACGCTGCACAACGAGAAGAGGTGGCCGGACCCTGAAGAAGATTGTGGAGAAGGACCGATTCCAGACCTTGGAGGACCTGCGGAAGCAGTGGACTGAGTCTGGAGTAGAAACATCCAGAGCCACCGTGAACAGGCGTGTGCAGGAAATGGGCTACAGGTGCCGCATTCCCCAGGTCAAGCCACTTTTGAACCAGAAACAGCGGCAGAAGCGCCTGACCTGGGCTACAGAGAAGCAGCACTGGACTGTTGCTCAGTGGTCCAAAGTACTTTTTTCGGATGAAAGCAAATTTTGCATGTCATTCGGAAATCAAGGTGCCAGAGTCTGGAGGAAGACTGGGGAGAGGGAAATGCCAAAATGCCTGAAGTCCAGTGTCAAGTACCCACAGTCAATGATGGTCTGGGGTGCCATGTCAGCTGTTGGTGTTGGTCCACTGTGTTTTATCAAGGGCAGGGTCAATGCAGCTAGCTATCAGGAGATTTTGGAGCACTTCATGCTTCCATCTGCTGAAAAGCTTTATGGAGATGAAGATTTCATTTTTCAGCACGACCTGGCACCTGCTCACAGTGCCAAAACCACTGGTAAATGGTTTACTGACCATGGTATTACTGTGCTCAATTGGCCTGCCAACTCTCCTGACCTGAACCCCATAGAGAATCTGTGGGATATTGGGAAGAGAAAGTTGAGAGACGCAAGACCCAACACTCTGGATGAGCTTAAGGCCGCTATCGAAGCATCCTGGGCCTCCATAACACCTCAGCAGTGCCACAGGCTGGTTGCCTCCATGCCACGCCGCATTGAAGCAGTCATTTCTGCAAAAGGATTCCCGACCAAGTATTGAGTTCATAACTGAACATAATTATTTAAAGGTTGACTTTTTTTGTATTAAAAACACTTTTCTTTTATTGGTCGGATGAAATATGCTAATTTTTTGAGATAGGATTTTTGGGTTTTCATGAGCTGTATGCCAAAATCATCAATATTAAAACAAGAAAAGGCTTGAACTACTTCAGTTGTGTGTAATGAATCTAAAATATATGAAAGTCTAATGTTTATCAGTACATTACAGAAAATAATGAACTTTATCACAATATGCTAATTTTTTGAGAAGGACCTGTATAACACGCACCCTAACTTTAAGAGGGAAGTTTCAGGAAAAAAACTTTCCACAGCCCACTGCGTATAACACGCAGGCACAGTTTACCCTCTATTTTCAGGGTAAAAAAGTGAGTGTTATACGCCAATAAATACAGTACTTAGAATCTGCAATCATTATACATTTTTTTAAATTTATTTTTTAGCAGAGACCCTAGAGAATAAAGTGGCGACCATTGCAATATTCTATGTCACGCTGTATTTGCGCAGCGGTCTTTTAACCACTTAACGACCGCCCACTGTAAATATACGTCAGCAGAATGGCACCGACAGGCAGAATCACGTACATATACGTGATTGCCTTTGTATAGTTGGGGGGTCCGATCGGACCCCCCTTCTTTACAGTGGGTGGTCGTTTTACCTTCGGGAGCGATCCGGCATGAGGGGACGGCCGTTCGATTCCGGCCACCCCCTCTCGATCGCTCCCGGCGAATGAGAGAGCTTCCCCTGCCTGCCAGGAAGGAGGAAGTGATGTCATCTCTCCTGGGGCGCTCACATATACCGAGCGCCGTACAGGAGAAGATGCAGGTTAGTACACAAAACAGTACACTGACACCAGGACACATAGGCAAATAAATCGCCCCCCCAGACACCCCCAGATCACCCCCCAGCCCCCCCCAGCCCCCAGTCACAGTGTCACTGATTGCAGTGACCATTTATTTAGTGATCACTGCAATCAGTGACATTTGTGACTGTAAAAGTGTCACTACATTTAGTTTTAGGTCCAGTGTAGCCCCCTAACCCCCCCCTAATAAAGGTTTAACCCCCTGATCACCCCCCAGATAACCCTTTCACCCCCTAGCACCGCCGTCACTAAGCAATCATTTTTCTGATCGATGTCTTAGCGTCGGTGATGCTGATCGGTAGCCAGTAATTTTTTTTAGGTTCGCCGCAGGTTTTTATAGCGTCGGGTACCCCCATATATTACCTAATGAAGGTTTAACCCCCTTGATCGCCCCCCAGGTAACCCTTTCACCCCCTATCACCACTGTCACTAAGTTATAATTTTTCTGATCGATGTCTTAGCGTCGGCGATGCTGATCGGTAGCCAGTAATTTTTTTTAGGTTCGCCGCAGGTTTTTATAGCGTCGGGTACCCCCATATATTACCTAATAAAGGTTTAACCCCCTTGATCACCCCCCAGGTAACCCTTTCACCCCCTAGCACCGCCGTCGCTATGCGATCATTTTTCTGATCGATGTCTTAGCGTCGGTGATGCTGATCGGTAGCCAGTAATTTTTTTTAGGTTCGCCGCAGGTTTTTATAGCGTCGGGTACCCCCATATATTACCTAATAAAGGTTTAACCCCCTTGATCGCCTCCCCAGGTAACCCTTTCACCCCCTATCACCACTGTCACTAAGCGATAATTTTTCTGATCGATGTCTTAGCGTCGGCGATGCTGATCGGTAGCCAGTAATTTTTTTTAGGTTCGCCGCAGGTTTTTATAGCGTCGGGTACCCCCATATATTACCTAATAAAGGTGTAACCCCCTTGATCACCCCCAGGTAACCCTTTCACCCCCTAGCACCGCCGTCACTATGCGATCATTTTTCTGATCGATGTCTTAGCGTCGGTGATGCTGATCGGTAGCCAGTAATTTTTTTTAGGTTCGCCGCAGGTTTTTATAGCGTCAGGTACCCCCATATATTATCTAATAAAGGTTTAACCCCCTGATCGCCCCCCAGGTAACCCTTTCACCCCCTATCACCACTGTCGCTAAGCAATCGTTTTTATGATCGTTGTCTTAGTGTCGGTGATGCCGATAGGTAGCCAGTAATTTTTTTTTAGGTTCGCCGTCAGGTTTTTATATAGCGTCAGGTACCCCCATATATTACCTAATAAAGGTTTTAACCCCCTAATTGCCCCTAGTTAACCCTTTCACCAGTGATCATCATATAAGTGTTACGGGTGACGCTGGTTAGTTAGTTTGCTTTTTATAGTGTCAGGGCACCCGCCGTATATAACCCAATAAAGGTTTAACCCCCTGATCGCCCGGCGGGTGATATCAGTTAGGTTTTAGCGTCAGAGAGGGTCTGCGTCACACCCCAGGCAGCGTCAGGTTAGTGCCAGTAGCGCTAACACCCACGCGTTAAGCATACACCCCCCTTAGTGGTATAGTATCTGATCAGCTCAATATCTGATCTGATCAGATCTATACTAGCGTCCCCAGCAGTTTAGGGTTCCCAAAAACGCACTGTTAGTGGGATCAGCCCAGATACCTGCTAGCACCTGCGTTTTGCCCCTCAGTCCAGCCCAGGCCACCGAAGTGCAGTATCGATCGATCACTGTCACTTACAAAACACAACACACATAACTGCAGCGTTCGCAGAGACAGGCCTGATCCCTGCGACTCCAGTGCTGTAGGAGGTGATTTCACCACCACAGTTAAAAAAAAAAACATATATGCCGAAGCATTGGGGCAGCAGGAGCGGAGAAGCGATTTTGCTCCTAATGCCGCGTATATACGATCGAAATTCCGACGGAGGCTTGCCCGTGGAAAAGTCTGACCATGTGTACGCGGCATAACTTTTGCGAGAAGATGCCCCCATGCTTCGGCATATATAAATGGTGCATGTATGCCCATCATTAGAAGTGGGTGGATGAAGGGCGGTATTCTAATGGTGGGCATACCCACCGATCAATCTTTTTTTTCGTTCAGCCAACAGGCTGCATGAAAAAAAAGATTACAATACATGTCCAACAAGGACCAGCAACGTACTGGTATGTTGCTGGACTTTGAATGTTTATACCAGAATGATGCCTGCGGGTTTAGGTATCATCTTGGTATCATTCTTTTCAGCCAGCGGCCGGCTTTCATGTAAAAGCAATCCTAGTGGCTAATTAGCCTCTGGACTGCTTTTACAAGCAGTGGGAGGGAATGTCCCCCCCCCCGGATATAAAAAGCGCCATTGGGAAATTGGGAAAGCATTTTATCACACCGATCTTGGTGTGGTCAGATGCTTTGAGGGCAGAGGAAAGATCTAGGGTCCAATAGACCCCAGTTTTTTCAAAAAAGAGTACCTGTCATTACCTATTGCTATCATAGGGGATATTTACATTCCCTGAGATAACAATACAAGTGATAAAAATAAATAAATATGGAAGCAACAGTTTAAAAATAAAATAAAAAAGCCAAATTAATAATAAAAAAAAAAAAAAAAAAAAAAAAAGCACCCCTGTCCTGCCCTGCTCTTGCCCAATGGCGAACGCAAGCGTCAGTCTGGCGTCATATGTAAACAGCAATTGCACCATGCATGTGAGGTATCACCGCGAAGGTCAGATCGATGGCAGTAATTTTAGCAGTAGACCTCCTCTGTAAATCTAACGGGGTAACCTGTAAATGCTTTTAAAGGCTTTTAAAAATGTATGTAGTTTGTCGCCAATGCGCGTTTGTGCGAAATTTTAAAGCATGTCGTGTTTGGTATCTATGTACTCGGCCTAAGATCATCTTTTTTATTTCATCAAACATTTGGGCAATATAGTGTGTTTTAGTGCATTAAAATAAAAAAAAGTGTATTTTTTCCCCAAAAAATGCGTTTGAAAAATCGCTGCGCAAATACTGTGTAGAAAAAAAAAATGCAACACCCACCATTTTATTCTGTAGGGCCTTTGCTTTAAAAATATATATAATGTTTGGGGGTTCAACATAATTTTCTTGCAAAAAAAAATATGTTTTCATGTAAACAAAAAGTGTCAAAAAGGGCTTTGTCTTCAAGTGGTTAGAAGAGTGGATGTAAGCTTCCTAATGTTGTGTATAAAATGCCAGAACAGTTCAAAACCCCCCCAAATGACCCCATTTTGGAAAGTAGACACCCCAAGCTATATACTGAGAGGCATGTCGAGTCCATGGAATATTTTATATGTTGACACAAGTTGCGGAAAAAATATTTTTTTTTTTTTTTTTTTGCACAAAGTTGTCACTAAATGATATATTGCTCAAACATGCCATGGGCATATGTGGAATTACACCCCAAAATACATTCTGTTGCTTCTCCTGAGTACGGGGATACCACATGTGTGAGACTTTTTGGGAGCCTAGCCGCGTACGGGACCCCAAAAACCAAGCACCGCCTTCAGGCATTCTAAGGGTGTCAATTTTTGATTTCACTTCTCACTGCCTATCACAGTTTCGGAGGCCATGGAATGCCCAGATGGCACAAACCCCCCCCAAATGACCCCATTTTGGAAAGTAGACACCCCAAGCTATTTGCTGAGAGGTATTGTGAGTATTTTGCAGATCTCGCTTTTTGTCACAAAGTTTTGAAAATTGAAAAAAAAAAAAAAAAAAAATGTTCTTTCTTCATTTTCAAAAACAAATGAGAGCTGTAAAATACTCACCATGCCTCTCAGCAAACAGCTTGGGGTGTCTACTTTCCAAAATAGGGTCATTTGGGGGGGTTTTGTGCTACTTTGGCATTTTATGGCCTTCAAAACTGTGATAGGTAGTGAGGAGTGAAATCAAAAATTTGCGCCCTTAGAAATCCTGGAGGCGGTGCTTGGTTTCCGGGGTCCCGTACGTGGCTAGGCTCCTAAAAAGTCCCACACATGTGGTATCCCCGTACTCAGGAGAAGCAGCAGAATGTATTTTGGGGTGCAATTCCACATATAACCATGGCATGTGTGAGCAATATATCATTTAGTGACAACTTTTTGTAATTATTTTTTTTTTTTGTCATTATTCAATCACTTGGGACAAAAAAAAAAATATTCAATGGGCTCAACAGGCCTCTCAGCAATTTCCTTGGGGTGTCTACTTTCTAAAATGGGGTCATTTGGGGGGGTTTTGTGCTATTTTGGCATTTTATGGCCTTCAAAACTGTGATAGGTAGTGAGGAGTGAAATCAAAAATTTGCGCCCTTAGAAATCCTGAAGGCGGTGCTTGGTTTCCGGGGTCCCGTATGTGGCTAGGCTCCTAAAAAGTCCCGCACATGTGGTATCCCCGTACTCAGGAGAAGCAGCAGAATGTATTTTGGGGTGCAATTCCACATATAACCATGGCATGTGTGAGCAATATATCATTTAGTGACAACTTTTTGTAATTTTTTTTTTTTTTTTGTCATTATTCAATCACTTGGGACAAAAAAAAAAAAATATTCAATGGGCTCAACATGCCTCTCAGCAATTTCCTTGGGGTGTCTACTTTCTAAAATGGGGTCATTTGGGGGGGTTTTATACTGCCCTGTCATTTTAGCACCTCAAGAAATGAGATAGGCAGTCATAAATTAAAAGCTGTGTAAATTCCAGAAAATGTACCCTAGTTTGTAAACGCTATAACTTTTGCGCAAACCGATAAATATACGCTTATTGACATTTTTTTTACTAAAGACATGTGGCTGAATACATTTTGGCCTAAATGTATGACTAAAATTGAGTTTATTCGATTTTTCTTATAACAAAAAGTAGAAAATATCATTTTTTTCAAAATTTTCGGTCTTTTTCCGTTTATATCGCAAAAAATAAAAATCGCAGAGGCAATCAAATACCATTAAAAGAAAGCTCTATTTGTGGGAAGAAAAGGACGCAAATTTCGTTTGTGTACAACATTGCATGTCCGCACAATTTACAGTTAAATCAGCGCAGTGCAAAATTCTGAATTCACCTCTGGTCCTTTAGCTACCAAATGGTCCGGGGCTTAAGTGGTTAAACGCAATTTCTTGGTAAAAAATACACTTTAACCACTTCAGCCCCGGAGGATTTGGCTGCCCATTGACTGGGCCATTTTTAGCGATTCAACACTGCGTCGCTTTAACTGACAATTGCGCAGTCATGCGACGTTGCACCCAAACAAAATTGACGTCCTTTTTCCCCACAAATAGAGCTTTATTTTGGTGGTATTTGATCACCTCTGTGGTTTTTATATTTTGTGCTATAAACAAAAAAAGAGTGACAATTTTGAAAAAAAAGCAATATTTTTTACTTTTTGCTTTAATAAATATCTCCAAAAAATATATAAAAAAAACAAAATTTTTCCTCAGTTTAGGCCGATATTTATTCTTCTACATATTTTTGGCAAAAAAAAAATCACAATAAGCGTATATTGATTGGTTTGCGCAAAAGTTATAGCGTCTACAAAATAGGGGGTAGTTTTATGGCATTTTTATTATTATTATTTTTTTACTAGTTATGGCGGCGATCTGTGATTTTTATCGTGACTGCGACATTATGGCGGACACATTGGCCACTTTTGATGCCATTTTTGGACCATTGTCATTTATACAGCGATCAGTGCTATAAAAATGCACTGATTACTGTGTGAATGACACTGGTAGGGAAGGGGTTAACCACTAGGGGACGAGGAAGGGGTTAAGTGTGTCTTGGGGAGTGATTCTAACTGTGTGGGGGCTGGGCTACCTGTGACACGACATTGATCACTGCTCCTGGTCACAGGGAGCAGTAGATCAGTGACAGTGTCACAAGGCAGAACAGGGAAATGCCTTGTTTACACAGGCATCCCCCTGTTCTGCAGCTCCGTGACACGTTTGCAGGACCCCGGCGGACTTGAAAAAAACTAGTTAGCCCAATTTTTTGTATAATGATACCTAACATGTCATGCTTTAAAATTGCGCAAACTACAGTGCTTAAAAATCTCCATAGGTGACGGTTTAACATTTTTTACAGGTTACCTGTTTAGAGTTACAGAGTAGGTCCTGTGCTAGAATTATTGCTTTTGCTCTAACAATCACTGGCGATATCTCACATGTGTGGTTTGAACATCATTTACATATGCGGGCGCAATTTACGTATGCACTCGCTTCTATGCGTGAGCATGGAGGGACGGGGTGGTTTATATAATTTTTTTCTTATTTTTCTATTTTTACTTTTTATTTTTTTATTTTTACAGTGTCCCTTTTATTTATTTTCTCTTTGATCACTTTTATTCCTATTTCAAGGAATGTAAACATACCTTGTAATAGAAATAAGCATGACAGGTCCTCTTTATTGACAGATCTGGGAGCAAAAAGACCCCAGATCTCTCATTTACCCTTAGTCACTTTGACTTTAAATAATAAAAAAAAAAAATCATCTCTTTAAGCCCGAGAACCGGAAGTGACGTCGGAGGTCACTCCAGTCCTGCAAGGGCATAGAGCCGAGTGGGAGCGATCTTGCCCTCACTCGACTTCCTGCCTAGCCATCGGCCACATCGGATCATTTCCGGGCTTTACCAACGGCTCAGGTAAGCTCGGAAACGACCAGGAAGCGGTGGGGGGTCACCTCTACCGCTGCCTCTAAAAGTGATCCCGCAGAGAATCTGCCACTGGGACCACTTTTAACGGATGCCAAATCGCCCACAGACTAAAAAGATACCGAGGTTATGGCAGCTAGCTGCTGCCATAACAATGGTATTTAAAGTCAAAATCATGAGGGACGGTGAGCGGTCGGCAAATGGATATATTGTGTGTAAACTTAATGTGACATTAAACCCTACATCTTTTAAGCACTTTTGGCAGCTAGTTCAATCACTATGCGGCTTGCTTATTTTTTAATGGTTGCCTGTGTTCCTGTTTAAGCTGCTGCCATGACCGCTGACCCAGGTTTCCTGTTTCAGGGTGGCTCCTTTCTCTTGTATCATTGCTTGGAGGCACTCTTGCATGTAGATATACACAGCCCTGTAGCCTAGGGTGGCACGGCACTCTCCAGCTCCTCTCTCCTCCTCCCATTTCCATTTTAATAGACTGACTGGAGACTGCAATGTCCACTGTTAATGTATTCTTGTGAAGACCAGAAGTTCAGAGAAGCTGCACGGAGAGAGCAGGAGCCAGCAGCATTGAAAGATGAAAACTGCATGTGCTAGGCTAATAGTTTTAACAAATAGTTTACTGGGGAAATTGTATGTTATTGTGTCAAACTACGAAACCCTGAGTGTTTCATACTACTTTAAAGAGGAACTGCATTCTGCTCACATATATTGTAATAAAAACATCTTTGCCATTCTGAAGCTTCCCTCCAATCACTTTGCATATTATTTTATATATACTGTGATTCTGTACTTGCCGAATAAGATGCAGAAATCTCCCTCCACTAAATCTGGCTGCAACCATTTTAACTGTGGGCAGCCGAAACTGCTGCCTGTTAACTTCCTGGATTTACACAGACACACAGAGGTACACCTCCAGCTCTGCAGCTCTCATTGGCCCTCTTATGACTCCCTCCTCCCTTCCTGGCAAACTCTCAGGAGGGTGAGAGAGAGAGCTGTGCATGATGTCATAAGCCTAGGATTTTTACCAGACAAGAAACAGGAAGTGGGCTGTATAAGGTATTTACTGGCATAAAAAATGTTTTACTATCCAAAGTTAAAACAACAAGGGCAGAAGATTTAATAGATGGGTATATGAAAAAATGACTGAAGTTCAAAAATTGTGTTATGTGTGTGTTTTCCTTTTTCTGAAGTACATGAGATGCCAGAATTCTGACTGTTGTCACTATTTGAAATGCATAATTTGTTCCAACCCTTTATCATTCTGCCATTCTAAAGCTGTAATTTGCACTGCGGAATGTTGATTGCTTTCATGAAAATGTTACATTGCATATGCATTGTATTCTAATGTCTTTGAAAAATGTTTTTGCCACCTAGATAGATCATTATGTAGCCAGGCAATACTTGGCCTCCTGTACTTTAAAATTTGACAGGCTATGGCTATAGTTCCAATTGTGTGTACAGTGCAAATGTGAAAAGAATACATTTTAGAGATGACATTCTGTCACCTATAGTCCTTGTATCTGTGCACCATGGAGTGCCGCAAACATTCTGATGTCTATTTCCAAAGAAAAAGGTGAGTACAAAGTCAGGACTACAGGTAAATAGCTAAAATATGCATATGGAAAGGTACACGCTGGGCACAGGTTAACTGAACAATGCCTGAATTTCATTGTCCCCCCTTCCCATTCCCCCACTGGTCTGCACTCAGACTGTGCTTTAAAGGGTAACTCCACTGTCGTGGCAAAAATAATAGCAAGTTAAAAATCTAGCATATACAATTGCGACACAAGTCATATTGTAATTGAATGTTATTAACAATTACCTTTCCTTTTCAATCTGCAGCTCTTTAATTTTCTGTTAAATGCAATGCAATATGGCAACATGGAGGTGTTCTGTACACAGAATGTGTACAGAACGCTGCCCACCCCCCAGAAACATAATTTCCTGCTTGTGTGATTGGCTCACTGATTTTCCCAGAAGTCTGCACTAATGCCGCGTACACACGATCGATTTTTGCGACGGTGAAAACACCGTTGAGAAAATCGACGTTAAAAACGAGGAACAGCTTGTTCCCCCCACACACGGCCGTTTTAAATGTCATTTTTTTTTGGTCGAAAAAAACGACCGTGTGTGGGCTCCGCAGCAGTGTTTCCCTATGGGAAACACTGCCGCGGAAAACATGTCGAAAAAAACGACGAGAAAAATTAGAACATGTTCTAATTTTTCTCGTCGTTTTTAATGCCGTTTTTCTCGTCGAAAAAAACGGCAGAAAGCCCACAGACGATCGTTTTTCTCGTCGAAAGGAAAAAATTTCGTTTTTCTCGACGAGAAAAACGGCCGTGTGTACGCGGCATAAGATACAAGTCAGATATCAGGCATTCAAATTACATTTTTGGTGAGATACTCCCAATAGGAAATCACGTCTAAAGGGATACAGACCCTGTCATTTTCCTCATTAGTGCCCTGCAGGTGAAGCAACTGATTAATAATTATGAAACCACTCCCATTAAATTTACCTACCACATGGACACAGACAAACACACAGGGATTTCTTCAGAATAACAAAATGTAGGCATGTGCAACAAAGTTTGTTAAAATCCCTGCAATGTACATACAGTAGATCACCTAGGGGGGAATGTTTCTTCTCAACAAAAGTGGAGTTACTCTTTAATCGCTTCCAGACGGCCCACCGCATATATACTGTGGTAGGGCGGCCCGGCTGCACAAAATCGCATACCTGTATGCGATCTAAAGGGCGCACGAACGGCGCTCCCGCTGTGATTGGACACAGCGGGTCCGGTGGCCGCGACCAGCTCCGGGACCCACCAATCATTTGGAGGAAAGGCAGAACGGCGGTCTGCCTATGTAAACAATTAAGACCGCTGTTCTGTCAGGGAGTAAAAGAGAAATCTTGTGTTTCAGCTAAGCTGAAACACGGATCTCTCGTTTCCTCCAGTGCATCCACTCCCCCAACAGTTAGAAAGCACTCCCTAGGAGCACACTTAACCCCTTGATCGCCCCTGATATGAACCCCTTCCATGCCAGTGTCATTTATACAGTGACAGTGCATTTTTTTTTTAGCGCTGATCACTGTATTGATGTCACTGGTCCCCAAAAAGTGTCCCTTAGTGTCAGATTTGTCCACCACAATGTTGCAGTCCCGCTACAAATCACTGATCGCCGCCATTACTAGTAAAAAAAGTAAAAAATATATATATTTTTCAAAATTGTGGCTCTTTTTTTGTTTCAAGTGCAACAAATAAAAACCGCAGAGGTGATCAAATAGCATCAAAAGAAATCTCTATTTGTAGGAAAAAAAAGGACATCAATTTTATTTGGGCACAGTGTCACAAGACCGCACAATGATCAGTTAAAGTAATACAGTGCTGTATTACAAAAAAATGGCCTGGTCAGGAAGGGGCTAAAACCTTTCTGGAGCTGAAGTGGTTAAAATAAGTCTTCCCGAGCACACTTATGTTGATCCATGTAGAGTTCTGTGCTCAGGCACACTTTACACTCACACTGAAACAAACTGCTCCAGATCACAAGTGAACCGTGCTGGGGACCACCTCTTCCAATTGGTCCTAGGCACAGTACACTTAACCATTTCCGGGCATGGCTCAGAGCACTCGCACTACATAAACAAACCAGACCAAGGAGCGAACCCTTTCCTGGGCATGACTAAAACTGCCTGTATGAGTACACCATAAATGGCCAGAGTGTGACCTTATTTCCCATGCATGTATCATATGCATGCCTGGAACATGCTTACTGGGCCATGAATGAGTATCACCCCACTAGTGAGGTCTCTGCAAAGCTCTTCAACAACTGTTTCCTAATCGTCTAACCCAGTGTGGCCCATTGCTTACCTTTATCTGGCCCTTGGGGCACTTTTCCTCACACTGACACCAACAGCGAGTTCCTATTCCTTCCACTGATGCCAACAATTATCAATATTCTTCCCATCGATACCAATGATGGGGCACTATTTCTCCTTCTACTGACCATAGGTGCTATCAGTGGCGGCTGGTGCTTAATTTTTTTTTGGGGGGGGGGGGGGGGGCAAACAAACTGAAAAATTCTGAAAAGAAAATATCAATTGCAGCGTCACTGTGCCCATTAAACACAGACACTGTGCTCATCAATTGCAGGCACTGAGCCATCAAATGCAGCAACTGTGCCCATCAATTGTAGCCACTGTGCCCATCAAATTCCACCACTGTGCTCATCAATTGCAGCCACTGTGCCATCAAATGCCGCTACTGTGCCCATCAAACGCAGCCACTGTGCCATCAAATGCTGCCACTGTGCCCATCAAATTCAGCCACTGTGCCACCAAATGCTGCCACTGTGCCATCAAATGCAGCCACTGTGCCATCAAATGCCACCACTGTGCCATCAAATGCTGCCACTGTGCCATCAAATGCCACCACTGTGCCATAAAATGCTGCCACTGTGCCCATTAAATACCGCCACTGTGCCATCAAATGCTGCGACTGTGCCCATGGAATGCCGCCATTGTGCCTGTCAAATGCTGGTACTGTGCCATCAAATGCTGCCACTGTGCCCATCAAATGCTGCAACTGTGCCATCAAATGCTGCAACTGTGCCGTCAAATGCCGCCACTGTGCCATCAAATGCTGCCACTGTGCCCATCGAATGCCGCCACTGTGCCATCCAATGCTGCCACTGTGCTGCCACTGTGCCCATCGAGTGCCACCACTGTGATCCCCCCCACCCACTGCCCGGTGGGGCAGCAGGTGACGGTGGCGAGCGGTGTCCTCCCTGCGTCTCCTCCCATCCTCTCCTGATAGGCGTCCAATAGCAGAGCCTGTCGTTTCAGCCAATCAGGTGACGGGTAACAGACCCCAGCACCTGATTGGCTGAGCGGCGGTTCAGTGTTAGGTTCTAACACACCTGGGTTGACTGCGAGCGACAAGCATGGCGCTCGCAGTTCACCTATTTTGAAGCCTATTAGAGCCTATGGCTCTAATCAGCTTCTTCAAAAACACCCCCCGCTGTAATTCAGGCGCCCAGCACCCGAAAAGGGGCCAGGCACCTGAATAGGGGGTGGCAGCAGCAGCCATGGATAGACTCATGCTATGCATGAATCTATCCATTTGTCATAGAGGGGGTGGCTGGAGAGAGGGGGTGGCGCCCGTGCACCCTTATGGACGCACCGCCACTGCGTGCTATGTAATTTTCTTACTACCACTTACAACCAAGCCTCAGACACTGTTTACTCTGGGGCATTTTCTATTTCCACTGGCCACAATTCAGCCCCCTCAGGCTGGGTTACATATGAGCCACATGCGGCTCACAGCAGGGGTCTGGTTCGTGCTGTTTCACCGTTTCAGGTCCGATTTTAGCCCAGGTTTTGGGCTGAATTCAGACCTGCAACTGACTAAAAGACGCACACTGTTTTTCTGCAAAATGCACCAGACCTGCTGCGGAGATATGTGAACCGGCTCCATAGAGAGCGAATTCCAATTCGTCGTGAGTCGGACTCCGGGCCCCGCGGACTCAATCGCCGCGGGGATCCCCGCGAACGTCTCATGGAGGCATGGAGCGGGGAGATGTTAGTGTAAACACAACATTTCCCCGCTCCCCTACTGACAATGTCACCGATCTCCGCTCTGTGTAATCAGAGCGGAGATCGGTCACATGTCACTCGTAGCCACGCCCCCACACAGTAGTAATCACTCCCCTAGGCACACTTAACCCCTTCAGCGCCCCTAGTGGTTAACCCCTTCACTGCCAGTGTCATTTTCACAGTAACCAGTGCATTTTTATTGCACTGATCGCTGTAAAAATGACAATGGTCCCAAAAATGTGTCAAAAGTGTCCGATGTGTCCGCCATAATGTCGCAGTCACGATAAAAATCGCAGATCGCTGCCATTACTAGTAAAAAAATAATTATTAATAAAAATGCCATAAATCTATCCCCTATTTTGTAGATGCTATATCTTTTGCGCAAACCAATAAATATACGCTTATTGCGATTTTTTTTACAATAATATGTGGAAGCATACATATCCGCCTAAACTGAGAAAAAAAGTGTTTTTTTTTTATGTTTTTGGGGATATTTATTATAGCAAAAAGTAAAAAGTATTGTTTTTTTTCCAAAATTTTCGCTCTTTTTTTGTTTATAGCTCAAAAAAAAAAAAACGCAGAGGTGATCAAATACCACCAAAATAAAGCTCTATTTGTGGAAAAAAAAGGACCTCAATTTTGTTTGGGTGCAGCGTCGCATGACCGCGCAATTGTCAGTTAAAGCGACGCAGTGCTGAATCGCAAAAAATGGCCCGGTCATTGGGCAGCCAAATCCTCCGTGGCTGAAGTGGTTAAACAGTGTGTGTTTATATCACTGTAAATAACACTAGTAATGTATAGTTTTTTGCTTTGTTGTGGGGCATGGTGTTCTTTAATATATGTTTTATTCATATATTTTGATATACCGTGTTTCCCCGAAAATAAGACAGGCTTAAATAAATTTTGGCTACAAAAGACACATTAGGGCTTATTTTCAGGGGATGTCTTATTTATTCATGTACAATAATCTACATTCTGTGTGTTCTGAAAAACCTGGTTGATCCTGCCGGTTCCTGTGTCCCCCTGTCTTCTCTCCCCCTCTCCCCCTTACTCCCTGCCTGTCAGCTCAGGAGTCTGTAGCATTAGCATTAAGAAATCCTGTAATCCGCTCTGTTACAGGATCATATAACGTGCAGTGTAGGTATTTGTGCAAAATACCCTATTTACAGCGTGCTGGGCACTCACGTGAACCGCCGGAGCTCTCTCCTCCATTCTGAGCACTGCAGAGAGAGGGGTCAAGATCCCCCGCTGACGTCAGCTGGGAGGAGAAGAGGAGAGCAGCGGGAGGTCACGTGAGTGCCCAGCAGTGCTGTAAATAAGGTATTTTGCAGAATAATTTTACACAAACACACACACTGCACGTTATATAATCCTGTAACAGAGTAGATTACAGAATTTCTTATAATGAATTTACAACCACTTTAACTGGGGCTTATTTTTTGAGTAGGGCTTGCGTTACAAGTATCCTGCAAAATCATGCTAGGGCTTATTTTCCGGTTAGGTCTTATTTTCGGGGAAATACGGTACAGTATTAGGTAAAATATCATATGTAGTCTTTATGTACTTCGTATTTTTAAATTGGAACATTATCCTAGCCCAACTTATGCTCTCAATGTCTCTATGTCCCCCTTTATATTTTTTTCTAACAATGAGCAGAGTTTGAGTTTGAAGAACTAGAATTAAAGTACTTATTTTTCCCTGTTATACATATTCAGGTAACTGCTTTAGTCATTAACTACATCTTTGGAATGAAATGTTGATTTTGTAAAGTAAATTCTGAGGAATAGCCTTGCTACCAAAGCAAGCATTTACATCAGGAAAATGGATTTTGTGATTCTGCAGGGGATACATTTAGCAAGCCAGTGTGATAAATATGTTTCCTGTCTGCATCTTGGTATAAAAGCTTTCCTCTAAATGACATGATATTTTTAGATTTATCATTTCCTACTTTTAGACGTGAGACTGCCTTGTGGTTTTCAGAGATTTACTGATGCATTGAAAGCTCATAACTAGGTCCTTTCTTAGATCGTTGTACCAGATGAACTTTGGAAATGCGAGATAACAACTAGGAATCTATAAAAATTAGGATGTCAACTTTGAAGAATCTTATCGACTAACACCACCTACAGTGGAATAATAAGCACTGGCTGATTTACTGGTAGAGATGTAGGAACGTTCACAGCGAAGGTAACTTGGGCACCAGAGACTTTTAGCAAAGTTAATGACATGCCCTCTTATGCCCTTCCAATCTTGTTTTTTGCCACAAATCACACTGACGAGACAACATCTATGTGGTCATTTTACTTGATGGCCTTATTTCCAATTTTTACTGACATTTCCAATGTTATGTGGAAACAACAACAGATAAGGAGAACTTCGGTGTTAAAGGAAAACGCCATGATTTTTAAAAACTGATACAACATGTATAATTTCTGCAGAAACCATTTTGCAATTAAATGTTATTTAAAATGACCTTTTAATTTATGCGGCCAGCTATCAGTTTCTATAATTGCCATGTAAATATAACTTTTTGTAACATTAGCAACAGGGGTGACATCCTTTATACTGTGTAACTGTGTACAGACCACCCCCAACATGTTGTTTCCTGCTCATGCAACTTTTCCCAGTTGATAAACTCATATTACACAATTAAGACCATTTATGTATTCCCAGCAAGCAGACAGTATTACATAGTAGAAAGTTGAAAAGTGCTGCGCTATACATGTACATTAATATACAGTGACTTATTCAGAAAGTAACATACCGTATATACTCGAGTATAAGCCGACCCGAATATAAGCCGAGGCACCTAATTTTACCACAATAAAAATTGGGAAAACTGATTGACTCGAGTATAAGCCTAGGGTGTCCATCTGCATGCCTCACTGTGCCCATGCCTCACTGTTTCCATGACTAGACTGATGTTTAACATGGGAGTCTATGGAAGGGGTGCCCGGCTTTGAAAAATTGGTGCTCCCCGGCTGTAGGTTCCCCAGACAAAAAAACTTTGCACACTTATAGAGCAGAAATTGGGCTACATGTGGGCCAAGTTTCGGGTCCAGGGGACCTACGACCGGCCGGTACCGGGTCCCCAAAGTCTGGAAGATCAGGCGCAAAAAAGGTGACTCGAGTATAAGCATTTTCAGCACAAAAAAATGTGCTGAAAAACTCGGCTTATACTCGAGTATATACGGTATATTGATTAGACAAATGGTGTATGATAAAATTCTATCCAGGTTGGACCATTCACTTATGTATAAAAATTATAATCCATATGTGACATCAAAAAGAAAAAAGAAAAATGTTCATAAATATAAAAAGCCCAAAGTGAATCAAACTTCCATATGGATAGAAGAAAGCCTTTATATTTGAAATATCACCACGGTGTGTAAGCCATCACCAGTATATACAGTGCCTTGAAAAAGTATTCATACCCTTTGAAATTTTACATGTTACAGCAAAGAACGTAAATGTATTTTTTTGAGATTTTATGTGATAGATCAACACAAAGTGGCACATAATTGTGAAGTGGAAGGAAAATGATAAATGGTTTTCAATTTTGTTTTACAAATAAATATCTGAAAAGTGTGGCGTGCATTTGTATTCAGCCCCCCTTTACTCTGATACCCCAAACTAAAATCTAGTGGAACCAATTGCCTTCAGAAGTCACCTAATTAATAAAAAGAGTCCACCTGTGTGTAATTTAATATCAGTATAAATACAGCTGTTCTGTGAAGCCCTCAGAGGTTAGAGAACCTTAGTGAACAAGCAGCATCATAAAGCCCAAGGAACACACCAGACAGGTCATGAATAAAGCTGTGGAGAAGTTTAAAGCAGGGTTAGGTTATAAAAAATATTCCAAGATTTGAACATCTCATGGAGCACTGTTCAATCTATCAATCGAAAATGGAAAGAGTGCGGCACAACTGCAAACCTACCAAGACATGGCCGTCCACCTAAACTGACAGGCCGGGCAAGTAGAGCATTAATCAGAGAAGCAGCCAAGTGGCCCATGGTAACTCTGGAGGAGCTGCAGAGACCACAGCTCAGGTGGGAGAATCTATCCACAGGACAACTATTAGTCGTGCACTCCACAAATCTGGCCTTTATGGAAGAGTGGCAATTCTTGAAAGAAAGCCATAATAAGTCCCATTTGCAGTTTGCGAGAAGCCATGTGGGGAACACAGCAAATATGTGGAAGAAGGTGCTCTATTCAGATGAGACAAAAATTTAACTTTTTGGCCTAAAAACAAAATGCTATGTGTGGTGGAAAACTAACACTGCACATCACCCTAAACACACCATCCCCACCGTGAAACAGGGAAGCATCATGTTGTGGGGATGCTTTTCTTCAGCAGGGACAGAGAAGCTGGTCAGAGTTGATGGGAAGATGGATGGAGCCAAATACAGATCAATCTTAGAAGAAAGTCTGTTATGCCGCGTACACACGGCCGGACTTTGCCACGGGCAAAACTGCTCTCTATCTAAGTCCGTCAGAAATTCAGACGGGAAAAGTCCCATGGGGCATACACACGGTCGGAATATCCGATGAAAAGCTCCCATATGACTTTTTCCATCGGAAATTCCGACCGTGTGTACGCAGCATAAGAGTCTGCAAAAGACTTAAGACTGGAGCGGAGGTTCACCTTCCAGCAGGACAACAACCTAAACATACAGCCAGAGCTTAAATAGAATGGTTTAGATCAAAGCACATTGATGCATTAGAATGGCCCAGTCAAAGTCCAGACCTAAATCCAATTGAGCAACTGTAGCGAAACTTGAAAATTGCTGTTCAGACGCTCTGGATCTAATCTGACAGCACTTGAGCTAATTTGGAAAGAAGTATGGGCAAAATTTCACTCTCTAAATGTGCAAAGCTGGTAGAGATCTCCCCAAAAAGACTTGCAGCTGTAATTGCAGTGAAAGTTGGTTCTACAAAGTATTGACTCAGGGGGGCTGAATACAAATGCATGCCACACTTTTCATATTTATTTGTAAAAAAAAAAAATTAAAACCATTTATCATTTTCTTTCCACTTGCCAATTATGTGCCACTTTGTGTTGGGCTATCGCATAAAATCCCAATAAAATACATTTATGTTTTTCGTTGTAACATGACAAAATTTGGAAAATTTCAAGGGGTATGAATACTTTTTCAAGGAATTGTAGGTTCAAATGCGCTTATCGGATAGTGTGGACTTAAATGTTGTTAACATTGAGTTAAGCCTCGTACACACGGTCGGGCTTCCGTAAATTTTTGTCCGAACGGAGTTGGCCCGGAACACCCATAGCATACAAACCACAGGACTTTTCTGCAAACTTTCCCAAAACTTTTTTCAACATCACGTGTTTTTTCTGCTCTTTTCTGCTCTTTACCGCCACCCTTTGGTCAACTTCTGCTATTGTTGGTTGATTTTAACATTATTTGTTTTGTCCATCGGACAAAAGTCCGATGGTTTTCTGTACACACGGTCGGACTTTGCTCCATCGGACTTTTGTTGGCGAAAAGTTTGTCCATTTGCAGACCCAACATTTGTCCAATGAAAACCAAAAAAGTTTGTCCGATGGAGCGTACACACGCTCGGATTTTGTGTCAAACTTTCTCAAAATGAAGTTTGTTGGCAAAAAGTCAGACCGTGTGTACGAGGCTTTAGATGGGCATTAGGAGACTAAGCTCTCCTAGACTTTAAAACTGTGTAGCAGATCCACCATCCGTTCCCACATCAGTCAACTCATGGTAAACTTCTCACTCAGTAGGACAATTGTCATAGAAGCAAAAAGAATCTTCACACCAATTATATCGAATTTATTAAAAGAATATTGCACTTACATCCAACAGGAAGAAAACAGGAATGTCATTATAAAATCCAATAAACTGTAGCGGGGTGCTAAATTTAGGGGAAGTGTTTTGGTGGTAGTTGTGCCCAAACACCCTAATTGTTAGAGTTCTGGCAACCATTTTTGTCCACAGGTATGGTGGGCCAGGGTTGAACCGCTGATACAGTGCTGTGCCTTGTGTGTCCCCTCTCGGCAACCATACGGTGGGTCTGGTATACCTGCTGTGCATGCTGGGAGGGGATATAAAAGGGGCAGACGCTGCCTGTTTGGGGTTCTCGTTCCTCTCCGCCCTGGGTACCTTTAGCCCAGGGGCGGATCTGCGGTTCGTTGTCGGGGGTCCTACCCCAGGGAGTGTGTGGTTCCTATGAGTCCCAGACACCTTTAGTCCTGGGGCTGCAACAAAGGCCTGGGCCCAGCACCTTCGGCTGGAGCCCGTCGGGGATCGAGGAATCTCAGGGTGCCGCCTTGCGATGGGACCCGTATCCTAGATGAGGAGGCCGGGGGAGGAAACGTTCTGAGGGACTGGTGCGGAAGTCACAGTGAAGGAAGGGTCCCGGTAACTCTCTGGAGGAATGTCTTCTCCTTAATAGAGGCCAAGTTCACCAGGTCTGTGGCAGAAACCAAGTTCACCAGGTCTGTGGCAGAGACTTTGGGGTAAAGTTCGAGTACCATTTCGGCTGCTAGTCCTAAGCTAGGGAGACTATCCGAATGGGCTGAGTCTGCTTGAGAATCGGAGCAGTGAATTGTGCCTGGACCTCATCCACATCTTAATCTGTCCTGTTCTCCCTCCAACCTTTCCTGTCAGAGACTGTGTTTTATAAGAAATAAACCTCTACGTTGGAGTGCAGCTGGTGTGGACATTCAAGTTACTGTGGGGACACAAGGACTTGTCTTTATTCAATATAGAGGTGAGAGAAATTCTCTGGCTGTCTGACTGTGGAAGACCCATCAACAACACCGCTCAACCTCTTCACACAGGAGGGTACGGGCTTGTGGTGCGGCGTGCCTCTCTCTTCCTGCGAGGAGCCAAAATTAATGCAGGTAAAGAAAGGGGTCTGTGCGCTACAAAACCATAGTGATTGAACGCAGTTGATAGATAAACTCATCATGTTTGGTCTGATAAGACATCATCTGGAGTCCACTCCATTTAAGTGCATTTGTTCTAGATCTGAGGGGAAGCTCTGCTGATTTCTATCACAAAATCACATGCAAGCAAAAATGCTGTTTTTTATTTTCCTTGCATGTGAGTGGGTATTCTTTCCAAAGTGAAGTTTTCCCTCATTTACCAAAATATATTTTTGCATCCTTTGATGTCCATTTGGGTAACTTCATGTTTTTTCCAGGCTGTACCAATTCGCTTGCCTTTAAAACATGGCTTTGCCACAACCTTTATTTAACCACACACACATATACATAGACAGAATGGCACAGGCAGGCAAATGGGCGTACAGGTACGTCTCTTTGAATTTGCTGCCTTGCGGGACCCATGAACTCGATGTTCGCCAGCGGCCCGCGATCGTGAGACCGAGAGGCAGAACGGGGAGATGTCGATGTAACCAAGGCTTTTCCCTGTTCTGCCTAGTGACATGACAGGGATCTCTGTTATGTCAGTGGTAGCCAGTGTTGCCAACCGTACGTTAATTTACGTACAGCACGTAAATTTAACCCCCTTTTTGGGGTGTACGTAAAGTCCGTTGTGGGCATCAGCGGCCCATAAAAAAGATGGCCGCGAGCCGACCAAGCAACGGCGCATGCGCCGTTCCGAAGTCGGCCGGGCTCGGGAAAGCTCGTATGCGTTCGGCCGAGCGGCGCATGCGCAGTAACGTAATGCCGCTGCCCGGCGCCATTTTTGAATATACTTTCAGCCAGGACGGGACTCGGGAGTGCTCGCGGGGCGGGCTACAGTGGTGCACTCAGTCGCCGTAGGAGGAGAGGACTCAGCCGAGCAGGGGTGAGGAGGAGGAGGAGGAGGAGGAGGAGGGGGGGATATAAAGTAAGAGGAGGACTGCGCTGGTTGCGGGAGCGCCGGAGGGTGAAGTGGCCATGGCATGCAGGGGAGGAACAGAGACTGATGTGCTCTCTCTGTCCACCATCATATAACTTCTCCTCCACATCATCAGTATGCTGTGTCCTCCTTCTGTGCCCTTTTCACCTCTCCACAAGTCAGAGCTGCCCTGACCTGTGGAGAGGTGAAAGGGGCACAGAAGGAGGACACAGCATACTGATGATGTGGAGGAAACGTTATATGATGGTGGACAGAGGAGGAGGCCACTGAGGGGGTAACGAGGACCCTATCATGTCCGCAGCCTCTGTCCCCCTCCTGTGTCATGTCCGCAGCCTCTGTCCCCCTCCTGTGTCATGTCCGCAGCCTCTGTCCCCCTCCTGTGTCATGACTCTGCAGCCTCTGTCCACCTCCTGTGTCATGTCCGCAGCCTCTGTCACCCCTCCTGTGTCATGTCCGCAGCCTCTGTCCCCCTCCTGTGTCATGTCCGCAGCCTCTGTCCCCCTCCTGTGTCATGACTCTGCAGCCTCTGTCCACCTCCTGTATCGTGTCCGCAGCCTCTGACCATCTCCTGTCTTTTATGTCTGCAGTCTCTGAAGGGATTCTGGAAAGATGTCAAGAGTGGGAGCGCCGTGATGGGGGTTACGGGAAGAAACGGACGTGTGGACTGTGGAGAGGAGGTCAGAGCCGCCAAGCTGGAGCCGTCTGACTGAGCCCCTCACTGTGCACCTGAGAGCAGGTCAGTGACAGCGCCGCCAGGCCAGTCTGAGGGGGGGGGCACTGATCTAAGGAGGGGAGTAAATACAATAATGTAAGGGGGCACTGATATAAAAGGTCCCCCCCTATATTAGTAACCCCCCTTACCTTAGTGTATTCACTCTGTGGAAGGTGGTCTCTTATCACCAGAGCCCCCCTCCACATCAGAGTTCCCCCTTACATCATGATCTGCAGCGTTCCCCTTTACATAAGAGTTCCCTTGCACTGTAAGGGGGCATCCTGCAGACTCTGATGTAAGAGGGAACTCTGTGCTGGCTGAGTTATAGTACCCTAACCTTCATGTGAATTGAGAAAAATGTTTTTTTACTTTTGTTTAACTTAAACACATTGATAATAGCATTAGCTGTGTGTTTATAGTTCAAATATGGATATTTGCACTGTTTAACAGTAAAAACAGTAATTTTAGGTACTTTTTTGCAGCGCCAGTAAAAAATGCGGCCCTGCCAGTAATTGTCATGATTTTTGCCAGTAAAAAATTGGTGCTGTTCAGAAATTTGGGCATCCTTGCCAGTAAATTTCACTTCAGGGGGTTGGCAACACTGGTGGTAGCCCACCCCCCCACAGTTAGAATCAGTTCCTAGGACACACTTAACCCCTTGATCGCCCCCTAGTGTTTAACCCCTTCCCTGCCAGTGCATTTACACAGTAATCAGTGGCTATTTATAGCACTGATGGCTGTATAAATGACAATGGTCCCAAAATAGTGTCAAAAGTGTCCGAGGTGTCCACCATAATGTCGCAGTCCCGATAAAAATCACTGATCGCCGCCCTTACTAGTAAAAAAATAATAATAATAAAAATGCCATAAATCTATCCCCTATTTTGAAGATGCTATAACTTTTGCGCAAACCAATTAATATACTGTTATTGAGATTTTGTTTACCAAAAATATGTAGAAGAATACGTATCGGCCTAAACTGTGGAAGAAATTAGTTTTTTTTATATATTTTTTGGGGATATTTACTATAGCAAAAAGTAAAAAATTACTGGTATTGCTTTTTTTTCAAAATTGTCGCTCATTTTTTGTTTATATAAAAATAAAAACTGCAGAGGTGATCAAATACCACCAAAAGAAAGCTCTATTTGTGGGAAAAAAACGTCAATTTTGTGTGGGTACAACATCGCACGACTGCGCAATTGTCAGCTAAAGCGACACAGTGCCGAATTGCAAGAAATGCTCTGGTCAGGAAGGGGGTAAATTCTTCCGGGGCTGAAGTGGTTAAAAAAGTATTTTGTATATATATGTGTAGCGGGTATGTACTTTCCCGGGTGTAAATTTGAACTTGACAGAGACATTAGTGATGTGTAATTCCCTGCAGCCCAGCAGGTGGTGCTGTCGCCCTGGGCTGGGGTTGAATCATTGCTGTGTGTTGTGCCTCCTTTTTGTCCTCCCTCGGCAGCGGTATGGTGGGGCGGGGAACCCGCCGTGCTTGCTGGGAGAGGGTATAAAGGGGCCGGCCATCTTTGTCACGGGGTCGAAGTCCAGGGCACCTTCAGCCTGTGGACGGTGGTTCGTGTTGGTTCTCTAGGCGGGCCTAGGCCTAGAGGACAGTCGGAGGTCGTGTTCCATCCCAGGCACCTTAAGCCTGGGGTGAGGTACTCAGATGGAGGTCCGGAGCTCAGTGCCCAACACTGAGTTCCGCGAGGGAAGGAGATCCTAGGGAACCCCAGGAGTGGGTACCCGAATCCGGGAAGCGTAATGGACCGGGGAGAGCTCCTCATTCGAAGACCTGGTGCAGCAGATTGCCCCTCGTTCGGAGACCGCTTGAAAGGAAATTCCCCTTCGTTCGGAGACTGCAACCCACTTTCAGGAAGGAAAGTGGAGAACACATTGTGTCTGGGCCTATTCGCATCCACACCTCCTTTTCTGTTCTGTTTCTATCAAGGGAGTTCAACTGATTGTGTTCATTCGAGAAGAATAAAAGAGTGTTGAACTTTAATGGTGTGGGGCTCATTTCCTGACAGACATTGTTCAAGGTGACTCTCGGTGGAGGCTCCAGGTGCACAGCACTGACCCGAAGGTAAAAGAACTTTGCTTACACCGCACTGACACCTGTGATAAAGGCCTGGCGTAGTGTCCCCGCTCCCTTCCCCTCTAAAAGATACCCCTAGACAAGAGACAGACGAGCTGAAGAAAGAGAGGGGAGAGAGGAGGCCGCTACATATGGGTATTACACCCTTTCCCAGCTTGCAGGACAAACACAAATTTAACCACTTCCCTACCGCCCACCGTCAAATGACGTCCTTGACTTTGTGCAGTGATATCTGAATGATGCCTGCAGTTGCAGGCATCATTCAGATATCATTCTTTTCAGCCGGCGATTCTGTGCACGATAAAAACAATCATAGTGGCAGTTCCGCCGATTGATCGTTCTTATAGGCGGCGGGAGGGGACGAATTGGCCGGCGCCGGATGGGAAGCATACAGATGACTGGTGACCAGATGGTCGCCAGTCATCTCTATGACCGTCGGAGGCCCAGGCGCGACGTTATGACGTCACGCTGGGTTCCCGTATGTAAACAAAGCAGTGATCTCGGCTGTCAGCATGAGATCAGTGAATTTTTTTGACCGATCTCATGCTTTCCAGCCTGGAGGAGAGATGTGGGGTCTTATTGACCCTGTATCTCTCCATAAAGAGGACCTGTCACAATAGATTCCTATTACAAGGGATGTTTACATTCCTTGTAATAGGAATAAAAGTGATAAAAAAAAAAGTGTAAAAAAAAATAAAAATTGTAAAAAAAAATAAAAAAAAATTAAAATGCCTCTGTTCCCGGTAGCTTGCGCTCAGAAGCGAACACACACGTAAGTCCCGCCCACATAGGTAAACGCTGTTCAAACCACACATGTGAGGTATCGCTGCGTGCGTTAGAATGAGTGCAACAATTCTAGCACTAGACCTCCTCTGTAATGCGAAAATGGTAACGTGTAAAAATTTTTAAATCATCGCATATGGAGATTTTTAAGTACTGAAGTTTGGTGTCATTCCATGAGTGTGCGCAATTTTAAAGCGTGACATGTTAGGTATCTATTTACTCAGCATAACAACATCTTTCACATTATACAAATACATTGGGCTAACTTTACTGTTTTGTTATTTTTTAATTCATGAAACATTTTATTTTATTATTTTATTTATTACAAAATTTTATTGCGCAAATACCGTGCAATGACCGCCATTTTATTCCCTAGGATGTCTGCTAAAAAAACATATATAATGTTTGGGGGTTCTAAGTAATTTTATGGCAAAATAAATAATGATTTTTACATGAAGGAGAGAAGTGCCAGAATAGGCCCGGTGCTAAAGTGGTTAAAGGCATAGTCCACCTTATGAGAAAAACAGGCCCATGTAGTCACGGGACCCTATTAGATTACATTGCACTGTGCCTTTTTGCTAAATTTGGTATAAAGTGACTGGCACACCTGTGGACTTCTGCTGGCACCCCCCCAAAGCCTGCCCTATATATCCCCATTTAGTTGGCCTTCGCATTTCCCTAAAAGCTTTCGGACACAGCAGAGCTTGTTCTCAGTCTAAAGGCAGCGGGCTTCTGTTTTTCGAAAGTGGAGCATACTCAGTGTGCAATTATTTTTTTCTATCCCCGCAATGCTTAGCTCCTGGACAGCATGCACTAAGCATGCGCCAGGGAAAGAGAACACGCACTGAGCATGCTCGGTTTTTGAAAAAGAAAGGCATGCTGCCTTGAAGCTGAGAACTACCATCCAAGCTGTGTCTGCTGTGTTCCAGAAGCTATTAGGAACAAGGTAAACAATCAAATTTATACCACAATGAAAAAAAAGCTTAGAAACTCTCTTTTTATAGGCAACAACTTTAGTTTTTGTTGCTTTATTTTGACAGCCCTGTGTGGTTTATTTTATGTATACAGATTTTAATAGCACATATCACTTTTTTTTTGGTGTGTTAACATTATTGACTGTTTCAAGATTTTGATGCAAGTTCATTTTTTAAAGCTACTTTGATATGGTATAAAACAGTTTGATCAGATTGCTTCATTTTTCTATATAAATTCAGAAAAATGCAGCACTTAACAAAAATAAGGAAGGATCATCCCAAGCATCTCTATGATCACCAGATTTATGAACTTTTGCTTTACCATTTAGACATTTTCACTCTGCACGGGTGTTTATTTCTTTTAATTTAGTTTTTGTTAAGCGCTGCATTTTTCTGAATTTACATTTTCAGGCGTTTATTTGTATATCTACACCCATTGCATGCGGCTTTGCATATTGCCATTAAGCACTTGTAGATTCTTTTGTTTCATATTTCTATATACATCTAAATCAAAAAGTATGGTAATCAAATAAAACAAGTAATTATTTTGTAATGCCTTTTATGCAACCTCTAGGTGGCAGCATTTTGTTGTTGTGAGCTAACTGGTAGATTACATTGTTGTCAGTATATTATCAATTTGTTATTCCTGACATATGCTTTATTTATCTAATAATTTACTTGAGTAGAATGGGAGAAATTGCTAGAAATATCAAGTTCAATTTCATCTAAATGCCATTATTTATGCCATTATTTACACTGCTCTATTACCCAAGCATCACAATTTTCTAAACCAAAACATTTTAAGAGATTTATTTAGTGTCAAAAATATACTCAACTCCAATATTAAAAAATTAATCGTTAGCAACATCAAGGGTGTGGTCGAGCATGATACGTCACTTAGTGGAACGCAGGTGGAGCTCACTACGGCATCCCTGCATCCACTTGCTTCTTTTTGTACACTTGTAAAGTGTTTTTAGTGCTTTAATTTTTTAATAAAACACCAATGTACTTCACCATGGGAGATTGTTCTTTTTTCACTTCTTGATCTGGGATTTGGCGGGAATCCTCTTTGATGATCGTTTGGAGGCTCCATTGCAAGGTACGGTGATGGATCATGGGAACATCTTGCACCCCAATGCTGTATATGTCTTCTGTAATGGGGGTCATGTATTTCTGGTGTGTAGGCTGAGTGACCGGTGTTGGTGGAGGAAGATTTAGCAGTCACTTGTTTGTTGGATTCATGAGATCACCAATTGAATTTTTGGACTTTATATATAAATTTTTTGGACACTGCACATTTTTTGGTATCCACCGGAATATTAGGTGGTCATATCTATGCTCATTCATTTGCACTTTATATTTGTCTAGCACATTTGTAGATAGAGTTTCCACCTCGTCCCTTTAAACCCGAACACATATTGATTAGACAGGTTCTGTGTCTGATTAAGGTGGTAATTAATCTCATTGGTGCCTTACCTGCATTAAATTAGCCACAGAACCTGTGTAATTCATATGTGTTCGGGTTTAAAGGGATGAGGTGGCAACCCTATTTGTAGAGCATATTGTCACCATCACCCACTGGGGACACCCAGTGTTTGTTCCCATTTTTTGCACTTTATTGTACAATTTACCCTAATGCCGCGTACACACGATCGGAAATTCCAACTACAAATGTTCAATGTGAGTTTTTGGTTGGAAATTCCGACCGTGTGTAGGCTCCATCGGACATTTGCTGTCGGAATTTCCGACAACAAAAATTTGAGAGCTGGTTCTCAAATTTTCCGACAAGAAAAGTTCCGATCGTCTCTATGCAATTCCGATGCACAAAAAAAAACACATGCTCAGAATCAAGCAGAGGAGCCAAACTGTCTATTGAACTTAATTGATCTCGGCTCGTTGTACGTCACCGCGTTCTTGACGTTCGTAATTTCCGACAAGATTTGTGTGACCGTGTGTATGCAAGTTTGAGCCAACATTCCGTCGGAAATAAAAAAATCCACGGTTTTGTTGTCGGAATTTCCGATCGTGTGTACGCGGCATTAGGGTGCGTGGTTCATCACACATTTTTTCACTTATTTTTGTTAAGCGCTGCATTTTTCAGAATTTATGTTTTCAGGCGTTTATTTGTATATCTACACCCATTGTATGCGGCTTTGCATATTGCCATTAAGCGCTTGCAGATTTTTTTGTTTCTATATACATCTAAATCAAATAAAACAAGTAATTATTTTGTTATGCCTTTTTATGTAACCTCTAGGTGGCAGCATTTTGTTGTTGTGAGCTAACTGGTAGATTACATTGTTGTCGTCAGTATATTATGAATTTGTTATTCCTGACATATGCTTTATTTATCTAATAATATATATCCAATAATATACTTGAGTAGAATGGGAGAAATTGCTAGAAATATCAAGTTCACTTCCATATAAATGCTATTATTTATGCCATTATTTACACTGTTCTATTACCCATGCATCACCTTTTTCTAAACAAAAATTTTTTCCTGGTGCCTCCATGGCAGCATACCTGTGATAGAGCTCCACCTCGACTCCTCCTTCAGGACTAGTGAATAGCATAAATTAAAGGCATAGTCCCTCCCCCAACATTCTCCTTTTTTTCCTCATACCTTCTTGTGCTGGTGAAGAGTAGCAGTATGTCTATACCTCTGCAGTCGGCAGCATCCGCAGGGTTTAGCCTTTCCCGTGCGCAGTCCCTGTTCTTGGGCCGCTCACAGCGCTGATAAGACTGGGAACCCCTCTGTGGATCTGTTGGGGTCATTTCGCAGAGTTTCCTCACAGGAACGCAGTCTGCTATCACATCCATGATGAATGCAGTGGAAGTCGCAAAAGGATCAGCTCCATCTTCCCAGGCTGGTGGTTTCCATTTTTTATTACAGGCATTTGTGTTTTTCCCCTTTCTTTCCTCTCTTCCCCTCCCCCTCCCCTTTCCTTTGCTTGTTAGGCTCCTTCAAAATGATTATTGTCTTACTTTTTTGTTCCTTTAAAACTGTGCAACTGGATAGGGCAGGTGTCTCTCTGTGCAACAACATTGTGGTGCTTATTTCCGGGTTCGGGGGGGACTACAGGTGCTCTGTACGTCCCGCCAGGTAGGAGAGTGTCATGGCACAGCGTCCTCGCGGCCGTCTGCGCATGCGCGATTCGGGAGTGATACAGAGCCGTAGTTTCTCAGCTCTCTGTACTGGGCGATGCTGGATCTTCTGCGCGTGCGCATGCACGGTCGCTTGGTTCAGTGGCAGCCATCTTGGATTCTGGAAAGAAGGCTAGATTTGCCCTTTTTTTCAATCAATTCCAAATGGTGGTTTATGGGATTAGCCCACGCACCTTGAGCCTATTTAGGTTCAGATTCAGGGATTGCTGTCAGTCTCCCCAGCTGTGCCCTGCTAGGTCTCTCTGATGCTGCTTTGTGGTAGATAATTTTTATTTTCTCAAAAAAAAAAAAAAAAAAATGCCGATCAAAGATGTTTATGTTTAAAAAAAAAAAAATGAGGATATAAAAATGTTTTAAAAAAAAAAAAGGGACGCCAAAAACTGATTCTTTTCCCTTTTCTTACTATATTTCCTGAGCTGATCCTTGTGCCCAACTCCGCAATGAGTCATTCATCTCGCAGCAAAGATCCTCACACTTCTATTAGGTATGTGACCAACTTTATGTGAGTATAAAAAAAAAAGTGCGCTCACTGGTCAAGCGTGAGTTCCTTACATCGTAGCCCTACCCACTCCAAGGGGTCCCGCTCATCAGGGCGTAGGTCCCATTCTTCACATTGTAGATCAGAGAGGTCAAGATCCAGAGGACATGATCGGTCCCCCTCTCCTAGGACCTATAGAAAGAGAAATGCTGGACACGTGGGGCTACACCGCTACCAGACAGAGTGGTCTGTAAGGACTGTTTTACGGACTATGCGTCCAACCGCGAGCTAGAAAATCAGCACGCTGTAGATCTGCTCAAGCGAACAATGAAGGACTCCTTCTCTGAGCTTTTGGCTTTGGTCCCCGCTCAACCACTTCAGCAGATATCCCAGGTTCAGGATATAGAACCTAATCTCCCTGGTTCGTCAGCAGTCAGTACACCTCTGCCGCCGTCAGGCCGACCAGCTAGAGATTCACCACCTGAAGACTCTTCAGGGGACTCTTCAGAGGAATCAGAACCTTCTGGCTTCAGTCGCTCCTTGGTAAAGCCATTCATCCAGGCAGTCAAAACTGCAATCGCCTGGAAAGACGCAGAATAGCCTCCCCAAGAGTCTACAAGCTACTTCCCATTCCTCAGATGGGCGAGATTAGTCAAGTCATTCAGAAGGAATGGTCAAAGACTGATAAACTATATACCCCTTACCAGAGTCTGGAACGCAGTCACCAAACTCCATGCCAGTGGTAGACGCGTCGGTGGTGCGACTCGCAAAAAATATAACTTTGCCAATGGAGGATTCCGCTTCCTTCAAAGACCCTCTAGACAGGTGAATCGACCTGGAGCTGAAGAGGAGCTACTTAGCCCCGGAAGCAGCATGTAAGCCAGCTATTGCCCTCACATCAGTATCAAATGCCATAAGATCTTGGACAGATAATATTGAGACGGCTTTGCGTCAGGATGTCCCCATGGAGGATATAACTAAGTCCTTAGAAGAGCTTAGATTGTCGGCAGACTTTGCCTGCGTAGCGGCCATTGACACGATCAGGTGGTCGGCAAGATCCATGTTGCATTCAGTGATGGCAAAGAGGGCCATGTGGCTGAAACCCTGGATGGCTGACTTATCCTCCAAACAAAATGGGTGCAAAATCCCGTTTGATGGGAAAGCACTATTCGGAGACAAAATGGATAAAGCTATCTCCAGGCTGTCAGGAGGGAAGTCTGGTATGCTTCCACAGGACAGAAGTAGGCGAAGATTCAGAGGTGGTTCCTCTAGGTTCCGCCAGTCAAACCCAAGGGATTTTAGGCAGTCGAGACAGCCCAGAGACAACAAAAGACCTTGGAAAGGTACTCAGGGATCCTTTTTGAACAGGAAGATGAAAGCCCTTCCGGCTCCACAGGAGCAGAAGCAGTCTTTTTTTTTTTTTACGCCAGAGTAGCCCAGGCACTCCCGGTGGGAGCCAGGCTAAAGTTTTTTTTACCCCAGTCTGGGCCACCCGCTGCCACGACCCCTGGGTTCTGTCAACAATTCAGTGGGGGCACTTTTGGAATTTTTCTCACCCCCCCCACCTCGGAACTCTTTCAAAGGAACAGAGATTCCATCTTCTCCACTGAAGGCTCAAGCTCTGAAAAACTTCCTAACGTCACTCCAGCTTCAGGGGGCGGCTGTTCCGGTTCCCTTGGCAGAGCGCTTCGCAGGCTTTTACTCCACCCTATTTCTGGTCCCAAAGAGGACAGGTGGGTGGAGGCCTGTGATAGACCTAAAGAGGCTCAACCGGTATATCCGCCCCGAAAGCTTAAAAAAGGGGTCCCTGCAGACGATTATTCAGACAGTCCAGCCATCAGATTGGATGATTTCGGTCGATCTGCAGGATGCATACCTACATGTTCCAATTCTACCTGCATTTCAAAAATACCTGAGATTTGCAGTGGGATGGACCCACCTACAGTTTCAAGCCCTGCCTTTCGGTCTGTGCACCTCTCCCAGGGTGTTCACCAAGATACTAATATCTGCTTTGGTTCCCCTGCGGGAGAGGGGCTTGAGGATATATCACTACTTGGACGACATCCTACTCCTAGCAAGCAATCCGGATCAGTTGGTATGTCACCGGGACATTCTTCTACAGTCCCTAAAAAGAGCTAGGGTGGCTGGTTAATTCCGACAAGTCAACTAACGCCAACACAGCAGATAATCTACGCGCAATGTTCGACACTCAGGTGGGGACAGTGTCATTACCACCGCCGAAGGCAAGGATTGTCATCCAGAGAATGATCAAAGTCATCCGGAGCCCGTATCTGACGGCTTCACAATGCCTGAGCCTCCATTGGCACAATGTCTTCCTATATACCCATGGTTCCTTGGGCACATTGGCACTTTAGGTATTTCCAGACTGGTTTCTTGGCGCAGTGGAAGAAACGACGACTATCTCAGACGATCATGCTGACGGGGAAAAATGCGCAGGAGCCTTCACTGGTGGACAGTTCCGGAAAACCTCTCCAAGCCTCATCACCTGGGCTCCCTTCCTTGGATCACAATTACGTCCGATGCAAGCAGACAGGGCTGGGGAGCCCATTGCGGGAAAACCAGAATACAGGGGAGATGGTCATGCACCACCCAGGGAGTGGTATCAAACATCTTGGAGATGAGGGCAGCCTTCTTGGCACTGACCTCTTTGGCACCCCAAATCAGAGGCCAGAGAATACTCCTACGCCTAGACAACAGGGCAGCTGTCGCTGATCTGCAGAAGCAGGGAGGCACTCGCAGCAGGTCACTCCTCAAGGAGGTAGAGCCGATCATGCTCTGGGCGGAGCAGAACCTCCTGGACCTCAGAGCGATGTATCTGCCAGGCAGGTTGAACACGGAAACAGACACATTATCCAGAAACTTCCTGGACAACAACGAGTGGGCTCTCCACCCCCATGTCTTCCTTTAGATTGCCAACATATGGGATCCCCCTCAGGTAGATCTGTTCACCTCCCTGAAGAATGCCAAGCTGGACAGGTTCTTCTCTCGGCTGCCGCATCCACAAGCCGAGGCAGTGGATGCCCTGTCATGTCCCTGGAGGTTCACCACGGAATATGCCTTTCCTCCCAGGCCATTAATATTCAAATTCCTCCTGAGGCTCCTCAGGGAGCCAGTCCAGGTGGTGGCAGTACTTCTGTATTGCGCCTCAGTCTGGGCTCTCCAATCAAGATCCCTCCTTTCCCTCAACTTCTGTCGCAGGGCAGTCTAGTTCATCCAAACCCTCAGAAGTTGAATCTTCAAATCTGGAGGTTGAGAGGCGAAGGTTCGAGTCCCTAGGGTGTTCTCCAGGAGTCATATCAACCCTTCTAAAAGCTAGGAAGCCAGCAACTAATGCCATATATTCAAAAATATGGGACAAGTTCTTGTCATTTTGTTTCCGGAAATGGATTTGATCCAATCCTTCCTTCTACATCTCATGTTCTAGGATTCCTTCAGACAGGACTTGGTCTGGGACTTGGTCTCAGCTCTCTCAAAGTGCAGGTAGCAGCAATCTCTGCTGCAACAAATAAGAGATGGGCGGAGGATCCTTCAGTAGTCACTTTCCTCAGAGGTATATTGAAGATTCGCCCTCCTGTCAGACGATCATTTCCTAAGTGGGATCTGTCCCTAGTCCTGGAAGTTCTATCTGACCATCCCTTTGCTCCAGTGGAACAAGTAACAATATGGAACCTGACACTAAAGACGGCTTTCCTGCTAGCCATTACATCTGGCAGAAGAATCTCGGAACTTCACTCTTTAGGGATAGGTGACGACCACATCTCCTTCTCCCCAGACAGAGTGGAACTTCGCCCACTTCGGGGGTTCACACCAAAGGTCGCTACTCCAAGCCACCTGTTGGAACCCTGGGAACTACCAGAGTTTACAGACACAGATTCAGAGTCTTGTCACGAGCTGGACGTATCCAGAGTGCTCAGGGCCTACCTAGAAGCCACCGGCCCCTTCAGAAATTCTGAGAGACTTTTCATCGTACCGTTCGGTAAATACAGGGGCAAAGAAGCTTCCATCAGAATTCTGGCATCTTGGGTTGTAAAGTTAATCCAGAAGGCCTACAGGGTGAAGATTATGGAGCCTCCATATTGAATGCTCATTCTACAAGGGCAGTCTCAGCTTCCTGGGCAGAAAGGGCTAATGTTTCATTGGAGACGGTGTGCAGGGCCGCCACCTGGTCTTCTCACCATACGTTCCTCAGACACTACCATATTGATCCAGGAGCGCTCACGACTGTTGAGTTTGGAAGGAGGGCAGTTCAGGCTGCTATGTCCTCTTCTAATTAAACATTTATTGTTAAGCAATTATCCCACCCATGTCAGCTAGTTATTTATCACAGGTATGCTGCCATGGAGGCACCAGGAAAACGGAAAATTGTATCATACTTACCAGTAATTTTCCTTTCCTGGTGCCTATCCATGGCAGCATACGCTACCACCCTCGGTATTCTATATTACAGAGTATGTTGGGGGAGGGACTATGCCTTTAATTTATGCTATTCACTAGTCCTGAAGGAGGAGTCGAGGCGGAGCTCTATCACAGGTATGCTGCCATGGATAGGCACCAGGAAAGGAAAATTACTGGTAAGTATGATACAATTTTCCGTTTTTAAGAGATTTATTTAGTGTCAAAAATATACTCAACTCCAATACTAAAAAAATTATTGTTAGCAAAATCAAGTTTCAACTGGTACTAATAGCAGAGAGGCGCTAGGATAATGACCTCTGACCCAACAAATAAGCAGTTTGGCCAGCAGTGTGTAAGTAATCAGTGAGAATATAAAACTATAATCCATATCAGAAAAAATAAAATAAATGAATAATGTTTTTAGTGTGAGTGAATTACTTAGTTCTTCCGCTGACAAACCTAAATAAAGTAAAAGTGAATGGGTTCAATATAAAGTGGGTGTTAATTTTTAGCAGGATGGATATAACAATGTGATTTTAGAGAGGATAAGTGCACCATGGTAAAAAAAATAGTTGACCAATTTGGCCCTAAATTAATATTTTTTATAACATGTAATTCTATTTAAAGTGTAAATTAAAAAAAAAATCTCTGAAAAACAATCTCCTATAGATGAATTATATACATTGCAAAGGTTTATTATATATCAAAAATGTTGTATATTTATACTTTCTCTGTTTTGTAGAAATAGCTGTTTGCCTTACCAAATCCTTTCTCACATTGACAGCCGGATGGGAGGCTCATTATAACCATCTGGTTGTAATGAGAAAAGCTGTGGAGTCTAAACCGCTTTTAGGTGTGGATGAGTTTTTTAGAAATTTCATCTAAAATAAAATTCCTATTGCAGACTGCAGAGGCCTATAATTTGCCTTAAATCGCTGAATACAAACACTGGAAACAAGAAGCGAGCAAATCATACATGCCGGAAATAAGACTGCTAGGGGAATTTTGGGCACATAGAGGGATATATATGAAAACTGAATTATTGTTTGCAGTTGCTAATCTGTAGCTTTATTTTCTGCCTGCAATTTGAAAAATAAACTTCTATAAAAATTAATGTGTCTGCATGTTGCAATTTGACTAAACAATGACATTAAATGTATCCCTTTAGTCACAAAACAGACTGAAGCCTCATACACACGATCATATTTTCTGCGGACAAAGCTTAGGACTTTTGTCCGAAGGTCATTGGCCAGGAACTTGTCTTGCATACAAACGGCAAAGAATTGTCTTCCAACAAACACGCAACTACGTGGTTTTTCAGCTCTTTAGCGCCACCCTTTGGGCAACTTCTGCTAATGTTGTGTTATGGTTAGCATTGCTTCTGAGCATGCGTGTTTGTACTTTGGTGTTTTGTCCGACGGACTTGTGTACACACGATCGGATATTCCGACAAAACACATTTGTTGCCGGACAATTTTAAAGCATGCTATCCAACATTTGTTGGCGGAAAATTCGACAACAATTGTCCAATGGAGCGTACAAACGGACGGATTTTCCGACAACAGCCTGTCGTCACACAATTCCCGTCGGATAATCTGATCGTGTGTATGAGGCTTTAAAAATGAATGCATACATTTGTTCACACATATTGCACATAAATTAATATACACCTGCTTTAATAATTGTCCCTTATGGAATATAGAGAAATGCTACATTGCAAGGAATATGTTTTTTTTTTATTGAAAATAGGTACAGATGAAAATGTAAATGCAGAAAACATGTTTATTACGGCAAAAAAATAATTTCCTGACAGACTCCATGGCAGACTACGTGTGGGTTAACTCCGCCTCCTCTCCATAGCTATAGGACCCCTTACCCATAAATTTGAGCTCACCTCCACAGACAGGTGTTCCTTTTTTGTCCTCCTCATTTGGACCTTCATCATGTGATTCAGTGCAAATCCAGGATGTCCGTCAGGATCAGGTACCAGTTATGCGGTGCACCCAGGGCTCAGCTATGAGTGGTTTTCGGGCAGATACCCCTATGGTGGAAGGGATGTGCTCAGTGTACCAGGACGGACGCAGGACTGGCTGGCAAGGTCTGAAGTTTTTTTGTCTATTTTCCATGGCAGACAGTTTATGTGTGTTGTTTGTCTGTCTTCCTTGTGTATTGAATGTCGCGCCATGGGTGGAACGCTTCTGCGTTCCAGGACGCCACTCCACTTCCTGGTTCCCGGTCCGCTGTACGTCTGCGCATCCGCGAGCTGCGGCGAAACTGAGGCTTGGTTTTCGCGCGTGCGCAGTATGGCGGAGGGGTCAGGGGCCGCACAGGCGCAGTAGGCTCGGTCCCTCCGGCGCATGCGCGCAGCGGGACCGGCCCTGACGTCATTCCGGCGGGTTATTTAAACCGCCGAAGAGCCCTAAACAGGTGGGATAACCTGTGGGCATATAGCGGCAGCCTCCCGGAGCCTCAATTCTACTGGACGAGGGTAAGCACTTCTGGCAATGTACTGCATGTAATGCTTTATACTGAAGTGTCTCTTAAAGGGACAGTCTTAAAAAAAAAAAAAAAAAAAAATACTTTTTTTTTGGTTTGTTTGTGCTGTTCTTGCATTGATTTGCCTATCCTCAGTCTAGGTAGAGTAGTACGGATTATTGTGTGTCTTCCTCATCATGGACTCATCGTCAACGCCGTGTGGCCAGCCCTCCCGCACAAGGTATGTGCGGAGTGGGTAGGGGGTTGGTGTCTTGGTGTCGTTAATGCTGGTGGTTGCTAACGGTTACAACCTGCCCACCCTTCCCCCCCCCTCCCTCTGTCTGTATTATCTCTTACAGCCCGGCTACATCTCATCGGTCACAAGAGAGAGACCTTGCCAGGCCACATCATCTTCTAGGTCCAGACGTGATACTCCGTCTAGGACCCACCATCATAGGGGACGCTCACATTCCCCCTCTAGACATAGGAGACGTTCCCATTCCTCCTCTAGTTACCGCCACCACCACCGCGATAGTCGCTCTGACCATAGAGCCTGTTGGGGATGTAAAACCAGAATCCCAGAGGGCAAATCGCTGTGTGAACCATGCTATGCCCGAGCGGTCGGTGAGAAAGAGACTGAAAAACAGAATCTGGAGTCTCTTGTTAAACGTGTGGTACAGCAGTCTATGATGGAAATAGATGCCACCCACACAAGGAGTCAGTCCACCACCTTGTCTGGCTCCTTGGCTGATGAGGCCCAGGAGGATCCCGGCCAACTCCAGCCCCATGATTCCTCCCATAATTCCTCGCAAGACGAGATGGAGGGAGATGATTATGTAGTGGGATTCGACTACGCTTCAGTCGCTCCACTGAACAAGGCAGTGAAGGAAACGTTAAAGCTGGAGGATGCCACTGCCCCCCCCCAGAAAAACAAAAAACTGTTTAAGCAACTGGGGAAGGAACGCTCCAATTTCCCATTTCCCTCCGAGCTGAAAGGAGTGTTTGAGGAAGAATGGAGCAAGGGAGACAAGAAGAGTTCCATGCTAAGCAAAACCTCTAAACTATATCCCTTTAAATCCGAGGAAGTTAAGCATTTGGAAAATGCTCCCTTCGTGGATGCAGCAGTAATGCGCCTAGCGAAGCATGTCACCCTCCCACTAGATGACACCGTGGCTTTTAAAGATGGTCTGGATCGATAGATTGACCAAGATCTTAAAAGGATATATAATTTAAACGTTATGGCTTGCAAACCAGCCCTAGCCCTTGCAGTCACCTCCAAAGCAATGGAGGCCTGGGTGGAAAATGTGGACTCCGTTCTAAAAGGTGTCTCAGAGGAACTAGCACAAAGTTCAGCAGTACAAGAACTTAAACTAGCTGTTGCCTTTTTGGGAGAAGCATCAATTGATCTCATCCGCTTGATGGCTAAATCCATGCTTTCTTCAGTCACAGCCAAACGAGCACTATGGTTGCGCCCCTGGCTTGCTGATCCAGCCTCAAAACAGGCATGGTGCAAAATTCCTTTCGAAGGAACTTCCTTGTTTGGAAACAAGCTAGACAACGCCATTTCAAAGGCTACAGGCGGAAAGTCGGGGTTCCTCCCTCAGGACAGACGTCAGTTTAACCAAAGGAAACCTCAACAGGGACGCAGTACAGAGCGTTCAAGAGAGGCACGCTCCTATAGGCCAGGACGGGATTTTAGAAAAAGCTGGAATTGGAACAGGCAGACATCTTTCCAAAAAACCGGCAAGAAACAGACGCCCGGTGGGCACGAGCCAACCAAGTCCTTTTGAGATTGGGCCCGCCCAAGCGGGTCGGGTAGGGGCTCGCCTATGTCTCTTCCGGCACGTCTGGGTGGCCTCGATCTCAGACCATTGGACCATCAAAACGGTCTCAACAGGTCACACATGGTCCTTCACCAAGGTTTCTCCATGCAGACCAATGAAAACTTCCATGCCTCAATCAAAAGAAAAACAACAAGCTCTTCTTTCCTATGTGAAAGATCAAGGAGCAGTGGTGCCCGTCCCAAAGGACGAGGAATTCCAGGGGGTATACTCCCCCCTCTTCCTAGTACAAAAGAAGAACGGCTCTTGGCGTCCAGTTATAGATCTCACTTTCCTGAACAGGTACATAAAGCACGAGAAATTCAAGATGGAATCACTCTCAACCATCCAAAAAGTCGTTCAACTAGGCGACTGGTTGATCTCAATAGATCTAAAGGATGCGTATTTTCATGTTCCCGTGGCAGAAGAGTTCCAAAAATACCTTCGATTTCAAGTCGATCGAGAGCACTTGCAATTTATTTGTCTCCCATTCGGACTAACGACCTCTCCAAGAGTCTTTTCCAAGGTACTGTTGGCGGTTGTATCCCTTATCAGAATACAGGGTATGCGTCTGTATCATTATCTGGACGATCTGCTATTACTGTCCCAAGACAAGCAGCTGCTGCTGATCCACAAAGACCAAGTGATCTCTACACTGATAGAGTTCGGATGGCTACTAAATCGGGAGAAAAGTCAGCTAGAGCCGACCCAACGCCTAACCTATCTAGGAGCTCAATTCGACACCGTAGAGAATACCATCTCTCTTCCGGAAGAGAAAATCCCGGTCATTCGGGAAAGAATATTCTTAGCCCTAGACTACTCTCACCTAAAGGCGTCACAGTGCCTGAAGATAATCAGCACGATGGTGGCCACATCCCCCATGGTCAAATGGGCAATGTGGAGGCTTCGTCCTTTCCAATCAGGATTTCTCCAGCAGTGGAAGTCAGATGATCCCAATCAGCCGATCAGGATTACTCAATCAATGAGGAACAGTCTCCCCTGGTGGCTTCAACACAAAAACTTGTTAACATGCCACTCTCTTGCTCCCATCCAATGGATGACTGTTACATCCGATGCCAGCAATGCGGGCTGGGGGGCACATTGTGGGGCAGAATTGGCTCAGGGCAAATGGGATGCCCGTCTCCACATTCCAGGGTCAAACGTGCTGGAACTGCGCGCGGCATGGTGCGCCCTTCAAGCCTTCTCCCACCTTCTGAAAGGGAAGTCGGTCCTTCTCAGAATGGACAACACCACTGCTGTGGCATATGTGAAGAGACAAGGGGGCACTCGGAGCTCCACCCTTCTCCAAGAGGTCGAACCTATCATGACCTGGGCTCAGAGGAATCTGCTCAACTTAACAGCAGTCTTTATTCCAGGGGAGCAGAACATTCAAGCGGACTTCCTGTCACGCAGCACCTTAGACAACAACGAGTGGTCACTGCATCCACAAACATTCAAGTGGATCCTATCGTTGGGAATAGTTCCAGAAGTGGATCTGTTCGCATCCCCCTGCAATCACAAAGTGAACAGATACTTCACTCGAGGTTGGTGCAGCCAAGCCTTTGGAGTAGATGCACTAACGAGCCAATGGAGATTCAACAAGGCATACGCCTTCCCTCCACCTCCGATCATACTGAAATTCCTGCAGCGGCTCCTGTTGGAGAAAGTCGAAGTGATAACAATAGCACCATACTGGCCGAGCAGGCCATAGTTTCCTCTCCTGAACCTGATGAGCTTCAGGGACCCGCTGCCTCTTCCTCTCAGGCCGGACCTTCTTTCTCAGGGGGCGACCCTGCACCCTTGTCCAGCGATACTGAGACTGATGGTTTGGTTTTTGAGAGGGAGAGGCTAGAGTCTCTTGGGTGTGCCTCAGGGGTAATCTCTACCCTTATGAGCTCCAGAAAGCCTAACACAAACAAAACCTATAACAGAATCTGGACAAGATTCGTCAGCTTCATGACTTCTGCCGGAAAACCCTTCAGAGATCCTGGAGTTCAAGACGTCCTGAGTTTTCTCCAGACAGGCCTGGATCTTCCTTTATCGATCAGTTCCCTCAGGGTACAAGTTTCAGCCTTATCGGCGTTTTCAGGAACATCATGGGCAACTCATCCCCTGGTTCAACAGTTCTTTCGGGGGGCTTCGAGAATCAGGCCTCAGAGGAAACCCAGATTCCCCAAATGGGATCTTCCGCTCGTCCTTGATGCTCTTTCAGCGCTCAACAACAAGGATCTTTCTGTTAGAGACTTATCAATCAAACTGGCTTTTCTAGTGGCCATTACCTCAGCCAAAAGGGTTTCAGAAATAAGCTTCCTGGGTTATCAAGAACCCTTTCTGACTTTCTTTCCGGACGATGTGGTCCTTATTCCCATGCTTGGGTCTAAACCCAAAGTCACGTCAGTTTTTCACGAAAACCAGGAAATAGTCCTTCCTACCTTCAGTTCTCCAGAATCAGCAGATGCTCATCCCCTGGATGTTGGCGAGACTCTGAAGGAGTATCTGAGAGTCACTTCATCTTTTAGAAACTCAAACTACCTGTTCTTATTACATTCTGGCAGCAACAAAGGAAAGAGAGCTTCTTCCAGATTGATAGCAGCCTGGATCGTTCAGTCTATTCAACAGGCTTACAGGGCAAAGGGCTTGGCCCCTCCAGAGGCGGTGATGGCTCATTCCACCAGAGGCATGGCAGCCTCATGGGCAGCAGCTCGACACGTGGCTCCTGAAGTGATTTGCAAGGCAGCTTCGTGGTCTTCCATTAATACCTTTATGACTCATTATTGTATTGAGCCTGCTTCCCTTTCCTCTGTTAATTTTGGTCGAAAAATCCTATCAGTTGATGGGAAAGATTAAATATTTTTGTTCAAGCATACCCTCCCGTGTGGATTGGCTAGTTATTTCCCACACGTAGTCTGCCATGGAGTCTGTCAGGAAAACTGAAAATTTATTACCAATACTTACTGTAATTTTCCTTTCCTGATAGACTCCTTGGCAGACGGAGTTCCCACCCATGAATAAAAATATGAGAGTCAAAATTTGAGTCGGCTAGTTACGGAACACCTGTCTGTGGAGGTGAGCTCAAATTTATGGGTAAGGGGTCCTATAGCTATGGAGAGGAGGCGGGGTTAACCCACACGTAGTCTGCCATGGAGTCTATTAGGAAAGGAAAATTACGGTAAGTATTGGTAATACATTTTCCGTTTTATATATATTTTTAAATACAACATTATTTATATATATATATATATATATATATATATATATATATATATTACCGGAAACTGCAAGTGTATATATATATAGAAGTTACACACAAGATAATCCTAAAAGGAAGAAAAGAAAAAGACAATTTAAAGTAGCTCTTTAGATATGCTTGCATCTTGATTGTCCCTGAAGAAAATTTGCTGGGGGTGCTGTAACCCCAGATTCGTCAGATTTTTCATTTGTAATATATTTGGGGGAAAAAAGTACAGTTGCAAGAAAAAATTGTGAACCATTTCTGCATCAGGTCCCCCTAAATTGTGATCTTATCTTCAACAGAAAATGTTATTCTATATAAGCTATTCTGTTGTTTAGTTACTCCTGTGTTTCTGGTCATTGTCTTATTCTATTACTCAGATTCTGTGAAACTTCAGATGATGGACAACTACCCTGACATTCTCCTGTAAAATTTCTTGTTTCTTTTACATAGCAAGCTGTCCATTGCCTAAGGCACATATATTCCCTGGATCATTATGCTAGTTTCACTGTGCTTCACAGTTGGAATGGTTTTGATGTGCAGACATTTTTCCCCTCCAGAAGCTGTTGTGTGTTTTTATTTTATTTCTCTGAAGAAAACTGTCCCAGAAACATTGGAAACCTGAGATGTGCAGCAACATTTTTAGGGACGCTGTTAGGGTTGCCACCTTTTCTTCAAGCCAAACCTGAATACTTTAGCAGCGCATGGCATGGCACCGCAACCGTGGCGCGTCTTTTCCGCAATTGTTACCCGACAAATCGCTGCAAAATCACGTAAACAGAATTGTGGGATGCCTGTCACCCAAAATAAGTTTCGCTTCGCGATTGGGGTGCCATTATCCCCATTCCCTCCTATTACAAATCTTCTTCCCACTACCAGCACAAATCCTTCTCCTTCCAATACCCCATGGCAGCTAACAGGGTACTAAGGTGCCCCAGCACACAGGGGGGCCCGCACAGCAGGGGGATCGGAGCGGCGGGCATATAGGGCAATTAGAGAGGAGGGGGGGGGCAATTACAGAGGGGGAAAATTACAGAGGAGGGGGGCAATTACAGGCTGACAGTTCACTGCAGTTTCCCCGCAGCTCTGTGTCCTTGGCTTCCTCCAGCGATTCAGTGATAACAGCAGCGTGGATTGGGAGAATGGGACAGCGGAGTTCACAGACTGACATATACAGCTCTGACATGGAGAGTGAGTGGATTGTTTTTAAACATTTATTTTATTAACCACTTTGCATCCGGGCCAATTCTGACACTTCGCTCCTACATGTAAAAATCCTCATTTTTTTGCTAGAAAATTACATAGAACTCCCAAACACTATATATGTTTTTTTAGAAAAGACCCTCGAGAATACAATGGCGGTCATTGCAACTTTTTATCTCGCACGGTATTTGCACAATAATTTTTCGAAATTTGGGGAAAAAAACGGTTTCATGATTTAAAAAATATTAAAACATTAAAGTTAGACCATTTTTTTTGCATAATGTGAAAGATGAAGTTACGCTGAGTAAATAGATACCTAACATGTCACCCTTCAAAATTGCACACGCTCGTGGAATGGCACCAAACTTCAGTACTTAAAAATCCTCATGGGCGACGCTTTAACATTTTTTTACTGGTTACATGTTTTGAGTTACAGAGGCGGTATAGGGCTACAATTATTGCTCTCACTCTAACGTTCGCTGCGATACCTCACATGTGTGTTCTGAACACCGTTTTCATATGTGGGCGGGACTTGCGTATCTGCTTCTGCGTATGAGCTACCGGGGACAGGGGCATTTAAAAAAATATATATATTTTTTTTTTATTGTTAATTTTACTTTAAAATTTTTACTTTGACACTTTAAAAAAAAAAATATTTGATCACTTTTATTCCTATTACAAGGAATGTAAACATCCCTTGTAATAGGAATAAGCATGACAGGTCCTCTTTACAGTGAGATATGGGGTCAATAAGACCCCACATCTCACCTCTAGGCTGAGAAGCCTGAAATAAAAAAAAAAAAAAAAAAAAACGATCACCGCTTCCTAGCCGAGGCGCCGCCGATTTTTTTTTTAATGCAGAGGCCGGGCGTGACGTCATAACATCGCGCCCGGCCTCCAAACAGTCATAGAGACTCCGGCAACCATCTGGTCCACCGGAAATCTCTATGGTAAGAAGCCGGGGCTGGCGGATCCTGTCACCGATTTACCGATCACACATGTGAGTCGGTAGAAGCACCGGATTGCGGCGGGAGGGGGGTTGTCCCCTCTTGACGCCTGTAAGAACGATAAAGCGATGGAACAGCCGCTGTGATCATTCTTACGATGCACAGAATCGCCGGCTCTAAAAAACGATATCTGAATGATGCCTGTAGCTGCAGGCATCATTCAGATATCCCGGCTCAAAGTCAAGGACGTCCAGGGACGTACCTTGGATCTCAAGTGGTTAAAAACTTCCGCACCAGCAGCTGCCTGTCGCCTTTCTCTCTCCCTTATGTCTTGACTCCTCTGTAATCGTCCCCCTGCCCGCCGTTCCGATCCCCCTTCTGTCTGGCTCCCCCTGTGTTCTGGGGCCCCTACACGACGCCCCATGGTCAGCGGCACTGGTGTCCGGGTGTCAGGCAGAGGGAAACCCAGGCACAGCATTCTAAACCCATACTGTCTGGGTCAAAACCGGACAGGTGGCAACCCTAGATGCTGTAGAAATAGGAAGAGATAGCCCAGCCGCCACACACCCCGCCCGGCCCAAGTGGTTAGCAGATAAAAGCAGCCTCAGCTAGATTCATTCATCCCAAGAGGGAGAAGAAAAATATTGGGGCGTAATCTGGTTTAATCGAGCTGGGGCTGCTTTTATCTGCTAACCACTCGGGTGGGGCGAGGTGCACGGCAGTCGGGCTATCCTCTTCCTATTTCTACAGCGTACTTTGGGTCTGGACAAACCTTTTCCCAGCCTGCACCTTCACTAGTCAGTGGCATCTAACTCTTGGGACCTTGTTTTTCAATTTTTTTTTTTTTTTAATGGGTCAACATTTTTAGGGAGCCATATTTTGCTCTGTGGGGTCTTTCTTTGCTAGTAGGCACGTGCACAGAGAAATTTTTCAGGTATTTTGGTGTTGTTCTAGGTTTCTCTTTGCACCATCTTCAGCAATGAATGTTAAAAGGTAGTTACTGAATTGCATTTCCTCAATTTGTAAACAGTGGGTTGGTGAAAAACCTAAACGTGAAAACTGACTATACATAAAAAATGAAAGGTCCAGTTTTTTGTCAGCCTGCCATCACCCACACAAAGTTAGCTGCCAACAAAAGCATTTAATATCAAACTGCAGAGCCAATCTGTTATGTTAGAAAAAGATGTTAGATTTGCTCAATGTTTCCAACAGTATTTTATTAATAGCATGTTGTGTTTTTTCCAAATACAGTACATCAGTATATCATCTGCTCCAATACTAAGAGTAGGTAAATCAAATGAGTCAGGGTAAGTCAGAAATTCTGAGGGACCATAATTTGTTTGTTCTTCAGAGGGTCTGGTGTAAAAATTACTCAATAATATGATCGTAAGCCCAGGTTCACTCAGGCTTCAGCTTGTATAAGTGCAGTGTGAACAGCAAGTTTTAACAAAGCATTTACAGAGCTTTCAGCAAGCTTTGTTGAATCTTTTAAAGTACCATTCAGCTCCAGGATGTAAATGTTGAACACAGATCCTAATGGAAGTGCTGATTGCTAGCAGGCTTCAGCACTGTTTGAACCTTGTTGAAAGCCTTCTGAAGCCAACTAGCAGCTTTTTCAAAGGGACAATCTGCACTCCCATCTGTGTATAACATTTACAAACTGGATATTTAATAAACCAGTGCCAACTAAAGCTACCCTAGGTAGCACATCCTGAAGTTTGTCAGCAAATAAGAATTTGTGAGGATTATGGATTTTCTTGGTACCTCTTAGATGTCATATATGCATTTTATGTTAAAATCATCCAAATCTTTTACAAATGCCGTATATACCCGAGTATAAGCCGACCTAATTTTACCACAAAAAACTGGGAAAACGTATTGACTGGAGTATAAGCCTAGGGTGTCCATGCCTCACTGTGTCCATGACTAGACTGACGTTTAACATGGGAGTATATGGAAGGGGTGCCCGGCTTTGAAAAATCGGTGCTCCCTGGCTTTGAAAATGGGCTACTTGTGTGCCAAGTTTCGGGTCCAGAGGACCTACGACCGTCCGGTACCGGGTCCCCAAACTCACCAGGCTTTGAAAAATCGGTGCTCCCCGGCTGTAGGTCCCCCGGACAACAAATTTGCACACTTGTAGAGGAAGAGTGGGGCTACATGTGTGCCAAGTTTGGGGTCCCCAAAGTCCGGGAGATCAGGCGCAAAAAGGTGACTCGAGTATAAGCCGAGGGGGGCATTTTCAGCACAAAAAAATGTGCTGAAAAACTCGGCTTATACTCAAATATATACGGTACTGCTTTAAAATAGATCCATAAATGGGACATTACAAAACGAAGTATTTGTATAGAAGCATTGCTACCAATTAGCTGAAATACAGTTCCTATATTTGGTAATATACATATGACGGTAGACTATTTCTCAATATCTTGCAAGGTTAACATAGAAGAACATGTGTACAGCTAATGTGTCTTACGGTAATAAGTAGACATGTTTAAAAGAAAATGGGTTGGGACTTTACATGAGACCATGGCTATCCAGCACACAGGTCTCCATCCCTATTTATATGGCAAAAAGGAAGCAGTGGGACTTTGTATGAAACACAACACTAGGGCAGAATGAGTCGGTCAATATAAGGTGAACAGATCATTTATTTGACATAATTTGGGCATAATGCATAAAATGACATCGACAGTAAATCAATAGGTATGATGCAATAAAAAATAAAACATGATTTGTATATCACATTATAGTAAAAAATGGTAGCACAATATACAAAGTAACACATGATCAACCTCGATATCGGCAATAGGTCCAAAAATAAGACATGGTAACGTGTCAAAAATTGCTGACTCAAGCAGTTAAAACCCATGGTGACCACATGGTTGCTGTGATATGACATCAAATATGAAAGCTCTACGCGTTTCGTGGAGTTGTATCCACTCATCAGGAGCACTAAATTGGGGACACCTATAATGTAAAATGTATAATAATCTTAGTTAATGGTAATTAACTAAAAACAGGAAGAGGGGAAACAATGGCTGTAATCCTAACACTCTTACATGTGGGTATATAGTAGAATTGTAAAAATATTAAAAAGAAGGATGTCTGCTAATGTTCTATTTGGAAATACCCAGGGGGATATTGATTTTACTGTCGATGTCATTTTGTGCATTATGCCCCAAATTATAAATAAATTATCTGTTCACCTTATATTGACCGACTCATTCTGCCCTAGTGTCGTGTTTCATACAAAGTCCCACTGCTTCCTTTTTGCCAAATACGTAGACATGTGCACACTGAAATATTTTGTTTCGGAATTTATATTTTGTCCGAAAAATAAATTTATTTAGTTATTTCCGAAATTCGTTTTTATTTAGTTTCGTTAAATGCATTTGTCCGAAAATACGAATTAAGGTCAAATCTGTAAATTGAAGGCTTATGGTGTCTGTCAAATGTTCTAAGAAGATTCAACGAAGCAGCTAAACTGTACGACGCCGCAATCATACATTTCCGGTCGAATGTTCCACCCACAAGCTATAGTAGAATTCTAATGTTGTATGACTAGTAATAATTATATTTATTACTGTATTCTTGGCGTATAAAACTCACTTTTTTACCCTGAAAACAGAGGGTAAACTGTACCTGCGTGTTATACCCAGGGTGCTGTAGAAAGTTTTTTTTTTTTCCTGAAACTTCCCTCTTAAAGTTAGGGTGCGTGTTATACGCCGATAAATATGGTAATTATTATTACTAGTCAACCAACATTAGAATTTTTCTATAGCCTATGGGCGAAGCATTTGACCATAAATGTTCGCTCGCAGCGACTGCTTTGTCAAATCTTCATGTCGAATCATTTCTCTCTATGTCGAATAATCTTGGACTAATAGTTAGGTTAAGCACATTCAACCACAGGTTCGATAGACACAGATCGCTATTGTCACCGTCATGTTGAATCCTCTATCTATATCGTACTGTTGTCGCAACAAAACGAAAAAAAAAAGCATTTTTTATGTCGGATCTTTCGGATTTTTAAAACAAACGCGAAAATCCCCAAAATTCGGACGAAAATGCATTCGGACGAAAACGAATGCACATGTCTAGTAATAAGCCACTTCATTGGGAGATTGGGGAGCATCAGGTATCTACAATAAAATAAAGAACACACTGAAAATATACAGTATATAAACAGAAAATACAATATATCTGGATTCCAGACTGCCTAATAGGTGTCTTGAGTCTTATCCAGAAACAAAGGGCAAACCGGGTAGACCACAAACACAGGACCAAGGGACTGAACAGGAGCTGAAGGGCCTTTAAAGGGCTTAGAGAAAGCTGTTTGAAGCTTGCCAAAACCTTCCTGAATGTTTTATAAAATCTTGCTGTTCATGCTGCCCTTATACAAGCTGAAGCCCATGGGAAACAGGCCTTAAACATTTTGTACGATTGTCATCATAGATTCTGTATAATATAACAAAGGGTTCTTGAACTAGTTTTGCCATAAAGGAAAGAAGACATCGTTTTTTTTATAACCATACTTGAACATGTGTTTCTCCTGATAAAGAAGCCTCTTTTGAGTATTTTCAGCTAGCGCAAGGCCGTATAAACTTTGTACACCTGAAAAGTTTCAGTAGAGGGATTACATTTAACATGTTTTCAGCTTCCCAAGCGGCCTGGCCAAGCTGGTTTAATTTTTGTAGATTTGCCTTTTTGTATGTACACCAGTCATATGAAACCTCTCATCATGGCTTTTACGCCCTCCTATCTTATGCTTTCAGAGGTCTCCTGTTCTATTTCTCTCCAGAAAATGTTCACACTGTCCTGACATTTGTATCATACCATGGGATCGTTTAGCCAGTAAGGGCCCATTTTTCAGGGCTTAAGGCCCAATGAATGTGTTAAATTGAGGGGGGCATGATTTGAAATGGCTGTTGGTACGAATGATCTCTGAGAGGCCTTGGAATAACAGTAGTCATGTTTGCAGCAAACTGAAGTCAATAATTCAGGAAAAGAACCTCATCATAACTGTAAAGCCTGGTGGTGAAAATGTATGGTTTGGGGTTGCTTTGCTGTTTCAGAACCTGAGCAGCTAGCAGTCATTAGGTCAGCTATACATTCTGCATCATATCAAAGTGTGCTTGATGAGAATGTGAGGCCGTCTGTTCAAAAATTAAAGTTGAATCAGAAATAAATATTTCAACATGATAATGATTCAAAGCACACTATCAAATACACCTAGGAATGGCAAAAAAAATGGAGGGTTATGGACTGCCATAATCAAAACCCTGTTTTAATTAATTGATGGGCCATAGGGTCATTGACCAAATTTTGACTATGTGGTGATATAAGATCAATGATGTCATGAGAATTCCTGCCCCTTGTATTCGTCAAATAAACAAAAGATCATCTCTAGTCATAAAGGGATTACTAAACCCCAATGGCTTAAAAAACAGGGATACCTATTGGATCCCACTGGCTGACCATAGAGAGCTGACTAGTGACTACCTGTTGTTGGGAGTTGGGAGATAACTGCCCTCTGCATTATAGTGAAGTAATAAGTGATCCTTCAGGCCTATTTTTACCAGTTCATGGTTACACCAAGGAAAGCAAACATTCACCCAGCGGAGCAAATAATGGAGTTTGTGGAAAAGATTTTTAATTGTTTTCCTATCTGTAATTGCAGCAATGTTTTGCTTGGGAGCACTGTTTTTCTTTGTAGTATTCTTTTTTTCAGCAGGAACGCGGGGGAACACAGTTCTGGCACCTCCCAAACTGAATGTATGTAATGGAAAGAGGTGCTGGAGAGTCTATTGAAGCTGGCTTCTGGGGGATATATTGTTGCTGGAGGTGATCTATTTTGCAAAGGAAGGGGGTTTATTGTTGCTGGGGAGTTCTTCTGTTGCTCGTGGCAGATCTATTGTTGCTGGGGGTTCAATCGTTGCTAGGAGGTATGTACTGTTGAGGGAGGGGTCTTTGTTGCTGGCTGCTGGAGGGTCTATTGATGCTGGCTACTGGGGAATCTATTTTTGCAGGGGGTTCTATTGTTGCTCGGAGGTGGGTAGGGGGCGGAGTCAAGGGTGGCTTGGAAGGGAGGAGTTCCTGCACCTATTCTCTGAAAAAAAAACCCTGCTTTTATTCTTGTTCAGAGTTTTCCAATAGAGAACAGAGGTGCAAAATATTTCTGCAGCATGTTTTCTGATACCATACGGTGCTTTTTATTCAGGGTTATTTTCATCATTGCATGACCCCCTTCTCCTATTGCTATAGAATGTAACAGCAGTAGTGTGTGTCCTCCATTTGTAGGGGCTTTGTCCTACTATGAATTGGGGAACACAGGATCTCGGGCAATATTTTAGGAATAATTCATTGATACTGTAAAGAATATTCAATTCCTTGCATTTGTGCATCCCCAACCCCATATGTAAATAAATCTTTACAGACTTAATATACACTATATTAACAAAAGTATCAGGACGCCTGCCTTTACACTAACATGAACTTTAATTGTATCCCAGTCTTGGGGCAAAGGGTTCAACATTGAGTTGGCCCACCTTTTGCAGCTCTGGAAAGGCTGTCCACAAGGTTTATGAGTGTCTATGGGAATGTTTGACCTTTCTTCCAGAAGCGCATTTGTGAGGTCAGACAATGATGTTGGACGAAAAGGCCTGGCTGAAGTGGAAGTAAACTCTTTTTTTGAGTTTAGAGCTTTAGAGCTCCATGCAATGGAGTGAGGTCATCACGGCGCGGCCAAGCAGAAGGCTGGAGGATGCGAGCCCGGAAGGAAGACCGGGTGAAGATGGAAGCCCTGTCAGTGGTGACAGCCCGCCGCTGGAGGGCTTTGTTCTAAGGTATGCAATGCATTCTAGCACTAAATGCCTTTACCTTGCAGGTTAAAAAAGAAAAATAGGCTGCGGTTTACTACCGCTTTAAAAAATGTATAATGAATTAAAAAATTAGAATTGCTTGTGAATTATTTGTTTATGTGTGTGTTTAAAAGGCATAAGGCAGAATTAGCGCTCCCTCCTGGTTGTCTGTGTCCTAGCTGGGGAGATTTACCTCTCTTTTTGTCCTGGGGACCAGTGTCACTAATACTGAGGCCTCATGTACACTGGAAAAAAAAATCCTCCCCTGGACGCCTTTCTTTAGGGGAGGCAAGGGCAGTATTAAAAAAACGCATTTTGTAAAAGCGTTTAGGTGAGTCAAGCGTTTTTTACGTTAACCTCCCTGGCGGTATGATTCTGTCTGGAATTATGTACCAAAAGCGGTACAATTATTTTGCATGGAAATTTGGTGTTATGTATTGTAGGCCTGCGATTCTTAGTAATTACTTACTTAAACCTGACCAAACAAGAGTCTAGTAGACATCCCGGGTATGATAAAGTTTGAAACACAAAATAATAAATTATAATATAATTAACTATAAATAATTATAACAAATGGTAATGTAATGATAATAAAAATTTATTCAATAATGTAATCAAATCAAAAACACTGAAATTTGCTCAGTTGCAGAATTGTCGCTGTCATTAGATTTTTTGTTTGATGATGAATTTCCCCACAAATCGCTATCGCTCAATTCTGCGAGTGATTGTAATTTATTATCGCTGTTTTTTAGCTGGTCTAAAACCACTTTTGACATAAAGGGACACTTTTTGGTTGCTATGGACAATCTTCAGTTTCCAGGCAGAAAGAAAAGTTTTTATTATATAAAAGTGCATGCAGGACACTGGGCAGACCACTAGGGACAAAGGGGGTGTGTAATTATTACATACAGTACTGTAATCTGTAAGATTACAGTATACTGTATGTATACTATGTGTTTACTTTTTTGAATTTGGCTGCCAACTCCGTCCCCGTGCGTCGCAATGTCGCAGGGAACGGAGCTCGGCACTCGGCAGTGAGGATCGAGCGAGACACGGCTCGCAGACACTGCGGGAGGACATCGCAGGATCCAGGGAACAAGGTAAGTTACTTCCCCTGGATACTGCGATGCAGCCCGAGTCTGGCTCGGGGTTACCGCTCTTAGCATTGAAAACTCACCCCGAGCCAGACTCGGGATTACCGCTAAGGAGGTTAAAATGCTTTTCTCCTAAACTTGCCCTGTTTTTTTTTTTGTGTGTTCTGGAGACCTTGGGCTCCTTTCACATGGATGATCCGATCCACCGGTCAGTGTTTCAGGTAGACCTGATCAGATCCTCCAGTCTCTTCTATTGAGTGGCCATCCGATCTAATCCTGTCTGGCAAAAACAGATGGATTGGGGACCTATTCTCCATCCGTCTGGTCGATCGGATGGAAACAGACAATCGATCCGTTTCCATCTGATTGCCAAATAGACGAGAGCGGGCTATATCCATGTCGGCTCTGCATAGCGGAGTGGACACGTATTTGTCATCCTGCTCAGCTGGGGTTTAGCAGAGAGCCCCCTCCCCCCTCAGTGAGCAGATCCCGCTTCACGGAGGCTCCCGTGTGAAAGGGGCCTTACTTCCAAAAAATATATTAATAGGATAGAACAAGTCCAGAGATAAGTAACAAAAACAGTGAAAGGTCTAAGGCAGGGATCTCCAAGCTATGGCCCTCCATCTGTTGTGGAACTACATATCCCATGAGGCACTTTGAAACTCTGACATTCACACACATAACTATGCATGATGGGAATTGTAGTTTCTGAACAACTGGAGGGTCATAGTTTGGAGATCCCTGGTCTAAGGGATAATACATACCAAGAGAGGCCTTCTGTCAGATGCCTTCTCAATAAGCAATGGCATGCGTCAGGGCTGCCCGCTGTCTCCCCTGATCTTTGTCTTGACACTAGAGCCCCTCTTGAACAGACTAAGGTCCAACACGGATATCAACGGAATCTCCATTGCTCATAGAGAATTTAAAGTAGCGGCCTTTGCTGACAATATCTTACTGTCCTTACAATCCCCTCGGATATCATTACCCAATCTTTTGAAAGACATACAACACTTTGGCGAGTCATCAAATCTCAAAATCAACTATTCCAAATCACATGCCCTTAATGTATCCCTTACCCCTCAGGAAGTCACACATTGCCAGGAATCCTTTCCCTTTCATTGGCAGAGGAAAGCCATTACCTATCTAGGTATTCAAGTCACTAGGAACATAACGGACCTTTATAGTCACAACTTCCTCCATGCCCTCTCTACACTTCAGGTAAATTTGAAGGATTGGGCCAACCTCAACTTTTCTTGGTTTGGGCGCTCGGCCCTCATTAAGATGGTTGTTCTCCCCCGCCTATTGTACTTAATGCAGACGATTATGATTCACTTACCCCCTTCGTTTTTTGCGGCATATAAAAAAGCCTGCACTAGCTTCATATGGAAGAATAATGCCCCACAAATTAAATACTCACGACTGACTTGCTCCAAAGCAACCGGTGGCATTGGTTTACCAGATCTTTATAAATATTATCTGGCCTGCCACCTGACTAGAGTGGTAGACTGGAAGCTCCACAAACTAAGGAAAGCATGGGTGATGCTGGAAAACTCTCTCACATGAACCCCGATTGCCACACTGCCGTGGCTGTCACCACGAGTTTGGCCCCTGACCCTCAAGACACACCCGCTCATGGCACCCTCCCTATCGGCCTTTAGGAAAGCAGTCGCTCTCTTTAACTTATCCTCACAACCAGGTCCGCTGACCTCTCTGAGAGGTATTCCCGAGTTCCCTTCGGGAGATTCAAATACATTCCTCCACATGGAATGGCCACATGAGGAGGTTCTAGCGTGTCATTTCTTTCACAAAGGCCGTAGACAATCCTATGAGGAGCTTACCGCTGAATCACGTACTAACACTTTCCCTTTTTGGTCTTTTAGACAGTTGACTCACTTCCTTACCTCTAAAGATACGACTGTCACGTGGAATAAACTTACACCATATGAAGTACTGTGCTCACGCAATGCACCACAACAACACCTCGTGTCAAACATTTACGCCCTACTGCAGGATGCTCCTGACACACCCTTGACGCAGACTGTGCGTGCTTCTTGGGAAAGAGATCTGAAACTCTCACTTGAGGATGATGACTGGGAATTCATATATACTCTTGCTCATAAAGGCTTGATGAACGTAACAATCCAAGAAAACGGTTATAAAATTATCACGAAATGGTATAGAACCCCAGCTCGTTTACATAAATTCTCGCCCTCAATCCCGAATATATGTTGGAGGTGCACAGAAGAGGTAGGATCCATGATCCACATTTGGTGGGAGTGTGCCTTGCTCCAGCTTTTTTGGGGGGAGGTTCACTCCATCATTACACGGGTTACCACTTTCACTCTAGACTATACTCCCGCTCAATACCTCCTACATCATACTACCCTACCCAAATGAAATTACCAAAAATCATTGGCCATGCATATGGTAAATGCAGTCAGACTCTGCGTTCCTACGCACTGGCGCTCAAAAGATGTCCCGACCATTAGAGAATGGTTGATCAGAATTGACAAGATAGAGGAGATGGAGGAATTGATACATACAGCCCGTGATCGCATACAGAAGTTCACTTTGACCTGGGCCTGTTGGATGCATTTTAAGACCACGGATTACTACAAATCCTTTCTCTTCACAATGTCCTAAAGCATTTAGACTGCTCACTGCTATTCTCCCTGCGTTTTGAACTGGGACGGGGAGCGGTCCCCACTACTCTCTACTCTCTACTCTCTATTCTTATCTACTGCCCTTTACCTATCCTTCCTCTCTTACCCCTTTCCCACACCATTGTCAGTGTAAGACTCTTTTCTGATTACTTTTCCCCCCCTTATTTTTCTTTCCCTACCGCGATATAGCCGACCAAATTATAGCCTGGATCCTCGCTATGGACTCCTAACATCTGTACGACCATTGTAAGTTCCGAATTGAGAATGTTTTACCATGACCCCGGATAGGCCTGCTGATATTGGTCTACGGAGGGTCTTTGCATTCATTTGCAGGGTTACTTGCTCTCATTCAGATACCTGACATTGCTCTGTTTAAAGTGGTGTTCCGGCCTAAATTACACTTTTTAAATAAAAATACCCCTAGAATACACAACCTTAATGTATTCTAGTAAAGTTAGTCTGTAAACTGAGGTCCGTTTTGTTAGGTTATTACAGGATATTGAAAGTTTACAAACTAGAAATAGAACGTGGCCATCTTATGTGTGGGCATCTGAAGCCAGACGGTATTACTTCCTGGATTTCATTACTGCAGATCTCGCACATGCTCAGTGCTACACAAGCAGTGTAATAGGTTTCAGGTCAGGTTTCCATAGCAACAGCAGTGTCAGAGGAAGTTGACACTTTTCTATGCAAACCTCTCCTCCCCTCCTCCCTGCAGAAAACAGTAATATACTACATGTTCAAGAAATTATATATAATCTTGGTGTGTATGTGTGTATATATATATATATATATATATAATCTCACACATACACACGCTACTTTTTTCTGTACAGCTTTTCATTTAAAAAAATACTAATCTCATCAACCAAATTCGTTTATGCATCTAGATTGCATCTCCCCCAGTACAACAAATCGCATCACCCCGGCACAACGAATCGCATCACCCCGGCACAACGAATCGCATCACCCCGGCACAACGAATCGCATCACCCCGGCACAACGAATCGCATCACCCCGGTACAACGAATCGCATCACCCCAATCGCATCACATCATTAGTACTGACCCCCCAGAACAAACCACCCCCCCTCCATCATTAGTACTGACCCCCCCCAGAACAAACCACCCCCCCTCCATCATTAGTACTGACCCCCCCCAGAACAAACGACCCCCCTCCATCATTAGTACTGACCCCCCCAGAACAAACCACCCCCCTCCATCATTAGTACTGACCCCCCCCCCAGAACAAACCACCCCCCCTCCATCATTAGTACTGACCCCCCAGAACAAACCACCCCCCTCCATCATTAGTACTGACCCCCCCAGAACAAACCACCCCCCTCCATCATTAGTACTGACCCCCCCAGAGAGAGCTGGTCAGAGACAGCCGCTTCGATCTCAGGCTGTTTCGCTCTCCTCCACTGACAGGAGGAGGAGGGAGGAGGGTGGGGGCTTCTGCAGGGAACACAGCAGTGGCGGTGGTGATCGGCGGAGAGAGCCGCATACATACAAGGAGAGGAGAAGGAGGAGGGAGGGGAGCACTCTGGCGCTTCAGCGCCTCCACCTCTGCCTGGGGAACTTATTCGGCAGAACAGCGGCCCTGGTCACATCTCACACAGTGCAGTGTGAGTGTGAGATGTGACAGGCTGAGGCAGGGAGGGAGGAGCGGAGGAAGGTGGTCACACACCAGGCGGACCGAGGGAGGGCAGGATGGGCGTGCCTTCATGAAGATGGGAACGCGATGAGCCTCCTGGGACTCATGACAAATCTCCCAGAAGGCATAGCGGTCAGTGTATGATGCGAGGGGGGGGGGGGGGCTGCGGCCGCGGCGCGAGAAGAAACAAAAGTTCAACAAAACATTGAGTTTAAAAAAAAAAATATATATATATATATATGCCATTTATTCTTAAGAGGATGCAACAAAGTTGCAAAAGAGGGTGGAACGCCACTTTAAGTGTTGGTTATTCCAACACATACCAAGAGAGACTTCGGGAACTTATTATGTACAGTCTGAAAGAAAGAAGGGAAAGGGGAGACATGATTGAAACCTTTAGATACATTAAGGGGGTGAATAAGGTTCAGGAGGGCAGTATTTTCAATATGAAGCCAAGGTCAAGGACACAGGGGCGTTATTTCAAACTCGCTGTACCCAAATTAAATTGACATCCTTTTTTTCCCACAAATAGAGCTTTTTTTGGTGGTATTTGATCACCTCTGCGTTTTTTTTTTGTTTTTTTTTTTGCGCTATAAACAAAAAAGGCCGACAATTTTGATTAAAAAAAAAACAATATTTTTAACTTTTTGCTATAATAAATATATAAAAAAAATGTCAGTTTAGGCCAATTTGTATTCTTCTACTTATTTTTGGTAAACAAAATCGCAATAAGCATATATTGATTGATTTGCGCAAAAGTTATAGCGTCTACAAAATAGGGGATATATTTATGGCATTTTTATTAGGACTGCGATATTTCGACCAGTGGCATTTATACAGCGGTCAGTGCTATAAAAATGCACTGATTACTGTATAAATGACACTGGCAGGAAAGGGGCTAACACTAGTGGTGATCAAGGTGTTAAATATGTTCCCTGGGAGGTGTTTCTAACTATGGGGGGGGATGGGACTGACTGGTATAGAGAGATCACTGTTCCTAATCACTAGGAATCGCTAGGAACACACGATCACTCAGTACTCCCCTGACAGAACGGGGATCTGTTTGTTTATATTGACAGATCCCCATTCTGGCTCTCGGTGGAGCGATCGCTGGCCACGTGCATCAGATCCCCCGCCGTGCAGTGGGCGGGTGTGTGTGCCTGCTATAGCCGTTAAAGGGACCGACGTTCAGCTATTCACGGGATCAAGCCGACCTGCCGCAATATAATGACGGCGGCTGGTTGCAAGCAGTTAAAGTGACAATCGGCACTGCCATTAGGTCAGTTTTCAATATTTACAAACTGGAGCTGAATGGTACTTTACAGTTATGCCTTGTACACACGATCGGATTTCCGATGGAATAAAATCCGATGGACTTGTTTCATTGGAAATTCCAATCGTGTGTGGGCCCCATCGGACTTTTTTCCATCGGAGTAAAAAAATAGAACATGTTTTAAAGAGAAAAATCCACGCATGCTCAGAATCAAGTCGACGCATGCTCGGAAGCATTGAACTTAATTTTTCTCGACTCGTCGTAGTGTTTTACGTCACCGCGTTTTGGACGGTCGGAATTTAGTCTGACAGTGTGTATGCAAGACTGATGGAAGTCAGGAAAGTTCCATCAGATTTTATTCCATCGGAAATCCGATCGTGTGTACAAGGCAAAGTTTTCTGAAAGCTCTGCAAATGCTTTGTTAAAGCTTGCCGTTTACACTGCTTTTGAACAGGCTGAAGCCCATGTGAAACAGACCCAAAAGTTGCTGCGTGCCTGTGTTGCCCTGGAACCAGCAGATGGCAAATCTAGTTGACTTTGGCTACATTTGTATACAGCTGAGCAGCTCTGAGTTCTGAGTAAATGTGCAAAGAAGAGGGAATTTCTGTTCTTCAGTACAGGATGTATAGCGTGTTATGTACTACATGGAATTTTATAACTCACTCATAGGTTTGTTTTAAATAGATCAAATAATGAGATTTTTTTAATAGCTCAGACATGGAAGGGCCCTACCCTTAAGTCTAGTACACACAGACGGCATCGGCCAGTTCAATAGAAACCGGCCAACATTTGGGTCGTGTGTATGGCAGCCGGACCAACAGAAGCCGGCCGTTCGTCAGGCTTCCGTTGAAGGGCCATGGCTGAAAAAGGTCTGCCAATGGCTGAGAGAGCAGACCAGAGTGTTCTGGTGGGGGGCAGGGCCGTTAGAAGGAATTTGGGGGCCCCAGGCACAATGGACAACAAATTTTAAAGTTCAGCGGGACATTGACATTTTTTTCAGAACACCAAGTTGTTGAGCGGGGGGTGCTGCCGCGGGACTTGGACACCAAGTTGTTGAGCCGGGGGGGGGGGGGGGGGGGTGTTACCGCGGGACTTGGACAACAAGTTGTTGAGCGGGGGAGGTGGCAATCGCGGGACATTGATGCCGTTCGCGGGAGAGAGGGCCGATCGCACGATATTACAATGGATATGCAGGGGAATGTCTTTCCTCCTCCCGTGCTGCCTCTTCGAGTCCTCTGGCTCCTCTTTCTGCTGTGCTGCCCTCTGCTGGGGACAGCTCGGGGCCCCAAGCAGCTGCTTGGTTTGCCTGTCCTGTTCCGACGCCCCTGACGGGGGGCCCTCCCCCTGTCAGAACACAATAGCAGAGCAGGGGAGATCATTTTACTAACATTTAAATTGTTAGTAAAAAAAAAACTAGTAGTATGTACAAAGCTTTAGTATAGTGGAGACCAGATCCAGAAGCTAATAAAAGTAATGTTACATGAGCAGATAAGTGCCAACCTTGGGCTGAACAGTTCCTGCCCTCCAGTTCTGACACGCAACTACTCACCTGTGATGGGGCCCTTGCCTGTAGTGTTTTCAGATCTCTTTACTTGATCCCACCACTACCCTTTCTCCCTCCTCTCTATCTGCACCATGTCTGATCACCCCAACCCCTCTTTTCTTGAATTTTTACCCTTTCCACCACCCTTCTGGAGGAACTTCTGTTTTGTTGATAACCTGATATGCAACTTAAGAGCCGGTTCACACAGGGGCGACTCAGGAGGCGACTTGAAGTCACCCCAAGTCGCGCTATTTTTTAAACTAATTGAAGTGAATGGAGCCGTCTTAATGTGCACTACTGCAGTTGCTCCGACTTCCAGGCCAGTGTTTCTCAACTCCAGTCCTCAAGGCGCCCCAACAGGTCATGTTTTCGGAATTTCCCTCAGATGAAAGAGTTGTAGTGATTACTAAGGCAGTGAAACTGATCAACTCACCTGTGCAAAATAATGGAGAGCCTGAAAACATGACCTGTTGGTGTGCCTTGAGGACTGGAGTTGAGAAACACTGTTCTAGGCGACTTGTACCCATTGATTTCAATAGAAGTTGCCTCAGAAGTCGGATCACTGTCTTTACTGCAGCAACTTTTTCAGGAAGTGAAAATAGTTTTTAGGGCAAACCCCTCCCTCCCCCTCTCTCCCACAGAGCTGATTCAAGGTTGATTGGCCACTGGAATGCCTCCTGTCCTTGAGGCGACTTGTAAGTCGCCCCATGTCGCGCTGTGGTGCAGGCTCAGGTCGCTTCCAGGTCGCCTCCAAAGAGTCGTGTTTCCCCTGTGTGAACCGGCTCTTATTGTTTTTTTGTTGACTGAGAGGTATTTTGTTTATACATTTATATACCATGACCTATATAGACTCTATAAGGGCTAGTTTTCACCTGTGTCTCTTAGGCGCGATCTGCAGTGGATTGTTTTTCACTGAGTGGTGCAGGCACAGCTGAGACATTCAGGAGGTGACACCGCTGGTCCTATTTGTCTGCTGTTTAAGCAATTTTTCGCAGGCAATTTGTTGGGGCAATGGCTGGTGTTGGCACTTCAATCACCCCGGAACCATGGTTGGTATTGTGTCAGGATGATTGAAGCGCATTATTTTTATTATTACATTGTAATATAAAAGTCAACTCACCATAATTCAGAATTAGTGGGAGCCCTGAGCCTGTCACTTGCCACTGTCACCTGCCACCAGCTGTAGCTTGTCACTTGCCACGTCGCCTGCCACCAGATGAGGATGTCACTTGCCACGCTGCCTGCCACCAGATGCGGTTTGTCACTTGCCACGCTGCCTGCCACCAGATGAGGATGTCACTTGCCACGATGCCTGCCAGTGCCACCAGATCTAGATTGTCACAGCATTGGTGGCAGCACTGGACAGATGTCATCTCTCTGCTCTCTTACCGCACCTCAGTCATTGAAGAGGCCCGCGCTTTGAGGGCGGAAGAGTGGTGATGTGGGGCGGGCGGAGAGAGATGATGTTATCTCTCTGCTCCCCTGCCACACCTCAGTCATTGAAGAGGCCTGCGCTGTCAGAGCGGAAGAGCAGTGATGTGGGGTGGACGGAGAGAGATAATGTCCTGTCTGCTCCCCAGCCCGCTTCTCTCATCCGCCCGCCTCTCTGATCCACCTGGCTCTCTAACTGGCCCGCTCGCCTGCCTTGCTCTCTCATGCCGCCCGTCCCCCACAGCCTGGCTGCAGAGAGGCCATGGCCCGGTGGTTGGGGTCCTCTGGACTAGAGTACAATCCGCCTGCCCATACATGGTTTGAATCTCGTCCGGTTTCGGCCGAGATTCGAACCATCAATAGCCATCTTTACTCTATGCCACCTTGAATATTTTCATAATTACCTGTTAAAATCTCAATAAACATTTAAAGCAAGAAAATAATGTGATTTTAGTAATGTTATACATTATTATTGTTTACTCTCTGTAAAGGGTAAAAGAAGCAGGATTTATTTTGGTTGTTTTGCAAGATTTATAAAAACTGCATTCCCAAGATAAGGGAGCATTTCATCAAAGGTCCAGCTGCTTTGTTCCGCAAAAGGACATGGAGTTTGCAGAACAGATATACTCCAGGCTTTAGTATCATAGTGTGTGCTATATTAGTGAAGACAGATTAGACCTGTCTGCAGTCCCAGATGTTAATCTGTGCCTTATAATTCTTCAGACGACTATGTCTGATAACATCTTATTCTTTTAGCACTTGCTAACAGTGATGATCTAAGAGCAAGAACACTTGTGTTTCAGTTATGTTGTGAAGAACTCTCATAAATACGCATCTTGACAAGGAGACAAAGGGGAAATAATTGTGTATGCATTGTTTGGGGAAATAAAGATGTGTGTTGGATATCTATTTGGGGTACTTGACTCCCAGTTCAAAGATTTTTATAAGGCTTTATGTACATGGCTGTGATGGACCGTGGTCCGTACAGCGTGCAGAGCCTGCATGATCGCTCTTCTGTCACCTGCAGCTCTCACATACAGCTGCTCATTGAGATGTCTTGGAAGATGCAGCTCAGTGGCTGTATGTAGTTATATGCTGTAGGTTGCATAGAACACCCGGTGATTCTGCATTGAAATGTACAGCCATGTGCATGCAGCCGTAAAAAAACAAGAAGGGGCAGCACTGGGAGTCAATCAGGTGAGTTAGGCTGACCATACACGGTTCGAGTCTTCCTGCTGAACCAGCCGACATTCGAACCATTAGTGGGCAGGCTGAATGTACCAAGTTGATCGACTGATGTATATAGCCGCTAGCAATAATCACTATCTGCTCTCGCCCCCCCCCGCTGGGAGAAGACGATTACTGATTTCCCTGTCAGCACTGCTTGTGTTGATGAGGTAATTCTGTGGATTTCTTGCCTGCAACCTGTGGATGGACGTGAAGGACAAGTGTGGTGAGGTCAACACACTTGTTCTCTATTGATACATCCTCCAGCTCTGTAACTGAAGGTCTGTACTGAGGTACTAAGCTGGAGGAAGATTCCGCTGATCGCAGTTGCAATGCTTTGCACGCTCAAATACAAAAAAAGCGGATGTAGCACCCTGGTGTTTAGACAGGGTTGCTAACAAATTTTGTTTGCCAGGTAGTAATTGTCCTGGCTGATTGATAGAAGATCCACTGATTCCTCCCTAAATTCTGGAATCGCTGCACCTTTTCTTGTCTGTCACTAGGTGGCACTGTGGCTGGTCATTAGATTGACAGGGGCTTAGCAAGGTCAGATCATGAATAGATGGGGTGTCTTAGCCAATTGGCAGGGGTTTCTTTTCTTCTTGGCCTGCTGGGAGAGCCTATTTATTTGGGTGGAGTCAGGTGATTGGGGTTTTGTGTCACCTAGATGGCTGTCTGGGTGGACATGTGTAATGTCACTCCGGGTTGCTAGGCAGAAAGCCTTAGGCCTATCCCAGGGACACCTGGCTGCTAGGCTGCCTGAGGTCTATCCAGGAGCAGGAGAAGCAGCGTAGGGTTGGGACTGCAGGATTGGAGTCAATCCGAGTTGCGAAGGTTCAGACATGCGGGGAACCAGTTGTGGTCGGAGGTAAAGGGGAAGTTGTCACCACTAAGTAGTCTCCACCTTGTTACTGGAGAGTGAGACTACTGTGAGTCAGCTGAAGCAAGTACCTGAGCAGTCTTCTCACCAGCTGGGGACGGTGAAGAAGTGGGAAAGTATTAGCAAGTGCTAAGCCAGGGACCCAGCAGGATAGTGGGGGTTACGCTGGAGGAGTATACAGCGGGATAGCTGTGGAAGAGCTCAAGGGATCCAGTGACGACTGGGATCTGGAAGTCTAGTGAGTGAAGACCTACAGTGGGATACTGTGAGATAAGTAAAGGACTGTTCTCTGTTACCAAGAGTTATGTACAACTACCTTTAGTGACTGTTGCAAGATTAGTTGCCATAGGAGACAGCGGTCCTACCTATACAGAAGTGTTATCCGGCTGGAGGTCTTCCATTGTATAGCTGTCTACCTATAGAAGTCTTGGAGTCTGCCAATTATCATTGCATCTACTCAAGGGTGTCCTGGCCCTAACCCTCTCTCCCACAGTTCTGTTAAGAGACAATAAATCTCTTGTTTTGCAAATGGTGGAATCCTCTTTTAACTTTAACAGAGAACATGGTGTTATCCACCAGGCTGTGGTGTGTGGTAGGACTTGGTAAATCTCAAGACTAAATGGATAGAATAGCAAATCATTTGCCAAATAAAGCTGTGTTAACAACCTTGAGGGGAAAGGATAAATAAAGGGTAACAGACTTGTCTGAAGTACTTTTTTGTAGCGGAATATGATATAAGCAGGAGGATTTTTGTTTGAGATGACCTTTGCATTGCAACCAATAATATTGTGAGTGCTAATGTAATATTTAAGTGAAAGGAAAGGCTAAGTAATAAACCAAGACCTAAATGTTTGCTTCCCTTTTCTTTCCATGGTCCTGCATTTATTTTATAATGCATAATATTATTGTAACGGGTGGAACCCAGAAGATCTTAGAAAGTATGAGCCAGAAAATAATGGACATTGAGAATAGGTATTGGATTGCTTTAAAATGGGTCTGTAATATTAATCCACAATATTCCCCAGGATATCTGTAAAGAACGATTTACTGTGTGTTTGATTCTGAATTCAACATGTTAGTTGAAAGATGTTAATGTCATCACCTCCAACCACCTGGTTGTCTGTGTAATGTAAATGAATCCAGACTAACTTCTAAAGACCTTTTCATTGTTGTTTGTGGTGATGTGGATTGGAGCTTGGTAGACCGTCTGGCTGCCTATTATGGGATGTTTAAGTGTCTTGCTGTGAGGAAAGGGGGGGGGGGAGGAATCCAGCAACCCCTCCTGCTAAGACTGTTTACTGAAGGAGAAGTTTGAACACACCTGACCTGTATCACCATTGTCATTGGACAGTTTAACCCGCCCTGTTTCCCAAGGATAGGAGGAAAGTGTTTTGAAGAGAAGTGTGTTACCATGTGCTTGCAATAAAGATTCATTCCCTGTTTGAACCTCATACAGAGCGTTTGTCTCGTATCTGGGGGAGAATTATTCCTATGGGTCTCGGTCGCCTGACTGTGGAGTGTCAGTAGCTGATGTGTGTTCGGAAAGGGAATATCCTAAACGGCGTTAACCCCTTTCATACTTGGGGTGCCGTTACAATTATAAATACTTTTTGGGGAATTTATGAAAATTTTGTGACTGCAAAACTTTTGCTTTTCTTTGTAAGTTGGAGGGCCAACAGTGATGACACACACTGACCTCCATTGCTCTAAGCCATTGTTGGTGGGAAGAGAGTTCTGTCCCACCAGTTTCACTAGAGAAGGAGTTAGAGCAGGAGCTTTGTGGTTATGTTATTGCATAGGTGTCAGGAGTGTGTATCGCTCCTGATCGTTGATAGCTGCTAGTCTCATTCCAGCATCTTGGTTTTGTGACATTCTCCCTGTCTGTCCACCAGCCCTTGCTTGATTGATTGATTAAATTATGTGGCCAGTCTCTGGGTGGAGATCAAACCTGATTTAAGCTAGCCATGCCTGCAGTCTCATGCTTGTGATATTGTGTTTGTTACATGTGCTCAAAGCTCCCTGTTTGTCTGCCTTGCTCTGCTAGATTGGATTCCCTCATTGATGACCTCGGATCAGATATCAACTACTCTCTGAACCCTGCCTGCCTTTTGACTATGGATTGAACCCTGACTATTCTGAACCTTGCCTGACTTGTACCTGGATTTTAATTAAATCTCTCTGCCTGTCGGCCAACCTCAAGTACCTGTTTGCTTTGTTCAGTTTACTCCTGCCCAGTGTGATTGCCAGGCACTATAGCATTGTGTATAAGTTCTGGGGGCAACCGACTACTGGTGGTTTCCCCTATGGAAAAGGGGGCTGCTATTGGTGAAGAACACAAAAGCCAGCTATAGTGTCTGACCACCTGCGTTAGGGGTAAGCATGACGCTAGGAAAACTCTGAAAGAAATGTATTTACATTATGACTTGTATTAAAATATATGCAGAATCATGGGGAGAAAAGAAGAAGAGGGAACATTTATGTAGCACCCTCCCAGATAGGCTTCTAGATTTGATTAGGCAAATATAGTTCTGTGGCTCTCCTGTAATCAGCAGAGCTGCATGAGATTACTTTGGGCTGCTCTTGGCTCTGCAGGCTGCAAGTTTGATTGCTTCCCCATCTCTTTTGGAGGCTTCCAGAATGTAGTGGGTGGGAGAGGTAAACGAGCAATCTGATTATTTATGCACCCTTAGCCAATCCCTGGGGAAGTGTGTACAGATGGTGGTTGGAGAGTGCATAATAGTTTGGAGGCTCGGAGAGCAGGATTCTTCCCCAGGAGGAGGTTCCCATCCAGAATGGCTGCTACGCTTCCTGGCAGTCTAGCTGAGGATTCTGCCTGTCTCATCAAGGTCCCAGCTGTGCAGAGTAGGGGGGGGGGTAGGGCTATCCTGCTGCTAATTCTTTGAGAGCTGGAAGAGGTGTTTCACTGAGGATCGCTGGAGGCTCCACTGAGGAAACTGTCTGCCTGACTCTGGAGTGAGACATCCAAGTCCCAAGGACACTGTGAGTACAGACCTGAGAGAGGGATCCTAGTGACTGTTGCTGCTAACCCCTGGTGTTCTAAGTTTAGGAACATTGCTAGTGGTGTACCAGCGCTGTCCATTTAGTGGACTCAAAGGATTGTGTCAAGAAGTAACTGCAAAGGGAAGAGTGTCCTCATATTCCTGTTCAGTGTTCTGGAGTATCCCACAGCTTCCCTAAGCTCCATTCAAGTTGATCTGCAATAAACTTTAAAAAGGAAACCGCTACACTACAGTGTTTTCAGAGCCAGAAGAGTGAATGTTGTCTGTTTGCCCGGATGCCACTAGACTAGTTAGAGAAGAACATGGGGCACAACTCAGTGGCCCTTTGGGGGGGGGGGGGTGTGAGAGCTACATTTAAATGTTACTTTATTACTTTAGTGGCAATATAATGTTTTCATTCCGCGCTTTCGAATTTTCTTATGACTGCATCCAAAACGAACATCTTTTTGATCAAACGATTAAAAAATCGAACAATTGTTAAAATTTAAATATTCAGAATGAAACTCTGCTTCTGTATGGCCACGTTCCTTCTACTTTAAGTACTCAGTTGGCTGATGTAATAATAAAATGAATTTTATTTTTTTAAATGGATCTTTAGTTCGTTATTACTAGTATAGTACAATTCTCTATGCCGCATTTGTTTTTTTCCACGTGGCCTTTTCTACTATGAAGCAAGAGAAAAATATTTCTCATATTTCTAAGATTATTTCCCTGCCTTGTGGCCCCAAATGACCTTCAGAGCCTCCTCCTGCCATATGTGACTGCTGTCTCAGTTCTCCAATTTGTCATGCTGCGCACACTTTTAAAGCAGGAGAAGAGTTTTTCCACTCTTGTCTCTACAGTATAGCTGGCATAGCTTGTCAGCAGCTGCCTAGTGCGCAAGCAAGACTCTAGAAACAGCTGAAATGTCTTCTGAGAATTCTTCTGCTGTTTTGGATGCCTTCAAAACTATTAATGCTTAGGGTTGCATCTGTGATGTGGGTTTTGGGTGTGTGAGTTGGGTAGTACACTTGAACGGAGGACAGTATTGAGAGTTAGTAATTTATCCCTTTTTCTTTTAGCATCCCCAGAAGGTCTGGATGAGGTGGGGCAAATATTATTAGAGATTGGTGGAATTACTTGATGTTGATGCATAGGTGTGATCTCACCATAGAAAGGGTTTGTTCAATATTAAAGCATCCTTTGCAGCGCATCATATTATTATTATTATTATTATTAATATTATTATACAGGATTTTATATAGTGCCAACAGTTTGCGCAGTGCTTAACGTTAGGGCAGACAGTACAGTTACAATACAATTCAATACAGTAGGAATCAGAGGGCCCTGCTTGTTAAAGCTTACAATCTAAAAGGGAGGGTCAAGTGATACAAAATTTAATAACTGGGGGATGAGCTGATGGCGAAAATAAAAGTAAAATTATTAGGTAGAGGCAGGGTAGGCTTCTCTGAAGGCAAAAGTTCTCAGCAATCGCCTAAAAGTAGAGAGTAGGAGATAGTCAAATAGATTGGGGTATAGAGTTTTGAGAGGGTGGGAGAGGCTCGGGAGAAGTCCTGGAGGCGAGCATGGGAGGAGGTGACAAGGGAACTAGAGAGCATGAGTTCATGGGAGGAACAAAGAGAATGATTTGGTTGGTATTTTGAGACTAGACTAGTGATGTAACTGAGGGCCAATTTGTGGGTGGCTTTGTATGTTATTGTTAGTATTTTGAATTTAATTTGTTGGGTGAGTGGAAGTTAGGATTGGCAGAGAGGGGTAGCAGAAAAAATATACTGATACCCTAAACACACATTTTCATGTTAATAATTATGAATGGCATTTCTCTTGAAGTGTTGAATGGTAGTTGGAGATGGCGGCTCAAGCTTTAAGTGGTTCTAAAGGCACAAGGCTTTCTATATTAATGCATTCTATGCATTAGGGATGAGCTTCGAGTTCGAGTCAAACTCATGTTCGATTCGAACATTGCCTGTTCGCCCGTTCGCCGAACAGCGAACAAATTGGGGTGTTCGGCAAATTCGAAAAATCTATGGGAGAAATCTAAAGTGCTAATTATTATAAAGGCTTATATGCAAGTTATTGTCCTAAACGGGTCCTGCCCCAGGGGACATGTATCAATGCAAATTTTTTTTTAAAACGGACGTTTTTTCGGGAGCAGTGATTTTAATAATGCTTAAAATGAAAAAATAAAAGTGAAATATTCCTTTAAATTTCGTACCTGGGGGTGTGTATGATATGCATGTAAAGTGGCGCATGTTTCCCGTGCTTAGAACTGTCCCTGCAAAAAATGTCATTTTTGAAAGAAAAAAAGTCATTTAAAACTGACTCGCGGCTATTAATGAATTGTCGGCTCCCGGCAATACATACAAAAGTCATTGATAAAAAAAAAAAAAAAAAGCGTGGGGGTTCCCCAGAATTCAATTACCAGGCCCTTCAGGTCTGGAATGGATATTAAGGGGAACCCCGCCGCAAATTAAAAAAAAATTAACGTGGGGTTCCCCCAAATATCCATTCCAGGCCCTTCAGATCTGGCATGGATTTTAAGGGGAACTCCACCCCAAATAAAAAAAAAATGGCGTGGAGTCCCCCTAAAAATCCATACCAGACCCCTTATCCGAGCACGCAACCTGGCCGGCCGCAGGGGAAAAGGGGGGTGACGAGAGAGGGGCAAGGATGTCCCCATGTTGATGGGGACAAGGGCCTCATCCCCACAACCCTTGCCCGGTGGTTGTGGGGGTCTGCGGACGGGGGGCTTATCGGAATCTGGAAGGCCCCTTTAACAAAGGGGACCCCCAGATCCCGCCCCCCCCCATGTGAATTGGTAAGGGGTACATTGTACCCCTACCATTTCACGAAGAAAGCGTAAAAAAATGTTTAAAAAAACACACAAACACCTTGAAAAAGTCCTTTATTTAAAAAAAAAAACCATTCCGCTGAGCGGACCTGATGGGGAACTTTAGAAGGGGCGGGTCTATACATTTAAAACACTGAGAGGGAGTTCCCCATCAGGTCCGCTCAGGCACAACCAATGAAGGACAGCGCTGGACATCGGGATCGCCGCGGGACACTGGATTTCACCGCTGGAATTTTTTTATTTTTTTTTTTAAATAAAGGACTTTTTCAAGGTGTTTGTGTGGTTTTTTTTTAACATTTTTTTACGCTTTCTTCGTGAAATGGTGGGGGAACAATGTACCCCTTACCAATTCACATAGGGGGGGGGGGCCGGGATCTGGGGGTCCCCTTTGTTAAAGGGGTCTTCCAGATTCCGATAAGCCCCCCGCCCGCAGACCCCCACAACCACCGGGCAAGAGTTGTGGGGATGAGGCCCTTGTCCCCATCAACATGGGGACATCCTCCCCATGTTGCGGGCATGTGGCCTGGTACGGTTCAGGAGGGAGGGGGGGCCGCTCTCTCGTCCCCCCCTTTTCCCCTGCGGCCAGCCAGGTTGCGTGCTCGGATAAGGGGTCTGGTATGGATTTTTAGGGGGACTCCACGCCATTTTTTTTACAATTTGGGGTGGAGTTTCCCTTAAAATCCATGCCAGATCTGAAGGGCCTGGAATGGATATTTGGGGGAACCCCACGTCAATTTTTTTTAAAATTTGTGGCGGGGTTCCCCTTAATATCCATTCCAGACCTGAAGGGCCTGGTAATTGAATTCTGGGGAACCCCCACGCTTTTTTTAATTTTTTTATCAATGACTTTTGTATGTATTGCCGGGAGCCGACAATTCATTAATAGCCGCGAGTGAGTTTTAAATGACTTTTTTTCTTTCAAAAATGACATTTTCTCTTGTCATCCATGGACTGACACAGCGTGTCTTATACACCTTTACACGTGGGTTATGTCCCTGCTTGCAGGAGAAGACCTAGGCAGAATGTGAGATGTTATACATACATTCTAAACAGCCAGAGCTGAACGGCCCCGCCCAGGGGGGCGGTCCCTCCAGCATAACCCTCCCACTGCAGTCAGCAGACCTCAGTTTTTTTCTGCCTAGCAGAAGGAGAAGACGTGGCTCTCTCAGGAGCCAGTCTCCTGACCTATTTTTTATTCCTTTTGGAATTTTTTCCTATTTTTTTCTTTTGAGATCTTCTATCAACTGTCGGCTGGGCAACAGGTTGGGTACAAGATATCCTCGTAGTCTTCCCTGTCCGACCATCGAGCGTGCTGATCCTCGCCTTGTGTGCGTGAGACTCAGTTCACGACATGCCCCACGACTCCAGGGGTGGCCGGTGGGCTTCCAGCTCCGCGGTCCTCTCAAGATAGAACAGTCCGGCTGTATCTTTCCCGGTGGACCGGGCCGACAGCTACTCAGTACCGCACTGTGATAGTTCTGTCAGAAACACACCAGTGGGTCCCTCAGGGGACGGGTAAGTAGTCTCTCCTGGCTGCAGGTGAGTACATGCTGTGTGTTTTTTGTGTGGGGGATTTCCCTGTCTCCCCCTGTGTTTTTTTAATGTCACTCTCTGTGCACTTCGCTGGCGCTGTACTGTGTGGGGTGCCTGGGGGCCATACTGTCCTGGGGGGGGGGGGCTCATGCTGGTCTGCATTTCGCTGGGGCTGTTTATTTGAGAGTGAGGGGCCTGGGCGCCGTTCGGCGCCATGTTTGGTGACTGTGCTGTTTTTTACATTGGCGGCCATCTTGCCGTGGTCTGCCAGAGCACATTGCGGCGGCCATTTTCTTGTAGCCGCACCTTCTTCTAGCTCTAGTTTGGCCTCTAGCGCCGCTCAGGAACGGCGCGAATCTCCTCACAGTCTCTCTCTCCTCTCAGCTCACTCACGCTGAGCAGCGTGGCGCGGAGAGACAGGGCAGCGGAACCGAGCGGTCCTGGTCAGGTTGGTGGGTCCCCTGGGCATTCCCCTACTTCAGTCAGCACAGCCTGTGGGTGGTCTCAGAGGGGGACATTATGGAGTCAGAGTCACCAGCTTCCCCTAACATGCCAGAGGCAGCAGCCAGTGCTCCAGCACCTGCGGTCCCTATGGACCAGTTGTCGGCAGTCCTGGAATCATTTCTGACCAGGATGGAAGCTGTGTGTGAGCACAAGGGAGCAAAAAAGCGCCCTCTCCCCACTTTATCTCCACAAGGGGAGTGCTCTGATTCAGATATGGGCCTAGCTATTGCTGCTCAGGACCCTAGCTCTGAATATTTGGATGGTTTTGAACAGGACATTCCTTGTGAGGAAGACTCCAGTTCTGAGTCAGTAAATGACAGGGCGCTTGTTAGTGAACTCATTGATGCTGTGAGGGACACTCTCAAGCTAAATGCTGCGACTGCAGAACCTCAGGCGGATACAGTCTCCTTTGGTTCTTTTAAGACCAAGCCTTCTAAAAAGGTTTTTCCATATGTACCTTTCTTTGACCAGCTCATTGACCAGGTCTGGAAAAAGCCGCAGAAGACTTTCATGGTCCCGCGGCGTTTGTCTATTAGATACCCCTTTGAAGACGCCCTGCTTAAAAAGTGGGCTTCTCCCCCGGTGGTCGACCCTCCAGTCGCCCGTTTAAACAAGGCCACCACTCTCCCGATGGAGGGGACTCCTGCGTTTAAGGACCCCACTGACAGGAGGTCAGAAGTGGTGAGTAGAGCCATGTTCGCCTTGTTGGGATCCGCCCTACGGCCAGTAGTAGCGGCGACCCTTGTGTCTCAGACACTCACGGAATGGGCAAAAATTTTGCACCAAACTGTGCAGGAGTATAACCTTCCTCCAGACACTATTGCTCTGGCCCACCAGATGGTGCAGGGTCCGATATATGTGTGCGACGCCACGTTGGACGCGGCCCCTTTAATATCCAGGGCCTCTGTCTCGGCGGTGGTATTGCGTGTCTCATCTGGTTGAAATGCTGGTCTGCTGACCTAGCCTCTAAGAAGCTCCTGACGGATCTACCTTTTAAGGGTGGTAGACTTTTTGGTGCTGCTCTGGATGACATCATCAAGGATGTCACGGGAGGTAAAAGCACTCTCCTTCCTCAAACTATCAAGGGTAAGGAGGCCCGACGTAAACCGGGTCCTTCCTTTCCAGCAAAAAAGGGTTTTTTTCATCCGTCAGAGTCCACGGGTAAGCCATCCCAGACTGACAACAGTGCGGCTGGCGGGCACAAGCGCCCCTGGGTGCGTAAGCCGAACAAGCTGGCTCCCAAGCCCGCCTCCGCGTGAAGTCTTGCCCCCGCCCGTCTCTGGGGTGGGGGGACGACTTCGCAGGTTCACGGATCGGTGGACCTCCCGGATCTCCGATCGGTGGGTGTGCGAGGTGGTCACCTCAGGATACAGAATAGAGTTCCGCTCCTGGCCCCAGACAGATTCTTTCCCTCAAATCTCCCTCTCCTTCCTGCCCGTCGGGCAGCCCTCTGGGGGCTGTACAGGATTTGATCGGGTCCGGAGTAATTGTGCCGGTTCCGTCCCAGGAGAAGTTTCAGGGGTTCTACTCAAATCTGTTTGTTGTTCCAAAAAAGGACGGGGTTTGGCCAATCCTGGACCTCAAGGCCCTGAATGCCTTCGTGAAGGTGCAAAAATTCCGCATGGAATCCATTCACATGGTGATCGCTACACTCCATCAAGGGGATTTTCTGGCATCCTTGGACATCAAGGACACCTACTTGCATGTTCCGATCTGCGCAAGTCACCAGAAGTTTCTGCGCTTTGCGGTCGGCGAAGTCCACTATCAATTTGTGGCTCTTCCCTTCGGCCTAGCCTCGGCACCGAGGGTGTTCACCAAGGTGCTTGCTCCGGTCCTAGCTTTGCTGAGACAGCGAGGCATTGCTATCGTAGGCTATCTGGACGATTTTCTTCTAAGAGCAGACAGTGGCTCAGAATTGGAAGAAAGTGTGACTATCGTCAGTCAGACCCTCAGGGAGTTTGGGTGGATCCTGAATGTTCAGAAGTCGGTTCTAGTCCCGACTCAGCGTCTGGAGTATCTAGGTCTGATTCTGGACTCCTTGGAGGCAAGAGTCTTCCTACCTCCAGACAAACTACTGACACTTCAGTCTGCAGTACGGGTGCTGACGTCCCGAAAATGGTCGTCAATCCGCTTTTGCATGAGAGTCCTGGGACTCATGGTGGCCTCCTTCAAGGCCGTTCCTTATGCCCAAGCGCACACCAGGGCTTTACAGAAAGAGATCTTGTCCACTTGGGACAAATCCCCGTTGTCCTTGGATCTTCAGATCCAGGTGAGTCACCTGGTCAGGGCGTCCCTGACGTGATGGTTGAGGTCCCTGGCTCTTCGGTCCGGGAAGTCGTTCCTCCCCATCCAATGGACGGTGATCACGACGGACGCCAGCCTGACGGGCTGGGGGGGGAAGTCTGGGGAGTCCTGTCGGCCCAAGGGCTTTGGACTCCGGACGAAGCCCTCTTACCGATCAATGTGCTGGAGATACGGGCAATCAGACTGTGCCTATCCTCATGGTCGGAGAAACTACAGGGTCACTCCATCAGGATCCAATCGGACAACGCCACAGCAGTAGCGTATGTCAACCATCAAGGGGGGACTCGGAGCTCAGCTGCGGCTTCCGAGGTCGCCCGCATCCTGAGGTGGGCCGAAAGAAGCGTGCCGGCTCTGTCGGCCGTCTACATTCCGGGCATAGACAATTGGCAGGCGGACTATCTAAGTCGCCAGACGCTGGACCAGGGAGAGTGGTCGTTGCACCCGGAGGTCTTTCAACTCCTTTGCAGATGGTGGGGCACGCCGGATGTGGACCTGATAGCCTCTCGACTCAATCGCAAGGTGTCGAGGTTTGTGGCCAGATCCAGGGTTCCCTGGGCGGATGCCTCGGATGCGTTGGTGGCCCCATGGGGTCAGTATCACCTGATATACGTTTATCCTCCGCTGCAGTTGCTCCCTCACCTGCTCCGCAGGGTAGCGACCGAGGGAATTCCGGTGATCCTCTTTGCTCCGGATTGGCCTCGGCGTCACTGGTACGCCGATCTGGTACGTCTCGTCGCAGACGTTCCCTGGCGGTTACCAATACGGGGGGACCTTCTGTCTCAAGGTCCTATATTTCATCCTGCTTTACAGTCTCTGGCTTTAACGGCATGGTTATTGAAAGCCAGGTGCTGAGAGACTGAGGTCTCTCGGATTCGGTCATTTTGACCATGTTAAGGGCACGGAAGTCTTCCTCCAGAAAGATCTATCACCGTACTTGGAAAACTTACATCGCCATGTGCGAAGAGCTGGACTGGCGCCCACGAACGTATTCCATTCCAAGAATCCTGCATTTTCTGCAGCGTGGCGTGACCCAAAAGCTCGCTTTGAGTACCATTAAGGGTCAGATTTTGGCCTTGGCCATCTTCTTTCAGCGACCGCTGGCGGGTCATCCCTTGGTTAGCACCTTTGTGCAGGGGGTTCGCCATGTGCTCCCCCCTGTCAAGCCTCCTCTCCCCCCGTGGGATCTGAATTTGGTGCTCTCGGTTCTCCAGGAACCTCCCTTTGAGAATATTAGAGATATTCCCCTCTTGACTTTGTCTCAGAAGGTGGCCTTCTTGGTGGCCATTACTTCCATTAGACAAGTGTCTGAGTTGGCGGCCTTGTCCTGCAAGTCGCCCTTTTTGGTCATCCATAAGGATAAGGCGGTGTTACGTCCGCGACCTTCTTTTCTGCCAAAGGTGGTCTCGGCCTTCCACTTAAATGAGGACATTGTCCTCCCGTCCTTGTGTCCTCACCCATCGCATCCCAGAGAGTTTGCGCTTCACACTTTGGATGTGGTACGAGCCTTGCGGGTGTACCTGTCTGCTACTGCCTCTATTCGGAAGTCTGACTCACTATTTGTGGCTGTCTCTGGTCCAAAACAGGGCCAAGCGGTTTCGTCTGCCACCATTTCTAGGTGGATCAGACAAACCGTCATTCAAGCTTATGCTCTCAAGGGGCGGGCGCCTCCCTTTCCGGTTACGGCACATTCCACCAGGGCAATTGGTGCTTCCTGGGCTTTCCGACATCAAGCGTCGGTTGCACAAGTGTGCAAGGCGGCGACCTGGTCGTCTGTTCATACCTTTTCTAAGTTTTATAAGGTTGATGTGGCTGCATCTTCGGGTGCTTCCTTCGGCCGCAAGGTGTTGCAGGCCGCTGTTTGATGTTGCAACTCCTCCGTTGAGGAGCTCTGCCTTGTTTGGAGTGAAGTTTTTGGTTTTCCATTTATACTGCTCCCATCCCTCTTGACACTGCTTTGGGACATCCCACGTGTAAAGGTGTATAAGACACGCTGTGTCAGTCCATGGATGACAAGAGAAAATATGATTTTTGTACTCACCGTAAAATCCGTTTCTCTGGCATCCATGGACTGACACAGCACCCACCCTTCTTTTCGAGTTTGTACTGCTTTGTTATGAACTGAGGTCTGCTGACTGCAGTGGGAGGGTTATGCCGGAGGGACCGCCCCCTGGGCGGGGCTGTTCAGCTCTGGCTGTTTAGAATGTATGTATAACATCTCACATTCTGCCTAGGTCTTCTCCTGCAAGCAGGGACATAACCCACGTGTAAAGGTGTATAAGACACGCTGTGTCAGTCCATGGATGCCAGAGAAACGGATTTTACGGTGAGTACAAAAATCCTATTTTTTGCAGGGACAGTTCTAAGCACGGGAAACATGCGCCACTTCACATGCATATCATACACACCCCCTAGGTATGAAATTTAAAGGAATATTTCACTTTTATTTTTTCATTTTAAGCATTATTAAAATCACTGCTCCTGAAAAAACGGCCGTTTTTAAAACTTTTTTTTGCATTGATACATGTCCCCTGGGGCAGGACCCAGGTCCCCAAACACTTTTTAGGACAATAACTTGCATATTAGCCTTTATAATTAGCACTTTAGATTTCGAACGTTCGAGTCCATTGTATTTAATAGGGTTCTAAAGTTCACACGAACATTTTGTCTGTTCGCAGGTTCTGGTGCGAACCGAACAGGGGGGTGTTCGGCTCATCCCTGCTATGCATTAAGATAAAAAACCTTCTGTGTGCAGCAGCCCCCTACTACTTACCTGAGCCCCATCTTGATCAAGCAATGTTGCATGAGAGCCTCGGCTGTCTGGGACTCTCCCTCCTCTTTGGCCCCATTGGCTCCCACTGCTGGCAATCAAAGTCAGTGAGCCAATGAGGAGAGAGAGAGAGGGGCGGGGCAGAGCCACGGCTCTATGTCTGGTTGGATAAACAGAGCAGTGGCTAGGCTCGGGTGCCCCCATAGCAAGCTGTTTGCTGTGGGGGCACTCAGCAAAAGAGAGGTGCCAGGAGCACTGGTGAGGGAGAAGAGAAGGATCTGGGCTGCTCTGTGCAAAACCACTGCACAGAGCAGGTAAGTATAAGGTGTTTGTTATTTTGAAACACAAAAAAAAAAGACTTTAGTATCACTTTAAAGATATAAGAGAACGATTGCTCTGTCTGAAAATTTACAGCTGAAACTAGGAGCATTCATATGTCTGTGGACCCTTTATGGTTAGGTCTGGCCAAGCACTTTTTGGCGTCGAAGCAATCAGCTTACATTCAGGTTCTACCTCCTCCATAGGCAGCCAGATCATGCAAGTGCGGCTGGCTTCCATTGAATGTTTGTAGGTAACTTGCCTTTTGTATTTGCATAGATAAAGGTAATGTTATTATATCACACTTTGGTTTTACAGTATATTATTTTAGAAGATCTTGTCTTCACTTGTCATTTTCTCTAAAGCGAGGATGCAAAGAAAGGAAGTTGACACCTAGTAACATACAGCATTACACTACAGCATAAATGCTTAACAATTTCTCAAATCAAGAGGTAATCTTGAAAAGAAGCTCCATTACTTCCATTTGAATGTTCTCATTGGTGATAGCAGAGGACAGTTTCAAATCAACTAATGTTCTACAGTGGCTGATAGTCAAGTGAGGAACAAAAGTCGTTTAATCAGGTAACTTGTTAAAACTTGGGTAATCAAGGGTTTTTACACCACACTACCACACATAGCCATTATATACACTTGTCTCTTGAAATCTGAGTTTTTTCCATTATTTCTGAGAAGGAGCAGAAGTCCTCTTAATCAGAAAAGAAAAGAGTCTCTTGATTTTTTTTTTTTTTTTATTCTTTGCACAATCAAGTCCTGAACCAATCAATATTTTTTTCTCTTGTCTGAATAACCGAGCTTTGGGAAAGTAACCTTTCTTTCAGCATGACACTGCTTAGATTACAGGCAGACTTTGCAAGGATTAAAATATCTGTCACTGCTCTGCAAAAAAACTCTTGCTCTTATATAAGATGCTAAAAAAAAGTTTGTCTGTTAGTCAAGGGAAAATATAAGTCTGCAGAAATGCTAATTCAAATGTAGATTTGTAGTTTGCCTTTGACATGAACATCAATGTTTTTTTTAAAAGTGCATATTAAGTTCTTTAATTAACCATCTAAAAGCTACTGTCTATAGCTTTAGCTGTTTTTATTGATGAGAAAAAAACTGCACTAAGAGCTGTAGTGTCAAATTATAATAGAGGTGGGAAATATCCTTTATCTTCATGGTTTTTCAAACTGAACTGAGTTTTATAATTGAATTGAATGGGGAGAAAATCTCATTGCAACATGTGCGAAAATGACATGGCAGCACATGTTAAATCATACTTGATGCTGCAATAATTTTCAGTTGAGTTTAGTGAGAACAAATCCTTGGAGCAAGGTGTGATAGAACACACTGTTGAAATCTATTTTCCCATGTTCACTTGAAGGGCAACTCCAATGTCAAGTACAAACAGATGTGAGCAATATGTAAAAGCTCTATCTGCTGCTTTTAAAGTGTATCTAAGGCCAATTTAGTTTTTATTAATTTTGGATGGAGTAGGGAATTGTTAAAACCCTTGTCTGTTTTTTTTGCCATCTGTTTTCCATTGGGAAGATTTCCCTTATGTCTTGTCGTATAGACATAGCAGGAATTAGAAGGAAATCTCTCCAAATTAAGAAATCCCATTTTAGAGAGTTGTCACCAGAATAAGTATCACCATTGAAAGCTTTTCCATTTATCCTTTTCTAAAGACAACTCAAAATGTTGAATTTACTCTCACTTTCTGTCCCTGTCACATAGGTCACCTGGACAAATGGGGGGGGGGGTGAATTCCCCTAGTGAGGACACAGATGGACCACAGTAGGACTATATACCGTATTTATAACACGCACCCCAAGTTTAGGAGGGAATTTTAAGGAAAAAAACTTACATTTAAATGCAGCCTTGTCCAGTGTCCATCATTGCAGCCTTGCCCAGTGCCTTTGCAGCCTTGCCCAGTGCCTTTGCAGCCTTGCCAGTCTCTGCAATATTTAAAATTGGCGCCGATTTCCGTGTGGAGAGGAGCGAGCGGGGCCGAGTGTACTTCGGCTAGACTCGGCTCCTCTCGCAGTCCTGCCCATCTCCACTGATTGCGCCACTGACATACTGAAAGCCGAGTATACTTCGGCTAGACTCGGCTCTGCTCACAGTCAGGGGCGGGACTGCGAGAGGAGCCGAGACTAGCCGAAGTACACTCGGCCCCGCTCGCTCCTCTCCACATGGAAAGGCTTTCTGTATGTCAGCGGCGCAATCAGTGGAGATGGGCGGGACTGCGAGAGGAGCCAAGTAAAGCCGAGTGTACTTCGGCTTTGTGTATCTCGGCTCCTCCCACTCGTTTCATCGGGGATCAGCGAATAACACGCACCCACGATTTCCCCCCTGATTTTAAGGGGAAAAAAGTGTGTGTTATACGCTGATAAATACGGTATCTGCATCACTTTCCTGTTCCCTCACTCATATTTGCTTCTAGCATTTTCTGATGAAATGCTTCTTGGACCCTCTAAAACACATGGAACAGATAAGGCCCCTTTCACACAGACTTACCGATTGGAACCTCATTCTTCTCATTGGAGCGGCTTGTGTAAACAGACATGAGTCCATTTACACCCACCTACATTCTTTGAGATTGCCAAAACAGATGAATGAGGATACGTCCGGCAGATCGGATCGGATGGCAGTCAGGCGTAAATGGACAGGTGGTCTGTTTACATCCGGAAACCCATAGAGGAGAGTGGTCTGTGTCTGCTCTGCATGAGCAGACCGGACACAGACCTGTCACCCACGTGCTCAGCGAGGATCAGTGGAGAGTTCCCCTGCTGAGCAAGCGGATCACAGCCGCAGTCCGTCCCGTGTTAAAGGGGCCTAAATTCCCATTCTAGCACCTTTCAAATTGCTTGTTTGTGCATTTTATCAGTACTCACTGCAGCATTCATTAGCATTGTGGAATGTAACTTTGTATCACCAAAGTTGATTTCTATTTTTTTCTACTTGGTTCATTTATTTGTAACAACTACCTTGCCTGGATTGCTTTCATTCCAATAAAATCTCTGAAAAGTAAAAACGAATGGGTTCTAACTTCGTACCACTACGGTATATCAAAAACGAATGCATACATGCATTCCACCCCCTTTTGTTTTTTAGTTTTCCATGGCCAAAATATTTCTCACAGCATTTTAGAATTTAAATTAGTACCCTACTCTTGCTACAAAATCTAGATTTAGTGCAGGGAAGACAAGACCTAATTACAGGGAACATATAGTGGTTTTGTATACTGACTTTTGGCATTATGGTTAAGATTAAACATTTTATATATTTTTTTTCAGGTAAATATAAAATATTAAACAAAGAAAAAACTGCGCCACTTTTAACCAAAGTCTATTAGGAATTCGGAACTTATTTAGATGTGTATGGAAATCTATCAGGCATCACACCAAAATAGTCCAGTGGCATTTAACCAATCATCTAAATTAGTCCATAGGTCATTAGGGTGACCCCAAGTTTCACACCACCGTGATTACTCAAAGCAAGCCGTGAAAAATCCACCACCAAAGAGAGGGGGAGCAGCTTACCAGAAGCCAAACGGTTAATGGCATTGGACTTTTGACCCAGCTGCAGCCTTTGGTGATGCAAAACGTCCCTTCCACAGCCAGTATTCTCATTCGGATGGTCCGTACACACAGTATCCAAATCATACACCCAGCATGGAATAGAAAAGGGCAGGCCAATAGCGTAATTCCGTATGGTATTAGATTTATTAAAAAATATAGATCATACTTACAAAGTAAAATCAGCATGTAAACAGTAAAATGCCGGCCGGCATGTCAGAAGCCTCACTCCTCGAACGTGGTGACGTCACTGAGCGTCCTCCTAGACGCGTTTCGTCATTCAATGGACGTTTTCAATAGGAGTGGGCGCTACAGAGACGCACCACGCTTAAGAAAGGCCGGACCACAATGTGAAGTACACGGTTCGGCCATCTTAGTAGTGGGCAAATATGCCCATATATTTAAAACTGGTTACCCCGCTCCACACACCTACATGTAAGGGGGACTAATTGCAGCTAGAACGCTCATCTAGACGAAAACACAGGACTTATCCTGCGGGCAGAAAATGGTTTAGTTTTTAGTTTTTTGGCCTGGGCCGTGATTAATCCCGGAAGTAGATACCCATAGGGGTAAGCTCACGATAATTAAACAGATATCTAATTTGAGGAAAATAATTACTAGTTATAGAATGTGTATAATGTAAAAATGTAAAAATATACATATTAGTGCGCATAAATATCATTTTTACACACATTTGAAAAACAACGTGAGGGTGACCTCTAGTGGCGAAACCAGAAAGTGACATTAACCTGAAATTAATCTGTACATTTTTAATTGCTATTTGATCAAGGATATTGGCAGTATTCTGTGTAAACTAATGTGAAGAAAGGAAAAAAAGGAAGGAAAACGACATCCAATGGCAAAACCCATAGTGTCATTACCATATAAATAATTCAACATTTATTTTCAACCCCACTCCCCCAAAACGCATAGATTAGAATCCCAAAAAGAAGAAAAACCCCTATTTGAATAAGACTTTACAGGAGGGGTTGGACTTGCTTTGTGGGAATAAAGAATTGGTGATTAGACCCGCCGATAAGGGGGGAGGGATCGTTATTCTAGATAGAGAGGACTATATGCTTGAGTTGCATAAAATAGTGGACGATATCTCTACCTACACTATGTTGCCCTCTGATCCAAAGTTAAAATATGTCAGGGAATTGGAACTTCTGGTGTCTAAGGGGTTCTATGAGGGGATTCTTACCCCCAAAGAGAGGTTGTTTCTGATTCCAAAGGCCCCTCGCACACCTACCATCTACTACCTACCTAAATTGCATAAGAATCCTGTCTGCCCCCCGGGACGTCCCATAGTGAGTGGGATTGATTCCATCACGTCCCGGGTGGGCAGATATATTGATTTCTTTTTGCAGCCCTTGGTGCGGAAGATTCCATCATATACCAAGGATTCAAGACACGTCATGAATCTCTTGGCAGGGATTACACCCAAGGAGGGTATGTGGATGGCCACAGTGGACGTTACGTCCTTATATACCATCATCCCTCACGAGTTGGGATTTGAGGCTGTACGTTTTTATTTGGATAGAGATTCAGGTCTCCCATTCCAGCAGATTGAATTTTTGTTGGCCCTTTTGGAATTCGCTGCGGCTTCGAATTATTTTTGGTTCAATGGGAATTTTTACAGGCAGACCACCGGTGTGGCCATGGGGGCCAAGTATGCCCCAAGTCTGGCGAATCTTTTTATGGCCAGATGGGAGGAGGATGTCATCTATTCCAGGGCCAGACCCCAGGTAGCCCTTTGGGCTAGGTATATTGATGACATCCTCCTCCTATGGGATGGGTCACAAGAGGGCCTAATTGACTTTATGTCTTCTCTGAATAACAACCAGAGAAACATAGAGTTGAAATATGAGATCAGCCAGACAGAAGTTCACTTTGTAGACCTACGGATAACTATTAGAGGGGATAAATTTGCAACTTCCACGTTCTTTAAAGAAACGGACAGGAACTCCTTTATTCCTGTCGGGAGTTGCCATCACCCCTCATGGCTCAGAGCGGTTCCAAAGAGCCAATATTTAAGGCTCCGTAGGAACTGCTCTGACGACCAAGAATTTTTAAAGCAGGCTGAGGTTTTGACAGGGCGGTTTCTAGAAAAGGGGTATGAGGTGGATACATTGCAAGAATCTTTGGATTCGGTTAAGAACACCAGAAGGGATAACCTGCTGGTGGAAAGAGGACCACGAGAGGGTGGACAATTTCCACCTGGAGTACCCTTTATCACCACCTAATCCATCCAGCATAAGGCTATAAAACAGCTAATAGGAAAACATTGGCACATTGTGGCCAATGATAACGTGCTGAAAGATGTACTTCCGGATAGGCCTAGGGTGATTTTTAGAGGAGTACAATCTTTAAAAAATTGTATTGCTCCTGGGGTTATAAACCCCCCTAGTAATGGGAGGGGCTTTTTTGATCAACTCACAGGGTACTATCAATGTAGGAGATGCAGAGTGTGTGCCTTGAATTCCAACCGTGTTAGGCGAACGACCACATTTATTTCCACCGCTACAAGGCTACAGCATGTCATTAAACCCTGTATCACATGTGCCTCCACCGGTGTTGTGTATTTACTGCAGTGCCCATGTGGCCTGCAGTATGTGGGACGGACAAAACGCCCACTTCAGGTGCGACTCAATGAGCACATAACAAATATTTTAACAGGGTTTAAGAACCACTCTGTGTCAAAACATTACTTGCTCAAACACGACAGAAACCCCTCAAATACCCTCTTCTTGGGGATAGATAAATTCAAACCTAACTGGAGGGGGAGTAATCTTGTTAGGGAAATTTCTAGACTAGAAATGGCCTAGATCCACCGTTTGAAGACCTATTCGCCCTATGGGCTAAACATAGATACTGATGTGAATGTGTTTATTAATAATGCCTAGAAATATCTACTATGTAAACCCAATGTGTGATATACGGTGGAAGCCTTGTAACATTTGGGGTAATGTTCACCATTGGTGTACATAAATTGTATTAATTTTTATTAATTTTTATTATTTAAATGTAACTATCATCACACACTGATAGTTATCTTGCACTTAAATTTGATTATAAATTCATCAAATATATTGAAATAATTCCCCTTTTTCTCATTCTTCTTGAGATCAAATAGGGGTTTTTCTTCTTTTTGGGATTCTAATCTATGCGTTTTGGGGGAGTGGGGTTGAAAATAAATGTTGAATTATTTATATGGTAATGACACTATGGGTTTTGCCATTGGATGTCGTTTTCCTTCCTTTTTTTCACATTAGTTTACACAGAATACTGCCAATATCCTTGATCAAATAGCAATTAAAAATGTACAGATTAATTTCAGGTTAATGTCACTTTCTGGTTTCGCCACTAGAGGTCACCCTCACGTTGTTTTTCAAATGTGTGTAAAAATGATATTTATGCGCACTAATATGTATATTTTTACATTTTTACATTATACACATTCTATAACTAGTAATTATTTTCCTCAAATTAGATATCTGTTTAATTATCGTGAGCTTACCCCTATGGGTATCTACTTCCGGGATTAATCACGGCCCAGGCCAAAAAACTAAAAACTAAACCATTTTCTGCCCGCAGGATAAGTCCTGTGTTTTCGTCTAGATGAGCGTTCTAGCTGCAATTAGTCCCCCTTACATGTAGGTGTGTGGAGCGGGGTAACCAGTTTTAAATATATGGGCATATTTGCCCACTACTAAGATGGCCGAACCGTGTACTTCACATTGTGGTCCGGCCTTTCTTAAGCGTGGTGCGTCTCTGTAGCGCCCACTCCTATTGAAAACGTCCATTGAATGACGAAACGCGTCTAGGAGGACGCTCAGTGACGTCACCACGTTCGAGGAGTGAGGCTTCCGACATGCCGGCCGGCATTTTACTGTTTACATGCTGATTTTACTTTGTAAGTATGATCTATATTTTTTAATAAATCTAATACCATACGGAATTACGCTATTGGCCTGCCCTTTTCTATTCCATGCTGGGTGTATGATTTGGATACTGTGTGTACGGACCATCCGAATGAGAATACTGGCTGTGGAAGGGACGTTTTGCATCACCAAAGGCTGCAGCTGGGTCAAAAGTCCAATGCCATTAACCGTTTGGCTTCTGGTAAGCTGCTCCCCCTCTCTTTGGTGGTGGATTTTTCACGGCTTGCTTTGAGTAATCACGGTGGTGTGAAACTTGGGGTCACCCTAATGACCTATGGACTAATTTAGATGATTGGTTAAATGCCACTGGACTATTTTGGTGTGATGCCTGATAGATTTCCATACACATCTAAATAAGTTCCGAATTCCTAATAGACTTTGGTTAAAAGTGGCGCAGTTTTTTCTTTGTTTATTGTTTGAGGTGTTGTCACACTATTTCTGCTGCCTAATGTTTAGAAGTTTTTTAACTGTTTGCTAGCGCAGTTGTTACCTTTTATATATTTGTGTTTTGACATTATTACTGCTGCTGTGCACTTTTAGTGATTGTTAATCCATCACATTGTTCTGCTTTCAATAGTACCTCCTTATGGATATATTTGACCTTAGGACCACTAAGGTGGTCAATATCGAGGGTGTGTTTGAATCCTATAAAGATGAGGAAGGTGATCTGGGTGGGATTTTTATTAGACTTAAAAATCTTATGATATCTGAGAACCACACTAAATGGGATATCGCCTACCTGGAGACCTACATCAAACAAACCATGGTCCCTAGAAGTCTCCGTTGGGATGTAGCCCCCCAAAAAGGGGATACTGATTTAGAAAACTGGTTCAAATATTTCAATCAGGCAGGGCTATCTTTCCTTCAATTTTTGGTCGATAGGAAGGCTACCAAGCTAGTGAAATTAGATGAGATTAAACTCATCAGAGAGAAATTGAATCCAGTTAAGGATAGTGATGAATATAGGGAAAAATCTCAAGGTTTACTTAAAACTCTTGAAAAAGAGGCTAAAGATCAACGTATAAAAAAGAAAAAAAAGTATAATAGGGACCTTGCAGACTACCATGGCAATATAGTTTTTAACTGGCAGAAAAAACTATTGGAGGAGGAAGCCATTAGGAATAGTGGGGAAATGGATACCCTGGGCCCAATGGTACCAATCCCAAGCATCAAAGGCCAAGCCCCAGTGCCCTCTGGAGGCCCTAGAAGAGGTCCATTGAATAAAAATATGGGCCAACACCCCTATCCGTCACCAAGACGAGGGATGGGTGGATTCAGGGGAGGATCAATGCCATTTAACCAGGATGGCCCTCCAGGCCAGGTCAGGTGAGTGGTTATGGCAATAGCTCTTCTTCACATCATTACGAGCCTCCGATGAGACTAGTGATGAGCCGAACACCCCCGGGTTCGGTTCGCACCAGAACCCGCGAACGGACCGAAAGTTCGCTGCGAACATTAGAACCCTATTAAATACAATGGATGCGAACGTTCGGATTCTAAAGTGCTAATAACGACTATTATCCATGTTATTGTCCGAAACAGAGTTTGGGAACCCGGGTTCTGCACCAGGGGACATGTATCAATGCAAAAAGAAGTTTTAAAAACGGACGTTTTCCGGGAGAAGTCATTTTAATGATGCATAAAGTGAAAAAAAAAAAGTCAAATATTGTACCTGGGGGGTGTCTAAAGTATGCCTGTGAAGTGCCACGTGTTTCCCGTGTTTAGAACTGTCCCTGCACAAAATAACATTTCTAAAGGAAAAAAAGCCATTTAAAACTGCTTGCGGCTTTAATGCAATGTCTGGTCCCGGTAATATGGATGAAAATCTTTAGGAAAAATGGCATAGCTACCCCATCAACCCCCCCCTACCCCAGCCCATTACCAGCCCCTTTGGGTCTTGTATGGATATTAAGGGGAACCCCGCACACAAAATAAAAAAGCCCCTATATACTCTGAACAGCCGTATACAGGCGGTGCATACAAGACAGGGACTGTAGGTTTGTTCTTATGTAGAATCTGTTTGTAATTTTGAACAGCTGCATTGTTTAAGTGTAGCTCCATGCCAAATTCCTTTTTTTTAGCTTTTTGGAAAACATAGGGAACGGTTATCACCCCTGTCACATTTTTTTTGCTGTCTGTGCCCCTGTTCAGAACATTTCACCTCACTTTGTGTCCCAATGACAACTGTTTTTGAAATGTGGTGTTTGTATTGAAACAAGGATTGGTGATAAAGCATCAGTAGAGAGGAGACACCTTTCTCCCATATTAATTCTTACAGGAGAGAAGTTTCCTTCCAAGGGGTAGATTTCCTCTCACTTCCTGTTGTCTTCTTCCGTTTGCAAGTAGTAGTAGTTTGTAAGTTGGATGTTTGAAAGTAGGGACCTTCCGTATATACTCTGCAGAAATTGGCCCCTTAGGTGTTGGTGTTGGCACAACACTGAAAGCACTCACAGTTATTCTTGGTGGGTGCTGGAACGCCCTGCTGTCAAGTATAATATCAGGAATTGTAATAACATATAATTGTTGATCAGTGGTAGTAAAAATTGGGCCTTTGATGGTGGTGCTGGTGCCACAACACTGTAAGGCCTGACAGTTACTCTTGGTGGGCGCAGCAATGGTCCCTGCTGTGAATTATTAGATCAATAATTATAATTGCATGCCCCTGTTGAACAGGGGCTGAAAAACTGGGCCTTTGGTGGTGGTGGTGGTGGTGATGGTGTTGCTGGTGCCACAACACTGTAAGGCCTGACAGTTACTCTTGGTGGGCGCAGCAATGGGCCCTGCTGTGAATTATTAGATCAATAATTATAATTGCATGCCCCTGTTGAACAGGGGCTGAAAAATTGGGCCTTAGGCACTGGTGGCACAACACTGCAACCCCTCACAGATACTGTACTTGGAGCACAGCAATGAGGCCTGTTGCAAAGTATTGCATCAAAAATTTTAATTACACGCCCCTGTTAAACAGGGGCTGAAAAATTGGGCCTTAGCCACTGGTGGCGTCACCCATAAACCAAAATGATCTTCCAAGCTATCATCGTTAATCGTATCATTGAGGAGGAGGAGGAGGATAGCCAGACAACATAACAGCACAGGCACTCAGCATCAGCATCAGTCTTGAAGGGATGTGACATTTTAAAATCAATTAGTCTGTTATATCAGCATCTGGTGTGTGGTAGCTGGTGGTGATCCAAGACTGGTTCATCTTGATGAAAGTCAGTCGATCAACCGAGTCGGTGGACAGGCGCACCCTGTGATCCGTGACAAATCCTCCAGCAGCACTGAATGTGCGTTCTGAAAGAACGCTGGATGCAGGACAGGCCAGTAGCTCAATTGCATACTGTGCAAGCTCTGGCCAGTGATCCATCCTCAAGACCCAGTAAGCCAGAGGATTTTCGGTGGGGAAGGTGTCCAAGTCTGACCTTGCCCCTAGGTATTCCTGCACCATGTATATCAGACGCTGGCGATGGTTGCTGGAACCGATCATACTTTGGGGCTGCGGACTAAAGAATTGTCTGAACGCATCGGTCAGACAGCCACCTTCCCCACCGCTCCTTCTTTGACTGCCCGAAGCCTCAGCAACTCGTTGTCCAGGACCAGGAGTTTGTAACCTCCCAGTCTCTGGGAACGCGTTGCACAGACCTTTCTGCAAGGCCTCCCGGAGTTGTCTCATCCTCTGCTCCCTCTGCGACGGTACGATAAGGTCCGCAACCTTACCCTTGTACCGTGGATCAAGGAGAGTGGCCAGCCAGTAATGGTCCCTCTCCTTGATCCGAAGAATACGAGGATCCTTCCGCAGACTTTGCAGGATCAGGGAGGCCATGCAGCGTAGGTTAGCTGAGGCATTCAGTCCGGAGTCCTCTGGGTCACTAAGGACGACATGATCCGCAGCCACCTCCTCCCAGCCACGTACAAGTCCACTGGTTTCTTGGGACTGTAAATCATCCCTAAAAGACTGCTGCTGATGATGCTGAGTGCCAGCCTCCACCTCCATGCTGACACAATCCTCCTCCTCCTCCTCCTCCTCCTCCTCCTCCTCCTCCTCCTCCTCTTCCTGTGCGATGGGTGGGACAGAAGGAACACTGTCTGGGTAAAGGGGGCCTTGAGAGGCAAGGAAGTCCTCCTCTTCCTGCCTCTGTTCTGCCTCAAGTGCCCTGTCCATTATTCCACGTAGCGTGTGCTCCAACAGGTGGACAAGAGGTACAGTGTCACTGATGCATGCACTGTCACTGCTCACCATCCTCGTGGCCTCCTCAAATGGTGCCAGGACAGTGCATGCATCCCTGATCATGCCCCACTGGCGTGGTGAAAAAAACCCGAGCTCCCCTGACCCTGTCCTGGTGCCGTAGTCACACAGGTACTCATTGATGGCCCTCTGCTGCGTGTGCAGCCGCTGCAGCATGGCCAACGTTGAGTTCCACCTGGTGGGCATGTCACATATAAGGCGGTTCTTGGGCAGGTTCAACTCCTTTTGAAGCTCAGCCAGGCGAGCACTGGCATTATAAGATCTGCGGAAATGCACACAGACTTTCCTGGCCTGCCTCAGGACATCCTGTAAGCCCGGGTACCTGCCCAAGAACCGCTGCACCACCAGGTTAAGGACGTGAGCCATACAGGGCACATGGGTCAGTTGTCCCTGTCGGAGGGCGGAGAGGAGGTTGGTGCCATTGTCGCAAACCACCATTCCTGGCTTAAGCTGGCGTGGCGTCAACCACCTCTCGGCCTGCCCCTGCAGAGCAGACAGGACCTCTGCCCCAGTGTGGCTCCTGTCCCCCAAACACACCAGCGCAAGCACGGCATGGCATCTTTTTGCCTGCGTACTTGCGTAGCCCCTTGAACGCCTACGGAGCACCGCTGGTTCCGAGGACAAACCACAGGAAGAGGCCATGGAGGAAGAAGAAGAAGAGGAGGGGGTGGAGGAGAGAGGTGTGTCACAACCAGTAGTAGCATTTTGGAGGCGTGGGGGTGGAACAACCTCCAACACTACTGCACCTTGTCCTGCATCCTTCCCAGCTGCCAAAAGAGTGACCCAATGGGCCGTGAAAGAAAGGTAACGTCCCTGTCCATGCCTGCTGGACCATGAGTCAGCGGTAATATGCACCTTACCGCTGACCGCCCTGTCCAGCGAGGCCAAGACATTGTCTTCCACATGCCTGTAGAGAGCCGGAATAGCCTTCCGTGCGAAAAAGTGTCGTTTGGGAACCTGCCACTGAGGAACCGCACATTGCACAAACTCACGGAAGGGGGCCGAGTCTACCAACTGAAAAGGCAGCAGTTGAAGCGCTAGCAATTTAGCCAAGCTAGCATTCAACCGCTGGGCATGTGGATGGCTGGGAGTGAACTTCTTTCGACGGTCCAGCAGCTGGGGCAGGGAAATTTGCCTGCTAGAATCGGACGTTGGTGTACTGCTAGCAGAGTGCCCGCAAGTACTTGCCTGTGACACACCTAATTCTACACCTTCATTCCTCTCAGAGCAGGTTTCAGAGAGGAGTGAAGGTATAGTGGGGTTGGAGATCCCAGCTGATGCGGTGCAAGAAGAGGTCAGCTTTGTTCTTTGGTGTGGGTCTTTAAGGTAGGCTTGCCAACGAGCTGCATGGCAGGTCAACATATGTCTGATCAAGCATGTGGTGCCCAAGCGGCTGATGTTTTGGCCACGCGATATACGCTTGAGACATATTTTGCAAACAGCAGCTGTGCGATCTGATGCACTCGCCTCAAAAAAGGCCCACACCAAAGAACTTTTTGAATGACAGGCAGAGGCAGCGCCCTGCACAGGCGGAGCTCTGCGGTGTGATTCCGTCGGTGTGCTGCCCATACGCTGGCCACTCAAGGGCATCCTGCCTCGTTGGAGATGTGCCTCCTCCTCATCCTCCTCCTCCTCCTCTCTCCTATTAGGCACCCACGTGGAGTCAGTGACCTCATCATCCCCTCCCTCCTCATCACTGGAGCCAATCTGGCAGTATGCTGCAGCTGCTGGAACATGACTGCCAGATTGGTGTCCTTCTTGAGCATCCCCTCTCTCTGCTCTCACGCTGCTGCCTTCCTCTAGCTGGGTATCATCATCAGATCCTTCCAAACGCTGGGCATCCTCCTGGAGCATGTACCCAACACTGTGCTCAAACAGTTCGGGGGACTCCTCAGGAGGAGGGCATGGTGGGTCTAGGGAAGGATTGACTAATGAAGATAATGATACCAGAGAAGAGGACGCTTTGGCAGCTGCTTTGCCACTACCCTGAGCCTGGGTGAGAGAGGATGAGGAGGATGAGGTGGGCTTGGTCATCCACTCTACCAAGTCTTCGGCATGATGTGGCTCAACGTGTCCAGCTGCCGAAAACAAGGACAAGCGTGTCCCATGGCCATGTGCTGATGACAATGCACCGCGTACACGACCAGCACTGTTGCCCCCAGACACAGAGCCTGCTTGCCCTCTTTTTTTGCCTCCTGACTGTCTGCCTCTCCTTGGTTGCCTTCCAGACATTTTAATGGATGGCCTGCAGGGAGATGGGAAAAACAGCAATAAGGGCTACCTTCAGGTGTATATTGTGCAGGAGGCTTAGCAACAATGACACTGACACTGTCCCCTGCCTATCCTTCTCTGTCCCTAAACACAAGGATTGAAAATATGGTTCAGCAAAAAAGTTTTAGAACAGAATAGCACACTGACACTTTCCCTCACTGTCCTACTCTGTCCCTCCCTACAAACAAGATTTAGCACAGAATAGCACACTGATAATTTCTACGAGTGTCCTTCTCTGTCCCTCAACTCAGGGATTGAAAATATGGAACAGCAAAATAGTTTTAGAACAGAATAGCACACTGTCAGTTTCCCTCACTGTAGCTCTCTGTCCCTCAACTCAAGGATTGAAAATATGGTTCAGCAAAATTGATTTAGAACAGAATAGCACACTGTCAGTTTCACTCACTGTAGCTCTCTGTCCCTCAACTCAAGGATTGAAAATATGGAACAGCAAAAATAGTTTTAGAACACAATAGCACACTGACACTTTCCCTCACTGTAGCTCTCTGTCCCTCAACTCAAGGATTGAAAATATGGTTCAGCAAAATTGATTTAGAACAGAATAGCACACTGTCAGTTTCACTCACTGTACCTCTCTGTCCCTCAACTCAAGGATTGAAAATATGGTTCAGCAAAATAGTTTTAGAACACAATAGCACACTGACACTTTCCCTCACTGTAGCTCTCTGTCCCTCAACTCAAGGATTGAAAATATGGTTCAGCAAAATAGTTTTAGAACAGAATAGCACACTGTCAGTTTCCCTCACTGTACCTCTCTGTCCCTACAAACAAGGATTAGCACAGAATAGCACACTGTCACTGACACTCTCCCTACCTATCCTTATTTGTCCCTAAACACAAGGAATCCAGGATTAGTAAAGGAAAAAAAATGACACTGTCCCTGCCTATGCTTCTCTTTCCCTGCTCCGGAACACACTACACAAGGCCGCCGCGCTGGCGGCCTTGTATAGTGTGGGGCGTGTACTAAACCCCATCAGCAATAATTGGCCACAGGCATCCTGCCTGTGGCCAATCATTGCTCTCCTCGCTACCGGCGCTGTGATTGGCCAAGCATGCGGGGTCACAGTGCATGCTTGGCCAATCACAGCGCCTGGATGACACTGCGATGGCATAGTGCATTGTGGGCCGTTCGCGTCACTCGAATTTGGCGCGAATGGCCCAAATCGTTCGATCTTCGTCGAACGATCGAACAGCCGATGTTCGAGTCGAACGTATGTTCGACTCGAACACGAAGCTCATCCCTAGATGAGACCAAGGGGTAAGAACCCCCGAGGGGGGGGGGTCATGGGAACCAGAGAGGGGGAGGCCCTTATATTCAACATTCAGAGAGCTGGAGGCGGGAACCCGAGTTTTGCTCTCAATCTCCCTCTTATTTCCAGAGGGAGGGAGCTTCTGGGTGGGATTATGGTGTCCCTGTTCAGAATTCCTTTTTCCCTTTGAGGGATATGGATGGGCCAAGTGGGGATTATGGAGCAAATGGTCCACACTATTTTCCATCGTATGATGGACCCAACCATAGTCCATTGTTTCATCAATCTCAAACCGGACTCTCACTACCCCCCCGAGGCTCAGGAGGGCCGAATGGATATAATAATTGGGGTTTTCACAAACCCGCTCAAGGGGTAAAAAGATTAGGTGAAAGAGGAGAGGAACCAGAGGGGGGAGGCGGTCGAGAACAACAAAAAAGACCCAAGGTTTAATAGGACAGGGTATTTTTAATTTAAGCAAGCAGGTTCTAACAGAACCTGAAAAACTTCTCCTAGATCAGGGCCTTAAATTTGCGCCCCCTAAGGGTTTGGACAAATTTCACACCTATATGGACATTCATAGGTTCATTAGGAAGCTAAATATTAAAAGGTATATGGCAGGGATTACCAGTACTGAGCAGGTTGTTTCAAATAATTACGTTCATTCTGGGCTGGCTAATGCATCCCTGTTTAACCCTCCTGGAGTTTTGGCTCCCTCCCTTAAGATTTTCAGAGATGTCCTATTAAGGGACTTGGATCAAATGGAGGTTAAAAAGGCGAGATTGAATAAGACTTTACAGGAGGGGTTGGACTTGCTTTGTGGGAATAAAGAATTGGTGATTAGACCCGCCGATAAGGGGGGAGGGATCGTTATTCTAGATAGAGAGGACTATATGCTTGAGTTGCATAAAATAGTGGACGATATCTCTACCTACACTATGTTGCCCTCTGATCCAAAGTTAAAATATGTCAGGGAATTGGAACTTCTGGTGTCTAAGGGGTTCTATGAGGGGATTCTTACCCCCAAAGAGAGGTTTCTGATTCCAAAGGCCCCTCGCACACCTACCATCTACTACCTACCTAAATTGCATAAGAATCCTGTCTGCCCCCCGGGACGTCCCATAGTGAGTGGGATTGATTCCATCAAGTCCTGGGTGGGCAGATATATTGATTTCTTTTTGCAGCCCTTGGTACGGAAGATTCCATCATATACCAAGGATTCAAGACACGTCATTAATCTCTTGGCAGGGATTACACCCAAGGAGGGTATGTGGATGGCCACAGTGGACGTTACGTCCTTATATACCATCATCCCTCACGAGTTGGGATTTGAGGCTGTACGTTTTTATTTGGATAGAGATTCAGGTCTCCCATTCCAGCAGATTGAATTTTTGTTGGCCCTTTTGGAATTCGCTGCGGCTTCGAATTATTTTTGGTTCAATGGGAATTTTTACAGGCAGACCACCGGTGTGGCCATGGGGGCCAAGTATGCCCCAAGTCTGGCAAATCTTTTTATGGCCAGATGGGAGGAGGATGTCATCTATTCCAGGGCCAGACCCCAGGTAGCCCTTTGGGCTAGGTATATTGATGACATCCTCCTCCTATGGGATGGGTCACAAGAGGGCCTAATTGACTTTATATCTTCTCTGAATAACAATCAGAGAAACATAGAGTTGAAATATGAGATCAGCCAGACAGAAGTTCACTTTCTAGACCTACGGATAACTATTAGAGGGGATAAATTTGCAACTTCCACGTTCTTTAAAGAAATGGACAGGAACTCCTTTTATTCCTGTCGGGAGTTGCCATCACCCCTCATGGCTCAGAGCGGTTCCAAAGAGCCAATATTTAAGGCTCCGTAGGAACTGCTCTGACGACCAAGAATTTTTAAAGCAGGCTGAGGTTTTGACAGGCCGGTTTCTAGAAAAGGGGTATGAGGTGGATACATTGCAAGAATCTTTGGATTCGGTTAAGAACACCAGAAGGGATAACCTGCTGGTGGAAAGAGGACCACGAGAGGGTGGACAATTTCCACCTGGAGTACCCTTTATCACCACCTATTCCATCCAGCATAAGGCTATAAAACAGCTAATAGGAAAACATTGGCACATTGTGGCCAATGATAACGTGCTGAAAGATGTACTTCCGGATAGGCCTAGGGTGATTTTTAGAGGAGTACAATCTTTAAAAAATCGTATTGCTCCTGGGGTTATAAACCCCCCTAGAAATGGGAGGGGCTTTTTTGATCAACTCACAGGGTACTATCAATGTAGGAGATGCAGAGTGTGTGCCTTGAATTCCAACCGTGTTAGGCGAACGACCACATTTATTTCCACCGCTACAAGGCTACAGCATGTCATTAAACCCTGTATCACATGTGCCTCCACCGGTGTTGTGTATTTACTGCAGTGCCCATGTGGCCTGCAGTATGTGGGACGGACAAAACGCCCACTTCAGGTGCGACTCAATGAGCACATAACAAATATTTTAACAGGGTTTAAGAACCACTCTGTGTCAAAACATTACTTGCTCAAACACGACAGAAACCCCTCAAATACCCTCTTCTTGGGGATAGATAAATTCAAACCTAACTGGAGGGGGAGTAATCTTGTTAGGGAAATTTCTAGACTAGAAATGGCCTGGATCCACTGTTTGAAGACCTATTCGCCCTATGGGCTAAACATAGATACTGATGTGAATGCGTTTATTAATAATGCCTAGAAATATCTACTATGTAAACCCAATGTGTGATATACGGTGGAAGCCTTGTAACATTTGGGGTAATGTTCACCATTGGTGTACATAAATTGTATTAATTTTTATTAATTTTTATTATTTAAATGTAACTATCATCACACACTGATAGTTATCTTGCACTTAAATTTGATTATAAATTCATCAAATATATTGAAATAATTCCCCTTTTTCTCATTCTTCTTGAGATCAAATAGGGGTTTTTCTTCTTTTTGGGATTCTAATCTATGCGTTTTGGGGGAGTGGGGTTGAAAATAAATGTTGAATTATTTATATGGTAATGACACTATGGGTTTTGCCATTGGATGTCGTTTTCCTTCCTTTTTTTCACATTAGTTTACACAGAATACTGCCAATATCCTTGATCAAATAGCAATTAAAAATGTACAGATTAATTTCAGGTTAATGTCACTTTCTGGTTTCGCCACTAGAGGTCACCCTCACGTTGTTTTTCAAATGTGTGTAAAAATGATATTTATGCGCACTAATATGTATATTTTTACATTTTTACATTATACACATTCTATAACTAGTAATTATTTTCCTCAAATTAGATATCTGTTTAATTATCGTGAGCTTACCCCTATGGGTATCTACTTCCGGGATTAATCACGGCCCAGGCCAAAAAACTAAAAACTAAACCATTTTCTGCCCGCAGGATAAGTCCTGTGTTTTCGTCTAGATGAGCGTTCTAGCTGCAATTAGTCCCCCTTACATGTAGGTGTGTGGAGCGGGGTAACCAGTTTTAAATATATGGGCATATTTGCCCACTACTAAGATGGCCGAACCGTGTACTTCACATTGTGGTCCGGCCTTTCTTAAGCGTGGTGCGTCTCTGTAGCGCCCACTCCTATTGAAAACGTCCATTGAATGACGAAACGCGTCTAGGAGGACGCTCAGTGACGTCACCACGTTCGAGGAGTGAGGCTTCCGACATGCCGGCCGGCATTTTACTGTTTACATGCTGATTTTACTTTGTAAGTATGATCTATATTTTTTAATAAATCTAATACCATACGGAATTACGCTATTGGCCTGCCCTTTTCTATTCCATGCTGGGTGTATGATTTGGATACTGTGTGTACGGACCATCCGAATGAGAATACTGGCTGTGGAAGGGACGTTTTGCATCACCAAAGGCTGCAGCTGGGTCAAAAGTCCAATGCCATTAACCGTTTGGCTTCTGGTAAGCTGCTCCCCCTCTCTTTGGTGGTGGATTTTTCACGGCTTGCTTTGAGTAATCACGGTGGTGTGAAACTTGGGGTCACCCTAATGACCTATGGACTAATTTAGATGATTGGTTAAATGCCACTGGACTATTTTGGTGTGATGCCTGATAGATTTCCATACACATCTAAATAAGTTCCGAATTCCTAATAGACTTTGGTTAAAAGTGGCGCAGTTTTTTCTTTGTTTATTGTTTGAGGTGTTGTCACACTATTTCTGCTGCCTAATGTTTAGAAGTTTTTTAACTGTTTGCTAGCGCAGTTGTTACCTTTTAAATATAAAATATTGCAGATTCATATTTTGTATTTTCTTGTACATCCAGCACACCCCTGTTTTTCCCCTCACTTAAAGCGGTAGTAAACCACAAAAATAAAATGGAAAAAATATCCCCTGCAGAATAATAGAATAATGTGCCAGTATGCATCGCATACTAGCACATTATGAAAGACTTACTTTAGAACGAAGCCCTCCAGCGGTGGGCTGTCACTGCTGACATGGTTTCCAACTTCCCCCGGTCTTCCTTCTGAGTTTGTGAGCTTTGGCTGTTCTACTATGGTAAATATCTCCTAAACCAGTGGTTCACAATCCTGTCCTCAAGTACCCCCAACAGACCATGTTTGGGGAATTTCTCTTAGATAAAATAGCTGTCCAAAATACCAAGCTATGATTTAAAGCACCTGTGCAAGATAAAGGAAAACCTGCAAACATGGCCTGTTGGGGGTACTTGAGGACAGGGTTGAAAACCACTGTCCTAAACTGTGCAAATTTAGGAGATATTTACTGTATTTAATTTAGGCTGAAGCCTCGAACACACGACCGAGCTTCTCATCGTTAAAAACACGTTGTTTTTCTCGACGAGATTCTTATCAAGATTGACGAGATTCTTGTCAAGCTTTCCTTGCATACACACAGTCAATTCCAAATCTCGTCTTTGTTCTGCGCGGTCACGTCCAGCACGTACGACGGCAGTATAAAGGGGAAGATCGATTTCAATGGCGCCACCCCTTGGGCTGCTTTTGCTGATCTCGTGTTTACGCGTGTGAAGTAAAAGTTTGGGAAGAGACGATTCGCGCTTTTCAGTCTTCGTGCTTTCAGTTCGTTTTCTGCGGTTCAGTTTGTGCTTGTGGGTTCGTATATTGTCTTTCAGGGCGTGTAGGCAGGTCGTATCTGTTTTACAGTGCGTTCTTGCCCGTTCGTTTCTTAATTTCAGTTCGTTCTTCATAGGCCTTGCTGTTCTAAAGTGCGTTCTATTTAGTACGTTCTGATCAGACGACCGTTTCCTAGCCATGTCGCGGGTACGTTTTCGTCGTCGAGTTTGTGCTGTGCATGCGCTTGCTGTTGGTCTGCTTGTTTTGGACCAAGACGAGTCCATGAACGGGGTGAGGAAGAGTTCATGGACCAAGAATTGGTTGCTCTAGCGGGACCAATTCTGCCATATGCCTCTGCTGCGGGAGATCATGGAGAATAATCCTGAGGACTACAGGAATTTTCTGCGGATGTCTGACCCCGTTTTTCAGCATCTGTTGGCTTTGGTGTCCCCCTATATTACCAGGCAGGACACCGTTATGCGGGAAGCCATCAGTGCTGAGCAGAGGCTCATCGCCACGTTACGTTACCTGGCGACAGGGAGAAGTCTGCAGGACTTGAAGTTCACGACAGGCATCTCCCCCCAGGCTCTGGGCCTCATAATCCCAGACACCTGTTCTGCCATTATCCAAGTCCTGCAGGAGGACTATATGAGGGTAAGTTTTCTCCTTTTACATCACATTTTATGTATTTCATGTATGATAATGTATTGTATTTCTTTCATCCTTTACTACCGTATTTATCGGCGTATAACACGCACTTTTTTCCCCTTAAAATCAGGGGAAAATCGTGGTGCGTGTTATACGCCGATACCCACTGATCCCGGCGATCTCCGCTGACTGAGCGGAGCGCAGCGATCGCCGCCGAGATACACATAGCCGAGTGTACTCGGCTATACTCGGCTTTTCTCGGCTCTGCTCACAGTCACGCCCAGTCCCGCCATTGGACCTGTGATATGTCCATCATAGGGCGGGACTCGGCGTGACTGTGAGCGGAGCCGAGAAAAGCCGAGTATAGCCGAGTACACTCGGCTATGTGTATCTCGGCGGCGGCTCCGCCCAGTCCCTGCGTCCCTGCGTTCCCTGCGTTCTCGGCGGCCTTCGCCCCGCTCCGCCTAGTCTCTGCGGCGATCTCGGCGGCGCCAATTTTGAAAACTGGGGCAAGGCTGCACTTAGCAAAGGCTGCACTGGACACTGGGCAAAGCTACACTGGGCAAAGGCTGCACTGGACAAAGCTGCACTGGACACTGGGCAAAGGCTGCACTGGGCAAAGGCTGCACTGGACACTGGGCAAAGCTGCACTGGACACTGGGCAAAGGCTGCACTGGACAAAGCTGCACTGGACACTGAGCAAAGCTGCACTGGGCAAAGGCTGCACTGGACACTGGGCAAAGGCTGCAATGGACACTGCTGACAAGGCTGCAACGGACACTGGTAAGGCTGCATTTAAATGTAAGTTTTTTTTTTTTTTCCTTAAACTTCCCTCCTAAAAGTTTTTTTCCCTAAAATTCCCTCCTAAACTTGGGGTGCGTGTTATACGCCGGTGCGTGTTATACGCCGATAAATACGGTAATTACCATGATTGTAATATGCTGAGAATGTCCCCTTTGTCCTCATGCATGCTGGAAGCTTTTAAATGCCTCTTTTTTCTCCTCCATGCATTTTTCCCTTCATTAACCTCTCCATCATTGGCGGCTGGTGTTCCAAATTTTTGGGGGTCCACCCCCAAATTTTACAAATAAAAAAAAAAACATTTCCGTGACTCTGCCTACTTAACACCACCAGTTTGTCCCTTCAAATGCAGCCAGCCCCCCCCCCCCCCGAGCCCTGCACTTACCTTCCTCTGGTCTGCACCGTCCTTCTTCTCTCCTCGATGTCTTCTCCCGCCCTCAATGTTGCATCAGCCAATCAGGTTACCGGTAAACAGACTCGGTGAACATGATTGGCAGAGGAGCCTGTCAGTGTTTAACCAAAGAACGCAACCCCCCTGCGTCCCCTGGAGGAGAGAGTTACCGCTCAGATGTGACTGGTGACTCATTCACAAAATCCAGAGCCGTGGGTGCAGGCAATGCATATGACAATGCTAAAAATCTGAGGAAAACGCTGTGCTTCAGATTAAGCACTTAATCAGTGCTTCAGATGAAGCACTGAATCGCAGTGCGAAACGTCAGCTCATACTTGCTGTTTTTTTGCTGTGGCATGTTGTTTGTGCTTTTGTTTTAAATAAAAGATCCTTTTTTGGAGTGCGGCTGTCCAAGCGTTTTCCTCTGATTTTTTCCCCTGCGTCCCCTGCTTATCTTTTAGGAAGCCAATTACAGCCCTCAGGCTGTAATCGGCAAGTCTATCAGAGTCGTTGGCTCTGATAGGCACTTCCCTTAAAAAAAAAGACGCTGTTATTCAGATGTCTGCCGCACAACAGGGGGCCATCCACCTGAATAGTGGGCGGCATCGACAATACATAGGTTCATGCAAGGCATGAACCTATGTATTGTTCTGTGTGACGGGCGCAGGAGAGAGAGGGGGCAGCGCTCCAGCACCCACTATGGACGCACCGCCACTGCCATGCTATCCTGTGCCCAAACACACCTAGCTGAGTCTCTTCCCAATGTATTTCTTCAGCTACATTGTAGTGCTTTACCCCCCTAATCACCCCCTAAAATTTGGAGAGAAATGTTCGGTCTCCTTATTTTTGAGCATTCCCAAACTCATCTAGCCCCCCCAAATATTTTTGGAATGGACCATCAGAGGGGGTGATGAATATGATACTTGAGCCTTCATTTTGATTTTTGAAAAACACATTAAACTGATTTTTAGAATGATGTTGGTCTAGAATGTATTTTTGTATAATCTGCCTGCAATGTTATGTGCAAAAGTATTAATTTTTTCTTATTTTTTCTTGTTTGACTCCACAGCTTCCTTCCACGCCACAGGAATGGCAGACTGTGGCATCGGAGTTTGGCACCCGGTGGGACTTCCCCAACTGCGGTGGAGCCATTGACGGGAAGCACGTCCACATCGTGCCGCCACCCCGTTCTGGGTCCTACTTTTTCAACTACAAGGGGTTTCATAGCATTGTGCTGATGGCGGTGGTGTCAGCACGGTATGAATTCCTCTATGTGGATGTGGGGAAGAATGGCTGGATGTCCGATGGGGGATCCTTCAGCCAGACGGAGTTTGCCCTCCGTCTCCAGAGTGATGACCTTGCATTGCCACCGGATGCACGGAATGTTGAAGGACTCCCCTTTGTGTTTTTGGCTGATGAAGCCTTCGGACTGGGACCGCACCTCATGAGGCCATTTCCCCTAAGGACCCTCACCCCGGAGAAGAGGGTGTTAAACTACCGGCTGGCCAGGGCCCTAAGAGTCATTGAGAATGCCTTCGGGATAATGGCCAGCCGGTTCCGCCTTTTCATGACTCCAATTCACTTGGCGGAGTACAAAATTAACTACGTTGTTTTCTGTTGCTGTGTGCTACATAATTTTCTTCTAAGGAAATCCCCAAATTATATTGCCTCAATTGTTCCTGAGGCAGAACTTCAAACTGGCAATACCCTGCCGGGCCTTGAATCTGGCCGTCCTGGCTTGCCCCCCCAAAATGCCCGTGAGGTTCGCCAGAAATATCTTGAATATTTCACGGGTAGGGGGGAAATTCCTATGCCAGGCCATGTCTGAATATTTCTTGATAAATTAACAAATAAATCTCTGGTTTAATCTGTATTTTGTATCATTTTTTTGCAGTCTCCTAGTTTGTCTTAGTGCATTTGTAGTGCCAAGTGTATTTTCCTTTAGTAAATACCAACCATTTCACTAGTAACAACAAAAAAAATCACAAATAAGGTTATAGCGTATTAGAAAAAGAAGCTACACTTTGTGGTTGTTCAAACATTTTACTCTGTGCACATTCACACACATGGTAAATAGAACACTCTTTTAATTTTTTTTGCCTGCCCAGAAACAGGCCTTTTTTTTTGGTAAGAAAATACAAAAACATCAGTAGCATCCAGCAAAACTATAACATTGTATACCTATCGGCAATATGAGACATTCAATTATTTGAAAAATGTCTCTATCTGACTGTCATAATATGGGGTATTGGCACCCCTGACCAAGCCAAAATTTGAAGGTGCACACAATTTAGAGTCTTTTTAAGAAGGGATTTTTGACTCCTGATCCCTATTGTCAACATGTGCTATCTGCCATCAGGGGTGATCAATGGACTTGTTTTGGGGGTGCAACCCCTTCTTCAGTTCACCTACTTGAGATGCGAGGAAGGGGTTGCACCCCCAAAACCCGTTCATAGATATCCCCTTATGGCAGATGGCACATGTTGACACACTGTGTGCATCTTCAAATTTTGGCTTGGTTGATTGTCCAAAAGCTGAAAAAAGGGGGAAAAACGATATTAAACAAAAAATGGGGTGTTTTGTGCCTTATTGAATTCACCCCAAAACATCTAGGATGTCTTTAAAGGTTTGATCCATCACATTAATTCTTTGCTTAATTCTGTCCAGTTCTGTACTACATTCCATCACTTGCTGTATGATTCGTAGGGCACTGTCAGCAGAGAAACGCGTACTTTCTTTCACCCCAACATTTTCATCCCCTAGAAAAAAATACAAAATGTATGACGGATGGTGACAGATACTGACCTGTTGTGGTGACCAGTTCCACCACGTCATCTGCTTCTCCTTCCTGCACTTCTCCTTCCTCCACCTCTTAAACTTCCTCAACATCCTCAGGTTGTGGGTCTTGGTGAGGTTGGGGTTGTTTAGAAGGTGTGGGGTTCCTGTGCTCTCTGGAGTGTTCTCCTCTCAGTCTTCTCTCCCTTATGAGAATCAAAGAAAAGGTATACTTAGCACACAGATATTTGTGAATAAATAAATGAACATGATACATTGCTTGGAAGTGGGGTACAAGTGTCTGTTTGGGAGAAATTTCAAGATGAAGACATTCTTTTAAAAATAAAGATTCCTGACTATTCACCTTTGGCTGACAATTTTTACACATGGAGGCACCCCAAAAATGCACTGATGCACCTGTGTGGGGCACCCTAAAAAGGTGGTTCTGGTGGCCCACACTATAGTGCTCAAGAGTCCTGCTGAGTGTCCTCTCCTTTACACTGATTAAAGTTTGCATTTCATTCTCTTTCCAAACACATCATCTAGCCAACAATGTACTAACATTTATGGAATAAAAACAGGCATCTCTGTAAATTATTGGAGCCCTGTAAAATCGCAAAACATCGTATATAGTGGGCGAACGATGTGTCTGTAACGACCGAATACTGGGCCAAACCAAGTCCTAACGATGACATTTTGTAAGGTACAATTGTAAAATGCAACAACATGGAGCAACATGCAAGTTCTGAAATACAATAATAGGAACACAGGAAAAAAAGTACTTACTTTTTTCTAGCATTCTCTTAATGCTCCTTAACTGCTCCGGCTCCCTCCGTTTGAGGTCAGGCCACCTCTTTCTGAGCTGCTCCTTTGATCGTTTCACCCTGAAATTCTTCTTCAGACTTTTCACTACTTTCTTCATTATTTTGGACTTCCTTAGATTAGGGTGGGTATACGGGCCATGCTTTGCGTCATAATCCGACTTTAGCAATATGTCCACCATCTCCGCCATCTCCGCGTAAGACATATTAGATGCCTTGAATCTCCTCCCTGATCGTGACGTTTCACGATCTGGGCTGCTGGTCTCCTCCTCGTTATTTGAGGAATTAGCAGACACCTGCTGTGACTCCACCATATCTGTCTGCGCACCGAAAGAGAAGGGGCGGGGAAAAGTTAATACTTTGAACGTCATGGGCGGGCGACGTGTGCGGAGTTTCACGCATGCGTGGTGTATATAAAGCAAGCACACATGTGACGATAATACGTTCGGTGTGCGGAGAGAGGAGGAAAAGTGACGGACGTGATAACGAAGGTATGTGATTTTTACATTTTGTGAAATCGGTGGCCTATAATGGCTAGAGCTTGTTGTAGGCTATATATGGGGAATCAGATTTACAGGAGATTAGACTGTGTGACTGACATTGTTTTTTTTTGTTTTGTTTTTTGGCTTGCAGAAACAAAAATTAATGCTTTTATCAGCGACCGGGAATTCCTGGCTGAATTTATAGACCGGGTAAGGGAGCTGCCCGCTCTGTGGGAGACAAAAAACCCCATTCACAGGAAGAAAGGTGTAAGGAAAGTAGCGCTGGAGACCCTGCTCCCATTTGTGCAGACCAAGGTAGCCACAGCAACCACAAAACAGGTGGACAATAAAATTGGGAGCTTGAGAGGCACATACAGGACTGAGCGCTGCAGATGATGTATATGTCCCGAATTTGTGGTACTATAGCAGGATGTCCTTTCTGAACGACCAGCTTGAGGCAAGGCCATCACTGTCCAGTCTTCCCCCCAGACTTCCCTGCAGCCAACCTGAGCCTTCTCTGGAGCAAGAGGAGGCAGCCATCCTGGAAGAACCTGATTTGAACATCTGGAGCCAGGTATAGTATTTTCAGAATCCCATAAAATGTATTGTGAGAAAATGAATGCATGATAAATAAGATAATATGTGAATCCCCCCCAAAATTGGGAACAAAAAGTGATCTCAATATCAATAGACAGTAGTCGGCCCAAATTTGGGCCAGAAGAATGAAATCTGTTTGGGGTCATAATAATAGTCTTTTCTATTGATTTACATTCAATTTGCAACAGTCATGAGCTATAATTTGTGTGAAAGTGATGAACCAGAAACTAAAACTATGTCCCTTTTTCCTACACAGGATGACATCAGCCAGGAGGAGGGTCAGGAAAGTGTCAGGCAGGAGGAGGCAGGGCCCACTGTGAGCCAGGAGGAGGCAGGGCCCACTGTGAGCCAGGAGGAGGCAGGGCCCACTGTGAGCCAGGAGGAGGCAGAGCCCACTGTGAGCCAGGAGGAGGCAGAGCCCACTGTGAGCCAGGAGGAGGCAGGGCCCACTGTGAGCCAGAAGGAGGCAGGGCCCACTGTGAGCCAGGAGGTGGCAGGGCCCAGTGGCACACAGGAGGTGGCTGGGCCCAGTGGCACACAGGAGGTGGCTGGGCCACGTAGCAGGACCAGATCGCAGGTGCCTCCCATCCGCCTTCCTAAAAGATCCAGGAGGGACAGGACCACAAGCGAGGCAGCAATGGCCCTTATTAGAGAGGCACATGCCACCCTCCAGGAGCCCACATCTCCTGAAGAGGCCATTGCCGGCCTAGTTGAGGCCAAGTTTAAGGTGATGAGCATGGAGCAACGCCTCCTATACGAGCCCCTGCTCATCACCTTGCTGAATGAGAATTACCCCCAATACAGCCATATGTGAGGTCGCCCAGCTATCCCAACCTCAACCTCCTCCTCCTCCTCCTCCTCCTCCTCCACCTTCTTCTTCTCCTCCACCTCCCTCTCCTCCTCCTGACACAAGTACACCTCCAGTGGCACAGCCTCCAGCCACACGCAGAAGGAAGGCTGCAGGGAAGGCTTCAGGGAAGGCTGCCAAGAAGACCAGGAAGTGATGGCCTTGCTTCATTGTGGTCTGACAGAAGGCAGCCTGTTATAGTACCACAGACTTGGGACATGTATATCACCTGCTGCTGTTCCTGACCTCTGGGAGTCCAGCATCAGATTGTGCTCACAACTGTTGTTCTTCTCAAGCTCCCAATTTTATGGGCCACACAGGGTTGATGTGTGCTCTGGGGTCCCATGGATGCACAAATGGCAGCAGGTTCTCCAGCACTGCCTTCTATTTATTTTGTTATAGACCAGAATAAATGGTTTTTATTTTGACAGTTAATACTTGAATATGTGTTTTTATAATAATTATAAATGTAATTTTGGAGTAGGCAGATACATTTTAACAAATAAAATAAAAGGGACGGATAACACAAAAAAATGTCCTTGAAGGTCAAAAAATTCAAAACAAAATAAATAAGGGGTAAACTTGACACAACAAAAATCAAACAAAAAAAACATGGAGATCACTATAAAATTAAGAAGCATTTAAAATGAAGAGCTGAATTAAAAATTAAAATAAGATAATTATTAAGGAGATCTTGCTCGATATAATACAGCTAAATATTCATGAGATCAGCATGAAAAAGGTTTAAAATAGTTAGTCAGAACTCTGTGTGAATATCAGCAGCAAAAAAAGTTCTTTAGTTTTCATTATTGGAACATTCTAAAGAAGATTTCAATGCGCAACATTTAAACGATGCAATAATTTACAGCGGGACGAATGTGCTATCTCCATTACGAAGGCTTGTTTTACCAGAAGAAGCGCTCCCGTCTCATACTTGATTCTGAGCATGCACGCTTTTGGAAGACTCGTAAAAGCATACACATGAACGTTTTTCTCGTCGCAAAACAGGCCGACGAGAAACACAACGAAAAAATCGAGAATCCGGATGAGAAAAAAGAGAGCAGATTCTATATTTTTCTCGTTGAGATTCATGGCAGTTTTCTCGACAAAAAACCATACACACGAACGGTTTTCTCGACAAGAAAGCTCTCTCTGCAGTTTTCTTGTCGTTTTTGGACGAGAAACTCAGTCGTGTGTATGAGGCTTTACCTGTAGGTACAAGTAAACCAAGGGGCTTTACTACCACTTTAAAGCTTAATAGCTCAATCTATACTGTATTTTACACACAAAAGTAAATAAGTTGGAACAGGCTTTTAACTGGAGTGAGGGAGCATAAGATAGGAAGGGGAAAAATGATCTAAAACATATATAATGCATATGTAGCGGGGTGCTAACTTTAGGGGAAGTGTTTGGGTGGTAGTTGTGCCCAAACACCCTAATTGTTAGAGTTCTTGAAACCATTGTTGTCCACAGGTGGAGTATTGGTGTACAGTTCCCTGTGGCCAGCAGGTGGCGCTGCCATGATGGGCCAGAGTTGAACCGCTGATACAGTGCTGTGCCTTGTGTGTCCCCTCTCGGCAACTATACAGTGGGTGTGGTCTACCTGCTGGGCATGCTGGGAGAGGATATACAAGGGGAAGACGCTGCCTGTTCGGGGTGCTTGCTCCTGTCTGCCCTGGGCACCTTTAGCACAGGGGCAGGTCTGCGGTTCGTTGTCAAGGGTCCCAGGCACCTTCAGCCCTGGGACTGCAACAAAGGTCTGGGCCCAGCACCTTCGGCTGGAGCCCATCAGGGATCGAGGAATCTCAGGGTGCCGTCTTGCGAGGGGACCCGTATCCTAGATGAGGAGGCCAGGGGAGGAACCGTTCTGAAGGATTGGTGCGGAAGTCACAGTGAAGGAAGGGTCCCGGTGACTCTCTGGAGGGATGTCTTCTTCTTGAACAGAGACCAAGTTCACCAGGTCTGTGGCAGAGACCAAGTTCACCAGGTCTGTGGCAGAGACCAAGTTCACCAGGTCTGTGGCAGAGACCAAGTTCACCAGGTCTGTGGCAGAGACCAAGTTCACCAGGTCTGTGGCAGAGACCAAGTTCACCAGGTCTGTGGCAGAGACCAAGTTCACCAGGTCTGTGGCAGAGACCAAGTTCACCAGGTCTGTGGCAGAGACCAAGTTCACCAGGTCTGTGGCAGAGACCAAGTTCACCAGGTCTGTGGCAGAGACCAAGTTCACCAGGTCTGTGGCAGAGACCAAGTTCACCAGGTCTGTGGCAGAGACCAAGTTCACCAGGTCTGTGGCAGAGACCAAGTTCACCAGGTCTGTGGCAGAGACCAAGATCATCAGGTCTGTGGAAGAGACCAAGGGTAAAGTTCGAGCATCATTTCGGCTGCTAGTCCTAAGTTAGGGAGACTATCCGAATGGGCTGAGTCTGCTTGAGAATCGGAGCAGTGAATTGTGTAACGTTTGTGCCTGGACCTCATCCACATCTTGATCTGTCCTGTTCTCCCTCCAACCTTTCCTGTCAGAGACTGTGTTTTATAAGAAATAAACCTCTACGTTGGAGTGCAGCTGGTGTGGACATTCAAGTTACTGTGGGGACACAAGGACTTGTCTTTATTCAATATAGAGGTGAGAGACATTCTCTGGTTGTCTGACTGTGGAAGACCCATCAACACCGCTCAACCTCTTCACACAGGAGGGTACGGGCTTGTGGTGCGGCGTGCCTCTCTCTTCCTGCGAGGAGCCAAAGTTAATGCAGGTAAAGAAAAGGGTCTGTGCGCTACATATATATAATAGATCATTAGATAGACCTTTTGCTAACAGTCTCCTTTTTTGCAGCCTTACTTTAAATTTTTAGTTAAAGTAGTTGTGCGGTGTGTTTAAATATGACCGCATAGTCCAATAGGCACTAGCACTGCTCAGTGCACTCTGTACTCTAACAGGCCTTGTAGACATACCGCCTTTTTTTCTAAGTAATACAAGTGTGCATGAGTACATTCAATCTGAACTTGAGGCAAAGTTACCTTTGCAATGCCTCCCCCTCCGCACTGCAAGGGATAGATGTCCCTTTTTTTTTTCTAGGGGATGACAAATATGGTGAAATACTAAACTTTTTTCCTCTCTTCTGGCAGCTGGCACTCCACTGTCCAACGCTCCCAGTAGGGATAAGCCGAACACCCCCCCCCCCGGTTCGGTTCGCACCAGAACCTGCAAACTGACCAAAAGTTTGCGCAAACTTTAGAACCCTATTAAATACAATGGAGTCGAACTTTCAAAATAAAAAGTGCTAATTATAAAGGCTAATATGCAAGTTATTGTCCTAAAAAAGGGTTTGGGGACCCGGGTCCTGCCCCAGGGGACATGTATCAATGCAAAAAGAAGTTTTAAAAACGTCAGTTTTTTTCGGGAGCAGTGATTTTAATGATGCTTAAAGTGAAAAAAAAAAGTGAAATATTCCTTTAAATATCGTACCTGGGGGGTGTCTAAAGTATGCCTGTGAAGTGCCATGTGTTTCCCGTGTTTAGAACTGTCCCTGCACAAAATGACATTTCTAAAGGAAAAAAAGTAATTTAAAACTGCTTGCGGCTTTAATGTAATGTCTGGTCCCGGCAATATGGATGAAAATCATTGCGAAAAATGGCATGGGTACCCCATCACCCCCCCACCCCCCCCCCCAGCCCACTACCAGCCCCTTTGGGTCTTGTATGGATATTAAGGGGAACCCCGCACCCAAATTAAAAAAAGGCCCTATATACTCTGAACAGCAGTATACAGGCGGTGCAAACAAGACAGGGACTATAGGTTTGTTCATCTGTTTGTAATTTTGAACAGGTACATTTTTTAAGTGTAGCTCCAGCCAAAAAATCTATTTTTAAGCTTTTTGGAAAACATAGGGAAGGGTTATCACCCCTGTAACATTTGTTTTGCTGTCTGTGCAGTGTACACCTGTTCAGAACATTTCACCTCACTTTCCGTCCCAATTACAAATGTTTTTTGAAAATTTGAGTTTTTTAGTGAAACAAGGATTGGTGATAAGGCAAGGAAACACCCTTTTCCCATATTAACTCTTACAGGAGAGAATTTCCCTTCCTAGGGGTAGATTTCCTCTCACTTCCTGTTGTCTCCTTCTGTTTGCATTGCAAGTAGGAGTCATTTGTAAGTTGGATGTTTGACAGTAGGGGCCTGCCGTATATACTCTGCAGAAATTTGGCCCTTAGGTGTTGGTGTTGCCAGAACACTGTAAGCCCTCACAGTTACTCTTGGTGGGCGCTGAAACGCCCTGCTGTGAACTATTATATCAAGAAATGTAATTACATGCCATTGTTGAACAGTGGTAGGAAAAATTGGGCCTTTGGTGGTGGTGCTGGTGCCACAACACTGTAAGTCCTCACAGTTACTCTTGGTGGGCACAGGAATGGGCCCAGCTGTGAAATATTAGATCAAGAATTGTAATTCCATGCCCCTGTTGAACAGAGGCAGAAAAATTGGGCCTTTGGTGGTCGTGGTGTTGCCACAACACTGTAAGCCCGCACAGTTACTCTTGGTGGGCGCAGGAACGGGCCCTGCTGTGAATTATTAGATCAAGAATTGTAATTACATGCCCCTGTTGAACAGGGGCATAAAAATTGGGCCTTAGGCACTGGTGCCACAACACTGCAACCCCTCACAGATACTGTACTTGGAGCGCAGCAATGAGCCCTGCTGCAAAGTATTGCATCAACAACAGGGATGAGCCGAACACCCCCCTGTTCGGTTCGCACCAGAACCTGCGAACAGACAAAATGTTCGTGTAAACTTTAGAACCCTATTAAATACAATGGACTCGAACGTTCGAAATCTAAAGTGTTAATTATAAAGGCTAATATGCAAGTTATTGTCCTAAAAAGTGTTTGGGGACCCGGGTCCTGCCCCAGGGGACATGTATCAATGCAAGGGTTGTGGGGATGAGGCCCTCCCCATGTTGAGGGCATGTGGCCTGGTACGGTTCAGGAGGGAGGGGGGGCCGCTCTCTCGTCCCCCCCTTTTCCCCTGCGGCCGGCCAGGTTGCGTGCTCGGATAAGGGGTCTGGTATGGATTTTTAGGGGGACTCCACGCCATTTTTTTTTTAAATTTGGGGTGGAGTTCCCCTTAAAATCCATGCCAGATCTGAAGGGCCTGGAATGGATATTTGGGGGAACCCCACGTCAATTTTTTTTTAATTTGCGGCGGGGTTCCCCTTACTATCCATTCCAGACCTGAAGGGCCTGGTAATTGAATTCTGGGGAACCCCCACGCTTTTTTTTTTTTTTTTTTTATCAATGACTTTTGTATGTATTGCCGGGAGCCGACAATTCATTAATAGCCGCGAGTCAGTTTTAAAAGACTTTTTTTCTTTCAAAAATGACATTTTTTGCAGGGACAGTTCTAAGCACGGGAAACATGCGCCACTTCACATGCATATCATACACACCCCCCAGGTACGAAATTTAAAGGAATATTTCACTTTTATTTTTTCATTTTAAGCATTATTAAAATCACTGCTCCCGAAAAAACGGCCGTTTTTAAAACTTATTTTTGCATTGATACATGTCCCCTGGGGCAGGACCCCGGTCCCCAAACACTTTTTAGGACAATAACTTGCATATTAGCCTTTATAATTAACACTTTAGATTTCTCCCATAGATTTTTCGAATTTGCCGCGAACACCCCAATTTGTTCGCTGTTCGGCGAACGGGCGAACAGGCAATGTTCGAGTCGAACATGAGTTCGACTCGAACTCCAAGCTCATCCCTAATCAACAATTGTAATTACACGCCCCTGTTAAACAGGGGCAGAAAAATTGGGCCTTAGGCACTGGTGCTGGTGCCACAACACTGCAACTCCTCACAGATACTGTAGTTGGAGCGCAGGAATGAGCCCTGCTGCAAAGTATTGCATCAAAAATTGTATTTACACGCCCCTGTTAAACAGACCGAGTCGGTGGACAGGCGCACCCTGTGATCGGTTACAAAGCCTCCAGCAGCACTGAATGTGTGTTCCGAAAGAACACTGGATGCAGGACATGCCAGTAGCTCAATTGCATACTGTGCAAGCTCTGGCCAGTGATCCATCCTCAAGACCCAGTAACCCAGAGGATTTTCGGTGGGATAGGTGTCCAAGTCTGTTCTTGCCCCTAGGTATTCCTGCACCATGTAAACCAGACGCTGGCGATGAATGCTGGAACCAATCATACCTTGGGGCTGCGTACTAAAAAATTGTCTGAACCCATCGGTTAGACGGCCACCTTCGCCACCGCTCCTTCTTTGACTGACCGAATCCTCAGCAACACGTTGTCCAGGACCAGGAATTTGTAACCTCCCAGTCTCTGGGAATGCGTTGCATAGACCTTTCTGCAAGGCCTCTCGAAGATGCTTCATCCTCTGCTCCCTCTGCAACGGCAAGATAAGGTCCGCAACCTTACCCTTGTAACGTGGATCAAGGAAGGTTGCCAGCCAGTAACGATCCCTCTCCTTGATCGCACGAATACGAGGATCCTTCCGCAGGCTTTGCAGGATCAGGGAGGCCATGCAGCGTAGGTTTGCTGAGGCATTTGGTCCGGAGTCCTCTGGGTCACTCAGGATGACATGATCCGCAGCCACCTCCTCCCAGCCACGTACAAGTCCATGAGTGTCTTGGGACTGTAATTGATCCCTTGAAGACTGCTGCTGATTCTGAGTGCTAGGCTCCACCTCCATGCTGACACAATCCTCCTCCTCCTCGTCCTCTTCCTGTGTGATAGGCGGGCCAGTAGGAACACTGTCTGGATAAAGGGGGCCTTGAGAGGTAAGGAAGTCCTCCTCTTCCTGCCTCTGTTCTGCCTCAAGTGCCCTGTCCATTATTCCACGCAGCGTGTGCTCCAACAGGTGGACAAGAGGGACAGTGTCACTGATGCATGCACTTTCACTGCTCACCATCCTCGTGGCCTCCTCAAATGGTGCCAGGACAGTGCATGCATCCCTGATCATGGCCCACAGGCGTGGGGGAAAAAAATCCAAGCTCCTCTGACCCTGTCCTGGTACCATATTGCAACAGATACTCATTGATGGCCCTCTGCTGCATGTGCAGCCGCTGCAGCATGGCCAACATAGTGTTCCACCTGGTGGGCATGTCACAGATTAGGCGGTTCTTGGGCAGGTTGTAATCCTTTTGCAGGTCAGCCAGCCGAGCACTGGCATTATATGACCGGCAGAAATGCCCACAGAGTTTCCTGGCCTGCTTCAGGACCTCCTATAAGCCCGGGTACCTGCCTAAGAACCGCTGCACCACCAAGTTAAGGACGTGAGCCAAACAGGGCACATGGGTCAGTTGTCCCTGTCGGAGGGCAGAGAGGAGGTTGGTGCCATTGTCGCAAACCACCTTTCCTGGCATAAGCTGGCGTGGCGTCAACCACCTCTGAGCCTGCCCCTGCAGAGCTGACAGAATCTCTGCCCCAGTGTGGCTCCTGTCCCCCAAGCACACCAGCTCAAGCACCGCATGGCAGCTTTTTGCCTGCGTACATGCGTAGCCCCTTGAACGCCTACGGAGCACTGCTGGTTCCGAGGACAAAAAGAAGCACAAGCGTGTCCCACGGCCACGTGCTGATGAGGATGCACCGTGTCCACGACCAGCACTGTTGCCTATAGACACAGAGCCTGCTTGCCCTCTTTTATTGCCTCGTGACTGTCTGCCTCTCCTTGTTTGCCTTCCAGACATACTAATGGCCTGCAGTGAGATGTAGCTGCACAAAGGTGGGATATATATATATATATATATATATATATATATATATATATATATATATGTGTGTGTGTACTGATTATAATGCAACTATCAGAATCAACTGCCTGCTGTGGTATTAGTATGAGAAAAGCAGCAATTGTCTTCAGTTAGTTTTAGGTGAACACTGTGCAGAGGACACAGTACACTAACTGAAAATACTTACAGCTCTCTGCCTGTGGTTTTATTATGAGAACACCACAAATTGTATTCAGGTTCCTTTAAGTGAACGCTGTGCAAAGGACAGAAGTACACTACATGAAATTAATGCAGCTCCCTGCCTGTGGTTTTATTATGAGAACACCACTAACTGTATTCAGGTAAGCTTTAGGTGAACGCTATGCAAAGCACACAGTACACTAAGTGAAACACTGACTGCAGCTAGCACAATCACCTGCCTGCCTGTCACAGTATAGAGAATAACAGGAACGGATCTAGCTAAACTAAATACAGTGTATAAATATATATATATATACAACACCTAGGATGCATATATATCCTCTACACACTAACTGCAGCTAACTGACGCGCCTGCCTGCTCTATCTAACTCAATATCAATGACACTGTCTCTCTCTTTCTGTAAGCTCTCTCTTTAACCAATGCCAACACACTACACAAGGACGCCAAGCCGGCGGCCTTATATAGTGTGGGGCGTGTACCTACTCCTCTGAGCCATGATTGGCCAAAGCCACCCTGGCTTTGGCCAATTACGGCTCTCCGTTCTTACCACGCTGTGATTGGCCAAGCATGCGGGTCATAGTGCATGCTTGGCCAATCATCAGCCAGCAATGCACTGCGATGCCGCAGTGAATTATGGGACGTGGCGCGCCACTCGAATTTGGCGCGAACGGCCCATAATGTTCGAAATTCGGTGAACAGGCGATGTTCGACTCGAACATGGGTTTGACTCGAACTCGAAGCTCATCCCTACTATTTTATGGACAACTAGTGCAGGACTGGTGTGACTTCTGTGGTAAAGAATATGATCACATCTCACCCTCTTAAACCCTACAATGAATGACATTTGGAACATTTTGCCTACAGACATTGGGGTTGATTTATCAAAACCGGAGAGTGCAAAATCTGGTGCAGCTGTGCGTGGTAGCCAATCCGCTTCTAACTTCAGCTTGTTCAATTAACCCTTGACACTTTGACAAAAGACCTGGAAGCAGATTGGTTTCTATGCAGAACTGCACCAAATTTTGCACTTTCCAGTTTTAATAGATCTCCCCTATTGAATAGGAAACTATACCAATTAAAACACATCTGAAACAGTCATTCTTGCTGATATTTCTTTCACCTTGCTAACGAAGTCTGTGCATCCAAACGCTGGTACCTGGCATCCATGAACATGGAATTAACGACTGAAGCACCAAGAATATACAAGAATTACTTTGTTTTTATAGCCTTCTTCCAAGATGGAAATAGTTGTGGATTTTTTTACTTTGTAATACCATCCAATATATATGGTAATTTGGGTTAGGTAGAAAGATGTAACTCTGATACAATTTGTGTATTATAATGCGATGAATGAATACATAAATTCATTATATTTGTGCCTGTATTGTTTCTTCCTGTAATGTCAAGCAGAGGTAGTCTGCATTTCATTTATTCAATATACAGTGCAGTGAGAAAAAATGTTGTTCATTATATATAATTTTTCTTTATTTTTAGGAGTTGAGTCTAAAACTTTGAAATAGTTGTAGGAGTGATTCAGATTTATTATAGCTATTTCAATTCTATTCTCCAGTTCTTTGGATGACTATCTCCTGAAATCCCTGTGATAATAACTATCGAATAAGCCATTATTGAGAATAAGTTTTAACTTTGCCAACGTTACTAGATCAAACTCAATATCCTGCTTTTCTTCCACTTCAGGCATATTATACATCTGTATCTTCATTCAATGTTATTTTCCCTAAAAGGATACATTTATACTGAAGTGTTAATTAGCAGTATCATCACCTTTATCTATATAAATGTAGATATTTTGGTTAATTTAGAATTGGTTAATTATGCCAATGCATAAACAACTGCTTGTACCTGCTTGCCACATACCCTGACCATTTTTGTTTATCCTTTGCTAGGATGTTCACATGACATGTATATCAGTATTTGTATCATTGTGAGTTTTTTTGCATAGTACAGTTAATAATGCTTGGTACACACAATATGTTTTTTTTTTTTTTTTTGAAAAAACATAACAAAAAAAAAAACAGAGCAGCTCACAAGGAGGTCTCTGTACTAACTATTTTTTTTTTTTCCAATATTATTTATTAAGTATAATAAGAATATAACAAACATACATTCATTACACACAGTGCGCATTTGTTGTTCGGGTATATCAAGTACAAATACAACATGTTTAAGAAAGCTAAGTTGTCCACTATAAGCTGTATATAGCAAGAAACATTTAGACGCTATGAGCTGAATATAGCAAGAAACAATTAATAGATTTTGTATTTATCAGTCCACAATCTCCAGTTAGAGTCAAAATTGTTACACTTCAGGGATTTAATAGCCAGTAGGCGCTCGAATGTGTGGTTTCTGTTAACTAGTTTGATCACTTCCGAGAGGTTGATGGCCAATGAGTTTTTCCAGTTTCTAAGAATAAGGGTACGTGAGGCTAACAGTATATGGGTGACGATTGGTCTAAGTTCCTGGGGATATTGATCTGCACCAATGTGAAGAATTGCTAATGCAGGGTTTGGGGTCGTTAGTATTCCAGTGATTGATGAAATCAACTTGAACACTTTGTTCCACAGACCTGTTATACTAGGACATGTCCATAAGGTGTGCAATAGGTTGCCTATGTGACCACATTTCCTCCAGCATAGAGGCGATGAAGCCGGATAAAAGGTTGCTAACCTATAGGGCGTGTAGTGCCATCTGTTAGTAAGTTTAAGCGTCATTTCCCAATGTGATACACAGTGGGAATGTTTGTGTATTTCACTGAAGGCGCGTGTCCATTGTTCCTCAGAGAAAGTTTTGTTGAGGTCTATTTCCCACTTCCTAAGTGCAGCTGATTTCTTGAAAGTATGTTTATCATGGATGAGGTTATAAAATATTGATATGCCTTTAGCAGATTGAGGAGCTTTTGTATAAAAACGCCATGCTATAGCAGATAGTTTTATTTTTGGTATAGAATGTGCCCTTAAGAAGTGGGAGATGCGTATGCAGGAGAATAACATATTGCTGGGTAAGTGGTGGTCGGTCACCATTTGCTTAATTGATTTTGGTGTTTGTCCAGTATATAAATCTTGTATATGTTGAATTCCTAGTGCGTGGAATCTCGTGGTTGGAAGCATAGGTATTTTTGCCCCTAAGAGTGCAATAGGGAAGTCGTACTGTATTTCCTGCAGATCATCACTATCTAATGTCTGTAGGAATCGCCATGCCTGTAAAGACACTTGTACGGAGGGTGACAGACCCTTAGTTGCCCAATGCCCATGGTTCCCATATGTTGCCCATGAGGAAAGTGGTCGTATTCCTGGTCGAGATAGCTGAACGTTCTATTTCCACCCATAGGGGACTGTCAGTGGTGTGAAACCAGTGTTTAAGTTGGTCAAGTCTCGTAGCCCACAGGTAGTCTTGGATGTCTGTGAATCCCGCCCCCCCCACCTTCCTATGTGGAAGAAGGTTGTTCCGTGGACACCTAGCTTTTTTACCTCCCCATGTGAATTTCCATACAATTTTTGATAACGTGCTTAGGTAGCGGGACGGTATGGGAATCAATAGGGAGCGGAAAATATAGAGAATTTGTGGTAGTATGGACATTTTAAATGCCGCTATTTTACCTAACCAGGATATCTCCCTCTTGGATATGTCCATTAGTTGTAGTTCAATTTTGCCTATTAGCGGTTTAAAGTTGGCCTCTGCTAAGGATGCAGTATTGTCAGTTAGGGTGATGCCTAGGTACGAAATGCCCTTTGCGCTCCATGAGTAGGGTAGGGAGTTTTGCAGATATTTTTTTGAAGTATGTGAAACTCCTAAGTTAAGAATCTGGGACTTCGTAAAGTTGACCTTATAATAAGATACTGCGCCAAAGTCGGATAGAACTTGGTGGGCCTGCGGGAGGGAGGAGTTCGGGTGCGTCAGTAGGAGGATAACGTCATCAGCGAATAAGTTTATGACGTGTTTGTCAGATCCGAAAGTGAAGCCTGTGATGCCAGTGTGTGCTCTAATGGATTCGGCCAGGGGTTCTATCATGAGATTGAATATTGTGGGGGAGAGAGGGCAACCCTGGCGTGTGCCATTTGATATGCGGAACTGTTTGGATAGGAGACCTGAGGTATAAACTTGTGCCGATGGGCAGGAATATAGAGCCAGTATTGCCTTGAGGATCGGGCCTGTAAAGCCGAATTTAGCCAACACCATTTCCATGTATGTCCAGTGGACCCTATCGAACGCCTTCTCTGCGTCTATAGATAGCAGCAGAGAAGGCGTTCTCATTTGGACAGCGTGATGAATAATATTAATGATACGTCTAGTAGCGTCTGAGGTCTGTCTCCCCCTCACAAATCCCATCTGATCACGTTTTATGAGTAGAGGAATAATATCCGACAGTCTCTTGGCTAGCAATTTTGAGTAAATTTTTATGTCGGTATTAAGAAGAGATATCGGCCTAAAGTTTGCTGGTGTAGTAGGATCTTTCCCCGGTTTTGGTAAAGTGACAATGTGGGCTCTCAGCATCTCTTGTGGGAAAGCAGAAGTTTCTACCGCCTTTGTGAATACCCGTTGTAAGTGAGGAGCAATGATTTCTTTAAATGTTTTAAAATACTCGTTTGCGAAACCATCCGGTCCCGGTGACTTGCCATTAGGCAATGTCGATGTAATCTTTTCGATTTCCTGAGGGGAGAAAGGTGTGTTCAGCTTCCTAAGTTGGTCCTCTGTCAGTGACGGGAGTTGTATTTTCTGTAAGAAGCGTTGTATGGTGTCTGTGGTTGGTTGTGGTGTGGCCGTATTATCACGTAAGTTGTACAGTGCCCCATAATAGTCTGCAAATTGATTTGCTATGTCTTGTGGGTTAGTGATTTTGTGGTGTAAGGTGTCATGAAGGAGGTATGCTATTCTCGATTTTGTGTGAGCAGCCTTAATTCTATTAGCCAGGTACTTTCCTGCTCTATTTGCATTAGCGTAGGAATTCACTTGTAAGCGTCTGAGATGCTTGTCATATTGTTGTGCGAGAGTCTCCCTCAGACTTTCTCTAAGCATAGACAGTGTATTTGCCACTGCCGTTGTTGGAGACTTTTTGTTATGGGTTTCTAATCTGTTAATGTCAGACAGTACTTGATTGAGTTTGGCAGCATGTCGTTTCTTTTCCCTAGCCCCTAATTGTATTAATATGCCTCTCATATACGCCTTATGAGCGTTCCATAATGTGAAGGGATCTATCATTGGTGTGCAATTGTGTTGGAAAAAATCTTGGAGATGCTGAGAGATCACGGGGAGAATTCGGGGTTCTTGTAAGAGCCTAAAATTACAACACCAGACATGGGATGAGGGGGAGACACCCTTTTCAGCAATAGTCATAGATACTGCGGCGTGGTCTGACCACGTAATATCCCATATTTGTGTGGCCTGAACACGTTGTAAAAGCCACTGGTCAGTGATAAACATATCTATTCGTGAATACGAACAGTGTCTAGCAGAAAAAAAAGTATAATCTCTTTCGTTGGCATGGAGGCACCTCCATGCATCGAACAGTTCCTGTGTATGTAGAAGATTGCGGAGGTGAGCAGATCTCTTCGGTTTATCCGTAGTAGTGTCCAAATTGGGATCTGTTATTAGGTTAAAGTCGCCTCCTATAATGATATTACCGTATTGCATGGACTTAGTCCTTTTAATCACTTTCCTTAGGAAGCGGATTTGGTGGGTGTTCGGGGCGTATAAAGTAACCAATGTGTACGGATTAGAGTTGATGTCTCCAGTTACTATAATATACCTGCCCCATTCATCAATATAAGAGTCTTTGAGTTGGAAAGATAGAGAGTTCCTTAAGGCTAGCATCACTCCTCCTTTTTTGCTATCCGGTGTGCCTGCCAAAAACACGTGGGGATATTCCCTGTGAGTGCATTTAGGGGTTTTTTGTTTCTGAAAGTGGGTCTCCTGTATGCATAGAATATCAGCCCGGTGCTTACAGGCCTCCTTCCATACAGAGAATCTCTTGGCCGGGTGATTCAGGCCTTTTGCATTAATTGATAGACAGGTGATAGTCATTTGTGGTGTTGTAGAGTGTGGTGACTGGTATCGTGGTGCAAGTACTCACTGTGTCCCTGGGCGTGATTCGCAACATCTTTTCCATTTAGGCCTGAGGCTGTAGGAGACTCATCTTCTGTACGTAGTGGAAGTTCCTTGCTATGAAGATTGCTGTGTGCAACAAACTGGTAACGTAGAAAACAAAAAAGAAAAAGAAAAAACAAGAAATACCAAAAAACGTAAGAAAGCATCTTTGAATGTGTAAAAAGGGATCTTACAATGGATCCGGGTGCAGACATAACTGCTGAACTCGTTAACGGGGGTTATAGGAGGATATTTTTAAACTCCTTGTTACCGGAGAGATAAAAGAATAATTTTGCGGTTCTGTTATGAACCTCCGCTGGCTTGTTTCTTATTGGTGCGTTTGTGTGACACCACCTGCCATTCGTTTTGGAGCATCTGCGGTTGTGGAGTAGGGTTGAATTGTGAGGCCTGGTCTGGGAGTATTCCCCATTGGCGCAGGATTGTAAGACCTTCCTCCAATGTGTTTACGGAAGTTGTGGTCCCATTGTGGGTGATGGAAAGAGTGGCAGGAGACTTCCATTTGTGCAGGATTTTGTGGTTCCTCAGGGCCTTGGTTATGGTCGCCAAGTTGCGACGCCTCTGTAGTGTGTGCCTGGATAGGTCTGGCAACAATTGGAGGGTTGCGTACTGCGGAGGGACAGTGTCAGGCCTGCGGGCTGCTTGTAGGATTTGTTCCTTTACATGGAAGAAGTGGACCCTCATTAGTATGTCCCTTGGAGTGCCTTCTGGCAGGAAGGATGGTTTAGGAATCCTGTGGATTCTGTCTATTATGAGGTCCTGCGCATTCAGTGCTGGGACCAGGGTGGAGAACAAAGCGTGGACATACTGTAGGAGTTGAGTGGCTGGAACAGATTCTGGTACTCCTCGCAGCTTTAGATTGTTCCTCCTTGACCTGTCCTCAAGGTCAGCGACCTTGTCCTTTAGCCACGCTATGTCCTCTCCCTGGGCCGCATGTGCGTCCACCATATTATTGTATGTAGCAGTGTACTCGTCCATCCTCTGTTCTACTCTATCCACTCTGACCCCAATAGCCTGCACCTCCTTGTGACACTGGTTGATCCCTCTGACTAAATCTGTTTGGAGGGAGGATCTGAGCGATAGCAGCATCTCCTTCAGCATAGTGTCTGAGATAGGCCTGTCGGCAGTAGGAAAGTCCGCTATGGGGTCAGCTGTGTGTTGGGCCTGAGCAGCGGTGGTGCCTGGTGTCCCGCTTACCTCCATGTCCTGTGTGCAGAACCGCCTGACAGGGGAGTCCATCCTCGGCTTTGACTTAGCTGGGCTCCGAGTGGATGGGCTGGATGAGCCTGAGGACGACCCGCTGTGCAGTGGGTCACGAGAGGATTGTATACGGGGCCCTCCGTGTCCGTTGCCGTGGATCGCGGCCTTCGCCTGTTGTTGTGCAGACGAGCCGCCGCCATTTTGTTGGAGCCCGCGGGGCTGCATCGCAAAGATGCTTGTCAGTTTCTGTGGCATCGGCGGGTTCTTTCTGCGCCTCGACATTCCCCTGTCCTCTGGCAGTCCGGCTGTGTTGTTTTTAGCCGCGGATGTGCCTGGGAGACTCTGATGTGTCTGGATCTCTCCGGCGGCCGAGCGGAGCTTTCAGCTAGGCTTCCATCTTGGAGCTCGGTCGCCACGCCCCCTCTGTACTAACTATTTGATGTTAGTACAGAAAGATTCCTGGTGTGCTATTGTGTTCTAAAAGGGGGACTGAAATCCCTCCCCCCCACCAGAACGCACCGGTCAGCACTCGCAACCATTGACTGCAAGCATTGATTGGATGCCGATCGGCGGCTGGTTTTCCAGCATGCTTGTTTGACAGAAGCCGGTCGTGAGATCGGCCTCTGTCAAACAAGGACCTGTACACACGGGCCAAATGTTGGCCGGTATGTACTGTACCAGCCGACTTTGGTCGATATTCAGCCTGTGTGTATGGGGATCAGGGATGAGCCGAACACCCCCCTGTTCGGTTCGCACCAGAACCTGCGAACAGACAGAATGTTCGTGTGAACTTTAGAACCCTATTAAATACAATGGACTCGAACGTTCGAAATCTAAAGTGCTAATTATAAAGGCTAATATGCAATTTATTGTCCTAAAAAGTGTTTGGGGACCCGGGTTCTGCTCCAGGGGACATGTATCAATGCAAAAAAAGGTTTAAAAAAATAGATGTTTTTACGGGAGCGGTGATTTTAATAATGCTTAAAATGAAAAAATAAAAGTGAAACATTCCTTTAAATTTCGTACCTGGGGGGTGTGTATGATATGCATGTAAATTCCCGCATGTTTCCCGTGCTTAGAACTGTCCCTGCACAAAGTGTAATTTTTGAAGGAAAAAAAGTCATTTAAAACTCACTCGCGGCTATTAATAAATTGTCGGCTTTTATCAATACATAGAAAAGTCATTGATAAAAAAAAAAAAAAGCGTGGGGGTTCCCCCAAATTCAATTACCAGGCCCTTTAGGTCTGGAATGGATATTAAGGGGAACCCCGCCGCAAATTAAATTTAAATTACACAGTGAAGGAAGTTCCCCGCTCAGGCCAATGACGTAGGCGGGGTCGGACATACCGAGGGGGTGGACCTGATGGGGAACTTCATTCGCTGTGTAATACATGTATAGACCCGCCCCTTCTCATGTTCCGCATCTGGTCCGCTCTCTCATCTTCCCCTCTTCCCCTGCGGCCGGCCAGGTTGCGTGCTCGGATAAGGGTCTGGTATGGATTTTTGGGGGGACTCCACGCCATTTTTTTTTAAATTTGGGGTGGAATTCCCCTTAAAATCCATGCCAGATCTCAAGGGCCTGGTATGGATATTTAGGGGGAACCCCACGCCATTTTTTTTAAAATTTGCGGCGGGGTTCCCCTTAACCACTTCAATACAGGGCTTTTTGTACCTATTCAATACCGGGCCTATTTTGGCACTTCTCTCCTACATGTACAAATCATCATTCTTTTGCTAGAAAATTACTCAGAACACCCAAACATTATACATGTTTTTTTAGCAGACACCCTAGGGAATAAAATGACGGTCATTGCAACATTTTTTCTTGCACAATATTTGCTCAATAATTTTTCAAACGCCTTTTTTTAAAAAAAAAAATGGTTTCATGAATTAAAAAATAACAAAACAGTAAAGTTAGCCCAATTTTTGGGGAAAATATAAAAGATAATGTTACGCCAAGTAAATAGATACCTAACATGTCACGCTTTAAAATTGCGCACACTCATGGAATGGCGCCAAACTTCGGTACTTAAAAATCTCCATAGGCGACGCTTTATTTTATTTTTTTACAGGTTACCAGGTTAGAATTACAGAGGAGGTCTAGTTCTAGAATCGTTGCACGCGCTCTAACGCATGCGGCGATACCTCACATGCATGGTTTGAACGGCGTTTACATATGTGGGCGACTTACGTGTGCATTCGCTTCTGATCGCGAGCTACCGGGGACAGGAGCGTTTTAATTTTTTTTTTTTATTATTATTATTTTTTTTTACTTATTTATTTATTTTTTTACAATGATTTTACTTTTTTTTTTTTTTTGATCACTTTTATTCCTATTACAAGGAATGTAAACATCCCTTGTAATAGGAATGTGTGTGACAGGTTCTCTTTATTGAGAGATGCGGGGTCAATAAGACCCCACATCTCTCCTCCAGGCTGGAAAGCATGAGATCAGTGAATTTTTTTTCACTGATTTCATACTTACAGCCACAATGGCGGCTTTGTTTACATTTGAGACCTGGGCGTGACGTCATCACATCGCGCCCGGGCCTCCGACGATCATAGAGATGACTGGTGACCATCTGGTCACCAGTCATCTCTATGCTCATCACGTGACTCCACCAACGATGCCGGAAGATTCGCTCCGGGTCCCCGATCGCACGGGGGAGCCCGGAGAAGCACCGGATGGCGGCGGGAGGGGGGGTGTCCCCTCCCGCCGCCTATAAGAACGATCAAGCGGTGTAACCGCCGCTTTGATCATTCTTATGGTGCACAGAATCGCCGGCACTTCAAAAGGATATCTGAATGATGCCTCTAGCTGCAGGCATCATTCAGATATCCCCCTACAAAGCCGAGGACGTCATATGACGTCCACCCAGGATGGGAGATCCTATCTGTGGACGTCATTTGTCTATGGCTGGGTAGGGAAGTGGTTAATATCCATTCCAGACCTAAAGGGCCTGGTAATTGAATTTGGGGGAACCCCCACGCTTTTGTTTTTTTTTTTTTTTATCAATGACTTTTCTATGTATTGATAAAAGCCGACAATTCATTAATAGCCGCGAGTGAGTTTTAAATTACTTTTTTTCCTTCAAAAATGACACTTTGTCCAGGGACAGTTCTAATCACGGGAAACATGCGCCACTTTACATGCATATCATACACACCCCCCAGGTACGAAATTTAAAGGAATATTTCACTTTTATTTTTTCATTTTAAGCATTATTAAAATCACTGCTCCTAAAAAAACGGCCGTTTTTTAAAACTTTTTTTTGCATTGATACATGTCCCCTGGGGCAGGACCCAGGTCCCCAAACACTTTTTAGGACAATAACGTGCATATAAGCCTTTATAATTAGCACTTTAGATTTCTCCCATAGACTTTTCGAATTTGCCGCGAACACCCCAAATTGTTCGTTGTTCGGCGAACAGGCAATGTTCGAGTCGAACATGAGTTCGACTCGAACTCGAAGATGATCCCTAATGGGGATTTAGGGTTAGGTGAAGTTTCACTGTCGGGTTTAGGAGATGGTGCTAGTTAAAGAGAACCAATCATAAATAGGCTCTTGCAATAATCAAAATATTCAGTCCTAACTAAAAAGTAAATGTTTGCTTTGTTATAGGGAACATTCAGAAATGCTAACTGAGCTTAAAGTGATACTAAACATACAGTGTTTAATTATAATCCCTTCTATTTATGTATAAAGATCATGCCACTGTATTAATTTTAATCTAAAAAAATCATCAACCTTATTTTATCATTGCTGTTTAGAGGTCACATGACGTTTCTCAGGTCTTTCCAGTCCTTATGCCGCGTACACACAACCGTTTTTAATGTCATTGAAAAAACAATGTTTTTCTCGACGTGATTCTTCTCAAGCCTGCCTTGCCTACACACTATCGTGAAAAAAAATGCTCGAGCAAAGCGCGGTGACGTACAATGCGTATGACGGCACTATAAAGGGGAAGTTCCATTCGGATGACGCCACCCTTAGGGGCTGCTTTTGCTGATCCTCGTGTTAGTTAGCAAAGCTGGTGAGAGACGATCCGCGATTTTCAGCCTCGTGCTCTTCAGTCCGTTACAGCGTGACGAATGTGCTATCTCCATTATGAACGCTAGTTTTACCAGAACGAGCGCTACCGTCTCATAACTTGCTTCTGAGCATGCGCGTTTTTTTCACGTCATTAAAGCCAACACACGGCCGTTTTTTACAACGCGAAAAACGACAACGTGAAAAACGACGAGAAAAAATAGAGCATGTTTCAAAATTTTAATGCCCATTTTTCACGTCGTGAAAAATGCTCTAGAGCCTACACATGATCGTTTTTAATGACCAAATAAAAAAATAGCATTTTTCTCGTCATGAAAAATGGTCGTGTGTATGCGGCATTAGGGAAAGTTCAGAGGGAGGAGTTTCTAGTACTCTGCTAATGTATGAATCTGTGTCTGCACAACATTGATTGGTGCTGTGTTGGTCACATGACATAAAATAAGTTAAAAAAAAAAAAGGTTTTAAGAATAGAGAATTAAGATAAGTAATTAAAAACAGCAAAGTGTTTATAAACTTCATACAAATCTATATTTCAGAGCAAATGTTTTTATTATTTTTTTTGCAATAACATGGTGTAGGCAGATTTTAGGTTGACTGACAATAGCTTTTACTATTTCATCAGGATTGATCAATCCTGATGTACTGATGGCCTATCTAATTTTTTGAGGTCAGTACAAATACCCCCAAAATTACCCCTTTTTGGAAAGTAGTCAGTCCAAGGTATTTATTAAGAAGCATGGCGAACTTTTTGAAGTTGTCATTTTTTTGTCCCAATTTGTTGGAAAATTAAGATATTACATTTTTTTTTCTACAATTTCATTTTTTTACATACTGTCACCAGTGCAGTACAGCATCATCATATAACTGGTGTGGTGGTGATTAGGGACACTGGCTGGTGACAGTATGTAAAAAAACAATTTTTTTTTTTACTATTCTCTTTTATTTCTTTTTTATTTCTTTTTTTCTTTTTTACGATTTTTTTTTTTTTACGATTTATGTTTTAACATACCATAGTAACACTGTACCACTCTAGGGAGGTGATCAGGATTTTTTTTTTACACATTGATTGCTTTACCAGTGAATTTCAAACCAACCCCCCCCCCCTCCCGAGACGGATGTGAATTTGGCGATCGAAACCCCCCCGCCAACCGCGGGAGATGGATGGGAATGTGGCGATTGACCCCCCCCCACGCAGAAGGTGGATGGGATACAGGGCATTACCTTTGGAGTCAGGGGGAATGAAGAGCCGGGCCATTGATTCAGGAACAGGAACAGGAAGTGTTGGCCTAAGAGTGCTAAGACTCCCTGGCCAATCGAGTCACAGGAACTGCTTTTTGTTAATTCGCTATTGTCACACAACTGGATGGGCTCGGGGTGCAGTGCTCTACGCCCCGAGCCCACCCTTTTTTAAGCCAATTAGAGCCTCAGGCTCTAATCACGTGCTTCAAAAAAACAAAAAAAACGCAGTTGGAATTAATGCGTCCAGCACCCTGCATGTAAATTAAGGGTCGGGTGGCATAGATTAGGGGGGCTGTGCCCCATATGGACGGGCCGCCACTGGTTTACTGTTTATTGAGGATTTTTATTTTTTAATGGACTATAAGGCATGAGAGGTTGCCCAAAGTCTGCCTTGTTTACAGCCTGATTTCATATATAGCGTCCAAAATTTGGCAGTAGGTACTGGTTTTAAAGATGGATTTAAATACATGTCACTCTACCACTGATTGGTGCAGAAGTTTTGCAAGGTTAGTGAGTAGTATCAACTATATTAAACATGGTTCTATTTTAGGCTCCTAAAACAGGGCACAGATTGGCTGAACAATGTGGAGGATATATTGTCAAAGTAGTTGTACTTTAATTTAGTGTTCATGGTAGTCTTTGCAATGCACATGTCAGCAAATATTGCCTCTCAGCTAAAGTCACAATGTCTGAGCCAAATGATTTATAAAACTTCACAAACAATATAACAGTATAGCACTTGCAGCCTGAGTAATGGCTTTAGAGTTATGCTATACTGGATACATATGCATGTGCAAGCCAAGTAAATGAATGGAAATGAAATGTGACAGCCTAGAGCTTCAGCTCAGTCAGTTGTTGGGCAAATAGCCTCTGGCTCATGTGGAAAATTCTGCGAAGAACAGTACCCACTCTACCTCAACAAAACTTTGAATAGAGAGCCATGGAAGCAGAGATGGCTATCACTTTTAATGAGGATAATGATACCCTTGTTACTGGTATTTAAGCTCATGATGAAGTTTTTTAGGCTCAGCAGAACTGTAAATTTTAATCTGATTTTAATGCTCCAGCAACTGAAAGATGGTGCGTATATCAGCGCTTTCATGTAAAATATTTAACATCCACTTTAGAAGATATTGACTCATTTTGTCTTCCTTCTGTGTTTCAGAATGACTCTAATTGTTCAGGAGCAGTGTAAAGTGATCAATGTTGCAGAAACAAGTACTTTTGTAGAATTTAAAACTATGGGTACTTAGGAAGTGATTTAATGATTAGAATGTGGCTAAAGTGCTGTGGGTTCCTACGGCTACAATAAGGAACTAGAATGAGAGTAATAATAATAGTGTTATAATTTATAGTGCATTTCTCCTTAGGGATCCAAAGACCTTTATAAAACATGTTAAAAAAGTGAAAAAGTAATGGCTAATCAGCCCTATAGACTTGAATGAACAAGTGTTTTTAGGCACTTTTTAATATGCCCAGCAATGGATCCTTACAGAAGACGAATTAAGGGAGTCCTGAAGTGTTAGATTTACGTGTGAGAAGGCCACTAAAATTATGTGGAAAGAATAAGTAAAGTACATTTCTATAAAGAACACTACCAGGATTTTGGCAGCACAATTAAAATTCATTCACTCTACTTTTTAAAAGACAGGGAAACCTTCCTTCAAAATTCCCTTACACTTTTGCCCCAAACCCCCTAAGCAGGTGTTGTCGCCACCCACCAAATTGTCCTACTTACCTAGTTCTCCCTCTGAGGCCTGTGCTATTGTAACTATTCCTCCACCAGCTTCTTGGCCTTATGTCCATACAAGTACAGTTTGGCCCTATAGTTTTTTATGGGACTGGGAGATACAAAAGTAATTATTTTGCATCTCGGCTCAGCAAATCAACTTTGGCAAAAAAGTGTTTGGAAGTGTAATTATCTCTACTGAATCTTGCTCACAGAACGTAAAAGCCTTTGAAGCCTCATTTAAAGTTCTCTTCCACTGGTACTTCGATCCAGCTTGTGTAGTCAAATTTGTATCTCATTATTCCTCAGCCTGTTTCTATGGCTGTGGGGAAGTTGGCACACACCTCCTTATCTGGTGGTTCTGCCCCTTCATTAAAAAGTATTGGGTGAAAGTATTTGAGATGCTGTTGACACGGTTTGGAAAAGCCCTTTCTCCTGATCGTACTATAGCTCTCAAAAACCCTGTGAAAATGTATGAGGTCACATTTTAAGTTACTCTTGCAGATTACCACGGCTACTAAGCAAACAGTCGCAAAGGCATGGAAAACTCCAAACCTTTGTCTAGCAGAGACCAAGAATAAAACAGATCATAATTAATGGTTCATGATTCAAATACCGGTACTTAAAGTGATATTGAAGGTGCAATTTTTTTTCTTAATTAAAATAACAAACATGTCATACTTGCCTGCTCTGTGTAATGGTTTTGCACAGAGCAACCTTGAGCCTCCTCTTTTTGGGTCCCTCACCAGTGCTCCTCCCCTCCAGCGAGTGCCCCCATAAGAAGATACTTCCCATGGGGGGACTCGTATGGGCTCGCTCCCGAGCCGGGCTTTTTGTGTCTATTCAAACACACAGCCCGGGTCCAGCCCCACCCCCCACCTCTGCTCACAGGTTTTGACTGACAGCAGCAGGAGCCAATGGTTATGGTGTCCATGGATTACTTTTCTGTACGTCTGCATATATGGATCCTAATTAATGGCAGGGGCTGTGCATTCATGATCTGGCTGCTGAATCACATTTCTGATGATTTGGTATATTCGTTGAAGGGAAAATGTCTCCTGGTTTTCACACTTTCTATTCCATAATCACCAATAGCTATCTTCATTAGGTTTCTGTGTGGCAGCACTTAGAACTGCTAAAATCTTCCACTTTATGATTCAGATTGTCCAGACAGAAATAGACTTGTAATTTCTACTATTTAGGCTACATTTTGGGATTCAAGAAGGGATCATCTATCACTGCATGCACAGGGATATACAAATACTGGGTTTCAAATTCATGAAGTCATTAAAATGTTATTGCTAAGGCTGGCCATACGTTATAAAATGTTATTTTTCAATTTTCTTTATATTTATTTTCAACTATGTAGTGTCTTATTGCATACAAATGGAAAGTGTTTAGGTTTAACCTCATGGTTTTGGTAAATTGTAAAACAAAATTGTATAAAGTATGGTCAGCCTAAGGAATGAAAAACATTCAGCAAAGTATTTAATTCACAAAAAATACATTCTCTGTATTTGATGGGTCTCTGGAATCAAATTGCCAATTGGATTCTTCTTTTTCTAACACTCCCTTAGGACTATGAACAAAAGAAGTTGGACTTGTGAAAGTGGGTTAAATATGTGATCAGTTCATCTATCCTAAAATTCTGCCATTGGCTGAGAGTGCCGATCGAGAGCTGGTCTGCTGCTGGTTTTCCAGCAGGCTCATCCAACAGAAGCCGGCCGACACACACACACACACACACACACATGGGCTAGGCTCAGGTTTTTTTTCTCAAAGCTTCATTGAACAAGCTGAAGTTAAAAGCTGATTGGCTACCATGCACAGCTGCACTGGGTTTTGCACTCTTCAGTTTTAGTAATCCTCAGTGGCATATAATATTACAAATTGTGGCTTTCAACCAGAGCCGGAATAAAAAAGCTCCCTTATGCCGCGTACACACGATCGTTTTTAATGTCCTTGAAAAAAACTACATTTTTCTCTACGTGATTTTTCGTGTTTCCTCTCAAGCCTGCCTTGCCTACACACTATCGTGGAAAAAAATGTTCGAGTAAAGCGCGATGACGTACAACGGCACTATAAAGGGGAAGTTCCATTCGGATGGCGCCACCCTTCATGTTAGTAAAGTTTGTTGAGAGATGATTCACGCTTTTCAGCCTCGTGCTTTTCAGTCCGTTACAGCGTGACGAATGTGCTATCTCCATTACGAACGCTAGTTTTACCAGAACGAGCACTCCCATCTCATACTTGATTCTGAGCATGCACATTTTTTTCACGTCGTTAAAGCCCACACACGGCCGTTTTTCATGATGAGAAAAACGACGATGTAAAAAACGACGTGAATAATTAGAGCATGTTCCAATTTTTCTCGTCGTGATTCTCTGCGTTTTTCTCGTCGGGAAAACTGCTGGAAAGCCCACACACGATAATTTTTAATGACCATTTTAAAAAATGACATTTTCTCGACATTAAAAACGGTCATGTGTACGCGGCATTAGGCCTCTTGCACACTGCAGCTTGAAAAAGCTCAGTACAGATTTTTATTTTTTTACTGAGCTAAAATACAGCCCATTAATTGCAATGTGTTTAGGCACACAGGCACAAAAAAAAGCGCTGTGTATTGTTCAGTAAAAAAAAAATAAAAAAAAATAGACAAATCTGCATTTTTGGTTAGTAACTAACGTCTCATGCGCGTAAATATGCGCAAATACGCACAAATGCATGGAAGTGGGCGCTAATGTCTACTTGCATATTGTACAGAACAAAAACACGAGAATAAATTTGCGTGAAAATGCGCAAAAATTCATAACAAAAACACTCCTGAATAGGTCTGAAAAATTTGATTGCTCAAACAGGAGTATCATGTGCAAGAGGCCTTATTCTGTAATCTCATTTTCCAAAAAGTTAGATTTAAAGTACAACTAAAGGCAGAATATTTTTTTTTTGGATAGAATGAAGAATATGGATTAGAACACTCGTCAGATTTTATTGCTGTCTGTGCTCCCGTTAAGAAGATTCACCCTCTCTATTTGTCCTGTTTACCATTATCATTGAAAGTATAGGAACGTCCCAAATTTTGGGTTGTCCTCAGAAAAGTACTAGAGGGGAAATCTTCCAATGGGTACACAAGTTCTGGTGACCTGGGGGTCCCCAAGGAACTCTCTTTAATTTGCAGGGATTTCCTCTCAATACCTGTTTGGCTATGGGACAGGAAGTGAAGGGAGATCTCTGCAATGGGACACAGATGGCGAAAAAAAAAAAAAAATCTGACACCCTTTTTTACTCTATCCAAAATGTGAAAAATAATTTTGCCTATAATTCTACTTTAAGAAACATTAGATTAGCTCCAACTATTACTGACAACTTTCTCTCTGATCCTAATTGACTAAACACTGTTATCAAAGAAATATGGGTGACCATATTTCATAATGAACACGTCTAAAATGACTGAGCTTTCTATAAGCCATTATTATAAATTACAGTAAAAAACAGCATTTAATAGCTGATTTCTTGAGTAATTGTACACTACAAATCATAAATTTTGCTTTTGAAAGCTGGTTGACGTTAAACTATTTCATGCCTTTATGAATATAACGGCACGATTTACTGGAAACAGCACCTGGATTGGCTCCCCCAACCCCTCGGGTGAGGACATTGTAATACTTATGCAGGATTTTGGGATTGCTGAAAAAAAATTATAAAACAAAAAACAAGTGTTGGTGATTTATGCTGTTTGTAGATATCATGTCATATTTACTTATGGGTAGTTTTGCAGTACTGAAAAAACGCACTGGAGATGGCATGTTCCAGATGGAAACATCATCGAATCTCAAGTCTGAAACAAAAGACTTGGCAGTTCATAAGTAGCACCCCTGCTGGGAGCAGGTGTCTCCAGCTTGACAAGCTTGTGTTTTATTCATGCTTTCTTGCAGTGTACTTTTGGTTGTTACTTGGTCACGAAGGTCTGAGGCTGAACTAAGACATTTTGCAAAGAGCTGGAGGTGCAGAACAATGACATGCGAAACCAATTACTTGTTTACTGTTGTCACAATAATTTCAGAACCCACTTTGACTGGAGCCACGCAGGCTATGCTAGTTTTCTTTTCAAGAACAATACAGGATCAAGTGCTAATGCGCAATATAAAGACGTGTTTTTTACTTTAAAATAATGTGCATATGGTTAGCAAAGCATAATCAAGTCTCAGGCTGCTGTGAATGTGAAGTAGACTCAGTGACAGCTTTTTTCTTTTTTAAATCCAAGACGCATACTTCTTCTAGAGGAGGCTTTAATTACATTAATTATATTAGTCTTTCTAACCAATGCAATACATCAGAAATCCGAGTCATATATTAGAACTGACTTGCTCGTAAAAACAAATGAGTTTTAAAGTTGTATTATTAAGATACCTGCCTTTTTCTGTGGCCTTGCAAGGAGACACGGTACCGGCAGACACCAAAGGGTTGAAGGTTGCAGGAAACAGGTAATAAATTTCTTGTAGTGCACTCTATGGAGGCTGCTATTAATTTACGTACTAGCAGTGTGATGACATGGACGGAGATGTGTTCAACTAAAATTAGAAATTCAATATGTATGCTAAACCAAAATGCCTGCAGTAATTAAATACTTTGATGAAGTCATATATTATGTTCACTGACCAAGCTTCTGGTTTGTGTGTTAACTACTTTGTGATTTATTTCAAACCAAGGAACAAGAAACAATTAAGTTGTGTGACCTATGGTAACCAGTACAATATTAGTGTAAAGCGGTACTAAAGTGTTACTAAACCCACAACAGTAAAATCAGTCTGCATATGCAGTAAAGCATGCTTGTTATACTCGCTGTGGAACCTAAGGGGCATAGGTGTGCGCACAGGGTGTGCCTGGGCACACGTTAATCAACCCATGCTGTCTCCCGAGATCTGCTCTGAAATATTGCATCTAAGGAGTGTGTAGCCCTCGCTGCCTGCCAGAGCCACTCAGTGTGTGAAACTGTCAGATACAGTAATTACTTGCAGGGAGAGAGACCAGATTTCAAAACTCAGCGGTGATGTCGGGGGTGGGTGAGATCGAACAGCTATCAAACACCAGCCAATGGGATGGGGTCTGGGCAGGTCGCTACATTTATGTGGCTCTGCCCCCTTTCTTAAGCAGCTCAATCATTGGCTGTTTTTTGATAGCTGTTCAGTCCCGCCCACCCTCGACATTACTGCTGAGTTGTGACAGCTGGTCTCTCTCCCTGCAAGCAGTTACCCTACCTGACAGTTTCACACACTGAGCGGCTCTGGCAAGCCCCACTATCTGCTGCATTTGAAACTGTCCCTCTCCCCTGTCAGTGTCCATGAGTGCTGCCAATCAGTGCCCATCAGTGCTGCCTATCAATGCCAATCAGTGCCCATCAGTTCCGCTAATCAGGGCCACTCAGTGCAGCCTATCAGTGCTGCCTATCAGTGCCCATCAGGGCTGCCTATCAGTGCTGACAATTAGTTCCTATCAGTGCTGACAATCTGTGCCCATCAGTGCTGCCAGTCAGTGCCGCCTATTAGTGCCCATCAGTGTTGCCCATCAGTGCTGCCTATCAGTGCCGAACAGTAGGGATGAGCTTCGAGTTCCAATCAAACTCATGTTTGACTCGAACATTGCCTGTTCACCCGTTCGCCGAACAGCAAACAATTTGGGGTGTTCGCGGCAAATTCGAAAAGTCTATGGGAGAAATCTAAAGTGCTAATTTTAAAGGCTTATATGCAAGTTATTGTCATAAAAAGTGTTTGGCGACCCGGGTCCTGCCCCAGGGGACATGTATCAATGCAAAAAAAAGTTTTCAAAACGGCCGTTTTTCCGGGAGCAGTGATTTTGATAATGCTTAAAGTGAAACAATAAAAGTGAAATATTCCTTTAAATTTCGTACCTAGGGTGTGTGTATAGTATGCCTGTAAAGTTGCGCTTGTTTCCTGTGCTTAGAACTGTCCCTGCACAAAGTATCACTTCTGAAGGAAAAAAAGTCATTTAAAATTCACTCACGGCTATAATGAATTGTCGGCTCCCGGCAATATAGAGAAAAGTAATTGATAAAAATTAAAAAAAAATGCGTGGGGGTCCCCCCAAATTCAATTACCAGGCCCTTCAGGTCTGGTATGGATTTTAAGGGGAACTCCACCCCAAAGAAAAAAAAATGGCGCGGAGTTCCCCCAAAAATCCATACCAGACCCTTTATCCCAGCACACAACCTGGCAGGCCGCAGGAAAAGAGGGGGGGATGAGAGAGTGCCCCCCCTCCTGAACCGTACCAGGCCACATGCCCTCAACATGGGGAGGATGTCCCCATGTTGATGGGTCAAGGGCCTCATCCCCACAACCCTTGCCCGGTGGTTGTGGGGGTCTGCGGGCGGGGGGCTTATCGGAATCTGGAAGACCCCTTTAACAAAGGGGACCCCCAGATCCCGCCCCCCTATGTGAATTGGTAATGGGGTACATTGTACCCCTACCATTTCACATTGAAAGTGTAACAAATTGTAAAAAAAAACACAGACACCGTTGGGAGAGTTCCTGATGGGGAACTTCCTCCGCAGTGCAATAAATGAATAGACCCACCCCTTCTAAAGTTCCCCATCAGGTCCGCTCAGCCAATGACGTAGGTGTAAGGCTAAGCGGACCAGATGCGGAATGTGAGAAGGGGTGGGTCTGTTCATTTATTACGCTGCGGAAGAAGTTCCCCATCAGGTCCGCTCAGCCAATGACGTGGGCGGGGTCTGACATACGAGGGGGCGGACCTGATGGGGAACTTCCTCCGCAGTGTAATAAATGAATAGACCCGCTCAGGCTCAGCCAATGACGTTTCGTGTGGACAGCGCTGGAAATCGGATCACCGCGGGACACTGGATTTCATCGCTGGAATGTTTTTGTTTTTTTTTGTTTTTTGTTTTTTAATAAAGGACTTTCCCAACGGTGTCTGTTTTTTTTTACAATTTCTTACACTTTCTTTGTGAAATGGTAGGGGTACAATGTACCCCATTACCAATTCACATAGGGGGGGCGGGATCTGGGGGTCCCCTTTGTTAAAGGGGTCTTCCAGATTCCGATAAGCCCCCTGCCCGCAGACCCTCACAACCACTGGGCAGGGGTTGTGGGGATGAGGCCCTTGACATCCTCCCCATGTTGAGGGCATGTGGCCTGGTACGGTTCAGGGGGGCGTTCTCGCGTCCCCCCCTCTTTTCCTGCGGCCTGCCAGGTTGCGTGCTCGGATAAAGGGTCTGGTATGGATTTTTGGGGGAACTCCACACCATTTAAAAAAAAAATTGGGGTGGAATTCACCTTAAAATCCATACCAGACCTGAATGGCCTGGTATGGATATTTGGGGGAACCCCGCGCATTTTTCTTTTTTCATTTGTGACAGGGTTCCCCTTAATATCCATACCAGACCTGAAGGGCCTGGTAATTGAATTTGGGGGACCCCCATGCATTTTTTTTTTTTTTACCAATGACTTTTCTATGTATTGTTAGGAGCTGACAATTCATTACAGCCGAGAGTGAGTTTTAAATGACTTTTTTTCCTTCAGAAATGACACTTTGTGCAGGGACAGTTCTAAGCACGGGAAACAAGCGCGACTTTCCAGGCATACTATACACCCCCCGGGTACGAAATTTAAAGGAATATTTCACTTTTATTGTTTCACTTTAAGCATTATTAAAATCACTGCTCCCGAAAAAACGTTAGTTTTTAAAACTTTTTTTGCATTGATACGTGTCCCCTGGGGCAGGACCCGGGTCCCCAAACACTTTTTAGGACAATAACTTGCATATTAGCCTTTATAATTAGCACTTTTGATTTCGAACGTTCGAGTCCATTGTATTTAATAGGGTTCTAAAGTTTGCGCAAACTTTCTGTCCGTTCGCAGGTTCTGGTGCGAACCAAACAGGGGGGTGTTCGGCTCATCCCTACCGAACAGTGCTGCCAGTCAGTGGAGCCAATCGGTGACGCTAATTAGTACCACCTAGGTGCCCATCAGTGCTGCCAATTACTGCCCGTCAATGCTGCCAATTAGTGCTGCCAATCAGTGCAGCCTATCAATGCCAATCAATGCTGCCTATCAGTGCCCATCAGTGCTGCCAGTCAGTGCCGCCTATCAGTACCAATCAGTACCACCTATCACTGCCCATCAGTGCTGCCAATTACTGCCCATCAACGCGGCCAATCAGTGCTGACAATCAGTGCTGACAATCAGTGGCCATCAGTGCTGCCCATCAATGCTGCCTATCAGTTCTGCCAGTCAGTGCCGCCTATCAGTGCCAATCAGTGCCGCTAATCAGTGCCACCTATCACTGCCCATCAGTGCTGCCAATTAGTGCCACACCAACGCTGCCAATCAGGGCTGCCAATCAGTGCAACCTATCAGTGCCCATCAGTGCTGCCAATCAGTGCCCAGTACACATGTCAAATCGCATGTCAAATCTGCGATATTTTCCGCAAATTGCCGGCAATGGCACCGTCCTAATCGGTGCGACGCTGCATCTGCGGCGCTGCACCGTTTTCAAAAAGTAGTTTCTGTACTACTTTTTTCAATTTCAGCCGCGATTTACATTGACATCTGTTTCAGATGTCTTTGAAATCGTGGCTAAAATCGGGACTGCCAGCGGGAGTGAAATCGTGCGAGTTAAGCTGAACTCGCAGGCTTCACTCCCACAGCCCCAGTGTGAACGTGGGCATAGAGCTTTTTTTTGGTGGTATTTGATCTCCTCTATGGTTTTTATTTTTTGCGCTATAAACAAAAAAGAGCGAGAATTTTGAAAACAAACAAAACAATATTTTCTACTTTCTGCTATAAAACATCCAATAAAAAATCGAATTTCTTCATCAATTTAGGCCAATATGTATTCTGCTACATATTTTTGGTAAAAAAAATCCCAATAAGCGTATATTGATGGTTTGTGCAAAAGTTATAGCGGCTACAATTTATGGGATTATTTTATTTCTTTTTATGTTTAATTGTTTTACTAGTAATGGTGTGGCCATGTGTCCTCTTCAGGGACCTTAGAGTAAACAGTTTTTTCCAGTTATTGGAGTCACTGGAGATATATTTTGTACATTGTAAGCATACTCCCCATTATGCGCCTCTTCTCCAGAGTAAATAACTGTAATCTATTTAATCGATCTTCATAGTTGAGGTCCTCCACCCCCCTTATTAGTTTTGTTGCCCTTCACTTAACTCTTTCTACTTCAACAACTTCTTTCCTGAGGATTGGTGTTTTGTAAAGGGGAGGAATTATTGATTTATCTCTGGAATGTATGTCCTTTTTAACCACTTAAGCCCCGGACCATTTGGTAGCTAGAGGACCAGAGGTGATTTCAGAATTTTGCACTGCGCTGCTTTAACTGTAAATTGTGCGGACATGCAATGTTGTACCCAAACGAAATTTGCGTCCTTTTCTTCCCACAAATAGAGCTTTATTTTAATGGTATTTGATTGCCTCTGCGATTTTTATTTTTTGCGATATAAACGGAAAAAGACCGAAAATTGTGAAAAAAAAATGATATTTTCTACTTTTTGTTACAAGATAAATCGAATAAACTCAATTTTAGTCATACATTTAGGCCAAAATGTATTCAGCCACATGTCTTTAGTAAAAAAAATGTCAATAAGCGTATATTTATTGGTTTGCGCAAAAGTTATAGCGTTTACAAACTAGGGTACATTTTCTGGAATTTACACAGCTTTAAATTTATGACTGCCTATCTCATTTCTTGAGGTGCTAAAATGGCAGGGCAGTACAAAACCCCCCCAAATGACCCCATTTTGGAAAGTAGACACCCCAAGGAAATTGCTGAGAGGCATGTTGAGCCCATTGAATATTTTTTTTTGTCCCAAGTGATTGAATAATGACAAAAAAAATAAAAAAATTACAAAAAGTTGTCACTAAATGATATATTGCTCACACATGCCATGGGCATTTGTGAAATTACACCCCAAAATACATTCTGCTGCTTCTCCTGAGTACGGGGATACCACATGTGTGGGACTTTTTGGGAGCCTAGCCACGTACGGGACCCCAAAAACCAAGCACCGCCTTCAAGGTTTCTAAGGGCATAAATTTTTGATTTCACTCCTCACTACCTATCACTACCTATCACAGTTTTGAAGGCCATAAAATGCCAAGATGGCACAAACCCCCCCCCCAAATGACCCCATTTTGGAAAGTAGACACCCCAAGCTATTTACTGAGAGGCATGTTCAGTCCATGGAATATTTTATATTTTGCCACAAGTTGCGGGAATATGACAAACTTTTTTTTTTTGCACAAAGTTGTCACTAAATGATATATTGCTCACACATGCCATGGGCATATGTGAAATTACACCCCAAAATACATTCTGCTGCTTCTCCTGAGTACGGGGATACCACATGTGTGGGACTTTTTGGGAGCCTAGCCGCGTACGGGACCCCAAAAACTAAGCACCGCCTTCAAGGTTTCTAAGGGCATAAATTTTTGATTTCACTCCTCACTACCTATCACTACCTATCACAGTTTTGAAGGCCATAAAATGCCAAGATGGCACAAAACCCCCCCAAATTATCCCATTTTGGAAATTAGACACCCCAAGCTATTTGTTGAGAGGCATGTTGAGCCCATTGAATATTTTTTTTTTTTGTCCCAAATGATTGAATAATGACAAAAAGAAAAAAAAAATGTACAAAAAGTTGTCACTAAATGATATATTGCTCAAACATGCCATGGTTATATGTGGAATTGCACACCAAAATACATTTTGCTGCTTCTCCTGAGTACGGGGATACCACATGTGTGGGACTTTTTGAGAGCCTAGCCGCGTACGGGGCCCTGAAAACCAAGCACCGCCTTCAGGATTTCTAAGGGCGTAAATTTTTGATTTCACTCCTCACTACCTATTACAGTTTTGAAGGCCATAAAATGCCAAAATAGCACAAAACCCCCCCAAATGACCCCATTTTGGAAAGTAGACACCCCAAGCTATTTACTGAGAGGCATGTTCAGTCCATGGAATATTTTATATTTTGCCACAAGTTGCGGGAATATGACAAACTTTTTTTTTTTGCACAAAGTTGTCACTAAATGATATATTGCTCAAACATGCCATGGTTATATGTGGAATTGCACACCAAAATACATTTTGCTGCTTCTCCTGAGTACGGGGATACCACATGTGTGGGACTTTTTGAGAGCCTAGCCGCGTACGGGGCCCTGAAAACCAAGCACCGCCTTCAGGATTTCTAAGGGCACAAATTTTTGATTTCACTCCTCACTACCTATCACAGTTTTGAAGGCCATAAAATGCCAAGATAGCCCAAAACCCCCACAAATGACCCCATTTTGGAAAGTAGACACCCCAAGCTATTTGCTGAGAGGCATGGTGAGTATTTTACAGCTCTCATTTGTTTTTGAAAATGAAGAAAGACTTTTTTTTTTCTTTTTTCAATTTTCAAAACTTTGTGACAAAAAGCGAGATCTGCAAAATACTCAACATACCTCTCAGCAAATAGCTTGGGGTGTCTACTTTCCAAAATGGGGTCCTTTGGGGGGGGGGGGGTTTGTGCCATCTGGGCATTCCATGGCCTCCGAAACTGTGATAGGCAGTGAGGAGTGAAATCAAAAATTTACACCCATAGAAATCCTGAAGGCGGTGCTTGGTTTTCGGGGTCCTGTACGCGGCTGGGCTCCCAAAAAGTCTCACACATATGGTATCCCCGTACTCAGAAGAAGAAACAGAATGTATTTTGGGGTGCAATTCCACATATAACCATATCATGTTTGAGCAATATATAATTTAGTGACAACTTTTTGTACATTTTTTATTTCTTTTTTTCTTTTTGTCATTATTCAATCACTTGGGACAAAAAAAATATATATATTCAATGGGCTCAACATGCCTCTCAGCAAATAGCTTGAGGTGTCTACTTTCCAAAATTGGGTCATTTGAGGGGGTTTTGAACTGTCCTGGCATTTTATGCACAACATTAGGAAGCTTATGTCACACATCATCCACTCTTCTAACCACTTGAAGACAAAGCCCTTTCTGACACTTTTTGTTTACATGAAAAAAAAAAAAATTTTGCAAGAAAATTATGTTGAACCCCCAAACATTATATATTTTTTTAAAGCAAAGGCCCTACAGATTAAAATAGTGGGTGTTGCATTTTTTTTTTCCACACAGTATTTGCGCAGCGATTTTTCAAACACATTTTTTTGGGGAAAAACACACTTTTTTTATTTTTAATGCACTAAAAACACTATATTGCCCAAATGTTTGATGAAATAAAAAAGATGATCTTAGGCCGAGTACATGGATACCAAACATGACATGCTTTAAAGTTGCGCACAAACGCGCAGCGGCGACAAACACTACATTCATTTTTAAAAGCATTTAAAAGCCTTTACAGGTTACCACGTTAGATTTACAGAGGAGGTCTACTGCTAAAATTACTGCCCTCGATCTGACCTTCACGGTGATACCTCACATGCATGATGCAATTGCTGTTTACATATGACGCTAGACCGACGCTTGCGTTCGCCTTTGCGCAAGAGCAGGGGGGGACAGCGGTGCTTTTTTTTTTTTTATTATTATTTATTTTGCTTTTTTATTTTATTTTTAAACTGTTCCTTCCATATTTTTTTTTTTTTACCATTTTTATTGTTATCTCAGGGAATGTAAATATCCCCTATGATAGCAATAAGTAGTGACAGGTATTCTTTTTTTGAAAAAAATTGGGGGGTTAGACCCTAGATCTTTCCTCTACCCTCAAAGCATCTGACCACACCAAGATCGGTGTGATAAAATGCTTTCCCAATTTCCCAATGGCGCTGTTTATATCGGGGGGGGGAATTCCCTCCCACTGCTTGTAAAAGCAGTCTAGAGGCTAATTATCTGCTAGAATTGCTTTTACATGAAAGCCGGCCACTGGCTGAAAAGAATTATACCAAGATGATACCTAAACCCGCAGGCATCATTCTGGTATAAACATTCAAAGTCCAGCAACATACCAGTACGTTGCTGGTCCTTGTTGGACATGTATTGTAATCTTTTTTTTCATGCAGCCTGTTGGCTGAACGAAAAAAAGAGATTGATCGGTGGGTATGCCCACCATTAGAATACCTCCCTTCATCCACCCACTTCTAATGATGGGCATATATGCCGAAGCATGGGGGCATCCTCCCGCAAAAAAGTTATGCCGCATACACACGGTCGGACTTTTCCACGGGCAAGCCTTCGTCGGAATTTCGACCGTATGTACGCGGCATAAAATGTTATGCCGCGTACACACGGTCGGACTTTTCCACAGGCAAGCCTCCGTCGGAATTTCGACCGTATATACGTGGCATTAGGAGCAAAATCACTCCTCCGCCCCTTCTGCCCCCATGCTTCGGCATATATGCTCTTTTTTTTAACTGTGGTGGTGAAATCACCTCCTACAGCGTTGGAATCACGGCTTTATGTATCGTGGGAGCAAACGCTGTTGCTGTCAAGATAAATAAATCCGCGATGCATCTGAATGGCGTACCTGCTAAGCAAATGATGGTTAACATTAAAACAAAGTAACATTACAGTACAGCAGTAAGACCTTACCATACCATACCTGCAAAGCAAATACCAAAACAAAACCTAGTAAAAAATAAAACATTTTTTTAACGCAACCTGTGCCTAAAATATATATATGCCGAAGCATGGGGGCATCCTCCCGCAAAAAAGTTATGCCGCGTACACACGGTCGGACTTTTCCACGGGCAAGCCTCCGTCGGAATTTCGACCGTATATACGCGGCATTAGGAGCAAAATCGCTCCTCCGCCCCTGCTGCCCCCATGCTTCGGCATATATGCTCTTTTTTTAACTGTGGTGGTGAAATCCCCTCCTACAGCATTGGAGTCACGGCTTTATGTATCGTGGGAGCAAACGCTGTTGCTGTCAAGATAAATAAATCCGCGATGCAACTGAATGGCGTACCTGCTAAGCAAATGATAGTTAACATTAAAACAAAGTAACATTACAGTACAACAGTAAGACCATACCATACCTGCAAAGCAAATACCAAAACAAAACCTAGTAAAAAAATAAATAAAAATTTAACGCAACCTGTGCCTAAAATATATATATGCCGAAGCATGGGGGCATCCTCCCGCAAAAAAGTTATGCCGCGTACACACGGTCGGACTTTTCCACGGGCAAGCCTCCGTCGGAATTTCGACCGTATATACGCGGCATTAGGAGCAAAATCGCTCCTCCGCCCCTGCTGCCCCCATGCTTTGGCATATATGCTCTTTTTTTTTAACTGTGGTGGTGAAATCACCTCCTACAGCGTTGGAGTCACGGCTTTATGTATCGTGGGAGCAAACGCTGTTGCTGTCAAGATAAATAGATCCGCGCTGCAACTGAATGGCGTACCTGAAAACAAAAAATTACATACCTGAAAAGCAAGCATTATAAAACATTGCAGAATAGAATACAGTAAAAAAGAGCAGAACAATAGAGGAGAAAATAGAGAGAGAGAGAACAATAAAACAACAAATATTTTTGTTTTTTTTATTTTATATTTTTTTTGTGTTTTGTTTTTTACGTTTTTTTTTTCTTTTTTACACTTTTTTTTGTAACTTTAACAACTGTAATGGTTCGGGTCTCTCAAAATGTAATGGCATCTTGGGAGACCCTGTGTAAGTGTGTCCTAGTCTGTGAAATGCTGTACCCTACGCTAAAACTTCACTTTTGAGTGGTAGCGTTCAAAACATTCACCAAGGCAAGGACCAGGTTTGTCAGGACAGAGTGGACAAAAAACACGGGTGTCACGCCTAAATCCGCGCTTGCTACAGACACGACATCTTTTTTGGGGGGTTCGTTGGGTAGGGGTACTCTCGAGGGCATACGGATAATGCCTCTCATGCAGCCGGCTTACTGCATTTGGTTGGGGATGGTGAGGTTCAGAACCGCCTGGATACAGGAGTTCTGTGACTATCTCATTCTGGAATTTTAGAAGAGATAACGTCCCGCCTGAAGCTCTGTATAGCACATGAGCGTTCAGCAAAGCCAATTGGAATAAGGATAGAGACACTTTTTTGTACCAGCGTCTCGCCTTACGGTCAATTAGATACGGCGCCAACAACTGGTCGTTGAGGTCCACCCCTCCCATATTTTGGTTATATTCGTGGACACAGAGGGGTTTCTCCACAACACCAGTCACCGTACGAATATGGACTGTTGTGTCTGCATGAAGGGAGGTAAGAAGGAAAACATTCTTATTGTCCCTCCACTTCATAGCGAGCAAGTTATTACACTTCAAGCAGGCTCTCTCCCCCAGCCTAAGACGGGCATCTACAAGCCGCTGGGGAAAGCCCCGGCGATTAGGTCGCACGGTGCCACATGCTCCAATCTGATGATCAAACAAGTGACTAAACAGTGGCGCGCTCATGTAATAATTGTCCACATACAAGTGGTACCCCTTTCCGAATAAGGGTGACACCAAGTTCCACACTATCTTGCCAGCGCTCCCTATGTAATCCGGGCAGTTGACCGACTCAACCTGACTATCTTTTCCCTCATAAACCGTAAAGTTCAATACATAGCCTGTTGCCCTGTCACAGAACTTGTAGAGCTTGACCCCGTATCTGGCACGCTTGCTGGGAAGGTACTGCTTGAAAGACAAGCGGCCAGAAAATTTAATCAGGGACTCATCAAAGCAGACAACTTGATCGGGAATAAACAAGGCTGCAAAACGTTCGTTGAAGTGGTTTATGAGGGGCCGAATTTTATAGAGCCGGTCGTATTCAGGGTCCGCACGTGGATGACAAAGTTCATTGTCGTTGAAGTGCATGAACCGCAAAATCTGCTCGTATCGTGTCCTGGGCATGGAGGCAGAGAACACGGGCATGTGGTCAATTGGGTGCGTGGACCAATAAGCACGCAATGACGGGAATTTATGTGTGCCCATGTTGAGGGAAAGGCCCAGAAAGGTCTTAAAGTCGGAAACCGTAATTGGTTTCCAATCTTTGTCAATTTTAGGCAACTGGGGGTTAGCGGCGATTAATTGACCAGCATACAAATTACTCTGGTCCACAATAGATCTATAGAGATCTTCCGTGAAAAACAGCGAATAAAAATCAATTGGCATAAAATCAGCTGTTTCCACCTGAATACCGGGTTGGGCAGTGAATGGGGGAAGTACGGGTTCTGCAGAAGTGGTGGGGACCCAATCAGGATAGGCAAATTCTGCAGGAAGGGCACTATGGGCACTATGGGCCTGCCTTTGTCTTCTTGGTGGCAGCGGGACACTACTTGTGCTTGACACCTCGCCAGCTTGAACTGTACTTATGGGACTCGCCACGTCACCACGTGATACTGCAGTGCTGGATGTACGCCCAGGCTGTACTAGGCCGCTGGTGCTTGCCAATTCACCAGAAGGAATAGCGGCGCTAGTACTACTCTGCTCCATGATACGAGAGACCTGCGGTTCTTGCTCCTCAACAACCTCAGAAGATCGGGATCGGGTACGCCTGACCTTAGCAGGGACCTCAACTTCGTCGTCAGAGCTATCTGACGTGGGGCCGCTGACGTCACTGTCTTCTACGGGAAGATATTCTGAGCTTGAATCTGACAGATGCGTGACCTCCTCTTCACTATCTGTCATGCTCAGAATCTCGAAGGCCTCTTTACTAGTGTACCTTCATTTTGGGCTCTAAATTTAGGGGTACACTAGTAAGATTCACAGGTAAAAAAAGCACCTGACTGTCACCAAATGTATCAAACGCTACCAAAAAAACTGTTAGCGATCGCAGGGATCAGGACTGTCTCTGCGAACACTGCAGTTATGTGTGTTGTGTTTGGTAAGTGACAGTGATCGATCGATACTGCACTTGGGTGGGCTGGGCTGGGCTGGGCGGGGCGGAGGGGCTAAACGCAGGTGCTAGCAGGTATCTGGGCTGATCCCGCTAACACTGCGTTTTTGGGAACCCTAAACCGCTGGGGACGCTAGTATAGATCTGATCAGATACTATACCACTAAGGGAAGTGTATGCTTTGAGCGTGGGTGTTAGCATTACTGGCACTAACCTGACGCTGCCTGGGGCGACGCAGACCCTCTCTGGCGCTAAAACCTAATTGATATCACCCGCCGGGCGATCAGGGGGTTAAACCTTTATTGGGTTATATACGGCGGGTGCCCTGATGCTATAAAAAGCAAACTAACCAACCAGCGTCACCTGTAACCTTTATATGGTGATCACTGGTGAAAGGGTTAACTAGGGGCAATCAGGGGGTTAAAACCTTTATTAGGTTAAATATGGGGGTACACGACGCTATATAAAAACCTGACGGGTTACCTAAATAACTAAATAACTAACTGGGTAACCAGTGTCACCAGTGACGCTTATATGGTGATCACTGGTGAAAGGGTTAACTCTAGGGGCAATCAGGGGGATAAAATAATATATGGGGGTACCTGACGCTAATAAAAACCTGCGGCGAACCTAAAAATAATTAACTGGCTATCTAGGGCACCAGCGACAAGAAAAAAGCGATTGGAAAAACGATCGCTTAGTGACGCTGGCGTTAGGGGGTGAAAGGGTTACCTGGGGGGCGATCAAGGGGTTACACAGGCAGGGGAAGCTCTCTCATTCGCCGGGAGCGATCGAGAGGGGGTGGCCGGAATCGAACGGCCGTCCCCTCATGCTGGATCGCTCCCGAACACTTAACCACCGCTCACTGTACAGAACGGGGGTCCGATCGGACCCCCCAACTATACAAAGGCGATCACGTAGATATACGTGATTCTGCCTGTCGGTGCCATTCTGCCGACGTATAATTACAGTGGGCGGTCGTTAAGTGGTTAATGAATGATGAAATTTGTTCTATTAGGAACCCCCCTACAAATGCATACTTACCTACATCAAAAGGACACAGGTCTGCTGTTTGTTTACATCCAGTGCCGCAAATCTTTTCTGTCCCGACCATTCTTGCACATTAGTGCCCTGTAGGCTTCTATGGGATTGTCTCTGTTTGCCTCCCACCTTGGGACACAGCCCCATAGGAGTCCATGGGGTGCTGATGCGCAGGCTTTGCCAGGACATTGAAAACTTTTACTGCTGGATGTGAGTAATCTGTAAATATGGGAGGGCTAAGGTGGGTTAGGTTAGGTCAGAGGAAGGGGGCAAAAAGAATAAATGCACTTTATTTTAAAGTCCACTTATCCTGTAAAGAGCTATTCCAGATAAGTGAAATAATTCATTAACCACTTAAGACCCGGACCAATATGCAGCATAAGGACCAGGCCCCTTTTTGCGATTCGGCACTGCGCCGCTTTAACTGACAATTGCGCGGTCCTGCGACGTGGCTCCCAAACAAAATTGGCGTCCTTTTTTTCCCACAAATAGAGCTTTCTTTTGGTGGTATTTGATCACCTCTGCGGTTTTAATTTTTTGCGCTATAAACAAAAATAGAGCGACAATTTTGAAAAAAATTCAATATTTTTTACTTTTTGCTATAATAAATATCCCCAAAAAATATATAAAAAAACATTTTTTTCTTCAGTTTAGCCACTTGAGACCCGCGCTATAGACAAAAGACGTCTGCAGCGCGGCTCTCAAGTGCTGAGTGGACGTCCATGGACGTCCTGCTGTTTCTCTCCCCCTGCGCGCCGCCGAGGGCGCGCGGCGGGGGAACAGCTGTGCCCGCTGTGGTCACGTGATGCCGATGCGCGTGCCTGGCAGCCGCGATGTCTGCCAGGCACCCGCGATCGGCTGTGACAGAGGCAGGACGTGGATCTCTGTTTGTAAACATGGAGATCCATGTCCTGTCAGGGAGAGAGGATACCGATCCTGTGTCCCTTGTACATAGGGACACAGATCGGTCACCTCCCCCTGTCAGTCCCCTTCCCCACACAGTAAGAATCACAAATAGGGAACATAGTTAACCCCTTCCTCGCCCCCTAGTGTTAACCCCTTCCCTGCCAGTCACATTTATACAGTAATCAGTGCATTTTTATAGCACTGTTCGCTGTATAAATGTGAATGGTCCCAAAATAGTGTCAAAAGTGTCCGATATGTCCGCCGCAATATTGCAGGCCTGACAAAAATCGCAGATCGCCGCCATTACTAGTAAAAAAAAAAAATATAATAAAAATGTCATAATTCTATCCCCTATTTTGTAGGCGCTATAACTTTTTCGCAAACCAATCACTATTCGCTTATTGCAATTTTTTTTACCAAAAAAATATAGAAGAATACGTATCGGCCTAAACTGAGAAAAAAAATAGTTTTTAAAAAAAAAATTGGGATATTATTATAACAAAAAGTAATTTTTTTTCAAAATTTTCTGTCTTTTTTTTGTTTATAGCGCAAAAAATAAAAACCACAGAGGTGATCAAATACCACCAAAAGAAAGCTCTATTTGTGGGGAAAAAATTATAAAAATATCATTTGGGTACAGCGTTGTATGACCGCGCAATTGTCATTCAAAATGCGTCAGCACTGAAAGCTAAAAATTGGTCCGGGCACGAAGGAGGTTTAGTGCCCAGTTGTCAAGTGGTTAGGCCGATACGTATTCTTCTACATATTTTTGGTAAAAAAAATCGCAATAAGCGTTTATTGATTGGTTTGCGCAAAAGTTATAGCGTTTACAAAATAGGGGGTAGTTTTATGGCATTTTTATAATTTTTTTTTTACTAGTAATGGCGGTGATCAGTGATTTTTATCGTGACTGCGACATTATGGTGGACACATCGGACACTTTTGACACTATTTTGGGACCATTGTAATTTTTACAGCGACCAGTGCTATAAAAATGCACTGGTTACTGTAAAGATGACACTGGCAGTGAAGGGGTTAACCAGGAGGGGGCGCTGTAGGGTATAAGTGTGCCCTGATATGTGTTTCTTACTGTGGGGGGTGTGGCTTAGCGTGTGACGTCACTGATCGTCGGTCCCTATTACAGGGAACAGACGATCAGTGTCAGTCACACTAGGAAGCACGGGAGAGGTTTGCTTACACTTACCTCTCCCCGTTCTTCCTCTCTGTGACCCGATCGCGGGACACCAGCGGCGATCAGGTTCGCTGTTCCCGCGGGGACGGTCACGGAGAAGAGGACCGGGTCGCGAGCGCGCCGCCGGCTTAGCGCTCGCGACCCACGGCTGTGCACATTAAAGGGGACGTACCTGTACACCCATGTGCCCAGCCGTGCTGTCAAGGTCACCTGTGGCCAGGTGACAGATGCACACCGTAGGGGGACAGGAGTGCACCGCAAGGTAGTGAACCCTATGGCTGGCTTCTGCGGATAGGAAACTGGGTGGTTGTGGAAAGCGGGACCAGAGGAGCACAACCGGGATCCTAACGGAAGCTAGAGCCAAGATTCCCCAGGGCGCGGAGTCTAAGACCCAGCAGGTCTTCTCCAGAGCCTCTAGTGGTGAGGATGTTATGCTGCAGGCTGGGACCAGGTCGCGGCCCCTGGAGTTTCCTAGCTCACGCCCCGTAGTATAAGGGGAAAAGAGGGGAAGCAGCAGCACAAGATATGAGAGAAACGAATAACAAGCTGAAGGTCAGAGGCCACAAGCAGACAAGGATAACGAAAGAACGAGCCGAAGGTCAAGGGTCACGAGCAGACAGGGATAGTCGGGGACAAGCCAAATATGTAACAGAGAGACAGACGTAGCACACGGCAGGCAGGAACCCAAACACACAATGCCTAACAAACACGTTGATCAGCAAAGCAGGCTTGCAGTGCACAGGTTAATATAGTGTTCTGTGATAGGGCCTGGGGTGGAGTCAGGCTGGGAGGAGATTATAAAGGAAGCCAGGTGAAAAGGGTTTAGAGGGAAACTTCAGATGAAACTCCTTTAACAGACGAGGTGCAAAGACCTCAGATGCAGTGATCCAAGACCTCTCCTCAGGACCAAACCCTTTCCAATGAACGAGGTACTGAAGAACGCCTTTACAGAGTCGGGAGTCCAGAATTTGACTGATCTCGTACTCCTGATTATCCTCAGAGACAGGCGCCACGGTAGGGAGAGGACGAGAGAATTTATTGAGGACTAAAGGCTTTAGAAGAGCAACATGAAAGGAGTTAGTGATTTTAAGGCTCTTAGGAATCTGGAGTTTGAAACAAACCGGATTCAGTTTAGCAGTTACCGTGTATGGACCGATGAACCGTGGAGCAAACTTCAGAGAAGGAACTCGGAGCTTGATGTTCCTGGTAGAGAGCCAGACTTTGTCCCCTGGCTGAAGAGAAGGTGGTTTATGCCTGCGGCGGTCGGCAAAGCCTTTGAATTTTTCAGCAGCTGCCTGGAGGGAATCATGAACGTGACCCCAAACGGAATTGAGAGACTCCTGAACCGAAGCCAAAGCTGGAATGTCTGGAGAACAGATCATGGGAAGAGGAAGTTGAGGGTGTTTTCCATAAACTGTGAAAAAGGGTGTCTTCTGCGAACTGGTATTCACATGATTGTTATGGGAGAATTCTGCCCACGGGAGTAGAGAGGACCAATCGTCATGGTGAGAAGACACAAAGGTGCGAAGAAAGATCTCTAACTCCTGATTAACCCTCTCAGTCTGTCCATTGGATTGGGGATGGTAAGAAGAAGAAAAATCCAAGACAATATTGAGGGATTTGCAAAAGGCTCTCCAAAAACGAGACGTGAATTGGACTCCCCTGTCGGAAACAATATGAGAAGGGACCCCATGTAGGCGGAGAATTTCTCGAATGAAAATGGGAACCAAGGCAGGGGCAGAAGGAAGACCAGGAAGAGGAACAAAATGAGCCATCTTGGAGAACCGTTCGATTACCACCCAAATGACTGTATTATTCTCAGACAGTGGGAGGTCGGTGATAAAATCCATGGCAATATGGGCCCAGGGTTCCTTAGGAATGGGCAAGGGCATGAGGAGACCAGCAGGAGCTTGTGTGGAGGATTTGGACTGAGCACAGACAAGACAAGCTTTAACATAGTCTTTGACGTCTGAGCGGAGATTAGGCCACCAGTAGTGACGACTGATGTGTAGGGAGGATCAGAGGAATCCAGAATGACCTGCCACCTTGGAATCATGTCCCCAACGAAGGATCTTAGCTCTTAGCTCAGTGGGGACAAAGGTCTTACCAGGCGGAATTTTTGACTTCAGGGTGGTAGAGTGGGCAACAATGCATGAGGTTGGAATGATCGGCTCAGGTTCAGGGGCGGATTCCTCGTCCAAAGTGTCAAATGACCTAGAGAGCGCATCAGCCCGACCGTTGCAGGAACCAGGTTTGTAGGTAATCGTGGAATTAAAACGGGCAAAGAAGAGACTCCACCTGGCCTGTCTAGGATTCAGACGTTTAGCATTCTGTAGATACTGTAAATTTTTGTGATCGGTAAAGATCGTTATGGAGTGAGGGGAACCCTCCAAGAGATGATGCCACTCCTCTAACGCCAATTTAATTGTGAGAAGTTCCCGATCACCGATGGCATAATGAAATTACATCGTCCAGACCGACGGGAATGGCTCTTCCCGCTAATTCGTCTTTCACTCAGTCAGAGAGGCCATGTAAAAAGGTAGCGACCAGGGCCTCATTATTCCAGCTCAATTCAGCTGTGTGGATACGGAACTGAAGAGCATATTGCCCCACTGAACTAGATTCTTGGCGAAGATGTAAGACAGCACTAGCCGCTGAAGAAGCCTGAGCCGGCTCTTCGAAGATATTACGAAAGAGCTTCAAGAAATCGGACAGGCTGGAAACCACCGGATCATTCCTCTCCCACAGGGGGGCAGCCCAGGCCAAAGCTTCACCGGAGAGGAGGGAAATGATATAGGCTACCTTAGCCCGGTCAGACAGGAAGCTTTGAGGCTGAAGCTCAAAATGAATTGTGCATTGGCTGAGAAACCCCCTGCAGGCCTTGGAGTCCCCAGAGAAACGGAACGGAGCTGGTAATCTTAGTGAGTGTGAGGCTGCGACTGGTGCAATAGGTACAGCCGCTGGTTGTACTTGAGGTTGCGGATTCAGGGTTCCCAAGGAGGCCTGAAGCTCCTCGAATCGAGAAGCCAGATCCTGGAGGAATCGCATCACCTGAGTCTGATTTGATTCCTGGGTTTCAAGTCTGCGAACTATGCCCTGCAATGGATCATCCGCGGGGAGCGGGATGTCAGCCGGGTTCATGGCTGATCAAACTGTCAAGGTCACCTGTGGCCAGGTGACAGATGCACACCGTAGGGGGACAGGAGTGCACCGCAAGGTAGTGAACCCTATGGCTGGCTTCTGCGGATAGGAAACTGGGTGGTTGTGGAAAGCGGGACCAGAGGAGCACAACCGGGATCCTAACGGAAGCTTGAGCCAAGATTCCCCAGGGCGCGGAGTCTAAGACCCAGCAGGTCTTCTCCAGAGCCTCTAGTGGTGAGGATGTTATGCTGCAGGCAGGGACCAGGTCGCGGCCCCTGGAGTTTCCTAGCTCACGCTCCGTAGGATAAGGGGAAAAGAGGGGAAGCAGCAGCACAAGATATGAGAGAAACTAATAACAAGCTGAAGGTCAGAGGCCACAAGCAGACAAGGATAACGAAAGAACGAGCCGAAGGTCAAGGGTCACGAGCAGACAGGGATAGTCGGGGACAAGCCAAATATGTAACAGAGAGACAGACGTAGCACACGGCAGGCAGGAACCCAAACACACAATGCCTAAAAAGCACGTTGATCAGCAAAGCAGGCTTGCAGTGCACAGGTTAATATAGTGTTCTGTGATAGGGCCTGGGGTGGAGTCAGGCTGGGAGGAGATTATAAAGGAAGCCAGGTGAAAAGGGTTCTGGCCTCTAAGATGAACACATGAGGAGGAAAGGTAAGATGGCAGACAGACATTAATGCATATCCATGACACGTGCCATTCTGCCGAAGTACATCGGCGTGCGGCGGTCTTTAAGTGGTTAAGCTATCCTTGTTTTCTGGTAAACAGTGCAGTTGTCAGAATTTTCCCTCAATGTACAATACCTTTTTGTGTGAAAGGTATCATTTTGTATTTTCATATCCAGCCAGCAGGTGAAGTTGTTGTCTCTTTTTCACATATTTCCTGCTATTTTATCTAATTTGTTAAAAAGTCCATATAAAAAGCTCAGTAGCTCAAGCTAAAATTTAAACATTAAAATTAATGGGTTAAAGCAGTGAGTCATCTCACTCCTTTAACTTGACTCTACCCAAATTTTCAGAGTCAGCTTCTGAAAAAAAATATCTTTAACTCTTTAGAAAACCCATAGTTCTCTAGGAATCCTGTATCAACGGTTGACCCTCAATTAAATGTTCACTTACAAAATAAAACATGTATATCCTATGCTACCTACTGTATACAGAATATTGTATATTAAAAACCAATCTTCAGCCAGTGTTTCCCGTAAGTTCTTGCATAGTAAGGTCACTATCACCAATGTTTCCACTGCTACAATCTCAGTGTTTCACCCCTTTCCCCATTTTCAGCACTAGCTTCTGCAGTTACCAAGAAAGCACAGCAGTGGCTTCACTTTTACATGCTCAGGAAGGGCATTTTAATTCCAAAATCACTAGTATCTTTTTATTGCTCTTCTATTATAAGAGTAATAATGTTGTGTTAACACAGCCATAGTGTGCTGATGGCACAGTGGCGCTTGGCTTAATAGGACACGTAGTCTAAAGGGGGGGGGGTGTCAGAGGTAGTTTCAAAGAAGTGCTGGGTGCACAATTCTGGTGGAAGTTCGGGAAAGCGGTGGCAAAGTGGCAGTGGTAATGATCTGTCTGTAGTCCTAACTCACTTCTTAATAATATTATTTCAGATAAGACTGAAAAGGGCACAGGACAGTGCTAGATTTCTGTCAGGATCTGTGACAGAAGTCACTTTGGGCAGAGGGCTTGTGGAACCCAGCTTACCTTAGAGAGGTCGGGAAACTCCTTGTCCAGCTCCCCCGGCCCCTCCTATGTGTAAGTTACCATGTGTCTATTAAGGGCACAGGGTGACCGAGAAGCCCAATCTGGTCTGCACTAACCAGACTCCCAGTATAACCACACCGGACTCAACATTTCGTTTTACCCCTGTTATCCAAGGTACTATATGTGTGGTGTGCGCTGAATGAATGAAGAGGTTCTTTCACTTGGGACCGTAATAGTTCTGAACAATATCCCTCAAGGAATATATGAAGATAAATAATTTCAACTTTCAGACTGCTAGATCATTTGAGGTGATGTAGGGGGTTGTTAAGTGCCTGTGCTATTGTTTCTGTCTGCCTTGGAAGCAAAGTATTATGGGATGTATATGTGGATTTGCTTTCATGTTACTGGAGGAGGTAAACCGCCCTACACCGCCCTGTGTCATTATGCAAAGGAGGGGGGATTGTCCTCTGAATGTATATCTCTTTGTGCCTCTGTCAGATAAACCGTTCTTATTCTTGTTTACTTTAAAAAGGGTGTTGCCTAGTTCTTGGGGTAACTATAGCCAGATTCACTGATCTCGTGTTCCAGAGCATTGGGAAGCAGCTTCTTGGCGGAGATACCCAGTCAGGGTGTCCGGATTCCGTCACAGGATCTACATTTATTTTTTGTACTTTTAGATATAATTAAAGCGGAGCTCCGCCGGAAAAAAAAATATTAAAAGCCAGCAGCTACAGCTACAGCAGCTGCTGGCTTTTAATATTTGGACACTTACCTGTCCTGGAGTCCAGCGACGTCCGCAGCAGAGGACGAGCGATCGCTCGTCACTCTGCTTCCCCCTCCGCCATCCTCGCTGAGGGAACCAGGAAGTGAAGCCCTGCGGCTTCATGCCCGGTTCCCTACGGTGCATGCGCGAGTTGCGCTGCGCCGTTCTGATTTGTCCTCCTGTGTTCTGGGAGCCGAGTGTCTCCCAGAACACTACGGGAAGTCTGGGGGAAGTGACGTCACTCCCGCAGATTCCCGGAGAGAGGACTTCCGGATGTGGGTGAAAATACCTGTCTTAGACAGGTATCTTCACCCCCCTCCCCCCTGAAAGGTGTCAATTGTGACACCGGAGGGGGGGAGGGTTCCGATTAGCAGAAGTGAAAAATTAGGGTGGAGCTCCACTTTAAATGCTTTCAATGGTATATTTAACAGACTAAAAGGGAGCAAATAAGAGAAGTTCAATACTAGGGTTTGCATATACCTAAAGCGGTTGTAAACCGCTGGTGGTGGGGGAAAAAATAAATCCTGCAAGGCAATGTTGTAATTTGCTAGTATGCATCACATATTAGCACATTATGAGAAACTTACCTTAGAGTGAAGCCCCCCAGCGCCGCGATGTTAGCACTGAGATGGCTGACATCTTCACCCGGTCTTCTTTCTGGGTTTGCAGCCTCCAGCTACATAAGTACACAAGTAAAATGCGCAAGATACCAGAAAAACAGATATCCAAACAGTATTACAAATAAGGATAATAATGACTAGGTGTACATGGTGATTTGTACAGTCAAAGAAACTAGAGGAAGAGTCCAGGCTCTTAGTATAGGAAGTCCAGGGACTGGAGAAGGATGGTATAGCAAGGGTTAAAGTTACACTCTCAGGGCTGCCATCAGAGGGGAACAGAGACCATGTTCCAATTCTATAGGAAAAAGCACACCTCTGGGTGTAGCAGTTTTAAAACAATTTTAATTAATTAGTAATCATAGGCCACTCACATTTGGATGGTGAAAAGAAGACATAAAACAATTCCCAAACGAGGGGAAGGAGGTCATCAGGTCTGTCAGTCCACTTTTGGTCCTGCTGGGGCGCTGTAATGCTGAAGATTCGCTCTCACCGCTGACAGATGGAGAAAGTTGGTTGCGATAGAGGAGGGATTCCAGAACAAGGCTTGGAGCGCGGTGGTGTGGCAGGTGAGGGATGCTGGTGTCACTGGAATGCTGCAGGCGAGGGATGCTGACGTCCCTGGAATGCTGCAGGTGAGGGATGCTGACGTCACTGGAATGCTGCAGGCGAGGGATGCTGACGTCACTGGAATGCTGCATGCGAGGGATGCTGACGTCACTGGAATACATTCCAGTGACGTCAGCATCCCTCACCTGCCACACCACCGTCAGCATCCCTCGCCTGCCACACCACCGCTCTCCAAGCCTCGTTCTGGAATCCCTCCTCCATCGCAGCCGGCTTTCTCCATCTGTCAGCGGTGAGAGCGAATCTTCAGCATTACAGCGCCCCAGCAGGACCAGAAGTTGACTGAGAGACCTGATGACCTCCTTCCCCTCGTTTGGGAATTGTTTTATGCCCTCCAATTAAAATTGTTTTAAAACTGCTACACCCAGAGGCGGCTCTTTCTTTCTGCTTTTTCCAGCTACATAAGTGGCCATGGGCGTCACCTTGGGTTGTGTAAGTTTAATTTTGGTTATTTTCATAATGTCCAGTCATTTTTATTTGCTATGTTTTTTTTTTTAAAGTAAAGGAAACAAATTTTTGTTTGTCACGTATTTTTTTGCAATATTTTTCTTTATATAATAAAAAAAGATATAACATTTATTTGGATACAGTGTTGCATGAACAAGTAATTGTCAATCAAGGTATCACAGTCCTGAAAGCTGAAAAAATGGCCTGGTAATGAAGAGGGTAAAATATGCCAATACTGAGCTGATTATGTACAAAAACACTTCAAATGTAATAAATACATTTTAGTGTATCTAAAGTAATGAATATAATCTGTTGCCAGATAAACAAATTAAGTTTGCTGTGTATCTTTCCTAAAGTTTTTATATATTATATGTTAAAAATTATATATTTTACATAATTTTTTGTGATGTATGTTTTAGGCTACATTAAAACATTTGCTTATTAGCAGTTTAAAATGACGTTGTTTCAATTAACATCTACAATTCAAGTTCATTTTTTTTTAAGTAAATGGTGTGCAAGCCAAGAGTAGATAATGAAAAAATAAGACTTAACACCATGATACAAAAAGAATGTCATAACCTGCATTTTCAGAAGCTTGGTATACAGCAGTCTTTTGGTTGTAGAATTCAGTACTTATGGTTTATTCATGAAACTTGCTGGTGTGTGGCTACGTAGTGAAAATTCTGCTGATGGAAACCTTCCTGAAAAACAGGCCAGAGCCTTTTCTATAAAGGTGACCTCTAAGGGAAAAAATTAAAGTGCGAACACAGCAGCTGTACGGTAGAGCATGTAATACCCGCACGTCTTTAAACTTTGAATTTTTCGTTCAAACATCAAAATAAATGTTTATGTTTATTGGGAAAAGTATTCTTAAAATCATAGCTACTCAGGTTGTGGCAGGTTTATTTTTTCAAATCAAATCTCAGTAAAAATAATATCTCTGCATTTCAAGGGATACCCCTTTCACCCTGATCATATTGAAGCTTATTAATATATCAACTAGCATGGCATTCTTGTATTGTACTGAGTGGCATGGTCATACAAGGTGAAATGTTTCTTCAGGTATCTTAGATCTTTTTCATCTAGAGCAGTGGTTCTCAACCTGGGGGTCGGGGCCCCCTCGGGGGTCGAATGATGATTTGCCAGGGGTCACCAAATTCTGGGCTGTTCCTGAAGCCAGCACCTCTCTCCCAGCCCTTTTGCGGCCGCCCAGCAGGGCTGTCCCTCGAACCTGTGGCCACCCAGCTAGGCTATTCCTGAAGCCCGCGACCGCCCACTCAGCCTCTTCGCAATCACCCATTCAGTTCACGGAATGGCTTGGGGGCAAAGACTAGAGGTCAGCTGACTGGTGAGGAATGTAAAGTGGGAGTGGCTGGAGAAGACCCTATCTCCAGATTTTGGCATAGGTGTCACTGCTACGAAACACCACCAAGTTGGAGACACAGTGAGCAACACTACCTGTGATTATAGTGGGGACTTTTAATGGCAACTACAGTTCTCAGATCAGCAGATGACCTTGATCAAGAGCACCTAAGTTGACTGATCAGAACTTTCCCCAGCATTGCCACTCATCCCAACTCCCACCACCCCTCCACCAAGGAGTAAGGGAAGGAAAAAATAGAGACTACATGGAAGGGAGAGGAAAAGAGAGGGAGGAACAAAGAACAAGGGAGAGAAAGAATAAGAGAACAAGAAAGACGGATAGAGAGAGGGATGGGGGGGAAAAAAACAAGAAATTAGGATAGAGAGAGAGATAAAAGGGAAAGAAAGGAGAACAAAGAGAGTGGAGCATCCTAAAATGTACCATGAGGGGTTTTATTTCTGTAAGAGTGGAAGGAACTCAGGGAATGCTAAATGTCCGCGGGTTAGGGGTGCAAATTACTTGTCTTGCCTTGGGTGCTGACAACCCACGCTACGAAAAATAGGATTTTTAAAACAGCTTACCTGTAAAATCCTTTTCTTGGAGTACACCACGGGACACAGAGCCAGTCATTACATAATGGGTTAAGGGTCACCAGCGGTGATTGGACACTGGCACAACCAATTGAAAGCAGTTCCCCTCCATATAACCCCTCCCATCAGGGGAGTACCTCAGTTTTTATAGCAAAGCAGTAAGGTTCCCATAAGAAGGGGGGGACCTCTGTGTCCCGTGGTGTACTCCAAGAAAAGGATTTTACAGGTAAGCTGTTTTAAAAATCCTATTTTCTTTATCGTACATGTAGCGGCCTCACTCCCTCTTCGACTTTATCGGTTACACTCCAGCTCATGTCTAGGGGTTCCTGGGTTGTGAGAGTGAGATGCGCCACGGCCCATGTCCTCCCCATTGTAGTAGGGAGGTGAAGGCCACTTCCTGATGTTTCCTCGGGCCGGTGTGTTCTGTGAATGCACTGAGTCTGTAATTGCAAGCTCACCAGCCTCCCCTTTGCTTCCAGTAACTGGAGTTCGCACACCGAAGAAGGGTCCAACACTTGTTTATTTGACACTCCAATACGCAAAGCACAATAAACAGTTCTTTTGCAGCAAACTGGTTGGGACCTATAACCTTGCCAACGGTGGGGCGAGCAGATCGAGGCACTTCCTAAAGTTTAAGTTCTATGCCACTGTACTATGACCAGCGGCGCCTAAGCCAATCCGGCTGTTACAGAACAGGAAGATGGGGTCTCTTCCAGCAACCCCTATGAACAGCAGTGGAGCCCTCTTCGATACGCTGTGGCCCCTATCAGGGGGATGTGTCCTCCCAAGAGAGTTCCCAGAGGCCCACTGTCACCGGGTTGGTGCTGCTCCGGGTCTTCAGTGGGTAACCTCCCCGGCCTCCTCACCTCAGGTACGAGTCCCTCCGCTCAGGGACCCTCGGACAGTCCACCCTAGCGGGACCCAGTCGAAGGTACTGGGCCCCAGGCCTCCTCGATAGTACCTCACCCCAGGCTAAAGGTGCCTGGGATGCACGCCAACATGACTCCAGACCAGGCCATGGGCACCTGGACCAGACTCCTGGATCTCCAGCACCCAGGCCTGAGGGGCCTGGGTGCGGACCGCAACCCTCCTCCTCCGAGGACCTCCTTCTCCGCCAGACGACCACGACGACGACGACCTCGTGGTAAGCGCTTCTCCCCCTTTTATCTCCTCCCATCAACGGCCCGGCGGGTTCCCCGCCCCAGCCATACCATCTCCGGGAAGGGACAAAACAGGGAGCACTGCAGGAGATGATTCTACCTGAAGCCCGTGGGTACCCCGCCACCCACAGGCAAAGGAGAATATTACATCCTCCAGTCCTCCACGAAACAAAAAGGGGTCTGAATCCTAACACAATTATACACCTGGGTCACACTATTCCCCAGGTGTATCCCATCAATTTGAGGACCCAGCTACATACACCACGGGACACAGAGCCAGTCATTACATAATGGGACGTCCCAGAGCAATGCTCAATATGAAGGGTGGGAGACCCAGATGAAACAGGCCGCTTGCGGACAAGAAGCCCTATACTGTTGCCTGCAGCACACTTCGCCCAAAGGCGGAATCCTCATGTCCTTTCACATCTATTTGATAGAATTTGGAAAATGTGTGGACTGAAGACCAAGTTGCAGCTTTACAGATCGGAGCCATGGAAGCCTGGTGATGCACTGCCCATGAAGCTCCTATCGCCCTGGTAGAGTGCGCCTTAACAGAAAAAGGAGGAGTCCTGTTCTTTAAACCATAAGCTTGAACAATTACTGGAAATGGTGGATTTTGATGCCGCTTGGCCCTTCTTGGGACCATCTGGCAAAATAAACAAAACATCTGTTTTACGTATCTGAGCGGTTGCCTGCAGATACACCTTTACTGCTCTCACTAGGTCTAGAGAGTGCAATAACTTTTCCCCCGCCGTACGCGGGTCCGGAAAAAAAGAAGGCAGAACAATGTCTTGATTCAAATGAAAAGCCGACACCACCTTAGGTAAAAAAGCAGGATGGGGTCGTAGTACAATTTTGTCTTTGTGACAAATTAGATAAGGCTCTTTACAAGAAAGAGCTGCTAGTTCTGATACTCTTCTAGCAGAAGAGATAGCAATCAAAAAGGCCAATTTCCTACTTAAAATAATTAAAGGAATATGGCGAATAGGTTCAAAAGGTTGCTTTTGTAACACTGACAATACCAAATTCAAATCCCATGGGCACAAGGGAGACTTAACTGGCGTATTTATCCGCAGTACCCCCTGAATAAACGCCCAAACTAAGGAATGAGATGCCAGCGGTCTTTGAAAGAAGACTGATAAAGCCGATATTTGACCCTTGATGGTACTAAGGGCTAATTTCATATCCACTCCTAACTGGCAAAAAGCAAGAATCCTGCTTATTTCATATCTCTGAGGATTCCATCCTCTGGATTCACACCAGGAAACGTATGCTTTCCAGACTCTATAGTAGATAAGTCTGGAAGCTGGCTTTCTTGCATTAATGAGCGTAGAAAGAACTGGGCCAGAGACCCCTCGTCTTTTCAAAATGTGGGGCTCAGCAGCCAGACCGTCAAATTTAGCTTTTGTAAGGAAGGATGGAATACTGGACCTTGCGACAGCAGGTCGTGTCGAAGCGGAAGCTTCCAGGGCCTTCCTATCGCCATCTTTACGATCTCGGCAAACCAAGGCCTCCTGGGCCAATTTGGGGCCACTAGGATTACTGGTATTCCCTCCTTTTTGATCCTGCGAAGTAGTCTTTGTAAGTGAGGGATCGGGGGAAATGCATAGATCAGTGAGAACTGATTCCAGGGAATTATTAGAGCATCTGTCCCGTAGGCTAGAGGATCTCTCGTCCTGGACACAAAGTTGTCCAACTTCTTGTTGGACCTGGAAGCTAACAGGTCTACATCCGGGTTTCCCCATCTCAGACATATGGCCTGAAAGACCTCGGGGTGGAGAGACCACTCTCCTGGTGCTAGCTGCTGGCGACTCAGATAGTCTGCTTGCCAGTTTTCTATCCCTGGGATGAGGATTGCAGAAAGGCAAGGTACATGATCCTCTGCCCATGCCAAAATCTGATTCACTTCCTTTTGAGCACCCCGACTGCGGGTGCCTCCTTGGTGATTGATGTAAGCTACTGCAGTAGCATTGTCGGATTGAATCCAAACCGGGTGGCCCTGTAACCTGCAAGTCCAGGTTTTGAGGGCTAGATATACCGCCCGGATCTCCAGTACGTTGATGGGCAGAATCTCTTGGGTCTTGGCCCAGGTTCCCTGGGCAGAAGCCTCCTCGAATACTGCACCCCAGCCCGATAGGCTGGCATCCGTAGACACCACCTTCCAGGAGACCGGGAGAAAGGATCTTCCTTTCCGTAAGTTCTTGGCTTTTAATCACCAATTGAAGCTCTGGCGCACCTGTGAAGACAGGCGCATGGGTAAATCCAGAGCTTGGCTCTTCCTGTTCCAGGCGGCTAAAATATTGCCTTGAAGTTGTCTCGAATGAAACTGGGCATCTTCCCCAATAGCCTCATGCAATAGGCCCTTTCTTTGCTTTGACCTTGTGGATCAGGTCTTTCAGAGACTATATCTTTGGCTCTGGCAGGAATACCCTGCTTTGGGCTGTGTCTATGATCATGCCCAAATACTCTAACCTTCTTAGGGCTTGTAGAGAGGATTTTTGTAGGTTTACAATCCATCCTAAATGCTCCAGGTACTTTAGTGTCGTGAGCACTGCGTGATCTAATCCCTCCCTTGACTGATCTATCACAAGTAGATTGTCTAGATAGGCTGTTACCGCTATGCCCTGTGTCCTTAGATTTGCCAGCAGAGGAGCTAGCACCTTTGTGAATACTCTGGGCGCGGTAGCCATACCAAAGGGCAGGGCCATTAATTGAAAGTGGCGATCTTCTACCGCAAACCTTAGGAATCTTTGGTGAGCGGGATGGATAGGTACATGTAAATATGCGTCCTTGATATCTATGGACGCCATGAATTCTCCGCCTTGTAGGGTGGCGACCACGGATCGAATCGTTTCCATTCGGAAATGGCGAATGTTCAGAAACCGATTTAGAGATCTTAGATCCAGGATGGGTCTGACCTCTCCATTTGGTGTTGGAATCACAAAGAGGTTTGAGTAGAAACCTGAACCTTGCTCTTTTAGGGGTACTTCTGTAACCACCCCTTGAGACAGTAAGTGATCCAAACCTTTGAAGAAGGATCCTCTTTTCTGTGGATCTTTGGAGAGTCTTGAACTTCGGAACTGAGAAGATGGGATCTCTCGAAATTCCAGTCTGTACCCTGAAGATATTGTGGATACAACCCACTTGTCCTGGGTTTCTGTCCGCCAAGTTGCTGAAAACTGACGAAGCCTTCCCACCACTCGGCCGAGCAGGGGCGCCCCTTCACTGAGAGGCTTTGGGGTCTTGCTTATTAGCTCTTGCACCCCACGGCTTCTTGTTCTTCTGAGCCTGATTTCCTTTGGCCTTTGTGGGTGGCTGAAAATGCCGTCGCCACTGGCTGGAGGCAGGTTTCCCTGGAGCTGGGGAAAGAGAGCATTTAAAACAAGGCCTCTTGTTTTTCTTTCTCTCAGGTAAAAGAGTGGTTTTACCGCTTGATATCTTTTGGATATATCTTTCTAGATCCTCCCCGAATAGGCGTTTGCCATGGAAGGGAAAACTGGCCAAAAGTCTTTTGCATGGGGCTTCTGCTGACCAATGCTTTAACCAAAGAACTCTGCGCATATGCACCAGCTGGAGTGTAAGGCGTGATGCCTGTAGAATAGAATCTCTCATGTCATCCACTGTAAAACATAAGGCTTTATGCAAATTCTCCCATAATTTGGCTTGTTCCGGAGGCAGCTCCTTCAGCCCCTGTTTTACCTGTTGTTTGATGACCTGACACATACTACAGCAGGTTGGGTAACTGAGCCGGCCAAAAGAAAAGAAGATTTAAGTAAAGATTCCAACTTCTTCTCAGAAGGATCTTTAAACACTTGTACATTGTCCACCGGACACGTCAGGTTCTTATTTACACAAGAAATAGCTGCATCTGCAGAAGGCAGGCTCCATTTCTTTGAAAACTTCTCCTCCATAGGATAAAGAATGTCAAACTTCTTTGGAGGTGATAAACGCTTATCTGGGTGTTGCCAGTCTGCGTACATTAGATCCTCTAGTAATGGATGAACCGGGAAAGAGCATGCACCCTGCAGGGATCTTAATGAACCTAGGGAGGAGACAGGTGATTCAGTTACCTCCGAAGAGGGTAACTTAAATGCAGATCGCACTGTTCCAGCATAACATTGCACCTGCGACTTCAAAATCTGGGATGAAGAGAAAGGCTCATCTGATATCCCTGATCCGTCTGACTCCTCATCCTCTTCTGGTGTAGCATCATCCTCATCCTCCTCAACCTCAGATCCTTCTGCAGGGAGGTCAACAACCGAAGGAGATCTGCTCCGCTTATTATCCTTTCTAGAAGATTTAGCGATTAAAGTAGCAATTCTCTCCTCTAGGTTATTTAGGGCTGCCGACAACGTGTCTTCAGTGACATACGCAGGCCCAGGCTTCACTGGGGAAGCCGCCATACCTGCTAGTGGTAATGGCTCATCCTGTATAGCTGCGTCAGGTAATACAGGAGAGGAAGGTACTGAGTTAGCACGGCTAGGGCCTCCTGTCTCAGGCTGCGGTGCTTTTTTATCTTTTTTGTCAGCATTTCTTCCCCTGGAAGGCATACTGCTAAGAAAAAAACCAAGGTATAAAAAAGCATCTATTCCTGTGCTAAGTTTAGCAATTTACATCAAGTATGCAACTTTAAAACACACAGATTCATGCACAAAGTGGGTGTCTGTCTAGGAAGTACCCAGCCCAACCACATGGAGTCCTACATCCCTGTAATGCTGCTGTTCTCAACAGAGAGAGAGAGAGCGCTTGCTGGTCACTGCAGACATTTATGTCTTTTAAATTTCGCGCTGTTTTCACGTACCTGCGTGCGCGTGCCCGCGCACGTGCCTATTTGCGACCTCCCACCCCCCCCCGCCGCCGATAAAGCGTGCTCCCGCAAGCGCGCGTGGCTCTAAAGCTAAATGGTGGCGGCTATGGTGAAAGGGAAGCTCCCTCTCACCAGCCCTCATATCCAACTTTACCTGCTTCTGCAGGTGTCTGGTCGGCCATTCGAGAGGAGGAGGGAGGTGCCCAAGCAAGACTCTGCAGCAGAGAGACACACAGTGTACTTGTCCAGGAAACAGACACTGACCAGAGGGAGGTGAGTAAACACTCAGATCTTTACTCCCCCCAGTGGCGGCATAAGAGAAGACATCCACTGTATATTTTTGGAAAGGTCCTTGAACTTAGTTTAGGACTCTAACCTCTTACCTTTATCCTCGCCGCAGGTTTTTTCTGCTGAAATTTTCAGACAGATACCAAACTTCACCCATCACGGCGGGCTATGTGTGCCAACCTTCAGGGATATGGGTTCCTATTTAAAGGATACCTCTCCCCTGGGCCTTGTAAAAGACTCTTACCAGGACTTTTAGCGAAATAGCAAAAGTGCTGGTTCTTAGAGCCCAGTCCTCCGAAGAGAGACATTACAGGCGATCCCATCCAGTTTAGGTTTAATCTTTAGGCGTCTTGGATGGGTCCGAAAGATAGCTCTTTTACCCCCAGAGGGTCTCCTTGGCAGAGCTTTCCTTTAGCACATCCTATCGCGTCCAACACCTTTAGACACTGGCGAAAAAACTGAGGTACTCCCCTGATGGGAGGGGTTATATGGAGGGGAACTGCTTTCAATTGGTTGTGCCAGTGTCCAATCACCGCTGGTGACCCTTAACCCATTATGTAATGACTGGCTCTGTGTCCCGTGGTGTACGATAAAGAAATAATTTTACTGTTAGTGGTCCCCACAACTTGTGAAATTTTATCAAGGGGTCACAGCACTAAAGAAGGTTGAGAACCACTGATATAGAGTATGGATCAGTTGGGTACCACATCCATATTTACATCTGTATTTACAATACACTTTTTGAATAAAATATAGTTGGAGGTACCAAACAGAACAGCATGTTTTTTCATAAAACAGTAGTTTTTATTTTATTATTCACATAAAATAATTAACAACATGACATTGTAAGGACAAGAATGCACGTGCACATAAGTACACATGTGTCTTGGTGCAAACATATGCACCCACATATCCTGGCAACTGGCGGCCTATTTAAATCTGAGGTCTGCTGAGCCTCATTGCTGGATTGTCTTAAGTTCCGGTTCCTGCATTCCGAGTTCCTGAAAACTGGCTAAACTTGTTACTGACCTGGCTATGCCTGACACTTCTCTTTGGATTGCCCCCACCTGTTATGTCTGCTGCTCATCTGTGTTATCAACCTCGGCTTGGACTTCTGACCACAATTCTACCTCTTGACTTGGTACCCTGCCAGCACTTTGCCCGTCCTTAAACCTGATTGTGATTCTACAACTCTGCCTGGCTGCTGCTGAACATAGCTTGTGACTTGACTTCATACGGCCACTGAGACGATTCCTGTGTACCCAAGCTCAAGTTCACTGCTTGAGCTTCCAGGCACCTGTGCCCTTCCACTGCCCTAGCCATCCCCATCTTCACTATCAGGGTTGCTTGGATGGGAATTGTGCAAGAGGCCACCCTCATCATCTCAGCCTCCACAGTCAAGTACATGACAATAATAATGAAAACTATTATATATATAAAAAATTTAATGTTTGATAACCCCAATTCACCCAAAAGTCTAGTGTGGCAATGTTATATACAGTGCCTTGAAAAAGTATTCATACCCCTTGAAATTTTCCACATTTTGTTATGTTACAACCAAAAACGTAAATGTATTTTATTGGGATTTTATGTGATAGATCAACACAAAGTGGCACATAATTTTGAAGTGGAAGGAAAATGATAAATGGTTTTAATTTTTTTTTTGCAAATAAATATCTGAAAAGTGTGGCGTACATTTGTATTCAGCCCGCTTTACTCTGATGCCCCTAACTAAAATCTATTGGAACCAATTGCCTTCAGAAGTCACCGAATTAGTAAATAGAATCCACCTGAGTTTAATTTCATCTCAGTATAAATACAGCTGTTCTGTGATGCCCTCAGAGGTTTGTTAGAGAACCTTAGTGAACAAACGGCATCATGAAGGCCAAGGAGCACATCAGACAGGTGAGGGATAAAATTGTGGAGAAGTTTAAAGCAGGGTTAGATTATGAAAAAAATATCACAAGCTTTGAACATCTCAAGGAACACTGTTCAATCCATCATCCAAAAATGGAAGGAGTATGGCACAACTGCAAACCTACCAAGACATGGCCGTCCACCTAAACTGAAAGGCCGGGCAAGGAGAGCATTAATCAGAGAAGCAGCCAAGAGGTCCATGGAAACTCTGGAGGAGCTGCAGAGATCCACAGCTCAGGTGGGAGAATCTGTCCACAGGACAACTATTAGTTGTGCACTCCACAAATCTGGCCTTTATGCAAGAGGGGCAAGAAGAAAGCCAATGTTGAAAGAAAGCCATAAGAAATCCAGTTTGCAGTTTGCGAGAAGCCATGTGGAGGGCACAGCAAACATGAGGAAGAAGGTGCTCTGATCAGATGAGACCAAAATTGAACTTTTTGGCCTAAAAGGAAAACGCTTTGTGTGGCGGAACACTAACCCTGCACATCACCCTGAATACACCATCCCCACCGTAAAACATGATGGTGGCAGCATAATGTTGTGGGAATGCTTTTCTTTAGCAGGGACAGGGATGCTGGTTAGAGGGGAAGATGGATGGAGCCAAATACAGGGCAATTTTAGAAGGAAACTTGTTGGAGTCTGCAAAAGACTTGAGACTGGGGCGGAGGTTCGCCTTTTGAGCAGGACAACGGCCCTTAAACATACAGCCAGAGCTACAATAGAAGTGTTTAAATCAAAGCATATTCATGTGTTAGAATGGCCCAATCAAAGTCCAGACCTAAATCCAATTGAGAGTCTTTGGCAAAACTTGCAGACGCTCTCCATCCAATCTGACAGATCTTGAGCTATTTTCCAAAGAAGAATGGGCAAAAATATCACTCTCTAGATGTGCAAAGCTGATAGAGACATCCCCAAAAAGACTTGCAGCTGTAATTGCAGTGAAAGGAGGTTCTACAAAGTAGTGACTCAGGGGGGCTAAATACAAATGCACGAAACACTTTTCACATATTTAATTGTAAAAGAAAATTTAAAAAACTTTTATCCTTTTTCATTCCACTTCACAATTATGTGCCACTTTGTGTTGGTCTATCACATAAAATCCCCAAAAAATACATTTATGTTTTTGATTGTAACATGACAAAATGTGGAAACTTTCAATGGTATGAATACTTTTTCAAGGCACTGTATATATCATGTTTGCACAAAGGCTTCCGGACCTTGAAGTTTTCCATTCACAGAGCGATGTGAATGAGTGACGCAGCTGGGTGGGTGGAGCCCCGCATGGCTACTTTAAAAAAAAAATGTCGACAGCTAGCGGGTGGAGTAGAACCCCCCACTAGCTAGCACAGCAGGCATCAAGGAGGTTCAGGGTCAGTGCATTCATAGAAAGGTGAACTTATCCTTTAACCTGTGTTTTAGAATTTTTTGTCAAAGAAGGTGCAATTCATTTTCTAATTGTCGGTGGGGTCAAATCAATGTTCGTCTTTCACTGCAGTGATAAGAAAGTTCAAAGAAGCAGGATGAAACTTTTTCCAAAATGAATGAATTTTTAAGGCTGGGTTCACACTTTTGCAAACTGGATGCGGGTTTCCCCACATCCTAATCGCATGCCAGGAGAGTGTCAATGGAGCCGATTCAAACAGCTCCGGGGCGGATGCGGAGCGCACAGCAGAAGGTTCCTGTGCGTCTGTTTCAGGACTGAATTCAGGCAGCAATTCTGACCTGATTCGCCTCTGAAATGGAGAACATGGACGCTCCAGACTCCCTGCTGCGAGACGTCGCCGCAGCTAATGTGAACCCGGCCTCACAGTGTATGTGGTTTTTGTTCGGTAAAGGCCATTCATTTCAAAATCAAATGTTAAAAGCAAACAAATTTTTAAAGTACTTCTAAATGATATGTCAAGTCAGCAAATGTATGGAGAATTTTTGTATGGATGTTTGTACAAACATTTTTTTCGAAAATCTATGGCGTTCTTAAGACTTTTTTCCTTGTTATGCATTAGTGAGAACAGTTGAAAAGAGTATTTTCTATGTCCATGCATTTTATTCGCACTAATAAATGTAGCAAAATTCATGGCAACACATTCAATGAGAACAAGGCCTTAGAAACCGAGAGCTTAGAATACTGTCTCAGTAGGTGTTATTTTTAAGTAATATGTCCATGTAATAACCTAATAGTGTATTAGGTGATATACCTAATATATTAAGTATGAATGTTTCACATCCTAATCTACCATGTAAGCATATGAAGTGATGAATGAACATTAGATATGACAAGTGAATGACCTGTGATGAACAAGATATGTCAATGATGTTTAAGCAAATGTGCTATAGTTATTGAAGTTATGGATAGCATTTTAGAGGGTATCATGTTATACAGCATCTGGTTCATGTTTGGCTTATTTTATTGTATTTTCGCAGATAAGTTGAAGATTATCATGAATAATATTGCTTAAAGAAAGACCTGTATGCTTATGATTTAGTATATTTATTGAAGTATTTGTGAAGTCACTGAAAGTAAAGGACAGTATCCTATTAAAAATAACTTTTTATGGCTGTAATACAATGAGGTTGATTTACTAAAACTAGAGAGTGCAAAATCTGGTGCAGCTGTTCACGATAGCCAATCGGCTTCTAACTTCAGCTTGTTCAATTAAGCTTTGACACAAAAACCTGGAAGCTGATTGGTTTCCATGCACAGCTGCACCAGATTTTGCACTCTCCAACTTTAGTAAATAAACCCTATATCAACTTATATACCTTTTTATTTTTTTCTTGCAGTTATATAACTACACTGCCTCCCCCCTTTCCTTCTTTGTAAACGTGGAAGGCATGTCTGTAGCACAAGGACAGTCAGCTGGATGACTGTTAGAATAGGGTCTGGGATTAAAAGTAATTTCTGTCTTTGCAGATGACACTAAGCTATGCAGTGGAATAACGTCCTTACAGGATGTCTCCAATTTACAAGCCAACCTCAATGCACTGTCTAATTGGGCAACTAATTGGCAAATGAGGTTTAATGTTGATAAATGTAAAGTTGGGGCTAAGAATATGCATGCATCATACATACTAGGGGGGGGGGGGGTACAACTGTGGGAATCCGTAGTGGAGAAGGATCTGGGGGTTTTCGTAAATCATAAGCTCAATAATAGCATGCAATGCCAAGCTGCGGTTTCCAAAGCAAGCAAAGTCCTTTCTTGTATTAAGAGAGGTATGAGAGAGGGAGATATATCATTATGCCCCTTTACAAATCATTAGTAAGACCTCATCTGGAATATGCAGTTCAGTTTTGGGCACCAGTTCTCAAAAAGGATATCGGGGAACTGGAGAAAGTGCAGAGAAGGGCAACCAAACTGATAATAGGCATGGAGGAGCTTAGCTATGAGGAAAGATTAGAGGAACTAAATGTATTCACTCTTGAGAAGAGGAGATTAAGGAGGAATATGATCAACATGTACAAATACATAAGTGGTCCATATAGTGAACTTGATGTTGAGTTATTCACTTTAAGATCATCACAGAGGACAAGGGGGAGTCTTTACGTCTAGAGGAAAAAAGATTTTATCTCCAAATACGGAAAGGTTTCTTCTCAGTAAGAGCTGTGAAAATGTGGAATAGACTCCCTCGAGAGCTGGTTCTGGCCAGCTCAGTAGATTGCTTTAAAAAAAAGGCCTGGATACTTTCCGATTCCGATAAGCCCCCTACCCGCAGACCCCCACAACCACCGGGCAAGGGTTGTGGGGATGAGGCCCTTGTCCCCAGGGCCATCTTTTCCATTGGGCATGCTGGGCAGTTGCCCGGGGGCCACACTTGCCTGGGGGGCCCCACCGGCTGCCCACGACCCCAGTAAAAAATGGTGGGAAGCGGCGAGTCAGAACTGTGCATGCGCCGAGAAGATCCGATTCTCCACGAGTGCTGCCTCTGTCTGTCCGCTGATGATGACGTTAGCCACACCCGCCAGACTTGAAAAAAAAAGCAGGAGGAGCTGAGGGTGAATGGACAGAGTAGAGTTGTCAGAGCAGACAGCACAGCAGGCTTGAAGCAGAGTGTGGCGGAGTCGGACCCCTGTCGGCTGTCCTGGTTTTCGTGAGCCTGTAACCTGCCCAGCCACCAGCCAGTAGAGACACAAAGTGCCCTGGTCGGTGTCGTACGGTGAGTGGCTGTCTGGCTGACTGTGCAGCTTGCACAAAGAGATCGGGGGGGTGGTCTGTTGCTGTGATGTAAGTGGGAACTCTGATGTAAAGAGAAAGCAGTGGACTCTGATATAAGGTGGTCTCTGGTCACCAGAGCCCCCCTTACATCAGCGTTTCCCCTTACATCATGATCTGCAGCGTTCTCCTTTACATAAGAGTTCCCTTTCACTGTAAGGGGAAATCCTGCAGACTCTGATGTAAGAGGAAACTCTGTGCTGGCTGGGTTATAGTAACCTAACCTTCATGTCAATGAAGAAATGTTTTTTTTTTTACTTTTGTTTAACTTAAACACATTGCTAATAGCACGATCTATATGTTTATAGTTTAAATACTGACATTTGCACTGTTTGGCACTGAAAACGGTAATTTTAGGTACCTTTTTGCAGTGGCAGTAAAAAATGTGGTTCTGCCAGTAAATGTCATGATTTTTGTCAGTAAAACATTCTTGTGCGTGATTGTGTAGACAGGGCCCCAGTGCACCGTATTGCCCGGGGGCCTATAATGCTCTTAAGATGACACTGCTTGTCCCCATCAACATGGGGACATCCTCACCATGTTGAGGGCATGTGGCTTGGTACGGTTCAGGAGGGGGGGGCGCTCTCTCATCCCCCCCTCTTTTCCTGCGGCCTGCCAGGTTGCGTGCTCGGATAAAGGATCTGGTATGGATTTTTGGGGGAACTCCACGCCATTTAAAAATTGGGGTGGAGTTCCCCTTAAAATCCATACCAGACCTGAAGGGTCTAGTATGGATATTTGGGGGGAACCCCACGTCATTTTTTTTTTTATTTGACGCAGGGTTCCCCTAATATCCATACCAGACCTGAAGGGCCTAGTAATTGAATTTGGGGGGACCCCCACGCACTTTTCTTTTTTTTTTTATCAATGACCTTTCTCTGTATTGCTGGGAGCCGACAAATCATTATAGCCGCGAGTGCTTTTAAATGACTTTTTTTTTCCTTCAGAAATGACATTTTGTGCAGGGACAGTTCTAAACAAGGGAAACAAGCGCTGCTTTACAGGCATACTATACCCCCCCCCCCCCAGGTACGAAATTTAAAGGAATATTTCACTTTTATTGTTTCACTTTAAGCATAATTAAAATCACTGCTCCTGAAAAAAAATGCAGTTTTTAAAACTTTTTTTTGCATTGATACATGTCCCCTGGGGCAGGACCCCGGGTCCCCAAACCCTTTTAGGACAATAACTTGCATATTAGCCTTTATAATTAGCACTTTTGATTTTGAATGTTCGAGTCCATTGTATTTAATAGGGTTCTAAAGTTCACGCGAACTTTAGGTCTGTTCGCAGGTTCTGGTGCCAACTGAACAGGGGGGTGTTCGGCCCATCCCTATATGTAACTATGTAATAATGGGAAGCAGAGGGGCATGGCCGTCAGGCATGTCTACAGCAGGGGGGAATAGAAACAGAATGATACATACCGTGTTTCCCCAAAAATAAGCCTGGGTCTTATATTAATTTTGGCAACAAAACACACAGTAGGGCTTATTTTCAGGGTAGGTCTTACCATGTAATGTGCTGTCTTTCCTACCCTCTCGCTCCCTGCCTGACAGGAATCCCCAGTGTGAACTGAGTTAAAATGCTTGTAAAATCCTCTAATCCACTCTATTACAGTAGTATATAATGTACGATGTGTGTGTTTCTGTAATATAATTGTGCCAAATACCTTTGTTATAGCACTGCTCTGCGCTTCTGTGAACCGCTGGAGCTCTCTTACCCGCATTTATATTACAGAAACACACACATTGTACATTATATACTACTATAATAGAGTGGGTTGTAGGACTTTTCAAGCATTTTAAACTAGGGCTTATTTTCGGGGTAGGGCTTATATTGCAGCCCTCCTGGAAAATAACGCTAGGTCTTATTTTCGGGGAAACACAGTAGGCAGTGGGGAAAGCCACGGTCAATAAAGTAAGGGGCATGGCCAGGAGAGTGTCTTCAGAAGGGATGAAGGACAACTTAATGTAATGTAGGAAAGTGAGGAATGCCGCTGCTGTCAACCAGGCAGGAAAGCATGTCTGCAGCAGGGAAAACAGGCAGCAGAATGAAGAGAACCTCTGTCAATCCAGTAGAGCAGGGCTGGCTGGGGGCATGGCAAAAAAGCTGACTACTGGACTTTAGGCAAGTTGTAAGTCAGCACAGCATCCTGTAGCTGTTATTAGCAAGCTCATGGATGCAAACTGACCAGGGCAGCATGGGTATGTTTCATGTTTGGCATGGTCAGTTTGCAATAGGAAAAGAGCGGTCTGGAAGGATCACTAAATGAGTACATAATGGAAGATGAAGCATAATGAACTATATTTTGTATTACTAAAAAAATACATAACTCTAATCATCATTTCAGGGTTAAAATATGATTTAAACATTGTTCTTACAGTAATAAATTATTTATGTCATTTACATAACTTTTATTGTAGAAATTATTGGCTAAAATCAGAGCAATAAATAACATACATCTATAATAAATACAGGCTTATTGGTAATATACATACAGTATACAGCATAGGTATTATATTTTACCATGTGTTTTGTCTCTTTGTGAAAATGATTGTTTTGACATCTTTACAACATTTTTTCTGCTACAAATTTGTCCCAGGGTCTTACCTCTTTGACTGATATCACAAGGGCAATTTTGTAGCAAGATTTCTCTGGGCATCTGATGATGACACAATCACCCAGCACTTACCTACACAACTTGAGGTATTTCAAAGTATTTATTAGGACTAGTATAGCCTAAAAGAATAGTAGTTTAGCAAGTGTACTTATACAAACAATCAGTAAGACAATAATATTACTCTATGAGATGTTGTTAAACACCTGCAGTATTCTGACTAACAGTAATTAATAGAAATGAATTGCATTTACCTCGCAACAGTATATAAAGACACTCCCAATTTTCTATAAAAGTCCCAGTTTTATTCCACTGGCCAGTGATTGATAAAAACAAAATGTTGGCCAGCAAAGTTGGGGTCCTTTAAGAAAGCACAACAGTTCACGGCAGACAACAGATTAACTTGTATGATGTTGAGTTGAGTTAAGAGGTATCTTAATATAGCGCGGTCTCACCCCGAAGGGTCCCGACGCGCATAGCAGAGTTCCTGGGAAAAGAGGACCCAGGAACCCAAAAGCAGCACAGAGCGGCAGAAAGGGTGGAAGAGAGAGGCTACGTTAGTCTCTTACCAACCCCAGGTCACCCTCTTCTGGGTCTGGTGTCTCCAGACGCGTGTTCTGATTCAGTAAGGCTGGCACTAAAGCACTAAAAATGCATAGGTGTGAATCCAGCCTAAAAGTCCAGTCCAAATCAGACGTCCTTTCAAGTGGTGGGAGTGCTCTCTGGTACAGTCTGATCTCACCAGGAATCCAAATCACACCCTCCCATAGAAAAGTTTCTCAGTTTCTTTGCTTCTTTGAGTCCTCACCCGATTGTGGTCAGTTATGGCAGGGATCCATTCATCCAGCAGAAACTCAGTCTTTTTCCCACACACCTTCTTGCTTCCAGGACCATCCCCTTACATGTAGCACTGTACAGAGTACGATGGCAGCAGCAGTCTCTGATTAGCCCTCTTTTCCTGGGCAGCACAGCATCAGATAGCTCCAGTAAAATCTGGCCATACATCACTGTTTCTCCTTCATTGCAAACCTGTGTTGCTCTCTCTCAGCTACATGGTCCCCACTGTGGGTTCCTCCCTGTATTCCTCAGACTGGTGCCACAACTCAGCCCTCTTTCTCCAGCGGCTCAGTTCACTTCCCTTGCTCTGTTGCATCAGCCAATCACCGTTCTCTAGACCCAGTCAAGATAGCTGCCTTCTGCACTGGAGACACTCCATAGATGAGTATCACAAAGTGCTCCCCTTAAAAGAGAAGTACGGGTTGTCATTTTTTTAAGAACCATACTTACCATCTTGGATGACCTAGGAACTAGTTGCTCATGAGATGAATCCCCAGGTGAGGTCTCTCTTACTCAATTAGGGGGGTCTTGTTGTCTATATATTTTGTGGAGGCAGCAGTGGATGCACACCCCAGACGATGCAACTTCTTGCGAAATGCGTCGGGACTTTCCACTGTTGCCACTGATATTTTATGAAGCGCTTTTTATGACCACCTGAATGTAAGTGTATCTACCTACATTAAAATATACTTTTTAAGCAGTATTACGCTATGTGCCCTTCTTTTTCCTTTATATTTGGCTTTCATTTTGGCACACCATCATTGGGCCATCATCTTTCAAGTTTTCATTCACCCTCCTACTGTGGGTTGCTGTGAGTGACGCTCCTTGGGCGAATCATCAGCTGCGGATCCTTCAAGGATATACATCCAAAGTCTAAGTTGACCCTCTAGATGTACGTCTAGTAGGGTCCACAGAGTCCGGTAAGCCTCCTCTTTACTGGTGGTGTTTTTTTTCACATATTCTGTCAAGATTGTTTGGCACTGGTTAATCATTACGAACATATTTTGGAGTACTGTTGGAACACTATTGGAATATTTATACCATCACGAACTTACTTTGATATCATTCACCAGAGACGTTTCAGTTAGTTTTTCACTATGATGGACTATTAACACTTGAATCAAGAGATTTTTAGTTTTTTCTTTTCTGTAGGGTGTTATTCATTCATTTGTTTATTCACATTCATCAGCGCTGCAATTTATTTGTTATTAACCATACTTACCTAGGTGGATGCAGCATCGGTCTAACAGTGAGAACTGAGCATTTGTGCACCACCAATCACTCAGTTCTCAGGCCTCCCTGACTGTCAGCGCTGGGCTGTGGAGGGAGCGGGAGCGGCAGGCTCAGGCTATTAGCGTTTTGCTAAGGGGCTGAGCCAGGTGCCGGTCCAGGCATGTGGGCAGATCCCGACTTCATTGTTGCGATCTTGTCCAAGCCTGGACCGGCACTGTGACATCAGCCAACAGCTTCAGCCTGCTGTCTGCTGAAAACGGGTCACAGGAGTGCAGAACGAACTGCACTCCTGTGATCCACAGGAGAAGTACAACAAAAGCCAACTTCTCTTTTAAAGATGGCGTCTGCACTTCTGCATTAATGAATATTCAGTTTAACCCTGTCCACCCTGCAGAAGGATAATACAGCAGCAAGAAAGGAAGACGTTCCAGAACAGTTATAAGCTACAGTCCAGGTTACATTTATTTATTTAATGGCAGAGGAGTATTGGAGAGATCTGTTGGAGACTGTGGGGTATTGTTATATATTAGGAATGTATTCACTCAAAGTGCTTATGATAGTATACTCCATATATGCTGTATATGGCTTGAGCTGTGCTTCTAAACATAAGCTATGATTTACTGTTTAAATGTCCAGCCATGTTCATGAGAATCTCCGATGACTCTGATGTTTTCAGCATGCATTTGTGCTGCTGATATGATATGCTTTGTATGCAGTAAATAGCTATTTCCCTCTGTATTCCAAAATACAAAGCTTCAATGGTTTTACTGATTTAACTACTGAAATATCCATCTGCACCACTCATGTCCCTGCCAAACCTAATTTCCAGAAACATGTCACTTAGAACGGGATTAAAAGCATTCTATTAGTGAGATAATATAATCTTTTTTCCTGCCAAAAGATGCATTTTTTCATTATTTTTCATTTAGGAGTTTCCCCCCTGTACCTAATACCTTTTTTGTAAAAAGTCCCAATAAATTTCCTAAAGCAATGGACAGACCCTGGTCTTCTTTCTTTCGGTAAAAAAATACAAATAAAAAACATATGCAAAAAGTCTGCACTACAAGTCTAGCAATCTTCAATAAGCCCATATGGACAACCCTTTCACCTTGAATAACCCAAACTCGATCACTTTAGATCTCCACCAACTGGAACCACCAATGTGTGCACTGAAGCCTTGCTGCCCTCTTCAATTCGGGGAAAACCAGAGCTAAAAACAATCATAAGAAGAAGGTTCACCAGCCTAGTGCATTACTGTATAACTTTTAATCAACTAAAACATATATATCATTATACTCACAAAGGGAAAATAAACATAAGCATAACATAGGACAAATCGCCACCAGACGTATCTCCATCAGGTAGGGTGCAGCTGATGCATTTTGAGGGACCAGCCCTCTTTCTCAGAGCTTTTTCTTCTTTCTTCTGGTCTATAGCATTGGAGGGGCAAGTTTGCAGTACCCATGATGCTTTCTGGTGGTGTTGACGTTGCCTATTGACTGTTGGAAGAGGCCATCACAGATTCACAAAATTTTCAACCATGATGCTAAACCACGAGGACCAGACACAAGAACAAATGGTTGAACAGCATAAAGAACGATGAGCAACTTAATTTGACCAGTCACCACTACTGGAAAAGGCACTATGGAGGATAAGTGGCAGATTGTTCAGGTTTGTTTTTCTAGGCGTTATAGGAAATAAAAAAATCGTGGAATGAGTTGGTATGGGGGTGGAAGCTGTTTTTCTTTTTTTGCATGGAGTTAAAACATAAAAACTGTATTTGCCTGTTCCTTCTCCTCAGCATGTCATAGCCATCAATGGTGGAGGTAGGTACACACGCAGTTTGGCACACAGTGGGTTGATTTGCTAAAGCCAAATAGGCTGTTCACTTTGCAAGAGAAGTTTCCCTTGGCATAGAGAATGAGATGAAGCTCTGCTAACATCCACCATCCAATCATGTGGAAGCAAAAATCCTTTTTTTTTTTACATTTTTCTTGCACATGAGTGGGTATTCTTTGTGTAGTCATCACTCTTGTAGGAGCCACTGAATTTGTTGGATCTTTCCCTCACACAGCCAGGCATTTTCACACTTTCTTCACAGGCTCAATAAACAGTCTAGGTTTTTTTTTAGGGTATAACTGGAATGGGGAGTAGGGATGCGTGGTGTTTCCAGAACTGGAGAACTTGAACAAACTTTGAGGACTTGCTAATGTCTCTGGCTACTAGTAATTGACTTCAAAATGCGGTCCACCCATAGGAATGATAGTGCAGCTACAGTAATGGTGAAAAGGTTCCAAACTGAAGATACAGGTGCAACTCCTTGCAGGAAAGGCCAAAGCACCTGGTAACTGCTAGAGATATGGGGTTTCTTCTGGCTGATTTGCGCTGGCTCTAAGCTGTCCCCTGGTCCCGGACATGTAAAATGTTGCAGCCTTACTGTCCTTTCTATACAGGCTTGAGGTAAGTGTAGTGGAAGTTACTCACTCAGTCCCTTTAGTGGTTCCCGAGGTCCAAGAGGCTGTTGCATGGGCGTAGCATAAGGGGCTGCAGGGGTCACAATCGCAACCCTGCCCCTAGCTCCAGGGGGCCCCTGCAGCCTCCCTGTCATATTATCATATCCCTTACAAAGTCCAGCTCCGATCTGCCCTAGGGCCCCACAGCCACACTCCAGTACTCCAGTATGGTAACCGAGCTCAGCGAAGGAAGAGGAGGAGAGTGCCGTCCTGTAGCCACGATGGGACCGATGTTACTGGTGAGGAAAGACACCACTCAGTGTCTCCTAGTCACCAGCTGGGATTCTCTGTACCCCCCCACTCAGGGATGTCCGCTTACCCCACTTCCCTGACAACTGGGGAAAAGACACACACCTCCGGGAGGTGACCTTCCCCCAATACCTACCAACACTGACAGAGAAATCATCAGAAATTGCTAAAACAAATCCCTTAACACCTCCTGAGGGGCCTCTGAGGGGCTACAGGCTCCAGATTTTGTGTCACATGGCTTCGTCCCCCAAAGCCCCCCCCCTGACCACCCCCTCTGCCCTGGATACTATGCCCAGCTGCTGAGCTCTTTTCCCATTACAGCACTCTATACTGCTCCTCCTCCGCCAACTAAATTTACTTACACTTAGCAACTCTGAGGGTGGGTGCTACATATGCAAAGTAATTTTTATCACATTCTTAAGCTAAGGAAAAAAATTGCTTTGCGTAGTTAAAATTGCCTTGCAAAGTGAGCAGTTTATTTATCTTTGTAAATATGCCCAGTTGACTCCCAATGATCTTGAAGCAGGAAGGGTACGGACAACAAAATATTCTTGCCTGTTTTAAAAAATCTGTGGATTTAAATATTATCAGCTATGTCACCTTGAGATAAAAGTGTCAGTGGGTTATTTTTAGGAAAAGCTTTGATTAGACTAGAGGTCAGACCTGTTTGCATGTTCTGCACATAATAGATTAATAAATATATGCAACCGTTGCCTTCTACTGATTAGAGTTTATTCCAATCAAGTCAATATGATCTCTTGTGTTATTTATTACCAAGCAGTGAAATTGTTTTTTGATTAATAGAAATTTACAAAAATTCCTTTTGCCATGGACTTTCAAACAATAAATAATGTATCACCAGATTTTGTATATTCAGTAATAATGGTAATGATAAAAAATTAACTGAACTATCTTGTTTTATACCCCCTGTCCCATTGTGAATTTGCACTTCTCATATACAATGCTAACTTTTTAGTTTTTCAGCATTAGTAGATCATTGACCACCATACCCCCAAAAAATAATCATTTTGCTTTTGTAATAAAATGATATGCTGTTCTGAGCTGGTGGTATAGTTGATTCTTGTATATCCCTCCATAATCAGAGTATCTCTGGCACAAACTGTTGAGTCATTTCTTGTCCTATTTTTGTTCACTTTATATATTTAATATATTAATTAAAGTGTGACGATACACACACTACACCCAGGGGCGGACTGCAAACATTCAGGGCCCCCGGAACAAATAAAGCAAGGCCCCGCCCATGACCCACCCTGGCCCTGCCCATTACCTGCCCCTGACTCTGCCCCTACATTTTGCACAAAGTACAAATTCTGCCTTTTTTTTTATGGGATCTGAAGGGGGGGTCTCTCTCTCTAACAGTGTCCATTAGACAGTCTGCTAGAAAGGGTCCCCTCCAGGCCCCATTAGAGTCTACAACAGAGTCTAAGCCTAGGTTCACATTGGTCCGATTTGGCATGCATTTTGCATGTCAAATCGCATGTCAAATCGGCGGCTATTGCTGGCAATGGCACCGTCCGAATCGGTGCAGCGCCGTCTTTGCAGCGCCGCACCGATTCCCAAAAGTAGTTCATGTACTACTTCTGGCGACTTTGGGGGTGATTTGTATAGACATCTGTACAGGAACTCACACAGATGTCTGTCAAATCCCCCCCGAAGTCGGACTGCATTGATGGGTTGAGATTGTGCGAATTCAGCTGAACTCGCATGATTTCTAACCTGCAGCAATGTGAACCTAGGCTAATGGGACCTGGAGGGGGTTTCTCTCTAACAGTGTCTCTGTTAGAGAGAGTCTCCCCCTACAGGACCCATTAGAGACTACAAAGGAGTCTAATAGGACCTGGAGGAGGGGTCTCTCTAACAGAGGCCCTTTCAGTGTCCATTATAGAGTCTGATAGAAAGAGTCCCCTCCGGGTCCAATTAGAGACTACAAAGGAGTATAATGGGACCTGGAGGGGGACTCTTTCTAACAGAGTGTACAGTGAACACCTTCATTCACCTTCATTCACTCTGGTCCTCACGGGACCCCCTCGTGCCATGACTCTCACCCCTGCCCCCAACCTCTCACAAAGTAGAAATAAAATTGGCACTGTGTAGCACTCCTCTTACCTTAACTATGGCTACTGTAGTTGTGACTGACTCCCGCATCCTCAGTGGCTGGCTGGCCCCCGTGTCCTCTGTGGCTGGCTCCCGCATCCTCTGTGGCTGACTCCTGTGGGTGGCTGGCTCCTGTGGGTGGATGGCTGGCACCCTGCTGTGACTGACTGGCTCCCTGGTGTGGGTGGGTGATCGTAGGTGGCTGGCTGGCACCCTGGCCCTGGTGTGGGTGGGTCACCGTGGGTGGCTGGCTGGCACCCTGGCCCTGGTGTGGGTAGGTCACCATGGGGGGCTGGCACCCTGGCCCTGCTGTGGGTGGCTGGCACCCTGGCCCTGCTCTGGCTGGCTGGTGTGTCCTCTCCTCTTCCGCCGTTCCGGACACTGTTTGTCAAGGCAAGGGAGGTACTTGGAAGGAGACGGCGGCCTTTTCCCTATGTGGGATGGTAGAACTAGAAGGTTTGCAGCATGCCTGCGCACTGGGCCTGCTGCAAACCTTTTAGTTCTACCATCCCACATAGGGCAAAGGCTGCTTTCTGAGTTCTGGGCTGGCTTCCTCTACCCGGGCCAGGGGACCACTCCTATGATGATCATCATGCGCTCTGGGTAGGAACGATCCTAGGGTCACAGACACCTGGGTGCAGAAATATTTCTGGCGCCCCACATTGGCGTGATCTTACTAAATCCTCCCCTCCCTGGCGGTATTCCCGAGTCTTGCTCGGGGTGAATTTTTACTACCAAAAGCGGTAACCCCGAGCCAGACTCAGGATCGCATCGTAGTATCCAGGGAAAGTTACTTACCTTGTCCCCTGGATCCTGCAATGTCTCCCCGCTGTATCTGCGAGCCGTCTCCTCGCTCGATTCACAGTGCCGAGTGCCAAGCTCCGTTCCCTGCGAGCGTTGCGACGCACGGGGACGGAGCACGGCGCCAAATTCAAAAAGTAAAAAACACAGTATACATACAGTACTGTAATCTTACAGATTACAGTACTGTATAAAATAATTACACACCCCTTTGTCCCTAGTGGTTTGTCCAGTGTCCTGCATGCACTTTTATATTATAAATACTGTTCTTTCTGCCTGGAAACTGGAGATTGTCCATAGCAAACAAAAAGTGTCCCTTTACATCAAAAGTGCTTTTAGACCAGCTACAAAACAGCGATAATAAATTAGAATCACTTGCAGAATTGAGCGATAGTGATTTGTGGGGAAATTTGTCATCAAACACTGAAAGTAATGACAGCGTAAATTTTTCATTTGATTACATTATTGAATAATTTTTATTATAATTACATTATTATTTGTTATAATTATTTATAGTTATTTATTATATTATAATTTATGATTTTGTGTTTCAAACTTTATCATACCCGGGATGTCTACTAGACTCTTGTTTGGACAGATTTAAGTGTGTTATTCCTAAGAATTACAGGCCTACAATATAAAACACCAAATTTCCATGCAAAATAATGGTACCGCTTTCAGCATCAAAAATCTGACATAATCATACCGCCAGGAAGGTTAAGGAGTCTTTGTTACCCTGGGATCCTCCCACAATCTCTTCACAATAAACAAAATACAGGAAGAGAAGCAAAGTACTCTAATGGGATCTGGAGGGGGGTCTCTCTAATGGACACAAAGACGGCCTCTGTTAGAGAGTCTGTTAGAAAGAGCCCCCACCAGGCCCCATTAGAGACTACAATGGGATCCAATGGGACCTGGAGGGGTGTCTCTCTAACAGAGGTCCTCTCTGTGTCTATTTGAGAGTCTATGTTAGAAAGAGCCCCCATCAGTGCCCATCAATGCAACCGCATCAGTGCCCATCAATACAGCCTCACCAGTGCCCAGTGACAGCGTCCGGCAGATAATTAATGAAATCCATGTTGCTATGTCACAAAAGGGGGTGCCGGCGGGCCCACTTTAGCAGCTAAGCCCTTGGACCACGGCCGAAGTGCCCCCCCGGTCAGTCCGCCCCGACTACACCATTACATCTTGTCGTCAGCTCACATGACGTCCACAGTGTATGGTGGATTCTTAGACGTGTTGGGTTTTCATAACACCACTGCAGAGCACATGATCTGATTCTATATACTTTTACTTTTTTAGGCTGCTTACTGTAATGAGTTTTTAAAGGGTTAGCCTATATTCACTTTTCTCTTTTCAAATATTTTATTAATTTGCATAAAAGTACAGTGTACAATTAACATTGTACGTCGTGCAACGACGATGTGATAGACAATTAACAGATGAACATATATTCACTGACAAGTTGCAGACATTCCAAACAGGAGGTGTATAACTATATGAGTAAACATAAGGACACTCGGATCTCCCCTCTCCGGAGGCACCCCATATGGGATCTTTAGTGCCACTGAAGTGGAGAAGATCCATTCAGTACAGTGCGAGCACTGCAGGGTAACACCCACTGTTTGTTGTCAGTGTTTCATAAATTTGCTTGAACATGTTAACAAAGCCGGAAGTAAAAGAAGAGACAGTTAGTAGATATCAGAAGTGTACTTCAGGGATATTGCTTGGTCAGGCTATATGAAATATTGTAACAATAAGATTAGGTGACTGTCACAGCATCAGTCCAATCGGTCCAAGTCTGCCAGAGTGTTCGGGTTTTAGCAGCCCGACCAATACTGGCGTTTGTTATCATTTCATAGCTAAAGTGTAGGGTTACTAAGTTGATAACTTGTTCAATGGTTGGAGTATTGTCGGATTTCCATTGTCTCGTTAAGTTGAGCCTGGCTGCCAGTAGTATGTGAGTCGTGACGTGTCTAAGGTGTTTAGGTATGTCGTCTATGGTCAGGTTGAGAATGGCAAGCGCGGGTGATGGAGGGATATTGATTTTAATTACGTTTGATATAAGAATAAAAATATCGTCCCAGTATTTTTGTAGCTTGGAACATGTCCAGAAAATGTGGAGCATGTCGCCTGTGGTCGCTTTGCATCTCCAGCACTCGTTAGGGATTTGAGGACTGAAATTTGCTAATTTGGCTGGCGTGAGGTACCAGCGTAGTGATATTTTCTGAGTGAGTTCCCAAAGTGTTGAGCATTTGGTGGCCGCGTAGACGGAGTGAAGTGCCCGTTGCCATTGTGCGACTGTGAAGGTATGTGCAAGATCATTGTCCCATCGATGGTGCGGTTTCGTTTTGGAAAAAATTGACTTTTGGTGAAGGTTGTTGTAGAAATGTGAGATGCCCTTTGTTTTGGAGGCAGGGTTAGTAAGGTATTCCCAGGTCTTAGGGTGGATTCTATATAGGGGTAAGGGTATATTAATCAAGCAGTGGTGGATGCGCAAGAACGTGAAGTGCTCTGAGGCAGGTAGACCATATTCGGCCTGTAGTTGGGAGAAGGATTTAACGCGGTTACCCAGTATTAAGTTTTGTAAGCAGTGGATCCCATTGAGGATCCATCTGGAGATCATTAGGTCTGGGGTCAAGTGATGGAGGGTTTCTAAAGGGATTTTAAATTGTGGTGTGGTGGGGTTATAGCCCAGGGAAGTGACCATTTTTTTCCAGGCACTTACTGTAGCCTTCATGGTAGGGGAGAGACATGCGGGTATTTGGGTGCCTAGAGGTGTGCTTAGAAGCCAGGTCTGTAAATTGGGGCGTGCAAGTGAAAGGTTCTCTATTTGTCCCCACATTGGGGTCATGGGGGATTGGAACCAACTGGGAAGTTGGGCTAGAATGGCTGCCATGTGATAGTCCTCAAATTCTACTGAGCCAATGCCTCCCGCCATTTTGTGTTTAATTAACTTTAGATGAGCACATCTGGGTCGCTTGCCTTTCCAAAGATATTTGTTGAATATCGTCTGGAGGGATCTAAAAAAGGCTTTGGGTAGCGGAATGGGGAGGGTCCTAAAGAAGTACAATATTTGAGGGAGGCATATCATTTTGAAGGCCGCAAGCCTCCCTGACCAGGAAAGTTCATGTTTCGTTAATTGGTCCGAGGACAGACGGATGTTATGTAGACGTGGTATGAAATTACAGGCGTATAAGTTGTTCAGTGATCTCGGGAGTTGGATGCCTAGATATGAGATGTCTGTATCTGCCCATGCAAATGGATATTGTGTTTGTAACAAATTTCTCGTCGTGGCATCTAAATTAATATCCAATATGAAGGATTTGGTTGTGTTAACTTTGTAATAGGAAACCGAGCTGAACCAGTTTAACAGTTTTTGTACTTCTGCCAGGGAGGAAGTCGGATTGGTGAGGATAAGAATGACATCATCAGCAAATAGGCTGATTTTATGAGATGTGGGTCCAATTTGAAGTCCTGAAATATTGGGGTGTGAGCGGATCTGCTCCGCCAGCGGCTCCATGAGCATGTTAAAGATGAGTGGGGATAATGGACAGCCTTGCCGCGTACCATTAGTGATATTGAATGGGCAGGAGAGCATTCCCTCTGTATATACTTGGGCCGTGGGGTTTGAGTAAAGTGCCATGATGGCTTGTAGTATATGGCCCTTAAATCCAAGTTTTTGAAGGACTGTCTTTAGGTACGACCAGTGGACCCTATCGAACGCCTTCTCTGCATCCAAAGATAGGAGCAGAGAGGGCATTCCGGTGGATTCCACGTGGTGGATGAGATTAATCATTCTTCTAGTGGCATCTGATGCCTGTCTGCCCTTCGTGAAGCCTGACTGGTCCTTATGTATGAGGGCTGGCATTATCTCGAGTAACCTTGTTGCTATAGTTTTAGCATAGATCTTGAGATCAAGGTTAAGAAGGGATATGGGGCGAAACTTTTGGGGGACATTCGGCTCCTTCCCTGGTTTCGGTAACGTTATAATCAGTGATTTTAGATATTCAGTCGGAAAGGTGGAAGAGGAGGCAGTGTGGTTGAAAACTTCAGTAAGGTGGGGGGTTATGTGAAAAGAGAATTGTTTATAATATTCGCCTGTCAGTCCGTCTGGGCCTGGCGCTTTACCATTTGGCAGGGAGTCAATTGCATTTTTTATTTCTAGTTCCGTGAACGGACTATTGAGGTTTGTCAATTGCTCTTCAGTCAAGGTAGGTAGATTGAGCTTACAGAGAAAGTGGTCAATTCCTTCTTGGTTGGGTTGAGGTGTACACGTGTCCTGTCTCAGATTGTGTAGGTCACTGTAATAGGCGCTAAAGGCGTCGGCTACGTCTTGCGGGTTACTCAGGAGGAGTTTAGTATGAGGGTGGCGGAGTTGGGCAATTTTGGTTTTGGTGCGCCTACCTTTAAGGCGTTGCGCTAGTCTTTTCCCCGCCTTATTAGAAGTAGAGTAAGTGGTGGCTTTAAGCTTCCTATGAAGAAATTCATAGGAGTGGAGGAGTAGAGTTCTAAGTTCCTGTCTAAGGGACAACAATTCGTTCGCTCGTGGGTCTCTAGGGTCCGCCTTGAGCTTTAATTCTATGGACGCTATCTGGGTCGTCAGGTCGTCTATACGTTGTGTCCTCTTTTTTTTATGGTAAGAGCTTAATTTAATTAGGGTTCCTCTAATGAAAGCTTTATGTGCGCTCCACACCACGGCAGGGTCGGGCACCGAGCCCTTGTTTATTGAGAAAAATTCGGTAATTTGAGCCGAGATTTCTGGGACATAATTATCATGCTGGATAATGTAGTTGTTTGCTCGCCAGAGAAACGTGTTGCGTTGCAGGGTTAAGTCATCTATAGTAATTGATATTGGGGCATGGTCCGACCATGTCGCGGTGTGGATCGCAGACACACATATTTTTTGTAAAATCCATTTATCTGTCAGGAACAAATCAATTCTCGAATACGAGTTGTGTCTGGAGGAGAAAAATGTAAAGTCTCTTTCAGATCCATGTTGACATCGCCACACATCATAGAGGTCGTGGGTGGCGATGAGTTTTTTCAGAGGCGAGTCTCGCCTTTTCGCAGCTGATGTGGAGTCTATAACCACATCTGGGACTAGGTTAAAATCTCCACAGAGAATCAGATGACCTTTCTGAATAGGTTTGGCTATGCGAAGTAGTTTGCGTAGGAATTGCAACTGGTGTGAGTTTGGGGTATATACATTAACAAGAGTGTATTGAACTTGATTCATAGTGCAAGCAAGTATTATATAGCGACCTTCAGGGTCTGTTACAACATCTAGTAGTTGGAAGTCCACACTATCTTTGATCGCTATCATGACCCCTTTAGTTTTAGTAGAATGTGAAGCGTGGAATATATGCGGGAACTGACGATTGGAGCATAGGGACTCATTGGATGGTAGCAGGTGGGTTTCTTGCAAACCTAAAATGTCACTGTCGAGAGCCGCGGCGGTTTTCCAGAGTGAGTGACGTTTGGCTGGATGATTTAGTCCATTAGTGTTCAGTGATAGGATTGTGAGCGGCATCTTGTAGCCAAGGAGGTAGCGGGTGCGATGTAATAGCACTTACGGTTTGGTGACTCAGTCCAGGTCAGGGTTACTTGCCTACGAGACGGTGTAGCAGTGATGCGGCAGCCCAGGGTCCTGGAAGTAAGGTGGTTAGGATGCTGTGGATAGAGCAATATGTTAAGCACTCTAGTGGTAGTATCAAGCAAAAAACAAAAAGGTAAAGAGTCTAAGAGCAAGCTGACAGCGAGAGGTTTCGCTTAGATTGTTCAGAAAGTAGAACTAGAAATGTTCTCAGAGGGGGTGCCTCGCACCTCGGAAGCCTCTGTTTGGGGGTGCAAACAGTTTTTTTTATGTCTAGGAGCTGCAAAAACAGGGGTTCTTTGTGACATAACCCAGGGGAACTGCAGTAATAATTTTTGGCCAATTGTGGCGTATTTAACAGATGCCATTTAATTGTAGTTGTTGTCCAGATTTCTGTTTGTAGGCGATCCTCCGTCAGGGTGTGGGGGTGGATTTGGGGGGTTCCAGGAGGATTCCCCAGTTGTGGAGAAGCCGCATTCCTTTGTCAAGATCACTGACGGTATGTGACTGCCCATTCTTCGTGATGAGGAGTGTGGCTGGGTAACGCCATTTGTACGGAATCTTATGGTTCTGTAGACCTTTGGTGACTGGGCTCAAATGACGTCTCAGTTGGAGTGTATACTTTGAGAGATCAGGAAAGAATTGGATTCCTGTGAAGGGAGCTGGTATGGGCGTTTTAGCTTTAACCCCTAACAGGAGCTTTTCCTTGATATGATAGAAGTGAATTCTCATCAGAACGTCTCTGGGTACTGAAGCTGCTAGGTGTGATGGTTTGGCGATTCTGTGGATCCTGTCTATGATAACATCTCGGGGGGATGCTTCAGGAATAATGATGTGCATCAGCTCCTTGGCATACCGTGGCAGGTCCGCAGGAAGAACACTTTCCGGTATTCCTCTTAGCTTAACATTATTCCTGCGAGACCTGTCCTCTAAATCCGCCATCTTGGCGCGCATCCAAGACTGCTCCTCTCTAATACCTTCACAAACATCTATTACCTCATTCACAGTGGAGGTACAATCAGTTAGGCCTCTCTCAACGTTTGTCACCCTGTCATCAATGGAGTGGATGTCTGTAGTAATTTTAGTAAACAGAGAGGAGAGGTCAGTCATTAGGGAGGTCTGCAGTGAGAGAAGCATGTCCTTCAGGGTAGTGTCCATAACTGGTTGGCCTGAGGTTGGGAAGGATGCCATGGAGGTATGCAGGGCCTGGTTAGACAGGAGTGGGTTAAAAGCCTGGGCCTCAATTTGTGAGTGCAGCGGCCGCTGCGGCGGCGTGTCGAGCCGCATTCTAGCTTTTGCAGGGCTACGGGTGAGGGGATCACTCTCCGGGGGCTGAGAGGATACCCCAAAGGTACCTGTATGTGGTGAGTCCTCCGGTATCTCGTCCGGGAGATCTGTGTATGAGTCCCGCGGCGCGGCCTGGCCGGCGCCATCTTGGGTGTCAGCATCGCAGTCCGCCGGCTTGTAGGCGAATTCCGTCAGTTTTTGCGGCTTGTAGTCCGTAAATCTCTTTCTGGACATGATCCTCAGCTGCTCCGGTGTGCCTAGAGCAAGGATGGCTGGAGATTGTAGCTTTGGTATGGCCGATGTCGCTGGATTCTGTCCCCTGGTTCAGGAGCTGAGAGCTCACACGTCCACTCTCATCTCCGGTCGGCCACGCCCCCCATATTCACTTTTCTCAAAACCATCTCTATGCATTACAGTGTGCTTAATATAGTTAACATGCTGTGCTCTGTTTCGTAAATAAATTCTTACTTTCCCAGAAGCTCACATAATAGGATAATGCATGAGGAGATTTTGGGAAAAAGTAAGTAAAGAATAACTAACCCTTTGAAATCAAAGCTTCTGTGGAGACTCGCTACATACTAAACCCATAAAAATGTTTATAATGGTTTTTGCATTCTGGTGTGTCTCGTCCTTTTCTGCTATTGTGCTCAGATGTTTGGCAGGCTTTGTTGGCCCCTCTTCACTATATGGATGTTGTCTTGGTGGTTTTCCATTCTTAGTATACATTTGATACAGTTCCTGGTACACTCATGCCAGCCTATTTGACACCTGCTGCCATGCTATGTTGAAAGTCGTTTGAGTTTATCTTGGATCATTCTCTGTTCTGTGCAATCCATTATTAAAAGCACCTAGCAGTCTAGTATTATTCTAACCCTCCTCACATCTCTGACATATTTGATATTGTAAGGTAGGACAAGTGAACGGTATTTTCAAAATTAATTACATATCCTGATATACTTGTACAGGGTTTTAAATTATTCAACAAAAATGTCCTTATGTCAGTCTTGGCATTGGGTTTTGACCAAACTGGTCTAGAGTCTGTTTATAGATTTTTTTCTAGACTTACTAGTCCATGCCCATACAGGACACACATAGTTATAAAACCCCTTTGGTACAATGATGCAATCACTCAGGGCTGATCCTGGGCGGGTGCCTGGGGTGCACTGCACCGAGGTGCCGCAGAGCAGGGGGCGCCAAAGTGCCAGGGTATCATGATTGTCAGTCCCGAGTGTTCTGCCTCGCGCCCGCGGCAGTGTGCATTTTCCTCGCCCCCCGGCGCTCAGTATAACGGCACTATTCCCCGCCTCCCAGCGCGCCCACGGCACAGAGTATAATAGCACTATTCCCTGCCTCCCAGCGCGCCCGCGGCAGTGTGCATAAGATATAGCTAGCTTCATATTCCCCGCCCCACGGCAATGTTCGCCCTCCGGCTGTATATTTTTCCTCCCCGCTTGCCCGCTGTATATTTCGTATGAGGAGGAGGTAGGCTAGGTCTGCCCCACCTCCTCCCCATGTCCCCCCTGTGCCCGCCCACAACCCTTTCGCGTAGCCAATCTGTGCCTGGAAAGGGATGAGGGCGGGAGATTTCAAACCAGCCAGCCAGTGATCCTGCCTGATGTCGCTGCCTGAGTGCCTGTGCCTGCCTCTGAAGACAATGCAGCCTGGGTGAGTGATCTCTCCCCTCTCTCTTCTCTAAATGTGCCAAAGTCTCCCAGGCTTCCATATATAGTCTTCCATGCAGGGGCGGGCTGGGGCAGGGTGGCAATTTCCCCCTAGGCTGCCCTAACTTATATGGATAATGGCCGGCGGCTGCCCGCTCACGTTTTTTTTTTCCGGAGGAAGTCGGGTCAGGGCAGGGGCCATGAGCTGAGGCATAGGGACGGGTCCTGAAGCTCAAGCGGCACTCACTCATGTAGCGGGGCCGCTCTGTCACCCGCGGCTCCACTCCTCCCGTCGGTCGCGATCACACTAATCCACCGACAGAGGAGTGAGAGCCAGCCTGTCAGCTCCTGCGGGGGATTTCCCCCCTCCCTCTCCTCCAAACACTGCAGCATGTGCGGGCTCCGCTCGCAGAGCCCGGCCGCCCACTCTGTTCCCTCCCCTGCTTCCTCATTGGTAGGTGGAGAGTGCCCATCAGCCAGGCCTCCAGCAGCTGCAAAGCATCGTGGGACATATAGTCCCTATCGCCAGCAGCCCAGTAGCAGTCCCTGGGGGCAGAAACTCCCCAGCCTGTCCACAGCAGGAGAAAGGACGAGAGGCTGCGGGAAGCGGACTGTCACTCCATGAGGTGAGAGAGCAGAGCAGAGATAATGTAAGTTTTTTTTTTTTTTGGTGAAATGTGTTTTTTTTTTATTGAAAATAAAGATTCCTCTCTTCCTTCTCATTGTTTCATGCTGGGGGCTGATATTATATACCCCTTCATGCCTAAACCTTTTTATGACACTTGTCAAAAATCTGTATTTTTGTTAGAAAATTACTTAGAACCCCCAAACATATATATATATATATATATATATATATATATATATATATATATATATATGTATTTGTTTTAGCAGAAACCCTAGAGAATAAAATGGCGATTGTTGCAATATTTTATGTCACATAAAATATTGCATTTGAAAAACCGCACTGATGCAATGCAATCTCTTTGGGAAAATACACTGTCATGAATAAAAAAAAACAAAAAAACACTAACATTAGCCCATTTTTTTTTTGTATAATGTAAAAGATGATATTATGCAGAGTAAATAGATACCTAACGTGTGGGGTGCACGCGGCATGCCCTGTGATCAGTGAGTCCATGAGACTCGGCTGATCACAGATCGGAGTGAGGGGCAGATATCGGCCCCTTACCATGTGATCAGCTGTCAGCCAATGACAGCTGATCACGTGATGAAAACAGAAGCTGGTAATTGCCATTTTGTTCCCCTCATGCTGACAGCATGAGGAGAAAAAAAAGTCGTTTATCGTCTTGTGTAAACGGGACATCAGTCCCGCACACTCCAGACCCACTGCTGCTAAGTAGTGCCCACCAGTGCCACCTACCAGTGCATATCAGCACTGATAAGTAGTCCACGCGCTCTCAAGCTCCCAGTGAGTGGAGAACTGAGAGCAGCGCAGCCAGAATAAAATGACCTGTGTGTCCTGCTGGCCACTGACCTGTGGGTCCTGCTGGCCACTGACCTGTGGGTCCTGCTGGCCACTGGCCTGTAAGTCCTGCTGGCCGCTGGCCTCTGGCTCCTGCTGGGAGCTGACCATGGCCTTTTGGGTCTGCTGGCTACTAGCCTAGGGCAACCAGATGTCCCCGGTTTACCGGGACAGTCCCCGGACTGAGGACACTGTCCCGGGACCAAGTCCGTGCCCGATTCTGTCCCCACTTTGCAGGGCCAATCCTGGGAGGGTGCACCGTGAGCTGAGGCAGAGGGAGAGCGCCCAAGGCCGGCCCTACCATGGGTCCTGCTGGGCCTATTGGGCTGCCTCAGAAGGGAAGTGGGGGCAAGCACCGCTGGATTACACAGAGTGGGGACCTCCCGCTTACCCGGCGGCTGCTGTGATACGAAGTCCCACCTCCTGGACCGGCTCCTTTGATAGACAGCACACTGGTGACGTCTATCATAGAAGCCAGTCCTGGAGGCGGGACTTCGTATGACAGCAGCCACACCGGGTAGGCAGTAGATCTCCACTCTGTGTAATCCGGCGGCTCTTCTCTCTCTAATCCCCATGCAATAAACAGACTGCATTGATGGACACTGGCGATGCTTCATTGATGGGCACTGATCAGGCTGCATTGATGGACACTGGTGAGGCTGCTTTGGATGGGCACTGGTGATAGTGAGCTGATATGGTGGTTTAATGGGCCACTTGACTGGATTTGCCCCCCAGGCCTAAGGCTGCCAGCCCTCCCCTGCTTCCATGTGCCATAGTCTTCTTCAGACTTCCATGTGCCATAGTCTTCTTCAGCCTTCCATGTGCCATAGCCTTCCATGTGCCATAGCCTTCCAGTCTTCCATGTGCCATAGCCTTCCAGCCTTCCGTGTGCCATAGCCTTCCAGCCTTCCGTGTGCCACAGCCTTCCAGCCTTCCATGTGCCACAGTCTTCCAGCCTTCCATGTGCCACAGTCTTACATCCTTCCATGTGCCATAGTCTTACATCCTTCCATGTACCATAGTGGTCCTGCCTTCCATGTACCATAGTGATCCTTCCTGTCTTCCATGTGCCATAGTGGTCCTGCCTTCCATGTACCATAGTAATCCTTCCTGCCTTCTGTGTGCCATAGTAATCCTTCCATGTACCATAGTGATCCTTCCTGTCTTCCATGTGCCATAGTGGTCCTGCCTTCCATGTACCATAGTAATCCTTCCTGCCTTCTGTGTGCCATAGTAATCCTTCCATGTACCATAGTGATCCTTCCTGCCTTCCATGTGCCATAGTTATCCTTCCTTCCATGTACCATAGTAATCCCTCCTTCCTTTCTTCCATGTACCATAGTGATCCTTCCTTCCTGCCTTCTGTGTACCATAGTGTCCCCTCTTCCTTTCTTCCTTATACCATAGTGATTCTTCCCTCTCTCTCTCCCTAAGGGGTCATACTGCAGTACTTATTCTTTGGCTCCATCCCGGGTTCCTCAGATCCTTTATAATCCTCTATTTTAAGCTCTTTGTCTATTCTCAGTGTATACAAAACCAGATGTATTGGAAGTACATTTCTAAATGATTGTGTTGAGGTTTATAAGTATCCCTAAGACTCCAGCTTGTGGCACACAATCAAAGCATATTTAGAGGGACAAGGAAGCCCAAAATTAGGTTTCGCCTAGGGTGTCAAAAATCCTTGCACCAACCCTGTTTAGTGGGCACTGGTAGGCTGCATTTGGTGGGCACTGGTAGGCTGCATTTGGTGGGCACTGATAAGCTGGATTTGGTGGGCACTGATAAGGCTGCATTTGGTGGGCACTGATAAGCTGCATTTGGTGGGCACTGATAAGGCTGCATTTGGTGGGCACTGATAAGCTGCATTTGGTGGGCACTGATAAGGCTGCATTTGGTGGGCACTGATAAGGCTGCATTTGGTGGGCACTGATAAGGCTGCATTTGGTGGGCACTGGTAGGCTGCATTTGGTGGGCACTGGTAGGCTGCATTTGGTGGTCACTGGTAGGCTGCATTTGGTGGGCACTGATAAGGCTGCAATTGATGGGCACTGGTAGGCTGCAATTGATGGGCACTGATAGGCTGCATTTGGTGGGCAGTAATGAGGCTACATTGATCTCTTGTATAATTTTTGCAGTCTCTGACCATCTATTGTATTATATCTGCAGTCTCTGACCATCTCCTCTACGATGTCTTTCTAACAGACTCTCTAACAGAAGCCCTCTCTGTGTACATTAGAGAGACCCCCCTCCAGGTCCCATTAGAGTACTCCTTGCTTTTTCTGTATTTTGTTTATTGTTAAGAGATCATGGGAGGATCCCAGGGTAACAAAGACTCCTTAGGGCAGCATCTCTGTGTTTGAGTCATTGCCATAGAAACACGTGTAAAGGGGAGGAGTTAGTAAAGATAACCACGCCCATGTGGGGGGGCACCAGAAATATTTCTGCACCCAGGCGTCTGTGACCCTAGGATCGGCCCTGCAATCACTGCATTGGAAAAATCATGGGAAAGTCATAATTCTTGATCATCAAACTTGTTGCAGGTCAGTGTGTCAAAAAGTACTGAAGCCATAGGATCAGCATCACACAGACAGACAGCATGTATTTGTAAAATTAGAGCTCCACCATGGCAGGTTTCATTATTCTCGATAAAGGTTTCCTTTAAAGGGTTAGCTTACCTTTGAAAATAAATTCCAGTTAAGGGGCGCCAGTAGATAAAAATCAAATTGTTCTGCTATGAACACTATTAAATAATTATGTCAGTAGGCTATTTTCACCTCTCTAGAAGCCTGTCCAAAAAACTCCTATAGTTGGTTTTCCCCACTATGCCCTGTTGCTACTACATTGCTATGACCCTTCAGATGATTCTTCAGCCGTTGATGCTCAACTCTGCAATCACAAGATCATGCCTTCACTCGGATTCAAACACTATGCGTGCCACAGTGATGCACTATGTATGCGTGGTGTTTGAAGTCAAGAAAGACCATGCGCTTATGATGGTAAAGAAGAGCATTAATGGCTGGAGTGTTGGCTGAAGGGTCATAGCAACAACCTTCCAACGGGCAGGATGTGGAAACACCAACTATGGGAGTTTTTCCTACAGAAATAGCAAATAAATTATGCACTATTTTTCATAGCAGTACAGTGTGTTTTTCTCCTGGTACCCCTAACTACATAGGCAGTCTTTTTGCATAAGTGAACTAACCCTTTAAGTGTTCTAAAGAAAAAAAGTATCTTTTGCATTGTCAGTTTGGGTTTGAAAGATCTAACAGATTTTTGCCAGGATTTGAGCACCTAGTAAGTGAGCATTGGGTCACAAAAGATTGCTTCCATAGAGTGTACACCATGTGGCCAAAAATTTGTAGACACATTACCATCAAACCTACCTATAAGGTCAAAAGCACGTGGGAACCAAATTCTTGGGTTGAGTTCAGGTGTTTTTAGTGAAGCTTTTGTGTGTGTTTCCAACCTTGTGGCAACAGCAACAGTTTGGGGAAATGCCCTTTTCTATTCCAGCAGTGCTGTACTCCTGTGTACAAATCCCATCCCAAAAAGACATAGTTTGATGAGTTTGTTGTGATGAAACTCAAATGGACGGCAGTGATACCTGACCTCAACTCTATTAAACACCATTGGAATGCTGATTGAGGGTCTTGTCATCCAACATCGGCGTTAACCTCAGAAATGCGATTTTGGCTGAATGGACACAAATTTCCAAAGGCACAATCCACGATCTTGTAGAAAGCCTTCCCAGAAGAGAATAAATGGTGCTAGCTCCAAGGGTGGGAAAGGAGGGTTATGCCCCGACACACACGAGTGGAAATTCTGTCGGAAAAACCTTGGATGGTTTTTCCGACGGAATTCTGCTCAAGCTTGGCTTGCATACACACGGTCACACAAAAGTTCTCTGAACTTTCGACCGTCAAGAACGCAGTGACGTACAACACTACGACATGAGAAAATGAAGTTCAATGCTTCCGAGCATACGTCGAATTGTTTCCGAGCATGCGTCGGCATTTTGCGCGTCGGAATTGCTACAGACGATCGGAATTTCCGATCGGAATTTTTTCCGTTGAGAACTTGCTCTCAATCTTTTGCTGGCAGAAATTCTGACAGAAAAAGTCCGATGGAGCATACACACGGAAGGAATTTCCGACCAAAAGCTCACATCGGACTTTTCCTGGGTGGAAATTCCGACCGTGTGTACGCGGCATTAGTTCATATTAATCCCTGTGGTTTTAGAAGAATGGGGATGGGGATGTCCAACAAGCTTAAGGCTACTTTCACACTGAAGCGCTGGATGCGCTGGTGGTATAGCGGCGCTATTTTTAGCGCCACTATACCGTAGTTTTTGTCGCGATTTGCGGGCGCTAGCGGGGTGATTTTAACCCCCACTAGCGCCCGAAAAAGGGTTAAAAACGCCCGCAATAACGATTCTTTGCAGCGTTTTGCGGGCGTTTGGAGGCGCTACCCCATTGATTTCAATGGGCAGGGGCGCTATAGGAGCGGTATTTTTACCGCTCCTATCGCGCCTCAAAGATGCGGCTTGCAGGAGTTTTTTTACCCTCCTGCCAGCGCACCGCTCCAGTGTGAAAGCCCTCAGGCTTTCACACTCGATACAAAGTAGCGGCTTTTCAGGGCGCTTTACAGGCGCTATTTTTAGTGCAATAGTGCCTGCAAAGCGCCTCAGTGTGAAAGGGGCCTATATGATTGTAAGGTGTTCACAAACCTTTTACTATACAGTACAGTGGCGTCTCCAGCTTTCATATTTAGGGGGGGCACATGGGGATCAGGGACAAAAGTAGGGGGGCCAACTATAAAATGCAATTATTTATAAATATATATCCTGGGGCCCTTTACTACGATCCCACAACGAGCCCTTTCACATGTTATGCAGTGAGCTCCCTTCCTACTATACTGGGGCCCCCCAGGGTGGCAGAAAACAAGAGATATATGTCCCCAGCACACCAAGAAAATATAAGGGTCCAAAGCAGTGGGAGAACTATCAGGGTTGCAAAGGTTGTCTTGCCACCGGGCCCTGGTGTTCTGCCACTGTGGGGTTCCCCCGCTGTCCTGTCCCTGCTATTGACAACGCTGGTCTGGAATCTGTCTCCTTGGCAGCGGCGGCAGTCTATTAGGACCTAGTGCTGGTGACATTATGGGTGCATGCAGGGGAAGGCTGACACTATTGGTTATAGAGAACCAAGCCCCCAGCTGGTCACCTAGCAGCAGTAATGCTGTATAACCTTCTCTGTTGACATGCTGATCAGGATGTGATCCAGGTGATGCTCCCAGTCAGATCTAATAAACACAGTATTTATTAGCATGAAGATTACAACCACATATATATAATCAACTGTATGTTCAGCAGCCATGTGGGCTCTATGCCTGTAAAGTGTGGGCTTTGATCAATAAAATCACTGATATTTAACACTAGGTTTTGACCAGGAGCATCACCTGGATTGCATCACGATCAGCATGTCAGAGAAGGCTCCACTGCTGCTAAGCAACCTGCATGGAACTCAACTGTCTACAACCAATAGAGATCGGCTCTGGTGTGTTTGAAATCTCACATGCCCGATCCCGCCAGGAAGCCGACACTTCACAGTGCTAATCACAGCCAGTGAGACATTTCCTGATCTGTGCAGCTGTGGACCGGGAAATGTCTCACTGCCTGTGATTAGCGCTGTGCAGTGTGGGCTTCCCGGCAGGCTCTGGCATTTGGAATTTTGAACATGCCCAGCCCATCTCTAACAACAAATTGTGCTGGCCCTCCTGTACATCTGCCCCATAAAGTAACCAGCACTGGGTTCCAATGTGCTGCCGCCGCTGCCATGGAGACAGAGACCAGCGCTGTGAATAGCCTGGACAGGACAGCAACTCTGGTTGTTCCAGCACTGGTCCACACTGGGAGGATTCCCCCATCCACCTATAATGTGTAGATGGAGGAATTGGATCATTTCTTTATTTCTTTTCATTCAACCTAATAGTTGAATGAAAAAAAGTGATCAATGTATGGGCTGCCTAAGAGCTAAGACCAGCCATAGACAGTTTAAATCTCAGCTGGTTCAGCAGGAACTGGCTAAGATTTGAACCATTAATGAGCAGATTCTCTTATGATTATCACTAGTGGTTGCTATAGCCACTAGTGATAATCACTGTTTGTCGGGAGAATACAATTGCTGGGCAGGAGGGATATTCCTCTGTCACCACTGTCTGTGTTGATGGGGGAATCATGCAAGTTTCTTTCCTGCAATCTGTGGATGCAGGAAAGAAATTTGCACCGTATATTACCTGCCTAACTGAAAGTGAAAGTAAATTGTGAATGGCTTGAAAGAACAGGAGAGGGGGAGGGAGACAGATGGGGGAGAGAAGGGATGGAGATAATGCAGTTCAGTGATTACAGTGTACTGCAGTCTGCAGTGCACACACTTACCCACGGTCCAGGCTAGAATCTCAGGCATCATTCACACACAGCCAGGAATGCTGCTGATTTTCATATTTCCCGCCCACACATCCCCTCTCTTCAGATACAGCATGCCGGGTTGGTGTGGGCAGGACTGGAAGGAGGAGGAGCTGTATTCCTCCCTGCTCGTATGTGAGGAGAGTGAGGGGGGGGGGTGGCTGGACTTGCTGGGCTGTGAAAGAGTGTCATAGACTGACACTTGGCTCAGCTTGCAGTCACCACTCTCGGAATTTACAGGCTGGTTCTCCTGTCCTAAGGACAGGAGAAATCAGTCTGTTTTTTCAGTAACTGAGATGAAGGCTTGGGCCCCCCTCCCCCACAGTGCTCGTGGAGACCTTCCTGCAACTCGCTCTCCTCCGTACCAATGAGGATGCAGGGGAAGGAGCAGATCGGGCGGCTGTGGTTGTGTGAGCGCTCGCATTATGCAGTGTCAGCGAGCAGAGGGAGGGGGGAGGAATCCCCTGCAGGAGCTGACTGGGGACGCTCTACCTCTCAGGAGAGACTGTGTTACTCCAGCGGTGGCCCGAGCAAAATACAAAAAATGCAAAAAAAAAAAGATATATTATTTTTTGGGGGAGGGGGGGCACATGGTGGGGCACAGCATAATGTTGGGGGGGGGGTGTCAGGGCCCCCTCTGCCCCCCCTAGGGATGCCATTGTGCCAGTATAGTGTATAGTTGATTGATATAAATGCATATGTGTTCAGCCATATTCACTCCGGTGTGAAGCAAGTTCCTAGTTGTTTGGGACTGTAACAAAGTTTTGGGATGGTTTTACTATGGCACAGAAACTCCTCCTAGCCGTATTTTTGTTGTTAACAGCCTTAGCTCATATTGTCAGTTCTTATTTGGAGAATACAACTGCTCATATATTTTTTAAGCTATTCAGGATTCAATAATGAATTGCCAAAGGAATTCAGTGTAAGAATTTGCAATTTCTTAGTGTTCTAATATTAATATTAATTTTCTTTAGAATCGCTTGGAAACTCCTGGAGCCAGTACTACATTCTTCTAGTTTTGTCTGTCCAAGCAGAGGCAGGATTTGCTCACATAGCTCATCCTTGGTATAATATTTGAAATATTTTTTTTCTTGGCTCACTTGTTTCAATAATCTCTGCTCAGCAGAGGCCGATTTTAAAAGCATTGAAGGAAATGGGTGTTATTCTCGTGCACATAAGAAGTGAGTAGGCATGGTATTTGCACAGGGTGAGCAAGTATCTTATTGGATCACCAGTAACATACAATGATTATATCTTGTAGATGTAGACCATGTTATACAGTGTTAGGGCTAATGCACATGAGCTTCTTTAGTTCAATGTGTAAAAACGAATATGAAATTCTTTTACAAATTGCTATAAATAAACATCCGTTTTCTGACATACATTTGTATATGCTGATCCTTTTATGTCCATCATCATAGTAATCATTATACTTCTATAAAAAAATATGTTTGTGTGAATGTGTGTAATATGTTTGCATGCATTTAATGAGACTCAGTGGCGGCTGGTGCTCAAAATTTTTGGAGGGGCGCAAACAAACTGAAAAAAAAAAAAAAATCAATTGCCGCCACTGTGCCCATTAAACGCAGCCACTGTGCCCAAACGCCACCAGTTTGCCCCCTCAAATACAGACAGTTTGTTTCCATATACAGCCAGTGTGCCCCCATATATATATAACCAGTGTGCCCCCATATATACAGCCAGTGTGCCCCCATATACAGCCAGTGTGCCCCCATATACAGCCAGTGTGCCCCCATATATATATAGCCAGTGTGCCCCCATATACAGCCAGTTTGTCCCCATATATATAGCCAGTGTGCCCCCATATACAGCCAGTTTGTCCCCATATACAGCCAGTTCCCCCCAAATGCAGCCAGTTTGTCCCCCATATACAGCCAGTTCCCCCCAAATGCAGCCAGTTTGTCCCCCATATACAGCCAGTTCCCCCCAAATGCAGCCAGTTTGTCCCCCATATACAGCCAGTTCCCCCCATATTCAGCCAGTTTGTCCCCCATATACAGCCAGTTCCCCCCATATTCAGCCAGTTTGTCCCCCCATATACAGCCAGTTCCCCCCAAATGCAGCCAGCATGTCCCCCATATACAGCCAGTTCCCCCCATATTCAGCCAGGTTGTCCCCCATATTCAGCCAGGTTGTCCCCCATATACAGCCAGTTCCCCCCATATTCAGCCAGTTTGTCCCCCCATATACAGCCAGTTCCCCCCATATACAGCCAGCGTGTCCCCCATATACAGCCAGTTCCCCCCATATTCAGCCAGTTTGTCCCCCATATACAGCCAGTTCCCCCCATATTCAGCCAGTTTGTCCCCCCATATTCAGCCAGTTTGTCCCCCTATATACAGCCAGTTCCCCCCATATACAGCCAGTTCCCCCCAAATGCAGCCAGCATGTCCCCCATATACAGCCAGTTCCCCCCATATTCAGCCAGTTTGTCCCCCATATACAGCCAGTTCCCCCCATATACAGCCAGTTCCCCCCAAATGCAGCCAGCATGTCCCCCATATACAGCCAGTTCCCCCCATATTCAGCCAGTTTGTCCCCCATATTCAGCCAGTTCCCCCCATATTCAGCCAGTTTGTCCCCCATATTCAGCCAGTTTGTGCCCCATATTCAGCCAGTCCCCCCCAAATGCAGCCTGTCCCCCCCCCCCCAGCCCTGCACTTACCTTCCTCGGTCCGCGCCGTCCTCGATGTGTTCTCCCGCCCTCTATGGCGCTTCAGCCAATCAGGTTACCGGTAACCAGATCCGGTGAACCTGATTGGCTGAAACCTCCACACAGTCTTCTTCCAGGAACGCACCCCCCGTGCGTACCTGGGAGGAGTTTTTGGAAGCCGAATACAGCGTGAGAGCTGTATTCGGAAAGCCTATCAGAGCCGCTGGCTCTGATAGGCACTTCCAAGTCACACCCACCGCCGACCGTCGCTCTAATTCATATGGCCGGCGCTCACCAGGAGGCCGGCCATATGTATAGTGGGCAGCGGTGACAATACACAGATTCATGCAATGCATGAATCTGTGTATTGTCTTTCAGTGGCGGTGCGGGAGCGAGAGGGGGCGGCGCTGCGGCACCCTCTATGGACGCACCGCCACTGATGAGACTCAAGGATTTGAAGTCTTGACATACTGTGGTTGATTTACTAAAACTGGAGAGTGCAAAACCTGGTGCAGCTGTGCACGGTAGCCAATCAGCTTCTAACTTCAGCTTCATCAATTTAGCTTTGAAAAAAAAAACCTGGAAGCGGATTGGTTTGTTTGCATAGCTGCACCAGATTTTGCACTCTCCAGTTTTGGTAAACCAACCCCATGTGTATCTTCTTCTGGTGCACTGCTATTAAAACAAAATTTTATAGTGAACTTGTGCCCAGATCATACTGTAGCGGGTGCTTACATTTAGGGGAGGCATCTGAGTGATAAATGGCTCAGATGCAGCAATTGTTAGGGTTCATGGACCAATTTATGCCAGTGAAGGATGCAAGGGTGTCCAGTTCCCTGCGGCCTGTAGGTGGCGCTGTCGCCATAGGCCGGGGTTGAACCACCATTGTAAGTCTGTACCCTTTTTGTCCTCTCGCAGCAGTAGTACAGCGGGGCGGGGAACCTGCTGTGCATGCTGGGAGAGGGGATAAAAGGGGCAGACATCTTCCGTTCGGGGTTCACGCCCAGGCACCTTCAGCCTGGGTGTGAGTGCTGGTGGTCTCTGGGCACCCTCGGCCCGGTGACGGAGCTGCGATTCCACCCCAGACACCTTCAGTCTGGGATGAGGTACTCTCTGGAGGCCTGGGGCCCAGTACCTTTGACTGGGTCCCGCAAGGGATGGAGGATTCCTAGGGTGTCCTCCGGTATTGGACACCCGAATCTAGGGCGAGGGGGACCAGAGAGGTGACCTTCCCGGAGATTCAGCGCAGCATTGGCTGATGACGGCGGAGGCCTCTGGTGACCGTCCAGATGGATGACTCCCCTGACAGGGGCCGCATCTCAAGAAGGTAGTTCATGTTCTCATGGTCGGTGGCAGCGACCCAACTGAATCCCAGGTCGGTGGCAGAGGCCTAAATCCTATTTCACCTAAATCCTATTTCACCTGGTCGGTGGCAGTGACCACCCTCACGGTCGGTGGCAGCGACCATGCGCCAAGCCTGTTTGCGCATACTGAAACAGGAGAGTAATAAGTTTGTGTTTGTGCCTGGACCTAACCTCTTCACCTTGCCTGTTCATTGTCTAACCAGTCTGCTCATAAAGGACTATTTATTGCTCTAAAAGAATAAATAAGTGTTGGACTTTTAATGGTGTGGAACTTGGCTTTCTGGAAGTTAACCACTTAAGCCCCGGACCATTTGGTAGCTAAAGGACCAGAGGTAAATTCTGAATTTTGCACTGCGCTGCTTTAACTGTAAATTGTGCGGACATGCAATGTTGTACTGAAACGAAATTTGCGTCCTTTTCTTCCCACAAATAGAGCTTTCTTTTAATGGTATTTGATTGCCTCTGCGATTTTTATTTTTTGCGAGATAAACGGAAAAAGACCGAAAATTTTGAAAAAAAATGATATTTTCTACTTTTTGTTATAAGAAAAATCGAATAAACTCAATTGTAGTCATACATTTAGGCCAAAATGTATTCAGCCACATGTCTTTAGTAAAAAAAATGTCAATAAGCGTATATTTATTGGTTTGCGCAAAAGTTATAGCGTCTACAAACTAGGGTACATTTTCTGGAATTTACACAGCTTTTAATTTATGACTGCCTATCTCATTTCTTGAGGTGCTAAAATGGGAGGGCAGTACAAAACCCCCCCAAATGACCCCATTTTGGAAAGTAGACACCCCAGGGAAATTGCTGAGAGGCATGTTGAGCCCATTGAATATTTTTTTTTTTTTGTCCCAAGTGATTGAATAATGACAAAAAAAAATAAAAATACAAAAAGTTGTCACTAAATGATATATTGCTCACACATGCCATGGTTTTATGTGGAATTGCACCCCAAAATACATTCTGCTGCTTCTCCTGAGTACGGGGATACCACATGTGTGGGACTTTTTAGGAGCCTAGCCGCATACGGGCCCCCGAAAACCAAGCACCGCCTTCAGGATTTCTAAGGGCGCAAATTTTTGATTTCACTCCTCACTACCTATCACAGTTTCGAAGGCCATAAAATGCCAAAATAGCACAAAACCCCCCTAAATGACCCCATTTTGAAAAGTAGACACCCCAAGCTATTTACTGAGAGGCATGATTAGTCCATGGAATATTTTATATTTTGCCACAAGTTGCAGGAATATGACAAACTTTATTTTTTTTGCACAAAGTTGTCACTAAATGATATATTGCTCACACATGCCATGGGCATATGTGAAATTACACCCCAAAATACATTCTGCTGCTTCTCCTGAGTATGGGGATACCACATGTGTGGGACTTTTTGGGAGCCTAGTCGCGTACGGGACCCCAAAAACCAAGCACCGCCTTCAAGGTTTCTAAGGGCATACATTTTTGATTTCACTCCTCACTACCTATCACTACCTATCACAGTTTTGAAGGCCATAAAATGCCAAGATGGCACAAACCCCCCCAAATGACCCCATTTTGGAAAGTAGACACCCCAATCTATTTGCTTAGAGGCATGTTGAGCCCATTGAATATTTTTTTTTTTGTCCCAAATGATTGAATAATGACAAAAAGAAAAAAAAAAGAAAAAATGTACAAAAAGTTGTCACTAAATGATATATTGCTCACACATGCCATGGTTATATGTGGAATTGCACCCCAAAATACATTCTGCTGCTTCTCCTGAGTACAGGGATACCACATGTGTGGGACTTTTTGGGAGCCTAGCCGGGTACGGGGCCCCAAAAACCAAGCACCGCCTTCAGGCTTTCTAAGGGCGTAAATTTTTGATTTCACTCCTCACTACCTATCACAGTTTCGAAGGCCATAAAATGCCAAAATAGCACAAAATCCCCCCAAATGACCCCATTTTGGAAAGTAGACACCCCAAGCTATTTACTGAGAGGCATGTTCAGTCCATGGAATATTTTATATTTTGCCACAAGTTGCGGGAATATGACAAACTTCGTTTTTTTTTGCACAAAGTTGTCACTAAATGATATATTGCTCACACATGCCATGGTTATATGTGGAATTGCACCCCAAAATACATTCTGCTGCTTCTCCTGAGTACGGGGATACCACATGTGTGGGACTTTTTGGGAGCCTAGCCGCGTACGGGACCCCAAAAACCAAGCACAGCCTTCAAGGTTTCTAAGGGCATAAATTTTTGATTTCACTCCTCACTACCTATCACAGTTTTGAAGGCCATAAAATGCCAAGATAGCACAAAACACCCCAAAATGACCCCATTTTGGAAAGTAGACACCCCAAGGAAATTGCTGAGAGGCATGTTGAGCCCATTGAATATTTTTTTTTTTTTTGTCCCAAGTGATTGAATAATGACAAAAAGAAAAAAAAATGTACAAAAAGTTGTCGCTAAATGATATATTGCTCAAACATGCCATGGTTATATGTGGAATTGCACCCCAAAATACATTTGGTTGCTTCTCCTGAGTACGGGGATACCACATGTGTGGGACTTTTTGAGAGCCTAGCCGCGTACGGGCCCCCGAAAACCAAGCACCGCCTTCAGGATTTCTAAGGGCACAAATTTTTGATTTCACTCCTCACTACCTATCACAGTTTTGAAGGCCATAAAATGCCAAGATAGCCCAAAACCCCCACAAATGACCCCATTTTGGAAAGTAGACACCCCAAGCTATTTGCCGAGAGGCATGGTGAGTATTTTACAGCTCTCATTTGTTTTTGAAAATGAAGAAAGACATATTCTTTTTTTTTTTTTTTCTTTTTTCAATTTTTAAAACTTTGTGACAAAAAGCGAGATCTGCAAAATACTCAACATACCTCTCAGCAAATAGCTTGGGGTGTCTACTTTCCAAAATGGGGTCATTTGGGGGGGTTTGTGCCATCTGGGCATTCCATGGCCTCCGAAACTGTGATAGGCAGTGAGGAGTAAAATCAAAAATTTACACCCATAGAAATCCTGAAGGCGGTGCTTGGTTTTCGGGGTCCTGTACGCGGCTAGGCTCCCAAAATGTCTCACACATGTGGTATATCCCCGTACTCAGGAGAAGCAACAGAATGTATTTTGGGGTGCAATTCCACATATAACCATGGCATGTTTGAGCAATATATAATTTAGTGACAACTTTTTGTAAATTTTTTTTTTTTTTTTGTCATTATTCAATCACTTGGGACAAAAAAATAAAAATAAATATTCAATGGGCTCAACATGCCTCTCAGCAAATAGCTTGAGGTGTCTACTTTCCAAAATGGGGTCATTTGGGGGGGTTTTGAACTGTCCTGGCATTATATGCGTGAGAGCTGTATTCGGAAAGCCTATCAGAGCCGCTGGCTCTGATAGGCACTTCCAAGTCACACCCACCGCCGACCGTCGCTCTAATTCATATGGCCGGCGCTCACCAGGAGGCCGGCCATATGTATAGTGGGCAGCGGTGACAATACACAGATTCATGCAATGCATGAATCTGTGTATTGTCTTTCAGTGGCGGTGCGGGAGCGAGAGGGGGCGGCGCTGCGGCACCCTCTATGGACGCACCGCCACTGATGAGACTCAAGGATTTGAAGTCTTGACATACTGTGGTTGATTTACTAAAACTGGAGAGTGCAAAACCTGGTGCAGCTGTGCACGGTAGCCAATCAGCTTCTAACTTCAGCTTCATCAATTTAGCTTTGAAAAAAAAAACCTGGAAGCGGATTGGTTTGTTTGCATAGCTGCACCAGATTTTGCACTCTCCAGTTTTGGTAAACCAACCCCATGTGTATCTTCTTCTGGTGCACTGCTATTAAAACAAAATTTTATAGTGAACTTGTGCCCAGATCATACTGTAGCGGGTGCTTACATTTAGGGGAGGCATCTGAGTGATAAATGGCTCAGATGCAGCAATTGTTAGGGTTCATGGACCAATTTATGCCAGTGAAGGATGCAAGGGTGTCCAGTTCCCTGCGGCCTGTAGGTGGCGCTGTCGCCATAGGCCGGGGTTGAACCACCATTGTAAGTCTGTACCCTTTTTGTCCTCTCGCAGCAGTAGTACAGCGGGGCGGGGAACCTGCTGTGCATGCTGGGAGAGGGGATAAAAGGGGCAGACATCTTCCGTTCGGGGTTCACGCCCAGGCACCTTCAGCCTGGGTGTGAGTGCTGGTGGTCTCTGGGCACCCTCGGCCCGGTGACGGAGCTGCGATTCCACCCCAGACACCTTCAGTCTGGGATGAGGTACTCTCTGGAGGCCTGGGGCCCAGTACCTTTGACTGGGTCCCGCAAGGGATGGAGGATTCCTAGGGTGTCCTCCGGTATTGGACACCCGAATCTAGGGCGAGGGGGACCAGAGAGGTGACCTTCCCGGAGATTCAGCGCAGCATTGGCTGATGACGGCGGAGGCCTCTGGTGACCGTCCAGATGGATGACTCCCCTGACAGGGGCCGCATCTCAAGAAGGTAGTTCATGTTCTCATGGTCGGTGGCAGCGACCCAACTGAATCCCAGGTCGGTGGCAGAGGCCTAAATCCTATTTCACCTAAATCCTATTTCACCTGGTCGGTGGCAGTGACCACCCTCACGGTCGGTGGCAGCGACCATGCGCCAAGCCTGTTTGCGCATACTGAAACAGGAGAGTAATAAGTTTGTGTTTGTGCCTGGACCTAACCTCTTCACCTTGCCTGTTCATTGTCTAACCAGTCTGCTCATAAAGGACTATTTATTGCTCTAAAAGAATAAATAAGTGTTGGACTTTTAATGGTGTGGAACTTGGCTTTCTGGAAGTTAACCACTTAAGCCCCGGACCATTTGGTAGCTAAAGGACCAGAGGTAAATTCTGAATTTTGCACTGCGCTGCTTTAACTGTAAATTGTGCGGACATGCAATGTTGTACTGAAACAAAATTTGCGTCCTTTTCTTCCCACAAATAGAGCTTTCTTTTAATGGTATTTGATTGCCTCTGCGATTTTTATTTTTTGCGAGATAAACGGAAAAAGACCGAAAATTTTGAAAAAAAATGATATTTTCTACTTTTTGTTATAAGAAAAATCGAATAAACTCAATTGTAGTCATACATTTAGGCCAAAATGTATTCAGCCACATGTCTTTAGTAAAAAAAATGTCAATAAGCGTATATTTATTGGTTTGCGCAAAAGTTATAGCGTCTACAAACTAGGGTACATTTTCTGGAATTTACACAGCTTTTAATTTATGACTGCCTATCTCATTTCTTGAGGTGCTAAAATGGGAGGGCAGTACAAAACCCCCCCAAATGACCCCATTTTGGAAAGTAGACACCCCAGGGAAATTGCTGAGAGGCATGTTGAGCCCATTGAATATTTTTTTTTTTTGTCCCAAGTGATTGAATAATGACAAAAAAAAATAAAAATACAAAAAGTTGTCACTAAATGATATATTGCTCACACATGCCATGGTTTTATGTGGAATTGCACCCCAAAATACATTCTGCTGCTTCTCCTGAGTACGGGGATACCACATGTGTGGGACTTTTTAGGAGCCTAGCCGCATACGGGCCCCCGAAAACCAAGCACCGCCTTCAGGATTTCTAAGGGCGCAAATTTTTGATTTCACTCCTCACTACCTATCACAGTTTCGAAGGCCATAAAATGCCAAAATAGCACAAAACCCCCCTAAATGACCCCATTTTGAAAAGTAGACACCCCAAGCTATTTACTGAGAGGCATGATTAGTCCATGGAATATTTTATATTTTGCCACAAGTTGCAGGAATATGACAAACTTTATTTTTTTTGCACAAAGTTGTCACTAAATGATATATTGCTCACACATGCCATGGGCATATGTGAAATTACACCCCAAAATACATTCTGCTGCTTCTCCTGAGTATGGGGATACCACATGTGTGGGACTTTTTGGGAGCCTAGTCGCGTACGGGACCCCAAAAACCAAGCACCGCCTTCAAGGTTTCTAAGGGCATACATTTTTGATTTCACTCCTCACTACCTATCACTACCTATCACAGTTTTGAAGGCCATAAAATGCCAAGATGGCACAAACCCCCCCAAATGACCCCATTTTGGAAAGTAGACACCCCAATCTATTTGCTTAGAGGCATGTTGAGCCCATTGAATATTTTTTTTTTTGTCCCAAATGATTGAATAATGACAAAAAGAAAAAAAAAAGAAAAAATGTACAAAAAGTTGTCACTAAATGATATATTGCTCACACATGCCATGGTTATATGTGGAATTGCACCCCAAAATACATTCTGCTGCTTCTCCTGAGTACAGGGATACCACATGTGTGGGACTTTTTGGGAGCCTAGCCGGGTACGGGGCCCCAAAAACCAAGCACCGCCTTCAGGCTTTCTAAGGGCGTAAATTTTTGATTTCACTCCTCACTACCTATCACAGTTTCGAAGGCCATAAAATGCCAAAATAGCACAAAATCCCCCCAAATGACCCCATTTTGGAAAGTAGACACCCCAAGCTATTTACTGAGAGGCATGTTCAGTCCATGGAATATTTTATATTTTGCCACAAGTTGCGGGAATATGACAAACTTCGTTTTTTTTTGCACAAAGTTGTCACTAAATGATATATTGCTCACACATGCCATGGTTATATGTGGAATTGCACCCCAAAATACATTCTGCTGCTTCTCCTGAGTACGGGGATACCACATGTGTGGGACTTTTTGGGAGCCTAGCCGCGTACGGGACCCCAAAAACCAAGCACAGCCTTCAAGGTTTCTAAGGGCATAAATTTTTGATTTCACTCCTCACTACCTATCACAGTTTTGAAGGCCATAAAATGCCAAGATAGCACAAAACACCCCAAAATGACCCCATTTTGGAAAGTAGACACCCCAAGGAAATTGCTGAGAGGCATGTTGAGCCCATTGAATATTTTTTTTTTTTTTGTCCCAAGTGATTGAATAATGACAAAAAGAAAAAAAAATGTACAAAAAGTTGTCGCTAAATGATATATTGCTCAAACATGCCATGGTTATATGTGGAATTGCACCCCAAAATACATTTGGTTGCTTCTCCTGAGTACGGGGATACCACATGTGTGGGACTTTTTGAGAGCCTAGCCGCGTACGGGCCCCCGAAAACCAAGCACCGCCTTCAGGATTTCTAAGGGCACAAATTTTTGATTTCACTCCTCACTACCTATCACAGTTTTGAAGGCCATAAAATGCCAAGATAGCCCAAAACCCCCACAAATGACCCCATTTTGGAAAGTAGACACCCCAAGCTATTTGCCGAGAGGCATGGTGAGTATTTTACAGCTCTCATTTGTTTTTGAAAATGAAGAAAGACATATTCTTTTTTTTTTTTTTTCTTTTTTCAATTTTTAAAACTTTGTGACAAAAAGCGAGATCTGCAAAATACTCAACATACCTCTCAGCAAATAGCTTGGGGTGTCTACTTTCCAAAATGGGGTCATTTGGGGGGGTTTGTGCCATCTGGGCATTCCATGGCCTCCGAAACTGTGATAGGCAGTGAGGAGTAAAATCAAAAATTTACACCCATAGAAATCCTGAAGGCGGTGCTTGGTTTTCGGGGTCCTGTACGCGGCTAGGCTCCCAAAATGTCTCACACATGTGGTATATCCCCGTACTCAGGAGAAGCAACAGAATGTATTTTGGGGTGCAATTCCACATATAACCATGGCATGTTTGAGCAATATATAATTTAGTGACAACTTTTTGTAAATTTTTTTTTTTTTTTTGTCATTATTCAATCACTTGGGACAAAAAAATAAAAATAAATATTCAATGGGCTCAACATGCCTCTCAGCAAATAGCTTGAGGTGTCTACTTTCCAAAATGGGGTCATTTGGGGGGGTTTTGAACTGTCCTGGCATTATATGCGTGAGAGCTGTATTCGGAAAGCCTATCAGAGCCGCTGGCTCTGATAGGCACTTCCAAGTCACACCCACCGCCGACCGTCGCTCTAATTCATATGGCCGGCGCTCACCAGGAGGCCGGCCATATGTATAGTGGGCAGCGGTGACAATACACAGATTCATGCAATGCATGAATCTGTGTATTGTCTTTCAGTGGCGGTGCGGGAGCGAGAGGGGGCGGCGCTGCGGCACCCTCTATGGACGCACCGCCACTGATGAGACTCAAGGATTTGAAGTCTTGACATACTGTGGTTGATTTACTAAAACTGGAGAGTGCAAAACCTGGTGCAGCTGTGCACGGTAGCCAATCAGCTTCTAACTTCAGCTTCATCAATTTAGCTTTGAAAAAAAAAACCTGGAAGCGGATTGGTTTGTTTGCATAGCTGCACCAGATTTTGCACTCTCCAGTTTTGGTAAACCAACCCCATGTGTATCTTCTTCTGGTGCACTGCTATTAAAACAAAATTTTATAGTGAACTTGTGCCCAGATCATACTGTAGCGGGTGCTTACATTTAGGGGAGGCATCTGAGTGATAAATGGCTCAGATGCAGCAATTGTTAGGGTTCATGGACCAATTTATGCCAGTGAAGGATGCAAGGGTGTCCAGTTCCCTGCGGCCTGTAGGTGGCGCTGTCGCCATAGGCCGGGGTTGAACCACCATTGTAAGTCTGTACCCTTTTTGTCCTCTCGCAGCAGTAGTACAGCGGGGCGGGGAACCTGCTGTGCATGCTGGGAGAGGGGATAAAAGGGGCAGACATCTTCCGTTCGGGGTTCACGCCCAGGCACCTTCAGCCTGGGTGTGAGTGCTGGTGGTCTCTGGGCACCCTCGGCCCGGTGACGGAGCTGCGATTCCACCCCAGACACCTTCAGTCTGGGATGAGGTACTCTCTGGAGGCCTGGGGCCCAGTACCTTTGACTGGGTCCCGCAAGGGATGGAGGATTCCTAGGGTGTCCTCCGGTATTGGACACCCGAATCTAGGGCGAGGGGGACCAGAGAGGTGACCTTCCCGGAGATTCAGCGCAGCATTGGCTGATGACGGCGGAGGCCTCTGGTGACCGTCCAGATGGATGACTCCCCTGACAGGGGCCGCATCTCAAGAAGGTAGTTCATGTTCTCATGGTCGGTGGCAGCGACCCAACTGAATCCCAGGTCGGTGGCAGAGGCCTAAATCCTATTTCACCTAAATCCTATTTCACCTGGTCGGTGGCAGTGACCACCCTCACGGTCGGTGGCAGCGACCATGCGCCAAGCCTGTTTGCGCATACTGAAACAGGAGAGTAATAAGTTTGTGTTTGTGCCTGGACCTAACCTCTTCACCTTGCCTGTTCATTGTCTAACCAGTCTGCTCATAAAGGACTATTTATTGCTCTAAAAGAATAAATAAGTGTTGGACTTTTAATGGTGTGGAACTTGGCTTTCTGGAAGTTAACCACTTAAGCCCCGGACCATTTGGTAGCTAAAGGACCAGAGGTAAATTCTGAATTTTGCACTGCGCTGCTTTAACTGTAAATTGTGCGGACATGCAATGTTGTACTGAAACGAAATTTGCGTCCTTTTCTTCCCACAAATAGAGCTTTCTTTTAATGGTATTTGATTGCCTCTGCGATTTTTATTTTTTGCGAGATAAACGGAAAAAGACCGAAAATTTTGAAAAAAAATGATATTTTCTACTTTTTGTTATAAGAAAAATCGAATAAACTCAATTGTAGTCATACATTTAGGCCAAAATGTATTCAGCCACATGTCTTTAGTAAAAAAAATGTCAATAAGCGTATATTTATTGGTTTGCGCAAAAGTTATAGCGTCTACAAACTAGGGTACATTTTCTGGAATTTACACAGCTTTTAATTTATGACTGCCTATCTCATTTCTTGAGGTGCTAAAATGGGAGGGCAGTACAAAACCCCCCCAAATGACCCCATTTTGGAAAGTAGACACCCCAGGGAAATTGCTGAGAGGCATGTTGAGCCCATTGAATATTTTTTTTTTTTGTCCCAAGTGATTGAATAATGACAAAAAAAAATAAAAATACAAAAAGTTGTCACTAAATGATATATTGCTCACACATGCCATGGTTTTATGTGGAATTGCACCCCAAAATACATTCTGCTGCTTCTCCTGAGTACGGGGATACCACATGTGTGGGACTTTTTAGGAGCCTAGCCGCATACGGGCCCCCGAAAACCAAGCACCGCCTTCAGGATTTCTAAGGGCGCAAATTTTTGATTTCACTCCTCACTACCTATCACAGTTTCGAAGGCCATAAAATGCCAAAATAGCACAAAACCCCCCTAAATGACCCCATTTTGAAAAGTAGACACCCCAAGCTATTTACTGAGAGGCATGATTAGTCCATGGAATATTTTATATTTTGCCACAAGTTGCAGGAATATGACAAACTTTATTTTTTTTGCACAAAGTTGTCACTAAATGATATATTGCTCACACATGCCATGGGCATATGTGAAATTACACCCCAAAATACATTCTGCTGCTTCTCCTGAGTATGGGGATACCACATGTGTGGGACTTTTTGGGAGCCTAGTCGCGTACGGGACCCCAAAAACCAAGCACCGCCTTCAAGGTTTCTAAGGGCATACATTTTTGATTTCACTCCTCACTACCTATCACTACCTATCACAGTTTTGAAGGCCATAAAATGCCAAGATGGCACAAACCCCCCCAAATGACCCCATTTTGGAAAGTAGACACCCCAATCTATTTGCTTAGAGGCATGTTGAGCCCATTGAATATTTTTTTTTTTGTCCCAAATGATTGAATAATGACAAAAAGAAAAAAAAAAGAAAAAATGTACAAAAAGTTGTCACTAAATGATATATTGCTCACACATGCCATGGTTATATGTGGAATTGCACCCCAAAATACATTCTGCTGCTTCTCCTGAGTACAGGGATACCACATGTGTGGGACTTTTTGGGAGCCTAGCCGGGTACGGGGCCCCAAAAACCAAGCACCGCCTTCAGGCTTTCTAAGGGCGTAAATTTTTGATTTCACTCCTCACTACCTATCACAGTTTCGAAGGCCATAAAATGCCAAAATAGCACAAAATCCCCCCAAATGACCCCATTTTGGAAAGTAGACACCCCAAGCTATTTACTGAGAGGCATGTTCAGTCCATGGAATATTTTATATTTTGCCACAAGTTGCGGGAATATGACAAACTTCGTTTTTTTTGCACAAAGTTGTCACTAAATGATATATTGCTCACACATGCCATGGTTATATGTGGAATTGCACCCCAAAATACATTCTGCTGCTTCTCCTGAGTACGGGGATACCACATGTGTGGGACTTTTTGGGAGCCTAGCCGCGTACGGGACCCCAAAAACCAAGCACAGCCTTCAAGGTTTCTAAGGGCATAAATTTTTGATTTCACTCCTCACTACCTATCACAGTTTTGAAGGCCATAAAATGCCAAGATAGCACAAAACACCCCAAAATGACCCCATTTTGGAAAGTAGACACCCCAAGGAAATTGCTGAGAGGCATGTTGAGCCCATTGAATATTTTTTTTTTTTTTGTCCCAAGTGATTGAATAATGACAAAAAGAAAAAAAAATGTACAAAAAGTTGTCGCTAAATGATATATTGCTCAAACATGCCATGGTTATATGTGGAATTGCACCCCAAAATACATTTGGTTGCTTCTCCTGAGTACGGGGATACCACATGTGTGGGACTTTTTGGGAGCCTAGTCGCGTACGGGACCCCAAAAACCAAGCACCGCCTTCAAGGTTTCTAAGGGCATACATTTTTGATTTCACTCCTCACTACCTATCACTACCTATCACAGTTTTGAAGGCCATAAAATGCCAAGATGGAAAATGAAGAAAGACATATTCTTTTTTTTTTTTTCTTTTTTCAATTTTTAAAACTTTGTGACAAAAAGCGAGATCTGCAAAATACTCAACATACCTCTCAGCAAATAGCTTGGGGTGTCTACTTTCCAAAATGGGGTCATTTGGGGGGGTTTGTGCCATCTGGGCATTCCATGGCCTCCGAAACTGTGATAGGCAGTGAGGAGTAAAATCAAAAATTTACACCCATAGAAATCCTGAAGGCGGTGCTTGGTTTTCGGGGTCCTGTACGCGGCTAGGCTCCCAAAATGTCTCACACATGTGGTATATCCCCGTACTCAGGAGAAGCAACAGAATGTATTTTGGGGTGCAATTCCACATATAACCATGGCATGTTTGAGCAATATATAATTTAGTGACAACTTTTTGTAAATTTTTTTTTTTTTTTGTCATTATTCAATCACTTGGGACAAAAAAATAAAAATAAATATTCAATGGGCTCAACATGCCTCTCAGCAAATAGCTTGAGGTGTCTACTTTCCAAAATGGGGTCATTTGGGGGGGTTTTGAACTGTCCTGGCATTATATGCACAACATTAGGAAGCTTATGTCACACATCATCCACTCTTCTAACCACTTGAACACAAAGCCCTTTCTGACACTTTTTGTTTACATGAAAACATTTTTTTTTTTGCAAGAAAATTATGTTGAACCCCCAAACATTATATATATTTTTAAAGCAAAGGCCCTACAGATTAAAATAGTGGGTGTTGCATTTTTTTTTTCCACACAGTATTTGCGCAGCGATTTTTCAAACGCATTTTTTGGGGGAAAAACACACTTTTTTTATTTTTAATGCACTAAAAAACACTACATTGCCCAAATGTTTGATGAAATAAAAAGATGATCTTAGGCCGAGTACATGGATACCAAACACGACATGCTTTAAAATTGCGCACAAACGCACAGCGGCGAGAAACTACATTCATTTTTAAAAGCATTTAAAAGCCTTTACAGGTTACCACGTTGGATTTACAGAGGAGGTCTACTGCTAAAATTACTGCCCTCGATCTGACCTTCGCGGTGATACCTCACATGCATGATGCAATTGCTATTTACATATGACGCTAGACCGACGCTTGCGTTCACCTTTGCGCAAGAGCAGGGGGGGACAGCGGTGCTTTTTTTTTTTTATTATTAATTTTGCTTTTTTATATTATTTTTAAATTGTTCCTTCCATATTATTTTTTTTTTATCATTTTTATTGTTATCTCAGGGAATGTAAATATCCCCTATGATAGCAATAAGTAGTGACAGGTACTCTTTTTTTGAAAAAAAATGGGGGGTTAGACCCTAGATCTTTCCTCTGCCCTCAAAGCATCTGACCACACCAAGATCGGTGTGATAAAATGCTTTCCCAATTTCCCAATGGCGCTGTTTATATCCGGGGGGGGGGCATTCCCTCCCACTGCTTATAAAAGCAGTCCAGAGGCTAATTAGCCACTAGGATTGCTATTACATGAAAGCCGGCCGCTGGCTGAAAAGAATGATACCCGCAGGCATCAATCTGGTATAACCATTCAAAGTCCAGCAACATACCAGTACGTTGCTGGTCCTTGTTGGACATGTATTGTAATCTTTTTTTTCATGCAGCCTGTTGGCTGAACGAAAAAAAGAGATTGATCGGTGGGTATGCCCACCATTAGAATACCTCCCTTCATCCACCCACTTCTAATGATGGGCATATATGCCGAAGGATGGGGGCATCCTCCCGCAAAAATGTTATGCCGCGTACACACGGTCAGACTTTTCCACGGGCAAGCCTTCGTCGGAATTTCGACCGTATGTACGCGGCATAAAAGGTTATGCCGCGTACACACGGTCAAACTTTTCCACGGGCAAGCCTCCGTCGGAATTTCGACCGTATATACGCGGCATTAGGAGCAAAATCGCTCCTCCGCCCCTGCTGCCCCCATGCTTCGGCATATATGCTCTTTTTTTAACTGTGGTGGTGAAATCACCTCCTACAGCGTTGGAGTCACGGCTTTATGTATCGTGGGAGCAAACGCTGTTGCTGTCAAGATAAATAAATCCGCGATGCAACTGAATGGCGTACCTGCTAAGCAAATGATGGTTAACATTAAAACAAAGTAACATTACAGTACAACAGTAAGACCTTACCATACCATACCTGCAAAGCAAATACCAAAACAAAACCTAGTTAAAAATAAAAAAAATTTTTAACGCAACCTGTGCTTAAAATATATATATGCCAAAGCATGGGGGCATCCTCCCGCAAAAAAGTTATGCCGCGTACACACGGTCGGACTTTTCCACGGGCAAGCCTTTGTCGAAATTTCGACCGTATGTACGCGGCATAAAAGGTTATGCCGCGTACACACGGTCGAACTTTTCCACGGGCAAGCCTCCGTCGGAATTTCGACCGTATATACGCGGCATTAGGAGCAAAATCGCTCCTCCGCCCCTGCTGCCCCCATGCTTCGGCATATATGCTCTTTTTTTAACTGTGGTGGTGAAATCACCTCCTACAGCGTTGGAGTCACGGCTTTATGTATCTTGGGAGCAAACGCTGTTGCTGTCAAGATAAATAAATCCGCGATGCAACTGAATGGCGTACCTGCTAAGCAAATGGTGGTTAACATTAAAACAAAGTAACATTACAGTACAACAGTAAGACCTTACCATACCATACCTGCAAAGCAAATACCAAAACAAAACCTAGTAAAAAATAAAACATTTTTTTAACGCAACCTGTGCCTAAAATATATATATGCCGAAGCATGGGGGCATCCTCCCGCAAAAAAGTTATGCCGCGTACACACGGTCAAACTTTTCCACGGGCAAGCCTCCGTCAGAATTTCGACCGTATATACGCAGCATTAGGAGCAAAATCGCTCCTCCGCCCCTGCTGCCCCCATGCTTCGGCATATATGCTCTTTTTTTTTAACTGTGGTGGTGAAATCACCTCCTACAGCACTGGAGTCACGGCTTTATGTATCGTGGGAGCAAACGCTGTTGCTGTCAAGATAAATAATTCCGCGCTGCAGTTGAATGGCGCACCTGAAAACAAAAAATTACATACCTGAAAAGCAAGCATGATAAAACATTGCAGAATGGAATACAGTAAAAAAGAGCAGAACAATAGAGAGAAAATAGAGAGAAAATAGAGAGAGAGAGAGAGAGAGAGAGAGAGAACAATAAAACTACAAGTATTTTTTTTTTTTTTTTTTTTTATATTTTTTTTGTGTTTTTGTTTTTTACGTTTTTTTTTTTCTTTTTTACACTTTTTTTTTAAACTTTAACAACTGTAATGGTTCGGGTCTCTCAAAATGTAATGGCATCTTGGGAGACCCTGTGTAAGTGTGTCCTAGTCTGTGAAATGCTGTACCCTACGCTAAAACTTCACTTTTGAGTGGTAGCGTTCAAAACATTCACCAACGCAAAGACCAGGTTTGTCAGGACAGAGTGGACAATAATAACGGGTGTCACGCCTAAATCCACGCTTGCTACAGACACGACATCTTTTTTGGGGGGTTCGTTGGGTAGGGGTACTCGGGAGGAGATGCGTATAATGCCTCTCATGCAGCCGGCTTACTGCATTTGGTAGGGGATGGTGAGGTGCAGAACCGCCTGGATACAGGAGTTCTGTGACAATCTCATTCTGGAATTTTAGAAGAGATAAAGTCCCGCCTGAAGCTCTGTAGAGCACATGAGCGTTCAGCAAAGCCAATTGAAATAAGGATAGAGACACTTTTTTGTACCAGCGTCTCGCCTTACGGTCAATTAGATACGGCGCCATCAACTGGTCGTTGAGGTCCACCCCTCCCATATTTTTGTTATATTCGTGGACACAGAGGGGTTTCTCCACAACACCAGTCGCCGTAGGAATTTGGACTGTCGTGTCTGCATGAAGGGAGGTAAGAAGGAAAACATTCTTATTGTCCCTCCACTTCATAGCGAGCAAGTTATTACACTTTACGCAGGCTCTCTCCCCCAGCCTAAGACGGGCATCTACAAGCCGCTGGGGAAAGCCCCGGCGATTAGGTCGCACGGTGCCACATGCTCCAATCTGATGATCAAACAAGTGACTAAACAGTGGCACGCTCGTGTAATAATTGTCCACATACAAGTGGTACCCCTTTCCGAATAAGGGTGACACCAAGTTCCACACTATCTTGCCAGCGCTCCCTATGTAATCCGGGCAGTTGACCGGCTCAACCTGACTGTCTTTTCCCTTATAAACCATAAAGCTCCATACATAGCCTGTTGCCCTGTCACAGCACTTATAGAGCTTGACCCCGTATCTGGCACGCTTGCTGGGAAGGTACTGCTTGAAAGCCAAGCGGCCAGAAAATGTAATCAGGGACTCATCAACGCAGACAACTTGATCGGGAATAAACAAGGCTGCAAAACGTTCGTTGAAGTGGTTTATGAGGGGCCGAATTTTATAGAGCCGGTCGTATTCAGGGTCCCCACGTGGACGACAAAGTTCATTGTCGTTGAAGTGCATGAACCGCAAAATCTGCTTGTATCGTTTCCTGGGCATGGAGGCAGAGAACACGGGCATGTGGTCAATTGGGTGCGTGGACCAATAAGCACGCAATGACGGGAATTTATGTGTGCCCATGTTGAGGGAAAGGCCCAGAAAGGTCTTAAATTCGGAAACCGTAATTGGTTTCCAATCTTTGGCAATGGAAGGCAACTGGGGATTAGCGGCGATGAATTGACCAGCATACAAATTACTCTGGTCCACAATAGATATATAGAGATCTTCCGTGAAAAACAGCGAATAATAATCGATTGGCATAAAATCAGCTGTTTCCACCTGAATACCGGGTTGGGCAGTGAATGGGGGAAGTACGGGTTCTGCAGAAGTGGTGGGGACCCAATCAGGATAGGCAAATTCTGCAGGAAGAGCACTATGGGTACGACGGGCCTGCCTTTGTCTTCTTATTGGTGGCAGCGGGACACTACTTGTGCTTGCCACCTCGCCAGCTTGAACTGCACTTATGGGACTCGCCACGTCACCACGTGATACTGCAGTGCTGGATGTACGCCCAGGCTGTACTAGGCCGCTGGTGCTTGCCAATTCACCAGAAGGAATAGCGGCGCTAGTACTCCTCTGCTCCATGATACGAGAGCCCTGCGGTTCTTGCTCCTCAACAACCTCAGAAGATCGGGATCGGGTACGCCTGACCTTAGCAGGGACCTCAACTTCGTCATCAGAGCTATCTGACGTGGGGCCGCTGACGTCACTGTCTTCTACGGGAAGATATTCTGAGCCTGAATCTGACAGATACGTGACCTCCTCTTCACTATCTGTCATGCTCAGAATCTCGTAGGCCTCTTTACTAGTGTACCTTCGACTTGCCATTTTGGGCTCTAAATTTAGGGGTACACTAGTAAGATTCACAGGAAAAAAAAGCACCCGACTGTCGTCAGCAAATATATCAAACGCTACAAAAAAAGCTGTTAGCGGTCGCAGGGATCAGGACTGTCTCTGCGAACGCTGCAGTTATGTGTTTTGTGTTTGGTAAGTGACAGTGATCGATCGATACTGCACTTGGGTGGGCTGGGCTGGGCGGGGCGGAGGGGCTAAACGCAGGTGCTAGCAGGTATCTGGGCTGATCCCGCTAACACTGCGTTTTTGGGAACCCTAAACCGCTGGGGACGCTAGTATAGATCTGATCAGATACTATACCACTAAGGGAGGTGTATGCTTTGCGCGTGGGTGTTAGCGTTACTGGCACTAACCTAACGCTGCCTGGGGCGACGCAGACCCTCTCTGGCGCTAAAACCTAATTGATCTCACCCGCCGGGCGATCAGGGGGTTAAACCTTTATTGGGTTATATACGGCGGGTGCCCTGATGCTATAAAAAGCAAACTAACCAACCAGCGTCACCCGTAACCTTTATATGGTGATCACTGGTGAAAGGGTTAACTAGGGGCAATCAGGGGGTTAAAACCTTTATTAGGTTAAATATGGGGGTAACCGACGCTATATAAAAACCTGACGGGTTACCTAAATAACTAACTGGGTAACCAGTGTCACCAGTGACGCTTATACGGTGATCACTGGTGAAAGGGTTAACTCTAGGGGCAATCAGGGGGTTAAAATAATATATGGGGGTATCTGACGCTAATAAAAACCTGCGGCGAACCTAAAAATAATTAACTGGCTATCTAGGGCACCACCGGCACTAAATACAGCGATCGAAAATACGACGCTGGCGTTAGGGGGTGAAAGGGTTACCTGGGGGGTGATCAAGGGGTTAAACCTTTATTGGGGGGGTTAGGGGGCTATCCTGGACCTAAAGGGGCCTAATCCTAACTGCCCTGCAACTTTTTACTATCACAGATGACACTAAAAGCAGTGATCAGTAAAATAAATGTTCACTGCAATCAGTGACACTGTGATTGGGGGCTGGGGGGTGACCTGGGGGGTGATCTGGGGGTGACTGGGGGGTGAAATGTGTGCCTATGTGTACCTACGTGTCAGTGGACTGTTGGTGCACTAACCTGCTTCCTCTCTCCTCGGCGCCGGAATCGAAAAGACCGCCGCGAGGGAGATGACATCACTTCCTCCTGCCTGTGTTTACATCACATGGCAGAGGAAGCATTTTCATTGGCCGGGAGCGATCGCGAGGGGGTGGCCGAAATCGAATGGTCACCCCCTCATCTCCGAACGCTCCCCAACGATTAACGGCCGCTCACTGTATAGGAGGGGGGTCCGATCGGACCCCCCAACTGTACAAAGGCGATCACGTATGCTCTACGTGATTGTGCCTGTCGGTGCCATTCTGCCGACGTATATATACAGTTAAGTGGTTAAAGGATCATCCTCAAGGGGAGCCTTGGCTCTGGACAGGGGCACAGACCCGAAGGTAATTGGGTATAGCTCACACCTCTACACATGTGAATGTGAGCTGGTGGTGTGTCACACTCTCCTCCCTGGTCCCCTAGACGAGAGCCATTGACATTGACAGAGAAGGAGGGAGTGAGAGGTGAGGTCGCTACAATACCCACTAATTTATTTGGATATTCCAAACAAACAGTAAAGCCCTGTACACGCGATCGGTTTGACTGATGAAAACCGTCCGATGGATGGTTTTCATCAGACCAACCGATCGTGTATGGTACCCATCGATCTTTTTTCCATTGGTTGGAAAAAATAGAACTTGTTTTAAAATTTTCCGATGGATAAAAAACCGATGGGAATTTCCGATCGTCTATGGGCAAGTCCATCGGTTAAAAAACCCACGCATGCTCAGACTGAATTAGGAGACGGGAGCGCTCTTTCTGGTAAAACTAGCGTTCCTAATGGATAGAGCACATTCGTCATTCTGCAAGTTATTGCTTCGTTTAATGCAGCGCATGTTTTTTTGCTTTAGAACGGTCTTTAAAATGTCATTTTGGCAGCAGATCTTTCTCCTTAGTTCTGACAAACGTATGTCTTTCTTCTTTCTTGTGATCTTAGGAATAATTAGTTTAATTCTTCAAGGCCGACCTCACAAATTACACCTTTTTTTTTGTTTTTGTCTTAAAATTTGTTGTGCATTTTTTGGTGTGTCAATTTCTCCGAACAACATATTTTGTTTTTTTTTTACTCATGGAGGTTGGTGTCCCTTGTTATTAATGTATTTATGAAATCTTATTGCTACTTCCAAAAAAAACACATCAGGCATGTATGTTGGCTGAAATCAAATTTCCCTTTATTTTGGAAAAAAAAAACAAACAAAAACCGAAGGGCAACTATTCAGAAATTAGCAGAGAATATCAAGTCATTAGATCCCAAATGCAGACCTGACTATGATCAATAATAAAATCAACAACAGCATGAAATCAGGAGCAGCAGCCAAAGACATACATCATCCCAAGCTGTGGTACTCCATCAACCTTCAATTTCTGGATGAGCAGCTCGAGGCCAGGGAATCACCTCCTGCTCTTCCCTGTAGCCTTCCTTCCACACCTCTCTGCAGCGTTCTCTCCACGGCCCCGTCCATGCACCCTTGCAGGCTGGGCCACTGTGGGTGGTGATGTGGCAGGAGGAGGAGGAGAAGGAGGAGAGGGATTGGCCTGCTGCGAGATATGGGTGGCCTCAGTCAGCAGCCCCCTCGCCCCCATGTGGACGGCCATATATATGAGGTGCTCACAAAGGGCCCGTTGTCCCGCCTCCATTCTGAGCAATTTATCTGCCAGATAGGTGCTAAAGCCCTCCGTAGGGTTGAGGGGGGCCCTCATAATGGCAGCAGCCTCCTGAATCATCTTTAGTGACTCCTCCTCCACTTGTGTCATCCGCCGTTGTTTTGGCGGTCTGACGTGGAGGGGAGCCACTTGGGAGACGGTGCTGCCACTAGGCCTGGGGACCTGCTGAGTCCCACTTGGCCCTGCCTCCTCCTGCCTGCCACACTCCTGACCCTCTTCCTCCTGGCTTGCCTCATCCTGTTTTTAAAATAAAATGAAAAATTTGATTATTTGGGGAATCTATCACACACAATTTTGATCTCATTACTGTTTTTTTTTTTTTGGGGGCAGGGGGATGATATCATTTATGGCTAATCCAAACAGTTCAACACAATATTACTTAGTGGACAATAATTATGATTAAAAATACTATACCTGGCTGAAGATGTGAAGATCTGGCTCTTCTAGCTCGGGAGGCTCCTCCTCCGCCTCTGCAGGGGTGGAGGGAAGGGTGGAAGGAACGCTGGAGGGAAGGGTGGAAGGAAGGGTTGAGGGAAGGCTGGAAATAGATTCCCTGGCCTCGATCTGGTCATCCAGAAATTGAAGATGTCTGTAGTACCACAGCGTGGGCTTTACTACATCGTCGGCTGCTGCTCCTGATCTCTTTGACTGGCTCACTTCCTTGTATTTTTTTTTATAGGAATTACGCAGGTTGTTGATTTTATTATTGATCATAGTGTAATCTGCATCTGGGATCCATGGCTTCATATCCTCTGCTAATTTGGTAATAGTTGCCCGACGTAGATCACTCTTGTGGTACGCTGGGTGTTTCAGTTCCCACAGGTTGCGCTGTTCCTTATATTTTTCTATAAAAACCAGCATCACCTCCGGCTCTCGTAGTTTATGCATCTTTTTGGATCAGCAAGTAAAAAAAAAAGAAAAAAAAGAAAAGGATCAGAATTGATTCTCCTCAACTTATCACAATATTGTCCTTTACAATCATGAACCATTATAGGCCACTGCAGGCCCGAGTTCCCTTCTTACCTTAGTTCACTTCGTTGGTTCACTTCCGGTTGTCCTTACTCCGCGCATCCCTAATAACTTCTTTCCCCTTTTTATACCCTGCGCATGCGTGTAACTCCGCCCTCTTCGCCCGCCCATGACGGACTTTTTCAGCATTTCCCCGCCCCTTAACGATCGGCGCACAGTGTGAGACGGCGACATGTCGCAGACACAGGTGACTTCTTTAGTAGAAATTACAGACGAGGAAAGCCCGGAGGCGGAAACGTCACGATCCAGTAAAAAAAGATACAAGGCGACTAATATGTATTTTTCTGAGATGGCGGAGATGGTGGACATTCTGCGGAGGAAGGATTACGACGGCAAGCATGGCCCATACGACACCCCTAATCTCCGGAAGTCACAAATTATGGACAAAGTTGCGAAGACTCTCTATAAAAAATATGGGGTCAGGAGATCCAAGGAACAACTCCGTAAAAGGTGGTCAGACCTGAAGCTCAGGGAGCCGGGGCAGTATAGGAAGCTTATAAAAAGCATTGAAAAAAGTAAGTTTATTTTACTGTGTTCTTTCACATTGTAATATGTATTCTTCCATGTTTTGCACCATGTGCTTGGCTTGACTGGTTTCACATTTTAAAATCTCAACTTTTATGTTAAGTGGAGAGTCGACTTATATGCTAAATGTGTTGAAAAAAAAATTGCTGCCCTTTCCCCCAAACATGTTTGGCACATATCCACGTAAACTACATGTGGGCATGCCTCATTTTACTTAAACAATGTTTATCTACACATTGTTGGCTAGATGATGTGTTGTAAGTAAAACTAGAATGTGAAGGAAAGGCTAAACTGTATTCTGGGTAAAGGAGATGACACTCCAGCAGTTGTGTACTTTTTTTTGTTCTTGATCAAGATACTATACTCTGGGCCACATGACCAAATTTCTTAACGGTGTCACACACAGGTGGTCCAGTGGATACCTTGGTGGTTATCCAAGTGTATTTGTGAGTGTCCTCAAAAATAACATGTTGCTTTGTAGAGTTAGCAAGATCTCATATGTTCATCTTGAAACTCAGGGCCAAATATCAATTGGACCCCACTTTAAAACATTGAGAATCCATTTTCAGGCCTAAAAAGTCTGTGTGCTAAAGGATACATTATTTTTTCAATTCACATAGGGGAGAGGAGACTGGGAGGACACCATGCTCAGGAGACGAGGAACCCCACACCACAGAAACTCTCCGAAGATCCCAAAGCAGACCAAGTTCAGCAGGTTCAGGAAGCGGAGGGGGAGAAAGCGGAGGTGGAGGAAGGGGAGGTGGAGGAAGGAGAGGTGGAGCTTATCAGCACAACAGGTCAGTGTCTGTCACCACAACTTCAAGGTAAATACAGATGTAGGCCTGCATAGTTTTAAAATATTTGTTTTTTTTTTTTAGGGACTGAACGTGGGGGTGTGTCAGGAAGTCCAAATCCTCCATTCTCGAGTGCCAGCGCCAAAATAATCATTCAGGAAATCATGGAATGCAGTAGCGAAATGGACATTATGAGAAAGAGAATGATTGTGATTGAGCAAAAATATAAAAACATGATAGATATTTTGGGGAGAATAGTGTGAACCCCCCCCCCTTTTTGTGTGTTTTGTTATGCGTCCTAAATTTTCTATGGGATTTCCACAAGCCCAAATGTGAAGATGCACACACTGAAGACTCAACATGTGCTATCTGCCGTCACAGGATATCTATGTCCCTGTTTTGGGGGTGCAACCTCTTCCTCCCTCCTCAAGTAGGGGAGAGGAAGGGTTTTCACCCCCAAAGCACGTCCATTGATCCCCCATGATGGCAGATAGCAAATGTTTACCTTAGCCATGGGATCATGTTGAAGATACCCATTTGAGCCCCAAAAATAAAGTGTGGTTCTTCACATTTGGGATGGATCAGGGGTAACATCACCCCATCTCCTGTTTGTCTTTTTCACTGTGTTATTTTATTACTTTTTCAGAAAAAAACTTTTGGCTTTTGACCCATGCATGTTTTTGCAAAAAAAGCCGCACAAAAAAAAAAGTATTTCGAAAAACAACCAAAACTGTGGTGCAATCAATAAAAACATTCGGGAAGTCTAAAAAAGGTGTGCCTTTTTCTTTCTATGCTCAATAGCAGTTCTGAAGATGCAAAAAGAGTGTTTTTACCTCTGAGATTTGAGGCTATTTACTAAGGACAAATACACTTGGCACTACTAGAACCTGGGAGACACATAAACCACAAATACAAGAATGACAACACAAGTTTGTAGTAAATCAAATAATTTATTTTATTTTAAAAAGGGACAATCAAAGGTCAGATGTGGTCTGGCATTGTGATGGCCCCCCTATCCGTGAAGTACTCTACGTATTTCTGACGTACTTCACGGGCACTTTGGGGGGCCAAGCCAGTACGGGCAGTGCTGAGGCCGGTCAGATTTATCAGTTCAGAGGGACCGGCCTCAGGCCCAACTGATGACACATAATTTGTCGAGAATTTGCGTAAAAAATTGTGCAACAAGCACAGTGCCGGCCCAAGACATTGTGCTGCCTGGTACCAAGAATGAAATGCTGCCCCCCCCCCAAAAGAAAAATCACGCCCACCAAAATGCCCCCATATTCATTATTTTATATCATGATAACCAAAATGGACCTGTCATGGCTCTATACATGTATATAGGAGTATAAAAGGACCTGTGCGTGGCCGTTGGCCGAGATGTCAGCTGGCCACCCGCGATCGCTCCATTGAGCCAGAACGGGGATCTGTCAATGTAAACAGACAGATCCCCATTCTGACAGGGGAGGAGAGACAGATCTGCTGTTCCTAGTGATTAGGAACAGAGATCTCTCTCCTCCTCCAGTCAGTCCCCATCCCCCCAGTTAGAAACACCTCCCAGGGAACACATTTAACCCCTTTCCTGACAGTGACATTTACACAGTAATCAGTGCATTTTTATAGCACAGATCGCTGTATAAATGTCACTGGTCCCAAAAAAGTGTCAAGTGTCCAATATGTCCACCGCAATGTCACAGTTTCGCTAAAAATCGCAGATCACCGCCATTACTAGTAAAAAAAAATATAATAATAATAAAAATGCCATAAATCTATCCTCTATTTGGTAGACGCAATAACTTTTGTGCAAACTAATCAATATACACTTATTGCGGTTTTTTTTTTACCAAACATATGTAGAAGAATACATATCGACCTAAACTGGTGAAGAAATTTTTTTTTTTGGATGTTTATTATAGCAAAAGTTAAAATAAAAAACAATTTTCAAAGTTGTCGCTATTTTTGTTTATAGCACAAAAAATAAAAACCGCAGAAGTTATCAAATACCACCAAAAGAAAGCTCTATTTGTTTAGGTACAACGTCACACGACCGCGCAATTGTCAGTTAAATCGATGCCGTGCCGAATCGCAAAAAATGATTGAAGTGCATTATTTCTATTGTTATATAAAATAAAATAGTTCAACTCACCATAATGCCGAATAAGTAGGAGCCCCGAGTGTGTCACTTGCCGCGTCACCTGCCACCAGATGCAGATTGTCACTTGTTGCGAATTGTCACTTGCCACAATGCCATCTGCCACAAATTGCGGCTGGTCACTTGCCACGATGCCACACATTGCAGAATGTCACTTGCCACAACATCACCTGCCACACGTAGCGGATTGTCCCTTGCCATGACGTCACCTGCCACACGTCTGACAGAGAGGAGGAGGGGGTCTGACAGAGAGGAGGAGGGGGGTCTGACAGAGAGGAGGAGGGGGGTCTGACAGAGAGGAGGAGGGGGGCGGCTGATAGAGAGGAAGAGGGGGGCGGCTGATAGAGAGGAAAAGGGGGGCGGCTGATAGAGAGGAAAGGGGGCTGATAGAGAGGAGGGGGGGCGGCTGACAGAGCAGATGAGAGAGACGGACCTCAGGAGGGGGGGCGAGGAGGGGGGTGGCTGATAGAGAGGAGGGGGGCCGCGGGTGGCTGACAGGGCAGATGAGAGAGACGGACCTCAGGGGGGGGCGGCTGATAGAGAGGAGGGGGGGTGGCTGATAGAGAGGAAGGGGGGCTGATAGAGAGGAAGGGGGGGCGGCTGACAGAGCAGATGAGAGAGATGGACCTCAGAAGAGGGGGTGGCTGATAGAGAGGAGGGGGGGCCATGGGCAGCTGACAGGGAGATGAGAGAGACAGACCTAAGGAGGGGGGGCGGCTGATAGAGAGGAGGGGGGCAGTGGGCGGCTGACAGGGAGATGAGAGAGACAGACCTCAAAAGGGGGGGCGGCTGATAGAGAGAGGGGGGCCGCGGGCAGCTGACAGGGAGATGAGAGAGACAGACCTCAGGAGGGGGGGTGGCTGATAGAGAGGAGGGGGGCCATGGGCAGCTGACAGGGAGATGAGAGAGACAGACCTAAGGAGGGGGGGCGGCTGATAGAGAGGAGGGGGGGCAGTGGGCGGCTGACAGGGAGATGAGAGAGACAGACCTCAAAAGGGGGGGCGGCTGATAGAGAGGAGGGGGGGCAGTGGGCGGCTGACAGGGAGATGAGAGAGACAGACCTCAAAAGGGGGGGCGGCTGATAGAGAGAGGGGGGGCCGCGGGCAGCTGACAGGGAGATGAGAGAGACAGACCTCAGGAGGGGGGGCGGCTGATAGAGAGAGGGGGGGCCGCGGGCAGCTGACAGGGAGATGAGAGAGACAGACCTAAGGAGGGGGGGGCTGATAGAGAGAGGGGGGGCCGCGGGCAGCTGACAGGGAGATGAGAGAGACAGACCTAAGGAGGGGGGGGGGCTGATAGAGAGAGGGGGGGCCGCGGGCAGCTGACAGGGAGATGAGAGAGACAGACCTAAGGAGGGGGGGGGGCGGCTGATAGAGAGAGGGGGGGCCGCGGGCAGCTGACAGGGAGATGAGAGAGACAGACCTAAGGAGGGGGGGGGGCGGCTGATAGAGAGAGGGGGGGCCGCGGGCAGCTGACAGGGAGATGAGAGAGACAGACCTAAGGAGGGGGGGCTGATAGAGAGAGGGGGGGCCGCGGGAAGCTGACAGGGAGATGAGAGAGACAGACCTAAGGAGGGGGGGGGCTGATAGAGAGAGGGGGGGCCGCGGGCAGCTGACAGGGAGATGAGAGAGACAGACCTAAGGAGGGGGGGGGCGGCTGATAGAGAGAGGGGGGGCCGCGGGCAGCTGACAGGGAGATGAGAGAGACAGACCTAAGGAGGGGGGGGGCTGAAAGAGAGAGGGGGGGCCGCGGGCAGCTGACAGGGAGATGAGAGAGACAGACCTAAGGAGGGGGGGGCTGATAGAGAGAGGGGGGGCCGCGGGCAGCTGACAGGGAGATGAGAGAGACAGACCTAAGGAGGGGGGGGGGGCGGCTGATAGAGAGAGGGGGGCCGCGGGCAGCTGACAGGGAGATGAGAGAGACAGACCTAAGGAGGGGGGGGGGCGGCTGATAGAGAGAGGGGGGGCCGCGGGCAGCTGACAGGGAGATGAGAGAGACAGACCTCAGGTCTCCTGTGACACACAGCGCTAGTTAGGACTCCGGGAGCATGCAGGGCTGGCGCGATTACCCACAGTCCAGCTCCTCCGCTCCTCCAGGCGAATCACAAGCCTCATGTCTGCTGTCCGTCCCTCCCACATAACCTGCTCGGCCAATCACAGGACACCCGCCGCTGCCCCTTGCTGAGCTTGGCTCAAAACGCAGAGAGATTTTTAGGCAGCAGTTTGAACACTGATTTGCCGCTCCCCTGAAAGTGCCGCCTGGGACCGTGGTACCATCGGGTCCCATGGTAGGGCCGGCCCTGAACAAGCAGCAGCAGTAGACAATGTTGTTGAGTTTATAATCCGCCAAATGTATAGCTGTCTGGAACAGGCGGAACCGGCTGGCCATTATCCCGAAGGCATTCTCCACAACTCTCCGGGCTCTGGCCAGCCGGTAATTAAAAACCCTCCTCTCCGGGGTGAGGGTGCGTTGGGGAAACGGACGCATGAGGTGTGGTCCTAGTCCAAAAGCTTCATCCGCAATGAAAACGAACGGTAGCCCTTCCACGTTCTCTGCATCTGGAGGCAGTGCAAGACCCCCAGCCTGCAGATGGTGAGCGAACTCCGTCTCTGCGAATGCTCCGCCATCGGACATCCGGCCGTTCTTCCCCACGTCCACATATAGGAACTCGTACCGTGCCGACACCACCGCCATTAACACAATACTATTAAAACCTTTATAGTTAAAATAGTATGACCCCGAACGGGGGTGGCGGCACTATGTGGACGTGCTTCCCATCAATTGCCCCTCCGCAGTTGGGGAAATCCCACCGCTGGGCAAATTGAGAGGCCACAGTCAGCCATTCCTGTGGTGTGCTAGGGAACTGTGGAGTCAAACAAAAAGAAGACATTAGTACGGTTTATGTTTACAGTGCAAGCAGATTACATGCAAAAACATTGTTGACCAACATCATTCTAACATTATTATTTAAGGGAGTATTTCCTACCAATAAACAAAGGCCCACTTAGCAGATGCCTCACCCCCGCTGAGTGGACATTCTAAACTAATCTAAGGGGGGGGGGCTTGAGGTGATTGTGGGGGATACAAAAAAAGGTTTTACCACTCTGCTGAGCTTGATTGAAAACTAAAAATATTTTAACATCTTTAGGGGGGGGGGAGGGAGGGTTGTCAAACTACGCGGGCAATGACCCCAAAAAAATGAAAAAGAAAATAGAAGGCTAGCTGGGTTTGCGCCCACGATAGCATGCTGGAGAGGTTAGTGAAGGGAAATAGGCATGTAGGGCCCAAAAAGGGCTTTACAGGTAAAAACAGGCATGGGGAAAGTGGGGACATTACCAGGATATTACAAACAGGCATATTTGTGTGAGCCCTCGTACACACGGCCGAGATTCTCGTTGAAAAAAACATGTCGTTTTTTTCGACGAGATTCTTGGACAAGAAACTTGTCCCGGCCGAGTGTACACACGCTCGTTTCAAAGAACCCGCGGTTCTTTGAATGGAGCGTACACGGTGACGTCATCGACTACGACGAGCATGCGCTCGTCACATTCGATGCCGTCGCCGCCATCTTGGTATACCCTACGTATGCCTAGGAAGCTACCGCGCATGCGTCAAATTCATTTCAAACATACGCGGGCTTCCGGGAGGACAGGTAAGTGTACACACACTCACTTTTCTCGTCGAGAAACATGCCGAGGAGAATCTCAACGAGAAAATAGAGAGCAGGTTCTCTATTTTCTCGTTGAGGTTTCTTGTCGGTTTTCTCGATGAGAAACCCGATAGCCGCGTACACACGACCGATTTACTCGGCAAGACCTCTCTGCCAGCAAGTTTCTTGCTGGTTCTTGCCGAGAAAATCGGCCGTGTGTACGAGGCCTTAGGAGGAAAAAAAAAAAAGAGAATAAAAAAAGATAATGTGAGGTTAAAGGAGCAAAATTACCTTCATATAGTCCTTCTGCAGGACCTGAATGATGGCCGAACACGTCTCAGGGATAATGATCCCGAGAGCCTGGGGGGAGATGCCTGTTGAGAACTTGAGGTCCTGCAAGCTTCTCCCAGTCGCCAGGTATCTCAATGTGGCAATAAGCCTCTGCTCAGCAGTGATGGCCTGGCGCATCACAGTGTCCTGCCTCGTGATATAGGGGGACAGCAAATCCAACAGACGGTGAAATACGGGGTCCGTCATCCTGAGATAATTCCTGAAATCATCAGGGTTATTCTCATGGATTTCCCGCAGCAGAGGCATATGAGAGAATTGGTCCCGCTGGAGCAACCAATTCTTAGTCCATGAACTCCTCCTCACCCTGTTCACAGACTGAACTCGGGTTACAGTGTTAACTGCAACACCAAGTCCAAAGCCAGCACGAGCTCGAGAACGAGAACGCACTTCAAACATGGTTTTAAACCAGTCGGCTGGTCAGAACGCACTCAAACAGAACGCACCGTGGAACAGCAAGGCCTGAGAAGAACGACCTGAAAAACAGTAAACGAACGGCCAAGGAGGCACTGCAAGGCAGTAACGACCTGACTGCACGCACTGAATCACAAATACAAACCCACAAGCACAAACTGAACACCAGGAAACGATCTGCAAAGCACGGAGACTGAAAAGCGCGAGTCGGCTCTCACCAAACTTTTACTAACACGCGGTAACATGAAATCAGCAAAAGCAGCCCAAGGGGTGGCGCCATTAGATTTGTTCGGCCCTTTTATAGTGCGTCGTACGTTTTGTACGTGCCGTCGTTTTCTTGCCGTCGGTTTTTTAACTGATGGTGTGTGGCCAAGACTGATGAAAAACAGTTTCATCGGATTTCCGATGGTCAAATCCATCGGACGAAAATCCATAGGTTATCCGATCGTGTGTACAGGGCTTCAGGCCCCATGCACACAGGGCGTTTTTGCAGCTGCTAACAGCAGCGTTAGACGTTTTTTTTACAGCTGCAAAACGCCCATCCATGTTATTCTATTGTGTCATGCACACATAGAGCTTTTATGAGCTCCAAGTGGCATAGGCGTTTTCCAGCTGCAAAAAAAACCCAATTCCAGTGCGTTCTGGATTTCCAGGTTTGAGCTGCAAAAACGCCCAACGCGCATAAACGCGCAAATTTATTTTCAATCTATCCCCAATCGCAGATAATTGGTGGCTGTGCAATTATATCAGAAGACAGCGGCCATCGCTGTCAGCCTGTCATTGCTTTGAACAAGCTCAGCAGCCACAACTGAGTGTCAGCTCCACCTGTACATCGAACCGCAGTAGCTTACTGGATTCTTGAGGACACTGGAACATTTTTTCCAAGTGAGTGAGGCTTTCAGTCACTTGGAATAAGTGCACAGGTAAGCATATCTATGCTTTCCTTGCATAGGCTGCATGTAGTTCTGGGTACTCATGGAAGGACATCAACAGCAGCCCCCAGATATGTGTCATGACAGGTTTATTTTAAAGCTGAACTCTGAGCTGGAACCAAAAAATACCCTTGCAGTGGACCCCAACGTATTTGCCCAAGAGTTAAATGCTCATTGATATCTAGAAGTGCCAGAATAAGGAGAAATACTTACCTTATTCTGTATTCCAGCAGGCTCCCTCTATCTGTGTGACTTGGTCATTGCAGACTCCACTCTAATCTGCTCAAAACCACAATTGCACATTCACCCCCTTCACATGTGCAGGATTAAAGGGGTTGTAAAGGATCAAATATTTTTTTTTTTAATAACAAACATGTTATACTTACCTCCACTGTGCAGCTCGTTTTGCACAGAGTGGCCCCGATCCTGGTCTTCTGGGGTCCCTCGGCAGCTGTCTCGGCTCCTCCCCGCATCAGCTAACCCCCTTCATGGGAAGCTCTCTCCCAAGGGGGTTAGCTTGCGGGCGCGCTCCCATGATACAGTGATACAGACAGCGGCTATTGCCAGCAACTTTATCACTCGGCCCCACCCCACGGCGCACCACGTCATTGGTTTGATTGACAGCAGCGGGAGCCAATGGCTGCGCTGCTATCAATCATCCAATGAATGAGCCGAGAAAAGCCCAGTCGAGAAGCCTGCTCGTTCACAACGCGGGACTTTCGAGGGCTCAGGTAAGTAAACGGGGGGCTGGGGAGCCGGCAAACATCAGATGTTTTTTTACCTTAATGCATAGAATGCATTATGCAAGTTATTGTCATAAAAAGTTTTTGGGGACCCGGGTCCTGCCCTAGGGGACATGTATCAATGCAAAAAAAAGTTTTAAAAACTCCCGTTTTTTTAGGAGCAGTGATTTTAATAATGCTTAAAGTGAAACAATAAAAGTGAAATATTCCTTTAAATTTCGTACCTGGGGGGTGTGTATGATATGCATGTAAAGTCGTGCTTGTTTCCCGTTCTTAGAATTGTCCCTGCACAAAGTGTCATTTCTGAAGGAAAAAAATCATTTAAAACTCACTCGCGGCAATTAATGAATTGTCGGCTCCCGGCAATACATAGAAAAGTCATTGATAAAAAAAAAAAAAGAGCGTGGGGGTTCCCCCAAATTCAATTACCAGGCCCTTCAGGTCTGGTATAGATATTAAGGGGAACCCCGCCGCAAATTAAAAAAAAAAAATGCATGCGGTTCCCCCCAAATATCCATACCAGGTCCTTCAGGTCTGGCATGGATTTTAAGGGGAACTCCACTCCAAATTTTTTTAAAAATGGCGTGGAGTCCCCCCAAAAATCCATACCAGACCCTTATCCGAGCACGCAAACCTGGCAGGCCGCAGGAAAAGAGGGGGGGACGAGAGAGCGCCCCCCCTCCTGAACCGTACCAGGCCACATGCCCTCAACATGGGGAGGATGTCCCCATGTTGATGGGGACAAGGGCCTCATCCCCACAACCCTTGCCCGGTGGTTGTGGGGGTCTGCGGGCAGGGGGCTTATCGGAATCTGGAAGACCCCTTTAACAAAGGGGACCCCCAGATCCCGGCCCCCCCATGTGAATTGGTAAGGGGTACCCCTACCATTTCACAAAGAAAGTGTAAATTTTTTTTAAAAAAAACCACACAAACACCTTGGAAAAGTCCTTTAATAAAAAGGGGAAAAAAAAACATTCCAGCGAGGAAATCCAGTGTCCCGCGGCGATCCGATGTCCAGCGCTGTCCGTCATTGGCTGAGCCTGAGCAGACCTGATGGGGAACTTCCTCCGCAGTCTATTAAATGTATAGACCCGCCCCTTCTAAAGTTCCCCATCAGGTCCGCTCAGCCAATGACTAGGTGTAAGACTAAGCAGACCAGATGCAGAACGTGAGAAGGGGCGGGTCTATTCATTTATTACACAGTGGAGGAAGTTCCCCATCAGGTCCGCTCAGGCCAATGACGTAAGCGGGGTCTGACATACGAGGGGGCGGACCTGATGGGGAACTTCCTCTACTGTGTAATAAATGAATAGACCCGCCCCTTCTCACGTTCCGCATCTGGTCTGCTTAGCCTTACACCTAGTCATTGGCTGAGCGGACCTGATGGGGAACTTTAGAAGTGGGCGGGTCTATACATTTAATAGACTGCGGAGGAAGTTCCCCATCAGGTCCGCTCAGGCTCAGCCAATGACGGACAGCGCTGGACATCGGATCGCCGCGGGACACTGGATTTCATCGCTGGAATGTTTTTTTTTTAAATTATTTTTTATTTTTTTAATAAAGGACTTTTCCAAGATGTCTGTGTGTTTCTTTTTACATTTTTTTACACTTTCTTCATGAAATGGTAGGGGTACAATGTACCCCTTACCAATTTACATAGGGGGGCCGGGATCTGGGGGTCCCCTTTGTTAAAGGGGTCTTCCAGATTCCGATAAGCCCCCTGCCCGCAGACCCCCACAACCACCGGGCAAGGGTTGTGGGGATGAGGCCCTTGTCCCCATCAACATGGGAACATCCTCCCCATGTTGAGGGCATGTGGCCTGGTATGGTTCAGGAAGAGGGGGCGCGCTCTCGTCCCCCCCTCTTTTCCTGCGGCCTGCCAGGTTGCGTGCTCGGATAAGGGTCTGGTATGGATTTTTGGGGGGACTCCACGCCATTTTATTTTTTATTTGGGGTGGAGTTCCCCTTAAAATCCATGCCAGACCTGAAGGACCTGGTATGGATATTTGGGGGGAACCGCACGCATTTTTTTTTTTAATTTGCGGCAGGGTTCCAAAACAGCTGGGGACCAGCACCTGGAAGAATCCAGGGAGAAGGTGCTGGTGAGGGACCTTGTAGGTGTTGGACTGTTTGAGCATATGTAAGCAGGGCCATCTTTAATATTGATTGGGCCTCAGACAAACATTTTCTTGGTCCCCCTCTACATTCAAAGACATACAAAAATACTGGTACAAAATAGCAGGTAGAAAAAAGTTGTATGCAGCAGATCATGCAACAACTGCAATTGGTTGCCAGAGGTTACAGCCCATCCTTACAGCTCACTGACTGGTTGCTAGAGGTTACAACACATAATTTCTGTTTGTCCATTGGTTGCTAGAGGTTACTGCACATTATTACCGCTCACTGATTGGTTGTTAGAGATTACAGCACATCATTACTGCTTACTCATTGGTTGCTAGGGGTTACAACACATCAATACCACTCACTGATTGGTTGCTAGAGATTACAGCAGATCACTACTGTTCACTGATTGATTGCTACAGGTTACTGCACATCATAACCACTCACTGAGCAGTGGAGCAATCCCAAATAATTGAGCAAGTAAAGCGGCACATTAATACACATACTACAGGAGAGGGTCAGAGATTGCAGACATACTACAGGAGAGCATCAGAGACTGTGGACATACTACTGGAGATGGTCAGAGACTGCAGACATACTACAGGGGATGGTCAGAGACTGCACCCACTCTGATCTCTGCTGTCACTTCAGCTGCTCCCTCCCAAGCATACAGGCTGCATGGGGCAGAGTCAGAGCATCAGTGGAGCTCCAGCCCCTCTATACTGGCTGGGGAATACAGAGATCTGGGGGCGGGCTCCCACTCCGATCACTGCTTTCACTACAACTGCTCTGTTCTGAGCATACAGGCTACATGGGGCAGAGTCAGAGCATCAGTGGCGCTCCCGGCCCCGCCCCCTCTCTGTTGGCTGGCTCGGGAATACAGCCTCCCGTGTCCTCTGTACGCTCTGCAAAGCCGTCATCTGGGCCCCAGTTTGCTGTCAGCGCAGGTTGAAGCAGCAGCTGCTTTGGGCCCCCCAACAAAGATTGGGGCCAGGACAGTTGTCCAGTTTTCCCTGCGTTAAAGAGGGCCCTGTATGTAAGTAGTTATGATTTTAGTTCCGCTTTAACTCCTGTAGTGCACACTGCAAGGATTGTTTTCTGTTCCCGCTCGGAGTTCAGCTTTAAAATCAATGAGCATGTTATCTTCTAGCAAATTAGGCATTTTCTGCATAATGAACTAATTCTCAGACAATCAGACAAAATGGTTCTATCCCTATGTATATAGAATCATTTGTATGATCAGAGCATGGACACAAATCCCTCTTATCACTGAAGGGTTAACTCCTCCTGAATTAATGTTTTCATGGAGAAAGTAAGTGGTAATGTGTCACCGGTAGAGCACAAGGTAAAGAACTATGTCAGCCTAATAAGAGTTGTCTATGTCAACAGTGTGATCAATAGAAAGTATAATTACGGTGGTTGCTGTCAATTCTGCCATGGTTTATCTATCTACCATGTAACTTTGTAAGGCTAGGGAACTGTGTGTCAATACAGCGCCACAAAATAATTTAGATCTCATCCAAGATCTTCTAATATATTTGCAAATATCTTCCCACCTTCTACATAAATGTTGCCAGGGGCATTACTCTGCTTCCATGGTTTCCAAGTTACTGCATCTAATCTCATGAGATGTCCCGAAGACGGTTTTGTTCTGTTCAGATGGGGCTCACTCTGCTGGAAAGCACAGTTGATCTCTGGAAACCCCTCTGGCAGTGTTTGTGGCACGCATAGTCGCATATATCTCCTCAAACTCCATTTCCAGAAATCTGTGATATCCTGAGGAAAGTGATATGCGCATTGACATGACAATCGGGCATCTGCATAAATAAGGGCTTAGTATAGCAAGTTGCCATACATTTTTGGAACATTTTTCACTTTAGGAGTGTTTGCGATAATAAATAAAAGATCTCTGATTAATGTAAAACATTTTATCCGTGTGTAAATGTTTGAAACGCCTATTTATGTATAGGTTGAATTATTTGTAGCACTACCCCCGTAGGAGCTGCTGGTTAGTTTTGGTCTGCCGTTACCCCACTGTTCTCCGTGTTGGCTCAAAGTCTAGGGTTAAAGTTGCATAAAACACGGTTGACAGTCACTGAGTCTTTTCCAATGCTTTTTATTTACCACAACGTTGGCAGAATGAGGGATGGAGGGTTAGGGGAAGTTCAGGTACCTGATGCAGATCACTGAGGAAAATTTGAGATCCTGGAGACAGGTACACTTGCTGTCGTTGGATCTTGCTAACCCGGATAGGCCCCTCTCACCGGCCTAGCAGCCGCGATGATGCATGGACAAAGATAAAAAGTCTCTGCCCCAGACTTGGTAATCAGAATTTCAAAGTTCAAGCACGACTACACAGTATGAGAAAGTCCTTTAAGCCAACCCGGCAATACTGTGAGACAGATTGGTTTGGATGCATCCTCCAATTGAGGCCCCAGGCTCCTCTCGAGATACCAGCCTTCCGATGCGTATTCTCCAAGACGAGTCCTCCCCTGGTTCCTTCAACTGCTCGGCTTCTTCCCGCAGGACAGACAGCACAGGATCACCCTCGAACCGGCAGGCCCCAGATAGCCTCTGGGCCTACCTCCAGTAACAAAACCTCGGGCCAGCAGGCCCCAAGGAAGAAAAGGAGTTGTCACATACCTCCGGCCAGGGTGGCCATGAGGTGAGAGAGCCTCTCCAAAAATGGCGTCCGCCCCTTAAGTACCCTCTCCCAGCATGCCCAGCAGTATCAACCTCCCACTAGGTGGCCTCTGGGAAAAAGCACCCAATATGCCTCGGCTCGTTGTACCTTCCAACACGAACCAGAGGTGGCACCGACACCTGCTGGTAACCGTGGGAAATACACCCAACTCAGCCAAGGCTGGAACATAGGCCAATTTAGCCAAAACATAGAATCTGAACTAACTACAGTTCAGACATCCCACTAAATTTAGATAATAGCGCCTGGTCAACAGGAGCAGGGCGCTACATATGTATAGATTTGGGAGCAGCCATGTTCATTCATTACATATGCAGACTCTGATTCCTACTTTTCAGTGCTGTACAGTTATTTCGCTTTTTTTTTTTTTTTTGTTCCTTGCTTGTCGGTTTGGCCACCTGATTGAATTAACACTCTCTGTATGTACCTGATGTCTTATTTCAACAATTGTTAAACAGAGGGGTTTAAAACTCAACTATGGTTTTCTTTTGGTTTTAAAAGTAAATTTGAAATGTCACTCCAAAGGCTAAAAAGCAGCAATACAAACACGCAGCCAATGCCCCCACCTGTAGCGGGTATATGCTTTTCTCTCATGTTTGAATTTGGTGGGGATATCTGTAATGTATGGTTCCCTGGGGCCCAGCGGGTGGCGCTGTCACTTTGGGCCCGGGGCTGAGCCATCATTGCAGTGCCGTACCCTTTTTGGCCTCTCGCAGCATGAGTACAGCGGGGCGGGGGCTCCGCTGGGCTTGCTGGGGGAGGGTATAAAGGGGTCGGCCATTTTGGTCACGGGGTCGTCGAGTCCCAGGCACCTTCAGCCTGAGGGCTGTGGTTCGTGGTCGGTGGCCTGGGCCTGGACACCCGGAGCTCGTGTTCCACCCCAGGCACCTTCAGCCTGGGGTGAGGTGCTCGGTTGGAGGCCTGGGGCCCAGTGTCCTCCGCTGGGCTCCGCGAGGGAAGGATTTCCTAGGGGACCCCGGGAGCGGGGTACCCGAATCCAGAGGCGTAAGGGACCGGAGGAGCTACTCACCCGAAGACCTGGTGCAGCAGATTGCCGGTGCCGGGTGAGCCTCAGGAGACCGCCCGGAGGGGTATCTTCCCAAACAGGGGCCCAGTGCAGTCAGGAGGAAGGTTCACCATTCATCCGGTCGGTGGCAGCGACCAAGATTCTCAACAGGTGGCATAGACCATGTGCCAAACCTATTCGCTGATAGAGGAATAGGAGAGTTCATTGTGCCTGGGCCTACTCGTATCCACACCCCCTGTCTGTTCGTTGAGGGAGTCCAACTGATTGTGTTTCATCCTGACATTGGAAAATAAAGGAGTGTTGGACTTTTATTGGTGTGGGGCTCATTTACTGGCAGACACTGTTTCACAGAAGGAGCGGAGGCTTCAAACACCGACCCGAAGGTAAAGAAACTTTGCTCACACCACACAAACATCTGCGGTGAAGGCTTGGCGTGGTGACCCCGCACTCTCTCTCCTCCAGGATACCCCTAGACAAGCAGAAACCAGCCAGCAGCGGAGAGAGAGAGTGGAGGCCGCTACACACCTATAACTGGTCTTTGCAGCAAGGAGATCTGGAAGGGCGACGTATGTCAAACATATCCAAAGAGATTTCCAAGCTCAAACTTACCAACCAGCCAGCGACCAACCAAGGTGACCCCTGTTCTTACCGCATATTGTTAGACAGGTCAATTTGGCTGGTCGCTGGCTGGTTGGTAAGTTTGAGCTTGGAAATCTCTTTGTATTTGTTAAAAAGCAGCATCAGCTGCAATACTAAGGCTAGGTTCACACATGTACGGCTGCGGTTTGCAGTCTGGAGGCCAGTTCAGGTGCAAATTTTTACTTAAATTTACACCTGAACCAGACCCAAAATTCGAAATTCAGAAACAGACCACGACTGCCCCATGTGTGAACCGGCTCCATTAAAAGCCGGTCAGGTTCACATGTTCAGAGTCCAGAGGTATCCAAACTTTCTAAACAAAGGGCCAGTTTACTGTCCTACAAATTTTGTGGAGGCTGGACCGTGACAAGTGTAAATAGAAAAGACCCTGGCATCAATGGGAGTAAAAATGCCCCATCATTGGCATTAGTGGGATTAATTGTGCCTCATTGTGTGTTTCAGGGGAACAAATAGTGCCCTCCCTCATTGATTTCAGTGCAAGGAATAGTGCTCCATCATTGATGTCAGTGCAAGGAATAGTGCTCCATCATTGGCGTCAGTTGGAGAAATTGTGCCCCATCATTGGTGTCAATGGGAGGAATAGTCCCTATCTTTGGTGTCAGTAGAAGGGATAGTGCCCCATCATTGGTGTCAATGGGAGGAATAGTCCCTTTCATTGGTGTCAGTAGAAGGGATAGTGCCCCATCATTGGTGTTAGTGGGTTGAATAGTACCTTGTATCAGTGGGAGGAATAGTGTCCCAAGGGCCAGATAAAGGCAAGCAAAGGGCCACGGCCATAGTTTGGAGACTACTGCCTTAGTCTAATGAATGTGTTAAACATTCACTTTGCAAAGAATAGCCAATCACATGCAAGGGAAATAAAAAAACAACAATATTTTTGCTTGTAATTGTTTTGATGATGGAAATTGACAGATCTTCACTCCATTTACTAAGTTTACAAGATAAGGGCCCCCTGGGGGTCTAGATTTTGGATTGAGGATGAAGGAATATAGGAGGCGGTCCAGGAGGGCATATGCGACTATTGGCTGGATAACGCTGACACTACTACCCCTCTGGTCACCTGGGATGTCTTTTAAGGCCTGGACCAGAGGAGAGTACATGGCGCCTATATCTGCAGCTCGTAAGAAATCCACGTATTCTCTGGAGGGGTTGGAAGACAAGGCCATAACTAAGGAGGAAGCCTATGTAGCATGCCCAGATCAGGTCACCTATGGGGAGTGGCAGTTCGCCCTACACCAACTCTCTATGTGTAGAGTGGAGGCGACGCAGAAGTCGCTCCTCACCACAGCCCCAATAATCTTTGAATATGGCAACAAGAACGGTCGTCCAATGGCGTGGTTGGCTAAGGGACAGTTTGCTGTCACACACATTGGTGGAGTCAAAGACTCTGAGGGGGTGTTTTTGAAACTACCTAGTGACATAAATAATAGATTTACCCAGTATTATCAGCACCTGTACTCCTCTAGGGTGGATTATTCTCCCCAGGAGCTCTCCGAGTATCTAGCTGGAGTCCCTCTTCCGACGTTCGGAGATAAGGCATGTTCAGATTTGGAGGCCGAAATCACCCTAGAGGAGGTTCAGATCGCTCTCTCACAACTGCAGGCGGGGAAGACTCCCGGGTCTGACGGCTTGCCAACAGAGTTTTACTCACATTTTCGGCATCTGCTGGCCCCCCGGCTTGTATCCCTATTTGCACAATTCTACAAGTTAGAGGCACTTCCTGAATTCATGTCTGAGGCGGTGGTGGTGTTGATTCCCAAACCAGGCAAGGATCCTGAGGACTGCTCCTCATACAGACCTATCTCTCTCCTAAATGTGGACGTCAAAATTTTGGCTAAAATCCTGGCAAACAGGTTATCTGCGGTTCTGGAGGAGGTAGTCCACCCGGATCAAACTGGGTTTATGCCTGGGAAGGAAACCGACATCAACCTCCGCCGCCTCTTTCTTAATATGTCGGTAGCTCATGAAAACAGTGTTAATCGGGTCATCGCCTCCTTGGACGCCAAGAAGGCGTTTGACTCGGTGGAATGGGTCTTCCTGTGGGAAGCACTGCGCCGGTTCGGATTCGGTCCAAGGTTTCTCCGATGGCTGCATATGCTTTACCGGGCTCCCTTGGCCCGTATCCGAACCAATGACAGATTGTCAATGTCCTTTTCGTTGCAGAGGGGTACGCGGCAGGGCTGTCCCTTATCCCCGGCCCTATTTGCGCTTGCACTTGATCCCTTGACGATTTTAATTAGGAACTCAGACAGGGTGAGAGGACTGAAGGTGGGATCCTTAGAGGAGAAAATCTCTTTATATGCGGATGGCGGCCTACTGTATCTGCAGGATGCTGGTGAGTCACTGACATGGCGTTGGAGATATTTGATACGTTCGGTAGGTTCTCGGGTATACGCATTAATTGGTCCAAATCTATTATCTTCCCCCTGGACCCTCAGGTCTGAGATCCGGGCATTCAGGTACCCTTATGCCCCATACACACGATCATTTTTCATGCCGTTAAAAATGCCATTAAAAAAAATGGCCATTAAAAATGATCGTGTGTATGCTCCAGAGCATTTTTAACGACGTGAAAAACGGGCATTAAAAATTTCGAACATGCTCTCTTTTTTCACGTCGTTTTTCATGTCGTTTTTTTTAACGACGTGAAAAACGATAGTGTGTATGCTTTAACGACGTGAAAAAAAATGCGCATGCTCAGAATCAAGTATGAGACGGGAGCGCTCGTTCTGGTAAAACTAGCGTTCATAATGGAGATAGCACATTCGTCATGCTGTAACGGACTGAAAAGCACTAGACTGAAAAGAGCGAATCGTCTCTCAACAAACTTTACTAACATGAAGGGTGGCGCCATTCGAACGGAACTTCCCCTTTATAGTGCCGTCGTACGTGGTGTACGTCACTGCGCTTTTCTTGAACATTTTTTAAAATGATGGTGTGTACGCAAGACAGGCTTGAGAGGAAACAAGAAAAAAAATTACAAGAAAAACGTCAGTTTTAAAAATGACATTAAAAATGATCGTGTGTATGGGGCATTACTTTGGGTGGATCAATTTAAGTTTTTGGGTATTCAGGTTCCGCAGAAGCTGACTAGCTTTGTAGACCTCAATCTGCTTCCGGTCCTGTCCCAACTTCGGACCAGGTGTGCCTCATGGGCCTCCCGTCTTCTGAACCTTATGGGACGCATAAATCTTCTGAAGATGATATTTCTCCCTAAATTCATATATGTCTTTTGCAACAGCCCTACCTGGATACCCAACTCTTTCTTTGCTGAGTTGGACCGATGTGTGGGCTCCTTCATTTGGGGGGAGCGACCCCCAGACTGGCTAGATCGACCCTGACACTTCCTGTCTAATGAGGGGGCCTAGCGTTGCCAAATTTCCGAACTTACTACTGGGCGGTTGTGCTGGTCACAGTCAGATGGTGGTATGTCCTCTCCAAGAGCAATGCTGCGGTTTGCTTAGTGGCAGCGGTTCTTGGTTCACTCCAAGAGCTGCGTAATCTCTTTACAGGGGACATAGGGCATATGATAATCTCCCTCAATCAACCAAAACTACTCTTAAGGTATGGACAGTGGCCAGGCGGGGGCTTCTTAGCCAGCGGAGCTGGTCCCCCTTTTGTCCCCTGTGGGGGAACCCCAATCTCCGGCACCTTCGGACAGTACCTGATCCACAGGTCTGGGCTAGATACGGTATCAAAACACTTAGAGACATTCTCTCGGCAGGTGCCCTACTGTCATTTACGGCCCTCCAAACTAAATGCAATCTACCGGGGTGGATGTACATCAGGTACCTCCAGTTACGACACGCCGTGCAGGCCCAATTCCCAACTTCACCCAGACTGACTATGGACCCTGTTGAGGAATTGTTAGCGCACGAGAAACTGCAAAAACCCTTATCTGCCTATTGAGCACTGACTCCACCAAAATGGATAGACTCTGCGATCAGTGGAAGGCAGACATGCTAGATCTAGATAGAGAGGATTGGGATGACTGCGTAGCAGACAGTACTGCCTTACTAATATCCTCCAAAGAACGGTTAATCCAGGTCATATTCCTACATAGGGTTTATTACACCCCCCAGAGACTTCATAAGGTATACCCACAACATTCACATGATTGTCCCCGGTGCTAGAACAACATAGGTTCGTACTATCATATGTTTTGGAGCTGCCCCAAAATTGCCAGATATTGGGCTGAGATAGTAGAATCTTTTAACGGCCGCCTCCAGCTGACGGTGCCTGTATCCCCGGAGCTGGTGTTTCTGGGCGTCCAGGGTGATGATCAGAGACCTTGCTACACTAAGTTTCTATTGACCTACCTTTTCTTCTATGCTAAGAGGGAAATTGTTTTGCGGTGGAATGCCCCCTCCCCTCCCACAGTGGGGTCCTGGGAGAATCCATTAATGCTGTGCTTCCGTTATACAAATTAACGTACCTGAACAGAAACTGCCCCAAGAAATGTAATAATATTTGGCAGCCATGGATGACATAGGTTGGAATGGAATCCCCGGACCGAAGAATCCTGTTGTGTAGGGGTATAGTGCTTGCCTTGGTTCACAATTCAGTGGGATATTGAAGGTACCCCATTGCATAATGGTGAAATGTTGCATAGTTGATGTTAATGTTATCCCCTGTATGGAATCTTACCTGTACTGTATATATTTTTAATTTGGTCCATTTTGGGCAAATGTATCATGCTCTGACTTTTTGTCTCAAAAAAAGGAACATTTTGATGTTAAAAAAAGTTTACAAGATAAGGGAAAATTCATTGGAAACAGCCTATTTGCCGTTAATCAACCCATATAAACTGTGGGGCATAATGACCTAGCCCCTGAGCTTGGCACCTTGCACTTAGTGCAATAAAGTGGACATTATAATCCCTAACTACTCTTGAAACTGTGCCCCACCTCCTAACACGCATTTTTACTAACCTGTGTAAGAATGTATATTAAATATATATACTTACCTATTTTCAGCTTGCTCTGGTCCGGTCATGTGATCTGGCTCCCCTGTGTCAGGCAGTGTGGCTGCAGGGGAGAGGAAAGAGCACCAAGAACATATGGACTATTGAAAGCTATGGGTAACGTCACCACCCCCAGGCTTTACCAGCCGTTGTTGGAGTGTTCTCTCCTCTCCTATGCAGCCAGAACTGGCTGACACAGGGGAGATCACATGACTGGATTGGAGCAGCCTGAACATCGGTAAGTATACAGGGGTTGATTTACTAAATTGTGGAGGGTGCAACTCTGCAGAAAAGAGATGTTAATAGGTTATATTTAGACATCTAAGGAGCTATGCCATTAGAAACACTGGAAAATGTGTTGGTTTATGTCAGTGTTATTCTTGAAAGTATACTTGGACTAATATTGTGAAGATTTCCTATGTTATAGTGAACATTTCCTATGTTATAGTGAACAAAGGTTAATTGTGCCTAATCAGTACCGTGAAAATTTACATTTTGTCTTTTAAATTCCTCCTGAAAATTAGCAGAGCATTTATTGTGCCTTAAACCTCATAGTTGTATATCCGCAGTGTTAGATTATCTAAAGCAGGGGTCCCTATCCCCCGGGCCGCAGCCCGGTGCCTGGCTTTGGCCTCTCTGCAGCCAGGCTGTGAAGGCTGCACTGTTAGATGTGTGGTGGTAAGCTGAGAAATTACATCTCTCTCCGCCCGCTCCACTTCACTGTTCTTCCATCATCACACCTGTTTTAACAGAACACTGGGCCGCCTCAAAGTTGGAGCTGCGATGGTGAGCAGAGAGATGACATCATCTCTCACCACCCGTCCCGCATCACTGCTCTCCTGCCCTCACTCGGGAGCTGTAGCGGGATGCCCCTTTGTCCAGATTCCGGTGCAGGTCCCTTTAACTCAACTCCCCACAATCCTCTGAGCTCCTGGACACGCCCGGGGGATATAAATGTCCACCAGCAGGCCACCAGCAGTGAGCACAAGAGCACGCAGCATCTTTCCAAGCCCCAGTCACTGGAGAGGACTCTGTTACAGTCCATTTGTGGAAGCTGTCCAAGAAGTGGGTTGGCCCTATCTGCAGCCACCAGAACCCCCTGACCGAAGCAAGTAGAAAGCAGTGCCAGCGTGAAGTGTGTGCCAGCAGGAGGTCCACTCAGCTCACAGTCTGTTGAACGAACGATTACTATCTTGGACACGTGAGATTCCTAAAGCTCTCTATTCTATCTGTAGATTGAACTCAGAACACGCTGATGCCACCTAGTGGACATTAGTTGAACGGCAGTATAATTGTTATATCCTCTTTCTTTACGGTTCATATTAATGTTCTGTACTGTATACCCGTGTTCACACTTTCTCCCGTACAATTTATGTTGAAGTTCATTGTTAAGTAAAGTAGAAATTGCACATCACCACTGGTCTGATCATTTGGCTGAAACCGTTACACAACACTTGGCGTCGCGAACAGGATCAGCCATGTCAGACAGTGATGAGGAGAGCAGCACAATGGCAGAGCCAGTCAGCAGCGGCACTGAGGGAGTTAAACAGTCTTCCATAGCTTCTCTATTGCTGGCAGGATTGCTACCACAACAGCTGCCTAAGTACACAGGACCAGATCAGGACTTAGATGATTGGATTAGGAGATTGCCGGGCTTGATCCGGTCATATGGGGTCCCACCTGCACAGCACACAGACCTGGCCATTAATGCCCTTGAAGGGGAAGCAAGGAAGTTGATCCTACACCTTCCAGCAGAGGACCAGGACTCCCTAGACAAGATAATCAGCCGCTTGGAAGCAGTGTACACCCAGACGGATGCATTTGGGGATCTTAGAGCTTGCTTTATCAGTACAAGGCAGAGAGTGGGAGAATCCATTAAGCAGTACGCCCTGGAACTGCAAGGTATAGAAGCCGAGATCCGCCGCAAGGAGAGGAGGCGAGCAGGACGTGCTGGCTGGAGTGATACAGATGGGTGGCTGAAGGATCAGTTCGTGGATGGGCTTCTGTCTGACAAAGTCAGGGAAAAATTACAGGAAAAGGACAGAAGTAACCCAAACTTAAAATTCCACGAAATTCTAGAAGCAGCTATCCTATATTCAGAACCCAGGCATGCCAGTACGGACGTCCTCATGGCCAGCACAGGTGATAAACCATGTAAACCGCCACAAACTGAACACACAGCTCCATGGTAGGTGGCCATCCACAAGCTGACGGAAGGAATGGCCCAGCTCCAGACAGAACTTGCCACGCTGAGACGTGAGCGAGACAGTCCAAGGGGGCCAAGGGAGCATACCCCTTAATGGAGAAACCGATCACCGCCCCGCAGACGACCAAGACGGGAGAGGTCACCCTCTCTATGTTGGGGCTGTCGACAAAAGGGACATCGCTTGAGGGATTGTCCTGATCAAATACCGAGGGAGCCGTTAAACTCAGAGCGCCCCGCCTCTAGGAGTCAAGCAGTGGGGCGGCCCAGCAAAACGACTCCCCCCCGTCACACACGGAGGACGTGGTGGTCGATTGCCCTGTGGTACACGGGTACTTCGATGGCCAAGAGGTCGAATGTCTCTTCGACACTAGGTCCCAAGTCACCATTCTACCAGAACCATTGTTCCAGCGACACTTCCCAAAGAAGAAAATGAGTCAGGATACCCCCTGCATCTCACTGACAGCTGCCAACGAACTTCCTATAGAAGTGGTCGGGATTACCTGGATGAAAGTAGAACTGTGGGGACAGGACCTTGGCTAAAAAGGTGTTGTGGTTACACGAGCATCCGAAAAAGGACGGCTGCAGGTGATATTGGGCATGAATATCATCCAGGGGCTGAGGCCCGAGCTGTTAAAACGATGTCCTACATACCTGGGACCACCTAAAGAAGTTAGAAAGCTGCTCCTTACCTTGGCAGCACTAAAGGACTCTGACGCAAGTATCGCAACCATTAATGAAAAGGCTGGTGTTGTGAGGGTTCCCTTTGGGACAGAGATTGTAATACCTCCCTGCAAAGAACTTGTACTTCCCATGATCATGCCATAGACTGCAGGGTGTCTCAGTGCTAGTGGAACCCTTACCCTCAGATATGGCCCCATTTGTTACTAGAACTCTCACAGTAGTTCGTCAAGGCACCGTGCTAGTTAGGATGCGGAACAGCAAGATGTTTCTACTTCAACTGCCCCCGGGGACACCGGTGGCGGACCTGGCCCTGATTACAGGTGTGATTTCTTCCAAAGTGTACCACATAGAGCTCCAGAAATTTCATGGACGACGCTATGTAGCTAAAGTGAATGTTGCCAAATGGTCAACAGGAGCAGAACCAGCATGGGTAGGAGAACAGATACTTCCACTTCTACAGCTGTCCACTGAGGAACTCACACCCACTCAGGTAGAAGCAGTAAGGCAACTGGTGGATAAGTGGTCAGAGGCGTTTTCCCAGGGGGATTTTGACCTGGGCTGTAGCAATGGAATTGAACATGAGATCTCAACAGGAGGAAATCCACCCACTACACTACAGAAGCATACCCCCTCACCTTTATCAGGAAGTCAAGCAGATGTTGGAACAGATGCTGCAGCAAGGCGTAATTGAAGACAGCAAGAGCCCATGGGCAGCTCCCGTTGTATTAGTGCGGAAAAAGGACGGCACCCTCCGCTTCTGTGTAGATTATAGACGGTTGAATGCTGTCACTACAAGAGACGCCTATCCCCTGCCGCGGATTGAAGAGTCCCTAGCTGCTCTAGTGAAAGCCAAGTTCTTTTCCACACTTGATCTCGCCAGTGGGTATTGGCAGATCCCTGTGGCCAAAGCAGATCGACCAAAAACTGATTTCATTACCCCTATGGGACTATGGCAGTTCAAGAGAATGCCTTTCAGGCTGAACAATTCACCTGCTACCTTCCAAAGGACAATGGAGCATTGTCTTGGGGATATGAACTGGGATAGCATCCTGATTTATCTTGATGATATAGTGGTGTTCTCTGCCACCTGAGGAACACCTCGCCCACCTCGCTGCTGTTCTAGCCCGACTACATCAGTATGGGCTGAAGCTTAAGCCAAAAAAATGGCACCTGTTCAAAAGTGAGATTGAATATTTGGGACATGTAATTTCAAAACAGGGTGTGCTCCCCAACCCAGAGAAAATCAAGGTAATACAAGAATGGAAGGCACCATCAACCGTGACTGAGGTTAGAGCCTTCCTAGGGTTCGCGGGGCACTATCGACGTTTCATCAAGCACTACGCCCATCATACTGTTCCAATCCAGAAATTACTACTTGGAGTAGACCAGAAAAGAGGTCACAAGAGGGTGGAATGGGGACTGGAACAACAGGAGGCATTTGACTTCTTAAAGCGACGGTTGGTGTCAGCCCCTGTATTGGCCTTTGCCTTTACTGATGCCAGTAACCAGGGCCTGGGGGCCGTGCTCTCACAAATGCAAGATGGTAAGGAAGGGGTTATTGCTTATGCCAGCCGCAGCCTTCATCCAACCGAGAGAAACCCTGCAAACTACAGCTCCTTCAAGTTGGAACTGTTAGCGCTGGTGTGGGCCGTCACAGAACGTTTCACAGAGTATCTCACAGGGTCTAAGTTCAAAGTCTGGACGGACAATAAGCCCTTAGTACATCTCCAGACATCCAAACTTGGCGCTCTGGAACAAAGATGGGCAGCACGTTTGGCAAAGTTTGACTTTTCCCTGCATTACCACCCGGGAAAGGGCAACCACGTGGCTGATGCCCTATCATGGTACCCTTCAGCACAACCACAGCAAGATGTGGATGAAGAGGCCGAAGAAGAAGAAATTCCACCCTTAATGGGGGCTAGATCTAAGAGTAGACCACGGGTGGACCTCATCCAGGTATTTGAAGATTATAGCTGGGCAGAAACGCAGAAGGATGACCCTGTGATTGCCCCAGTAATAGAGGCAATGCAGTTACGGCACTGGCCCAGTAGACGTGAAAGATCACAACTGCTACCAGAAACACAAAAACTGCTGAATGAATGGTCACGCCTCCTCTTGAGAAATGGCATATTGTATCGCAGAATAATGTTCCCCCATGACTCTTCGGTAACCTGGCAGTTCATACTGTCGCAGGCCAGAGCTCGACCAGTGGCAGAAAGGATCCATGTGGAAGGAGGACATTGGGGTATCCACAAGATATTTGCCTGGTTCAAAAGGCAAGCCGTGTGTGGGGCTGTTCCAGTTGATTGATCATATATGTCGGCACTGTGCGGTATGCTCCATGACCAAGGGGGCTGAGGTCCAGGTGCCTCCCTTGACTTGGAACACGTCTGCCCCATTGGAAGTATTGACAGTTGACTTCCTCACCCTCGACATGTCGGAAGATGGACATCGCCATGTCCTTGTTATGGTGGACCACTTTACCAAGTTTGCAGTAGCTGTACCAACTCGTGAACAGACTGCAAACACTGCAGCTCAAGCAGTGTGGAAGCACTTCTGTCTCCCTTATGGTTGCCCTCAGAAGATACATTCAGATCAAGGGCCCTGCTTTGAAAGTGAGTTCTTCCAGGAGTGGTGTCGCTCCTTAGGTGTCAAGAAGACGCATACGACCCCATATCACCCACAGGGCAACGGAGCCTGCGAGACGTTTAATCATACCCTGATACAACTATTAAGAGGGCTGGCCCGTGAGAAACGGACCAGATGGACCCATTACTTGGCTGAAGTGGTTTGGAAGTATAATCATACTGTGCACTCAGCGACAGCTCGCTCTCCTTACCACGTGATGTTTGGTCGTACTCTTGGGGGACCCACAGATCTATGGGGTGTTGTCCCCACTGAAGAACTGGAGTATACTCCAGCAACCTGGATTCGAGAGTGGAGGCGACGCCTGTCAGAAGTCCAACAGTTTGTAAAGGAGCGAACTTGGTGGAACAAGAAGAGTCAGGAACGGAGGTCTATGACCTGAAACCTGGAGACAAGGTCTTGATCAGGCGCAAAGGTGCACATCAGCAAGACAAGCTACAAACTCCATGGGAGGAAGTGCCCGGAGTTGTGCTACAGCAACCAATTCCAGGAGTGCCAGCCTATGACGTCCAGAAGGAAAGTACACAAGACAGGCCGAGACGGCTACACCGCAGGCTCCTCAAACCTATTAGAAATTACGTAGAGGTGCCTGAGAGCTTATCTAGAGAGCCGGAAGAACAGGTTTCCGAGCCACCTGTAGCAGCCCCAGCGGAGAATCAGTGGTGGTTACTCCCCGTTCCCTCACTGCTGCCTCCAAATCTCCCAGGAGAGATTACAGATACAGACAATGCCATGCAGTCCAATGATTGCCCAGCTCAAATTCCTACTCCTGCTGTGGAGCCCTCTGACCCACTGTCCACTGAGATGCCTGAAAGTGAAGATGTACCTTTGTCTGCTTCTGAAGAAGAGCCTGAACCTCAGCCCTTGAGATGCTCTCAGAGGCACAACTTTGGGAAACCACCTGAACGCTTTGCAAAGGAGGACTTTGTATGGTCAGTAAACCTGCCTGGAATCGCAAGTTCAAATGGGGTGGAGTGTAGTGGGATGCCCCTTTGTCCAGATTCCGGTGCAGGTCCCTTTAACTCAACTCCCCACAATCCTCTGAGCTCCTGGACACGCCCGGGGGATATGAATGTCAGCTCCACCCAGCTTCCGGTGCTCAGAGAGATCCTGCCTGATGGGACAGAAGTGACTGGGCAATTGAGCTGTTCCCAGGTGCTGGGTCCTCCCCTGTTAAGTCTGGTGTGCGGGCCACTAGCAGTGAGCACAAGAGCACGCAGAATCTTTCCAAGCCACAGTCACTGGAAAGGACTCTGTTACAGTCCATTTGTGGAAGCTGTCCAAGAAGTGGCTTGGCCCTATCTGCAGCCACCAGAACCTCCTGACCGAAGCAAGTAGAAAGCAGTACCAGCGTGAAGTGTGTGCCACCAGGAGGTCCACTCAGCTCACAGTCTGTTGAACGAAAGATTACTATCTTGGACACGTGAGATTCCTTAGCTCTCTATTCTATCTGTAGATTGAACTCAGAACACGCTGCTGCCACCTAGTGGACATTAGTTGAATGGCAGTATAATTGTTATATCCTCTTTCTTTACGGTTCCTATTAATGTTCTGTACTGTATACCCGTGTTCACACGTTCTCCGGTACAATTTATGTTGAAGTTCATTGTTAAGTAAAGTAGAAATTGCACATCACCACTGGTCTGATCATTTGGCTGCACCAGTGCTGCCACCAATGCAGTGACAATACACATCTGGTCGCAGGCAGCGTGGCAAGTGACAATCCACATCTTGTGGCAGGCGACATGGCAAGTGACAAGCTACATTTGAAGGCATGTGACCTGGCAAGTGACAATCCGCATCTAGTGGCAGGCGACATGGCAAGTGACAATCCGCATCTAGTAGCAGGCGACGTGGCAAGTTACAATCCGGATCTAGTAGCAGATGACGTGGCAAGTGACAATCCACATCTAGTAGCAGGCGACGTGGCAAGTGATAATCCACATCTAGTAGCAGACGACATGACAAGTGACAATCCGCATCTAGTATCAGGCGACGTGGCGAGTAACAATCTGCATCTGAAGGCAGGTAATGTTGCAAGTGACAATCTGCATCTGGTGCCAGGTGACATGGCAAATGAAAAGCTGCATTTGAAGGCAGGCGACATGGCAAGTGACAATCCGCATCTAGTAGCAGGCTACGGGGTAAGTGACAATCCGCATCTAGTAGCAGTCGACGTGCGTATTTTTACCGCCGTCGATATGGGTGGATTTTCGACGCATTTCGGCTGCTAGCGGGGTGGGCGGTATAGCGGTATTGATTTCAATGGGCAGGTGCGGTGGAGGAGCGGTAAACACACCGCTCCTTCACTGTTCCAAAGATGTGGCTAGCAGGACTTTTTTTACCATCCTGCTAGCGCAACGCTCCAGTGTGAAAGCCCTCGGGCTTTCACACTGGAGACAATGGAGCAGCAATTTGAGGGCGGATTGCAGGTGCTATTTTTAACGCTATAGTGCCTGCAATACGCCCTCAGTGTGAAAGGGGTCTTAATGTTACCGACTTTAGAATAGGCACACTTTTGTTAGCTCAACTAAAGGAAATCTTCTCAGTCCTCATATTTGTTCTGCCGTTTATTAGTACTCATTTCATTTTATGATTACTATTGTGATGTATAGAGAAACATAGGGGATGTCAGCTACTCTACATATACCACTGGTAAAAAAAATATTTTTGAAATGTTGGCAACTAGGCAATGCCCAAGGGTCACCGAGTCAGTAGGGGCCCCCATGAGAGGCATCTGGGATCCTGTGATATTAAAGAGGTACTAAACTTTGCTAACATTACTACTTTTAGAGGCCCTGAGGTAGGTTATGCCATAATGTACAAGTATGCACAGCATATTAGCACATTAGGGTACACTTACCTGTCAGACTGAGCCCTCCAGCGGTGCACTGTGATCAATCTGGTGGTTCCCAGGTGCTTCCATCTTCACCCGGTCTTCCTTCCGGGTTCTGTGCCTTCGGTCACTTACCTTGGTCGCGCTGTGCTGCTGTCACTCCCACGCATGCTCATCCTCTCTCGCTCTCTAATCCCCCCTCTCTCTCATCCTCCCTCCCTTACCCCTCACCCCTCTCTCATCCCCTTTCTCTCTCTCTCATCCTCCCTCTTTCTATTTAATTTAATTTGTTATAACAAAAAAGGCCCCCAGGCCTTGGAACAATTTTCTTCCACATAGCCGTACACTCACTACTTTACATTGTAGCAAAGTGTAATTTCTTCAGTGTTGTCACATGAATAAATATAATAAAATATTTACAAAAATGTGAGGGGTGTACTCACTTTTGTGAGATACTGTATATCTACAGTATATAGTGAAAATTTTAGGGTTTGTTCACACTTTTTACGACCCCCGACTGCTCCCAATAAGCTGCAGAGGCAATGGGTGTACACATGCTGTGGCTGTAATTCTTTGGTTCGCCACTGCAGCAGTTATACCCCGTGTTGCTTTCAGTGGACATAGCACCTGCTGAGCACGATGTATTCAAGTGAATGGGGCTGCTCTGCAAGCGCCGAGCAACTGTGTGCAATGTGCGGTGTTGTGGCATGCCAGTGCAGGGTTCAAGGGGGTAAAAGCTGGCAGTGAGGAGGTGATACAATGCCTCCTCTCTCCGTCTGTCAAATGCTCTTTGAAGAGCGATTGGAAAAGTGGATTGCTCTTTAGAGACCACAGCAAGTGTGAATGAGTCCTTATGTAATCAGAGGGCGTTCATTCAGTTTTTATGAATACCTTGTAACAATTTCAGTAGCTTCTGTTGCAACACTTCTAAAATAATAGCCCTACTTTGTTATTACATAATCAAGGATTGCCTCCTACTCCTGTCAGTGCATTGCAAGTCTTTCTGTAATAGCGTAATCTAATGAGGAATTGGAGTGCTAGAGAGTGTTTCCGTATGTCTACATCTCCCCAGAGAGTGCGGTAAACCTTACTGTAATCATGTCTCACATCAGAAGATGAGCAGCTGAATGAGCCATCATCTATAAGCATTGCACAATCTCAGCATATGGCATAAAAGTACAACTGCTGTTCAGTTTGCAACATACAGCCACTTTAACTCCACTTTTTTTAAAGGATTTAATATTTCAGCGGACCTGATGTCACCTAATATTCTTATTTTCTGGGTGATGATAGAAAATGAGTAATGAGCTTAACAAATTCAATGAAAGGGCTTTAATGGGGAAAGAAATGGAACACATTGTTATCAGTGCCAAGGATTTATTCTGTAGGCTTTAGCTGTTTGTTTTTGCTAATATAAAGGATGTGTTTACAGCGTTCTTTATGCTCCATCCCCCTAATTAATCACAGTGTTCATTTTCTGTCCAGTCCTTCTGTTTGCAATAATATACAGTTATTCAGGCATGAGATAGGCATGGTACACCACTAGTATGCTGGAGTCTATTGTAGTGGGTATGTACTATTTAGGGGCAGCATCTGGGTGGTAGTATGACCCAGATGCACTAATTGGTAGAATAGGGCTGTGACCTATTCGTGTGAGGACATCAGTGGTGTTCAGTTCCCTGTGGCTCAGTAGGTGGCGCTGTCGCTTTGGGCCGGGGTTGAACCACCACTGCAGTGCCGTACCCTTTGTGACCTCTCGCAGCAGCTGTACGGTGGGGCGGGGAACCCGCTGTGCTTGCTGTGAGAGGGTATAAAGGGGGCGGACATCTTCACCATGAGGTCCGAGTCCCAGGCACCTTTAGCCTAAGGGCTGCTGTCCGTGATCGGTGTCCAGGCACCCTTGGCCTGTACACGTGGAGTTCGCGTTCCATCCCAGACACCTTCAGTCTGGGGTGAGGTACTCAACCGGAGGCCTGGGGCCCAGTACCTTCCACTGGGTCCCGCGAGGGAGGGATTGTCCTAAGGTGCCCCAGGTGTCAGGCGCCTGAATCCAGGGCGTAAGGGACCAGAGAGGTGACCCTCCCATAGAGCTGGTGCAGCATATTGCCAGTGCAGGGTGGACCTCTGGAGACCATCCGGATGGATGGCCCAACAAGGGCCAATTCATCAGGGAAGGTGGTTCATGGCCGGTGGCAGCGGTACACCTAATCAACTCAGGTTGGTGGCAGAGACCTGCTCTTAGGCCTGTGGCAGGGGCCTCAACAGTTCACCCGGTCGGTGGCAGCGACCAATCTCACGGTCGGTGGCAGAGACCGTGCGCCAAGCCTATTTGCAAAAGAAGGAATAAGAGAGTTCACTGTGCCTGGACCTACTTGTATCCACACCCTGTCTGTTTATTCAAAAGTTCAACTGATGCTGTTCACTACTGAGGAGGAATAAGGGAGTGTTGGACTTTTTATGGCGTGGGGCTCTATTACTGACATTCAAACTTCCACAGGAGAAGCGGAGGCTCCATCCAGAACACAGGCCGAAGGTAAAATAAGTGTTGGCTTTCACCTCTACACACTAGAGGACATAGGCCGTACTGAACCTCACCCTCCTCCCACATACCCCTAGACAAGCCAGCCGTTTTATTAACAAGCGGGGACGGGGGGTGAGGCCGCTACACAATATATGGCAAAAAAAAGAAATATATATATGTAGCGATACCCCCAGCTAAGAGAGCCGCTGGAATGATTTGTTTGGGCCCTGTAATGCACTGCTGTCAACCCCTAGCAATTGGCTCTAACCTCTCCTGGAACAGTCAGTAGGGGATGAGAGGATTGTGTAACCTATAACTCTCGGAGGCACAATCCTGCAATAAACACAGCAATATGGTATAGCTATCAATAACCGTCTCTCCTGCACAGTAAATGACACAAACACAAGTGTACTTAACCCTGGCACTTTTACTGAGAATATATATGAACACATGCAGAGCCCTGCAATGAAAGGGGTACTTTTGCAAACAGACAGATATAATAAAAGAAACTAACAGTCCCCGCTGTGGCTATTCTACCTCGTGGGTAAAAATGGCACCCAGAAATGTCTACGCTACTAAGTCATTCCTGACTGTACTATGTAGAAGTTCTGCAGGAAAAGATCTTCGCTAGCAAACGGTGGTGCACGTTTTGAAGAAAAAACAAGTTATAATCCGCAAAGAGGAAAAGGGTCTTGAACTTGGTGAACACAGTGTAAATCTAGAGACTCATAGACACTCAAAGCACTGTCCCTCCGGTGTGTGTCTACAAGCACTAAAGTTAGTTCCGAACAACAGTTATCTGGCCTAGGAGATCCTGTGTTTGTCTATGAGCAGGTGCTCTCTCACCCAACTGGACCAGTCCGTGTCCGTATCTTCCGTTGCTGTGTCTCGGTACACAGATTCCACGACATCCGGGTCTTCAGTCCTCCTGGCAACAGTACAGCAGCAGTCGGATGATGTCCCGCAAGCTCCTCGGTGGAACGGAAGGCTCTTTGGAGAAAAACCCCGGCTTCAGGCCTGGTAACACAGCAGACTCAAACAAGAGTTCCACTTGCTGGGCGGGCAGAACTCAGTCCCGCCCCCCAGTTAAATAGCCCTCCCCAGCAGTCTTTGCGCGGGGAAATGCACCTTGGGTGTCTCGTGGCATTCTGGGTACGGTAGTCTCTGAGGCCTTAAAGCAATACCCTGCTATATATATATATATATATATATATATATATATATATGTAGCTAACTTACACCTGCTACTCAGGATTCACATTTTGTTATTAAATGGGTATCTGGTTTCGTTACTTTGGGTCTGCAGCAATTACCTCCCACGAGTGGATCCTTCAGCTCCGTTGTCTAGGTACAACAATATCTTCCAGGAATAAGGCCAATGTCCACACACGAGTAAAACCTAATCAGCAAGGCTTTATTCTTTTTCCACTTTGAGTTAACTTGAAGAAAGCAAGAGCAGAAAAGTTGAAAGACGTAGGGAAAGGTTCAGGCACGCAACACTTAAATCCAGTATCTACACTCGTCGCCACTCAAGCCTGAGTGGATATTGCTCACCCGGATAGTCCCTATGAGAGCGGTCCTAGCAGCCGGGATGGAGCACGGATGTCAAAGATGATGAATCCCCCTCCAGGCAGGTCTCCAGGCCTCTCCCCGAGACAGCAGTACCGTCGCTAGTCTCCGCCGGGACTGTTCTTCCCCTGGAACTCCTTTCCTAAAGATGGGCCCCCTACAAACAGGCAGCCTGGGATCCTTCTCTGAAGCGTAGGCCCTTGTCAGCGGAGCTGGGCCTACAATGCAGCAACAGGTCCTCGGGCTGAAGGTGCCCAAGGCCTAAGCACACTAGCGCACCTCGTGCCATGCGGGCCACGAGGCGCACTCACTGGACCAGAGGTCCCCCTGAACGCCTCAATGGTCCCCCTGGAATTGCCCCACGCCAAATGGCGTCTGCCCCTTTTGTACCCTCTCCCAGCATGCACAGCGTGTAGACCACGCCCACTGCACAGCTGCCGAGAGAGGACACCCAAGGTGCTGTGATACCCCCGTAGTCCAGCCCATGCCGGCGGTGATAGTGCCACCTGCAGGCAAAGGAGAACAAAACTGCCGGGCAGTATCACACCCAGAGCAGAACAACAATTGAAACATAAATGGTCTGAGCCCAACTACTGGCCCAGACTGCCCTTAAATTTCCACATAGCACCCCCAAATATTGGGGGGGGGGGCGCTACATATATATATATATATATATATATATATTTTTTTATGCAGTGTATATATGTAGCAGAGCCTCACTCTCCCTCTCGTTTTTTCTCGTTTGAGTGGCTTGTGTCTAGGGGTACCTGGGAGACGAGAGTGCAGGAACACTACGCCAAGCTCTCCCCTCGTATGTGTATGAGGGTTGAGCAAAGTCACTTGAATTACCTCCGGGTCTGTTCACTGCGTACGAAGCCTCTCCTTGTACCGTGGAGATGTGTCTGCCAATAATAGAGCCCCACACCAATCAAAAGTCCAACACTCTTTTATTTCTCTGCTTTCAGGGTGAACACAATCAGTTGAACTTCTAGTAACAGACAGACAGGGGTGTGGATACGAGTAGGCCCAGGCACGAATGAACTCTCCTATTCCTTTGCTAGCGAATAGGCCTGGCGCACGGTCTCTGCCACCGGCCGTGAGATTGGTCGCTGCCACCGACCGGATGAACTGTTGAGGCCCCTGCCACAGGCCTAATAGCAGGTCTCTGCCACTGACCTGAGTTGAATAGTTGGACCGCTGCCACCGGTCATAGAACATGAACCACCTTCCTCTATGAACTTGGCCCCAGTTCGGGAAAGATATCCCTCCGGGCGGTCTCCAGAGGTTCACCCGGCACTGGCAATATACTGCACCAGATCTTCGGATGAATCCCTCCTCCAGTCCCTTACACCTCTGGATTCGGGTGCCCAACTCCCGGGGCACCCTAGGACAATCCCTCCCTCGCGGGACCCAGCGGAAGGTACTGGGCCCCAGGCCTCCGGCTGAGTACCTCACCCCAGACTGAAGGTGTCTGGGATGGAACACGAACTCCAAGTGTCCATGCCTAGGCCGCCTGGACACCGACCGCGAACAGCAGCGCTCAGGCTGAAGGTGCCTGGAACTCGAACCTCGTGGCGAAGATGTCCGCCCCCTTTATACCCTCCCCCAGCAAGCACAGCGGGTTCCCCGCCCCACCGTACAACTGCCGCGAGAGGTCACAAAGGGTACGGCACTGCAGCGATGGTTCAACCCCGGCCCAAAGTGACAGCGCCACCTGCTGGGCCGCAGGGAACTAGACATCACTGATGTCTTCACCAGATTTAAAAGTATATACCCGCTACATATATATATATATATATATATATATATTGTGACAGCAGGAAGGTAAAGTCACCTGGTTGCATCCAGGGGGGTAGATATATTTCGCCCAGATTCAGGCTTTACGCTGACTTATACAACTAGGGAGTTGATGAAGCCCAGCTGAGGCTAGTGGGCTCATGGATGACTCATACCTCTAGGGAGAGGGCTGGGCGTCGTGCAGGCAGGGAGTTGATGAGACCAGCTGAAGCTTGTCAGCTCATTTAAAGGCCTCTATAAAAACTCCCAGCTTCATTAGATGTTAGCTCATGCCTGGAACCAGACCTGTGTGGACTGTCTAGGGAGAGTGAACCCCTGTGCGGTGAGGCAAAGCCTGTGTGGCTATTTGTTTGGACTTTTACTAAACCAGGGACTTAGGGACTAGGACAGCACCAGGCTGATCCCAGTTGTTAGTTTAGGAAACCTGCATGTTTAGTCAGAGGTCAAACTGACCAGGATTTATTTTGTTTATGTTTCTTTTTGGCTTTGCTGTGTTTTTGTCACTGTACATAGAGAAATAAACCGCACCTTTTGATTTTGAAAACCACAACCTCCGTCTGCTGGCCCTGTTTTTGTGTGGGGAGCCCAACCAGGGGGTCACACACACCCGCTACCGAGTTAACCCCCTCACAGTTGGTGGAGAACCAGTGGCAGTTTTTTTTAAGCCAGCATGGAGGAGATACTGAAACGGCTGGCTCTAGCAAATGCCAATCAACAGCAGACAAATGCAGGTTTGCAAAGGAGCCTTGCAGCCCAGCAGCAAGCTCATCAACAAGCCCAGCAGCAATCTGAGGCCCGCTTCATAGACCTGTTACAGAAGCAAGAGCAGAGACTACAACAAATGGAAGCAGTAATGCAGCAACGTCCGCAGACCAGTGAGGAAAGCCGTCCCACTAATACCGCGTCCTTTGGGGTGAGTCGTTTATTGACAAAAATGACTGGAGAGGATGATCCAGAGGTATTTTTGACCACATTTGAAAGGACTGCTGAAAGAGAAAAGTGGCCTGAGGAGCAGTGGGCTGGACTGGTGGCTCCTCTGTTAACTGGTGAATCGCAGAAGGCTTACTATGACCTAGAGCCTGACCAAGCAAAAGACTATGTGATGCTAAAAGCTGAAATATTGGCAAGGCTGGGTGTCACCCTGGCTGTCCGGGCTCAGCGTGTGCATAACTGGACTTTCCAGCTTGGAAAACCCCCCAGGTCTCAAATGTATGATCTCATTCACCTGAGCAGGAAGTGGCTACAGCCAGAGACTTTGTCCGCACCAGAGATTGTGGAACGTGTTGTAATGGATCGGTTTTTGAGAGCTCTTCCTACTGCCATCCAAAAGTGGGTAAGCCATGGAGACCCAGAGACGGCCGGTGGTCTTGTGGATCGTGTAGAGAAATACTTGGCTACAGAGAACCTGACGGCCTCTTCCAGAGACTCTCGGACTTTCCACCCTAAGACCAGACCATCCCCAGGGGCGGATAAGAGGATTCCAAGGGGTGAGGGTGGAGAGAGTGAGAGGGTGGGAGCTCTACCCAAAGTTTGGCGAGAACAGCCTGGGAAGTCAGGGGCTCAAGAGGCAGCCAAATGGATTGTTTGCTACCGCTGCCGGCAAGCGGGACATATTGCAGCAAATTGCCCGGTTGTGGAGGAACCCATGCAATGTGACTTTCTGATGGACAGACGTCAGTCGCTGTGTGCGACAGTCGCATGCACTGCCATTCGGGGAACTGAGAAACATTTATGCAAAATGTGTATTAATGGTAGAAATGTTGTGGTATTACTGGATTCAGGTAGCCTTGTGACCCTGATAAAGGCTGAATTAGTTAAAACAGAGGTCTCTGGGAATAGCAAGGTAGCTGTTATTTGTGTGCATGGGGACACCCGAGAGTATCCAGTGACTACAGTGTGTTTCGAGACCCCCAAAGGTACCCTCTCTCATCCAGTGGGGTTAGTATCTCAATTACCGCATGATGCCATTGTGGGAAGGGATTTTCCGAAGTTCTGGGAACTGTGGGATGATCCTGAGCCCCCCACTGGTGCCCCTATGTACCAGGAATGTGATAGCCAGAACTCCTCTGAGAGTGGTGAGGACTCTCCAGAATTTCCCTTGTCAGTATTGGCAGGGGAGACTCAAGAAACTGGAGAGGAGCCCACCTCCTCAGACGAAAACCTACCGTCTGTGGAGTTTTCTGATCTGGAGGTTCACAGGGAAAATTTTGCCACAGAACAGTTAAAAGACCCCGCCCTAATAAAGGCACGGGAAAACGTAGTGGAAATAGATGGCGAGTTAGTGAACCCAGATAATACCTGCACTTACCCATACTTCAGCGTAGAGAAGGACCTACTGTATCGGGTGGCAAAAAGGGCAGAAGAAACCGTTGAGCAGCTTGTGGTGCCCAAACCTTACAGGAAGTTGGTGTTGGAGTTGGCCCATGGGCACATTCTTGGAGGTCATCTGGGGACAGAGAAAACCCGAGAGAGGGTATTACAGAGATTCTATTGGCCTGGGGTGATGAAGGACATAGAAAATTATTGTTCCTCCTGCCCTGTGTGTCAGAGGTCGGCCCCGATGCCACATTTCCGTAGCCCGCTGGTCCCTCTACCCATCATTGAGGTCCCGTTTGAGAGAATCGCAATGGATTTGGTAGGTCCTATAATCAAGTCCGCTAGGGGGCACCAGTACATATTGGTTATAATGGACTATGCCACCCGTTATCCAGAAGCGATCCCTCTCAGAAATACCTCGGCCAAAACCATAGCCAAAGAGCTATCTCTTGTTTTTAGCCGGGTGGGTATTTGTAAAGAACTGCTTACGGACCAAGGTACACCCTTTATGTCCCGGGTTATGAAAGAGCTGTGTAAATTGCTCAAAGTGACGCAATTGCGTACATCTGTGTATCACCCCCAAACCGATGGGCTGGTTGAAAGATTCAACAAAACCCTAAAACAAATGTTGAAGAAAGTGGTGGATAGAGATGGAAAGGATTGGGACTGTCTACTTCCTTATTTGATGTTTGCTATTAGGGAGGTGCCCCAATCCTCTACGGGATTCTCCCCCTTTGAGTTACTGTATGGGAGACACCCAAGAGGGCTGTTGGATATTGCCAAGGAAACTTGGGAAAGTGAGAGTTCTCCCCACAGGAGTGTGATTGAGCATGTCGCCCTGATGCAAGATCGAATTGCACAGGTAATGCCCATCGTGAAGGAACATTTGGCCCAAGCGCAGTTGGCACAGCAGAGAGTGTACAACCGTGGAGCAAAGACCCGTACCTTTTCCCCGGGGGATAGGATATTGGTACTTGTCCCTACGGTTGAAAGTAAATTCCTTGCCAAATGGCAAGGCCCCTACGAGATAATGGAAAAAGTGAGCGAAGTGAATTACAAGGTCAGACAACCAGGAAGGCGAAAGCCCGAACAGATATATCACGTTAATCTGTTGAAAGCCTGGAGGGATAGAGAGTCCCTAGTCGCAGAAACTTGGTCACCAGCTCAAACTGGTTGCGTGATTCCGGAGGTTGGAATAGCAGCCACCTTGTCACAACCCCAACAACAGGAGGTTAAGGAGTTTGTGCTTCGCAACAAGGAGGTGTTCTCTGAGCTGCCAGGACAAACATCTGGGGTAGAGCATGATATTATTACCCCGCCCGGTGAAAGGGTGAAGTTAAAACCCTATCGGATCCCAGAGGCCCGACGGGAGGCAATACGGGAGGAAGTACAGAAAATGCTGAACTTAGGGGTGATAGAGGAGTCCCAAAGTGATTGGTCTAGTCCCATTGTGTTGGTGCCTAAACCGGATGGGAGCTGGCGATTTTGTAACGATTTTCGTCAGTTGAACAAAGTTACAAAATTTGACACCTACCCCATGCCACGTATAGATGAGTTGATCGACCGGCTGGGAACAGCCCGATACATGACGACTCTTGACCTCACAAAAGGGTATTGGCAAATTCCCCTGGCCAAGTCGGCCAAAGAGAAAACCGCATTTGTAACCCCAGACGGGGCGTTCCAATATAAGAGAATGCCGTTCGGGTTACAGAATGCGCCGGCCACATTCCAGCGGAAAATGGACCAGATACTGAGGCCCCATCGGAAGTATGCTGCGGCTTACCTGGATGACGTAATTGTCCATAGCACAGATTGGGCCTCACATCTGCCAAAAGTGCAAGCAGTCCTAGACTCTATCCGGGAAGCGGGGTTTACGGCTAACCCCAAGAAGTGTACCATTGGGCAGGAGGAGGCCAAATATCTTGGGTACACCATTGGCAGGGGAGTGATAAAACCCCAACTCAACAAAGTCGAGGCCATCCAGAGTTGGCCACGTCCCAACAGCAAGAAGCAGGTACGGGCCTTTCTGGGAATCGCGGGTTATTATCGGCGCTTCATTCCCCACTTTGCTTCTAAGGCTGTGCCCCTAACCAACCTGACGAAAGGGAAAGGGTCGGTCATGATTAAATGGACCCCCGAGGCTGAGGCAGCATTCCAATTCTTGAAACAAGCCTTATGTAGCCAGCCAGTGTTGTACTCACCCGACTTCTCTAAAGACTTTGTCGTACAAAGTGATGCGTCAGATGTGGGGTTAGGAGCAGTATTGTCCCAGGTCTGGAACGGGGAAGAGCACCCAGTCATTTACCTCAGCAGGAAGTTGAAGTCCCATGAGGTAAATTACGCCACGGTTGAAAAGGAGTGTTTAGCGGTGAAGTGGGCTCTAGATTCCCTTCGGTACTATCTGCTAGGTAGGCACTTTGACATGGTTACGGATCACGCTCCGTTAAAGTGGATGGCTCAAAACAAGGAAACAAATAGAAGAGTGAATAGGTGGTTCCTGGCCCTCCAGGAATTCAACTTCACAGTAAAGCATCGCCCTGGCGTTCAAATGGGGAATGTGGATGCTTTGTCTCGAGTACATGAATGCCTGATTGCTGGTGTTCCAACCCCGAGGTTAAAACAAGAGGGGGGGGGGTATGTGACAGCAGGAAGGTAAAGTCACCTGGTTGCATCCAGGGGGGTAGATATATTTCGCCCAGATTCAGGCTTTACGCCGACTTATACAACTAGGGAGTTGATGAAGCCCAGCTGAGGCTAGTGGGCTCATGGATGACTCATACCTCTAGGGAGAGGGCTGGGCGTCGTGCAGGCAGGGAGTTGATGAGACCAGCTGAAGCTTGTCAGCTCATTTAAAGGCCTCTATAAAAACTCCCAGCTTCATTAGATGTTAGCTCATGCCTGGAACCAGACCTGTGTGGACTGTCTAGGGAGAGTGAACCCCTGTGCGGTGAGGCAAAGCCTGTGTGGCTATTTGTTTGGACTTTTACTAAACCAGGGACTTAGGGACTAGGACAGCACCAGGCTGATCCCAGTTGTTAGTTTAGGAAACCTGCATGTTTAGTCAGAGGTCAAACTGACCAGGATTTATTTTGTTTATGTTTCTTTTTGGCTTTGCTGTGTTTTTGTCACTGTACATAGAGAAATAAACCGCACCTTTTGATTTTGAAAACCACAACCTCCGTCTGCTGGCCCTGTTTTTGTGTGGGGAGCCCAACCAGGGGGTCACACACACCCGCTACCGAGTTAACCCCCTCACAATATATATATATATATATATATATATATATATATATCGCACATGAACTTTAATGGCATCCTAGTCTTAGTCCGTAGGGTTCAATATCAAGTTGGCCCCCCATTTTCAGCTTTAATTCCATCAACTCTCCTGGGAAGGCTTCCACAAAGTTTAGGAGTGTCTATGGAAATGTTTGACCATTCTTCCAGAAGCACATTTGTTAGGTCAGGCACTGATGTAGGACAAGAAGGCCTGGCTTGCAGTCTCTACTCTAATTCATCCCAAAAGGTGTTCTATGAGGTTGAGGTCAGGACTCTGTGAAGGCCAGACAAGATCCTCCACTTCAAACTCGCTCATCCATGTCTCTATGGACTTTGCTTTGTGCACTGGTCCAAATCATTTGGTGGAGGGGGGGTTATAGTGTGGGGTTGTTTTTCAGGGGTTGGGCTTGGCCCTTTAGTTTCAGTGAAGGGAACTCTTAAGACGTCAGTATACCAAGACATTTTGGACAATTTCATGCTCCCAACTTTGTGGGGATGCCCCTTCCTGATCCAACATGACTGCGCACAAATGCACAAAGCAAGGTTAAAAAAAACATGGATGAGCGAGTTTGGGATGGAGGAACTTGACTGGCCTCCAGACAACCCTATTGAACACCTTTGGGGTGAATTAGAGTGGATACTGAGAGCCAGGCCTTCTCGTCCACCTCAGTGCCTGACCTCACAAATGCGCCTCTGGAAGAATGGTCAAATATTTCCATAGACACACTACTAAACCTTGTGGACAGCCTTCCCAGAAGAGTCGAAGCTGTTGTAGCTGCAAAGGGTGGGCCAACTCAATATTGAAACCTACGGACTAAGACTGGGATGCCATTAAATTCCATGTGCATGTAAAGGCAGGTGTCCCAATACTTTTGGTAATATAGTATATATACAGTGTAAATAAATATAAACAAATATGCATGCTGTGTGAATGGAGACATATTACAAACATATAGTGTTTTTTTTAAATGACAGCAAAAGTGCAAATTACATCAGCTGGGGGGACATTTCCAGAAGTGTTAGATTCCTGTGCCCTACGCTGCTCCCCAACACCACTACATCTCTAGAGCTGTGCAGGGATACATTAATAACTTAACAGCCAGTAAAGAGTAAATTAACAATCTTGCCACAGACTTTTGGTGGGATCAGGGTCAGGGCTTGAGTAGGGCATTCAGATTCTTGGTTTTATATACACTGAAGCATATCTTTAGCTATAGATTATATCTTTGATCGCGAGCATCACATTAGAACTACACAGGGCTTTTTTTTCTCAAGCAATAGGTGCTAAAACTCGACCACGACCCCTAAAACCCCTCCCCTACACAGACCCTCCCAATCACATCAAATAGTGGGTGTGGTCTGTCAACTTTCATGAACAATAGGAGGGACTTAAAGGGCCATTAAATACCAGGATTGCATTACATACAGAATGCAGGGTTACACACAGATTGCAGAGCTGTCACTTGTAAACACAGAAACCGGACTTTTGTGTTTACAAGTGATTGTGGTGAGCAGGCACCAAAGGGTCTGAGCCAGAGGTGGTGGAACTGAGTTCCACCAAGATACCACCTGTCAAAAAAAAAAAAAAAAAATGGTACTACATAGAGAACAGAAATAATCTTGGATGAACCCTCTGCACACTTCTATATACCCTATTCTAGCAACCTTTGAAATGAAAAACAGGGATTTTTAGTTCATGCATTTTGCAATACATGTTTAGGCTGGCCAAGTGCATCAAAGTAATCCCTCTTATGGCCAGTCTCTAACCTGCTCTGCAAAAGGCAAATTCTACAATGGACACAATGCCAACATGGGGGAAAAAACACACATATTGGAGGAGAGCCACCAGGTTCAGATCTGGCCACTTACCTGCAATGCAATAGACATAAGGGAACATTCTCAGAATATTTGAATGTCACTCAAAAGATTTCATTTGCTTTTAGCATTTAAAGTGCTTGCAAACCTATAACATGAAATATGAACAAAGCATATCCCTCTATAGCGGGCATCAGTAAATGGTGGACCATGGAACGAGTTGGTGTCCCATCCGGACCGCCGCAATTCCGCCATTTAATTGCCAGCTTTTCCCCCCAAGCTTCAGCCACTGTAATTCTCAGCAGAGCAAAGAGCGGCAGGCTATACTGTTCTGAATGGCGGGCAGGGGCTGGAGCTGCAGTAGTTAACTTCTCAAGTTAACCAGCAGGGGATTGGTTGCTAGGATACAGGGTGGTCCTAGCAACCAATCATCAGTTTGTTAAGAAAAGTTAACTCCAACCACTCCCGCCTGCCATTCATAACTGTATAGCCAGCTCTTGGCTCTGCTGAGAATGACAGTGGCTGAAACTTGGGGGGAAAAGTCGGCTCCCGCTCACAGCTCAGAACAGTACATCCTCCCGCTCTCCTCTGTGTAAGTAAAATAGGGGCAGAGGAGATTGCAGTGATGTAAAGATGGGGGGTGAGGGGGGCGCAGTAGACCAGAGGACACTGTTGTGGGAGTTTAGATGTGAGGGAGAACACCACTGTGGGGGCAGTCATGTGAAGGGGGGCTGAGATGTGATTGGGGCAAAGGACATCACAGTGGGGGGGGTTGGTAATGTGAAGGGGGAACAGAGGACCCCGCTGTGGGAGGTAACATGAAGGGGGGAAAAGAGGACACTGCTGTGGGGGGGGTAAGGTGGAGGGGAGGACAGAGGACATTGCTGTGGGGGGGTAAGGTGAAGGGGAGGACAGAGGACACCACTGTGGGGGGGTTATGTGAAGGGGGGGACAAAGAACACTACTGTGTGGGGGGGTAACGCGAAGGGGGGGCAGAGGACATCGCTGTGGGGGGGGGGGGTAAAAGGGAGGACAGAGGACACCGCTTTGGGGGTGGAGGTAGGGCGAAGGGGAGGACAGAGGACGCCACTGTTAGGGGGTAAGTGGGACAGAAAACACGGCTCTTGGGGGGGGGGTAATATGAAGGGGAGACAGCGGACACACCGCTGTTGGGGGGGTAATGTGAAGGGGAGACAGCGGGCACCGCTGTTCGGGGGTAATGTTAAGGGGGGACAGAGAACACTGTGGTGGGGAGGTATTGTGAAGGGGTACAACTGAGGACACAGCTGTGGGGGGTAATGTAAAGGAGGGGATAGAGGACAGGTGGGGATCCCCCCTCTATCACCATTTTTTCTCTTGTTGTCAGGAAAACTTGTCAGAAGTGACTCATGTTGATAGCAGAGGAAGGAAGCAGCAGACAGAAATGACACTTAGTGCTCTGAAATGAGACAAGTAAACACTAGAGGGAAATATACTTTGTCCATATTTCATGTGTGAAGTTTACAACCACTTTAAATTCTACTCTTTGAACAGCTGTAGAAGAGAAAGGACTGCAGATAAACAGGTACAACTTATGTAGGAGGATTTGTTTCATCTCTGCGTATCACCCAAGGCCATTCCCTTCACTGGGTATATGTGAGGATTTACCAGATTCACTGTTAGGAACCACAGAGCAGAACAGTGGTGTGTTTGTGGAGCTGTGCTGGTTTGCTAATAATGGGGGGGGGGGGGGGGAGTACTTCGATCTTGGGAGAATGAACTATAGCTAGACAAGAAGCAGTGCTCAAAGTTGGATATCTTTTATTTTTTTCTCCAATATTTTTTCAAAGTTTTCAGTTAGCATTTTTAAGGGGTGGTGTGGTACTAGCTTTTTATGAAAAACTTACCTTAGAACAATGCCCTGAATTGCCATCAGCACGGATTGGCGTGGGAGCTGGCAGTCACGGCACAAGTCCTGAAGAAACTGCACCAGTGGCCCATTTCTTCAGTGCGCATGCGCCGATGACGTTGGCAGCAGAACATATACTGAATATCTCCTAAACGGTGCAAGTTTATGAGATATTCAAAGTACCTATAGGTAAGCATTGTTATAGGCTTACCTGTAGGTAAAAGTGGTGTAACAGAGTTTACAACCACTTTAAGGTCCACCACTTTAAGTCCAGACCTTTTCTGGAACCTTTTGCTTACAAGTTTAACCATTGGCCGCCCGCCCATTGTCAGATGATGGCTGGGTGGTGCGGTTCTCATTCTGGGTGGACGTCATATGACGGTTTCCCTGAATGGCCATGCAGCGCGGCGATCGTGGCCGCGCCGTATTGCTAGGACACCCTGATTACAATAAAGCACCCACAGTGCCAGCAATAAGTGCCCACCAGTGCCAGCAATGAGTGCCCACCAGTGCCAGCAATGAGTGCCCACCAGTGCCAGCCCAGAAATCAGTGCCCACAAGTGCCAGCAATCAGTGGCCATTAGTGATGCCAGTCACTAGTGGCCATCAGTGCTGCCCATTAATGCCCATCACTGCTGCCCATCACTGCCACCCATCAATGCCCATCAGTGCCGCCCATCAGTGCCCACCAGTGCCACCCATCAGTGTCGCCTATCAGTGCTCATCAGTGCCACCTTCTCTGTGCCCATAAGTGCAGCATATTCGTGCCTCCTCATCAGTGCCACCTAATCAGTGCCCATAAGTGCCGCCTCATCAGTGCCCATAAGTTCAGCCTATCAGTGCCCATCAGTGCCACCTCATCAGCGCCCATCAATGAAGGAGAAAAATTACTTTTTTACCAAATTTACTGACAGAAACTAAACCCAGAAGTGATTAAATACCACCAAAAGAAAGCTGTATTTGTGTGAAGAAAATTATAAAAATTTCACATGGTTACAGTGTAGCATGACCGCAAAATTGTCATTCAAAGTGCGACAGCGCTGAAAGCTGAAAAATGGCCTGGGCAGGAAGGGGGTGTATTGAGGTGGTTAAATTAGTATTTTTTGCTAGAAAATTACTCAGATCCCTTAGAAACATTTAACGATCTCTCCGGTAAGCGGGGAAAGCAGCATGAGGGGGGTGTGGGGTGGGCACCTCTCCCGACGCCTCTAAAAGTGATCTTGCGCCGCTGGGACCACTTTTATTTTTTAGACAATGGCCCACCGAACAAGAAGATACCAGGTTATGGGAGCTAGCTGCTACCATAACAATGGTATTTAGCGCCAAAGTAATGACGTAAATGTACTGTGGGTGGTCGTCAAGTGGTTAACATTTCATTGCCATTTTTATTTTATTTTTATGAATCAATGTGGCTGAAAGTGTATTATAATGATTGTATTCTCCTTGCAGTGGGTTGTTTAATCTTTTTGTTGCCGTTCAACTCATGTGAAACACGTTGAAATCAATGTTCCGAAAATAAGGTTATTGCTGACAAGTTTTTGCTCAGCAGTGGGTAATTAAACCCACCCATGTAAATTAGTACTGAGCGTTCTGCAGTCTCCCGCCCCATTTTCCCTGCTGCTTAAAACACTGGCTTACAAGTGCCTTATGGTAAATGCAGCCTGCTTAGGGTCCATGATAAATGAACATGTCAATAGTAAGTACTGTGCAAAGAGAACATCAGACAAAGATATAAAATGTAATCAGAAACATGTAAAGCGACTAGTACAAATAGATGCAGTCTGTTTGGGACAGATTTTGGTGATAAAAATGAAAGCCATACAAACCAGCATGTATAAAGGGGAATATCTGGAGAAGGAGAGACATAGGAGGAGGGAGGGTTATGCTCTCTGATCTTTTTGGGTACAGAAAGGGTGTGTGGAAATGTTGTGTTATATTGTACCCTTAAAGGCCTGTACACACAATAGGATTTTCCGACAACAAATGTGTGATGGCAGGGTTTGGTCGGAAAATCCAACCGTTTGTATGCTCCATCGGACAATTGTTGTCGGATTTTCCAACAACAATTGTTGGATAGCATGCTTTCAAATTTTCCAACAACAAATGTGTGCCATCGGATTATCCAATCGGGTGTACACAAGTCCGTCGGAAAAAAATCCAAAGTACCAACACGCATGCTCAGAAGCAATGCTAACCATAGCACTAAATTAGCAGAAGTTGCCCAAAGGGTGGCGCTAAAGAGCTGAAAAACCACATAGTTTCTATGGATAAATTTACTGTAATCTCACCCACATTTTATGGCCATACCCTCATTTAACTTTATCTCATACTCCCAATTTGCTTGAGCTTATACCACCAATTTGCATTAGCTCATGCCCCCAATTTGCTTTAGTCCCAACTCCCAATTTGCTTTACCCATACTCCCGATTTGTAATTTTTCTGTTTCAATCGCTTTTATTATTATTTTGAAAAGAATAAGAAGTAAGTGATCACTTTCCAGAGCAGCAAACATTCCTTGCGTGCTCTGTACACAAAACAAGAATGGTACATAAGTGGAGGGAGTAAAAGTACCAAAAAGGGAGACCAAAGAAGATCTTGTTAGTTAGGTTGAGTCCTTCATAAGGCCACAGGTACATACACAAACTCCATACAGCACAAACGTTGTTAACATTGGGAGATAGCCGTCTAGATTGCTGCTCTTGAAATCAGAAGACAAAGCAACAAGTCATAAGGATCTGGAGGTCAACACCTCACCAATGTGTAATCACTGTAAGGAGGCCTGCAAAGTGAAAAAGCCTTAGGCCCCTTTCACACTGGCACGTTTTTCAGGCGGTTTAGCGCTAATATTAGCGCTGTTATACCGCCTGAAAAAATCGTGCCCTGTAGTCTTCAATGTGAAAGCCCGAAGGCTTTCACACTGAAGCGGTGCGCTAGCAGGACCGCTCCAAAAGTCCTGCTAGCCGCATCTTTACAGCGGTGAAGGAGCGGTGTGTTCACCGCTCCTTTACCGCGGCTGCCCATTGAAATCAATGGGACACTGCGGTAATACCGCCCGCAAACCGCGGCAATAGCCACGGTTTGCGGGCGGTATTAACCCTTTTTCGGCCGCTAGCGGGGGTTAAATTCACCCCGCTAGCGGCCACATACTGCGGTAATAACGACGGTATAGCGGCGCTGAAAATCGCACCTCTATACCGCCACCGCACCTGCCCGCCCCAGTGTGAAAGGGGCCTTAATCCAGTGATTATAGCTTCCTGAGTACCGTATGCAGAGGCGGCTCTAGGCTTTGTGAGGCCTTAGGCAAACCTTAGACATGAGGCCCCACTAACTCCCATAATGGGAAAAATAATTCAAGCAATAAAAATTAACGGTATAAATTGCATATATAAAGAGTCTTAAATCCTATGAACTATGAATTTACAGTTTCTAGAACTTTCTCTAACCAATTCTTCTTTAATGAAATTTATGCAGTATACTACTATATAAATATTACACGCACACAAATATAGATAACATTTGTGCAGCTGTTACTAGCAATATTTTTAAGGTATAACAAGAGTCAAAACAATATTTCTCCATTTACATGAAGGTCAGGTTAACCGCTTCCCGTCCGCCATATGCAGAATGACGGCCAGGAAGTGGTTCTGTTATCCTGACTGGGTGTCATATGACGTCCAGCTGGATAACATGCCGGCGCACGCCCATGGGGGCGCGCAGCGCGGCAAGTGCGGTGTGTCAGTTTGACACCCCCCATCTTCGATCGTGATAAGAAGCCTCTGACAGAGGCTTCTTATCACGTGATCAGCTGTGACCAATCACAGCTGATTATCACCTGAACCAGGAAGTGCCGGTGAACGGCATTCCTCGGTTCATGCAGACAGGGAGAGCCGATCGGCGGCTCTCCCTGACAGAAGGGGGGTCTGTGCTGATAATCAGCACATTGATTATAAACACAGCCCCCTCAGATGTGCAAATCACCTGCCAACTTGTGCCCAGCAATGTCCCAACATTAAATTATGCCAGCCCCCACCACAGTGCCAATCACTGCCTGCCACAGTGCCAATCACTACCCACCACAGTGACAATCGCTGCCCAGCAGTAACACCTGTCAGTACTTATCAGTACCTCATCATCAGTGCTGCCCATCAGTGCCACCTGTCAGTGCCAATCAGTGCCGCCTGTCAGTGCCCATCACAGCTGCCTGTCAGTGCCCATCACAGCTGCCTGTCAGTGCCCATCACAGCCGCATGTCAGTGCCCATCACAGCCACATGTCAGTGCCACCTATTGGTGCCCATCAGTGCTGCATATCAGTGCCGCCTATCTGTGCCCATCAATTCTACATATCAGTGCCTCCTCGTCAGTGCCTGTCATTGAAGGGGAAAACAAAATTGTATGACAGAAACTAAGAAAAACTATTTTTTTTCAAAAATGTTGGTCTTTTTTAGTTTGTTTAGCAAAAAATAAAAACCGCAGAGGTGATTAAATTCCACCAAAAGAAAGCTCTATTTGTGGGAATAAAATTATAAAAAATTCTGTTTGGGTACAGTGTACCACGACCGCGCAATTGTCATTTAAAATGCGACAGCGCTGAAAGCTGAAAATTGTCCTGGGCAGGAAGGGACGTACAGTGCCTTGCGAAAGTATTCGGCCCCCTTGAACTTTTCATCCTTTTGCCACATTTCAGGCTTCAAACATAAAGATATAAAATTTTAATTTTTTGTGAAGAATCACCAACAAGTGGGACACAATTGTGAAGTGGAACGAAATCTATTGGATTTTTAAAACTTTTTTAACTAAGAAAAAAATGAAAAGTGGGGCGTGCAAAATTATTCGGCCTCCTTGCGTTAATACTTTGTAGAGCCACCTTTTGCTGCGATTACAGCTGCAAGTCGCTTGGGGTATGTCTCTATCAGTTTTGCACATCGAGAGACTGAAATTCTTGCCCATTCTTCCTTGCAAAACAGCTCGAGCTCAGTGAGGTTGGATGGAGAGCGTTTGTGAACAGCAGTTTCCATCTCTTTCCACAGATTCTCGATTGGATTCAGATCTGGACTTTGACTTGGCCATTCTAACACCTGGATACGTTTATTTATGAACCATTCCTTTGTAGATTTTGCTGTATGTTTGGGATCATTGTCTTATTGGAAGATAAATCTCCGTCCCAGTCTCAGGTCTTTTGCAGACTCCAACAGGTTTTCATCCAGAATGGTCCTGTATTTGGCTGTATCCATCTTCCCCTCAATTTTAACCATCTTCCCTGTCCCTGCTGAAGAAAAGCAGGCCCAAACCATAATGCTGCCACCACCATGTTTGACAGTGGGGATGGTGTGTTGAGGGTGATGAGCTGTGTTGCTTTTACGCCAAACATATCGTTTTGCATTGTGGCCAAAAAGTTCGATTTTGGTTTCATCGGACCAGAGCAACTTCTTCCACATGTTTGGTGTGTCTCCCAGGTGGCTTGTGGCAAACTTTAGACGAGACTTTTTATGGATATCTTTGAGAAATGGCTTTCTTCTTGCCACTCTTCCATAAAGGCCAGATTTGTGCAGTGTACGACTGATTGTTGTCCTGTGGGCAGACTCTCCCACCTCAGCTGTAGTCCTCTGCAGTTCATCCAGAGTGATCATGGGCCTCTTGGCTGCATCTCTGATCAGTCTTCTCCTTGTCTGAGCTGAAAGTTTAGAGGGACAGCCAGGTCTTGGTAGATTTGCAGTGGTCTGATACTCCTTCCATTTCAAAATGATCGCTTGCACAGTGCTCCTTGGGATGTTTAAAGCTTGGGAAATCTTTTTGTATCCAAATCCGGCTTTAAACTTCTCCACAACAGTATTACGGACCTGCCTGGTGTGTTCCTTGGTCTTCATGATGCTCTCTGCGCTTTCAACAGAACCCTGAGACTATCACAGAGCAGGTGCATTTATACAGAGACTTGATTACACACAGGTGGATTCTATTTATCATCACCATCAGTCATTTAGGACAACATTGGATCATTAAGAGATCCTCGCTGAACTTCTGGAGTGAGTTTGCTGCACTGAAAGTAAAGGGGCCGAATAATTTTGCACGCACCACTTTTCAGTTTTTTATTTGCTAAAAAAGTTTAAAATATCCAATAGATTTCGTTCCACTTCACAATTGTGTCCCACTTGTTGGTGATTCTTCACAAAAAATTAAAATTTTATATCTTTATGTTTGAAGCCTGAAATGTGGCAAAAGGATGAAAAGTTCAAGGGGGCCGAATACTTTCGCAAGGCACTGTAAGTGCCTGGTAATGAAGTGGTTAATATAACCCAGCACAGAGTTCCCCCTTACAGTGCAAGGGGAAATTTGATGTAAGGGGGAACTCTGATGTAAGGGGGGGCTCTGGTGACGAGATTGTTTGTCGTGATATATGTAGAGAGACAGCACAAACCATTACTGTACATAAGCCATGTTTACTGAAAGAACCAGCAGGAAACAGGAAACACAACACAGGAAGAAGTACAACAGAGATGCACCATAGAGTTGCATTTAAAGAAACATGTCATCCATAACATCTCCCCCTTTTAGTGTTAATAAATGAACATTGTTAAATTTAAAAGAGACAAAGCAATAACACATTCTACAGGTTAAGTCTCATAGGTGGTTTTACATCTACCACTACGGGTGAAGACTGGCCCTTGTGCAAGGATTCCTTTAGCCCTTTCTGAAGTTACTGGGCTCCTCTCATCACGTACTGGCATGCTCTGCGCTTGACAGCTGTCGGGTATACTTGCTTGCCCAGAACTGTCATTGCCGTTGGTATGAGGCATTCCCTCTGTACATGCCTCACTGTCAATGGGTGAGTCTGATCTATCAACGGGATACTGAGAATCAGGCTGCTCTGCCACTCTCAAATCCACTCGATTGCGGCGATAGAGAGTTCCTTCAACGTCCACAAGATAGGAGCGTGGTGCAACCTTTTGCAGACAAGTACCTATTCTCCAACGGCCTGTTCGATCTCCAGGTAATGGTTTTATACGGATTCGTTCTCCAATATTTAATTCTGGCAAATCTCTGTCCGATGTGTCATATCGTGCCTTTGACACTTGTCTCTTAATCCTTATCTTTTCTGGAACACCTTGTATAACAGAGGGTTCAAGCAGCCTATTTGATACTGGTAAGGAGGTCTTTAATCTCCTTGACATCAGTCTTTGTGCCGGGCTACTATCCATGCCTTCAGTCGGAGTGTTTCTCCAATGTAAAATGGCCTTCCATGGGTCTTTACCATCACTTTGTGCTTTCTTGCATACATTTTTAACAATCTTTACAGCTGATTCAGCTTTGCCATTAGCCTGTGGATGACGTGGTGAGGAAGTAACATGCTCAAACTCCCATTCAGTGGCAAATTTTCTGAATTGTAGGCTTGCAAACTGAGGGCCATTGTCGGAGATCACTGTATCTGGTTGGCCATGACGTGCAAACTGAGCCTTGCACCTCTTAATTGTAGCTTCAGTGGATAAGTCAGGAAGAAGGTCTATTTCCCAGAACTCTGAATAATGATTGACTAAAAGCAGGTATTCCTTGCCTGCGTAGTTGAATAAGTCCATACTGATAATCTGCCACGGATGTGTAGGTATCTCATGTGACATCATGGTTTCTTTCTGTTGCAAATGGGCATATTCATTGCAGGTGGGACAATTACTGACAAAGTCTTTGATTTCACCATGCATGTTGGGCCAGTAAAGAGTATCACGAGCTTGCCTGTAGCATGCTTCACCACCAATATGGCTGGAGTGTATGCGTAATAACATCTCTGCTCTCAGTGACTTCGGTACGATGACCCTTGGACCTTTGTACAAGATACCATTTTGTATGCTGATCTCATCTCTAAAGGACCAGTATTCCCTTACAATTCCAGGTACTGCATCTTTTTCATCTGGCCACCCACTCAAAACAATAGACTTCAAAGCTTGTAAAGTTGCATCACTGTCAGTGTGCTGTATGAGTTGATGTAGTCGTTGATCTGTGACATTAAGATAGTCTGCTTGATTGATATCGGCAAATAAATTTTGTTCCTGTTCCAGCAGACAAATTGTACGATGCTCATGCTCACCTCTAGGTGCCACATTATCTGACGTAGCTCTGCTCAGGGTATCGCTGATATACATTTCACATCCTGGCTTGTAGACAACATTGAGGTTCTAATGCTGCAATGTAAGCATCATGCTCTGCAAACGCTTGGGAGCACACAAAAGGGGCTTTTTGAATATGGCTATCAAAGGTTTGTGATCAGTTTCAGCTGTAATTGAATCCCGTCCATAAAGATAATGATGGAAACGCTGGCAAGCAAATACAATGCTTAAGGCTGGGTTCACACTAGTGCGACACGACATCTGTCCTACTTTGGATCCGACTTTGCCCTGCGACATGAAGCCGACATATGTCCGACTTTCAATGAACGGGGATCCGACTTGGATCCCCGCCAATATCAGGCACTGTGTTTGGTATGAATCTTGAGGGGGAACTCCAGGCCAAATTTCAAATAAAAAACCGGCATGGGTTCCCCCTCCAGGAGCATACCAGGCCCTTAGGTCTGGTCTGGATTTGAAGGGGCGCCCCTACGCCGAAAAAACGGCGTGGGGGTCCCCCCAAAATCCAAACCAGACCCTTATCCGAGCACACAACCTGGCCGGCCGCAGGGGAAGAGGGGGGGACGAGAGAGCGGCCCCCCCTTCCTCCTGAACCGTACCAGGCCGAATGCCCTCAACATGGGGGGGTTTGGTGCTCTGGGGGCAGGGGGGTGACCTGTGGCCCCCCCACCCCAGAGCACCCTGCCCCCATGTTGATGAGGACAGGGCCTCTTCCCGACAACCCTGGCCGTTGGTTGTCGGGGTCCGCGGGCGGGGGGCTTATCGGAATCCGGGAGCCCACTTTAATAAAGGGGCCCCCGGATCCCGGCCCCCCCACCCTATGTGAATGAGTATGGGGTACATCGTACCCCTACCCATTCACCTGGTGGAAAAAAATTGCAATAAAAAAACCACACAGCTTTTTAAAGTATTTTATTGCACAGCTCCGGGGGTCTTTTTCCGACTTCGGGGGTCTCCGGTGTCGTCGCTGCGCTCTCCGGTTCTTTCTTCTGCCGGGCCACCGCTAACTTCTTTTTAGCTCTTTTGCTAACGGAGGCCCGGTCTTCTCCGTCGCCTTCTTCTCCCGCTCTCCGGTTCTTCTTCCGCTCTCCGGTTCTTTCTTCCGCCGGGCCTCCGCTAACTTCTTTTTAGCTCTTTTGCTAACGGAGGCCCGGTCTTCTCCGTCGTCTCGTCCGGCTCTCCGTTGTCCTTCTGCCGGCCCCTCCACTAACTTCTTTAGCTCTTTTGCTAGTGGAGGGGCGGGTCTTCCCGTCGTCGCCGTCGGCGTCTTCTTCCCTCTTCTCCTTCTCGATGTTGACTCGTCGCTTCCTCCCGCTGTAATACTGGCTGTCCACTCCGCTCCGCATTAATATAGGCTTCTCATGACGTCACAGTCACATGTTCCGGGGCACATGGCCCCGAAGCATGTGACTGTGACGTCATGGGAACATGTGACTGTGACGTCATGAGAAGCCTATATTAATGCGGAGCGGAGCGGACAGCCAGTATTACAGCGGGAGGAAGCGACGAGTCAACATCGAGGAGGAGAAGAGGGAAGAAGACGCCGATGGCGACGACGGGAAGACCGGCCCCTCCACTAGCAAAAGAGCCAAAGAAGTTAGTGGAGGGGCCGGCAGAAGGACAACGGAGAGCCGGACGATATGACGGAGAAGACCGGGCCTCCGTTAGCAAAAGAGCTAAAAAGAAGTTAGCGGAGGCCCGGCGGAAGAAAGAACCGGAGACTGGGAGAAGAACCGGAGAGCGGGAGAAGAAGAAGGCAACGGAGAAGACCGGGCCTCCGTTAGCAAAAGAGCTAAAAAGAAGTTAGCGGAGGCCCGGCGGAAGAAAGAACCGGAGACCGGGAGAAGAACTGGAGAGCGGGAGAAGAAGAAGAAGGCGACGGAGAAGACCGGGCCTCCGCTAGCAAAAGAGCTAAAAAGAAGTTAGCGGAGGCCCGGCAGAAGAAAGAACCGGAGAGCGCGGCGACGACACCGAAGACCCCCGAAGTCGGAAAAAGACCCCCGGAGCTGTGCAATAAAATACTTTAAAAAGCTGTGTGTTTTTTTTATTGCAATATTTTTCCACCAGGTGAATGGGTAGGGGTACGATGTACCCCATACTCATTCACATAGGGTGGGGGGGCCGGGATCCGGGGGCCCCTTTATTAAAGTGGGCTCCCAGATTCCGATAAGCCCCCCGCCCGCAGACCCCGACAACCAACGGCCAGGGTTGTCGGGAAGAGGCCCTGTCCTCATCAACATGGGGGCAGGGTGCTCTGGGGTGGGGGGGCCGCAGGTCGCCCCCCTGCCCCAGAGCACCAAACCCCCCCATGTTGAGGGCATGCGGCCTGGTACGGTTCAGGAGGGAGGGGGGCCGCTCTCTCGTCCCCCCCTCTTCCCCTGCGGCCTGCCAGGTTGTGTGCTCGGATACGGGTCTGGTTTGAATTTTGAGGGGACCCCCACGCTGCTTTTTCGGCGTAGGGGCGCCCCTGCAAATCCAAACCAGACCCAAGGGCCTGGTATGCTCCTGGAGGGGGAACCCATGCCGTTTTTTTATTTAAAATTTGGCCTGGAGTTCCCCCTCAAGAGCAGTACAGCACAAGTTGCATGCCAAAGTCGGATCATGCAAGACTGCGGTCCTACTTTGATCCGACTTCAATGATAGTCAATGGGCTGAAGTCTGATCAAAGTCGGACCAAAGTAGTACAGGGAGCATTCTCAAAGTCGGACCGACATGTGTCGGACCAGTTAAGACGGCTCCCATAAGGAAACATTGATTTTCACACGTCATGCGACATGAGCTCCCAATGTCGGAGCGTTTGTCGCCGCAGTGTGAACCAGGCCTCAACATTCCTTCTCAATTTGAGCATAATTTTGCTCAGCTGATGAAAGAGCTCTGGACGCATATGCAACTGGCTGACCTTTCTGCAAAAGGCAACAGCCTAGACCATTTTTACTGGAGTCACTTTGTATGGTAACAGGCTTTGTGACATCATAGTATTTCAACACTGGGGCAGAGGTGACCAAGTGTTTTATATCCTCTACTGCCCGGTCATGCTTGGGAAGCCAGTGCCAAACTGCATCTTTGTCCAGAAGTCGTCTTAGTGGCTCACACACCTCAGATAAGTGTGGCAGGAATTTTGCTAGGTATGTAACAAAGCCAATAAATCTCTGTACCGCTTTGGCATCAGCAGGTTGTGGCATGTCCACAATGGCTTTAATCTTATCCGGGTCAGCTTTTAAGCCTTGTGAAGACAGGATATGTCCATGGAAACGGACTTCTTCCACCTTGAACTGCAATTTCTTCACACTAAGCCTCAGCATCACCTGCCTACAACGATCCAGTAGCGCTATTAACTTTTCATCATGGTCTTGCTCAGCCTCCTCATCTGTATTGCCGCAGCCAACTATAAGAATGTCATCAGCTATTGGCTCAATTCCGTCAAGACCACCTAATAGTTCATGCTGCTTTCGCTGGTATACCTCCGGTGCTATAGAGACTCCAAATGGTAGTTTGAGCCATCTCTTTTTGCCCCAAGGAGTCCAGAACGTGGGCATGTAGCTACTCTTTTCATCCAGTTTGCACTGTAAAAAGGCATCTCTAGCATCCACAAGTGTGAAGACACATGCTTTAGGTAGTTTGTGCAAAATATCATCGAGTGTTGGCATTAACCACTTAACGACCGCCCACCGCCGATTTACGTTGGCAGAATGGCACGGACAGGCAGAATCACGTAGATCTACGTGATCGCCTTTGTGCAGTTGGGGGGTCCATCCGGACCCCCCTTCACTGCAGTGAGCGGCCGTTAAGTGTTCGGGAGCGATCAGGCATGAGGGGGCGGCCGCTCGATTCCGCCCCCCCCCTCGCGATCGCTCCCGGCCAATGAAATTGCTTCCTCCGCCATGTGATGTAAACACAGGCTGGAGGAAGTGATGTCATCTCCCTCGCCGCGGTCTTTTCGTTCCCGGCGCCGAGGAGTGAAGACAGAGGTTAGTGCTCCAACAGTCCACTGACACGTAGGTACACATAGGCACACAAATCACCCCCCAGTCACCCCCAGATCACCCCCCAGGTCACCCCAAAGCCCCCAATCACAGTGTCACTGATTGCAGTGATCATTTATTTTACTGATCACTGCATTTAGTGTCATCTGTGATTGTAAAAAGTTGCAAGGCAGTTAGGATTAGGCCCCTTTAGGTCCAGGGTAGCCCCCTAACCCCCCCTAATAAAGGTTTTACCCCCTGATCACCCCCCAGGTAACCCTTTCACCCCCTAACTTCAGCGTCACTAAGCGATTGTTTTTCCGATCGCTGTATTCGTGTCGCTGGTGTTTTAGATAGGCAGTTATTTTTTTTTTAGGTTCGCCGCAGGTTTTTATTGGTGTCAGGTACCCCCATATTTAACCTAATAAGGGTTTTAACCCCCTGATTGCCCCTAGTTAACCCTTTCACCAGTGATCACCATATAAAGGTTACGGGTGACGCTGGTTGATTAGTTTGCTTTTTATAGCATCAGGGCACCCGCCGTATATAACCCAATAAAGGTTTAACCCCCCTGATCGCCCGGCGGGTGAGATCAATTAGGTTTTAGCGCCAGAGAGGGTCTGCGTCGCCCCAGGCAGTGTTAGGTTAGTGCCAGTAACGCTAACACCCACGCGCAAAGCATACACCCCCCTTAGTGGTATAGTATCTGATCAGATCTATACTAGCATCCCCAGCGGTTTAGGGTTCCCAAAAACGCAGTGTTAGCGGGATCAGCCCAGATACCTGCTAGTACCTGCGTTTAGCCCCTCCGCCCAGCCCAGCCCAGCCCACCCAAGTGCAGTATCGATCGATCACTGTCACTTACCAAACACAACACACATAACTGCAGCGTTCGCAGAGACAGGCCTGATCCCTGCGATCGCTAACAGTTTTTTTGTAGCGTTTGATATATTTGCTGACGACAGTCAGGTGCTTTTTTTCCTGTGAATCTTACTAGTGTACCCCTAAATTTAGAGCCCAAAATGGCAAGTCGAAGGTACACTAGTAAAGAGGCCTACGAGATTCTGAGCATGACAGATAGTGAAGAGGAGGTCACGTATCTGTCAGATTCAGGCTCAGAATATCTTCCCGTAGAAGACAGTGACGTCAGCGGCCCCACGTCAGATAGCTCTGACGACGAAGTTGAGGTCCCTGCTAAGGTCAGGCGTACCCGATCCCGATCTTCTGAGGTTGTTGAGGAGCAAGAACCGCAGGTCTCTCGTATCATGGAGCAGAGTAGTACTAGCGCCGCTATTCCTTCTGGTGAACTGGCAAGCACCAGCGGCCTAGTACAGCCTGGACGTACATCCAGCACTGCAGTAACACTTGGTGACGTGGCGAGTCCCATAAGTGCAGTTCAAGCTGGCGAGGTGGCAAGCACAAGCAGTGTCCCGCTGCCACCAAGAAGACAAAGGCAGGCCCGTCGTGCCCATACTGCCCTTCCTGCAGAATTCGCCTATCCTGATTGGGTCCCCACCACTTCTGCAGAACCCGTACTTCCCCCATTCACTGCCCAACCCGGTATTCAGGTGGAAACAGCTGATTTTATGCCAATCGATTTTTATTCGCTGTTTTTCACGGAAGATCTCTATAGATCTATTGTGGACCAGAGTAATTTATATGCTGGTCAATTTATCGCCGCTAACCCCCAGTTGCCTAAAATTGCCAGAAATTGGAAACCAATTACGGTTTCCGAATTTAAGACCTTTCTGGGCCTTTCCCTCAACATGGGCACACATAAATTTCCGTCATTGCGTGCTTATTGGTCCACGCACCCAATTGACCACATGCCCGTGTTCTCTGCCTCCATGTCCAGGGCACGATACGAGCAGATTTTGCGGTTCATGCACTTCAACAACAATGAACTTTGTCGTCCACGTGGGGACCCTGAATACGACCGGCTCTATAAAATTCGGCCCCTCATAAACCACTTCAACGAACGTTTTGCAGCCTTGTTTACTCCCGATCAAGTTGTCTGCGTTGATGAGTCCCTGATTAAATTTTCTGGCCGCTTGTCTTTCAAGCAGTACCTTCCCAGCAAGCGTGCCAGATACGGGGTCAAGCTCTACAAGTTCTGTGACAGGGCAACAGGCTATGTAGTGAACTTTACGGTTTATGAGGGAAAAGACAGTCAGATTGAGTCGGTCAACTGCCCGGATTACATAGGGAGCGCTGGCAAGATAGTGTGGAACTTGGTGTCACCCTTATTCGGAAAGGGGTACCACTTGTATGTGGACAATTATTACACGAGCGTGCCACTGTTTAGTCACTTGTTTGATCATAAGATTGGAGCATGTGGCACCGTGCGACCTAATCGCCGGGGCTTTCCCCAGCGGCTTGTAGATGCCCGTCTTAGGCTGGGGGAGAGAGCCTGCTTGAAGTGTAATAACTTGCTCGCTATGAAGTGGAGGGACAATAAGAATGTTTTCCTTCTTACCTCCCTTCATGCAGACACGACAGTCCAAATTCGTACGGCGACTGGTGTTGTGGAGAAACCCCTCTGTGTCCACGAATATAACCAAAATATGGGAGGGGTGGACCTCAACGACCAGTTGATGGCGCCGTATCTAATTGACCGTAAGGCGAGACGCTGGTACAAAAAAGTGTCTCTATCATTATTCCAATTGGCTTTGCTGAACGCTCATGTGCTATACAGAGCTTCAGGCGGGACGTTATCTCTTCTAAAATTCCAGAATGAGATAGTCACAGAACTCCTGTATCCAGGCGGTTCTGCACCTCACCATCCCCAACCAAATGCAGTAAGCCGGCTGCATGAGAGGCATTATTCGTATGTCCTCCCGAGTACCCCTACCCAAAGCCACCCCCAAAAAAGATGTCGTGTCTGTAGCAAGCGCGGATTTAGGCGTGACACCCGTCATTATTGTCCACTCTGTCCTGACAAGCCTGGTCTTTGCCAAGGTGAATGTTTTGAACGCTACCACTCAAAAGTGAAGTTTTAGCGTAGGGTACAGCATTTCACAGACTAGGACACACTTACACAGGGTCTCCCAAGATGCCATTACATTTTGAGAGACCCGAACCATTACAGTTGTAAAGTTACAAAAAAAAGTGTAAAAAAGAAAAAAAAAAACGTAAAAAACAAAACACAAAAAAATATAAAATAAAAAAACCAAAAATAGTTGTCGTTTTATTGTTCTCTCTCTCTCTATTTTCTCTCTATTGTTCTGCTCTTTTTTTACTGTATTCTATTCTGCAATGTTTTATCATGCTTGCTTTTCAGGTATGTAATTTTTTGTTTTCAGGTGCGCCATTCAACTGCAGCGCGGAATTATTTATCTTGACAGCAACAGCGTTTGCTCCCACGATACATAAAGCCGTGACTCCAGTGCTGTAGGAGGTGATTTCACCACCACAGTTAAAAAAAAGAGCATATATGCCGAAGCATGGGGGCAGCAGGGGCGGAGGAGCGATTTTGCTCCTAATGCCGCGTACATACGGTCGAAATTCCGACCGTGTGTACGCGGCATAACTTTTTTGCGGGAGGATGCCCCCATGCTTCGGCATATATATATTTTAGGCACAGGTTGCGTTAAAACATTTTTTTATTTTTTACTAGGTTTTGTTTTGGTATTTGCTTTGCAGGTATGGCATGGTAAGGTCTTACTGTTGTACTGTAATGTTACTTTGTTTTAATGTTAACCACCATTTGCTTAGCAGGTACGTCATTCAGTTGCAGCGCGGATCTATTTATCTTGACAGCAACAGCGTTTGCTCCCACGATACATAAAGCCGTGACTCCAACGCTGTAGGAGGTGATTTCACCACCACAGTTAAAAAAAAGAGCATATATGCCGAAGCATGGGGGCAGCAGGGGCGGAGGAGCGATTTTGCTCCTAATGCCGCGTACATACGGTCGAAATTCCGACCGTGTGTACGCGGCATAACTTTTTTGCGGGAGGATGCCCCCATGCTTCGGCATATATATATTTTAGGCACAGGTTGCGTTAAAACATTTTTTTATTTTTTACTAGGTTTTGTTTTGGTATTTGCTTTGCAGGTATGGCATGGTAAGGTCTTACTGTTGTACTGTAATGTTACTTTGTTTTAATGTTAACCACCATTTGCTTAGCAGGTACGTCATTCAGTTGCAGCGCGGATCTATTTATCTTGACAGCAACAGCGTTTGCTCCCACGATACATAAAGCCGTGACTCCAACGCTGTAGGAGGTGATTTCACCACCACAGTTAAAAAAAAGAGCATATATGCCGAAGCATGGGGGCAGCAGGGGCGGAGGAGCGATTTTGCTCCTAATGCCGCGTATATACGGTCGAAATTCCAACGGAGGCTTATCCGTGGAAAAGTCCGACCGTGTGTACGCGGCATAACCTTTTATGCCGCGTACATACGGTCGAAATTCCGACGAAGGCTTGACCGTGTGTACGCAGCATAACTTTTTATGCCCCCATGCTTCGGCATATATGCCCATCATTAGAAGTGGGTGGATGAAGGGAGGTATTCTAATGGTGGGCATACCCACCAATCAATCTCTTTTTTTCGTTCAGCCAATAGGCTGTATGAAAAAAAAGATTACAATACATGTCCAACAAGGACCAGCAACGTACTGGTATGTTGCTGGACTTTGAATGTTTATACCAGAATGATGCCTGCGGGTTTAGGTATCATCTTGGTATCATTCTTTTCAGCCAGCAGCCGGCTTTCATGTAAAAGCAATTCTAGCAGATAATTAGCCTCTAGACTGCTTTTACAAGCAGTGGGAGGGAATGTCCTCCCCCCGGATATAAAAAGCGCCATTGGGAAATTGGGAAAGCATTTTATCACACCGATCTTGGTGTGGTCAGATGCTTTGAGGGCAGAGGAAAGATCTAGGGTCTAACCCCCCAATTTTTTTCAAAAAAAGAGTACCTGTCACTACCTATTGCTATCATAGGGGATATTTACATTCCCTGAGATAACGATAAAAATGGTAAAAAAATAAAATATGGAAGGCACAGTTTAAAAAAAAAATAAAAAAGCCAAATAAATAATAAAAAAAAAAATAAAAAAAAAAAAAGCACCGCTGTCCCCCCCTGCTATTGCGCAAAGGCGAACGCACGCGTCGGTCTAGCGTCATATGTAAACAGCAATTGCATCATGCATGTGAGGTATCACCGCGAAGGTCAGATCGAGGGCAGTCATTTTAGCAGTAGACCTCCTCTGTAAATCTAACGTGGTAACCTGTAAAGGCTTTTAAATGCTTTTAAAAATGAATGTAGTTTTGTCGCCGCTGCGCGTTTGTGCGCAATTTTAAAGCATGTCGTGTTTGGTATCCATGTACTCGGCCTATGATCATCTTTTTTATTTCATCAAACATTTGGGCAATATAGTGTTTTTTAGTGCATTAAAAATAAAAAAAGTGTGTTTTTCCCCCAAAAAATGCGTTTGAAAAATCGCTGCGCAAATACTGTGTGGAAAAAAAAAATGCAACACCCACTATTTTAATCTGTAGGGCCTTTGCTTTAAAAAAATATATAATGTTTGGGGGTTCAACATAATTTTCTTGCAAAAAAAAAATTTCTTTCATGTAAACAAAAAGTGTCAGAAAGGGCTTTGTCTTCAAGTGGTTAGAAGAGTGGATGATGTGTGACATAAGCTTCCTAATGTTGTGCATAAAATGCCAGGACAGTTCAAAACCCCCCCAAATGACCCCATTTTGTAAAGTAGACACCTCAAGCTATTTGCTGAGAGGCATGTTGAGCCCATTGAATATTTTTTTTTTTTTGTCCCAAGTGATTGAATAATGACCAAAAAAAAAAAATGTACAAAAAGTTGTCACTAAATTATATATTGCTCAAACATGCCATGGGCATATGTGGAATTACACCCCAAAATACATTCTGTTGCTTCTCCTGAGTACGGGGATACCACATGTGTGGGACTTTTTGGGAGCCTAGTCGCGTACGGGACCCCAAAAACCAAGCACCGCCTTCAGGATTTCTATGGGTGTAAATTTTTGATTTCACTCCTCACTGCCTATCACAGTTTCGGAGGCCATGGAATGCCCAGATGGCACAAAACCCCCCCAAATGACCCCATTTTGGAAAGTAGACACCCCAAGCTATTTGCTGAGAGGTATGTTGAGTATTTTGCAGATCTCGCTTTTTGTCACAAAGTTTTGAAAATGTAAAAAAAGAAAAAAAAAAAGAAAAAAAAATGTCTTTCTTAATTTTCAAAAACAAATGAGAGCTGTAAAATACTCACCATGCCTCTCAGCAAATAGCTTGGGGTGTCTACTTTCCAAAATGGGGTCATTTGTGGGGGTTTTGGGCTATTTTGACATTTTATGGCCTTCAAAACTGTGATAGGTAGTGAGGAGTGAAATCAAAAATTTATGCCCTTAGAAACCTTGAAGGCGGTGCTTGGTTTTTGGGGTCCCGTACGCGGCTAGGCTCCCAAAAAGTCCCACACATGTGGTATCCCCGTACTCAGGAGAAGCAGCAGAATGTATTTTGGGGTGTAATTTCACATATAACCATGGCATGTGTGAGCAATATATCATTTAGTGACAACTTTTTTTTTCTTTTTGTCATTATTCAATCATTTGGGACAAAAAAAAAAAAATATTCAATGGGCTCAACATGCCTCTCAGCAAATAGCTTGGGGTGTCTACTTTCCAAAATGGGGTCATTTGGGGGGGTTTTGTGCCATCTTGGCATTTTATGGCCTTCAAAACTGTGATAGGTAGTGAGGAGCGAAATCAAAAATTTATGCCCTTAGAAACCTTGAAGGCGGTGCTTGGTTTTTGGGGTCCCGTACGCGGCTAGGCTCCCAAAAAGTCCCACACATGTGGTATCCCCGTACTCAGGAGAAGCAGCAGAATGTATTTTGGGGTGTAATTTCACATATGCCCATGGCATGTGTGAGCAATATATCATTTAGTGACAACTTTGTGCAAAAAAAAAACAGTTTGTCATATTCCCGCAACCTGTGGCAAAATATAAAATATTCCATGGACTCAACATGCCTCTCAGCAAATAGCTTGGGGTGTCTACTTTCCAAAATGGGGTAATTTGGGGGGGTTTTGTGCTATTTTGGCATTTTATGGCCTTCAAAACTGTGATAGGTAGTGAGGAGTGAAATCAAAAATTTACGCCCTTAGAAATCCTGAAGGCGGTGCTTGGTTTTTGGGGCCCTGTACGCGGCTAGGCTCCCAAAAAGTCCCACACATGTGGTATCCCCGTACTCAGGAAAAGCAGCAGAATGTATTTTGGGGTGCAATTCCACATATAACCATGGCATGTGTGAGCAATATATCATTTAGTGACAACTTTTTGTACATTTTTTTTTTTTTCTTTTTGTCATTATTCAATCATTTGGGACAAAAAAAAAATATTCAATGGGGTCAACATGCCTCTCAGCAAATAGCTTGGGGTGTCTACTTTCCAAAATGGGGTCATTTGGGGGGGGGTTTTGTGCCATCTTGGCATTTTATGGCCTTCAAAACTGTGATAGGTAGTGAGGAGTGAAATCAAAAATTTATGCCCTTAGAAACCTTGAAGGCGGTGCTTGGTTTTTGGGGTCCCGTACGCGGCTAGGCTCCCAAAAAGTCCCACACATGTGGTATCCCCGTACTCAGGAGAAGCAGCAGAATGTATTTTGGGGTGTAATTTCACATATGCCCATGGCATGTGTGAGCAATATATCATTTAGTGACAACTTTGTGAAAAAAAAAAAAGTTTGTCATATTCCCGCAACTTGTGGCAAAATATAAAATATTCCATGGACTGAACATGCCTCTCAGTAAATAGCTTGGGGTGTCTACTTTCCAAAATGGGGTCATTTGGGGGGGGGTTTGTGCTATTTTGGCATTTTATGGCCTTCGAAACTGTGATAGGTAGTGAGGAGTGAAATCAAAAATTTGCGCCCTTAGAAATCCTGAAGGCGGTGCTTGGTTTCCGGGGTCCCGTACGTGGCTAGGCTCCTAAAAAGTCCCACACATGTGGTATCCCCGTACTCAGGAGAAGCAGCAGAATGTATTTTGGGGTGCAATTCCACATATAACCATGGCATGTGTGAGCAATATATCATTTAGTGACAACTTTTTGTAATTTTTTTTTTTTTTTTGTCATTATTCAATCACTTGGGACGAAAAAAAAAAATATTCAATGGGCTCAACATGCCTCTCAGCAATTTCCTTGGGGTGTCTACTTTCCAAAATGGGGTCATTTGGGGGGGTTTTGTACTGCCCTGCCATTTTAGCACCTCAAGAAATGAGATAGGCAGTCATAAATTTAAAGCTGTGTAAATTTCAGAAAATGTACCCTAGTTTGTAAACGCTATAACTTTTGCGCAAACCAATAAATATACGCTTATTGACATTTTTTTTACTAAAGACATGTGGCTGAATACATTTTGGCCTAAATGTATGACTAAAATTGAGTTTATTCGATTTTTCTTATAACAAAAAGTAGAAAATATCATTTTTTTTCAAAATTTTCGGTCTTTTTCTGTTTATATCGCAAAAAATAAAAATCGCAGAGGCAATCAAATACCATTAAAAGAAAGCTCTATTTGTGGGAAGAAAAGGACGCAAATTTCATTTGGGTACAACATTGCATGTCCGCACAATTTACAGTTAAAGCAGCGCAGTGCCGAATCCCAAAAACAGGCTTGGTCCTAATGGCCCGAAATGGTCCGGGGCTTAAGTGGTTAAGTAGTGTGACCGTTTCAGGGCCATATTCAGAAACTTGGGATCAATGCATATTCTGATCTTCTCAGGCTTTCTGATAACAACCATATTACTGATCCAATCTGTAGGCTCTGTTACTGAAGTTAGATGTCCTTCAGCTTCATATTTATCTAGTTGAGCTTTAACCAGTGGCTTAATGGCGATAGGCACATTGCGTGGGGCACATTGTACAGGTTGAATGGTAGGATCAAGTTCAAAGCGAACCTCTCCTGGAACAGAAACTATCGGGCCCTCAAACACATCACTGTAGGTGTGAAGAATTTGCTGTTTTGTCAGTGGCCTAGTCAGAGATTTTGCAGGCTGATTATCAACATTATGTAGCTCAGCAGGAATGGTGAACAGCATCAGTCCAAGGCGCTCACATGTTGAACCTGATAATAGCGGTTTCTGATCGGCATCAACAATCTCAAAGTTCAGTTTGTGTATACAATCACGTATGCTGCATTCTGTTTGGAATAGCCCCAATGATTCCATTAGTTCCCCTGAATACAACTTTAGTTTGGTGCTACTAGGCTGAAGGGGTGCTCTGGGTGCCAGTTTCATTTTGTCCTTTATATTCATGACATCACACGTTGCACCCGAGTCCAGCTGGCAGGGTTGGATTATATTGTTTAATCTGAGGTTTACAAACCATTTTTTGCCCTTTGTGTTTAAAGCACCAATGCATTCTGGGGAGTAAACCATATCAGTGCTAAGCAGGTGTGCATTCTCCGGATCTGACATTTGCTCAATTGTGTGCAGCTTCCTTGCTTCCATTTTACTGTTGAGACACTTTCTTGCAAAGTGATTTGGTTTACCACATGCAGTACAGAATTTCCCATATGCAGGACACTTTTCTTTCTCTCGTACATGCACGTTGCCGCAATACTTGCATGATGCAGGCTTTCTCCCAGGTGAGTTGTGTAGGTGACCCTTGTGCTGAAACTTATGCCGGTGGTTTTTGAAGTTTTGCTGTTGTTTAGAGGCTGCATTGATATTGTCAATCAGTTTATCCTGCTCCATAGCTTTCATATGTTTGTCAGTAAGTTCTGCAGTGCGACATATCTCAATTGCTGTTTGTAGATCTAAATCATGTTTCCTCAATAGGTGGCGGCGTGTGCTTTCACTGGTGATACCCAAAACTATTTTATCACGAATAAGTTCATCTCTCAGAGAGCCATACTCACAGCTTGCAGCTTTTGCTCTTAGCCGTGTGACAAACCTGTCTATTGATTCACAGTCTTCTTGCTTACAGCAGCCAAATATATATCTTTCATAGATGACATTTTTAGAAGGTCTGAAGAAAGCTTCTAATGCATCCAGAATGGTTTTGGTGTCACTCTTTTGCTCCTCTGTGAGGTTCAGATTATGCTTGTAAACATGGAGGCATTCACTGCCCATTATCCTTCTCAGCATGGCTGCTTGCACTGCTGCAGACTTCTCATTTAACCCTGTGGCTAGGGAATAGTCCTGAAACTCAGCCCTGAAATTGTCCCAGTTACTACCAACATCTCCACTCACCCTCATTGCCTCAGGCAGTGGAATGCTGTTAGCTGCCATGATGCTGTTTTCCTTGCTGCAAACACTCAGCATCCAGGACAGGACTGCAATTGTCAGGAGGCACAATCAGTTCCAAGAACACTCACATGAAGGCTGGCAGGCTCTCAGCATCAAATGTGTAGAAAGAGCATGGATCCAAATCTTCTGACACCATGTTTGTCGTGATATATGTAGAGAGACAGCACAAACCATTACTGTACATAAGCCATGTTTACTGAAAGAACCAGCAGGAAACAGGAAACACAACACAGGAAGAAGTACAACAGAGATGCACCATAGAGTTGCATTTAAAGAAACATGTCATCCATAACAGAGATCACCTTTATATCAGAATTCCCCTTTATGTCATTGTCCACAGAGTTCCAACTTGCATTTAAAATGGAAACTTTAATGTGGGGAGGACTCTGGTCACCATAGAGCACCTTTCGCAAAGTGAATGCACTAAGGTAAGGGGGGGGGGTTACTGATATAAGGGGGAACCTTTATATCAGTGCCTCCTTACCTTACTGTATTCACTGCCCCCTAAATCGGTGACCTCAGACTGGCCTTGCTACGCTGTTACTGACCACCATTCAGGTGCACCGTGCAGGGCTCAGTCAGATGGTCCTCTCTGGGCTCCAGCTTGATGGCTCTTGTTTCATCCTATATTACACTACGAGACTGTGAGGACTTGATAAAAGAGATGGTCAGACCCTGCAGAAATACTACAGGAGATAGTCACAGAGTGTGTGGACATGATACAGGAGAGGGTCAGAGACTGCATACATGGTACAAGAGATGATCAGAGAGTGTGCATAGATGATACAAGAGATGGTCATAGACTGCATACCTGATACAGGAGATGGTCAGACACTGCAGACATACTACAGGAGACGGTCAGAGACTGCAGACATGCAGACATACTACAGGAGATGGTCATAGACTGCATACCTGATACAGGAGACGGTCAGAGACTGCAGACATACTACAGGAGATGGTAGAGACTGAATACATACTACAGGAGATGGTCAGAGACTGCAGACATACTACAGGAGACGGTCAGAGACTGCAGACATACTACAGGAGACAGTCAGAGACTGCAGACATACTACAGGAGACGATCAGAGACTGCAGACATACTACAGGAGACGGTCAGAGACTGCAGACATACTACAGGAGACGTCAGAGACTGCAGACATACTACAGGAGACGGTCAGAGACTGCAGACATACTACAGGAGACGGTCAGAGACTGCAGACATACTACAGGAGACGGTCAGAGACTGCAGACATACTACAGGAGACGGTCAGAGACTGCAGATATACTACAGGAGATGGTCAGAGACTGCAGACATACTACAGGAGACAGTCAGAGACTGCATACATGATACAAGAGATGGTCAGAGACTGCATACATGATACACGAGATGGTCAGAGACTGCATACATGATACAGGAGATGGTCAGAGACTGCATACATGATACAAGAGATGGGCAGAGACTGCATACATGATACAAGAGATGGTCAGAGACTGCATACATGATACAGGAGATGGTCAGAGACTGCAGACATACTACAGGAGATGGTCAGAGACTGCAGACATACTACAGGAGTTGGTCAGAGACTGCAGACATGATACAAGAGATGGTCATAGACTGCATACACGATACAAGAGATGGTCATAGACTGCATACACGATACAAGAGATGGTCAGAGACTGCAGACATGATACAAGAGATGGTCAGAGAGTGTGCAGACATAATTGGGCTGAAATTGTACCCGGGTCACACGTGCATTGCACAGATCACACAGCATGTTCCTGTGTTTTTCACTTTGCTGCACTAACTTACCTGCAAGGGGGGGCACTAGTTTGGGCACCTGGAGCAATTTTGCACATCCCTTGTGGGGTGCCAAGGGCCACCCCCTCTGTGGCAGACAGCATCTATTTAATTTGGGGGGGAGGATATGTGCTAATGGGGTGGATATAATATCCAAGCCCCCTTGTAGCACAAGTCCTAAAGTGCCCCCTAGAACATATCCTCTCCCCCAAAATCACTCAAAGTGAACTGTAGGCTTGTTCCCCCTCTCCTCTGGAAGACTTACTTTGCATTAGTTCAGGCAGTAAATGTCAGACGAGCAGAGTTGTCTCGGCAGTATGGTGAGCCTCCTCCTCCCCCTCTGTGTACACAGGAAACATCACACAGAGCAGGAGAAGGAGGGGGCGGGTCCAGTTCTCCACGCCTCTCTGCAGTCTGCAATGATTGTGTGTGTCAGGGCCAGGCAGCTGGGGACTGCGGGGAGAGATGTCGGCTGACTCGGCTCTCTCTGCAGTGAAAAGTGGAGCTTGCGGGCGGTGTGCGGGAACGAAAATAGCCCGCACAAGCTGCAGGCATTCCAGATGACTAGTGATAGTGACTAATTAGGCGGCCGCGCGGGGCCCCTGGAATTTGCGACTCTTGCGAGGCCTAAGGCCCTCGCCTAATCTGCCTAATTAGAGAGCCGCCTCTGACCATATGTACTCGAGTATAAGCCAAGTTTTTCAGCACTTTTTTTGTGCTGAAAATGCCCCCTCAGCTTATACTCGAGTCACCTTTTTGCGCCTGATCTCCCAGACTTTGGGGACACGGTACCGGCCGGTCGTAGGTCCCCTGGACCCCAAACTTGGCACACATTTAGTCTCACTCTTCCTTCCTCTACAAGTGTGCAAAGTTTGAGGTCCGGGGGACCTACGGCTGGGGAGCACCGATTTTTCAAAGCCGGGCACCCCTTCTATAGACTTCAATGTTAAACATTAATTTCTCTGGTGATTTTGGGGACCCGGTACCGGCCGGTTGTAGGTCCCCTGGACCCTAACCTTGGCACACATGTAGCCCCATTTTTCCTCTATAAGTGTGCAAAGTTTTTTGTCTGGGGGACCTACGGCCGGGGAGCACCGATTTTTCAAAGCTGGGCACCCCTTCCATAGACTCCCATGTTAAACGTCAGTCTAGTCATGGACACAGTGAGGCATGCACATGGACACAGTGAGGCAAAGTGAGACACAGTGAGGCATGGGCACAGTGAGGCATGGGCACAGTGAGGCATGGGCACAGTGGGGCATGCACATGGACACAGTGAGGCACAGTGAGGCATGCAGATGGACACCCTAGGCTTATACTCGAGTCAATACGCTTTCCCAGTTTTTTGTGGTAAAATTAGGTGCCTCAGCTTATATTCGGGTCGGCTTATACTCGAGTATATACATTATTTCCCGTTACCATACAACAAAACTGTCCCACATAAGGAACTCCAACCCCTCAACTGTAAACATGAGCAGCTTTGTTAAGAAAGGAGCAGAATAGCTGGTAGAGCATGAAGCCAAGACTGGCAAGAATCAAAAGAACAATAGAAAAGGTAAGAATAAGAAAAAAGAATAAAGAAGTGCTTCTGTCTGGGATCCTCCATACATTATCAGCCGCTCTCATTCGGGACCTGCAGGTAGGCTAACCAAGGAGAACATATTTTATCAAAAGTGGATTGTTTATCTCGTTGGACACTCACGATTTTTTCGTTCAACATGATCCACGTTAGTTTCCTTTTCACCAATCCGATTTGTCATTTTTATTCATACTAATAGTGAGTGCAATACTTTTTATTAATAAATTGAGTCAAGATTATTACACTATAAGAAGCATTCTCTGCTTTTTCTTATGCTATTGGGGAGTCCTTGGAGGAGACAATTGGGAATTCTAGAGTGTATGATAGTGTCAAATGGCGAACGATCCCCATGGCAGATTTGCCCAGGAGTGTTATCATACTGCGAATTTGACCTTCTTCGTGAGGGTCTATGGTTGATGGTTATGCCGCGTACACACGACCGTTTTTAATGTCATTTTAAAAAACGACGTTTTTCTCGACGTGATTTTTCTTGTTTCCTCTCAAGCCTGTCTTGCATACACACGTTCATTAAAAAAAACGCTCGAGCAAAGCGCAGTGACGTACAACACGTACGATGGCACTATAAAGGGGAAGTTCCCTTCGGATGGCGCCACCCTTCATGTTTGTAAAGTTTGTTGAGCGACGATTCGCGCTTTTCAGCCTCGTGCTTTCCAGTCCGTTACAGCGTGACGAATGTGCCATCTCCATTACGAACGCTAGTTTTACCAGAACGAGCGCTCCCGTCTCATACTTGATTCTGAGCATGCGCGTTTTTTTTCCCCTCGTAAAAGCATACACACTAGCGTTTTTCACAATGTTAAAAAAAACGACATGAAAAACGACGTGAAAAAATAGAGCATGTTTGAAATTTTTAATGGTCGTTTTTCACGTTGTTAAAAATGCTCTGGAGCATACACACGATCGTTTTTAATGCCCAAATTAAAAACTGGCATTTTTAACGGCGTGAAAAACTATCGTGTGTACGCGGCATAAGAGGCAGTGTGTTTGGGTGACAGTGGCGGTCTCTTTATTCCTGTGGAGCAATTATGTAAAAATAAGTTGCGCTCATATAACGTGAAAAATCACAAATGTTAAGTGAAAAAAGTTGTGAAAAAAAGTTTTTGATAAAAGCACACAATTATGTCCACATATCAAGAAAAAGTGACAATAATGCGTAAAATGATAAGTCCAATGAGGAAATAGAATCCAGATTTTGGAGGGTCTGCAGGGTCTAATGGTCCTCCGTATCCCTGGAATCCTCCTGTTACAGCCAGAAATCCTCCACGGTATCCTGATTGGAAGAAGCAGAGAATCCAGTTTGGGGGTGCGCACTTTGACCAAAAGTCACCAGTGCAGAAGGACAGAACACTCCAATAGTGTAGTAGTATTAAAATAAAGTAGTTTTATTGCTAAAAAAAGCGAGCAGTTATACCCGCATAATACATAAAAAACACAGCCGGCAAGCTATACTAAAAAACACCCGTGTTCCGGGGTCCCGTGGGGCGTAATGATGTCAGTGCGTAGCATCAGGGCCGGAGCTAGACTTTTTTGCACCCTAGGCAAGACCAGCTACTTGCCCCCCCCCCAAAAAAAAACAAAAAAAAATGGAATGGCTTTGTGCAGTGTCATTAAATAATAGCACAATACACTCTTTGATCACAGATCCCAGTGTGTATTGTGATCAAATGTTTTTTTTTTTTTTTTATAATGCCACTCTTTATTTATTTCACTGTGTGCCATTATACAAAAAATATATTAGTGGTGGAAGTTGCGGAACACCAGGGCCTGATTGCAACTGCGACCTTTGCGGCCTGGTCATTCGGCCTGCATTAGGAGCATCATAGGCCTGGTGCTGAGGATTTTGGTGGGCCCTGGATTATGATGCCCCTTGCCCTGTATGCTACATTAAAATTTTCTCTACAGCCTTGCCTTTATTAACCACCACTTGTGCCTAGGCATTCTTTTCATCACCAACCACTGCACCTGGAACCCCTTTCCTCATTATCTACTATGCCTGCAGCCTCCCTTGCCTTACCACCCACTGCACCTACAGCCCTCTTCCCTCACCACCCAACATGCCTGGGCCCCCCACCCCTCACTATCCACCATGCCTAGGTACACCTTCCCTCACCACCTACTGTGCCTGTAGCCCCCTTTATTGCAGAAATACTACAGGAGATAGTTACAGACTGCAAAACATACTACAGGAGAGGGTCAGAGACTGCAGACATACTACAGGAGATGGTCAGAGACTTCAGACATGGTACATGAGATGGTCAGAGACTGAGGACATGGTACAGGAGATGGTCAGAGACTGGGGACATGGTACAGGAGGTGGTCAGAGACTGCGGACATGGTACAGGAGATGGTCAGAGACTGCGGACATGGTACAGGAGATGGTCAGAGACTGCGGACATGGTACAGGAGATGGTCAGAGACTGCGGACATGGTACAGGAGATGGTCAGAGACTTCAGACATGGTACAGGAGATGGTCAGAGACTGCGGACATGGTACATGAGATGGTCAGAGACTGCGGACATGGTACATGAGATGGTCAGAGACTGCGGACATGGTACAGGAGATGGTCAGAGACTGCGGACATGGTACAGGAGATGGTCAGAGACTGCGGACATGGTACAGGAGATGGTCAGAGACTGCGGACATGGTACAGGAGATGGTCAGAGACTGCGGACATGGTACAGGAGATGGTCAGAGACTGCGGACATGGTACAGGAGATGGTCAGAGACTGCGGACATGGTACAGGAGATGGTCAGAGACTGCGGACATGGTACAGGAGATGGTCAGAGACTGCGGACATGGTACAGGAGATGGTCAGAGACTGCGGACATGGTACAGGAGGTGGTCAGAGACTGCGGACATGGGACAGGAGATGGTTAGAGACTGCAGACATGGTACAGGCGAGGGTCAGAGACTGCAGATATAACACAAGAGAAGGTCAGACTGTGGTCATAGGATAGGAGATGGTCAGAGACTGCAGACATAGTACAAGTGTGTCTTAGCAGTGACCAGTGTGGAAAAACATTGATCACTGCAAACAGGAGTTTACAAGCTATAACTTTAAGTGGCAAAAAAAAAAAAAAAAAAAAAACGTATTTTCTAACAGGCATTTCTCAAGCACAGGAGGACAGTAAATGGTTAACAGGTCTGTGAAGCTCCCAGCATGACCAGCTAATTCCTTCAAAGATAACAAGGAAAGTTGGATAAATCAGGGATGGCGGACACCAACTCGGGCACAAATAGCTATAGAAACAGCTTAAGTTTGAAGGTCTTGCAGAAGTCTAATCATCAGTCACCATGCAGTGTGCAATGTAAATAAAAACACAGATAAGAAGCAGTGTGAGAAGAACTGAGGGGAAATCATCATTGTCTAATCTATACACAGGACAGGAGAACACACCGATTATTAAACTTCTGCATTAGCAGTGAGTGTGACATGATCATACCTTCTTCATTCTCAGGTATGTCGGATCCTCTCCACCCCGCCCTGCTCTGGTCACTAGTATCTTCTGATCAAATGTAGCGGGCTGGGCAATCTGATTGGCTAAGGGGGTGGTGATAGGCGGAGCAATTTAGCAGTCACGCCCTCCCACTTAGAAGAGCAGCGCTATTGGCTGCCTGACACACTGGTCTGTCCCTCTCCCTCCAGCATGTGAAAGCCGTGGGAGGGAGAGGGGGGAAAGCTGCATACCGCTCTGCACTTAATTACACCCGCCCGCCGCACTGAGCGCCTTGCTGTCCGGGGCCCCTCTATCCTCTGCCGGGAGCGACAATGATGATAAAGAGGTGAGGCAAGAGTCAGCAGCACCCCTAGGTGGCAGTGCGCCCTAGGCGGCTGCCTAATCCGCCTAGTGGAAGCACCGGCCCTGCGTAGCATCGCCCTACATGTTTCGTCATATGTGACGTCTTCCTTACACTTTTTTAATACTCAGTATAAACCCCACTTTTCTCCATATTCCTGTGGAGCGCCTAGCTTTGCGGCTTTATAATTGTTTCTCCTAAGCAGCCCTTTTGGACTTGTGTTAGGATGGACTCTTATTGAATTGAGGACTTTTATTAAAACTATTTGTGAGAGTCTCGTTATGTTTTAGCGCTGCACATAGAGTGTTTACATACTCCCAGTTTGCATTAGCCCATACCCCCAATTGGCTTTATCCCATACTCCCAATTTACCTACGCCCATAATCCTAATTTGCTTTAGTCTATACTCCCAGTTTGCAATAACCCAAACTGCTAATATGCTTTAGCCCATAGTCCCAATTTGCATTATTCTATACTCCCAATTACCTTTAGTCCATACCCCCAATTTGCATTAGCTCATACCATCAATTTGTATTAGCTCATACCTCCAATTTGTTTAGCCCAATACCTCCAATATTCTTTAGCGCATACTCCTAATTTGCTTTAGCCCATACGCCCAATTTGGATTAGTCCAGGCCCCCAATTTGTTTTAGCTCATACCCCCAATTTGCTTTAGCTCATACCCTCTATATTCTTTAGCCCATGCTCCTAATTTGCATTAGCCCATACCCCCCAATTTGCCTTAGCCTATTCTCCCCATTTTCTTCAGCCCATGCAACCAATTTACTTTAGCCCATATCCCCTTTTTGCTTTAGCCAATACCCTCAATTAGCTTTAGCCCAACGAACAGCAATGAATTAAAGTGTTTGTAAACTCAATTACAAAAAAAAAGTAAAAAAACAAACAGGTTTATAATTTTTTTTTGTATAATGCTTTATTTTATATTTTCAAATTTTCAAAATAACATACATAGAGAAGAACAAGACAAAAACAATAAGTGCCTATGGGGCACAGAAAGAAACAAGGGAATGCATTGGGTTGCAAAAACAAAAGAACCTTTGATACCGGTATCTAGCTTCATATGACTTCATCAAGTTATACCCACAACAGAGGGGCTTGTGTGCGCCTGAACCGTTGTAACAAAACAGAATTGCGTTTTCACATATAGAATACAACACCACGAGCGCTGTATCCATTATAACCCAAAGTAAAACAGTGGGGAGAGAAAAAAAAAAGAGAGGGGATGGGCATATCTAAAAACAATGAACATGACTATCAAGCAGCACAACAGCAGTGGGTGTAAATCCAGTGAAAAAAGGGGGTGGTGCTGCGCTGTTTCTATTAAAGAAATGTGCTGGCTAGTGAATGTAGTGCACAATGGCTAACAAAACCAATATGTATGGATAAATAATCTTGAATGCTTTAAAATGATGAATTACAGTAATGAATAAATACTAGAACCATAAAACAATCAAACAATCGATCAATGATGTAAAGTGCAGAGTGCATAAATTGCATACATAAAAAAATAAAAAAATGTGAACACTGATGTGCAAATTTGCTAATGGTGCAGACAAAATATAAGAAATTAAATAGCCTGCAAATTGCAAGGCGTTGAACTTTGCACAGATGAAAATGCTGATTGCAAGGTGCAATAAAGTGCTAAAGTGCAAACAAGAAGAATGTCCAATAAGCAATGGAACAGAAACAAAAATATTGCTATCCAAAAGTTCACATGTGGCAATAAAAGAAATGCTTTCTTCAAAGTGATGGTTCTTGAATTTCCCGTGTACAAGTGATGCAGTGCTGTAGAGATGTTTAAATCTCTATTTCCGGTGTCACACACAAAGGTAAAGGTGGCCTCTTACCTTGCGGTAATGAGGTAACCGCATATAATTAATTGGGAGCAGTGATCCATCTGTTGTGGTCCTAGCGATAATAAGGTAACCTTATACACAAATGCTGGGCGCAGTCGTTCCTCGGATGTATAATGGACCTATACTGGATCACAGGTATTGCCTTTGTCTCTCACCCAGAACTTCCTGTCTGCACTGACATCACTTCCTGTCTCTGTGGGTGTAAATCCGTAACCTTTATAGAAAGTCTAGGAGTCCATGGCACACAGGTCACACCCTCCAGGAGCTTATGTACTAACCTCCTTTAATCAGCCTGCCCGGGGGTGGCATTAGATGGCGTTTGTGCCATGTTAGACGTATAATGTATCCAAGTGGCCCAAATAGCATAAAATTTATCATACCTGTCCTTGCACTTCGCCATCCACTCCTCTGCTGCCATAATAGAATTAAGCAAGCGCACCCATTTGGATCGCCCTGGAACCTGGGCCGACTTCCAATGTAGGGGAATTAGACGTCGGGCAGCGTTTAGGAATGTGTGGAAGAATCGATTTACGGTAAAGGCTGAGAGGAGTGGATGGCATGTGCAGCAAGAACTCCAATGGGGAGTCCTGTATATTCACATCCAAAATGATTTTTCTCTGGGCCCTGATATCCTGCCAAAAGGGCCGAAGCCTCGGACACTCCCACCAAACTTGTAGGAAGGTGCCTCAAAGCCTGCAGCCCCTACAACAGGCAGCAGAAGCCGGTGGATATATCCTAGCTAGAGTCGTTGGAACCCTATACCAGCGAGTCAGCAGCTTAAAGCTATTTTCTTGCATCTTAGTATCCACCGAGCTCTTGTGGGTGAGTTGATATAGATGACTCAGCTGAGTCTCCGTAAATGTATGCTGCAGGTCACTCTCCCATTCCCGTATGTATATTGGCTTACCCTGGGACTCCGCAGACTACAACATCTCATAGAGCACGGAAATAGAATGAGGAATGGGGTCCGTAGACTTACATAGCCTTTCAAACGGAGTCAGGGAAGAGAGGGGTCGGACAGAGTGAGGCAAACTGCGAATAAAATGATGTAATTGTCTATAGCGCCATTCGTCCATCGGGAAGTGGCCAAATTGGGAGCGGAGCCAGTCCAAAGAGACTAGACCTTGCTCATGTATGAACCTCCCACATCGCATCTCCCCGTCTCTTGCCCACGCGCGGAAGTAGGGGAGGTGTTCCCCTGGGGTGAACCAGGGGAAGCCCCCAAGAGGTGCAAGCGGGGAAACAGGCTGTGACAGCAGTCCCCATGCGTTTAGCATATCCCATAACCTCAGCACATGGACAGAGACCGGCGACACAAAATCTGAAAGGCCCTGGCAATCCCGGAGGAGCCACGGAGCATGAGACAAGTTACATCCGGCCAAGAATTTCTCAAGGGGCACCCAAGCTTTAGTGGTAGTATGATGCTGCCAGTCCAGAATCCTCTGCAGGGTAACCGCCTCATACTACCTTCGTATGGAAGGGACCCCCAGCCCCCCAAACTTCTTAGGACGTTGCAGTGTGCGGAGGGCCAAGCGCGGTGAACGACCCTGCCATATAAATTTTAGGAACAGGCTGTTGAAGGCTGAGAAAAAAGATCTGGGTAGTGCTATAGGTACTATCTGAAGGTAGAAAATAATTTTCGACAGAACATTTATTTTCAGGATACTGACGTGGCCCATCCATGAGAAGGTGGTACGGTCCCATTGCGAAAGATCCGCTTTAATCTTGTTGAGTAGAGGGGCAAAGTTGCACGTATATATAGTTGTGTAAAGTCAGCTGGGAGGTAAATGCCCGAATATTTTAAGGAGGAGTCGCACCACGTGAAGGAGAAGGAGGCCTGTAGTTGGGAGCGCATCACAGGAGGGATAGTAAGGGGAAGGATCTCCGACTTACTATAATTGATTTTAAAATTGGAGAGAGAATGGAATCTCCGGAGTTCTGCCATAATGTTAGGAAGGGAGATCAGCGGGTCTGTGACGTAAAACAGAACGTCATCAGCGTACGCTGACAGTTTGTGTTCCGTCGTCACCACCGTAAGCCCCTTGATATTAGGATTGGACCGTATCATATTGAGCAGTGGTTCCAGGGCGAATATTAGTGGGGACAAAGGGCACCCCTGTCGTGTCCCGTTCCTGTATAGGGAAGGAATTAGAAAGCGTCCCATTTACCTTAACCCGGGCTTCTGGGGAACTGTATAAGGAACCTATCCACCTGAGCATGTTATGGCCTAGGCCCAATCTGGATAGCACTGCCTGAAGATAGGCCCAGTCCACTCGGTCGAAAGCCTTTTCGGCATCCGTGGATAATAGGAGACAGGGTGAACTGGGCCCCCGCAGGCCCGCCCAGTGAATCAATTGTATGGCTCGGTTGGAGTTATCCCTGGCCTCCCTCCTCATTATAAATCCCGTCTGTTCCGGGTGAATTACAGCCGGAAGGACGAGTTTTAATCGATTCGCCAAGACCTTTGCTAAGATCTTAATGTCGACATTCAACAACGAGATCGGCCGATAGCTGCTGGGAGTGGATGGGTCCTTCCTTTCCTTCGGGAGGACAGTAATATGTGCTAGCAGTGCCTTTTACAGAAGGGAAGTGCCGGACGCTAGGGCATTAAAAAATGCGCACATGCGGTCAGCCAGGAGGGGTGAAAATCTGCGGTAGTACGCATTAGTGAACCCATCCAGGCCAGGACTCTTGCCCAGTGGAAGGTCCTTAATAACTGCTTCAATCTCCATTACAGCTATAGGCCTGTCAAGCTGCTCACTAAGTTGTGTCGACAGTTGGGGGGCTACTGCGTCTTCTAAATACTGTGAGATGCTTTTCATTTTCTGTGAGGGCGTATGACCCGTGAGTGTGGCAGGGAGCTGGTAAAGTTGGGCATAGTTTTTCCGAAAGGCATCTGCAATTTGGGAGGACAATACCGTCTGGGAGCCTGAGGTAGTTTGCAGCTTATGAACGTGTCCCGACGTACATTGTCATTTAAGGGCCCTGGCCAGTAGTCTCCCACATTTGTTTCCAAACTCATAAAATTTATGGTAAACATATCTCAGTCTATCCCATGTACGCGTTTCCAACAAAGTGGAAAGCTTTTCTCGAAGGAACGCAAGCTCCGCATCTAGAGATGGTGTCATTTGGCGTTTATGTTTAACCACTTAACGACCGCTCACTGTATATATACGTCGGCAGAATGGCACCGACAGGCACAATCACGTAGAGCATACGTGATTGCCTTTGTATAGTTGGGGGGTCCAATCGGACCCCCCTCCTATACAGTGAGCGGTGGCTAAGTGTCCGGGAGCGTTCCGGGATGAGGGGGCAGCCATTCGTTTCCGGCCACCCCCTCGCGATCGCTCCCGGCGAATGGAAATGCCCCCTCTGTCTGTGTCAGACAGAGGAAGCAGGAGGAAGTGATGTTATCTCTGGTGCGGCGCTCACATATACCGAGCGCCGTACAAGAGAAGACATCAGGTCAGTGCACACAACACTACACTGACACCAGGACACATAGGGACATAAATCGCCCCCCCAGGCCCCCCCAGACACCCCAGATCACCCCCCAGATCACCCCCCCAGCCCCCAGTCACAGTGTCACTGATTGCAGTGACCATTTATTTAGTGATCACTGCAATCAGTGACATTTGTGACTGTAAAAGTGTCACCAAAGTTTAGTCTTAGGTCCAGTGTAGCCCCCTAACCCCCCTAATAAAGGTTTAACCCCCTGATCAACCCCCAGATAACCCTTTCACCCCCTATCACCACTGTCGCTAAGCGATCATTTTTCTGATCGCTGTCTTAGCATCAGTGATGCCGATCGGCAGCCAGTAATTTTTTTTAGGTTCGCCGCATGTTTTTATAGCGTCAGGTATGCCAATATATTATCTAATAAAGGTTTAACCCCCTTGATCGCCCCCCAGGTAACCCTTTCACCACCTATCACCACTGTCACTAAGCGATCGTTTTTCTAAACGCTGTCTTAGTGTCGGTGATGCAGATCGGTAGCCGGTAATTTTTTTTAGGTTCGCCGCAGGTTTTTATAGCGTCAGGTACCCCAATATATTATCTAATAAAGGTTTAACCCCCTTGATCGCCCCCCAGGTAACCCTTTCACCCCCTATCACCACTGTCGCTAAGCGATCGTTTTTCTAAACGCTGTCTTAGTGTCGGTGATGCAGATCGGTAGCCAGTAATTTTTTTTAGGTTCGCTGCATGTTTTTATAGCGTCAGGTACCCCAATATATTATCTAATAAAGGTTTAACCCCCTTGATCGCCCCCCAGGTAACCCTTTCACCCCCATCACCACTGTCGCTAAGCGATTGTTTTTCTAAACGCTGTCTTAGTGTCGGTGATGCAGATTGGTAGCTGGTAATTTTTTTTAGGTTCGCCGCAGGTTTTTATAGCATCAGGTACCCCAATATATTATCTAATAAAGGTTTAACCCCCTTGATCGCCCCCCAGGTAACCCTTTCACCCCTATCACCACTGTCGCTAAGCGATCGTTTTTCTAAACGCTGTCTTAGTGTCGGTGATGCAGATCGGTAGCCAGTAATTTTTTTTAGGTTCGCCGCATGTTTTTATAGCGTCAGGTACCCCAATATATTATCTAATAAAGGTTTAACCCCCTTGATCGCCCCCCAGGTAACCCTTTCACCCCCATCACCACTGTCGCTAAGCGATCGTTTTTCTAAACGCTGTCTTAGTGTCGGTGATGCAGATCGGTAGCTGGTAATTTTTTTTAGGTTCGCCGCAGGTTTTTATAGTGTCAGGGCACCCGCCGTATATAACCCAATAAAGGTTTAACCCCCTGATCGCCCGGCAGGTGATATCAATTAGGTTTTAGTGTCAGAGAGGGTCTGCGTCACACCCCAGGCAGCGTCAGGTTAGTGCCAGTAACGCTAACACCCACGCGTGAAGCATACACCCCCCTTAGTGGTATAGTATCTGAACAGATCAATATCTGATCTGATCAGATCTATACTAGCGTCCACAGCAGTTTAGGGTTCCCAAAAACGCAGTGTTAGCGGGATCAGCCCAGATACCTGCTGGCACCTGCGTTTTGCCCCTCCGTCCAGCCCAGGCCACCCAAGTGCAGTATCGATCGATCACTGTCACTTACAAAACAAAAACACACATAACTGCAGCGTTCGCAGAGACAGGCCTGATCCCTGCGACTCCAGTGCTGTAGGAGGTGATTTCACCACCACAGTTAAAAAAAAAAGCAAATATGCCGAAGCATTGGGACAGCAGGGGCGGAGGAGCGATTTTGCTCCTAATGCCGCGTACATACGGTCGAAATTCCGACGGAGGCTTGCCCGTGGAAAAGTCCGACCATGTGTGTGCGGCATAACTTTTTTGCGGGAGGATGCCCCCATGCTTCGGCATATATAAATGGTGCGTGTATGCCCATCATTGGAAGTGGGTGGATGAAGGGCAGTATTCTAATGGTGGGCATACCCACCGATCAATCTCTTTTTTCGTTCAGCCAACTGGCTGCATGAAAAAAAAAGATTACAATACATGTCCAACAAGGACCAGCAACGTACTGGTATGTTGCTGGACTTTGAATGTTTATACCAGAATGATGCCTGTGGGTTTAGGTATCATCTTGGTATCATTCTTTTCAGCCCGCGGCCGGCTTTCATGTAAAAGCAATCCTAGCGGCTAATTATCTGGACTGCTTTTACAAGCAGTGGGAGGGAATGCCCCCCCGGATATAAAAAGCGCCATTGGGAAATTGGGAAAGCATTTTATCACACCGATCTTGGTGTGGTCAGATGCTTTGAGGGCAGAGGAAAAATCTAAGGTCTAGAAGACCCCAGTTTTTTCAAAAAAAGAGTACCTGTCACTACTTATTGCTATCATAGGGGATATTTACATTCCCTGAGATAACAATAAAAATGATAAAAAAAAAAAAATACTTGGAAGGAACAATTTAAAAATAAAATAAAAAAGCAAAATTAATAATAAAAAAAAAAAGCACCCCTGTCCTGCCCTGCTCTTGCCCAATGGCGAACGCAAGCGTCGGTCTGGCGTCATATGTAAACAGCAATTGCACCATGCATGTGAGGTATCACCGCGAAGGTCAGATCGAGGGCAGTCATTTTAGCAGTAGACCTCGTCTGTAAATCTACTGGGGTAACCTGTAAAGGCTTTTAAAGGCTTTTAAAAATGTATGTAGTTTGTCGCCAATGCGCGTTTGTGCGAAATTTTAAAGCATGTCGTGTTTGGTATCTATGTACTCGGCCTAAGATCATCTTTTTTATTTCATCAAACATTTGGGTAATATAGTGTGTTTTAGTGCATTAAAATTTAAAAAAGTGTATTTTTTAACCCAAAAAATGCGTTTGAAAAATCGCTGCGCAAATACTGTGTAGAAAAAAAAATGCAACACCCACCATTTTAATCTGTAGGGCCTTTGCTTTAAAAATATATATAATGTTTGGGGGTTCAACATAATTTTCTTGCAAAAAAAAAAATGTAAACAAAAAGTGTCAAAAAGGGCTTTGTCTTCAAGTGGTTAGAAGAGTGGATGTAAGCTTCCTAATGTTGTGTATAAAATGCCAGAACAGTTCAAAACCCCCCCAAATGACCCCATTTTGGAAAATAGACACCCCAAGCTATATACTGAGAGGCATGTCGAGTCCATGGAATATTTTATATGTTGACACAAGTTGCGGAAAAACAACAATTTTTTATTTTTTTTTGCACAAAGTTGTCACTAAATGATATATTGCTCAAACATGCCATGGGCATATGTGGAATTACACCCCAAAATACATTCTGTTGCTTCTCCTGAGTACGGGGATACCACATGTGTGAGACTTTTTGGGAGCCTAGCCACGTACGGGACCCCAAAAACCAAGCACCGCCTTCAGGCTTTCTAAGGGTGTAAATTTTTGATTTCACTTCTCACTGCCTATCACAGTTTCGGAGGAATGCCCAGATGGCACAAAACCCCCCCAAATGACCCCATTTTGGAAAGTAGACACCCCAAGCTATTTGCTGAGAGGTATTGTGAGTATTTTGCAGATCTCGCTTTTTGTCACAAAGTTTTGAAAATTGAAAAAAAAAATATATATATATATATTTTCTTTCTTCATTTTCAAAAACAAATGAGAGCTGTAAAATACTCGCCATGCCTCTCAGCAAATAGCTTGGGGTGTCTATATTCCAAAATGGGGTCATTTGGGGGGGTTTTGTGCTATTTTGGCATTTTATGGCCTTCGAAACTGTGATAGGTAGTGAGGAGTGAAATCAAAAATTTGTGCCTAGAAATCCTGAAGGCGGTGCTTGGTTTTCGGGGTCCCGTACGCGGCTAGGCTCCTAAAAAGTCCCACACATGTGGTATCCCCGTACTCAGGAGAAGCAGAAAAATGTATTTTGGGGTGCAATTCCACATATAACCATGGCATGTGTGAGCAATATATCATTTAGTGACAACTTTTTGTATTTTTTTTTTTTTTTTGTCATTATTCAATCACTTGGGACAAAAAAAAATATATTCAATGGGCTCAACAGGCCTCTCAGCAATTTCCTTGGGGTGTCTACTTTCTAAAATGGGGTCATTTGGGGGGGTTTTGTGCTATTTTGGCATTTTATGGCCTTCGAAACTGTGATAGGTAGTGAGGAGTGAAATCAAAAATTTGCGCCCTTAGAAATCCTGAAGGCGGTGCTTGGTTTCCGGGGTCCCGTACGCGGCTAGGCTCCCAAAAAGTCCCACACATGTGGTATCCCCGTACTCAGGAGAAGCAGCAAAATGTATTTTGGGGTGAAATTCCACATATAACCATGGCATGTGTGAGCAATATATCATTTAGTGACAACTTTTTGTAATTTTTTTTTTAGTCATTATTCAATCACTTAAGACAAAACAAATAAAAATTCAATGGGCTCAACATGCCTCTCAGCAATTTCCTTGGGGTGTCTACTTTCCAAAATGGGGTCATTTGGGGGGGTTTTGTACTGCCCTGTCATTTTAGCACCTCAAGAAATGAGATAGGCAGTCATAAATTTAAAGCTGTGTAAATTTCAGAAAATGTACCCTAGTTTGTAAACTCTATAACTTTTGCACAAACCAATAAATATACGCTTATTGACATTTTTTTTACTAAAAACATGTGGCTGAATACATTTTGGCCTAAATGTATGACTACAATTGAGTTTAATCGATTTTTCTTATAACAAAAAGTAAAAAATATCATTTTTTTTCAAAATTTTCGGTCTTTTTCCGTTTATATCGCAAAAAATAAAAATCGCAGAGGCAATCAAATACCATTAAAATAAAGCTCTATTTGTGGGAAGAAAAGGACACAAATTTCGTTTGAGATCTATCCGTGTATACACGTTATGCCTGGCGGAATAGTAACTAAAGTCTTTTACGGTAATGGTGAAGCACTCTCCAGCAGTCGACTAGATGATTAGCATGTAGGGTCTTACGAAATCGTTTAAGAAAGGCGAACGAGTGTGTAGACCGACCAGAGGAGTTTTCCAACTGCGGGTCAGGGCAGACATTAAAGTCTCCCCCCCCCACCACCAGCCGCCCCTCACGAAACGTGGAAAGGGTATCTAACAACTTGTCCAAAAACTCCAATTGCCTGGAGTTAGGAACATAAAGCGTCAAGAGGGTAAGCTTGCGATCGAGTGCCTCAAGAAGACAAATCTGCCTTCTGGATCCACATAGTGGTCCAGGGGAATGAAAGGGCAATGTTTGTGTATCGCAACCGCCACTCCACCAGATTTAGGTCTGGGTGAGTTGCTGAGATACCATTGGTTGTACAGGTGTGTGGGGAGGTGGGGAACTGAGTCAGTCCTAAAATGAGTTTCCTGCAAGTAAAATGTGTGCACCCAAGTCTCTTTGTCTCAAGCCACAACTTACTGCATTTGGATGGGGAGCCAAGGCCACAAACATTGTACGATACGATCTTCAGATCAGCCATGGATGGTCACTGGTAGCACAGCCCCACGGGCAGCGGAGGGTGAGGAGGGACCTGTGGCAAACTGACCCAATAAACCTGAGGTGCTGAAGAAAAAAAACCATATAAATATAACCCAAATAGTAGAAAAAGAGGGGAGAACCAGAAAAACACACATGAAAAGTACAAAACATTGAAGGAACAGAATGTCCAGTGGGCAAGTAGACAACACTAACACCGATGGTGCAGGGGCCACTTCTCAGCCAGCCAGCCCAAAAGGGTTCAGGTGACCCACGCACCGTGGACATCCTCGGCCGAGGAGTTTAACTCCCAGGAGTTCACCTATGGGGGGTGAGTGGGGAGACATCAGGCAGGAGCCCTACTAAGGGTCCCGCTCCAGTTCGTGAGCACTTCCATGAACCGGATATGCATGCAGATTATCTGCAGCAGCAAAAACAGTCCTGAAAACAGAAGAAAAAATTTGTAGAAAACGGAGGAGAGGGTAAAGTCATCTGGAACTGGAACAAACAGTCAGCGTGCAGCTGAGGGAGAGGAAGGCCCCTCCTCGGCGATGGCAGCGGGATCTGCCCGTGGTTTGTTTCGGCGTCTGCAGCTGGCCTGTCGCCAGGGTTCAGGACGAGCCGGTGCTGGAACAACCGGGGAGGTGCGCCAATCAGGTATGTCCACTGCCGGTAGGCCGGGGCGGGAAAAAAAGTGGGGTAGGTCTGACTTGTTCTGTAAAGTGACTTGCTGACCTCCCTTAGTGACTGAGAGGCTGAAGGGTGAGCGTCTTGCAGAACTTCCAATAGTGGCTTAAGGGCCCTGCGTTGCATCAGCGTGCGTCTGGATAGGTCTGGGAATAGGGACAGCTTAGCTCCATCAAAGTCCACGTAGCGGACCACCCGGACATGGTACATGATGCGTTCCTTCAAGGTATACTCGTGCAGCTTACAAATAATGTCCGGGGGTTTATCTGGATCATCAGAGGGGGGTCTGAGGGCCCAATGGGCTCGATCTATCTCTATGCGGTCAGGTGCCTCTTTACCCAGGATCTGTGTGAATATCCCCTGAAGGGTAGGGATGATATCCCTGGATCCCGTAGCTTCTGGTACGCGCACGTACGCTCCTGTTTTCAGCATCATCAAGTTGGTCCAGCAGAGAGTCAATACGTTGATCTTGCATCATACAGCGTGTCTGTAGGGCCTGTAGGGTAGGATGAATGTCCTCTACTGTTGCCTCTAATGTCTCCACTCTGCCCCCAATGTGAGCTGTGTTGGCCTGCAGTTCCTCTATGTCCTTCCTAAAGGTCTTCTCCATCCTGGCCATAAAGCCCTCCAGATCAGCCCAGGTGGGGAGGGCTAAGATATGGGACCTCAGGTCTCCATCTTCTAGGGCCATATGCGATCCCATATGCCCAGTATGCGTGCGGGCGGGATCTGGATGCTGAAGGAGAGAGGCACAGTGGATTTTGTCTGGGAGCCCTGGAGCGACCTGTGGGAGGCACTGCTGTTGCTCCCCCGGGCGTCATGCCTGCCTGGGCTGCTGAAGGGGTTTCCCAGGGAGCCTGGTGAGGAGGGCAGAGGAGGTGAAGCAGGCGGATGGCGCGGGAGAGGATCAGGGGATGCCGCATGTGCGGCCTGCAGACACTCACCCAGCGCCATCTTGGATCTGGCACCATGCTGTCGGCCTCCACCGGTGAAATAGGCTTCCAGGGAGCTAGAGCGAAGCCTGGGTGTCCTCTGGGGCTGCAGGGATAGCTTTCTTCGTGAGGGCATCTCGTCTGGTAGGAGATTTGAGTCTCAGTGCTGCTGCAGAGGCTGCTGTGTGGAGCGGGACAGACGGAGCTCAGCTCACACACGTCTGCTCCCTTCCATGCCGCGGCCACGCCACTAGGTTTATAATTACCTGCTCTGTGCAATGGAATTGCAAAGAGAGGCCCCTAATCCTCCTCTCCTCCGGTCACTTCGCCAGCACACCTGGCTTCTCCTCTTTTCTGTGTGCCACCATAGAAAGCTGCTTCATAGTGTGGCAACCATACAGGCTCGATCCCTGAGTCATGCTGCTTGTGTCCATAGAAACAGAGAGCACACCTCGGCCCTGCCTGCTGCTCCCTTGTCTCTGGATTTGATTGACAGCAGCATGAGCGTGTGGTACCCACTACCTCAGCAAAGCCAGTGAGATCAGGAAGTGGGCGGAGAGAGCTGCTGCAGATGGGCACTTTGCTGGATCGAGTGAGGACTCAGGTAAGTATTGGGGTGGTGAGGGGGCAATACTTTTAACTAACATTTTTCACCTTCTGCAAGGAATGCATTAAGGTATAAAATGTTAAAGGAGAAGTACAGCCAAAGCTCTTGGATCACAGGAGTGCAGTTTGTTCTGCACTTCTGTGATCTGTTGTCAGCTGACAGCAGTCTGAAGCCTGCTGTCAGCCGACGTCACAGAGCTGGTCCAGGCTGGGGAGAATCGCGACCATATGGTCGGGATCCACCCAGGAGCCTGGACTGACAGCTGGCTCAGCCATTCAGCGAGCTGCTAAGCCAGCAGCTCCCACCCCCTCCACAGCCTTGTGCTCCATTGAGCACTGGAGGAGCAGAGGAGAGAGCCAGTGACTGACAGTCACCAGCTGTCTGCTCATGAAGCACTGAGAACTGAGCGATCAGCGGTGTTTGATCAATCATTTCTTAGTCTTAGAGCCAACGGGGACAGATTCATCATTGGACCAGTGTTGCATCCACCGAGGTGAGTATAACTTCCAAAAAACAAAAACAAACCCGTACTTCTCTTTTAAGGCTTTAGAACCACTTTAAGCATTTCATTGAAGGTAGGTATTGTATATTCAGAGCTGTAAGAGAGTTACAGTTTTTTTACTTTCAGATATCCTTTGGCCAATGTTTGTCATAGAGAAAATGATCTAGGTGTATGCCAAAAATAGCTGAAGAAACGTTTGCATTATTATTTTTTATTATCTGATGCAGCTGATGACTCAATATTTATGGTTTGCTGTCACAGTATAATTTAAGAATTAATTATGTGGCATTATGGAGTAATTTCATCATTTTTTTTTCTAGTCCTCTAATACAACCACAAAATGAACAGGGCAATCTGTATTCCAGGCAAGGTTCTATTGAGTTAATTATAGTGAGATTGATCATGCACATTTGCCTCTGTGTAACCTATATAATTTACTGCGAGCAATGTGTTAAATTACAACTGCAGCTCTTGATTTCTATGTTTCATGGTTGTATTGGGCTGTTGTTGAGAGGAAAGAGAGAGAAAGGGATAGAATATAACACATTATAAGTTTACTCCTTGTACTAAATATATTTTAAGTACACCTGTAAGAAAATCTTGATAATACCTTTATCTGGTAATACTTTTACACGTTTAATTATAGTAATTTAGTGCCGTAACTAGAGAAAATTTTGAATATATAAGTACTCACAGGTGTTTTGTTTGGTGCTAAACATATGGTTAATTGCTTGTAAGTAGCACAATTATAGAGCATCGGAAAAGTATTCTATGTACAAATCTATTAAGTTCTGTTACAGTATACTTCTCGAAAACTTTGTCTCGGTATTTGTGAAGAAAAGCTTTGTTTTGTTGAGACGCTGAACTCCAGTCAGCTTGTACAAATGTCCTTTTGGTAGCTCCCCACTTCTGTAGTAAGATTCTAATAAGCGTATTAGGTCCAGGAGATATAAAAGAGAAAAATACTGTAGTCCTGAATGCTTCCTCCATGCCAGATGACCTACCCACAAAGCCTCCTCCTTCCTTATGTCGTGTGGTCACCCCTTCACCAGCGGTCATGCACTGTATATAAGGATGGTGAAGGCCAACCCCCATTGCAGGAGCAGAGGAGCATGGAAGAGAGCACAGAATAAGCTAAATGTTATTCATTTTTGGCAAATTACTAGAGCCGAACTATAAAAGCTACCAAATATCAATTTTAAAAAGATTGATTTTTTTTTAATAGGAAGGCAAGTATGAAATATTATATGCTTTATTTTTTTCTATTTTTTAGAAGCAAGGTTGATTCCTAATCATGGACATATTTTTCCAAGAACTCATCTGCTTATAGCTTGTTGAGAAAATAATATTGTTTACAGAGGTCAGTAGCTCAAGTGGCAATTTACATTTGGAAAAATATATATTTTCACAGCATCTACTCAATGCAAGCTTTCAATCAGACAAATGATGCCCAGATTTTTACCCAATTGATCGCCGCGCAGCAAGGTACACAGTCTAGGGATGTTTTTATTTTTGGAGAACTTGGATAGGGATGAGGGAATTGAGCGGGATACGCCAAAAAAACAGGAACTATATGCAAATTGAGGACAGTGAATTCCTTTTCTGAAAAAAATCTAGTAGGAGTCCTCGCTTGTATCAAACAGTAGATTTAGCTTTGAGGTAGAAACAGTTAAATGCAAACTCCTTTCTTTAGAGACACATGAGTAGAGTCCCTTTACAAAGAACTAGGTGGACCTAGCTCTTCAAAACACCAGCTGGTGTCCCCTTTAACAAACCCCTAGATCACTCTCTAGCACCAGAGGGGTGGCAGCAGCCCAAAAGTCTCTAAGATTTATCAGAACTGTCTGTTCTCACAGTTGGTTGTCTCCTTCCAAGTGACACCTTTCTCCAGTAATATCGGAACAGATCTTCAGCAGACAGCCCATCAGTCAGCTCTCTAGGGTCCCAGCACCCAGGCCCCCAGGTCGCCCACCTGAGGCCTCACAGACAGCAAGCATGCGGTAGCATTGCTCCTTAGACCCGGTTCACACAGGGGCGACTCCGGACACGACTTCTGGTCGCCCCGAGTTGCCCCAAGTCGTGCTATTTTTAAAACTAATTGAAGTGAATGGAGATGTTTTATGGCACACGACTGCAGTCGCTCCGACTTCAAAAAAGGTTCCTGTACTACTTCAATCAGACTTCTAGGCGACCTGTTGGCAACTTGTACCATTGATTTCAATGGAAGTCGCTTAGAAGTCTGATCAGTGTTAATTTTGAAGGCAACTTTACAGGAAGATAACATACATTTCTCAGGCAAACCCCTCCCTCCCACAGAGCTGATTCTTGTTTTATTGGCCACTGGAATGTCTCCTGTCCTGGAGGCAACTTCAGTCGTGTTGTAAATCACCACTTAGTCGCTCTGTGATTCATGCTCAAGTCGTGTCTGAGTCCTGTTGAAGTCTGAAGTCATGTTGAAGTCGTGTTGCCCCTGTGTGAACCGGCTCTTAGAGTGGCTGTGTAGCAACTTGCTGCAAATAGTGTCTGTTCATACTATACCATATATACATAACAAATACAAACAAAGGAACAAAATAAAATGTATAGCTATACAAATGACAGCTTCTAAAAGGATTAATCTGGAGGCTTAGGCAAATTCTAATTAGTGACTACAGGCTGAGCTAGGCTGCCTCCTCTGTCAGGCTGGGAATCACAAAGTTGTGAACAGAAAAGAAAAGAGAGAGGGGCACCAAGCCGACCATAGTGTAGCAAGCGAGTTTAATGTAGAGATCAAAAAGAAAAGTTAAAAGTTGCACTCACAAACAAAAGTAAATAAAAATGTGAGCACATCATCTGGTGTGTCTTCTGTGTCCCACAGCGGCGGTTCTTCCCTTGTCTACAGCACCTGTCTGCAGCAGCTCTGGTATAGGGAGCTGCACTCTGGCCTTTCATCTCCACAGATGTCCAGACTGCACACTGATTTAAGATACACACTTTTTTCTACTTTGGTTTGTGAGTTCAACTTTTATCTTTTTTTTTTATCTCTACAATAAACTTGCTTACTACACTATGGTCTGCTTGGCGCCCCTCTCTCTTTTTCTGTTAAAATAGTTTATGTTGATTGAGAGAGTGTAATTCCGCTTTAAACTACCAGTATGTTTTTGGATTGTGGACAGAAACCTGAGCACCTGGAGGAAACCCAAGCAAACAGAGAGAACATACAAACCCCATTAAAAGCTTAATATAATCTATTAGATTGATGTTTGAGAGGCACTTGGCAGCAATGTGAACCACCCACAAAACCCCCTGTTTGCCCTTTGAACTCATCCTTTTGCGGCAGTCAAAATACATGCATGAACTGATTTAAACATCTAAATCATAGACTGAAAGCATCTCTTTTTCCAGTTTCAAGGCCTCTTTCCATCACTGACCTTAATTATTTACATGTAAAAGTATATTTGTCTCTAACATCTGTAGTGCCCTGCTCCTGATGACCAGGCGCAATGTTAAATTTAGTGGGTGTCTGAGCTGGTAGTTGGTTCAGACTCTGTAAATAATTAAGGCTAAATCAGCCTCTGTTCTGGCTATGGCTGTGTTGGGAGACTTCCCACTGTTTGCCTGTAGGTGGCATTACCATCCCAGGCCAATGTGGAAGACTAAAAGGCCAAAGTGCATTGGGTGCCTTTCCCCGGGAACAGTTCAGTGGGAGTGGTCTAGCCGCTGAGCATGCTGGAGAAGGGTACTTAAGGGGCAGACGCCATTATTCTGGGCTCGTCTTCGCCTCGTGGCCCTCCTGGCTCGAGGCATGTGTTACTGAAAATTCAGCCTCGGAGCCACGTTGGTCCGAAGCTGTAACTATGCCAGGTAGGCCCTGTTGGCTTAACTGGGGCCTACGCTTGAAGGTGATCCTGTGCTGTCTGTCCTGAGGGAGGAAGCCACTCAATGGAAGAAAACCAGGGGAGGACCTGTCCAGGAGAGGACCGAGCGGAAGGCCGTTATCTTGCGGAAGGCCTGGGGACCTTATTGAGGGATACACCGTAACTAAAGTAACCTTACAATCTGCCGGGTTGGCTTAAAGGCTCTTAGATTGTAAGGCTGGATATCCGGGTACTAAAATCCTGTGGCAGAGGATAGTTGAATGGTTCAACATAACCATCAAAAAGGTCTGTGGCAGAGACTGTTATCTCTTACCTGTTCGTGCATCATTCCGGCTGCTAGGCCAAGTGAGAGGGGCCTATCCGGGTGAGCAGTACCCACTCGAAGGAGAGTGGTGAGTGAGACTTTGTATATAAGGAGTTTTCCCCAGTGATCTGCTGTGTGTGCCTGAACCTTCCCCTAACCCTCCATCCCTCTTCCTATGCAAGTGTGTTTGGAAAATAAAGCCTTAAGAAAAGGATTCATAACTTGTGTGGACATTGAAGTTACTGTAGACTCTCAACCCCTAGACAACCAATATTGAGGTAACGTGCAAGGCCCAAAATCTAAACCAGCAGCTCCTACGGGGGTGTGCTACACATCTTACAGAAGTTTGCCATGAGTATGATGAGGCTGCTCTGTCTGTGTTATTGCCCTCTTTCACCTAAATGTCAAACGTTCTATGGTTATGGCTATAAAGGGTCTTGGTTCTTACCAGCCAGTACTGGTGCATTAATCTAAGTTAGGCCCCATTCACACCTGAGCGTTTTATAGCTTGAAGCTCCAAAACACTGGAGGAGAAAGTCAGTTATTCTCTATGGAGATGGTTCACCACTCCAAGTCGCCTGAGTTCAAATGCCTGAAGCTCAAAAAAGTTTTGAAGCTACCTTAGTATCTTGATTTGGGCAGATTGGTGCATTTTCAAAGTGTTTTTTTTTCCCCATAGAAATGCATTGAAACACTCAATTTGTGCATTTTTAAAAAGACCATTGTCTTGAGTAAGATAGATAAACAGGGTAAAAAAGGCAATACTGCCAAAAATCTAGTATAAATTTCAAATGTTACCAATTTCCTTACCGCAGACATACTTTAAAACATTTAAGGTAATAATATCAAGGTTTATATGGCAGAATAAGAAACCAAGAATATTCGGTACTGTGTAAAGATGAAGCACAAGGGGGACTAGCTGTACCAGATTTTAAAAGGTATTATAATGCAGTAATATTAGCACGAATGGTGGAATGGACAAAGATAAAAAGTGATAAAAGATGGGTGAAAATAGAAAATACACTGAATTGGGTTTTAGTATATGGGTTCCACAACACAGAATACACAGGGACTGACGAAGAATATATTGAGGGTTTGGGACCAAATTTATAGATTAGCAAAATGGGAATACAATTCACTGTTAATTACACTTACAGGGACAAATTATTTTAGATCCGGTAACGGGGCACAATTTGGGGATTGGATAAACCGCTTAACGTATATATACTACGGCAGGGTGGCCCTTAAGCGCAATATCATGTACCTGTACGTGATTCCTGTGATTGACTCTGGGGCGCGCGCACGCCCCAGGAGCCCCGCTACCACTGTGATTGGACACAGTGGGAGCCAATCAGCGGGTCCGGTGGCCGCAATGGTCGCCGGCCAACCACGATCGTTCACAGGAGAGGCAGAATGGTGGTCAGCTTATGAAAACAAGGCAGACCGCTGTTCTGGCAGAGAGGAAAATGGAGATCTTGTACTTTTGTTAGATCTGTGTTTCTGCTTAACAGAAGCAGCTTGTTTTCCCCCAGTCACAGTATTTCCCCCCCCCCCCCACAGTTAGAAAGCACTCATAGGGAACACATTTAACTTTTTGATCGCCCCTGATGTTAACCCGTTCCCTGCCAGTGCCATTAGTACAGTGACAGTGCATTTTTGACAGGCTGATGGGCCTGTAATGGATTTGGGGGAGGGGGTGGATTTTTTTTTGGGTGTGGGGTCCCTCCCCCTTAAAATCCATACCAGACCCAAAGGACCCCCACGTTGTTTTATTTTTTTAAATGGTGGCTCTTATGTTTACATTCTGCTGTCAGCTGTCTGGTTTATCAGTCCAGGCATTTTCAATGAGAAATCATATTTTAGAATTTGAAATCAGAGAAAACCTGACAGTAGGTACGGTATATCTTATTGCCCCTTTTAATGACTCCTGCTTATGTGCTGTGTACCATTTGTGTGTAGGAAGGTATCATTAGGTAGTCCTTGTCTTTTCACCCTCCTTAATAAAAAACTAAATTCAACCACTTTGTTAGGGGATTACTGGGGTGTTTAGATGTGGAATATCCAGATGTTGCCAATTTTTGGGAAATTCACATATTTTAAAAATCTTTAGTTGCACAAAAAAACATGTATGCTAAAACAATTAGAAAATTGCAATACCCAGGATTTAATTTAAGTATTGCCATCTATTAAATGTCACATATGGTATGTGGGTAGAACCATGGTTGCAACCATTTTAGACATAAGCTGAATGTTAAAATATACCACAAAAATGCAAATGTAGCAAATGATTTTTGTCTAAGTACATGATCTGAACATAGAGTTTCTGAAAGTCCAGATCATAGAACGAGTATACAACCCTGATTAGGGGAGGTGATCAGTTCTCAATTTTTAGCAGAAAAGAAGAGTTTTAGATCTTTGCTTTGAACTCCTGTATCCCCCATGGTTTGAATTTTGAATGAGATGTTTCCCACTATTATAAGTAAAGGATTAAAGGATACTATGCTTATGATTTAGCTAGTCCCATAATTACTATGTATAGCAAACTTGCAAGGTCTCAAATCTCTCAAGACTGCATTCTGCAGCATTACCAGTGGGTTCTCTCCACGGAAGGTCAGAAAGGGCCACTGACTCTTTCTTATATGTTAGTCTGGTTGAAAACAGACACAAGTTCATCCAGTTCAACCAACAGAATGGGAAAAAAAAAACACAAATTGAAAACCTCCATATACACTATCCTATACCCACAGTTGATCCAGTGGAAGGCAAAAAACAAACAAACAGCAAAGCATGATCCAATTTGCTCCAGCAGGGGAAAAATTCCTTCCTGATCCCCCAAGAGGCAATCGGATATTCCCTGGATCAACTTTACCTATAAGTGTTAGTATCCAGTTATATTATGTAATATTTAGGAAAGAATCCAGGCCTTTTTTTAATGCAATCTACTGAGATGGCCAGAACCAGCTCTTCAGGTAGTCTATTCCACATTTTCACAGCTCTAGAGCCCTGTACACACGGGCGAGAATCCCGTCAGGAAAAAAACGTTGTTTTTCCTGACGGGATTCCTGGCAAGCTTTTCTTGCCAAGCCCTGTGTACACACGCACATTCAAAAGAACCGCTGTTCTTTTGAATGGCAAGAACGCTATGACGTCATCGACTACGACGAGCATGCGCTCTTTACATTCGATGCCGTCATCTTGCTTCACCCTACACTACCCTTGTAAGCTACCGCGCATGCGTCGAAGTCTCATCGAGCATGCGCAGGCTTACCTGGAGACAGGTAAGCATACAAGCCTCGTAAACACGCATGGTTTTCTCGTCGGGAAACAGATTCTCTATTTTTCTCGTTGAGATTCCCGGCAGTTTTCCAGACGAGAAACCATACACACGGCCGGTTTTCTCTGCAAAAAGCTCTCCCAGCAGTTTTCTTGCCGAGAAAACCGGCCGTGTGTACGAGGCTTTACTGTGAAGAAACCTTTCCATATTTGGAGATTAAATCTCTTTTCCTCCAGACGAAAAGTGTGCCCCCTTGTCCTCTGTGATGACCTTAAAGTGAATAACTTAACACCCAGTTCACTATATGGACCACTTATGTATTTATGCATATTGATCTGGAGCAGGAACAGATGCACTTTCACCGAAACAAAACTCCGGAACAACTGGAACAACTGAAACGGCAGCTTGCAATGTGCAACATGTGGTCCAGCCTGAATAGCAGCACACATGGGGGGTTATTTTCGAAAGGCAAATGCAATTTGCACTACAAGTGCAAAGTGCACTTGAAATTGCACCGAAAGTGCACTTAGAAGTGCAGTCGCTGTAAATCTGAGGGGTAGATCTGAAATGAGGGGACGCTCTGCTGTATTTTTTATCCAATCATGTGCAAGCTAACATGCTGTTTTTTATTCTCCTTGCATGTCCCCCTTCGGATCTACATCGCTGCACTTTCAAGTGCACTTTCAGTGCAATTTTAAGTGCACTTTGCACTTGTAGTTTGCACTTGTAGTGCAAAGTGGATTTGCCTTTCGTAAATAACCCTCATGGTCTCTGCAGCTCTCTTCAGCAGTGATGTAGCAACTCATAGCCCAGATTGCAGCACAGGCATAGTCTTTTGGCCTGAGCTCTGTTGAGCAGTGGGTGGGGATTGTCTCCCTTACCCAACTGGTGGCTTATAGCACTTCTGGCCCTGCCAACAGGAAGTCCTCCTTGCCCTGTTGCTAGAAACAGGTTCAGCACTTGGCAGCAGCAGCAAAACAAAGTTCCATGACCTGCTTCTTCTGCCTTTACATCACAGCAGGGCAAAAGAAAAAAGACAGGACAATCTGTGTGCAGTAAGGGAAGCAATCTGTTGGGCAGCTTAAAAAAAAAAAAAGCCAGTAGCCTGTGGTACATATGGAGCCTGTGCTACACATAGATAAGGTCTGTAGGTCCCTGTTTTTTGGGACAATTTGAATCACTTTGTATTAACAGACAGAACAACCAGCTAAGTTCTCATTCACATAAATGTTGTTTATACCTTTGCAGGCAAATTTGAAAACCCCCTAATTATATGTTCATGTATTTCATTCACACAACGTACCTAAAAATAATAATAATAAAAAAAAAAAAATCCTACCTTTTATAGTAGGGATTAGGGGTGTTGAATATAATCGTTGCATCGGGATTCGACCGTCCACGATGCGGCATCGATGCTGTACCTTTAAATAATCGATTAATGAGAATGACGTCATCCTCGCGCTGTGCCGCCGTGCCATGTCAGGTTCAGAGGAGACAGACTGCAGCAGAGCCGAGTGACACCATCCATCAATCACCTTCCCTCCCCTCATCGTCCCACCCCCTCACCAGCCAATAGACGGTAGACATGTGCATTCGTTTTCGTCCGAATGCGTTTTCGTCCGAATTTCAGCTATTTTCGTTATCGTTTTAACAAACGAAAACGAAAGCACAGAATCCGAAAACCGAAAGATCCGACATAAACAAATGCTTTATTTTCGTTTTCGTTGCTACAACAGTTCGATATAGATAGGAGATTCGACGTGACGCTGACAATAACAATCTGTGTCTATCGAATCTGTGGTCGAATGTGCCTAACCTTAACTCTATTAGTCCAAGATTATTCTACATAGGAGAGAAAAGATTCGACATTATAGAGAGAAAAGATTCGACATAGGAGAGAAAGATTCGACATAGGAGAGGAAAGATTCGACATAGGAGAGGAAAGATTCGACATAGGAGAGGAAAGATTCGACATAGGAGAGGAAAGATTCGACATAGGAGAGAAAAGATTCGACATAGGAGAGAAAAGATTTGACATTATAGAGAGAAAAGATTCGACATAGGAGAGAAAAGATTTGACATTATAGAGAGAAAAGATTTGACATTATAGAGAGAAAAGATTCGACATAGGAGAGAAAAGATTTGACATTATAGAGAGAAAAGATTTGACATTATAGAGAGAAAAGATTCGACATAGGAGAGAAAAGATTCGACATTATAGAGAGAAAAGATTCGACATAGGAGAGAAAAGATTCGACATTATAGAGAGAAAAGATTCGACATAGAGAGAAAAGATCACTGCTTGTGGGCGGAACATTCGACCGGAAATGTATGATTGCAGAGTCGTACAGTTTCGCTGCTCCGTCGAATCTTCTTTGAACATTCGACAGACACCATAAGCCTTCAATGACAGATTCGACCTTAATTAATTCAGATTTTCGGACGAATGCAATTTTTAACGAAAAACGAAATAAATAAAAACGAATTTCGGGAGTAACTAAATAAATTTATTTTTTGGACGAAAACGAAATTCCGAAACAAAATATTTCAGTGTGCACATGTCTAATAGACGGTGATCCCAGGCGGCGTCATGGTGACGGAATGCGAAAGTGAGGAGCCACGCTGTGTGCGCGTTGGCGGGGACATGGAGCGGCCGGGCTGGAGATGTCCATGCTGCTAAGTGTGGCGGCGGCCTGCTTATGGAGCTTCGAGGAGGAGAATGGAGCCATCAGTGCCATTGGTCCCGGAAGGGTTCAGGGCGGCCGCGGCATATCCAGCCGGAGGTGTAATGGAGGAGGAGGAGGCAGAGCCGGAGGAGAGCCAGAAGAGCAGTAGAGCCAGGTGAGGGGGCTGCGGGGGGGGGACACTGAGGACTGACATGGTAAGGCAGGTGCCAGACTGTAGGCAGAATGCAGATGGGGCAATAAAACAAAAAATGGTGTGCAGTGCTTTGCTGTGATAAATGTACAAAAGAGTCTCTTATTAACTAGCGAACAAATATAGTCCTGAAATATATTTATATAAGTAGCGGGTATGTACTTTCCCGGGTGTAAATTTAACTGGCAGAGACACCAGTGATGTGTAATTCCCTGCATCCCAGCAGGTGGCGCTGTCGCCATGGGCTGGTGGTTGAGCCATTGCTGTGTGCCGGGCCTCCTTTTTGTCCTCTCTCTGCAGTGGTATGGTGGGGCGGGGAACCCGCCGTGCTTGCTGGGAGAGGGTATAAAGGGGCCGGCCATCTTTGTCACAGGGAAGTCCCGGGCACCTTTAGCCTGTGGGCGGTGGTTTGTGTCGGTCCTCTAGGCGGCCTAGATCTAGAGGACAACCGGAGGTCGTGTTCCATCTCAGGCACCTTTAGCCTGTGGTGAGGTACTCGAGAGGAGGTCTGGAGCTCAGTGCCCAACACTGAGTTCCGCGAGGGAAGGAGGTCCTAGGGAACCTAGGGATTGGGAACCCGAATCCGGAAGGCGTAATGGACTGGGGGGAGCTCCTCACTTGAAGACCGGGTGCAGCAGATTGCCAGTGACAGGTGAGCCTCCCACCGGAGACCGCCTGGAAGGAAATTCCCCCTCGCTCGGAGACCGCAACCCACTTTCAGGAAGGAAAGTGGAGAGTTCATTGTTTGTCCTGTTTTCTAAAGGAGTCTAACTGATTATGCTATTCACTTGAGAAGAATAAAGGAGTGTTGGACTTTAATGGTGTGGGGCTCTTTTCTGGTGGACATTGTTCAAGGTAATCTCAAGTGGAGGTTCTAGGTGCACAACACTGACCCGAAGGTAGAGAAAGAACTTTGCTTACACCGCACTGACACCTGTGGTGAAGGCCAGGCGTGGTGTCCCCGCTCCCTCCCCTCTAAGGTACCCCTAGACAAGAAGAGAAACGAGCTGATGCAAAGTGGGGAGTGAGGAGGGAGCTACACGTGGGGGCTCGTCCGGGATAGTGTTTGTGCACCACGGAATTGAACGTGTCTGCTGGAGGAGTTACGCGAGTAGGCAGGCCTTCATTGAGCGAAGTGCATCCCTGTGCTCGAAGTCGTGGACATGACCCATTGAAGGGAAAGGCCCGCGCAGAAGAGCGAGGAGAGGGGGAAGCTCAGCCGTGTGAGGGACTACACGTGGGGGCTTCTATTTGCACTGCGCCACCAGGCACACCCCCATCGCTTAGTTTGTGGGCGTGACTCAGAAACAGAAAAGAAGAAAAGCCCGCAAACTGGACCAATACGTGTGAAGGACTACACGTGGGACGTTGGCGCAAAAACTTGGCAGTGTGCGATGGATCAGCAACAGGTCGCCATGTTCGGACATACGTCGTGGATTCCAGTTCACCCTTCCACCACGACATTGACTGCTGCTGCTCCGGTAACAGATACGGGGATCCGGCTAAAGCCAAGGGGTCGATTTGCCCTGTATTCGTGCATGGACGTTGAGGCCCTGGGTGTGATTTGTCCCGGCTGTTCGGGACTGGTGTGCCAACTGAAGCCATTCGGGCGATGCAAGGCTTGTGGGGAGTTCCTGTTTGAAGTGGATCCAGCAGTTGAGAAACCGAGAACCATTTACCCCAGGCGTGCTGCAGGCAACACCACTCAGAGAGGAGGAATCACTGCTTTGACAGCCATCCCTGCGCACACTGCAACGACCGCGGAGGAGGTCGTGAAAACTCAACGGGCGAAATCCGAGGATGCTGACTCAGTCACCACTGTCTCGCAGTGTCCACCGCCGAAGAGAAAGACAGGGATGGTAGCCCCGACCAGCGGTTGTGGTGGACCATCTCGCCCGCTTACACCCGGCCGGGATGGATCCATCGACAAGAGTTCCGGACGCCCCGATTCAAGCAAAGGCCGAGGTAAGCCAGGCGGAGAGATCTGGTGTGTGGGAAGAGGTGAAAGCTCAGTCTCCACTACAGGGTACCTACCCACGGAGGAGTGTGACACCTCTGACCTGGAGTCGCTCTCGGACATGGGAGACGACGTTGCTATAGATGAACTGTTTGCAGAAAAGGGCTGGGACAAAGTACCTCTCGCTTCATCCCGGAGAACCAGGGATCCATCCATGTCTACAGGGGAAAGTACACCCCGGGTGGAGGCACCAGCACCTGAAGAGAGGTCTCGTCCCCGGCCTGCCTCTACATCCCCGGTACCATCTGTACCGAAGACCGGGGAAAAGAGACTGTTACTGCGGGCACCAATGCCCCGACCAGATGTGGTCAAGGTCCCTCGCCACCCAGACTCAATAGTTTTGCCTGGCGAAGGGGACAGAGCTACTATGCCTCCTTTGGCCAGACTACAATGCCTATTTGGTCAGAAGGTTGCTGCAGAGTACAGATGGGAGTATCCATACTTGTCCAAGGAACTGCTCTATGAGGTGGAAGTGTGCCGGGAGCGCTGGTACAATGACTTTGTGTGGACCCACCTTCAGATTCCACACGCTCGCAGGTACCTGGCATGCTCTCCCAAGGCCTCTCAAAGTTTTAAGGACTGCAAGGCAGAGTGGATGTTGGGACAGCACATCCATGAAGACAAGGTGCTGATCCGGCGCAAGGAAGGAGAAGATGTAGAATATCATCTGGAGACCATGGACCAGCACTTGAAGCCGCTTGTTCTGCCGCATCCTAGTTTCTACCTGTAGGAGAGAAAAGACTCTGTTCTTGTTATGCTGCTGAACTTTCTGGGGCCTGTTGCTTTCGTTGCCCAGAGGAATGAAGAACTGTTCCTGGTTTGTTCTTCACTTTTCCAGCAAGAGATCATGGACTCTGGGGTAGATAGGGCCAAAGAGAACAGGAAAAGTTCCACGAGTGCAGTTACCGCGATGCTGTCACCAGGTGGCAGTGTTGCGCAACGTTAAACACTTTACACACACTCACTCTTTGGAGGAAAGGGTTTTCTTTACGGAGAAGTTTATTTTCTCTTACACGAATACATGTGTCAGGGTTTGTGTGTGGTGATTTCGTTTTTTTTTCCCTCTGCAGGAGAGCATCCCATCAAGATCACTGAGAATGGGGTGGATCTTAGTCAGGATGGGTGGGAAAAGTATAATGCGAATATGTAATTCAAAGTTATGGTTAACTGTTGTTGTTCCCCTTCCCTTTTATATAGGGCTCAGACACAATTGCTTTAGTTGATCAAGTTTTTCAAAAGTTTTATATTTTTGTACAATTGTTAGTTGGTCTCTGGATTGGATTATGCCAGCCCTTGAGGGTATGATTTGTTCCAGACACTGGGGACCAGTGTCAAATCACCAGGGGGAGAGTGTAGCGGGTATGTACTTTCCCGGGTGTAAATTTAACTGGCAGAGACACCAGTGATGTGTAATTCCCTGCAGCCCAGCAGGTGGCGCTGTCGCCATGGGCTGGGGGTTGAGCCATTGCTGTGTGCCGGGCCTCCTTTTTGTCCTCTCTCGGCAGTGGTATGGTGGGGCGGGGAACCCGCCGTGCTTGCTGGGAGAGGGTATAAAGGGGCCGGCCATCTTTGTCACGGGGGAGTCCCAGGCACCTTCAGCCTGTGGGCGGTGGTTCGTGTCGGTCCTCTAGGAGGCCTAGGCCTAGAGGACAATCGGAGGTCGTGTTCCATCTCAGGCACCTTTAGCCTGGGGTGAGGTACTCGAGAGGAGGTCTGGAGCTCAGTGCCCAACACTGAGTTCCGCGAGGGAAGGAGGTCCTAGGGAACCCAGGGATTGGGAACCCGAATCCGGAAGACGTAATGGACCGGGGGGAGCTCCTCACTTGAAGACCGGGTGCAGCAGATTGCCAGTGACAGGTGAGCCTCCCACCGGAGACCGCCTGGAAGGAAATTCCCCCTCGCTCGGAGACCGCAACCCACTTTCAGGAAGGAAAGTGGAGAGTTCATTGTGTCTGGGCCTACTCGCATCCACACCTCCTTGTTTGTACTGTTTTCTAAGGGAGTCTAACTGATTATGCTGTTCACTTGAGAAGAATAAAGGAGTGTTGGACTTTAATGGTGTGGGGCTCTTTTCTGGTGGACATTGTTCAAGGTATTTATAAAAATTAAAACCCGCGCTTACAGACTGTGCAGTGATAATTGATATATAAATTGATAGCTCCGCAGCTGCTGCAACAAGAGGTCTAACACCTCAAAAAGGAAAAAATATTGGGTATTTGCAGCGCTTGCAGAAAAGTAAGTGAGCAAAAAAAAAATGTGTCACAAATGCTTGTAGCACAAACATCTATAAGTAAATAACTTATCTGACATATCAACAATTATGGTATAAAACAATAGTGAACAAACTTAAAGTTCATTAAATAGCAGTTATATCACTCCTGGAGAACTGAGTGTTTCCACACCAGAAATCAGTTGTTGGTTCCTAGATGAAAAAATCCCTTCTAATAGCCCCGCTCATCAGATAGGGAAATAATAAGAGATCTCACCAACTAAAGTCCAGGCAGACTTCATCTCATGTAGATGGGCTCCATAGTGCCAGCAGCAAAGACATTTAAATGACCAACTAAAGTCCAGGCAGACTTCATCTCATGTAGATGGGCTCCATAGTGCCAGCAGCAAAGACATTTAAATGACCAACTAAAGTCCAGGCAGACTTCATCTCATGTAGATGGGCTCCATAGTGCCAGCAGCAAAGACATTTAAATGACCATATGGAAAGAAAAGGAAAACATACATGTGAAGTACCGCTAGTAAACAGACAGCATGGCGCTGCTCGCAAAGAGACTCACAGGACTGCAGTGATAAACGAGCGTCAGTGTTGTTTCCCGGGTACACAGCGTGCGTTCCACCGAAACCGGAAGTAGCGTCACTGGTTCTGAATTGGCCGGAAATTGACGTAATTTCCGGCCAATTCAGAACCAGTGACGCTACTTCCGGTTTCGGTGGAACGCACGCTGTGTACCCGGGAAACAACACTGACGCTCGTTTATCACTGCAGTCCTGTGAGTCTCTTTGCGAGCAGCGCCATGCTGTCTGTTTACTAGCGGTACTTCACATGTATGTTTTCCTTTTCTTTCCATATGGTCATTTAAATGTCTTTGCTGCTGGCACTATGGAGCCCATCTACATGAGATGAAGTCTGCCTGGACTTTAGTTGGTCATTTAAATGTCTTTGCTGCTGGCACTATGGAGCCCATCTACATAAGATGAAGTCTGCCTGGACTTTAGTTGGTGAGATCTCTTATTATTTCCCTATCTGATGAGCGGGGCTATTAGAAGGGATTTTTTCATCTAGGAACCAACAACTGATTTCTGGTGTGGAAACACTCAGTTCTCCAGGAGTGATATAACTGCTATTTAATGAACTTTAAGTTTGTTCACCATTGTTTTATACCATAATTGTTGATATGTCAGATAAGTTATTTACTTATAATTGTTCAAGGTAATCTCACGTGGAGGTTCTAGGTGCACAACACTGACCCGAAGGTAGAGAAAGAACTTTGCTTACACCGCACTGACACCTGTGGTGAAGGCCAGGCGTGGTGTCCCCACTCCCTCCCCTCTAAGGTACCTCTAGACAAGAAGAGAAACGAGCTGATGCAAAGAGGGGAGTAAGGAGGGCGCTACATATATAAATCTGATCTGATTCCAGTGTTGAGTGTGCTCTGCTGTGTTCACCAGAAATCAGGAATGCTTTGAACACAGCAGATCACACTCAGCACTGGAATTACTTTGAATACACAGAAGATTTCTTTCAATCAGATCAGATTTATATCTAAATATATTTCAGGACTATATTTGTTCAGAACTTTTTTGTACATTCATCACCGCAAAGCACTGCACATCATTTTTTGTTTAAGTGCTGGTTCACACTGGGGCGACAAACGCTCCGACATTAGGAGCTCATGTCGCATGACGTGTGAAAATCAATGTTTCCCTATGGGAGCCGTCTTAACTGGTCCGACACATGTCGGTCCGACATTAAAAATTCTCCCTGTACTACTTCTGTCCGACTTTGATCCTACTTCAGCCCATTGACTATCATTGAAGTCGGATCAAAGTCGGATCCTTGTCCTAACCATACGACTTTGGCATCCGACATTGTGATTACAGCAGCAGTAAAAGGAATTTATCTCACCCTGGGATTGTTTTGATTGGTCAAAGGACAAGTCAGACTAGCACAATGTCGGATCAAAGTAGTATCCTGTTCATGAATGTCGGACCAATGTCGGACCAATGTCGGACCAATGTCGGACCAATGTAGGACAGATGTCGCAGAGCAAAGTAGGATGAAAGTCGTGTCGTATAGTGTGAACCCAGCCTTATGGTCTATTAACCACTTAACAACCACCTGCCGACAAATAACGTCGACAAGGTGGTTGCTTAACTCTGGGAGGACGTTATATAACGTCCTCCCAGAATCGCGCTCCCGCGCGCCCCCTGGGGCGCGCACACGGGAAACTCCGTGACCGCCGGGTCCAGAGGACCCGGCGGATCACGAATCGCGGTAAATCGCCGCTGATAGCGGCCGTTTACCACGTGATCGCTCCGTCGAATGACGGAGCAATCACTTGTAAACAGACCGGCGTCATTTGATGACGCCGGTTCCTCCCTCCCCGATCTGTACCGATCGGTACAGTGTGAGAGGGGAGGGGAAGGGAGCGGATGGCAGCAGCAGCTCTGTGGGCTGGATCTGTGACAATTGCAGTCACAGATCCAGCCATCCATCCATCCCTGCTCAGCCATCCCTGTGCAATACTCTGCAATACACCCTGCCAATACTCTGCAATACACCCTGCCAATACTCTGCAAAATACCCTGCGCAATACTCTGCAAAATACTCTGCAATACCCTGGTGCAATACTCTGCAATACCCTGGTGCAATACTCTGCAATACCCTGGTGCATTACTCTGCAATACCCTGGTGCAATACTCTGCAATACCCTGCAAAATACTCTGCAATACCCTGCGCAATACTCTGCAATACCCTGCGCAATACTCTGCAATACCCTGCGCAATACTCTGCAATACCCTGCACAATACTCTGCAATACCCTGCGCAATACTCTGCAATACCCTGCGCAATACTCTGCAATACCCTGCGCAATACTCTGCAATACCCTGCAATACCCCCTGTGCAATACCCCCTGTGCAATACCCCGTGCAATACCCTGCCATACTCCGCAATACCCTGCCATAGTCCGCAATACTCCGCAATGCCCGGCAATACTCCGCAATACCCGGCAATACTCCGCAATGCCCAGCAATACTCCGCAATGCCCGGCAATACTCTGCAATAACCACTTCCCGCCCGCCGGCCGTCATATGACGTCCTTGACTTTGTGCGGGGATATCTGAATGATGCTTGCAGCTACAGGCATCATTCAGATATCAGCTTTTTCAGCCGGCGATTCCCTACACCATAACAACAATCATAGTGGCTGTTCCGCTGCTTGATCATTCTTATGGGAGACGAGAGGGGATGCCCCCCGCCACCCTCCGGTGCTTCTACCGACTCACCGCTACGATCAAAGCCAGGATTGTTGTTTTTTTTTGGTTTTTTTTTCAGGCTTCCCAGCCTAGAGGTGAGATGTGGGGTCTTATTGACCCCATATCTCACTGTAAAGAGGACCTGTCATGCCATATTCCTATTACAAGGGATGTTTACGTTCCTTGTAATAGGTATAAAAGTGATCAAAAAAAATTTGGGGGCGGAAAAACATGTCAAACTAAAATAAATAAAGTAAAATGAACAATAAAAAAAATATATATTTTTTTAAAGCGCCCCTGTCCCCGTGAGCTTGCATACAGAAGCGAACGCATACGTAAGTCCCGCCCACATATGAAAACGGTTTTCAAACCACACATGTGAGGTATCTCTGCGAACGTTAGAGCGAGAGCAATCATTTTGGCCCTATACCTCCTCTGTAACTCAAAACATGTAACCAGTAAAAATATTTAAAGCGTTGCCTATGGGGATTTTTTAAGTAGCGAAGTTTGGCGCCATTCCACGAGTGTGTGCAATTTTTAAGGGTGACATGTTAGGTATCTATTTACTCGGCGTAACTTCATCTTTCACATTATGCAAAAACATTGGGCTAACTTTACTGTTTTTTTTTTTTTAAGCACAAAACATTTTTTTTCCGTAAAAAACGCGTTAAAAAAATTGCTGCGCAAATATCGTGCTAGATAAAAAGTTGTAACAACCACCATTATATTCTCTAAGGTCTTTGCTAAAAAAATATATATAATGTTTTGGGGTTCTATGTAATTTTCTAGCAAACAAATGATGATTTTTACATGTAGGAGAGAAATGTCAGAATTGGCCTGGGTGCTCCAGAACGCCTGAAGGTGCTCCCTGCATGTTGGGCCTCTCTATGTGGCCACGCTGTGTAAAAGTCTCACACATGTGGTATCGCCATACTCGGGAGTAATAGCAGAATGTATTTTGGGGTGTAATTTGTGGAATGCATATGCTGTGTGTGAGAAATAACCTGCTAATATGACAATTTTGTGAAAAAAAAAAAAAGAAAAAAAAATCTTGATTTTGCAAAGAATTGTGGGAAAAAATGACAACTTCAAAAAACTCACAATGCCTCTTTCTGAATACCTTGGAATGTCTTCTTTCCAAAAAGGGGTCATTTGGGGGGTATTTGTACTTTTCTGGCATGTTAGGGTCTCAAGAAATGAGATCGGCCATCAGTACTTCAGGTGTGATCAATTTTCAGATATTGGCACCATAGCTTGTGGACTCTATAACTTTCACAAAGACCAAATAATATCCACCAATTTGTACTTATTTTTACCAAAGATATGTAGCAGTATAAATTTTGGCCAAAATTTATGAAGAAAAAATAGTAATTTGCAAAATTTTATAACAGAAACGAAAAAAAAAGCATTTTTTTTACAAAATTTTCAGTCTTTTTCCTCTTATAGCGCAAAAAATAAAAAACCCAACAGTGATTAATTTTTTATTTTTTTTATTTAAACGATTTATTTGAATTCACAGGTTTACAGGTTTACAGTAAATTAGGAGCAATTAGACAAGGTAATCACATTATAAGCAATACATACATAAGCGAAAGACTATAGATCACAAGTAACTGAACTTCATCAGTAATCAGAGTAATATCCAGAGTAATATTGTCAAACAATAGCACGAACAGTATATACCTAGAGTTAGGTGAGGGCAGGGTATGTCCGTCTGCCCATGATTGATGTTACGTAGTCACCTTGGGGTAGGAGATCAGGCGGGAAAGGCTTTCAAACTAGGATGGGGGGTAGGTAAGGGCCTAAAGAGTAAGCCCCAGATCTAGGTAAGATATACCAGCCAAGATCAACCTTCTGTCCACACACCCCTATACAGGGACTTGCTGTGAGGGACAGGGGACTATAATTGGGTTTTCAGAGGGAACAATGCGATGCTGGTATGGTTAAAGATACAGGCGAGGCCTAGTCGGGGAGTCGGTGTAACATAAGTATAGAGGAAGGAAGGTAAGCAGGGGGGGTCCAGTGGTCTTTCAGGTGCATCTCGGTATTCCAGCATGTATACGGTCACCAAAGGTTGTTCTGCGTAAAGGGCATGTATTGAGGCTTGTTTAAACATGTGGATAGATGGGGAGTATTAACAGTGAAGAGGGGGAGAGGGGGTTGGAGCGAGCTAAGGGGTAGGAGCCATAGGGGTGGGTAGGAGCGTGGTGAGGTGTGGCGAGGGTGATTGTGTGGTACTTTCTCTATAGTGTATCCAACAGGCCCAGGTGTCAGCGAATTTGGTGGGGTTGTCATGGGCTTGGTGTATGAGCCGCTCCATTTCAGCTAGTCTGTCTACACGGTGACGCCATTCTGCTATCGTTGGAGGTGTGGAGTTTCTCCAGTGTACTGGGATACAAAGATTAGCTGCATTAATAAGGTGCATGGTTAAAGATTTCTTGTAACAAGGTGGGGGCTTGGTGGAGTGGTGGAGCATATATTGTGCAGGAGTAAAATCCGGGGTGTACGTGGTAATCTGCGATATGAGACGGTGCACCTCACTCCAAAAAGGTTGTATGGAAGGGCAGTCCCACCAGATGTGAAGTAGAGAGCCAGCACCAGTGTTACAACTCCAACAGGTCGAAGGGAGGTTGGGGTAGATCTTGTGAAGCCTGTTGGGGGTCCTGTACCATTTGGAGAATAATTTATACCTGTTTTCTTGGGTGGAAACGTTTACGGTCCCTTTGTGTATGTACATGTAGATGCATTCCCAATCCAATTCTGACAGTTGCAAGGATAAATCTGATTCCCATTGTTGGACCAGGCGGTCATCTTTGATTTTGTGAGTGGAGAACAAGGAGGCGTAAAGGGTTGATATTAGGTGTCGTTGGGGTTCACCATCAAGGCAAATTGTTTCTATATGTGCGAGATCTCTAGTCCAGGAAGCCGGAGATCTATTTGAATGTAAATAGTGTCGGATTTGTAAGTAATTGTAAAATGGAATGTCACGGTTCGGGAACAAATTGGTAAGTTCTGCGTAGGGCAAGATGATGCCATCGCGAAATAACTTATGGGCTCTACAGGGAGAGATACTGGAGTCATTGGCGATTGTGTGGGGAACTAGGCCCGGGGTGAAGTCGGGATTACAATCCAAAGGGGTCATTGGCCCAGGAGCGGGTATGATGTTCAGGTGTTTACATATTTTGGCAAAACAAGATAGTGTGGCTCCAATAAGAGGGTGTTTGGAGTCCTTAGGGGATATAGCAGTACGAGCGATCCATGGGAGGTGTGTGAGAGGGACATCCGAAGTGGCGTTCTCAAGTGTAATCCAGTTTTTGTTACGACTGTGGACGTGCCAGTCCACAATCCTCGTCATATGACACGCCCAGTGGTACTTTTGGATGTCGGGAAGGCCAAGACCCCCCAATAACTTGGGGAGCGTCAGCCTATCCCAGCTTAATCTAGGGGGTTTAGAGGCCCAAATGAAGGTCCTGCACATACGTTTATATGTGGTGAAGAAGGAGGGCGGGAGAGTGATTGGGACGGCTTGTAGGAGGTATAGGAGTCTAGGTAGGACGTTCATTTTTAGGACAGCGATTCTGCCCAGCCAGGAAAAGGTCCCGAAATGCCATTTGTGTAGGTCGTCCCGAATCGCAGAGAGGGCTGGTAAGAAATTTTTGGCGTAGAGATCAGACAGGTTTGACGGTATTTTAATTCCTAAATACGTAAGTGCTTCAGTCTCCCAGCCAAAGGGGAAGTTGAGCTTACACTGTGATACTAACGTGGGAGGTAGAGAAACGTTCAGTGCTTTGGATTTCGCGAAGTTGATCTGTAGATTAGACATAGATTTGAACAATGCAAAGTCTGACAGGAGGTTAGGGATGGAAGTAATGGGGTCTCTTAGAAAAAGAAGTATGTCGTCCGCATAAGCGGCTATTTTGTATTGTGTGTTCTTGATATCAACTCCCTTAATATTCTGGTTGTCTCTAATTTTACGCAGCATGGGCTCCATCGTGAGGACAAAAAGTATAGGGGAAAGGGGACATCCTTGACGGGTGCCGTTGGTGATGGAGAAGGCGTTCGACAGGCGGCCATTGATCTTAAGTTTTGCAGACGGGTTGGAGTAAAGTGCCATAATCATTTGGATTAGTGATGAGCCGAACACCCCCGGGTTCGGTTCGCACCAGAACCCGCGAACGGACCGAAAGTTCGTATGAACATTAGAACCCTATTAAATACAATGGATGCGAACGTTCGAATTCTAAAGTGCTAATTATAACAACTATTATGCATGTTATTGTCCTAAAAAGGGTTTGGGAACCCGGGTTGTGCACCAGGGGACATGTATCAATGCAAAAAGAAGTTTTAAAAACGGTCGTTTTTCGGGAGCAGTCATTTTAATGATGCATAAAGTGAAAAAAAAAAGTCAAATATTCCTTTAAATATCGTACCTGGGGGGTGTCTAAAGTATGCCTGTGAAGTGCCACGTGTTTCCCGTGTTTAGAACTGTCCCTGCACAAAATGACACTTCTAAAGGAAAAAAAAGCCATTTAAAACTGCTTGCGGCTTTAATGTAATGTCTGGTCCCGGTAATATGGATGAAAATCTTTAAGAAAAATGGCATAGCTACCCCATGACCCCCCCCCCTACCCCAGCCCATTACCAGCCCCTTTGGGTCTTGTATGGATATTAAGGGGAACCCCGCACATAAAATAAAAAAGGCCCTATATACTCTGAACAGCCGTATACAGGCGGTGCATACAAGACAGGGACTGTAGGTTTGTTCTTATGTAGAATCTGTTTGTAATTTTGAACAGGTACATTGTTTAAGTGTAGCTCCAGCCCAAAAATCTATTTTTAAACTTTTTGGAAAACATAGGTAAGGGTTATCACCCCTGTAACATTTGTTTTGCTGTCTGTGCCCCTGTTCAGAACATTTCACCTCACTTTCCGTCCCAATGACAACTGTTTTTGAAATGTGGTGTTTTTCTTGAAACAAGGATTGCTGATAAAGCATCAGTACAGAGGAGACACCTTTCTCCCATATTTATTCTTACAGGAGAGAATTTTCCTTCCTAGTGGTAGATTTCCTCTCACTTCCTGTTGTCTTCTTGCGTTTGCAAGTAGGAGTCGTTTGTAAGTTGGATGTTTGAAAGTAGGGACCTGCCGTATATACTCTGCAGAAATAGGCCCCTTAGTTGTTGGTGTTGGCACAACACTGTAAGCACTCACAGTTACTCTTGGTTGGTGCTGGAACGCCCTGCTGTCAACTATTATATCAGGAATTTTAATTACATATAATTGTTGAACAGTGGTAGTAAAAATTGGGCCTTTGATGGTGGTGCTGGTGCCACAACACTGTAAGCCCTGACAGTTACTCTTGGTGGGTGCAGGAATGGGCCCTGCTGTGAATTATTAGATCAAGAATTGTAATTACATGCCCCTTTTGAACAGGGGCTGAAAAATTGGGCCTTTCGTGGTGGTGGTGGTGGTGGCGTTGCCACAACACTGTAAGCCCTCAGAGTTACTCTTGGTGGGTGCAGGAATGGGCCCTGCTGTGAATTATTAGATCAAGAATTGTAATTACATGCCCCTTTTGAACAGGGGCTGAAAAATTGGGCCTTTCATGGTGGTGGTGGTGGTGGCGTTGCCACAACACTGTAAGCCCTCAGAGTTACTCTTGGTGGGTGCAGCAATGGGCCCTGCTGTGAATTATTAGATCAAGAATTGTAATTACATGCCCCTTTTGAACAGGGGCTGAAAAATTGGGCCTTTCGTGGTGGTGGTGGTGGTGGCGTTGCCACAACACTGTAAGCCCTCAGAGTTACTCTTGGTGGGTGCAGCAATGGGCCCTGCTGTGAATTATTAGATCAAGAATTGTAATTACATGCCCCTTTTGAACAGGGGCTGAAAAATTGGGCCTTTCATGGTGGTGGTGGTGGTGGCGTTGCCACAACACTGTAAGCCCTCAGAGTTACTCTTGGTGGGTGCAGCAATGGGCCCTGCTGTGAATTATTAGATCAAGAATTGTAATTACATGCCCCTTTTGAACAGGGGCTGAAAAATTGGGCCTTTCGTGGTGGTGGTGGTGGTGGCGTTGCCACAACACTGTAAGCCCTCAGAGTTACTCTTGGTGGGTGCAGCAATGGGCCCTGCTGTGAATTATTAGATCAAGAATTGTAATTGCATGCCCCTGTTGAACAGAGGCTGAAAAATTGGGCCTTAGGCACTGGTGGCACAACACTACAACCCCTCACAGATACTGTACTTGGAGCACAGCAATGAGCCCTGTTGCAAAGTATTGCTTCAAAAATTGTAATGACACGCCCCTGTTAAACAGGGGCTGAAAAATTGGGCCTTAGGCACTGGTGCCACAACACTCCAACCCCTCACAGATACTGTACTTGGAGCACAGCAATGAGCCCTATGGCAAATTATTGCTAAAAAAATTGTAATTACACGCCCCTGTAAAACAGGGGCTGAAAAATTGGGCCTTAGCCACTGGTGGCGGCACTCATAAACAAAAATGATCTTCCAAGCTATCATCATCAATCGTATCATTGAGGACTCGGAGGAGGAGGATAGCCAGTCAACATAACAGCACAGGCACTCAGCATCAGCATCAGTCTTGAAGGGATGTGACATGTTAAAATCAATTAGTCTGTTATATCAGCATCAGGTGTGTGGTAGCTGGTGGTGATCCAAGACTGGTTCATCTTGATGAAAGTCAGTCGATCAACCGAGTCGGTGGACAGGCGCACCCTGTGATCCGTGACAAATCCTCCAGCAGCACTGAATGTGCGTTCCGAAAGAACGCTGGATGCAGGACAGGCCAGTAGCTCAATTGCATACTGTGCAAGCTCTGGCCAGTGATCCATCCTCAAGACCCAGTAAGCCATAGGATTTTCGGTGGGGAAGGTGTCCAAGTCTGACCTTGCCCCTAGATATTCCTGCACCATGTTTATCAGACGCTGGCGATGGTTGCTGGAACCGATCATACTTTGGGGCTGCGGACTAAAGAATTGTCTGAACGCATCGGTCAGACGGCCACCTTCCCCACCGCTCCTTCTTTGACTGGCCGAAGCCTCAGCAACTCGTTGTCCAGGACCAGGAGTTTGTAACCTCCCAGTCTCTGGGAACGCGTTGCACAGACCTTTCTGCAAGGCCTCCCGGAGTTGTCTCATCCTCTGCTCCCTCTGCGACGGTAACATAAGGTCCGCAACCTTACCCTTGTACCGTGGATCAAGGAGAGTGGCCAGCCAGTAATGGTCCCTCTCCTTGATCCGAAGAATACGAGGATCCTTCCGCAGACTTTGCAGGATCAGGGAGGCCATGCAGCGTAGGTTTGCTGAGGCATTCGCTCCGGAGTCCTCTGGGTCACTAAGGATGACATGATCCGCAGCCACCTCCTCCCAGCCACGTACAAGTCCACTGGTTTCTTGGGACTGTAAATCATCCCTAAAAGACTGCTGCTGATGATGCTGAGTGCCAGCCTCCACCTCCATGCTGACACAATCCTCCTCCTCCTCCTCCTCCTCCTCCTCCTCTTCCTGTGCGATGGGTGGGACAGAAGGAACACTGTCTGGGTAAAGGGGGCCTTGAGAGGCAAGGAAGTCCTCCTCTTCCTGCCTCTGTTCTGCCTCAAGTGCCCTGTCCATTATTCCACGCAGCGTGTGCTCCAACAGGTGGACAAGAGGTACAGTGTCACTGATGCATGCACTGTCACTGCTCACCATCCTCGTGGCCTCCTCAAATGGTGCCAGGACAGTGCATGCATCCCTGATCATGCCCCACTGGCGTGGAGAAAAAAAACCAAGCTCCCCTGACCCTGTCCTGGTGCCGTAGTCGCACAGGTACTCATTGATGGCCCTCTGCTGCGTGTGCAGCCGCTGCAGCATGGCCAACGTTGAGTTCCACCTGGTGGGCATGTCACATATAAGGCGGTTCTTGGGCAGGTTCAACTCCTTTTGCAGCTCAGCCAGGCGAGCACTGGCATTATAAGATCTGCGGAAATGCACACAGACTTTCCTGGCCTGCCTCAGGACATCCTGTAAGCCCGGGTACCTGCCCAAGAACCGCTGCACCACCAGGTTAAGGACGTGAGCCACACAGGGCACATGGGTCAGTTGTCCCTGTCGGAGGGCGGAGAGGAGGTTGGTGCCATTGTCGCAAACCACCATTCCTGGCTTAAGCTGGCGTGGCGTCAACCACCTCTCGGCCTGGCCCTGCAGAGCAGACAGGACCTCTGCCCCAGTGTGGCTTCTGTCCCCCAAACACACCAGCGCAAGCACGGCATGGCATCTTTTTGCCTGCGTACTTGCGTAGCCCCTTGAACGCCTACGGAGCACCGCTGGTTCCGAGGACAAACCACAGGAAGAGGCCATGGAGGAAGAAGAAGAGGAGGGGGTGGAGGAGAGAGGTGTGTCACAACCAGTAGTAGCATTTTGGAGGCGTGGCGGTGGAACAACCTCCAACACTACTGCACCTTGTCCTGCATCCTTCCCAGCTGCCAAAAGAGTGACCCAATGGGCCGTGAAAGAAAGGTAACGTCCCTGTCCATGCCTGCTGGACCATGAGTCAGCGGTAATATGCACCTTACCGCTGACCGCCCTGTCCAGCGAGGCCAAGACATTGCCTTCCACATGCCGGTAGAGAGCCGGAATAGCCTTCCGTGAGAAAAAGTGGCGTTTGGGAACCTGCCACTGAGGAACCGCACATTACACAAACTCACGGAAGGGGGCCGAGTCTACCAACTGAAAATTCAGCAGTTGAAGCGCTAGCAACCGCTGGGCATGTGGATGGCTGGGAGTGAACTTCTTTCGACGGTCCAGCAGCTGGGGCAGGGAAATTTGCCTGCTAGAATCGGACGTCGGTGTACTGCTAGCAGAGTGGCCGCAAGTACTTGGCTGTGACACACCTAATTCTACACCTTCATTCCTCTCAGTGCATGTTTCAGAGAGGACTGAAGTTATAGTGGGGTTGGAGATCCCAGCTGATGCGGTGCAAGGAGAGGTCCGCTTTGTTCTTTGGTGTGGGTCTTTGAGGTAGGCTTGCCAACGAGCTGCATGGCAGGTCAACATATGTCTGGTCAGGCATGTGGTACCCAAGCGGCTGATGTTTTGGCCACGCGATATACGCTTGAGACATATGTTGCAAACAGCAGCTGTGCGATCTGATGCACTAGCCTCAAAAAAGGCCCACACCAAAGAACTTTTTGAATGACGGGCAGAGGCAGCGCCCTGCACAGGCGGAGCTCTGCGGTGTGATTCTGTCGGTGTACTGCCCTTACGCTGGCCACCAAAGGGCATCCTGCCTCGTTGGAGATGTGCCTCCTCCTCATCCTCCTCCTCCTCCTCTCTCCTATTAGGCACCCACGTGGAGTCAGTGACCTCATCATCCCCTCCCTCCTCATCACTGGAGCCAATCTGGCAGTATGCTGCAGCTGCTGGAATATGACTGCCAGATTGGTGTCCTTCTTGAGCATCCCCTCTGTCTGCTCTCACGCTACTGCCTTCCTGTAGCTGGGTTTCATCATCAGACCCTTCGAAACGCTGGGCATCCTCCTGGAGCATGTACCCAACACTGTGCTCAAACAGTTCGGGGGACTCCTCAGGAGGAGGACATGGTGGGTCTAGGGAAGGAGTGACTGATGATGAGTCTGACATTGATACCAGGGAAGAGGACGCTTTGGCAGCTGCTTTTCCAGTACCCTGAGCCTGGGTGAGAGAGGATGAGGAGGAGGAGGAGGGCTTGGTCATCCACTCTACCAAGTCTTCGGCATGATGTGGCTCAACATGTCCAGCTGCCGAAAAGAAGGACAAGCGTGTCCCATGGCCATGTGCTGATGACAATGCACCGCGTCCACGACCAGCACTGTTGCCCCCAGACACAGAGCCTGCTTGCCCTCTTTTATTGCCTCCTGACTGTCTGCCTCTCCTTGTTTGCCTTCCAGACATTCTAATAGATGGCCTGCAGGGAGATGGGAAAAAAGCAATAAGGGCTACCTTCAGGTGTCCTTCTCTGTCCCTTTACTTAAGGATTTCTAAATATGGTTGAGGATGATTGCTTTTGCACAGAATAGCACAACGACAATTTCCCTGACTGTCCAAAAAAACAAGGATTTCAAAGATGGTTGATGAGGAATGCTTTAGCACACTATAGCACAAGGAGAATTTCCCTCACTGTCCTTCCCTGTCCCTAGAAACAAGGATTATCACAGTGAAAGAAACTGACACTCTTCCTACCTATAGTTTTCTGTCCCTAGAAAAAATGTTTTTTTAAAGCACACTATAGCACAAGGAGAATTTTCCTCACTGTCCTTCCCTGTCCCTAGAAACAAGGATTATCACAGTGAAAGAAACTGACACTCTTCCTACCTATAGTTTTCTGTCCCTAGAAAAAATGTTTTTTTAAAGCACACTATAGCACAAGGAGAATTTTCCTCACTGTCCTTCCCTGTCCCTAGAAACAAGGATTATCACAGTGAAAGAAACTGACACTCTTCCTACCTATAGTTTTCTGTCCCTAGAAAAAATGTTTTTTTAAAGCACACTATAGCACAAGGAGAATTTCCCTCACTTTCCTTCCCTGTCCCTAGAAACAAGGATTATCACAGTGAAAGAAACTGACACTCTTCCTACCTATAGTTTTCTGTCTCTAGAAAAAATGTTTTTTTAAAGCACACTATAGCACGAGGAGAATTTCCCTCACTTTCCTTCCCTGTCCCTAGAAACAAGGATTATCACAGTGAAAGAAACTGACACTCTTCCTACCTATAGTTTTCTGTCCCTAGAAAAAATGTTTTTTTAAAGCACACTATAGCACAAGGAGAATTTCCCTCACTTTCCTTCCCTGTCCCTAGAAACAAGGATTATCACAGTGAAAGAAACTGACACTCTTCCTACCTATAGTTTTCTGTCCCTAGAAAAAATGTTTTTTTAAAGCACACTATAGCACAAGGAGAATTTTCCTCACTGTCCTTCCCTGTCCCTAGAAACAAGGATTATCACAGTGAAAGAAACTGACACTCTTCCTACCTATAGTTTTCTGTCCCTAGAAAAAATGTTTTTTTAAAGCACACTATAGCACAAGGAGAATTTCCCTCACTTTCCTTCCCTGTCCCTAGAAACAAGGATTATCACAGTGAAAGAAACTGACACTCTTCCTACCTATAGTTTTCTGTCCCTAGAAAAAATGTTTTTTTAAAGCACACTATAGCACAAGGAGAATTTCCCTCACTGTCCTTCCCTGTCCCTAGAAACAAGGATTATCACAGTGAAAGAAACTGACACTCTTCCTACCTATAGTTTTCTGTCCCTAGAAAAAATGTTTTTTTAAAGCACACTATAGCACAAGGAGAATTTCCCTCACTGTCCTTCCCTGTCCCTAGAAACAAGGATTATCACAGTGAAAGAAACTGACACTCTTCCTACCTATAGTTTTCTGTCCCTAGAAAAAATGTTTTTTTAAAGCACACTATAGCACAAGGAGAATTCCCCACTGTCCTTCCCTGTCCCTAGAAACAAAGATTCGCACAGTAAAACACACTGACACTCTCCCTACCTATAGTTTTCTGTCCCTAGAAAAAATGTTTTTTTAAAGCACACTATAGCACAAGGAGAATTCCCTCACTGTCCTTCCCTGTCCCTAGAAACAAGGATTCGCACAGTAAAACACACTGACACTCTCCCTACCTATAGTTTTCTGTCCCTAGAAAAAATGTTTTTTTATAGCACAAGGAGAATTTCCCTCACTTTCCTTCTTTGTCCCTAGAAACAAGGATTATCACAGTGAAAGAAACTGACACTCTTCCTACCTATAGTTTTCTGTCCCTAGAAAAAATGTTTTTTTAAAGCACACTATAGCACAAGGAGAATTTCCCTCACTTTCCTTCTTTGTCCCTAGAAACAAGGATTATCACAGTAAAACACACTGACACTCTTCCTACCTATAGTTTTCTGTCCCTAGAAAAAATGTTTTTTTAAAGCACACTATAGCACAAGGAGAATTCCCTCACTGTCCTTCCCTGTCCCTAGAAACAAGGATTCGCACAGTAAAACACACTGACACTCTCCCTACCTATAGTTTTCTGTCCCTAGAAAAAATGTTTTTTTAAAGCACACTATAGCACAAGGAGAATTCCCTCACTGTTCTTCCCTGTCCCTAGAAACAAGGATTCGCACAGTAAAACACACTGACACTCTCCCTACCTATAGTTTTCTGTCCCTAGAAAAAATGTTTTTTTAAAGCACACTATAGCACAAGGAGAATTCCCTCACTGTCCTTCCCTGTCCCTAGAAACAAGGATTCGCACAGTAAAACACACTGACACTCTCCCTACCTATAGTTTTCTGTCCCTAGAAAAAATGTTTTTTTAAAGCACACTATAGCACAAGGAGAATTCCCTCACTGTCCTTCCCTGTCCCTAGAAACAAGGATTCGCACAGTAAAACACACTGACACTCTCCCTACCTATAGTTTTCTGTCCCTAGAAAAAATGTTTTTTTAAAGCACACTATAGCACAAGGAGAATTCCCTCACTGTCCTTCCCTGTCCCTAGAAACAAGGATTCGCACAGTAAAACACACTGACACTCTCCCTACCTATAGTTTTCTGTCCCTAGAAAAAATGTTTTTTTAAAGCACACTATAGCACAAGGAGAATTCCCTCACTGTCCTTCCCTGTCCCTAGAAACAAGGATTCGCACAGTAAAACACACTGACACTCTCCCTACCTATCCTTCTCTTTCCCTAAACGAAAGGAATCCAGGTTAAGCAAAAAAAATTAAATGTCACTGTCCCTGCCTATGCTTCTCTTTCCCTGCTCCGGAACACACTACACTAGGCCGCCGTGCTGGCGGCCTTTTATAGTGTGGGGCGTGTACTAAACACCCTCAGCAATAATTGGCCACAGGCATCCTGCCTGTGGCCAATCATTGCTCTCCTCGCTGCCGGCGCTGTGATTGGCCAAGCATGCGGGGTCACAGTGCATGCTTGGCCAATCACAGCGCCTGGATGACACTGCGATGGCGTAGTGCATTGTGGGCCGTTCGCGTCACTCGAATTTGGCGCGAACGGCCCAAATCGTTCGATCTTCGTCGAACGATCGAACAGCCGATGTTCGAGTCGAACGTATGTTCGACTCGAACACGAAGCTCATCCCTAATTTGGATCAATCGAGGGGGGAAACCCATGGTTTGAAGGGCAGCTTCCATATAGTCCCAGGCCACTCTGTCGAACGCCTTCTCCGCATCAAGAGACAGGAAAAACCCCTGTGTCGGTTCTATAGATAGCCAATGATATACATTAAGGGCCTTGATGGTATTATCCCTAGCTTCCCTGCCAGGGACAAACCCAACCTGGTCCCAGGAGATAAGTTTATGCAAAAGGGGGAGGATGCGGTTAGCTAAAGCTTTAGCGTAGAGTTTCAAATCCACATTAAGGAGGGATATTGGGCGGTAGTTAGAGACTATTTCGGGATCCTTGCCCGGCTTGGGGAGAAGTGTGATGTGGGCCTCAAGAAATTCCCTACTGGCAGCTGAGTTAGGTGTTATGGAGTTGAGGGCTTCGACCAGGTGTGATAGTAAAACGTCTGGGAATGATTTGTAGTAACTGACTGTCAGTCCGTCCGGGCCTGGGCTCTTGCCCGCTTTCATTTGTTTTAAAGCTGTGGCGATTTCAGCCACCGAGAGAGGAAGGCCCAGGTCAGCAGAGTCGTCCGGTGAGAGGGAGGTCGGGCTGTGTTGTGACAAAAAGTCAGTGAGAGCTGCGCTCCTGTCTAAAGGTAAGGTATTTGCTCGGAGCTTGGGGAGGTTGTATAGATCTGTGAAGTAGTGAACAAATTGGTCAGATATGTCTTCAGGCTTAACCAAGGGGTGCCCCGATGGCGTTCTCAGTTTGTGAATGGTATGGGCCGCCCGCTTGGATTGTAGGGCCCTGGCTAGGAGCTTGCCCGACTTATTACCAAATTCATAGAATATCTTTTGGGACATGGCGAATTTTCTCTTGAGCACACAATTGAGTTCTCCAAGAAGCTCCTCTCTAGTCAGTGTCAATTCAGAGAGGGTGTTCTCGGCCTGGGATGATTTATGCGTCTGTTCAAGCCGTCGTATGCGTGCAGTCAATTCTGCGATTCTCGCTTTCCTTGCCCGAGATCTTTTAGCAGCTAGAGAGATGAGTTCACCCCTGATTACGCATTTATGAGCGGCCCAAAGTGTTTCAGCGGAGATATCCTCCGAGGTATTTTCCGAGAAATAGTTGGAGAGGCTTAAGGAAATAGTCTGTATATTATTGGAGTCAGAGAGGAGGGAGCTGTCAAGTCGCCAGATGTTGGATTGTGTGCAGGTCGGTGGGAGGGTGAGAGACATGGAGATTGGGTTGTGGTCGGAGAGTACCATAGGTTCAATCGTGGCTTTGGACAGATAAGTCAAGTCTTGCTGAGTGATGAAGAAGTAATCTATTCTCGTGTACTTATTGTGCGGGGCAGAGAAGTAGGTGAAATCTTTTGTAGATGGGTGAAGCGTGCGCCATGAATCGTGCAGTAGGAGGTTACTGAGTTGCAGTTTAATTGCCCGTAGGGCTCTATATGTCAGGGACGTTGTGCTATTAGAGACATCTAATGTAGGTGTGAGTGCGACATTAAAGTCACCGCCGACAAGAAGGGTGCCAGACTGGAAGTTGGTCAATTGAGCACACATTGTTCGGAAGAATGTAACTTGATTGGTGTTTGGGGCATATATATTTGCTATTGTCACCTGTCTGTGGTGTAGAGTCCCTTTAATAAAAAGGAACCTGCCTAATGGGTCACTTTGTACGTCCAATATGTGGAGGGGGCAGTGTTTGGATAAGAGAATGGAGACCCCTTTGGATTTGGCCTCAGCATTGGAGGCATGGAAAACTGTGGGGAAACAGGAATCATGTAGTTTGGGGATGCTGTTAGTCCTAAAATGTGTTTCTTGTATGAGGGCAATGTGTACTTTAGCTAATTGCAAGGAGTGTAATAACCGTGACCTCTTTTCTGGCGAATTTAGCCCTCGGATGTTGATTGAATAGAGTTTGAGGGAAAGGGGCTGCGGGTTTGGGGTGGTGGCCGAAGGGATGATAGTAGCCGACATAACGGTGTAGGTATTGAGCAATAAGGGGAGGGGCGGGAGTAGCAAAAATAAGGCCTACGAGGTATTTGTGGTGGGATCAACACTTGTGAGATGGGCTAATCGGGGTTACAAGGCCACTGGACAGAAACCGAAGAGGTAGTAGAAAAACTATTTCACTGACCTCAGGAGGAAGAACTTTCGGTGTGGTACAGCGAGGGAACAGTGCGTGTTACTCAATAAGAGAACAGCACCCTGTTCCTCGACCGTGTAGGGGTTGACTATCACGGGACAGAGAAGATGAACTATCAGCAGTTAAGGGTCCGCCACCACGGATAGCGAGGAGGCATGGGAGGTAGGTATGTGGCATTTCTAAAGGGGAGACTGCTGGGAAACTGATCGACTTAAAGGTGCGTGTGGGAGGGGAATGTAGCATTATTACGATCTTGAAACCCTGGCCGAATTATACAAGAACGTAATAAACGGGTATTCCGGCCATTTGAGTATCTGCAGGTCGCTAACAGTTTGCAGCCCGAAGCCAAGCCATAGGAAGGTATTACAAATCCCATCATGTACATTTCAAATCCAATTAAATTTAATTAAATTAAATTAGGGTAGGGTATTTCAGTGCTCAAGAAAAGATAAAGGCTGAGGGCTAATGGCTATGGACAAGAGGGAGGAGAAGTCTAGCTGTGCATATGCAAATACAAACATTTAACAGAATTGAGGAACAACTGAACATTAAGTAACAGCCATTTCTGCATATACTCACTACCCTTAATCGAGCCTGACATCAGTAAGAGAGGACATGCAAGCTCAAAACAGTCCTGGCCGAGTCCATCAGGATCGAGGGAAGCGGGCACAGTTCCTAGGTTACTTCTGCGAGGAGCGATGGTCGTGGAAGGAGTGTCCTCTCATTCCTATTCCGAGCCGGAAGTGTCGGTCTGCGGCTCGAAGGCGATCTGGAGACATCTGCGGTGTCTTGGCTGGACTCCAGATAACGGTGAAGGATCTCCAGGCGAATGCACTGTCAGGGCGACAGTACCTATCGAGTGCAGAGAGGATGGGAGAAGCCTGTCGTGTGAAGCGAAGCCGTCGGGTGTAAGAGCGAGGCCGCACGCGTGACGTCAGTCAGGTTCGAATACCCAGCCGGACCGCATTATGGGTAGTGTAGTTCTCTTGGCCGAAAGCGAAAAGAGCACGAAGAAAAGAAAAGAAAAAAAAAAGAGCAAAGAGCAAAAATAGAACTAGGACGGCATGCGGCGTAAGACGGCATGCGACGTAGGTATACAGTTTCCCGAGTATCCAGTGCAAGCAGCATATAATAGTAAAGTTTGAAATTTGTAAAGACCTTCCAATCGACAATGTAGATGCCCAAACATGCCAACAGGGGTTTTGCAGAGGAAGTCTATGGGATTGAGTGCCTTGACGGTACTGTCAGAGGGCAGTCGGCCAGTAGTCCCTTAAAGGGTATAACAAGCGGAGGGGGAGATCAAATTCGGCCCAAACGCGGCCATAACAGTTCCATAAACTTTTTAGAGTAACTGAAAGAGCTTACTTTAACCTTCGGAATTTAGTAGTCTCGCCGGGTCCTCCTTGCTCTCGGAGAGTTAGAGGGGCTTGCTTCGCGGTGTTGGTAGCGAGAAGACTGATGGCGCCCAATGGGGGTGGGAGAGCGTCTTCTACGGTGTCCACTGTCTTGAGCTTCCATGGGTTCGTGACGAGGCGGGTCCCTTTTCGATAGGAAGTGGCGGTAGTCTGCATACCAGTGTGGGACCTCTACCATTGGTATGCCCAGAGTATCACAAAAGTGTGATAGATCTTCGGGCACTTTTAAAAGCGCTGAATGCCCTTGTGAGGATGCAGCAAGGCAAAATGGAAACTTCCATTTATATGGGATGCTCCTAGCACGAAGGACCTCCAATAAAGGTTTCAGGTCACGGCGGTGCTGAAGAGTGATCCCTGAGAGATCTTGATAGATCTGTACCGTGCGACCCTCAAAAAGAATTTGTTGCCGAAGTCTGGCTTGCCTCAAGATCTCCTCCTTGAGGGTGAAGTCGACTAGATGACAGATAATGTCCCTTGGGGGGTCCGATCCCTTGCCCTTAGGGCGCAAAACGCGATGTATTCTGTCCATTTTGACCGCCGTCAAAGGCGGGCGACCAATGAGGTCGTTAAAAATGCCGGTAACAGCCGGGGAAAGAGGTTGTGGCGACGGCTGCGGTTCTCGAGGTCCTCCAAGTGCCGGTTCATATCCCTCATCTGTCTAGTGTGGGAATCAATGCGGGAGGTAGTTTTAGTAATAATTGCCTCATGGCGGCTAGTTGTCTTTTCCACCGAGATGACCCTATCATTCAGTGAGCGGATCTCCAGTCGCAGATCCGCAATCGCCGCTGACAGGGTGTCCTTGATGTCGGTCGCTATAGACCGGAGATCATGCATGTTGAGTTGGGGTTGGGGTAGCAGTTCAATCCCGGGGAGTGTTTGGCTGGTGCTTGGCGGCGATGTAAGGAGAGGATCAGTCAGGGTAAGCGCTGGAGTTTGAGAGTGTCCGTGGCGGGCAGTCGCCATATTGCCTCGGGAGGTCCGGAACATTTCAGGGATGTTCTGGCTCAGGCCGGTATTTAGCTCCCTTGGGGAGCGGGATCTAGAGGCCGAAGAATTCCGGGATGCAGTCCCCATGTTTTGGGTATAAAAAGCGGGAGTGGGTACCTCCGTTAAGGCTTGTTTTGTACCGTGGTGGCTGGGGCTCAGAGACTAAGCGTCCATCTTCCTGTCTCGCTAGGCCACGCCCAACAGTGATTAAATACCACCAAAAGAAAGCTCTATTTGTGTGTAAAAAAGGACAAAAAATTCATATGGGTACAGTGTTGTATGACTGAGTAATTGTCATTCAAAATGTGAGAGCACCGAAAGCTGAAAATTGGTCTGGTTATTAAGGGGGTTTAAGTTCCCAGTGGTCAAGTGGTTAAAGTGCTAGCTGCCAACTAATCATACAGCGCCCACTTTATTTTGTTTTTAACTCATATATGACGGCATGTTCCCCAGCTGGCTGTCAAACTGTCTAATGTCCTTCACAGCCCCTTCTTCCCCCCTCAGGTCCCACTATCTCTCGCCCAACCCCCCCCCCCACCCACTATATATATATATATATATATATATATATATATGTCTCAAACTACTCCTGTTCACTAACCCCAGATCACCCAAACATCAGACGGATATGGCTCCCAGCCCATTCCTCTTCCACCTCCCTATTTAAACCAATGGCCACCGCATAGCCCTCACCCACCTCACCTCCATTCACAGGCTCCAACCCCCACCCCATGCAGCCCTGAACAATCTGAGGTCCCACCAGTTCTCATCTCTGGACCGACCCCTCCATCCTTCAGTTCCTAACAACCCCCCAGACTCTTCCAACTAATAATATTCCTGGACTCTACCAGCCTTCCATTCCTATCCTCCATCCTTTTTTCCTTGTTCATGGATTCCTATTTCCCAATCCCCGGACTCTTCCATCCTTTTAGTTCCCATCTCCAGACTACTAAATTCTTCCTTTCCTATTCATGGATTCTTCCTTCCCTATCTCTAGACTCCTCCATCTTTATAATCGTGATGCATCGTGATGCATCGCGGAATCGAATCGAATTGAATCGTTGACATGATAATCGTAATCGAATCGAATCGTGAGACCACCGAAGATGCGCACCCCTAGTAGGGATGCACCGATACCAAGCATTTAATATTGTTACTCACCCAAACGTTCCCGATACCGAAACTGATACTTTGCATCAATGCAAAATGAATGGGTGCAAATCGCACTGCAAAGAATTGCATGCAATTTGAACATGAATGCGGTGCGATTCCTGTCTGAATCAGGGGCGGATCCAGGGGGGGGGCAACAGGGCAATTGCCCCCCCCCCCAGACCATCTGTCACACTCGCTTGCTCAGTTTTTATTTTTTTTGTGCCTGATCTACCGGACTTTGAGGACCCGGTACCGGCCGGCCATAGGTCCCCTGGACACCAAACTTGGCACACATGTAGCCCATTGTCTCTCCTATAAGTGTGCAAAGTTTGGTGTCTGGGGGACATACGGCCGGGGAGCACTGATTTTTTTAAACCGGGCACCCCTTCCATAGACTCCAATGTTAAACAGTCATTTCTCCGGTGATTTTGTGGACCCGGTTCCGGCCGGTTGTAGGTCCCCTGGACCCCAAACGTGGCACACATGTAGCCCCATATCTCCTCTACAAGTGTGCTAAGTTTGGTGTCTGGGAGACCTACGGCCGGGGAGAACCGATTTTTTAAAGCCGGGCACCCCTTCCATAGACTCCCATGTTAAACATCAGTCTAGTCAAGGGCACAGTGAGGCATAGGCACAGTGAGGCATGCAGATGGACACCCTAGGCTTATACTCGAGTCAATACGTTTTCCTAGTTTTTTGGGGTAAAATTAGGTGCCTCGGCTTATATTTGGGTCGGCTTATACTCGAGTTATATACAGTATATACAGTACTTGTTCTGTGGCTGCCGCTGCCTCTCTGAGTCTCTCTCTCAGTTTCTCACATCAGCCGATCAGCGGTGCCGAGAGAGAGACTCGTCTAATGTAGTTACGCGGCGCACTGACACGATACCAGGAGCGGAGGAGGAGGTGGGTGGAGCCTTTTCCCTGCACTCGTTGCTAACGCCTGGGCCACTTGGCGTCTAGCAACGAGTGACGTCAGTGAGTCACGTCGGGCCGCTCTGCGGGCAGGTACGATAGCGTGCGGCTCCACAGACGGGTAAGAAAGCGGGCGGCTCCGCTTGCGGCGCGGTTTGTGGGCCGGAGGCGCGGTTCATGGGCAGACTGTCCTGCTCAGTGTGTTGGCAGCGCAGGTGAGAGTGAGAGAGCAGGCTCAGTGTGGCAGCTGGCCAATCAGCTAGCCGGGAGCGGGGGAGCAGAGAGGTGAGATCATCCCTCACCGCCCGTGCCTGCCCTGCATTCCTGCAGTGACTTCCGCCCTCACTGTGCAGGCAGCAGAGAGATTACATTATCTCTCTGCTGCCTGACTCTGGGAGTCTGGGACACAGCAAGAGACAACCAAAACTACACCTTAGCAGGCAAGTTAGTGACAATCCGCAAGGTGTGGCAGGCGACGTGGCAAGTGACAATCCGCAAATTGTGGCAGGTGACGTGGCAAATGACAATCTGCATCTGGTGGCAGGCAAGTCACAATCAGCAAGGTGTGGCAGGTGACGTGGCAAGTGACAATCCGCAAGGTGTGGCAGGTGATATGGCAAGTGACAATCCGCAAGGTGTGGCAGGTGTTATGGCAAGTGACAATCAGCAAGGTGTGGCAGGTGACGTGGCAAGTGACAATCCGCAAGGTGTGGCAGGTGACGTGGCAAGTGACAATCCGCAAGGTGTGGCATGTGATATGGCAAGTGACAATCCGCAAGGTGTGGCAGGTGATGTGGCTAGAGACAATCCACAAGATGTGGCAGGTGACGTGGCAAGTGACAATCCGCAACGTGTGGCAAGTGACACGCTCAGGGTTCCCACCAATTGCAGGCGACGGTGGCAAGTGACACACTCGGGGCTCCCACTGATTCTGCATTGAACTATTTAATTTTATATTACAATGTAATAATAGAAATAATGTGCTTCAATCATCCTGACACCATAACAACCCTGGTGCCGCAATGATTGAAGAGCCGACACCAGCCATTTCCCCGATAAATTTCCCACAAAAAAAACATGTTTTTTGGCAGTGCCCCTCCCGAGAAAAGACTCTGGATCCGCCCCTGGTCTGAATCCCATGAGATTTTCCCCACTGCTCCTGTGTGTGTGTGTGTATAGAAAGGGGGAAGCTCCATCTAGTAGGCAGTTTAAAAAAAGTTAGAACTCACAGTACATATCTGGCCACATGCAAAATAATCTACATAGGTGTCTGCTGATGATAGCAAATCATGGCTGCTGGAGGTGCTTACAGGGCTGGAGGAGATGTAGTGGCAGTCCGTGAGCACCTCCAGCGGCCCTGATTTGCTTTCATCGGCGGATTGGGACACTTAAGTAGATTATTTTGCATGTGGCCAGATATGTACTGTGAGTTCTAACATTTTTTAAACTGCCCTCTAGATGGTGCTTTTTCCTTTCTATACACACACAGGAGCAGTTGGGGAAATCGCATGCGATTTGGACAGGCACCACATTCCTGTTCAAATTGCATGCAATTCTTTGCTGTGCGATTTGTGCCAATTTTTTTTTGTACTGATGCAAATCGCAGCATAAAGTATCGATACTCGGTATTGGTGAGTACTTGACTGAAAGTATCGGTACTCGTACCCTACTTTATAGTTGTTTCTTTGGAGCAGGTTTATACATAAGATGTTATAGTCTTGAGATCTTTAAGCCTTTGTTAGGACTGACAGTGTGCACATCTAGTTTACAACTGATAGCCCAATACAGACAGGATTAACTATTGTGAACATAACTCCCCAAACCCTTCTTAACCTTTTCTGCCCCGGAAGGATTTACCCACTTCCTGACCAGGCCATTTTTTGCGATACAGCACCGCTTCGCTTTAACAGACAATTGCACGGTCATGCGACGTTGTACCCAAACAACATTTTTTCCCTACAAATAAAGCTTTCTTTTGTTGATATTTAATCACCTCTGCGATTTTTATTTTTTGCTCTATAAACAAAAAAAGGCCGTCAATTAAAAAAAATATATATATTTTTTTTACTTTTTGCTATAATAAATATCCCCCAAAATTAAAAATAAATAAATAAATACATGTCTTCCTCAGTTTAGGCCAATATGTATTCTTCTATATATTTTTGGTAAAAAAATCCCAATTAGTGTATATTGATTGGTTTGCGCAAAAGTTATCGCGTCTACAAAATAGGAGATAGATTTATGGCATTTTTATTATTATAATTTTTTTAATAGTAATGGCAGTGATCTGCAAATTTTAGCGGGGACTCCGATATTGCGGTGGACAGATTGGACACTTATGACACTTTTTTGGGACCAGTGACATTTATACAGCGATCAGTGCTATAAAAATGCACTGATTACTTTATAAATGACACTGGCAGGGAAGGGGTTAACAACAGGGGCAATCTAAAAGGATCCCCTAGGTAGGTGATTTCTAACTGGGGGGAGTGGACTGACAGGAAGTACAGAGAGATCGCTGTTCCTAATCACTAGGAACAGACAATCTCACTCTACTCCCCTGACAGAACGGGAACCTGCTTTGTTTACACTGGCAGATCCCTGTTCTGCCTCTCTGTGGAGCGATCGAGACCGCTGATTGGCTTCCAAATGGGCCCACAGATCACCGTGTACGTGCCCGACGTACAATGACGGCGACTCGTGCAGGAGAGCCAACCTGCTCAGGAAGTAGTTAACATTAAATAGAACTGAGAAGCTAAGTAAGATTGTTCAGCAAGTAAAAAGGTGAGCAGCAACTTTTTAAATATTTTTTTTAAAGTTATACTATATCAATGGGAACATATAACAAATATAAAGTAGGCGTTATCCCAATTTGGCAATACACTTTTAAAGTTTCTCTGACTTTGGCTGTCAAAGGGAATTGTGTCTAAAGCGTTTGCTTCTCTTCATGCTGTGTTACACTGCCCCAAACATTATCTGTATTGTCCGGCCCATTGACTTTAATAGCTGCCTTGTGTGCTCCCACTGGAAGAATGCTTGAAAGCTGAATGGAACACTGTCCACAATCTTACAGCCACTGGATGCACTTCTGCATTTAAACAAATGTAAACCCAGCTTAAATCAGTTGCAGCTACTGTGTGTTTTAAGGTGCATGTAAGGTGCTGTGTGGGATTTATGAAGACAAGATCCATTATAAAATTATTTCCTTGATACAATAGTTACTAGAGCAGAACAGACTGAATGTGGAAGGACCCGTCACTGCCTTGGTACAGTGGCGTTGAGTGCTGAGGTGCGGTTTCGGCAAGCTCAGGGAGCAGCTTTGGTGCAGTAGCAATGAAGTTGGAGCATGTGGTAGGGGTGGTGAGAGCAGAATTAGAAGATTGGGGTCAGGAACAGGAGGAGAATGGGGGGGTCAGCTTTGTTGGCGAGAGAGTGCATGGTGAGGGGGGGTGTTGGGGTTAGGGGGTTGGGATGAAGGCACAGTGGTGGGGAGGTTTCAGACATAGTAGAAGTAGCCTATGGCTAGGAGTTTGGCACAATATGGCGAAGGCTTTCATCTACCAGCTTTGGGTCATTGTCGTATCCAAGAAGAAGTATGGTAGAGACTCTAGCGATTTGGCACCAACACACAGCCAATCACAATCCCCCTTACATGCTGATCAGTGTATTATGATACCAGGGAAGTCTCAGAATACAATAGCAAAGAGGGAGGATTCCCTCATTCACATTGAGTGTGTGGATCAGTGGTTTTTAACCCTGTCCTCAAGTACCGTGTTTCCCCGAAAATAAGACCGGGTCTTATAATAATTTTTGCTACAAAAAACACACTAGGGCTTATTTTCAGGGGATGTCTTATATTAATTACGGTATTAAAGTGGTTGTAACCCTAAAAAAAAAAAAAATCTGTTCCTGTAAAGCATGATAGCGCAGTGCTTGTGCTGCATCATTTACCCCTCTCCAGGTTCTAAAAATCAAACCCCCCTCCCAATGTCAGGTCAGAAGTCTGTTTAATCATTTAAAAAAATACATTGTGCTTAAAATCCTTATCAAATACTTTTAATAAAAATATTATACTGGTACATTAGTGTGTCAACAGTGTGTCTACAGTTTCATACCATACAAAAATACCTTTACAGCTGCCCTGGACATTCACATGTGATCTGCTCTTCTTCTCTGAGATCCCCGCTGACGTCAGCCCGCTCCGAGTACTGCAGAGGGAGGAGCCGCAGACATCAGTGGGGTGGAGAGGATGAGAGAGAGAAGAGCCGATATCCAGCTGACGTCAGCTGGGAGGAGAGGAAGAGAGAGATGAGCCGAGATCCCGCTGATGTCAGCACGCTCCATACACTAAAGAGGAAGGGGCTGCAGACATCAGAGGGGAGGAGAGGATAAGAGAGAAGACCCCAGATCCAGCTGACATCAGCGGGGAGGAGAGGAAGAGAGAGATGAGCCGAGATCCCGCTGACATCAGCCCGCTCTATACACTGAAGAGGAAGGGGCTGCAGATGTCAGCCGGGACGAGAGAAGAGGACCTCCGGCAGTTGTAAAACATTGCATTAATACAGTAATAAAACGGAGACACTGCACAAGTATACAGTAATGCATTACAGGTTTTTTAGTGAACTTTGATAGGGCTTATTTTCGGGGTAGGGCTTATATTGCAGCCTGCCCTGATAATTGTACTAGGTCTTACTTTCGGGGTAGGGCTTATTTTCGGGGAAACACGGTACCCCTAACAGCCAATGTTTTTGGAATTTCTCTTAGATAAAACAGCTGTCCAAAATACCAAGCCATTGACTCTGATTTAAAGCACCTGTGCAAGTTAAAGGAAAACCTGCAAACATGGCCTGTTGTGGGTACTTGAGGCTAGGTTCACACCTCTGCAAATTGGATCCAATTCGCATAGCAGGAGAATGTGACTGGCTCTCTATGGAGCCGGTTCACTTAACCCCGGGGGCGGTTGTGGAGCGCACTGCACAGAAACGCTTTGCGTCTTTGGCTCCGTTTCAGGGTCAAATTCAGGCAAAGATTAGTCCCTGAACTGGAGAATGGGGACGCACAGCGTTCCTGTGCGATCCGCAGCCGGTTCCAGTGTAAACTGAGCCTGAGGACAGGGTTGAGAATCACTGGTGTGGATGAAGGAAATCGAGACGTTTTTTTTTCGTTCAACTTGCTGATTCAACTAAAAAAAAAAAGATTAATCTACAGGCTTCCTAAGAGGGAAATCAAACACTGTCTCAATTTCTACAGGATTCTTCAAATGCAGCAGCTGTTTTCTAGAAGTCCAACATCCAAATTTTTTCTATATTGTTTTTTTATTTTTATTTACAGGGAAGTATTTTATTTGAAATATCACATTGAACCTTCTATTTATACTATTTTACTCTCTATATCAGGCTAAAGACTAGGGGGAAACTAAAACTCCTTTTATAATAAGTATAGGATGAAATACTAGTTATGGGCAGCTCTAAAGGGTGGTTCAAAGAGTTTCCATGTAAGGTGGATTAATCACATCAAAAAATCAAAAATTCAAGAAAAAACATATATTACTGGTGGGAAGAATTTTGTTAACTAATCACAATAAAGTAACGGAAGGGTCTAACATAAACTTGACCTCCAAGAATGTAGGGGAGCTCCAATTTTGGCTTTAAATTTAAGGTACATGTCCTAAAAATTATTAAAACAAATTGATTTTAGCTGAGATAAATTGTACTCTTTGAATAAACCGCAGAAAATATATTATTTCTCAATAAAAAAAATATTCTGTCTTGTGCATAAGCCCTACTCAGTAACAGTAGATATGTAACATTGACATTTAATAACAATTTGAAGAAAATTAGATATGTTAAGCGTGCCAAAATGATACAAATACTAGACAGTGGTTTCACCAGTCTGTAGTATATCATTATCATAGGATTGTACGACAACAGAAGTTTTAAGATGGCTAGCAGACATTACAAGACTCACGCATCAGAATAGCAATCCAGTAGGTTGATTGAATGTGGCACCAAGCTTGTTAAAACAATGGAGAGATTTATTACCATGCGAAGCTCATAAAGTGAAAAAACATTTCTAAAGATCTACTTTTACAAGCCTTTAGGGTACTGTATCCCATCCTTTCATTGATGTGCTGGTGGATATAGTCAATGTGGCTTACATTATGGACAATGGCGTGGTAAGACAGTTAAAACAGAAGAAAATAGTCTAGAGTTGTTTCCTCCAAGGTGACCCCTGCATTTCTGGGACTATGAGCAAGCCACCATAATATAGTTAATGGAGCTGCTGACAAAGAAATAAATAGTGAATTATGTTAGTAGTTTACTGGCAGTTGCAGCATAGACAGAGGATACCGAGGCCTCAAACCTGCTCCCAAAAAGAATATTAGAATTTAGATTCTAAATAAGTTGAGAAACCTATACCCCAATAACTGTGTGGTGGCGCCCTGAGACGAGTGACACAAAAACAGCACAGCAGCGGGGAGTTTTTGTATGTGGGGAGTGGGGTAGTGCCTGATTGGGATTTACAGACACTAGTTCCCTATGAGGTGCACTCCCCTTGTGATTGACAGCAGGCAATGGGTGGATCCTTAGCCAACAACAACCAGTAATTGGCTATAGAACCTGTCCACTGCCTTTTCGTCAATTACACAGAGAGAGAGGACCTGATAGGGAACTAATGCCTCAGCTTCTCAATCAGGCTTCGCCCACTGCAGTGTCACTGGTTTCTAGGAGGCTGTGGGTTCTGAAGCCGACAGCCTTCTTAACAACCAGGGACAGGGAGGGGGTAGAGGCAACAAATATGACGCTCTGCTACACTGTGTACAGGCCCGCTTTCTGTCTCTGTACACCAACTTAGAGTTGGTCTTAAAGCAGAAGTGTGGCCAAAGCTTTGGGTCACAGAAGTTCAGTTAGTTCTGCACTCCATTTTCAGCTGACAGCGGGCTAATGCTCGCTGTCAGCTCACGTTACAGAGCTGGTCCAGGCTCTGAAAAGATATCAACCATTTGGTCAGAATCTGCCCAGAAGCCTGGAATGACAGCTGGCTCAGCCTCTCGGCTACTCCCACCCCCTCCACAGCGCAGCACTCCAGTGAGCACTGGAGGGGGGAGCACAGAGTTGTGGACTTACAGTCACTAGCACTCTGCAGACTGAGGGCTGAAAAGTGATCAATCAACGATGTGTGATTGCACAGTTCTTGGTCTTAGAGGCAGTGGGGGACAGCTGTAGCTGGGATCGGTGCTGCAGCCATCTAGGTAAGTATGATTTTTTTTTTGTGATTCCCATACTTCTTTTTTTAATTAGCTCCAGTTTCTTTGTCTATGAACGGGAGGTAATTATTTTTTAATCTGGTGCATTAATAGTGCATTTGTAAAACTGGCCCTCTTAAGAACTACCTCAATATGCTGCACATGTCAGTACCAAAATGAGCAGCAGGTATTTTTGAACCCGGCACAGGCCATGGGATCCAAAAAGTGTCAGTAGAGATTTATTGAATTTCCCCCAAATGTCTTATGACTGATCCAGATGCCCTCAAGGATCTACAACTCACTTGTACTGACCTTGGACAGTATATACACTACAGTTTCCTATCTGCCAAAAGCAGAATCCAGGAATTAAGCAGACACACTATGAGTCCAAGGAGGTGCATGACATCTGAATATTCACTTGCCGACCACCTAACTGTGAAAATACGCCATGACTTTGATGTTAATTCCCGGAGTTGTGGCTGCAGATAGATGCCAGTATTAATTTTCCCTCAGGCACCAGTCTCTGTCTGATAAAAGTGATCTGAGCAGCGGATTCACTACTGGATCACTTTTATAATTGATGGGAGGGGTTGTGCCGTGGTAGTTCATTGAAAACTACAAGCCCCAAAGGCTGCTGGATCTTGTAGTTTTTAATTCACAGAACTCTGTGAATGCGTGACATGGCTGGGTGGGTGGAGCCCCGTGTGGCCATGTTCTTTACAGATTCTGACAGAGAGTGGGGGAGAAGATGCCCCACTGCCTGTGTAATTGGGGAGCCAGGGAGGTACAGGGGCCGGTGGCCTGAATATGGGTGTTACACGTACCATGTAACATGTTACAAAAGGTGAACCAATCCTTTAGCGTGTTACTAATCCCAGGACCCTGCATTCATTATATCTGCTCTCCCACAGTACACAGAACATGGAAATGCAATTATAATAGTAACTATAAACTGCTAAATACCTTTTCTCATCAGCAGTATATAGCAGTCTTGTGACTTCTATCAGTGTCTGGTTAAAGCTTGTAGGAAGAGTTTTCAGTCTACTCTGAATGTCCTATGAGCCTGCAGGACCCCTCACCCTCTGACTGGACAGTGCTGATGGGTCCTGTGCCCATCACATGCACCCTCCCAAGAAAAAAAAAACACCCTACCATTACACACCAAACTGAGCATGTGCAGAGTGACTCCAAAGGCTCTGACTTATCAGGAGATGGATTGGGGACAGTGGAAGAACGGTAGGATCAGAGAAGACAGAATCAAACAGCCTTTTTACACAATGAAGAAGGTTAACTCCTTAGGTTCCAGAGTGAGTATAACAAGCATGCTTTACTGCAGTGTTTCTCAACTCCAGTCCTCAAGGCGCACCAACAGGTCATGTTTTTGTGATTTCCTGCAGATAAAACAGCTGTGATAATTACTAAGGCAGTGAAATTGCTCAAATCACCTGTGAAAATCAATGGAAATCCCAAAAACATGACCTGTTGGTGCGCCTTGAGGACTGGAGTTGAGAAACACTGCTTTACTGCATATACAGACTGATTTTACTGTTGTGGGTTTAATAACACTTTAAGTGGTTAAAACTCTAATATTTACATCAGACAGGTTCATGGCTCTGCTAGCGCACACACTGCCACTCGGGGCTGCGAGAGAGGAAAGAGAGGCATAGAGAAAAGAAAAAGGGGAGAGGGGACAAAAGAGAGGGAAAGAAAGAAAAGAAAAGAAAGAGGGAGAGGGGGAAAGTTGGTGTGTTGGTAACCGATGGAGTGTTCTGATCTTCATAAGCAAGGTTTACAACTGTAGCAAAGTCTCTAGCCTCCTCCAGTCTAATCAGAACCTTCAGGGCCAAAGATAACTGACATCCTTCTGTATGTGGTGGGTTGTAAGGCATAGTGGGTGCAAGGCGCCAGTCACCTCTTGGATGTAAAAGAGGTTTTATTTCTCTTAACAGTCCTTTTTATATTTTGAGGGGGAAAGAGGGTTAGGGCCAGGACACCCTTAAGCAGTTGAAATTTCAATTGACAGACTCCGAGACTTCAATAGGAGGACAGCCGTACAGGGAAAGGCCCCCCAGCAAGGCGCCACATCAGCATGTGCAGGATTGCTGTCTCCTATGGCAACAGTCTTTAACAGTTACAGTACTAATACAAATCGTTACAGTCTTCTTTGCTTCACTACAACTTCTACTTGTAGTTCTTCAGCCCCTTGAGCTCCTGGTCTTTCACTGGACCCTCTGATTCACTGGTATCTCAATCGTCACCCATGCTTCCCTGCTGGGTCCCTAGCTTGGCACTCCAGATACTTCTCAAACTTCACCCCTGCTAACCCGCTCAGTCCCTGGCTTGACTCACAAGGCTGCTCTGCAAGCGTCACCTCCATTGGCTGGGTCCCTGACTTGATCACCGCCTGAAGTTTCCCGATGCTCCACCGTGCCCGTTCGGTGAAAATGCTGCTCCGGTACTTGCTTCAGTTGCTTACTGTGGTCCCTGGTAAAGGTAGTTGGTCCCTTAGTGGCGACAGCTTTCCTTCTACCTCCGACCACGACAGGTTCTCCGGCCTGTAGAACCCTCAGTTATGGTTGGACTGCAAGCCGCAATTCCAACCCTGTGCTGCCCTCTTACACAGCCTGGCAATCAAATGCCCCTGGGATATGACACACGTCCACCCAGACAGCCGTCCAGGTGGCACAGAACATAAATCACCTGACCTCACCAGAATATATAGGTTCTCCCAGCAGGCCAAGGGATTCAAGAAAACCCTGGCCCATTGGCTGAGATACCTCATATAACCCACATCCGCTGATGAAGTCCCGCCCCCTGGGACGCAATGCGTACGGAACCACGTGACTAGCGTGATGTCACACGCGTCTTGAATGCTGATTCTCATGGATTATTTGTATCATCTGCTGCATTTCCTTTGCACTGAGGCACAGTGCTATATTTGTAAGTGCATTACCTTTTTTTTTTATAAATTGTTTTATCATACGGAGAGCACTAGATATCGCTGTTCTCTTTTCATGTATGAACATATCGGAGCCTATGGTGAGATTCCTCTTCAGCATCCAGCATACGCAGTGATCCAGCCATTACATCCCTCTTAGGGAACTGCCTGTGTGACCTATCTGATATACTCAGGGGTCCATTCATTGAGGTGAGCTGCAAGGAGCACCGCTGGTGGAGGTTGTCACTTGTTCACCTTGTCTATCATCTATAAGAATCACATATTTGGACACTCGGTGGTATTTGCTGACCATTTTAAATGTGGAAAATATGAACTTTTTCTTATCATCATATGTTTTAGTATTTTAATAGGTTAATGTGTGTTTTTGCGCTGCACTGCTTCTTTACCTTCATTACAATTTGGGATTAGATAATTTGACCCTCAGTGTTCAGCTGCTCTTGTTAGTTTTTATTTGCGCTGGTTGATCTGTTTTTATATATCTTTATAATTAAACATGGATTCAATTGGGTTTAAGTCCTGTAAACCGCAACGTGGAAGAGGTAAAAAGAAGAAATTGTTGAACCTGTTTATACCTCCATATGTTCATGAACGTGATTGGTTTTAGGCCTAGAATATCCGGGAGTGGCTTAAGAACGTTCGATTGAAGCAGAAGGGGACTCTCAGGTGACCAGGATTTGAGGCCAGAGTCCATGGAGCCAGGTAGAAATTAGCTGTGATGTAGTAGTGGCATTAAAGGGGGAGTTATAGGTCCAGTGCTGAAAAAGCGGGTTTTTCCAGAGGGGTGCATGCGGGGACAGAATGGAGAAGTCAAATTCTTCTAGACTAAGCCCCAAATTTCAGGCTTCTAGCATCGTACAAGAGTTAGATATATCTGGCTAAATCACCAATGGGCCGTTACCAGTTGCGTTGCCAAGAAATACTTATGACTAGGTAGGGCCAGCCCCCCATATAGAAGTGGTCTCATTAAAGTAGTAAGCTTATCACAAGGCGCCTGGGGACCCCATAAGAAAGACGAAAACAGTCTATTTAATTGTACAAAGAAGGAATTAGGGATCCATTGTGGGGAGTGGTGGAAAAGGTATGCGAATTTGGGAAGTATTTTCGTTTTCAGAAGATTGATATGCCCAATTAGTGACAGCGGCAGCTTGCCCCACACCCTCAGCCTTCTTTTTTAAACTCCTGTATCATAGGCAGTAAGTTGAGAGAGACATAGAACGTGGCAGCTTTAAAAACTCTAATGTTGAAGATGCTTAGATCTGAAGCATCAGCTCGGGCTGCCAGATATACAGTGATAGCTGTCTACTGAGAGTGCAATAAAACAGTCAGATGTAAATAATAGGGATAAGCCCAGGAGATGCCATGCAGCTCCTTGGACTTAACTCATAGTATGCTTTCACTTTTTACAAAGGAGCTAAATTCCTGGAATTCACCTTTTAAAGTGGTTGTAAACCCTTGCATATACCCAGTGAAGTGACTGGCCTTAGGTGATAAACAGATGAAATAAATCCTCCTACATAGATTGCACCTGTCTATCTGCCGTCTTTTCTACTCTACATCCTTTCAAAGTGCTGAATATTTAAAGCTTAAGTTCAGAAAAAAGGGGGCGGAGAGCTGAAGTCACACTCTGCATAGCTCAGTGAGGAGAACTCTGAGAGCTGATTGGAGAGAAGGGACACACCCCCTTCATACAGCACACAGGAACAGAGCCGAGGCTGTCAATCTGCTGGAAATCCCTCCCCTTTGACCATTTTTTCCATTGGTGTCATGAAAATTTGGGATTTATGAAAGATTAAAGCAGTAGACAGAACTTACACTTAGTGCTTCTAATTAAGACACTATGGAGGGATATGCTTTGTTCATATTTCATGTCTGAGGTTTACAACCACTTTTAGGCACAAAGTTGATTTCTGAAGGCCTAACCTGTATTGCACTCGATCACACATTTGAATGCGTATTTCACCAATGTTAGATGTGATCACTGTTTTTTGCTTCAATTTTTATGCTTTTAGGGGTTCTTGTATGTAAAAAAAAAAAAAAAATTATAACAGCAACATGTCTTATGTCTGTATTTATCTTTTAATTCATAAGTTAAAATGGTTCTAAAGTCAAAAAAGTTTTTTTTATCTTAATGCATTCTGTGCAATAAGATAAAAAACCTTCAAAGTGCAGCAGTTTCCCTCAGCCCCCCTAATACTTATCTGAGTCCATCTCGATCCAGCGATATTGCACTGAGAGACTTGGCTGTCCAGGACTCCCCTCCTCATTGGCTGAGTCAGCAGCGGGGCACCATTGGCTCCCGCTGCTGTCAATCAAAGTCAGTGATCCAATGAGGAGAGCGAGGGGACGGGACAAGGCCAGGGCTCTGTGTCTGAATGGACACACAGAGCTGCGGCTCAGCTTGGGTGCCCCTATAGCAAGCTGCTTGCTGTGGGGGCACACGGCAGGTGGAGGGGCCAGGAGTATCGGTGGGGGACTGGGAAGCTGCTCTGTGCAAAACCACTACACAGAGCAGGTAAGTATAACATCTTTGTTATTTAAAAAAAAACAGAGACTTTAGTATCACTTTAACCACTTGCCGACTGCCTCACGCACTTATACGTCGGCAGAATGGCACGGGCAGGCAAAGCAACGTATATATACGTTGCTTTGAATCTGACGCCTAGCGGGCGTGCGCGCGCCACTGCAGTCTCCGTGACCGTGCCCGCGGGAGCCGCGGACTCGATGTCCGCCGGTGTCCCGCGATCGGGTCACGGAACGGCAGAACGGGGGGATGCCTTTGTAAACAAGGCATCTCCCTGTTCTGCCTAGTGACAGGACACTGATCGTCTGCTCCCTCTCATCGGAAGCAGTGACAGTGTCGTGTCACAGTAAGCCCAACCCCCACACAGTTAGAATCACTCCCTAGGACACACTTAACCCCTTCCCTGCCCCCTACTGGTTAACCCCTTCACTGCCAGTGTCATTTACACAGTAATCAGTGCATTTTTATAGCACTGATTGCTGTATGAATGACAATGGTCCCAAAACAGCGTCAGAAGTGTCCGATGTGTCCGCCATAATGTCACAGTCACAATAAAAATCGCAGATCGCCGCCATAACTAGTAAAAAAAATAAAAATAATAAAAATGCCATAAAACTACCCCCTATTTTGTAGACGCTATAGCTTTTGCGCAAACCAATCAATATACGCTTATTGCGATTTTTTTTTTTTACCAAAAATATGTAGAAGATTACATATCGGCAAAAACTGAGGAAATTCATTTTTTTTATATATATATACATTTTTTGGGGATATTTACTATAGCAAAAAGTAAAAAATATTGCTTTTTTTTAAAAATTGTGGCTCTATTTTTGTTTATAGCGCAAAAAATTAAAACCACAGAGATGATCAAATACCACCAAGAGAAAGCTCTATTTGTGGGGAAAAAAAAAAAAACGTTAATTTTGTTTGGGAGCCACATTGCACGACCACGCAATTGTCAGTTAAAGCGACGCAGTGCTGAATCGCAAAAAGTGGCCCGGTCATTTGGCAGCCAAATCCTCCGGGGCCAAAGTGGTTAAGTAGACCAGTGTTTCTCAACCTTTTTCCAGTCGGGGCGCCCTTAAAAAGTATTTTTAGTCTTGAGGCACCCCAGTCCAAGGCTTGGTAATATCGTGCTCATTCCTGACACACAGACAAATGCTCTGCTCTTAAGGGGTACCATTAATTTTTAATGTTACCCCACACATTGAAAAACGTGGGGTGCTTTTTCTGCAGTGCAAGTAAAAAAAAAAGATTGGGGACTTGTTTCCTTGCATTTTTGTGGGTACGGAAGCCCATTGAAATTAATGGGCTGCCCTACACGCAGCACACAGCCACACAGATGTGAACCAAGGGCTTGTTCACATGTCAGATGGGCGGTAAAACCACATGGTTGAGCTGTTTTACCACCCCCCAACTTCTCCACCTTTAGCTGCAGAGGCAGCAGCTGGGGTTCACACATGCTCTGGCTGCAACTGGAGGTATACCGAGGGTGAATGGGGCTGCACTGCAACTTCCCCCGCAACTGTGTGCATTGCACGGTTGCGGTGTAGTGATGCTGCATTCACGGGCTTAAACCAGGTGGTGAGGAGGCAACATAATGCCTCTTTACCGCCTGTCAAATGCCTCTGAAAAGCGATCTGTGCATGGATCCTTGCTGTATTTCAAACAAGCCCAACAAAAGCTGTTCTGATGGTACAGGAATGGGGGGGGGGGAGGGGGGAGATCAGGATTAAAAGTAACACACACACATATGCTTGCACACGCATACATACAGACACATGCACACACACGCATACATACAGACACACGCACACGCACGCATACATACAAACACATGCACACGCACGCATACATACAGACAGACACTCACATGCGCACACACACACAGACACATGTATAAAGCCCTTTTAAAACAAATCTAGCTTCTAGCACAGTACCTTTCCAGTTTCCTAATTTAGCCGGGTACTGTACTCTAGGGGGAAGCAGAGAGCACAGCACACTCCTCTGCACCTTACTTTCACTTTTGAAGCCGACGGAGCTCTTCTCAGTGCCGATGTACAGTTCGGCAGGAGATCGGGTTCATCTGACAGCCCTTCTCTCCCCTGACCCCACGGCACATCTGAGAACCTCTGACGGCACACTGGTTGAGAAAGGCTGAAGTAGACCATAGATTATGCAATTTTCCGCCTCTGGTTGTAGAAAAGAAAATCACTGGATTCCCTCATCAACACAGTCAGTGTTGATGGGGAATCCCTCCAGCAGATCTACTGTGTTCTCCAAGCAGGGAAAAGAGGGGGGGGGAGGGTGCGTGTGGAGCCGTCCCTGCCAGGAGAACACAGTGATTATTGCTAGCGGCTATAGCCACTGGCAATGATAGTATGCTAAAAATCTGACATACTGGTTGTACCCAAGTCTAGCAATGGATTGACTTGGGTACAATCAGCCTGCCAATAGATGGATCGAATCTTGGCCGGTCTGTGCTGAACCAGCTGAGATTCGATCCATCTATAGCAAGCTTTAGATATAAATATAAAATACAGTGCACTGCAATAGTGGAATGAATGGTGTGGTCATTATCAGTCTGTGTAGTTATGTGCAAACCATTCTAAAACTAAACATGCTTTACCTTTTTGTGAAGGACTACATAGAATGTAACCTCAAAGTTTATGTTGATGGAAAATAATGTTTAGTGGTAGTGATTTTGTGAAATCAAATAATAATACGGTTGGTGAAAATTGCTGAGCAGTCATGTTTTGCTTAGATACAAATGTGGCATGCTTGCTTTAAACAAAATTGCTTTTATTGAGCACTGCTTTTGGCAGTCGGATGTAAGTGCTGAGTCAAAAGTCGTCTTTTTTTTTTTTTCTAAGTTCACTGCCTAGATAGAATGAAATGTTTGGTTTGACTTGTGAAATGCCTCCTAATTTTGCATAAAAAGAGAACCTATAGGCCTGATTTACTATACTAGTGAGAAAGGTAATGTGTGTGCATTTCAACCATCCAATTTTGTAAAGACAGAAAATCACAAACACCCTAACCATTTCCTTTCTACAACTTATGCTTGTTTTCTTTTGTGATATCTCTTGGTCTTTTAATACTTTGCAAAGTATGATCCAATTTAACATTTCTTAAAAAAACAAGGCACTTTCTAAAGGTTAAAAGCGATGTGAAATAGTCCAATGCATGCCATTGGCTTTTCCATCATCAACAAAAACGATTTTTTCTATTATTATTATTAAACTTGTAGTTTGAAAAAACAAAATTCCCTTTACTGAATGTCAATGCATAATCATACAGAATGCCAGGTCTAAAATGTTGCAGTAAAAATCCTTATGCTATAAGCTAGATTTGTGGAATATCTTAACCTCCCTGGCGGTATGATTCTGTCAGATTTTAGGTGCTGAAGGCGGTACCATTATTCTGCATGGAAATTTGGCGTTTTATATTGTAGGCCTGTAATTCTTAGGAATAACTCACTTAAATCTGTCCAAACCAGAGTCTAGTAGACATCCCGGGTATGATAAAGTTCAAAAAACAAAATTATACATTATAATAAAATAAATAACTATAAAATAATTATAACAAATAATAATATAATAATAATAAAAGTGTTTTTCAGTGTTTGACGATGAATTTCCCCACAAATCGCTATCGCTTAATTCTGCGAGTGATTCTAATTTATTATCGCTGTTTTTTAGCTGGTCTAAAACCACTTTTGACATAAAGGGACACTTTTTGGTTGCTATGGACAATCTCCAGTTTCCAGGCAGAAAAAAAAAGTTTTTATTATATAAAAGTGCATGCAGGACACTGGGCAGACCACTAGGGACAATGGGGGTGTGTAATTATTACATACAGTACTGTAATCTGTAAGATTACAGTGTACTGTATGTGTACTGTGTTTTAACTTTTTTTGAATTTGGCGCCGATCTCCGTCCCCGTGCGTCGTAACGTCGCAGGGAACGGAGCTCGGCGGCATTCGGCAGTGTGTGAATCGAGCGAGATGACGGCTCGATCACACAGCGGGGAAGCATCGCAGGATCCAGGAGACAAGGTAAGTAACTCCTGCCTGGATCACTGCGACGCAGCCCGAGTCTGGCTCGGGGTTACCGCTTTTGGTGCTGAAATTTAACCCCGAGCCAGACTCGGGAATACCGCCAGGGAGGTTAAAGGAGAAGTATAGCCAAAGCCAAAGCATGGACCACATGATTGCAGTTAATTACCGCTGTTGGCACAGAGCAGGTTCAGGCTCTGGAAAAATCCAGACCATATGGTCAGGATCCACCAAGTGGCCTGGATCGGCATCTGGCTCAGCCTCTCAGCACTCTGTCGAAATCCTGAGCTAGCCCCTCATTCCCCCTCCACAGCCCAGTGCTCCAGTGAGCGCTGAAGGGGAGAGCAGAGAACAGCTGACTGACAGTCACAGAGCCAGCGGGGGACAGATACAGCATCGATCCACCTAGGTGAGTATAAATGGTTATTTTTTTCCCAAAGCCATACTTCTCTTTTAATAGATTAATCAGCTTCTAACCACATTACGATAATAAATATCAGACCCCTCCCCCGGTCAAAAACATGGTGTTTTGATTTTCAGGCTCTTTCACACGTGTGGTGCTCTGCAGTGTCCTCTGAAGAGTAATATCCTTTTTAAAGATTTTCAGAGGGCATTTATGGTGTTACATAGTTACATAGTAAGTCTGATTGAAAAAAGACACAAATCCATCTAGTTAAAGCGGAAGTAAACCCATCCATTTAACAATTTAAAAAAACACTTGCCGGAAATGTAACACTCCCATTGGCTGTGCTCTCAACCAAACTGTCAAACTATCCAATGGCTGGTGTCATCACTGATCACATGTGCAGCATCATGGTAGTTGAAGATTAAACCGAGGCCAAGATGGCAGCTTCCTTGGCTGAAAACGATAGGAGGGTTTACTTCCACTTTAAACCAATAAAAAAGGGGGGAGGGATCATACAATGAATACAGGGCTTTTTTAAAGGAATCTACTGAGCTGGCCAGAACCAGCTCTTGAGGAAGTCTGATCCACATTTTTAGCTCTTACTGTGAAGAAATCGTTTAGTATTTGGAGATTAAATCTCTTTTTCTCTAGACGTAAAGAGTGCCCACATGTCCTCTGTGATGACCTTAAAGTGACCAACTCAACACCAAGTTGAACATATCTCCTCCTAATCTCCTCTTCTCAAGAGAGAATAATGTCAGTTCCTCTAATCTTTCGTCATAGCCGAGCTCCTCCATGCCTTTTATTCGTTTGGTTCAGTGGCGGTGCGTCCATAGAGGGCGCCGGAGCGCCGCCCCCTCTCGCTCCCGCACCGCCACTGAAAGACAATACACAGATTCATGCATTGCATGAATCTGTGTATTGTCACCGCTGCCGCGCTGCCCACTATTCATATGGCCGGCCTCCTGGTGAGCGCCGGCCATATGAATTAGAGCGGCGGCCGGCGGTGGGTGTGACTTGGAAGTGCCTATCAGAGCCAGCGGCTCTGATAGGCTTTCCGAATACAGCTCTCACGCTGTATTCGGCTTCCAAAAACTCCTCCCAGGTACGCACGGGGGTGCGTTCCTGGAAGAAGACTGTGTGGAGGTTTCAGCCAATCAGGTTCACCGGATCTGGTTACCGGTAACCTGATTGGCTGAAGCGACATTGAGGGCGGGAGAACACATAGAGGACGGCGCGGACCGAGGAAGGTAAGTGCAGGGCTGGGGGGGGGGGACTGGCTGCATTTGGGGGACAAACTGGCTGAATATGGGGCACAAACTGGCTGCATTTGGGGGACAAACTGGCTGAATATGGGGCACAAACTGGCTTAATATGGGGCACAAACTGGCTGAATATGGGGCACAAACTGGCTGAATATGGGGCACAAACTGGCTGAATATGGGGGGAACTGGCTGAATATGGGGGACAAACTGGCTTAATATGGGGCACAAACTGGCTTAATATGGGGCACAAACTGGCTGAATATGGGGCACAAACTGCCTGAATATGGGGCACAAACTGGCTGAATATGGGGGGAACTGGCTGAATATGGGGGACAAACTGGCTGAATATGGGGGGAACTGGCTGTATATGGGGGACACGCTGGCTGCATTTGGGGGGAACTGGCTGTATATGGGGGACAAACTGGCTGCATTTGGGGGGAACTGGCTGTATATGGGGGACACGCTGGCTGCATTTGGGGGAACTGGCTGTATATGGGGGACAAACTGGCTGCATTTGGGGGGAACTGGCTGTATATGGGGGACACGCTGGCTGCATTTGGGGGGAACTGGCTGTATATGGGGGACAAACTGGCTGTATTTGGGGGGAACTGGCTGTATATGGGGACAAACTGGCTGTATATGGGGGCACACTGGCTATATATATGGGGACAAACTGGCTGTATATGGGGGCACACTGGCTATATATATATGGGGGCACACTGGCTGTATATGGGGGCACACTGGCTGTATATATAGGGGCACACTGGTTATATATATATGGGGGCACACTGGCTGTATATGGAAACAAACTGGCTGTATTTGAGGGGGCAAACTGGTGGCGTTTGGGCACAGTGGCTGCGTTTAATGGGCACAGTGGCGGCAATTGATTTTTTTTTTCAGTTTGTTTGCGCCCCCCCAAAAATTTTGAGCACCAGCCGCCACTGGTTTGGTTGCTCTTCTCTGCAGTTTCTCCAGTTCCCTGATATCCTTTTTGTGAACTGGCGCCCAAAACTGAATTGCATATTTCAGATGAGTTCTTACTAATGCTTTGTACAGCGGTGAAATTATATCTTTCACTCTTGAGTCCATATCTCTCTTAATACAAGAGAGAATTTTACTTGCATTGAAAACCGCAGCTTGGCATTGCATGCCATTATTAAGCTTATGATCTACCAGAACACCCAGATCCTTCTCCACCATTGATTCCCCCAGTTGTACTCCCCCTAGTATGTATGATGCATGCATATTCTTAGCCCCCAAGTGCATAACTTTACGTTTATCAATATTAAACCTCATTTGCCACATAGCTGCCCAATTAAACAGCATTGAGGTCAGTTTGTAAGTTGGAGACATCATGTAGGGTCGTAATTCCACTGCATAGCTTGGTGTCATCTGTAAACACTAAAATGGTACTTTTAATCCCAGACCCTATATCATTTATAAACATATTAAAAAGTAAGAGTCCCAACACTGAACCTTAGGGTACACCACTAATAACCTTAGACCATTCAGAGTAAGAATCATTAACCACTACTCTCTGAATTTGGTCTTTTAGCCAGTTTACTACCTATTTGCAAACTGATCTTTCGCTAGATCATTTTGTAAAGGGCCTTACATGCTCAGACCTGACCCTTTTTACTATTAATATATTTAAAGAATTGTTTGGGGTTTGTCCTACTATCTTTTGCAATCTGTCCTTCATTTTGAATTTTTGCACCTTTGCTTTCCTTTTTATATATTATGTTATATTCTTTGTAATATTTAAACGATGATAGTGTTCCTTAATTTTTATATTTTTTAAAAGCTCTTTTCTTATTATTTATAGCTTTTTAAATTTTGGCCGTGAACCACATAGGTTTTATTTTTAGTCTTTTAAACTTATTGACCATGGGAATATACTTTGCATTGAGGACGCATACAGTCTTTTTGAGGAATTCCCATTTATGTTCATCGATGCCAATAGTCCCTCTCACTCTAGGTCTTGAGAGTAGCCCTCATCGTGGGAAAGTTGCTCTCTTAACTACTTCAATACAGGGCATTTTCACCCCCTTCCTGCCCAGGCCAATTTTCAGCCTTTATCGCTGTAACATTTTGAATGACAATTACGCGGTCATGCTACACTGTACCCAAATGACATTTTTATAATTTTTTTCCCCACAAATGGAGCTTTCTTTTGGTGGTATTTGATCACCTCTGCGGTTTTAATTTTTTGCTCTATATACAAAAAAAGAATCACAATTTTGAAAAAAAGACAAATATTTTTTACTTTTTGCTATAATAAATATCCCCAATTAATTTTTTTATTAGTTTAGGCCGATATATTTTCTTCTACATATTTTTGGTTTGAAGAGCGACAAAGGTTGGGACTTTAAATGAAGCAGGCAGGTGTAGGTAATTAAATTTATTGGAAATCAATGAAACGTTGCATGAAGGTAATCATGAGAACAAGGAAACCAATAATTCAATGGATATACATACAGCAATAACAATTGGCCACACACTGATAAAATTTCACAAATCACATGGTACAGGTGATCTTAAGGTAAAACATGTAGTGGGCATAAAAACATGGCATATAGTAGCTCTATGCATTTCGTGGATTCATCCACTCTTCAGGAGCATGCGCATGGAAAGCTGAAAGCTGTTGTATAATGGTAATAGAGATATCTGTAAGGTCTGACCCTGTCACGGAAAAATTTTAATAAAATTGGGTAATTAGAGATAATATTGCCTAGGATAGACCCCCCAAAACCACTCTCAACAGTACTTACATTGTCTGTGTCTAAGCAGTAGCATGGTTCCATGTGGATGAGAAAACCCCTTACAGATATCTCTATTACCATTATACAACAGCTTTCAGTTTTCCATGCGCATGCTCCTGAAGAGTGGATGAATCCACTAAATGCATAGAGCTACTATATGCCATGTTTTTATGCCCACTACATGTTTTACCTTAAGATCACCTGTACCATGGGATTTGTGAAATTTTATCAGTGTGTGGCCAATTGTTATTGCTGTATGTATATCCATTGAATTATTGGTTTCCTTGTTCTCATGATTACCTTCATGCAACGTTTCACTGATTTCCAATAAATTTAATTACCTACACCTGCCTGCTTCATTTAAAGTCCCAACCTTTGTCGCTCTTCAAATTAGATAGGGATGGAGGCAACCGACCTTACCCGGTCACTGCCTCATTTAAAGTCCCAAGTTTCCCCCTCCCCCCCCAATTCCCCCATTTTTACATATTTTTGGTAATAAATACACAGATCCACGTTCCTGCTCCATCACGAATGATCGTGCCCTATATGGCCGGGAAGCCGAGGATGTCACATGACGCCCTCCCAGGATGGGAGATCACATCTGCGGATGTCATATGACTATGGGCGGGGAAGGAAGTGTTAAAGTTAGGTGTTTTTATATTTCCAGTATGTGCTTGTTGCTTACATGAAATTAAATCCTGTTATAGTCACTGCTACCCAGATGTTTTCTTTTTTAAACAATAAGCTCTGTGTGGTTTGAGATTACCAGGTCCAGCAGAGCATCATTCCTAGTCAGGGTCTCTATGAATTGTATTGAATTTTCTTGTAATAGGTTTATACATTTTTTGCCCTTTAACTGTTCCAGCAGTGCCATTACTCCAGTCAATTTCCAGGTAGTTAAAATCCCCCATTATTATCACTGTCCCAGTCCTTGCAGCCCTTTCTCTCTGTGCAAGGAGCTGAGTCTCCACCTCCTCATTAACACTGGGTGGCCTATAACAAACTCCAATTATTAATTGTGTAGTACGCACACCCATGTGCAGTTCCACCCATAATGCTTCAGCCTCATCACTAGGGATAATCCGAACACCCCCCGATTCGGTTCGCACCAGAACCTTTGAACGGACCGAAAGTTTGTGCAAACTTTAGAACCCTATTAAGGTCTATGGGACTCGAACGTTCAAAATCAAAGGTACTAATTATGAAGGCTAATATGTAGGTTATTGTCCGAAAAAGGGTTTTGGGACCCGGGTCCTGCCCCAGGGTACATGTATCAATGCAAAAAAAAGTTATAAAAACAGCCGTTTTTTCAGGAGCAGTGATTTTAATGATTCTAAAAGTGAAATATTCCTTTAAATATCATACCTGGGGGGTGTCTATAGTATGCCTGTGAAGTGGCACATGTTTCCCGTGTTTAGAACTGTCCCTGCACAAAATGACATTTCTAAAGGAAAAAAAGTAATTTAAAACTGCTTGCGGCTTTAATGTAATGTCTGGTCCCGGCAATATGGATGAAAATCATTGAGAAAAATGGCATGGGTCCCCCCCCAGCCCATTACCAGCCCCTTTGGGTCTTGTATGGATATTAAGGGGAACCCCGCACCCAAATTAAAAAAAGGAAAGGCGTGGGGCCCCAAGGCCCTATATACTCTGAACAGCAGTATACAGGCGGTGCAAACAAGACATGGACTGTAGGTTTATTGTTACGTAGAATCTTTTTGTAATTTTGAACTGGTACATTTTTAAATTGTAGCTCCAGCCCAAAAATCTATTTTTAAGCTTTTTGGAAAACATAGGGAAGGGTTAACACCCCTGTAACATTTGTTTTGCTGTCTGTGCACCTGTTCAGAACATTTCACCTCACTTTCCATCCCAATGACAAATGTTTTTTGAAAATTTGTTTTTTTTATTGAAACAAGGATTGGTGATAAAGCATCAGTGGAGAAAAGTAGACTTGTGCACAACGGAAAAATTTGTTTAGTTTTGGTTCGTTTTTTGTGCACAACGGAAAAATTCGTTTAGTTTCGGTTCGTTTCTTTTCGGTCCTGTTGATTCGTAATCATTCGTAATTTTGCTAGACGGGATTTTTCGTGTTCGGACTAATTCGTATTTTCGCAAGCGTCATTTTTCGTTGAATTTTTAGTTGATTTATAATTCGTACTTTCGGTAGGGTACATTGTTTTTCGTTGATTCTGGACACAACTCCTACTTTCGTAACTTTTTTTGGGTTCGTTGATTCAGAATTTTCCCTGTCTCTCTCACAACGATGCTGCCTATTATGCCTAATGTGCTTCGAATGGATTTGTACTTTTCTAAATACATAGCGGTTATTTGTAACGATTCGAAATCTTGTATTTTACTTTCGTTTTTTACATGCGGCTATAGCCTCCGCCCCTGTACACCATTTTGAGAGGGTTCAGCACGGTGAGGGAGAAGCAGAGAGCAGAGCAGAGTGTTATTGTGCTTCGAATGGATTCGAAATCTCGTATTTTACTTTCGTTTTTTCATGCGGCTATAGTCTCCGCCCCTGTACACAATTTTGAGAGGGAGTTCAGCATGGTGAGGGAGAAGCAGAGAGCAGAGTGAGTGTTATTGTGCTTCGAATGGATTCGTACATTCGTAACTTTTTTCATAACGAATTATGCCGAAGACATTCGGGCATTCGCTATTTTGCTGTATAATTTATTTCGGATTCGGTTTTATTCGTATATGCTTTGTTCGGAAATTCGAATGCTTCCGAATGTCCGAAAGTTGCTAAATTCGGACGAATTTCGATTCGTTACGAAACGAATTGCACAAGCCTAGAGAAAAGACACCTTTTTCCCATATTAACTCTTACAGGAGAGAATTTCCCTTTCTAGGGGTAGATTTCCTCTGACTTCCTGTTGTCCCCTTCTGTTTGCAAGTAGGAGTCGTTTGTAAGTTGGATGTTTGAAAGTAGGGGCCTGCCGTATATACTCTGCAAAAATTGGTCCCTTAGGTGTTGGTGTTGCCACAACACTGTAAGCCCTCACAGTTACTCTTGGTGGGCGCAGGAATGGGCCCTGCTGTGAATTATTAGATCAAGAATGTAATTACATGCCCCTGTTGAGCAGGGGCACAAAAATTGTGCCTTAGGCACTGGTGCCACAACACTGCAACCCCTCACAGATACTCTAGTTGGAGCGCAGGAATGAGCCCTGCTGCAAAGTATTGCATCAAAAATTGTAATTACACGCCCCTGTTAAACAGGGGCTGAAAAATTGAGCCTTAGCCACTGGTGGCGGTGCCCAGAAACAAAAATGTTCTTACATGCTATTAGCATGATCATTGAGGAGGAAAAGGATAGTCACTCAGCATAACAGGATAGTCACTCTGCATCAGCATAGGCAGTCTTGAAGGGATCTGACATTTCAAAGAAAATTATTCTGTTACATCAGCATCAGGTGCTTGGTAGCTGGTGGTGATCTAAGACTGATTCATTTTTATGAAGGTCAGTCGATCGACCGAGTCGGTGGACAGGTGCACCCTGTGATCGGTTACAAAGCCTCCAGCAGCACTGAATGTGCATTCCGAAAGAACGCTGGATGCAGGACAGGCCAGTTGCTCAATTGCATACTGTGCAAGCTCTGGCCAGTGATCCATCCTCAAGACCAAGTAACCCAGAGGATTTTCGGTGGGAAAGGTGTCCAAGTCTGATCTTGACCCTTGGGGCTGCGGACTAAAAAATTGTCTGAACGCATCGGTCTGACGGCCACCTTCTCCACCGCTCCTCCTTTGACTGACCGAAGCCTCAGCAACACGTTGTCCAGGACCAGGAATTTGTAACCTCCCAGTCTTTGGGAACGCATTGCACAGACCTTTCGGCAAGGCCTCCCGAAGATGTTTTATCCGCTGCTCCCTCTGCAACGCCACGATAAGGTCCGCAACCTTACCCTTGTAACGTGGACCAAGGAGGGTTGCCAGCCAGTAATGATCCCTCTCCTTGATAGCACGAATACGAGGATCCTTCCGCAGGCTTTGCAGGATCAGGGAGGCCATGCAGCGTAGGTTTGCTGAGGCATTCGGTGCAGAGTCCTCTGGGTCACTGTGGACGACATGATCCGCAGCCACCTCCTCCCAGCCACGTACAAGTCCATGTGTTTCTTGGGACTGTAATTGATCCCTTGAAGACTGCTGCTGATGCTGAGTGCTAGGCTCCACCTCCATGCTGACTCAATCCTCCTCCTCCTCATCCTCTTCCTGTGTGATAGGCGGGCCAGCAGGAACACTGTCTGGATAAAGGGGGCCTTGAAAGGTAAGGGAGTCCTCCTCTTCCTCCCTCTGTTCTGCCTCAAGTGCCCTGTCCATTATTCCATGCAGCGTGTGCTCCAACAGGTGGACAAGAGGGACAGTGTCACTGATGCATGCACTGTCACTGCTCACCATCCTTGTGGCCTCAAATGGTGACAGGACAGTGCATGCATCCCTGATCATGGCCCACTGGCGTGGGGAAAAAAATACAAGCTCCCCTGACCCTGTCCTGGTGCCATATTTCAACAGATATTTATTGATGGCCCTCTGCTGCGTGTGCAGCCGCTGTAGCATGGCCAACGTAGAGTTCCACCTGGTGGGCATGTCACAGATTAGGTGGTTCTTGGGCAGGTTGTATTCCTTTTGGAGGTCAGCCAGCCGAGCACTGGCATTATATGATCGGCGAAAATGCACACAGAGTTTCCTGGCCTGCTTCAGGACCTCCTGTAAGCCCGAGTACCTGCCCAAAACCCACTGCACCACCAAGTTAAGAACGTGAGCAAAACAGGGCACATGGGTCAGTTGTCCCTGTCGGAGGGTGGAGAGAAGGTTGTTGCCATTGTTGCAAACCCCCTTTCCTGGCTTAAGCTGGCGTGGCGTCAACCACCTCTGAGCCTGCCCCTGCAAAGCTGACAGAATCTCTACCCCAGTGTGGCTCCTGTCCCCCAAGCACACCAGCTCAAGCACCGCATGGCATCTTTTTGCCTGCGTACTTGCGTAGCCCCTTGAACGCCTACGGAGCACCGCTGGTTCCGAGGACAAAGCACAGGAAGAGGCCATGGAGGAAGAAGAGGATGGGGTGGAGGAGAGAGGTGTGTCAGAATCACCAGTAGTAGCATTTTGGAGGCGTGGTGGCGGAAGAACCTCCAACACTACTGCACCTTGTACTGCATCCTTCCCAGCTGCCAGCAGAGTCACCCAATGCGCCGTGAAAGATAGGTAACGTCCCTGTCCATGCCTGCTGGACCATGAGTCAGCGGTAATATGCACCTTACCGCTGACCGCCCTGTCCAGCGAGGCCAAGACATTGCCTTCCACATACCGGTAGAGAGCCGGAATCGCCTTCTGTGAGAAAAAGTGGCGTTTGGGAACCTGCCACTGGGGAACTGCACATTCCACAAACTCACGGAAGGGGGCAGAGTCTACCAACTGAAAAGACAGCAGTTGAAGTGCTAGCAATTTAGCCAAGCTAGCATTCAACCGCTGGGCATGTGGATGGTTGGGAGCGAACTTCTTTCGGCGGTGCAGCAGCTGGGGCAGGGAAATTTGCCTGGTACATTCTGACATCGGTGTACCGATAGCAGATTGCCCGCAAGTACTTGGCTGTGACACCCCTAATTCTACACCTTCATTCCTCTCAGTGCAGGTTTCAGAGAGGACTGAAGGTATAGTGGGGTGGGAGATCCCAGCTGATGAGGAGCAAGGAGAGGTCCGCTTTGTTCTTTGGTGTGGGTCTTTTTTGTTTGCTTGCCAACGGACTGCATGGCAGGTCGACATATGTCTGGTCAAGCACGTGGTGCCCAAGCGACTGATGTTTTGGCCACGCGAGATACGCTTCATACATATGTTGCAAATAGCAATGGTGCGATCTGCTGCACATGTCTGAAAAAAGGCCCACACCAAAGGACTTTTGGAATAACGCGCAGAGACAGCAGCGCCCTGAACATGCGGAACACTGCGGTGTGATGCAGTTGGTTGGCTGCCTTTAAGCTGGCCCCTGGAGGGCATCCTGCCTCGTTGGAGATGTGCCTCCTCCTCCTCCTCTTCTCTCCTATCAGGCACCCATGTGGAGTCAGTGACCTCATCATCCCCTCCCACCTCATCACTGGAGCAAATCTGTCAGTATGCTGCAGCTGGGGGAACATGACTGCCAGATTGCTGTCCTTGTTGGGCACCCCCTCTCTCTGGGCTCACGTTACTGCCTTCCTCTAGCTGGGTACCATCATCGGAGCCTTCAAAACGCTGGGCATCCTCCTGGAGCATGTACCCAACACTGTGGTCAAACAGTTCGGGGGACTCCTCAGGAGGACATGGTGGGGCTAGGGAAGGAGTGACTGATGCCATTGATATGAGGGAAGAGACCGCTTTAGCAGCTGCTTTGCCAAACAAAGTACCCTGAGCCTGGGTGAGAGAGGATGAGGAGGATGAGGACGGCTTGGTCATCCACTCTACCAAGTCTTCGGCATGTTGCGGCTCAACATGGCCAGCTGCCAAAAAGAAGGACAAGCGTGTCCCACGGCCACGTGCTGATGAGGATGCACCGTGTCCATGACCAGCACTGTTGCCTCTAGATACAGAGCCTGCTTGCCCTCTTTTATTGGCTCGTGACTGGATGCCGCTCCTTGTTTGCCTTCCAGACATACTTATGGCCTGCAGTGAGATGTAGCTGCACAAAGGTGGGATGTATATATATAGATATATAGTGATTATACTGCAGCTAGCACAATCAACTGCCTGCTGTGGTATTAGTATGAGAAAAGCAGCAATTGTCTTCAGTTAGTTTTAGCTGCACACTGTGCAGAGGACACAGTACACTAACTGAAAATACTTGCAGCTCCCTGCCTGTGGTATTAGATTGAGAACACCACCAATTGTATTCAGGTACCTTTAGGTGCACGCTGTGCAAAGGACAGAAGTACACTAAATGAAATTAATGCAGCTCCCTGCCTGTGGTTTAGTATGAGAACACCACTAATTGTATTGAGGTACCTTTAGGTGAACGCTGTGCAAAGGACACAGTACACTAAATGAAATTAATGCAGCTCCCTGCCTGTGGTTTTAGTATGAGAACACCACTAATTGTATTGAGGTACCTTTAGGTGCACACTGTGCAAAGGACACAGTACACTAAGTGAAAATACTGCAGCTAGCACAATCACCTGCCTGCCTGTCAGTATAGAGAATAACAGAAACAGATCTAGCTAAACTGAATACAGTGTGTAAATATATATACAACACCTAGGATGCATATATATCCTCTACACACTGTAACTGCAGCTAACTGACTCGCCTGCCTGCTCTATCTAACTCAAAATAAATGACACTGTCTCTCTCTCTCTTTAACCTCTCTCTTTAACCACCGCAACACACTACACAAGGCCGCCACGGAGGCGGCCTTATATAGTGTGGGGTGTGTACTAAACCCCCTGAGACATCATTTCCCAAAGCCACCCTGGCTTTTACCAATTATGGCTCTCCGTTTTTTGCGCGCTGTGATTAGCCAAAGCATGAGGGTCATAGTGCATGCTTGGCCAATCATCAGCCAGCAATGCACTGTGATGCCGCAGTGAATTATGGGCCGTGACGCGTCACTCGAATTTGGCGCGAACGGCCCATAATGTTTGAAATTCGGCGAACAGCCGAACAGGCGATGTTCGAGTCGAATATGGGTTCGACTCGAACTCGAAGCTCATCCCTACTTATCACTCTCCATCAACTAGGTCCTCCGTCACACTCACTTTGAGATCACTTCTCACATAGAGACAGACACCACCACCTCTCCATTTTACCCTGTCTTTCCAAAAGCGAACATTGCCAGGAATATTAACAGCCCAGTCATGTGAAGAATAAAGCCAAGATTCAGCAATACCAATTAAATCATAGTTCTCTTCATGTACCAAAACTTCCAACTCACCTATTTTGCTTGGCAGACCTCTGGCATTGGTGAAATTTTTTTTTTTTTATTGTCACATTTTGCACACATATTTTACATATTCTTTATTTTAGTACAAATAGTACCATTTCCAATGGTTGTTTGTAACGTGGGAACCTTCTTATCACCTGTCTTAGACCTCTACCATCTTTCCCCATTCGACCCACCAATAGGGACTGACCTCTGTCTGACCTGTCTGCTCTATTATAATCACATTCTTCTCCCCACTCAATCCTAGTTTTTTTTTTACCAACAAAAATAAGTTTATTGATTCAAAGGTGGTACACAGCAAGAAATATCAGAGACAATAATCAGCACTCCCATGCATATGACCAAGTAATACATAACAGGGTTAAAATGACATTTTCATATTACCTTTTTTTTTTTTTTTTCCCGCACCATTACAGCTATGAGCAGAGTTACACCCCCACTTCTAACCAAATAATCTGTCCGCGCCCAGGTCCACCGGGGCAAGTCCCGGTGTATCTAGCCACGGAGCCCAGAGGTTCTCATACTTCTGAGCGCTCCCCCTGCGCTGGTAAATAAGTTTTTCCATACGTAGCATATCCCCTATCTTACCTATCCATTCCCTAGAAGTTGGTGGATTCTCAGATTTCCAGTGCACCATAATCAACCGTCTGGCCTGGAACAGCACCCTTTGAACAGCCTCTCTAGTGTGAACTGCCATTACATGTTCCTCCACCACCCCCAAGAGGCATACCTTGGGATCTACTGGTAATGATATTTTGAAAACAGAGTTAACCATGTTTCCCACTTCATTCCAATATAGGTGTAACTTGGGGCATCTCCACAGGAGGTGGATGAGGTCCCCGTGGTCTCGCTTGCATCTAGTACAGGTACCCTCTGTCTGTAGCCCCATCAGCTGTAGCCTATGTGGTGTGTGATACACCCTTAAAATGATGTACAATTGGGTGAGCCGTTGGGCCACGTTCAGTGAACATACACCCACCCCCTGGAATATCTCCTCCCATTTATCCCCATCCATTTGGCCTACATCTCTCTCCCAGCATTCCCTCACCTTCAGGGGGTGCTGCCCCAAGAAGTATTGCAGAAGAGTGTTGTAACTATGAGAGATAAAGCCCTTCGAGGTCACTGCATCCCTAATGAGGCCGAACACAGGAGTAGGAGACAGGTGCCATTCAGAAGATCTGCTTTGTGCTCTGACCGCATGTCGAAGTTGCAGATACTGGAAGAACATTGAGGCCGGCAGGTCGAATTCCGCCTGCAAATCCCCAAATGTCCTAAGAGTACCATTCCGAAAGATTTGCTTAACATGTGTGACCCCGTGTGTTATCCATCTAGCCCCTCCCTGCAGCTTGGCCAGTTCCGAGTATGTTCCATTATGCCAAAGGGGGCTATACTCCGTGTACCCTTCGGCCTGTTGTATATATTTGCATTTGTTCCATACTTTTTGGATTAGGTTGTAAGTGGGATATTTTTTATTAGGCTTGGCAAATGCCAGGGCCTCCAATGCCTGGGGAATGGGGCCTGCATCCACTGTGTGGTTCATGAGTGCCTGGGAAGGGCCAGCCGGCTCAATTCCAAAGCTCCCCACCAGGTGCTGTATTTGGGCTGCTAGGTAGTACAACCACGGGTTGGGCAGTGCCAACCCGCCATCGTCCTTAGGTCGCTGAAGATATTCCAGTTTTATCCTTGGGGGCTTATTTTTCCATATTAAGACGCGAAAGATGGAATTAATCATCCTAAAAGTCTTTAAAGGGACCACTACCGGGGCATTGTGAGGACAGTAGAGTAATTGGGGCATAAGGATCATCTTCACCAAATTTACTTTACCTGCCACTGACATGTGAAGGCCGTTCCATGTCTTAACCCTCTCTCTAAACCTCTGCAACAGGGGCGAAATATTCAGGCGACCGAAGTCCCTCGGATTAGAAGTGATCTGGATCCCCAGATATCTAAAGGAGGAAGTAACTGGGATAGGGCACGAGGGGGCCACTGTCTGTGTGGCATCCCCATCTAACAGTAACAGGGCAGATTTCGACCAGTTAATTTGTAGGCCAGAGAAGACTCCAAATTTGGTGATGGATGCCATGGCCTCCCACAGGGATTCATCAGTATCTCCCAGCATAAGCAGGGTGTCATCAGCGTAAAGCATCTTCTCCTGCAGGAGACTATAGCAAAATCCTACGATGCGTTCATTAGCCCGTATTTCCATGGCCAATGGCTCAATAGCCAGTGCAAAGAGCAGAGGGGACAACGGGCAACCCTGCCTCATCCCCCTCCTCAATGCAAAATCCTGTGATAGAAAACCGAAGGCCCGAATGGCAGCCTCAGGTCCACTATACAGAAGGCGTACCCACGCTATATATGTGTCACCATATCCAAATTGTTCCAGCACCGCCCAGAGGTATGTCCAATCAATACTGTCAAATGCCTTCGTGGCATCCAGGGACAGTAAAGCCCTGCTTCCCGGATTATCCGCATCAGATTGCATATTCAAAAATAGCCGCCGTATGTTAATGGCTGTGGATTTATTCGGCATAAACCCTGCCTGGTCATCATGTATAAGGGAAGCTATAACCTTATTAAGTCGCATTGCTAATACTTTCGCAAGGATTTTAATATCGCATTGTAGTAAGCAGATTGGTCTATATGATCCCGGTTCAACTGGGTCTTTACCCGGTTTAAGTATCAGTACGATATTAGCTTTTGCCATAGAGGGTGGGAGTACTCCCGCCTCTAAGGCTGCATTAAATACCTTTAATAAATGTGGTAGCAGTACCTCCGCATGCTGCTTGTAAACTTCCATGGGAATCCCATCCTCCTCCGGTGCCTTACAATTAGGGAACAGACCCACTGCCGCCTGCAATTCCTCCACCGTAAGAGGTGTATCCATCTCCTCCCTCTGCCCCTCACTGAGCCTAGGGAAGGTTAACCCCTGCAAGTACCGGTCCAGATCCGCCCGCTCATAGGCGGATCCGGGGCGATACAATTCCTCATAGAACCCAGCCAGTTCCTTCATGACAAGTTCCGGAGATCTGACCAATGGCCCAGCTTTGGACTTAATAGCCCCTATGGTCGGAGACCTCTGTTGGGCGTTCGCTATTCTAGCCAGCATACGCCCCGTCTTTTCCCCCTCCTCAAAAAGGCCTGTTTGGAGAAAAAGCGTTTCTTCTCCGCGGTGGAGGATAGCACCCGCCCATACGCTGACTGGGCAGCTTGCCACTCCTCCCTCGCCGAGTCAGAGGGGTCCAAGACAAAGCGGTGTTCAAGGTTGTTCACCCTATTCTCTAATTCCACCACAAGAGCAGAGGAAGCTCTTTTAACTTTAGTCATTTCAGTAGTCAAAATCCCTCTCAAAAATGCCTTAAAGTCCTCCCATTGCTGTAAACAGGAACCCTCGGGGTCCTGGGCGGCGAAAAACCCACACACGCTCTCTTCTACATATTCGGGGGATTTAAATAGTTTCAACCAAAACGCGTTAAATTTCCACGGTACTTTTGGGAGCCTCACCTGTTGCGAAACCACCAGGTGCACTATCAGTGGGGAATGATCCGACACACTTCGGGGTCTATATTCCAGAGTGGATACATATTGGAGCATGTGTGTGTTTCCCACCGCTAAGTCAATCCTGGACAGACTGCCGTGCGATTTGGAAAAACATGAATATTGTCTAACCCCCGGGTGACGATGTCGCCAAACATCCACCCAGCCCACCTCTTGCAACAACCGCGCCAGGGGGGTACCCCTGGAGAGGGCAGAGACTCCTGCGGCCGGGTGTCTATCCAGCGAGAGGTCTAAACAGCAATTAAAATCCCCTACCACCAGCAGCGGCACCTCCGGCCTACCATCCACATAGGATATCAAAGCCCTCAGCACCGCCGCCGTGAAAGGGGGGGGAACATAAACTCCAGCAATTACACATGTTAACGCTCCCAATCTGCAAAGTAAAAACACGAATCGACCCTCTGGATCAATTAAGCTGTCCATCTCTTGGTAGTCCAATGAGCTATGTATCAAGACACTCACCCCCCTAGAGTACGAGGTGTGAGTGGAGTGATAAGCTCTAGCCACCCAGTTATATTGCAGGCACCTCACTGTCTCCTGTGTCAAATGCGTCTCCTGGAAACAGAAAATACCATGATGAAACTTTTTAAGGCACATACGTATCATAGTTCTCTTGAGGGGAGAGTGCAGTCCCCGCACATTCCACGATACTATAGGCACCCCAGCCATTTGACAAAGTTAAACATAGGAACTGGCCTGTAAAGCATCCCCCGGCCCTGAGGCCTGGTATTACTGGAACTAGGGATCCGGTCATAATTGAGTGCTTGTGGTTCAGCTGTAGTGCCCACCTGAGAAGCATTGCTGTTATACCGAGCAGTAAAAAACTGAAAGTACAAAAGAAAAAAAAAAGGATAAGTGAGGAAGCAACAGGCAGTCCTCAATGTTACTATAGAACCATTACCTGCCAACAGGGCAGGACAACCGTATACCCCCGGAAACACACTCAGGGGTTTCCCAAATTCACCATTTGTAAATCCACGCTTACGATTTCTGAAGCTCTTGCCTTGATATAATGCAGGATACTGTCCCTCAGCCAGGGTCTGTCCGGATAAGATCAGTACAAGTTCCCCATAGTGTATCAAAGTGCCTCAGGAATTAAGACAGGATCCATTAACTCTTGCAGGTTATTCCACCACCCTCAATCCTCATCCCCCCTCTGGTCACGCTGCCTCAGGGCCTGCTCGTTGCGGTCCAGCCAGGTGGCTGCATCTTTGGCCAAATCAAAAAACTGTGCTTGGCCCCGTACTATCACACGGAGCTTAGCCGGGTACAACATGGCATAAGGAAGCTGTAACTGTCGGAGCCTGCGCTTCACATCAAAGAATTTTGCCCGCCGTCTCTGCACCTCAGCCGAGAAGTCAGGATAGAAGGATATTCTGGCACCATTATGCTGTATGTTAGCCTTTTCCCGGGCAAGCCGGAGCACTGTTTCTCTGTCCCTATAGTGTAGTAGTCTTGCTAGTATAGGTCTGGGGTGCCCCCCAGGTTGGGACGGGCGAGATGGTACCCTGTGGGCGCACTCCACCGCAAACATAGGAGAAAAAGCAGTCTTTCCAAATATGTCCAGCAACCAGCCTTCCACATACGCTGTGGGATCCCTGCCCTCCACCTTCTCAGGGAGACCCATGATGCGCACATTATTCCTCCTTAGGCGGTTCTCAAAATCTTCAGCTCTGTCAATAGCCTCCATTGCAAGTCTATAGGCAGCTTTAGCATCTCTCTCAATGGGGGGTAATATATCCTCAATTTCGCTCACTCTACTTTCTACTGCAGTAGTGCGTTCCCGCATTTTTTGCATATCATGTCGCAGCAGCGACAGTTCCTCTCTCATGGAGGCTACCGAGGCATTGCCAATATTAACGGCTCTGAGGATATCTGCCAGTGTAGGCTGAACAAGTCCTGAGGTGTCCTGTTCACCCCCCCCCCTGTGTGTCCCAGAGTCAGAGGAATCAGTCTCATCATTCTCACAGTTTGCAGCCAAGATGGCCGCCCCAGCCTGCATGTCTTATGAAGCAGGCTCTGTGCGCTGTGAATGTCCAACCTCCTCTGCCCCCATCAGCCCATTCATCTTCTGGGTGTAATACACCATATCTTTAGGAGTGTCCTTACCCTGAGCCTTGGGTTGCCTCTGACCTTTAGGTGCCATCTCAGTCCCCCTGTCAGCTCCGCGTGGTGTCCCCCTCACTGCAGACGCTGCGGCGCCATCTTGGAAATCGGGACCCATTACAACAAGCGTTTTCCGGGTCATTCCTCTGGTGCAGAGGGCTGGTGGAGGTTCCCCTGTTATCCCGGGGTCAGCAGCTTGCAGCATATATCCGCAGAATGTCGGTAATGTGGCTGAGGGAGGATCAGTAACGGATCAAGCTCGGGAGCTGTGAGAGCTGTGTCCTCTCACATGCCGGTCCAGGCCACGCCCCCCCACTCAATCCTAGTTTAAATACTCCTCAAGCCTTCCCATAAACCTCTCCCCCAGCACAGCAGACCCCCTTACATGTAGGTGTAAACCACCTTTAGCTTATAGATTGTACCCCAATGAAAGGTCATCCCAGTGCTCTAGAAACCCAAGCCAATCCTTCTTACACTAGGTCTTTAGCCATGCATTCAGATCTCTAATCTCCCCCTGTCTTTCCTTTGTTGCACATGGCACAAGTAATATTTCAGCGAATATCACGTTGGAGGCCCCTCTCTACAGCTTGCAGCCTAGTTCTTTAAATTTATTCTTAAGGAGACCCCACCTTCCATATATTTTGTCCTTGGTTCAAACATGGACCAAGACAGCTGGGTCATGCCCAGCCCCGACACCAGGGATACAGAAAACAATTCAGTTGAAACGATCCTGGTGACAAATTATTCTATTGGTCCTTCTGATTATAGAATGCCCTATTACCACCTATTAGCAGAAAGGATGGGAAGTGTTATCATAATGGGGGATTTGAATTATCCAGACTGGGCGGAGGGAACCACGCATTCGTCTAAGGCTCGTAAGTTCCTAAATGTCTTGCAGGACAATTTCATGAGTCAGATGGTAGACACACCAACTAGAAATAAAGTGTTACTAGATCTACTGATTACCAACAATACAGACCTGATCATGGACGTGGAAATAAAGGGCAATTTAGGGAACAGCGATCATAGGTCAATTGGCTTCAGTATAAATCACACAAATAGGAAACATAAGGGGAATACAAAGACACTGAATTTCAAAAGAGTCAACTTCCCTAAACTTCAAACCTTGCTAGAAGATATAAATTGGGATAAAATCTTAGGAACAAAGAACACGGAGAGATGGGTTCGCTTTAATAGCATATTAAATAAGGGCATTAGCCAGTGCATCCCATTGGATAATAAATTTAAAAGAGCAAACAAAAGTCCTGGATGGCTTAACGCCAATGTAAAAATGCATATAAAAGCAAAAGAGAAGGCCTACAAAAAATACAAAGTTGAGGGATCATCATCAGCATTCAAACTTTATAAAGAATGCAAGAAATTCTTTAAGTATGTAAACAGTAAAAAAGAGAGGACAGACCATATTCGCCCCATAAAGAATGAGAAAGGACATCTGGTTACAAAGGAAGGGGAGATGGCGAAGGTATTGAATTTATTCTTCTCCTCAGTCTTCACGAGGGAATTGGGGGGCTTCAGTAACCAAAAGTGCAGTGTTTATCTTCGTGACACAACACAGGAAGCACCCTCATGGCTAACAGAGGACAGAATTAGAATTAGACTTGGGGAAACATAACATTAATAAAGCACCAGGACCGAGTGGCTTGCACCCGATGGTTCTTAGGGAACTCAGTCAAGTAATTGCAGACCATTGTTCCTAATTTTTACTGACAGTCTACTGACTGAAATGGTACCAGCGGATTGGGGAAAAGCCAATGTAGCACCAATATTTAAAAAGGGCCCAAAATACATCCCTGGGAATTACAGACCAGTTAGCCTAACATCAATAGTAGAGGGTTCTTTACTGTAAGAGCGGCAAGGATGTGGAATTCCCTTCCATAGGCCGTGGTCTCAGCGGGGGGCATCGATAGTTTCAAAAAACTAATAGACATGTCTCCGCTAACATCCGCTGCTCTATAGAGGTGAATGGATGGTTCGATCAGGTCTGCCTAAAAAGCTGACAGGCGGACCTGATCGGAAAGCCCGTGTGAAAGGAGCCTAAGTTATTTTTGTTTTTTCAAGCTTTTTCCCTTTATTTTTACCTGGTGATTGTGCCACTTTCAGCCCTACGATGACAACAATCAGTAACCCTTCTGAAACAGAACAACAAAAACAAGACTTCAGAACCCAACCCCTCTCCTATTCTACATAGCAGAGAAGTGGTTCTGTAGTCCTCAGCAATTTTTGGAACAATGTGAAAGAAAGCAGCCTGTCAGGGTCACCTGTGGCCAGGTGACAGATGCACACCGTAGGGGGACAGGAGTGCACCGCAAGGTAGTGAACCCTATGGCTGGCTTCTGCGGATAGGAAACTGGGTGGTTGTGGAAAGCGGGACCAGAGGAGCACAACCGGGATCCAAACGGAAGCTAGAGCCAAGATTCCCCAGGGCGCGGAGTCTAAGACCCAGCTGGTCTTCTCCAGGGCCTCTAGTGGTGAGGATGTTAGCTGCAGGCTGGGACCAGGTCGCGGCCCCTGGAGTTTCCTAGCTCACGCCCCGTAGGATAAGGGGAAAAGAGGGGAAGCAGCAGCACACGATAAGAGAGAACCGAATAACAAGCTGAAGGTCAGGGGCCACAAGCAGACAAGGATAACGAAGAACGAGCCGAAGGTCAAGGGTCACAAGCAGACAGGGATAGTCAGGGACAAGCCAATAACGTAACAGAGAGACAGACGTAGCACACGGCAGGCAGGAACCCAAACACACAATGCCTAACAAACACGTTGATCAGCAAAGCAGGCTTGCAGTGCACAGGTTAATATAGTGTTCTGTGATAGGGCCTGGGGTGGAGTCTGGCTGGGAGGGGATTATAAAGGAAGCCAGGTGAAAGGGCTCAGGCCTCTAAGATGAACACATGGGAAGGAAGGTAAGCTGACAGACAAACACTACTGCATATCCATGACACAGCCAGAACAGGCAAAGAGCAAATACCATTGTCAGCTGACCATCAAATGTTAAAGGATAAGTTCACCTTTAGTAACATGCTACTTGTTACACCCATATTCAGGCTGTAACATGCTACTAAAGCACCTGCCCGAACCCTGACCCGATCCCCCATTGTGACAGCAGGGGGGATCCTCTCCCTGCACCCTCTGTCACAATTCAAAAACAGCGTGACCATCTGGGGTTCCACCCACACAGCTGCGTCATTCATTCACAGAGATCTGTGAATCAATTAACTACAAGTAGGGCACACTAATGACCAGGTGTGCAATCAATTGCCTGTTTTATTGTGAGCCCTAGGATATTCACTTGGTGCATTAATGTGTCCACTCAAACCTATTCTATTTAACATCACAGTCTGCTCTGCTGAGGTTTATGCCAAGTGCATTTATACTCAGTAACCTGGCTTTGTTTTCCCTCACTATTCTATTTTAGATGAGGGACTTTCCCTTAACCAACATGGTGCTGCACGCCGTCGCATGACCTCTGTTGGATTCGATGCAGTCCTGGGAATGCGCTGGATCCACTGGGTCATTCATGTTACTGTGCGCGCGGCCCCATTGTATTGTTATGTTGTTCACGCATGCGCACCTCGTGTTTCCACGTCATGTCCGCATCCCGGCGGTGACGTCAGACGCCGCTGGGATGGGAGGTATTAAAGAGCCCGGCCGAGGCCGCGATCTCTGTCAGGGCCCATGACAGAGAGGGAGAGTCGGTATCTCTCTCCTCTTTTCCTGTCCATGATCAACTTAGATTGCAATACTGGTAAGTCCTTTCTGCTTTATGCAGTGATCTACACCTCAATTCTAATACATTGCGCTGTAATTTCAGTCTATCCTTTCTAATCTTTTGCAGTATGGCAATCCACTTCTACACTTGATGCTTATGATCCTCATAGCCACATTGTGATTGGATATTGCTTCCCTCATCCAGTCCGCATATGCTTTCAATTAATTTTGAACCAGCGGAAAATTCCATTTATTCCATAATCATATCCTTTTCCCAGGTAATAGTTATTCCTTCCTTATTATGTCCATCTTCTGGTAATGGCTATACCACACTGTTTTGATTCCATGCAGTTCCCTTACATGGAATTCTATAACACTCAGGGACCTAAAAGCTCTTTTCCTCCTGTGGCCTAATTGAATGAGTGGCGGCTTCTGGATGACTTGGTTTTGAATTTCCATGGGACATTGCAGAATAATCTTTGACCATCTACATATTGACTGTGGCTGGCTGCCTTGGTGAGAATTACTCAGCTTACATTCTGGATACTCTGTTATATTTTATTTCCTGATTATCAGTTATTAATATTTAATGATAATTTTTCTAATTGGTCATTATGCCAATAATTCCTCTATTGATGTACTGTTTGAATGTTCTATCTTCAAACTAACTAACTTGCTGTTCCATCCGCTTTGTGTTCCTTTGCGATTTCCAGCATAACCTGCATTAACATCGAAATCTCCTAAAGAAGCTTACAGAGCGAAACATGTAGAGCAATTTTACTGCAGCAATTTATGCGTATGACAAAGCTTCATGTATCATATACGGATGGTTTTTATTTGTGCTTGTTGTTTTTTACTTTTATAATAAAATTTGAAACCTTATAATGCTGTTACTGTGTTTATACCTAACTAATTGAACACCGTTTAAAGTCCCGGGGTTTGGTACCCCTTTTTCCCTTCTCTTCATTTAACTACAAGTAGCTTGTAGTTAAGTTATCTTTGAACTGCTAGGGAGCTGGTAAGCACTCTCGTAGCTCATTGATCTTCCTGGACTTTAGTAACTGCTTATTCGGAACGTAGAGCAGTGCAGCCTTTTTCTGCTCCTTTATAGTTCTACACTTGACATATTGTCCAAAATATTCAGAATGTTAAAGGAATATAGCTATTGTTCAATATGATAATTTGAGGCTTACCACCATACCACCAGCCTGAACCATTGATACAAGGCAAGATGGATCCATGCTTTCATGTTGTTTACATCAAATTTTGACCCGACCATCTGAATATCGCAGCTGAAATCCAGACTCATCAGACCAGGCAATGTTTTTCCAATCTTCTATTGTCAAATTTTGGTGAGCCTGTGTGAATTGTAGCCTCAGTTTCCTGTTCTTAGCTGACAGGAGTGGCACCCGGGGTGGTCGTCTGTTGCTGTATCTCATCTGCTTCAAGGTTCGGTGCCTTCCCTTGTGCGTTCAGAGATGGTATTCTGCATACCTTGATTGTAACAAGTGGTTATTTGAGTTATTGTTGCCTTTGTATCATCTCGAACCAGGCTGCCCATTCTCCTCTGACATCAACAAGGCATTTTTGTCCACACAACTGCCGCTCTTTTTCAGACCATTCTATGTAAACCCTAGAGATGGTTGTGTGTATAAATCCCAGTAGATCAGCAGTTTTTGAAATACTCGGATGAACCCATCTGGCACCCACAACCATGCCACGTTCAAAGTCACTTAAATCCCATTTCTTCCCCGTTTTGATGCTCGGTTTGAACGTCAGCAAGTCGCCTTCACCACGTCTATATGCCTAAATAAATACATTGAGTTGCTGCCATGAGATTGGCTGATTAGCAATTTGTGTTACCAAGCAATTGGGCAGGTGTACCTAATAAAGTGGCTGGTGAGTGTATTTCACTGATGAAAATGTGTTTCTTTTTACATTGATATATAATTTTAATTGAATTTGATAAAAACATTAATGTTTTTAACAGTATGATAAATGCATAAGTAGTTGTAATTGCTTAAGATGTCTAAAAATTCCTGGGTAATTACCTATAGACATGCTTGCAAAAATGTAATTTTAACACCCACAATAAATTATAGTGCTCCTACTAGTCTTGGCAAATAAATGAGATATTGAAGGTTTATTGAGATAAATGAAGGGATAGTTTGCTGCTGGCCCAGTGTGCGGTATAAGAATTCTGTATTCTAAAATATTTTAGAATACAGAAGATTTATTTGAAAAGTAACTGTATTGATGTACATTTTTTGCTGTTGTAATTGTGCATCAAATGTAATCTCTGTTGCTTGTTTTTTACTTCTTTGTTTACTCCTATCAGAAGTCTAGGGTTTTGGCTCTAGATATTCCCGCAAAAAAATAACTTTATTGCATGCATTCAACAATTATCAACATTAAAAAAAAAGGAATTCATCACACCAAAGAAAGTAAGACCACTTTCACACTTTCACACTTTCACGCTAAAAAAAGCGCCTGGAAACTTATCTCCATTAAAATCAATGAATGCTTTCACACTGGGGCAGTGCGCTGAAAAAACGCCCCTCTCCATTGAAATGAATTGAAAGCGCTTCAAAAGTGCCTGAAAAGCACTTCAAAAGCACTCAGTATTTTACTGGCAGTTTTTCAAGCGCCTCAGTGTGAAAGTGGCCTAATACTTGCTTACTGACAATTAACCTCAACATAATATTGTAGGTGTATAACAAAGTAGTGTCCTTCTATAAGGCCACTTTCACACTGAGGCGCTTGAAAAACTGCCAGTAAAACACTGAGCGCTTTTGAAGCGCTATTCAGGCGCTTTTGAAGCGCTTTCAATTAATTTCAATGGAGAGGGATGTTTTTTCAGCACGCTGCCCCAGTGTGAAAGCATCCATTGATTTTAATGGAAATACGTTTCAGGCGCTTTTTTTAGCTTGAAAGCGCCTGAAAAGCGCCTCAGTGTGAAAGTGGTCTAACAATAAATGCAACGTGATGAATATTACGTGAAAGGAACGTGACTGGTTAGATGATCCAGTAGAAAAGTCTGTGTCGCATTACAAATAGACGGGTGATAAATCCAGTAAACTCAGTGTCAAGTAAACAATCACTGTAAACAAACTACATTAGTATAAACCTTCATACATAACATAACGAATAGAGCATAATTAAACGTGAAAGAAACATGGGCAAAAAATAAATAAAAATAGAAATAAAATTAAACAGTGATCCAGTAGAAAAGTCCGTTGCACAGTACAAAGTGGTGGAAAGTGAGTCCAATGAAAATCCAACAATAAATACAATGTGATGAATACTACGTGAAAAAAATGTGACCGGTAAGATGATCCAGTAGAAAAGGGCGTGTCACAATACAAATAGGTGAGTGATAAATCCTGTAAACTCAAGCCTCGTACACACGACCGGTTTTCTCGGCAAGAAACTACAAGAAAACTGCTGGGAGAGCTTTCTTGCCGAGAAAACCGTGCGTGTGTACAAGGCTTTCAGGTTTCTCTTCAAGAAAACTGCCCAGAATCTCGACGGGAGTCTAATTTTTTTTGTCGTGATTCTCGTCAGACTGTATTTGGACGAGAAAACCGCTCTTTTCCGAGTCTTCAAAAACTGCGCATGCTCAGAATCAAGTATGAGACGGGAGCGCACATTCTTGTAAAACTAGCGTTAGTAATGGAGATAGCACATTCGTCACTCTGTAACGAACTGAAAGTACGTAGACTGAAAAGCGCGAATCGTCTCTCACTAAACTTTTACTAACACGCGGCAACACGGGATTAGCAAAAGCAGCCCAAGGGGTGGCGCCATGAGAATGGAACTTCCCCTTTATACTGCCGTCGTACGTGTTGTACATCACCGCGCTTTACAACGACGAGATTTTGGATTGACAGTGTGCATGCAAGGAAAGCTTGACAAGAATCCCATCGAGAAAAACAAAGTTTTTTTTGCGACGAGATTCTCGGTCGTGTGTATGAGGCTTCAGTGTCAAGTAAACAGTCAATGTATAAAAACGACATTAGTATAAACCTTCATACATAACGTAATGGATGGAGCATAATTAAACACAGTAGAAACATAACCACATAAAAATAGAAATAAAATTAAACAGTGATCCAGTAAAAAAGTCTGTTGCACAGTACAAAGTGGTGGAAAATAAAGCCCCATACACACGGTCGGACTTCCATCTGACTTCTCCGTGGTTTTTTGTCCGAACGGAGTTGGTCGGGAACACCCATAGCATACACACGCTTGGACTTTTCTGCAAACTTTCCCAAAACTTTTTGCAACATCACATGCTTTTTCTGCTCTTTTCTGCTCTTTATCGCCACCCTTTGGTCAACTTCTGCTATTGTTGGTTGATTTTAACAGTTGTTTTGTCCATCGGACAAAAGTCCGATGGTTTCCTGTACACACGGTCGGACTTTGCTCCATCGGACTTTTGTTGGGCAAAAGTTTGTCCGTTTGTAGACCCAACTTTTGTCCAATGAAAACAAGAAAAAAGCAAAAAAAGTTTGTCCGATAGAGCATACACAAGGTCGGATTGTTGGTCCAACTTGCTCAAAATGAAGTTTGTTGGCCAAAAGTCCGACCGTGTGTACGGGGCTTTAGTCCAACAAAAATCCGTGTCAGGTATGTAAGATCAATCCCATCACCAGAGAAAGGGTAAGGCCACTTTCACACTGAGGCGCTTGAAAAACTGCCAGTAAATCACTGAGCGCTTTTGAAGCGCTTTTCAGGCGCTTTTGAAGCGCTTTCAATTCATTTCAATGGAGAGGGGCGTTTTTTCAGCGCACTGCCCCAGTGTGAAAGGATTCATTGATTTTAATGGAAATAAGTTTTCAGGCGCTTTTTTTTTTTTGCGTGAAAGCGCCTGAAAAGCGCCTCAGTGTGAAAGTGGTCTCAGTGCTTGAAAACCTAGGATCTTCAGTGATGACACCTGTGTGTCTGCAAGCCGCTCACCCTACTGCCGTAAGGTATACGGCATAAATGGTCTCAGGTGCAGAATGCAATGATGTCTTCCTGTCTATGGTGGTCTTGGTTTTTTTCAACTCTCAATGATGAGTGTGAACATAGGGAAAAAAAACATAGAAAGGCTCATGGCACAATTCCGTATGATAGACAAGAGAGGAATGGATGGCAGCTGACCCAACAGAGGTGCACTCACTTTTAGAAAATATAACAAGGACAAAAATCCACGAACGCCGAGTTCGTAAGCCTCTCCATGAAGTCCTTACACTGCCTTGAAAGCCAAACTCCCTCCAGCCCTGGCTCGATATATATATATATATGAGGTAAATAAGAAAAGAGGTGCCCATAGCGTAATCCCGTAGTAAAAACAGTTTACTGGATCACTGTTTAATTTTATTTTTATTTTTATGTGGTTATGTTTCTATTGCGTTTAATTATGCTCCATCCATTACGTTATGTATGAAGGTTTATACTAATGTCGTTTTTATACATTGACTGTTTACTTGACATCTTACCAGTCACATTTTTTTCACGTAGTATTCATCACGTTGTATTTATTGTTGGGTTTTTATTGGACTCACTTTCCACCACTTTGTACTGTGCAACGGACTTTTCTACTGGATCACTGTTTAATTTTATTTCTATTTTTATTAATTTTTTGGTCATGTTTCTTTCACGTTTAATTATGCTCTATTCGTTATGTTATGTATGAAGGTTTATACTAATGTAGTTTGTTTACAGTGATTGTTTAGTTGACACTGAGTTTACTGGATTTGTCACATTTGTATTGCGAAAGACTTTTCTACTGGATCATCTAACCGGTCACGTTCCTTTCACGTAGTATTCATCACGTTGCATTTATTGTTATAGAAGGACACTACTTTGTTATACACCTACAATATTGTTTGCTTTCCATCACTCTCTCCCCTTTTCTTTGCAGCGCAAATACCACCATTTATTCACTTACCCCTTTTTTCTGTTTAGGATCAGATTTTCAGATGTTTGCAGCAGCGCCCCCTAGGTTTTAGTTTTATTTACAGACAGCGCAGGAGTTATTCATTCACACAGCCTAACCTCAACATAACCCCCAAAATAAACCTTAACCTGAAGCTAACCAATAAAATGAAAGTATAAATAACAAAAATGTAATATATTTCAGCTTACCTGCCCTTAAAAGTAATGCCTAATTTGTTTTCTTTTTCCATTTTTGTTTACTCTTACTTTAAGGCCCCTTTTACACGGACGGATAGAATTGTTCTTTTTTGCTGCGTTTTCTACCGCAGCTAAACGCACACAATGCTTTCCTATGGCCCCATTCACACACTACGTTTAGCTGCGTTTTCATTACATGCGGTTTGGTGCGGATAGAAAAAATAGAACTGACTGCGTCCAGGAGCGATTTAGCGCAGCTATCAGCACATGACCGCAGGTAATCGCAGTGCACTGTGTCAGCTGCGGATAGCAGCGCCGAGCTGGCTTGCTCATCAGGACAAGGAAAAATGTTTTTTCCTTTCCCAATGAGCGACAAGCACGGGGATCCGACTTGGATCCCCGCCAATGCCAGGCACTGTTTGGTATGAATCTTGAGGGGGAACTCCACACCAATTTTAAATAAAAACCGGCATGGGTTCTCCTCCAAGAGCATACCAGGCCCTTCGGTCTGGTATGGATTTTTAGGGGAACCCCTAAGCCAAAAAAATGGCGGAGGTCCCCCTCAAAATCCATACCAGACCCTTATCCGAGCACGCAGCCCGGTCGATCAGGAAAGGGGGTGGGGACGAGCGAGCGCTTCCCCTCCTGAACCATACCAGGCCGCATGCCCTTAACATGGGGGGGTTTGTGCTTTGGGGCAGGGGGGCGCCCTGCGCCCCCCCAGCCCAAAGCACCTCGTCCCCATGTTGATGAGGACAAGGGCCTCTTCCCGACAACCTTGGTTGTCGGGGTCTGCGGGCGGGGGGCTTATCGGAATCCCTGAGCCCCTTTGATAAGGGGGCCCCCAGATCCCGGCCCCCCACCCTATGTGAATGAGTATGGGGTACATTGTACCCCTACCCATTCACCTTGGGGAAAAAAGTGTCAATAAAAAAAAACACAGTAGACAGGTTTTTAAAGTAATTTATTAGGCAGCTCCGGGCGTCTTCTTCCGACTTCGGTGGTCTTCTTCCGACTTTGGGGGTCTTTCAGGCCTCTTCTCCCTCTCTCCGGTGTCGTCTCTGCGCTCTCTCGTTCTTCTCCGGTGCCTTCTTCCTTCTGCCGGTCTCCTCCGCTATCTACTGCTCTTTTGCTGCTCTTTTGCTAGTGGAGGAGCCCAGTCTTCTGCGACGTCTTCTTCCCTCTTCTCTTCCTGAGATGTTGACACGACGCTCCCTCCTGCTGTAATGCCGTGAGCAAGGTCCTCAACTAATTATATAGGCATGGCCACCGGGTGATGTCACCCGGTGACCCCGCCCCCATATGACGTAACAGGCCCGGGGCATGATGGGACTGTGAGAAGAGAAGGTGCCTGATAGACCCCCGACGTCGGAAGAAGACCACCGAAGTCAGAAGAAGACCCCAGGACCTGCCTAATAAATTACTTTAAAAACCTGTCTACTGTGTTTTTTTTTTTTTATTGACATTTTTTTCCCCCAGGTGAATGGGTAGGGGTACGATGTACCCCATACTCATTTACATAGGGTGGGGGGCCGGGATCTGGGGGCCCCCTTATTAAAGAGGGCTCCCAGATTCCGATAAGCCCCCCGCCCGCAGACCCTGACAACCAACGGCCAGGGTTGTTGGGAAGAGGCCCTTGTCCTCATCAACATGGGGACGAGGTGTTTTGGGGTGGGGGGGCCGCAGGGCGCCCCCCTGCTCCAAAGCACCAACCCCCCCTGTTGAGGGCATGCGGCCTGGTACGGTTCAGGAGGGGGGCGCTCGCTCATCCCTACCCCTTTTCCTGACCGACCGTGCTCCGTGATGCATGCTCGAATAAGGGTCTGGTATGGATTTTGAGGGGGGGCCCACGCCGTTTTTTCGGCTTAGGGGTTCCCCTTAAAATCCATACCAGACCAAAGGGCCTGGTATACTCTTGGAGGGGAACCCATGCCGGTTTTTTATTTTAAATTTAGCGTGGAGTTCCCCCTCAAGATTCATACCAAACAGTGTCTGGCATTGGCGGGGATCCAAGTCGCATCCCCGTTCAATACGAGTTGGTACCCTGTCGGGCTGCTATGGAAATGGCAAACCGCAGCTAAACGCAACCGCGTGTAAACGCAGCTAATCACACTGTACAAATGCAGCTGATTGCAGTGCCTGGAGTCTTGAATTTCACAGAAAAAAAAACATGCTTTTAACTGCGGCAGAATAGCCGTCCATGTGAAAGGCGCCTTACCCGGTGATCCTGCTAGTAACACACTACTTGTCCTAGTGCAGTGTTTCTCAACAGTGGTGCTGTGGCACTCTGGGGTGTCGCTTGGGTTCCCCCATGGTGCTGTAGGCTGAAGACCTAGTTTGACCTGGATCAGCATCATGCCTTGCCATGATGTGGGCAGACCGGCCACCAGGACCATAGCAACCAATGACGTTCTTGGGCTAGGGCACATGGGGGTTGAATTATGAAAACTGGGGAGTGCAAAATCTAGTGCAGCTGTGCACGGTAGCCAATCAGCTTCTAACTTTGGCTTGTTCAATTAAGCTTTGACAAAAAACCTGGAAGCTGTTTGGTTTACTATGCAGAGATGCACCAGATTTTGCACTCTACAATTTTAGTACACTATATTGTCAAAGGTATTGGAACACCTCCCTTTACACGCACATGAACTTTAATGTCATTCCAGTCTTAGTCCATTGGGTTCAATATTGAGTTGGCCCACCCTTTTCAGCTATAACAGCTTCAACTCTTCTGGGAAGGCTGCCCACAAGTTTTAGGATTGTGTCTATGAGAATGTTTGACCATTCTTCCAGAATTTGTGAGTTCAGGCACTAATGTTGGACGAGAAGGCCTGGCTTGCATTATCCTCTCTAATTCATCCTTAAGGTGTTCAGTAGGGTTAACTCTTTGCAGGCCAGTCAAGTTCCTTCACCCCAAACTCGCTCATCTATGCCTTTATGGACCTTGCTTTGTGCACTGGTGCGCAGTCATGTTGGAACAGAAAGGGGCCATCCCCAAACTGTTCCCACAAATTTAGGAGCATTAAATTGTCCAAAATATTTTGGTATGCTTACGCCTTAAGAGTTCCCTTCACTGAACCTAAGGGGCCAAGCCTAGGTGACAGGGGAGGGTCCAGAGGTAGAGCTAGTCAGCGCGGAACATATTCCAGAGGGTAGTATTGGGTGTGGTAGGTTGACCAAAGCACATAAACCCAAGGTACGTATAGTAGCAAGTCCTAGTTGCAATCTTGGAACACCCAATAAGAGGATAGTATGCGACCGTTTTAACCACTTCCCTACTGTGCACGAAAACCCCCTTCCTGCCCAAGCCATTTTTCAGCTTTCAGCGCTGTCACACTTTGAATGACAATTGCGCGGTCGTGCGACGTGGCTCCCAAACGAAATTTGCGTCCTTTTTTTCCCACAAATAGAGCTTTCTTTTGGTGGTATTTGATCACCTCTGCGGTTTTTATTTTTTGCGCTATAAACAAAAGAAGAGCGTCCAGTTTGGAAAAAAAACACTATTTTTTACTTTTTGCTATAATAAATACCCATTTTTTTTTAAATAAAATTTTCCTCAGTTTAGGCCAATACGTATTCTTCTACATATTTTTGGTAAAAAAAAAAAATTGCAATAAGCGTGTATTGATTGGTTTGCCCAAAGGTTATAGCGTCTACAAAATAGGGGATAGATTTATAGCATTTAAATTTTTTTTGATTTTTTATTAGTAATGGCGGCGATCTGCGATTTTTATTATGACTGCAATATTGCGGCGGACACATCGGACACTTTTGACACATTTTTGGGACCATTCACATTTATACAGCGATCCCTGCTATAAAAATGCATTGATTACTGTATAAATGTGATTGGCAGGGAAGGGGTTAACCACTAGGGGGCGGGAAGGGGTTAAATATGTTCCCTCAATGTGTTCTTACTGTGGGGGGAGGGGACTGACTGGGGGAGGTGACCGATGGTTGTCCCTATGTACAAGGGACACACCATCGGTCCCCTCTCCCTCACAGGACGTGGATCTCTGTGTTTACACACAGAGATCCACTTTCCTGCTCGTTTCCTGGGCAATCGCGGGTGCCCGGCGGCAATCGCGGCCGCTGGGCACGCGCATCGGGGCCTTGTGAACGCGGCGGGCGCGCGCCTCCTAGCTTGTTTTAAAGGGAGGACGTCATATGACGTCCTCCCAGAACGAGAGTGTCCTCCGCCCACCGTCAATTGACAGTGGGCGGGGGACAAGTGGTTAAACTACATGACATGTTCACCAATGCCAGGAGCCTGGCGGACAAGATGGGTGAACTAGAGATACTGTTGTACGAGGAGGATTTGGATTTTGTGAGATTTTCAGAGACCTGGTTCAACAGCTCTCATGATTGGCTGGCAACCATTCAAGTGTATACCCTTTATCGCAGGGATAGAGAGGGTAAAAAAGGGGGAGGGGTATGCCTATATATCAATAATTATGTACAAGTGAATGTGAGAGATGACATCACTAAGGGAGCGAGGGAGGAGGTGGAATCCATATAGGTAGAGCTCCAAAGGGATTAAGCTAAGGGGAAAATAATACTGGGAGTATGCTATAGGCCCCCTAACCTGAGGGAGGAGGGGGAGACAGATCTCCTATCACAATTTGGATTAGCAGCAAGGATGGAAAGGGGGATTTTAATTATCCAGACATAGACTGGGCGGAGGGAACCACACACTCATCTAAAGCCTCGTACACACGGTCGGACTTCCATCGGACTTTTCCGTGGTTTTTTGTCCGAACGGAGTTGGTTGGGAACACCTATAGCATACACACCACAGGACTTTTCTGCAAACTTTCTTAAAACTTCTTACAACATCACTTGTTTTTTCTGCTCTTTTCTGATCTTTACCGCCACCCTTTGGTCAACTTCTGCTATTGTTGGTTGATTTTAACATTAGTTGTTTTGTCCATCGGACAAAAGTCCTATGGTTTTCTGTACACACGGTAGGACTTTGCTCCATCGGACTTTTGTTGGGCAAAAGTTTGTCCGTTCGCAGACCCAACTTTTGTCCGATGAAAACAAAACCAAACTCAAAAAAGTTTGTCCGATGGAGCGTACACACGGTCGGATTGTTGGTCCAACTTGCTTAAAACTAAGTTTGTTGGGCAAAAGTCCGACTGTGTGTACGGGGCTTAAGGCTCACCAGTTCCTAAATGTCTTTCAGGACAATTTCATGGGTCAGATGGCAGACGCACCAACTAGAAATAAAGCGTTACTGGATATACTGATTACCAACAATACAGACCTGATCACGGATGTGGAAAACTGGGGCAATTTAGGTAACAGCGATCACAGGTCAATTGGCTTCAGTATAAATCACACAAGTAGGAAACATAAGGGGAATACAAAGACACTGAATTTCAAAAGAGCCAACTTCCCTAAACTACAAACCTTGCTAGAAGGCATATTTTGGGATAAAATCTTAGGAACAAAGAACACGGAGGAGAGATGGGTTTGCTTTAAGAGCATATTAAATAAGGGCATTAGCCAATGCATCCCATTGGGTAATAAATTTAAAAGAGCAAACAAAAGTCCTGGGATGGCTTAACTCTAATGTAAAAATGCATATATAAAATCAAAGGAGAAGGCCTTCAAAAAATACAAGGTTAAGGGATCATCATCAGCATTCAGACTTTATAAAGAATGCAACAAGAAATGTAAGGGTGCAATTAGGGCGGCCAAGATAAAACATAAAAACACATAGCGGAGGAGAGCAAAAAGAATCCCAAGAAATTCTTTAAGTTTGTAGGACAGACCATATTGGCCCCATAAAGAATGAGGATGGAAATCTGGTTACAAAGGATGGAGAGATGGCGAAGGTATTGAATTTATTTAGCCTATCCCACACCCACCTAACAACTGTCCCCGAGCCACCCCCATCAAATCATTCTCTGCAGCTATTACCTTTTGTACCACCAGCCCCTCCCTTTAGAATGTAAGCTCTACGAGCAGGGCCCTCCTGTACCTTTTGTATTGAACTGTACTGTAATTGTGTTGTCCCCCCAATACATTGTAAAGCGCTGCGTAAACGGTTGGCACTATATAAACCGTGTATAATAATGATAATAATAAAAATAATATTCTTCTCCTCAGTCTTCACGAGGGAATCGGGGGGCTTCAGTAACCAAAACTGCAGTGTTTATCCTCATGACACATCACAGGAAGCACCTCCATGGTTAACAGAGGACAGAATTTAAATTAGACTTGAGAAACTAGTTTTTCCCGTCGATTTTCGAAAATCGATCGTGTGTACATGGCATTAGACTTGTGAAACATAACATTAATAAATCACCGGGACCAGGTGGCTTGCACCCGAGGGTACTTAGGGAACTCAGTCAAGTAATTGCCAGACCATTGTTCCTAATTTTTACTGACAGTCTACTGACTGGAATGGTACCAGCTGATTGGAGAAAAGCCAATGTAGCACCAATATTTAACCACTTAAGCCCCGGGCCATTTCGCTGGCCAAAGACCAGGCCACTTTTTGCGATTCGGCACTGCGCCTCTTTAAGTGACAATTGCGCGGTCGTGTGAAGTGACTCCCAAACAAAATTGATGTCCTCTTTTTCCCACAAATAGAGCTTTCTTTTGGTGGTATTTGATCACCTTTGCGGTTTTTATTTTTTGTGCTATAAACAAAAATAGAGCGCCAATTTTGAAAAAAATTCAATATTTTTTACTTTTTGCTATAATAAACATCCCCAAAAAATATATAAAAATATTTTTTTTCCTCAGTTTAGGCCGATACGTATTCTTCTAAATATTTTTGGTAAAAAAAAATGCAATAAGCGTTTATTGATTGATTTGCGCAAAAGTTATAGCGTCTACAAAATAGGGGGTCTTTTATGGCATTTTTATTACCGGTAATATTTTTTTTTTTACTAATGGCGGCGATCAGTGATTTTTATCGTGACTGCGACATTATGGCGGACACATCGGACACTTTTGACACCATTTTGGGACCATTGTCATTTTGCACTGATTACTGTAAAAATGACACTGGCAGTGAAGGGGTTAACCTGTAGGGGGCGTTGAAGGGGTTAAGTGTGACCTAGGGAGTGCTTTTAACTGTTAGGGGGCGTGGCTTGCCGTGACACATCTCTGATCGCTGTTCCCGATGACAGGGAACAGACGATCAGTGATATGTCACTAGGCAGAACGAGGAGATGTTGTGTTTACTCTAACATCTCCCCATTCTTTAGCTCTGTGACCCGATCACGGGACACTGGTGGACATCGAGTTCGCGGGTCCCGCGGGCATGGTCACGGAGCTCGCGACAGGGTCGTGAGTGTACGGCCAGGGGTGCGCGTGCGACCGCACGGCCTGCAAATTAAAGGGGATATTTATATACGCCCATTTGCGCAGCCGTGCCATTCTGTCGACTTAATCCTCGTGCGGCTGTCGGGAAGCGGTTAAAAAGGGCCCAAAATACATCCCTGGGAATTACAGACCGTTTAGCCTAACATCAATAGTATGTAAGCTCTTGGAGGGGGATGATAAGGGACTATATACAAGATTTTAGTAATGAGAACGGTATCATTAGCAGTAATCAGCATGGATTCATGAAGAATCGTTCCTGCCAAACCAATCTATTAACCTTCTATGAGGAGGTGAGCTGCCATCTAGATAAAGGAAGGCCCGTAGACGTGGTGTATCTGGATTTTGCAAAAGCATTTGACACAGTTCCCCATAAACGTTTACTGTACAAAATAAGGTCCGTTGGCATGGACCATGGGGTGAGTACATGGATTGAAAACTGGCTACAAGGGCGAGTTCAGAGGGTGGTGATAAATGGTGAGTTCTCTGAATGGTCAGGGGTGGGTAGTGGGGTCCCCCAGGGTTCTGTGCTGGGACCAATTCTGTTAAATTTGTTCATAAATGACCTGGAGTGTCACGGATGCCTAACACGGCATCCAGCACAGGGTGCGCAGATCAGTGGGCTGCACTAAAGGAACTAGGCACAAGGTAAGTAAATATATATATGAGTTTATTGAAAGGATAATTCCTAAAACAATAAAGGCAACCAGCAAACAACCACAGTGACACACAAAACAACTCCCTACACCAACGTGAATACAGTTTAGAGATTAAAGCGTAAATGTAATCAAGCCAGGGTCATACACGAGAGATCAGTCCGATTGAACAGGGAGCCGGAAGGGACAACAGGAGGAAGGGATGAGTCTGCAAGACAGGGGTCCAGGGATGGATGCAGGGTTCAGGAACACAGGATACAAGGTACAGAGGCAGGGGTCCAGGGATGGATGCAGGGTTCAGGAACACAGGATACAAGGTACAGAGGCAGGGGTCCAGGGATGGATGCAGGGTTCAGGAACACAGGATACAAGGTAACAGATAACAGGTCACAAGGTTCAGGTTCAGGTTCAGGTTCAGGTTCAGGTTCAGGTTCAGGTTCAGGTTCAGGTTCAGGTTCAGGTTCAGGCATACAGGTCTGGGTTCCAAGACAATACCAGAGCAAATGCTTTAGTGTCTGCTGGGTATTTATACACACCTCCTGCAATCAGTCTCAGGTGACGCCTGATTGCAGGAGATGATTTCGGCTCCAGACAAATGGGAGACACCCGCTGGTGGCCACCAGAACTGCACCCTTTGGTGCTGAAAGCAATAGCACCACCAGCAGGTGACCCAGGCAATGACACTGATCATGACAGTTCCCCCTCCCAAGGAGTGGCCTCTGGACGCTCCATTCTGCCCTTGATCTGGCAGTGCTGGTAGGTGCGGAAAGGTCCCAAAAAGTCTCCCCAGTGTCTGCGGACTACTTGTGCTCCTCCGGCCAGAGTCCTTAAACTTACTGGGAGGCGTGGCACCTGAGTCCGGCAATGGAACACGCACCCCACCACCAGGGTCTGGAAGTTGGGATCTGGAAATGAAAACAGGCAGGGCAATGTGCATGAACCTAACGGAGGCGAACAACACAAGGGCATCACAGTCAGGCTGGGAATCAAGCAGGGCAAAATCAGCGGCAAGCCGGGCATCGAGAACTGGTTTAGCAGGCACCATGTCAGCGGGCTGGGCAAATGGCGCTGGGTCTTCAAGCTGGCCACCGGGCAGAGGTTCAGCAAGCCAGATGGCAGGCACTGGTTCAGCGGGCTGAAAGACGGGCACCAAAACGTCAGGCTGGGTGACGGGCACCGAAAATCCAGGCTGGAACAGGTTGTATGGTGTGGAAACAGGCTGGAACAGGTTGGCTGGTGTGGAAACAGGCTGGAACAGGTTGGCTGGTGTGGAAACAGGCTGGAACAGGTTGGCTGGTGTGGAAACAGGCTGGAACAGGTTGGCTGGTGTGGAAACAGGCTGGAACAGGTTGGCTGGTGTGGAAACAGGCTGGAACAGGTTGGCTGGTGTGGAAACAGGCTGGAACAGGTTGGCTGGTGTGGAAACAGGCTGGAACAGGTTGGCTGGTGTGGAAACAGGCTGGAACAGGTTGGTTGGTGTGGAAACAGGCTGGAACAGGTTGGCTGGTGAGGAAACAGGCTGGAACAGGTTGGCTGGTGTGGAAACAGGCTGGAACAGGTTGGCTGGTGTGGAAACAGGCTGGAACAGGTTGGCTGGTGTGGAAGCAGGCTGGAGCGGATCGGCTGGTGTAGAAGCAGGCTGGAGCGGATCGGCTGGTGTAGAAGCAGGCTGGAGCGGATCGGCTGGTGTGGAAACAGGCTGGAGCGGATCGGCTGGTGTGGAAACAGGCTGGAGCGGATCGGCTGGTGTGGAAACAGGCTGCAACAGGTCGCTTGGTTTGGAAACAGGCTGCAACAGGTCGCTTGGTTTGGAAACAGGCTGCAACAGGTCGCTTGGTTTGGAAACAGGCTGCAACAGGTCGCTTGGTTTGGAAACAGGCTGCAACAGGTCGCTTGGTTTGGAAACAGGCTGCAACAGGTCGCTTGGTTTGGAAACAGGCTGCAACAGGTCGCTTGGTTTGGAAACAGGCTGCAACAGGTCGCTTGGTTTGGAAACAGGCTGCAACAGGTCGCTTGGTGCGGAGACAGGCTGCAACAGGTCGGCTGGTGCGGAGACAGGTTGCAACAGGTCGGCTGGTGCGGAGACAGGTTGCAACAGGTCGGCTGGTGCGGAGACAGGCTGCAACAGGTCGGCTGGTGTGGAGACAGGTTGCAACAGGTCGGCTGGTGCGGAGACAGGCTGCAACAGGTCGGCTGGTGCGGAGACAGGCTGCAACAGGTCGGCTGGTGCGGAGACAGGCTGCAACAGGTCGGCTGGTGCGGAGACAGGCAACAACAGGTCGGCTGGTGCGGAGACAGGCAACAACAGGTCGGCTGGTGCGGAGACAGGCTGCAACAGGTCGGCTGGTGCGGAGACAGGCTGCAACAGGTCGGCTGGTGCGGAGACAGGCTGCAACAGGTCGGCTGGTGTGGAAACAGGCTGGGTTACTGGCAGGATCGTGTGAGTTGGAAAGAACTTCCGTTTTTTCTTTGGTTTAGCCACCGAAGATTTGTATATGTATACAGGGCTGTAGGTGGTGGATGCAGCTGGTAGAGGCGAAGAGCGGAAGGATGGTGAAGCAGAGGGTGCGGATTTTGAAGGGGGTCTTAGGGGAACTGATGGAGGCAGCCGAGACGAAGCAGGAGGGTTAAAGGCAGGGTAAGTGCAGCAGGGGGAAACAGGGTACTGGTACTTCATTGGTAGGAGGGTGTATTGGTTGGCCACTGTGGTAGTTGGGAGTAAAGGAGACGCAGACATCCCAGCAGGCTGGTGTCTAGACACAGGAATGGGTGGCAGGGAACCGACAGGGGCTGAGTACAATAAACTTGACCAGGCCTGTAGTAATGATTGCACAAAGTTAGGTTTGCATACTGCTTGTCTGACCAGAGACTGCACTGACTCAATACATGCTGCAAGCACCTGTGTAGGACAAGTTGAGTACTGCTCAAGGAAAAAGACTGAGTCATCTTCCAACAGCCACACCAAGGACTCTACCTGAGCTGCACTAAAAGGGGGTGTATAGTCATCGTCTCCACTGGAGGCATCAGACAGGGCCAACTCTGTACAGATACAGATCAGATCTTGCACATCCTCAAACACAAAACTGCCCAGATCCACAAAAACATGGGCTATGCGGATGCATTCCAACAACTGCTCTCTAGTGTGTTCACTTAATGTTTGAGAACAAAACTCCCTGTTGTTGCTAGTAGCGAAAAATACAGAATATCGTCAAGCTGCATTTTTAAAGCAATAGCAGTGCCCAGACCCAATTCCCAAGTGCAGCCGATCTGCTTGAATGGCTCTGGTATTCTGTCACGGATGCCTAACACGGCATCCAGCACAGGGTACGCAGATCAGTGGGCTGCACTAAAGGAACTAGGCACAAGGTAAGTAAATATATATATGAGTTTATTGAAAGGATAATTCCTAAAACAATAAAGGCAACCAGCAAACAACCACAGTGACACACAAAACAACTCCCTACACCAACGTGAATACAGTTTAGAGATTAAAGCGTAAATGTAATCAAGCCAGGGTCATACACGAGAGATCAGTCCGATTGAACAGGGAGCCGGAAGGGACAACAGGAGGAAGGGATGAGTCTGCAAGACAGGGGTCCAGGGATGGATGCAGGGTTCAGGAACACAGGATACAAGGTACAGAGGCAGGGGTCCAGGGATGGATGCAGGGTTCAGGAACACAGGATACAAGGTACAGAGGCAGGGGTCCAGGGATGGATGCAGGGTTCAGGAACACAGGATACAAGGTAACAGATAACAGATAACAGGTCACAAGGTTCAGGTTCAGGCATACAGGTCTGGGTTCCAAGACAATACCAGAGCAAATGCTTTAGTGTCTGCTGGGTATTTATACACACCTCCTGCAATAAGTCTCAGGTGACGCCTGATTGCAGGAGATGATTTCGGCTCCAGACAAATGGGAGACACCCGCTGGTGGCCACCAGAACTGCACCCTTTGGTGCTGAAAGCAATAGCACCACCAGCAGGTGACCCAGGCAATGACACTGATCATGACATGGAGGATGGGGTAAACAGTTCAATCTCTGTATTTGTGGACGATACTAAGCTAAGCAGGGCAATAACTTCTCTGCAGGATGTGGAAACCTTGCAAAAAGATCTGAAAACATTACTGGGGTGGGCAACTACGTGGCAAATGAGGTTCAATGTAGAAAAATGTAAAATAATGCATTTGGGTGGCAAAAATATGAATACAATCTATACACTGCGGGGAGAACCTCTGGGGGAATCTAGGATGGAAAAGGACCTGGGGGTCCTAGTAGATAGGCTCAGCAATGGCATGCAATGCCAAGCCCGAAACAATCTCCTGCGCTTCGGAGCTTAGTCTGTAGGTAAGTGGTGCAGCCAACCCTCTGGATAGAACAATGCCTGCAATGCCAAGCTGCTGCAAGCAAAGCAAACAGAATATTGACATGTATTAAAAAGAGTATTAACTCCAGAGATAAAATGATAATTCTCCCGCTCTACAAGACTCTGGTCCGGCCGCACCTAGAGTATGCTGTCCAGTTCTGGGCACCAGTCCTCAGGAAGGATGTACTGGATGTACTGGAAAGGGTCTGTAGGATATTAGTTATGAGGAAAGGTTACGATCACTGATCTTATTCTCTCTGGAGAAGAGACGCTTGAGAGAGGATATGATTTCAATTTACAAATACCATACTGGTGACCCCACAATAGGGATAAAACTTTTTCACGGAAGGGAGTTTAACAAGACACGTGGCCACTCATTAAAATTAAAAGAAAATAGGTTTAACCTTAAACAACGTAGAGGGTTCTTTACTGTAAGAGTGGCAAGGATGTGGAATTCCCTTCCACAGGCGATGGTCTCAGCGGGGGGCATCGATAGTTTCAAGAAACTATTAGATAAGCACCTGAACAACCACAACATAGAGGGATATACAAGGTAATACCGACATATAATCACACACATACTGTAGGTTGGACTCGATGGACTTGTGTCTTTTTTCAACCTCACCTACTATGTAACCCCTGAATAACAACCCCCCACCATAATCCCCCCTCTGCCAAATGATTTGGATCGGTGCACAAAGCAAGGTCCATAAAGACATGGATGAGCGAGTTTGGGGTGGGGGAACTTGACTGGCCTGCACAGAGTCCTGACCCCAACCAGATAGAACACCTTTGGGATGAATTTGAACGGAGACTGCGAGCCAGGCCTTCTCGTCAAACATCACAAATGCGCTTCTGAAAGAATGGTCAAACATTCACATAAACACACTCCTAAACCTTGTGGACAGCCTTCCCAGAAGAGTCTAAGCTGTTATAGCTGCAAAGGGTGTGCCAACTCAATATTGAACCCTACAGACTAAGACTGAGATGCCATTAAAGTTCATGTGCGTGTAAAGGCAGGTGTCCCAATACTTTTGACAATATAGTGTATATCAATCCCATGGTGTAATTCATTGCTATGGTGTTGGTGGCTGTCCCACCCACACCATGACAATGCATGATACTTTTCCAGGGCAGGCTGCATGCAGTGCTACCCCCAGCATTCAGGAGAGGACAGAAGTTCACCTCCTATAGATTGTCTCCTCCTCCTGCCCTCTCCCGCATTGCTTGAGTCAAAAGGTAAAGCTGGAACTGTGTGAATTGGGGGGGGGGGGCTCTTTGATGGGGTACTACTATGTGATTGGAGGTTCTTTTATGGGAAGAATGTGTGATTGGGGGGGTCTGTTATGGGGGATGGACTGGGTGATTGGGGGACTAATTGAGGGATTCTGTAATAGGGGAACTCTATGGTGATAGGAGGGACCTCTGACATGAAAGGGGGACTTTGATGTAAAGGGGGGACTGTGATAGAGGGACATGTGATATGAAGGGGGGCTTCTGATGTGAAGTTAATCTCATCAAGGCAGTTATTTATGTGCATTGTCCCAGGCTATAAGGTTTGCCATTGCTCTAGATTCTGTCCAGATTCCCCCCTTTATGCCTCTTCTCTCATACAATCACTGCCTCGGGCCTACGGGCAATATCTTGACAGTTGTACATTTTTATCCATTCATGCACAGCTTGGTGTGGTAGTGGGATGAAATAATTCTTTATGGAGAAGAAAAAAGATTCCAGACCTGGTAGAAGACCTGGAGAGGATGTTGGCAGTGATGGAGTGATGAGGGAGACACTTCATCGGTGGGTAGGGGCACACTGTGAGGCCAATGTGCTATAGTGTGTAAGTGTGCTGTACATAGTTACAGACAAAGGCTAATGTTCTGGGGGACCAAACTAAGTAGGGTTCCACTTTAAGGAAACATGTATTTATGCTATATTGAGGTTTCCATTGTTAACCTTGTCACTTGGTTGTCTTTAAAGTCAGTACCTTGAGTCACTGCCCTGGAATACACATGCAGCAGATGACGTCTTAACTCTTGATCTGAATGCTTATTTGTAGTTAGTGACTGAGTGCGTATGGAAACCAATGGATCAGCATGACAGCCAGGCAATTAGAATTTTCAAAAGGAGAGGAAAGCAATGGCATCCTACATTTTTTTCCGTAAAGCTTTTTGTTTTCCTTATTGAAGTACCTATTACAGTAAGGCTGTGTTCACACAGGCATTTAGCCATGCAGCAAGAATCTACAGCTTCACATCTGGATGTACTTTGCAGGTCTGAGGTTTTACTGGCCCTAACTGCACTTTGCATTTGTCCAGCCATGATTACTGAAGGTGAACAGACACAAATACAGTGGGTCAAAAAAGTATTTAATCAGCCACCAATTGTGCAAGTTTTCCCACTTAAAAAGATGAGAGAGGCCTGTAATTGTCATCATAGGTGTACCTCAACTATGAGAGACAAAACGTGGAAACAAATCCAGACAATCACATTGTCTGATTTGGAAAGAATTTATTTGCAAATTATGGTGGAAAATAAGTATTTGGTCAACATCAAAAGTTCATCTCAATACTTTGTTATATATCCTTTGTTGGCAATGACAGAGGTCAAACGTTTTCTGTAAGTCTTCACAAGGTTGTCACACACTGTTGCTGGTATGTTGGCCCATTCCTCCATGCAGATCTCCTCTAGAGCAGTGATGTTTTGGGGCTGTCGCTGGGCAACACGGACTTTCAACTCCCTCCAAAGGTTTTCTATGGGGTTGAGATCTGGAGACTGGCTAGGCCACTCCAGGACCTTGAAATGCCACTCCTTCTTTGCCCGGGTGGTGCGTTTGGGATCATTGTCATGCTGAAAGACCCAGCCACGTTTCATCTTCAATGCCCTTGCTGATGGGAGGAGGTTTGCACTAAAAATGTCACGATACATGGCCCCATTCATCCTTTCATGTACACGGATCAGTCGTCCTGTTCCCTTTGCAGAGAAACAGCCCCAAAGCGTGATGTTGCCACCCCCATGCTTCACAGTAGGTATGGTGTTCTTTGGTTGCAACTCAGCTGTCAGGGAAATAGCCGAAGAAGGACTGGCAATTCTGCCCAAGACAATCATGGCCGCCATGGTGCACAGCATGACTAAGGTGGGCGGTACTTCCTCCTTGTAACCTGAACAGATCACATGACTAACTTCCTGGTCTATTTAAGCCTGCTGCTGGAGCTGCTCATTGCTGGATTATCTCTTCAGTCTCCTGTGTACCTTGACCTTGTCTCCTGATCCGTGCTTATCCGTTGTGACCCGGCTTGCCTTGACCTCGCCTCCTGATCTCCTGTGTTTGACCCTCTGCCTGCTTCTGGACTCTGCTTCTGCTTCCTGACCACCCGGCTTGACCCTCGGCTTGTACCTGGACCCTGCACGTGTATGACCTTGGCTCGCCCCTGTATATGCTCTGGACTGATCTCCTGTGTTTGACCCCCGGCCTGGCTTCCGATATCTCCGTTCATCTGAATATAACAAGCTCAGTTCTGCCTGCCTCCGCCATCCCTCAGTGGCTGAGCTCATCAGACTGCAAGCAAGCACCTGGCCAACCGTGCTTCTGTGGGCACCGCGCTCCCTGTTCCCAACTCCAGGGTCGCGCTGCACTCAGCCGCAAGGGGAGCCCTCTTAGCATCTCGATCTCCATACTCGTTCCTGACAGTATAATCCAGCCATGTCAGAGATCAACAGAGGCGCTTCCCCTATAGAGGCTATGTGCCAGCAGATCACCGCACTTACCCAAACAGTGCAAAGACTACAAGACGCCCATGAGCAATTAGAGGGTCACCTGCATCACTTGTCTTCCGATCCTATATCTCCTGATCCAAGACCTACCTCCAGTTGTACTCCCTCTTCTGCAATGTCTCAGGAGGTTCCTCTCACGGTGCCGATCCCGCTTCCTGAACCACGTGTGCCGACCGCTGAACGGTTCTCGGGGGACCGAAGAAAGTTTAGGACTTTTAAAAATGCCTGCCTACTATACCTGGCTCTTCAACCAAGAACTTTCTCCTTGGAGAATATTAAAGTTGGTTTCATTATCTCCTTACTCTTGGACGACCCCCAGGTATGGGCCCACGGGCTACTGGAACAGAAGAGCCCCATTACTGACTCTGTTGAAACTTTCTTCACAGCTATGGCCCAGTTGTACGATGATCCCCAATGTATGACTACGGCAGAGAATGCCCTGCACACCCTACAGCAGGGGCAACTTCCCGCAGAGGATTACACTGTGGACTTCCACACATGGGCCGCAGACACATGTTGGAATCAAGCTGCCCTGAAGTACCAATATCGTCTGGGACTATCAGAGTCCCTCAAGGATGAGCTGGCCAGGGTAGCAATCCCGGATACCTTGGAGGGCCTCATCCAGTTAGCCATACAACTGGACAGACGCCTACGTGAACGTCTATTCGAGAAGTCTCAGACTCTCCAATCAGCTCAAGGACTGCCAGAATCCTCTTTTTCTCTTGCCTCCAGTCCACCCATACCTGAAGTCAAGCCCAGACAGATGGGCCTGTTTCGGCCTGCTCTATCACCTGAGGAAAGACTCTACCGTCGAAAGGCGAACCTTTGCTTTTACTGTGGAGACAATGGCCATTTCTTACAAAATTGCCACCTCAGGCCGAAAAAAACATTCTTCAAACCCCCAGTACATTGTCAAGTGTCAGGACTTACCTCATCTCACCCTGTCCTCGCTATCTCCCTATCGGTGGGAAGGGAAGAGATCCGGCTTTCAGCCATCATCGACTCTGGGGCCTGCAGCTGCTTCCTAGACATCAACTTGGCCAAAGGACTTGGAATTCCCCTTGTTACCAAGAAGCAGCAGTTAACAGTTCATTTGGCTGATGGATCTCTACCCAGTTCTGGACTGATAACCCATGAGACCCTGCCAATCCCCATGACAACCAGCTCTGGCCACAAGGAACTGGTACGTTTCGATGTTTTGTGCTCTCCTCTGTTTCCGGTCATTCTGGGAGTTCCCTGGTTACGAGCGCACAACCCTCACATTGACTGGCTGAAGAATGAAGTGCTGTTTTCATCTGCTTACTGTCAGCAGAATTGTCTGCCCCCTGGCCCTAAGGACTTTACCAGCTGCCTGACCATACAACCTGTTTCTAGTTCCAATCCTCATGTACCCTCTGCCTACCTAGAATTTCTGGATGTATTCGACAAGAAGGGAGCAGACTCCCTTCCACCTCATCGTCCCTACGACTGCCCTATCGACTTGCTCCCAGGCTCCGAAATTCCCTTTGGTCGTATCTTCCCTTTATCAGAGACTGAACTCGAAACATTACGACTCTATGTCGATGAAAACCTGGAAAAGGGATTCATTCGTCCCTCTTCTTCCCCTGCAGGTGCTGGCATCTTTTTTGTCGAAAAAAAGGATAAAACGCTTAGGCCTTGTATAGACTACCGAGATCTGAATAAGATCACTATCAAAAATCGCTATCCACTCCCTCTCATCCCGGAACTCTTCCAACGATTCCGTTCTGCTCGAGTTTTCTCCAAACTGGACTTACGAGGTGCTTATAATCTGGTTCGCATTCGAGAGGGGGATGAGTGGAAAACAGCTTTCCGAACTCGTTTCGGACATTTCGAATATTTGGTGATGCCTTTTGGCCTCTGCAATGCTCCAGCCACGTTCCAGCACTTTGTGAATGACATCTTCCGAGACCATCTTGACAACTTCCTCATTGTATACCTGGATGACATCCTTGTCTTCTCAGCCACGCTGGAGATTCATCGAGTGCACATGAAAAAGGTACTAACTATTCTAAGAACGCATGGACTATATGTAAAAGCCGAAAAATGTGACTTTGAGAAAGAATCTATCCAGTTTTTGGGTCTTGTCATATCTACGAAAGGAGTGGCCATGGATCCCCAGAAAGTAAAAGCGATCCTGGAGTGGCCTGTCCCCTCTGACAAGAAGGGTGTTCAAAGGTTTATTGGCTTTTCAAACTTTTACAGACGATTTATTAAGAACTTTTCAGCCATTATATCACCCATTACCCAACTAACACGTTTGCATTCCAGATTCCAGTGGTCCCCGGAGGCTCAGGCAGCTTTCAACAGACTTAAAACAGTGTTTGTTTCAGCACCAGTTCTTCAGCATCCTGACCCTGCATTGCCCTACATTTTGGAAGTCGATGCCTCCGAAGTGGCCACAGGAGCTATCCTTTCTCAACGACAGGGCCCCAAATCATTGTTACATCCTGTAGCCTTTTCCTCTAGAAAAATGACACAACCGGAAAGAAATTACGACGTCGGAGATCGAGAGCTTTTGGCCATCAAAACAGCCCTGGAAGAGTGGAGATATTTACTTGAAGGTGCAGCACATCCCATTATGATCTTTACCGATCATAAAAATTTAGAATATCTGAGGACTGCAAAACGTTTGAGACCGCGTCAAGCTCGGTGGGCGTTATTCTTTTCGAGATTCAATTTCCACATCTCGTTTCGTCCCGGATCTAAAAATGGAAAGGCGGATGCTCTGTCTCGGATGTTCCCAGACACCCCTGAAGAAACCACTCCCGGCACAATCCTGTCCACACAAAATTTCCTTCTGATTCAGCCAGACCTAAAAGCATCCATTGTACAAGCCTCTCTTCACTGCCCAGAGTCGGAAATTTCTACCTTAAGGAGTCACGAGGGATTTCTGTGGCATCAGGACAAAATCTTTGTCCCCCAGGAAGTCAGACTGCAGGCCTTGAAAAGATTTCATGATCACCAGCTGGCCGGGCATTTCGGGGTCCGGAAGACGATCGACCTTGTCCAACGTTACCTATGGTGGCCTTCCCTAAGATCAGACTGTAAAAAATATGTTGAGTCCTGTTTGGCTTGCCAGCGTAACAAGGGTCCCAAGACCAGGTCTTGGGGTCTATTAAGACCCTTACCAGTTCCGGAGCAGCCTTGGAAAAACATCTCTATGGACTTCATAGTCGATCTCCCTCCATCAGAGAACTTTACAACAATCTTGGTAGTAGTGGACCGACTATCAAAGATGGCCCACTTCCTGCCCATGCTTGGCACCCCCTCCGCCATGGACACTGCAAATTTTTTTATTAAGGAGATAGTCAGACTTCATGGGTTACCCGACAATATAGTCTCCGATAGAGGGGTTCAATTCACCTCTGGTTTCTGGAAGAATCTTTGTAAGATCTTGTCAATTGACTTATGTCTTTCTTCTGCTTACCACCCTCAAAGTAATGGCCAAACAGAAAGAATGAACCAGACCTTAGAGCAATACCTGCGGTGCTTCTGCTCTTTCTCCCAAGATGACTGGGTCTCCTTGCTACCTTGTGCGGAATTTTCATACAATAATACCATACACACGGCCACCAATCAGTCGCCCTTTTGGGCGAACTATGGCTTTCACCCATCCTTTCTTCCCAACACCATTCCTGAATCTCCGGTACCAGCCGTTCAGGATAGGATAAACTTCTTCCAAACCAATTACCGAATCCTTCAAGAGACCATGTGAAAGGCTCAGGAAGACTTCAAGAAACAACATGACAGGAGAAAGAAAGGGAATCCCATCTACAAGGTGGGTGACAAGGTATGGCTGTCCTCTATTAACCTCAGACTTTCTTGCCCTTCCAGGAAGCTTGGTCCAAGGTTTGTGGGTCCATTCGAGATCAAGAAGGAAGTGAACCCTGTGGCTTTTGAACTCGCTTTACCGGCCTCCTACAAGATCCATCCGGTGTTCCCTTCTGAAACCAGCTGTGCCAAGTCAATTTCCAGGAAGAGAGGAGTTGCCACCTCCACCAGTTATCGTAGGTAACGATACCGAATATGAAGTTGAAGCCATCCTAGATTGCCGGAAAAGAGGTAGGCAGACTCAATTTTTGTTAAATGGAAGGGGTATTCTTCAGAGGAAAATTCTTGGGAACCAATGGATAATTTACATGCTCCAAGACTTTTGCAAAATTTCCGCAACAGGTACCCAGAAAGATGGTCTAGGTTGGGCATCCAGAGGCTGCCCCTCGGGGGGGGGGGGGCACTGTCAGGGAAATAGCCGAAGAAGGACTGGCAATTCTGCCCAAGACAATCATGGCCGCCATGGTGCACAGCATGACTAAGGTGGGCGGTACTTCCTCCTTGTAACCTGAACAGATCACATGACTAACTTCCTGGTCTATTTAAGCCTGCTGCTGGAGCTGCTCATTGCTGGATTATCTCTTCAGTCTCCTGTGTACCTTGACCTTGTCTCCTGATCCGTGCTTATCCGTTGTGACCCGGCTTGCCTTGACCTCGCCTCCTGATCTCCTGTGTTTGACCCTCTGCCTGCTTCTGGACTCTGTTTCTGCTTCCTGACCACCCGGCTTGACCCTCGGCTTGTACCTGGACCCTGCACGTGTATGACCTTGGCTCGCCCCTGTATATGCTCTGGACTGATCTCCTGTGTTTGACCCCCGGCCTGGCTTCCGATATCTCCGTTCATCTGAATATAACAAGCTCAGTTCTGCCTGCCTCCGCCATCCCTCAGTGGCTGAGCTCATCAGACTGCAAGCAAGCACCTGGCCAACCGTGCTTCTGTGGGCACCGCGCTCCCTGTTCCCAACTCCAGGGTCGCGCTGCACTCAGCCGCAAGGGGAGCCCTCTTAGCATCTCGATCTCCATACTCGTTCCTGACATCAGCATTCTCTCTCCTCCAAACACGACGAGTTGTGTTTCTGCCAAACAGTTCTACTTTGGTTTCATCTGACCATATGACATTCTCCCAATCCTCTTCTGGATCATCCAAATGCTCTGTAGCAAACCTCAGACGGGCCCGGACATGTACTGGCTTAAGCAGGGGGACACGTCTGGCACTGCAGGATCTGAGTCCCTGGCGGCGTAGTGTGTTACTGATGGTAGCCTAGGTTACGTTGGTCCCAGCTCTCTGCAGGTCATTCACTAGGTCCCCCCGTGTGGTTCTGGGATTTTTGCTCACCGTTCTTGTGATCATTTTGACCCCACCGGGTGAGATCTTGCGTGGAGCCCCAGATCGAGGGAGATTATCAGTGGTCTTGTATGTCTTCCATTTTCTAATTATTGCTCCCACAGTTGATTTCTTCACACCAAGCCACTTGCCTATTGCAGATTCAGTCTTCCCAGCCTGGGGCAGGTCTACAATTTTGTTTCTGGTGTCCTTCGACAGCTCTTTGGTCTTCACCATAGTGGAGTTTGGAGTGTGACTGTTTGAGGTTGTGGACAGGTGTCTTTTATACTGATAACAAGTTCAAACAGGTGCCATTAATACAGGTAATGAGTGGAGGACAGAGGAGCCTCTTAAAGAAGAAGATACAGGTCTGTGAGAGACAAAAATCTTGCTTGTTTATAGGTGACCAAATACTTATTTTCCACCATAATTTGCAAATAAATTCTTTCCAAATCAGACAATGTGATTGTCTGGATTTGTTTCCACATTTTGTCTCTCATAGTTGAGGAATACCTATGATGACAATTACAGGCCTCTCTCATTTTTTTAAGTGGGAGAACTTGCACAATTGGTGGCTGACTGAATACTTTTTTGCCCCACTGTATATATAGATGCAGCTCAAAAAGTTAACATTAAAGTGGATGTAAACCCTAAAGCTTAGTACACATGGCCGAGAATCTCGTCAGGAAAAAACCTGTAGTTTTTCCTGACGAGATTCTTGACAAGAAATCTTGTGCCGGCACGTACCTATGATGACAATTACAGGCCTCTCTCATCTTTTTAAGTGGGAGAACTTGCACAATTGGTGGCTGCAGGGCCGCCATCAGGGGGGTACAGGCAGTACATCTGTTAGGGGCCCGGAGGTCCCCATGGGCCCGGATGCCCCCCTTTTTTTTGTAAGGGGCCCGGAGTTCCCCAGGGCCCCGAATGTCAAACCCCCTTTTTTTTTTTTTTTTTTTATAATTTTTTTTTATTAACTTTTTTTATTTATTTTTTATTTATCTATGTTATATTTTTTTTATTTATCTATTTATTTTTTGTAAGCTTTCTTTTTTTTTTTTTATAATTTTTTTTTTATTATTATTTTTTGTAAGGGGCCCAGAGGTCCCCAGGGCCCCAGATGACAACCCCCCCTTTCTTTTGTTTCTCTTTGTGTTCGTCAGCACCCAAAGCTCCCCCGACCTCAACAATTTGCGGCGGCAGCACCCCCCCGCTTCTCAATTCGTGGCACCCCCCGCTTCTCATATCGCAGCGGCAGCACCCCCCCCCCCCAGTTCTCCTCTGCCCCAGGGGGCCCATGCCTGAAGCTGTGTAAGGGGCCCCAAAATTCCTGATGGCGGCCCTGGTTGGCTGACTAAATACTTTTTTGCCCCACTGTAGCTGCGGACACCGACAGCCTGTCATTGCACTGTACGGGCTCGGCAGCTACTGCTATCTAGACACAGCTGTCAGTTCTTGCTGCAGGAATCGGTAGATTCTTGCTGCTGGAATTCGCACTTTGGCTAAATGCCTGCGAATTGCAAACTGTGAACAACAATAAAATAGTCAACCCATAACAGCACCCACCTGTTAAAAAGAAAAATAACAAAAATATTAAAAAGTAATTTAGCAATGCCGTTAGAAAAACACTCTTCCCTTCCACCATAATTATAAGAGACTTTTTTGCTTACACATGTGGCGTGAATGCCTAATACTTAATTCCACACTCATTATCATTCTCCATATTTGCATGATTTGAAAATCAATGTTCTATCCATACATATTTAGATTTAATTTTCAATTGAACTAACAGAGTTGAGGTCAGATACGACAGTAAGAAGGTGAATTTGCAAATCAATACAAGAAAATTACAATATTGTGCATGAAAAAAAGAGTGATGGCAGGGGACAAAAACCTATTTAATGATAATTAAACCTGGTTTGTTTTTAGAATCTGCATTTCCATTCGAGTGGCTGATTTATGAAGCCATTGTTGTCCAGGCCTGGTCTCTGGAAAGGCACCTTACTGAGTAAAGGCACTGCCATTATTTTGATTGAATTTTTATGTGGCTTCATTCTCTCTCCAGGTCTACATTCACTTCTTATCAGTACACATAATTGCATAGTATTAATGTGTAACTTTAGCCCACACAAAATAAATCCAGATTACTGTTCTAAAGATAGTAATTGGAAGAAATTGAAAGTCACATTCTCCCTTTTATCCACTGTACAACAAAAAAGGACATTTTACTATTTTTTTTTTTTACTTGTGTGTAAACATTTTACTATTATATTGAACCTGTTACAGGCAGAGAGAATGTTTTTCATCTGCTGGGAGCAGTTAAGCAGGCCAAAGATGTATAAAAATTTGCCCTGTTCAGCAGGTACCAGCCAAAGTTTGATCCATCTATGGCTGTTCTTGTTTGAGAGGAATCAACCTAGTAATCAACTTATTTTGAAAGAGAATGTTGGAAAATGTGTGTTTAATCAAGAGATGCAGCCCATTATTCTGGCAGTGGAGAAGCCTGCTGTCACAAAACAATAGTGCAACGGGGAGGATTCCATCATGCTGTCAGGAAAGGTTCCATCCGCTGGTGATATTTATTATTTGGCTTGCAGTACTGTGGTCCACCAGCAGGTGTCTCCTGGCAGTGTGGAACTGTCAGGAGAATTTCTCCCTGCTGGTATTATATTATCCTTTGGACGCAGTACTGGTCTCCACCAGCGGATGGATCCTGGCAGTGTGGAGTGAGCTGCTCTTCCTGCGCTCAGGTGTGACTTGAAGCCAATTACAGGCAATTACTAATTACCCGGCAAGTACAAACACACCTTGCCCTGGTATCTCTCTCCCTGACCTAGAACCTGCGATCCTGACTTTGAGCCTGCATCCTACCTGACCCGATCCGACCTGATCCCTATCCTGAGCCCATCCTGCACCTGTCCCTCCTTTCTCCTGATAACCACGGTCACCTGTCCTCCTGTTACCTGATTACTTTGGATCCCTGCTCTGCAGCCTACCCATCCGTCCCCTCCGTGTTCCTGTTTGTCTTCCGTCCTTACCCATCTGCTGACATCTCCTTGTGTATGACCTTGGCCTGGCTTTACTACGATTCCGGTATCTCCCATTATTGTACAGATTGTCTATAGTCACTGTTTATTTGTTGATTTATTGCACGGTGATCTGTTGGAGGTGGTTGTGTGTTTGTTCATTGATTTTAATAAATTATCATATTTTCACCTACATCCGTTTGGTCTCCTCTGTGCAGTCACCACAGTCTTGTCTACTAGCTTCTCTGACACATGCACCTTGAATGTGTGGATGGGGGAATTTGTTCAATTAAATTTGTAAAAAAAAATAATCTTTTGTCTGAAGTCAGCCTAAGGCTTTATTTAACCTAGAGACAGTTTTTACTACTGTAGAACAGTGGAATCCAGGTATTCAGCAGGTGATTCTACCACCTTTCGAATGCCTTTTTTGACTCCAGGGGGTGAGTTTGGCAGGAGCTGCCACCTGTTAAACTCAACATGGCAAGTTAAATTTGCTATGGCATGTGTATTACACCCTCTGGCTACATGGTATGTTTTAGGTGAGCAGTTAGGGCCAGTAAAACCTCAGATCAGCAGGTGGAGTAATGGAGCCTAGGAAACGGGGGAGAACCACACTACCAGGGGTCTGTGTAAGCAATTAGGTGGCTGTTCAATCACCAAATTGCTTCTGCCTGACAGCAGACAGCTGGCTTGTCAGATTTACACACAGATTTACTACTGTGTGCAGCCCCAATCCTCCTCTTCTCGAGTCCCTCTTCTGTGCTCATGGCCTCTCCCTTCTGTCGATTGCCCCCCCAGCAAGCAGCTTGCTATGGGGGCACCCAAGCCGAGTCACAGCTCCCTGCGTCTATTCAGACACGGAGCCGCGGCCCAGCTCCGACCAGCTCCACCCCCTCTCTCCTGATTGGCTAACTGACTTTGATTGACAGCAGCAGGCGCCAATGGCGCTGCTGCTGTGTCTCAGCCAATCAGAAGGAGGAGTCTCGGACGGCCGAGACATTTGCGGACATCGCTGGACAGAGATGGGGCTCAGGTAAGTGTGAGGGGGGCTAAAGGGGCTGCTGCACATTAAAGGCTTTTTATTTTAATGCATAGAATGCATTAAGATAAAAACCTTCTGACTTTACAACCCCTTTAAAGCTGATCATGTTTAATGGGAGGGGCTGACAAGGTGCTGTAAATTACTGTCATCCCGGTGTCAGGAGCTGCCTGTCACTTTATGATGACTCACACCTGGGGCCTAGGGTGACCACATTTCCAAACTGCCATTCAGGGACACCCCCCCCCCCAAAAAAATGCAGATTTTTGCCAAAAAAAATGCAGATTTTTGGGGCAGGGGCGTATCATGAAATCAGCGGGCCCGTGTGCAAGATCAAAAGTGGTCCCTAGGTATCAAGAAGAACAACAATATGGCACGCAAAGCGCATCGTGGTGAGCGGTGGACATGTCTTAAATTGCGCTAAATATTGTCTTAAAGGGGGTGTTGTTAAAGAGTCTGAGATGACTTATATAGTGCAGAATGTGATAATGTTAAATAGGGAGTGCGGAGTGTATGGTGGTGAGTAGTATGTACAGGAGAGGAGTGTGGAGTGTATGGCGGGGGGTAATATGTACAGGAGAGGAGTGCGGAGTGTATGGCGGGGGGGTAATATGTACAGGAGAGGAGTTCGGAGTGTATGGTGGGGAGTAGTATGTACAGGAGAGGAGTGTGGAGTGTATGGCGGGGGGTAATATGTACAGGAGAGGAGTGCAGAGTGTATGGCAGGGGGGGTAATATGTACAGGAGAGGAGTTCGGAGTGTATGGTGGTGAGTAGTATGTACAGGAGAGGAGTGCGGAGTGTATGGCGGGGGGTAATATGTACAGGAGAGGAGTGCGGAGTGTATGGCGGGGGGGGGTAATATGTACAGGAGAGGAGTTCGGAGTGTATGGTGGTGAGTAATATGTACAGGAGTGCAGTGTATGGCGGTGAGTAGTATGTATATGAGAGGAGTGCAGAGTGTATGGCGGGGGGTAGTTAGTGGAGAGAGGAGGAGGAGGAGTGAAATACCACCTCCTGATAGTCTGTCAGCCACTGCTATACCACCTTGGTGATGGGGCACTCCAAAGGATGTAAGGGGGCACTCTGGAGGCACTAAGGGGGCACCCTGGAGGTTGTAAGGGGGGATGTAAGGGGGCACTCTGGCGGTACTTAGTCAGAGCCCCCTTACATCCTCCGGGGGGCCCCCTTAGTGCCTCCTTACATTCTCCTCCAGAGTGCCCCCTTACATTCTCCAGAGTGCCCCCTTACATTCTACTCCAGAGTGTCCCCTTACATTCTACTCGAAAGTGTCCCCTTACATTCTACTCGAAAGTGTCCCCTTACATTCTACTCGAGAGTGTCCCCTTACATTCTAGTCCAGAGTGTCCCCTTAGTACTACTGTACTAAGGGGCACTCTGGAGGAAGTAAGGGGGCACTCTGGAGAAAGTAAAGGGGAGGTAGGGAGCACTCTGGAGGAAGTAAAGGGAGGTTAGGGAGCACTCTGGACTCTGGAGTGTGACAAGGGGGGGTCATAGAAACATTGGTGGGGGAGACAGTGTGACAAGGGGGGGTCATAGAAACATTGGGGGCGTCGACAGTGTGACAAGGGGGGGGGTCAGTGTGACAAGGGGGGTCATGGAAACATTGGGGGGGAGACAGTGTGACAAGGGGGGTCATAGAAACATTGGGGGGAGACAGTGTGACAAGGGGGGGTCATAGAAACATTGGGGGAGACAGTGTGACAAGGGGGGGTCATAGAAACATTGGGGGGAGACAGTGTGACAAGGGGGGTCATAGAAACTTTGGGGGGAGACGGTGTGACAAGGGGGGGTCAGTGTGAAAAGGGGGGGTTGTAGAAACATTGGGGGAAGACAGTGTGACAAGGGGTGGTCATAGAAAAATCGGGGGGGAGACAATGTGACAAGGGGGGTCATAGAAACATTGGGGGGGAGACAGTGTGACAGGTGGAGGACATGTGGAGTGGACACTATTCTCCCTCATGTGCAGGGCACTCTGTCTTATGCTGGTGCCAGCCCTGACTGACAAAATCATCTCACACCACAACACAGATCAGAGAATCCTCAGAACTCCCCCCCCCTTCTCCTCCTCAGGTCGGCGTTTCTCTTACTGTGGCTGGTCTCCTGAGTCCTGCAGCATCTGTTTCTGGTCGGCTGTGTGGACAAAAGACATGCTGCTCAGCCAATCATCCCTGATCCAGCACTGATGTCCCTTCATTTTGCAGTTCCGTGCCAACACTATGCAGACTGCCATGTGACGCACAGTGCCTCTGAATGGGGAGGGGGCGGGGCTGGAAGGAGAGGACAGCCAGACCGGCTTCAGCTGACGTCACTGGTTGCTAGACGCGGAGCGGCCCCATGCCTAGCAACCAGACTGTATCATCAAGTGAGAGATGCCTTAAACTTTCTAAGGTGGTGGCGGCGGGTGGGCAGAGTTGGCGGAGCGGACTGGTGTGGTCTGGTCACTGTGGTTTTTGTTCATTCCGGGACTTCTGTATTGTCCCGGAATGAACTGGCCGTGACACGGGACAAAAATCACCAATCAGGGACTGTCCCGGGCAATCCGGGATACGTGGGCACCCTACTGGGGCCCTATCCAGGCATGCACAAGACAGCAGCCTGCTGTGAGACTAGTCTCGTAGCCTTCTAGGGTTCATGCCGTTATCCCAGGAGGTTGTGGGCCTAGGTGAGGAATGAGGACGTGGGAGTGGGGACCACCAAATTAAGGTGCAAATTTGCAAATTCAAAATACGCTGGTTGGGGGGAGTTGAGTATCCAGGGAACTTTCATGTTCGGATGAAGCTGCCGCTTTAAGCTGGCTAGGGTCACTGTTTTAAAGTCCCAGGCTATTCATGGTAATGCAGCAGCCAGGCAAACAGCGACGTCACACATTGATTCAGGAAAGACATGGTTGCCTTTTATAAGTTTTATTGCAGCAGTAACTTGGATGGGTTCAGGAAGCTGTGGGATACTCCACATTACTAACTAAAACAATGAGGACACTTTTCCTTGTAGTAGCTCTGCTGAAGAGTTCCTTAACCACTTTAATACAGGGCCATTGTAAAATGACGCCGGCAGGAACCCTCTCTCCCTCCGGGTGGACGTCATATGACGTCCTGTGCTTTGTGGGGGGATATCTGAATGATGCCTGCAGCTAGAGGCATCATTCAGATATCCTTCTCTTCTGCCAGCGATTCTGCGCACCATAAGAATGATCATAGCGGCGCTTGATCGTTCTTATAGGCGGCGGGAGGGGACATCCCTCCCCTCCCGATCCTTCTCCGGGCTCTCCCGTGCCATTGGGGGCCCGGAGATTAAATCGTCTGGTGCCGGTGGTTGGTCACATGACGAGCATAGAGATGACTGGTGACCAGATGGTCACCAGTCATCTCTATGACCGTCGGAGGCCCGGTCGTGATGTGATGACATCACGCCCGGGTTCCCAAAGGTAAACAAAGCCGCGATTGCGGCTGAAAGCATGAGATCAGTGATTTATTTTTCCCGATCTCATGCTTTCCAGCCTGGAGGAGAGATGTGGGGTCTTATTGACCCTGCATCTCTCCATAAAGAGGACCTGTCCCACACCATTCCTATTACAAGGGATGTTTACATTCCTTGTAATAGGAATAAAAGTGATCAAAAAATTAAAAATTAAAAAAAAAGTGTAAAATAAAAAAAAATTAAGTAAAATAAAAAAATAAATAATACTTTTTTTTTTTTTAAACGCCCCTGTCCCCAATAGCTCGTCCTCCGAAGCAAACGCATACGTAAGTCGCGCCGACATATGTAAAGGCCATTCAAACCACATATGTGAGGTATCGGCGCGTGCGTTAGAGCGCGTGCAACAATTCTAGCACTAGACCTCTTCTGTAACTCTAACCTGGTAACCTGTAAAAATTTTCAAAGCGTCGCCTATGGAGATTTTTAAGTACCGAAGTTTGGCACCATTCCATGAGTGTGCGCAATTTTAAAGCGTGACGTGTTAGGTATCTATTTACTCGGCGTAACATAATCTTTCATATTTTACAAAACAAGTGGGCTAACTTTACTGTTTTGTTATTTTTTAATTCATGAAACCATTTTTTTTCCCCAAAAAAGGCGTTTGAAAAATTATTGCGCAAATACCGTGCAAGATAAAAAGTTGCAACGACCGTCATTTTATTACCTGATATATATAATGTTTGGGGGTTCTGAGTAATTTTCTAGCAAAAGAATGATGATTTGTACATGTAGGAGAGAAGTGCCAGAATAGGCCCGGTATGGAAGTGGTATAAAAAGCCCTGTATTGAAAGGGTTAAGCAGTGGGACCTTAAGTGGACAGCACTTGGGCACAGATAGCAATGACACAGGCCAGACAAGCCTTGTACTTTGTGCAGCAGTGGTGGTAAAAGCAAGCTGTTACTGAAATTCTTTCCCCCTATTTGGGTCAGTACTCAGTGTCATTCCAGCATAGAATGCAACTCTGATTCCAGCAGATAGGCTCTCCTTGTTTACCCCCAAAGTAGGTTTTCAGTGGCACCCCTCTTGAATCCCTAAAAGCGTTTGTGGCTGAGCAGGCGTTGGGCCTGCAGCAATTCAGCCAGGAAAGCAGGCAGCCCTCCATGGCTGGGAACTTTTCATTCTGGACAATAAACCTGGCCTCTGGGCACCAGACTATTAAAACACTCCCCAGCCACCATCTGGACACACCTCTCCAGGGATTCTCTGGGGTTGCATACATATTGAGACTGCCTATCCACCCCTTCAACCCACTATGTTCTAGAAAGATCCCAAAAATAGGGGGAATGAGCCAGACTTGAACACTGCACCTGTCAACAGCGTTTTTCGGTGGGATAGATTGCACTGCTGTTTCTTCCTTAAGGTAAGCTTCTTAAAATCTATTTCCTTACTGGGTCTCACCTTTTCCTACTACCTGCACACTCATACCACTATCTGTTGTAGGGGACTCAAGAGGTTAGACTATATCACTTCTCATGGAGGTCGCTGCCCCGGTAGACCATCACCAGCCTAATAGGTAAGGGGGGGGGGGGAAAGATTGGTAAGTAGTGAAGATTGAAAAAGAGAGCCTGTCACTAATGCTGTCTAAATTGGACAGCCCTATCAGGTCGGCCAGATCGTTGGATTCAAGACGACAAGAGCCATCTAGAAGGAGCCCAAGCCATAGACAAAGCTGCTCAGATCGCGGTAGAAGTCGCTCACGCACAAGACGAAGTCGCTCAAGTCGCAGAAGGAGCCGTTCAAAATCCTATTCACGGCACAGACACTCCTACAGGAGGTCTCCTTCACGCAGACGCTCTCCTCCCCCTCAGCATTCCCGTCCATCAGGGGGTTCATGCTGGGTTTGCGGTGCCATAGCACTTCCGGACAAGCTGGCCTGTCGCACATGCTTGGACGAAGCAACTAGAGAGAGAGAGCCAAGCAGAGAACCGGCTATATTTACATCCGTGCAAATCGCAGAGTCAGAAACAAGCAGATCAGTGCAAGGCACTTCACCTGTGACTCCCTCCACATCTAAAAAGTCAGACCCCCTATCTGACAATGAGGACTTGGAGGTATCCACTGGGTTTTACTTCGCACTTATAGCACCCTTCATAAAGTCAGTGAAGGAAGCCATAGAATGGGAAGAGGAAAAAGAAACTCCGCAAAAAGCGAAGAAATATTTTCCGAATCTCAAAAAAGAACCAGAAACCTTCCCATTTATAGAAGAACTGGAGGAATTAATTAAAGACGAATGGCAAAAACCTGAGAAGAAGACCAGTCTCAGCAATAGACTTGCCAAGCTATACCCATTAAAGGAATCCAGTGCCAATCCACTAGTAACTCCACCAGTGGTAGACTCCTCCCTGATGCGCCTAGCCCGGCACGTAACTCTTCCAATAGAAGATGCGACTACATTCAAGGACGTATTGGACAGAAAGATCGATCTGGATCTTAAGAGAGCCTACCTATCCGCAGGTGGTGCCTGCAGACCCGCAATAACATTAGCAGCAGTGGGAAGGGCTATCTCAAGTTGGTCCTCCAACGCCGAGAAGTTGGTAGCAGAAGGAGTAGAACAAGAGCAAGTAATCTCAGCTCTCCAGGAACTCAGCCTTGCAGGCGACTTTGTCGCAGAAGCCTCGGTAGACATGATTAAGTCAACATCCAGAGCAATGTTAAGCTCAGTGATGGCCAGGAGGGCACTCTGGCTAAAACCATGGTCAGCAGACCCCTCCTCAAAATCCAACTGGTGTAAAATCCCATTTGACGGCACAAACCTCTTCGGAGAAAAACTGGACTCGGCCATTTCAAAAGTCACCGGCGGGAAGTCTGGACTCATTCCTTCAGACAGAAGGCCTAGACAACAAAGGGCACCCACATTCAGACGGAACCTCCCAGATAGATATAGGGAGGCAAAGTCCTACAAGCCTGGCAGGGAGTACAGAAAAAATTGGAAGAATCCACAATCTTCCTTCCTAAAAATCCAAAAGTCTAAGACCCCTACCCCGGGGGAACAGAAGTCTTTTTGAAGATACGTCCGCCCAACCAGCCGTAGTAGGAGCCAGACTAAAGGACTTCAAGCAGGTTTGGGCGGAGATAATAAGAGACCCATGGACAGTGGCTACTGTCCAAGACGGACACAAATGGAGGTTCAAGAATCGATCTCCCAGAGACCAATTCATCAGAACCAGAATTCCAACATCCCGAGAAAGGAAACTCATATTGGCAGAATTTGTCCAGGATCTAATCCAAAAACAGGCCATAGTGGAAGTCCCACCTCCACAAAGAGGAAAAGGCTTTTACTCCTCTCTGTTCTTGGTAAAGAAAAAGACTGGGGATCTGCGTCCCGTCCTAGACCTAGAAAGTCTTAATCGCTCAATCCTGGTGGAGACTTTCAAGATGGAAAGTCTACAATCAATCCTCTATGCCATAAATGTAGGCGATTGGATGCCCTCTGTGGATTTAAAGGACGCTTACCTGCATGTTCCCATTCACGCAGCATTCCAAAAATTTTCCGCTTTTCGGTAAATCACCAACATTTTCAGTTCCAAAGTCTCCCGTTCGCGATCTCTACCGCTCCCAGAACATTTACCAAGGTCCTGCTACCAGTGATAGCTCTACTAAGGGAGCAAGGATTAAGAGTCCACCACTATCTGGACGACATCCTACTGCTGGCAGACAACCAAGAGTCTCTTCTACTCCACCGAGACACTTTAACAACCACCTTGCAAAAATTTGGGTGGCTGATAAATTGGAAAAAAAGCAATCTCCAACCCACTCAGAGAATGGTCTTCCTGGGGGCAGAACTAGATACCAAACTCAACACCATAGAACTCCCCCGAGAAAAAATTCCCATCATGATCCAGAGGGCAAAGAGATTACTCTTATCCAACACACTCCCAGCCAGAGAATGTCTCAGCATCATGGGGTCGCTATTAGCAACCATTCCTATGGTCCAATGGGCCCAGTGGAACACAAGACCTCTCCAAATGTCATTTCTGACACAGTGGAACGGGGTATCGATGTCCCAACGAATCACCATCCAAAACAAGGTCAAACAATCACTATGGTGGTGGACCCGGTTGCACAACCTAAAAAGGTAGAAACAGATAGTCACCCCTCCCCAGGAGGTGATTACTTCAGACGCCAGCAGGGAAGGCTGGGGAGCACACTACCAGCAACTCGCAGTTCAAGGCCGTTGGTCTTTCAAGACACAGGACGTAGTATCGAACATCCTGGAGATGAAAGCAGCTTTCCAAGCTCTACTAGCCTTCAGTCCTCTCCTGAAAGGGAAAGAAGTCCTGTTGAGGATGGACAACAGGGTGGCAGTTGCCTATATCAACAGGCAAGGCGGCACCAAAAGCAGATCCATGATGCAGGAAGTCCGCCCAGTCCTCGAATGGGCGCAAGTGAACCTGTCGGGGTTAACGGCGTTATATGTCCCAGGAACGCAGAACCAGCTGGCCGACACGCTAAGCAGACGCTTTGTTTCCAACAACGAATGGGCTCTGAATCACCAAGCTTTTTCCCTCATAGCAAGAACTTGGGGCATGCCAGATATAGACCTGGCAGCAACTCCAGACAATGCGAAGTGCCGGAGGTACCTGACAAGAACCCCCTGCCCTTCAGCGGAGGGGACAGACAGTGTCTACAATACGAGTGGAACTTCCATCTGGGTTACATCTTCCCCCCGACACCTCTCATACCGAGATTCCTTCTCAGGCTCAAGAGGTCATCTTCCACAGTGATAACAATCCTTCCATTTTGGCCGAGACGACCATGGTTCACCACTCTCCTTCAGCTGAATACAGCAAAACCTTTACCGCTTCCACCAGCAGCGGACCTACTCTCCCAGGGACAACTTCTTCATCCATCACCGGAAAGAATGCACCTGACAGCCTGGAGATTGAAAGGGCTAGGTTCTTAAACCAAGGCTGCTCCCAAAAAGTGGTAGATACTCTTCTTCAAGCCAGAAGATACACCACCAACAATACCTATAAGAGGATCTGGGATAAGTTTCTCTCAGTAGCACAGCAACAAAACTGGAACCCATCTTCTCCAATAGTTGCTCAAATCCTTGAGTTTCTCCAGTTAGGCCTAGAGAAAGGCCTCGGGTCAAGCACTTTAAAAGTTCACGTGTCAGCATTATCAGCTATGACAGGAGTCAAGTGGGCACAAGAGCCACTAGTCATTCAGTTCCAGAGGGCATGCCTAAAGTTAAAACCTCCCAGAAAACCTTCCTTCCCAACTTGGGATCTTTCGGTCGTACTAGAAGCTCTATCACAAGAACCATTTTTTCCATTAGAAAACATCTCCTTGTGGGACTTAACACTCAAAGTCACTTTCTTAATCGCAATAACATCAGCCAAAAGAGTCTCAGAGATGCAAGCTTTATTGGCGAAAGAACCATACTTGATTGTCTACCCGGACAAAGTAGTCCTAAGACCATCCGATCGGTTTATTCCGAAGGTGTCATCCTCCTTCCACTTCAATCAGGAGATTAACCTTCCTGCTCTCTCCACAGAACAAGGGGATCCACATCCACTGGATGTAAGAACTAACATCCTAACCTAGCTGTCAACAACAAACGACCTTAGGAAGTCGGAAAACCTCCTGGTTATCCCACACGGCTTTAGAAGAGGTCAAGCAGCAACCTCTCGCACCATCGCAGCATGGCTGGTGAAGATCATCAAAAAGGCTTATTCTCTGAGTCAAACGCAGATACCTGAGGGCTTAAAGGCACACTCTACAAGGGCAATGGCAACCTCCTGGGCGGCCTACTGCAGAGTGTCCTCGGAAACTATTTGCCGAGCAGCGACCTGGTTCTTAAGGAATACCTTTATTTCTCATTACAAGGTGGACTCTGCCAGATTATCCACGGCAGAGTTTGGACGAGTAATTATTCAGTCCAACACCTCTATTCCATGTAAATAAATATCTTTATGCTCAGACCCACCCAGTCTGCGAGTTATTCACCCAAAGGTGTATGCTGCCATGATGCGACAGGAAAATGGAAAATTGTATACTCACCTTTCCATAATTTTCCTTTCCTGTCGCATCTTCATGGCAGCATACAGATGCCCACCCGTCTAAGGTGAGGTGTATGTATATACTAGAATACCTGGGCGGGGGCCCTCTCTGGACTTAATAGTTAAATGGTCCTATCAGGTTGTGAGGGCGGAGACACAATCCAAAGGTGTATGCTGCCATGAAGATGCGACAGGAAAGGAAAATTACGGAAAGGTGAGTATACAATTTTCCATTACATATACACACATACACACAGTGCCTTGAAAAAGTATTCATAGCCCTTGAAATTTTCCACATTTTGTCATGTTACAACCAAAAACGTAAATGTATTTTATTGGGATTTTATGTGATAGACCAACACAAAGTGGCACATAATTGTGAAGTGGAAGGAAAATGATAAATGGTTTTCAAACGTTTTTACAAATAAATATGTGAAAAGTGTGGCGTGCATTTGTATTCAACCCCCTTTACTCTGATACCCCTAACTAAAATATAATGGAACCAATTGCCTTCAGAAGTCAACTAATTGGTAAATAGAATTCACCTAATTAGTAAATAGAATCCACCTTTGTGTAATTTAATCTCAGTATAAATGCAGCTGTTCTGTGAAGCCCTCAGAGGTTTGTTAGAGAACCTTAGTGAACTTTTTAGCCTAAAAGCAAAATGTGTGGCAGAAAACTAACACTGCACATCACCCTGGACACACTATCCCCTCCATGAAACATGGTGGTGGCAGCATCATGTTGTGGGAATGCTTTTCTTCAGCAGGGACAAGAAAGCTGGCTAGAGTTGACGGGAAGATGGATGGAGTCAAATACATGGAAATCTTAGAATAAAACCTGTAAAGCCCTGTACACACGATCGGATTTCCTATGGATTCTAATCCGATGGATTTTTCCATCGGAAATCCGATATAGCTGACTTCCATCAGTCTTGCCTACACACCATCAGTCAAAAATCCGATCGTCCCAAATGGCGTGACGTAAAACACTCCGACAAGCAGAGAAAAATTAAGTTCAACGCTTCTGAGCATGCGTCGACTTGATTCTGAGCATGCGTGGGTTTTTTGTCTGATGGAGTTCCACACAGACGATCGGAATTTGCTATCGTTTTTTTCCCCCATCGGATAAATTTAAAACATGTTCTATTTTTTCTCACCAATGGAAAAAAGACCAATGGGGCCCATACACGATCGGTTTGTCCGATGAGAAAAGTCCATCGGACTGTTTTCATCAGTAAAACCGATCGCGTGTACACGGCATTAGAGTCTGCAAAAGACTTGAGACTGGGGTGGAGGTTCACCTACCATCAGGACAACGACCCTAAACATACAGCCAGAGCTACAATGGAATGGTTTAGATGAAAGCATATTCATGTGTTAGAATGGCCCAGTCAAAGTCCAGACCTAAATCAAATATCCAATCAGGTTATTCAGGTGCTGTAAAAAGGGTGCTTGGTGCCTAGTTTGAAGGAGCCGTGATCACTGCAAACTGCTCTTACAAATACCGCACTCACCAGATATTACCCCCCTCTTGGGGTATGATGCCTTCACAGTGTGGGCCACTGTGTAGCCCTCTGGCAATTGCTCGTCCCTCTTCTCTTGATGGTGTCATTGCTCAATAATGGCTCATGTATAAGAGAAAGGAAGGGAGCCCCAGATGGTGTGATAACGTTTTAAAATCGTATTTATTAATAAAACACAGCTTGGGTACTCACATTTAGACAAAGTAAAAGCATGCAATCAATGCTGACACTCTGGTCAGGCAACAGGAAGCGATGTGACGTTCTGGGGGCGTGTTCTACCGGTTTCGTCATGTGACTTCTTCAGAAGTAACCATTCCCGTAATGAAGCTGACCTGGAAAACTCGGGGTGGTTCGGTGGGTTGTTCCACTTCAAATAAGAATTCTCCACAGGTCAGGCATCTTCCGAACGGCCGTATCTGCACGGCTAGTCCTTGGCATTTGGGACAGAGCACGCCCAGGGCCTCCGCATCCCGGCAGGTATAGAGCGCGAAGCGGCCCCGGGGCTTGAGCCGCATCCCTGTATCCGTCAGGGGGGCAGTAAGAGAAGCGATATCCATGGCTGAGGTAGTTGGGAACATACAGGGTCCCGGTGGAAGAGGAATCCATGGAGTAGCAGCGGACATGTTGCTTCTTCTTCACTGGTTTGGCTCGTACTGTCCCTTTGGTGCCAAAGACACCACGTGCAACACACACTTGGCTGGGGCTCCTCCCCTTTTTTTTCTTTCTGCACGCAGCTCGCAGGCTTTTCCTAGTTCTGGACACGCCCACGAACTACGCACCTAGAAAAAAACTCAAACACAGTCCTGTACCTCAATTTTCTTCAATAAAATGTGGTGCAGTCCAACTTTCACAATGGCCGAAAAACAGTCCAACCTCTGGGGGGGTAGCTGCAGAATCCCAGACTCAAGCCCCCACGTGTAGCACACGGACCTTTTTCTCACCTGGCTCACTTGTAAGATAAGGCACACCGTGCTATATGCCCGTACCCTCCTGTTTGAGGAGGTTAAGCGGTGTTCACAATTGCTGGGTTCCGCAGTGAGTTACCTCTCCTGGGCTGGTTCCTTTCTCGAGAGTGTAGGGAAAAGTCTGTTGTTTGTGTATCAATAAGGCCAATGTCCAGACAAGGTTAAACCTCAATGACTGAAGGTTTATTTTCTTTATGCTTGAAAACGGACAGGAAAGTTGAAAATGAAGAATAGAATAACAGGGAGGCAGGTTCAGGCACTTAATATCACCATGCACAAACTTTACTTTCCTAGGGATACGATTGGAACCCATTTGGAACCCATTTGCCTAGTTCCAAACTTCCCGACACTTGTAGCATAAGGACCTAGGTTCAAGTTGAAGCATGCTACAATGCCTGTGGAGGACTTATGGAATCCCTCTGTAGGTGACCAGGCCTCATCCGAGGCGGTGACTTCCTTCACCGGTTGACCTGGCTGGTAGGCCAGCTAAAGGTGCTGGGCCTACATGAAGAGTTGCAGCCCCAGGCTAAAGGTGCCTGAGACTGATCGACCCATGCGCTCTCCCATGGCCTGGAGGGCCACGAGACGCAGACGGACTGCTCCTCGGTACTTCTCCTTAGTACCCCTCCTTCTCCCCCTCTAAAATGGCGTCTGCCCCTTATGTATCCTCTCCCAGCATGTACAGCGGGCCGACCACGCCCCCGTACAGCTGTCTGGAGAGGACACCCAAAGGTACAGTAATGTCACTAGCGGTTCAACCCTGACTTGTTATGGCAGCGCCACCCACAGGCCACAGGGAACTGTACACCAGAAACACCACTTGGCAAAAGCAAAAGAACAAAGCCTAACAATTGAAGCGATCTGGGTCTCGCTAATAACTCAGATCAACCCCTAAATTTAGGTACCTAGTAGGCTTGTGCACAACGGAAAAATTTGGTTAGTTTCGGTTTGTTTCTTTTCGGTCCTGTTGATTCGTAATCATTCGTAATTTTGCTAGACGGGATTTTTCGTGTTCGGACTAATTCGTATTTTCGCAAGCGACATTTTTCGTTGAATTTTTAGTTGATTTATAATTCGTACTTTCGGTAGAGTACATTGTTTTTCGTTGATTCTGGACACAACTCCTACTTTCGTAACTTTTTTTGGGTTCGTTGATTCGTAATTTTCTGTGTCTCTCTCACGACGATGCTGCCTATTATGCCTAATGTGCTTCGAATGGATTTGTACTTTTCTAAATACATAGCGGTTATTTGTAACAATTCGAAATCTCGTATTTTACTTTCGTTTTTTACATGCGGCTATAGCCTCCGCCCCTGTACACCATTTTGAGAGGGTTCAGCACGGTGAGGGAGAAGCAGAGAGCAGAGCAGAGTGTTATTGTGCTTCGAATGGATTCAAAATCTCGTATTTTACTTTCGTTTTTTACATGCGGCTATAGCCTCCGCCCCTGTACACCATTTTGAGAGGGAGTTCAGCACGGTGTGGGAGAAGCAGAGAGCAGAGCAGAGTGAGTGTTATTGTGCTTCGTATGGATTCGTACATTCGTAACTTTTTCATAACGAATTATGCCGAAGACATTCGGGCATTAGCTATTTGCGGTATAATTTATTTCGGATTCGGTCTTATTCGTAATTGCTTTGTTCGGAAATTCGAATGCTTCCGAATGTCCGAAAGTTGCTAAATTCGGATGAATTTCAATTCGTTACGAAACGAATTGCACAAGCCTAGTACCTAGCTCCCCTAAAAGTAAAGGGGCACTACACACATTTTATAATTATATATATGAGCAGTTTGCACAGGCACTTTAGGATTCAAGAACTTTTTAGCACTTTGAGTTTAGTTATTCACACATTGCACTTTACACATTTGCATTATTTAGTGCAGCACCAGACTGCACAGGGCTCCAATAGACCAGCGCCATATCTGCTTTTTCTTTCCTTTCCAAGACTTGAAAATTGCTGTTCACAGATGCTCTCCATCCAATCTGACAGAGCTTGAGCTGTTTTGCAAAGAAGAATGGGCAGAATTTTCACTCTCTAGATGTGCAAAGCTGGTAGAGAAATCCCCAAAAAGACTTGTAGCTGTAATTGCAGTGAAAGGTGGTTCTACAAAGTATTGACTAAGGGGGTCTGAATACAAATGCACGCCACACTTTTCACATATTTATTTGTAAAAAATGTTGAAAACCATTTATCATTTCCTTCCACTTCACAATTACATGTGCCACTTTGTGTTGGTGTATCACATAAAATCCCAATAAAATATATTTACGTTCTGGTTGTAACATGACAAAATAAGGAAAGATTCAAGGGGTGTGAATACTTTTTCAAGGCACTGTGTGTGTATATATATATATATATCAGTCAGTCATAAATAAAAGTGTCTCTGTTGTGCTTTAGGCATATTTCTTCCTCCCTATCACTCTCCAGGCAATAATGTCACATCCATACACACTTCCCCTTCTTTTGCTCCATTAGTTATTTGACTGTTAATCTTTCCAGCAATTAAACTTAATGAAGCCATTTGTTTTTCCTTTATATTGGGTTTCCTCTGTGCCCTTCTAGCGGCTGGCGCATTATGCTCGGTGTAGCATTACAGACAGAATAAATGTTCTCTTATATCTGATTCTTTACTTTGGCATGCAGTAAAGTAACATTGACTTTTACAAAATGGATATATTCGTAATGGCCCTACTTGCCATTCAGTGCAGATAGTAAAAAGTTGGCCATACCTCCACATTATATGCTACCCGGGTTGCCCGTGTCAGTGCGTTTGTCTCCCGAGAGTTAGTGTTCCTGCAGTACTGTGCATGAGATGGCACCTTGTTATGAAGTATGTTCAAATTTAGACTGTATAGCTCACCCTGGTACAAGTGGTTTAGAGAATATAACTACAGTAGTGAGTGAAGCTTTATCTATAGCAGCCCTCTCTTCTTTAGGGCAAGTAGGCCCCCAGGACTAGTATAACTAAAGGCAAATCTTTTTTTTTGTTTTGGATAGAGTGGGGAGGGATTAGATCACCTGTCAATTTTTATTGCTGTCTGTGCCCCTGTTAGGAAGATTCACTATTTGTCCTGTTTACCATCATCATTGAAAGTAAAAGAAAACCCAAATTTTGAGTTGTCCCCAGACACGTAATAGAGGGGAAATCTTCCAATGGGGGCACTAGTTCTGGTGACCTGGGGGTCCCCAAGGTTCTCCCTTAATTTGCAGGGATTCCTCTCACTTCCTGTTCGGCTATGGGTCTATGAGGCGGCGAAAAAAAAAAAAAAATCTGACAGGGGTTATAACACTCCAATGATCTATACAAAATGAAAAAAAAGTTTTGCCTATAATTCTACTTTAATACATGATGCTATGTTCTCTGGTCAGGTTAGCACAATTGGCAGAGCATGGTAAAACAGAGTGTCTGTGGCACAGGGGAATACAAATGTCCACATTGGAAGGCAGGGATGATGCCTTGGCAGGGGCTTTAATAGTGGGACATGCAGAGGGGATAGTACAGGCAGCAGGGAGAGACATGGTCCACAAACAGGCAAACTGTTGGTTCAATGTGGTATGTGAATTTTAAGTGAAAAAATAGTAGCGCTCTGTTTATGCAAAAACAGTCCTAACAAGTGATATACAAATCAAAAATACTATAATGTGTATATAAATAATATTCCACCAAGTGAAAGTGGACAAATGATAAATATAGTAGTCCTATGTATCCAAAACGTATAATCAAGCAACAAAAGTAATGAAATATACCGGTATGTGCAGTGAATCATAAATAAGAGTCCATAAAACAATATTCATGAATAAAAAGTCCATAAAGCAAAGTACAAGTGATAAAGAAATCCAGGTGATGAAAACTCGAGTACTTCCAACAAATATGCTTAATCTTGAAAATGTAATTATGCTCCTTCACCACACCACTTGTGTTTGTGAGTCCACTCCCAAAGGAAATAAACTCACCAGTAGGGATGAGATTCGAGTTTGAGTCGAACTCATGTTCGACTCGAACATTGCCTGTTCGCCCGTTCACCGAACAGCGAACAAATTGGGGTGTTTGCGCGAAATTCGAAAAGTCTATGGGAGAAATCTAAAGTGCTAATTATAAAGGCTTATATGCAAGTTATTGTCATAAAAAGTGTTTGGGGACCCGGGTCCTGCCCCTGGGGACATGTATCAATGCAAAAAAAAGTTTTAAAAACAGCCGTTTTATTGGGAGCAGTGATTTTAATAATGCTTAAAGTGAAACAATAAAAGTGAAATATTCCTTTAAATTTCGTACCTAGGGGGTGTGTATGATATGCATGCAAAGTGGCGCTTGTTTTCTCTGCTTAGAACTGTCCCTGCATAAAGTGTCATTTTTGAAGGAAAAAAGTTATTTAAAACTCACGCAGCTATTAATGAATTGTCGGCTCCTGGCAATACATAGAAAAGTAATTGATAAAAAAAAAAAAAAGCGTGGGGGTCCCCCAGCAATCAATTACCAGGCCCTTCAGGTCTGGTATAGATATTAAGGGGAACCCCGCCGCAAATTTAAAAAAAAATGCGTGCGGTTCCACCAAATATCCATACCAGGCCCTTATCCGAGCACGCAACCTGGCAGGCCGCAGGAAAAGAGGGGGGGACGAGAGAGCGCCCCCCCTCCTGAACCGTACCAGGCCACATGCCCTCAACATGGGGAGGATGTCCCCATGTTGATGGGGACAAGGGCCTCATCCCCACAACCCTTGCCCGGTGGTTGTGGGGGTCTGCGGGCGGGGGCTTATCGGAATCTGGAAGACCCCTTTAACAAAGGGGACCCCCAGATCCCGGCCCCCCCATGTGAATTGGTAAGGGGTACATTGTACCCCTACCATTTCACAAAGAAAGTGTCAAAAAAACAAACAAAAAAAACACACCAACACCTTGGAAAAGTCCTTTATTAAAAAAACAAAAAACAAAAACATTCTAGCGGTGAAATCCAGTGTCCCGTGGCGATCCGATGTCCAGCGCTGTCTGTCATTGGCTGAGCCTGAGCGGACCTGATGGGGAACTTCCTCCGCAGTCTATTACATGTATAGACCCGCCCTTCTAAAGTTCCCCATCAGGTCCGCTCAGCCAATGACGAGGTGTAAGGCTGAGGACCTGATGCGGAACATGAGAAGGGGCGGGTCTATTCATGAATTACACAGTGAAGGAAGTTCCCCATCAGGTCCGCCCCCTCGGTATGTCAGACCGTGCCTACGTCATTGGCCTGAGCGGACCTGATGGGGAACTTCCTTCACTGTGTAAATTACACAGTGAAGGAAGTTCCCCGCTCAGGCCAATGACGTAGGCAGGGTCTGACATACCGAGGGGGCGGACCTGATGGGGAACTTCCTTCACTGTGTAATTCATGAATAGACCCGCCCCTTCTCATGTTCCGCATCAGGTCCTCAGCCTTACACCTAGTCATTGGCTGAGCGGACCTGATGGGGAACTTTAGAAGGGGCGGGTCTATACATGTAATAGACTGCAGAGGAAGTTCCCCATCAGGTCCGCTCAGGCTCAGCCAATGACGGACAGCGCTGGACATCGGATCGCCGCGGGACACTGGATTTCACCGCTGGAATGGGTTTTTTGAATTTTATTTACATTTTTTTAATAAAGGACTTTTCCAAGGTGTTGGTGTGTTTATTTTTATTTTTTTTGACACTTTCTTCATGAAATGGTAGGGGTACAATACCCCTTACAAATTCACATAGGGGGGGCCGGGATCTGGGGGTCCCCTTTGTTAAAGGGGTCTTCCAGATTCCGATAAGCCCCCCGCCCGCAGACCCCCACAACCACCGGGCAAGGGTTGTGGGGATGAGGCCCTTGTCCCCATCAACATGGGGACATCCTCCCCATGTTGAGGGCATGTGGCCTGGTACGGTTCAGGAGGGGGGAATCCCATTGATAAAGTCTTTAACGACGAAACATGTCTGGGCGTGGCCTGCACGGTAACTTTTTGTGAACTCTGAACGTAGACACCACCACCGAGGCTGATATGACTCTGGCCGGGAAGGAGAGCGAGCAATTGGAGGGTGAGATCTGCTGGGTATTCTGGGTCCGCCGTGACCGCAATTCCTAGTACGCCATTGCAAGCCTCCTTCATTCATTTCTGTTGCTTTTTATTTGAAGTGCCTGTTTGAATTTTGAACAATGTGAGTACGATGGTTGAAGATGTGTGTGCAATTTTAAAATAAATTGTTTTTACTTACTTCACCATTGGAAGCACTTATTAATTTTTTACATGTGGAGTGGATTTTCTTGTAAAAATTCCGGTGGATTTGTCTATTAACCCCGGTGGGGTATCAAGCTTTTATGCCGAACATGAGAGTGTGAGGCACATCTATCTGGTGAGTTTTTTTCCTTTGGGAGTGGACTCACAAACACAAGTGGTGTGGTGAAGGAGCATAATTACATTTTCAAGATAAAGCATATTTGTTGGAAGCACTCGAGTTTTCATCACCTGGATTTCTTTATCACTTGTACTTTGCCTTATGGACTTTTTATTCATGAATATTGTTTTATGGACTTTTATTTATGATTCACTGCTCATATATTTCATTACTTTTGTTGCTTGATTATACGTTTTGGATACATAGGACTACTATATTTATCATTTGTCCACTTTCACTTGGTGGAATATTATTTATATACACATTATAGTATTTTTGATTTGTATATCACTTGTTAGGACTGTTTTTGCATAAACAGAGCGCTACTATTTTTTCACTTAAAATTCACATACCACATTGTTTCAATTTTTAAGTAGCAGCTTCAGGATTATTTGTTCTAATTCCATCTGGGCGCAGTGGTGGTTTGGGGAGTTAATTAGGGGGCGTGTTTAGCCCTCCTTACCAGCTTTTACAAAACTGTTGGTTCAGGCAGCAGACAAAAATGTGGTCAGTAAACAGGCCATGACTCCATCCAGGCGGCAGGCAGAAATGCGGTCAACAAATATGCAAAAGGTCAATCCAGGCAACAGGCAAAGACGTTCAGGAAAAGGAAAGGGCAAGCCATGATTAAGGCCTGATGGCTGAAATGTGTTGGCACTTCTTGACTATTTTTAACTAGTATTTATTAAAGCTATATGCATTTTTAGCCGATTTTGTGGCGCTCAAATTTTCCCTTTCCTGACTGTATATAGAGGTTCCAGAGACCTTTTCAGGCAGTGCCCTATGCTTGAAGTGGATAATGTCTATCAGGAGGTAGTAGCTCCAGGCAAAGACATGGTCAATAAATAGACAAAGGGGCAATCCAAGCAGCAGGCAGAAATGTGGTCACAAAACTGGCAATAGGTCAGTACAGAGAAGATCAGATACAGGCAATGGCAGCTAGTCGGGTACGTAGAAAAACTTATAACATGTTTCGGGCAAAATGCTAAACTGTGGGTATACTGCCTGAATGCAGAGGACAAGGTTTGGAAACATTGTCCACATAACAGTATGCTGAGCCTTTTGGCATCCTGTTGCCAGGCAACACCACCTGCCTAATGTTTCCCTCAGCCTTGATTGGTCCTTTCTTCCCAAGGTGCCAGATTTTAACCTCACTGAACCTGTGCCTTGCTAACAATAAGCCAATCAAGGCTGAAGGGGACAGTAAGGGGTGTTGACTGGCAATGGGATGCCAAAAACTCAGCACCCTGTTGCCCAGGCAATGACATTTAACCTTGTCTCCTGCATTCAGGTAGTATACCCAAACTCAGCCCTGAAACTTGTTATAGGTTTTTCCATATGTCTGACCAGCTGACATTGCCTGTGTCTGATCTTCTCTGTTCCAACCCTTTGCCAGTTTTCTGACCACATTTCTTCCTGCTACTTTGACCAACCCTTTACCTGTTTATTGACCACATCTCTGTCTACTGCCTAGACTACCCCTTGCATGCTTGCCGACCACATTTATGCCTGCTGCCTAGACTGGTCCTTTGCCTTTTTGCCAACCACATTTCTGCTGCCTGGACCAACCCTTTGTCTGTTTATTGACCACACTTTTACCTGCTGCCTGGATTGCCTGTTTGCGAAACCATGTTGCTGAAAAATCAAAACAATAAAAACCTAACTAACTCAAGATCCATAGGTGGAGGGACGTAAAGGACAACTTGGCACAATCTCTACATGTATATAATTGTATTTGTGCCAAAAGATAAACACCACAAAAGCCACAGTGCTATTAAAAATAAATGGCCAATTATAAGCTAAAACAACAACCCCCCCAGCAGCTACACAAGGAGACACCCCTAAAAAACAGGGTATATCCTCAATTTAAACAGTAACCTGTTTCAAATAAGGTAAATTGTATAAGTAGCCCAGACGAAAGTACTCAGTATTGAATCGAAAGTCCACATAAACAGAGGATGATATATATGGACCCACTTCAGAGGCAAGCACTTCTCCACAAGATAATGTTATTGTATATAAATATGTCACTTGCAACATGTATCCTCCACACACATTATTATAGGATGGAATTCCAGTAAGTCTGTTGTATAGTTTGCAAATGATCTATGCATCCTTTATTGGTGAGAGTTCACCGGATAATTAGTGCACAAATCCTTGTCCTTTCAACATGTCTATAACAGTAAAGCCCCGTACACACGATCGGTTTAACTGATGAAAACCGTCCGATGGATTGTTTTCATCAGACAAACCGATCGTGTATGGGACCCATCGGTCTTTTTTCCATCGGTTTTAAAAAATAGAACATGTTTTAAAATTATCCGATGGATAAAAAACCGATAGCAAATTCTGATCGTCTGTGGGCAAGTCCATCGGATAAAAAACCCACGCATGCTCAGAATCAAGTCGACGCATGCTCAGAAGCATTGAACTTCCTTTTTCTCGGCTCATCGGAGTGTTTTACGTCACCGCGTTTGGGACGGTCGGTTTTTTGACTGATGGTGTGTAGGCAAGACTGATGGAAGTCAGCTTCATCGGATTTCCGATGGACAAAACCATCGGATTAGAATCCATAGGATATCTGATCGTGTGTACAGGGCTTAAGAGAAAGAGAGCGGGAGAAATGCTGCATATCCCCACCTTAAGATTTAATTGAGGCATAAATAAGTAAATACACTGAAAATCTCTGCAAGTGCTGCCAAAGCACATAGTCCCCGTCTTCAGTATAGGTAAAGTGCTGAAAGTCCCACTTATACTGAAGGACTCTCCTATCAACTTAGGTCCTGCCAATGCACATAGTCCACACCCTTAGTATTATAAGGTAGAGTACTAAAAGTACAAGACCTAGATAGAAGAGGCATGTAGTTCTATGGACTCTGTATATACAGTATATGAGGTACAGAATGCTGGAAGACTCCACAGAAAGTAACTCTAATATCATGAATTTGTGTGTGTAGGCAACATAACTTCTCTGTATGCCATAATACAAATGTATACTTTCCAAAAAGCAACTGTTGGCCTTTCATCAAAGGTCACCGTAGACATTAAAGTTCATATGGTATTGGACATACTGTATATATAGTTGCATGTCACGGAGATACCAGCTGAATACCCAAGTATAAAGTAATAAAGTCAAAACTTAACCATTTATTGCAGATTCGGTAGGTTGCAGAGTCACAAAGTGCCTATTTATGCCATGATGTTAACCAAGTCCAGTTTGGTTCATAGGGGAGGTTTAAGGAGGCTCCTTATGGTGCTAGGGGTGCAAAGAATTATAGTGGAAATCTGACCGGTTTCGCCAGTCATGCCGGCTGAATCAGATGTACCTTTTTTTTGGTTTCGTCTTTTCTCTCTGGCTTGTGTTTACTTTTTTTTTTCTTTTTCCCCTTTGGCCTGTGTTTTCCTTTTTTTTCTCCTTTTTTCCTTCTGGCATGTGTTTACCCTCTTTCCTTTTTTTTTGTGTCAGTTACACAACATTAGATTAGGTCCTGGAGTACACATTTTATTTTTGGTTATTTGATAACCATGTTTCTGCCTGCTGCCTGTACTGTCCTTTCTGTATGTCCCACTGGTTAAACTCCTTCTGAGGCAAGGTTATGCACTTGCTATCTGTGTCTTATTGCTCATTAGGTAAATTTCGCTTTACTTCCTGTCCTTTGCACATAACAGGAAATTAGAGAAATTTCTTCAAAATCAGGAAAGTCCCCTCCTTGTTCTCACTAAAACAAATGTCCGCAATGGAAGATTTCCTCTCTACTTTCATACAGTGATCACCAGGGGCAAACCAAGGCTTTTAATTTAATTCATGAGTTTAAAGCTTAATCCTTTGAGAATATAAGTATCTGTAGCAAAAAGTCAACTAATTATTTTTTGCATACACAACAGCACAAGAAACCCATTACTGAGCAGACAACACTAACCAAACATACACTTTATTGTCAAAACGAATTGGGGTGCCTTTAGGCCCCTTTCACACTGGGGCGGTTTGCAGGCACTATTTTGCTAAAAATAGCGCCTGCAAACTGAGCTCAAACAGCGGCTGCTGTCTCTCCAATGTGAAAGCCCGAGGGCTTTCACACTGGAGCGGTGCGCTAACAGGACGTGAAAAAAAGTCCTGCTAGCCGCATCTTTGGAGCGGTGAGAGGAGCGGTGTGTTTACCGCTCCTACACCGCTCCTTCCCATTGAAATGAATGGGACACCGCGGTAATACCGCCCGCAAACCGCGGCTATAGCCGCGGTTTGCGGATGGTATTAACCCTTTTACGGCCGCTATCGGGGGTTAAAACCGCACCGCTAGCGGCCGAATACCTCAGCAATCCCGACGGTATAGTGCCGCTAAAAATAGCGGCGCTATACCGCCACCGCACCCCCCGCCCTAGTGTGAAACCGCTCTTACACACACGTGAACTTTAATGCCATTCCAGTCTTAGTCCGTAGGGTCCAATATTGAGTTGGCCCACCCTTTACAGCTATAACAGCTTCCACTCTTCTGGGAAGGCTGTCTACAAGGTTTAGGAGTGTCTATGGGAATGTTTAACCATTCTTCCAGAAGCGCATTTGTGAGGTTAGGCACTGATGTTGGACGAGAAGACCTGGCTTGCAGTCTCCACTCTAACTCATCCCAAAGGTGTTCCATCAGGTTGAAGTTAGGACTCTGTGCAGGCCAGTCAAGTTCCTCCACCCCAAACATGCTCATTCATTTCTTTATGGACCTTGCTTTGTGCAGGGGTCCAAATAATTTGGTGGAGGGGGGTGAATATGGTGTGGGTTTGTTTTTCTAGGGTTGGGCTTGGCCCCTTAGTTCCAGTGAAGGGAAATCTTAAGGCGTCAGCGTACCAAGACATTTTGGACAATTTCATTCTCCCAACTTTGTGGGAACAGTTTAGGGATAGCCCCTTCCTGTTCCAACATGACTGCACACCAGTGCACAAAGCAAAGTCCATAAAGACATGGATGAGCGAGTTTGGGGTGGGGGAACTTGACTGGCCTGCACAGAGTCCTGACCTTAACCCAATAGAACACCGTTGGGATGAATTAGAGTAGAGACTGTGAGCCAGGCCTTTTCGTCCTACATCAGTGCCCGACCTCACAAATGTGCTTCTGGAAGAATGGTCAAACATTCCCATAGACACACTCCTAAACCTTGTGGACAGCCTTCCCAGAAGAGTTGATAGCTGCAAAGGGTGGGCCAACTCAATACTGAACCCTACGGACTAAGACTGGGATGCCATTAAAGTTCATGTTCATGTAAAGGCAGGTGTCCCAATACTTTTGACAATATTGTGTATTTTGTAAATGTCTATCTGAATACATTGTTAGGCATGTCTGCAGAGGTACAATTTTTTACAAAATTACTCATGATTATTTACTAAACTGTTAGCCGAGTACCTTTTACTGGACAGTACTATAGACACTACAACATTACATTAGAAGTTCACAAGCAGTTTAGTGTAAAAACTCTTGCCATTACATTTCATACTTAAGACAATAAGGGGAGAATTTACTGTACATGCATTCAGCTCTTATTCATCGCTATTACTTTTCTTATTCTTATTCATAGCTATTACTTCCAATGGCTTGCTCAGCTTCAACTTATTGATATTCACCTCCTTCTGTTCTATTGCGTTACGAATCCTTGAGGAGTTTTGTGTTTGTGGCAAGTTAGTTCAGTGCAATACTTACAATATGTGTGGCGTCCTGCTGAAGTGCAGAAGATTTATGTTGGAAGGCAGAGTATAAAGTATGTCATATGGAGAAGCCGCTTGCCATCCTAGTTTAATCGTTTTTAATCCACTTGGGTTTGCATTTAAGGAATGAAATATAAACCAGGAATTTTAGCTGAATTATGTAGTGATAATGATGCAGCAGAGGAAGGATGAGGTTCTAAGCAGAATGAATGAATTTGCATGTTTTGGTGAATAAATACAAGAATACCAAATCTGCCATTAACTCTCTGTGGCATTATGTGGAAATCTGCTACATGGCATTAGATTTTGGTTTTGACTTTGCCAAACAGATGGTATATACAAAAACTCTAGTGGGTAGAACACATTGCAGTCTTACATGGTGCCATATGCGTCTTGTTGAGATACTGTGGGGGAGATTTACTAAAACTGGTACACAGAGTCTGGTGCAGCTGTGCATAGTAACCAATTTGTTTCCATGTTTTATAGACATGGGAGCCGTCGAAAAATTCGTTCCGTTCCGTTCCGTATTTAAAAAAATTCGTAATTCGTAATCCGTGTACGGAATTCAATTCGAATTCGTACGAAATACGAATTCCGTACGACACGTATAACGAACGATTCGACCGGAACGAACGAATGATTCGACCGGAAATGTACTTCCCCCACCCAATTCCAGCAGCAATCTTTTCTCTCTATAATGTCGAATCTTTTCTCTCTATAATGTCGAATCTTTTCTCTCTATGTAGAATAATCTTGGACTAATAGAGTTAAGGTTAGTCACATTCGACCAAAAAATATTTACCTATCGCTTTGTCGAATTTTCATGTCTCATTTGGTAGTTTGGATTCGGATAATTTGGATACGAAATTTCGTACAAATTTTTCGAAATTTCGTATTTCGTACAGAATTCGTATTCGAAAAAATTCGTAAATCGGATTCGTACAAATGTACGAATTTTGAAAAATTCGTACAAATTTTCGATTCGTACGAAACTAATCGCACATGTCTAATGTTTTATTGTTAATGTTTAATTGAACAAGTTGACGTTAGGAGCTGATTGGTTACTCTGCACCAAATTCTGTGAGCACCAGTTTTAGTAAATCTCCCCATATATGTTTATATGCCACAGAACTGTAAAACTCTCCAGAAGACCCCAATGGCAACCGACAAAATTTGAACCTTTACTAATGGGCATGATGGATAATTTGGAAGAGTGTACAGGCACAACAGAACAAAATGGCTAATACCGTGTTTCCCCCAAAATAAGACCTACCCCGATAATAAGACCTAGCGCTATTTTCCAGGAGGGCTGCAATATAAGCCCTACCCCGAAAATAAGCCCTAGTTCGGTGCGGCGCCACTTGGCGCTCAGCTGATCTCCTCTTCTTTCAGTGGGTAATCTCGGCCCCCTTTCCTGCATTGCTCAGAGCAGGGAAGACAGCTCATGGTGGATCATGGAAGCGCCAAGCAGGGCCCAGCTGATCTCCTCTTCTCTTGTCAGCATGGGGATCTCGGCCCCCCCTCCTAATCGTAGCCTTGAAAGATGGCTCAGGTGGGCCATTGAAGCGGATGTCAGCGTGGGATCTCGCCCCCCTCCCTCTGCAGTGCTAAGTGTAAGACAGTTCAGGCAGGCTATGGAAGAAGGTATTTGCACTGTTGCATTGCAGAAACGCACACATTTTGCATTATGTGATCCTGTGATAGAGGACCACTGGGAAGATAGCACATTGCATGCAAACCCTACCCCGAAAATAAGCCCTAGTGTATTTTTGGCTGACCAAATTAATATAAGTCCCAGGCTTATTTTCGGGAAAACACGGGAGTTATTTACACAATGGCTAACTTTTTTACCTGCCTTTCCTATGGTCCTGAAATGTTAGCATTACATTTAAAAAGCAAAGGCTGAATAAAAGGAGTTTTATATTGGCTGTAAACCCGTTTAATTTTCAGATGCATCCTTTCCTTACAATACTGTAAATTGTTATTTGTTGATCCTCAAGCTCATATTTAATGAATAATCAGCTGTCCCTTTCTAAAAACCAGAGGATTCATGAACTCATTAGTAAATCTAAATTGATGCTTTAAACCATTAATATAAGTTATAGCCAGAATACAGTTGTCACGCTAGACACACGCTACAGGGTACGGCCATATTATCCACATGCCATGACAAAGCTTCTGGTGGTTTCGGTGGCATATTTCAGGATGGCACTTCACAGAATATTACATAATACATCAGTTAGGACAGTATCAGTGCTCTTCTGGGGGTAGAATTGTCTCTAGATATTGTTTCACACTGTGTTAATGTAATATGCCTCTATGCATTATGTAGATGTTGCTTTATTGCCAGCACCCCTGGCCGTGTTCTGAAATAAACTAAATGTGATTCTGCTGTTCAAATAGTAACCTCATCACAAAAATGGCATTGACTTTCACAGTCAATTCTAAAAGCAAGGTAATTTATTGTAGTACAAGATGTCTTCTTTTCTTTCATACCTGGATAAACATGTGTTCAACATTTTCAAGGTTTTTATTAATTTTGTTATTTGTAGGGGAAGAGAAAAAATATGAACTGAAAGCAATTCATATAAATCAAAACTTGCTACCGTGGATGCTCAAAATAAAGAAACATGAGAAGAAAGTGAAGTGCAATGGTTACAAACCCAGAATTACAGGTAAGTGATATGAGTTTGAATTACCAATTGGCAATTGCTGTCAGATGTAGAAGGAAGGTGTAAATTAGTATTTTGGAGAATTTAATTAATAATATATCATTTGAATTTTCAAAAGCACCATGAAGCACTTGACAATATTAAGAGATGAGCATTGCACTCCATTGTAAACTCCTCTTGGCTCTTTATTCCATAGTCCCTAACTCTATCTTTGTGAATAAGCCTGTTGAGTGTGTAACGCGTATAAGTAAGGTGTGGTTTTCTGGGTGGAGATAATATGTACACCGCTCCTCCATGGTTTCCTGGGTCACTGGGGAAGCACCCGATTGGATGCTGACACCCCATGTGACTCCATCCAGCAGTCATTTTGAGTCAGGCAGAGCCTACTTAAAAGAGAAGTATGTTTTGTTTTTTTTTGCTATTCATTAGGGATGAGCTTCGAGTTCGAGTTGAACTCATGTTCGACTCGAACATTGCCTGTTTTCAAGTTCGCCGAACAGCGAGCAATTTGGGGTGTTCGCGGCAAATTCGAAAAGACGCGGAACACCCTGTAAAAGTCTATGGGAGAAATCTAAAGTGCTAATTTTAAAGGCTTATATGCAAGTTATTGTCATAAAAAGGGTTTGGGGACCCGGGTCCTGCCCCAGGGGACATACATGTATCAATGCAAAAAAAAGTTTTAAAAACTCCAGTTTTTTCGGGAGCAGTGATTTTAACCACTTCAATACAGGGCTTTTTGTACCTATTCAATACCGGGCCTATTTTGGCACTTCTCTCCTACATGTACAAATCATCATTCTTTTGCTAGAAAATTACTCAGAACCCCCAAACATTATATATGTTTTTTTAGCAGACACCCTAGGGAATAAAATGACGGTCATTGCAACATTTTTTCTTGCACAATATTTGCGCAATAATTTTTCAAACGCCTTTTTAAAAAAAAAAAAATGGTTTCATGAATTAAAAAATAACAAAACAGTAAAGTTAGCCCAATTTTTTGGGAACATATGAAAGATAATGTTACGCCGAGTAAATAGATACCTAACATGTCACGCTTTAAAATTGCGCACACTCATGGAATGGCGCCAAACTTCGGTACTTAAAAATCTCCATAGGCGACGCTCTATTTTTTTTACAGGTTACCAGGTTAGAATGACAGAGGAGGTCTAGTGCTAGAATTGTTGCACGCGCTCTAACGCACGCGGCGATACCTCACATGCGTGGTTTGAACGGCGTTTACATATGTGGGCGACTTACGTGTGCATTCGCTTCTGATCGCGAGCTACCGGGGACAGGGGCGTTTTAATATTTTTTTTATTATTTATTTATTTATTTTACTTATTTATTTATTTTTTTACAATGATTTTACTTTTTTTTTGATCACTTTTATTCCTATTACAAGGAATGTAAACATCCCTTGTAATAGGAATGTGTGTGACAGGTTCTCTTTATTGAGAGATGCGGGGTCAATAAGACCCCACATCTCTCCTCCAGGCTGGAAAGCATGAGATCAGTGAAAATTATTTCACTGATTTCATACTTACAGCCGCAATGGCGGCTTTGTTTACATTTGAGACCCGGGCGTGACGTCATCACATCGCGCCCGGGCCTCCGACGATCATAGAGATGACTGGTGACCATCTGGTCACCAGTCATCTCTATGCTCATCACGTGACTCCACCAACGATGCCGGAAGATTCGCTCCGGGTCCCCGACCGCACGGGGGAGCCCGGAGAAGCACCGGATGGCGGCGGGAGGGGGGGTGTCCCCTCCCGCCGCCTATAAGTATGATCAAGCGGTGGAACCGCCGCCATGATCGTTCTTATGGTGCACAGAATTGCCGGCACTTCAAAAGGATATCTGAATGATGCCTCTAGCTGCAGGCATCATTCAGATATCCCCCTACAAAGCACAGGACGTCATATGACGTCCACCCAGGATGGGAGATCCCATCTGTGGACGTCATTTGTCTATGGCTGGGTAGGGAAGTGGTTAATACTGCTTAAAGTGAAACAATAAAAGTGAAATATTCCTTTACATTTCATACCTGGGGGGGGTGTATAGTATGCATGTAAAGCAGCGCTTGTTTCCCTTGCTTTGAACTGTCCCTGCACAAAGTGTCATTTCTGAAGGAAAAAAAGTAATTTAAGAGCACTCGCGGCTATAATGAATTGTCGGCTTCCTGGCAATACAGAGAAAAGTCATTGATTAAAAAAAATAAAATGTGTGGGGGTCCCCCCAAATTCAATTTGCCCTTCAGGTATGGTATGGATATTAAGGGGAACCCTGCGTCAAATAAAAAAAAATGACGTGGGGTTCCCCCCAAATATCCATACACCACTGTAAAAATTGTATTAAAGCTCACAATGGATACACTTCTCTAGCCTGTTTTAATCACTTAGAGCCCTTTCACACCAAGCCGCCCCGAGCATCGGCGGTAAAACGCCTCTATTTTTAGCGGCGCTTTACCATCGGATTTGCGGCGCATTTTGGCCGCTAGCAGGCGCTTTTAAAACCACCCGTAAAGCGCCGCTACGGCGGCGTTTTGCTAGCGGTACGGCGACGCTGCCCATTGAGTTCACCGCTCCTAATGGGCTCCAAAGAAGCTGCTGGCAGGACTTTTTCTGACGCCCTGCCAGCGCACCGCTCTAGTGTGAAAGCCCTTGGGCTTTCACACTGGAGTGAATGGAGCAGCTGTTTTAGGGTGGTTTGCAGGCGCAGGTGGTTTGCAGGCGCTATTTTTAAGGCTATAGAGCCTGCAAAATGCCCTCAGTGTGAAAGGGGTCTTAATCTCTGTTTGAGTCAAATGCATCAGAGGGAGAAGCTGTAGCAGACACTGACACCATCTTTTGCTGACTATATACTGAGGTGCCATATTGATATGAGCATCTAACTTGAGGGAAACTGATGATTAATGATTTGATTGATGTTTTTATGATTACACTGCATAGTCATATCATGGTCAAGGAATATAAGGCTTTTTAAACAACATCAGTCGCATTTTATGATGCACACCTTGTACCCCCATGATTCTAGGATGGCATCTCTCATTTCAGGTGAAAAGTGTGCCTGGACTTCTTATCTGCAACTCAGCAACCAATTAACACTTCTAAGCGCTGAATTCTTTCTAAATAGACTGTTTACAATACCTATTTCTACTCAAGTATGTGAAGAAAAATTGTTGTATTTAATCACCTCGCGCCAGCCGTACAACTATATACGGCCACGAGGTGGTTCTACAAATCCGGGAGGCCGTCTTTTTACGGCCTCCGCTACTTTGGCCACTGGGGGGCGCGCGCGTGCCCGGCGCGTCACTGTAATGCCGATGCGCGTGCCTGGCGGCCGCGATGTCCGCCTGGCACCCGCGATCGGCGGTTACACAGACAAGGACATGGATCTGTGTGTGTAAACACACAGATCCATGTCCTGTCAGGGAGAGAGGAAACCGATGCTGTGTCCCTTGTACATAGGGACACAGATCAGTCTCCTCCCCCAGTCGGTCCCCTCCCCCCACAGTAATAATCACTAATGGGGAACACATTTAACCCCTTCCTCGCCCCTAGTGTTAACCCCTTCCCTGCCAGTCACATTTATACAGTAATCAGTGCATATTTATAGCACTGTTCGCTGTATAAATGTGAATGGTCCCAAAATAGTGTCAAAAGTGTCCGCTGTGTCCGCCATAATGTCGCAGTCACGAAAAAAATCACTGATCGCCGCCATTACTAATAAAACATTTTTTTTTTATAAAAAGGCCATAAATCTATCCCCTTTTTTGTAAACGCTATAACTTTTGCGCAAAGCAATCAATAAACGCCGATTGTGATTTTTTTAATGAAAAATATGTAGAAGAATACGTATCGGCCTAAACTGAGGAAAAAAAATTGTATTTTTTAAAATTGGGATGTTTATTATAGCAAAAATCTAAAAATATTGTGTTTTTTTTCAAAATTGTCGCTATTTCTTTGTTTGTAGCGCAAAAAATAAAAACCACAGAGGTGATCAAACACCACCAAAAGAAAGCTCTATTTGTGGGAAAAAAAGGACGTCAATTTTGTTTGGGAGCCACGTCGCACGACCGCGCAATTGTCATTCAAAGCGTGACAGTGCCGAAAGCTGAAATTTCGCCTGGGCAGGAAGGGGGTATATGTGCCCAGTAAGCAAGTAGTTAATTATTTGGTATATTTCATTTCTCCTGACCAGGGTAGATAAGATGTACATCTCTTAGCTTGACTGCCACCATTTTAACCTCCCTGGCGGTATGATTATTTCAGATTTTTGATGCTGAAAGCGGTACCATTATTTTGCATGGAAATTTGGCGTTTTATATTGTAGGCCTGTAATTCTTAGGCCTCGTACACACGGCCGAGAATCTCGTCAGGAAGAAACTTGTCGTTTTTCTTGACGAGATTCTTGGACAAGAAACTTGTCCCGGCCGAGTGTACACACGCTTGATTCAAAGAACCCGCCATCTTGCTACACCCTAACTATGCCTAGGAAGCTACCGCGCATGCGTCAAAGTCATTTCGAGCATAGGCGGGTTTCCACGGCGAAAGGTAAGTGTACACACGCACACTTTTCTCGTCGAGAAACATGCTGACGAGAATCTCGAGGAGAAAATAGAGAGCAGGTTCTCTATTTTTCTCGTCGAGATTCTTGTTGGTTTTCTTGACGAGAAACTTGATAGCCGCGTACACACGACCGATTTACTCGGCAAGAAAGCTCTGCCAGCAAGTTTCTTGCTGGTTCTTGCCGAGAAACTCGGTCGTGTGTACGAGGCTTTAGGAATAACTCACTTAAATCTGTCCAAACAAGAGTCTAGTAGACATCCCGGGTATGATAAAGTTTGCAAAACAAAATCATAAATTATAATATAATAAATAATTATAACAAATAGTAATGTAATTATAATAAAAATTATTCAATAATGTAATTGTAGCGGCCTCCTCACTCCCCTCTTTCTCTCATCTCTTCTCGTCTCTTGTCTAGGGGTATCTTAGAGGGGAGGGAGCGGGAACACTACGCCTGGCTTCCACCACATGTGTCAGTGCGGTATAAGCAACGTTCTTGTATTACCTTCGGGTCAGTGCTGTGCACCTGGATCCTCCCTCCAAGAGTCACCTTGAACAATGTCTGTTAGGAAATGAGCCCCACACCATTAAAGTTCAACACTCCTTTATTCTTCTTGAATGAACATAATCAGTTGAACTCCCTTAGTAGGAACAGAACAGGAAAGGAGATGTGGATGCGAATAGGCCCAGACACAATGTGTTCTCCACTTTCCTTCCTGAAAGTGGGTTACGGTCTCCGCACGAGGGGAAATTTCCTTCCAGGCGGTCTCCGACGAGAGGCTCACCTGTCACCGGCAATATGCTGCACCGGGTCTTCAAGTAAGGAGCTCCCCCCCGGTCCATTACGCCTTACGGATTTGGGTACCCTATCCCTGGGTACCCTAGGATCTCCTTCCCTCGCGGAACTCAGTGTTGGGCACTGAGCTCCGGACCTCCATCCGAGTACCTCACCCCAGGCTAAAGGTGCCTGGGATGGAACACGACCTCCGGTTGTCCTCTAGGCCTAGGCCACCCAGAGGACCGACACGAACCACCGTCCGCAAGCTGAAGGTGCCTGGGACTTCGACCCCGTGACAAAGATGGCCGGCCCCTTTATACCCTCTCCCAGCAAGCACGGCGGGTTCCCCGCCCCACCATACCGCTGTCGAGGGAGGACAAAAAGGAGGCACAGCACACAGCAATGATTCAACCCCAGCCCAGGGCAACAGCGCCACCCACTGGGCTGCAGGGAATTACACATCACTAATGTCTCTGCCAAATTCAAATTTACACCCGGGAAAGTACATACCCGCTACATAATCAAATCAAAAACACTGACATTTGCTCAATTGCAGAATTGTCGCTGTCATTACTTTCAGTGTTTGATGACGAATTTCCCCACAAATCGCTATCGCTCAATTCTGCGAGTGATTCTAATTTATTATCGCTGTTTTCTAGCTGGTCTAAAACCACTTTTGACGTAAACTGACACTTTTTGGTTGCTATGGACAATCTCCAGTTTGCAGACAGAAAGAACAGTTTTTATAATATAAAACTGCATGCAGGGCACTAGAAACAAAGGGGATGTGTAATTATTTGATACAGTACTGTAATCTGTAAGTATACTGTATCTATATTGTGTTTTTCACTTTTTGAATTTGGCGCCGAACTCCGTCCCTGTGCGCCGCAACGCTCGCAGGAAACGGAGCTCGGCACTCGGCAGTGTGAATCGATCGAGAAAACGGCTCGCAGACACAGCGGGGAGACATCGCAGGATCCAGGAGACAAGGTAAGAATCTTTCCCTGTATCCTGCGATGCAGCCCGAGTCTGGCTTGAGGTTACTGCTTTTGGTATGAAAAATTTACCCCGAGCCACACTCGGGAATACCGCTAGGCAGGTTAACTTACTCCAACCTTAAACCCCACTTAACCTTACCTATAATTAACGAGACCACATTTGAGCTGGAGTAAAACTGGCCAACGGCAGCCTTTATATTTATAAATATTAAACATATATATATAACAAATTTTAACCATAACAAAACTCAAAGATCAGATGCTGCCCCCGATGGTCTTTGACGGCACTTCCCAACGTAATCATTTCCACTTCTTCACTGCGGGCCTTTCACTGTACTAGGCCTCCAGCCGTGATAACACTAGCTCGGAGACAACCTGTTACCCGCAGTGCCACCATTACCATCTTCAGCTAACCTGTGTTAACTGCACACACCAGGGGGCCCATACCATGGATGAGTCCCCCACACTTCCATCATAGGATAGTTACCACCATCAAAGACCACCACCGCCAACAGACCGCTGCCATGACGTGTACTGCAACATCACCTGAAATAAAGAAAAGTTACACGAAAACAGGGAGGGAGGGCGGGCGGGAAACTTCTCCTCTAACTGATTCCCTTAAATAAACAAAACCCCTCCTCTCACAAATATTTCCTCCAATCCCTTATTACCTCACTTTCTAAACTAACTTTCTTAACTCCTGCTGTCGCTCCAGGCCTCTCTTTCTTGCAACTTTTTACATATTTATGTGGGTTTCGGAACATTTTAAAAAATGTAAAATGCCTGAGGAAGGGACAGAGGTTGTAAAGCAAATGAAGGAGGACAGTTGGCATGTTTAGTGCATTTGTTTGAAGCACATGTTATTTTACTGATGTATACCGTATGTAAGGAGTGTTCCAGCTGCAATGGCTCCCATGTGAAATGGGGCTTGGGGTTCATTCCCTTAATAATCCAGTATAAATTTCCTCTTTTGCAATCCTTCCCAAAAAAGGAATTACCCAAAAATGTGTCTAAGTAACAAATATCTGATGTTATTCCTGCATTTTCTTCCTCTGTGAAGTTTTTTACACTTACCGTATATACTCGAGTATAAGCCGAGTTTTTCAGCACATTTTTTTGTGCTGAAATGGCCCCCCTCAGCTTATACTCGAGTCACCTTTATGCGCCTGATCTCCCGGATATTTGGGACCCGGTACTGGCCAGCCGTAGGTCCCGTAGACCCCAAACTTAGCACACATGTAGCCCCACTCTTTCTCTACAAGTTTGCAAAGTTTGTTGTCAAGGGGACTTACGGCCAGGGAGCACCGATTTTTCAAACACGGGCACCCCTTCCATAGACTCCCATGTTAAACGGTCATTTCTCCGGTGACTTTGGGGACCCGGTACCGGCCATAGACTCCCATGTTAAACGTCAGTCTAGTCATGGACACAGTGAGGCATGGGCACAGTGAGGCATGGGCACAGTGAGACATGGGCACAGTGAGGTATGGACACAGTGAGGCATGCACATGGACACCCTAGGCTTATACTCGAGTCAATATGTTTTCCCAGTTTTTTGTGGTAAAATTAGGTGCCTCGGCTTATATTCGGGTCGGCTTATACTCGAGTATATACGGTATATATTTTACCCGGTTATAATTGTGTATTTTAAATTCAATTTCCTTTACAGCCAGTGATTTTCCATAGCCATGATTTATTGGGCATACAAAGTGCTAGCCATAATGGTCTCAAAGAACACAGATACATCTGCAGAATTTTTGTAATTTAATATGTCACCATAGTCATTTTTTTACTTCTAACCTTTCATAACCCCCTTTTAATAAAATTACTGTGAACTGATCTATGTACACGCACCAGATGCATCCACTGAGAAGATGTAATGCATAGTCACTCTTTGTAAATGAAGAGGTCAGGACAATAGAGTAATGTGTTTCATGCCCTCCTGATACTGTATATAATGAGTACAACAGAATAAAATGCAGGAAGGGAATTGCACAGCGTTACTAAAGCATGTTTCGAGCTTGGCAAAATAAATAAATAACAAACAAGGGCAGGGGATTTTGACCTTGTGCTTTAGTCCTGACCATTAGAATTAGAATTGATTTTTTTTTTTTTTTTAGTCTTCGTATGTGAAGTTCTAACCTAGGCTCCTTGTTTCAATGACTGGAAAGTGTTTAACAGACATTGGAAAAAAAAAAAAAAAGAAAGACCTTTTGAAGGCATTTTCTTCAGCAGAAATCGACTTCATTATAATATATTGATGATCCAGGGTCAAGCCACTCCGGTGATCTGCCTAAAAGTACTTTGTGTCAATTTTTACAAGATTTTCAATACAGTTTTTTTTTGCCTGACCATCATTATTAAGATTGTCTTCAGTATAGTTTCAGCAAGCAATATACAGGGCAGCTATATGATGCACGGGGAAATAGAAAAATAGATTGAAAATGTAAATTGTGAAACCTACAGCTGAAAAAAGCCTTTGAAGCATGGCAAAGGAAATGCCATTTGAATGTGTACAATTTGATCAAACACCGTATTTGCCTTGATTGGGTCACTTTGGGGCATGCTGCTGCTATATGAGGAACTGATGGTAACTTTATATTGCCAGGAAATAACAGATTTAATGGAAAAAAACACTGAGCATCTGTTATTTTAGATGTAACATTCTGATGGTTTCATATGAAGCTATATGCTTCTACTATATATCTTATTTTATTATTGTATTTCCTCATATGTATGTGAGTCAGAAGGGCGCCATTTAAAGAAAGCAGGCGTTCTTGGTCTTGCTATAGTACACGTTTTAGTAGATTTTAGATGAAATTTGATAAAGCTTTTGTTCCTGGCAAGAAAAACAAATAATCAATGCAAAACTAAAATTCACAATAAAAAAGTATTTCAGCATTGATGGTGGGTATATTTACTTGCAAGCTTCCCAATTCACTACCATGATGGGAAATCTGCCTAATAACCTCTCCAATGCCACATATTTACCCTTGGCTTTCTCTTGACCTTTTCAACCACCTGATCTGGCCTACTTTCACCATATACTGTAGTCATATATGGTGGTCTCCAAACTGTAACCTGTGGGCCGGACGCAGCCATTTGATAGGTTCTATCTGGCCCTTCATTCCCTTTATTCTGTCTACTTATAAGAAGCACTATTTTTCCCTCTGACACCAACAATGGCACACTATTCCTCCAACTAACACCAATGATTGGACACTATTGCTCCCATTGAAACTAAAAATTCTTGCCACAAACACAAACAGTGGGGCACTGTTCCTCCCATTGACACCAATGATGAAGCACTATTCCTCCCACTGACACCAATGATGAAGCACTATTCCTCCCACTAACACCAATGATGAAGCACTATTCCTCCCACTGACACCAATGATGAAGCACTATTCCTCCCACTGACACCAATGATGAAGCACTATTCCTTCCACTGACACCAATGATGAAGCACTATTCCTCCCACTGACACCAATGATGAAGCACTATTCCTCCCATTGACACCAATGATGAAGCACTATTCCTCCCATTGACACCAATGATGAAGCACTATTCCTCCCACTGACACCAATGATGAAGCACTATTCCTTCCACTGACACCAATGATGAAGCACTATTCCTCCCACTGACACCAATGATGAAGCACTATTCCTCCCATTGACACCAATGATGAAGCACTATTACTCCCACTGACACCAATGATGAAGCACTATTCCTCCCACTGACACCAATGATGAAGCACTATTCCTCCCACTGACACCAGGGAGGACATTATTCCTCCCACTGACACCAACAATGAGGCACTATTCCTCCCACAAATACCAGTGATGAGGCACTATTCCTCCTCCTATTTGTAGGCAGGTGCAGCTAACTACTTTGCCACTAGGTGGCTCTGTACCAGAATAGTGTCTGGTTACAGTAAGTATGGTCATCGGGTGCTAGGCCCCTTTTTTGTTAGAGCCCTCATGCAGTAATATCATGGATGAGTATGTGCCCTGTTATAAGTAAGGTTGGAAGGAGCCCTGGGTGCACTTGGGGCATGGGAGCTAAACACCCCACACCTACTGTATGTGGATGTAACCAGCACATGCAGGCCCTGGACAGGGCAGGAGGCTGGGAGGCGTGGACCTGCACTCAGGAAGAGCCAGCTGTAGTCTTTCTGTCCCTTATAGAGGTGGGGGCTAGGGATGATTGCGAAAGGCCTTTCAGTCCAGGAAAGGAGTTCCCTGTGTGAGGCTGCTTCTCTGGACGGTCCCAGAAGAGGTGTTCTTAGTGATAAGGTGACTACTGAGAGCACAGTCCTGTGTGTACTAATGACCCTAATGATAGAGGAGAGACTGTAAGGGAGATGGCTACTGAGGCGCTACATATGCTTTGACATGTGTCTACTGCAGACCGTCCACTAAATATGATTTGACTGTGTAATGTCAAGTGACTCTGGAATGTACAGTATGTCCTAGTGATGTGACTGTTATGCCATTTCCTAAATTCCATCATTAAAGTGCAGCAAAACTTTATGTATATATTTTTATGTGTGGACATTCATTCCTTTTTGAGATGTAAGGGTCAACCATCAGGAATGTCATGTGGAGGCCACTGGCATGGAGTGGGCTGCAAGATGGTGGAGGGTTAAGCCTCAGCAGCAGGGATAGTGTTCTAGCAGAACAGGAGCAGGGGTAGGGACTTGTGCTTCTGGTGTCAAATCTAGCCAACCACGAAGCCCCTCTTACATACTGACTATAGAATCTATGTAATTTATTTGAGACCACTGACCATCAAACTTGAAGCATTGTTTTTTCCTGCTCAATCTGGGACATTTTCTTCCCCCATAATCCATTATGAAGCCTGCCTAAAGTCTGACGTAAACTGGCCCTTTGCTTAGAAAGTTTGGAGATGCCTGGATTAATACATTGAAAACCGACCAATATATTTCATGGTTGTAGGAGTGTGAGAACCAAGAGAGAGCTGGCTGTTAATAGCACCTAGGAAAGCACTGAGTGGCAATTATCAGAGCAGCATGAGCTCCTTGGGTACAGTAACTGGGCATTGTGGAAAATAAACCTAGAAATAAATGAGTCACGAATAAATGAGTGTGTAGCTGTCAATCACTGCATCACCAATCTGGGCAAACCTTAACCACTTGAGTCCCAGGGCCTTTCTCGTCCTAAATTCTCATGAGTTCCTGAGCGTTTTTTTTCAGTGATGTCTTGGTTCCACACAATATAACTTTTAGCATTTGTAGTCTATCCTAATGTATTATATATCTTTTTTTTTTCTGGACAAATAGGGCTTTCATTCGGTAGCAGATTTGGATACATATACTTTATTTCCTTGTTTTTTTTTTTTTTTATTGGGGGTAAATAGTAAACATTTTGAAGCAAAATGCATTTTCCGGTAATTTATGTAAATTGATAGCATAACATTAAGAGAAGAAAAAGGTTGGTGATGGGTTTGATTTACTAAAGGCAAACAGACTGTGCAGCTTACAAGAGCAGTGGCACTCTATAAGGGCATTTGCCCCAGAGCTGAGTAAATAAGGGGAAGCTCTGCTGACTTATATCATTCAATCACGTGCAAGCTAAAATTAAATTGTTTATATGTTCCTTGCATGTGATTGGGTATTGTTTGCACAGTGAAGCTTCTCCTCATTTTCTAAGCTCTGGAGCAATTGCCCTTGCAGAGTGAAACTGCACTTGCAAAGTTCACAGTATCTGTGCCTTTAGTTAATCAAACCCAATTACTTTTTCTAAGGTTGGTGATTGCTAGAAATCCAAATGATATTGAGTTCATGTGAGCATTTGATGGCTGTGCAGTAAATGCAAATGTCATCCAGATCATCGGACATCATTGTTGGGACCTGTCACTGGCAATCTTTAGTGGTTAGCTCTCTTCACATGCACTTCTTCCGGGCTTGAGTCCCAGTCTATATTTTACCAGAGAAGCAGTGTGCATACAGAGAGAGCTATTGAGAGAATCTTGTTGCTGGGGACCTTTCTGGAGAGAGACCGATTGAGCCATTAAAGAGCCCTTTACTGTGTGGGCAAAGTTTTACCATAGAGTATAGAGTTGTGACCTGGGCATAGAGGGACAGAGCCACTGCCAGGATATAGACTTTTCTGTGCTACAGACCAGAGCTTCCCCAGGTAACTTACCTGAGCGACCACTGCTGATATGTCCCTGGGTCTGGTGAGAATGCCTTGCAGCCATGACTTGTTGCTACCATTAGAGACTGAGCCCTTAGGAACTAACTACTCAGCTGCTTTATATCTCTTTTACTGCCTAGAGTTCTTATTGACTGTCCTTAAGCGTGCCAACAGTTATTTGGCCCCAACGGTAGCTGGCTGAAGAGTCAGGACTAAAAATTCCCTTTACCGCTGCTAGCCAGAGACCCTTGTCTCTTGCTTAGTTTGGAGGAACCTCTCCAGGGACACTGCATCATACCATAACCATTCCATTACGGTGCACTTTATCTCAGTTGTAGTACTTTTATTATTCACATTGCAGTTAATGTTTTAGGCACTGTTTTTTTTCTGAATCTGCTGATTCACATGTTGATTCCAGTTTAGTGTTATTGAACCAGATTCTAAGTTACTTTGTCATAGCTATTGCTCTGTCTAGCAGACTGAGTCCAAATTTACTTGCTATTTGCTCATTTATAACTACTCTTAGGCAGCTCTTGCTATAACAAATAAAAAATCCAATTTGTGTCTTAATAAATCACAGATAACATACTAGTGAGATATGAATCCAAATACATATACTTGACTTACATGCCAAAAATCTTAAAGTCCAACGGGGGCGGGTGTTTTTTTTTTTTTTTGGGTTTAATGTGCTCATTTATGTCCAACTTGCCATTTATTCTAACCTGAATAAATATATTGAGTTCATCTATCGCTAAACGGTTTTGTGTCTATTTTATGGTAGTAACCCAAAGCCAGGTTAAAGGTACTTGTGCCTTATACTTATACTTGTGCCTTATATGTGCTTGCAGTAACTTTCATTCAACCAGGTGTTTCAGAGGGACTGAGGTTGTTCTTGGAGTTGAGTCTTAGAACAGAGAACCCAAAATTACCAAGCGGCTCCTTGGAGGTAGAGATACATACCCTTACTTGTGTGGGGTTTCTCTGTGTGCACCAGATTCTTCCTACACTCCAAAGATATGCTGGTAGACTCATTTGCTCCTGTCTAAATTGGCCCAAGTATGTATGTGAGATAGGTAGGGCTGCTGATAAGGCAACACAACTGGTCCTGACTCCTGATGTACTGGGCCCAGACCTCAACAGCTAAACAGGGGGGCCCAGGGCAACTTTATTGTTAATTTCTTCCTAAAATTAGGAAATATATTTTACTAGACCACACCCCACTTCTTCTTGTTTACCAGGGCTTAAATTACATTTCCCTGGGCCCCATCAGTTTTCAAGTGGGGCCCAGGAAGTAGAACTTTTTTTTCATTTTCGGGGCATAGAAGGGGAAAATCAGTGTTGCTGTTTCGCTGCACCCTGCTTCCAGGAGGGTGGGGCGGGGTTTGGGGGCCCCAGCCAGGAAGGCTGTACGGGGCCCCATGATTTCAAACAGCAGCGCCGGAGATGGGGACCTTAGTTTGTAAGCTCCTTGATGGCAGGGACATGTACAAGTATGTGTGTGTGTGTATATATATATATATATGAATATTTTAATAAATAATACAGGAAATGTAGGCAATACAAAATACACCATATGCATAAAAATTAAACCACAATTCCACCCAAAACTATTTTATTTAGTTTTAGACAGAGAGGGAAAGCATTCGAACTGATGATTTCCCAATGAAAACATTTTTCCTGCACCTTTTAAATGCTCTCTGTGTCCCAGTAGAGGAGATTCTCTTCTTGCTTTGTCTCTCTTTCATCACCCAGACAAGAAGTGCAGAAAAGTTTCCCTCGCGGCGACACAGACATTAATAGAATCCTGACTGAGGTCCTAAAACATTCTCCTTTTACTAGAAAAAAGTGTTTAAATCCTGCCTGTTGGTAGAATTTCCCATCACTTACTCTTTGTCTAATATTCATCAAACAGGAGGTTGTGAGATTTTCCTCCTCGTTCCGACGCCCATCAGATCTTCCAAATGACACAGGGAGCAATATGAATTAGACAAAGTTTACAGACCTTATGCGTGATGCTATACAAAAAATGTATTAGGTGGAGTTGGGCTTTAAGTATGAAGATGTTCTCAGTAGTTATGGTACTGAGACACTCTTGTACTTTTTTCATAGTCAAGTAAGACAGAATTCTGTTTGAGAACTCCCTGCTGACAGTGTATATCTATAAAAAGTACATTTTATTGGATATATTAATGTAATCTATGTTGTGAGCGTGCAGACAATTCCTCAGCTGAATGTAGCAATACTCTACCTTGATAGGTAGATCTGTCTGCAGAGGAAGAACTGACTATTCAATATCACTTCCACAAAGACCCATTTGTTGCGTAGAGAATATTGGTTATGACATTTTAAGTTGCCCAAGAAGAATGAAGCCAAGGTGAGGAAGAAATTACATTTCGATGTACTATAACCTCTGACCACCTAGATAAATCATGGAATTTGGAATCCTGATAGATGAGGCTGAAAGACCTCCAGCAATTTCTTAGCAGAACATGTACTCCTGTTTTGACACTTATCACATTACTGCATTGACTAGGGAAGATTTGCCAGCATTGTATGGATATTGGCAAGTTGTGCTATTATGTCTTAATTATTCCCTTCCAATTATGAAAGTTCTGATTAGATTTGGTACAGTAGAAGGAAGAGACAGATGTGAATAGAACTGTGCCAGAACCACATTTATATTTGCTGAAAAAGACGCTACAGAAAATGTTACACATTGAAAAAAAAACATGGATAAAATGGGACTGTAATGTGTCCAAGTTAAAAATATGTTCAGAATCCCCCCCTTCTCCTCTTCTCTTCTTTTCTTTCAATTCTGGTCTGCCTTTCCTGGTTTCTTCTCTCCTCTCCCTCCTTTTTCTTTTTTGCAATCAAAACTATTCCTATGGCCGCTCTTGGTCTCTTTTGCTCTTGGGTGACCCTGAATCCTCGGATTTGGGGCCCACCTCATGTTGGTTGGTGGCCACGTCGCTATCTTTTCAATCTTTTTAGTTTTGTATCTTTCTGCCGAATGTTCATCTGTGACAGGGATTTTGATTGGACCAATATACATATTTCCCTCCGCTGTGATCTAGTGCACCTGCATCTTGGGCCCTAATTAGTTGGCCCTTATGCCCTGGTGATTTATAGGGGCCTATGGGGTTCCCCATAAGGTCGCACAGTTTATAGTTAATTGCTATTCATGTTATAAAATCGTTATGTTCAATAAACTACGCCCCTGCATGGGTGAACGTTTGTCAAGATGTTATATTTTTTTCAATATAAAATTATTGTACGAGAAAAATATGTTTAGAAGTAATGACAACATAAATTGGTATTGTTAATAAATTATATTATTGTTTTGCTGTTGTGGTTGTTGATAAGTGGAAATGAGGCCACAAAGCTTTTCAAATATTGGATATATTGGTAAAGGGTTAGGACCTTTTATGGGGTTTTTCTTCATGTTTCTTTTTGCACATTGGAGAGTCTTTCTGTGAAGACCACCAGCACAGAAAGAGAGAGGAAATCTAAAACCTTAGAGTTGTCACTAGAACAGTAGTTAAAGCCCAACTCCAGGCAAATAAATTGCTCATTTATGCCTAGGGATATAATAAAAGGAGATTTACTTGCCCGATCCTCTATTCCTCCCCCACAGCTAGACCAGTATTTGCAGTGTCTGCACCCCCATGCTTCACAACCAGAGAAGGGTTCATAGCCCTGCACTGTTGATGAGGATGCCAAGAAACAGTCCGCCGCCGGGTTGCGGGTGAGTGCCACCTATCGGGGGGGGGATTGGGGGTGGCAGAGGATCAGGTAAGTAAGGCAGTTTCTCCTCTCCCCTAAACAAAGTAAAATGAACCCTTGCTGTGAGGGCACAGCCCCAATGAGGGGATCATTTTTTATTTGCTCAAAGCTGTAAAGCTCAACTGAATTTTCAGTTTAAATCAACTAAAAACATAACAAGTGCATCAAAACAGAGAGTATGCCAAGTCTTGCTGCCCATTCACACCATTGTTGTACTCATGTGGGTTAATGCACATTGCATTAATTCAACCCATTCATTGGAGGGACTTCCTATCATACCAAAACATATAAAAAAAGGTGCATGTGCCATTTCCGTAACAATGGCATGGGGACCCCTCACAAATAAAACAAAGGGCATGGGGAGCTGGGCACTGCCCCAGGCGCTTAGCGGGCACCTCTCGTACATTTACAGCGGTACGTGATCTGACACTTCCGGGTCTGGTTGCCAGCGACCCCCTCCCGCTGTGATTGGACAATGAGTCCGCCGGGACATGCCGATTGTTCAGGAAAGAAACAGAACAGTGATCTGCATATGTAAAACAGGCAGATCGTCCTGTCAGTAGTGAAAATAGTGATCCTGTGTTCCCATAGTACAAGCACTCCCCCCCCCCACAGTAACCAAACCAAGCACATTTTAGGCACACAGTTAACACTTTGATCACCCTAAATGTTAACCCCTTCCCAGCCAGTGCATATTTTTAGCACTGATCACTGTATTGGTGTCACTGGTTCCCAAAAACTTGTCAAAAGTGTCACTTAGTGTCCGATTTGTCTGCAGCAATATCACAGTCCTGCTTTAAGTCACTGATCGCCGCCATTACTAGTAAAAATAAATAAATAAATATTACATAAATATATCCCATAGTTTGTAGATGCTATATCTTTTGCACAAATCAATCAATATACCAGCAAAAGAAAGCTCTATTTGTGGGAAAAAAACACATAAATTTTATTTGGGTACAGCATTGCACGACCACACAATTGTCAGTTAAAGTAACGCAGTGCTGTATTGCAAAAAATGGCCTGGTGGCTAGCATGTACCAATAATTTTTTTTTTTTTTTAAAGATATAGTTTAGCAGGGAGCAGCTGGTTATAAGGCTTACAGGGCAACCACAAAAATATACAATTCCTTTAAACAGCATGCTTGGAGAATGCCTTAAACCCGCCTGGGGTGCGGCACATTTGTATAATATACTACAGCAAACTTTACATTTGAAAAATTTAAATGTACAATATTACCGTTAAAATTGCTGTCCGCTAATGATATTTTCTGACTGATTTGTTCTGTTTATGAGCAAAGCAGCCAGGATTTCCTTCAACATCCATACCAGACCCTTATCCTAGATGTGGGTCTATGATGGATTGTAAAGGGGGACCCTTATTATTAATAAGGGTCTAGTATGGATTTTAAGAACATAAATTAAATTTGCTTGGGGTGCCCTACAAATTCCATACCAGACATTTGGCATTGTTATTTATTTTAAGGGGGAATCCCACCAAAAATCAAAACAAAAAAAGCATGTGGTCCCCTCAAAATCTACACCAGACCCTTATCTGAGCATGCAGTGTCTGTGAATGAAAGGCACCGGGGCAGTGTGCATGTACCCCCCCCCCGCTGTTGAACCCTACCAGGCCAAATACTCCTAACATTGAGAGGATACCTTGTTAGGAACTCCCAGCAAACCACCTTGTCCTCATATTGATAAGGACAATGGCCTTTTTCCCACAATCTTGGCCTGGTGGTTAGAGGAGTCTGGGGGGTAAGGTGGGAGTAGGAGACTTAGCAGAATATGGTAGCCCTCTTTAATCTAAGGAGATCCAAAGATATTGCCCACCCCCAACAGGAATAAGTAAGGAATACATACTTCAGGTCTGACATGGAGTTTGAGGGTACTAACTTTGGCCTGGTATGGAATTTGGCGGGGATAGGACACTCAAGGATGGGGGTCTGGTATTAATTTAGGGGGAATGCACGCTGTTTTTATTTTTAAGTACCATATATACTCGAGTATAAGCCGCCCCGAATATAAGCCGAGGCACCTAATTTTACCACAAAAAAACTGGGAAAACGTATTGACTCGAGTATAAGCCTAGGGTGTCCATCTGTATGCCTCACTGTGCCTCACTTTGCCTCACTGTGCCCATGTCCATGCCTCACTGTGCCCATGCCTCACTGTGCCCATGCCTCACTGTGTCCATGACTAGACTGACGTTTAACATGGGAGTCTATAGAAGGGGTGCCCGGCTTTGAAAAATCGGTGCTCCCCGGCCGTAGGTCCCCCAAACAAGAAACTTTTCACACATGTAGAGGAGAAATAGTGCTACATGTGTGCCAATTTCCGGGTCCAGAGAACCTACGACCAGCCGGTACCGGGTCCGCAAAGTCACCGGAGAAATTACCGTTTAACATGGGAGTCTATGTAAGGGGTGCCCGGGTTTGAAAAATTGATGCTCCCCGGCCGTAGGTCCCCCGGACAAGAAACTTTGCAGACGTGTAGAGGAAGAGTGGGGCTACATGTGTGCCAAGTTTGTGGGGTCCAGAGTACCTACGGCGGACCAGTACCAGGTCACCAAAGTCCGGGAGATCAGGCGCAAAAAGGTGACTCGAGTATAAGTCGAGGGGGGCATTTTCAGCACAAAAAAATGCTGAAAAACTCGGCTTATACTCGAGTATATACAGTAGGTCTGGTATGGACTTTAAGGGGGAACCCCATACTGAAAAACAAAAAAATTCTGTGTGGGGTCCTCTGCAAATTCCAGTAGGGGGGGGTGAAGTTTTCCCCTTTTAACCACTTGACCTTCAGAGGTTTTACCCCCCTTCATGACCTGCCCATTTTTTGCGATACGACACTGCGTTATTTTAACTGACAATTGCGTAGCCGTGCAACACTGTACCCAAATAAAATTTATGTAATTTTTTTTCCCAACAAACAGAGCTTTCTTTTGGTGGTATTTGATCACCTCTGAATTTTTGTTTTTTTGCGCTATAAGCAAAAAAGACTGTCAATTTAAAAAAAAAAATATATATATATATATATATATATATATATATATATATATATATATATTACTTTCTGCTATAAAACATATCCAACATGTATGTAAAACATCAAATGTCTTTATAAATCTGGCCAATATGTATTCTGCTACATATTTTTGGTAAACAAAATCCCAATAAGCGTATATTGATTGGTTTGAGCAAAAGTTTTAACGTCTACAGACTATGGGATATTTTTATAAATTTATTTTGTACTAGTGGCAGTGATCAGCGATTGTGGTGGACATTCTGAAACTGACAATTTTGACACTTTAGGGGAACCAGTGACACTAATTGGTGCTAAATAGGGATGAGCTTCGTGTTCGAGTCGAACATACGTTCGACTCGAACATCGGCTGTTCGATCGTTCGACGAAGATCGAACGATTTGGGCCGTTCGCGCCAAATTCGAGTGACGCGAACGGCCCACAATGCACTACGCCATCGCAGTGTCATCCAGGCGCTGTGATTGGCCAAGCATGCACTGTGACCCCGCATGCTTGGCCAATCACAGCGCCGGCAGCGAGGAGAGCAATGATTGGCCACAGGCAGGATGCCTGTGGCCAATTATTGCTGAGGGTGTTTAGTACACGCCCCACACTATAAAAGGCCGCCAGCACGGCGGCCTAGTGTAGTGTGTTCCGGAGCAGGGATAGAGCAGCATAGGCAGGGACAGTGACTTTTATTTCTTTCTTGCTTAACCTGGATTCCTTTAGTTTAGGGAAAGAGAAGGATAGGTAGGGAGAGTGTCAGTGTGTTTTGTGCTTGTGCTATAGTGTGCTTAAAAAAAACATTTTTTCTAGGGACAGAAAACTGTAGGTAGGGAGAGTGTCAGTTTCTTTCACTGTGCAAGTCCTTGTTTCTAGGGACCTGGAAGGACAGTGAGTGAATTCTCCTTGTGCTATATTGTGCTTAAAAAAAACATTTTTTCTAGGGACAGAAAACTGTAGGTAGGGAGAGTGTCAGTTTCTTTCACTGTGCAAGTCCTTGTTTCCAGGGACCTGGAAGGACAGTGAGTGAATTCTCCTTGTGCTATATTGTGCTTAAAAAAAACATTTTTTCTAGGGACAGAAAACTGTAGGTAGGGAGAGTGTGAGGCCTCGTACACACGACCGATTTTCTCGTCGTAAAAAACACGTCGTTTTTTTCGACGAGATTCTTGTTAAGCTTGTCGATTTTCTCGTCAAGCTTTCTATGCGTACACACTGTCATTTCCCAATTTCCTTGTGGTTCTCTGCGCTCACGTCCAGCACGTACGACGGCACTATAAAGGGGAAGATCTTTTTTCTTGGCGCCACCCCTTGGGCTGCTTTTGCTGATCTCGTGTTACCGCGTGTGAAGTAAAAGTTTGGGAAGAGACGATTCGCGCTTTTCAGTCTTCGTACTTTTCAGATCGTTTTCTGCCGTTCAGTTTGTGCTTGTGGGTTCGTATCTTGACTTTCAGGGCGTCTAGGCAGGTCGTATCTGTTTTACAGTGCGTTCTTGCCTGTTCGTTTCTGAATTTCAGTTCGTTATTCATAGGCCTTGCTGTTCTAAAGTGCGTTCTGTTCTGTACGTTCTGATTAGACGACCGTTTCCTAGCCATGTCGCCTGGACGTTCTCGTCGTCGAGTTCGTGCTGTGCGTGCGCTTGGTGTTGGTCTGCTTGTTTTGGACCAAGACCAGTCCATGAATGGTGTGAGGAGGAGTTCATGGACCAAGAATTGGTTGCTCCAGCGGGACCAATTCTGCCACATGCCTCTGCTGCGGGAGATCGTCGAGAATAATCCTGAGGACTACAGGAATTTTCTGAGGATGTCTGACCCCGTTTTTCAGGAACTGTTGGCTTTGGTGTCCCCCTATATTACCAGGAAGGACACCGTTATGCGGGAAGCCATCAGTGCTGAGCAGAGGCTCATCGCCACGTTGCGTTACCTGGCGACAGGGAGAAGTCTTCAGGACTTGAAGTTCACCACAGGCATCTCCCCCCAGGCTCTGGGCCTCATAATCCCAGACACCTGTTCTGCTATCTGTAGTACCACACACTTGGGACATATATCTCACCTGCTGCTGTTCCTGACCTCTGGGAGGCCAGCATCAGATTGTGTTCTGAAATGTGGGCCTTCTCAAGCTCCCAATTTTAGTGTCCACACAGGGTTGCTGTGTGCTCTGGGGTCCCTGGGATGCACAAATGGCAGCAGCTTCTCCAGCGCTGCCTTCTCTTTATTTAATTTATAAACATGAATAAATGTGTTTTTTGTTTAAGTTCATACTTGACTATGTGTATTTTTAAATAAAAAAAAACAAGCTTTGGAGTAAGCAGATACATTTGACTGACAATAAAAGGCACAGATATCACCCCCCCAAAAGAATAACTAAATCTGATTAGCTCAAAAACATGGTGTGAAATTTTAAAAATATAGATTAGAAAATTAAATGGGAGATCGCTATCAAAACATTGAGAAATTATAATTAACATCATTTTGAAAAATCTAACCATTTAAATTATTCCTAAAAACTTGCACGATATAATACACATAAATCTTATAAAGAGCAGCATGAAAAAGGTTAAAAATAAGGCATAACTCTGTGTGAATATCAGCAGCAAAAGAAGGTCTCTCGTTTTGATTAATGTAACATTCTAACGAAGAATTCAATGCAGAACATTTAAACGATGAAATATTTATGAGCGTGACGAATGTGCTCTCTCCATTATGAAGGCTTGTTTTACCAGAAGATGCGCTCCCGTCTCATAGTTGCTTGTGAGCATGCGCACTTTTGGAAGAGTCGTAAAAGCATACACACGAACCATTTTCTCGTCACAAAACAGGCCGACGAGAAACACGACGAGGAAATCTGGACTCCTGACGAGAAAATAGAGAGCAGGTTCTCTATTTTCTCGTCGAGATTCTCGTCAAGTTTCTCGTCGTAAAACCATACACACGAACGTTTTTCTAGACAAAAAAACTCTCGCGGCACTTTTCTTGACTGTTTACGACGAGAAAATCGGTCGTGTGTACGAGGCCTCAGTTTCTTTCACTGTGCAAGTCCTTGTTTCTAGGGACCTGGAAGGACAGTGAGTGAATTCTCCTTGTGCTATATTGTGCTTAAAAAAAACATTTTTTCTAGGGACAGAAAACTGTAGGTAGGGAGAGTGTCAGTTTCTTTCACTGTGCAAGTCCTTGTTTCCAGGGACCTGGAAGGACAGTGAGTGAATTCTCCTTGTGCTATATTGTGCTTAAAAAAAACATTTTTTCTAGGGACAGAAAACTGTAGGTAGGGAGAGTGTCAGTTTCTTTCACTGTGCAAGTCCTTGTTTCCAGGGACCTGGAAGGACAGTGAGTGAATTCTCCTTGTGCTATATTGTGCTTAAAAAAACATTTTTTCTAGGGACAGAAAACTGTAGGTAGGGAGAGTGTCAGTTTCTTTCACTGTGCAAGTCCTTGTTTCTAGGGACCTGGAAGGACAGTGAGTGAATTCTCCTTGTGCTATATTGTGCTTAAAAAAAACATTTTTTCTAGGGACAGAAAACTGTAGGTAGGGAGAGTGTCAGTTTCTTTCACTGTGCAAGTCCTTGTTTCCAGGGACCTGGAAGGACAGTGAGTGAATGCTCCTTGTGCTATAGTGTGCTTAAAAAAAACATTTTTTCTAGGGACAGAAAACTCTAGGTAGGGAGAGTGTCAGTTTCTTTCACTGTGCAAGTCCTTGTTTCCAGGGACCTGGAAGGACAGTGAGTGAATTCTCCTTGTGCTATAGTGTGCTTAAAAAAAACATTTTTTCTAGGGACAGAAAACTGTAGGTAGGGAGAGTGTCAGTTTCTTTCACTGTGCAAGTCCTTGTTTCTAGGGACCTGGAAGGACAGTGAGTGAATTCTCCTTGTGCTATATTGTGCTTAAAAAAAACATTTTTTCTAGGGACAGAAAACTGTAGGTAGGGAGAGTGTCAGTTTCTTTCACTGTGCAAGTCCTTGTTTCCAGGGACCTGGAAGGACAGTGAGTGAATTCTCCTTGTGCTATAGTGTGCTTAAAAAAAACATTTTTTCTAGGGACAGAAAACTGTAGGTAGGGAGAGTGTCAGTTTCTTTCACTGTGCAAGTCCTTGTTTCTAGGGACCTGGAAGGACAGTGAGTGAATTCTCCTTGTGCTATATTGTGCTTAAAAAAAACATTTTTTCTAGGGACAGAAAACTGTAGGTAGGGAGAGTGTCAGTTTCTTTCACTGTGCAAGTCCTTGTTTCCAGGGACCTGGAAGGACAGTGAGTGAATTCTCCTTGTGCTATATTGTGCTTAAAAAAAACATTTTTTCTAGGTACAGAAAACTGTAGGTAGGGAGAGTGTCAGTTTCTTTCACTGTGCAAGTCCTTGTTTCCAGGGACCTGGAAGGACAGTGAGTGAATTCTCCTTGTGCTATATTGTGCTTAAAAAAAACATTTTTTCTAGGGACAGAAAACTGTAGGTAGGGAGAGTGTCAGTTTCTTTCACTGTGCAAGTCCTTGTTTCTAGGGACCTGGAAGGACAGTGAGTGAATTCTCCTTGTGCTATATTGTGCTTAAAAAAAACATTTTTTCTAGGGACAGAAAACTGTAGGTAGGGAGAGTGTCAGTTTCTTTCACTGTGCAAGTCCTTGTTTCCAGGGACCTGGAAGGACAGTGAGTGAATGCTCCTTGTGCTATAGTGTGCTTAAAAAAAACATTTTTTCTAGGGACAGAAAACTCTAGGTAGGGAGAGTGTCAGTTTCTTTCACTGTGCAAGTCCTTGTTTCCAGGGACCTGGAAGGACAGTGAGTGAATTCTCCTTGTGCTATAGTGTGCTTAAAAAAAACATTTTTTCTAGGGACAGAAAACTGTAGGTAGGGAGAGTGTCAGTTTCTTTCACTGTGCAAGTCCTTGTTTCCAGGGACCTGGAAGGACAGTGAGTGAATTCTCCTTGTGCTATATTGTGCTTAAAAAAAACATTTTTTCTAGGGACAGAAAACTGTAGGTAGGGAGAGTATCAGTTTCTTTCACTGTGCAAGTCCTTGTTTCTAGGGACTGGGAAGGACAGTGAGTGAATTCTCCTTGTGCTATATTGTGCTTAAAAAAAACATTTTTTCTAGGGACAGAAAACTGTAGGTAGGGAGAGTGTCAGTTTCTTTCACTGTGCAAGTCCTTTTTTCTAGAGACTGGGAAGGACAGTGAGTGAATTCTCCTTGTGCTATAGTGTGCTTAAAAAAAACATTTTTTCTAGGGACAGAAAACTGTAGGTAGGGAGAGTGTCAGTTTCTTTCACTGTGAAAGTCCTTGTTTCTAGGGACCTGGAAGGACAGTGAGTGAATTCTCCTTGTGCTATATTGTGCTTAAAAAAACATTTTTTCTAGGGACAGAAAACTGTAGGTAGGGAGAGTGTCAGTTTCTTTCACTGTGCAAGTCCTTGTTTCAAGGGACAGAGAAGGACACCTGAAGGTAGCCCTTATTGCTTTTTCCCCATCTCCCTGCAGGCCATCTATTAGAATGTCTGGAAGGCAAACAAGGAGAGGCAGACAGTCAGGAGGCAATAAAAGAGGGCAAGCAGGCTCTGTGTCTGGGGGCAACAGTGCTGGTCGTGGACGCGGTGCATTGTCATCAGCACATGGCCATGGGACACGCTTGTCCTTCTTTTCCGCAGCTGGACATGTTGAGCCACATCATGCCGAAGACTTGGTAGAGTGGATGACCAAGCCCTCCTCCTCCTCCTCATCCTCTCTCACCCAGGCTCAGGGTACTGGCAAAGCAGCTGCCAAAGCGTCCTCTTCCCTGGTATCAATGTCAGACTCATCATCAGTCACTCCTTCCCTAGACCCACCATGTCCTCCTCCTGAGGAGTCCCCCGAACTGTTTGAGCACAGTGTTGGGTACATGCTCCAGGAGGATGCCCAGCGTTTCGAAGGGTCTGATGATGAAACCCAGCTACAGGAAGGCAGTAGGGTGAGAGCAGACAGAGGGGATGCTCAAGAAGGACACCAATCTGGCAGTCATGTTCCAGCAGCTGCAGCATACTGCCAGATTGGCTCCAGTGATGAGGAGGGAGGGGATGATGAGGTCACTGACTCCACGTGGGTGCCTAATAGGAGAGAGGAGGATGAGGAGGAGGCACATCTCCAACGAGACAGGATGCCCTTTGGTGGCCAGCGTAAGGGCAGTACACCGACGGAATCACACCGCAGAGCTCCGCCTGTGCAGGGCGCTGCCTCTGCCCGTCATTCAAAAAGTTCCTTGGTGTGGGCCTTTTTTGAGGCTAGTGCATCAGATCGCACAGCTGCTGTTTGCAACATATGTCTCAAGCGTATATCGCGTGGCCAAAACATCAGCCGCTTGGGTACCACATGCCTGACCAGACATATGTTGACCTGCCATGCAGCTCGTTGGCAAGCCTACCTCAAAGACCCACACCAAAGAACAAAGCGGACCTCTCCTTGCACCGCATCAGCTGGGATCTCCAACCCCACTATAACTTCAGTCCTCTCTGAAACATGCACTGAGAGGAATGAAGGTGTAGAATTAGGTGTGTCACAGCCAAGTACTTGCGGCCACTCTGCTAGCAGTACACCGACGTCCGATTCTAGCAGGCAAATTTCCCTGCCCCAGCTGCTGGACCGTCGAAAGAAGTTCACTCCCAGCCATCCACATGCCCAGCGGTTGAATGCTAGCTTGGCTAAATTGCTAGCGCTTCAACTGCTGCCTTTTCAGTTGGTAGACTCGGCCCCCTTCCGTGAGTTTGTGCAATGTGCGGTTCCTCAGTGGCAGGTTCCCAAACGCCACTTTTTCTCACGGAAGGCTATTCCGGCTCTCTACCGGCATGTGGAAGGCAATGTCTTGGCCTCGCTGGACAGGGCGGTCAGCGGTAAGGTGCATATTACCGCTGACTCATGGTCCAGCAGGCATGGACAGGGACGTTACCTTTCTTTCACGGCCCATTGGGTCACTCTTTTGGCAGCTGGGAAGGATGCAGGACAAGGTGCAGTAGTGTTGGAGGTTGTCCCACCGCCACGCCTCCAAAATGCTACTACTGGTTGTGACACACCTCTCTCCTCCACCCCCTCCTCTTCTTCTTCCTCCATGGCCTCTTCCTGTGGTTTGTCCTATGAACCAGCGGTGCTCCGTAGCCGTTCACGGGGCTACGCAAGTACGCAGGCAAAAAGATGCCATGCCGTGCTTGCGCTGGTGTGTTTGGGGGACAGAAGCCACACTGGGGCAGAGGTCCTGTCTGCTCTGCAGGGCCAGGCCGAGAGGTGGTTGACGCCACGCCAGCTTAAGCCAGGAATGGTGGTTTGCGACAATGGCACCAACCTCCTCTCCGCCCTCCGACAGGGACAACTGACCCATGTGCCCTGTGTGGCTCACGTCCTTAACCTGGTGGTGCAGCGGTTCTTGGGCAGGTACCCGGGCTTACAGGATGTCCTGAGGCAGGCCAGGAAAGTCTGTGTGCATTTCCGCAGATCTTATAATGCCAGTGCTCGCCTGGCTGAGCTGCAAAAGGAGTTGAACCTGCCCAAGAACCGCCTTATATGTGACATGCCCACCAGGTGGAACTCAACGTTGGCCATGCTGCAGCGGCTGCACACGCAGCAGAGGGCCATCAATGAGTACCTGTGCGACTACGGCACCAGGACAGGGTCAGGGGAGCTTGGTTTTTTTTCTCCACGCCAGTGGGGCATGATCAGGGATGCATGCACTGTCCTGGCACCATTTGAGGAGGCCACGAGGATGGTGAGCAGTGACAGTGCATGCATCAGTGACACTGTACCTCTTGTCCACCTGTTGGAGCACACGCTGCGTGGAATAATGGACAGGGCACTTGAGGCAGAACAGAGGCAGGAAGAGGAGGACTTCCTTGCCTCTCAAGGCCCCCTTTACCCAGACAGTGTTCCTTCTGTCCCACCCATCGCACAGGAAGAGGAAGAGGAGGAGGAGGAGGAGGAGGAGGAGGATTGTGTCAGCATGGAGGTGGAGGCTGGCACTCAGCATCATCAGCAGCAGTCTTTTAGGGATGATTTACAGTCCCAAGAAACCAGTGGACTTGTACGTGGCTGGGAGGAGGTGACTGCGGATCATGTCGTCCTTAGTGACCCAGAGGACTCCAGAGCGAATGCCTCAGCAAACCTACGCTGCATGGCCTCCCTGATCCTGCAAAGTCTGCGGAAGGATCCTCGTATTCTTCGGATCAAGGAGAGGGACCATTACTGGCTGGCCACTCTCCTTGATCCACGGTACAAGGGTAAGGTTGCGAACCTTATGTTACCGTCGCAGAGGGAGCAGAGGATGAGACAACTCCGGGAGGCCTTGCAGAAAGGTCTGTGCAACGCGTTCCCAGAGACTGGGAGGTTACAAACTCCTGGTCCAGGATAACGAGTTGCTGAGGCTTCGGCCAGTCAAAGAAGGAGCGGTGGGGAAGGTGGCCGTCTGACCGATGCGTTCAGACAATTCTTTAGTCCGCAGCCCCAAAGTATGATTGGTTCCAGCAACCATCGCCAGCGTCTGATAAACATGGTGCAGGAATATCTAGGGGCAAGGTCAGACTTGGACACCTTCCCCACCGAAAATCCTCTGGCTTACTGGGTCTTGAGGATGGATCACTGGCCAGAGCTTGCACAGTATGCAATTGAGCTACTGGCCTGTCCTGCATCCAGCGTTCTTTCGGAACGCACATTCAGTGCTGCTGGAGGATTTGTCACGGATCACAGGGTGCGCCTGTCCACCGACTCGGTTGATCGACTGACTTTCATCAAGATGAACCAGTCTTGGATCACCACCAGCTACCACACACCTGATGCTGATATAACAGACTAATTGATTTTAACATGTCACGTCCCTTCAAGACTGATGCTGATGCTGAGTGCCTGTGCTGTTATGTTGACTGGCTATCCTCCTCCTCCGAGTCCTCAATGATACGATTGATGATGATAGCTTGGAAGATCATTTTTGTTTATGGGTGCCGCCACCAGTGGCTAAGGCCCAATTTTTCAGCCCCTGTTTTACAGGGGCGTGTACTTACAATTTTTTTAGCAAAAATTTGCCATAGGGCTCATTGCTGTGCTCCAAGTACAGTATCTGTGAGGGGTTGTAGTGTTGTGCCACCAGTGCCTAAGGCCCAATTTTTCAGCCCCTGTTTAACAGGGGCGTGTCATTACAATTTTTGAAGCAATACTTTGCAACAGGGCTCATTGCTGTGCTCCAAGTACAGTATCTGTGAGGGGTTGTAGTGTTGTGCCACCAGTGCCTAAGGCCTAATTTTTCAGCCCCTGTTCAACAGGGGCATGCAATTACAATTCTTGATGTAATAATTCACAGCAGGGCCCATTCCTGCACCCACCAAGAGTAAGTCTGAGGGCTTACAGTGTTGTGGCAACGCCACCACCACCACCACCACGAAAGGCCCAATTTTTCAGCCACTGTTCAAAAGGGGCATGTAATTACAATTCTTGATCTAATAATTCACAGCAGGGCCCATTCCTGCACCCACCAAGAGTAACTCTGAGGGCTTACAGTGTTGTGGCAACACCACCACCACCACCACCACCACGAAAAGCCCAATTTTTCAGCCCCTGTTCAACAGGGGCATGCAATTACAATTCTTGATCTAATAATTCACAGCAGGGCCCATTGCTGCACCCACCAAGAGTAACTGTCAGGGCTTACAGTGTTGTGGCACCAGCACCACCATCAAAGCCCCAATTTTTACTACCACTGTTCAACAATTATATGTAATTAAAATTCCTGATATAATAGTTGACAGCAGGGCGTTCTAGCACCAACCAAGAGTAACTGTGAGTGCTTACAGTGTTGTGCCAACACCAACAACTAAGGGGCCTATTTCTGCAGAGTATATACGGCAGGTCCCTACTTTCAAACATCCAACTTACAAACGACTCCTACTTGCAAACGAAAGAAGACAACAGGAAGTGAGAGGAAATCTACCCCTAGGAAGGAAAATTCTCTCCTGTAAGAATAAATATGGGAGAAAGGTGTCTCCTCTGTACTGATGCTTTATCAGCAATCCTTGTTTCAAGAAAAACACCACATTTCAAAAACAGTTGTCATTGGGACGGAAAGTGAGGTGAAATGTTCTGAACAGGGGCACAGACAGCAAAACAAATGTTACAGGGGTGATAACCCTTACCTATGTTTCCCAAAAAGTTTAAAAATAGATTTTTGGGCTGGAGCTACACTTCAACAATGTACCTGTTCAAAATTACAAACACATTCTACATAAGAACAAACCTACAGTCCCTGTCTTGTATGCACCGCCTGTATACGGCTGTTCAGAGTATATAGGGCCTTTTTTATTTTATGTGCGGGGTTCCCCTTAATATCCATACAAGACCCAAAGGGGCTGGTAATGGGCTGGGGTGGGGGGGGGGTCATGGGGTAGCTATGCCATTTTTCTTAAAGATTTTCATCCATATTACCGGGACCAGACATTACATTAAAGCCGCAAGAAGTTTTAAATGGCTTTTTTTTCCTTTAGAAGTGTAATTTTGTGCAGGGACAGTTCTAAACACGGGAAACACGTGGCACTTCACAGGCATACTTTAGACACCCCCCAGGTACGATATTTAAAGGAATATTTGACTTTTTTTTTTCACTTTATGCATCATTAAAATGACTGCTCCCGAAAAACGACCGTTTTTAAAACTTCTTTTTGCATTGATACATGTCCCCTGGTGCAGAACCCGGGTTCCCAAACCCTTTTTAGGACAATAACATGCATAATAGTTGTTATAATTAGCACTTTAGAATTCGAACGTTCGCATCCATTGTATTTAATAGGGTTCTAATGTTCGTACGAACTTTCGGTCCGTTCGCGGGTTCTGGTGCGAACCGAACCCGGGGGTGTTCGGCTCATCACTAGTGCTAAAAAATATGCGGCACTAATGACACTAGCTGGGAAGGTGTCAAGGTTTAACTGTATGCCTAGCCAGTGTTTTACTACATTGTGTGAGGTGCTTTTACTAGGGGAAAAAGATGAAATTTATTCCCTGCTTTGCAAGGACACAAACTCCATCCCTTCCCACCTATCTTAAAGGTGATCTGCCTTGTTTACATAGGCAGATCACAGTTCTGTCTCTCTGCCTGATGATCGCTAGGAGCCAGAGGACAGTGTGTACCTGGAACCTGCCCATCAGCTTCTGCTGTGTGTAATCCCAGCGGAAGCAAGCCATCTGTGGCGCGCACATGCATCCCCTACCCGGAAGTGCAGCATTACTTATATATTTACCTGATCCGGTATACAGTAGTATTAAAACTGCTATAGGGCGGAGGGAAGTGGTAGGGAAGTGGTTAAAGAAGAACTATGAAGTTAGAAAAAAAAAAAACATATATACTCGCCTCCATGTTTCAGCATCCATGTGACACTGCAGCTGTACCATGATGGCTCTAATGCTGAGAATTGAGTAATCGCTTGATCGTTGCTCAGCCAGCTCTTAGTCTACCCACAGCAGAAAACTGTGACTGTCAGTGACAGGCTAGGGAAGGGATGGGCACGGCTGGCCCCAGCTCTCAGGAATATTTGTGAGTATGATAGGGGGCAACTCCTTCAGTATTCCCAGAAAACATACCTTGGTGCTGTATTTACAACGCAACACATGATAAAAGTTTGCAGTTTCTGTACAACCTTTAAAACCTACATAGTCAGACTTCAGGCCAAGAGTGCAAAATATTGAAGGGGTGTAATGGACAGCATAGTCAAAATATTTGTCCATCTTCCCTTAGCACAGTCATATCTGAGTGGGTTTATATCCCTAAGCATAAAATAGAACCTAGATACTAACTTTTGAGGATATGAAGCAAGCAGGAATTTTTACAATGTACTGCATTAGCATTGGTAAGACCTACCTGTGTCTTAAAGCAGTGGCAGCTGGTGCTCAACATTTTTGGGGGGGCGCAAACAAACTGAAAAATAAAAAACATCAATTTTCGCCACTGTGCCCATTAAACGCAACCACTGTGCCCAAACGCCACCAGTTTGCCCCCTCAAATAAACCCAGTTTGTCCCCAAATGCTGCCAGTTTCCCCTCAAATGCAGCCAGTTTCCCCTCAAATGCAGCCAGTTTGTCCCCAAATGCAGCCAGTTTGCCCCCTCAAATGCAGCCAGTTTGCCCCCTCAAATGCAGCCAGTTTGCCCCCTCAAATGCAGCCAGTTTGCCCCCACCCCAAATGCAGCCAGTTTGTCCCCAAATGCAGCCAGTTTCTCCCCAAATGCAGCTAGTTTCCCCCCAAATGCAGCCAGTTTCCCCCCAAATGCAGCCAGTTTGTGCCCAAACGCCACCAGTTTGCCCCCTCAAGTGCAGCCAGTTTGTACCCAAATGCAGCCAGTTTCCCCCAGCCCTGCACTTACCTTCCTCGGGTCAGCGCCGTCCTCCTCCACGCTCTCTCGTGTCTTCTTCCATCCGATGACCCTGATTGGCTGAGACGCGTATCAGTGTTAACCACGGAACGCACAGCCCGTGCGTCCCTTGGTTAACTATTTGGAAGCTGATTACAGCCGCTGGCTCTGATAGACACTTCCAAAAGCCAACCAACTGCTGTCATTCAGATGGCCGGCGCTCGCCAGGGGGCCGGCCATCTGAATAGTGGGTGGCAGCGGCGCCGGCGACAATACATACATTAATGCAATGCATGAATATATGTATTGTTGACGGTGCAGGGGAGAGGGGGGCGGTGCTCCTGCACCCACTATGGACAGGAGTCCTGTCTAAAATGACAGGAGTAGGCCTCGAAGTCTAGATGTTTTCACCCCCACACATCCTGTAGCTCATATTTAACAGTGAAAGAAGCCCTTTGGTTTGCTTCATTGCTGCTCGTAGATTTGCGATGGGCTCTGTAATTAAGTATTTTGGCAATATTTGGTTTGGGGTTTGCACCCAGTACATGGAGTGTTGGCCTCTGTATGGTAAATCTAGGGGAAATGTCTGGGTCTCTAAAGATTTTCTTTCTCTCAGGTAAATTCACAAACTGTAAAGTGTTTCCCTTGGGCCATCTACTTTCGCTTTATATTTGGAGAGATCCTTTTTTTCCCTCTGAGTGCAGATGGGAGAGGAGGCACAGTGTCCTTTAGACTGTTGATTGTTTCCTCATTCACTGTAGTTTTCCCCCAAATTTTCTGTAGCTCCTACTGCAGTGGTTAGAGATTCACCTGGATAGTGTCAATTAGGGATGAGCTTCGTGTTCGACTCGAACATCGGCTGTTCGATCGTTCGACGAAGATCGAACATTATGGGCCGTTCGCGCCAAATTCGAGTGGCGCGTCACGGCCCATAATTCACTGCGGCATCGCAGTGCATTGCTGGCTGATGATTGGCCAAGCATGCACTATGACCCACATGCTTGGCCAATCACAGCGCAGAAAAAATGGAGAGCCGTTTTTGGCCAAAGCCAGGGTGGCTTCGGCCAATTATGGCTCAGGGGGTTCAGTACACGCCCCACACAATATAAGGCCGCCGGCTCGGTGGCCTTGTGTAGTGTGTTGGAGTTGTGAAACAAGAGTTTACAGAGACAGACAGTGTCATTTATATTGAGTTAGATAGAGCAGGCAGGCGAGTCAGTTAGCTGTAGTTACAATGTGTAGAGGATATATATGCATCCTAGGTGTTGTATATATATTTATACACTGTATTCAGTTTAGCTAGATCCGTTCCTGTTAGGCTCTATACTGTGACAGGCAGGCAGGTGATTGTGCTAGCTGCCGACAGTCAGTGTTTCACTTAAGTGTACTACTGTGTGCTTTGCATAGCATTCACCTAAAGCTCACCTGAATACAGTTAGTGACTATTATAGTGGTGTTCTCATAATAAAACCACAAGCAGAGAGCTGCAAGTATTTTCAGTGTACTGTGTCCTCTGCACAGTTTTCACCTAAGTAAACAAAAAATTGCTGCTTTTCCCATACTAACAGCACAGCAGGCCATTAGTATGTCTGGAAGGCAAACAATGAGAGGCAGACAGTCACGAGGCAATAAAGTAGGGCAAGCAGGCTCTGTGTCTAGAGGCAACAGTGCTGCTGGTCGTGGACACGGTGCATCCTCATCAGCACGTGGCCGGGGGAAACGCTTGTCCTTCTTTTGGGCAGCTGGCCATGTTGAGCCGCAACATGCCCAAGACTTGGTAGAGTGGATGACCAGGCCGTCCTCCTCCTCCTCATCCTCTCTCACCCAGGCTCAGGGTACTTTGTCTGGCAAAGCAGCTGCCAAAGCGGCCTCTTCCCTCAGCTCAATGGCATCAGTCACTCCTTCCCTAGCCCCACCATGTCCTCCTGAGGAGTCCCCCGAACTGTTTGACCACAGTGTTGGGTACATGCTCTAGGAGGATGCCCAGCTTTTTGAAGGCTTCGATTATGGAACCCAGCTGGAGGAAGGCAGTAACGTGAGCTCAGAGGGAGGGGGTAGTAACGTGAGCCCAGAGAGAGGGGGTAGTAACGTGAGCCCAGAGAGAGGGGATGCCCAACAGAGTCAGCTATCTGGCAGTCATGTTCCCCCAGCTGCAGCATACTGCCAGATTGGCTCCAGTGATGAGGAGGGAGGAGATGATGAGGTCACTGACTCCACGTGGGTGCCTGATAGGAGAGAGGAGGAGGAGGAGGCACATCTCCAACGAGGCAGGATGCCCTCCAGGGGCCAGCTTAAGGGCAGCACACCAACTGCATCACACCGCAGAGCTCCGCATGTGCAGGGCGCTGCTGTCTCTGCGCGTTATTCCAAAAGTTCTTTGGTGTGGGCCTTTTTTCAGACGTGTGCAGCAGATCGCACCATTGCCATTTGCAACATATGTCTAAAGCGTATCTCGCGTGGCCAAAACATCAGCCGCTTGGGCACCACGTGCTTGACCAGACATATGTCGACCTGCCATGCAGTCCGTTGGCAAGCACACCTAAAAGACCCACACCAAAGAACAAGGCGGACCTCTCCTTGCTCCTCATCAGCTGGGATCTCCAACCCCACTATACCTTCAGTCCTCTCTGAAACCTGCACTCAGAGGAATGAAGGTGTATAATTAGGTGTGTCACAGCTAGAGCTGCACGATTAATCGTTTGAGGATCGCGATCTTGATTCACCCTCCCCCTACGATCTCCGGGCTGGATGACCGCGATTTTCTTAAATCCACGCCAGTTCCACGTAACCAGCGTGGAACGCAAATTGATCATAGAGCGAGATGCATTGAAACTGTATCTCCTCTGCTCGCACACAGCCCCGCCTCCTCCTAACCCCACGCTGTGATAGACAGAATGCAGATCCAATGCTGGGATGTGTTCTGTCTATCACAGCGCGGGGTTAGGAGGAGGCGGGGCTGTGTGCGAGCAGAGGAGAGACAATTTCAACATACGGGCGGTGAGTTTTTAGCCGAAAATGTGTGCTACTGTCTGTCCTCCCTTCCCCCCCCTCTCCCCCCCCCCACATACCACACTTGGCTGGCTGTCTTCGGGACTCCGTCCTCCCCCCCTCCTCCCCCCCGGCCGCCGAGTCTGTCTCCCGTCTCCTGTCCCTGCCGCCTATGTTCACAGTGAGGGGGGAGAGCTGTGCTCTTCCCATCTCAGCTGTGACAGGAGTTCTAGCACAGTGCTAGTGCTAGGACTCCTGTTTTTGGAAGTGAGAGGGTCAATAAAGAGAACATGTCTCCTCCAATTGGTATCACACAGTGAATTGTTTTCTCCTGTGTGATAGCAATAAAGTGAAGTGAAAAAAAATGATAAAAAAATAATAATTAAATTAATAAAATAAAGAAATTAAAAAGTAAAGAATAATAAAAATATTAAAAATAAGAAAATTTTGCAAAAATAAACGACAATTGAATTATTTTTTTTTTTAAATTTACCATTTTAAAGAATCGTGATCTTTGTTCTAATCAAAAGAATCGTGATTCTCATTTTTCCCAGAATCGTGCAGCTCTAGTCACAGCCAAGTACTTGCGGGCAATCTGCTATCGGTACACCGACGTCCGATTGTACCAGGCAAATTTCCCTGCCCCAGCTGCTGCACCGCCGAAAGAAGTTCGCTCCCAGCCATCCACATGCCCAGCAGTTGAATGCTAGCTTGGCTAAATTGCTAGCACTTCAACTGCTGCCTTTTCAGTTGGTAGATTCTGCCCCCTTCCGTGAGTTTGTGGAATGTGCGGTTCCTCAGTGACAGGTTCCCAAACGCCACTTTTTCTCACGGAAGGCGATTCCGGCTCTCTACCGGCATGTGGAAGGCAATGTCTTGGCCTCGCTGGACAGAGCGGTCAGCGGTAAGGTGCATAATACCGCTGACTCATGGTCCAGCAGGCATGGACAGGGATGTTACCTATCTTTCACGGCACATTGGGTGACTCTGCTGGCAGCTGGGAAGGATGCAGGACAAGGTGCAGTAGTGTTGGAGGTTGTTCCGCCACCACGCCTCCAAAATGTTACTACTGGTGATTCTGACACACCTCTCTCCTCCACCCCTCCTATTCTTCTTCCTCCATGGCCTCTTCCTCTGCTGATTTTTCCTCTGAACCAGCGGTGCTCCGTAGGCGTTCAAGGGGCTACGCCAGTACGCAGGCAAAAAGATGCCATGCGGTGCTTGAGCTGGTGTGCTTGGGGGACAGGAGCCACACTGGGGCAGAGATTCTGTCAGCTCTGCAGGGGCAGGCTCAGAGGTGGTTGACGCCACGTCAGCTTAAGCCAGGAAAGGTGGTTTCCGACAATGGCACCAACCTCCTCTCCGCCCTCCGTCAGGGACAACTGACCCATGTGCACTGTTTGGCTCATGTCCTTAACTTGATGGTGCAGTGGTTCTTGGGCAGGTACTCGGGCTTACAGGAGGTCCTGAAGCAGGCCAGGAAACTCTGTGGGCATTTCCGCCGGTCATATAATGCCAGTGCTCGGCTGTCTGAGCTGCAAAAGGATTACAACCTGCCCAAGAACCGCCTAATCTGTGACATGCCCACCAGGTGGAACTCTACGTTGGCCATGCAGCAGCGGCTGCACACGCAGCAGAGGGCCATCAATGAGTATCTGTTGCAATATGGCACCAGGACAGGGGGGGAGGAGGAGAAGGAGGAGGAGGTCCTCAGCAAACCTACGCTGCATGGCCTCCCTGATCCTGCAAAGCCTGCGTAAGGATCCTCGTATTCGTGCGATCAAGGAGAGGGATCATTACAGGCTGGCAACCCTCCTTGATCCACGTTACAAGGGTAAGGTTGCGGACCTTATCTTGCCGTCGCAGAGGGAGCATAGGATGAGGCATCTTCGGGAGACCTTGCAGAAAGGTCTGTGCAACACGTTCCCAGAGACTGGGAGGTTACAAATTCCTGGTCCTGGACAACATGTTGCTGAGGCTTCGGTCAGTCAAAGAAGGAGCGGTGGAGAAGGTGGCCATCTAACCGATGCGTTCAGACAATTTTTTAGTCCGCAGCCCCAAGGTATAATCGGTTCCAGCAACCATCGCCAGCGTCTGGTTTACATGGTGCAGGAATACCTAGGGGCAAGATCAGACTTGGACACCTTCCCCACCGAAAATCCTCTGGGTTACTGGGTCTTGAGGATGGATCACTGGCCAGAGCTTGCACAGTATGCAATTGAGATACTGGCCTGTCCTGCATCCAGCGTTCTTTCGGAACGCACATTCAGTGCTGCTGGAGGCTTTGTAACCGATCACAGTCAAAATGAATCAGTCTTGGATCACCACAAGCTACCAAGCACCTGATGCTGATGTAACAGAATAATTTTCTTTGAAATGTCAGATCCCTTCAAGACTGCCTATGCTGATGCTGAGTGACTATCCTCTTCCTCCTCAATAATCATGCTGATAGCTTGAAAGAACATTTTTGGTTCTGGGCACCGCCACCAGTGGCTAATGCCACGTACACACGACCGCTTTTCTCGACGAGAAAAACGGCATTTTTTTTTTTCGCCGAGAAAAACGATCGTCTGTGGGCTTTATGTCGTTTTTCTCGTCTAGAAAAACGGCATAAAAAACGACGAGAAAATTTAGAACATGTTCTAAATTTTCTCATCGTTTTTTCCAGCATTTTTTTCCGCGGCAGTTTTCCCATAGGGAAACACTGCCGCGGAGCCCACAGACGGTCGTTTTTCTCGTCAAGAGAAAAAATGACGGGAAAAACGACCGTGTGTAGGGAACCAAGCGGTTCCCTCGTTTTTCCTGTCATTATTCACGGCGGTTTTTTAACCGCCGTGAATAATGATCGTGTGTACGCGGCATCAGGCCCAATTTTTCAGCCCCTGTTTTACAGGGGCGTGTAATTACAATTTTTGATGCAATACTTTACAACAGGGCTCATTGCTGCGCTCCAAGTACAGTATCTGTGAGGGGTTGCAGTGTTGTGGCACCCACCAGTCAGTGCCTAAGGCCCAATTTTTCTACCCGTGTTCAACAGGGGCATGTAATTACAATGCCATTTTTCTTAATGATTTTCATCCATATTGCAGAGACCAGACATTACATTAAAGCCGCAAGCAGTTTTAAATGACTTTTTTTCCTTTAGAATTGTCATTTTGTGCAGGGACAGTTCTAAACATGGGAAACACGTGGCACTTCACAGGCATACTTTAGACACCCCCCAGGTACGAAATTTAAAGGAATATTTCACTTTTTTTTTTTCACTTTATGCATCATTAAAATCACTGCTCCCGAAAAAACTGCCATTTTTAAAACCTCTTTTTGCATTGATACATGTCCCCTGGGGCAGTACCCGGGTCCCCGAACCCTTTTTAGGACAATAACATGCATATTAGCCATTATAATTAGCGCTTTAGATTTTGAACATTCGCGTCCATTGTATTTAATAGGGTTCTAAAGTTCGCGCAAACTTTTGGTCCGTTCGCAGGTTCTGGTGCGAACCGAACCGGGGGGTGTTCTGCTCATCCCTAGTGTCAATCTTTAGGATGAGCATTGAGTCCCAGCTCTCATCCAGTGATGATGTCTGGATTGTGATGAAGCGTGTAGGATGAGCTATGGCCAGCAAAATGATCACACCCTCTGGCAACATTGTAGCGGAGGGCTGTACAGTATATGTCTGTGTTTTTTCAGAAAATTGTGAGTGAAACTCTTTTAGTAAACATATGTGGTTTTAAAATTACTACACTATGCGCTTGCACCTTTGTTTTCTCCTCCATGGTATGGTTGAATCTCCTTGCCAAGTACCCCATACAGTGCCTTAAAAAGTATTCATACTTCTTAAAATGTCCACATTTGGTCATGTTACAACCAAAAATGTAAATGTCTTTTATTGGGATTTTATGTGATAGACCAACACAAAGTGGCACATAATTGTGAAGTGGAAGGAAAACTATGAATGGTTTTAATTTTTTTTTACAAATAAATATCTGAAAAGTGTGGTGTGCATTTGTATACCGCCCCCTTTACTCGGATACCCCTAACTAAAATCTAGTGGAACCAATTGCCTTCAGAAGTCACCTAATTAGTAAATAAAGTCCACCTGTGTGTAATTTAATCTCAGTATAAATCCAGCTGTTCTGTGAAGCCCTCAGAGGTCCATCCCCATTGTGAAACATGATGGTGGCAGTATCATGCTGTAGGGATGCTTTTCTTCTACAGGGACAGGGAAGCTGGTCATAGTTGATGGGAAGATGGATGAAGCCAAATACAGGGCAATATTAGAAGAAAACCTGTTAAGCCCTTTACACACGATCGGTTTTACCGATGAAAACAGTCAGATGGACTTTTTTCATCGGACAAACCGATCGTGTATGGGCCCCATCTGTCTTTTTTCCATCAGTGATTAAAAATAGAACATGTTTTAAATTTATCCGATGGAAAAAAAAAAACTATAACAAATTCTGATCGTCTATGTGGAACTCCATCGGAGAAAAAACCCACGCATGCTCAGAATCAAGTCGACGCATGCTCAGAAGCATTGAACTTCATTTTTCTTGGCTCGTCGGAGTGTAGGCAAGACTGATGGAAGTCAGCTTCATCGGAAATCCAATGGAAAAAAACATCAGATTTTATTCCATCGGAAATCCGATCGTGTGTACAGGGCTTTAGAGTCTGCAAAAGACTTGAGACTGGGGCGGAGGTTCACCTTCCAGCAGGACAATGACCCTAAACATACAGCCAGAGCTACAATGGAATGGTTTAGATAAAAGCAAATTCATGTGTTAGAATGGCCCAGTCAAAGTTCAGACCTAAATCCAATTGAGAATCTGTGGCAAGACTTGAAAATTGCTGTTCACAGATGCTTTCCATCCAATCTGACAGAGCTTGAGCTATTTTGCAAAAAAAAAAAAATGGGCAAGAATTTCACTCTCGAGATGTGCAAAGCTGGTAGAGAGGAATTGCAGCTGTAATTGCAGCGATAGGTGGTTCTACAAAGTATTGACTAAGGGGGCTGAATACAAATGCACGCTACACTTTTCAGATATTTATTTGTAAAAAAAAATATATTGAAAACCATTTATCATTTTCATTCCACTTCACACTTATGTGCCACTTTGTGTTGGTCTATCAAATAAAATCCCAATAAAATACATTTACATTTTTTGGTTGTAACATGACAAAATGTGGAAAATTCCAAGGGGTGTGAATACTTTTTCAAGACACTGTATGTAACCAGATGATCCATGCTGAGTGTGGGGCGGGGTGTTACATAGATGTCATGCGCTCATGATCGCTTATAAATTTCAGGCTGAGAAATACAGTCAGATTCTTATCCATCATGCCATACCATCAGGGAAGCGCCTATGTAATTGGCCCAAAAAATATTCTGCAGCATGACAATGACCCCAAACATGCAGCCAATGTCATTACAAACTATCTTTAGCATAAAGAAGAACAAGGATTTACAGAAGTGATGGTTTGGACTACATAGAGCCCTGATCTCAACATCATCAAGTCTGTCTGGGATTACAAGAAGAGACAGAAGGATATGAGGCAGCCTACATCCACAGAAGATCTGTGATTAGTTCTCCAAGATGTTTGGAACAACTTACAAACAATATTCGCGCTACTAACACATATAAGCAGCTACAATGCCTGTGAAGAAAAGCAAAAACAAACAATATACAAAAAATGTAGCGCTGTGCATAAAAAATGACATGAACATATGACACCCAAGTGTGGTGCTCAAAGTGAATGAGTCTTCAAGAGTCTATATAAATAAATCCAAAATGCAGTGAAAATATGAAAACCGTGTTGAAAGAGTCTCTGATGACAATTCAAAAGTGAATGATAATAGAGATTCCAAAATAAATGGTGACTGTCCAAAAACCAAGTGACTGTGACGTGACCACCACCACAAGGAAGGGAGGCTTACCGAATTAAGTGGACCCAATAAACGTACGTCTATAGGGTCAACTGAGGCTTGATATGTATATATATCCGTGGGTGTGGGGTCCCAGCTGGCGTTGCACACATATATATCCAAGGTCCAGGATCAAATTGAAACACCAAATCTCCAAGCCCAATTGGATGGTTGGATGACTCACAATGGGACCATAGTGAAGGAAAGAAGGAGAGGGCACATAGCGTAATACAGTTAACACAATTTATTAAATGTAGGTAGATACACTTACATTCAATCTGTAGAAAAAGCGCTTTGCAAATACACTCAATGGCAGCAGTGGAGACTCCACTGCTGCTATTGAGTGTATTTGCAAAGCGCTTTTTCTACAGATTGAATGTAAGTGTATCTACCTACATTTAATACATTTTGTTTACTGTATTACGCTATGTGCCCTCTCCTTTCTTTCACTATGGTCCCATTGTGAGTCATCCAACCATCCAATTGGGCTTGGAGATTTGGTGTTTCAATTTGATCCTGGACCTTGGATATATATGTGTGCAACGCCAGCTGGGACCCCACACCCACGGATATATATACATATCAAGCCTCAGTTGACCCTATAGACGTACGTTTATTGGGTCCACTTAATTCGGTAAGCCTCCCTTCCTTGTGGTGGTGGTCACGTCACAGTCACTTGGTTTTTGGACAGTCACCATTTATTTTGGAATCTCTATTATCATTCACTTTTGAATTGTCATCAGAGACTCTTTCAACACGGTTTTCATATTTTCACTGCATTTTGGATTTATTTATATAGACTCTTGAAGACTCATTCACTTTGAGCACCACACTTGGGTGTCATATGTTCATGTCATTTTTTATGCACAGCGCTACATTTTTTGTATAATGTTTGGAATAACTTAACTGCTGAGTTCCTTCAAAAACTGGATGCACAAGCACTGTGTGTACCTAGAAGAATTGATGCTGGTTTGAAGCCAAAGGGTAGTGACAGCAAATGTTGACTTCTGTACGCTCACTTTTCATTTTGTAAATTAATAAGAATAAACAATTAAAAAATATATTTTTGAAAGCATTCTTACTTTACAACATTTCTTCACACCTGCCTAAAGTATTTGCACAGTACTGTACACATAGGCACATATATTGTATTTGACTCTATGTGCAACATTGCTATCTGTAAGGGGTAAAAGCCTAAAAACTAGTGGTAAAATACAAATGGCACCATTTTTAAAGTATGCTGGGGCTAATCAATGCTTCCCTTAAAATTGCTCATCAATCTGGCATCAGTAGAGGTGCCTTATGCCGCGTACACACGATCGGAATTTCCGACAACAAATGTTCGATGTGAGCTTTTGGTCGGATATTCCGACCGTGTGTAGGCTCCATTGGACATTTGCTGTCGGAATTTCCGACCACAAATGTTTGAGAGCAGGTTCTCTATTTTTCCGACAACAAAAGTTCTTGTTGGAAATTACGATCGTGTGTAGCCATTTCCGACGCACATAAGTGATGCGCATGCTCAGAACCAATTTGACGCATGCTCAGAATCATTGTACTTAATTTTTCCCGGCTCGTCGTAGTGTTGTACGTCTCCGCGTTCTTGAGCATCGGAATTTCCGACAACATTTGTGTGACTGTGTGTATGCATGACAAGTTTGAGCGAAAATCCAACGGAAAAAAAACCACGGTTTTGTTGTCGGAAATTCCGATCGTGTGTACGCGGCATTTGGATGAAAGATTGCTCTCACTTTATTTGACTGGTTTAGGAAACAATCACATGTCTGTGGACACCTCGGTGTGTCGGTAGGCAAGTGGTAAGTGCTTTTCTGATAACTAGTAGACATGTGCACACTGAAATATTTTGTTTCGGAATTTCGTTTTCGTTAGAAAATAAATTTATTTAGTTACTCCCGAAATTCGTTTTTATTTATTTCGTTTTTCGTTAGAAATTGCATTCGTCCGAAAATCTGAATTAATTAAGGTCGAATCTGTCATTGAAGGCTTATGGTGTCTGTCGAATGTTCAAAGAAGATTCTGTAATCGTACATTTCCGGTCGAATGTTCCGCCTACAAGCTATAGATGAATTCTATTGTATGACTAGTAATAATTATATTTTTTAATTACTATTACTAGTCAACAGGGATGAGCCGTGTGAACTTTAGAACCCTATTAAATACAATGGACTCGAACGTTCGAAATCTAAAGTGTTAATTATAAAGGCTAATATGCAAGTTATTGTCCTAAAAAGTGTTTGGGGACCCGGGTCCTGCCCCAGGGGACATGTATCAATGCAAAAAAAAGTTTTAAAAACGGCCGTTTTTTCGGGAGCAGTGATTTTAATAATGCTTAAAATTAAAAAATAAAAGTGAAATATTCCTTTAAATTTCGTACCTTTAAATTACACAGTGAAGGAAGTTCCCCGCTCAAGCCAATGACGTAGGCGGGTCCGAAATACCGAGGGGGCGGACCTGATGGGGAACTGCTCTCACTTTGGTAATACATGTATAGACCCGCCCCTTCTCATGTTCCGCATCTGGTCCGCTGAGCGGACCTGATGGGGAACTTTAGAAGGGGCGGGTCTATACATTTAAAATACTGAGAGGGAGTTCCCCATCAGGTCCGCTCAGGCACAACCAATGAAGGACAGCGCTGGACATCGGGATCGCCGCGGGACACTGGATTTCACCGCTGGAATGTTTTTTTTTTTAAATAAAGGACTTTTTCAAGGTGTTTGTGTGTTTTTTTAAACATTTTTTTACGCTTTCTTCGTGAAATGGTAGGGGTACAATGTACCCCTTACCAATTCACATAGGGGGGGGCCGGGATCTGGGGGTCCCCTTTGTTAAAGGGGTCTTCCAGATTCCGATAAGCCCCCCACCCGCAGACCCCCACAACCACCGGGCAAGGGTTGTGGGGATGAGGCCCTTGTCCCCATCAACATGGGGACATCCTCCCCATGTTGAGGGCATGTGGCCTGGTACGGTTCAGGAGGGAGGGGGGGGCGCTCTCTCGTCCCCCCCTTTTCCCCTGTACACTCACTACTTTACATTGTAGCAAAGTGTCCTTTCTTCCGTGTTGTCACATGAAAGGATATAATAAAATATTTTCAAAAATGTGAGGGGTGTACTCACTTTTGTGAGATACTGTGTGTGTGTGTGTGTGTGTGTGTATATATATATATATATATATATATATATATATATATTGTGACAGAGAGAGGCTCTGCTACTATAAGTTTATAGGAAAAACTGACTCAGGAGTCTCATTAAGGGTTATGCAAGGTTCAGAACTAGCATCTCTCCAGATTCTGTAGTTCTGAATCAGAACATTCAATCCTGGGTCCAGGTTTTGCTAGATACCTGCAACCTGACTCACTACACAGGTGTGCAGGGTCATTATATAGTCAGGTCTGAGAATTGTGCAAGGCTCTCGTTTTGGAGACAGCTTCCAGTTTGGTGTCTGAAAGGTCTCACCTGGGGTCAGGGGGCCCCAGCCAGAAGCCATGGGACAGAGGTCTCATCAAGGGGTCAGAGGACCCAGCCCCAAGACAGCGGATCTTGGTCCCAGGAGTCAGGTCAGCTCCTATCAGGGGTGTCAGGAGAACCCCAATTCTTATGCCAGAGGTGGGCCATGCAGCAGGGCGCTGCAACTGAAGTCTAGAGAGCCACGTGTGCAAAAGAGCTGAATGAAACAGTCAAATGACTGGTAAGAGGAGCAGCAGTGCTGCCAATACGTTTTGTGGAAGAAACCCCTGCGTGGGCAACTGGTGTATAAGTGAAATTTTCTTTTACTCAATAAAAGTGGGCTGCCACGCCCCAAAACTACCGTTTGGACTGGCGCTGCTCATTGTGAATGCACCTGCTACTTGAGTTTAATTCCCCCAATCTTACAATATATATATATATTCACACACACACACATTTGGAGTGCACACCATAATGCAATTGGCTTCATACAGGTAATTTTCAACTTCATGGAAACTTTAATTGTCCCCCCACGCAACCAGTGGCATCACTAGGGGGGGCGCTTCAGGGGTGACACCATCCCAAGGGAGACGCGGCCATGCCTGGCATGTGTTCTCCTCCTCCTCTCTGTGTCTCACTTCTGCTCTGCTGCCCAAGCCTGTCACGATCTGCTCTCCACCCGGGCGGCGCGGCTGCACACTGTCCTCTCCTCTCCAGCTGCTGCCCGGGTGTTCCATGTACCAGAGTCGCCCAAGCTTGTGCGATAGCAGGCGGGGGGTGTCGGCTTGCGATTGGGATGTCCTCTGCCGCCTGAGATGAGGTGTCGTGATGGGGGGGGGGCTTGTTGATGAGGTTGGTTTTTGCTTCCAGACACAGCTATATTATATGTAGGGGGGGGGTGGTTTGTTCTGGGGTATCTGTACCAATGGAGGGGGAGGGTAGTTTGTCCTGAGTGGGGGTCTGTACTAATGGAGGGGTGGTGGTTTGTCCTGAGGGGGATCTATACTAATGGAGGGGGTGGTTTGTCCTGGGGGGGATCTGTACTAATGAAGGGAGGGTGGTTTGTCTGAGGGGGTCTGTACTAATTGAGGGGGGGATGGTTTGTCCTGAGGGGGTCTGTACTAATAGAGTTGGGTGGTTTGTCTTGAGGGGGGTCTGTACTAATGGAGGGTGGTTTTGTCCTGGGGGGGTCTATACTGATGGAGGGGGGTCTGTACTGAGGGGGGTCTATACTGAGGGGGAGGTCTATACTGAGGGAGGGGGGTCTGTACTGATGGAGTGGGGTCTGTACTGAGGGGGGGTTCTATACTGAGGGAGGGGGGTCTATACCGATGAAGGGAGTTTATACTTAGTGGGGGGGTCAGCACTGACAGAAGTGGGTCTATACTTAGTGGAGGGGGGTCTGTACTGAGGGGCGACATAAGTTGGTGGAGGGGGGGTGACACCATGTTTTACTGCACTGGGTGACACCAACCCTAGTGACGCCACTGGGTCTAGCACATAAAATCACAATAAAATGCTTTCACGTTTTTGATTTTAACATGACAAAATGTGGAAAATTTCAAGGGGTATGAATACTTTTTCAAAGCACTTTATAACAGGAATGTAGCACCACGGCTGGGGGGACAATTTCAAACAAAAGCTCAGAGGGGGAAATTTATAAACAAAACAGCAAATGCATATTGTTGTTAGGATCTGAAAAAAAAATTGACTCTAGTAAAGGGGTTAAAATGTAAGATCCGCCGAAGCAGGGGCTTGTGTGAATTATTATGGGCTCTGTGTAATGTGATTGTTGATTGTGTACACTAAACGCAGGAAATAAAATAGATGATCGGGTATTCTGGGAGAATCATGGGTTACATTGCTGTTTTGCTGAATGTTTACTTTCACATAAGACTTTCCATCAGTAAATATACTCAGTTCTGTTTATGCAGCTGTATTGGTTTAATGCACCGCTGAATACTGTCTGTGCTTTCAGAAATACAGACAGTGTGTGTCCTACAATGCAGACATTTCACACACATTTCATGGCAATGGAACCATGCTAGTAAATGTAGAGACCTGGTCCCTGATGTCCGCTCTGTCAATAGGGCAAGCTTTCAATGTAAGGGTATTGCATTATTAAGCGTTCTTCTTCACACTGCTCCTAATGTCCTTTCTCTATAGTGTACCTTCCTCATTTATATATGCATGGAAAATGCATCAAGGATAGTGCTGCATAAGTGTTCTGTATTGATCTGTAGTTACATTTATTGTGCTGCACTGAAATTCAGTCCTATGGGGTGGCTGTATGGCAGTGTCTGCAGAAAATACTGCATATTCACAGTAACCCAGCTTTTCACTTAAATGCTTTCAGTTAAATTATATTTAGGTATTGATTTAAGCACATATAAAAAAACATGTCCGAGACTGAGTCTCAATAGTAATCAAATTGTACCAGAGCCGCCTGGAATACAAAAGAAGTGTTCACATTGGTTCGTTTTATATCCAATTTAGTTCAGCGTTACTTCTTGTGTACTGCTCTGGGCTTATTATACTTATAGACCTTAAAGCCCCAATCCCGGGATAAAATCTTCCCTATCTCTCCCGCCCAACCCCCTCAAACTAACTACTATATCACTGCCCCAGTCCAGGCTAAAACTATTATGTTTTTACCATCTCTCCCTTCGACCTCCCTATAACCCATGCTACTATGCTTTTTTTCAAAGTCCCCACTTTAAAGTGCAAGTAAACCCCCCTATCGTCTTCAGCCAAGGAAGCTGCCATCTTGGCCTCTGTTTAATCTACAACTGCCATGATGCTGCACATGTGATCAGTTATGACACCTGCCATTGGATGGTTTGACAGTTCGGTTGAGAGCACAACCAATGGGAGTGTTAAATTTCCGGCATGTGCCGGAAAGGTAACTGTTTTATGAACGGGTTTACTTCTGCTTTAAATCCCTTGCCGCCGATGATACCAGGTGGCAGGATCACTGAACCAGTGCTGCAATTCTTTCTTTGGGATCACCAGTTCCCCAGTGATGGCGTGGTTCTGTCTGGACCCTGAGATCCTCCCACTCAACATCCAATAGGAAGTGTCTACATTGTGCAGGCACTGATGTGGACAAGTGAAGAAAGACCCAAATAGGAAGTAAGCAGAAGTTCAGAAACCTCAGAGCTGCAGGATCACATTAATGTGGCTTAAAGTGGTTGTAAACCTTAGACATGAATTCTGAACAAACCATATCCCTCTATATGTGTACTTGCCTCAACTAGGAGCACTAAGTGTCATTTCTGTCTGCTTCTTCATTCCTGTGCTATCAGCTAGAATCATTTCTGACAAGTTTTCCTGACACCAAGAGAAAAATGGTGAAAGGGGAGAAACCTTCAGCTGATCGATAGCCTAAACTCTGTTCCTGTGTGCTGTGTGTGAGAGGCGTCCCTGCCCCCCAATCAGCTCTCAGAGCTCTCCTAACTTTAGCTCTTTGTCCCCTTTTTCTGACAGCTCAGACAAGCTTAAAAATGGTGAACTTTGAATAGACGTAGAGAACTGAAGACTGTATATACATGTATAACTTATATAGGAGGATTTGTTTTCTCTGTATATCACCTGAGGCCAGTCACTTCATTGGGTATACGTAATGGTTTACAACCACTTTAAGGTAGGGTGACCAGACGTCCCCGGTTTCCGGGGACAGTCTTTGTATTAAGGACACTGTCCCCGGACAAAGTCTGTCCCCGGTTTTGTCCCCGGATTGGATTTGAACAGGGGCTGGGGCAATTTCAAAGACAGTCAGAGCCGCTCCTACTAGCTTAGGGGGGGTGTATTTTTTTCCATTATCTGTGCCCCCTTTTGATGATCATGTGCTGGTCGGAGCGGAGGGAATATTTCTTCAGTTTTGGGCGCATGCCCATTCATCTCCACTCGCATATTCTTCTGCCTTGGTTCAACTCCCGGCCACCCTGTTTATCTCCTTGCCTTCCCTGGCGGAGTGATCTTCCTCCGCTCCCCACCCAGTAGTAGCCGGGGCCCGGAGAGTGAGACTTGACAGTCTGTGAGACGGGCGGCGATGGGCAGAGAGTCACTGATTGCTTCCATTACTAGTAAAAAAAAAAAAAATGTCCCCGGATTTCATTTTAAAAATCTACTATTACTTTAAGGAGTAATATATATTCACCTCCACTCCAATCCTGTGGTGTCCCAGAGCTCCCTCAGTGGTTGCTGATGCTGACATCTTCAGCCAGTCTTCTTCCAGGTTCTGATCTTTGGACATTTTGTTTAGCTGGAACAAGATGATGTCAGTCCCTCACAAGTTGATTCACCTTGACAGTCGCAGAAAGGCAGGTAAGAAACGTTAATGTAGAAGAGACATATGGGAAATTTAATAAAGCTGCTGCGCCACTTTTCTGGCTTTAATTCCTCTTGTTAATGTATTGTGCCAAATTCATGAAGCACCTGCAACACTGTTGGTTTTGGTAGTGACTCGTACACCAAATTCAGAAAGTTCTAAAACGTGCCACTTTTACATTGTGTCGCAATGTGTGTAGTATGTGGGGGTTACTAAAACTAGAGGATGCACAATTTGATGCAACTGATGGGGTGGGGAAGGAAGGAAGGAGTAGATGGGGGGTGAAGATTATCCCTGAATGGGGCTTTAAAAAAAAACAATAGCCCTATCTAAAAGCCCTTTTTTTTTTACTTACCAGTAGCCGTGTTTGATTGACAATCTGGACCCAGACCTTTGGGTTCTTCTTTGGCTGTCCACATCAGTGCCTGCCTGACATTGACACATTGTATTAGATGGGCTGCAGCAGGGTCCTCTCAGAAAAGAGAAGAGGACAATGGCATCAGAGGGAGATGGCATATTTTTTGTAGAAAATACACTAAAGTTATATTTTAGTGAACACAAGTGTCACACATGCCTCTAAAACTACAACATGCTTCAGTAAAACAATATTGTTCACAGGTGACACTTTAAAAGCTCTTACAGGTTAACAGTTTAGAGTTACCCATAAATAATGGCCCTAGAATTACTTTGCTCACATTCTGTCGTATGGAGAGATGTGTAACACATATAATGCAGTCGCTGTTCTTGAATGGAGGGCCCCAAGACAAATTAATTTATTTCTGTTTTATAGGCTTGGGTGTCATTTTTATATTTTAGACTTTTTTCCCCTTAAAGTGTAAGTAAACCCTCCTATCGTTTTCAGCCAAGGAAGCTGCCATCTTTGCCTCTGTTTAATCTACAACTGCCATGATGCTGCACATGTGATCAGTTATGACACCAGTTATTGGATGGTTTGACAGTTTGGTTGAGAGCACAACCAATGGGAGTGTTAAATTTCCGGCACGTGCCGGAAATTAAACTTTTTTGAAACTGGTAAATGGATGGGTTTATTTCTGCTTTACCATTTACCATAGCATTTTGTGTGCCGAGTTCCCTTTAATGAGACATCAGAGGGTCCGTTAGACCCCTGATGTCTTCCCGGCCCTCCACTGACACTAATAGATTGTGCTTCGTTTGCTTTATCCCTGGCCACAGCATCTGGGAAAAGTGACAGCAGAAACCACATCACTTTTGTATTTTTACTAGCTGGGAAGATCAGCAAATGGACATTCATGGGACTTCCTACCCTGTACCCAGCAACACCTGTCATGCAGATCCTGGGACCATAGATGGGACTTTGGAGCCCGGAAAACAAGGATGGGTGGTGGGATGGGGATAATACAAGGGGGTGGCAATCAGGGGCTTCATGGAACTGCTGCCTGATTAATTCCATCTGAAAGCCGAGAGTCGACTTTCAAAACGTAATCACATTCACAGATGTAAGTTTCAGCCGGGAGTGTGTCTTATCCAACCCCCCCCCCCCCCCCCTGTGGACGTAAGTACTATGTCCAAGGTAGTAAAAAGGTTAAAGTGTATCTATGCTCAAAACATAGAATCATATATTCATCTCCACAATGAATTTTAATTATTTCAAGCCTATTTTAACAATTGGAATTACCTTGCAGTTTGTAGAATCCCACGCATTTTTTCCTTAAAAGCCTACATAGGAGCAGGTTTTTTGGGGTCCCTTGAGCTGTAAAGTACAAGCACCAACCAGTTTTCCGCAGAGCTCTTGGAGGTGAAGATGGGTTTTGCTACATGCTGGTGACAGGACGTAACCCCCAGTTTCACCTTGCTTAACATGACTAGTATGTGCAAGCAGGAGCAGAAGCAATTCAGGAGAGAAAGCAGAGTCTAAAGCCGGAAACAACAAGAAAAAGAAATCCAGGAATTAGTCCAAGGGTCAGGCAACAGAAAAACGTATCAGAGAGAGAAAGCCATGGTTGGTAAACAGGAAATCCATCCAAGAAGAAAGCAGACAGGAAGGGGAGTAACAAGTGGGACAGCTAGTAGCATTGCCTAAGTGCCAGAAGTAGAGACCGGGCTCCTTTAAATAGATGAAGAGTTGCAGATCCTTTAAGAGGTGCACCTAGATGAGGTAATTAGGCATGACAGCGGTCAAGAAACCTGGACGCTCCATAGGCCAAGGGAGAAAGGAAATCAGGCAGTGCAGGAATAAGGAAGGCAAGTGACAGTACCCTCCTGCTTATGAGACCTCCTCACACCTCTGGGGGCTGGCTTGAAGGGAAATTTCTGAGCTGGGACATGTGTGGCAGGAACCCAAGACCTTTCCTCAGGGCCGTAGCCCTTCCAAATGATTAAATAAAGGCGCCTCCCTGTAGAGAATTTGTTATTCAAAACTCAGTGGAATTATTTACAGACAAGAGAACCTGTTGATGACCAGGGGTCTCTGAAGGGAGCCATGGAAATCCTTTCCAAACATGGAAAGTGCTTTCCTAGCCCCAATCAAATCCCAACATTTAGAATTTCTGTGTTTTTACTGGATTTTTGAGGGTCTTGAGCAGCACAAGGGAAGATGAGGAGCACAGGAAAGATACAAGCAAGCATGTTAAGGTAAGGTGACCAGATTTTTAAAATGAAATCCGGGGACATATTTTTTTTTTTACTAGTAATGGTGGCAATCAGCGATTCTCTGCCCGTCACCACCGCCCGCCTCACAGCCTGTCAAGTCTCACTCTCTGAGCCCCGGCTACTACTGGGTGGGGAGCGGAGGAAGATAACTCCACCAGGGAAGGCAAGGTGATAAGCAGGCAGGCGGCTGACCGGGACTTGAGCCAAGGCAGAAAAACATGCGAGCGGAGCTGAATTGGGCACGCGCACCCGAACCAGCACATGATCATCAGAAAGGGGCACAGATAATGGAAAAAAATACACCCCCCTAAGCTAGTAGGAGTGGCGGAGCGGGGGGCGGGTGTAATTCAGATTTTTTTTTTTTTAATTCTGCATTGATTGTCTTTGAAATTGCCTCAGCCCCTGTTCAAATCCAATCTGGGGACAAAACCGGGGACAGACTTGGTCCGGGGACAGTGTCCTCAATCCGGGGACTGTCCCCTGAAACCGGGGATGTCTGGTCACCCTATGTTAAGGTGTCTCCTGTACAGTGGCTATAACTGTGCTTTGAAAGAACTGATCGCAGGTTCATTTTGACTGTAATGAGTTACCCTTCCTTTACATAATATACAGAAATATACAGCACCTAGCCTGTGCTTAACAAACTATGACAGCCATGTACCGTGTTTATTTTTATGCCAGAACAGACGCTGTTTTCTGTATGCATTCCCACTTTTCAGTTCATTTGTATTCCGAGTCTTCCACTGAATTTTGTCTCTATCAATGGGAAAGTATTTGTTAATTAGTATCGCCTTGACAAATACATCTCATTCTTTGTTAGTCAGCTGGAAAAGTGTGACTGAATTGGTACCTGTCATTAGAATTCTGCGACACAATGTTGGAGCAGTGTGAAAGAACTGACTGGCAAAAGATTAGTTCATTGCCATCTTGCAGCCAGCAATACACAAGCGCACAGAATGTCATCTTGCTGACGGCTGAAACAGAAAGCGGTACACAGAAGTTGCAATACAGGCACAAAATAAATTTGTTCAGGGAAATGTTTTTTAATCAGTCTGACTGGTTTGGAATTGCGGCATTTCCAGTATAATAAATGTCGCTGCCGGTCTCATCTATTTTGAAAGACCTGCAAGCAGAAATAGATCCTGATTTGTTTTGCCTTTCACAGCGCTTGTTTCTTATCACTTAGCTAGTGAATATGCTGACTCTTGTAGTACACACTCAATTTTACTAAGTATGATTAGTGGGTGAGCAGTTATTGACGAACTGCAAAACATAAAAGACATTAGCCATGGAAAAATATTAGAGTTATTGGCATTTGTGCAATGATCCAATTGGTGAAGGATTTATGCTTTGCTAAGAATTTTTTTTTGGTAGCAGTTGTCAATATTGGATTTCACATAAAACACCAGGGCTGTTAGTGCAAGAATATTTACTGTAGAAGGATTCACAAATATTGTGCGTGTTATAACATGCTTTATTGATTGTTTTAGATAAATTATGTTTTTAGGTAGTACTAAAGGCTAATCGTTTGTTTCCTTAAAATGATTGTAATGTCTTGTTTTTTTTTTCCTATAAAAATAAGAAACATGTTATACTTACCTGCTCTGTTGCAGTGGATTTGCACAGAGCAGCCCGGATCCTCAGCTTCTCAGGTCCCTCTTCTGTGGTCCTGGCCCCTCCCTCCTGTTCAGTGCCCCCACAGCAAGCATCTTGCTATGGGGCACCCAAGCTGAGTCACAGCTCCCTGTGTCCATTTAGACACGGAGCCCTGGCCCGCCCCCTCTCTCCCCTGATTGGCTAGCTGACTTTGACAGCAACGGGAGCCAATGGTGCCGCTGCTTTGTCTCAGCCAATCAGGAAGGAGAATCTCTGACGGCTGAGACACTCGTGGATATCGCTGGACAGAGAGGGACCTCAGGTAAGTGTTAGGGGGGCTGAGGGGGGCTGCTGCACACAGAAGGCTTTTTATCTTAATGCATAGAATGCATTAGGATAAAAAACCTTTTGACTTTACAGCCACTTTAATGCATTCACCGCATTTAGGTAAAAAACACTCACTTACAGTTATAACCCCACCGTCCCCAAAAACTTGCTTGCTGTCCTTGTCACTGCTGCCAGGTCCTCCATGATCCAGGCTTTTCCCCAAACTTCCTGGTTGTAGAATGACATCAGGGAGGAGGCAGCAGAGGCATGGCTAGGCGGGAGCTGCATGTTTGAATAAAAACACACAGCCCTGGCCAGGAATACACATGCACAGTGTCTTCTTAGTAGATGCCTAGCTAAATACACCCACAAACAGGGGTGGGTCGGGGGTTGGGCAGCGTTTTAGGGACACTCAAGATGAAAAAAGTGCAAATTTTTAACGTGATATTAAAGGTAAATCTTTTTCTTTTTTTTTTATTACAAACATAGTATACTTACCTGCTTTGTGCAATGGTCTTGCACAGTGCAGCCTTGATCCTCCTCTTCTCAGGTCTCCCGCTGGTGCTCCAGGCCCCGCCATCACTCTGTTTCTGTGTTTGTTCATAAGACGCACAAAACAGGGCTCCCCCCCCCCCCCGTTCCCTCTTCACTGGCTGTGATTGACAGCAGTGGGAGCCAATGTTTCTCGGGAGAGTCTCTGCTCTCATACACACTGCTAGATTGCGATCGGGCTCTGGTAAGTATTGGGGGAGCTGCATACTGAAGCTTTTTTACCTTCATGCATTGAATGCTTCTGCGCGCGCTCCTGCACAGGCCAGGCAACAGCATCCATCCGTGCCTATGCGCCAATGTGCATCTGATGCGCACGCGTGGGATGCGCGTGGGCACGTTAACGCTACTTGGCGCCATTATGCCTTTAAATGGTCAGCAACTGCAGTGATGCATTACTGTCTGATCTGCAGCTCTGTACCAGTAATCTGCATACCTGTTATCTGTTACCTGTACCGACCCGGCTCTGCTTGACCATCCAATATCTCCAATCCTGACCTTGGCTTGTCTTGACCCTTCTCAGTCTCCTATTTGCCTACCTGCTAACAGACCTTGCCTGTACCTCTGACCACGCTTAAGCCTGCTGAATCTTACCGTCTGATTACCTGCTCTGACCCAGCTTGTCTGACACTGTTACTGTCTGCTGCTCTGTGTGCACCTAACCCGGCTTGTCTCACCCTGCTCCAGCTTCCTGCTGTTCCTGTACCTGCCAGCTCCCGGGTCACTGACCTGCAACCATCTCCTCTGCTGCCTACAGTTCCAGCCATCCCTGGAGGATCATCACCTTGCCACTGTGCCAACCACTACATCTACCTCAGGCACTCCTACCTCGCTGCGCTCCCGAGTTCAATGTCCTCACTCCAGTGACTCCTAAGCCAGGGCTGTAAGAGAGGTCTCCTCCTACAAGTCAGGCTCTACGATCAGGTACGTTCTGTACTTAACAAGAACGAACATGCGGATATACATAAAACCACAATAATACATATCAAAGAAACATTGCGCACCCCCCAAGTCCAGTCAAGAATACAATCATTACTGTAATAGGATAGGTCTACTGTCATTAGGTAGTATCAGCAATCCACAGAGGATAAGGGAGGTTCTGCACCCCGCATGACCAATTTTCCAAGGCAAACACCGGAGAGAGGGGCAGAGTGAGAGAAAAAAAAGGGGGGGGAAGGGGGGAGTTTATCCCCTGTCCTCCACATAGGGAGGATGGGGAGGTAGAGAGGACAATTACCTCCAGCCAAACCCACCATCCCCATCCGGGGAGCATTCAGATTCGTCGTACCACTGGGGAGCTAAACCAGCAACTCCCTATATTCATCAGAGTAGGCAAATTCATGCCAATAGAACCATTTTTTGGAGAATTGCTCACTGAGGCCTTTTTCTGTGGCTACCAAGTCCTCCATTGCTTTGAGCTCCGTGACTTATTTCAACCAGACGGCCACCGACGGGGGCTGAGTTTGCTTCCAAAGCAGGGGGATACAGCTTTTTGCCGCTGTGAGCAGGAGATATAGCAAAAAGAGCTCTGGGGTATCCGGCATCTCTCGGTCAGTGAATTTTTTCATTATGCAATGTACTTCTGTCCAAAATGGCTGGAGGATGCGACAAGACCAAAAGATGTGAAGGAGCGATACGGTTTCCTCCCCACATCTCCAGCAAAGATCCGTACTCTGAGGGAACATCTTCTGGATTTTCTCCGGAGTATAATACCACCAGGACAGTATTTTAAAGCCCGTTTCCTGGTGTTTGGCACATATAGATGTTTTGTGGGAAAAAAGAAAGAGGTGGTCAATTTGTTTCTCTGTAAATTGCACTCCCAGGTCTTGCTCACATTTGGTAATGTAGGGAGGTCGAGAGTCCGGGGGTTGAGCTAGCAGGATCTGGTGAGTCAGGGAGATTGTTCCAGGCTCAACAGCTCAAAAGCGGTTAATTGTCTACCATAAGACCCAGGAGAAGGCAGGGATCCAATAAAATTAGTAAGCTGCACCTTTTGCCAAAAAGAAAGCCCCGTCAAGGCAGGATCATCCATAATTTGTTGCCTGTTTCTCCACTTACCATTAACCAGAAAGTGTCGGGCCTGTGATCTGTCGACCTCTGTCAAGTCCCTAAATCTGGAGTCCGTGAGTCCCGGAGTAAAGACCGGGTTGCCAACAATGGGGGTTAGCGGAGAGGGGAGCGGTGCGACCGAGGAGTCGCGAAAGGCCTTGTGGGCAATCTGCCACATTTCTCCCACCGTGGGATGGTGTAGGATACGGTTCGGTAGTGGCTTCTGGCACCAGGTCAGCACCTCCAACCGTCTCTCTGTTAAATTTTGCTCAATTTGTACCCATTGCTTCAGATTGCCATGGCGACGCCAGTCCAGAATTCTGGTTAGGTGACATGCCATGTAATAAAGGGCAGCATCCGGCAATGCGATACCCACTCTTAATTTGGGGAGCAGAAGGATAGACTGTGCCAGCCGGGGGAGCTTCTGGGCCCACACAAATACAACCAAAGTCCTATTCACCGCACTGTGGAAAGAGTCAGGGATATGTATAGGGAGGGCCTGGAGGTGGTATAGCAACCAGGGCATAATGTTCATTTTCACTATGCCACAGCGCCCGAACCATGAGAAGAATCCGTGCTGCCATTTCTAAAGGTCCTTTTTTATGGCAGTCAAGAGGGGGGGGGGAAGTTGCAGGGAAATATCTCCTACACTCTATTGTGGTAATAGGTAACAATGGTCTTTTTAAAAGGCCACCTACAGATTTCATTTATTTTAGTATTGGTGGTAGAGTTTGGCTCTTAGAAGTTGCGACTTCTGCCACTCTTTATTGTTTAGTATGTGAGGGTACAGCAGTAGTTCTGGGAAATGGGGAGGGGTGAGAGATTGGTTGTCATGGATATGCAGTAGTGTTTGTCTGTCAGCTTACCTTCCTTCCCATGTGTTCATCTTAGAGGCCTGAGCCCTTTCACCTGGCTTCCTTTATAATCTCCTCCCAGCCAGACTCCACCCCAGGCCCTATCACAGAACACTATATTAACCTGTGCACTGCAAGCCTGCTTTGCTGATCAACGTGTTTGTTAGGCATTGTGTGTTTGGGTTCCTGCCTGCCGTGTGCTACGTCTGTCTCTCTGTTACATATTTGGCTTGTCCCCGACTATCCCTGTCTGCTCGTGACCCTTGACCTTCGGCTCGTTCTTCGTTATCCTTGTCTGCTTGTGGCCCCTGACCTTCAGCTTGTTATTCGGTTCTCTCTTATCGTGTGCTGCTGCTTCCCCTCTTTTCCCCTTATCCTACGGGGCGTGAGCTAGGAAACTCCAGGGGCCGCGACCTGGTCCCAGCCTGCAGCTAACATCCTCACCACTAGAGGCCCTGGAGAAGACCAGCTGGGTCTTAGACTCCGCGCCCTGGGGGATCTTGGCTCTAGCTTCCGTTTGGATCCCGGTTGTGCTCCTCTGGTCCCGCTTTCCACAACCACCCAGTTTCCTATCCGCAGCAGTCAGCCATAGGGTTCACTACCTTGCGGTGCACTCCTGTCCCCCTACGGTGTGCATCTGTCACCTGGCCACAGGTGACCTTGACAGTTTGATCAGCCATGAACCCGGCTGACATCCCGTTACCCGTGGATGATCCGTTGCAGGGCATAGTTTGCAGACTTGAAACCCAGGAATCGAATCAGACTCAGGTGATGCGATTCCTCCAGGATCTGGCTTCTCGCTTTGAGCAGCTTCAGGCCTCCATGGGAACCCTGAATCCGCAACCTCAAATACAACCAGCGGCTGCACCTATTGCACCAGTCGCAGCCACACACTCACTACAACTGCCAGCTCCGTCCCGTTTCTCTGGGGACTCCAAGGCTTGCAGGGGGTTCCTTAGCCAATGCACAATTCATTTTGAGCTCCAGCCCCAAAACTTCCTGTCTGATCGGGCTAAGGTAGCCTATATCATTTCCCTCCTCTCTGGTGAAGCTTTAGCCTGGGCAGCCCCTCTGTGGGAACTGAATGATCCAGTGGTTTCTAGCCTGTCTGGCTTCTTGAAACTTTTACGGAATATCTTCGAAGAACCGACTCGTGTCTCTTCAGCGGCCAGCGCCCTTTTACGTCTCCGCCAAGAGTCTGCTTCTGTGGGACAGTATGCCCTTCATTTCCGCATACTGTCGGCTGAGTTGAGCTGGAACAATGAGGCCTTAGTCGCAACCTTTTTGCATGGCCTGTCTGATAGAGTGAAGGATGAATTAGCAAGAAGAACCATCCCCACTGATCTGGCCGGCGTTATCTCCTTGTGTAACCAGATCGATATTCGCTTTCAGGAGAGGACCTTAGAAAAGCAACGCCAGCACTCCTTGGTTCTTAGTCAGCCTGAGCTCCCCTCTCTTCGACCCGTAGAGCATCTCCTACCAGCTGAGGAACCCATGCAGCTGGGTCGGACCAGGCTATCCCCCGAGGAACGTGCTAGGCGCAGAACTCTTGGTCTGTGTCTTTACTGTGGGGGCAAAGGTCATTTTCGTGACACTTGCTCTCTTTGTTCAGAAAAACGTTCGGGTCCACTTCATCTGGAAAGTGGAGTATTGGACCCAGAAATATCACCTTCCCCTTCTCGTCTTCTGCTTTCTGTGTTCCTTCATGTTGGTGCTTCTTCTCATTCGGTCTCAGCATATCTGGATTCCGGAGCCGCTGGTAATTTTATGGACTGGGAAATCGCATCGTCCATGAGACTTACTCTTTTGCCCCTCACCACACCATTGGTGGTCTTGGCGATTGATGGTACTGTTCTCCCAGGGGGACCTATCCGCTTCCAGACCCTCCCTGTTAAGATGTCGGTAGGGACACTCCACCAGGAGTGGATATCCTTCCTTATCTTACCCAAGGCCTCAACGCCTATAATTTTGGGTCTCCCATGGTTACAGCTCCATTCTCCTCATGTGGACTGGACTACTGGACAGATCCTGGCTTGGGGTCCCTCCTGTTCCTCGTCCTGCCTACCCAAGGTTGCCCCCTGTGAATCTGAGCCGGTCATTCATTCCAGGTTGCATAACCATTTACATTTCTCTGTCCCTAACCACCCTTGGACGCACAGCCAGGCTAGCTTGTCTACAAGTCCTGCAGTCGCTACGTCTTGCGATGCGATTCAGGTAGTCGCTACACCTGACTCAGCTATTCACTCTGCCTCTGTACTAGTTATGCCAGTCCAGCCCATGCCCAGTGAGCCTCCTACTTTTTCTTGTTCGGGACATTCTGCTTGTCCTTCAGCTATTCAGTTTGACTCCGGCGACATGTCACCTTCTAACCAACCTGACTTCAGGGTTCCACTGACATCTGCCCAGTCTGATGGTCCTGTGCAAGATGACCAGTTCCCCTTTAAGGGTCTAGGGGACCCTCCTCAGATTCCTGTTGATCCTCTCATGCCCTTGCTTATTCCTAGAGAGCCTTTGGTCCTCAATAGATCTTCTTGTCATCTCCCTACCTCGTTTTCGGTCTCTGAGGATAATCTTAAGTACGAGGTTAGACAAGTTCTGGATTCTCGGCTCTGCAGAGGCATTCTTCAGTACCTTGTGCATTGGAGAGGTTTTGGTCCTGAGGAGGCGTCTTGGATCGCTGCATCTGATGTCGCTGCACCTCATCTGTTGAGAAGGTTTCATCAGAGATTTCCCTTTAAGCCTGGGCCCAGGCGGGGGAGGGCCCATAAGAGGGAGGGTACTGTCATGGATATGCAGTAGTGTTTGTCTGTCAGCTTACCTTCCTTCCCATGTGTTCATCTTAGAGGCCTGAGCCCTTTCACCTGGCTTCCTTTATAATCTCCTCCCAGCCAGACTCCACCCCAGGCCCTATCACAGAACACTATATTAACCTGTGCACTGCAAGCCTGCTTTGCTGATCAACGTGTTTGTTAGGCATTGTGTGTTTGGGTTCCTGCCTGCCGTGTGCTACGTCTGTCTCTCTGTTACATATTTGGCTTGTCCCCGACTATCCCTGTCTGCTCGTGACCCTTGACCTTCGGCTCGTTCTTTCGTTATCCTTGTCTGCTTGTGGCCCCTGACCTTCAGCTTGTTATTCGGTTCTCTCATATCTTGTGCTGCTGCTTCCCCTCTTTTCCCCTTATCCTACGGGGCGTGAGCTAGGAAACTCCAGGGGTCGCGACCTGGTCCCAGCCTGCAGCATAACATCCTCACCACTAGAGGCCCTGGAGAAGACCTGCTGGGTCTTAGACTCCGCGCCCTGGGGAATCTTGGCTCTAGCTTCCGTTAGGATCCCGGTTGTGCTCCTCTGGTCCCGCTTTCCACAACCACCCAGTTTCCTATCCGCAGCAGTCAGCCATAGGGTTCACTACCTTGCGGTGCACTCCTGTCCCCCTACGGTGTGCATCTGTCACCTGGCCACAGGTGACCTTGACATTGGTACTTCGGAAGAGTAAAGGGAAAAGAAAGGAAGGATGGAGGAAAGGGTTGGAGAGAGAGAGAAAAAAAAAGTAAAGGGTAATGCCGCGTACACACGACCGCTTTTCATGTCAAGAAAAAAAACGTCGATTTTCTCGACGTTATTTTTCTTGTTTCCTCTCAAGCCTGCCTTGCCTACAGACGATCGTGAAAAAAACTGATCTAGCAAAGCGCGGTGACGTCCAACACGTACAACGGCACTATAAAGGGGAAGTTTCATTCTGTTCGCGCCACCCTTTTGGCTGCTTTTGCTGATTTCGTGTTACCGCGTGTTAGTAAAAGTTTGGGAAGAGACGATTCGCGCTTTTCAGTCTTCGTGCTTTAAAGATCGTTTTCGGGAGTTCAGTTTGTGCTTGTGGGTTTGTATCTGGCTTTCAGTGCGTGTAGTGAGTTCGTATCTGTTTTTGCAGTGCGTTCTTGTCCGCTCGTTACTGTTTTTCAGCTCGTTCTTCATAGGCCTTGCTGTTCTTCAGTGCGTTCTTTTAGTTCGTTCTGATTAGACGACCGTTTTGAAGCCATGTTGCGGGTACGTTCTTGTCGCCGAGATCGTGCTGTGCTTGCTGCTGGGCTTGTTGCTATGTCCCAGATCCGGTCCATGAGGAGGGTGAGGAGGAGTTCATGGACCAAGAATTGGTTGCTCCAGAGGGACCAATTATGTCATATGCCTCTGCTGCGGGAGATCCGGGAGAATAACCCTGATGATTTCAGGAATTTTCTTAGGATGTCTGACCCCGTTTTTCAGCAGCTCTTGGCTTTGGTGTCCCCCTATATCACCAGGCAGGACACCGTTATGCGGGAAGCCATTACTGCTGAGCAGAGGCTCATCGCCACGTTGCGATACCTTGCGACTGGGAGAAGCTTGCAGGACCTCAAGTTCTCGACAGGCATCTCCCCCCAGGCTCTGGGCGTCATTATCCCTGAGACCTGCTCTGCCATTATCCAGGTCCTTCATGAGGACTATCTTAAGGTAAGTTTTCTCCTTTATAAACATCACAATCTATGTTTTTTTATGCTTGCTAATGTATAGTATATTTTGAACTGTCTCTAATTACCATGATTTGAATATGCTGTGAATGTCCCCTTTGTCCCCCTGCATGTTGTAAGGTTTGAATATTCTATGTTTTTTGGCTACATGCATATTTGTTTTTAAACCAATCTCCAGCATTAGATCCTGGGCCCAAACACACCTAGCCTAGTCAATCCCCATTTTTGTTTTGGACGCTCCATTGTAGTGCTTAGATTGCCTGATTTCCCCCCCCCCCCCCTAATTCTTTGATTTTTGTCTAATCTACACAAATAAATTACATAGTACTATAGATTTGAATTATGATGTCCCCAACTCATCTCAACCCCTCCACCCTCTAAAGAATTTCACAGGTCCATCAGAGTGGGTGATGTTTTTGTTGCTTATTTTTCTATCTTATTCAAGCGGACCGCCATCCAAAATTTTGGGGGTCCGCTCATCGTAACCCTCCCCCGGTGTCAAAATTGACACCTTTCAGGGGGGAGGGGGATGAAGATACCTGTTTAAGCCAGGTATTTTCACCCACATCCAGGAGTCATCTCTGCGGCAAATCTGCCTGAGCCAAGTCACTTCCCGCAGAAGACCCGTAGTGTTCTTGGAAACACTTGTCTGACAGAACACAGGAGGACCAGTCTGAACTGCGCAGCGCTTCTCGTGCATGTGCGTTTGGGAACCGGGCAGTGAAGCCGCAAGGCTTCTCTTCCTGGTTCCCTCACCGAGGATGGCAGAGGGGGCAGCAGAGTGACGAGCAATTGTTCGTCCTCTGCTGCGGACGTTGCTGGACTCCAGGACAGGTAAGTGTACAATTAGCAAACCTCTGCAGCTGCTGTAGCTGGAGCTGCTGTGTTATTTTATAGTATTTTGGCTGCGTAGCTCCGCTCTAAAATCCTCCTTCCAAATTAATGCTATACTGATGTTTTGCCCAGAGTGTTTTGTGCTAACATGCTTGCAATGTATAGGTAGTAAAGTATATTAATTTTTTTGTTCCTTTGACTCCACAGTTACCATCGACGCCACAGGAATGGCAGAATGTGGCATCTGATTTTTCTCAGCGGTGGAACTTTCCCAACTGTGGAGGAGCCATTGATGGCAAGCACGTCCGCATCGTGCCACCAGCCCATTCTGGATTGTTTTTTTTTAATTATAAAGGCTTCCACAGTATTGTGCTCATGGCGGTGGTGTCTGCCAACTATGAGTTTCTATTTGTTGATGTTGGGAAAAATGGGCGGATGTCTGATGGTGGTGTTTTCGCCCAGACCGAGTTTGCAGACCGGCTTCTTTCAGAGGACCTGGCATTGCCACCTGCTGAAGATAATGAACATGGCCTCCCGTTTGTGTTCCTGGCAGATGAGGCTTTTGCGCTTGGACCACATTTGATGAGGCCTTTTCTCCAAAGGTCCCTCACCCCTGAGAGGAGGGTCTTTAATTATCGTCTGGCCAGAGCGCGAAGGGTGGTCGAAAATGCCTTTGGCATCATGGCCAGTCGCTTCCGCCTTTTTCTGACTGCGATAAACATGGCGGAGTATAAATGGAACCATTTGGTCATGTGCTGTTGCATACTGCACAATTTTTTACTCAAAAACTCAAACAATTATCTAGCTACAGTTGACCTTCAGGGCACACAGTGCTTGGATGGACCATTGGCAGCCCAGTTAGCTGGCCCTACAGGCTTGGCCCCCCAAAGCGGCCGTGATGTGCGGCAACGCTATCTAGAATATTTTAAAGGTAGGGGGGCCATTGCAATGCCTGATCATTTTTAAACCAATTTTGGTCATAATAAAAAATAATATACTGAAAACATCTTGTTTGCTTTTCTTTTGTTGTATTTGTTCTTTCTTCTAGGTCAGTGATGGTGAACCTTGCCACTCCAGATGTTTTGCAACTCCATTTCCCATGATGCTCAACTACACTGCAGAGTGCCTGAGTAACATTAGAAATGTAGTTCCAAACCATCTGGGTTGCCAATGTTCACCATCACTGTCCTCGGTTATACTAGTGCAGTTGTAGTCCCATGTTTTTTCCTAACAAGTAAATTACAATCATTTATAGAGTCTAAACACACACATTTTTTTAGGGGGGGGGGCAACATTGATATAAGAAGCCACACATTGTTTAGTGATTACATTTTTTTATAGGAGTTTAAAAATTTTCACGTTTGTATCAAAATATACCCCAAATTTTTTTGGGAATTTGTTTTTTTTTCTCTTTTTACAACTCAGTACAAAAATGTACAACACGAACAATATACCTTTATAGAAATTAAAGATTTCCCCCCCAAAAAATAAAACAATATTTTTTAGAATATATACAAGTTTTACACCCTCCCAAGAATATGCTCAAGTTTTTTCAGTCTTTTCTCCATGATTTTGTTGGTTTGGCACATCTGGAACAGGTTGTCTTTTATCTTTTCAACCTCCCGAGAGCAGACCCTCACTTGTTTCAGCAACATCTGGGCAGTGGCTCTGGTGAAGGTTGCTGGTGCCGCAGGCATTAAAGTCCCTTGAAGTAGTGAAAAGAAAACGTCTTACTAAATATACAGGCCAACATCTATTACCTGAGGCTGTGGTGTATGACACTGACCTGGTGAGTTGCCATTTCCCTCTTCTGCCACATCCTGCGGTTGTGGGTCGTGAGTTGGTGGTGCGGGGTTTGCAGCCTTGTGTCTCTTAGCTCTTTGAAGCCCTAGGAGATATAACCAAAAGGTAGACTTGTGTAACTAAATATATTTTGGCGTGAAAGAGGAATATTAATCATTCTTGGGAAGTGTGTTACAATTGTATTAGTGATAATTTTTTAGAAGATGAACACATGATTGTATCCATTTCCCAAGATGGTAGATTAATCTCTTTTGGTCATGTTTCACACATGGAAACACACCAGGTATCCACTGGATCACCTGTGTGTGACACCATCAAAAGGTTGTTCTTGTGGCCCACACTTGTGCTAATGAGTCCAGATGTGTAAGCAGCTGCTGAGCATACTCTTGTAAACGTACACTGAATCTAGTTACATTAGCCAAATCTAATTACCAACAACTACACAAACATGTTTATAATTACTTCTCACATAAACATTTCATGATGTCCTGTTTCATGTTCTTGGGCACAAGAATCCAACGTTGAAATCCTCGTTCAATACCACCCAAACGATGTTTTGGTGGAATACATTGCTAAAAACATTTGAACATGCCTATTATTTTAGGATTGATAAAATGTCGTTCGAACAATGAATCGGGCCAAAAGCTTGTGATTGAGTGAACGTTTGAACGACCATTTATACGATCGATTCGTGTGCCCAAAAACATGAAACATGACATTTTTAACTGTACTACATACATTATTTTAAAAGCACATGCAACACCACGTTATTACCAAAAATCACATTTAATGTAGATCTACTTACTTTTTTTGATGACTTTTTTAATCTTTTTATATTGATCCGGCTCACGCAACTTAATGTCCGACCATCGTTTCCGGATCTGTTCCCGCGACCTGCGAACACCAAATTTCTGCAATAGCGCTTTGACCACTTTATCCATGATCTTGGACTTCACTTGATTGGGCTTTTTGTAGGGCCCATGTTTGGCGTCATAATCATCCTGGAGCAATATGGTGACCATCTCCACCATCTCCTCAAAGCTCATGTTAGTGGCTTTATACCTTCTGGGTCGGGGCCTGCTTTCTTCCCCACTTTCCACATCATGTTGGTGATTCGCCGACATGTTTACACTCTCCGTCATTAAGGAGTAGCGAGAAGGGGCGGGGAAAATAGTGTAACGAACGTCAGGGGCGGGAAAGTGTGCGGAGCGTCACGCATGCGCACTGTATATAACTCCAAAAAACATAGTTGAAAGCGACGTTCAGTGAGTGGAAGAAGGTCGGAGGAGACGAACGTGTAGATCGCGGGTACGTAACATTTTTCATACTTGATATGTCGAGGGTTGAGCGGCCCCGAACAGCAAATGTAGTGACCGTACAGACCTTTAAATTTGGCTGTGTCCAGGAGCATTAAACCTATAAACATTCATTCACTGTATGTTCAGGGCCGGGGTTGGGAAATATGCATGTAACTTGGCGCTTGCTTCCCGTGCTGTTAGTACTGGCCGTGCACAAAGTGTCATTTTTTAATTGTGAATAAACTTTGAAAAGTCAATCGCGGCTCTAAATGAATTCTTGCCTCCCGGCAAATGGCAAGACATTGAAAAGTGAGTTGTACCTGCAAAATTAAAACATGGGGGTTCCCCCAAATTCGAGTTGCAGGCCCTCCAGGTCTGTCAAGGATTTTAAGGGGAACTCCACCCCCAAATCAGGAAAAAAAGGGCGTGGAGTCCCCCCCAAAATCCACAACAGACCCTTTATCCGAGCACGCAACCTGGCCGGCCGCAGGGGAAGAGGGGGGGACGAGAGAGCGGCCCCCCCTCCCTCCTGAACCGTACCAGGCCACATGCCCTCAACATGGGGAGGATGTCCCCATGTTGATGGGGACAAGGGCCTCATCCCCACAACCCTTGCCCGGTGGTTGTGGGGGTCTGCGGGCGGGGGCTTATCGGAATCTGGAAGACCCCTTTAACAAAGGGGACCCCCAGATCCCGGCCCCCCCCCTATGTGAATTGGTAAGGGGTACATTGTACCCCTACCATTTCACGAAGAAAGTGTACAAAATGTAAAAAATGACAGTAGTCAGTTTTTGACAATTCCTTTAATTTTTAGTTTGGCTTTCTTCCATCTTCTTCCTTCTTCTTCTTTTCTCGCTTCGTGTTTCTTCCTCCATCTTCCTCTTCCTCTTCATCTTCCTTCTTCCTTCGGTGTTCTCGTCCGCATCTTGCTCTGGGTTCTTCTTTCTCCGGCCGCTCCGTTTGAACTGGAGGTTCCCGCTGTGGAACGCTCAGTTCATCAGTTCTCCTCTTGGTCCGGCGACCCCGCCCCCCTCTGACGCACAGAGATTTCACAGGTACTTTCCCTGTGCAGTCAGAGGGGGGCGGGTCCCCCGGCTCGCAGCGGACCTAGAGGAGAACTGCCTAACTTTGCGTCACACAGCGGGAAACTCCAATTCAAACGGAGCGGCGGGAGAACAAAGAAGAAGCCGAAGCAAGATGCGGACGAGAAGCCCGAAGCAAGAAGGAAGATGAAGATGAAGAGGAAGATGGAGGAAGAAACTCGAATGCAGAAAAGAAGAAGGAAGAAGATGGTTGAAAAACAAAACCAATAATAAAGGAATTGTCAAAAACCGTGTAGTGTTATTTTTTAGATAATGCCATTTTTTAAGGTGAAATGGTAGGGGTACAATGTCCACCATTACCATTTCACATGGGGGGGTGGGATCTGGGGGTCCCCTTTGTTAAAGGGGTCTTCCAGATTCCGATAAGCCCCCCGCCCGCAGACCCCCACAACCACCGGGCAAGGGTTGTGGGGATGAGGCCCTTGTCCCCATCAACATGGGGACATCCTCCCCATGTTGAGGGCATGTGGCCTGGTACGGTTCAGGAGAGAGGGGGGGCCGCTCTCTCGTCCCCCCTCTTCCCCTGTGGCCGGCCAGGTTGCTTGCGTGCTCGGATAAGGGTCTGTTATGGATTGGGGGGGGGACTCCACGCCATTTTTTCCCAGAATTTGGGGGGGGAGTTCCCCTTAAAATCCTTGACAGACCTGAAGGGCCTGGTATGGATATTTGGGGGAACCACAATGCTTTCCCAATGTTTTTATCAATGACTTTCCTATGTATTGCAATTGACAGGAGACAACAATTAATTATACCCAGGAGTGAATTTAGTTTTAATTTTTTAAAAACAAAAATGACACTTGGTGCAGGGACAGTTCGAGGTACTCCTTTATTTTTGGGGAGTCCTTTTATTCCCACGATTTACAGGGCAACATTTACTTCAATGGGGTTTGGGTTCGGGGAAAGTCAGGTCACGAACTCTAGCTTTTTACAAAGTTAGCTAAAAAGAGTTCAACACAAACATCCAGGTGTCCACTCAACTCTATGATGACTGATCAATTGCTACGTTAGTGGCCTATATATGGTGAGAAAGATTTGGAGAAGTCCTGACTGACATTCCTTTTTTTGATTTGGGTTTTGAATTGCAGAGAAAATGAAGGTATTTAAGGACCCAGATTTTATGTTGGAATTCCTGCAAAGATGGAAGAATCTTCCAATTTTATGGCAGACTAAAAATAAACATAATAAAAATAAAGAAGCCAGGAAGAGAGCACTGGAGACATTGCTGGAATTTGTGAAAACTCAGATCCCCACAGCAACACTACAGGATCTGAACACAAAAATTGGGACCATTAGGGGCACATACCGGGCTCAACGGAATAAAGTGCTAAAATCCCTGCGGTCAGGAGCAGGTGCAGAGGACCGATACATCCCAAATCTGTGGTACTATCAGCACCTGAGTTTCCTGGATGAACACCTGGAATCCAGGGAATCCCTTTCCAGCCTTCCACCCAGAACGACCTCCAGCCTTCCTTGCAGCCAACCCTCCAGCCAACCCTCCAGCCTTCCCTGCAGCCAACCCTCCAGCCTTCCCTGCAGCCAACCCTCCAGCCTTCCCTCCAGCCTTCCCTCCAGCATTCCCTGCAGCCAAGCCTCCAGCCAAGTTGAGGTCTCTTTGGAGGAACAACCTCAAGTCCTGGAGGAGCCTGATTTAAATATTTGGAGCCAGGTATAATATTTCACAAAATATTTAGAGTAATAAAAGTTGAATGTTGTAAAAGTTTGTAAAAAAGTGTGAAAAATGTTAAGAGTTATAAAAAAAAGTGTCTGACATATCAATAGACAGCAGTGGCCAAAAATGAAGGGCACCAAAAAGAAATATACTGGTGTCAGAATGATTCACTTTAATATTTAGTAGCATTCAATTAACAAATGTCATGAGGTGACAAATGTGTGTGAAAGATGAAGGCAAAACTAACTCGATGTACCTTTTTTAAACAGGATGAGGAGACAGGCCCCAGTGGGACACACGAGGAGGCAGGTGCCACTGGAAGCCAGGAGGAGACAGGCCCCAGTGGGACACACGAGGAGGCAGGTGCCACTGGAAGCCAGGAGGAGGCAGGCCCCAGTGGGACCCAGGAAGAGGCAGGCCCCAGTGGGACGCAGGAAGAGGCAGGCCCCAGTGGGACCCAGCACAACACCAGGCCCCAGATCCCTCTGCTGCGGATTCCAGCAAAAAGATCAAGGAGGCTGCTTCAAATGGAGGAGGAGACCCAGGCCCTAATTAGGGAGGCTACTGCTGCACTCCGAGAGCCCCCCACCGCTGCAGAGGGATTTGCTGCCCTTATTGGGGAGAAACTGCCCCAAATGGGACTGGACCAGAGGCTGAAATGTGAAACCCTAATATTGAAGGTGGTCAATATGGGCCTGTTGAACAAACTGAAGGATTTCACAGACGTTGTGGACCTTTCATATTTTTATGCTCAAGTTCCTGCCCCACTCCATGCTCCTGCCCCACTCCATGCTCCTGTAACAGTCCCTGCTCCTGTAACAGTCCCTGCTCCTGTTCCAGACCCTGCTCCTGCTCCAGTCCCTCCTCCACGGACACAGCCTCCAAGGAAGGCTGCAGGGAAGGTCAAACAACAAACCCGAAAATGAGCCCAGGATATGTGCCTCACATGGACCCAATTTTTGTCTTCACATGCTTTGGTGTTTGCTGTGGTGATCTGGGTCTGCACTAATTTCAGCAGGGTCTCCAGTGCTGTCTTCCTGGCTTCTTGATTTGTACTTTACATATGGTTTTGTTTTGGCTTACCTTTTAATTTGTTATTAGGCCATAATAAATGGAATTTTTTTTTGTAAGATACAAAATGAACATGTATTTTTCTTCTAAATAGCCAGTTTGTAAGTGAGTAGGCAGGGACAGTGGATAAAAAATTGTGAAATTAACAAGGGACACTAACCTCATTGAGGCCAAATTAGAATAAATAATAATGTTGTGGTAACTTGACACACTCCAAAATAGCAAATAATATGTAAAAACAGTCTAAAATCTAATACCACAAATTAAAACCTAAAAAAAAAATAATGTAAAAATGTTTGGGTATTTAGGGTGATCTGGCTCACCAAAATAGAGATTAATCATGATAAAACAATAAATACTAAAGAACAAAGATTGTCCTAACTCTGGGAGAATATCAGCAGCAAGAGAATTGGAATATTGCAGCATTAGAACGAAGAAAAGAATGCGCTGCATTAAACGATGTAATAATTTCATGCATGACGAATGTGCCATCTCCATTCCGAACAGTAGTTTTACCAGAACGAGCTCTCCCTTCTCCTCACTTGCTTCTGATCATGCGCGCTTTTTTCACGTCGTTAAAGCCTACACACGATCATTTTTCATGATGAAAAAAACGACGACGTGAAAAACGGCGAGAAAATTTAGAACATGTTCTAATTTTTCTCGTCGTTTTTAATGCCGTTTTTCTCGTTGAAAATAACGACATAAAGCCCACAGACGATCGGTTTTCTCGGCGGAAAAAAAAAATGCCGTTATTCTCGTCGAGAAAAGCGGTCGTGTGTACGCGGCATAAGAGGGAGTATCCCAGGTAGGTAGGATATTCTCTACCTTGAGAGGTTGTCAAATACCTTAGTTGTATGTCCTATGTTTAGATGGATTAGGTTTGGAGTAGAGCTCTGTATTTCTCTGTAAGGGAGATAAAGGTCCTTCAGCAATGCCAGGTCTTTTGGAAATTTTCTACCATCCCCTTTTGGTGGCTGGTGAGGTTTTTCATAATCCTGGTTTTATTAATTTTCTGGAGCCAAATTTAGATTATGGGGGTTTGTGGTTGTTTCCATAACAGGGGGATATATTTAGATTATGCACTAATGAGGTATATTAGTATGGGTTATTTGTATGTTTGAGAGTTATTGAATTTTATTCCGGAAGGAAAAAAGGCAGGATCTCTTTGCATCTGGTAGTGAGTAAATGTTCATAAAACATCTTTGACTGCCTTTCAGAATTTTTACAATTCATGGAAAGACCAAAAAGTGTGTAGAATATATTTCCATAGGAAATGCCCTGACAGCATTGATTTGAAAGGGATAGGTTCAATGAATGGTAAATTTTGGGTGCCTTGTACCAATGGGTAAAGATTCTGTATCCTGCATCTTGGTAATAAGTGCTAATAGAGGATTTAATTGCAAGAGTAAAAATTATTTTGACTTACATAGTTGGTAACATTGAATTAAGACAAGAGCCCATCCAGTTCAACCTGTGTAGGTGTGTGTGTGTATAAAAATAATTTCCCATATCCCTGTATATTGTTTTTGCTACAATGCCGTCCAAGAGACTTTTAAAACTATTTATACTTCCTGCCGACACCACCGATTGTAGAAGAGAGTTCCACATCCTTACCGCCCTGACTGTGAAAAACCCCCTACGCAGCTTAAGGTTAAATCGCTTCTCTTCCAGTCTCATCGTGTGGCCCCCGTGTCCTCTTACACTCCCTGTGACTAAAAATGTTCATACTTACGCTGGGATCACCATTGAGATAATTGTATAACGCTATCATATCTCTTCTCAAGTGTCTTTTCCCCAGGGAGAATAAATTCAGCACCTTTAGTCGTTCCTCATAATTAAGGTCCTCCAGTCCCCATATTAATTTAGTTGCCCTTCTCTGGACTCTCTCCAGCTCCAGCACATCCCTTCTGAGGATTGGTGACCCGAACTGTACAGAATACTCCAGATGCGGCCACAGCTTGACACTGAATGCTATTTCTCAGTCTGTCTTCTACTAGGTCCCTAGATCCTTCTCCATTCTGGAATCCCCTAGGGGTTCTCCCCCTAATGAGTAACTTGTGTTTATATTTTTACCCCCCCCCCAATGCATTGCCTTACATTTTTCAATGTTAAACTTAATTTGCCATTCAGTAGCCCACTCCATTCATTTATTCAGGTCCTCTTGTAAATTTTCTATATCCTCCTGTGTGGTTTTTGCCCTGCATATTTTAGTGTCAACAGCAAACACTGAGATCGAGCCATTTATTATCCTACCTATATTATTTATTACCTATATCATTTATAAATAAATTATACAGAATTGGTCCCAGGACAGAGCCTTGGGATACCCCACTAACCACTCTAGACGATTCTGAGTATACGTTATTTATCACAACCCTTTGGACACGCCCCCTAAACCAGTTTTCTATCCAAGAACAAACCTTATGGTCCATGCCTACAGACTTCAGCTTGTATATTAAGCGTTTGTGGGGGACTCTATCAAATGCTTTTGCAAAATCCAGATACACCATATCCACCGGCCTACCTTTGTCCAGATGGCAGATGGAATTTAATAGGTTGTTTTTCAAGAGCGACCTTTCATAAACTTGTGCTGATTACTGCTAATGATACTATTTTCGTCAGAAATTTTTTGGATATGGTCCCTTATAATCCCTTCAAATCGTTTACAAAATACCGACATTGGACTGACAGACTGACAGGCCTATAATTCCCAGGAATAGATATCTGCCCTTTTTTTAAAATATTTGTACCACATGGGCTTTTCGCAAATCAGCTGGTACCAATCCTGGCAGTATGCTGTCCATAAAGATTAGGAATAGAGGTCTGGCTATAACCTGAGTTCTTTAAGGACTCTCGGGTGTAAGCCATCTGGTCCCAGGGGATTATTTATGTTAAGCTTCTCTAATCCTTTCTGGATGCCAGCCTCTGTTAGTAACACTTTACAGGATCTACCCTTTTGGCTAACAGTACTGTCATGGTTGGAATACCCCCCTCCTTTTCATTTGTGAAGACCGAGGAGGTGAAAGCATTTAGCACAGCTTCCTTCTCCTTGTCATCTGTAACCATCTTCCCTTCCTACATGAATGTAGGATTCAATTCTCTTTTCCATCTGTCCATGTAGTAGACTGCTCGTTCACCTGCTTGAGGATTGTGTAAGTGAGGGACCATTGGCCGTACATTTAAATGTGGTAAGTAAATGGGGAAATTGATTTGCTCGGGGTAGGGATTTGAGAAATGATTTATTTTTGCGGTTTGCCATGTATCTAATACGGATTGGCCTAGAATGCTAAGCTGGTGTGGTTTGGCTGGCCACTGTTGTAATTTAATAAGATGGAGAACTCTGTATTTACATGATTTCATTATTTCCTGGAAATGTTTGTCCTTTCTTGTTGGAAGCGGGATTTTTGTATTATTATGGTGTAGAGATCAAGAGTTGTGGAAAGATCTCTTCAAAAGGGAAACATTTTGGCAGGCTGTCCGCGTAGGGCATATGATCTTGGAAAGGGGTGTTTCCAGAAATTCAGAGGAAGCTGCTTGCTCAATGTGAACCACTGATATTGCCCACAATGTATTTAATCGTGTTGTATTTTTTTTAGGTTCGGCAAAGCTATTCTGCCACATGTTACAATCTTGCTTTTTAGAGAACCGGATATATTTTTAAAATTCAAACTTATATCTTTGAAGAAAAGGTTGAAAAACTGGATCAGTAATCTTTGGAGGGGATATAAAAGGCTTGGTAATTGATTTGAATTATACAGTATTTCATTTGTTCAAATAAGAGAATGGGCTTTCAATTCATGTTGATGATATGGTTAAAAAAAAAAACTGGTATTAAAACACTTTTTACGTTAATAAAGTTAAATTAAGAAATTAACAACTTTAACCACTTAAGCCCCGGACCATTTTGTAGCTAAAGGACCAGAGCTGTTTTCAGAATTTTGCACTGCGCTGTTTTAACTGGAAATTGTGCGGACATGCAATGTTGTACCGAAACGAAATGTGCATCCTTTTCTTCCCACAAATAGAGCTTTCTTTTAATGGTATTTGATTGCCTCTGCGATTTTTATTTTTTGCGATATAAACGGAAAAAGACCGAAAATTTTGAAAAAAAAAGATATTTTCTACTTTTTGTTATAAGAAAAATCTAATAAACTCAATTTTAGTCATACATTTAGGCCAAAATGTATTCAGCCACATGTCTTTAGTAAAAAAAAATGTCAATAAGCGTATATTTATTGGTTTGCGCAAAAGTTATAGCGTCTACAAACTAGGGTACATTTTCTGGAATTTACACAGCTTTTAATTTATGACTGCCTATCTCATTTCTTGAGGTGCTAAAATGGCAGGGCAGTACAAAACCCCCCCAAATTACCCAATTTTGGAAAGTAGACACCCCAAGGAAATTGCTGAGAGGCATGTTGAGCCCATTGAATATTTTTTTTTTTGTCGCAAGTGATTGAATAATGACTAAAAAAAAAAAAAAAAATGACAAAAAGTTGTCACTAAATGATATATTGCTCACACATGCCATGGTTATATGTGGAATTGCACCCAAAAATACATTTTGCTGCTGCTCCTGAGTACGGGGATACCACATGTGTGGGACTTTTTGGGAGCCTAGCCGCGTACGGGCCCCCGAAAACCAAGCACCGCCTTCAGGATTTCTAAGGGCGCAAATTTTTGATTTCACTCCTCACTACCTATCACAGTTTCGAAGGCCATAAAATGCCAAAATAGCACAAAACCCCCCCAAATTACCCCATTTTAGAAAGTAGACACCCCAAGGAAATTGCTGAGAGGCCTGTTGAGCCCATTGAATATTTTTTTTTTTTTGTCCCAAGTGATTGAATAATGACAAAAAAAAAAAAAAAATTACAAAAAGTTTTCACTAAATGATATATTGCTCATACATGCCATGGTTATATATGGAATTACACCCCAAAATACATTTTGCTGCTTCTCCTGAGTACGGGGATACCACATGTGTGGGACTTTTTGGGAGCCTAGCCGCGTACGGGACCCCGAAAACCAAGCACCGCCTTCAGGATTTCTAGGCACAAATTTTTGATTTCACTCCTCACTACCTATCACAGTTTCGAAGGCCATAAAATGCCAAAATAGCACAAAACCCCCCCAAATGACCCCATTTTGGAAAGTAGACACCCCAAGCTATTTGCTGAGAGGCATGGTGAGTATTTTACAGCTCTCATTTGTTTTTGAAAATGAAGAAAAAAAATTATTATTTTTTTTTTTTAATTTTCAAAACTTTGTGACAAAAAGCGAGATCTGCAAAATACTCACCACACCTCTCACAGCAAATAGCTTGGGGTGTCTACTTTCCAAAATGGGGTCATTTGGGGGGGTTTTGTGCCATCTGGGCATTCCATGGCCTCCGAAACTGTGATAGGCAGTGAGAAGTGAAATCAAAAATTTACACCCTTAGAAAGCCTGAAGGCGGTGAGTGGTTTTTGGGGTCCCGTACGCGGCTAGGCTCCCAAAAAGTCTCACACATGTGGTATCCCCGTACTCAGGAGAAGCAACAGAATGTATTTTGGGGTGTAATTCCACATATGCCCATGACATGTTTGAGCAATATATCATTTAGTGACAACTTTGTGCAAAAAAAAAAAAAATTGTCTATTTTCCGCAACTTGTGTCAACATATAAAATATTCCATGGACTCGACATGCCTCTCAGTATATAGCATGGGGTGTCTACTTTCCAAAATGGGGTCATTTGGGGGGGTTTTGAACTGTTCTGGCATTTTATACACAACATTAGGAAGCTTACATCCACTCTTCTAACCACTTGAAGGCAAAGCCCTTTTTCACACTTTTTGTTTACATAAAAACATATTTTTTTTTGCAAGAAAATTATGTTGAACCCCCAAACATTATATATATTTTTAAAGCAAAGGCCCTACAGAATAAAATGGTGGGTGTTGCAATTTTTTTTTCTACACAGTATTTGCGCAGCGATTTTTCAAACACATTTTTTGGGGAAAAAATACACTTTTTTAATTTTAATGCACTAAAAAACACTATATTGCCCAAATGTTTGATGAAATAAAAAAGATAATCTTAGGCCGAGTACATAGATACCAAACACGACAAGCTTTAAAATTTCGCACAAACGCGCATTGGCGACAAACTACATACATTTTTAAAAGCCTTTAAAAGCCTTTACAGGTTACACCGTTAGATTTACAGGGGAGGTCTACTGCTAAAATTACTGCCCTCGATCTGACCTTCGCGGTGATACCTCACATGCAAGGTGCAATTTCTGTTTACATATGACGCCAGACCGACTCTTGCGTTCGCCATTGGGCAAGAGCAGGGCAGGACAGGGGTGCTTCTTTTTTTTTTTTTTTTTTTTTATTATTAATTTTGCTTTTTTATTTTATTTTTAAACTGTTGCTTCCATATTTTTTTTTTTATCATTTTTATTGTTATCTCAGGGAATGTAAATATCCCCTATGATAGCAATAGGTAATGACAGGTACTCTTTTTTGAAAACAACTGGGGTCTATTGGACCCTAGATCTTTCCTCTGCTCTCAAAGCATCTGACCACACCAAGATCGGTGTGATAAAATTCTTTCCCAATTTCCCAATGGCGCTTTTTATATCCGGGGGGGGGACATTCCCTCCCACTGCTTGTAAAAGCAGTCCAGAGGCTAATTAGCCACTAGGATTGCTTTTACATGAAAGCCGCCCGCTGGCTGAAAAGAATGATACCAAGATGATACCTAAACACACAGGCATCATTCTGGTATAAACATTCAAAGTCCAGCAACATACCAGTACGTTGCTGGTCCTTGTTGGACATGTATTGTAATCTTTTTATTTCATGCAGCCAGTTGGCTGAACGAAAAAAGAGATTGATCGGTGGGTATGCCCACCATTAGAATACCGCCCTTCATCCACCCACTTCTAATGATGGGCATACATGCACCATTTATATATGCCGAAGCATGGGGGCATCTTCCCGCAAAAGTTATGCCGCGTACACATGGTCAGACTTTTCCACGGGCAAGCCTCCGTCGGAATTTCGACCGTATGTACGCGGCATTAGGAGCAAAATCGCTCCTCCGCCCCTGCTGCCCCAATGCTTCGGCATATATGCTTTTTTTTTTTTAACTGTGGTGGTGAAATCACCTCCTACAGCACTGGAGTCGCAGGGACCAGGCCTGTCTCTGCGAACGCTGCAGTTATGTGTGTTGTGTTTTGCAAGTGACAGTGATCGATCGATACTGCACTTGGGTGGCCTGGGCTGGACGGAGGGGCAAAACGCAGGTGCTAGCAGGTATCTGGGCTGATCCCGCTAACACTGCGTTTTTGGGAACCCTAAACTGCTGGGGACGCTAGTATAGATCTGATCAGATATTGATCTGTTCAGATACTATACCACTAAGGGAGGTGTATGCTTCACGCGTGGGTGTTAAAACCTTTATTAGGTAATATATGGGGGTACCTGACGCTATATAAAAACCTGACGGCGAACCTAAAAAAAATTACTGGCTACCTATCGGCATCACTGACACTAAGACAACGATCATAAAAACGATCGTTTAGCGACAGTGGTGATAGGGGGTGAAAGGGTTACCTGGGGGGCGATCAGGGGGTTAAACCTTTATTAGATAATATATGGGGGTACCTGACGCTATAAAAACCTGCGGCGAACCTAAAAAAAATTACTGGCTACCGATCTGCATCACCGACGCTAAGACAGCGATCAGAAAAATGATCGCTTAGCGACAGTGGTGATAGGGGGTGAAAGGGTTATCTGGGGGGCGATCAAGGGGGTTAAACCTTTATTAGGTAATATATGGGGGTACCCGACGCTATAAAAACCTGCGGCGAACCTAAAAAAAATTACTGGCTACCGATCAGCATCACCGACGCTAAGACATCGATCAGAAAAATGATCGCTTAGCGACGGCGGTGCTAGGGGTTATCTGGGGGGTGATCAGGGGGTTAAACCTTTATTAGGGGGGGTTAGGGGGCTACACTGGACCTAAAACTAAATGTAGTGACACTTTTACAGTCACAAATGTCACTGATTGCAGTGATCACTAAATAAATGGTCACTGCAATCAGTGACACTGTGACTGGGGGCTGGGGGGTGATCTGGGGGGGCCTGGGGGGCGATTTATGTGCCTATGTGTCCTGGTGTCAGTGTGCTGTTTTGTGCACTAACCTGCATCTTCTCCTGTACGGCGTTCGGTATATGTGAGCGCCGCAGGAGAGATGACATCACTTCCTCCTGCCTGTGTAAACAGTACACAGGCAGGGGAAGCTCTCTCATTCGCCGGGAGCGATCGAGAGGGGGGGGGGGCCGGAATCGAACGGCCGTCCCCTCATGCCGGATCGCTCCCGAAGGTAAAACGACCACCCACTGTAAAGAAGGGGGGTCCGATCGGACCCCCCAACTATACAAAGGCAATCACGTATATGTACGTGATTCTGCCTGTCGGTGCCATTCTGCCGACGTATATTTACAGTGGGCGGTCGTTAAGTGGTTAAATAGGTAAATATTAGATTAGCATCACACATTCCTGTTCTATCGACGACCCCAAAAAATAAAAAAAAAATAGCTATTTTTTGTTTGCATGTGTTTGGATGATAAAAGTCAGCAAAGCTTGATCAAATTCATTAATCTGCGGAGCAAATTCTCCTGCAAAGTGCAACTTCATTTGCAAAGTGTATTTGCCTTTAGTAAATCAAGTCCATTGTCTATTTGAACAGAAATGCAAGTATTCAAACACAATCAACTGTTATTTACAAATGATCCTACAAGTTGTCTGATATACAGCATGGTCCCCTATAAGAAAACATTGCACAGGTTGGTGAAATCCATCAATCCCCTTACTCTGAAAATCTGATAAAAGGATAAGAGTAAGTATAATAATGTTTTTCTAGGAAGACTGATTGAAAAGCTTCCTTAGCTCTGCTGAAAATCAAAAGCTTAAAAGAAAACAAAACAGCCGCAGTTTCGCTGGTAGAATTACTGAGCTTAAGATGTGAAATTCAGCTGTACCAAGGCCAGGGTATATCACATAATACAATTACCAGGTTTAGGTGTAATGCCCCATACACACGATCGTTTTTCATGCCGTTAAAAATGCCATTAAAAAAAATGGCCATTAAAAATGATCGTGTGTAGGCTCCAGAGCATTTTTAACGACGTGAAAAACGGCCATTAAAAATTTAGAACATGCTCTCTTTTTTCACGTCGTTTTTCATGTCGTTTTTTTTAACGACGTGAAAAACGATAGTGTGTATGCTTTAACGACGTGAAAAAAAACGCGCATGCTCAGAATCAAGTATGAGACAGGAGCGCTCGTTCTGGTAAAACTAGCGTTCGTAATGGAGATAGCACATTCGTCACGCAGTCACGGACTGAAAAGCACGAGACTGAAAAGAGCGAATCGTCGCTCAACAAACGTTACTAACATGAAGGGTGGCGCCATTCGAACGGAACTTCCCCTTTATAGTGCCGTCGTACGTGTTGTACGTCACTGCGCTTTGCTTGATCGTTTTTTTAAATGATCGTGTGTACGCAAGACAGGCTTGAGAGGAAACATGAAAAAAAACAACGTGAAAAACGGCAAGAAAAAAAATGGCAAGAAAAACGATCGTGTGTATGGGGCATTAGATCTTGGATCCTCTTCTTAATCCATCACGTATAGAAGTTATTGTATGTAATGTTTGTCAGTATGCCTTTTTTTTACTTTGTATGCTGTTCTTAATGAAAACCTTTGGGCTCATTCACTTGGGTGCTTTTTGGCATACAACCTAAATTGTGGGCATGTTTTAATAGCCAGGATAAGCAGCCAACGAACATAATGAATGGCTGTATGCGGCTGTTTTTGTGTTTATGCCGCCAGTTTATGTACGGAAACCATCGATGTACATAGGTCCTTAGTATATTTTACATTTACTCTTCTGGCTTTTTATGTAGAAGCTAGCAGCTTTATGTTTTCAGCTATGGCTATTGGCACAAATCTATGACTCCTTGCACACAGATGTTATAATTTTTTTGATGTTTATATGCATGATCTTGCTGGCAAAGAATAAAGACCTTGTGTACAGACTCAGAAACGTGTAGATGTTTATACAAATGTAAAGTTATTTTTCCTTCTCTTCTAACTGCCAGTATCAATTTACCATATACAGTATGCCCCTATCCCCTTATATATAGGCATAAATTGCTGCACTCAAGAGTAAAATTTTCATTTTTTTGAAATTGCTCTAACACATATCTTAATTACAGATCCGTATGCAGTTGTATGCATGGTCCCATGAGCAATAATGCACCTGTGTTCAGAGCCATAAAAAAAGCTAATGGGCTACAAGTGCTGAAATAGTTTTTTTTGGTAGTGTGAATGATGCCTAAAGGTGGGCAGAGAATAATAAGTCACTGCTATGAATCATTAACATAGTTGTGTCTGTAAAATTTAACTTGAGCTATTTAGATCTATAAAAAAATTTTTTACCACTATGGAAGAAAGGAGATGAAGGAAAACCTGAAAAAGAGCCAACAGCTCCACCTGCTGCCTCAAATGTAAAATGCAAATAATGGATATGCAATATTTATTATTTATCTTTCAGCAAATAAATATTTTAGACATGAAAATCATTAATAAACACATTTGTAAAAAAGAACTGAAACTTCACTAAAAGTGTGAATTTAATGTGTGAGATATTCAGAGCATTTGTTTATCTTTGACAATAAAAATATCCTTAAATTATTTCAGCAATACTTAAATCATGAGATTTCCATTATTCTGCAGTCACTTCTTTAATAACTGGAGGATTAAAAAATAAAAGATTGTTTCTGTAAACCTGCTGAGCGGCTCCAAAGAGTAAAACCTGCTTCGGGCAATGGATGGCAAAATATTTTGGTGCCTGCAGATAGAAGGTCATTCCCCAAATGCATTACTTACTGTAGCAACAATTTAATTCCATATTTACCTGTTGAAGGAGCTTTAAATAACAAAATCAACAGAGATTTCCATTCTAGCTATCTTGAAGTAATTTTGGTTGTTTTTCATTTATATTGCACAGCAGAAGAGATGTTCTGTCATGTAGGAATCTATCTACTCTCCATTAAGTGTTAGACGCTTGTCAGTTCTTACTTATGAACCTCTACACAATATACTGATTTTGTAATATTTTTTCCAAGTCATCAGGCCGGATAGTCTTTTTATGTCTGATAAAACAATATGTGATAAAAAAAACTCCTTGTTGACTCCTATGGATTTGACATTTAGGATATGTTTTGCAGTATGCAGCATATTTTGCCCTTCAGTTTTTATAATATAGGCCTTTAAAGTAATACACACATAAATTTAAAAAAATGTGAAGAAAATGTTTTATGAAAATAAATACATGTGGGCAGTTTTGCAGTTTTGTGTGAACTGTACCAATGAGTGCTGCACAAAACTATTCAATAAATGACCAGCCTCCAAAAACCGGAGTAGCTTTTTTGGGCAAATGTTGCTAAGGGGCCCTTGCATGTGTCATAGGGTCTCTGTTTGTAAGATTTCTGTACTTGAATGTCTTAGACAACCCGTTTGTTATGTCCAATATGAAGAGTGGGCACACTCCCTGCAGCAGAAGTCTGTTGTAGTGAACAGCACAGGGAAGGCTGGTACTCCAGCTGATTTGCTGAGATTCTGAAGTCTCACAATTTATCTGTAAAAGTAAAACTAAAAGCAAAACTTTTTTCACGTTGGATAGAGTAAGGGAGGGTTATGTGTCCCATTATAGTGTCTCTTTAGGGAGTTTGCCTTCGCTTCCTGTCCTGTAGCCAAAACAGGAAGTGAAAGTAAATCCCTCCAAAGTGAGGGAATCCCTGGTTGTCCCTATTGGAAGATTTAACTTTTATTCCTTTTCTGTTGACAGCCCAAAATTTCGATTTTTTTTTCACTTTACTCAGTGATAGCTATAAATGGGACAAATAGAGAGAGTGAATCTCCCTAACGGGGGCACAGGTGTTCTAATCTCTCTCCACTCTATACAAAACGAAAAAAAAAAAGTTTTGCTTTAAAGTAGAACTATGGGCAAAACTTTTTTTTCATTGTAGAAAGATTTGCCTGTCAGATTTTTTGTTTGCCATTTGTGTCCCATTGCAGAGATTTCCCTTCATTTCCTGTCCCATAGCCAAATAGGAAGTGCCAGGAAATCCCTGCAAATTAAGGGAATTCCTTGGGGACCCCCAGGTCACCAGAACTAGTGTGCCCATTGGAAGATTTTCTCCTTTATTACTTTTCTAAGGACATTTTCTTTTACTAATAGTACCTCATCATTGGTGTCAGTGGGGGGAATAGTACCCCATTGTTGGTGTCAGTGGGAGGAATAGTACCCCATTGCTGGTGTCAGTGGGAGGATTGTACCACAACATTGGTGTCAGTAGGAGGAATAGTACTCAATCATTGGTAGTGGGAGCAATATTAGTCTATCTGTGGTGTCAGTTGAAGGAATAGTACCACATAATTGGTATCAGTAGGAAGAATAGTGCCCATTGGTGTCAGTTGTAGAAACAGTGTCTCGTATCAGTGAGAGAAAGAGTGCCCCAAGGGCCAGAAAAAGGAAATCAAAGGGCCACATCTGGTCTCTGGGCCATGGTTTGGAGACCACTGCTATATAGTTTATTTGGATTCTTAAAGTGGAGTTCCAGGCTTTTTTCAGTTTATTAAAAGTCAGCAGCTACATCCACAGTCCAGCGATGCGGCTACACGGAGCCTGGCTCCTCTCCCCCTCCTCTCCGCGGCGTCTCCATTGAAACTGTGGGCACCCAGCCATGACAGCTTGCGGCTTCACGGCCGGGCGCGCACTGTGCATGCGCGAGTCGCACTGCGCTCTCCGAGTGGATAGGCAATCTTCTGGAACCTGTGACATGTCCTAGAAGATTGCCGAGAGGGGGAGAGGAGGAGTCGCCTTGTCAGGAACGAGTATGGAGATCGAGATGCTAAGAGGGCTCCCCTTGCGGCTGAGTGCAGCGCGCCCCTGGAGTTGGGAACAGGGAGCGCGGTGCCCACAGAAGCACGGTTGGCCAGGTGCTTGCTTGCAGTCTGATGAGCTCAGCCACTGAGGGATGGCGGAGGCAGGCAGAACTGAGCTGGTTATATTCAGATGAACGGAGATATCGGAAGCCAGGCCGGGGGTCAAACACAGGAGATCAGTCCAGAGCATATACAGGGGCGAGCCGGGGTCATACACGTGCAGGGTCCAGGTACAAGCCGAGGGTCAAGCCGGGTGGTCAGGAAGCAGAAGCAGAGTCCAGAAGCAGGCCGAGGGTCAAACACAGGAGAACAGGAAGCAAGGTTAAGGCAAGCCGGGTCACAACGGATAAGCACGGATCAGGAGACAAGGTCAAGGTACACAGGAGACTGAAGAGATAATCCAGCAATGAGCAGCTCCAGCAGCAGGCTTAAATAGACCAGGAAGTTAGTCATGTGATCTGTTCAGGTTACAAGGAGGAAGTACCGCCCACCTTAGTCATGCTGTGCACCATGGCAGCCATGATTGTCTTGGGCAGAATTGCCAGTCCTTCTTCGGCTATTTCCCTGACAGTGCCCCCCCCCAGGGGCAGCCTCTGGATGCCCAACCTAGACCATCTTTCTGGGTACCTGTTGCGGAAATTTTGCAAAAGTCTTGGAGCATGTAAATTATCCATTGGTTCCCAAGAATTTTCCTCTGAAGAATACCCCTTCCATTTAACAAGAAATTGAGTCTGCCTACCTCTTTTCCGGCAATCTAGGATGGCTTCAACTTCATATTCGGTATCGTTACCTATGATAACTGGTGGAGGTGGCAACTCCTCTCTTCCTGGAAATGGACTTGGCACAGCTGGTTTCAGAAGGGAGACGTGGAACACCGGATGGATCTTGTAGGAGGCCGGTAAAGCGAGTTCAAAAGCCACAGGGTTCACTTCCTTCTTGATCTCGAATGGACCCACAAACCTTGGACCAAGCTTCCTGGAAGGGCAAGAAAGTCTGAGGTTAATAGAGGACAGCCATACCTTGTCACCCACCTTGTAGATGGGATTCCCTCTCTTTCTCCTGTCATGTTGTTTCTTGAAGTCTTCCTGAGCCTTTCGCATGGTCTCCTGAAGGATTCGGTAATTGGTTTGGAAGACAAGTGATGCAGGTGACCCTCTAATTGCTCATGGGCGTCTTGTAGTCTTTGCACTGTTTGGGTAAGTGCAGTGATCTGCTGGCACATAGCCTCTATAGGGGAAGCGCCTCTGTCGATCTCTGACATGGCTGGATTATACTGTCAGGAACGAGTATGGAGATCGAGATGCTAAGAGGGCTCCCCTTGCGGCTGAGTGCAGCGCGCCCCTGGAGTTGGGAACAGGGAGCGCGGTGCCCACAGAAGCACGGTTGGCCAGGTGCTTGCTTGCAGTCTGATGAGCTCAGCCACTGAGGGATGGCGGAGGCAGGCAGAACTGAGCTGGTTATATTCAGATGAACGGAGATATCGGAAGCCAGGCCGGGGGTCAAACACAGGAGATCAGTCCAGAGCATATACAGGGGCGAGCCGGGGTCATACACGTGCAGGGTCCAGGTACAAGCCGAGGGTCAAGCCGGGTGGTCAGGAAGCAGAAGCAGAGTCCAGAAGCAGGCCGAGGGTCAAACACAGGAGAACAGGAAGCAAGGTTAAGGCAAGCCGGGTCACAACGGATAAGCACGGATCAGGAGACAAGGTCAAGGTACACAGGAGACTGAAGAGATAATCCAGCAATGAGCAGCTCCAGCAGCAGGCTTAAATAGACCAGGAAGTTAGTCATGTGATCTGTTCAGGTTACAAGGAGGAAGTACCGCCCACCTTAGTCATGCTGTGCACCATGGCAGCCATGATTGTCTTGGGCAGAATTGCCAGTCCTTCTTCGGCTATTTCCCTGACACGCCTAGGCGGCCCAAAGTCAGAAGCAGGAAGTGGGAAAGAAGTCCCACTCAAAACTAGGCACCCACTCTCCCCCCCCCCAAAAAAAAATTTACATGTCAAATGTGGCATGTAAGGGGGCGAGGAGTGCTTAAAGCTTTAAGTCACTTTTGGGTGAAACTCCGCTTTAAGTATAGAAGCTTGATCTCTCAAATTTTTCACTTCATTAGTCTTTTTATACATTTTAAATATTAAGGGATATTATGTTTTTAGCACTGAGTGGAGTAATTATTATAGTCTCCAGCCATAATAACACTTGTTGGTACTTAAAAGTTCCATTCAGTACTGTGCTTTTCTAAAGCCTTATTTTGGGGATGTTGGTGCCTATGAAAGGGTTAATGGAGGGGATCTAATGTCCCTTTTTAATGTGACATTTCTTACAGAAACCTAGATATGTGAATCTACTAATAGAAAGAATGTATTCCTAATACAGTACATGTAGAAATTTAAGATTTACTAATGTATTGTATTATTATGCGCCAAACAAAAAAATGTTACCCCTACATGGGTCAGGTGGTTGATATGACTTGCATAAATATTCAGTTGTTAATATGTATTAAAAATTAAAATGTGGCCCTATAAATGTCTGAAATGATTCATCTTTTTTGCTCAGATGTCATAGACTCCTAAATAACGCAGGGGCCATCTGTTGTTTTGTGAGGCTCACAGTTCTGATCCCAATATGCACAGTTGACTGGATCACAGTGGTGCCAGGATACTTGAATCTATTTACTTGCTTTATGTCCTCTGTACGCAGCTTGACTTGGCAAATTTATTTTAAATGTCATTTACATATTCAAGATGCACAACCCATCCCATTTATACCATTAGTGAAAACAAATTACAATTAGTTACAGATTGCCTGATGAGGTAAAAAGTTACTGAGAATAACCTGGGTTGTTTTTCGGAACAGTATTACATGGAATAGAAGATTCATTTATAGGCATAAAAGCAGACCCCACCAAACACTTCTGTGAAACCGCCACCATTAATAGCGTTAGTATTTTAAAATACACACATATAATTATTAATTATTACTTGCCTTATTTATTTCAGTCTTGCCATAGCCTAATGCTTAATTTCAACTCCCCTTGGAGACCCATGCCACCACTTTACAGACATCATCAATGACTGCCTTCTTCCTCCATATTTTCTGTGGTGGCCCATCTGACATCTTGTGCATGCGCTGTATAAGATCTGGCACAGTTTGTTATTGTTAATATATTTTCATGTATTTAGCAGCGTGAGTGTCATTATGCTACCTAACATAGTGTAACACAATCAGAAAAATCAATAGCTCAAATATCAATAAATTATGTGCATTGAGCGCCTCCAAAATAGAATTAGTGCCTAATCCCCAAGGCCTCAAATTGCAGCTCGCACTCTCAAGTGTTTCCACTATTCCACCCCATATTATATATATTAATACAGTGCAGCGCAGTTCTTTACATAAACACACTCTTAACCACAAATACACAAGTAAAATAATAGAAAATAAAATGAAATAAAAGTGAAATGAATAAGTATGCGTCTTCAATAGTCTCTCATATATCTTTAATTCACACATATATATATGTCTCTTTAGAGATCACACCGCTGTGTCCAGAGCAAGTGACAATGCAAATTCTATGCAAATTCTTCACAAGTGTGTCCTGTGACCCACCACCTCTATGTGAAATCCCTGCTCACCTCCAGATCCAGACCCCACTACAGACACTCGTTCACCTTCATCACACTCCTTCTGTGGTCGCCTCAATACTAGACATGTGCATGACAAAAAAATGTGTTTTGTTTTGTTTCGTTTAGATTCCGTAATCTAGTTATTTAGTTTAGTTAAATTTAGTTGATTTGTTACATTTGTATTCGGGATTCGTATTAGGAATTCGTTTTGTCTTTTTTTAATTTTTCTTTGAATTTATAGTTTTTTGTTGTTTTTTCAATTCGAAAACATTCAAATCGATAAATATTTAATCGGTCAAAACGAAGATGTTATAATATTTTTTCTGGACTGGGTATTGTTTTTAGATTAACCGGTTCCCGACCGGCTCACGCAGATATACTGCGGCAGAATGGCTCTCCTGGGCGAGATTCTGTACATATACAGCTTCGCCCAGGAGAGCTACCAGAGGGCGCGTGAGCGATGCCGGAGGTGCACGCGCACGCCCCCTGCACGGCGGGAACCCTATGCGAGTGGCTGGTGGGTGCGATCGCCGCCAGCCATGCGTGCATGAGCGGGAGCACAGGGGTTTGTGTGTGCAAACACACAAATCCCTATGCTGTCTGAGGAGAGAAGGACAGATTGTGTCTTTCTACAAAGTAGAAAATACGATCTGTCACCTCCTATAGTGAGTCCCCTTCCCACCCACAGTTAGAACACACCATAGGGAACACAATTAACCACTTGATCGCCCCCTAGTGTTAGCCCCTTCCCTGCCAGTGACATTTACATAGTAATCAGTGAATATTTATAGCACTGATCGCTCTGTAAATGTCAATGGTCCCAAAAATGTGTCAAAAATGTCCGACCTGTCCGCCGCAATACCGCAAAAAAACGCCTATCACTGCATTACTAGTAAAAAAAAGAAAAAAAGAAAAACACCATATAAAAGCCAAAAATCTTTCCCATAGTTTGTAGCTATAACTTTTGCATAAACCAATCAATATACGCTTATTGCGTTTTTTTTTTCCCAAAAATATGTAGAAGAATATATATTGGCCTAAACTGAGGATTTTTTTTTTTTTAATTGGGATATTTACTATAGCAAAAAGTAAAAGATGTTGTGTTTTTTTCTAAATTGTCCCTCTTTTTTTGTTTATAGCGCAAAAAAAAAAAAAAAAAAACGCAGAGGTGATCAAATACCACCAAAAGAAAGCTCTATTTGTGGGAAAAAAAGGACGTCAATTTTGTTTGGGTACAACATTGCACGACCGCGCAATTGTCAGTTAAAGCAATGCAGTGCCGTATTGCAAAAAATGGCACTGGGCAGCCTCACTAGAGGTATGATTATGTCCGATTTTTGATTCCAATGCGGTACATTGTTTTGCATAGAAATTTGGCATTTTATATTGTAGGCCTGTAATTCTTAGGAAAAACACACTTAAATCTGTCCAAACAAAATTCTAGTAGACATCCTGAGTATGATAAAGTTTGAAAAACAAAATCATAAATTATAATATAATAAATAACTATAAATAATTATAAAAAATAATAATAATATAATTATAAATCTCTGTGCCAACTCAACCCAAAACTTTTTCTTTCATTTAGGATAGAATGGGGAAGGAATAGAGTGCCCCCATTGGACAGATTGCCCTCACTTAGTAGTGGTAGGAAATGAGGGAAACTTTCTAATTGGAGGCTCAGGCATTTTTTCAGTAAAATGGGAAAGAATTAGAAAATCTGTTAGTCCACTTACTCAATATACCTTTTCAGTTGAGTTATACATGTAGTGGGGCTGAGGTCAGTGGACTAGGATAAGTGCACACCCACACTGGTAAGCATTGGTGAACCTCCAGATTGGTTCCTGTTTGGTTGCCCATCATAGCCTTAACACATTAAAGCATTGTAGCATTAAAAAGTACAAAAAAATAAAAAAATATGCAGTACAGCTCTGGAACACAAGAACGTATATCTGTAATCCCCTGCTGTTGGCTAAAAATACACAGCATTTTGTTGACTATTCGTGGGGTGATAGTAACCCTTACAGTATTGTTTATTCTGTAGTCCAGGATAAGAGCTATGAAGGCTCTTTATGGTAACACAGGACACCTCTGGATTTATGACAGGATCTAAAGGCTTTTTTTATTAATTTAACTCCAGGAGTTCAGCCACTTTGTAAAATGTGCTGACATACTATGAGATAAGTCCAACAAGAACCATGCCCCCTCCTAGGTTTATCTCTTGTATTTACATCTGACAGTTTTATGATGCTCTGGGAGGATAGCTATCACTACACTCCAGGGCTCTCAGAAGAAAGATGCTGTGTTTTCACACACAGCACCTCTGCCCATCTCTTCCCTCTGATGCCCATTCACAGAAGCCATTGTATTTTGTGAATGAGTTCACATAATACAAAGCACTCTGTGATTGGGCAGGAGGAGGGGAGAGAGGGGCAGAGGTGCTGTGTGTGAGAACACAGCGTCTCTCTTCTAAGAGCCCAGGAGTGTGGACTCTGCAACTGAAATAGCTGAGACCAGAAGGCCCTGCATTTGAGGTTCAGAAATGTAGGAATAGCAGTATTCCCATGGCTATGTAAAACTGTCAGATGTAAATTAAACAGGTAAGTCAATGAGGTGGCATTCACCTCATTGACTTAAATCAGATTTAACAAACAGATACAACAAAATGCTTCTAATGATATATTTAACGGGCCAAAAGGGCACGCACAAGTGAACTTAAATTTTAGGGTTTACATGCATCTTATCAAGCTACTGTACATGGCCACCTGGAACCATACAACATACAGTTTGGCATATTTTCCTGCCTGGGAGCCACAGGTGCTGCAAACAACTGCCCCATAGAAATGAATGGCTGTACATGGCTGGATTGCTCCTGTACAAATATTGTATTGATAAAAAGTAAAAAAAAAAAACGAATGGATCAATACTCTTAAAAATATCACACAATGCTATAGCATATTTGTATACATAAAATTAGAACAACTCTGTTCCAAAACTGTGAGGAACACCATTGACAACCAGCTGAGCACCACTGACAGCCTGTTAAATCTATAGGTCACAGCCAAAGGCAGAGCATCCTTCCACTTATCTTGACACATTTCATAGATTATCTCTGCTTCATCAGGATGGAACAGTATCACATGATAATTCATTATGTAAAAGTCCATATGTGTATAGCAACCATTAAAAGGACATAGCCACTCCCTGGGAGAGCACAGGCAAAAGGACAACTATCCCCAATCTTGTATGGCCCTAGGCAGCAGAGTGTATGGGCCCCTATGATTGCTCTACTTTCTGACTGCTTCTCTTGTACTTGCTAGAACTCTGCCTACAGTAACCTTGCTGTAAAGACTGCTGTATTTCACATTTATGCTTTGGTACCTGTCTTCTCTAAACCTTGAACACAATCCTGCCACAATTTCCAACTATACGCCTGTTGCTTTCTTAGATCATAACCATAATCTGGATGGCTTAATCCCTGATTGAACCTCCACTGTTCTGTGATAAACCCTTTGCTGCCTGTGGGCTGTCTGTTTTCACCTAAACCTGCCACCCTTTGCGGAAAAGACACCTTATCCTGACACTATGGTCACATGTAGTAAAGACACATGAGTCTTGGGGCACCCAAATACTGGACCATACACATAAAGCATGCTTGAAAATTGGTGCTATAGGTGTTCTGAACAGCTGGAACGTCGCCTTGTATTGAGGAACAAGTGCCAGCTATCCATATGAGGCTAATTTTAATGGAAAATTTATTTATTCAGGTTGCTTCCTAGGCAACAGATATTTTAAGCTCCTAGGATTTGTAGATAAATCTGTATTTATTTTTGCATGCACTTGTAATTAAATTTTGGTGACTAAATGCTCCTGTATATATGTGTGATGCCAGGGTTTAAAATGAAGACAAATGGGTGGCTTGGTTTTTACGAGATCACTCACTCATCTTCTTAATGTCCTGCCAGACTGTGGCTTCAAACAGAAGCATATTGATCAGACAAATAAAGAAGACTCATGAGATCAGCATTTAGAACACTGATGTTTCCTTAAAACAGGCAAGCAATGATTTCCAGTCACTGGGATACAGTCTGGTAATGACCACATGATCCTCTAATGCTAGCATGACCACCTGCGTTCCACTTTCAGAACTAATGACTAATGATTTTACGAAGCAGTGTACATGCATTATAGGATTTGCATTTTGAGTCGATGATGAATATAGATACAGGGTCCTAAATTATTAAATTACAAACTTATACCACACGACCTATTGCACAAAATTAGAATAACAGTACAGCCATGCCTTAAACAAACATTGACTATGCTCCCATTATCTTGTTCATACTCAGAACTGACTGTAATACAATGGGAATGTTTGGCTAGTAGGGATTGTTGGCCTATACTATTGAATCCTTAGAATATAATCATTGATCCTGAATAAAATTTAACCACATGCCGACCAGCGCACGACAATATACGTCGGCACAATGTCACGGCTGCGCAAATGGGCGTACAGTTACATCCCCTTTAAATTGCAGGATTGCGGGCACGCGCACCGCCGGCAGGGCGTTCGCGAGCCCGCCGCATACTCCGTGACAGTGCCCGCGGGACCCATGGACTCGATGTCCACCGGTGTCCCGGGATCGTGACATAGAGAGGCAGAATGGGGAGATGCCCATATAAACAAGGCATTTCCCTGTTCTGCCAAGTGACAGGACAGAGATATACTGCTCCCTGTCATCTGGAGCAGCGATCGCTGTCATGTCACTTGTAGCCCATCCCCCCCACAGTTTGAATCACTCCCTAGGATACACTTAACCCCTTCATCGCCCATTAGTGTTTAACCCCTCCCCTGCCAGCGTCATTTACACAGTAATCAGTGCATTTTTATAGCACCGATTGCTGTATAAATGACACTGGTCCCAAAATACTATCAAAAGTGTCCGCCATAGTGTCGCAGTCCCAATAAAAATCGCAGATCGCCGCCATTTACTACTAGTAAAAAAATAATAATTAAAAAAATGGCATAAATCTATCCCCTATTTTGTAGGCGCTAAAACTTATGCGCAAACCAATCAATATACGCTGACAGTGATCCGGGTCCTGAGGCTGGAACGCAACTGGAGGGTACGCTGCTATCCGGCTTATACGGGACAGGGACGCTGCTTTCTTTCGTTGTATACGATTTACCGCCAGCGGCTTTACTTTTTAATCTTATTTTTAATATATTTTTTAATAAATTTTGGCATATTGCACAATGGGAGTCTCTTATCTTCCTCATTGAGGTGCCTCATTACAACCACTCCTTAAGCGGATCCTCTTCGGGAAAAAGACATGGATAATCTGGAACTGTGATACAGGCTGTTCTACTTGGAGTAAGCGCTGGGGATACACTGAACAGACCGGAGGCAATCGTACTACGCTGTTTACCCCTGTGGGGGTTCGAGGAGCTGGTGAGTGGGGACCCTTATGGGGGAACACTTGGAAAGTTATTGAAAGATCTACTTCCTGGCAAATATATTCTTTGGGCACAGGGGATTAATTCATGAACTGATTGATCAATATTAAGGAGTGGACTTTAACTTTTTCACAATCATCTTTTGATTATTAACTAGGAGTGGACTTTATAAATTAATTCTTTCACAATTATCACTATTACCCATTTGATTATTAACAAGGAGTGGACTTTATTTTTATACGTCACATATATATGTACCGTATATGCTTTTGTCATTTCTATGCACTTATGTACTTTAGTAAGTTTATAGTGGTGTCACCACACTTATTGATGGTACAGTTTTTCTAATTTATATACGTATTTCACACACAATTTTTTAGGACGAGGAACTTTATATATATTTTTATATTTTTATTATTTATGGTATTGCTTAGCAGATCGAGCTATATCTCCCAGTTCCTTTAGAGTGTATCTTAGGAACGAGCAGCGCCACACCCCATTACTATTACCTTTAAATATACGCTTATTGCGTTTTGTTTTTTTACTAAAAATATGTAGAAGAATACATATCGGCCTAAACTGAGGAAAAAATTTGCTTTTTTATATATTTTTGGGGGATATTTATTATAGCAAAAAGTAAAAAAATTGCTTTTTTTTCAAAATTGTTGCTCTTCTTTTGTTTATAGCGCAAAAAATGAAAACTGCAGAGATGATCAAATACCACCAAAAGAAAGCTCTATTTGTGGGAAAAAAAAGGACATCAATTTTGTTTGGGTGCAACGTTGCACGACCGCACGATTGTCAGTTAAAGTGACGCAGTGCCGTATCGCAAAGAGTGCTCTAGTCAGGAAGGGGGTAAATTCTTCCGGGGCTGAAATGGTTAATATACAGATTTAAATAAATTTTCTGTTTTAACCACTTCAGGTCCAGAAGGTTTACACCCTTCCCGCGATACGGAACTGCGTTACTTTAACTTTTATGCTATTAATTTATTTCTCAACTTCCATGTTGCTCCATTTTTTTTTATTTCCTATTGTACTCCCTTCCAAAATGTCATAGTTTGCGGTCGTGCAATGCTGTACCTAAACAAAATTGATGTCCTTTTTTTCCCCACACAGAGTTTTCTTTTGGTGCTAGTTGATCACCTACTGTATGCAGCTAGAAACAAAAAAAAAGACAGACAATTTTGAAAAATATATATATTTAATTTCTTCATCAATTAAGACCAATATCTATTCTGATACATGTTTTTAGTAAAAAAAAAACAAATAAGCGTATATTGATTGATTTGTGCAAAAGTTATAGCGTCTACAAGCTATGGGATATTTTTCTTTTTTTTTATTCATTTTTTTTTTGTTTACTAGTAATGGCGGTGATCAGCGACTTATAGTGGGACTGAGATATTGTGGCGGACAGCTGGGACACTAACTGACACTTTTGACACTTTTTGGGGACCAATGACACTAATACAGTGATCAGTGCTAAAAATATGCCCTGTCTCTGTACTAATGACACTGGCAGGGAAGGGGTTAACATCAGGGGCAGTCAAAGTGCTAACTATGTGCCTGACTTTACCTGCTTTACTACTGTGGGGGAGGTGCTTTTACTTGGAGAAGGCATAGATCGTTGTCCCTGCTTAGCAGAGACACAGGATTCATATCTTCAGTAGTAACAGAACAGTGATGTGCCTGTGTACTGAAGCAGTGGTGGGTGCCGGCGGACATCGGATCTGCCGTACCCACCAATCAGCTCCCGCTGTGTCTAATCACAGTAGGAGCGGGCCACCGCCGGTGCGCCCAAGACCTGGAAGTGCAGGATCACATACTAGGTACGTGATCTTGCGCAGGAGAGCCGCCTTGCCACTGTATATATACGGTATACAGTTGGCAAGCATTTAACTAAATCTGCTAATTATTTGCAACCCTTCTGTGTAGGGGAAGAGGTCCTCTTAGGCCCTGTGGCAAAACACACGTCTGCTACTGGTGCTTGGGGTCCCATTAACATTTTTAAGTTGCAGTAAACACTGCTTGGACTCTTGTACCTACCTATATTTAATATGTAGCCTACCTGTAGGTACAAGGGATATCTCCTAAACGTGCACCATTTAGGAGATATTTACTGTTTTTGTAGACAGTGACGTCACTGACACATGTGCACTCATGCCATCCCTTCAGAGCTCTGTGCCGTGGCCGTGACTCCTGTGAGCATGCGTGTCTTGGTCATTGAAGCTCCTATAGCCCATAAACCCAGAAGGTAGACCGAGTGACGATGGAAGCACCGACAGCGGGCTTCGTTTTAAGGTAAGTCTTTTATTTTATTCTATTTTTTAATGGAAGAGTTTACTACTGCCTTAATGATATCGTAAGCACAACACGGGTGTGCAACGTGTTTCTGAAACGTGCAGCAAAACGCACATTTTTTGTGGCTTTGTTGCCAATTCCAGAAACTATTAGTAGTGTGTGCCAGGCCTTATTCCTTTTGCATTTTACTGGAAAAGGAAGTTATAACTGCAGGTGTCACCTGATATTTCACCTGCTGCTGAAATATGGTACTGAAAATTGACTATAAAAGATTGTGTTTATCTTTAGAAACCATTTTGCCTGGATGCACAGAATGAAGCCTATAAAACACTGAAATAATAATGGTAGCCAGTGCCTATGGGTGTGTTGTTGGAAGTTGAAGAGCCTCCACCTCATAAAAAATTGTTAGCTTGGAGCTGAAAATCTTTCTGTAGCTTGACAAGAATTGGTGCGTGCTGTGGTCTTCTGAGTTTAAAGGCTTGATTATTGTGAAGTGCTGAGTGTGTGGGTTGCTTTGTGGAAAATGTTGAGTGTATGGTAGTAAGTGCTATTTCACACTTGGTATACTGACTTGCATGCTAAGGTCTAGATCAGGGGTCTCAAACTGGCGGCCCTCCAGCTGTTGCAAAACTACAAGTCCAATCATGCCTCTGCCTGTGGGGGTCATGCTTGTAACTGTCAGCCTTGCAATGCCTGATGGGACTACTAGTTTTGTAACAGCAGGAGAGCCGCCAGTTTAAGACCCCTGTTCTAGAGTGAATAAAGTGATGTGCTGAAGTGTAATATTGTAAAAAATATGTATTGCCGAAATGTAATGAGCTGCAGGCTGCGTGCTGGTTATAAAGGGTTCTTTAATGGGAAGTGAATTGTGGTGAATGGTACTGTGTGTTGAGTCTAGTGGGGTGCATTACAGAAATTAAATTAAAATGAATGGTGTTGGAGGCGTGGCCGGGGATGGCGGACTGAGCAGACGTGCTAGCTGAGCACTGCTGGGGAAAGATCCGACTAGTAATCCGTATCTGGGTGAAAGTTTAACTTTTTTAGACCTATAGCCTCTACATGCCTTCTAGATCATCGAAGGGCCCGAAACGGGGCAAAAAGTTGAAGTTTCCCACGGATATCTTAGCTGAAGCAAGTCCGGCCTCTGATACGCGGAACACACCAGCGTGCCTACACAATATGGCGTCGCAGACGGACCAGGAAGAGAGTCTGGAGGTCTCTCCGCCCGGCATTCCCGAGGTGATGGGGGCTATTACTACCTGCCAGATGGCGCTTACTTCTAAGATAGAAGCTGTACAGATGGACGTGGGGCTGTTGAGGCAAGATTAAGACAAAATCCGCTCCAGGATTACTGTTGCCGAACAGCATGTCGGAGATGTGGAGGACACTGTGACTAGCCACGAGGCCTCTATCCGGGCGCTACAAACACACTGGAATACAGGGCGGAGGACGCCGAATTTGGAGCAGGCGAAACAACCTCCGTATAGTTGGCCTCCCAGAAGGGGTGGAGGGGCGCAATGCCACTGTTTTAACGGAAGACATGCTCAGAGCCCTACTTCCTTTGGCCCAGCTCTCCCCTTACTTTACGGTGGAAAGGGCCCACCATGTGCCGCCGAGGCCGGGGCCGGAGGGGGCCCCCCCTCGCACCTTTATTCTCCACCTGATGAATTTTCGGGATAGGGATGAGCTGCTGGCAGGTGACCTCCCGTACCGCAACACCAAACTTATGATAACACACACAAAATAGTAAGCAGCGCTACACACACATGTTCCAACCATATGTAAGTGCAATTCAGTAAACAGTCCAGTACTATATATGAATAATCCTCAAACCGTCCCGTGATCAAAACATAAGAACTTTACTGGCACTTTACTGCCAGTAAAGTGACGTCACCACGTTGACAGCAGCTAGCGTGTGCTAGTGAATCTGGCAGAGCAAGTTAGGCGGACAGAGCCAGGTAGGAGACGCCGCTCTAGTACCTCATCGTTCCCGAACGTGGATTGATGCCAATGTGATGTATTGCCTGTATTTTAGTTTCACATTGTAAGCGCATTTTTATTAGTGGGATGGGATTTTTACAAAAAAAGGTAAAACGGAATTACACTATTGTGGTTATTATTCCTTCCCCTGCAAGAGAGTACCAGCCAGAGATCCTATCATTCCCAGCATCTGAGAGATGAGAACTCCAGCCTGAGCATTAAGCACCTGTGATCATTAGAGGCTAATATCCTTACTTTGTTTGGTAAGAGCATTTACAACAGGGGTGGTTTCACATCCCCCCTGCAATTTTTTCACGAGTGGTGGTGTTGGTGGCAGAGTACTGCATAACATGAATAAGGACTTGGTTTTACAACAACTGGGATCTCTTTTTCTTATGTTTTGATCACGGGACGGTTTGAGGATTATTCATATATAGTACTGGACTGTTTACTGAATTGCACTTACATATGGTTGTAACATGTGTTTGTAGCGCTGCTTACTATATTGTGTGTGTTTTTATATGTTTAAACTATCTACGGATAGTTTCAGCCTTCATTTGGCATTTATTCATTTTTAGAGGGAGCTGCATTGTAGTTCCACCCTCTGAGTGTATTGTTCACCATATCTTTATGCTCTCGTGAGCGCTTAGCTGCAGCAAGGGCCACCATATTTTGTATTACCAAACTTATGATGTTCCCCGATTTATACCCTGGAGACAATGCGGCAGCGTCGCTCCTTTGATGGTGTGAAAGCGGCTCTTCGGGTCAAGGGGATTCGCTACAGCATCCTGTTCCCGGCTAAGCTGCGAGTGGTCGACGGAGAAACCGTGCGGATCTTCACTAGCCCTAAAGATGCCGGCGCGTGGCTGGAGATGCTACCTCCGTAGTGTGCCTGCCTCCTCACGCTACCATTGGAGATGCCTTAGTCTGGTGTTATAGCCTGCGGGGCTGCCATGTGGAGGTGAGAGGACTAATGTGCGGGACTAGCCTGGGGCAGGTGGTACAGAACTTGATGGGATACCGTTTTGTCCAGATGTCCTGCCTGAAGGTGAAGCCTCGTGTGGCCCTTGGCCCTCCCTGCCTGTTATCCAGACTTTAAGTCATGAGGTACTGGTCATTGTATTAATACTTCCACTCTACCCAGATAGCAGACTTGGACATGTTGGAAGGTTAAGTTTCATGTTCTCCAGCATCTCAAGTCAGCAGAGTTTTTTTTTTATTTTTTATTTTTTTATTGCTAACCCCTTTTTTTTGCCGATGATCGCTGACATGTTCTAATCGGGTTCACGCCTCCCGATTTTTCTGTCTTTGTCCTTGGACACTTTTTGGGGTCATGTGCTCCTCACTGTTTGGGGTGCACGGGGTGGGGAGAGGGAGTTGGATAGCCGTTGCCGTCCGTAATAAGGTTGTTTTACTGATTTCTGTTCACAGTTTTACTGGGTTGGTCTATATATGTTTATTTCTTTCATGTGTACTCTATGTATTCCTCGGGGGGTGTGCATCTGCCCTGTGGCTGTGTGGTGTCAGTTTGGTGGGTGCGAAATCTGGAGGGGCATGCACATCTGCAGAGGGATCCAGACTGGCAGAGCGGACTGTTCTCCTTCACTTGTGTTGCACAGGCATTATGGCTAATTTTACAGTAATGTTGTGGAATGTCAGAGGCCTCAACTCTGCCATTAAGAGGTCGCTAGTGTTCAAATATATTCAACAACATGGCCCCAAGATCTGTATACTGCAAGAGACCCATTTGGTGGGCTCTAGGGTCCTGGGATTGAGGCGGGCCTGGGTCTGTGCACACTATCATGCCTCCTACTCTAACTACGCTAGGGAAGGGAGTGTTCTGGTGCACCGATCCCTGCCCTTTCAGTTAGTCAGTCCGGATGGACCCGGGGGAAGATATGTTCTGGTGCATGTCCTGATAGCGGGAACTTAGTATGTCATTGTTGAAATCTATTTGCCCCCCCCCCTGCGGATCTTACTTTACTTCACACGGTGATGCAAATGGTTACTCAATATGGAGTGGGCAGGGTACTTCTTGTGGGGGATTTTAATTTGGTCATGTCTGACATGCTGGATCGGCTCCGGCCCTCACCACCTCCCTCCCCTAGTTTGTCTCTATGGGCATCCTCTTTCCACCTGACGGATCTCTGGCGCCACTTTCACCCCTCTGACACACAGTTCACTTGCCTCTCCACTACCTATCGGACATTGTCCCGCATAGACATGGCATTTGCCTCCTCTGACCTACGGGAGGTGACGTCCACCGAGATTCTTTCACGCGGCATATCAGATCATGCCCCCCTGCTGGTCTCGGTCTGGGCGGCTCCTCCTGGGGGCCAGAGGATCTGGCGACTGTCCAAATATTGGGTGATGGATCCAGAGATCCAGGAGAATATGCCCGAGGAGATGTGAAACTTCTGGTTGCGGAATGGGGATTCTTCTGGGCCACTGATTGTGTGGGATACTTTTAAAGCCTGGTTGAGAGGGGAATACATTAAAAGAATTGCGGCTAGGAAGAGGGGTTCTATGCAGTCTCTCAGGCAGTTGGAGGAACAAGCCCAGACGCAGGAAAAACTGTATGTTCAGTCCCCAAACTCACACAATTATTTCTCCTGGCAACACACCCTCATGAAATCAATGCTCGATAGTGCCCAATGGGTATTTGAGTTTGGGGACAAGAATGGCAGGCTTCTGGCTTGGCTAGCCAAAGGTCAGTATGCCACTACACATGTGGGTAGACTAAAGGACGTAGACGGCACGTTATTGACTACTCCCGAGACTATCAGCTCTAGATTTTTACGTTACCAAGACCTTTACTCCTCCAAAGTGACTTATACAGCTGAGGACCTATCTGACTACTTGGACAGGATCCCATTCCCTACACTTGACCCAGACAAAAACAAGGCCTTCACGAGGGACATCTCTCTGGAGAAGGTGCAGACAGCCATGAGTTGAAGGTTCCTGAGCTGGATGGAATACCCATTGAGTTTTATTTGGTGCATCAGGAATCGCTGGCTCCTAGGTTGACCTCTCTTTTCTCACAGTTCTCCACTCTAGGCTCCCTACTGGACTCTATGTCCGAGTCGATGGTGGTGTTGGTGCCCAAACCTGGTAAAGATCCAGAGGAATGTCCTTTATATATGCCCATTTATCTGATCAACGCTGATGCTAAGTTATTGGCCAAAGTTCTGGCTCTCCGGTTGGTTACAGTGTTGGAGGATCTGGTACATCAGGACCAGACGGAATTCATGCCGGGGAAGGGCACGGATATCAACATCCATAGATTATTTCTCAACCTGGACACCTCTCATGACAATGGCGGCTCTCAAATCATAGCCTCTCTGGATGCGGAGAAGGCTTTTGATTCTGTAGAGTGGGTATACCTCTGGGAGGTCCTGAAACTCTTCGGATTTGGCCCCAGTTTCTTAAATGGTTAGGAATGCTTTACGACTCTCCTAGAGCCAGGATACGTACTAACGACACCTTGTGTGACTTTTTTCTCCTCCAGAGGGGCACCAGGCAGGGTTGTCCCTTGTCACCAAGCCTGTTTGCTCTGGCTCTTGAGCCTCTGGCGATCCTGATCCGTGAGTCGCGTAATGTTCAGGAACTCAGGGTGGGCCCTCTGGAGGAGAAAATTTCCCTTTATGCAGATGACGCACTGCTCTACCTGCATGATGCCGAGACCTCGTTGCAAGCGGCTTTGCAGATCTTTAAAGAGTTTGGGCGCTTCTCTGGGGTCAGGATTAATGTGTCAAAATCTGTCTTGTTCCCGCTATCCTCAGGCCCGAGATACGGCATCTCAGACCCCGTTGCTTTGGGTAGAGGAGTTTAAATACCTGGGGATTGTGGTGTCGAGGGACCTTCGGGCCTTTCGTCGCCTTAACCTGCAGCCTATTGTCGTGAAACTCAAGGAGCATTGCTCCAGATGGAAAGAATTACCTCTTAACCTCCTAGGTCGCATAAATGTGTTGAAAATGCTATTTTTACCCAGATTCACTTATGCATTCCGGAACTGTCCGGTCTGGCTCCCCAACTCCTTTTTTAAGGAGCTGGACGTATGCATAGGCTCATTTATATGGAAGGGATCTTCCCCTAGGCTGGCCAGATCTACCCTGCAGCTCCCAGTTCACTGTGGGGGACTTGCACTTCCCAATCTAATGGTGCATTACTGGGCGGCAATCTTAGTTACTGTGAGATGGTGGTTTGAGCAATCCAGGATGAATGCAGCTACCTGCTTTTAGGCGGCCATGCTGGGTTGACTCAAAGAACGGTACCTGACCCGCAATTGTGGGCCAGGTATGGGATTAAGGTCCTCAAGGATGTTATTCGCTCGGGGTCGTTGCTTTCCTTCCGAGACTTAGTTGATAAGTATGGGCTTCCAGGGCGGATGTTATTCAGGAACTACAGTATCAGTTGTGGCATGCAGCCAGCGCCCAATTCCCCCAGACTGTTAGCCTGACCACTGACCCTATTGAGGAGACCCTGGCTCAGAAGACTCAAGAAAACTCTCTCTACACTATACCTCGCCCTCCTAGAGGTTGACTCACCTAAAATGAATGCCTTGTGGGAGAAGTGGCAGACTGATATCCCCAGTCTGGATATGGTGACCTGGGAGGAATGTTTTGAGGATGGGTCAAAATTGGTGATATCCTCTAGGGACAAGTTGTTGCAAACCAAATTCCTGCATCACATTTATTACACGCCTCAGAGACTGCATCAGATCTACATATGTTCTGGACCTGTCCCTCTGTGATGACATTTTGGGCTGAGGTCTTTGACAGTATTAATATCCACCTCACACTATTTCTCCCGGTGTCAGCTGAATTGGCCCTGTTGGGAATTCATGAGGATGACCAAAGACCCCGATACACTAAATTGCTTGTCTCCCTTTTGTTGTTCTATGCCAAGAAGGAAATTCTAAAGAAATGGACCTCCCCCTCTCCCCCCAAGGTTGAATCATCGGACTCCTCCATAAATGCGGTATAACTGATGTATAAGTTAACTTATATCAATAGGGGATGCCCTCAGAAATTCGATCGGGTATGGCTACCTTGGACCCAACAGTTCTAGTCTTCTGTTGGCATTAGATCTGAGATACACTTTCTGGACACTGGGTTGCACGTAGTGCTCTTCCTGCCTCCCCCCTCCCTCAGACATGTAGACAAGGCGTGAGGCAATGTAAATTACTGGGTTCGCTAGACGATTGTGGGTGTGGCTGAGAACATGGTATGTCTATCGTGCATATATGCCAATGTCAAATACTGTTTTCCTCTTTTGTTATCTTTTTGTTTTTTCTCTGCCTGTTATTGGATTGCTCCTAGATGAGCTATGTATGTCTGTCAATTGTTATGTGATGTCTTCTCAGTAAAGACCAACCTTGTTTGTTAAAAATGAATGGTGCTAAGCACTAAATGTGAAGTGGAGCGTACTAAGTGTAATGACATGCAGAGTAAAGTGTGCTGTGTGTATTTTGGGTGCATAGTGGGCTATGTTGTGTGCATTGTGGTGCAATGTGAAGTGTGCTGCCTGGTTCCAACCCTTCCTTCCATACAACATCACTCTACAGCTGGTCTGAAAGACCCCATCTCTGCAGTTGGTCCGAGGACCAAAGCATCTGCTAAAACAAATAATATTGTATATTGAGGGAGGTGGCATGCTTCTAACATTGGTAGACATGCAGTATTCTGCTGTTTGTAACCACATTTAGCAATCCACCCCATTTTCTATATATCAATTGGAAAATTAGAGGGTCTCAAGTGTGTCCAATGGCACTTCTAAAGGACCACACAACATTAACACATTTTTATGCATTGAGGTACATTGCGTCAAGAAAAGCAACCCATTCAAAATGGAAGGGCTTTAACACACCTCAAAGTCTGAACATTTTGGTTCAGCTTAATTTTTGCAATATACACACCTTAGAGGAAGTTGGAGTCATAATTGTGGCAGTGGTTTCCGTAAAACCCCACAGTATTGGTGTTGATAAATAATAATAATAACCCCTAAGCCTTGGTGTCAGTGGATGCAATAACCTCCCCCCCCCCAGCATTTGGGGACAATGACTGCAATAATAACCCTCAGAGTTGATGTCAGTGACTGCAATAATAACCCCCAACATTGGTGTCATTATTGCAGTCAATGACACCAATGATACCAATGATGGGGCTTATTATTGCAGTCACTGACACCAATGATGGGGGTTATTACTGCAGTCAGTACTGCAATAATAATCCCCATAACTGGTATCAATGACTGCAGTAATAACCCCCATCATTAGTGTCAGTGACTGCAGTAATAACCCCCATCATTAGTGTCAGTGACTGCAATAATAAGCCCCATCATTGGTGTCAGTGACTGCAATAATAATCCCCATCACTGGTGTCAGTGACTGTACAACTACCTGCAAGCATTGCTGCCAATGAACACTGTAATAACCTACAAGCATTGGTGCCAATGAACACCGTAATAACCTGCAAGCATTGGTGCCTATGAACACCGTAATAACCTGCAAGCATTGGTGCCAATGAACACCGTAATAACCTGTAAGCATTGGTGTCGATGGCCATAATAATGACCTCCAGCACCAGTGTCAGTGACTGCAATAATAACCAGCAGTATATACAGTCATGGTCGAAATTGTTGGCACCCCAGAAATTTTTCCAGAAAATCAAGTATTTCTTACAGAAAAGTATTACAGTAACACATGTTTTGCTATACACATGTTTATTCCCTTTGTGTGTATTGGAAGAAAACAAAAAAAGGGAGGAAAAAAAGCAAATTGGACATAATGTCACACAAAACTCCACAAATGGGCTTGTCCAAATTCTTGGCGCCCTTAACTTAATATTTAGTTGCACACCCTTTGGAAAAAATAACTGAAATCAGTCGCTTCCTATAACCATCAATAAGCTTCTTACACCTCTCACCTGGAATTTTGGACCACTCTTCCTTTGCAAACTGCTCCAGGTCCCTCTTATTGGAAGGGCGCCTTTTCCCAACAGCAATTTTAAGATCTCTCCACAGGTGTTCAATGGGATTTAGATCTGGACTCATTTGCTGGCCACTTTAGAACTCTCCAGCGCTTTGTTGCCATCCATTTCTGGGTGCTTTTTGACGTATGTTTGGGGTCATTGTCCTGCTGGAAGACCCAAGATCTCGGACGCAAACCCAGCTTTCTGACACTGGGCTCTACAGTGCGACCCAAAATCCTTTGGTAATCCTCAGATTTCATGATGCCTTGCACACATTCAAGGCACCCAGTGCCAGAGGCAGCAAAACAACCCCCAAAACATCATTGAACCTCCATAACATAAGAACAGTATAAATAAATTACAAAACAAAACAAGAGAACCTGTATGTCTGGCCAAGTGCTTCCAGAAACATATGATCCCCCAACAGCAATACCACTATTGGAAACAGAGCAGAACAACAAGACCAGAAACAGACCAGGAAAATAGGAAAACCTCACAGATTGGAGAAGTCCACTGGATGGTTAAATCGTTTACCATAACTTACATGAGTTCAAAGGTTTTCCAAGTAAAAACAGAGGTTATAGATGGTCAAGATGGCAGTAGTAGTAGAAAAATGCCTCTGGGTATCTTGAACAAACTAAGCATGAACAAACACATGTGGATCAATCATATGATTATATCCAAATATACAACATGTATATCATTTAGAGGCATTGCCAGCATACTGAAAGCTGACCAATTCAATATATACAGGCTTACTTCTGCTTACCTGGATAGCATAATATATAGCTACGGTGTAAAGCCCAATATCCGTATTTAAACCCCAATTGTAGAGGAGAGAATAAATTGGTACACGGATATAGGTGCTGGCAGTTTCAATTATGCTAGCAGGAATTTGGTATTGTCATGACTTGCAGTTTTGCCCAGTCTGGACTAAAAAAAAAAAAAAAGGGGGAAAAAAAAAAAAAAATGAATAATATTAATGAAATGTGTAGGTATGAGAAAATCTAATAAAGAATAACAGATTGCTGGGCTGGTAAGGTGTCATCCCCAGAGAAAAACAACAAGGCAAAAGACACTGACCCATAATAGCACAAAGGAAGCCAGTTACCTTGAGGTTAGATGTTGATGAATATGCCTCCGTTTGCAGGTAGCAGCCCTTGGTAGTCGGGGATCATCTGCACACTGAGCAGTAGCAGGTCCTGTGTTTAAATAGGACCGGATCGCGCCAAAAAGACACATCCGGAAAAGAGCGCCGTCCGCACATTGCCTGTCATAGGCTGGCGTCATAACTAGGCGTCGGGATACTCGCGGTGAACTAGGCAGTGGGCGTGGCCAGTAACATAACGTGCCCCTGATGCCTAGCAACCAGCGGGGAAAGGGAAGTGTACAGGGAGGATTAGCGTGACAGCGGCGCCTGCGCATAGATGCCCACACACTCATCTCGCAGCGATAGGGAAAACAAAACCGCCCACCTCAGGACGGAAGCCGCAACACCAAAAACAGGCACAATTAGATCAAGCACACACATCACCAAGCGATGCAGCCAGTCTCTCCCTCTACCCAGCACACTCAAAGGGAGAGCGAGCCCACACCACGAGACACTCACAGGCGCCCGGGCAATCGGCCATAGAACAAAAAGGATCTACATTAACATATAGACTCATGAGTCATTATAGGGCAATCACACTTAGTGTACCACTTAATATGAAGCTCAAACACCGGTATTCGCCATCCAGTGGTCATAGAGAGAACAGAACAGGGAAAAGTGGCATTGCAGCAAGGGGACCAAAATTGTCTCAACCAGGACCACAGGGCCAGGCATCTTAACATATGGTCTACCATTCTCAGCACATGCGATCACCGAGGGGATAAGAGAGACATATCCCCCATGGGGTCACATGAAAAGGAAAAATAAATCATAAATAAAATTATTGATATAAACAACAAAAGAAAAATTGGTCAACATATTTAACATAAAAAATAAATAATCAAAAATTGCATTTATCTCAAATTCATAATATAGGCCTAAGTCTATATATAATATTATATGATATTATATCAAAGGGGAGATCCCCTAATCCAGCAATAAATTGGACAGTGACTTACAACGAAAGAGAGGTAACCCAAAATAACATCTTGGGCCATATTAAGAATCCCATAGAAAGGGAGGAGGGAAAAGAGAAAAGGGGGAAACAGGAAAGGGAAAAAATGCATAGAGGTTATTGATTAGAACTAGAAAGGTTATAAAGTAGGGACCTAGAAAACGCAGTTGATGAAATCATGCGTGTGTGGACAAGCCAACTCAAAGGAAAGGTTTGTATGATTGAGTTTCATTCAATCCAGGTAGTTGCGTGGCAGCGAGTCGTTCAATCCATAGAGTTTCTCTTTGTAAAATTATTTTATCCCAATTACCACCTCGTGGGTCCTTGGGGATCACTGCCAATGCAATGAAAGATACACAGGTGGTATCAAATCTGTGGTATAAATCTATGTGGCGGCTGACAGGTGTCAGCATCTTGCCACTCCCTGAATAATACACATGGTCTTTGACTCGCTGCCAGAATTTACGGACTGTCTTTCCAACATAAAAGGCTCCACACACGCATGTCATCAAATACACAACCCCCTGAGTGCTACAGGCAAAACAAAAGATCAAGTCTTCTGGACAGCAGCACTCCAATAAAAAGCCTTTATTATGTAAAATCTTCAAAAATCCAAATACAGCACAGCAAGTCACAAAATTCTGGTTAGAGCTGACTAGTTTCACACTTTCTTAGGCCTCGTACACACGACCGATTTTCTCGTCGTAAAAAACACGTCGTTTTTTTCGACGAGATTCTTGTTAAGCTTGTCGATTTTCTCGTCAAGCTTTCTATGCGTACACACTGTCATTTCCCAATTTCCTCGTGGTTCTCTGCGCTCACGTCCAGCACGTACGACGGCACTATAAAGGGGAAGATCTTTTTTCTTGGCGCCACCCCTTGGGCTGCTTTTGCTGATCTCGTGTTACCGCGTGTGAAGTAAAAGTTTGGGAAGAGACGATTCGCGCTTTTCAGTCTTCGTACTTTTCAGATCGTTTTCTGCCGTTCAGTTTGTGCTTGTGGGTTCGTATCTTGACTTTCAGGGCGTCTAGGCAGGTCGTATCTGTTTTACAGTGCGTTCTTGCCTGTTCGTTTCTGAATTTCAGTTCGTTATTCATAGGCCTTGCTGTTCTAAAGTGCGTTCTGTTCTGTACGTTCTGATTAGACGACCGTTTCCTAGCCATGTCGCCTGGACGTTCTCGTCGTCGAGTTCGTGCTGTGCGTGCGCTTGGTGTTGGTCTGCTTGTTTTGGACCAAGACCAGTCCATGAATGGTGTGAGGAGGAGTTCATGGACCAAGAATTGGTTGCTCCAGCGGGACCAATTCTGCCACATGCCTCTGCTGCGGGAGATCGTCGAGAATAATCCTGAGGACTACAGGAATTTTCTGAGGATGTCTGACCCCGTTTTTCAGGAACTGTTGGCTTTGGTGTCCCCCTATATTACCAGGAAGGACACCGTTATGCGGGAAGCCATCAGTGCTGAGCAGAGGCTCATCGCCACGTTGCGTTACCTGGCGACAGGGAGAAGTCTTCAGGACTTGAAGTTCACCACAGGCATCTCCCCCCAGGCTCTGGGCCTCATAATCCCAGACACCTGTTCTGCTATTATACAAGTCCTGCAGGAGGACTATATTAGGGTAAGTTTTCTCCCTTCACATCACATTTTATGTATTACATGTATGCTAATGTATTGTATTTCTTTCATCCTTTCCTAATTACCATGATTGTAATATGCTGAGAATGTCCCCTTTGTCCCCATGCATGCTGGAAGTTTTTAAATGCCCCTTTTTTATCCTCCCTAAATATTTCCCCTCACTAACTTTTCCAGCAGGGGCGCCTGTTGCTCCAAATGTTGGGGGGTTACAACCCCAATTTCGGAAATAAACTTCCTCCTTTTTTGCTCTGTTGCCTAATAAACGCCCCCAGTTGTCCCCTCCAATGCAGCCATTTAGTCCCCTCTATTGCAGCCAGTTTCCCCCCAGCCCTGCACTTACCTTCTTGTGGTCAGCGCCATCCTTCTTCTGTCCTTGATGTCTTCTCCTTCCCTTCATGTTGCATCAGCCAATCATGTTACCATTAAACAGACTTGGTGAACATGATTGCCAGAGCTGCCTGTCAGTGTTTACACAAGGAATGCCCCCTCCTTGCGTCCCCGATTTTTCTTTGAGGAAGCCAATTACATCCCTCAGGTTGTAATTTGCAAGACTTTTTTAATACCTGTTTCTGCTCTGCAATTTTAACCCCCTAAATGACGCAATTAATCATATGTCGGTCGCTTTACAAGAGGCCATCCACCTGAATAGTGTGCGGCATAGACAATACATAGGTTCATGCAACGCATGAACCTATGTATTGTTCTGAGTGATGGGCACAGGAGAGAGGGGACAGTGCTCCAGCGCCCACTCTGGACGCACCGCCACTGCAATGCTATCCTGTGGCCAAACACATCTCCCCCCCCCAAAATAATTTAGTAATGGCCCATCAGAGGGGGTGATGAATATGATAAATGAGCCTTCCATTATACTTTTTTTACACACCTTAATAAACGTATAATTAGATTGATGTTGGTCTCTAATTTTTTGGTCTTGAATTTGCTTGTAATGTATGCCTTTGTTTTTCTAATATTATTTCATCTTGTTTCACTCCACAGCTTCCTTCAACGCCACAGGAATGGCAGACTGTGGCATCGGAGTTTGCCACGCGGTGGGACTTCCCCAACTGCGGTGGTGCCATAGACGGGAAGCACGTCCGCATCGTGCCGCCACCCCGTTCTGGATCCTACTACTACAACTACAAGGGGTTTCATAGCATTGTGCTGATGGCGGTGGTGTCAGCACGGTATGAATTCCTCTATGTTGATGTAGGGAAGAATGGCCGGATGTCCGATGGGGGATCCTTCATCCAGACGGAGTTTGCCCTCCGTCTCCAGAGTGACGACCTTGCATTGCCACCGGATGCAGGGAATATTGAAGGACTCCCCTTTGTTTTCTTGGCTGATGAAGCCTTCGGACTCGGACGGCATCTTATGAGGCCATTTCCACAGAGGACCCTGACCCCAGAGAAGAGTGTGTTCAATTACCGGCTGGCCAGGGCCCGAAGAGTCGTTGAAAATGCCTTCGGCATAATGGCCAGCCGGTTCCGCCTTTTTATGACTTCCATCCACTTGGCGGACTACAAAATAAACTATGTAGTGTTATGCTGCTGTGTGCTACACAATTTTCTTTGCCGCAAAGCGAATTCATATATGGCCTCAGTTTTGCCAGAGGCTGGACTTTCCCCTGCAAATCCCCTTCCGGGCCTGGAATCTGCCCGTCTTGGCTTGCCCCCCCAAAATGCCCGTGTGGTTCGGGACAAATACATGGAGTATTTCACGGGTAGGGGGGCAATTCCTATGCCAGCCTATGTCTAAGTATCCCAATAAAAATCTTGTTTAAACCTTTAATTATTTGTTCTTTCCTGTCTCCTAGTTTGTCTTTGTGCATTTGTAGTGGCAAGTGTATTTTACTTTAGTAAATAACAACCAATTTCACTATGTTACCTTACAAAAGAACCAAATAAGCTTAGAGTGTATTATAAAAAGAAGCTACACGTTGTTTGTGGTCAAATATTTTACTCTCTGCACATTTTTTTTTGTTTTACTTTGGGGTTGGCCTGACCACAACCTGTCAAATTTTGGCTTATGAAAATACAAAAATACCACTTGCATTTCTAAAATGACAACATTGGATACCTCTGAGCAATCTGAGACATTCAGTTACACAAACTATGTCTCTATGTGCCCGTCCTAATATGGGGTCCTGCCACCCCTTGCCCAGCCAAAAATTCAATATGCACACATTTTTACTTTTTTGCAAATAGGAAGTTTACAATCCTGATCCCTATTGTCAACATGTGCTATCTGCCATCAGGGGTGATCAATGGATGTGTTTTGGGGGTGCATCCCCTTCCTCAGTTCACCGACTTTTGATACGAGGAAGGGGTTGCACCCACAAAAGACGTACATGGATATCCCCTGATGGCAGATAGCACATGTTCACACACTGTGTGCATATTCAATTTTTGGCTGCTTTGTTACTCAAAAAATTAGTAAAAATATAAAAACAAACATGTAAAAACAAATGTGTTTGGATGGCTTATTGAATTCTCCCCAAAACATCGAGAATGTCTTTAAATGTTTGTTCCATCACATGGATTCTTTGTTTAATTAGGTCCAGTTCCGTGCTACATTCCATCACTTGCTGGATGAGGCGGAGGGCACTGTCAGCAGAGAACGGTGTGCTATCCTTCACAACATTTCCATCCCCTAAAAACCATAAAAAAAAATTAATAAAACTCTGCAGGCCTACCTCGCTTACCTTAAGCTGTGGTGTCAGATACTGACCTGTTGTGGTGACCAGATCCACAACGTCATCCACCTCTCCTTCCTGCACTTCTCCTTCCTCCACCTCAACTTCCTGCACATCTTTCGGTTGTGGATCTTTGGGAGTTTGGGGTTGCTTGGAAGTTGTGGGGTGCATGTGCTCCCTGGAGTGTCCTCCTCCCAGTCTTCTCTCCCCTATGAGAATAAAACCAAAGGTCTATTTATCACACTGTAAAAATCTCATTTTTAAACTTAAAACAGGCTAAATTGTTTGGAAGTGGGGTACAAGTGTGTGTTTGTGCGGAATTTAAAGAAAAATGCATTCTTTATGACCCCAAATATGTTTATTATTCACATTTGGATGTAATTTTTTGGACATGGAGGCACCACAAATAAACTCTGATGCACCTGTGTGGGACACCCAAAAAAGGCGGGTCTGGTGGCCCACACTATAGTGCTCCAAAGTACAGATGTGGAAGCAGCTGCTGAGTGTCCTCTCCTTTACACTGATTAAAGTTTGCATTTCATTCTCCTTACAAACACATCATCTAGACTTAAAAATTATCCACAATACTTGATCAAAAATGGCAGATGTCTAATTACTTTTGGGGGTCTTAAATAAGCCAAAACCACGGATAGTGGCCGAACGAAGTGTCGGTAACGTAACGAACGATTACTGTGCCCAACCTAGTTCAAAATAATACATTTTGGAAGGGAGTCCAATATGCTTTAAAAAAAAAAAAAGTCAGTTTCTAAAAAGATTAATAGCAGAAAGGTCGTCATTTTACTTACTTTTAGCGAGCATCCTCTTTATGCTCCTCAACTGGTCTGGCTCCCTCAGTTTGAGGTCTGACCACCTCTTTCTGAGCTGCTCATTTGAGCGTTTCACCCCGAACTTCGCCCTCAGACTCTTCACAACTTTAGTGAGGATTTTGGCCTTCCTTCTATTTGGTTTGCTATACGGCCCATGCTTGGCATCATAATCAGCCTTGACCAAGATGTCCACCATCTCCGCCATCTCCGCCAAAGACATATTCGATGCCTTGAATCTCCTCCTTGATCGTGACGTGTCCTCGGTCTCCGGGCTTGTCTCCTCGCTAGTTGCGGAATTATCAGACACCTGCTGTAACTCCGCCATATCTGTCTGCGCGCCGAAAGAGAAGGGGCGGGGAAAAGATGTTAGTTAGAACGTCATGGGCGGGCGACGTGTGCGGAGCGACGTGTTCGAATTTGGACGCATGCGTGGTGTGTATATAGCAAACACACATGTGACTATAGTACGTTCGGTGTGCGGAGAGAGGAGTTCAAGTGACGGACGTGCGAACGAAGGTATGTGATTTTGTGAGACTTGTTAAAATTGTTGGCCTATACTGTCTTGAGATTGTTGGAGGATATATATGGTGACTAGGATGTGAAGGAGGTTAGACTGTTTGCCTCACATTATTTAAATATAATTTATTTTACTTGCAGATACAATATGAATGTATTTATTAGCGACAAAGAGTTCCTGGCGGAATTTATTGACCGGGTAAGGGAGCTGCCGGCTCTGTGGGAGACCAAAAACCCCATCCATAAAAAAAAAGGGGTGAGAAAAGCAGCGCTGGAGAAGCTGCTCCCATTTGTGCATACCAAGGTGCCCACAGCCACAGCAAAACAAGTGGACACTAAAATTGGGAGCTTGAGAGGTACCTACAGGACTGAACGCTCTAAGGTGCTGGCTTCTCAGAGGTCAGGAGCAGCAGCAGATGATGTTTATGTCCCGGTTTTGTGGTACTACAGCAGGATGTCCTTCCTGGATGACCACATTGAGCCAAGGCCATCACTCTCCACTCTTCCCCCCAGACTTCCCTGCAGCCAACCTGAGCCTTCTCTGGAGCAAGAGGAGGCAGCCATCCTGGATGATCCTGATTTGGCCATCTGGAGCCAGGTATAGTATTAACTGAAAATGTATTGGGATAAAATTAATGTTTCCCAAATATGTCAGGATGAGAAACATACATTATTTTGTATTCAACAAGTGAAATCATGATCTGTAGACATTATTCTGCACTTAATTGTGTGGTAAATAGTCAAGCTGATGTAGTGGTAAATTTAAAGCAAGGATTTATGCATTTACATTCTAATTGCTTCCATCAGGATTACAAAGTTTGATGCAAAGATTAAACCAACATATTAAACTATGTTTCTTTTTCATACACAGGATGAAATCAGCCAGGAGGAGGGTCTGGAAACTGTCAGGCAGGAGGAGGAAGGGCCCAGTGGCAGCCAGGAGGTGGCAGGGCCCAGTGGCAGCCAGGAGGTGGCAGGGCCCAGTGGCAGCCAGGAGGTGGCAGGGCCCAGTGGCAGCCAGGAGGTGGCAGGGCCCAGTGGCAGACAGGAGGTGGCAGGGCCCAGTGGCAGCCAGGAGGTGGCAGGGCCCAGTGGCAGACAGGAGGTGGCAGGGCCCAGTGGCAGACAGGAGGTGGCAGGGCAAAGGAGAAGCACCAGATCCCAGGTGCCTCCCATCAGGCTTCACAAAAGAGGCAGGAGGGACAGGACCACCAGTGAGGCAGCAATGGCCCTTATTAAAGAGGCCCATGCCACCCTCAAGGAGCCCACATCCCCTGAAGAGGCCATTGCCGGCCTAGTGGAGGCTAAGTTCAAGGTGATGAGCATGGAGCAACGCCTCCTATGCGAACCCCTGCTCATCACCTTGCTCAACAAGGGGGTGATGGAGCAAATTACCCCCAATACCGCCATATGTGAGGTGGCCCAACTGACCCAACCTCAACCTCCACCTCCACCTTCCTCTTCTGCCCCACCCCCTTCTGCTACCCCTCCACCTTCTGCCCCACCCCCTTCTGCTACACCTCCACCTTCTTCTTCTGCCCCACCCCCTTCTGCTACACCTCCACCTTCTGCCCCACCCCCTTCTGCTACACCTCCACCTTCTGCCCCACCCCCTTCTGCTACACCTCCACCTTCTTCTTCTGCCCCACCCCCTTCTGCTACACCTCCACCTCCTCCTCCTGACAGGAGTACCCCTCCAGTGGGCCAGCCTCCAGCTAAACGAAGAAGGAAGGCTTCAGTAAAGGCTGCAGGGAAGGTTGCCAGGAAGAAGAGGAAGTGATGGCCTTGCTTCATTGTGGTCGCACTGGTCGGACAGAAGGCAGCCTGTTGTAGTACCACACACTTGGGACATATATCTCACCTGCTGCTGTTCCTGACCTCTGGGAGGCCAGCATCAGATTGTGTTCTGAAATGTGGGCCTTCTCAAGCTCCCAATTTTAGTGTCCACACAGGGTTGCTGTGTGCTCTGGGGTCCCTGGGATGCACAAATGGCAGCAGCTTCTCCAGCGCTGCCTTCTCTTTATTTAATTTATAAACATGAATAAATGTGTTTTTTGTTTAAGTTCATACTTGACTATGTGTATTTTTAAATAAAAAAAAACAAGCTTTGGAGTAAGCAGATACATTTGACTGACAATAAAAGGCACAGATATCACCCCCCCCAAAAGAATAACTAAATCTGATTAGCTCAAAAACATGGTGTGAAATTTTAAAAATATAGATTAGAAAATTAAATGGGAGATCGCTATCAAAACATTGAGAAATTATAATTAACATCATTTTGAAAAATCTAACCATTTAAATTATTCCTAAAAACTTGCACGATATAATACACATAAATCTTATAAAGAGCAGCATGAAAAAGGTTAAAAATAAGGCATAACTCTGTGTGAATATCAGCAGCAAAAGAAGGTCTCTCGTTTTGATTAATGTAACATTCTAACGAAGAATTCAATGCAGAACATTTAAACGATTAAATATTTATGAGCGTGACGAATGTGCTCTCTCCATTATGAAGGCTTGTTTTACCAGAAGATGCGCTCCCGTCTCATAGTTGCTTGTGAGCATGCGCACTTTTGGAAGAGTCGTAAAAGCATACACACGAACCATTTTCTCGTCACAAAACAGGCCGACGAGAAACACGACGAGGAAATCTGGACTCCTGACGAGAAAATAGAGAGCAGGTTCTCTATTTTCTCGTCGAGATTCTCGTCAAGTTTCTCGTCGTAAAACCATACACACGAACGTTTTTCTAGACAAAAAAACTCTCGCGGCACTTTTCTTGACTGTTTACGACGAGAAAATCGGTCGTGTGTACGAGGCCTTAGTGTTTAATCATAGCTAATAAATCATACCCACCTTCTCTAATATGTCCTTTTCTGATCCATCTACTTCTACTCAATTGTCTATGTCTTCCAGTTCCAATTTCCAACCTCCTCTGAATTCTTTACTTCCACCCCAGACACCTGTGTTCACTAAACAAAGTACTCTAGATCCCCATTTGGCGCTTTCTTACACACCTCTACCAAATTTTCAGATGACGGGGCCTCCACCACCACAAACTTAGCACTTGATGTTATCAATCTCACACCCTACTCATTTACAGATCAGCAATTGGAAGTCTTGAGACTGGGTCTAAGCTTTTGTCCATCAGCCAACTTAGATAAATACGAATTGATTAAGGATGTCTATATGTTTGTACGCAATCTGACATATAGATACATCTACGATCAAGATAACATACGAATGAGACAGGAGCGGGAATTTGTTGAAAGCATTAAACACTACACTATGAAGGATTTCAGAGCCCTTCGTGATCTAATGCTCTTACTGGACGAAAATAATGAGATTGATGACCTGAGTGGTGCAGTTGCATCTCCCAGGGTGAACACAACATGCTCGTCCTCAACTACTCCCCTACAAGCCGCTGTTCTCCCTAGATTGAACAAATTTAAGCCAAAGTCTACTAGATTCCCTGATCTCTCTACCAATCCATCTATATGGGCTTTTTTAATAGGTGTAGTGAGTGACATCAAGCAGATGCCAGTTTCAATGCAATTCAATAATTTAACTTTAGCCCAGAATAAAGCCATCTCTCAACTTAGTAAACATCCTGATTTGGTCATCAAAGCATCGGATAAAGGAGGGAACGTTGTCTTGATGACCAAAGCCAATTACGAAAGGATGTGTTACAACATCCTATCCAATACTAGTTGGTATCGCAAAATCCCTGCTTCAACTATCCCAACCTTCAAAAATGACTATTTATGTATCATCAATGATGGTTATCAGAAAGGTTTAATTAACCAGGATACGTATGATTATCTTAATAACAAATTCCCTCGAGAAGCTACTTTTTACTCATTACCCAAGGTTCACAAAAATTCTATCGAACCACCGGGGAGGCCAATTGTATCAGGTATCGGGTCCTTGACTGAAAATGCCAGTAGGCTCATTGATGCCACACTTATGCCTCATGTAATGAGCTTGTCTTCTTACATTAGGGATACCTTGGATTTGTTAAAGAAGATTGAAGGAATGGTAATCCCTCCTGATGCCCTGCTCGTGACCTTGGATGTAGAGTCCCTATACTCCAGTATCCCTCACGAGCAGGGCATCGGGATGGTACGTGCCTTCCTATATGAAGAACCCCACACTCAATGGAAGTATAACGAGTTTATACTTACATTGCTTCAATTCGTTCTTACTCACAACTGGTTTGGGTTTGACGGTTCCCACTTCCTCCAGGTGCAGGGGGTGGCCATGGGCACTTGTTGCGCACCGGCCTACGCCAACCTGTACCTGGGGGGGTGGGAACGTTACATCTTCTCGGATGAGGGTATGGGGGTTTATACCGAGCAGGTGGTCTGCTGGATGCGATACATTGATGACATCATCATGGTGTGGGCGGGTACATCTGAATCCCTCAGGACCTTTGTTGATGCATTGAATCACAATTCTTTCAATTTAAAATTCACCCTTAATTTTGACCGCTCCAAGATAACCTTTTTAGATCTAACGATCTTTAAAGATCATGATGGTTGTTTAGCAACAAGTCTCTATCGTAAGGAGACAGCAGGCAACACCATGTTGCACGCCACGAGTGCACACCCGGTGGCATTAATACGTAGCATACCATATGCACAATATATACGACTTCGTCGTAACTGCACCCATACGGAGGACTTCCAGAGGGAAGCACAAATGTTGCGCACTCGACTGTTAGCCAGAGGCTACAGTAAGTCGCTTTTACGCAGGGCTTTTAATAAAGCCCTGCGACAACCAAGGAATAATTTGCTTTTTCAAAATAAGAATTTATCTGATACGCGAGCACCTCTGCGAATGATTACACATTTTTCATCACAACATCAAGAAGTTCGTACCATACTTACTAATCATTGGCACGTGCTATATCAAGACCCCACAGTTCGCAAACATCTAGGCACTAGACCTGAGATAACCTTCAGACGGGCAAATTCCCTACGAGACAAACTAGTGTCAAGCCACTATGTGGCATCTACCACCAATAACAACACTACTAAAGGGATTCACCAATGTGGACAATGCATTTTTTGCCCATGGATCTGCCCAGGACAGAGCTTTACCCTACCCAATGGAGAAAGATTCTGTCCTGGATTTAAAGCCGACTGTAGCACTCAGGGGGTTGTGTATTTGATGACATGCGTGTGTGGAGCCTTTTATGTTGGAAATACAGTCCGTAAATTCTGGCAGCGAGTCAAAGACCATGTGTATTATTCAGGGAGTGGCAAGATGCTGACACCTGTCAGCCGCCACATAGATTTATACCACAGATTTGATACCACCTGTGTATCTTTCATTGCATTGGCAGTGATCCCCAAGGACCCACGAGGTGGTAATTGGGATAAAATAATTTTACAAAGAGAAACTCTATGGATTGAACGACTCGCTGCCACGCAACTACCTGGATTGAATGAAACTCAATCATATAAACCTTTCCTTTGAGTTGGCTTGTCCACACACGCATGATTTCATCAACTGCGTTTTCTAGGTCCCTACTTTATAACCTTTCTAGTTCTAATCAATAACCTCTATGCATTTTTTCCCTTTCCTGTTTCCCCCTTTTCTCTTTTCCCTCCTCCCTTTCTATGGGATTCTTAATATGGCCCAAGATGTTATTTTGGGTTACCTCTCTTTCGTTGTAAGTCACTGTCCAATTTATTGCTGGATTAGGGGATCTCCCCTTTGATATAATATCATATAATATTATATATAGACTTAGGCCTATATTATGAATTTGAGATAAATGCAACTTTTGATTATTTATTTTTTATGTTAAATATGTTGACCAATTTTTCTTTTGTTGTTTATATCAATAATTTTATTTATGATTTATTTTTCCTTTTCATGTGACCCCATGGGGGATATGTCTCTCTTATCCCCTCGGTGATCGCATGTGCTGAGAATGGTAGACCATATGTTAAGATGCCTGGCCCTGTGGTCCTGGTTGAGACAATTTTGGTCCCCTTGCTGCAATGCCACTTTTCCCTGTTCTGTTCTCTCTATGACCACTGGATGGCGAATACCGGTGTTTGAGCTTCATATTAAGTGGTACACTAAGTGTGATTGCCCTATAATGACTCATGAGTCTATATGTTAATGTAGATCCTTTTTGTTCTATGGCCGATTGCCCGGGCACCTGTGAGTGTCTCGTGGTGTGGGCTCGCTCTCCCTTTGAGTGTGCTGGGTAGAGGGAGAGACTGGCTGCATCGCTTGGTGATGTGTGTGCTTGATCTAATTGTGCCTGTTTTTGGTGTTGCGGCTTCCGTCCTGAGGTGGGCGGTTTTGTTTTCCCTATCGCTGCGAGATGAGTGTGTGGGCATCTATGCGCAGGCGCCGCTGTCACGCTAATCCTCCCTGTACACTTCCCTTTCCCCGCTGGTTGCTAGGCATCAGGGGCACGTTATGTTACTGGCCCCGCCCACTGCCTAGTTCACCGCGAGTATCCCGACGCCTAGTTATGACGCCAGCCTATGACAGGCAATGTGCGGACGGCGCTCTTTTCCGGATGTGGCTTTTTGGCGCGATCCGGTCCTATTTAAACACAGGACCTGCTACCGCTCAGTGTGCAGATGATCCCCGACTACCGAGGGCTGCTACCTGCAAACGGAGGCATATTCATCAACATCTAACCTCAAGGTAACTGGCTTCCTTTGTGCTATTATGGGTCAGTGTCTTTTGCCTTGTTGTTTTTCTCTGGGGATGACACCTTACCAGCCCAGCAATCTGTTATTCTTTATTAGATTTTCTCATACCTACACATTTCATTAATATTATTCATTTTTTTTTTTTGTCCAGACTGGGCAAAACTGCAAGTCATGACAATACCAAATTCCTGCTAGCATAATTGAAACTGCCAGCACCTATATCCGTGTACCAATTTATTCTCTCCTCTACAATTGGGGTTTAAATACGGATATTGGGCTTTACACCGTAGCTATATATTATGCTATCCAGGTAAGCAGAAGTAAGCCTGTATATATTGAATTGGTCAGCTTTCAGTATGCTGGCAATGCCTCTAAATTATATACATGTTGTATATTTGGATATAATCATATGATTGATCCACATGTGTTTGTTCATGCTTAGTTTGTTCAAGATACCCAGAGGCATTTTTCTACTACTACTGCCATCTTGACCATCTATAACCTCAGTTTTTACTTGGAAAACCTTTGAACTCATGTAAGTTATGGTAAATGATTTAACCATCCAGTGGACTTCTCCAATCTGTGAGGTTTTCCTATTTTCCTGGTCTGTTTCTGGTCTTGTTCTGTTCTGCTCTGTTTCCAATAGTGGTATTGCTGTTGGGGGATCATATGTTTCTGGAAGCACTTGGCCAGACATACAGGTTCTCTTGTTTTGTTTTGTAATTTATTTATACTGTTCTTATGTTATGTATTTGTATTCATAGACATTCAAAAAACTCCTGAAGAAGCGATCTATGTCGCGCAACATGTCGGGTTTAGGAATGAATTTCTGACGACACATCACCAATCAATGCCACTATCGTCTATTGGTATCCAATATACTGAAATAATTGACCTTGCTGTCATTTTACTTAGTATAAACCTATTTCTTTATTGAATTTTGGTCATTGGGTGATGTGTTCAAGTGTGTCAATATTAGGTTGATGAATAGTTCTGTATACTATTCATTTTTATTTGTATGATTTGTTATTTTCTTTTGTAATTTTTTAATAAAACTTGAGTAATTTTATATCAATTTTGTCGTGCCCATAAAGTCCATCTTTTCATCCTAATTTATTCAATTTACAATCTCGGGACGTGGCAATTTTCTATTACATCGTATCCCCAGTACCACTCTGGGTGGATATGATTTCCATTCTTCCATCATTGAACCTCCACCATATTTCACTGTAGGTACTCTTTTCTTTGTAGGCCTCATTCCGTTTTCGGTAAACAGTAGAATGATGTGCTTTACCAAAAATCTCTATCTTGGTCTCATCTGTCCACAAGACATTTTCCCAGAAGGATTTTGGCTTACTCAAGTACATTTTGGCAAACTGTAGTCTTGCTTTTTTATGTCTCTGTGTCAGCAGTGGGGTCCTCCTGGGTCTCCTGCCATAGCGTTTCATTTCATTTAAATGTTGACGGATAGTTGGCGCTGACACTGACGCTCCCTGAGCCTGCAGGACAGCTTGAATTTCTTTGGAACTTGTTTGGGGCTGCTTATCCACCATCCGTACTATCCTGTTTTGCAACCTTTCATCAATTTTTCTCTTCCATCCACGCCCAGAGAGATTAGCTACAGTGCCATGGGTTGCAAACTTCTTGATAATGTTGCGCACTGTGGACAAAGGCAAATCTACATCTCTGGAGATGGACTTGTAACCTTGAGATTGTTGATATTTTTCGACAATTTTGGTTCTCAAGTCCTCAGACAGTTCTCTTCTCCTTGTTCTGTTGTCCATGCTTAGTGTGGCACACAGACACACAATGCAAAAACTAAGGCCGTGTACACACGATCGGTTTTACAGATGAAAACAGTCCGATGGACTTTTGTCATCGGACAAACCGATCGTATATGGGCCCCATCGGTCTTTTTTCCATTGGTGATTAAAAATAGAACATGTTTTAAATTTATCCGATGGAAAAAAAAACGATAGCAAATTCTGATCGTCTGTGTGGAACTCCATCGGAGAAAAAACCCACGCATTCTCAGAATCAAGTCGACGCATGCTCAGAAGCATTGAACTTAATTTTTCTCGGCTCGTCTGAGTGTTTTATGTCACGGCGTTTGGGACGGTCGGTTTTTTGACTGATGGTGTGTGGGCAAGACTGATGGAAGTCAGCTTCATTGGATTTCTGATGGAAAAATCCATCGGATTAGAATCCATAGGAAATCCGATCGTGTGTACAGGGCTTTAGGGAACTTCTCTCCTTTTTATCTGTTTTCAGGTGTGATTTTTATATTGCCCACACCTGTTACTTGCCCCAGGTGAGTTTAAAGGAGCATCACATGCTTGAAACAATCTTATTCATCCACAATTTTGAAAGGGTGCCAAGAATTTTGACCAGCCCATTTTTGGAGTTTTGTGTGACATTATGTCCAATTTGCTTTTTTTCCTCCCTTTTTTTGTTTTGTTCCAATACACACAAAGGAAATAAACATGTGTATAGCAAAACATGTGTTACTGCAATACTTTTCTGTGAGTAATACTTGATTTTCTGGAAAAAATTTTGGGGTGCCAACAATTTCGGCCATGACTGTATGTAGCGCCCATCCCAAATGGTTGGGACGCTATTCAAATTTAGAGGGATGTCTGAGCCAGTAGCTGGGCTCAGACGGTTGATAATTACATTTAAATTTGCCTCTGTCTCGGTTATAGTTTGCCTGGTAGTGATTTCCCTTTTTGCCTGTAGGTGGCGTTACCACCTCAGGCACTTGTTGGAATACGGGCAGATTATGGTATATTGAGTGGCCCCTCTCGGCAGTAGTATAGTGGGAGTGGTTAACCCGCTGTGCCTGCTGGGAGGGGATACTTAAGGGGCAGACGCCATTGATTGGTGTTTGTTCGCGCCCCGCAGCCCTCCGGGCACGAGGTGTGTGTGTGTGGTCCTGGTCTTTTGGGCAACATTGGCCCAAGGCTGCATCGCTACTTAGTAGGCCCAGCTAGGCAGGCCGGGGCCTTTATCCGGAGAAGGGATCCCAAGCTGTCCCTCTAAATGGGGAGAAGGCATCTTAATGAAGGAGACCAGGGGAGGACCTGCCCTGGAGGAGACCGGCACAACACTGCTGTCTCTGGTGAGGCCTGGCAACTTTATTAAGGAGGGATCCATTACACCACAAGCCCTGCAGTTCGCAGAATTGGCTTAAAGGCTCTCTAAACTGTACGGCTGTATGTTTGGGACTTTGAAATCCTGTGGCAGAGGATTCCTGGACTATCCATTGTTCAACTTCGAACAGGTCTGTGGCAGAGACCTCCATCACCTTGGGCAGTCTGTGGCAGAGACTACGCTCTTGCTGATTCGTGTGTCATCCCGGCTGCTAGGCCATGTGAGAGGGGACTATCCGGGTGACCAATACCCACTGTCCCACTCTAACATTGAGAGTGGTGAGTGACTTTGAACTTCTACCTTTGTCAACTTTTGTGGCGAGTGTCTGAACCTTCCCCTACTCTTCCGTACCTTCTACTTCTCAAAGTTATACTGCATAAGAAAAATAAAGCCTAACTGTTTGAGGTTTTTACATCTGTGTGGACATTGCATTACTACAGACTTTCCTACCCGGACAACGCAGCTGAAGAGGTAACGTGCAAAACCCAAAACTAATCAGCGGCCCTGAAGAGGGTATTGCTACATATATATATATATATACATATATATATATATCAAAAAAGAGAGAGGCATTCCTAAATTTTGTTTTAAATATGGAAAAAATATGGAAAAAAATTAAACCAGAAGAGTAGCACACTGGTGTAGTGGTTAGCACTTTCACCTAGCAGCAAAAGGGTCACCAACCATGACACCATCTGGCTGGAGTTTGCATGTTCTCCCTGTGTCTGCGTTGGTTTCCTCCGGGTACTCCGGTTTCCTCCCACACTCCAAAGACATGCTGGTAGGATAATTGGATCTTGTCCAAATTGGCCCAGTATATATGTGTGTCCCAAGCGTGTCGAGATCTTACGGGGTAAAATGACCGCACCAGCCAAGCAGACACTGGCTGCAAAAAGTGCCTAGAGGCGATTCAGTTCACATGTGAGCGCTATACAAGTCACTCATGCATTCAGTAGTATTGACTGCTTCATAATGATTTTACCAAAGAACAGACTTTCTCTGACAGATACACATAAAGATATTTATGTTCCTCGGAGTGTATTTGTACCATCTCTGCGTGTATTTTTTTTCTCCAGTGGCCTCATTAACACCTGCAAACAAAGCTGTGTGTATTTTAGTGGTGGTTCCTCCTAAATGAAGGGTCATAGTCTGACTACTTAATATCACGTGCACTTATCGGCTCCTGGGAATCGCTATGTTTCCAGCAGACATCTAGGGAAAGCTGTGCCAGAAGCATGTAGAATTGAACTTCTGCTTGTTGGACATTACAAGTGATTTGTTTGCTATCTAGAGGCCTGCGTTCTAGTACCAAGCTGCGAACCAAGCAGATGGCTCCCTTAAAGAATTAAATCTGTTGAAACAAGTCTTATAATCCTTCTTTGAGCCTACTTGAATCATATTCTCCGCACAGGCCTAGGTGATACGTAGGAAGGTATGGTTAAAGCATTACTTCCTGCTCTAAAACCCAAAAGTATGTTGCTACCTTGAAAATTCTCTGGTACTATAATTGGTTTTCAGTATTTTTTCCTTATATTAAGCCTGTTGTGATTCAGTAGATATGTATTTAATGTTCTCTTCTTATTCTATTTTTTGCTTCAGTAATGCATTATCAATGTACCAGGTCAAGAACAATTTATTTTAAAATAATAACTGCAAACACCATTAAGTGCTTCATTACAAGAATGCAGTGCATCAAAGCCAGTCCATGTAATGTACAGAATGATCGGAGTTTACTGAATTACATATCTGACTTTTTTATTCATTTCCTCTCTAGGATATCTGATGGTCTTATAATGGCTAATATTAGTGCAGTCATTTCCATACTTGTACGTCTTATTTAAAAAAAAAAAAAAATCTTGTTGACATTGAGTTGCTGAGATTTCCTCCAAAATACTGGTAAACCTAATTAGCCTTGTTAACCTTTATTTCTGTTTCATGGAAGACAATTAGTGTATGGAGACTGGTTTGCTGCAGTTACATATAATTGATGGGACAAATCCTGGCTGTTACTAAGCAATATCATAGGATCGTTGTAGACAATAATCTCCGGAAAATATGGACAAAAAATATTCCTGTATACTGTATGATGGCAATTGATCTGATTATGTAGCATCACAAGATTCTATGTGCCATTTGGTTCTCCTACCTCTAATTGCTATATATTATAAAATATATATCGGTAGAAGTAGGTGAATGAGAAGTTTTGAGCACATAGCAATCAGTACTGTGAGAAGTTTTGTGATTTTTTTAGATGTACAATAAAGAAGTGTTAGGGATATTTTTTGTAGAACTTTAATTTGCTGCCATGGTTCATAGACATGTGCACTGCAGAAAAAAAAAATGTGTTTTTATTTTCGTTTCACTCATTTGTTTGTTTGTTTTTTCGTTTTTCGGGTCATTCGTTATGATCGCAATTCATAAATTCGAAAATTCGAAAATCGGAAAATTCGTAAATTTGAAAATTCGTAAATTTGAAAATCTAAAAATAAGAAAGAAAATCCGAAAGAATAACTAACTAATAACCCACAGATGATGTCACAGATGACGAAACGCATCAGAATAACTAACTAATAAGCCACAGATGATGTCACAGATGACGAAACGCATCAGGGTGTGGCTATACGACAATCCTGAATAATGTGTACAAGCCATTGAGAAACCTATCAAGTGTTTGAAAATCGCACTGTTTGCATAGGAGATATTGCCATGTGATCTCTTTGGATGTAAGACTGTGTCAGATGCCAACTTTACTTTGAAAAATTGTAAGTGTATTTCCTACAGGGGGGACTTGTATTTAAAATAAAAGTTCTAAAACCGGATTACGCTATGGAGCTCTTTTGTTTTTCTTCTCCATGTGAATGAGCTTATATAGCGGAAGACCCGACCCACCTGCCAGCAGTTGATCCTGTGTCTATTATCTCGAGGAGAGGTCTGCAGCACTAACGAACTACCATTACATGTGGTAAGAATTGAATCTATAGGGGGATTTATCTCCAATCTTCAGAATCGTACCGGTGGAAGTAATAGGCATATTTCAATGCTATCATTCTAGTGATTGCTTTGTACCTAGGGATTCTACCACAGTTCAACAAGTATTGTGAACTAAATACACTATACTGCATATAGAAAGTGAACTGTATTCCTGATGGTTAAGTCCTTTTTTTTTGCCAACAGTTTTATTGCAATACGGTTTATGTCAGCATATAGTGTGATATTGCTGGTTACATGTAGCGCCGCCTACACAGTATTTCAGGATTTATGTTTTTATGAACTAATAATAACTAACAATAAATTATGGTATTGGAATTTCCTTTCAAATTTGGTTGTTCGTAACAAATATGAATTTATCCGAAGTTACGAATTATCCGAAATAACGAATGCTGCATCTAAAAAAGATGGGAAAATACCAATGAATAATAAATAATAATAATAACAATAAAACGTTGTTATTATTATTATTATTATTATTATTATTTATTTGTATTAATTAATTATTTTACATTCGTTTAAATACGGCATTCGCTATTTCGATAATTAGTAACTTTGGATAAACTTGTATTCATTACATTCACTAACAGCCAAATTTGAAAGGAAATTCCAATACCTATAATTTAATAGTTAGTAGTAGTTAAGTTATTAGTAGTTAGTAATTTCAGATTTTCGAATTTTCGGGTTTTCGAATTTCCGTATTTTCAAATATATTTATGAATATTCGGAAAAATTTGTTAAAGTGTTTTTGTTAATTCGGATATCTCCGTAAAAAAAAAAGATTTCCGAACGAATTGCACAGGTCTATTGGTTCATGGTTGATTGCCAATCCTGCTACAGCACACCAAAGAATGCATTTCTACTTTCCAACATTTGACTTTGACATTTTTTTTTATTATTAAATGCTGTTTTTTTTCAATCCTTTGTTACATCTGAGTTTTTTTTTAGTTTCCTCCGGCCTCTTTGCAGCTACTTCTAGTATGCAGGCATTCTCTACAGCAGCGGCTGCATGTCATTGCTTAGGGTAGGCTACCTGGTGACAACAATGCAATATGCCTGTGCAGTGAGCATAAAGTGGTTCTAGAGCCTAAAGGTTTTCTTACCTTAATGCATAGCTCCCAAATGTCCCTGATTTCGAGTGGCTGTCCCTGATTTGGAACAATGTCCCTCTGTTCCTCCTCATTTGTCCCTCATTTTGGTCTGATCTATATAGTTGTACAGAGGCGTAACTAGAACCTTCAGGGCCCGGGTGCAAGAGACCATAGAGGGCCCCCCTGACCACCAGCCGGGGCGCCACCCATGGTGGCAGAAAGCCAGAGCGTGGTCACAAGTGCGACCTTTGGGACCCTGGTAGTACCGACACTGGTGTCAGTATTTTTTTATTTTATTTGCTACCATTTTATTTATTTATTTTTTCAGATTTATTTTTTCAGGAGCCTGTTGGGGGTGGGGGTGGGTGAGATATCATATGTGGATATTCGCCAGCACACCAAGGATCGTCAATTTCGTCCAAACGTTTTTATTCAAGAAAGCTCACATCACAAAACAATGTAGTGCAACTTTTCGGAGCCACGCAGGACCCCTTTGTCAGGCATGTGATAAGACATGCCTGACAAAGCGGTCCTACATGGCTCCGGAACTCCAGCTGGCGGTCGCTACAGCATCCAATACCTTAAGAGCTCATTGCAGGAATGTGTGCGATGAGAATATGGACTGTGGGTGAGATATCAGGGGTCTAAACAGACCTCTGATGTTTCATCTTTGAAACAGAGAAATGAGATTGAGGACACAGCCCACAATCTCCATCTCTGCAGCCTCAGCTGCACAGAATGAATGGACAGAAATAGCTCCATACAGAGCTTCCTGTTTATTTACAAGCTAAAGCATAGTAAACACTGTTTACTATGCCTCAGTTATAAATGAACTGGGTCAGTGACCCCTGCGGATCACTGACTCTATTCATTAAGACAAGGGAGGAGCCGGTAAATTACACATTTACTGGTCCCTTCCCCACTCTCCATCCAGAAAGCATCCCCCGCAGCAGCCGGGAAGGAGAGGAGAGGGGGGAACCCGACAGCACTGTGGGGGATGAGAAGGGGACAAAGAGTACACAGGAGCTTGGGGCAGCAGGTGGTGGATAGCGGGGGGGGGGGCATATAGAGGAACCGTTTCCCTTCATATGAAGGGGATTAGTTCCTCTATATGCCATCCCTCCTATACAGGGGGCTGCACGGGAACCCTGGAGCATGCAATTGTGACCCAAGCAACTCCTGTACATACACCCCTGCTGGGGAGATGGGATGAGTGACAGTGTTGGGGGGATGGGATGAGTGGGATTGCTGGGGGGGGAGGGGATGAGTGGGATTGCTGGGGGGGTGGGATGAGTGGCAGTAATGGGGGGAATGGGATGAGTGGCAGTGCTGGGGGGGGTGAGTGTCAGTGCTGGGGGGATAGGATGAGTGTCAGTGCTGGGGGGATGGGATGAGTGTCAGTGCTGGGGGGATGGGATGAGTGTCAGTGGTGGGGGGGGTGAGTGTCAGTGGTGGGGAGGGGTAGGGATGAGTGGCTGTGCTAGTGGGGGGATGGAATGAGTGTCAGTGCTGGGGGGGATGAGTGTCAGTGCTGGGGGGAAGGGATGAGTGTCAGTGCTGGGGGGATGGGATGAGTGTCAGTGCTGGGGGGATGGGATGAGTGTCAGTGGTGGGGAGGAGTAGGGATGAGTGGCTGTGCTGGTGGGGGGATGGAATGAGTGTCAGTGCTGGGGGGAAGGGATGAGTGGCTGTGGTGGGATGGAATCAGTGGTGGTGGTGGTGGGGACTGGGTTCATTGGGAGCGCTGGGTGCCGGGATAAGAGACACTTACTTGCTGTCAGTTTCCACTCTGTTTCCCCTGCATTGCTCCGTGTCTCTCTCGGCTCCCTCCGCTCCACGTGTCACTGTATCTACTCCTTACGGCCGCGACCTCCTGCAGCTCCCCCCCGTCTTCTCTCACTTGGTGCCAGCAGTGTCCGCCCCGCCTCCCTACATTCTCTCTGTCTCTGGATAAGCGGGGGCGGGGCGGTCAACAGTCTCAGCGCTGCTTCTGCCTTCTCTCTCTCCCCTCCTACCCGCGGCCGAACAAACCGACACATGCCGCCCTCACAACAGCAGCCAGCGTGGACGGGCGGGCATCTCACAGTGGTGAACGGGCGGGCGGCGGGCCCCCCCTGAATTGGCGGAACTACAGGGCCCAGTCGCAAGTGCGACTGCAGCGACCCTGATAATTCCGCCACTGTAGTTGTATATAAAATGCACTTTTTATCTTTCAAAAAGTGTTTCCCAGTGCTAAACCTTTCATACAATTTCTAAATTGCTGCATTTGTAAATTTTAAAGGCCAGTATAAAGAAATTGTAGTGGTAAAAAAAAAGCAGTTGTGGGTTTAAATAATCACTTTTTTTGTATAATTCTCCTGTAAGGGGGCATGGCAGGGGTGTGTCCTATGTCTATATGTTTTTGCTAATAGGTGTCCCTCGTTCCCATCTCATAAAGTTGGGAGGTATGCCTTAATGCGTTCTGTGCATTAAGGTTAAAATCCTTCTGCATTACTGCATCCCTCTCCCATCTGAGCCCAAATTCGATCTAGCGATGTGCCCAAGAACATCGGCTCTCTGCTCTTGCCCACCTCACTCCTCCCCTCTTCTTCAGCCATTAGGTCTGTTAGAAATTCTGTACATATAGCCCTACGGAACAGATAGTGCACATGGTCTGTGCTGCTTAACTGCAGACAGGAAACAGGAACTTTATTATTATAGAGAAAAGACAGAGAGGTTAATTTACTAAAGGCACATAGACTGTGCATTTTGCAAAGTGCAGTTGCACTCTGCAAGAACAGTTGCTCCAGAGCATAGTAAATGAGCAGAAACTCTGCTGACTTTTATCATCCAATCACGTTCAAGCAATAATGATGTTTCTTTTATTTTCCTTGCACGTGATTAGGTATTCTTTCATCAAAAGTGATGCTTTACCTCATTTACTGAGCTCTGGAGCAGCTGCACTTGCACAGTGCAACTGCACTTTGCAAAGTGCACAGTCTATTTGCCTTTAGTAAATCAACCTAATATAGTTTACCCATAGAGCAGCTACAAACTTGTAAACACTGCCATCTACTGGCTGAAGAATATATCTGTACTGAATACTGATGTAGTTGCTGTACAAAAATACATAAACTTGTATTACAAAAGGATCCCACTGCTGTCACTCAAATTCTGTAATGAGGGAGCGGGGAGGGGCAGGGCTCAGCCACGCTGTCTATGTCAAGAGGCGCAGACAGGGCAAGTCGGAAGCAAGCCCCCAGCAATGCCCCCATAGAAAGCAGATTTCTATAGGCGCACTAAATTGGGGGGCGGAGCCAGGAGCACCGGCAGGGGGATCCCACAAGAAGAGGTTCAGGGCTGCTCTGTGCAAAAGCATTGCACAGAGCAGGTGAGTATGACATGTTTGTTTTTTTATTTAAAAAAATAAAGCTTTGCAATCACTTTAAGCTGGACAGATTGAATTTCGACTGGTTCAGGAAGGATTAGCCATATATAGATTTGTGTCTGCCTGCTACTACTTGACAGAAGTCAATCTAATGATCAATTTTTGTCAAACAGGATTGTTGGAAAAAAATTCTCGATCAACAGCTGCAGGCAATGTCCAATGTCCTGGCAGTAAGGATTTCTCTATCCACCTTGGTTCCGTTGGGATGGATAATGGGATCTTTTCTTTTTTTCTTTTTCTTTTTTGTCTGACCTTTGACTAATCAAAAAAAGTGTAAAATCTATGACCAGCTTTAGTCTCCACTGAAAGGCCATGGGGTAGATTTACTAAAACCGGAGCACTCAGAATCTGGTGCAGGTATGCATGGTAGCCAATCCGCTTCTAACTTCAGCTTGTTCAATTTAGCTTTGACAATAAAACCTGGAAGCTGATTGGTTTCTATTAGACATGTGCACAACATAAAAATTTGTTACGTTTGGTTTCGTTTCTGTTAGTTTTCGTTGATTCGTAACGATTCATAATTTCATAAGACGTGGGTTATCGTATTCGGACTCTTTCGTATTTCCGTAAGGGTTATTTTTCCGTTGATTCGTTTTTCCGTTTTGAAATTTGTATTTTTCGTTATATTTTATATTCGGCCACAATCGTATTTTCGTAAGAACTATATTTTCGTTGATTTGCAATGATTCGTATTTCCGTGTCTAATTTCCGTTGATTGGAAAATTGTACTTTTGTAGATTTAATTACATTCGTACTTTCGTTAGAATACATTTTCCGTTTATTCAAGACATTACTTGTCGTAATTTTGGAATTCGTACTTGACTTGACCGGCTCATTTATTCGTACTTTCGTATCATTGTTTTCGTAGATTCGTAATCGGGGCATAATTCGTAATATAGAAACTAGATTCTAGACAGAGTATGCTTAAGAAACAAATAATTTCTCTCTCACAAGTCACAACTTAACGCACAAATCCACCAAAACAGTGCCACCTACCCAACCACACCCTATCTGGACTCTGGATGGAATGCACTGCAGTCTAACACAGAAAAACACACAAGGAAATAAGAAACAAGATCATTGGGGGAAGGGACAACCTCTTCAGGGGAAAGGACAAGCTTATTGGCCAACGTCCAGAAATATTTCAGAACTAACAAATTCGTTGTTTTGATTTCCGTTTTCCGAATATTCGGAATTTAGTTGTTGTTTTTTTCCGTTCATTTTGATTTTCGTTATTTTGAATCTTTGTTCGGTATTTTCGTTGTTTTGATTTCCGTTTTCCGAATATTTGTAATTTTGAGTTTTCGTTCATTTTGATTTTCGTTATTTTGAATCTTTGTTCGGTATTTTCGTTGTTTCTATGTTTTCGTTTTTTCATTCTTTCGTATTTTCGCTGTTTCTAATTGAATAATTTCGTATCTTCGTTGTTTTCCATATTCGTTCTTTTCGATAATTCGTTTTTCGTTGGTAATTTTAGTAAACCGTTCGTTCATTCGTATGCTTACGAATTAACGAATATAACGAATTTTGACGAATAACGAATTCGTAACTAAACGAATTGCACATGTCTAGTTTCTATGCAGAGCTGCACCAGACGCTGCGCTCTCCAGTTTTAGTAAACTTATATGAATGGGTCCTTACACATGGTACTGATGTATGAACTCCAGATCATCCTACCAGAAAGTTTCTGCACAAAAAACATGAGTATGTTCTGTATAGTGCATGTGTTTACCCACATATATATGCATAAATGTGAGTATACACATGTAGCAGGTATTTGAATTTAGGGGAAGCATCTGGGTGGTGGTGTAACCCAGATGCACTCATTGCTAGGGGATCCGGGACCTTTTTTCTAGTTCTTGGAGGACTCTGGTGGTGTGAGGTTCCTTGTGGTCCACAGGTGGCGCTGTTGCCCTGGGCTGGAGCTGAACAAACACCGCAAGACTGTGCCTTTTTGTCCTTCCCTGGAGCTGGTACAGCGGGGCGGGGAACCTGCTGTGACGCAAAGGGAGAAGGGATAAAAGGGGCGGACGCCCTTACCACGGGGTTCAGAGTTCGGAGTCCGGAGTGGGAGTCGGAGGACTCGGCCGCACCCAGGCACCTTCAGCTTGGGTGCTGGCGTTCCAGTGTTCCAGGCCTAGGTGTCCTTGACCTAGCCAGAGCAGAGATGGAGTCCATCTCAGGCACCTTTAGCCTGGGGTGAGGTACTATGGCGGACGCCTGGGGCTCAGTACCTTCGACTGTGTTCTGCGAGGGTGGAGGATTCCGAGGGGGCCCTAACTCCTTGGGTGCCCGTGTCTGAGTTTGTGAGGACTGGTGTGCGGAACTTCTCTGGAGAGTCCGGCGCAGCATCGCTGGTGACAGAGAGGCCTCCGGTTTCTCCCTTGGACGGATTTCCTTCCCCTGACAGGGGCCGTGCTAGCGAAGGTAATTCACTTTCTACCTCACATAGTCAGTGGCAGTGACTATTTACCACTGGTGATACCACAGTGGTTAGCAACAGAAGGGAAAGGATTGTGCCTCGATCTATCCCCATTATTACTCAGTAAAGAAACTGTATGTTTGTACGCCAAGAAGAATAAAACTGAGTTGGACCTATTCACTGTGTGGAACTCTGGTTACTAGGAGCAAATGAGTCAGGGACGAAGTACTGGACTTGACTCTAGGACACCTACACAAGGCCCAATCTTTCTGGCCTTCACCTCTCAGCTATGGAGGACATGGGCCGTGGTGTATCTCATCCCTCTCCCCAGCACTGAAACCCCTAGACGAAGAAAGACAAGCCGAGTATGAGAAAGGGAGAGAGGGGTGAGGCCGCTACACACATGTAAAATTTAGCTCTGACAATACCAAATATTCAATTAATATAATTTACTACTTAAGGTGAGAGGTGTGATTTAGGCATGCGCACACACTCACCCACACCTGCAAGGCTTAATGGCTGTGTCTGTGCAGCCGCTGCTTCCACATACAATGGCTCCCGCTGCTCTCAACCTGCCCAGTGAGGAGGGGGAGAGCGGAGAGAGCCACTGCTCTTGTGCATAGCACTGGATCGAAATCAGAGTCAAGTAAGTATATGTTGGGGGGGGGGGGGGCGGGGGTGATCCTCTGGTACAGAAGATTTTTTACCTTAAGGCAAAGAATGCCTTAAGGTAAAAAAAAACCCTGAAGCTTTAGGACCACCTTAACCACTTAAGGACCGGAAGATTTTCCTGCTTAATGACCAGGCAATTTTTTGCTATACGGCACTGCGTCGCTTTAACTGACAATTGCAACGCTTTACACAAACAAAATTGACGTCCTTTTTTTCCCACAAATAGAGCTTTCTTTTGAAAGTATTTAATCACCCCTGCGTTTTTTTATTTTTTGCGCAATAAACAAAAAAATACAGACAATTTAAAAAAAAAACATTTTTAACTTTTTGCTATGATAAATATCCCCAAAAATGTTTATAAAAAACAAATTTCTCCATCAGTTTAGGCCAATATATATTCTTCTACATATTTTTGGAAAAAAAAATCGCAATAAGTGTATATTGATTGGTTTGTGGAAAAAGTTATAGCGTCTGCAAACCATGGGAAAGATGTATGGCATTTTTATATATTTATATTTTTTTTACTAGTAATGGCGGTGATCTGCGATTTTTAGCGGTACTGTGACATTGCGGCAGACAGATCGGACACTTTTGACACATTTTTTGGACCATTGACATTTATACAGCAATCAGTGCTATAAAAGGGGTTAAATGTGTTCCCTAGGTGTGTTTCTAAATGTATAGGAATAGGACTGACTAGAGGAGGAGCCAGATCATTGTTCCTACTTAGTAGTGTAGCTACCTTACACCTGCTACTCAGGATTCACATTTTGTTATTAAATGGGAATCTACTGGTTTCGTTACTTTGGGTCTGCAGCAATTACCTTCCACGAGTGGATCTTCAGCTCCGTTGTCTAGGTACACCAATATCTTCCAGGAATAAGGCCAATGTCCACACATGAGTAAAACCTAATCAGCTAGGCTATAATCTTTTTCCACTTTGAGTTAATTTGAAGAAAGCAAGAGCAGAAAAGTTGAAAGGTTCAGGCACGCAACACTTAAATCCAGTATCTACACTCGTCGCCACTCAAGCCTGAGTGGGTATTGTTCACCCGGATAGTCCCTATGAGAGCGGTCCTAGCAGCCGGGATGGAGCATGGATGTCAGAGATGATGAATTCCCCTCTAGGCAGGTCTCCAGGCCTCTCCCCGAGACAGCAGTACCATCGCTAGTCTCCTCTGGGACTGTTCTTCCCCTGGAACTCCTTTCCTAAAGATGGGCCCCCTACAAACGGGCAGCCTGGGATCCTTCTCTGAAGCGTAGGCCCTTGTCAGCGGAGCTGGGCCTACAATGCAGCAACAGGGCCTCGGGCTGAAGGTGCCTAAGCACACTAGCGCACCCTGTACCATACGGACCACGAGGCACACTCACTGGACCAGAGGTCCCCCTGAACGCCTTGAGGTCCCCCTGGAACCGCCTCACACCAAATGGCGTCTGCCCCTTTTGTACCCTCTCCCAGCATGCACAGCGGGTAGACCACGCCCACTGCACGGCTGCCGAGAGAGGATAACCACGGTGCTGTGAGAAGTGCTGTGCTGGCGGTGACAGTGCCACCTGTAGGCATAGGAGAACAAAACTGCTGGGCAGTATCACACCCAGAGCAGAACAACAATTGAAACATAATTGGTCTGAGCCCAACTACTAGCTTAGACTGCCCCTAAATTTCCACATAGCGCCACCAAATATTGGGGGGGCGCTACACACACCCCTCTCTTGAAAAGACACTGTCCCCAGTGGTTAGGGAAATCAAAACCCTTCAGTCCTGAAGGCCGTAGATTTCTCTATAACTAAAAAAAAAAATGTAACAGCTGCCTGAACCAACACTTTTGGGGAGGGAGAAGAAAAGGAAAGAAGCACACAGATAACATTACATCCAGATAATGACATGTCTTCAAAAGGACAATATAATATACATTCCACCCATCACTAGCTGTCACGTACCTGGTAGGAGTCTGGAATGACGACGTTGGCCTCCCTTGTATCTCCGACCCAAGCCCCACTGAGGATGGGACAGATGGTGGCTAGGGTGAGGAGGAACACAAGTGCCTGTAGTTGCGTGCAGAACTTGTCAGCTGAGTTGCAGACGTGGAGATGCAGGCAGGGCATCTGGAAGGAACTGGACTCAGGAGAGCTGGTAGGATGGACAGCCAGCACAGGCACTGGAGACAGCGTTAAGCCAAGCAGGAAGCTGGTGCAGAATCACAAGGATGGCCGGGGTTTGGTAGCAGGCGGGCAGCGAGGTACAAGGCATAGGCAGGATGGAGGTCAGATCGGAAGCCGAGATCAGGAACCAGTAATCAAGTATTCAAGTCTGGAAGCAAGGTCAAAGAGAAGCCAAGGTTCAGCAACAGGGATCAAGCCAGGTTCGAACAGAGTTCAGGTATCAGGGTACTTTCTGAAGACCAGTCAGCACTTGTCAGAAGTCAGAGCATCCTTTAAATAGGCAGGCTGGCGCCAAAGGGAATTAGGAGCGCGCTCCTGCACGTTGCCCGCGCGCACGCGCATGTGCACATTGCGCAAGCACATGCGCAATGGTATTACGGAAAGGCCTTGGCGGCCCGGGGATGCGCGCGCGCGCGCCAGCCTTCCGAGACTGCTGACGAATGCGCGCGTGCGCAGACAGATTCCCAGCAGCTTCCTTACACTAGCTATCTATCCCACCCCATTCTCCGGTGGTGTTGATAGCCGTTCTCATACCTGCAAGAAATCACAACATACAAATAAAATATAAACATCCTTTTCCTAATATTCTATACAATTTAGAAGTAAACTGCCTCCCCTAAAGGAAGCAATTCCCTTCCCTAAAGCCCTATTACGCTAAGTCTAGCATAAAATAGCATAAAGGAAAAATAAAAAATCTAAACCTAAATGCTTTTCTCATTAGTGCAGTTTTTTTTTTCTGCAGACCACCGCCACCTAGAGCTGGCATAACTTCAACACTCCACAATAGCTGCGCATGGGACTGTAACGCAGCACGCTTGAACATTTCACATCTTGACCACGGTGTCCCTTTACCATGACCTACTGACTAATCTACCCCAAAGTTCTATTTAGAGGAACTGTCCCTTGTTCGGAGCAGGAGGGAGAGAGAAAAAAAAACAACAAGCTCTCCACTTTTCTTCCTCTTTAAAAGTAGACATCCCCTTTTCAGCAGGGCAAAGTCACTTGAATCCAGGGCATGGTTTTTTCCATGCAAAGACAGGATAATAAAAAAAAACAAGCACAAGTTCCTGTCTCAAAGTGTCTCAAAGATAATAGTGTGGATCTGTAAGAATAATGGACTTCTATTGTTTGTCCAGGGTCTCAATAAAATAAACAGCATCCTCTTTCCCTGGTTAACAGATCACCACACGATCAGCGTAAATATGCCGACCATAGCTCCACTCCTTACGACAACCCTTGAAGCGGTCGGTCATGACGGCTGAGCAAGGAAAGTACCTGCATGACTTGGGCACTTCAAGATAGTCCCATATGGCCTCCGCGTACCACCTTTCTCGATAGGCCTCTATCTCAAACAACAGTTCTTTGGGTACGTAGGGGTACTCCCAGCCATACTCACTAGCCACTCTCTTGTTAATAATCCGCTGCAAGCGAGCAAGATCGGGCAGAATTTTGCGATCCCGCTTCCAACGTGCACAATAGCATCCGGCGATCTCCGGACAGTAGTCGTATCAGGCCCTAGTAAGGGTTTTCCACTCGGGGCAGATACAGCTTTCTCCTCTATGGCCGGGACCTCCACACGGGGTGTAGTGCTCCCCGAACTGTAGTGGTGATCCCACTCTAAGGCTGCGGGCCGGGGCAACAGTCTTTATATTGTCCCATCCCTTTATAATGAAAATGTCATCTATTTCGGCATCATCCCCCACATCGGAATAAGAGTCCAGGTCTGAGGTGTCATACTCCTTAGCAGGCAAGTAACTTCGGGTGGATGTGGACACATTTCTCTCAGCCTCCTTACCGTCACCTGCCGTGGACTTTTTGGGCTTCCTTCTGCTTTCGATGTCCGGTTCTGGTAGGCGCTGGGGTAGGCTTCGACCGCGGCCGTGGGAGACCTTAACATATCCCACTTTTCGCTTTGCTGAACATGAACTTCCATTGTAGCAGAGGCAGCGTCCGCTGCGGTGTCCGCCAAAAGTTCCGTAGGCTCAGGGACATCCTTCCCCGAGGCACTGGCAGTAGGGGACACGATGCACGTGGGCTCGGCTGTAGGAGTGTAGGCGTCTTCCTCCGAAGTTACGACGCCTGTGATGCAACTCACCCGGTAGGCCCGGGGTGATTCAGTGGGCTGCTCCACCTCGAAGAGGAACTCTCCACAAGCCGAACATCTCCAAAAGGGGCGCAGTTGCACGGCCAGTCCATGGCATTTGGAACAGAGCATGCCCAGGGCCTCCACATCTCTGCAGGTGTCCAAGGCAAGCGGCCCCGGGGCTTGAGCCAGATCCCTGTATCCGTAAGTGGGGCGGTGAGTGGAGCAGTGTCCATATAAGAAGGCATCGGGAACATCCGGGGTCCCGACAGGGCTGAAGTACCTGGAAAGACAGACATGTTGCTCACTCTCACTCGATCCAGCTCTCTCTGTCTCTTGGCACCAATTCACCCACATGTAGCTCGTAGGTTGCGGGAACTCCTCCCCTTTTTCTCTTTCTGCACGTAGCTTGCGGGCTTGTATTTTTTTTCTGGACACGCCCACGAACTACGCAGTTGAAAAAACAGTTCTGTGCCCCTTAACCCCCTTTTTCTTCACTCAAAGTTCGTAACACAGTCCAATGGCCGACTTTCCAATCACATAAGTTTCACTCCACTCGTACAAGAGGTAGCCACAAAACCCGGACCACGACTAGCTACCTTACACCTGCTACTCAGGATTCACATTTTGTTATTAAATGGGAATCTACTGGTTTTGTTACTTTGGGTCTGCAGCAATTACCTCCCACAAGTGGATCTTCAGCTCCGTTGTCTAGGTACACCAATATCTTCCAGGAATAAGGCCAATGTACACACATGAGTAAAACCTAATCAGCAAGGCTTTATTATTTTTCCACTTTGAGTTAACTTGAAGAAAGCAAGAGCAGAAAAGTTGAAAGACGTAGGGGAAGGTTCAGGCACGCAACACGTAAATCCAGTATCTACACTCGTCGCCACTCAAGCCTGAGTGGGTATTGCTAACCTGGATAGTCCCTATGAGAGCGGTCCTAGCAGCCAGGATGGAGCACGGATGTCAGAGATGATGAATTCCCCTCTAGGCAGGTCTCCAGGCCTCTCCCCGAGACAGCAGTACCGTCGCCAATCTCCGCGGGGACTGTTCTTCCCCTGGAACTCCTTTCCTAAAGATGGGCCCCCTACAAACGGGCAGCCTGGGATCCTTCTCCGAAGCGTGGCCCTTGTTAGTGGAGCTGGGCCTACAATGCAGCAACAGGGCCTCGGGCTGAAGGTGCCCAAGGCCTAAGCACACTAGCGCACCCCGTGCCATGCGGGCCACGAGGCACACTCACTGGACCAGAGGTCCCCCTGAACGCCTTGGGGTCCCCCTGGAATCGCCTCACACCAAATGGTGTCTGCCCCTTTTGTACCCTCTCCCAGCATGCACAGTGGATAGACCACGCCCACTGTACGGCTGCCGAGAGAGGACATCCAAGGTGCTGTGATACCCCCATAGTCCAGCCCGTGCCGGCGGTGAAAGTGCCACCTGCAGGCAAAGGAGAACAAAACTGCCGGGAAGTATCACACCCAGAGCAGAACAACAATTGAAACATAATTGGTCTGAGCCCAACTACTGGCTCAGACTGCCCCTAAATTTCCACATAGCGCCCCCAAATATGCAGAATGGTATTATTTGTCTCCTCCCGTTTACACACACAAATCCTCGTTCCTGCTCTCGTGCCCGCGATTAAGGGTGGCTGACGACGATCGCGCCTGCCAGCCACGCGTATCGGGTCCTCCGTGCGCCTGCTATGGCTCTTAAAGGGAAAGACGTACCCATACAGCGATTCACCGGAACGTGCCACTTTGCATATCGGCGTGAGCTGGTAGACAAGTGGTTAAATAGCGCTTTCAGCTTGTGGTGCTCAGATACAGTTAAATCAGTAGTAAACCGCATTTTTTTTTTAACCCTGTAAGGCAATGACATATTTATACAGGATTTATATAGCACCAAAAGTTGTGCTAGTATGCATTGCATACTAGCACTTTATGAAATACTTACCTTAGAACAAGCATTGTAATCTATTTCCACTGTATCCAAAACTAAAAAAAAAGTTTTGCCTTTAGTTACACTTTAAGTTAAATTTTAAGTATGAATGTGACATGAACATGGTCAAAAAGATGGACTTCAAATTAAATAAACAAAACGAAATCTGAATAAAGTTTTCATTTTATTAATCACCTTTATTTCTATCTTAGATATACAAAAAGCACCCTACTGGGGTTTACGGTAAAAAGGCCTCACTATCATCATCAATATGTATTTTCTGTAATTTATGTTTCAACTTTTATTTTTTTAGACAGACGAATTAATTTAACAGCAGGGTGATATTTTTATCATTCTATAGCAGCTGTCATTGAAATTGTGTTCCTGAGGAACAAAAGGGTAGCCCAGCATATGTGTAGATAATGAAGTACTGACTTTTATTAAAATAGGCATGGCAGGGAAGCGATAACTGTTGTATTTATTTGTATTATTTCGTTTTTTGAATAATAATTTAGTTGACAGTATAAGTACAGTTTTATGCACTTATCGTTTCTACCCCTTCCCTCAGTACTCTGATCATACTTAGCTTACTGTCCTCAGATCTTCATGGTACAGGTTGACCACCACCGCACTGGTTTACATCTTCAGATATTCCCCAACCTCTACTGGCACGTGTGCCATGGCCTTCAGCCTTTAATTTCTTTAGTGGGAAGCTCATCTGTCAGCCTGTGGATCTGGATGAATATATGCTGGGGTTGACAGAATATATCTTTGGCATGTCAAATCACAAGGGAAGCCTGGAGAAAACTTTTCATGTGTTGTTTCAGCTATATAATTCAATGTGCAATTTCTGTTTCTGTGACCATACAGTGGGGCAAAAAAGTATTTAGTCAGCCACCAATTGTGCAAGTTCTCCCACTTAAAAAGATGAGAGAGGCCTGTAATTGTCATCATAGGTATACCTCAACTATGAGAGACAAAATGTGGAAACAAATCCAGACAATCACATTGTCTGATTTGTAAAGAATTTTTTTTGCAAATTATGGTGGAAAAAAAGTATTTGGTCACCTACAAACAAGCAAGATTTCTGGCTCTCACAGACCTGTATCTTCTTCTTTAAGAGGCTCCTTTGTCCCCCCACTCATTACCTGTATTAATGGCACCTGTTTGAACTTGTTATCAATATAAAAGACACCTGTCCACAACCTCAAACAGTCACACTCCAAACTCCACTAAGGTGAAGACCAAAGAGCTGTCGAAGGACACCAGAAACAAAATTGTAGACCTGCACCAGGCTGGGAAGACTGAATCTGCAATAGGCAAGCAGCTTGATGTGAAGAAATCAACTGTGGGAGCAATAATTAGAAAATGGAAGACATACAAGACCACTGATAATCTCCCTCGATCTGGGGCTCCACGCAAGATCTCACCCCGTGGGGTCAAAATGATCACAAGAACGATGAGCAAAAATCCCAGAACCACACGTGGGGACCTAGTGGATGACCTGCAGAGAGCTGGGACCAATGTAACAAAGGCTACCATCAGTAAGACACTACGCCGCCAGGGACTCAGATCCCGCAGTGCCAGACGTGTCCCTCTGCTTAAGCCAGTACATGTCCGGGCCCGTCTGAGGTTTGCTAGAGAGCATTTGGATGATCCAGAAGAGGATTGGGAGAATGTCATTTGGTCAGATGAAACCAAAGTAGAACTGTTTGGTAGAAACACAACTCTTCGAGTTTGGAGGAGAGAGAATGCTGAGTTGCAACCAAAGAACACCATACCTACTGTGAAGCATAGGGGTGGCAACATCATGCTTTGGGGCTGTTTCTGTGCAAAGGGAACATGACGACTGATCCGTGTACATGAAAGAATGAATGGAGCCATGTATTGTGAGATTTTGAGTGCAAACCTCCTCCCATCAGCAAGGGCATTGAAGATGATACGTGGCTGGGTCTTTCAGCATGACAATGATCCCAAACACACCGCCCAGGAAATGAAGGAGTGGCTTTGTAAGAAGCATTTCTAGGTCCTGGAGTGGCTTAGCCAGTCTCCAGATCTCAACCCCATAGAAAACCTTTGGAGGGAATTGAAAGTCTGTGTTGCCCAGCGACAGCCCCAAAACATCGCTGCTCTAGAGGAGATCTGCATGGAGGAATGGGCCAACATACCAGAAACAGTGTGTGACAACCTTGTGAAGACTTAAAGAAAACGTTTGACCTCTGTCATTGCCAACAAAGGATATATAACAAAGTATTGAGATGAACTTTTGATATTGACCAAATACTTATTTTCCACCATAATTTGCAAAAAAAATTCTTTCCAAATCAGACAATGTGATTGTCTGGATTTGTTTCCACATTTTGTCTCTCATAGTTGAGGTATACCTATGATGACAATTACAGGCCTCTCATCTTTTTAAGTGGGAGAACTTGCACAATTGGTGGCTGACTAAATACTTTTTTGCCCCACTGTATCTGACCAAATAGAAGGACATGCAATAAATGTCAATATATATTAGTATATAGGTATAATTTAATAAATAGTATATAATTTAAATATATAAGTATATCAATTTAATATACAAGTCTTCATTACTGTTCTCAAGAAATAATAACTTTTTCTTGTGTGTGCTTTTGTAGTCTAGTGATGAGCCGAACACCCCCGGGTTCGGTTCGCACCAGAACCCGCGAACGGACCGAAAGTTCGTACGAACATTAGAACCCTATTAAATACAATGGATGCGAACGTTCGAATTCTAAAGTGCTAATTATAACAACTATTATGCATGTTATTGTCCTAAAAAGGGTTTGGGAACCCGGGTTGTGCACCAGGGGACATGTATCAATGCAAAAAGAAGTTTTAAAAACGGTCGTTTTTCGGGAGCAGTCATTTTAATGATGCATAAAGTGAAAAAAAAAGTCAAATATTCCTTTAAATATCGTACCTGGGGGGTGTCTAAAGTATGCCTGTGAAGTGCCACGTGTTTCCCGTGTTTAGAACTGTCCCTGCACAAAATGACACTTCTAAAGGAAAAAAAAGCCATTTAAAACTGCTTGCGGCTTTAATGTAATGTCTGGTCCCAGTAATATGGATGAAAATCTTTAAGAAAAATGGCATAGCTACCCCATGACCCCCCCCCCCCCTACCCCAGCCCATTACCAGCCCCTTTGGGTCTTGTATGGATATTAAGGGGAACCCCGCACATAAAATAAAAAAGGCCCTATATACTCTGAACAGCCGTATACAGGCGGTGCATACAAGACAGGGACTGTAGGTTTGTTCTTATGTAGAATCTGTTTGTAATTTTGAACAGGTACATTGTTTAAGTGTAGCTCCAGCCCAAAAATCTATTTTTAAACTTTTTGGAAAACATAGGTAAGGGTTATCACCCCTGTAACATTTGTTTTGCTGTCTGTGCCCCTGTTCAGAACATTTCACCTCACTTTCCGTCCCAATGACAACTGTTTTTGAAATGTGGTGTTTTTCTTGAAACAAGGATTGCTGATAAAGCATCAGTACAGAGGAGACACCTTTCTCCCATATTTATTCTTACAGGAGAGAATTTTCCTTCCTAGTGGTAGATTTCCTCTCACTTCCTGTTGTCTTCTTGCGTTTGCAAGTAGGAGTCGTTTGTAAGTTGGATGTTTGAAAGTAGGGACCTGCCGTATATACTCTGCAGAAATAGGCCCCTTAGTTGTTGGTGTTGGCACAACACTGTAAGCACTCACAGTTACTCTTGGTTGGTGCTGGAACGCCCTGCTGTCAACTATTATATCAGGAATTTTAATTACATATAATTGTTGAACAGTGGTAGTAAAAATTGGGCCTTTGATGGTGGTGCTGGTGCCACAACACTGTAAGCCCTGACAGTTACTCTTGGTGGGTGCAGCAATGGGCCCTGCTGTGAATTATTAGATCAAGAATTGTAATTGCATGCCCCTGTTGAACAGGGGCTGAAAAATTGGGCCTTTCGTGGTGGTGGTGGTGGTGTTGCCACAACACTGTAAGCCCTCAGAGTTACTCTTGGTGGGTGCAGGAATGGGCCCTGCTGTGAATTATTAGATCAAGAATTGTAATTGCATGCCCCTGTTGAACAGGGGCTGAAAAATTGGGCCTTTCGTGGTGGTGGTGGTGGTGTTGCCACAACACTGTAAGCCCTCAGAGTTACTCTTGGTGGGTGCAGGAATGGGCCCTGCTGTGAATTATTAGATCAAGAATTGTAATTACATGCCCCTTTTGAACAGGGGCTGAAAAATTGGGCCTTTCGTGGTGGTGGTGGTGGTGGCGTTGCCACAACACTGTAAGCCCTCAGAGTTACTCTTGGTGGGTGCAGCAATGGGCCCTGCTGTGAATTATTAGATCAAGAATTGTAATTACATGCCCCTTTTGAACAGGGGCTGAAAAATTGGGCCTTTCGTGGTGGTGGTGGTGGTGGTGGTGGCGTTGCCACAACACTGTAAGCCCTCAGAGTTACTCTTGGTGGGTGCAGCAATGGGCCCTGCTGTGAATTATTAGATCAAGAATTGTAATTGCATGCCCCTGTTGAACAGGGGCTGAAAAATTGGGCCTTAGGCACTGGTGGCACAACACTACCACCCCTCACAGATACTGTACTTGGAGCACAGCAATGAGCCCTGTTGCAAAGTATTGCTTCAAAAATTGTAATGACACGCCCCTGTTAAACAGGGGCTGAAAAATTGGGCCTTAGGCACTGGTGCCACAACACTCCAACCCCTCACAGATACTGTACTTGGAGCACAGCAATGAGCCCTATGGCAAATTATTGCTAAAAAAATTGTAATTACACGCCCCTGTAAAACAGGGGCTGAAAAATTGGGCCTTAGCCACTGGTGGCGGCACCCATAAACAAAAATGATCTTCCAAGCTATCATCATCAATCGTATCATTGAGGACTCGGAGGAGGAGGATAGCCAGTCAACATAACAGCACAGGCACTCAGCATCAGCATCAGTCTTGAAGGGATGTGACATGTTAAAATCAATTAGTCTGTTATATCAGCATCAGGTGTGTGGTAGCTGGTGGTGATCCAAGACTGGTTCATCTTGATGAAAGTCAGTCGATCAACCGAGTCGGTGGACAGGCGCACCCTGTGATCCGTGACAAATCCTCCAGCAGCACTGAATGTGCGTTCCGAAAGAACGCTGGATGCAGGACAGGCCAGTAGCTCAATTGCATACTGTGCAAGCTCTGGCCAGTGATCCATCCTCAAGACCCAGTAAGCCAGAGGATTTTCGGTGGGGAAGGTGTCCAAGTCTGACCTTGCCCCTAGATATTCCTGCACCATGTTTATCAGACGCTGGCGATGGTTGCTGGAACCGATCATACTTTGGGGCTGCGGACTAAAGAATTGTCTGAACGCATCGGTCAGACGGCCACCTTCCCCACCGCTCCTTCTTTGACTGGCCGAAGCCTCAGCAACTCGTTGTCCAGGACCAGGAGTTTGTAACCTCCCAGTCTCTGGGAACGCGTTGCACAGACCTTTCTGCAAGGCCTCCCGGAGTTGTCTCATCCTCTGCTCCCTCTGCGACGGTAACATAAGGTCCGCAACCTTACCCTTGTACCGTGGATCAAGGAGAGTGGCCAGCCAGTAATGGTCCCTCTCCTTGATCCGAAGAATACGAGGATCCTTCCGCAGACTTTGCAGGATCAGGGAGGCCATGCAGCGTAGGTTTGCTGAGGCATTCGCTCCGGAGTCCTCTGGGTCACTAAGGACGACATGATCCGCAGCCACCTCCTCCCAGCCACGTACAAGTCCACTGGTTTCTTGGGACTGTAAATCATCCCTAAAAGACTGCTGCTGATGATGCTGAGTGCCAGCCTCCACCTCCATGCTGACACAATCCTCCTCCTCCTCCTCCTCCTCCTCCTCCTCCTCCTCTTCCTGTGCGATGGGTGGGACAGAAGGAACACTGTCTGGGTAAAGGGGGCCTTGAGAGGCAAGGAAGTCCTCCTCTTCCTGCCTCTGTTCTGCCTCAAGTGCCCTGTCCATTATTCCACGCAGCGTGTGCTCCAACAGGTGGACAAGAGGTACAGTGTCACTGATGCATGCACTGTCACTGCTCACCATCCTCGTGGCCTCCTCAAATGGTGCCAGGACAGTGCATGCATCCCTGATCATGCCCCACTGGCGTGGAGAAAAAAAACCAAGCTCCCCTGACCCTGTCCTGGTGCCGTAGTCGCACAGGTACTCATTGATGGCCCTCTGCTGCGTGTGCAGCCGCTGCAGCATGGCCAACGTTGAGTTCCACCTGGTGGGCATGTCACATATAAGGCGGTTCTTGGGCAGGTTCAACTCCTTTTGCAGCTCAGCCAGGCGAGCACTGGCATTATAAGATCTGCGGAAATGCACACAGACTTTCCTGGCCTGCCTCAGGACATCCTGTAAGCCCGGGTACCTGCCCAAGAACCGCTGCACCACCAGGTTAAGGACGTGAGCCACACAGGGCACATGGGTCAGTTGTCCCTGTCGGAGGGCGGAGAGGAGGTTGGTGCCATTGTCGCAAACCACCATTCCTGGCTTAAGCTGGCGTGGCGTCAACCACCTCTCGGCCTGGCCCTGCAGAGCAGACAGGACCGCTGCCCCAGTGTGGCTTCTGTCCCCCAAACACACCAGCGCAAGCACGGCATGGCATCTTTTTGCCTGCGTACTTGCGTAGCCCCTTGAACGCCTACGGAGCACCGCTGGTTCCGAGGACAAACCACAGGAAGAGGCCATGGAGGAAGAAGAAGAGGAGGGGGTGGAGGAGAGAGGTGTGTCACAACCAGTAGTAGCATTTTGGAGGCGTGGCGGTGGAACAACATCCAACACTACTGCACCTTGTCCTGCATCCTTCCCAGCTGCCAAAAGAGTGACCCAATGGGCCGTGAAAGAAAGGTAACGTCCCTGTCCATGCCTGCTGGACCATGAGTCAGCGGTAATATGCACCTTACCGCTGACCGCCCTGTCCAGCGAGGCCAAGACATTGCCTTCCACATGCCGGTAGAGAGCCGGAATAGCCTTCCGTGAGAAAAAGTGGCGTTTGGGAACCTGCCACTGAGGAACCGCACATTGCACAAACTCACGGAAGGGGGCCGAGTCTACCAACTGAAAAGGCAGCAGTTGAAGCGCTAGCAATTTAGCCAAGCTAGCATTCAACCGCTGGGCATGTGGATGGCTGGGAGTGAACTTCTTTCGACGGTCCAGCAGCTGGGGCAGGGAAATTTGCCTGCTAGAATCGGACGTCGGTGTACTGCTAGCAGAGTGGCCGCAAGTACTTGGCTGTGACACACCTAATTCTACACCTTCATTCCTCTCAGTGCATGTTTCAGAGAGGACTGAAGTTATAGTGGGGTTGGAGATCCCAGCTGATGCGGTGCAAGGAGAGGTCCACTTTGTTCTTTGGTGTGGGTCTTTGAGGTAGGCTTGCCAACGAGCTGCATGGCAGGTCAACATATGTCTGGTCAGGCATGTGGTACCCAAGCGGCTGATGTTTTGGCCACGCGATATACGCTTGAGACATATGTTGCAAACAGCAGCTGTGCGATCTGATGCACTAGCCTCAAAAAAGGCCCACACCAAAGAACTTTTTGAATGACGGGCAGAGGCAGCGCCCTGCACAGGCGGAGCTCTGCGTTGTGATTCCGTCGGTGTACTGCCCTTACGCTGGCCACCAAAGGGCATCCTGCCTCGTTGGAGATGTGCCTCCTCCTCATCCTCCTCCTCCTCCTCTCTCCTATTAGGCACCCACGTGGAGTCAGTGACCTCATCATCCCCTCCCTCCTCATCACTGGAGCCAATCTGGCAGTATGCTGCAGCTGCTGGAACATGACTGCCAGATTGGTGTCCTTCTTGAGCATCCCCTCTGTCTGCTCTCACGCTACTGCCTTCCTGTAGCTGGGTTTCATCATCAGACCCTTCGAAACGCTGGGCATCCTCCTGGAGCATGTACCCAACACTGTGCTCAAACAGTTCGGGGGACTCCTCAGGAGGAGGACATGGTGGGTCTAGGGAAGGAGTGACTGATGATGAGTCTGACATTGATACCAGGGAAGAGGACGCTTTGGCAGCTGCTTTTCCAGTACCCTGAGCCTGGGTGAGAGAGGATGAGGAGGAGGAGGAGGGCTTGGTCATCCACTCTACCAAGTCTTCGGCATGATGTGGCTCAACATGTCCAGCTGCCGAAAAGAAGGACAAGCGTGTCCCATGGCCATGTGCTGATGACAATGCACCGCGTCCACGACCAGCACTGTTGCCCCCAGACACAGAGCCTGCTTGCCCTCTTTTATTGCCTCCTGACTGTCTGCCTCTCCTTGTTTGCCTTCCAGACATTCTAATAGATGGCCTGCAGGGAGATGGGAAAAAAGCAATAAGGGCTACCTTCAGGTGTCCTTCTCTGTCCCTTTACTTAAGGATTTCTAAATATGGTTGAGGATGATTGCTTTTGCACAGAATAGCACAACGACAATTTCCCTGACTGTCCAAAAAAACAAGGATTTCAAAGATGGTTGATGAGGAATGCTTTAGCACACTATAGCACAAGGAGAATTTCCCTCACTGTCCTTCCCTGTCCCTAGAAACAAGGATTATCACAGTGAAAGAAACTGACACTCTTCCTACCTATAGTTTTCTGTCCCTAGAAAAAATGTTTTTTTAAAGCACACTATAGCACAAGGAGAATTTCCCTCACTTTCCTTCTTTGTCCCTAGAAACAAGGATTATCACAGTGAAAGAAACTGACACTCTTCCTACCTATAGTTTTCTGTCCCTAGAAAAAATGTTTTTTTAAAGCACACTATAGCACAAGGATAATTCCCTCACTGTCCTTCCCTGTCCCTAGAAACAAGGATTCGCACAGTAAAAGATACTGACACTCTCCCTACCTATAGTTTTCTGTCCCTAGAAAAAATGTTTTTTTAAAGCACACTATAGCACAAGGAGAATTCCCTTAACTTTCCTTCTTTGTCCCTAGAAACAAGGATTATCACAGTGAAAGAAACTGACACTCTTCCTACCTATAGTTTTCTGTCCCTAGAAAAAATGTTTTTTTAAAGCACACTATAGCACAAGGAGAATTCCCTCACTGTCCTTCCCTGTCCCTAGAAACAAGGATTCGCACAGTAAAACACACTGACACTCTCCCTACCTATAGTTTTCTGTCCCTAGAAAAAATGTTTTTTTAAAGCACACTATAGCACAAGGAGAATTTCCCTCACTTTCCTTCTTTGTCCCTAGAAACAAGGATTATCACAGTGAAAGAAACTGACACTCTTCCTACCTATAGTTTTCTGTCCCTAGAAAAAATGTTTTTTTAAAGCACACTATAGCACAAGGATAATTCCCTCACTGTCCTTCCCTGTCCCTAGAAACAAGGATTCGCACAGTAAAAGACACTGACACTCTCCCTACCTATAGTTTTCTGTCCCTAGAAAAAATGTTTTTTTAAAGCACACTATAGCACAAAGAGAATTTCCCTCACTTTCCTTCTTTGTCCCTAGAAACAAGGATTATCACAGTGAAAGAAACTGACACTCTTCCTACCTATAGTTTTCTGTCCCTAGAAAAAATGTTTTTTTAAAGCACACTATAGCACAAGGAGAATTTCCCTCACTTCCCTTCTTTGTCCCTAGAAACAAGGATTCGCACAGTAAAAGACACTGACACTCTCCCTACCTATAGTTTTCTGTCCCTAGAAAAAATGTTTTTTTAAAGCACACTATAGCACAAGGAGAATTTCCCTCACTTTCCTTCTTTGTCCCTAGAAACAAGGATTATCACAGTGAAAGAAACTGACACTCTTCCTACCTATAGTTTTCTGTCCCTAGAAAAAATGTTTTTTTAAAGCACACTATAGCACAAGGAGAATTTCCCTCACTTCCCTTCTTTGTCCCTAGAAACAAGGATTATCACAGTGAAAGAAACTGACACTCTCCCTACCTATAGTTTTCTGTCCCTAGAAAAAATGTTTTTTTAAAGCACACTATAGCACAAGGAGAATTTCCCTCACTTTCCTTCTTTGTCCCTAGAAACAAGGATTATCACAGTGAAAGAAACTGACACTCTCCCTACCTATAGTTTTCTGTCCCTAGAAAAAATGTTTTTTTAAAGCACACTATAGCACAAGGAGAATTTCCCTCACTTTCCTTCTTTGTCCCTAGAAACAAGGATTATCACAGTGAAAGAAACTGACACTCTTCCTACCTATAGTTTTCTGTCCCTAGAAAAAATGTTTTTTTAAAGCACACTATAGCACAAGGATAATTCCCTCACTGTCCTTCCCTGTCCCTAGAAACAAGGATTCGCACAGTAAAAGATACTGACACTCTCCCTACCTATAGTTTTCTGTCCCTAGAAAAAATGTTTTTTTAAAGCACACTATAGCACAAGGAGAATTCCCTTAACTTTCCTTCTTTGTCCCTAGAAACAAGGATTATCACAGTGAAAGAAACTGACACTCTTCCTACCTATAGTTTTCTGTCCCTAGAAAAAATGTTTTTTTAAAGCACACTATAGCACAAGGAGAATTCCCTCACTGTCCTTCCCTGTCCCTAGAAACAAGGATTCGCACAGTAAAACACACTGACACTCTCCCTACCTATAGTTTTCTGTCCCTAGAAAAAATGTTTTTTTAAAGCACACTATAGCACAAGGAGAATTTCCCTCACTTTCCTTCTTTGTCCCTAGAAACAAGGATTATCACAGTGAAAGAAACTGACACTCTTCCTACCTATAGTTTTCTGACCCTAGAAAAAATGTTTTTTTAAAGCACACTATAGCACAAGGAGAATTTCCCTCACTTTCCTTCTTTGTCCCTAGAAACAAGGATTATCACAGTGAAAGAAACTGACACTCTCCCTACCTATAGTTTTCTGTCCCTAGAAAAAATGTTTTTTTAAAGCACACTATAGCACAAGGAGAATTTCCCTCACTTTCCTTCTTTGTCCCTAGAAACAAGGATTATCACAGTGAAAGAAACTGACACTCTCCCTACCTATAGTTTTCTGTCCCTAGAAAAAATGTTTTTTCAAAGCACACTATAGCACAAGGAGAATTTCCCTCACTTTCATTCTTTGTCCCTAGAAACAAGGATTATCACAGTGAAAGAAACTGACACTCTTCCTACCTATAGTTTTCTGTCCCTAGAAAAAATGTTTTTTTAAAGCACACTATAGCACAAGGATAATTCCCTCACTGTCCTTCCCTGTCCCTAGAAACAAGGATTCGCACAGTAAAAGACACTGACACTCTCCCTACCTATAGTTTTCTGTCCCTAGAAAAAATGTTTTTTTAAAGCACACTATAGCACAAGGAGAATTTCCCTCACTTTCCTTCTTTGTCCCTAGAAACAAGGATTATCACAGTGAAAGAAACTGACACTCTTCCTACCTATAGTTTTCTGTCCCTAGAAAAAATGTTTTTTTAAAGCACACTATAGCACAAGGAGAATTTCCCTCACTTTCCTTCTTTGTCCCTAGAAACAAGGATTATCACAGTGAAAGAAACTGACACTCTCCCTACCTATAGTTTTCTGTCCCTAGAAAAAATGTTTTTTTAAAGCACACTATAGCACAAGGAGAATTTCCCTCACTTTCCTTCTTTGTCCCTAGAAACAAGGATTATCACAGTGAAAGAAACTGACACTCTTCCTACCTATAGTTTTCTGTCCCTAGAAAAAATGTTTTTTTAAAGCACACTATAGCACAAGGATAATTCCCTCACTGTCCTTCCCTGTCCCTAGAAACAAGGATTCGCACAGTAAAAGACACTGACACTCTCCCTACCTATAGTTTTCTGTCCCTAGAAAAAATGTTTTTTTAAAGCACACTATAGCACAAGGAGAATTTCCCTCACTTTCCTTCTTTGTCCCTAGAAACAAGGATTATCACAGTGAAAGAAACTGACACTCTTCCTACCTATAGTTTTCTGTCCCTAGAAAAAATGTTTTTTTAAAGCACACTATAGCACAAGGAGAATTTCCCTCACTTTCCTTCTTTGTCCCTAGAAACAAGGATTATCACAGTGAAAGAAACTGACACTCTCCTTACCTATAGTTTTCTGTCCCTAGAAAAAATGTTTTTTTAAAGCACACTATAGCACAAGGATAATTCCCTCACTATCCTTCCCTGTCCCTAGAAACAAGGATTCGCACAGTAAAAGACACTGACACTCTCCCTACCTATAGTTTTCTGTCCCTAGAAAAAATGTTTTTTTAAAGCACACTATAGCACAAGGAGAATTTCCCTCACTTTCCTTCTTTGTCCCTAGAAACAAGGATTATCACAGTGAAAGAAACTGACACTCTCCCTACCTATAGTTTTCTGTCCCTAGAAAAAATGTTTTTTTAAAGCACACTATAGCACAAGGAGAATTTCCCTCACTTTCCTTCTTTGTCCCTAGAAACAAGGATTATCACAGTGAAAGAAACTGACACTCTCCCTACCTATAGTTTTCTGTCCCTAGAAAAAATGTTTTTTTAAAGCACACTATAGCACAAGGAGAATTTCCCTCACTTTCCTTCTTTGTCCCTAGAAACAAGGATTATCACAGTGAAAGAAACTGACACTCTTCCTACCTATAGTTTTCTGTCCCTAGAAAAAATGTTTTTTTAAAGCACACTATAGCACAAGGATAATTCCCTCACTGTCCTTCCCTGTCCCTAGAAACAAGGATTCGCACAGTAAAAGACACTGACACTCTCCCTACCTATAGTTTTCTGTCCCTAGAAAAAATGTTTTTTTAAAGCACACTATAGCACAAGGAGAATTTCCCTCACTTTCCTTCTTTGTCCCTAGAAACAAGGATTATCACAGTGAAAGAAACTGACACTCTTCCTACCTATAGTTTTCTGTCCCTAGAAAAAATGTTTTTTTAAAGCACACTATAGCACAAGGAGAATTTCCCTCACTTTCCTTCTTTGTCCCTAGAAACAAGGATTATCACAGTGAAAGAAACTGACACTCTCCCTACCTATAGTTTTCTGTCCCTAGAAAAAATGTTTTTTTAAAGCACACTATAGCACAAGGAGAATTTCCCTCACTTTCCTTCTTTGTCCCTAGAAACAAGGATTATCACAGTGAAAGAAACTGACACTCTCCCTACCTATAGTTTTCTGTCCCTAGAAAAAATGTTTTTTTAAAGCACACTATAGCACAAGGAGAATTTCCCTCACTTTCCTTCTTTGTCCCTAGAAACAAGGATTATCACAGTGAAAGAAACTGACACTCTCCCTACCTATAGTTTTCTGTCCCTAGAAAAAATGTTTTTTTAAAGCACACTATAGCACAAGGAGAATTTCCCTCACTTTCCTTCTTTGTCCCTAGAAACAAGGATTATCACAGTGAAAGAAACTGACACTCTTCCTACCTATAGTTTTCTGTCCCTAGAAAAAATGTTTTTTTAAAGCACACTATAGCACAAGGATAATTCCCTCACTGTCCTTCCCTGTCCCTAGAAACAAGGATTCGCACAGTAAAAGACACTGACACTCTCCCTACCTATAGTTTTCTGTCCCTAGAAAAAATGTTTTTTTAAAGCACACTATAGCACAAGGAGAATTTCCCTCACTTTCCTTCTTTGTCCCTAGAAACAAGGATTATCACAGTGAAAGAAACTGACACTCTTCCTACCTATAGTTTTCTGTCCCTAGAAAAAATGTTTTTTTAAAGCACACTATAGCACAAGGAGAATTTCCCTCACTTTCCTTCTTTGTCCCTAGAAACAAGGATTATCACAGTGAAAGAAACTGACACTCTCCCTACCTATAGTTTTCTGTCCCTAGAAAAAATGTTTTTTTTAAAGCACACTATAGCACAAGGAGAATTTCCCTCACTTTCCTTCTTTGTCCCTAGAAACAAGGATTATCACAGTGAAAGAAACTGACACTCTTCCTACCTATAGTTTTCTGTCCCTAGAAAAAATGTTTTTTTAAAGCACACTATAGCACAAGGATAATTCCCTCACTGTCCTTCCCTGTCCCTAGAAACAAGGATTCGCACAGTAAAAGACACTGACACTCTCCCTACCTATAGTTTTCTGTCCCTAGAAAAAATGTTTTTTTAAAGCACACTATAGCACAAGGAGAATTCCCTCACTGTCCTTCCCTGTCCCTAGAAACAAGGATTCGCACAGTAAAACACACTGACACTCTCCCTACCTATAGTTTTCTGTCCCTAGAAAAAATGTTTTTTTAAAGCACACTATAGCACAAGGAGAATTTCCCTCACTTTCCTTCTTTGTCCCTAGAAACAAGGATTATCACAGTGAAAGAAACTGACACTCTCCCTACCTATAGTTTTCTGTCCCTAGAAAAAATGTTTTTTTAAAGCACACTATAGCACAAGGAGAATTTCCCTCACTTTCCTTCTTTGTCCCTAGAAACAAGGATTATCACAGTGAAAGAAACTGACACTCTTCCTACCTATAGTTTTCTGTCCCTAGAAAAAATGTTTTTTTAAAGCACACTATAGCACAAGGATAATTCCCTCACTGTCCTTCCCTGTCCCTAGAAACAAGGATTCGCACAGTAAAAGACACTGACACTCTCCCTACCTATAGTTTTCTGTCCCTAGAAAAAATGTTTTTTTAAAGCACACTATAGCACAAGGAGAATTTCCCTCACTTTCCTTCTTTGTCCCTAGAAACAAGGATTATCACAGTGAAAGAAACTGACACTCTTCCTACCTATAGTTTTCTGTCCCTAGAAAAAATGTTTTTTTAAAGCACACTATAGCACAAGGAGAATTTCCCTCACTTTCCTTCTTTGTCCCTAGAAACAAGGATTATCACAGTGAAAGAAACTGACACTCTCCCTACCTATAGTTTTCTGTCCCTAGAAAAAATGTTTTTTCAAAGCACACTATAGCACAAGGAGAATTTCCCTCACTTTCATTCTTTGTCCCTAGAAACAAGGATTATCACAGTGAAAGAAACTGACACTCTTCCTACCTATAGTTTTCTGTCCCTAGAAAAAAATGTTTTTTTAAAGCACACTATAGCACAAGGATAATTCCCTCACTGTCCTTCCCTGTCCCTAGAAACAAGGATTCGCACAGTAAAAGACACTGACACTCTCCCTACCTATAGTTTTCTGTCCCTAGAAAAAATGTTTTTTTAAAGCACACTATAGCACAAGGAGAATTTCCCTCACTTTCCTTCTTTGTCCCTAGAAACAAGGATTATCACAGTGAAAGAAACTGACACTCTTCCTACCTATAGTTTTCTGTCCCTAGAAAAAATGTTTTTTTAAAGCACACTATAGCACAAGGAGAATTTCCCTCACTTTCCTTCTTTGTCCCTAGAAACAAGGATTATCACAGTGAAAGAAACTGACACTCTCCCTACCTATAGTTTTCTGTCCCTAGAAAAAATGTTTTTTTAAAGCACACTATAGCACAAGGAGAATTTCCCTCACTTTCCTTCTTTGTCCCTAGAAACAAGGATTATCACAGTGAAAGAAACTGACACTCTTCCTACCTATAGTTTTCTGTCCCTAGAAAAAATGTTTTTTTAAAGCACACTATAGCACAAGGATAATTCCCTCACTGTCCTTCCCTGTCCCTAGAAACAAGGATTCGCACAGTAAAAGACACTGACACTCTCCCTACCTATAGTTTTCTGTCCCTAGAAAAAATGTTTTTTTAAAGCACACTATAGCACAAGGAGAATTTCCCTCACTTTCCTTCTTTGTCCCTAGAAACAAGGATTATCACAGTGAAAGAAACTGACACTCTTCCTACCTATAGTTTTCTGTCCCTAGAAAAAATGTTTTTTTAAAGCACACTATAGCACAAGGAGAATTTCCCTCACTTTCCTTCTTTGTCCCTAGAAACAAGGATTATCACAGTGAAAGAAACTGACACTCTCCTTACCTATAGTTTTCTGTCCCTAGAAAAAATGTTTTTTTAAAGCACACTATAGCACAAGGATAATTCCCTCACTATCCTTCCCTGTCCCTAGAAACAAGGATTCGCACAGTAAAAGACACTGACACTCTCCCTACCTATAGTTTTCTGTCCCTAGAAAAAATGTTTTTTTAAAGCACACTATAGCACAAGGAGAATTTCCCTCACTTTCCTTCTTTGTCCCTAGAAACAAGGATTATCACAGTGAAAGAAACTGACACTCTCCCTACCTATAGTTTTCTGTCCCTAGAAAAAATGTTTTTTTAAAGCACACTATAGCACAAGGAGAATTTCCCTCACTTTCCTTCTTTGTCCCTAGAAACAAGGATTATCACAGTGAAAGAAACTGACACTCTCCCTACCTATAGTTTTCTGTCCCTAGAAAAAATGTTTTTTTAAAGCACACTATAGCACAAGGAGAATTTCCCTCACTTTCCTTCTTTGTCCCTAGAAACAAGGATTATCACAGTGAAAGAAACTGACACTCTTCCTACCTATAGTTTTCTGTCCCTAGAAAAAATGTTTTTTTAAAGCACACTATAGCACAAGGATAATTCCCTCACTGTCCTTCCCTGTCCCTAGAAACAAGGATTCGCACAGTAAAAGACACTGACACTCTCCCTACCTATAGTTTTCTGTCCCTAGAAAAAATGTTTTTTTAAAGCACACTATAGCACAAGGAGAATTTCCCTCACTTTCCTTCTTTGTCCCTAGAAACAAGGATTATCACAGTGAAAGAAACTGACACTCTTCCTACCTATAGTTTTCTGTCCCTAGAAAAAATGTTTTTTTAAAGCACACTATAGCACAAGGAGAATTTCCCTCACTTTCCTTCTTTGTCCCTAGAAACAAGGATTATCACAGTGAAAGAAACTGACACTCTCCCTACCTATAGTTTTCTGTCCCTAGAAAAAATGTTTTTTTTAAAGCACACTATAGCACAAGGAGAATTTCCCTCACTTTCCTTCTTTGTCCCTAGAAACAAGGATTATCACAGTGAAAGAAACTGACACTCTTCCTACCTATAGTTTTCTGTCCCTAGAAAAAATGTTTTTTTAAAGCACACTATAGCACAAGGATAATTCCCTCACTGTCCTTCCCTGTCCCTAGAAACAAGGATTCGCACAGTAAAAGACACTGACACTCTCCCTACCTATAGTTTTCTGTCCCTAGAAAAAATGTTTTTTTAAAGCACACTATAGCACAAGGAGAATTCCCTCACTGTCCTTCCCTGTCCCTAGAAACAAGGATTCGCACAGTAAAACACACTGACACTCTCCCTACCTATAGTTTTCTGTCCCTAGAAAAAATGTTTTTTTAAAGCACACTATAGCACAAGGAGAATTTCCCTCACTTTCCTTCTTTGTCCCTAGAAACAAGGATTATCACAGTGAAAGAAACTGACACTCTCCCTACCTATAGTTTTCTGTCCCTAGAAAAAATGTTTTTTTAAAGCACACTATAGCACAAGGAGAATTTCCCTCACTTTCCTTCTTTGTCCCTAGAAACAAGGATTATCACAGTGAAAGAAACTGACACTCTTCCTACCTATAGTTTTCTGTCCCTAGAAAAAATGTTTTTTTAAAGCACACTATAGCACAAGGATAATTCCCTCACTGTCCTTCCCTGTCCCTAGAAACAAGGATTCGCACAGTAAAAGACACTGACACTCTCCCTACCTATAGTTTTCTGTCCCTAGAAAAAATGTTTTTTTAAAGCACACTATAGCACAAGGAGAATTTCCCTCACTTTCCTTCTTTGTCCCTAGAAACAAGGATTATCACAGTGAAAGAAACTGACACTCTTCCTACCTATAGTTTTCTGTCCCTAGAAAAAATGTTTTTTTAAAGCACACTATAGCACAAGGAGAATTTCCCTCACTTTCCTTCTTTGTCCCTAGAAACAAGGATTATCACAGTGAAAGAAACTGACACTCTCCCTACCTATAGTTTTCTGTCCCTAGAAAAAAAGTTTTTTTTAAAGCACACTATAGCACAAGGAGAATTTCCCTCACTTTCCTTCTTTGTCCCTAGAAACAAGGATTATCACAGTGAAAGAAACTGACACTCTTCCTACCTATAGTTTTCTGTCCCTAGAAAAAATGTTTTTTTAAAGCACACTATAGCACAAGGATAATTCCCTCACTGTCCTTCCCTGTCCCTAGAAACAAGGATTCGCACAGTAAAAGACACTGACACTCTCCCTACCTATAGTTTTCTGTCCCTAGAAAAAATGTTTTTTTAAAGCACACTATAGCACAAGGAGAATTCCCTCACTGTCCTTCCCTGTCCCTAGAAACAAGGATTCGCACAGTAAAACACACTGACACTCTCCCTACCTATAGTTTTCTGTCCCTAGAAAAAATGTTTTTTTAAAGCACACTATAGCACAAGGAGAATTTCCCTCACTTTCCTTCTTTGTCCCTAGAAACAAGGATTATCACAGTGAAAGAAACTGACACTCTCCCTACCTATAGTTTTCTGTCCCTAGAAAAAATGTTTTTTTAAAGCACACTATAGCACAAGGATAATTCCCTCACTGTCCTTCCCTGTCCCTAGAAACAAGGATTCGCACAGTAAAAGACACTGACACTCTCCCTACCTATAGTTTTCTGTCCCTAGAAAAAATGTTTTTTTAAAGCACACTATAGCACAAGGAGAATTTCCCTCACTTTCCTTCTTTGTCCCTAGAAACAAGGATTATCACAGTGAAAGAAACTGACACTCTTCCTACCTATAGTTTTCTGTCCCTAGAAAAAATGTTTTTTTTAAAGCACACTATAGCACAAGGAGAATTTCCCTCACTTTCCTTCTTTGTCCCTAGAAACAAGGATTATCACAGTGAAAGAAACTGACACTCTCCCTACCTATAGTTTTCTGTCCCTAGAAAAAATGTTTTTTTAAAGCACACTATAGCACAAGGAGAATTTCCCTCACTTTCCTTCTTTGTCCCTAGAAACAAGGATTATCACAGTGAAAGAAACTGACACTCTTCCTACCTATAGTTTTCTGTCCCTAGAAAAAATGTTTTTTTAAAGCACACTATAGCACAAGGATAATTCCCTCACTGTCCTTCCCTGTCCCTAGAAACAAGGATTCGCACAGTAAAAGACACTGACACTCTCCCTACCTATAGTTTTCTGTCCCTAGAAAAAATGTTTTTTTAAAGCACACTATAGCACAAGGAGAATTCCCTTAACTTTCCTTCTTTGTCCCTAGAAACAAGGATTATCACAGTGAAAGAAACTGACACTCTTCCTACCTATAGTTTTCTGTCCCTAGAAAAAATGTTTTTTTAAAGCACACTATAGCACAAGGAGAATTCCCTCACTGTCCTTCCCTGTCCCTAGAAACAAGGATTCGCACAGTAAAACACACTGACACTCTCCCTACCTATAGTTTTCTGTCCCTAGAAAAAATGTTTTTTTAAAGCACACTATAGCACAAGGAGAATTTCCCTCACTTTCCTTCTTTGTCCCTAGAAACAAGGATTCGCACAGTAAAAGACACTGACACTCTCCCTACCTATAGTTTTCTGTCCCTAGAAAAAATGTTTTTTTAAAGCACACTATAGCACAAGGAGAATTCCCTCACTGTCCTTCCCTGTCCCTAGAAACAAGGATTCGCACAGTAAAACACACTGACACTCTCCCTACCTATCCTTCTCTTTCCCTAAACTAAAGGAATCCAGGTTAAGCAAGAAAAAAATAAATGTCACTGTCCCTGCCTATGCTTCTCTTTCCCTGCTCCGGAACACACTACACTAGGCCGCCGTGCTGGCGGCCTTTTATAGTGTGGGGCGTGTACTAAACACCCTCAGCAATAATTGGCCACAGGCATCCTGCCTGTGGCCAATCATTGCTCTCCTCGCTGCCGGCGCTGTGATTGGCCAAGCATGCGGGGTCACAGTGCATGCTTGGCCAATCACAGCGCCTGGATGACACTGCGATGGCGTAGTGCATTGTGGGCCGTTCGCGTCACTCGAATTTGGCGCGAACGGCCCAAATCGTTCGATCTTCGTCGAACGATCGAACAGCCGATGTTCGAGTCGAACGTATGTTCGACTCGAACACGAAGCTCATCCCTATTGTAGTCTAAAGCACAATGGATAAACTGAGCTATTTGTGGATGTCTTTTCTACTTTATGGTAGCACAGTGGCTTTGTTTTCAACACTTCAGTCTTGCAGCACTGAGGTCCCCAGCTCATATCCTGGTCAGGAGTTTGCATGTTCTCCCTGTGTTTGTGTGGGTTTCCTCTGTGTATTCTGGTTTCCTCTAACATGTCAATGACATACTGGTAGATTAATTGACTCCTGTCCAAATTGTTCCTAGTGTATGTGATGTGGGGTCTTTAATTATAAGCTCCTTGAGGACCGATATTGATATCAATGTAAGGTGTTCTGTTTCAAGTGCTGCTTTGACCCAGTCTGGACAGTATGGTCACCTGCTGACTTGTCACCATCCACAGGCAGCTTAACTCTTCAGTAAGACACAGAAGTTATATCCAACACAATTTTACTTTAGACAATTTCAGTACAAAGGATGTTTTTTTTTGTACTTTGAAGTGCAATAATACAATGGGGTTGATTTACTAAAACTGGAGGGTGCAAAATCTGGTGCAGCTATGCATGGTAGCCAATCAGCTTCTAATTTCAGATTGTTCAATTAAGCCTTGACAATAGAATCTGAAAGCTAATTGGCTGCCATGCACAGTTGCACCAGATTTTGCACTCTCCAGTTTTAGAAAATCAACCACAATGACTTTCCTGAGCCCTGTCTCTGTGAAAAACTAACACTGACTAAAGGAACATAGAAGAAGTGGGGAAGGTCTAGCTAGATCAGTGTTTCTCAACTCCAGTCCTCAAGGCGCCCCAACAGGTCATGTTTTCAGGATTTCCCTCAGCTGTGGTAATTACTAAGGCAGTCAAACTGATCAAATCCCCTGTGAAAAATAATGGAAAGCCTGAAAACATGACCTGTTGGGGCGCCTTGAGGACTGGAGTTGAGAAACACTGAGCTAGATAGAAGAGGATGACAGAGGAAGATACCAACATCTTGTTAAACATAAAAATAAATGCCCATGGGACTCCAGACAATTATATAAAAAACATTTTAAAACTTTGTGGTTCACATTTTATATATAGTATAAAAATATAAATAGTGAAAGACATTATTTAAAAAAAATTGTATTGATGTACACTGCAATACATTACACTAGACATAGATCCCGAGATATGTGAATAAAAAACAGACACTGCAAGATTTCTTCTCAACACGTTTCGTAAAACAAAGTTCACTTCATCAGGAAGGAACAATTTTTGGGCTGATAACCGACATGCATAAAATATGATGTAAGAAACCTCGCTTGTGTGATCTTAGCAAGTCATCAAAGGATCAAATTGAAGTAATCCCTCATAGGAAGGCAGATGCAATGGCTAAGAACTGACTGGAAAAGTCTTGCCCAGGAACTGAGGGTGGGGCAGACCACCAAACAGAGGACCCAATACGTGGGCAGAGGGGCCAATGTGTAAGTAATAGACTTGTGCACAACGGAAAAATGTATTTAGTTTCGGTTCCTTTCTTGTGCACAATGGAAAAATTTGTTTAGTTTCGGTTTGTTTCTTTTCGGTCCTGTTGATTCGTAATCGTTCGTAATTTTGCTAGGCGGGATTTTTCGTGTTCGGACTAATTCGTATTTTCGCAAGCGACATTTTTTGTTGAATCGGAATGATTCGTATTAATGTAAGCCTTATTTTTAGTTGATTTATAATTCGTACTTTCGGTAGAGTAAATTGTTTTTCGTTGATTCTGTACACAACTCCTACTTTCGTAACTTTTTTTGGGTATGTTGATTCGTAATTTTCCGTGTCTCTCTCACAACGACGCTGCCTATTATGCCTAATGTGCTTCGAATGGATTTGTACTTTTCTAAATACATAGCGGTTATTTGTAATGATTCGAAATCTCGTATTTTACTTTAGTTTTTTACATGCGGCTATAGCCTCCGCCCCTGTACACCATTTTGAGAGGGAGTTCAGCACGGTGAGGGAGAAGCAGAGAGCAGAGCAGAGTGTTATTGTGCTTCGAATGGATTCGTACATTCGTATCTTTTTTCATAACAAATTATGCCGCAGACATTCGGGCATTCGCTATTTGCGATATAATTTATTTCGGATTCGGTTTTTTTCGTAATTGCTTCGTTCGGAAATTCGAATGCTTCCGAATGTCCGAAAGTTGCTATATTCGGACGAATTTCGATTAGTTACGAAACGAATTGCACAAGCCTAGTAAGTAACACAAGAAGATAAAAAAACTAGCCGAGGTCCCTAAGAGAAATGATGTGCAGCCATCCGTGACCATAATTATCAGATGAGGAGTCAGATACCAAAATGACATTAGTAAACTAGCTGTCAGTGGTGGCTGGTGGTATATATATTTTTTGAGGGGGGCGGCAAACAATGCCCCCCGGCCGGTCACCAGCCCTGCACTTACCCCATCTAGGTCGTGGTCAGAGCTTCCCCTGCGTCTCCTCCTCCTCTGCATCACTGCGTCTTCCGCCGTGCGTCTCCTTCCTCCTCCTCCTAGGCGGCCAATAGGATCATTCTCCTCTCAGGCAATCGGTTGACGTGTCTCAGGACCTGCTTCCTGATTGGCCAGGAGGAGAGTTAGGAAGATAATAGCGAATAATAATTTGCTATTGTCACACAACTGGGTGTGCTTGGGGCGCATTGCTCTGCCTCCGGCTCTAATCAGATGCTTAAAAAAAAAAGAACTCCATTGCAATTCATGCATCCGGCACCCTGCATGTAGATTAAATTAGCGGCTAAGTGCATGGATTAGGAGGGTGGCGCCCCTGTGCCCCATATAGATGGGCCGCCACTGCTAGCTGTGGTAGCTCAAAGCTGCCAAAACAATGCCAACCATTATAGTGCATGTAGTATAATACAAGACATTAAAAAATAAATATATATACATAAAAGTGGAGCAGAACATACAGTATGTAAAGCTCTGCGTAAATTGTTGGCACTATAAATACCTGAAATAGGTAAAATAAACTGCATGTTTAGAAGGTGGATCATTTCCTACTTTTAGAACAACCTCAGCTCATCAAACCTAACTCTTTTTGAGGCTTAGTAATAGCTTTCAACCTAAAGCGTAATATCACATGCTTTTTTTTCTATAGATCATCAGTCTAAATTTACACAAAATGTTTCTCTTCAACATAACTAGAACGGAAAGAAGTTCATAAAGTCACAACTTGACAGATGGTTCATGTCCGCACTCCACACAGGAAAGGAAAAAAAAACGAGTTATATTGCTGATGGGGGTAAATAAAGCAATGTGATACAGATTTATTTCCCAACATTTAAAATAGCACTAGGTACACCATGTGCCTGTTGTCTGACATCTGGATTTTATTTACATCACTAAATAAAACTGATACCCCTTTCTGCAGTCATCTTTCCACTCGCAGGAAAGGCTCAGATCCTGTAAACAATGCAGCTACAGTCATGTCCTATAAATGCATATGTTAGACTGACGCTGCTTCACATTTAATTCATGTATGTAATTGGTTTAAAATGATTAGTAAGGGAAATGCAAAACAGAACTGCAAGTCCACACTACTTTCCAGAAAGCCTCCACAATATATATGACTTCATTAGTAGGGGGCTTATGTAAAGCCAATTCAATTATGCTGCAAGAAATCCTTATATATCATATATTGCATATGCTTTTGCATGCTGATGATCCCAGATTATAATGGATAACAATTCTAATTCACAGAATCAGCAGAGTTACTTTCTTCATAGGTTGTAAGGTATGAAAAAAATCAGTCATTGCACAAGCCACATCATATTTTTTTTGTATGGCTCAGTTTGTAAATATTCATGTTTATTCCCTCAATTTCTATAGCACTAATTTATTATTCCACAATGCAACACACAATGTTTTATTATTCATATCAGTCCCTATCACAGTCCTTAGACATCAGCAACTACCCAATACCCATAGCCAGTATAAGATACCGTGTTTCCCTGAAAGTAAGACCTACCCCAAAAATAAGACCTAGCGTTATTTTCCAGGAGGGCTGCAATATAAGCCCTACCCCGAAAATAAGCCCTAGTTTAAAATGCTTGTAAAATCCTATAATCCACTCTATTACAGTAGTATATAATGTACAATGTGTGTGTTTATGTAATATAATTGCGGGGAAGAGAGCTCTGGCAGGTCACAGGGCTGCAGAGCGGCGCTATAACGAAGGTATTTGGCACAATTATATTACAGAAACACACACATTGTACATTATATACTACTGTAATAGAGTGGATTATAGGATTTTACAAGTATTTTAACTCAATTCACACTGGGGATTCCTGTCAGGCAGGGAGAGAGTGAGGGAGAGAAGACAGCACATTACATGGTAAGACCTACCCCGAAAATAAGCCCTACTGTGTCTTTTGTTGCCAAAATTAATAGAAGACCCGGGCTTATTTTTGTGGAAACACGGTAGGTGCCAATAAGGCACATTTCACAGGAGCCTCAGCTTGTATAAGAGCAGTGTGAACAGCAAGCTTTGATAAAGCATTTGCAGAGCTTTCAGCAAGCTTTGTTGAAGCTTTTAAAATACTATTCAGCTCAAGTTTGTAAATGTTGGTTACAGAACCTAATGGGAGGGTTGATTGCCGCTTTAAACAAGCTGCTAGCAGGCTTCAGAACTTCTTGAAGCTTGTTGAAAACCTGCTGAAGCCTGCTAGCAGCTTGCTTAAAGTGGGAGTAAACTCCTATGAACGATTTTTACCAATATGTAAACCTATAGTAAGGCTTACCTATAGGTACAGTAAATATCTCCTAAACGTGCACCGTTTAGGAGATATTTACTTGGGAGGCCGCCAGTGATGTCACTAGCGCATGTGCTCTGAAGGAACAGAATACCAAACTTACCATTTCTTTAGAGTCCTGTGCAGTGAACAGCGGCTCCCGTGCACATGCGTGGGAGTGACATCATCGTAGCTAGATCAATGAAAGGACCGGAGCCTGCCAACCCCAGAAGGAAGACCAGGTGAAGATGAAAGCCCTGTCAGCACGCCGCTGGAGGGCTTCGTTTTAAGGTAAGTTTCACATAATGTGCTAGTATGCAATGCATACTAGCACATTATAACTTTGCCTTGCAGGTTTTAAAAAAAATAATGGCAATTTATTACCACTTTAAAGTGGCAATGAACACTCCTATTAGGTTCTCTGTTCAACATTTACAAACTGGAGCTAAATGGTACTTTAAAAGCTTCAACAAAACTTGCTGAAAGCTGTGCAAAAGCTTTGTCATGTATAAATAATCGGGTCCAATTATCAAGCCCGTTACTTCTTCCTTTTCTTTTACATTTTTCTTCTTATTTTTACGTTACTTAAAAAAAAAAAAATGATATTAATAGCTGGGTCTTTACTCCCCTTCTAGTTCAGGGAGCTTATGGAAAGTTATGACAATGGTTGCAAGAGCAGTTACGGTATATTAAGTAGTGTCACCATGTTCGATTTTATTACAAAGGCAAACTACTGTTATATACTTCCTCCAATAATATATGGAGTCCCACAAATGATGTTGTATTATTAAAAATGTTTTCTTTTTATAATTGCTTTGTGCATTTGACACTACCAATAATCACACATTGTGACACCAAGATCTCTTGTAACCTTACGGTATGATCCATTGGGTATGTTGTGCTTGGTGCACAAAACAGAGCCGTATCTTTGTCTTTTGTTTAATCCCGCAATAATAATTTAATTAAAAAATAAAATAAGAGGGTGACCTAAAGTTTGCTTGTGAATAAATATTTTCCTATTGCATCCCATCCTTGAGAGACAAATCGTAGTGGATTAGCTATATGTAAGGCTGGACTTGACAAAACTCCATGCCATTTTCATTAATTGCACTGAGCAGATAGATGTATTGCCATTTCAAATCCAACCCTTTCTGCTGGAAAGGAAAAGCTGTAATTCCATAATGTGATATGATAACATGTTACGGTCTAAAATTGTGCGCACACGTGGAATGGCGAGAAACTACAGTACTTAAAAATTTACAACGCTTTAAAAAATTTGAACTGTTACCAGTTTAGAGTTACAGAGGAGGTTTTTTGCAAGAATTATTGCTCTCGCTCTGACGATCGTGGCGATACCTTACATGAGTGATTTGAATACCGTTTACATTTGCGGGCACGACTTACGTATGTGTTTACTTTGGTGCGTGAGCATGCAGGGATGGGGGCACTTTAAAAAAAAATTTGCACTTAAAATAGGGGTTTTGACATACTGTGGATTTTTAAAAATCAGCGCTATTGGCAGCCGGTTTACTACATCGGAGACCCATTGAAAGCCGATTTCAGCTTTGTTCGGGACTCCGGCCAGCCAAAGGGCGTGATGTACAGGTATGTCGTTTCACTTGAAGTTGTTAAAGTGGTTCTAAAGGCTGAAGGCATTCTATGCATGAAAGCAACAAACTTTCTGTGTGCAGCACCCCCCCCCCCCAATACTTACCTGAGGCTGATCTCCATCCAGTGATGTGCACGAGAGTGATGCTCTCCCAGCTCTCCCCCTCTTTATTGGCTCAGACAGCAGAAGGAGATATTAGGCTCCCTCTGGTTATTAATCACAACTAGTGATGAGGGAGCGGGGGGCATGGCTGAGCCCTGTTCTGTGTGCCAATGACCACATAGCAGGGCTCGAGAGCAAGCATGTACGAGTGCCCCCATAGCAAGCGGCTTGCTTTGGGCCCTCAGTAGGGGGTGGAGCCAGGAGTGTCATCAGGGAACCAAGAACAGAAATATCGGGGCTGCTCTGTGCAAAACCATTGCACGGAGCAGAGAAGCATAACATGTTTATTTTATTTATTTTTTCATTTAGTATCACTTTAAAGCCACTAAGGATATTTATAGACATGAAATGACTGCCACCCCATTCAGTTATTTGTGTCCAAGTCTCGTGTTCTGTGGATTGGTGGCTGTATGATCTAACATTCTAAGCAGCATGGTCCCTATGTTGAAGCCCACTGCTTAATGGAACCTCCTTTGGACTGGGCCTTGACCACAGTCGTGCAAGGCCTCAAGTATACAGCAGCATCCCTCCATGCCTTCGGACTGAGGCAAGTAAATTGTAAAGTGTGATGGGAGCAAAAAAGCTGGTGGAGGCAAATTAATGTTCAACAAAATTTCCCTCAAAGTGACTCTGCAGTTGGTGCCAGGACAGGAGTTACTGGCAAGTGAATTTTTTTTATTCTTCCATTGTTGAGAGTGGCGAATGTGGCCTTTGTCCACGAGGTGTACTAACTCACGAAAAAGGAGTATCAAATAATGTTGGTTAAAGTAAACATATAATAGCTGACAGCATGCTGTTCTCCCACACTGCCAGCAAATGTGAGTAAATCAAATGGTAAGGAGCACATCAGCTGAAAAATCTGGCTTGCGTGTAGGTCTTTAAAAATTCTATTACTCATGGCGCGTACACACGATCGGAATTTCCGTTGGAAAAACCTTGAATGGTTTTTCCGACGGAATTTCACTCAATGCATACACACGGTCACACAAATCCTGTCGGAAATTCCGACCGTCAAGAATGCGGTGACGTACAACACGTACGACGAGCCGAGATCAATGAAATTCAATAGGCAGTTCGGCTCTTCTGCTTGATTCTGAGCATGCATGTTTTTTTCCACGTCGGAATTTCCGATGGGAACTTTTCCCGTCGGAAAATTTGAGAACCAGCTCTCAAATTTTTCTTGGCGGAAATTCTGACAAAAAAATTCCGATGGAGCCTACACACGGTCGGAATTTCCGACCTAAAGCTCACATCGGACTTTTCTTGTCGGAATTTCAGATCGTGTGTACGCGGCATAAGAGTATAGGCCAGTGATGGCGAACCTTGGCACCCCAGATGTTTTGGAACTACATTTCCCATGATGCTCATGCACTCTTCAGTGTAGTTGAGCATCATGGGAAATGTACTTACAAAACATCTGGAGTGCCAAGGTTCGCCATCACTGGTATAGGCTGTTTGTCACATCTTGGAGTATAGTAAGGTAGAGCAGTGGTTTAGTGGTCAGCACTCCCGCCTTGTATCATTACGTTTCTTAGTTGGTACCCCGACCAGGACACTACCTGTATGGGGTACTCTGGTTTCCTCCCAAACGTCAAAGATTTTTTTGATAGGTTCATTGGCTCCTGTCTAAATTGGCCCTAGTAGGCGTATGTATGTATGTATGTATGTATGTATTTGAGTTAGGGACCTTAGTGTGTAAGCTCCCTGAGGGCAGGGATTGATGTGAATGTACAGCCCTGCAAATGCTATTGTTGGCACTGTAAAAATACCTGTAATCTTAATTGTTTGTCAGCATGAAACATCTGCATGTGTATGGACAGCCTTAGGTCCACATTTTGTTAAGCCAGTTAATCCTGGTGTTGTTTGTTAAATGTAAAAATTACAAGTTGATTTAATCAACGTAGTTAGTCCAGATGATTGGAATAACTTATATTTTTATTTTGACTCATGTGGTTTCTTGTTAATTAAATATTCTTTGTTGTGCTCCCCCAAAACAGCATGGTATGAGGTACAAGGAAAGGGAATAATTAGTGTATGACACAATAATGATACATTTTTTTTTTAATTAACAACCACAGTTTATTTAAGGAGAAAGAGACAATAAATATAAAAAATGAATATATGTATCTTATTTTATAGAGTAAATTCAGTGTAGACCGCTCCCAAGAGCCCCTTTAGCCAACTAATTACGATTGGACATTTCCACCCATGCAAGTCCTGGAAAGTGGATGTATTGGAATTCAGTTCAGTATTTTTAAAGGCCAATTTTTTTTTTCCAGTGCTGCTTGATTACACCCATGGAGCGGAAAAGAGTGGTTGGTATTTCTTCACACCTATATGTTTTAATGCACATTAGTGCATGTGAACAAGTTAGCCTTTGTTTTAAAACATGCTGGTTCACATCAATGTCATGTGTGTTTGCTGAAAAAGTTCATGTTTGTTTTTTTAATTTGCCCACATGCCTTAAAGGGCCTGTTAATGACAATGGCAGAGTACATGGAAAACGTACATTTGTACACCTTATACAGGCATGCCAATGCAACATGATAACACATTTCAAGATGAATGTAAATCCTGTTTTGAACTGACCAGTTATTGCATTCTTGCATACCCAAATTTAGGGGCTGGTCTGAGATAGTAGTTGGGCTCAGACCATTCTCAATTTATAGGTTGTGCTGTTTTATTTCCAGGATGGTATACTGGTGTGCAGTTCCCTTTGGTCTGTAGATGGCACTGCCATAATGGGTCAGGGTTGAACCACTGTTATTAGTGCTGTGCCTTAGGGTGTCCTCTCTCGGCAGTGGTACAGTGGGTGTGGTTGACCTGCTGTGCATGCCGGGAGGGGATACATAAGGGGAAGACGCCGCCTGGGAGGGGTCTTTGTTCCAGAGTTGGAGTCCGGGTGCGTGGCGCATGGCCCTCCAGGCCACGGGGCCACGTGTGCATCAGTCCCAGGCACCTTTAGTCCTGGGGCTGCATCTTCAACACTGGGCCCAGCATCTTTAGCTGGAGCCCGCTTCGAGGAGGAGGAGTCCCAGGGTGTCCCTCGCGAGGGAGCCCACTTCTGAGAAGAGGAGGCCAGGGGAGGATCTTTCTGACGGACCGGTGAGAGTTCACGGTGAAGGAAGGGGCCCGGTAACTCTCTGGAGGGATTCTTCTATCCACCAAGGGCCTAGTAATGTGCTGCTGCTGGCACCTGTCCTTAAGTACCAGAAGCTAAGAGGTTCGGGGTCTGATAAATTCTGTGGCAGAGAGTCTCCTGATCGCATCTAGGTGACTATCAAGGGTGAGCTAACCCTACTCTGGGATAGAGTAGAGATTGTGATATCCATTGTGCCTGGACTGACCTCCCAAATCTTACTGTCCTGTCTCTCTTCCACCCTTTTCCTATCTGCTGAACATTGAGAAAATAAACTCAACGTTGGAGTTTAAAGTGGTGTGGACATTGGATTTACTGGGGGAATACAGAGACTTGTCCCTATATCCTAGGAGACGAGAACCAACTGATGGAAAAACCTATCTGTGGGACCCAAATACATAACACCGCTTAACCTCCTCATCCAGGAGGGCACGGGCATATAGTACGGTGTGCCTTTTTCCTGCAATTGAGCCAAGGCAAGGGAAAAGGGTCTGTGTGCTACATAACATTAAGGGATATAGGCCCACAATGTGTAATCACCATATAATTGGAAAAATGTGAACAAATCAAATGTTCATATGCAAAAAGAGCAAATTAGCTGCAGAACCTGGTATGTTTGAAGGTTTTTAAAAATGTTATTGCCTATTCTGCAAAACAGCTCTCAGAAGCAGACTAAGTTATGTTTTGAACCTCAGTCTTGAAGTATAAGCTGTTTGTCTCATCTTGAAGTTTAGTAGGGTAGCATAGTGGCTTAGTGGTTAGCACTCCTGCCTTGCAGCACTAGGTTACTTGGGTCAAACACCAACCAGGACACTACCCTGATGGAGTTTTTTTGTTCTTCCAGTGCTTGCATGCATACTCTGGTTTCTGACACTCCAAAGACTTCTTGGTAGGTTCTGGGGCTCCTGTCTAAATAGGCCCTACTAGTTGCATGTGAGGTAGGCACCTTAGGTTGTAAGCTCCTTGAGGGCAGGGACTGATGTGAATGTTCAATATACTGTATGTAAAGTGCTGTGTAAACTGTCTGCACTATATAAATACCTGTAATAAATAGACCTTATAGCATTTCTGAGAAAATAGAAAAGTGGACATTGTCCCTGAAAACACTACAGCATGTGCTTTTGACTTACCCTTTCCATTAAGAGTTCAGAAAACTCCAGTGGTGCTGGTAATAGGCAGTCAAGAGAACAAAAGATACGGCATTGTTGCTGGAAGCACCGCCCTTCCTTTTTATTTTTGGTTGAATATGTATTTATTAAGTTTTAGGGAAAATACAATAGAGGAGAAAGAGCGGGGGGATAGTAAACAACAATTCCCCAGTAACAAATTTGTGTAGCAATACAATTGTATAAAAATCGACATACAATGCATACATATGCAAGAGTCATGTAAAGGTTCAACCAGGTCCCTGGGACCATGATCCGACATCATGCAGGACAAAATGAACAATCAATAATTAACATTGGGTCCACCAGGGGCCCAATGGCATCCCTAGGGGGGGCCAGAGGGGGCCCTGACCCCCCAACATTATGCTGTGCCCCACCATGTGCCCCCCCAAAAAAAATTTTTTCATTTTTTTATTTATTTTTTGCATTTTTTGTATTTTGCTCGGGCTGCTGCTGAAGTAACACAGTCTCTCCTGAGAGGGAGAGCTTCCCCAGTCAGCTCCTGAGGGGGATTCCTCCCCCCTCCCTCTGCTCGCTGACACTGCATAATGCGAGCGCTCACACAACCACAGCCACCCAATCTGCTCCTTCCCCTGCATCCTCATTGGTACGGAGAAGAGCGAGTTGCAGGAAGGACTGCACGAGCACTGTGGGGGGGGGGGAGGGGGGCCCAAGCCTTCATCTCAGTTACTGAAAAAACAAACTGATTTCTCCCGTCCTTAGGACAGGAGAACCAGCCTGTAAATTCCGAGAGTGGTGACTGCAAGCTGAGCCGAGTGTCAGTCTATGACACTCTTTCACAGCCCAGCGAGTCCAGACACCCCCCCCCCCCCACTCTCCTCACATACGAGCAGGGAGGAATACAGCTTCTCCTCCTCCTTCCAGTCCAGAAGAGAGGGGATGTGTGGGCGGGAAATATGAAAATCAGCAGCATTCCTGGCTGTGTGTGAATGATGCCTGAGACCGTAAGTAATCACTGTAATCCCTGAACTGCATTATCTCCATCCCTTCTCTCCCCCATCTGTCTCCCTCCCCCTCTCCTGTTCTTTCAGGACATTCACAATTTACTTTCACTTTCAGTTAGGCAGGTAATAGACAGTGCAAATTTCTTTCCTGCATCCACAGATTGCAGGAAAGAAACTTGCATGATTCCTCCATCAACACAGACAGTGCTGACAGGGGAATATCCATCCTGCCCAGCAATTGTATTCTCCCAACAAACAGTGATTATCACTAGTGGCTATAGCAACCACTAGTGATAATCATAAGAGAATCTGCTCATTAATGTTTCCTATTTCAGCCAGTTCCTGCTGAACCAGCTGAGATTTAAACTATCTATGGCTGGTCTTAGCTCTTAGGCAGCCCATACATTGATCACTTTTTTTTCTTTCAACTATTAGGTTGAATGAAAAAAAAAAAAAAATGATCCAATTCCCCCATCTACACATTATAGGTGGATGGGGGAATCCTCCCAGTGTGGACCTGTGCTGGAACAACCAGAGTTGCTGTCCTGTCCCGGCTATTCACAGCGCTGGTCTCTGTCTCCATGGCAGCGGCGGCAGCACATTGGAACCCAGTGCTGGTTACTTTATGGGGCTGATGTACGGCAGGGCCAGCACAATTTGTTGTTAGAGATGGGCTGGGCATGTTCAAAATTCCACGTGCCAGAACCTGCCAGGAAGCCCACACTGCACAGCGCTAATCACAGGCAGTGAGACATTTCCCAGTCCGCAGCTGCACAGATCAGGAAATGTCTCACTGGCTGTGATTAGCACTGTGGAGTGTCGGCTTGCTGGCGGGATCAGGCATGTGGGATTTCAAACACACCCGAGCCCATCTCTATTGGTTGTAGACAGTTGAGTTCCATGCAGGTTGCTTAGAAGCAGTGGAGCCTTCTCTGACATGCTGATCGGGATACAATCCAGGTGATGCTCCTAGTCAAATCCTGTGTTAAATATCAGTGATTTTGGGCATGTATGGCTGCCATTGGAACTGGTTCTCTTGTATTTATTGATGATGTGACTGCTGATAAAAGCAGCAGGATGAATTCTGAAGTGTTTCGGGCAATATTATCTGCTCATATTCAGGCAAATGCTTCAGAACTCACTGGACGGCGCTTCACAGTGCAGATGGACAATGACCCGAAGCATACTGTGAACACAACCAAATAGTTTTTTAAGAGAAAGAATTAGAATGTTATGCAATGGCCAAGTCAATCACCTGACTTGAATCCGATTGAGCATGCATTTCACTTGCTGAAGACAAAACTGAAGGCAAAATGCCCCAAGAACAAGCAGTAGAGGCCTGGCAGAGCATCACCAGGGATGAAACCCAGCGTCTGGTGATGTCTATGCATTCCAGACTTCAGGCTGTTATTGACTGCAAAGGATTTGCCACCAAGTATAAAAAAGTGAAAGTTTGATTAATGATTGTTAATCTGTCCCATTACTTTTGGTCCCTTAAAAAGTGGGAGGCACATATACAAACTGTTGTAATTCCTACACCGTTCACCTGATTTGGATGTAAATACCCTCAAATTAAAGCTGAAAATCTGCAGTTAAAACACATCTTGTTCATTTCATTTCAAATCCATTGTGATGGTGTAAAGAGCCAAAAAGATTAGAATTGTGTCGATGTCCCAATATTTATGGACCTGACTGTATATGTGGTTGTACTCTTGATGCTAATAAATACTGTGTTTATTAGATCTGACTGGAAGCATCACCTGGATCACATCTCGATCAGCATGTCAACAGAGAAGGTTATACAGCATTACTGCTGCTAGGTGACCAGCTGGGGGCTTGGCTCTCTATAACCAATAGTGTCAGCCATTCCCTGCATACACCCATAATGTCACCAGCATAATAGACTGCCGCCGCTGCCAAGGAGACAGATGCCAGACCAGCGCTGTCAATAGCAGGGACAGGACAGCTGGGGAACCCCACAGTGGCAGAACACCAGGGCCCGGTGGCAAGACAACATTTGCAACCCTGATAGTTCTCCCACTGCTTTGGACCCTTATATTTTTTTTGTGTGCTGGTGACATATATCTTTTGTTTTCTGACACCCTGGGGGGCCCCAGTATAGTAGGAAGGGAGCTCACTGCAGAACATGTGAAAGGGCCCGTTGTGGGATCGTAGTAAAGGGCCCCAGGATATATATATATATATATATATATATAATTGCATTTTATAGTTGGCCCCCCTACTTTTGTCCCTGTCCCCCCATGTGCCCCCCCTAAATATGAAAGCTGCGGACGTCACTGGGGCCTACCAAGGGGTCGAGCAGTAGGATGACAAAATAAAAAGAAGAGAATAGGAAAGAGGGCTGGAAATGGAAAAGAACATTATTTAACAACAAACAACCGTAAATTTATAAGTAAAATAGTAAACCATCATACGGTACAAGATCTTGCAGTGAAATAAGTTTGTATAGTGTCCTTTGATGTCAGCCATATCTGTTCAATGTATACTCTTTGCCTGGCCCCTGAGCGAAAAGTTTTGCTCCCCAAGTGTTCAGTACACACAAAAACCTTTTTAGGTACATTTTATAAGGACTTTTGGGACTAATACAAAGATGAGAGAGCTGGTTTCAGCTTAGCGAGAACTGTGTTTATTTACCAAAATAAAAATTGGTAAATTCCTTGTAGGCAGTAACTATATAACTCGTTTTCACCATGGTTCCTGTAATGTAACTAGAGTGTAACAATTTTGTAAAAAGGTGAGTTCATTTCTCACGAAAAAAGTGAACTAACTTCAAATATTTGGGCCTCCCCCCCTTGACCCTGCTGCACATACTAGTCATGAGCCCCATGCTGCTGGTGTAGCGGGCCATGAACTGTAACACATAGTCCCAGAGTGAATATCCACCATAGTGCTCACAATTACAAGAGCTCATTGGTCAGTGCAACCACGTGACCGTATTGGCCAATGAGAAGTGCTTCTTACTTCTTCTCATTTGTCAGCATGGTCGAGTGGCTGCGCTGACCAATGTGGGTTAGCTATTGCGAGCATTATGCCGCATTATCACTCCAGTGCTCCTGGGTCAGCCTTTACTTGAGCAGAGTCAGCGTTATAACTACTGCGTGTCTGCATACCTTTAGAAGAGGACATACCTTAAAGAGTATCTCATCCCCTAAAAAAAAATATTATAGCAGAAGATGCCTAAAATTTGATTTGTGGCTCTATGTGGACCTCTGGGAAAAAAACATTGAGCCAATCATACAATCAGGAAATTACATATTTTGGGGTATTCTGTGTGACTCCAGATTGCCACATTGGAAGAAAGAGACATTTAACAGTTTCAAAAAATTACAGAATAAATAAAAAATATGATTATTTATTAACATAACATTCCAAAACAGCTTATGTAGCAATTATATATTTTATATTATTATTTATATTATTATTATTTTTTAATGAAAGAGGATGTTTTAGCTCTATAGACTGACTGACAGAATACTTAGCAAACTTTCTGGGCACTGAGATGCCTTTGTCACAAATGCGCCTGACAAAGAGGCTAATTCTTGAAAGCTTGCATTGTTCCCATAGCTGGGTTGTTTTGTTAACCATTGCCTTTTTATCACTGAGAATTATTTAGCAGATAATCTACATTACATTACATTACAGATAGGGTCTAATAACCTTACAACCACTGCACATATTTATTCCCTTTAATTGTTAGCAATGACAGTATATTTACAATAAACATAATGAAGACTGTAAAGTCGCTGTTCTTGTAGTAAACGACATGATGGCAGATCTTTATTAATGTACCATAACTGAAGCAGTTTCTGTTTTATACTTACAAACTTTACAAGACTTTAAAGTAAATTGAAACAAGAGCTCTGCATTTCCCACCACTGTGCAAGGATTAAGCCAAATCCCCTAGATAGGAACCAAAAGCTCTCCTAATTAAGGACACCAGCAGTAATGATGGAGATTAGGGCAGTTTATGGTTTGTATCATTCACTGAGCTATCTTAAATGGAGGCTTAATCATAAACTTGACAAGAGTACTTTCAGCGGTGTGACCCGGCCTTGACTTGCTTATACTACCTTACAATGCCTCCTCTCATTGACATGGGTTCAGGTCTGCTGACTTCTAATGTATACCATGTATACATAATGCTTTATGTTCACCAGAAGCTTGTCTGGGTGGGAGATACCATATGTGTGTTCATTTAAAGTACAGTTAATATACAAAAGTACTACACTCATGGCCACATTTGCTAAGTGGGAAATGATCGGTTTATTGATCATTAGCTGCTCTTTTGTTAGCAATTGAATGGTAGTTTTCTGTATTTCTAATACAGCTTTAATGCCCATGCATTTGCCAGGTAGGGTTCTGTTCCCTGCACATCTGGATTTAATATTTTTCCCTGGTCTCTAAAACATGTTACTACTATCATGAAAAATATAATATTTTAACTGTCTACAGGTCATATACCGTATATAATGATAGTATTAATGATATAAACTCCCTTTTTTTTTTTTTATAATTTTTTTTTTCTTATTTAGCATGCTTTCATTTATAATATTATACTCATTTAGTCCTCATTCACACTTCGATGTGAGTGTTTTCAATCAATTTTGGAGGATTTTTTGGCACATTTGTACACACATTTTTGGGGAATTTCAGGCTTGAGCATTAAGCTAATGGAAAGCTACATACTAGTGTTGTAGAATAGGCCCCGGTTCACACTATTGCGGTGCAGGAACCTGCATGTGATTCGGACAGGAATTGCACCGCATTTCTGTTCAAATAACATGCAATTTTGTGTGATTTGAGCCTTTCATTTTGTATGTACCAGCAGGAAAGGTGCAGGCACCTTTTTTTTCTGCACTGGAATTGGATCACATGGCTGTTCACACCCATGCAATCCGATTCAGCTAATCGCACTGCATTTTGAAAACCGTTTTTGGGTTGTCCTTAACTTAAAGTGATTGTTAAGCCATTCTAACCTGTATACACCATCAACACTAGACATGTGCATTAGTTTTCGTCCGAATGCATTTTCGTCCGAATTTCAGGTATTTTCGTTATCGTTTTAACAAACTAAAACGAAAGCACAGAATCCGAAAACCGAAAGATCCGACATAAACAAATGCTTTATTTTTGTTGTGACAACAGTTCGATATAGATAGGAGATTCGACGTGACGCTGACAATAACAATCTGTGTCTATCAAACCTGTGGTCGAATGTGCCTAACCTTAACTCTATTAGTCCAAGATTATTCGACATAGAGAGAAAAGATTTGACATTATAGAGAGAAAAGATTTGACATAGAGAGAAAAGATTTGACATTATAGAGAGAAAAGATTCAACATTATAGAGAGAAAAGATTTGACATAGAGAGAAAAGATCGCTGCTGGAATTGGGTGGGGGAAGTAAAATAAAAAGAATGATGATGATGAATGTTATTGGCTGATTGTAACCAAAGAGGAGGAGCAGTAAAATAGCTAGAACTAACTTCAACATGAACGACGAAGATTCGACAAAGCATCGAAAAACATACAAACGTCGAATCTGTCATTGAAGGCTTATGGTGTCTGTCGAAAGTTAGAAGATTCAACGGTGCAGCTAAACTGTACGACGCTGCAATCGTACATTTCCGGTCAAAATGCATCCGCCCATAGGCTATAGAAGAATTCTAATGTTGGTTGACTAGTAATAGTAATTAATAAATATAATTATTACTAGTCATACAACATATACTACTATAGCTTGTAGACGGAACATTCGACCGGAAATGTATGATTGCAGCGTCGTACAGTTTCGCTGCTCCGTCGAATCTTTTTTGAACATTCGACAGACACCATAAGCCTTCAATGACAGATTCGACCTTAATTAATTCAGATTTTCGGACGAATGCAATTTCTAATGAAAAACTAAATAAATAAAAACGAATTTCGGGAGTAACTAAATAAATTTATTTTTCGGACGAAAACGAAATTCAGAAACAAAATATTTCAGTGTGCACATGTCTAATCAACACTGCCTCCTATTGCAGTGTCCCCCTCTGTGTGTGATTTACAAAAATAAATGCTGCTAATACCTCATTTTACAGCCGAGATTGCGATAACATGACTAGCTTTCTCTTTTCCTCCTCTGACAGATGCAGTGGGAGGGGCTGATATTCCCCTGCTGACGTCAGGAGGGGAGGAGGTGAGGAGAGAGCTGTCTGGTCATGTGATTGCAATCTCGACAGTGAAATTAGGTATTTACAGCATTTATATTTATAAATCATACACAGAGGGGGACACTGCAATAGGAGGCAGTGCTGATGGTGTGTACAGGTTAGTGTTATGCAAGCAGCAGGAGGGGGGGGTGCACTGTCACAAGCAGACAGAAAGAGGGGAGGGGGAGGAGGACACACAGGAGCAGAGCAGATAGCAGGCTGCGAATGATGGAGGCATGTAAACTGACCACGGTGTCAGGCTCAGCAGCCATGATACACCGTGGTCAGTTTACATAGGGGAGAGCAGAAACTGGCAGGATCAGCCAGGTTTTTTAGGTGTTACAGGGGGGCAAATTACACAGCACAAGCACTGTGTCATATAACATGCTTTAAAGGAGCAGGATCCATTTTTTTTTGGGGGGGGGGTTAACAAACGCTTTAACATAGACACCTGCAGCAGTTAGCATGAATGGAGTGTGATTGTGAAGCGATGCAGGAAAAGCACAGGAATCACTATGGATCCCCACACTGTATCAGTGTTAACCACCACTACAAGTCATTCTAATTAGGAAGAAATGTGTTTATTTTAGTAGGGCCAGAGGAGGCACTTACACTATGATGTACATGTATTGCAAGTCCTTTTTACACAGAATTAAATATATGAAGAATCTGCATAGAGAAAAACCCTCCCACTATAACCCAGTTGGGCACTAACATATTTATCAAAATTCCTATTTGCTAATATATCACCTAAAAATATAGTAGCATGATTGCCTAATGAGGTTACAATAACATATTAGTAAAAATTCCTTTTAGAAATTCCACTTAGATTGTTATTCCTAATTTTTCAATGTTCTTGAAGTGACTTCTACAGTGGAACATCTCACACTATGTGCAGAAGATAAAATTGGTGTTTCAGCCTTCTAGTTTACTTTTTACCACATAAAGAAGTCTTGTATTGCTACAGATAGAATAAGCAGTGTAACAACTGGGCATTCAGATGACCATTTTGCCTTTGACCACCGTTTTCCTACATTAGGAATACACACAAGCACATTTTGGCATACAATGTAAATTGTGGGCTTTGCAACCCTGGGATACACAGCTAATGCATATAACTGTCCAAAGTAATGAATGGGTCCTGTATGAAGGTTTATGCAAGTTACAACGTAAACCCCACTACAGCCACATACAGCCGTATGCCCCTGGTCATAGATTATATTCATCCTTGGTTGTACACATGTATGCATGTGCATGTTTGCACAAGTAACAGCAAGTAAACCCACATACTGATGCATACAGCCATTTATTATTATGGTTGGCTTCAACAGCTAGTTTTTATCACAGGAACCAAAATACACACACAGTTTATGTTGTATGCAAATAAGCTCCCATGTGCATTAGCCTTTATTAGGCCTTGCTAGAGAGCTTTCCCCTTGCTTACTATCACAGTGACAACAGATTTACTAGACAGGAACCAAGGAAAAATGTCCAACAAGGTCACAGATAACCATAAAAAGCCAAAAGGGGTTCTAATGTTCCCTACTATACTACAAACAGTTGAATCTGTGTTGTTGTTGGAAATTTTCCTTCATTTCCAGTCTTGTAGTACCATTGCCACCATGACAGTAAGGTCAGCCATACATGGTTCGAATCTTGGCCGGTTCCTGCTGAACCGTAAATGGGCAGGCTGAATGTACCAAGTTAAACAATCGATCAACTTGGGTACAACCAGCTTGCCAGATTTTTCTTACGATTATTGCTAGCGGCTGCCTCCACCCGCCCCCTCCCCCCACCAGGGAGCAGACAAAATATCGGCAGGAGGGATTGCCCTGACAGCACCGTCTGTGTTGATGGGGGGAATCCTGCAAATTTATTTACTGCAACTTGTGGCTGTAGAAATAAATTTGCACCGTGTATGGCCTGCCTAAGTGTGGGCAAATCTAGCAGACAGCAGTAAAAAGCTACAGGAGTTCTCATCCTTACAGCTCTATCCAAAGCTAAAAGAAACAAGATCTCTGAATGTGGATCATTAACATATGAGAACAGTGCTTGTTCCCATTTTGAAAAAACATAAGGATCACAAATATAATTGTTATACCTCAAATGCTTCAGGCTTAGCTGACAGGGCTCAGCTATAGGTGGAATTTTAAACTGATCAGGAAAATATTTTTTTTTTTTAGTTCTATAGACCTAGTCCAGGCTGAAAGGTGTTGACTTCACCATGATTGTAGATGCAAAATAAAAGAAAACGTATAGCTCTTATCCAGTATTACTGGCGCATTTACACTTCTATTCACTTCTATATTAGTAGACTTACTTCCCCACTACATTGCTTACTGTATTGAAGTTTTTTTTCCCCACTTCCCAAAACTTTTTAAAGCATATCTAAACCCCAAAATAAAAATTGAATATGCTGCAGCTTACTAATACACAGGCATGGTGGCTGCATTAGTTGTCTTCTTTTTCAGACTAAGGGCATTTTCAACAATTGCAAAAAAAAATACTTGTTCATCTTGCCAGAAATGCTGTGCCCTTTTCTCTACCTGTGAGCTGAAAAGAACATACAAGCATCCCTGCTTCTTGTATACACTATTAGCCCCATGAATAGATCATGTAATGGAGATGAACAAAGGCAGACATGTTTGAAGTCCAGTCAGTGTGACAACCATGGCTCCGTTCATGACAGTGGGGGAGTGAGACAGGAAGTGTGTTATTTGATAGAGTTCCAGGTGAAAATAAAGTGGAAAAAAGCCTGAAAAGTAAAAAATAATTCAAGTACCACATTTAAGAACTAGTAAGCTACAAAATATAAAAAATTTATTTTTTGAGTTTAGATACATTTTAAGTTTCAAGCCATTTTCTCGAACTAGCATCATGAAATTTCCATATTTTATGTTGTATTGCCCAAGACAGAGGCAAGTATGGCAAAATGTAACCAATGTACTGTATATTTAAATCTTTACTTAGGCTACTTTCACACTGGGGTGGGGGGGGCGTTAGCTGTAAAGCACCACTAATTTTAGCGGTGCTTTACTCGCGTAATAGTGGCGCTTTTCAGTCGCTAGCAGGGCAATTTTAACCCCCGCTAACGGCTGAATAAAGGGTTAATAGCGCCCGCAAAGTGCCGCTGCCGAAGTACTTTGCAGGCGCTTCGGCAGTGGTGGTCATTGAAAGATGCTGCTTGCAGGACTTTTTCTAACGTCCTGCAAGCGCACCGCTCCAGTGTGAAAGCATTAGGGCTTTCACATTGGGCCTGCAGGGAGGCATTTTTCAGGCGCCTCACAGGCGCTATTTTTAGCCCTTTAGCGCCTGAAAAATGCCTCAGTGTGAAAGTAGTCTAAAAGTAAGATCTATATACTGATTTTAAAGTTTTTATTAAACTTGATTTCCAGCCTAAACTTTTCTGTTTTTTATTGCAAGGGAAAAGGTCAGATCCTTTGTCATGTTTTTAATTATTTGTGTCTCCATTGGAAAGATTGTACTTTACTTTCGGCAACTTTGATATGACAGGAAGAGATAAAAGTTCCCCAAAGTGAAATTCCACCCTTGCATGTTTTCAACAGGCCAGTTGACCCCATTATGAGATTAGATTTCCCCTCACCTTCTTGTCATCAGTGACAAATGTCAACAGTGGAAATTTTCTTTAAGCTAGTGAGGGCTAAAGGAAAGCAAATCACTTGATTCTCTTATTCACACCAAACAGAAGGTATGGAGAAATCTCCACTGTAGGCTGTATTCAGACATAGCACTCCCCCCCCCCCCTTCCCCTCAGTAGCTACCTGAATATATGAGCAGTGATTACATCTAATTGGATGCAGTCACTCTGCGGCAAAGACTTTTCACCCCACTAATTTTTCAGTCTATATTTGTTGAGCGGTGCCAACAGGGCCATCTACGGCTCAAATTCCAACTAATTCTTATTAGAGTCGTGTTTGGCTAGCATTACTTTCTGTCATTAGAACAACAGCCATCAGGGAAATAAGTAGTGAAAAATTTCCTAGAAAGGGGGTATAGCCAGCAATGAAAACTCTCAAGGGTTGGAACCCTCCAACTTTTGGTTGAAAATCCACTTCAAATGTCCTTTTTATACAATTATGATACTACAATAAACTGACCCCTTGGTAGCCCTGGTAGCTACCACTGTTGCTGTCCTAAATTTACACCACTAGTTTGACATTTTATTAGCAGACAATAATTGTAGGAATAGTCTACGAATTATGAAAGGGCAAGTAGAAGATTGTAATGTTCATAAGAAGAGATGTGAACTTTTTACCTGAGTTTGACTGTAATGAATTCTGAAAGTAGCATCTGAAGGAATAACAGATGTACACACACCAAACACGCAGTTGCATTCTGGTGGAGTAGACGTGTTGTTTGCTGGGTAAGCTGCCTGTATAAATTTGCTGTCGGTAACAAAGACATGTCTGATTTGTGCTCACTGAAGAGGTGACAGTAAACTTCTCCCAGTAAGTTTGCAACTGATGTGAGCAGACATTGGTGTTAATGAGATGTTTTACATTTGTTAACAGCTTATACTGTTTTGTCAGCCATGATAATACATTCACTTAAATGACCTTATATGAACAAACCCAGACTTCCTCCTATATGTCTTGTCAACTAATTGTAACGTGACTCTTCAGACTGGGATTGCTTTCAGATGTATAATCCATTCTTATGTCTGGCGAGTGTACCATATGTTTCAAAGAAATACTGTCTGTTTCTTTGTAAAGTTTACCTTCACATACATTGAGCTTGTTTAGGATCAGAAAAAACAACCAATACATTTATACATACAAACATATTTTAATAGGGCTGTGCCACTTCATGGTGTAACAAGTGTAGCGGGTATATACTTTTAAAACTGGTGAAGACACCAGTGATGCATAGTTCCCTGTGGCCCAGCAGGTGGCGTTGTCACTTTGGGCCGGGGTTGAACCATCGCTACAGTGCCGTACCCTTTGTAACCTCTCTCAGCGGTTGTAAGGTGGGGCGGGGAACCGCCGTGCATGCTGGGAGAGGGTATAAAGGGGCGGACATTTTCACCACGGGGTTCGAGTCCCAGCCACCTTCAGCCTGAGGGCTGCTGTTCGCGGTCGGGGTCCAGGCGGCCTAGGCCTGGACACCTGGAGTTCGTGTTCCATCCCAGACACCTTCAGTCTGAGGTGAGGTACTCAGCCGGAGGCCTGGGGCCCAGTACCTTCCGCTGGGTCCCGCAAGGGAGGGATTGTCCTAGGGGGCCCCAGGAGTGGGGCACCCGAGTCCAGAGGCATAAGGGACCAGAGGAGGGACTCATCCGAAGACCTGGTGCAGCAGATTGCCAGTGCCGGGTGAACCTCTGGAGACCGCCCGGAGGGATATCCTTTTCAAACAGGGGCCAAGTTCAGAGAGGAAGGTGGTTCATGTCCAATGACCTGTGGCAGCGGTCCAGCTATTCAACTCAGGTCAGTGGCAGAGGCCTGCTATTAGGCCTGTGGCAGGGGCCTCAACGGTTCATCCGGTCGGTGGCAGCGACCGTGCGCCAGGCCTATTCGCTAGCAAATAGGAGAGTACAGTTGTGCCTGGGCCTACTCGTATCCACACCCCTGTCTGTCTGTTACTGAAAGTTCAACTGATTGTGTTCACCCTGAAAACTGAGAAATAAAGGGGTGTTGGACTTTCGATTGGTGTGGGGCTCTATGTTATTGGCAGACAGATCTCCACGGAACAACTGAGGCGTCATATGCAGTGAACAGACCCGGAGGTAATTCAAGTAACTCTACTCAACCCTCATACACATACGAGGGGGGAGCTTGGCGTAGTGTTCCTGCACTCTCCTCTCCCAGGTACCCCTAGACACCAGCCAATCAAACGAGAGGGAGAGTGAGGCTCCGCTACACAAGGTTTTGGTGGCACCTAGGGTTCTCACATATGGAAATAGAGGGGCACCAGGATGTGTGTCTCCTTAGGATAAACCTGGTCTATTTATTTTTTCCAGGACTGGAAAATCCTGGATTGGGTCCTGGAGCTCCGAGGCTTTGTAAAGTATTGTTTCTGATGAAGCTTTCAACCCTTGGTCCACATTTAATGGTGACCAGCACCTGCTAATGATTCAGGTGTACATAGGCCTTTTTAGTATGATAGTTGAGTAGAGTTCAGAGCTTCACCCTTCCAAGCAGACACAGTAGAGTTATTTTTCTGTCTGCACTGACCAGGCTGACACCTGGAGGTACAGTTGCTGTAGGAGCAGTGTGTGGACACTATTGTGTTCTGGCCTAAGGGGTTGTGTTCTGATAGTCTGAGAGAAGATGTAGACCTAATTGAGTTGCTTCATAGCCAGTAGGCTGTATTTTTACTTAGAATTATGTATGGTGTTGTAACCTCTGTGTGGTAATCCTACTGTATGGAACGTTTTCTGGTAAATGTAGGTGGAAAGCCTTTAATCACAGGTTTAGCTAGTGGACTGTGTCCCCAAAGCTTTACCCTGTACCCTTGATGTTTCATTTTCACAATATGTATACACCCTGTCCAAATTACACCTAAAATTCTAGCTAAACTTGGATAGTCATATACTCTTTAGATATACTGGACAGTTTTGGCCATATCAAACATGAATTTAATATCGAAGGACAGTTGCAGCCACCCTCAGACCAGAAGTCTCCGAGGGAGGGACATTTGGACAGTTTTAAAAACTTTCTCCCATCATTATTATTATTTTGTTCCAAGACATTCAGATATCTGAAATACTTTCCCCTTTCTCTTCTGTTGTATAAGTATGCACACTCTGGTGATTGAAATATGCATGTTTATACCCAAACTGTGACAAAATATATGTCCTGATATTTGCATTGTGGCTGCATTTCTGACATTTCTCAGATCTCCTTCCATAAAACTGACAGTTAGTGTCATACAAGCCTTGCTTAAATTCACCTCTGAAGACACATAGGGGAGATTTACTAAAGTTGGTGTACTCGGAATCTGGTGCAGCTGTGCATGGTAGCCAATCAGCTTCTAACTTCAGCTTGTTCAATTGGGCTTTGACAATAAAACCTGGAAGCGGATTGGTTTCTATGAAGAGATGCATCATATTTTGCACTCTCCAGTTTTAGTAAATAACCCCCATACTGTTACTCTGAACGTATTTAAAAACTCTACTACCTGTTGGTGCTATTCTGAGATACACATTGGGGTTGATTTACTAAAGACAAATAGAAAGTGCACATTGCAAGTGAAGCTGCACTCTATAAGAGCATTTGTTTCAAAACGTAGTAAATGAGATGAAGCTCTGCTGACTTCCATAATCCATTTGAATCATGTTCAAGCAAAAATTTACTACGTTTTGGAGCAAATGCCCTTGCAGAGTGCAACTGCACTTGCAAATTGCACAGTCTATTTGCCTTTAGTAAATCAGCTCAATGTGTTGTGCACTGCAGCTGCTTCACAGAGGAAGAAAAGTGCAAGGAGTATTTTCTTTATGTAGCGGGGTATTCCCCTTTATGAGAGAGAGACAAGAAGTTCCAGGTGAGAGGTGAGTCAAGAGGAAGTAAAGAGACATTACTGGAAGTGAAAGCAGAGGAGAGAGAGAGACTACATCTCCCAGTACATCTTGCAGCACCCAGGGTACATTGCTCCGGAACAGAGACTGCTGGGGCAGGCTTTATAAAGAGGAGGTTGAGTTTGTTCGCTCTCTTTGGACACCCCCCCTCCAAGCAAGAGGATCTCTGTACTGAACTGCTGTGTGCACAAGGCCTGAAGCCTGGGCCTTGTGCTCCTTTCCAAAGAGCCCCTCTGCCAGCCTAGCAGAACCTTAGAGACATCTTCTCATCCTTGCTGCAGTACACCAGAAGGATAGAAGACTTGGATGTCGGTGGATTCCTGTTCCTAGACGAATCGATGGAGGAAACGGACTTGGACTTGTCCGGGTGGTGAGAGCTGTTTAAAGACAGATACTTTATCTTTACTATTCGTTGGGATTACAAAGTTGTTCTTCAAGTGCACCACCGAAAGATTGCTAGCGAATATTGTTTCACTGAACTTCCATTTAGATCAGTCAGGCCTGACTGCATAGGTAGACATTGCTGGGTGTTAGTCTACCCATGAGGGGAAGTAGCTGAAAAAGGGCAGCGCTAGAGTTGCATAGCAATACTTAATTATTCTGATTACTCTGTTTATCTTTATTACTTTTTTATTGCAGGGATCTGCAACTTGTTATACTGCTGTTTATTACTTGCCCATTAGTCTCAGTAAAATATCTGGGTCAAGTACATTGGTGTCAGTTTCACTTACTTTAATAGAAGTTTTAAAGTATATCACTGTGTGTGTTTGCCATAGGACTGTGTCACCTAGAGTTGCGGTCACGCGGTCCTATCTCCCCTTACTAGCTGTGCCAGTGGGGGGTTGAGCATATTGCCGGGGGTTGGCGGAGCTGTCTTCAGGGCCCAACTAAATCTGCGGCCTTCTTAGTTGGAGGTATCGCTACACGTGGGGGTTCTCGTCCGGGATCCTGATACAGCAGGTGAACGCCTGAAGTGCCGGCATGGACCCCACCAAAGTAGTCCAATGGTGCGAAGCAGAAGGGACACGCTCAGAAGCGAGCGTGGCCATTGAACTTCCAGGGAGTGACTGGAGAGAGAAACAAATTAAAGAGGTGGTACAAATATTGTCCCCGGATAGAAAGGCTTACGTGGTCGCAATGAGACCAGACTCAAGGACCAACTGCACCTATGCACTGATAGAGTGGGGACAGGATGTCCCTGAAAACTTCCACGGTGCCAGTATAAAATTGTCCGAAAAGACTGAGTTCCACCTGACACATCCCAGTCAGAAGCAGTTAGAACCCTTGGACAGGAAAGCAGGGGCTGCTGTTAAATCGCAGGCAGAGCAACAGCTGAGTGATCTGAAACGACAGTACCGTGACATACAAGAGAGGTTTCAGGAGACTTCCAGTATGATAGCTGAACGCATTAAGGAGTTACGTGTCGCTGCTGAGGATCAGAAAGATGGTCAGATAAAGCCCAAACCTGGGAAGGTACCGAAGAAACGAGCTCAGGGTCGCCTGCAGGAAGTAACCATCCGGAAGGATTTCCGCATTGATGGCCAGATAGGAGAAAGAGGGCAGAAGGACAAACTGTCCTACACCAACCTCCTACACCAAATAGAGTTGGGGTTACAGAAAGGATATCAGGAATCTGAAATTAGAGAGGCTGTAATCCATGCCATCAGCCCAGGTTCAAGTGTCAGGGGCATGTTAGAGAGGAAGGGTGGATTGACCCTGAACCAGCTAAAGAGGATACTGAAAAGCTATTATGAGGAGGAAGATGCCGCCGAGTTATTTCATCGACTGATAAATATGACCCAGGAGAGTGGAGAGACTCCTCAGAACTTCCTATTCTGGGCCATTGAGCTCAAGGACCGCCTGTTGTCCACATCCAAGGAAGAAGGAAATGGGGAGCATTTTGGAGTCGAGCTAGTCCAAAAGAAATTCCGGAGATCTGTGACTACGGGATTGAGGAGTGACTACATCAAGCTACAGCTGAAGCAGCATTTGGAAGATCCCTCAACTCCGGATGAGGTCCTCATTGAGAAAATGAATGAAGCAGATAAGATGGAGATTGAGAAGGACCAAAAACAGAGGAAACTTCAATCTCCTAGCACCACAAGTGCCAAAGTACAACAGATAGATGTCCCTTCAGACACTCGGGAGCTTAGTGTACTGGCAGCAAGCACTGAACAGGGATCATGGTCTTCACCTATTCACCACTTCCCCACAAGTCAGACTGGACTGGAGGAGCTGTTCCAGACCCAGAAAGAAATACTAGAGATGATGACGATGTTGATGACTCGTCTGGTGAAACCCCAGACAGAAGAGGTCTCACCACTCATGGCACCAAAGACCCCTACCACTAACCGCTCTATGAAACCAATACAGAGAGCCTGCTTCAAATGTGGAGGAAAAGGACATCTCAGGCGAGTATGCCCAAGCCTGGTAGTTGAGGAAAAGTCCAAACAGCTGGCGGGAAACTTCAGCGGGCCCCGGTGAAGGAGCCGACCGGGTGCCCATCATTTTCAGTGAGTTCCAAACTGAATGAGAAGCTAAGGAAGAGAAAAGACAAAACTCCTCAGAGGAACTATAGTATCCCTCAGCAGGGGTACACCCCAAAGAGAGAGGGCCAGACCCCTCAGAAGAGGCACAGCATTCCCCAAAGGGAATGCAGACCTAAGAAAAACTATAATATCCCTCAGCAGGTCTGTACGCCCAATAAAAGGAGGGAAATCGATGCATACCAGGCCCAAGAAAGACTAAAGTCAAAAGGGAGATGGACGAGAGAGAGTCCGAAGGGAAAGGACCAGAAGAAGGCGACTCCTGCCAGGCCATATCCGGAGAAGCTGGTAGGCCCATCTCCTGTAGTGCCCATTCAAGTGGAGGGAGTCTACACCAGAGCCATCTTGGATACTGGGGCACAAGTGACCCTACTATACCAGGATTTTTACGATAAGCACTTGAGTCATCTGCCCATCCAGAACATAGAGGAGCTGGAAATATGGGGAATTGGAACCCAGAGCTTCCCCTATGATGGCTATCTGCCCATCCGGATGACCTTTGACCCATCTGTGGCTGGGAAGGCCGAAGTGTTTGACACCCTGGCAGTTGTGTGCCCTCGGCTGCCAGGAGCCAACAAGAGCTCCCTTATAATAGGGACAAACACGGACCTGGTCCGAAGACTCCTGACCCCTTTAGTGGAAGGAGAAGGGGCAAGCAGCCACCAAGATCCATCCCATGCTGAGGACGGCTTACCAAAGGCTGGTCCTAGAGCAGAAGACCCCGGTGGAGGGGATAGGGAAGGTGTGGAGACTTGGAAGAGGAGGGGTAGTGTTGCAGCCTGGCGAAGTAACCTGTCTCAGAGCCACTGTGAAGCTTACTTGGGAGCAGCCTGGACCCTTTGTCGTGCTGGAATCCGACCCAAAAGGAGAGTCCTCAGGTCTGGAAGTGATACCAGAAGTGATTCCGCTGAAGGTTCTGAAGAAGGCCCATTGTAGAGTTCCAGTGAGTGTTAGAAACACTACCAGAGGCCCCATGGAAATCCCTGCCAGAATGCTGCTGGGCCAGGTGAGCCCTGCTGCCCCGGTTACCCTGTTAGAAGTAAAGGGGACGGGTGAAAGAGGAGATCTTTGGGAGAAGCTGTCCATGGAGAACTTGAATCTATCCAGGGTTTGGAAAGAGAGAGCCAAGGCCCAGTTGACTAGATGGGAGAAGATATTCTCCAGAGATGAGTTCGATGTGGAGTGTGCAAGGCGTGCCACCCATCGGATCCGCCTCCAGGAAGACAAGCCCTTCCGAGAGAGAGTCAGGCGGGTCCCCCTAGCAGATCTGGAGAATCTAAGGGAACAACTTGCAGAACTCAAGAGGACTGGTGTGATACGGGAGTCCAGGAGCCCCTATGCCTCTCCCATAGTGGTGGTCAGAAAGAAGAATGGGTCATTGAGGCTCTGTATAGACTACAGGACTCTCAACAGGAAAACCATCCCCGACCAATACACCACTCCGAGGATAGAGGATGCCCTACAGAGCTTGTCTGGAGCCAAATGGTTCAGCGTTATGGACCTCAAGAGCGGGTACTATCAGATCCCTATGCATCCAGAAGACAAGGAGAAGACAGCTTTCATAACCCCAGTGGGGTTCTTTGAATTCAATCGGATGCCCTAAGATCTGTCTGGAGCCCCAGCTACTTTCCAACGTCTCATGGAGAAGACTGTAGGAGACATGAACCTTATTGAAGTGCTTGTATACCTGGACGATGTCATTGTCTTTGGGAGAACCTTGGAAGAACACGAAGAGTGGCTGGAAAAAGTGTTGAGAAGACTAAGTGAGGAAGGACTCAAGCTTTCGCCTGAGAAGTGTCGGTTCTACCAGTCTTCTGTGAACTATCTGGGGCACATAGTGTCTGAAGAGGGGGTGGCCACAGACCCTGAGAAATTGGAGGCAGTTACCTCCTGGCCACGACCCACCACAGTAACAGAACTCAGATCCTTCTTGGGGTTCTGCTCCTATTACAGGAGGTTTGTGGAAGGATTCGCCCGAATTGCTAGACCATTGAATGAACTACTCAAGACCGAGGGGGAAGAGGACGACTCAGGGCCCAGGAAGCCGGGAGAGTCAGTCAGAGATCAGTGGAACCAGAAGTGTGAAGAGGCCTTCCAGGCATTAAAGGAGAGCCTAACCACTGCCCCGGTCTTGGCCTACGCAGACCCAACCAAACCCTATGAACTGCACGTGGATGCTAGTCATGACGGTCTGGGAGGAGTACTTTACCAAGAACACGAAGGGCAACTGCGGCCTGTTGCCTACGTGAGTAGGAGCCTGAACCCCTCGGAGAAGAACTACCCCACCCACAAGCTGGAGTTCCTGGCCCTTAAGTGGGCGGTAGTAGACAAACTCAAAGATTACCTATATGGGGCGGAGTTCACTGTGAAGACCGACAACAACCCCCTTACCTACCTTTTCACCACGGCCAAGCTGGACGCCACTGGACACAGGTGGCTGGCCGCACTGTCTGGATTCAGCTTCAGCCTAAAGTATAGGCCAGGGGCTGGGAATCGAGACGCAGACGCTCTGTCCAGGAGATCTCATTCCCCCACCATTGAAATAGAAGATTGGACCCAAGTGGCACCGGATGGGGTGCGGGCCCTTTGTCAAGGAGCTGAATTCCAAGCCCGAGGAGGCTCCAGAGCAGAGGAAATAGGAGTTACCACGGTGGGAGTCCCCAAACACTACTGTGGAGTAGCTCAATTGGAAGAGGACAACCTACCAAGACTGTCCAAGAAGGAATTGAGGTGTGACCAATTGAAAGACCCCATGGGGAGATTGGTCCTGGAGGCCTTGGAGAATCAGGATCCAAACAGACTCATGCGTCAACCTTCAAAAGAAGCTCGCCTGCTGAGGAAGGAGTGGGATAGGTTGCAGTTACATCAGGGAGTGGTCTACCGAAGGGGCCCCTCTGATGACTCAGAAGATAAGTGGCAGCTGTTCCTCCCAGAGAAACATCGGGAGACTGTTCTGATTACCCTGCATGACAATCATGGCCACCTAGGGGCTGAAAGGACCTTTCAACTTGTCAGAAGTCGATTCTATTGGCCCTGCATGAGGGCAGAGGTAGAGGAGTACTGCCACTCATGTGCCCGATGCATCCAGAGGAAGACTTTGCCCCATCAAGCTGCCCCAATGGGCCATCTACAAAGTCAAGGCCCAATGGATCTGGTATGCATTGATTTTCTCTGCCTCGAAACCGACCTGAGTGGACTAGGAAATGTTCTGGTGATAACCGACCATTTCACCCGGTATGCCCAGGCTTTCCCGACCAAAGACCAGAAGGCCTCCACCGTAGCCAAGGTACTTATGGAGAAGTACTTTGTCCATTATGGGCTGCCACAGCGACTCCATTCAGATCAAGGGAGGGACTTCGAGAGTAAACTGATCCGGAAGCTCCTGGATTCTTTGGGAATCAAAAAGACTCAAACTACACCTTACCATCCACAGGGAGATGCTCAGCCGGCAAGGTTCAACCGAACCTTGCTCAACATGTTGGGGACTCTGGAAAGTGAGAAAAATCAACATTGGAGCAAACACATAGCAGCCACAGTACATGCTTACAACTGCACCATCAGTGATGCTACAGGCTACTCCCCATATCGACTCATGTTTGGGAGAGAGGCGAGACTACCTGTGGACCTGGCCTTTGGCACCTCTCTGGACCATTCCTCAGTCACATCCCACAAAGGGTACGTGGACAGGCTCAGACAAAGCCTGAAAGTAGCTTATGAGCAAGCTCAAGCAGCTTCCGACCAAAGGGGGGCTAGAAATAAGAGGAACTTTGACTTGAAGGTCCGGGTGCAAGACCTACAGCCTGGGGATCGAGTGCTGTTACGCAACCTGGGGATCCCTGGGAAGCACAAACTTGCAGACAGATGGAGATCTGAACCTTATGTCATCTGTAGGAAGTTGCCGGGCCTACCTGTCTATAAGTTGAAACCAGAAGGAAAGGTAGGCCCACTGAAGACGTGGCATCGGAATCACCTGCTCCCACTTGCTGAGGCAGTTAGAATACCTCCTGCGGGAGACTCCCCTGAACCGGCCTCTATTCTGGATACTCCTAGGCCGAACACTCGGTCGCAGACCTCCCGAGCTGAAGATGGAGAGGCCTCTCAACTTAGTGAAAATGAAGAAGGAGAACTTGATTGGCTGTGGCCTTCCCCAACTCCAGAATCTTCTAATATTGATCTTCCAGCCACTGAAGACACTCAAGATGGGACACTGAACCCAGAAGCCACAGAGTTCATCCCTTCTAGTCCTTCAGCAGAATACTGGGAAGATGCCCAGGATGGTTGTTCAGAGGAAGGGGAGCCTGAGGCGCCAGAGCCAGAAATCCCAAGAGAGCAAAGGGCTCGAAGAGTCATCCGGCCTCCTAAGAAGCTGACCTACCCACAAATGGGGAACAGTTCGGAAGACTCTGTAGTCACTGCTAGAAGGAATGCTGAGAATCCGGATCCTTCCACTGTCCATTTAGTGGAGGGCAACCCCAGCTCACTCTCTGGCACAGTTAGACAGGTCGCCCCCACTGAAGTGACCTGTAGACAGGGCAGCTCCCCATCCTATGATGATTGGTGGGAGGCTCCTCTGTCAATCCTATGCAACCGCATTGAATCTAAAATGTTTTGCAGATCCAAAAATGTTAGATGTCTTTGGGGACCAAAGATTTAAAGTGGGGGGAGTGTGTAGCGGGGTATTCCCCTTTATGAGAGAGAGACAAGAAGTTCCAGGTGAGAGGTGAGTCGGGAGGAAGTAAAGAGACATTACTGGAAGTGAAAGCAGAGGAGAGAGAGAGACTACATCTCCCAGTACATCTTGCAGCACCCAGGGTACATTGCTCCGGAACAGAGACTGCTGGGGCAGACTTTATAAAGAGGAGGTGGAGTTTGTTCGCTCTCTTTGGACACCCCCCCTCCTAGCAAGAGGATCTCTGTACTGAACTGCTGTGTGCACAAGGCCTGAAGCCTGGGCCTTGTGCTCCTTTCCAAAGAGCCCCTCTGCCAGCCTAGCAGAACCTTAGAGACATCTTCTCATCCTTGCTGCAGTACACCAGAAGGATAGAAGACTTGGATGTCGGTGGATTCCTGTTCCTAGACGAATCGATGGAGGAAACGGACTTGGACTTGTCCGGGTGGTGAGAGCTGTTTAAAGACAGATACTTTATCTTTACTATTCGTTGGGATTACAAAGTTGTTCTTCAAGTGCACCACCGAAAGATTGCTAGCGAATATTGTTTCACTGAACTTCCATTTAGATCAGTCAGGCCTGACTGCATAGGTAGACATTGCTGGGTGTTAGTCTACCCATGAGGGGAAGTAGCTGAAAAAGGGCAGCACTAGAGTTGCATAGCAATACTTAATTATTCTGATTACTCTGTTTATCTTTATTACTTTTTTATTGCAGGGATCTGCAACTTGTTATACTGCTGTTTATTACTTGCCCATTAGTCTCAGTAAAATATCTGGGTCAAGTACATTGGTGTCAGTTTCACTTACTTTAATAGAAGTTTTAAAGTATATCACTGTGTGTGTTTGCCATAGGACTGTGTCACCTAGAGTTGCGGTCACGCGGTCCTATCTCCCCTTACTAGCTGTGCCAGTGGGGGGTTGAGCATATTGCCGGAGCTGTCTTTAGGGCCCAACTAAATCTGTGGCCTTCTTAGTTGGAGGTATCGCTACATTTATATAAAAAAAGAAAATTGCAAAGCTGTACACAGAAGCTGTCTACCTCATGCTGACCTGTCTATGAAATTATATGATCACGATTAAAACACAAATGGGTTTATTTACTAAAGGCAAATATACTGTGCACTTTGCAAAGTGCAGTTGCCCACTACAAGTGCAGTTGCTTCAGAGCTTAGTAAATGAGGTAAAGCTTTACTTTGCAAAGAATATCCAATCATGAGCAAGGAAAATAATAACAACTGCATATTTGCTTGCACATGATTAGATAATGGAAGTCAGCAGCACTTCTGTTCATTTACTAAGCTATGGAGCAACTGCACTTTGCAAAGTGCACAGTCTATTTGCCTTTAACTAAATCAACCCCATAATGTCTATGTAAGATAAAGTGCTTCAGAGGTAGACATCTTGACCTTGTCCTATTTAATTTTTTTCTCTTATTGTACTAAGCTATATGTTCACCTACTGGCGGTACATGCTCGTAAGCGATTGTAATGTCGTCCTAATATGCATAACAGTGTTCCATGGACATGGTCAGGACTAGGGAACACTACCTTTTAATATTATATATCTTTAGAAACTGAACTCCCCGATTTATATGCAAGCATTCACTTGTGATTTTGGTTCTCTATTTCATTTGAACTAACAAGGTAAATGACCATAGGTTTCACTTAGGGTCCTTTCACACGGGGCGGATCCGTGAAGCTCCGCCCCGTGAAGCTCCGCTTGCTCAGCGGGGATCGCTCCGTTGATCCCCGCTGAGCCGACGGATGACTGGGCGGTCCCCGCACACTGTGCAGGGACCGCCCTGTCAGAGCGCCGCTCTCCCCTATGGGGAATCGGATGACGACGGACCGTAGAGTCCGTTGTCATCCGATCCGCTCCGCCGACGGAAGGAAAAATAGGGTTTTCCTCCGTCACACTTTGGCGGAGCGGAGCGGATGTCAGCGGACATGTCTCCACTGACATCCGTGCTTCCATAGGGGTACATGGAGGATCCGTTTCAGGTCCGCCTAAAAAACTGACAGGCGGACCTGAACGGACCTCCGTGTGAAAGAGCCCTTATACTTTTAGCCTTTTGTTCACTTTTTCCCTTTGGTTTCTTTACTATTTCACCCAGGATATATTTTTCTTTTATTTCATTCCCTTTTAAACTTGGTGGTTGCTCAGTCCTTCCCTTCATCTAATCTAGTGTATGGGCTTTTCACACTTCTCAACAATATGATACATTCAATATATACTACTGATCGCAATCCACAGAAGTTTGGCTCACTGTCATCTACATTTGCACATTGGCCTTGGAGAATCCACAGTGCTCCCTGCTTGTCCACGTGTCCCTACCTCAGCTCCCACGCCAGACATCTTTAAACAGCTCTGATCCTCTGTTCACATCTATGTAGTTGACGTGAGTATCTATAGGGATGTCCATCTTGTCCCTTACACCCACTAATTATTCCTACTATTCAGTTACAATATTATACCATATGGTTATGTCTCTTTATAGATCACCATTGCATTCGCCCCTGAAGAGTTGGTATACCCCAACGAAACTCGTTGGGCTTACATAGATGAATGATGTCGATACAGATGATTTTATTTCTTTTACATTGTTTTACTCCAAGATTTTCCAATACCATCCAGCCCCTTCAGTGGTTCATGTTGTGTAGGACTTGTCTTTACTCCATAATATGCCAAGCACCATGGCGTCAATATGTATATGTGGTTTTTAGCATGCTCTGCGTTTATGCGATTTGTGTATGCATTTTTATGCAATTCAATATGCTGTACATGATCTTACAAGGTATATTAAAATGCTTTTTGCTAAGACTGCTTTTTGGTATACATCTCTCATTCAAAGTCCCCAACAAATTCCCCCTTTTTTGTTGGAACCCATGTAAGCAAAACTGTGTTTTACATCCCACATGCTTACTCTACATAGTGATTGGCCTCATTTAAAGTCCCCCTGACCAAACTCTCTCCTTTTCTGTTCAAATTTGGAATGGAGACCAATTACTCATGATGCCTTGGACCACATCATTCTTTCTCGCTGAACTCCCCGATTGCTTGATATCTGATTACTGGTCACACAGTGTCCCACTATGACGAATGTTAGTTAACCGCACTAATGCACTTTATCTTTTTTGTTTCCTATGCAGATGTTCTTGTATTGTATTTACTTACAGTATGAAACTCAATAAAAAAACCCGCACAAAATATATCTATTAATATTCAAACATTTTAATTAGACTGAGAGAAGTCAGTTTTACTGAAAAAGCCACTTTAAATGCAAACCTTTTTGCTCCTCTTGCATGTAAACATAGTGCTACCTTCATAATTTGCTCTCCTCCTCTGTACGCAACCTAAGCAGACAAAACAACACTGTTACTGGGATTTTCAAATGTTGACCTTTTGTCAGACGTCAACAGGTCAGCCTTTCTCTCCATCTCTAACCACTCTTCCTGACTGCTAATGTGTGCAGAGCCAACTAACACATGACTGTCACAGAAAGGGCACAGGTGGCTTTGATATGCAGGCCGTAGTTTACATCTTGGTTTCACCTTCTCTATGTTGTGTGACAGGCAAAATAGTAGCACTTAACTGAGAAATGCGTTAAACAGTTTATATCTGACAGAAGTTTCTGTACTCAACAAAGGACAGGGTTGCTTTAAAAAATCCCTCTTCACACTCGTATGTCCTGTGACTGACCACCCAACAGCATATGATTTTGAGGACATTTATGGATTTGAGTAGTGTTAGAGGCTTTACATTTATGGCTTATTTAGCTGCTTTGGTTGAGTAAGGGCTAGGACACTTCGGTATAAAGCTAGCCATAGATGGCTCAAATTTTGGCTGATTCCTGTTAAATCCGGTGAAATTCAAGCAAGGTAGCCCTGTCTGCACCACCTAGCTTGACAAAGGACAATTTAAAAATCAACTGAGCCAAATGGAGAATTCAGATGCAGTCACTGTTTGGGTATCCAGGAAGGCGTGAGTCCACAGCAGTAAAATTAGTATTTTTAGCACCAGAACTTTTTATTTTGTGGAAGCTACATTTGGACTTTGACACTAAGGAAAACAAAATAAATTTACTTTTTCGGTACCCTATGCACACGATACAACGGAACTATAAAACAACGAAATAAAATTTGATTACAAAGATTCATAATAAAAGCATAGACAAAGTATAAAAGCAAGATGGGCGGTGCACCCCAACATGACATACGACGTGGTTTCCCTAAATATATCCTGATGTTCAATTGTCTGAAAGTCCTCAGCCAAGAATGTAAATGTGGCGATACATAGGGGAACATAAACTCCATGGGGGAGATTTACTAAAACTGGTACACAAAGAATCTTGTGCAGCTTTGCATAGTAACCAAACATAGTAGGTGAGGTTGAAAAAAGACACAAGTCCATCAAGTCCAACATATGTGTGTTATTATATGTCAGTATTACATTGTATATCCCTGTATGTTGTGGTCGTTCAGGTGCTTATCTAATAGTTTTTGAAACTATCGATGGTCCCTGCTAGTGATGAGCCGAACACCCCCGGGTTCGGTTCGCACCAGAACCCGCGAACGGACCGAAAGTTCGTACGAACATTAGAACCCTATTAAATACAATGGATGCGAACGTTCGAATTCTAAAGTGCTAATTATAACAACTATTATGCATGTTATTGTCCTAAAAAGGGTTTGGGAACCCGGGTTCTGCACCAGGGGACATGTATCAATGCAAAAAGAAGTTTTAAAAACGGTCGTTTTTCGGGAGCAGTCATTTTAATGATGCATAAAGTGAAAAAAAAAAAGTCAAATATTCCTTTAAATATCGTACCTGGGGGGTGTCTAAAGTATGCCTGTGAAGTGCCACGTGTTTCCCGTGTTTAGAACTGTCCCTGCACAAAATGACACTTCTAAAGGAAAAAAAAGCCATTTAAAACTGCTTGCGGCTTTAATGTAATGTCTGGTCCCGGTAATATGGATGAAAATCTTTAAGAAAAATGGCATAGCTACCCCATGACCCCCCCCCCCCCTACCCCAGCCCATTACCAGCCCCTTTGGGTCTTGTATGGATATTAAGGGGAACCCCGCACATAAAATAAAAAAGGCCCTATATACTCTGAACAGCCGTATACAGGCGGTGCATACAAGACAGGGACTGTAGGTTTGTTCTTATGTAGAATCTGTTTGTAATTTTGAACAGGTACATTGTTTAAGTGTAGCTCCAGCCCAAAAATCTATTTTTAAACTTTTTGGAAAACATAGGTAAGGGTTATCACCCCTGTAACATTTGTTTTGCTGTCTGTACCCCTGTTCAGAACATTTCACCTCACTTTCCGTCCAAATGACAACTGTTTTTGAAATGTGGTGTTTTTCTTGAAACAAGGATTGCTGATAAAGCATCAGTACAGAGGAGACACCTTTCTCCCATATTAATTCTTACAGGAGAGAATTTTCCTTCCTAGGGGTAGATTTCCTCTCACTTCCTGTTGTCTTCTTGCGTTTGCAAGTAGGAGTCGTTTGTAAGTTGGATGTTTGAAAGTAGGGACCTGCCGTAGATACTCTGCAGAAATAGGCCCCTTAGTTGTTGGTGTTGGCACAACACGGTAAGCACTCACAGTTACTCTTGGTTGGTGCTGGAACGCCCTGCTGTCAACTATTATATCAGGAATTGTAATTACATATAATTGTTGAACAGTGGTAGTAAAAATTGGGCCTTTGATGGTGGTGCTGGTGCCACAACACTGTAAGCCCTGACAGTTACTCTTGGTGGGTGCAGCAATGGGCCCTGCTGTGAATTATTAGATCAAGAATTGTAATTGCATGCCCCTGTTGAACAGGGGCTGAAAAATTGGGCCTTTGGTGGTGGTGGTGGTGTTGACACAACACTGTAAGCCCTCAGAGTTACTCTTGGTGGGTGCAGGAATGGGCCCTGCTGTGAATTATTAGATCAAGAATTGTAATTACATGCCCCTGTTGAACAGGGGCTGAAAAATTGGGCCTTAGGCACTGGTGGCACAACACTACAACCCCTCACAGATACTGTACTTGGAGCACAGCAATGAGCCCTGTTGCAAAGTATTGCTTCAAAAATTGTAATGACACGCCCCTGTTAAACAGGGGCTGAAAAATTGGGCCTTAGGCACTGGTGCCACAACACTCCAACCCCTCACAGATACTGTACTTGGAGCACAGCAATGAGCCCTATGGCAAATTATTGCTAAAAAAATTGTAATTGCACGCCCCTGTAAAACAGGGGCTGAAAAATTGGGCCTTAGCCACTGGTGGCGGCACCCATAAACAAAAATGATCTTCCAAGCTATCATCATCAATCGTATCATTGAGGACTCGGAGGAGGAGGATAGCCAGTCAACATAACAGCACAGACACTCAGCATCAGCATCAGTCTTGAAGGGATGTGACATGTTAAAATCAATTAGTCTGTTATATCAGCATCAGGTGTGTGGTAGCTGGTGGTGATCCAAGACTGGTTCATCTTGATGAAAGTCAGTCGATCAACCGAGTCGGTGGACAGGCGCACCCTGTGATCCGTGACAAATCCTCCAGCAGCACTGAATGTGCGTTCCGAAAGAACGCTGGATGCAGGACAGGCCAGTAGCTCAATTGCATACTGTGCAAGCTCTGGCCAGTGATCCATCCTCAAGACCCAGTAAGCCAGAGGATTTTCGGTGGGGAAGGTGTCCAAGTCTGACCTTGCCCCTAGATATTCCTGCACCATGTTTATCAGACGCTGGCGATGGTTGCTGGAACCAATCATACTTTGGGGCTGCGGACTAAAGAATTGTCTGAACGCATCGGTCAGACGGCCACCTTCCCCACCGCTCCTTCTTTGACTGGCCGAAGCCTCAGCAACTCGTTGTCCTGGACCAGGAGTTTGTAACCTCCCAGTCTCTGGGAACGCGTTGCACAGACCTTTCTGCAAGGCCTCCCGGAGTTGTCTCATCCTCTGCTCCCTCTGCGACGGTAACATAAGGTCCGCAACCTTACCCTTGTACCGTGGATCAAGGAGAGTGGCCAGCCAGTAATGGTCCCTCTCCTTGATCCGAAGAATACGAGGATCCTTCCGCAGACTTTGCAGGATCAGGGAGGCCATGCAGCGTAGGTTTGCTGAGGCATTCGCTCCGGAGTCCTCTGGGTCACTAAGGACGACATGATCCTCAGTCACCTCCTCCCAGCCACGTACAAGTCCACTGGTTTCTTGGGACTGTAAATCATCCCTAAAAGACTGCTGCTGATGATGCTGAGTGCCAGCCTCCACCTCCATGCTGACACAATCCTCCTCCTCCTCCTCCTCCTCCTCCTCCTCTTCCTCTTCCTGTGCGATGGGTGGGACAGAAGGAACACTGTCTGGGTAAAGGGGGCCTTGAGAGGCAAGGAAGTCCTCCTCTTCCTGCCTCTGTTCTGCCTCAAGTGCCCTGTCCATTATTCCATGCAGCGTGTGCTCCAACAGGTGGACAAGAGGTACAGTGTCACTGATGCATGCACTGTCACTGCTCACCATCCTCGTGGCCTCCTCAAATGGTGCCAGGACAGTGCATGCATCCCTGATCATGCCCCACTGGCGTGGAGAAAAAAAACCAAGCTCCCCTGACCCTGTCCTGGTGCCGTAGTCGCACAGGTACTCATTGATGGCCCTCTGCTGCGTGTGCAGCCGCTGCAGCATGGCCAACGTTGAGTTCCACCTGGTGGGCATGTCACATATAAGGCGGTTCTTGGGCAGGTTCAACTCCTTTTGCAGCTCAGCCAGGCGAGCACTGGCATTATAAGATCTGCGGAAATGCACACAGACTTTCCTGGCCTGCCTCAGGACATCCTGTAAGCCCGGGTACCTGCCCAAGAACCGCTGCACCACCAGGTTAAGGACGTGAGCCACACAGGGCACATGGGTCAGTTGTCCCTGTCGGAGGGCGGAGAGGAGGTTGGTGCCATTGTCGCAAACCACCATTCCTGGCTTAAGCTGGCGTGGCGTCAACCACCTCTCGGCCTGGCCCTGCAGAGCAGACAGGACCTCTGCCCCAGTGTGGCTTCTGTCCCCCAAACACACCAGCGCAAGCACAGCATGGCATCTTTTTGCCTGCGTACTTGCGTAGCCCCGTGAACGGCTACGGAGCACCGCTGGTTCATAGGACAAACCACAGGAAGAGGCCATGGAGGAAGAAGAAGAGGAGGGGGTGGAGGAGAGAGGTGTGTCACAACCAGTAGTAGCATTTCGGAGGCGTGGCGGTGGGACAACCTCCAACACTACTGCACCTTGTCCTGCATCCTTCCCAGCTGCCAAAAGAGTGACCCAATGGGCCGTGAAAGAAAGGTAACGTCCCTGTCCATGCCTGCTGGACCATGAGTCAGCGGTAATATGCACCTTACCGCTGACCGCCCTGTCCAGCGAGGCCAAGACATTGCCTTCCACATGCCGGTAGAGAGCCGGAATAGCCTTCCGTGAGAAAAAGTGGCGTTTGGGAACCTGCCACTGAGGAACCGCACATTGCACAAACTCACGGAAGGGGGCCGAGTCTACCAACTGAAAAGGCAGCAGTTGAAGCGCTAGCAATTTAGCCAAGCTAGCATTCAACCGCTGGGCATGTGGATGGCTGGGAGTGAACTTCTTTCGACGGTCCAGCAGCTGGGGCAGGGAAATTTGCCTGCTAGAATCGGACGTCGGTGTACTGCTAGCAGAGTGGCCGCAAGTACTTGGCTGTGACACACCTAATTCTACACCTTCATTCCTCTCAGTGCATGTTTCAGAGAGGACTGAAGTTATAGTGGGGTTGGAAATCCCAGCTGATGCGGTGCAAGGAGAGGTCCGCTTTGTTCTTTGGTGTGGGTCTTTGAGGTAGGCTTGCCAACGAGCTGCATGGCAGGTCAACATATGTCTGGTCAGGCATGTGGTACCCAAGCGGCTGATGTTTTGGCCACGCGATATACGCTTGAGACATATGTTGCAAACAGCAGCTGTGCGATCTGATGCACTAGCCTCAAAAAAGGCCCACACCAAGGAACTTTTTGAATGACGGGCAGAGGCAGCGCCCTGCACAGGCGGAGCTCTGCGGTGTGATTCCGTCGGTGTACTGCCCTTACGCTGGCCACCAAAGGGCATCCTGTCTCGTTGGAGATGTGCCTCCTCCTCATCCTCCTCCTCCTCTCTCCTATTAGGCACCCACGTGGAGTCAGTGACCTCATCATCCCCTCCCTCCTCATCACTGGAGCCAATCTGGCAGTATGCTGCAGCTGCTGGAACATGACTGCCAGATTGGTGTCCTTCTTGAGCATCCCCTCTGTCTGCTCTCACCCTACTGCCTTCCTGTAGCTGGGTTTCATCATCAGACCCTTCGAAACGCTGGGCATCCTCCTGGAGCATGTACCCAACACTGTGCTCAAACAGTTCGGGGGACTCCTCAGGAGGAGGACATGGTGGGTCTAGGGAAGGAGTGACTGATGATGAGTCTGACATTGATACCAGGGAAGAGGACGCTTTGGCAGCTGCTTTGCCAGTACCCTGAGCCTGGGTGAGAGAGGATGAGGAGGAGGAGGAGGGCTTGGTCATCCACTCTACCAAGTCTTCGGCATGATGTGGCTCAACATGTCCAGCTGCGGAAAAGAAGGACAAGCGTGTCCCATGGCCATGTGCTGATGACAATGCACCGCGTCCACGACCAGCACTGTTGCCCCCAGACACAGAGCCTGCTTGCCCTCTTTTATTGCCTCCTGACTGTCTGCCTCTCCTTGTTTGCCTTCCAGACATTCTAATAGATGGCCTGCAGGGAGATGGGAAAAAAGCAATAAGGGCTACCTTCAGGTGTCCTTCTCTGTCCCTTGAAACAAGGACTTGCACAGTGAAAGAAACTGACACTCTCCCTACCTACAGTTTTCTGTCCCTAGAAAAAATGTTTTTTTTAAGCACAATATAGCACAAGGAGAATTCACTCACTGTCCTTCCAGGTCCCTGGAAACAAGGACTTGCACAGTGAAAGAAACTGACACTCTCCCTACCTACAGTTTTCTGTCCCTAGAAAAAATGTTTTTTTTAAGCACACTATAGCACAAGGAGAATTCACTCACTGTCCTTCCCAGTCCCTAGAAACAAGGACTTGCACAGTGAAAGAAACTGACACTCTCCCTACCTACAGTTTTCTGTCCCTAGAAAAAATGTTTTTTTTAAGCACAATATAGCACAAGGAGAATTCACTCACTGTCCTTCCAGGTCCCTGGAAACAAGGACTTGCACAGTGAAAGAAACTGACACTCTCCCTACCTACAGTTTTCTGTCCCTAGAAAAAATGTTTTTTTTAAGCACAATAAAGCACAAGGAGAATTCACTCACTGTCCTTCCAGGTCCCTAGAAACAAGGACTTGCACAGTGAAAGAAACTGACACTCTCCCTACCTACAGTTTTCTGTCCCTAGAAAAAATGTTTTTTTTAAGCACACTATAGCACAAGGAGAATTCACTCACTGTCCTTCCCAGTCCCTAGAAACAAGGACTTGCACAGTGAAAGAAACTGACACTCTCCCTACCTACAGTTTTCTGTCCCTAGAAAAAATGTTTTTTTTTAAGCACAATATAGCACAAGGAGAATTCACTCACTGTCCTTCCAGGTCCCTGGTAACAAGGACTTGCACAGTGAAAGAAACTGACACTCTCCCTACCTACAGTTTTCTGTCCCTAGAAAAAATGTTTTTTTTAAGCACAATATAGCACAAGGAGAATTCACTCACTGTCCTTCCAGGTCCCTAGAAACAAGGACTTACACAGTGAAAGAAACTGACACTCTCCCTACCTACAGTTTTCTGTCCCTAGAAAAAATGTTTTTTTTAAGCACAATATAGCACAAGGAGAATTCACTCACTGTCCTTCCAGGTCCCTAGAAACAAGGACTTGCACAGTGAAAGAAACTGACACTCTCCCTACCTACAGTTTTCTGTCCCTAGAAAAAATGTTTTTTTTAAGCACAATATAGCACAAGGAGAATTCACTCACTGTCCTTCCAGGTCCCTAGAAACAAGGACTTACACAGTGAAAGAAACTGACACTCTCCCTACCTACAGTTTTCTGTCCCTAGAAAAAATGTTTTTTTTAAGCACACTATAGCACAAGCACAAAACACACTGACACTCTCCCTAACTATCCTTCTCTTTCCCTAAACTAAAGGAATCCAGGTTAAGCAAGAAAGAAATAAAAGTCACTGTCCCTGCCTATGCTGCTCTATCCCTGCTCCGGAACACACTACACTAGGCCGCCGTGCTGGCGGCCTTTTATAGTGTGGGGCGTGTACTAAACACCCTCAGCAATAATTGGCCACAGGCATCCTGCCTGTGGCCAATCATTGCTCTCCTCGCTGCCGGCGTTGTGATTGGCCAAGCATGCGGGGTCACAGTGCATGCTTGGCCAATCACAGCGCCTGGATGACACTGCGATGGCGTAGTGCATTGTGGGCCGTTCGCGTCACTCGAATTTGGCGCGAACGGCCCAAATCGTTCGATCTTCGTCGAACGATCGAACAGCCGATGTTCGAGTCGAACGTATGTTCGATTCGAACACGAAGCTCATCCCTAGTCCCTGCTTAAACCAACGCTTGTAGAAGGGAATGCCATATCCTTACCGTTCTTACAGTAAAGAACCCTCTACGCAGTTTAAGGTTAAACCTCCTTTCTTCTAATTTTAATGAGTGGCCACGTGTCTTATTAAACTCCCTTCTGCGGAAAAGTTTTATACCTATTGTGAGGTTACCAGTATGGTATTTGTAAGTTGAAATCATATCCTCTCTCAAGCGCCTCTTCTCCAGAGAGAATAAGTTTGGTGCTCGTAACTAGGGATGAGCCGAACACCCCCCCGTTCGGTTCGCACCAGTACCTGCGAACAGACCTAAAGTTCGCGCGAACTTTAGAACCCTATTAAATACAATGGACTCGAACGTTCGAAATCAAAAGTGCTAATTATCAAGGCTAATATGCAAGTTATTGCCCTAAAAAGGGTTTGGGGACCCGGGTCCTGCCCCAGGGGACACGTATCCATGCAAAAAAAGTTTTAAAAACGGACGTTTTTCTGGGAGCAGTGATTTTAATAATGCTTAAAGTGAAACAATAAAAGTGAAATATTCCTTTAAATTTCGTACCTGCGGGGGGGGGGGGGGGGGTGTATAGTATGCCTGTAAAGCAGCGCTTGTTTCCCGTGCTTAGAACTGTCCCTGCACAAAGTGTCATTTCTGAAGGAAAAAAAGTAATTTAAAAGCACCTGAAGGGTCTGGTATAGATATTTGGGGGGAACCCCACGTCATTTTTTTTTTATTTGACGCAGGGTTCCCCTTAATATCCATACCAGACCTGAAGGGCCTGGTAATTGAATTTGGGGGGACACCCACGCGTTTTTTTTTTTTATTATCAATGACTTTTCTCTCTATTGCCGGGAGCCGACAATTCATTATAGCTTCAAGTGCTTTTAAATTACTTTTTTTCCTTCAGAAATGACACTTTGTGCAGGGACAGTTCTAAGCAAGGGAAACAAGCGCTGCTTTATTGGCATACTATACACCCCCCTCCCTCCCAGGTACGAAATTTAAAGGAATATTTCACTTTTATTGTTTCACTTTAAACATTATTAAAATCACTGCTCCCGAAAAAACAGCCGTTTTAAAAACTTTTTTTGTTTTTATACATGTCCCCTGGGGCAGGACCCGGGTCCCCAAACACTTTTTATGACAATAACTTGCATCAAAGCCTTTAAAATTAGCACTTTCGATTTCTCCCATAGACTTTTACAGGGTGTTCCACGGCTTTTCGAATTTGCCCAAATTGTTCGCTGTTCGGCGAATGGGCGAACAGGCAATGTTCGAGTCGAACATGAGTTCGACTCGAACTCGAAGCTCATCCCTACTCGTAACCTTTCTTCATATCTAATATCCTCCAGACCCTTTATTAGCTTTGTTGCCCTTCTTTGTACTCGTTCCATTTCCAGCACATCCTTCCTGAGGACTGGTGCCCAGAACTGGACAGCATTCTCCAGGTGAGGCCGGACCAGAGTCTTGTAGAGCGAAAGAATTATAATTTTATCTCTGGAGTTAATCCCCTTTTTAATGCATGCCAGTATTCTGTTTGCTTTCTTAGCAGCAGCTTGGCATTGGCAAACATCTTCCAGGTTTTATCGTCAAAGCTTAAAGAGGTTGTAAAGGTATTTTTTTTTTTTTTTAAATAACAAACATGTTATACTTACCTCCACTTTGCAGTTCGTTTTGCACAGAGTGGCCCCGATCCTTCTCTTCTGGGGTCCCTCGGCGGCTGTCTCATTGATTTGATTGACAGCAGCGGGAGCCAATGGCTGCGCTGCTATCAATCTCCAATGAAGAGCTGCCTCAAGCTGGGGGAAACCATCGTGGGATTGCGCCCACTGAGTTTTGTGGCTCAGGGAAGTAAAACTGGGGGCTGGGGGGCCCAAGAGTGCAAGGTGTTTTTCACCCTAATGTATAGGATGCATTAAGGTGAAAAAACACAAAGCTTTACAACCCCTTTATTAAACAAGTTGAAGTTAGAAGCTGATTGGTTACTATGCACAGCTGCATCAGATTCAGTGTACTCCAGTTTTAGGCCGGGTTCACACTGGGGCGACAAACGCTCCGACATTGGGAGCTCATGTCGCATGACATGTGAAAATCAATGTTTCCCTATGGGAGCTGTCTTAAATGGTCCGACTTTGAAAATGCTCCCTGTACTACTTTGGTCTGACTTTGATCCGACTTCAGCCCATTGACTATCATTGAAGTCGGATCAAAGTCGGACCGCAGTCTTGCATGATCCGACTTTGGCATGCGACTTGTGCTGTGCTGCTCTTGAGGGGGAACTCCACGCCAAATTTTAAATAAAAAACCGGCATGGGTTCCCCCTTCAGGAGCATACCAGGCCCTTGGGTCTGGTCTGAATTTGAAGGGGAACCTCTACGCCGAAAAAACGGCGTGGGGGTCCCCCCCAAAGTCCAAACCAGACCCTTATCCGAGCATGCAACCTGGCAGGCCGCAGGGAGAGCGCCCCCCTCCCTCCTAAACCGTACCAGGCCGCATGCCCTCAACATGGGGGGTTTGGTGCTCTGGGGCAGGGGGCGACCTGCGGCCCCCCAAACCCAAAGCACCCTGTCCCCATGTTGATGAGGACAGGGCCTCTTCCCGACAACCCTGGCCGTTGGTTGTCGGGGTCTGCGGGCGGGGGGCTTATCGGAATCCGGGAGCCCCCCTTTAATAAGGGGGCCCCCAGATCCCGGCCCCCCACCCTATGTGAATGAGTATGGGGTACATCGTACCCCTACCCATTCACCTGGTGGAAAAAAAATGTCAATAAAAAACACACACAGCTTTTTAAAGTAATTTATTGCACAGCTCCGGGGGTCTCCGGTGTCGTCTCCGCGCTCTTCGGTTCTTTCTTCTGCCGGGCTTCCGCTATCTTCTTCCAGCTCTTTTGCTAGCGGGGCCCGGTCTTCTCCGTCGCCTTCTTCTTCTCCCGCTCTCCGGTTCTTCTCTCGCTCTCCGGTTCTTTCTTCTGCCGGGCCTCCTCTATTTTCTTCCAGCTCTTTTGCTAGCGGAGAGGCCCCGTCTTCCCGTCATCTCGTCCGGCTCTCCGTTGTCCTTCTGCCGGCCCCTCCACTATCTTCTTCCAGCTCTTTTGCTAGTGGAGGGGCCGGTCTTCCCGTCGCCGTCTTCTTCTCTCTTCTCCTCCTCGATGTTGACACGTCGCTTCCTCCCGCTGTAATACTGGCTGTTCGCTCCGCTCCAAATTAATATAGGCTTCTCATGACGTCACAGTCACAAGCTCCGAGTGGCCCCGGAGCATGTGACTGTGACGTCATGGGAGCATGTGACTGTGACGTCATGAGAAGCCTATATTAATTCGGAGCGGAGCGAACAGCCAGTATTACAGCGGGAGGAAGCGACGTGTCAACATTGGGGAGGAGAAGAGAGAAGAAGACGGCGACGGGAAGACCGGCCCCTCCACTAGCAAAAGAGCTGGAAGAAGATAGTGGAGGGGCCGGCAGAAGGACAACGGAGAGCCGGATGAGACGACGGGAAGACCGGGCCTCTCCGATAGCAAAAGAGCTGGAAGAAGATAGCGGAGGCCCGGCGGAAGAAAGAACCGGAGAGCGAGAGAAGAACCGGAAAGCGGGAGAAGAAGAAGGTGACGGAGAAGACCGGGCCCCGCTAGCAAAAGAGCTGGAAGAAGATAGCGGAGGCCCGGCAGAAGAAAGAACCAGAGAGCGAGAGAAGAACCGGAGAGCGGGAGAAGAAGAAGGTGACGGAGAAGACCGGGCCCCGCTAGCAAAAGAGCTGGAAGAAGATAGCGGAGGCCCGGCAGAAGAAAGAACCGGAGAGCGCTGAGACGATACCGGAGACCCCCGGAGCTGTGCAATAAATTACTTTAAAAAGCTGTGTGTGTTTTTTATTGACATTTTTTTTCCACCAGGTGAATGGGTAGGGGTACGATGTACCCCATACTCATTCACATAGGGTGGGGGTCCGAGATCTGGGGGCCCCCTTATTAAAGGGGGGCTCCCGGATTCCGATAAGCCCTCCGCCCGCAGACCCCGACAACCAACGGCCAGGGTTGTCGGGAAGAGGCCCTGTCCTCATCAACATGGGGACAGGGTGCTTTGGGGTGGGGGGACCGCAGGTCGCCCCCCTGCCCCAGAGCACCAAACCCACCATGTTGAGGGCATGCGGCCTGGTACGGTTCAGGAGGAAGGGGGGGCGCTCTCTCGCCCCCCCTCTTCCCCTGCGGCCTGCCAGGTTGCGTGCTCGGATAAGGGTCTGGTTTGGACTTTGGGGGGGACCCCCATGCCATTTTTTCAGCGTTGGGGTTCCCCTTCAAATCCAGACCAGACCCAAGGGCCTGGTATGCTCCTGGAGGGGGAACCCATGCCGTTTTTTTATTTAAAATTTGGCCCGGAGTTCCCCTCAAGATTCATACCAAACACAGTGCCTGGTATTGGCGGGGATCCAAGTCGGATCCCCGTTCAATGAAAGTCGGACATATGTCGGCTTCATGTCGCGGGGCAAAGTCGGTTCCAAAGTAGAACGGCTGTCGTGTCGCACTAGTGTGAACCCAGCCTTAGACGTATAATCCTCTGCATGTTTCACAGCCTTAAGCCTCTTCCTCAGGAGTTGAAGGGTAGCATCCAATTACTCTAAATAGGTAGAAGCAAATGTAGCGGGGTCTCCTTTAAGGCCCCGGGACTACGTTACCCCGAACCCCGTTCGGCACCCAGAGTGCAAATGGGCTACCGCAGAGACTCATGGGAGGGGCTATTTAAGAGGGAGGCGAGGCGGAGCTCGGCCTCTTTGGACACTGCGCTGCAAGCAACAGTTTCTTCCTATACGGATCTGCTGCAGTGCAAGGCCTGAAGCCTGGGGCCTTGCGCAACTTCCAAAGAGCCTTCCACCCCACTGCGGAGCCTGGGTGGCACCAGACTGGTGGAGTGAGGACATCAGTTGGATTGGGGACCCGATTGTTGCAGACGCTGTGTGCGGAGACACAGCAGGTGGAAGTCCCGGACTGGGATCGAGTCCGGAGTGGTGAGCGAGCACTTGCTCAAGCCAATAGACTGTACCGTGTAGGCCTAAAGACTGCCTTGGCCCACCTATCGTTAGTTTGTTGTTCCATTAGGAGACCAGTAGCAGGACAGAGTTAAAGGGTCTCCAGTATAGTGTTCCTTGGGACTGCATACTTGTGGATTACAAATACTGTTTCATCAAGTGCACCACCGAAAGTTTGCATGCGAAGAAATCCTAGAATGAAAAGACTGAGATTTCTTCTATGTCAGGCCTGACTAGGGAGGAGAGAGAGTGATATTGTTTAGTGGGCAACAGGGCGCGTACACCATAATAGCTGCGCACGGTGGGTTACCGCGCTGGGCCATTGTTGTGTGCTACACCTATTGCTGCAGGGCTCTGCAAGCAAGTTGCATGTGTTCTGTTCTGCCTATGACTTTTGATAAAAGTAAAACTGTTATATTTGATCTCTCGCCTCAGTGTGTTCTCTTATTGAAAAAAAGGTTACTCCTTGAAATACTAAATTGCATGTGATATAAGTTTAACCCTAGACTAACTGTGCCAGAGTGGGTCGAGTAAGATTGCCGGGGGTTGGCGGTGCTGTATACAGGGCCCGAAATCAAACCAGCGGCTCTCTTAACTGGGGGTAGTGCTACACAAATAATTATAAATAACAAGTAGCATGCAGGTACCTATATGCTATCCTAAAGGAGGACTCCAACTAGCTGAGCAGGCCAGGAGGATGCTGATTGTCAACTGGCTGCATTTAGCCCTGCCCTCCATATGGGAGAAGAGCAAGGAACCACATGGGATACAGGGAGAGTTCATCCAGTATCCACAAGGAGGTGCCTGGGGTTGTAGGAGGCCAGACTTTGCTGCCTTGAGCCCAAAAAGAGAGAGAGGGGCTTGTGATGGCTGCTGCTAGGTTGTGCTGAGAGCCAGTGTACAGGACTCACTGCAGACTGGGACTGCAACTAATAGAAGCTGCTGGTGAGAGCTGCTGGATCACATGCTGCTGAGAGCCAGAGCTGCCATTAGCTGCTGCTGCTCTAGAGAGAGCAACTGACTGCTACTGATCTGTGCTGCAGGGGAAAGCTGCAAGAGGACTTTGCTACTGAGAGCCCAGGCAGAGAGAGCATGGTCACCGTGAGTACTGTGCTATTGGGTATAGAGGATGCAGCCTTATTGGCTGTTTCCACTGTTGGAGGAGTGAGCTTGAGACATGTCCTGCTGCAGGAAGCACTGCAGAGAAATGTTCCAGAGTGTTCCTGCTTTCCTGTCATACAGTGTTCCGGCCATCACAAGCTATTAAAGCTCCAGGGAACTGGACCCTTTTGCCAGCCATGAAGGGACCATTTGGGACTGAAACCAGTGTCATTAGTGGTGAGAGGCCTTTGACTGCTACCTTGTTAGCTTTTGAGCACTGGCCCCATTGCTTTGTGTAACCCTGGCCAGAGGTAGACAGGGGCTTAGTATAGTAGTAAGGCTGTTGGCATTGGTGTTGCCTTGTCACCACATTGCCTCTGGTGGTATTGTGGTGATGTTGGTCCATCGCTCCAGCCTAGTGCATTTTGACACGTACAGTGTCATTTTGGTAATTGATGTCACATGTTAAACTGTATTTTCTCCACTGTTATTCTACATGTTTAATCTACCCTTTCAATTTTCAGGGCTTTACTCTGGTTAATAAAGCCTATTTAAACCATTTAAGGTGTTTATGAAAGCCGACCTTTTAACAATAATTTGAGTAGAATATTTTGAATATAACCATACAATTTAGGACTATTAAGAAGTTAGGGGGAGCATTGGTAGACACCCCTGCCTATTTGTAGTGAGCCAGCGTAAGGCAGATCCTCCACCTATCTGAAGCAGTACAGCAGAAAACAAGACTCTGAGACCAGGGTTCAGGCTGTGCAGTGCATACAGATTATTTTCGGGGATACCAGATATGAATGCTTGAATGAAGATCCACCTTTGCTTGGAACATTTTTCTATATTAATATACAGTTATTCTTTAAGCAAGAATAGCTAATTCGCTATTTCTTACCTATTAGTGGTGGCAGTCGTGGGGAGGAGTCTTGCTTGTGCAGCCATTTCCTCAGTTCCATATATATGGGGGAGGTAGAGGGACGATCCGAGTGGATGTCCCGTTCTTACCCAAGCAGAGGGGTCAGGTTGAAGCCAGGATTGGCACAAGCACTAAGAGAGTGTATCAAATGCAAGGTGAGCTTTAATGCCTTCCCTCTTTTCCTTTCTAAATTAGCCTCCATGGGAAGTAAATGGGTGAGGACCTTTCGGATTTAGATTTTCTGAGGGTATCTTCCCTTTTCTCATATGCTGTATGGAGGAGCCTTTACTAATACATACACCCTATATTTATACCAAGAGTGGATATATATTTGGAGTATTTTTATCCATAAAGGATGGTTTCCTAACATTCTACATAAACGTCTGACATCTCACCAGGTCCTGCTTTTTTTGGACATGCTTCTTTGGATAAATATTATGTATGGTAGGTACACAAATATAGTCATTTGTATACATATAAAAATAAATATAAAAATTAATATATACCTATCCATTCCTTGATATATGCTTATGAAATAATAATGGCTGCATTCCTTAGCCCGACCTAACATATACAACAGAGACTTTTACATACACTATTTATTTGCCAGGTATATGCTTTTACCTTATGGCAAGCTCCCTTATTTTAAATAAAACCAATGAATTTCCAAGCTCAACTTACCAACCAGCCTGCGACCAACCAAATTAACCTGTCTAACAGTATGCGTTAAAAACAGGAGTTTAGTTGCACACATTTTGCAAATACATGCATAAGCTGCAGGCCCCGGCAAGGCACCCTGTATCCTGCAGACCCTCAAGCCCTGTACACACGATCGGATAACATATGGATTTTCGTCCGATGGATTTGACCATCGGAAATCCGATGAAACTGTTTTTCATCAGTCTTGGCCACACACCATCAGTTTAAAAACCGACGGCAACAAAACGACGGCACGTACAAAACGTACGACGCGCTATAAAAGGGCCGAACAAATCTAATGGCGCCACCCCTTGGGCTGCTTTTGCTGATTTCGTGTTACCGCGTGTTAGTAAAAGTTTGGTGAGAGCCGATTCGCGCTTTTCAGTCTCCGTGCTTTGCAGATCGTTTCCTGGTGTTCAGTTTGTGCTTGTGGGTTTGTATTTGTGATTCAGTGCGTGCAGTAAGGTCGGTACTGCCTTGCAGTGCCTTCTTGGCCGTTCGTTTCCTGTTTTTCAGGTCGTTCTTCTCAGGCCTTGCTGTTACACGGTGCGTTCTGTTTGAGTGCGTTCTGACCAGCCGACCGGTTTAAAATCATGTTTGAAGTGCGTTCTCGTTCTCGAGCTCGTGCTGGCTTTGGGCTTGGTGTTGCAGTTAACACTGTAACCCGAGTTCAGTCTGTGAACAGGGTGAGGAGGAGTTCATGGACTAAGAATTGGTTGCTCCAGCGGGACCAATTCTCTCATATGCCTCTGCTGCGGGAAATCCATGAGAATAATCCTGATGATTTCAGGAATTATCTCAGGATGACGGACCCCGTATGTCACCGTCTGTTGGATTTGCTGTCCCCCTATATCACGAGGCAGGACACTGTGATGCGCCAGGCCATCACTGCCGAGCAGAGGCTTATTGCCACGTTGAGATACCTGGCGACTGGGAGAAGCTTGCAGGACCTCAAGTTCTCAACAGGCATCTCCCCCCAGGCTCTCGGGATCATTATCCCTGAGACGTGTTCGGCCATCATTCAGGTCCTGCAGAAGGACTATATGAAGGTAATTTTGCTCCTTTAACCTCACATTATATGTTTTTATTGTTTTTGAATCTTCTTATTTTTTCCCTCCTAACCCAAATTTGCCTGTTTGTAATATCCTGGTAATGTCCCCATTTCCCCCATGCATTTTTTGACCTGTAAAGGCCTTTTTGGGCCCTCCATGCCTATTTCCCTTCACTAACCTCTCCAGCATGCTATCGTGGGCGCAAACCCAGCTAGCCTTCTATTTTCCTTTTCCTTTTTGTGGGGTCATTGCCCGCGTAGTTTGACAACCCTCCCTCCCCCCCCTAAAGATGTTACCAATTTTTTAGTTCTCAATCAAGCTCAGCAGAGTGGTCGAGCCTTTTTTTGGATCCCCCACAATCACCTTAGGCCCTCCCCCCCCCCTTAGTTTATTTTAGAATGTCCACTCAGCGGGGGTGAGGCATCTGCTAAGTGGGCCTTTGTTTATTGGTAGGAAATACTCCCCTAAATAATAATGTTAGAATGATGTTGGTCAACAATGTTTTTGTGTGTAATCTGCTTGCACTGTGAACATAAACCGTACTAATGTCTTCTTTTTGTTTGACTCCACAGTTCCCTAGCACACCACAGGAATGGCTGACTGTGGCCTCCCAATTTGCCCAGCGGTGGGATTTCCCCAACTGCGGAGGGGCAATTGATGGGAAGCACGTCCACATAGTGCCGCCACCCCGTTCGGGGTCATACTATTTTAACTATAAAGGTTTTAATAGCATAGTGTTAATGGCGGTGGTGTCGGCACGGTACGAGTTCCTGTATGTGGACGTGGGGAAGAACGGCCGGATGTCCGATGGCGGAGTATTCGCTGAGACGGAGTTCGCTCACCGTCTGCAGGCTGGGGGTCTTGCACTGCCTCCAGATGCAGAGAACGTGGAAGGGCTACCGTTCATTTTCATCGCGGATGAAGCTTTTGGACTAGGACCACACCTCATGCGGCCGTTTCCCCAACACACCCTCACCCCGGAGAGGAGGGTTTTTAATTACCGGCTGGCCACAGCCCGGAGAGTTGTGGAGAATGCCTTCGGGATAATGGCCAGCCAGTTCCGCCTGTTCCAGACAGCTATCAATTTGGCGGATTATAAACTGAACAACATTGTGTACTGCTGCTGCTTGTTGCACAATTTTTTAAGAAAATACTCCACAAATTATGTGTCATCAGTTGGGTCTGAGGCCGGTCCCTCTGAACTGATAAATCTGACCGGCCTCAGCACTGCCCGTACTGGCTTGGCCCCCCAAAGTGCCCGTGAAGTACGTCAGTAATACATAGAGTACTTCACGGGTAGGGGGGCCATCGCAATGCCAGACCACATCTGAACTTTGATGTTACCTTTTTTAAATAAACAAAAATATTTGATTTACTACAAATTTGTGTTGTCATTCTTTGATTTGTGCTTTATGTGTCTCCCAGGTTCTAGTAGTGCCAAGTGTATTTCTCCTTATTAGTAAATAGCCTCCAATCTCAGAGGTAAAAACACTCATTTTGCATCTTCAGAACTGCTATTGAGCATAGGAACAACAAGGCACACCTTTTTTCGACTTCCCCAATGTTTTTATTGATTGCAACTCAGTTTTTTTTTTTTCGAAAGATTTTTTTGGGGTGTTTTGTGTGGCTTTTTTGGCAGAAACATGCATGGGTCAAAAGCCACATTTTTTTCCATTAAAAAGTAATAAAATAACACAGCGAAAAATACAAACAGGAGATGGGGTGATGTTACCCCTGATCCATCCCAAATGTGAAGAAACACACTTTCTTTTTGGGGCTCAAATGGGTATCTTCAACATGATCCCATGGCTAGGGTAAACATGTGCTATCTGCCACCATGGGGGATCAATGGACGTGCTTTGGGGGTGAAAACCCTTCCTCTCCCCTACTTGAGGAGGGAGGAAGAGGTTGCACCCCCAAAACAGGGACATAGATATCCTGTGACGGCAGATAGCACATGTTGAGTCTTCAGTGTGTGCATCTTCACATTTGGGCTGGTGGAAATCCCATAGAAAAATTCCAACACATAACAAAACACACAAAAGGGGGGGGGTCACACTATTCTCCCCAAAATATCTATCATGTTTTTATATTTTTGCTCAATCATAATCATTCTCTTTCTCCTAATGTCCATTTCGCTACTGCATTCCATGATTTCCTGAATGATTATTTTGGCGCTGGCACTCGAGAATTGGAGGATTTGGACTTCCTGACACACCCCCACGTTCAGTCCCTAAAAAGAAAAAAATATTTTAAAACTATGCAGGCCTACATCTGTATTTACCTTGAAGTTGTGGTGACAGACACTGACCTGTTGTGCTGATAAGCTCCACCTCTCCTTCCTCCACCTCTCCTTCCTCCACCTCCACTTTCTCCCCCTCCGCTTCCTGAACCTGCTGAACTTTGTCTGATTTTGGATCTTCAGGGAGTTTCTGTGGTGTTGGGTTCCTCGTCTCATGAGCATGGTGTCCTCCCACTCTCCTCTCCCCTATGGGAATATAAAAAAAATGTATCCTTTTAGCCCACAGACTTTTTAGGCCTGAAAATGGATTCTCAATGTTTTAAAGTGGGGTCCAATTGATATTTGGCCCTGAGTTTCAAGATGAACATATGAGATCTTGCAAACTCAACAAAGCAACATGTTATTTTGGAGGACACTCACAAATTCACTTGGATAAACACCAAGGTATCCACTGGACCACCTGTGTGTGACACCGTTAAGAAATTTGGTCATGTGGCCCAGAGTATAGTATCTTGATGAAGAACAAAAAAGAGTACACAACTGCTGGAGTGTCATCTCCTTTACCCAGAATACAGTTTATTCTTTCATTCACATTCTAAATTTCCTTACAACACATCATCTAGCCAACAATGTGTAGATAAACATTGTTGAAGTAAAATGAGGCATGCCCACATGTAGTTTACGTGGATATGTGCCAAACATGTTTGGGGGAAGAGCAGGAATTTTTTGTTCAACACATTTAGCAAATAAGTGGACTCTCCACTTAACAGAAAAGTTGAGATTTTAAAATGTGAAACCAGTCAAGCCAAGCACATGGTGCAAAACATGGAAGAATACATATTACAATGTGAAAGAACACAGTAAAATAAACTTACTTTTTTCAATGCTTTTTATAAGCTTCCTATACTGCTCCGGCTCCCTGAGCTTCAGGTCTGACCACCTTTTACGGAGTTGTTCCTTGGATCTCCTGACCCCATATTTTTTATAGAGAGTCTTCGCAACTTTGTCCATAATTTGTGACTTCCGGAGATTAGGGGTGTCGTATGGGCCATGCTTGCCGTCGTAATCCTTCCTCCGCAGAATGTCCACCATCTCCGCCATCTCAGAAAAAGACATATTAGTGGCCTTGTATCTTTTTTGACTGGATCGGGACGTTTCCGCCTCCGGGCTTTCCTCGTCGGTAATTTCTAGGAAAGAAGCCACCTGTGTCTGCGACATGTCGCCGTCTCACACTGTGCGCCGATCGTTAAGGGGCGGGGAAATCCTGGAAAAGTCCGTCATGGGCGGGCGACGAGGGCGGAGTTACACGCATGCGCAGGGTATAAAAAGGGGAAAGAAGTTATTAGGGATGCGCGGAGTAAGGACGACCGGAAGTGAACCAATGAAGTGAACTAAGGTAAGAAGGGAACTCGGGCCTGCAGTGGCCTATAATGGTTCATGATTGTAAAGGGCAATATTGTGATAAGTTGAGGAGAATCAATTCTGATCCTTTACTTTTTTTTCTTTTGTTTTTTACTTGTTGTTCAAAAAAGATGCATAAACTACGAGAGCCGGAGGTGATGCTGATTTTTATAGAAAAATATAAGGAACAGCGCAACCTGTGGGAACTGAAACACCCAGCGTACCACAAGAGTGATGTACGTCGGGCAACTATTACCAAGTTAGCAGAGGATATGAAGCCATGGATCCCAGATGCAGACTACACTATGATCAATAATAAAATCAACAACCTGCGTAATTCTTATAAAAAAAAATACAAGGAAGTGCGCCAGTCAAAGAGATCAGGAGCAGCAGCCGACGATGTAGTAAAGCCCAAGCTGTGGTACTACAGACATCTTCAATTTCTGGATGACCAGATCAAGGCCAGGGAATCTATTTCCAGCCTTCCCTCAACCCTTCCTTCCACCCTTCCCTCCAGCATTCCTTCCACCCCCAGAGGCGGAGGAGGAGCCTCCCGAGCTAGAAGAGCCAGATCTTCACATCTTCAGCCCGGTATAGTATTTTTGATCATAATTATTGTCCACTAAGTAATATTGTGTTGAACTGTTTGGATTAGCCATAAATGATATCATCCCAACCCCCCCCCCCCCCCAAAAAAAAAAAACAGGAAAGAGATCAAAATTGTGTGTGATAGATTCCCCAAATAATCCAATTTTTCATTTTCTTTTAAAAACAGGATGAGGCAAGCCAGGAGGAAGAGGGTCAGGAGTGTGGCAGGCAGGAGGAGGCAGGGCCAAGTGGGACTCAGCAGGTCCCCAGGCCTAGTGGCAGCACCGTCTCCCCTCCACGTCAGACCGACAAAACAACAGCGGATGACACAAGTGGAGGAGGAGTCACTAAAGATGATTCAGGAGGCTGCTGCCATTATGAGGGCCCCCCTCAACCCTACAGAGGGCTTTAGCACCTATCTTGCGGATAAATTGCTCAGAATGGAGGCGGGACAACGGGCCCTTTGTGAGCACCTCATATATATGGCCGTACACATGGGGGCGAGGGGGCTGCTGACTGAGGCCACCCATATCTCGCAGCAGGCCAATCCCTCTCCTCCTTCTCCTCCTCCTCCTGCCACATCACCACCCACAGTGGCCCAGCCTGCAAGGGTGCGTGGACGGGGCCGTGGAGAGAACGCTGCAGGGAGGCGTGGAAGGAAGGCTACAGGGAAGAGCAGGAGGTGATTCCCTGGCCTCGAGCTGCTCATCCAGAAATTGAAGGTTGATGGAGTACCACAGCTTGGGATGATGTATGTCTTTGGCTGCTGCTCCTGATTTCATGATGTTGTTGATTTTATTATTGATCATAGTCAGGTCTGCATTTGGGATCTAATGACTTTATATTCTCTGCTAATTTCTGAATAGTTGCCCTTCGGTTTTTGTTTGTTTTTTGTCCGAAATAAAGGGAAATTTGATTTCAGCCAACATACATGCCTGATGTGTTTTTTTTGGAAGTAGCAATAAGATTTCATAAATACAATGTGTAATTAATAACAAGGGACACCAACCTCCATGAGTAAAAAATAAAAATAATATGTTGTTCTGAGAAATTGACACACCAAAAAATGCACAACAAATTTAAAGACAAAAACAAAAAAAAGGTGTAATTTGTGAGGTCGGCCTTGAAGAATTAAACAAATTATTCCTAAGATCACAAGAAAGAAGAAAGACATACGTTTGTCAGAACTCATGAGAAAGATCTGCTGCCAAAATGACATTTTAAAGACCGTTCTAAAGCAACAAAACATGTGCTGCATTAAACGAAGCAATAACTTGCAGAATGACAAATGTGCTCTCTCCATTAGGAACGCTAGTTTTACCAGAACGAGCGCTCCCGTCTCCTAATTCAGTCTGAGCATGCGTGGGTATTTTAACCGATGGACTTGCCCATAGACGATCGGAAATTCCCATCGGTTTTTTATCCATCGGAAAAATTTAAAACAAGTTCTATTTTTTCCATCCGATGGAAAAAAGACAGATGGGTACCATACACGATCGGTTTGTCTGATGAAAACCATCCATCGGACGGTTTTCATCAGTTAAACCGATCGTGTGTACGGGGCTTTACTCTAACTTTGAAGAGCCTCCACAGTGGAAGCACATGTATTATGATGGATAGATGAAGGGCAGATGACTGGAGGGAGCCCACCCCTCCTTAAAGGAGCAGGAACACACTGAACACCCAGCACATTGCACAATGGCAGCAAAGGTGTCAGTGCGTTGCCTGACCAATTTGTCAACAATACAAAAAAAGGTCACTGCCCCCACCTATAACTGGTCTTCACAGCAAGGAGCACTGGAAGGGCAAACGCATTTCAAATAAAACCAAATAATTTCCAAGCTCAACTTACCCAACCAGCCTGTGGCCAACCAAATTAACCTGTCTAACAGTATGCGTTAAAAACAGGAGTTTAGTTGCGAGTGTAGCGGGTATGTACTTTTAAAACTGGTGAAGACACCAGTGATGCATAGTTCCCTGCGGCCCAGCAGGTGGCGCTGTCACTTTGGGCCGGGGTTGAACCATCGCTGCAGTGCCGTACCCTTTGTGACCTCTCGCAGCGGTTGTACGGCGGGGCGGGGAACCCGCCGTGCATGCTGGGAGAGGGTATAAAGGGGGGCGGACATCTTCGCCACGAGGTTCGAGTTCCAGGCACCTTCAGCCTGAGGGCTGCTGTTCGCGGTCGGGGTCCAGGCGGCCTAGGCCTGGACACCTGGAGTTCGTGTTCCATCCCAGACACCTTCAGTCTGGGGTGAGGTACTCAGCCGGAGGCCTGGGGCCCAGTACCTTCCGCTGGGTCCCGCAAGGGAGGGATTGTCCTAGGGGGCCCCGGGAGTGGGGCACCCGAGTTCAGAGGCGTAAGGGACCGGAGGAGGGACTCATCCGAAGACCTGGTGCAGCGGAGGGATATCCTTCTCAAACTTCTCAAACAGGGGCCAAGTTCAGAGAGGAAGGTGGTTCATGTCCAATGACTGGTGGCAGCGGTCCAGCTATTTAACTCAGGTCAGTGGCAAAGGCCTGCTATTAGGCCTGTGGCAGGGGCCTCAACGGTTCATCCGGTCGGTGGCAGCGACCAAAACTCATGGTCGGTGGCAGAGACCGTGCGCCAGGCCTGTTTGCTAGCAAAGGAATAGGAGAGTTCAGTTGTGCCTGGGCCTACTCGTATCCACACCCCTGTCTGTCTGTTACTGAAAGTTCAACTGATTGTGTTCACCCTGAAAACTGAGAAATAAAGGAGTGTTGGACTTTCGATTGGTGTGGGGCTCTATGTTATTGGCAGACACATCTCCACGGAACAACTGAGGCTTCGTATGCAGTGAACAGACCCGGAGGTAATTCAAGTAACTCAACCCTCATACACATACGAGGGGAGAGCTTGGCGTAGTGTTCCTGCACTCTCCTCTCCCAGGTACCCCTAGACACAAGCCAATGAAACGAGAGGGAGAGTGAGGCTCCGCTACACACACATTTGCAAATATATGCGTAAGCTGCAGCTGCCCCAGCAAGGCACCCTGTATCCTGCAGATCCTAACTCTAACTTTGAAGAGTCTCCACAGTGGGAGCACATGTATTCGCTTATTTGGCTGAAATACATTCTGAGGCTGTTTATGTGCTGCTCTCCTGTCTCTCCTTGTGGTGTCAGGCTGGGCACTCCATGTTTCCCGATTGCAATCTGTGTAAGTATTCATGAGCACTTAATATATGTTACAAATATAAACACTGCCTTTTTTTTACTTTACTGTCCCATGTGGAACATACACAATATGCTCTGTTTTTGCTGTTGATGTATTTTTGAATATGTATACATGTATTTGCATACTGTAATGCATTTCTTAGTACCAATAGGATCCCCTGAGAAAGCTGTAAGTGAAACGCGAAGTAATCCCAGGTTCTCTGATTTCCTGTGGGGCCCTGATAAAGACCTTCTCTAAACACCAGCCACAGAGTCCACCATATCTATGGGCATACCTACAGGTTAATTTGTGTTCATATAGGCCTCACCTGTTTGGGACAATCATATGTACATACAGTTGTGCTCATAAGTTTACATACCCTGGCAGAATTTATGATTTCTTGGCCATTTTTCAGAGAATATGAATAACACAAAAACATTTCTTTCACTCATGGTTAGTGTTTGGCTGAAGCCATTTATTATCAATTAACTGTGTTTACTCTTTTTAAATCATAATGGCAACAGAAACTACCTACATGACCCTGATCAAAAGTTTACATACCCTTGCGATTTTGGCCTGATAACATGCACACAAGTTGACACAAAGGGGTTTGAATGGCTAATAAAGGTAACCATCCTCACCTGTGATCTGTTTGCTTGTAATTAGTGTGTGTATAAAAGGTCAATGAGTTTCTGGACTCCTGACAGACCCTTGCATCTTTCATCCAGTGATGCACTGACATTTCTGGATTCTGAGTCATGGGGAAAGCAAAAGAATTGTCAAAGGATCTGCGGGAAAAGGTAGATGAACTGTATAAAACAGGAAAGGGATATAAAAAGATATCCAAGGAATTGAGAATGCCAATCAGCAGTCTTCAAACTCTAATCGAGAAGTGGAAAAGGAGGGGTTCTGTTGACCAACTAAATTTTCAGCCACAACTGCCAGGAAAATTGTTCGAGATGCAAAGAAAAACCCACAAATAACTTCAGGTGAAATACAGGACTCTCCGAAAACATGTGGTGTGGCTGTTTAAAGATGCACAATAAGGAGGCACTTGAAGAAAGATGGGCTGCATGGTCGAGTCGCCAGAAGAAAGCCATTACTAAAATGCCACAAAGTATCCCGCTTACAATACGCCAAACAGCACAGAGACAAGCCTCAAACCTTTTGGCACAGTCATTTGGAGTGATGAGACCAAAATTTAGCTTTTTGGCCACAAACATAAACGCTACATTTGGAGAGGAGTCAACAAGGCCTATGAGGAAAGGTACACCATTCCTACTGTAAAACACAGAGGTGGATCGCTGATGTTTTGGGGATGTGTGATCTACAATGGCACAGGAAATTTGGTCAAAATTGTTGGCAAGATGAATGCAGAATGTTATTAAAAATACTGGAGGAACATTTGCATTCATCAGCCAGGAAGCTGCGCATGGGACGTACTTGGACATTCCAACATGACAATGTTCCAAAACACAAGGCCAAGTCGACCTGTCATTGGCTACAGCAGAATAAAGTGGATGTTCTAGAGTGGCCATCTCAGTCTCCTGACCTCATTATGAGCCACTCTGGGGAAATCTCAAACGTGCAGTTCATGCAAGACAGCCCAAGATTTTACAGGAACTGGAGGCTTTTTGTCAAGAGGAATAGGCAACTTTACCATTTGAGAAGATAAAGAGCCACATCCACAAATATCATAAAAGACTTCAAGCTGTCATTGATGTTAAAGGGGGCAATACACAGTAATAAGAACTGGGGTATGATTGATAATAAATGGCTTCAGCCAAACACTAACCATGAGTGAAAGAAAAGTTTTTTGTTATCATTCATATTCTCTGAAAAATGGCCAAGAAATCATAAATTCTATGTAAACTTATGAGCACAACTGTATATGTAATTATTTGATTCAATTTCTAATTTTAAATGGTTTTTATCATGATGTTTAAATAAATTTGGATTTTTATTCAATTGAGTGCTCTCTTTCATTTGGGACTACTGGTGGCTACCAATTTAAAGTCCATGTTCATTCTTGGTTTTTCTTTTCTGTATCAAAATTTGAATGTGGTGTCACAATCTGAGTCATGTCTCAACAATTTTCTACTCTTACCTATTAGTGTAAATATTATATAATATATAATTATCATAATATTATGAATCTAATTTCCTTTTTGTTCCCCGAAGTTTTACATATGGAGAAAATTTTCTATTGATATACAAATTTCCGATAATTATAAATTCAATAGAAGCCTATGAGAAAAACCATGAATTCCCAACTACCGTTCAGAGGAAATCCCGTGACACCACTTATAGTATGGTTTCCTACAAGCTACAATGGCCATCTTTGAGTAGTTCTTTCCTGCCCCCTCTGCAGACATGAATGATGTATGGCTTGTCGACAATACAAGCAACAGGTCAATATTACATTTGATTTGAAAATGCAGGAGAAGGTAGGAACAGGTCTCTATTGACCTAATCCATCACCCCTCTCTATAAAGAAAATTGTAAAAATAAATAAATACAAATTAAATATAATAGATAAAGAATTTAAAAAACCCTATCCATAAAATGAAGATTCCAAAGAAACTCTTAAGCCTGCAATGTCCAGCAACATTTTTGTGATTGAAAACAGAGCTGTTGGAACAATTTCCATCTGCTGAAACCACAAAGAGATTTTTTTTTTTTTTACCTACATGCATTGACTATGCACACTTTTCACACTGTTTTGATGCAGTAAAGTTCATGCATTTTGCTGCATGGAAATACATTTTAGGTAGAAATCCAATTATTTTCTATGGGGCTAGTTCATATCTATCCATTGCAGTTTAGTGTAAAAGAGAAAAGGGCACATTCACACCTATGCGTGGTTGTTACCATGTGTAAATAGGTTACATTAACCCAACACCTGCGCAACCTGCAAAAACTATGATTACAGTTTAAACTAGGGCTGTTACTGATTAAAGTTTTCTTGTTCGTTTAATCGTTTTTTTTTAAATCGAATAATCGACTAATTTCGATGAATTATAACGCACATACAGATCCAACTACTTTTAGCTGATCTCCTTGCAGGCTGATTCCCAATGCAGCTACCAACCACTGGAAAAATCGATAGCAGGATACAAAAAACACACAAAGGCAGTGCTCGATGGGAATAGCATTAAAACTTTTATAGTCCTCAAGTAGGTAACAAAATAAATATTGCACTGGAGATAAAATCGATGTAGCTACATAAACTGTAAAAATGGTGCGAGTAATACCAAACGGCAGCAAAAGCAGTCATAAAAACATGTAGCTAAGTATGATACTGGTATAAAAATGTGTACAACGATACCACTGCTGAATCCAGATGAGGAGGGGTTAACATCAGTCCATCGGCATGTAGATGTCCCATGAAGGGAACTATCACAACTCCCAGTGGATGGCTGTAGAATCCCAGGTTGATAGAGGGAAGTGATAGAGGGAAGTGTAACAGCCCTTGCGTGTGGCAGATAGTAAGGTCCCGCTGGCATGCAGATATGAAGGCACAGCAAAGGAGCCCTTCAGATGGACACGGCAAGCCCCGCCAGTGTCCGTGACATCACCAGATCTCCGACGGAACTCCCTGAAGACCCGTAAGCCTGCGGACAGGTGAGTACCGATCAAAAGAATTTTGATCGATCAAAAAAATGAATCGATTAATCAAGGAATTAATAGTTAATTTAAACAGCCCTAGTTTAAACCAAAATAGTGTGTGTGAGAGCTGCATGTTGAAAAGCTAAATAGCTTTTCAGTAGGGATGGGCCCGGTGCTCGATTCGAACCCATGTTCGAATCGAGCATCGGGCGTTCGCTCGCTCGTCGAGCCCAGAACTATTTGGGCCGTTCGCATCACATTCGTGTGATGCGAGCGGCCCCGCAATGCATTGCGGCCGGCGCGGCCGGCGCAGTGCATTGCTGGCTGATGATTGGCCAAGCATGCACTGTGACCCCGCATGCTTGGCCAATCACAGCGCCCGAAACTCGGAGAGCAATAATTGGCTACAGGCAGGACGCCTGTAGCCAATTACAGCTCAGGGGCTTTAGTACACGCCCCACCATTTAAAAGGCCGCCACGCCATCGGCCCCGGTCACATGAGTTCCGGCTTTAGGAGAGATTAGTCTGCTGATTCAGTCTTTGCTTGATACTGAAAGATTTGCTCTTCTTTGCTAAACCATTGGCTATTTCTTTGCTAAACCATTGCTACCTAAGTCATTGATCGTTCATTGCTGCTGATTGCACAGTTAGTGTGTTATTAGCTGCTGCTGGGGATTAGTCTGGTGCGTGCTTACTGTTAGTACAGTATTGCAGTAGTACCAACCGCAGTGCTGTTAGCACAGCATTGCACCCCAACAGCACCCATAGGACTTCTAGTGTGTTAGTGGCAGCAAACAGAGCTCCTATATTTTCTTCTCAGCAGCACCCATAGGACTTCTAGTGTGTTAGTGGCAGCAAACAGAGCTCCTATATTTTCTTCTCAGCAGCACCCATAGGACTTCTAGTGTGTTAGTGGCAGCAAACAGAGCTCCTATATTTTCTTCTCAGCAGCACCCATAGGACTTCTAGTGTGTTAGTGGCAGCAAACAGAGCTCCTATATTTTCTTCTCAGCAGCACCCATAGGACTTCTAGTGTGTTAGTGGCAGCAAACAGAGCTCCTATATTTTCTTCTCAGCAGCACCCATAGGACTTCTAGTGTGTTAGTGGCAGCAAACAGAGCTCCTATATTTTCTTCTCAGCAGCACCCATAGGACTTCTAGTGTGTTAGTGGCAGCAAACAGAGCTCCTATATTTTCTTCTCAGCAGCACCCATAGGACTTCTAGTGTGTTAGTGGCAGCAAACAGAGCTCCTATATTTTCTTGTCAGCAGCACACATAGTACCTATAGTGTGTTAGTGTCAGCACCCATAGGACCTACAGTGTGTTGTGAGCACACATAGGAGTTCTATTTTTTATACTATATACACTACCGACTACAATGGCTGGAAGACCGCCAAGGAGAGGCAGAGCGTGCCGAGGCAAGAACACAGGTAAGGCAGGCTCTGTTTCTAGAGACAACAGTGCTGGCCGTGGACGTGGTCGTGCATCGTCATCAGCACGTGGCCATGGGACACGCTTGTCTTTGTTTTCGGCAGCTGGACATGTGGAGCCGCATCATGCCGAAGGCTTGGTAGAATGGATGACCAAGCCCTCCTCATCCTCCTCATCCTCTCTCACCCAGGCTCAGGGTACTGGCAGAGCAGCTGCCAACGCGTACTCAATGGCATCATCAGCCACCCCTTCCCTAGACCCACCATGTCCTCCTGAGGAGTCCCCCGAACTGTTTGAGCACAGTGTTGGGTACATGCTCCAGGAGGATGCCCAACGATTCGAAGGCTCGGATGATGATACCCAGCTTGAGGAAGTCAGTAGTGTGCGCGCAGAGAAAGGGGATGCTGAAGGACAGCAATCTAGCAGTAGTGTTCCACCAGCTGCAGCTTACTGCCAGGTTTGCTCTAGTGGTGAAGAGGGAGGGGATGATGAGGTCACTGACTCCACGTGGGTGCCTGAAGGGAGAGAGGAGGAGGAGGAGGAGGATGCAGCGTCACATGTCCAACGAGGCAGGATGCCCCCTGGAGGCCAGCTAGAGGCCAGCACAGCAACTGTACCACACCGCAGAGCTCCGCCTGTGCAGGGCGCTGCCTCTGCACGTTATCACAAAAGTTCTTTGGTGTGGGCCTTTTTTGAGACGAGTGCATCAGATCGCACCACTGCTATTTGCAATATTTGTCTCAAGCGTATCTCGCGTGGCCAAAACATCAGCCGCTTGGGCACCACAAGCATGAGCAGACATATGTCGACCTGCCATGCAGCTCGTTGGCAAGCACACATAAAAGACCCACACCAAAGAACAAAGCGGACCTCTCCTTGCTCCTCATCAGCTGGGATCTCCATCCCCACTATATCTTCAGTCCTCTCTGAAAGCTGCTCTGAGAGGACTGAAGGTGTAGAATTAGGTGTGTCACAACCAAGTACTTGCAGTACACCGACGTCCGATTGTAGCAGGCAAATTTCCCTGCCCCAGCTGCTGGACCGTCGAAAGAAGTATACTCCCAGCCATCCACATGCCCAGCGGTTGAATGCTAGCTTGGCTAAATTGCTAGCACTTCAACTGCTGCCTTTTCAGTTGATAGACTCGGCCCCCTTCCGTGAGTTTGTTCAATGTGCGGTTCCTCAGTGGCAGGTTCCCAAACGCCACTTTTTCTCACGGAAGGCAATTCCGTCTCTCTACTGGCATGTGGAAGGCAATGTCCATGCCTCGCTGGACAGGGCGGTCAGCGGTAAGGTGCATATTACCGCTGACTCATGGTCCAGCAGGCATGGACAGGGACGTTATCTTTCTTTCACGGCCCATTGGGTCACTCTATTGGCAGCTGGGAGGGATGCAGGACAAGGTGCAGTAGTGTTGGAGGTTGTTCCGCCACCACGCCTCCAAAATGCTACTACTGGTTGTGACACACCTCTCTCCTCCACCCCCTCCTCTTCTTCTTCCTCCATGTCCTCTTCGAGTGCTCTGTCCTCGGAACCAGCGGTGCTCCGTAGGCGTACAAGGGGCTACGCGAGTACGCAGGCAAAAATATGCCATGCCGTGCTTGCGCTGGTGTGTTTGGGGGACAGGAGCCACACTGGGCCAGAGGTTCTGGCAGCTCTGCAGGGGCAGGCCGAGAGGTGGTTGACGCCACGCCAGCTTAAGCCAGGAATGGTCGTTTCTGATAATGGCACCAACCTCCTCTCCGCCCTGCGACAGGGGCAGCTCACCCATGTGCCCTGTATGGCTCACGTCCTCAACCTGGTGGTGCAGCGGTTCTTGGGCAGGTTCCCAGGCTTACAGGATGTCCTGAGGCAGGCCAGGAAAGTCTGTGTGCATTTCCGCCGATCTTATAATGCCAGTGCTCGGCTGACTGAGCTGCAAAAGGAGCTGAACCTGCCCAAGAACCGCCTAATATGTGACATGCCCACCAGGTGGAACTCAACGTTGGCCATGCTGCAGCGACTGCACACGCAGCAGAGGGCCATCAATGAGTACCTTTGCGACTACGGCACCAGGACAGGGTCAGGGGAGCTTGGCTTTTTTTCCCCACGCCAGTGGAGCATGATCAGGGATGCATGCACTGTCCTCTCACCATTTGAGGAGGCCACGAGGATGGTGAGCAGTGACAGTGCATGCATCAGTGACACTGTACCTCTTGTCCACCTGTTGGAGCATACGCTGCGTGGGATAATGGACAGGGCACTTGAGGCAGAACAGAGGCAGGAAGAGGAGGACTTCCTTGTCTCTCAAGGCCCCCTTTATCCAGACAATGTTCCTTCTGTCCCACCCATCACACAGGAAGAGGAGGAGGAGGAGGAGGAGGAGGATTGTGTGAGCATGGAGGTGGAGCCTGGCACTCAGCATCAGCAGCAGCAGTCTTTTAGGGATGATGTACAGTCCCAACAAACCAGTGGACTTGTACGTGGCTGGGAGGAGGTGGCTGGCGATCATGTCATCCTCAGTGACCCAGAAGACTCCGGACCGAATGCCTCAGCTAACCTACGCTGCATGGCCTCCCTGATCCTGCAAAGCCTGCGGAAGGATCCTCGTGTTCTTCGGATCAAGGAGAGTGACCATTACTGGCTGGCCACTCTCCTTGATCCACGGTACAAGGGTAAGGTTGCGGACCTTATCTTGCCGTCGCAGAGGGAGCAGAGGATGAGACATCTCAGGGAGGCCTTGCAGAAAGGTCTGTGCAACGCGTTCCCAGAAACTGGGAGGTTACAAACTCCTGGTCCTGGACGACGAGTTGCTGAGGCTTCGGTCAGTAGCAGAAGGAGCGGTGGGGAAGGTGGACGTCTGACCGATGCGTTCAGACAATTTTTTAGTCCGCAGCCCCAAGGTATGATCGGTTCCAGCAACCATCGCCAGCGTCTGATATACATGGTGCAGGAATACCTAGGGGCAAGGTCAGACTTGGACACCTTTCCCACCGAAAATCCTCTGGCTTACTGGGTCCTGAGGATGGATCACTGGCCAGAGCTTGCACAGTATGCAATTGAGCTACTGGCCTGTCCTGCATCCAGCGTTCTTTCCGAACGCACATTCAGTGCTGCTGGAGGATTTGTCACCGATCATAGGGTGCGCCTGTCCACCGACTCGGTTGATCGACTGACCTTCATAAAAATGAATCAGTCTTGGATCACCACCAGCTACCAGACACCTGAAGCGGATATAACGGAATAATTTATAATGTCACATCCCTTCAAGACTGCCTATGCTGATGCTGAGTGACTGTCCTGTTATGTTCACTGACTATCCTCTTCCTCCTCCTCAATGATCCATGCCACCACACCAGTGCCTAAGGCACAATTTTTCAGCCCCTGTATAACAGGGGCGTGTAATTACAATTTTTTAAAAAGATGCTTCGCAACAGGTGTGACTGCTGTGCTCAGAGTACAGTATCTGTGAGGGGTTGCAGTGTTGTGGCACCAGCACCAGTGCCTAAGGCACAATTTTTCAGCCCCTGTTGGGGCGTGTAATTACAATTTTTAGGCAATGCTTTGCAACAGGTCTCATTGCTGTGCTCAGAGTACAGTATCTGTGAGGGGTTGCAGTGTTGTGGCACCAGCACCAGTGCCTAAGGCACAATTTTTCAGCCCCTGTATAACAGGGGCGTGTAATTACAATTTTTTAAAAAGATGCTTCGCAACAGGTGTGACTGCTGTGCTCCAAGTACAGTATCTGTGAGGGGTTGCAGTGTTGTGGCACCAGCACCAATGCCTAAGGCACAATTTTTCAGCCCCTGTTTAACAGGGGCGTGTAATTACAAATCTTGATCTAATAGTTCACAGCAGGGCCCATTCCTGCGCCCACCAAGAGTAACTATGAGGGCCTACAGTCTTGTGGCAACACCGTCCACCACCACCACCACCACCAAAGGCCCAATTTTTCTGCCCTGTTCAACAGGTGCATGCTATTACAAATCTTGATCTAATAACTCACAGCAGGGCCCATTCCTGCACCCACCAAGAGTAACTGTGAGGGCTTACAGTCTTGTGGCAACACCGTCCACCACCACCACCACCACCACCAAAGGCCCAATTTTTCTGCCCGGTTCAACAGGTGCATGCAAGTACAAATCTTGATCTATTAACTCACAGCAGGGCCCATTCCTGTGCCCACCAGTCTTGTGGCTACACCAATATCTAATAGGGCAAATTTCTGCAGAGTATATACGGCAGGCCCCTACTTTCAAACATCCAACTTACAAACGACTCCTACTTGCAAACGGCAAGAGAAAACAGGAAGTGAGAGGAAATCTACCCCTAGGAAGGAAAATTCTATCCTGTTAGATTTAATTTGGGAAAAAGGTATCTCCTCTCTACTGATGCTTTATCACCAATCCTTGTTTCAATTAAAACCCCACTTTTCCAAAAACATTTGTCATTGGGACGGAAAGTGAGGTGACATGTTCTGAACAGATGTGCAAAGACAGCAAATGTTACAGGGGTGATAACCCCTCCCTATGTTCTCCAAAAAGCTTAAAAATTGATTTTTTTGGGATGTAGCTACACTTCATAATGTACCTGTTCAGATTCTACTTAAGAACAAACCTACAGTCCATGTCTTGTTTGCACCACCTATATACTGCTGTTCAGAGTATATAGGGTTGTAGGTATAGGGTTTTATTTTGGGTGCGGGGTCCCCCTTAGTATCCATACAAGACCCAAAGGGGCTGGGGTGGGGGGGGGGGGTGATGGGGTAGCCATGCCATTTTTCTCAAGGATTTTCAGCCATATGGCGGCCAGGACAAGACATGACATTAAAGCCGCAAGTGGTTTTAAATGGCTTCTTTTTTTCCTTTACAAATGTCATTTTGTGCAAGGACAGTTCTAAACACGGGAAACACATGCCACTTCACAGGCATACTTTAGACACCCCCCAGGTACCGTATTTAAAGGAAAATTTCACTTTTTTTTTTTTCACTTTATGCATCATTAAAATGACTGCTCCCGAAAAAACTTTAGTTTTTAAAATTTCTTTTTGCATTGATATATGTCCCCTGGGGCAGGACCCGGGTCCCCAAACCTGTTTTATAACATTAACATGCATATTGGCCGTTGTAATTAGCAATTTTGATTTCGAACGTTCGCGTCCATTATAACGAATAGGGTTCGAAAATTCGCGCGAACTTTCGGTCCGTTCGAAGGTTCTGGTGCGAACCGAACCCGGGGGTGTTCGGCTCATCCCTACTTTTCAGTGAACAAACAAAAAATATTTAAACTGTTTTCTAAATGATAAACAAACTCATTATGTTATGTAGCGCCCTTCCCAAATGGTTGGGATGCTATGTGTCAATTTAGGGGTAGTCTGAGCCAGTAGTTGGGCTCAGACCTGGATAATTGTGTTGAAATTTGCTTCTGCTCTGGGTGTGATACTGCCTGGCAGTTATATTCCCTGTTCGCCTGTAGGTGGCACTGCCACCACCGACCCAGGTTGAAATACAGGGGTATCACAGCACATTGGGTGTCCTCTCTCGGCAGCCGTGCAGTGGGCGTGGTTAACCCGCTGTGCATGCTGGGAGAGGTTACATAAGGGGCAGACGCCATTTAGCAGGGGTCGTTCCTGTGTGCACGCCTCATTGCCCGCATGGCACAGGGTGCGTGCGTGTGTTCCAGCTCCGGGCACCTTCAGCCCGAGGCTGCATCACTGCCTGGTAGGCCCAGCTGGGGCCTATGCCTTTGGAAGGGATCCCAAGCTGCCCACTTGCGGGAATCCCACTCTTAGGGAAGGAGGCCAGGGGAGGATCTGCCCCGAAGGAGACTGGCGACGGTACTGCTGTCTCGGGAGGAGGCCTGGAGACTCGCCTCAGGAGGGATCCATTACTACAAGCCCTGCAATACGCCAAACTGGCATAAAGGTTCTCTCTATTGCTAGGCTGGGAGGTTCGGGACTTTGATAATCCTGTGGCAGAGGATTCCTGATTGCATCCCTAGATTCTCAGATAAAGTTGATTCGTGCATCATCCCGGCTGCTAGGACAAGTGAAAGGGACTATCCGGGTGAGCAATACCCACTCAGGCTTGAGTGGCGACGTTGTGCCTTTAGTGTTGCGTGCCTGAACCTTCCCCTATATTTCTCTCGTTTTCCTACTTTCTCTAAAATATACTTCAAAATATAAGTGTAAAATCCCAAGAAAAATGCAAAGTGAAAAGTGCCCCCGATAGCGTCAGATTTACACTGAAGAAACACATTGGATGGGACTAAGCAAGACACATCACTTCCACCTTCCTTGAACGCAGGTGGAGCGCAACACGGCGCCCCCTGTTTTTTCAATGCTGTGATACAACTTGCTCTATGTAAGTGTGATTTTCAACTTTTTAATGAATAATGTGTATATACTGCACAATGAGAGGCCTCTCTTTTACCCCCACATGGCCTGATATGAGCATATAGAAGTTTAGAAATGGCATTGACGTTTTTTCCTGGGTTACTCTTTTGACTATCGCACGTGGAAACATTGGATATTCCTGCCTTTTTGACTGCCTGTAATGGGGGTCAGAAAATTCTGGTGAGTAGGATGAGCACTTGAATGCTGGTGAAAAGGAGATACATTATGTTTGATCACTGGTGAAGTGTCCTCTCCGTGACGTGTGCATGCATTTGTATTATAGAAATATTGCACTTGATTTTTAAATCGGACTTTATTGGACTATAAGCACTTTTCACTTTGCATTTTAAATTATTCTTTGGATTTTGCACTTTATATTTTAAAGCGGAGGTCCACCCGAATTTTTTTTTTTTAAAAGCCAGCAGCTATAAATACTGCAGCTGCTGACTTTTCAAAAATGGACACTTACCTGTCCAGCGCGCCCGCGATGTCGGCAGCCGAGTAATCACTCATCCCTCGGCTGCCCCCGCCGTCATCCTCGGTGAGGGAATCAGGAAGTGAAGCGTTGCGGCTTCACTGCCCGGTTCCCTACTGCGCATGCGCGAGTAGCGTGGCGTGCCCTCACTGGTCCCCGCTCTCTCCTGGGACCTGTGTGTTTCCCAGGAGACAGCGGGGTGGAAGTGGCGTGACTTCCACGGGAGTCTATGCCCGGAAGTGGGTGCAAATACCTGTCTTAGACGGGTATCTGCACCCCCCTCCCCCCCGAAACGTGCCAAATGTGACACCGGAGTGGGGGAGGGTTCCAAAAAGCGGAAGTTCAATTTTTGGGAGGTATATTTTATTTTGAGTTTATTAATCATTTACCTTATATAACAATATTGCAGTTGTTACTATGCCATTAAATATAATAATTTTGAGGCTTCCTCACCAGATAGTAAGCCCAGGTTTACACTGAGCTGCGGGAATGAAGCCGTGCGAGTTCCGCTTAACTCGCACGATTTCACCGCATGTCAGTCCCGATTTCGGGCACGATCTCAGAGACATCTGTGCAGTTTTTTTCTGCACAGATGTCAATGTAAATCACAGCCCAAAATTGCAAAAAGTAGTACAGAAACGAGGACGGTGCCATTGATGGCAATTGCCGCCGATTTGACATGTGATTTGACGTGTCAAGTCGCATGTTAAAACGCTCCAGTGTGAACCAGGGCTTAAGGTTAAATGCATATTTACTCCTGGGGGGGGGGGGTGTAAGGAATAGAAATAGTGGAGGAGTGGAAGAATACTTACCTTATTTATTATCTCCCAGACAGCAGGTGCTTTTCTCTGCTCCTCTCTGTGCTCTTTTGCTCTCCTTCTTTTTCCTCTGCTCTCAAAATGTGAATTGTCCTTGGACATTCTCAAGTATACATAAGTAAGCATTTTACCCATACTACCTGGAGGTGCATCCACAAAATAGTTGTAAAGTTAAAAAACCTTCTGTGTGCAGCTCCCCCCCAGCACCCCTTATACTTACCTGAGCCGACCCTAATCTGGTGCTGTGATCGGGAGAAGCGACTCTCTCCGCTCTCTCCATACTGGACATGGAGGCAGCAGTGGGGGCCAATGCAATGCATTGACTCCTGCTGCTGTCAATCACAGCCAGTGAGCGTGACTCGGGATCAAGCCCGAACAACCGAACCTTGCCATGGGGGCACTCAGCACGGGGGAGGAGCCAGGAGTGCCGGCAGGGGACTCCAAAAGAGGAGGATTGGAGCTGTTCTGTGTAAAACAATTGCACAGAGAAGGTAAGTACAATATAACATGTTTGTTATTTAAAAAAAAATAATTCACTGACCAAAGTTGAGCTTTAAATGGGACTAGAGACCAAATTCAATTATATCTTAAACTTTAAATCTATTAAATATAATAAAACAAATAATCTTTAAACTGTGGTATGATTGGCCGCGGCCCTTTTATTATGGTATGACGATACACAACCAATAAAAACCATGTTTATTTATTTGACGATATAATACTTTCCAATCTTACATAGATTGACATACCAAAGGTTCAGCTTTACAAGCTCGAACCTACCAACTTATACCAACCAACACTATCCCTTTCAAAAGAAAGGATATTCAAAATGGGGAAGGACCGCGACAAGGGGAGGAAGGGATGCCTTTTCTTCTGCTGCAGCCATTGTTCTGTTAAAAACCGTTGGCTTGATGACTTTTATAACCTCTTCTTTTTTCTTGTAGGTTTGTTGAATCACCTGACCAACTGAAGAATCTTCTAGATGTTATATGTCAGCTGACAGGTAAGTGACCAATAATAACTGTAAATTTATTTATTTATTTATTTTTTAAATTTACAATGTAGTACCCTATTGATTTGTTCCTATTCCCATAGGTAGAGGAAGCTATTGCGTTCCCCCTACTTTCATGGGACTAGAGACCAAATTCAATTATATCTTAAACTTTAAATCTATTAAATATAATAAAACAAATAATTTTTAAACTGTGGTATGATTGGCCGTGGTCCTTTTATTATGGTATGACGATACACAACCAATAAAAACCATGTTTATTTATTTGACAATATAATACTTTCAAATCTTACATAGATTGACATACCAAAGGTTCAGCTTTAAAAGCTTGAACCTACCAACTTATACCAACCAACTACTATCCCACCCGCCAGGCTCCTCACTTTAAACGAGCCTGGCACCCCACCCGGGCCACGGCCAATTCTATACAAGAATTCAAATCTAGATTGAGAATATCACAACCAATGTCAGATAGATGGACCTGTTCAGAACAATAAAGACCAGGCAAACCACCTTCCAAATTGATATGACGGAAGGACAGTCCATCAACTGAGGACATAAATTTTGCTATAAATCTGTTACCCCTTTTACGTATCTTTTCTAGATATAAAAATTCCGGATTAATCAACCACTTAATCCTCGGAATGATCTCAGAGAAGACCAAAACGGTAGATGGTAGAACTACATGAAGATGTAAAAGGTCTGTCTTAATTTGAGCAATTAAATCCAATGTCCTACAAGTACCTAAATCATTACCAGACAGATGTAAAACAATAACAGCCGGAGGAGGCCAAGAGGAAAATAAAAAAGTCAGAGTAGAACGAAGATTAAACCATGACATGCCTCTGCAGCCATACCAAAATATTTTGTAAGCTGTACTGTCGAGACTTAAGTTGAGTCCATAACTCCTCAGGGAAGCTCTTACGTTTGCCCAATGTACGAAAGAGTGTCCTATAATCCAAATATAGTATAGAAAACCTATAAATTTAAAAAGAGCATAAATTAGGCCTGACATAAGACCGGAAACAGTCAGATTTCCAACCACCCAAATTTTTTATAGCATTAGACGATAAACCTAACCTAGAGGCTTCTGTGGCTGCACCAATTCGAAAGGAATGTGATGTTATACGCAAGTGGCCTAAACCAGTATGGCAAAGGCATCTATTCAAAATGGTCTTGAACTGGTATTGAGTAAGGGGAAGGCCGGAGTTATGTATCAAAAGAAGACCAGACTGTTAAGGGCGTAAAAGCAGATATCTTGACAATAAGGAGAAAACACAGAATCATGAAGAGGAAGTAATAAGCTGTACTTCTTATGGATTTTTTGAAATAGTAGACTCAGTTGGCAAAGCAGAATGTGCCAAGAAGCTATTCTGTAAGGTACTAGTGTTTGCTAATAAAGCAGAGTGTTTATAATTTAAAATGTCATAATTATTACCATTTACTCTTTTCTTTTTTGGAGCTGGCTGGCCCCTGGATTCAATCCAGCGGACCGGCTTCTGTTTTGTCCTCTGCGGGCATCCCGACTGTACTGCGCATGCTCCGGCATCGCAATCAACCTCCGTACCGAGTACCGAAGATATGCGAGGGGAGGAAACAAGCGGCCTGGGCGGTATATAGCATCGGCCACACAAAGAAGGTGGGGGCATGAAAGGAGGCTGGACCGGAGGGGGAGCCGGCACAGATGCGCACAGAAGGGAAGGAGATACAGGCAGACCAGGAAGTAGTGAAGGGGGGGTAAGGAAGAAGCGGTGGAAACAGAAGGGGCAGAGGAGACAGAATGGGGGAAATCAGGCATGATAGACGATAGAGGAGGAGGGAGAGGTGGCAGAGAAGCCATGGAAGGGTCAGAAGACAGGCAAAACCTCATCCAGGCATCGCCATCAGGAGCTGAGGTCCTCTCCATCAGCTGACGCAGCAAAGAATTCATGGTGAGAGGGAGAACAACACAGGAGATGCCTTTTCTTCTGCTGCAGCCGTTGTTCTGTTAAAAACCATTGGCTTGATGACTTTTATAACCTCTTCTTTTTTCTTATAGGTTCGTTGAATCACCTGACCAACTGAAGAATCTTCTAGAAGTTATATGTCAGCTGACAAGTAAGTGACCAATAATAACTGTAAATGTATTTATTTATTTATTTTTAAAATTTACAATGTAGTACCCTATTGATTTGTTCCTATTCCCATTGGTAGGGGGAGCTATTGCGTTGCCCCCTACTTTCAGGAATAAGAGCAGGCCTACATTGAAAGGCAGGCTTTTATATTGGGCTTGTAACAGATGTGGCATTCTATTAGTTAGAACTAGACTTTAATGATTATTCTATGGTAAAGACCTAAGGCTGCCGTAGTTATATAAAAGTTGTGTTAAGAAAAAAATCACTGGGAAAGAAATTATGTACAATTATTTACCTCTTTCATTTATTAAAATTATTATTTATTAAATGAAAACATATAAAATAAAAAAGATGTATCCAAATCTGATAGGAAATTAAAGACTGTCAGTCCTGAGAAAGATGTATAATATATTCCAATAGACTACAAATGCAAAAAGTTATGTGCTGTGAAACAATCTCATATCTGAAACCTGAAAGCAGCTCTGAGACTAAATAGGTTTTGAGGGGCTTATGGAGATCAGACTGAAGTGGATAAGCAATAGTTTCTATGTGAAAATGTGTCTGTTTTTAGGAAAAGGAATTGATTTGTCTAAAATAACAAAAAGCATCTCATGTGTTTTCATAGAACATGATTCCAAACTAATTTACTGTATTGTATGTCAGCACTGAGTTGGAGACCAATGAGTTTTGGTAGATAAGACTTCCTAGCAGAAAGAGGTGATAATTTTATTTATTTTTTAAAAGGCCACAAATCTGTGTACACCTGCAAATCAGGTCAGAAGGAGCCATTGAAGTAAGTTGATTTGCTAAAACTGGAGAATGCAAAATATAGTGCATCTCCGCAAAGAAATCAATCAGCTTCCAGGTTTGTTTGATTTTGTCAAAGCTTAACTGAACAAGCTGAAGTTAGAAGCTGATTGGCTACCATGCACAGCTGACCCAGATGTTGCACTATCTACTTTTAGTAAATCTACCCCATTTTGGCCGACAATCTACTGTGATTAAAGCGGAGTTCCACCCAAAAATGGAACTTCCACTTTTTGTAATCCTCCCCCCCTCCGGTGTCACATTTGGCACCTTTCAGGGGGAGGGGGGAGCAGATGCCTGTATAATACAGGTATTTGCTTCCACTTCCGGGCATAGATCACAGCAGTATCCGCGGCGATCTACGCCATGTTCGGCCCCTCCTCTGCCTTCTGGGAGACACACAGGTCCCAGAAGACAAAAGGGCCCAGTGAGATAGCGCAGCGCGACTCGCGCATGCGCAGTAGTGAATCAGGAAGTGAAGCCGTGATTCCCTTACTGAAGATGGCGGCCGCAGCACCCGAGAGCCGAGGAACAGATCAGCTTCGGGTGCCGACATCGCGGGCACCCTGGACAGGTAAGTGTCCTAATGTTAAAAGTCAGCAGCTGCAGTATTTGTAGCTGCTGACTTTCATTTATTTTTTTCGGCGGAACTCCGCTTAAAGTTAACAGTTCAAGTTAAAATGGCAATGTGCAAACGGCAAACTTGCATTCTCTGTCCACCTCCACCAATTCTCTATATTCTTTTTGGTAGTCTTCTCAGCACAGCTTCAGACAATGAGGTTGTTTTGTTTTTTTGGAGGTTTATAGACCCTTCAGTTTATAATGTTAAAGTGGAGTTTCACCCTAAAGTGGAACTTCCGCTTATCTGATTCCCCCCCCCTTCTGTAGCACAATTGCCACCTTTCGAGGGAAGGGGGGACAGGATACCTTTCTTTGACACTTCCTGGAACCTCAGCCGTGGATATTGACATCACGGCTGGGGCTCTCTCCTCCTCCCTCCCCTGGCCGCCAGGCCAGTAGGAGAGAGGAGTGTGCCTTGCGCATAAGCAGTAGGGTTCCCAGCGTGAAGCCGAAAGTATACACTGCCGGGTACCCTTACCCGCAATGGCGGCGGCAGCAGCCGACAGCTGATGGAAACATCAGCTGCGGGTGGCGACATCGCTGGACTCCAGGACAGGTAAGTTTCTATTATTAAAAGCCAGCAGCTGCAGTATCTGTAGCTGCTATTTTAAAAAAAAAAATTGTTGGGCGGAACACCGCTTTAACATTCACTTTGAAACGTGAATGTTAACCAAAACCAGTAAAGGCGAAGTTGTGACCTGTTATATTGCTTTTTGCGCTACTCAAAGTAGAGGTAAAAGCATATCCCTGTGTCCCAGAACATGGGGTGCAGACTTATCCTAATACCAATCCAGAAGGATAGTAAATGTAAAGAGGAAAGGATCCCCGCTACTCCCGACCAGCCCAGGTGAATAAACGATGACGCATTCAGGTTGATCTACTAAAACCGGAGAGTGCAAAATCTGGTGCAGTTGTGCGTGGTAGGCAATCAGCTTCTAACTTTAACTTGTTCAATTCAATTTAGACAAGAAAAAATCCTGGAAGCTGATTGGTTTCTATGCACAGCTGCACCAGATTTTGCACTTTCAAATTTTAGCAAATAAACCCCATAATTGGTTATTTAGAGTAAACACAGCTCTACCTTTAAATGTAAAGAGGAAAAGATTGCCGCTACTCTCGACCAGCCCATGTGAATAAATGATAAGGAGTGGCCTCAGCCTACATGCCTCCACCAAACCACACACACTGATGCATTTCACCCCAACCACCAGGGCTTAGTCATAAGGTCATAGGGTCGCCCCGGTGAGTGGGGCAAAATGCATCTGAGTGTGTGGTTTGGTGGAGACATGTAGGCTGAGGCCGTTTATTGTTTACTCTCCTAGGCTGGTTGGGAGTAGCGACAATCCTTTCCTCTTTACATTTAAAGGAAAAGTTGTGTTTACTCTAAATAGCATAATATGGAGTTGATTTACTAAAACTGGTGCAGCTCTGCATAGAAACCAATCAGCTTACAGGTTTGTTTGTTTTTGTTTTGTTTTTTATTGAACAAGCATAAGTTAGAAGCTGATTGGCTACCATGCTGCACCAGGTTTCCACTCTCCAGTTTTAGTAAACCATCTCCAATGTGTTGGTGAAATAAATAAACAGGATTTTTGCTTGTATGTGGGTATTTAAACTAAAGACCTTATTCACTAAGCTATGTGAACAGTAAATATTCCTTTAGTAAATCAACCCCAATCACACTAACAGCTCATAATTTATGAAAACAATTTATGAAAACAGTATGTGGCAGTTCCCGCTCGACAAAAGAACATGTTAAATTACTTTTATTGACCAGTGGCTGCAGCTAATCAACTTCAGCTGATGATCAGCGTATGCTGACTGCTGTGGGTGCCTTTGTCAGAATACAATGTCCCAGTGGGGGGATTCCTCCATCTACCTCATTTGTTTGGATGGAGGAATCTTTTGGCTGAATAAAAAAATAAAAAACACAATGGTGTATGGCCAACTTTACTTAGACCCCTTTCACACTGGGGTGTTTTTCAGGCACTTTTGGGCTAAAAATAGCAGCTGTAAAGTGCCTGAAAAAGGCCTCCCTTGCAGCCCCAGTGTGAGAACCCGAGTGCTTTCCCACTGGGGCGGGGCGCTTGCAGGATGTTAGAAAAACTCCTGCAAGCAGCCAGGGGCGTCGGAACAGGACAGTCAAACCAAGCAGCTGCCTGGGGCCCTGACTTGTCCTGGGGCCCCAGCAGAGGGCAGCAGAGGGCAGCACAGCACAGCAGAAAGAGGAGCCAGAGGACTCAAGGAGGCAGCACGGGTGGAGGAGGTAAGACATTCCTCCCCGCATATCCTCTGTAATACTGTGCCATCTGCCCCCCCTCCCGCGATAGCACCCCCCCGCTTCTCTTACTTTAAAATTGTTGCTTGGGGCCCCCAAATTCCTTCAAACGGCCCTGCAAGCAGCATCTTTGGGGTGGTGGAGGAGCGGTGTATACACTGCTGTTCCACCACCCCTGCCCATTGGAATGCATGGGCAGTGCTCCCGAAGCACCTTAAAAACCGATTCGGCAGCGGCACTTTTCGGGCCCTTTTAACCCTTTTTTCGGCTGTCAGCGAAGGTTAAAAGTGCCCCACTAGCGGCCGAATAGCGCGAAAGGGCTCTTAGGGTGAAAAAAGATAAAAGCCCATCTAGTACATGGGACTATGAAGTTTCACTCAGAGAGAACAAGCTTGGAAAATTATTTCTGCAATGCTCTTTTTTAGAGAACCCACAGTGCATTGTGACTCATGTGTCATAGGTGTTATATTATTGTCTGCAAAACAACAATTTTATATAAATGGTTAAAACAGCTATAAAACCTAATTAAAAAAACCTATAAACTCAAGTTTTACATTTACATTTTTTTGGCATGAAACAAAAAAATGTTTTTGTTTTTTTGTTTAGCATTGAGCTTTCTGGTTAAATTCACTATTGTAGTCCTGTCATGTAGAGAGGGCTTAGAATGAGAGAGGAATGTTTGAGTGAGTTGCCACTTAGCATCCATGTGTCCAGGGCATAAAGATGAATTACCATTGGAGATTTGGATGTAGTTATCAGTATGAGACATCAAGGCTACAATTGGTGTTGGCACTATGCATGGAGAAGTGCTGAAATTTGTTACTATAACTGCCATGTCACGCTAGAGATCTTGTCACTGGTGGCAACTTGTTAGCAACAAGATATAATTACATTTTTCCTCCTATACAGATTGACTACAATTTTTTTTTCCAATGAATGACAGCCCACTGTCCTATTATAGCACAGTATGTTGACAGACAATGAAAGAAATAATAATTTCAGTCAATTTGAAAGTTGGGATGATGTAAATGTATCGAGGCAGACCTAGTTGCAGCAGCCTCTTTGCACAGGTACCATTAGATGGGATTGCCAAAATTGCATGGCTCAGCAGCCATTTTTCAACCAGGGTTCTGTACAATTGCTTTAGAGTTGGGTAGGGATTCCATGAGCAACTTCTGCCTCTCAGATAAGTAAACACTGACAACAATGATCTGCAGCTCCTATTATTATCACTTTGTTTAGTTACATTATTTATTAATCTTTTTTTAGCTACCTGTAATGGGGGTTAGGAACATTCTTTTCACTGGCCATCAAACTAATGCACAGTGAGCCGTAGATATAAACTAATGCACAGTGAGCTGTAGATACAGTACATATTATCAGGGGTTCCTTGAGACCTGAAAGTTATTTCAAGGGTTCCTCCATATTACAAAGTACAGATGAGCCGTCCGGCTCGGTTTGCGGCAGAACTCTTGAACATCGCAGAAGTTCAGGCCAGAACCACGAACCCCGTTGAAGTCTCTGGGACCTGAATTTGAAAAATCAAAAGTCCCCATTTTTAAGGCTTATATGCAAGTTATTGGGCAAAAAACGATATGGGGGTCCAGGTACTGCCCTGGGGGAAATGTAACAATGCAAATTTTTTTTTTTTAAATATTGTTTTTAAAGGAGCAGTGATTTTAATAATGCTTAAAGTGAAACAATAAAAATGAAAAATTCCTTCAAGTATAGTGCCTGGGGGGGTTTCCCTAAGTCTGCCTGTAAAGTGGTGCATCTGTACCATGTATATAACTGGATGACATTTAAATTGATTTTCTCTGCAAGCTTTCTTTATTTTGTAAACAATGGCTTGGGGAGCCAGTTTGTATGATGAGGCCACAATGTAGTGCACTGGGAACAAGATTCAATATTTTTTGGATACATTCTGGTGTCTCTTTGGTAGACTTTTGATGGAAATAACAAATTTTGCACCACAGTGAGTAAGCCTTATGTGAATAGTACCAAGATTAACATTTTTTTTTAGATAAAGTCTGGTGTCTCTTTCACAGACTTTGGATAGAAGTAACAGGTGCAGAAAAATTTGGCTTTGGATGTTGGTGGTGCCTTCACGCCGTAACTCTATAGAGGTACTCTTGATGAAAGCAAGAATTGACCTTGCTGTAAAAAATAAAAATTTGATGCCCCAGTCAAACAGATGCGGAATAATTGGTCTTTGGGGGTTGGTGGTGCCTTCACACCGTAACCCTAATGCCTCGTACACACGATCAGTTTTCCTGACAAGAAAAGTGTGATGTGAGCTTTTTGGCAGGAATTCTGACCGTGTTTATGCTCCATCACACTTTTTCTGTGAGAATTCCTGCCAAGAAAAGATTGAGAGGAGGATCCCAATTTTCGTGACAGGGAAAATCCCTATCGGGAATTGCAGTCGTCTGCAATTACGACGCGAAAAAAAAACTTGCATGCTCAGAATCAAGCAGAATAGCCGAACTACCTATTGAACTTCATTGATCTCAGCTCGTCGTACGTGTTGTACGTCGCCGCGTTCTTGACGTTCGGAATTTCAGACAAGATTTGTGTGACCGTGTGTATGCAAGACAAGTTTGAGCAGTTTTCCTGCTGAAAAAAAAACACGGTTTTCAGATCGGAAAAACTAAATGTGTGTACAGGGCATTAGAGGTACTCTTGATGAAAGCAAGAATTGGCCTTGCTGTAAAAAAAATGTAATTTGATGCCCTGGTCAAACAGTTCCATAACAATTGATCTTTGGGTGTTGGTGGTGCCTTCACCCTGTAACCTTCTAGATATACTACTGATGTAAGCAAGAATTGGCCCTGCTGTAAAAAAAATAAAAAATATTTGATGCACCTGTCAAACAGGTGCAGAAAAATTGGTCCTTGGGTATTAATTGTGCCCATGAAACCTATAGCAAAAAATTACTTCAACATAAAATCAACACCCACAAAGCTAGGCAGCCTAGACTGTCTTACAGAGATTTGAGATCTCAATAACACTTAATCAGCAACATTGGCATCAGGGGCTTGATAGATGCTGCTAATACAGGGCTGATTCATTTTTACAAATGTCAGCCAGTCTGTGAACAGACACGCTCTTTTATCTGTCACAAAACCTCCGGCAGCACTGAATGCCCATTTGAAAAGCACGATGGATGCAGGGCAGCCCAGCAGCTCAATTGCATGCTGGGTAAGTTCTGGCCAGTGGTCTGTTCTCAAGACCCAGTGGATCGTCTACTGGAAAGCACTCCAGGTCTGTTTTTGCCCCTAGATAATCTTCCACCATATGACGCAGAGGCTGCCGATGGGATCTTGAAGCTGACAGCTTTGGGTGCCGAGGACAAATTTGTTTTTGAAATCTATCACTGAGGCGGCCCATTTCTCCACCGCTCCTCCTTTGACCAACAGAACCTGCTTTTCCATGAGACTGTAACCTACCAGACTCTGGAAAGGCGTTACATAAACTCCTCTTTAAGGTGTCCTCAAGATATTTCATTCTGTGCTCCCTCTGCGAGGGCAGAATGACTTTCTCCCTGTAACGGTGGTCAAGGAGGATTACCAACCAATAATGATCCTTCTCTTTGATGCCACAAATTCTTGGGTCCTTCCGCAGGTTTTAAAGAATAAAGGGGGCCATGCACCACAAGTTTGCAGAGGCATGAGAAGCAGAGTCCTCGGGTTCACTGAGGATTGCAATATCTGGAACTGCCACCTCCCAGCCATGTACTACTCCCATGGTTTCTGGGGACTGAAAACCATCTCTTAAGGTTTGACGTATGTCTTCCTCTGCTTCACTGGCTCCAGAACTGGCAGAATCCTCCTCCTCCTCTTTCTTCTCCCTCTCCTCTTGTGTGTTCTGTGGCGTCGCAAGAATGGTATCTGCATAAAGCGGGCCTTGAGAGGAATTGAAGTCCTCCTCTTCTCCCTGCTGCTGTGCCTCGAGTGCCCTGTCAAAAATTTCAGGCAGAGTATGCTCCAGGAGGAACACAAGAGGGATTGTGAGACTGATACATGCATTGTCACGGCTCACCATCCTTGTCGCCTCCTCAAATGGTGACAGTACAGTGCATGCATTCTTTATCAGCAGTCATTGATGTGGGGAAAAAAATCAGAGGTGCCCTGAGCCTGTCCTTGTGCCATACTCACACAGGTACTAGTTGATGGCCCTCTGATGCTTGAGCAGAATTGCCAAAGTTGAGTTCCACCTGGTGGGCATGTCACAAATCAGGTGGTTTACGGGCAGGTGATATTCTGACTGAATTTCAGCCAACCAAACACTGGCAGTGTATGACCGCCTGAAATGGCTACAGACTCTTCTGGCCTGCCTTAGAAGATCTTGCAACCCTGGGAGCCTGTTTAAGAAATGCTGCTCCATCGATTTGAGGAAATGTGCCAGGCATAGGGAATTAAACTTGGATGGGGAACGGTTATTATGGGATGCCCACTTGATCAGTAGAAACTCTTCAGGGACACAAACTATATACATCCGGTATATACACACTTCTCTTCTACCTCCAGCACAGACTTGCTTGTAGAACTACAACTCCCAGGACCATCTAGCACTGATGGGATGCTCTGACAAGAGCATAATCAGACCATAGAAAATGCCTTTTTCAGGCAGGAACCGAGGGCCCCTTTAGTAGTGCAGCAAAAATAGAGAGGTCTTTGGTGCTAGCAGTCTTCTCCTGTGGCTACTGCTCCCAGTACCACCTCTTCAGGCACTGCCAGCCCACCTGATTGCAGCTGACCCTTTCACTAGCCCTTCTGGCTACTTTTCCACAGTCCTCCCAGACTGACTCTGAATCCATCCCAGACTGCTTGCACCCAGACCCTTCAGGCATGAATGAATGAATGACTTGTATAGCGCTACACATGCAAACTGAATCGCCTCTAGGCGCTTTATGCAGCCAGTGTCTGCTTGGCTGGTGCGGTCATTTTACCCCGTAGGATCTCGACACGCTTGAGACACACAGTCGTACACACATATATACATATATACTGGGCCAATTTGGACAAGATCCAATTAACCTACCAGCATGTCTTTGGAGCATGCCCCTCAGTCCTATGACTGCAACACTCACCAGCCCATGTGGCTGTCTTCATCCCTGGAGATTTGCCCGACAGTGTTTGCCGCTGTCCTCTTCTTGCTCCCATGCCTCCTGTTCAGGATCCCTCTGTGTGTCATGAGAAGCGGTCCCTTCTGCACACGAGCCCAGGCCTGAGTTCAGTTCACCCCCCCCCCCCAGACTGGGGAGCTTCTCTTAAAAGCTCTGACAGCCTAACACTCCATCTCCATCTTCAACCCGAACTCCACATTGACTCAGCTGGGTTGACCCCGAGTACAAATCTTCTGTTGGGTATTGGTCAAGGCCCTCAGAATACTCCAGCTAACGTCTCCAAGACTCCTCCTAACTGCTTCTGGAACCTTCTCCAAGTTTCAAGCAAGCAGGGAGGAGTTATCAGAGAAGCTGCTGCTTAGTCATCCAGCCTGCCTGGGTCACTCACCCAACCAAGAAAAACATACAGGCTTGGCTGCCAGCCAAGCCTGAAAATTTACCTACAGTAACACAAACATCCTACTCTAGAACTCTAGCAATGCTAGGGGGTGCTACACCTAGAAAGTCAGGAGAACTAGGTGGGACAGTCTGAGGAACCAGTGACAAGAGCAGTGGTGCTCCTGAAGAGGGAGTCAAGTAGCTTGGCATCTTCTGTTGTTTGTTGCGATGATGAATATACCGTGTGGGCAACCACTTTGTGAATTTTGAGTTTTCGTTTTAAATAAAAGAAGGCTGGCGAGCCCTAAAAATCACAGTTCGGACTGGAGTGGACTCACTAAAAAATGCTTATACCACTGCGCTAATGATTCCTCCATATCAAACTATGTAAAGACTGCCATACCTAAACTTCAGCTTTAATTCTGTAGGACACTTTGTATCTTTATGACATTACAAACCTCAGCTGCATGTGCTGAGAGATCTGTCTCACTTTGCACTGCATCAGTTATTTTGTTGGTGATGTGCACGTGAGATGTCTTAAAGACAAGTATGTATTTATTTGCCATGGAGTCAAACTACAGTTATGCTTTATTGTTTTCTGTCTCTAGAGTTTCATTTATATGCTGTATGTGCACCCAAGCAGAAACAACTCACCTAGTCCCAACTGAACAATATCCAGAGATCGGGATCTTTCACACAAATTGGCACGTGAAATTAATTAATTAACTGTGTAGGTGCAGGAAAAAAAAGAAGCTCTTGAAAAAAGTAGAACATTTAGGTCTTTGCACTTCATTTGTTGGCAGAACACTGTGTGTATCACTTTCACATGCATTAATATAAGATCATTTATCAAACAGAAAATAACCCAGGAGAGACATTTCAGGAACTTGCTCCAACATGAGTTGTTCTTTTTTTTTTTTCACCGGGCAGGCATTGACAAGAAACTTTCTAAGGTGCTTGTTCGCTGAATCTTAATGATCTTATATCAGGAAGCATCAGCATCTAGTCTGAATATCAGCGTGCTTCCAAAATCTACTCAGACACTAATGACCATGACATATATCCTGAAGAAAGAAAAGTTAAAGCATTTTGCTTGAAGAAAAAAAAAGTTTTAATCCATCCCTAATTATCTGACAATGAAAGTCCTAAGAGAATGTTCTTTATTGCCCTAAGTCAGTCCTTTTTCTCTTTTTATTTTCCTCATCTATGTTGAGAGCCAGCATGTTCAGCTAGAGCATGCTTTCCGAGGGACTTGCAGTCTAATGTTTCTACAAATACTCGATCATGTCAATTTGTGCTTGAAGCCATTGTTTTGATTTTTAAAAGAAAACCAGCAAAGCCCCAATAAAAGACAAAACATATGTAGCAATACCCCCAGTTAAGAGGGCCGCTGATATAGATTTTGGGCCTGTAACCCACTGCTGTCAACCCCCAGTAACTGGCTCTAACCTCCCCTGGCACAGATAACAGTAAATATGGGATTGTGGAACCCGTTAGCTATGGGAAACACAATACCGCAATAAACATATAACCACACAGCGTATTTGCTTAACCACAAATAAGTTTTACTGGGTATAAAACATATAGTTAAACAGTATTACATATGTCAATGCAGAGCCCTGCAATGTTAACTGTAAAGTAATGTTAACTGTTAACTGTAAAGCATATACATTCTAACAATATTTCACACACCCAATGTCAATTAACTGCGCTCGCAAGCTTTCTCCCCTAGTGGGCAAAGATGGCGCCCAAACAGTGTCTAGTTACTTTTAAAGTCAGGCCTGACTATAGCAGATACGATGCTCCGTTGGGAGAGATCTTCGCTAGCAATAGTGGTGCACTTAAAAGGGTATTAGTAATCCACAGTGAAAAAGAACAGTCATCTACTTGATATGCACTAAAGGATTCAAATGTTGCTGCACAACACACGGTCCCTCTTAGGTGCAATGCAACACTCCGGTGAACTGTGGTCCCTGAACGAGGGACACTGAGCCTAAAGATTAGTCAATAAATCCTTGAGCAAGTGCTCTCTCACCCGACCGGACCAGTCCACACAACCGACTCCCGCAACCGGACTCCCGTACACAGTCTCACGACTCACGTAGGCTTCGATCCTCTCGACAGTCCTTAGAAAGAAGATGAATGAGGTAACGCTTGGGATCTCCGTGAAGGCTGGAGGCTCTTTGGATCACAAGGCCCAACTCTCAGGCCCAGTCCAATGACAGACCCAGCGCAGGCTCCACTTGCTAGGTGAGCGACGTCCAAAGAGACCCGCGTGTTGCTCCGCTCCTCCTTAAATAGGCCTTCCCCAGCAGACCTTGCACCGGGCAATGCACTGTGGGTGTCCCGCTGCATTCTGGGTATAGTAGTCTTTCAGGCTCCTTAAAGAGACACCCCGCTACACATACAAAATCCATGTGCATAATATCCATGCTCCGGGAACCTAGGTTTACAATAGCAACATGCTAGACAACATGTACTTATGTTGCAAATTGATTAAGGATATTATTATAGTGCCAAGATATTATACAGCACTTTACAGAGTTCATATTAACATTGATGGATCAGTTTGTTATATTCCTGCCTTATTTTCATTGTCCAACTTCTCTTATTGGTTGCCATGGGCCAGGTTGTAATGATTCATCTTAAAGATCATTTAACCACTTAAGCCCCGGACCATTTGGTAGCTAGAGGACCAGAGGTGATTTCAGAATTTTGCACTGCGCTGCTTTAACTGTAAATTGTGCGGACATGCAATGTTGTACCGAAACGAAATTTGCGTCCTTTTCTTCCCACAAATAGAGCTTTCTTTTAATGATATTTGATTGCCTCTGCGATTTTTATTTTTTGCGATATAAACGGAAATAGACCGAAAATTTTGAAAAAAAATGATATTTTCTACTTTTTGTTATAAGAAAAATCGAATAAACTCAATTTTAGTCATACATTTAGGCCAAAATGTGTTCAGCCACATGTCTTTAGTAAAAAAAATGTCAATAAGCGTATATTTATTGGTTTGCGCAAAAGTTATAGCGTCTACAAACTAGGGTACATTTTCTGGAATTTACACAGCTTTTAGTTTATGACTGCCTATCTCATTTCTTGAGGTGCTAAAATGGCAGGGCAGTACAAAACCCCCCCAAATGACCCCATTTTGGAAAGTAGACATCCCAAGGAAATTGCTGAGAGGCATGTTGAGCCCATTGAATATTTTATTTTTGTCTCAAGTGATTAAATAATGACTAAAAAAAAAAAAATTACAAAAAGTTGTCACTAAATGATATATTGCTCACACATGCCATGGTTATATGTGAAATTACACCCCAAAATACATTTTGCTGCTTCTCCTGAGTACGGGGATACCACATGTGTGGGACTTTTTGGGAGCCTAGCCGCGTACGGGCCCCCGGAAACCAAGCACCGCCTTCAGGATTTCTAGGCACAAATTTTTGATTTCACTCCTCACTACCTATCACAGTTTTGAAGGCCATAAAATGCCAAAATAGCACAAAACCCCCCCCAAATGACCCCATTTTAGAAAGTAGACACCCCAAGGAAATTGCTGAGAGGCCTGTTGAGCCCATTGAATATTTTTTTTTTTGTCCCAAGTTATTGAATAATGACAAAAAAATATAAAAATTACAAAAAGTTGTCACTAAATGATATATTGCTCACACATGCCATGGTTATATGTGGAATTACACCCCAAAATACATTTTGCTGCTTCTCCTGAGTACGGGAATACCACATGTGTGGGACTTTTTAGGAGCCTAGCCGCGTACGGGACCCCGAAAACCAAGCACCGCCTTCAGGATTTCTAGGCACAAATTTTTGATTTCTCTCCTCACTACCTATCACAGTTTCGAAGGCCATAAAATGCCAAAATAGCACAAAACCCCCCCAAATGACCCCATTTTGGAAAGTAGACACCCCAAGCTATTTGCTGAGAGGCATGGTGAGTATTTTACAGCTCTCATTTTGTTTTTGAAAATGAAGAAAGAAAATATATATATATATTTTTTTTTTTTTAATTTTCAAAACTTTGTGACAAAAAGCGAGATCTGCAAAATACTCACAATACCTCTCAGCAAATAGCTTGGGGTGTCTACTTTCCAAAATGGGGTCATTTGGGGGGGGGTTTGTGCCATCTGGGCATTCCATGGCCTCCGAAAGTGTGATAGGCAGTGAGAAGTGAAATCAAAAATTTACACCCTTAGAAAGCCTGAAGGCGGTGCTTGGTTTTTGGGGTCCCGTACGCGGCTAGGCTCCCAAAAAGTCTCACACATGTGGTATCCCTGTACTCAGGAGAAGCAGCAGAATGTATTTTGGGGTGTAATTCCACATATGCCCATGGCATGTTTGAGCAATATATCATTTAGTGACAACTTTGTGCAAAAAAAAAAAAAAATTATTGTCTTTTTTCCGCAACTTGTGTCAACATATAAAATATTCCATGGACTCGACATGCCTCTCAGTATATAGCTTGGGGTGTCTACTTTCCAAAATGGGGTCATTTGGGGGGGTTTTGAACTGTTTTGGCATTTTATACACAATATTAGGAAGCTTACATCCACTCTTCTAACCACTTGAAGACAAAGCCCTTTTTGACACTTTTTGTTTACATGAAAACATTTTTTTTTTTTGCAAGAAAATTATGTTGAACCCCAAACATTATATATATTTTTAAAGCAAAGGCCCTACAGATTAAAATGGTGGGTGTTGCATTTTTTTTTCTACACAGTATTTGCGCAGCGATTTTTCAAACGCATTTTTTGGGGAAAAAATACACTTTTTTTAATTTTAATGCACTAAAACACACTATATTGCCCAAATGTTTGATGAAATAAAAAAGATGATCTTAGGCCGAGTACATAGATACCAAACACGATATGCTTTAAAATTTCGCACAAACGCACATTGGCGACAAACTACATACATTTTTAAAAGCCTTTAAAAGCCTTTACAGGTTACCCCGTTAGATTTACAGAGGAGGTCTACTGCTAAAATTACTGCCCTCGATCTGACCTTCGCGGTGATACCTCACATGCATGGTGCAATTGCGGTTTACATATGACGCCAGACCGACGCTTGCGTTCGCCATTGGGCAAGAGCAGGGCAGGACAGGGGTGTTTTTTTTTTTATTATTAATTTTGCTTTTTTATTTTATTTTTAAATTGTTCCTTCCATATTTTTTTTTTTTATCATTTTCATTGTTATCTCAGGGAATGTAAATATCCCCTATGATAGCAATAGGTAGTGACAGGTACTCTTTTTTGAAAAAAATGTGGTCTGCTAGACCCTAGATCTTTCCTCTGCCCTCAAAGCATCTGACCACACCAAGATCGGTGTGATAAAATGCTTTCCCAATTTCCCAATGGCGCTTTTTATATCCGGGGGGGGGGGACATTAGCCACTAGGATTGCTTTTACATGAAAGCCGGCCGCTGGCTGAAAAAAATGATACCAAGATGATACCTAAACCCGCAGGCATCATTCTGGTATAAACATTCAAAGTCCAGCAACATACCAGTACGTTGCTGGTCCTTGTTGGACATGTATTGTAATCTTTTTTTTTCATGCAGCCAGTTGGCTGAACGAAAAAAGAGATTGATAGGTGGTTATGCCCACCATTAGAATACCGCCCTTCATCCACCCACTTCTAATGATGGGCATACATGCACCATTTATATATGCCGAAGCATGGGGGCATCCTCCCGCAAAAAAGTTATGCCGCACACACATGGTCGGACTTTTCCACGGGCAAGCCTCCGTCGGAATTTCGACCGTATGTACGCGGCATTAGGAGCAAAATCGCTCCTCCGCCCCTGCTGCCCCAATGCTTCGGCATATATGCTTTTTTTTTTTAACTGTGGTGGTGAAATCACCTTCTACAGCACTGGAGTCGCAGGGATCAGGCCTGTCTCTGCGAACGCTGCAGTTATGTGTGTTGTGTTTTGTAAGTGACAGTGATCGATCGATACTGCACTTGGGTGGCCTGGGCTGGACGGAGGGGCAAAACGCAGGTGCTAGCAGGTATCTGGGCTGATCCCGCTAACACTGCGTTTTTGGGAACCCTAAACTGCTGGGGACGCTAGTATAGATCTGATCAGATCAGATATTAATCTGATCAGATACTATACCACTAAGGGGGGTGTATGCTTCACGCGTGGGTGTTAGCGTTACTGGCACTAACCTGACGCTGCCTGGGGTGTGACGCAGACCCTCTCTGACGCTAAAACCTAATTGATATCACCCGCCGGGCGATCAGGGGGTTAAACCTTTATTGGGTTATATATACGGCGGGTGCCCTGACACTATAAAAAGCAAACTAACTAACCAGCATCACCCGTAACACTTATATGGTGATCACTGGTGAAAGGGTTAACTAGGGGCAATTAGGGGGTTAAAACCTTTATTAGATAATATATGGGGGTACCTGACGCTATAAAAACCTGCGGCGAACCTAAAAAAAATTACTGGCTACCGATCTGCATCACCGACGCTAAGACAGCGATCAGAAAAATGATCGCTTAGCGACAGTGGTGATAGGGGGTGAAAGGGTTACCTGGGGGGGGGCGATCAAGGGGATTAAACCTTTATTAGATAATTTATGGGGGTACCTGACGCTATAAAAACCTGCAGCGAACCTAAAAAAAATTACTGACTACCGATCTGCATCACCGACACTAAGACAGCGATCAGAAAAACGATCGCTTAGCGACAGTGGTGATAGGGGGTGAAAGGGTTACCTGGGGGGGCGATCAAGGGGATTAAACCTTTATTAGATAAATTATGGGGGTACCTGACGCCATAAAAACCTGCGGCGAACCAAAAAAAAATTACTGGCTACCGATCTGTATCACCGACACTAAGAAAGCGATCAGAAAAATGATCGCTTAGCGACAGTGGTGATAGGGGGTGAAAGGGTTACCTGGGGGGCGATCAAGGGGTTAAACCTTTATTCGATATTTTATGGGGGTACCTGACGCTATAAAAACCTGCGGCGAACCTAAAAAAAATTACTGGCTACCGATCTGCATCACCGACGCTAAGACAGCGATCAGAAAAATGATCGCTTAGCGACAGTCATTATAGGGGGTGAAAGGGTTACCTGGGGGGCGATTAAGGGGGCTAAACCTTTATTAGATAATTTATGGGGGTACCCGACGCTATAAAAACCTGCGGCGAACCTAAAAAAAATAACTGGCTACCGATCTGCATCACCGACGCTAAGACAGCGATCAGAAAAATGATCGCTTAGCGACAGTGGTGATAGGGGGTGAAAGGGTTATCTGGGGGTGATCAAGGGGGTTAAACCTTTATTAGATAATTTATGGGGGTACCCGACGCTATAAAAACCTGCGGAGAACCTAAAAAAAATTACTGGCTACCGATCTGCATCACCGACGCTAAGACAGCGATCAGAAAAATGATCGCTTAGCGACGGCGGTGCTAGGGGGTGAAAGGGTTATCTGGGGGGTGATCAGGGGGTTAAACCTTTATTAGGGGGGTTAGGGGGCTACACTGGATCTAAAACTAAATGTAGTGACACTTTTACAGTCACAAATGTCACTGATTGCAGTGATCAGTAAATAAATGGTCACTGCAATCAGTGACACTGTGACTGGGGGCTGGGGGGTGATCTGGGGGGGCCTGGGGGGGCCATTTGTGTGCCTATGTGTCCTGGTGTCAGTGTGCTGTTTGTGCACTAACCTGTGTGTCTTCTCTTGTACGGCGCTCGGTATATGTGAGCGCCGCATGAGAGATGACATCACTTCCTCCTGCTTCCTCTGCCTGTGTAAACATTACACAGCAGAGGGAGCATTTCCATTCGCCGGGAGCGATCGCGGGGGGGTGGCCGGAATCGAATGGCCCCCCCCTTATGTCGGATCGCTCCCCAACGAATACCGACCGCTCACTGTATAGGAGGGGGGTCCGATCGGACCCCCCAACTGTACAAAGGCAATCACGTACACTGTACGTGATTGTGCCTGTCGGTGCCATTCTGCCGACGTACATATACAGTGAGCGGTCGTTAAGTGGTTAAAGTGTTACTAATCCCACAACAGTAAAATCAGTCTGTATATGCAGTAAAGCATGCTTGTTATACTCACTGTGGAACCTAAGGGTATATAATTGAAGCTACGTACACCAGCACGGGATAGTACTGTGGGTGTACACTAATAGATAACACAGTGCCATGTCCCAATCATGAAACAGCAGGGATTAAGGAAAAAAACATGGACTTTGTAGGCACCACTGATAAAAAACACATTTTTATTTATAACAATTCACATATAGATAATAATAAAAACATTACTGTAGCAGTCTACAGTTGAAACTTGATATCTCCAGAACTAGCCGCTTGAAAAGGGGGCAAGGGACCTGAAGACGCCGATAGCAATCAACACAGCTGGAGAAATTAAATAGTAATATTGAAAAAAGCTCTACATGTTTCACGTGAACCGCTTCTTCAGGAGGTTATATACATTTTCTAAATAGAATAAAGAGACTGTCAGGTTACCTTTCTGAGGCCGAGATGCTGAGAGCGGCTCCCCTTGCGGCTGAGCACAGTATAACCCTGCAACTTGAGGAGGTGCTGGAAGCAGTACTTAAGGAGTGTGGACAGGATACAGGGCATAGGGCATCCAGGGAAGTCAGCAATGGCCTGGCCGAGGATCCAACACCGGTGATCATACATGGGTAGGTAGACTGGTGTTGGAAATAACAAAGTCTCTAAGGCTGGCCAGAGTCACACACAAATAGCAGAGGTATTCTGATAGAAACAAGTCCTTTAAAAAGGATAAGGTCATACACAGACAAGCATGCAGGTTAGGCAGGAGAGTTGTCCTTAGGATAAACCGGGGGTCATACACAGGCAAGCAGGCTGATTAGGCAGAAGAGTAGTCCTTAGGGTAAGCTGGGTCAGAGTCAGGAGAAGATCAGGGTAAGCCAAGGAACAATCCGGGTCACAGCAAAACAACAGGAAACAGGTGCAGGTTCAGGAACTCATGGAGAGCTGAAGACAATCCAGCAATTTGGGTCAGACAGAGGCAGCCTTATATAGGCCAGCAGGGGGAACCATCTGTCACATGATGCGCCTATGGCGCCCATTTCTTTTACTGGCAAGACTATTCCCTGACAGAGACATCAAGAAAGTGCATGTGTATATATATATATATATATATATATATATATATATATATCTCAGGTAAATGCTTAAACAGTATTCATAAACACAATAACAAGACTGTGTTGGAGAACCAGCACCCCAGAAGAGACTGCATGCATGGGTGAGCTGTGGGCAAATGTGGGGACATGCCAGGTATCTATAAACGTAATAAAGACAATAAAGTTAACACCATAACAGTGCTGATTCAAAGTATAATAAGGAGGAAATAGGGAGCAACACCACCACCAAAAATGTTCCTACATGCATAGTAGGGGATGTACATGGGCCATAACCACAGGCAACGACCAGTAGTCACAAAAGTCTCAAAAAGATAAAATCATGAAGAATTTTCATAAAAACACATAAACATATACACAATAATTACACATCCCCCTCTCCCTCGCGCCACCTCCCAAAATACCAAAACACATCAGCTTCCTCTACTCCCATACTCCTCCTTTCTATCGCCAACACATAAAACATTTTCGCCATCACCCAATCAACACAATCTTTTTCTGACACCACCATCTTCTTTTTAACAAAGGCACAACGGGTCTCCCACACCACCTCTCTCACCACAGCAGAAACAACAAACATCTTTTGTTGCTTTATTTTATCACCAGCCACCAAACCAAGGACACCGGATTCGTAAGACACACCTTCCACCTCCACCACCCTTTTGCACAAAACCACATAATCGCTTCCAAAATTCTTTAACGAAAAAACATTCCCAAAATACATGTCTCACATTTTCCACCTTTCCACATCCTTCTCTCGGACACACCTCCTGCCTTACCAAGTCTCTAGTTCTTAAAAAGGACATAGTTGGCAAGCAATTATGCAGAGAGAACCACACTACTTCCAACTGCTTATTAGTTAACCCTTTAATCTGCAGATTCTTCCAGCACACTTCCGCCTTTTTTAAACTTAGCCCAAAAATATTGGTTGGTAACTCGCCTCTCCTCAATCACTTCCATAGGGTCTCTTTTTTCCGAGCCCCCTCCCCCAACTCCTGCAGCTGGTTATCTTGGAAAAAACTCCTCATTTTGAGATAGTACACAGGTGACAGCATAGACATAGGCTTTGTCAGATCCCTCTCACACCATCCCCACTTCAGCAAAGGCCACCCAATCAGATAGCGCATTAACGCTGCAGCTTTCCCTCCTGCCTGAAAGGTCTTCAGATGCACCAGCCACCATTGGGCCTCCAAAAAGCGGCCAACGTTAGGGAAGTTGTACCCTCCCAACTGTACGCTTTTCATGACCACTTCCCCCGAGGCTTTCTCCATCTTGGAGCCCCAGAAAAACAAAACAAAAAGCATCCTTGAGATTTTCTGTATCCACCTCTTATTAGGTGGAAAAATAACAGAAAAATCCAACAAAACAGGGAGAATCACAGCTTTTACAATCAGTGTCTTCCCAGATAGGGATAACCTCCTAGTCTTCCATAAACTAAGTTTCTTTTCCACCTTCTCCACATCTTTGGTAACATTAACTTGGTTCATCAAGTTTCTTTCAAAATGAACTCCTAAAATGACAACCTCCTGCACGATCTTTAATTTGCTTTTAGAAACATTGCAGGTGCCACTAAAGACACATACGCTGCTCTTACCCCAGTTGACACTCAGGCCAGACATTGCCCCAAAAATACTGAGATGAAGCTCTGTCCTTGACAAGTCTTTTGCCGAACTACATAGGAAGTTGACATCGTCCATATAGCAAAGGGCTTTCACAGGATCATTGCCACAACCAGGCACAAAGACACCACGGAAGCATTTGTCTCCCACCAGATGTCTTAGCAGGGGTTCGATTACACAAATAAAAGCCACAGGAGACAAAGGACACCCTTGCCTTACCGCGGACTTCACTTCCACCTCCCCAGATAACCTCCCATTGACCAGAACCTGGCTACTGATCCCCAGGTACAAGCACTCTACCATTTTTACGAACTCTTCAGGTACCCCCATCTGTCTCAACACAATAAAAAGGAAGCTGTGAGCCACACGATCGTACGCCTTCTCCAGATCAATGCTTGCGACAGCAAAAGGCATGTTGTTACACTGGGAGTAGTACACAAGGTCCCTCAGGATAATTAGGTTATCGGAAATCCTCCGTCCGGGCACTGCACAAGTTTGCCATTCTCCAATTACCTCATCCACGATCTTCCTCATCTTGTCAGCCAACAATTTTGCAATGATCTTGTAATCACAATTGAGTAGCGTGATTGGACGCCAATTCCTGATATCCCGCTCATCGCCTTTCTTTTTATATAGTAGAGTAATTACCCCTTTCTTCATTGAAGGTGATAATCTTTTCTCTCTCATGCAGTCCCTGCGTCTTCCGCACTCAAATTTCCTCTTGCCACCTCACAGTATTCCCTCATCTCATCCGGAGAAGCACCACCTCCACCACCATACAGATCAGCATAAAATTATCTAATCGATTCCACCATCCTATCGCCGCTCACTTCCTCCTCTCCTTCCAGCACAGACTGGAATACCTTTTTAGGACCGAAAGATTTTTTTAAAAAAAAAGCAGAGCACTGTTCATCCTCCTCCATCTCTTGTACTTTAGATCTAAAAATGATCCCTTTCCCACGTTCTTTAATTCTCATGTTCCGAGCTTCACGCACCTCTTTTAAGTCTTCCTCCACCTCCAACCCCATCCTCTTACACCGAAATAGGAAATGCAACCTATCCACCAACCTTCTCTCCTCTTCATGCTTCCTCTTAGCCACCTCCACACCTAGTTTCTTAAAGAAAACTCCAATCATCATCTTGGCCCAATCCCACCATGCCAAAATATCCACAAACTCACGTTTTTTATAGGTAAGCCACTCAAAGTAGTCTTTAAATTTGGTGTAAACCCCCTCCTCCTTCAGGCAAGAGCAGTTAAACTTCCACGCACCCCTCCCACAAACAATAGAATCATCTAAAAGGAAGGAGCCTGAAATAATGGCGTGATCTGAAAAGGATACCGGCTCTACCCGGTACCCCGTGATTTCCAGGGCAGATGATGCAAAAATAAAATCGATCCTAGATTTAACAGACCCTTTATCTGAAAAGAAGGTAAAAGCAACATCATCCTTCTGCACCACCCATGCAGCATCTTGCAAGCGGAAATCATTCACCAGCTCGTTCAAAATCTTAGAAGTTAAATCAAAACTGCTTTCAATATTAATGCTCTGCCTCTCCTCACTCCTCCTCACACAATTGAAATCACCAATCAAAACAGTTGGGACTCTGCCAGGCAACCAGAATTTAAGTGTTTCAAGGAATAACACACGTCTCTTTTTCTCCGCAGGAGCATAACAATTAATAATCCTTATTTTACTCCCCGCCACCTCCAGCACAGCAACTTGTAACCTCCCAGGCACCACCACCTCATGTGATAAACACTGCACATATGGGCTCTTAATTAAAATTCCCAACCCCTCATTCCTCGATTCACACATGGGGGACCACACAGAAACCCCGTGCTTCCACTCTTCACACGGAGCCCTTTCCACACCACACTTTTGAACACAAATAACGTCTGCGTTCACACCCTCCAAATATTCAAAAACAGCAGTCCTCCTCCATCCCGAACATATACTCCTGACATTCAGTAAAAGCCATCACAAAAAGGATCAAAAAATTAAACACAGCCATGGCAAAATCTTCACAAGTAGTGCGTAGCCTCACTCACTCTCTCATTTGCCATACTTGCATAGGTTAGCCTTTTCCGTATAAACGGAGAACTGGCAGACTCAGAACCTGAGCCTCCATTGCCCCTTCCTCCTGAGCTCTCTTAGAGGAGGACTGAGCAGATTCATCCATTGAAATGACCAGCCGGAGCCCACACTCTAGGCTTTCGTCACTATCCATCTCCTCATCACCTTCTTCCTCCTCCTCCCCTGCACTGGAAGATAGCCCGCTCATAAGCTCAGAAAGCTGTCTTAAGTTTGTCAACGCCACACTCCCCTGATCCTCCTCTGGATCATCATCCTGTTGACCCGTCGAGATTCCTTGTGCCTCCTCCTCCAAAACCTGCTGACTTGGTACCATACCAGCATCCTTCTGTCCTTCTTCACCTACAGCAGTGGCAAGGCTCTCAGCGTCAGCATTGGCATCTGCTACCGAACCCATAGTAGCGTTGCCAGCGCCCTCATCCCTGATCACTGCCTTATCCTGCTCTGTAGGCACAGCATTATTGGCTTTATGCCCTGAGGACACAGCAGGCTGACCCACATCAGCAGGCCCAGCCTTACTACCTTGCCTCTGGGCCATATACGCAAGCCTCTGCTCTTCCTTCTCACGCTTCTTAAATGACTTGTCAATCCTCTCCTGTAAGTTGGAGTCCATTTTTGCTGCAGCATATTCCTCACATTGTCTCGCAAGATGCCCTGGTTTCTTGCAAATGTCACACATCTTTTTTTGCCTGCAGTCTTTAGAAAGGTGATCCTCAGTCCCACAGAACCTACATTTAACCCCTCGGTCACAGTCCGCACTTGTATGTCCATAGACCGAGCATTTTCTACAATAGACTGGCTGGCCAGGGTAGAAGAGAAACCCCCTTTCCCCACCGATATTAAACACCGCAGGGGGCCTCCTCACCCCACTAACGCAGTCTGGGTCAGATCGAAACTTACCATAGAATCTATATTTCCCAGTCCATATGTCATACTTATTCAATACCTTGTCCCCACCATGCAAATCCTCACAATAGTTATTCAGGAAAGCCTTAACCAGGTTCACATCGGCAAAAGGATTGTACATGTGTACTACAATAGCCTTCTCCTCTTGCATAAATAGAGGGATAATCTCCATTTTCTTCAACACCACATTATCTGCATTCCTAATTTTTTCATAGATGTTCCAACATACCTCGGTAGAAACAAAAGTTGCATCATATAATCTCTGTTGTGGGAAATCCTGCAAGCATAATATATCTCTTACCCTCAGGCCCAGGAACTCCATCAGGATGTCCACAACGGTCATCTTTAAGCTGACCTCAATCTTGAATTCCGGCTTCACCACGAACCGAATTGAGTCCTGCATACCACGGAATGCCATCTTGGCACCAGAAAGTGCCTCGCCTCCTCCTCAGACCAGGGGAACCCCCGAAGGGGCACCTACCTCCGTCTCTGACTGCCTTTAGAAGGGCGATCGCTTCCCATTGCCTGGGGACTAATCCTAAGGCCAATAGCAGCAAGGGGGGGCCCTCTGAAAAGGAACATTCCCCCCAAGGCCGACCGTCGGGTACCCCAGGCACCTCCTGGCTAAGTCACAACGCAGCAGAACTACACTGGATCTTAGCCAAAAGGCCGAGAAGCGATTGACAGCAGTGCTGATGTCTCAGCCAATGAGGAGGGGAGTCCTGGGCAGCTGAGACACTCCTGCAACATCGATGGATAAATATGGGCTCAGGTAAGTGTTAGGGGGGCTGAGGGAGACTGCTGCACACGGAAGTTTTTTTTTATCTTAATGCATAGAATGCATTAAGATTAAAACAAAAAACCTTCTGCCTTTACAATCCCTTTACAAAACTTGAAAAAGTTTATACAAAGAAAGTTGTGACAAAATAAATGTTTGAAAATTTCTAAAGAAACAATGCCACAATGCATTCTATTTAAAGTGCAAGTCCACTTAGACAGGCAGTGGATGCAGACAACAATAAATACCTGACAAAGATTCTAACCCTTCTCCATTCTATTAAAAGGGGTTTTTATTGCAGTCGGTGTTGCAGATATTTCCCTTCATGTCTGGTCTTGGGGACCACCATCTCTGGACAAGGAAGTAGTAAAAATAATATGTATTAGACACTGTGAGGCATTGGCTGGCACAGTAGTGGACAATGTATATGTCCCGCTGGATTCTCTCTTACAAATGGCGAATATGGTTATAACTAGGTTATTGTTGTTGACCTTTTAGAAGACAGTATTCTCATAATTTGAATAATAGAAAGGAAACATAGGGAATATAAGCATGGTGGTGAAGTATGCGTCTTGTTCCATCAAGCTTGATTATGTACTTTTTATGACTGTCTAAACAAAAATAACCAATTTTTATTATACAGTATGCACTTTATGACTCTTTCTGGTACCATAAAATTCCACTTTTTTCCTATATAGGCTATGGTTGCTGTTGTATAAAGGTGTGACTTGCAGGAAATTATTACCTACAGTAATAATGGTGACAGTGCCCGTCCGAGACACCATCCAGCTCTGCGCTGCGCTCCAGCCTCTCCTTCGGTCCCCAGCTACGCTCCAACCCTTGGTTTGGTTCACGCTTGAGCGCCAAAGATTCCTGCTGGACAGGACGCCGGCTCCATCTGGACTAGCGAGACGTGGTTGCAGCAGACAGCCTGGATGGTGACCGTGCGATCCATTGGACATTCTTGTGCCTTCATACAGATACCTCAAATGTGAGTTTTTAATGCACCCTGTTCCATTAAATACTACAGCCCTCACTTTTCACTATGGTGTATAGGCCCATATTTGCAAGGCCCAGAAGATCCATAACCTTTATATACTGACTGGCAATATTGGTGACTGGATGCTGGAGTTGCATGGATTCTAGATAATGTTATTGTGTTAACTTGTGTTCAGCTGAGGCTGAATGGCCCACCATGTTCACACCAGAGAACACACTGTTTTCATATGTGCCAGTCATTTAACCCTCCTGTGAATGACAGAGCAGCCGCAAGATTTGCTGTTGTCTGATTATACTGTTCACGCTGCTACACCTCTAGTTATGTATCCTTGCCCTGTGGTACTGAAATGTAGCCTGCTAATATCTATCTCACCTTTGTCAAAAGTGAAATCTGTAATAAAAACAGTGTTAAAGCGGGGGTTCCGCGGCCAAACTTTTTTTTTTTTTCTTCAGCATTCACTGGGGTATATGAATAGGAAGGTACACTCACTACTTTGGTCGCTGTATATAACCGTGGTCCGTTTTATCGGCAAAGAAGGACTTATAAAATCTGTTTGAGGGAGTTTCCATTTTGCTTGTGGGCATTGTGAAGCCCACAAGCAATCACTTCCTGGAAGCGGTGAAATCTCTCGAGATTTTGCGTCACGGTGTCTTGTCACATTCGGCTCCCCATCACAGATTGTCCAGGAAGTGACGTTTCGTCGCCGCCATCTTGCTACACCCCACACTCCTGCACAGTAATGATAGAGTGAGCAGGGGGCAAGCGGACATCTTGTTACACCCAACGGAGTTTTAGATTTCACAGTTATTTTCAACACAAAACGGATTTGCAAATATTGTATTTAAGCATATAAGCTCCGTTTTATGTTTAAAATAACTGTGAAATCTGAAACTTCCTGTGGGTGTAACAAGATGTCCGCTTGCCCCCTGCTCACTCTATCATTACTGTGCAGGAGTGTGGGGTGTAGCAAGATGGCGGCGACGAAACGTCACTTCCAGGACAATCTGTGATGGAGAGCTGAATGTGACAAGACAAGTCCCACATCGCATTGCGGCGCCGGGGAAAAGATAAGATACGCCTACTCCCGCGGGAGGGGAATCCCGGAAGTCACAGTTTAGATGGCTATATTAAGGTATTTATTTAAAAAAAAAAAAATTGTTGTGGCAATTCAGTATGTGTGCTGTGCAATGATTGTTTTAGAATAATGTTGTCAGTTTGGGTGAACCTCCGCTTTAAAAAGAGAAGAGAAAAATAATGAGAATTTATTGCCATCTGGTCTATTCCAGAATTATTCTACAATGCCTTTTTTTATACCGCCACTCTCGACATTCATGAATCTACAGCTCAATGCTGTAAAATTGATGTATGCATTTTTTCCTGAGAAAGTACACTCTGCAGCAATTAAAAATGAACTCTGGGTTTAAGACAAGATCTACCCTTACAGTGTGCCCCTTCCCTCTGCACTGCAAGGTTTAAATCAGGGGCCTAAAACTGGCGGCCCTCCGGCTGTTGCAAAACTACAAGTCCCATCATGTCTCTGCCTGTGAGAGTCATGCTTGTAAATATCAGCCTTGCAATGCCTCATGGGACTTGTAGTTTTGCAACAGCTGGAGGGCCGTCAGTTTGAGGCCCCTGATTTAAATGCTTGTTTAGTCTAGGGTTGTATTGCTTACCTTATTCCTGGCTTTGTCAGGCTTCCCCAATCCATGTGAATAATCTCCTGCAGCATTCTCTATAAAGCTGGATCAAATTTTGTGTGGCTCAGCAGAAACTGGACGAGATTTGATTAATGTCTGAGTGGGCTCATTGTACTGAAGTTAATACATTGTTTGACTTGAGTACAACCAGCCTGTCAGATTTTTAACATGCGATTACTGTCAGAAGCTATAGCCGCTAGCAGTAAACATTGTGTTCTACTGGCCGAGAAGGCTTCCCACACCACCACCCTGCTGTTGGCAGAAACCAATAGCGCTGCAAGAGGCATTTGACAGTCAGTGTTGATGGGGGAATAAAGCGTGGCTGCAGGAAAGAAAATCAAATCGTCTATTTCCTATCTAAGAAGCTTTAGGTCGCAGTCGCATGCTTGTATATTCACACACAATTCAGGGTTAAAAAACCTGCACTTTTTTTAATGACCCCCAAGGGACCATCTACAACCTAGAGCTTGAGGACAACACTGGAGCATTCCAGACTGAGGGCTAGCATAATGAATACAATTTATTCCTGCACCACCTACAATAAAGGAGCATAAAACCCGGAAAGTCTGGAAGGGGTTGGGGGTCGGTGGTGGGTTGTCACTGCAAGGGTAGATGTTGCCTTATCCCTGGAGTGAAGTTCATAATAAGGCATAGTAGGGCCATGTAAGTCTCTTTTAGGCATCTACTGTACATAGATGTTGATTACTACTGAAAGAAACTCTGTCAGGTAGAAAGTGAGAGCCCCAGCTGTCAAGCTCATCTTCTCCTTACTACTCAATGGGTCACCAATTCAAGACAAGTACACCCACATCTGACTGTCTTAACACCTGATAGGACCAGGCTTGTTCCATGTGTCAAGACCCCTTTCACACTGAGGCATTTTTCAGGCGCTTTACAGGCGTTATTTTTAGCACTTTAGTGCCTGAAAAACGCTAAAGGGCTAAAAATAGCGCCTAAAAAAACACCTCCCCCGCAGCCCCAGTGTAAAAGCCCGAGTGCTTACACTGGAGCGGTGCACTTGCAGAACATTAGAAAAAGTCCACCGCCCCTGCATTTTGCCCTTCTTTGGCCGCTAGCGGGGGTTAAAAGCGCCACACTAGCGGCCAAAAAGCACTGCTAAAATGACAGTAAAGTGCTGCTAAAACTAGCGGCGCTTTACCGCTAACCCAGCCCATTGTCAGTGTGAAAGGGGTCTAAGTGACTCACGAGAAGAAATTAAAAGGATGACCCCTCTGCAATGAACAGACTGCATATAGTCTAATTTACTTACACTTAGCATACTGAGACCAATGCAAATTCATTTAAAAAAAAACATACAGTAGGTAGAGGGTCTTTTCATGCAGTTAGGAGAGTAACCCTACAAACACACAAATCCTTTAAATAACATGCTTGGGGGTTCCTGTGGTGTTACAGAAAAGTAACATTTTCACAGACAGTTTCAGTGAACAGCGTAAATTTATGGTGCATATTTGGCTGTGGAATTGATTTTATTTCTTTTACATTTAGCTTGGCTCACATAAAGCAGCAGCACCAGAAACTGATTCATTGTACTTAGAAAAAAAGGCTTTTTTTCAGGTAGTTTTAGCAGTGACACATGCTTTTTCATCAACTGGTAATAGGCCCGCCTTGGCTGGCAGATATAAATTGGCCAATAGTTCGTTGTGGCTGCCCCTGTCCTTGCTGCTGAAAACAGTCTTGCTTTTGACCAATTTTTATCAAACTTTCATTTAGAATGAGGAGACTGCAGATGATACAGCAGTGTTAATGCTCAACTTTGGGCTAGAAGAAAAAAAGAAAAACGTTGCAGTGCCCTGCAGTGTATGTGGATAAGGCAGGAGTGTGACCGCTGCCAGGAGCATCTTAGGGAGGAGGCTTCATGGGACCCGCTACACCACTGAAGGGACCCTGGTGGTGCAAGAAATAAGGTATTGCACCCTAGTTTAGACAAAAACAAGCATTTAGCCCTAGCAGTGTGGTGGGCCCACTGCAAGGGTAGTTCTTTGCTTGTGCTCACAGCTAGGTTTTAATGAGGGAGAAGTGGTGAAATGTACTAGACATAAGTTCAGGCAGTAGTTTTATTACATGAATTAAAGCAGAGTTCCACCCAAAAATGGAACTTCCACTTTTTGGAATCCTCCCCCCCTCCGGTGTCACATTTGGCACCTTTCAGGGGGAGGAGGGAGCAGATACCTGAGTAATCCAGGTATTTGCTCCCACTTCCGGGCATAGATCACCGCGGTGACCTATGCCACATCCGGTGCCAACTCCGTTCCCCCCCCCGCTGTCTTTTGGGAGATGCACAGGTCTCAGAAGACAGCAGGGACCAGTGGGATCGTGCAGCGGGACTTGCACATGTGCAGTAGGGAAATAGGAAGTGAAGCCGCAAGGCTTCACTCCTTGATTCCCTTACCAAAGATGGCGGCCCCTCCACCCGAGAGCCGAGGGATAGATCGGCTTCGGGTGCCGACATTGCGAGCGCCCAGGACAGGTAAGTGTCCATATATTAAAAATCAGCAGCTGCAGTATTTGTAGCTGCTGACTTTTATTTATTTTTTTCGCCGGGACTACGTTTTAAGATAATGCAAGCAGTGTAAAATTGTCCAGTAGCAGGATAGTTTTAACCAGGGATAATAGGCTTAACCATTATATGTCTAACATTTATTTGTACTATGGGGGATTGGGGGGTTGTGAATGTGAGAGATATGAGGTGGCTTAGGTGTACACTTCTTGCATTTAATTTTATTCACAAAAACAGTACTCCCAAAATAAGAGAAAACCTCAAAGTGATTTTTTATAAGGGAAGTCTTGCTGCAATAAAAGAACAAAAAAACAGTTTAATCTAAAATAAAGGCCCAACAACATAAAACAAAAAACAACTATACCCCCAGAATAAATGAAAAACCCCAAAATACAATTAGAATTCCCTGAAACAAAAGCCCATTTGTTAAGGGAAATTTTATGGGAAAAAAAAAACTTAAGACAAAAACTAAATAAATAAAATACTAAAATCCCCCAATAATGAGAGCAAAAAAAATCTTGAAACCAGGAGATTCATCCTTAAACCCATGGTAGCAATCCTCTTCTCTAAGCTCTAACAATAGTTATAACCAGGGCCGGAGCTACCACTAGGCAAACTAAGCTGCCTAGGGGCGCCCGGCCGCTGATTTCCCTCTGCGTCTGCATGCTCTGCAGGCTGCAGCATGTAACTAACTCTGTCTCAGGCAGCTGCTCCGTCTGTCCGGTAGTGTAATTAGAGGTGCAGCACTGGAGCCAGCCCTACTAGAGGAAGCAGCGCCAATGCTTCCTTTATAGTGCCGCATCCTGTCACATGGGGAGAGCAAAGGGGGTGAAGTCAGGGGTGGAGCCAATGGGGCGGCAAAATTAGGTTTCGCCTAGGGTGTCATAAATCCTTACACCAGCCCTGGTTATAACCCCTCACAACCTACATAATCAGTTTTCATATTCTGTCTATATACCTCTTAAATAAAGTTAATATTGTGCATTATAGATACAAAGTTTACCAGGAGGCATACAAACACGTAGACAAAGCAGAAAAAGTGTTTTGATATTTTGATATTAGTAACTCAATACGCCAATGTGTTCATATTTTTTTCTATAATAATAGACATAGTTACAGAAGTGGAAACAGTGAAATGCTGTGGGCAATACACTGCAAAGTTAATAATAATTGATAATATATATATATATTGTGACAGCAGGAAGGTAAAGTCACCTGGTTGCATCCAGGGGGGTAGATATATTTCGCCCAGATTCAGGCTTTACGCCGACTTATACAACTAGGTGGAGAGTTGTATAAGGCTAGTGGGCTCATGGATGACTCATACCTCTAGGGAGAGGGCTGGGCGTCGTGCAGACAGGGAGTTGATGAGACCAGCTGAAGCTTGTCAGCTCATTTAGGCCTCTATAAGAACTCCCAGGTTCATTAGATGTTAGCTCATGCCTGGAACCAGACCTGTGTGGACTGTCTAGGGAGAGTGAACCCCTGTGCGGTGAGAAAAAGCCTGTGTGGCTATTTGCTTGGACATTTAAAACCAGGGACTTAGGGACTAGGACAGCACTAGGCTGATCCCAGTTGTTAGTTAGGAAACCTGTATGTTTAGTCAGAGGTCAACTTGACCAGGATTTATTTTGGTTATGTTTCTTTTGCTTTGCTGTGTTTTGTCACTGTAAATAGAAAATAAACCGCACCTTTTTTGATTTTGAAAACCACAACCTCCGTTTGCTGGGCCTGTTTTGTGTGGGGAGCCCATCCCGGGGGTCACACACACCCGCTGCCGAGCTAACCCCCTCACAGTTGGTGGAGAACCAGTGGCAGTTTTTTTTAAGCCAGCATGGAGGAGATACTGAAACAGCTGGCTCTAGCAAATGCCAATCAACAGCAGACAAATGCAGGTTTGCAAAGGAGCCTTGCAGCCCAGCAGCAAGCTCATCAACAAGCCCAGCAGCAATCTGAGGCCCGCTTCATAGACCTGTTACAGAAGCAAGAGCAGAGACTACAACAAATGGAAGCAGTAATGCAGCAACGTCCGCAGACCAGTGAGGAAAGCCGTCCCACTAATACCTCGTCCTTTGGGGTGAGTCGTTTATTGACAAAAATGACTGGAGAGGATGATCCAGAGGTATTTTTGACCACATTTGAAAGGACTGCTGAAAGAGAAAAGTGGCCTGAGGAGCAGTGGGCTGGACTGGTGGCTCCTCTGTTAACTGGTGAATCGCAGAAGGCTTACTATGACCTAGAGCCTGACCAAGCAAAAGACTATGTGATGCTAAAAGCTGAAATATTGGCAAGGCTGGGTGTCACCCAGGCTGTCCGGGCTCAGCGTGTGCATAACTGGACTTTCCAGCTTGGAAAACCCCCCAGGTCTCAAATGTATGATCTCATTCACCTGAGCAGAAAGTGGCTACAGCCAGAGACTTTGTCCGCACCAAAGATTGTGGAACGTGTTGTAATGGATCGGTTTTTGAGAGCTCTTCCTACTGCCATCCAAAAGTGGGTAAGCCATGGAGACCCAGAGACGGCCGATGGTCTTGTGGATCGTGTGGAGAAATACTTGGCTACAGAGAACCTGACGGCCTCTTCCAGAGACACTCGGACTTTCCACCCTAAGACCAGACCATCCCCAGGGGCGGATAAGAGGATTCCAAGGGGTAAGGGTGGAGAGAGTGAGAGGGTGGGAGCTCTACCCCAAGTTTGGCGAGAACAGCCTGGGAAATCAGCGGCTCAAGAGGCGGCAAGAAGGATCGTTTGCTACCGCTGCCGGCAAGCGGGACATATTGCAGCCAATTGCCCGGTTGTGGAGGAACCCATGCAATGTGACTTTCTGACGGACAGACGTCAGTCGCTGTGTGCGACAGTCGCATGCACTGCCATTCGAGGAACTGAGAAACATTTATGCAAAATGTGTGTTAATGGTAGAAATGTTGTGGTATTGCTGGATTCAGGTAGCCTTGTGACCCTGATAAAGGCTGAGTTAGTTAAAACAGAGGTCTCTGGGAATAGCAAGGTAGCTGTTATTTGTGTGCATGGGGACACCCGAGAGTATCCAGTGACTACAGTGTGTTTCGAGACCCCCAAAGGTACCCTCTCTCATCCAGTGGGCTTAGTATCTCAGTTACCGTATGACGCCATTGTGGGAAGGGATTTTCCGAAGTTCTGGGAACTGTGGGATGATCCTGAGCCCCTCACTGGTGCCCCTATGTACCAGGAATGTGATAGCCAGAACTCCCCTGAGAGTGGTGAGGACTCTCCGGAATTTCCCTTATCAGTATTGGCAGGGGAGACTCAAGAAACTGGAGAGGAGCCCACCTCCTCAGACGAAAACCTACCGTCTGTGGAGTTTTCTGATCTTGAGGTTCACAGGGAAAACTTTGCCACAGAACAGTTGAAAGACCCCGCCCTAATAAAGGCACGGGAAAACGTAGTGAAAATAGATGGCGAGTTAGTGAACCCAGATAATACCTGCACTTACCCATACTTCAGCGTAGAGAAGGACCTACTGTATCGGGTGGCAAAAAGGGCAGAAGAAACCGTTGAGCAGCTTGTGGTGCCCAAACCTTACAGGAAGTTGGTGTTGGAGTTGGCCCATGGGCACATTCTTGGAGGTCATCTGGGGACAGAGAAAACCCGAGAGAGGGTATTACAGAGATTCTATTGGCCGGGGGTGATGAAGGACGTAGAAAATTATTGTTCCTCCTGCCCTGTGTGTCAGAGGTTGGCCCCGATGCCACATTTCCGTAGCCCGCTGGTCCCTCTACCCATCATTGAGGTCCCGTTTGAGAGGATCGCCATGGATTTGGTAGGTCCTATAATCAAGTCCGCTAGGGGGCACCAGTACATATTAGTTATAATGGACTATGCCACCCGTTATCCAGAAGCGATCCCTCTCCGAAATACCTCGGCCAAAACCATAGCCAAAGAGCTATCTCTTGTTTTTAGCCGGGTGGGTATTTGTAAAGAACTGCTTACGGACCAAGGTACACCCTTTATGTCCCGGGTTATGAAAGAGCTGTGTAAATTGTTCAAAGTGACGCAATTGCGTACGTCTGTGTATCACCCCCAAACCGATGGGCTGGTTGAAAGATTCAACAAAACCCTAAAACAAATGTTGAAGAAAGTGGTGGATAGAGATGGAAAGGATTGGGACTGTTTACTTCCTTATTTGATGTTTGCTATTAGGGAGGTGCCCCAATCCTCTACGGGATTCTCCCCCTTTGAGTTACTGTATGGGAGACACCCAAGAGGGCTGTTGGATATTGCCAAGGAAACTTGGGAAAGTGAGAGTTCTCCCCACAGGAGTGTGATTGAGCATGTCGCCCTGATGCAAGATCGAATTGCACAGGTAATGCCCATCGTGAAGGAACATTTGGCCCAAGCGCAGTTGGCACAGCAGAGAGTGTACAACCGTGGAGCCAAGACCCGTACCTTTTCCCCGGGGGATAGGATATTGGTACTTGTCCCTACGGTTGAAAGTAAATTCCTTGCCAAATGGCAAGGCCCCTACGAGATAATGGAAAAAGTGAGCGAAGTGAATTACAAGGTCAGACAACCAGGAAGGCGAAAGCCCGAACAGATCTATCACGTTAATCTGTTGAAAGCCTGGAGGGATAGAGAGTCCCTAGTCGCAGACACTTGGTCACCAGCTCAAACTGGTTGCGTGATTCCTGAGGTTGGAATAGCAGCCACCTTGTCACAACCCCAACAACAGGAGGTTAAGGAGTTTGTGCTTCGCAACAAGGAGGTATTCTCTGAGCTGCCGGGACAAACATCTGGGGTAGAGCATGACATCATTACCCCGCCCGGTGAAAGGGTGAAGTTAAAACCCTATCGGATCCCAGAGGCTCGACGGGAGGCAATACGGGAGGAAGTACAGAAAATGCTGAACTTAGGGGTGATAGAGGAGTCCCAAAGTGATTGGTCTAGTCCCATCGTGTTGGTGCCTAAACCGGATGGGAGCTGGCGATTTTGTAACGATTTTCGTCAGTTGAACAAAGTTACAAAATTTGACATCTACCCCATGCCACGTATAGATGAGTTGATCGACCGGCTGGGAACAGCCCGATACATGACGACTCTTGACCTCACAAAAGGGTATTGGCAAATCCCCCTGGCCAAGTCGGCCAAAGAGAAAACCGCATTTGTAACCCCAGACGGGGCGTTCCAATATAAAAGAATGCCGTTCGGGTTACAGAATGCGCCGGCCACATTCCAGCGGAAAATGGACCAGATGCTGAGGCCCCATCGGAAGTATGCTGCGGCTTACCTGGATGACGTAATTGTCCATAGCACAGATTGGGCCTCACATCTGCCAAAAGTGCAAGCAGTCCTGGACTCTGTTCGGGAAGCGGGGTTTACGGCTAACCCCAAGAAGTGTACCATTGGGCAGGAGGAGGCCAAATATCTTGGGTACACCATTGGGAGGGGAGTAATAAAACCCCAACTCAACAAAGTCGAGGCCATCCAGAGTTGGCCACGTCCCAACAGCAAGAAGCAGGTACGAGCCTTTCTGGGAATCGCTGGGTATTATCGGCGATTCATTCCCCACTTTGCTTCTAAGGCTGTGCCCCTAACCAACCTGACGAAGGGGAAAGGGTCGGTCATGATTAAATGGACCCCCGAGGCTGAGGCAGCATTCCAATTCTTGAAACAAGCCTTATGTAGCCAGCCAGTGTTGTACTCACCCGACTTCTCTAAAGACTTTGTCGTACAAAGTGATGCGTCAGATGTGGGGTTAGGAGCAGTATTGTCCCAGGTCTGGAACGGGGAAGAGCACCCAGTCATTTACCTCAGCAGGAAGTTGAAGTCCCATGAGGTAAATTACGCCACCGTTAAAAAGGAGTGTTTAGCGGTGAAGTGGGCTCTAGATTCCCTTCGGTACTACCTGCTAGGTAGGCACTTTGACATGGTTACGGATCACGCTCCGTTAAAGTGGATGGCTCAAAACAAGGAAACAAATAGAAGAGTGAATAGGTGGTTCCTGGCCCTCCAGGAATTCAACTTCACAGTAAAGCATCGCCCTGGCGTTCAAATGGGGAATGTGGATGCTTTGTCTCGAGTACATGAATGCCTGATTGCTGGTGTTCCAACCCCGAGGTTAAAACAAGAGGGGGGGGTATGTGACAGCAGGAAGGTAAAGTCACCTGGTTGCATCCAGGGGGGTAGATATATTTCGCCCAGATTCAGGCTTTACGCCGACTTATACAACTAGGTGGAGAGTTGTATAAGGCTAGTGGGCTCATGGATGACTCATACCTCTAGGGAGAGGGCTGGGCGTCGTGCAGACAGGGAGTTGATGAGACCAGCTGAAGCTTGTCAGCTCATTTAGGCCTCTATAAGAACTCCCAGCTTCATTAGATGTTAGCTCATGCCTGGAACCAGACCTGTGTGGACTGTCTAGGGAGAGTGAACCCCTGTGCGGTGAGAAAAAGCCTGTGTGGCTATTTGCTTGGACATTTAAAACCAGGGACTTAGGGACTAGGACAGCACTAGGCTGATCCCAGTTGTTAGTTAGGAAACCTGTATGTTTAGTCAGAGGTCAACTTGACCAGGATTTATTTTGGTTATGTTTCTTTTGCTTTGCTGTGTTTTGTCACTGTAAATAGAAAATAAACCGCACCTTTTTTGATTTTGAAAACCACAACCTCCGTTTGCTGGGCCTGTTTTGTGTGGGGAGCCCATCCCGGGGGTCACACACACCCGCTGCCGAGCTAACCCCCTCACAATATATATATATATATATATATATATATATATATATATATATATTTGTTTACATTTTTATAAGTGTAATGTTTTTATTTTAATATATATATATATATATATATATATATATATATATATATTCATTTTTACATGTCTATTGTATAAAATGAATTTCAGCTTCAGGTCCTTTTTTATATGATAGTATTTTATCTTTCTGAGTCATGGGATTGTACACAGGGCTATTTGTTATTCATGTGCACTGCACACACAAATGGGGTTATTTATCAAAAAGAAAACTGCATTTGAGGCAATGCACCTTAAACACTGCTTTCATTATATTGCCATGGCTTCTTAATAAATGGCCGGTGGCTTTGACACCTTGAGCTCTGTGTTCTGGAACTTCAAGAATGGTAGAGCCAAGCTCTGCTTATTATAGTAATACACTGTTTTTCTACAAAATGGCTAACATGGGAGTAATTAGATTTCTCTTATGAAGGCCCTGGTAACTTTATAAAAGGTAGAAGGTTTTAGCAGCATCAATGGACATTTAGACATTAATATTTGGGAAACATTCCTTATTTCTATCAAACATTTTTTACCTTCGAGGGTCTCTGTTGACCATGTATTGCACAGTTACAAACGTTGCCTGTAACAACACATTCTGAATAGGTATGCAAATTGGGAGTTATGGCTTGGTAGTTAATCCTGAGCATTACAGACAGGGAATTGGCAAATTATGAAAGAAATACCAGTACACATATAGATATATTTCTTTTAGAGTTCAGTTGTTTAACCATACCTCCCAACTTTTGAACTTCAGAATGAGGGACACTTAAGGTAGGTAAAGACTGGCAGCATGCTACATGCACCACGGCAGCAGTGGGCTTGGCCAAACTCTTAAATGTGTGAGGGGCTTAATGGGTACAGAGTTTAGGAGAGTGCTAGATACAGAGTGTTGGGTTTTAATGTGTGTCATGTACAGGAAGGTGGGTTATAGAGTGTGCTATGTACAAAGTATAGGGCTCTGGAGTATGTTATGCACAGGGTGCAGAGTTTTGTAGTGCATTATTTACAGAGTGCAAGAGAGTGCTAGGCACAGAGTGCAGGGTTCTGGAGTGAGTTACGTACAGAGTGCAGGGTTCTGGAGTGCGTTACGCACAGAGTGCAGGGTTCTGGAGTGCGTTACGCACAGAGTGCAGGGTTCTGGAGTGCGTTACGCACAGAGTGCAGGGTTCTGAAGTGAGTTACATACAGAGTGCAGGGTTCTGGAGTGCGTTACACACAGAGTGCAGGGTTCTGGAGTGCGTTACACACAGAGATCAGGGTTCTGGAGTGCGTTTACCTACAGAGTGCAGGGTTCTGGAGTGAGTTACATACAGAGTGCAGGGTTCTGGAGTGAGTTACGTACAAAGTACATGGTTCTGGAGTGAGTTACATACAAAGTACATGGTCCTGGAGTGCATTATGTACAGAGTTCAGGGTTCTGGAGTGTGTTACGTACAGACTGCAGGGTTCTGGAAAGCGTTGCATACAGAAAGGTGGGTATTGGAGTAAGTTATGCACAGAGTTCAAGAGAGCACTAGGTACAGAGCCCTATCATCTATTCACATCACTCTATTGCACCTCTCCTTAGCTATAACCTCTACACCCACACACAAACACACACACACAAGAGGTTGCACATGTTGCTCCTTCTGTTGAGCCTTCAAGACTCCAACCATGTATTTTCAGTCTTGTCTTGTCAGTGTTTTAATACCTCAAAGCCCCATTTTGCAGGGTATTATTTTACATCAATATTTCATAAGTTAGCCTATCTTGTGGCCCGCACTTCGGCTAGAAAAGTTGATATTAGTGAGTTACCAGCATTGTCCTGTAAGGATCTCAGATTTTACACAAATACAAAGTTGTTTTGAGACCAAGAACTGTGTTTTTTGTCAGTGTGGTCTCTGGTCTCTGGTGAGGATTTTCAACATCATGAGGAAGTTTTATTACTTTTAATGTGTCCAGCATCGGTTGACTCTAGTAAATATATTTCCATTGCCTGGATGTTGTGAGGGCCATCAAGGTTGACCTTTCAGCCACTGCTCCTTTTATAATCAGATGGAATTCCTGTCATTCAATAGGTCCACAAAAAGATTATCTGGCTTTCAGATCTACTTTTTTTCTAAATTGATTCGACTGGTTGCTGTGGGGGCATATGAGTTGGGAAATAAATGCCTCTTTTTCTTTTTAAAGTCCACTCCACTACAGCAGTGAGTATTTTTTGCGCTTTTTACCATCTGGCTCCTATGTCTCAGATCTACCCTTTTGAATGTGTGTTCACAGAGTCTAGGTTCACACATTTGCGATAGTTTTTTTCTGCATTTTTGATGCACGTTTTAATGCTTCTTTTATTGCATTTTGATGGTTACATGATTTCTGCATTTTTTTCTGTTTGCCCAATGAAAGAAAAAAAGTAGAGGTTGCTAGGGGTGGGTCTTGTTGTCATGTGCTAAAATTCATAAAAGTGCACTTTACATCCAAAAAATGCACATGTGCTATTTTCCCAATGCATGGCAGTGCAGCCCACAGGTGTAAATGAGTCCTATTGAAAAGAAAGGCAATACCACATATTTGGAAATCAACACACACAGGTGTTTGTACTTACTGTAAAATCTTTTTCTCAGAGTCCATTGAGGGACACGGCTCCTTCCCCTCATTATCTTTGTCCTTTTTTATTTGGACTGCTTACTACAACTGAGCAGCTGTGAAGTGGGAGGAGTTATACCCTTAAAAGGGCAGGCCTTCAGTTGTTATGTGTCCACTGATCATTTCGCCTGTAGATGGTAGTATAACCCTGTGTTGCCTAATTATCATCAAGCTGAGTCCCTTGGACTCCAAGAAAAGGAGTTCCAAAATTAGCATTTTAAACACAAAGCCCAAAATATCCATGCCAGCTCTAATGCCCCAATTCCATAAATGATGCAATTAAGGGGGTGCCTAGAGCAAGGCCTAGGGGTGGTGTTCACTGGCCACTTACATACCTTGGCCAGGTTCACCCAAATAAAACAATATGGAGTCACACTGTGGGCCTACCATCTGTTTCATGGTAAGTGAGGATGTAGGTAATGATTCTATATTAATCAAGTCTTAAAGTTGTTATGAACATGACCAAATCCATTGTACATAGCTGGTGAGAAGAGACCACTGTGAGAATGATGTGAAAATGATGTGAAAAATCAATAATGGGTATTTTCTAGGCTAATAAGCAGAAGGGTTTCAAGAAGATTAAATGGGGTACACTGCCCTGGGGAACATGTACCAAAGCAAACATTTTTTTTTAAAACTTCCGTTTGGTGAGGAGCAAAAATTTTCTAAATACTTAATACATGTAAAATTCCTTTAAATAATATGAAGACAAATGACAGCTTCAGTTGCTTATTGCATGTAAACAAAGTGATCTGGGATTCCCTTTATCTGTACCAAACCCTTATCCTAGGTGAAGGTCTGGTATAGATGTTATTGGGGACCCCTAAAATGACATAACAGTCCCTTATCTTTGATGAGGGTCTGATATGAATGTCAAGGCGGACCCCACGCAAAAAAAATAAAAAAACAATGTGAAGTTCCTTCAAAATTCTATACCAGATTAGTTGGGTCTTGAATGGGTTTTAAGGGGAATGCTTACCAAATATATCCGAGCATGTTACCTGGCAGGCATGGCAGGGGCAAGTGTGTGCCCACCCCCTTGCCGGCCACACACCTTGTTGATGGAAGCAAAGGCTTCTTCCCCACAACTCTGACCTGGTGGTTGTAGGGGTATGGATGTAGGGGGGCTTCCCAGAATCTGTAAGCCCCCTTTCAAAATATGGGAGCCTCCAGATGCTGCCCCCCTCATGTGAACGAGAAGGGATAAATAGTGAAAGGTAAATAAATACACAAACACAGTGTTTGACAAGTTCTTCAATAAAAAAAAGTCTGTATGTACTGTATATACAGTATGTAGCTACTTCTGTTTATTAGTTTCCTTTTTGGTTGTTAAATTTCACACAATTTACAGTTTGGGCATTGAGATAAAGAATGTGGGCCCTTTTTATTGAACATTCTTTATAGTCCTATAGTTAATCAGTCTGACTCCACCCCGACACTAAAAATGAGGGCTAGAAGCTGATGTTTTGAATTCGAAAGACAGTTCTTAGGGATCCATTTAGGGTTGGATTTTTTTTTTTACTAAAAATGTTTAGGTTTGAAACCTATGATACTTAAACAACTTACATATTCATTGCTAACAACTTCTTAAATGGATGTTATGTACCAATTACTTTTGAAAGTTTTTCTTTCTCTCTGCTAAGTCATGTTGGTAATTTTAATGATCTGCTTCCAACACAAAAAGAAAAAAAAAATTGGAAATGATCCAGAACTGGAGCGGAACACCTGCTACTTCTCTGTCCAATTAAGCTGCTGCTGATTGTGTAACACTCCTCCCTCGGCTGCAACACCAAACTGACAGCTGTATAAAGCAAACACAGTGCATAGCAATGCGATGTAGGTACCTTCAGCTTGGCAGGAGAAGGAGGCAAGTTACGGCAAGCTAGAAGAAAGCTGATTCCCAGGTGTGTTTTGTGAAATTTAAGAAAGGCAAAAAACGGGCTGACAAAGTCAACATCTGTGATGTAAAGTTTAGTGTTTTCCATTATAAATGAAGGCACATTCATAGAATGCCAAAACAAAGAACCTTTATATAAAAGGTGTCATTAAGCTTTGCTGTTATTTCTTCTTTAATATTCTGAACAAATAGTCTGGAAATTTCCCATGTAATTATTTAAAATGTAAATAAGACGTTTGCACTCTTTATGTAGACTTGTTTTCACTGTTCCAACTAGTTGAGGGATAGGAGGAAGACCATGTGCAAGTTTCTTAGCTTGTATGGTGTTAATTGAATAGCAGAGAAGCATACTACTGAAGAATGTTAAATTCCATGATGGTATAATACTGTATTCTTACATGTAAAGTGGTCTGATTATCTCACGGATTAGGCATAATCTGCCAATGAACTGTGGTGAAAATGTCCCCTGCAGCTGATCAGTATCCAGTAGTGTTTCAACAAGTTCATTACAGCACACAGGGCTCTGTTTTTTTTTTTTTAATGATGGGAATTTTCTGGTACTTGACTACAAATTGTGCCTAACTACAAAGAATATAATAGATTTGGCCATCCACTACTAAAGTTAAGTCTGTGTAAAGTAACAACTTTTTTTAATTCCTGTTAGAGTAGGGAATAATTAAAAGCCTGCCATGTTCTTCTCTTTGTGCACCATTAGGCAATTTAACCCTAACTTCCTATCCTAGAAGAGGCAAAATAAAATGAGGATACATTTCCCAAGTCAGAGGAAATCACAAAAAATATCTGCATTAAAAGATTTTCCCTTTATTCCTGACCTGGTGGCAGCTGTAAAAATTTAGATTTCCGTTCACTTTCTGTACCAGTCAAAATGGCCTCAAGTACGGATATGCAGGAATTTGGTCCAGTACTAACAACTTCTGTCCAGGTGCAGGCTAAACATGAATTTGGACCAATCAACTGCAGCCAAGGTGTTCCCCGCCTCACAGCTGCACGTATAAAAAAAAAAGCCAGTAAGTGGACTAACTGCACTCAGTGAGAAAGTAAAATAATGGACAAAGTAAATAATATCTGAGTACTGCGATATCTAGATTCAATATATACAAACAATGATTTACTAAAACTGGAGCACTCAGAATCTGGTGGAGCTGTGCATGGTAGCCAATCAGCTTCTAACTTCAGCTTGTTCAATTAGGCTTTGACAATGAAACCTGGAAGCTGATTGGTTTCTATGCAGAGCTGCACCTGCTTTTGCACTATGCAGTTTTAGTAAATAACTGCCAATGTGTTGAACTGTTAGAAATACATTTCAAATTGTATATTGCATTTAAATAATCAGCAAGACCAGCTGTGAATAGTGATCAAAAGTCTAAAATAAATCAAACTCAGAAAAAACAAGTATGCGTTTAGTGACTCCATGCCAATAGGTGAAAATTTGGTATATTAATACGTAAATATAAAATAAATAGATGAACAATTATTGGTGAAAACAAATGTGAAAACAAATTATTTGTGAAATAAATATTAATAAAATGTGTGTACCAAAACACATAGGATGGGTGCCTCCCTATAGGTGTAACATTACACTCTTAACAGTAAAAAATGTAAAGAAGGGGGCGCCAACCCATATAAAACTATTTTTGGGCACAAGCGGTGACGTCATCATGCCAGCTTGGATGGGTGGTGTTTGTCAGTGTTTTGTCTTTTTTATTTTCCTCAATTGTGAGTATTTACCCTTATTTAATAAATCAATTAGAAAACTGCTAAACTATGTAGTTCCCTCTTTCTTTCTCTGCACATGAGACTTGGCTATGCTATATGTTGTTACCATCCCCTTGCATAGAGGAGTGAGCCATCCATCTTTCAGTGATCAGTACAAAGTGATGTGAGACCTCCTATGTGATGAGTTTTAACCTTCTGGTAGGCAGATTTGTTTGGTGGTGGCTGGAGCACTGAAGCTGGTGAAGGTGTTTACAAGATTAAGGCCCCTTTCACACGGCCTGTCCGATCAGGTCCGCCTGTCAGTTTTTCAGGTGGACCTGATCGGACCCTCCATTTACCCCTATGGAGCAGCAGATGTCAGCGGTGACATGTCCACTGACATCTGACGCTATCCGATCCGGTCTGCCAAATCCAGATGGATGGTGGTCCTATTTTCCATCCGTCTGGCGGATCAGATCGGATAGGGTCGGAAAATGGACAGGCGGTCCATTTTCACCCAATCTCCTCATAGAGGAGAACGTGACTCGGTCCTTCTCCGCTCTGCATACTGAGCAGAGACAGACCTGTAATCCGCCTGCTCAGCGGGGATCAGCGGAGCGCTCCCCCACCAAGCAAGCGGAGTCCGTCCAACAGAGGCCTAAGTTTCACATATAAAAAGACCATATTAGGTCAATAATGTCACGGGCATTCCTGTCCCCTTTTTTTGTACTAGAAAAAGTTACATCTTGCTTTTTGTAAGTCTAAAGGGTTACTCTGCTACTTACTTTCTACAGGATTTTTTTTTTTATACATAATCGAGGAATTAAAAAAGAGAGATGCAAGAACAAGTTTGCATCACCCTTCTAAACATAGAAAACTGAGCAGATGCTGCTCCTAATTAACAAAATCGGCTTGAGCCCCTTTGTTAATTAGGAGCCATCACTTCTGTTTTATGCTGAATCTGTGTTTCTATTTCACTCTCAAATAGAATATAGCACGGGTGGTGCAGATAGACCTGAAACAACCCTAAAACAGGTCTATCTGCTTAGTTAATGTGGCACATGCCACTCCCGACAGCTTTAGCTTAGATAATTCCTAGATATGCGGGTATTTATCAATTCTTTCACACAAGAAGGCAGTACTAAACAGGATAAGGCAGGCAGATTTAAAACTATTTTTTTATAATCCATAATTTTAATTCAGAAATTCCTCTGCTACTGTAAGTTATGACAGAATATAACTTGCTCCTGACCCTGTCTTAATTGTGTATCTATTTTGAATGATAATCTCTTGCAGTTGACAGCCCAGGATAATAGGTACATGGTCAGGAACACACATAAAAAAACTATCATAGACAATACTCGAAAGGACCTCTTAGAAACATAGAAAAGCTATATTGGAAATAAGACCATATGGTCCTTCGAGTCTGCCCCATTTTTTTTAATTTAATTTTTTTATTTTTTTTTTGTTAACATTTTGTCTGTGTATAGATCTACAGAATGTTTGTCCCATGCATTTTCTAATTCAACAAAGGTTTTTATTGAAGAAAGTCAATGTATACATACATATCAAACAGCACACAGCTCAAGTCCAGTGACATTTTGTACAATCGCACAGTATACAGTTACATGTATCTATTAAACTAGGGTGTTCCCACTGGGTATATGCATGGCACGAAATTTCATCCTTAAAAAAACAGTATGCGGGGTGCAAGGAGTAACCAAAATTGCATGTGAGTGTTAGTCAGCGCAACATTATACACAGGTATCAGAACTCTGTAACCATCGGTCCCAGATCTTCTCATATTTAGCCGGGCATCCTCTGTTTATATAGATGCATTTTTTGTAAGGTAAAGTAACGTTGACCTCAGCTTTCCACTCGGATAAAGTGGGGGGCCACTGTCTCATCCATTTTCTAGCTATTATCTTCCTAACTGAAAAGAGAGTTTCTTGTAAAAATATTTTGGTGAATTTGTCTACCCCCACTGGGAAAACTCCCAGTAAGCACTGTTTCGGGTCCATTGTAAGTGGTGAGCCCATACTGTCATGCAAAAAGTCTACCACCTGTTTCCACAGAGCCTGGATCTTGATACAGGCCCACAGCAAGTGGAAGAAGGTGCCCGTCTCAGATCCGCAGAGTGAGCACAGAATGGACTGTCCTCTCTTGTATCTAGCCACTCTAAGTGGTGTCAGATACGCTCGGTGTAGGATGAAAATTTGGGACATTCTGTCTGACAATCTGGGAGACACCACCCTGCAAGTCTCAAGTGCCTCCTCCCACTCCTCGTCATCCATTGGGCCCACCTCCCTCTCCCACTGTGGCTTCAAAGAAAATGCCAGTTTATTAGAGACAGGAGTATTCAACATATTGTAGAAATACGATATGAGGCCCTTAGGGTCTGATCCCCGAGCAACCGCCATAATCGGATTAGGTGTGGGTCTGGGGGGAGACTGTGGGAATTGAGCCCGAGCTGCATGGCGAACCTGGAGGTATTGGAAGAACATATGATCTGGGAGCATAAATTGGTCCCTCAGTGTATCAAAGGATTTGAAACTGCCATCAGACAGTAAATGGTGCAAGTAATATACCCATCGGGAACTCCAGATCCCCGGATCCTGGATCTGTCCAAATTCTGGCATGGATTTGTTGTGCCATAGTGGCGTGTAGTCATTATGTGGTGGTATGTTTAGCTTGACGGACACAAGGTTCCATATGCGTTTATAATGGTACAAAAGGGATTTAGTGTCTCTTCCTGGATCTGTACCACTCACCCCTAGGGTCACCGGATATAAAGGGTCATGGGTTAGTTGCGCCCACTTTGGACAAAGTAAGGTGCGAAATCTTTCGCCATCCGTCTTATCTATATGATATAAATGGGACAGCTGGGCTGCCAGATAATACAGGTTAAAATCCGGCAGGGCCGTGCCCCCCATGTCTGTTGAGTTTTTGAGTGATTGCCACGAAATCTTATGTCGATTCGGTCCCCATACAAATGGTTTGAGGAGAGCTTCTAATGCCTTGAAGTGTTTTAACTGGAGATAAATGGGGGAATGCCAGAGTACATATAAGGTCTTGGGCAGGAGGATCATTTTAATTAGATTGATGCGTCCCCACACCCCAAGGGGCAGCCTGGCCCATGTGCGTATTTTGGTTCTAACTAAAGCAAAAAGGGGTTCAATATTGAGGGCCAGGTAGTCCGAGGGGTTCCTGGATATGTGTATCCCAAGATATTTTATGACACCAACTCTTTGGAGCTGGGAATGGGCCTGAGACTCCGTGGGGGGAAAGCTGTCTAATGGCAAGATCTGTGATTTATCACAATTAATCTTGAGGCCAGAGAAAATTCCGAATTGCTCGATGACTTGGAGGGCCTTGTGGAGGGAGGGGCCCGAATCCGCGAGGTATAGCAATGTGTCATCTGCATATAAACTTATTTTTTCTGTTAGGGGGCCCAGACTCAATCCCACTATCTCCGGATCCGTACGGATTGCCAAGGCCAGGGGTTCCGCCGCCAGGGCGTAGGGCAGGGGAGAGAGCGGCAGCCCTGTCTTCTGCCCCTACTTAGGCTAAACAATGAGGAGGGCCATCCGTTCGCTACCACTCTGGCCGACGGATCCTGGTATAGGATCCGAGTCCACTTTATAAAATTTGGCCCAAATCCATAACTCTCTAAACATTTCCACAAGTATCTCCATTCAACTGAGTCGAACGCTTTTGCGGTATCCAGTGACACCACTACTCGCGTTCCGACATTTTCGTGGTTAGCCTGTAAATTAATAAAAAGTCTCCGCAGGTTGAACGATGTATTGCGACCCGGCATGAAGCCTGCTTGGTCTGGGTGTATGAGGGATAAGATAGTTTGATTGAGGCGCAAGGAAAGGACTTTGGCTAGGATTTTAATGTCCACCTGTAGCAAGGAGATGGGGCAGTAGGATTCCGGGAAGCCCAGATCCTTCCCAGGCTTGGGAATAAGGACAATCGTGGCCTCTCGCATGGATAGTGGCAGGGTAAATGACTCAAACAAATCTTCATAAAGCTTCAGCAATTTAGGTATGAGAATTTCACCAAATTGGGAGTAGAATTCAATGGGGAGGCCGTCTGATCCTGGGGACTTAGATCTGGCAAAACTTGCCACAGCATTGGTAATCTCAATTTCCATGAGGGGTGCCTCAAGAAGAGACACCTGATCTGCCGTCAGCTTTGGGAAGGGCACATTCGCAAGAAAAAAAGTCATGGGATCACTATCTGGGGGGGCTTTAGATTGATATAGGTCAGCGAAGAAGTCCTTGAATTTCGAGGCAACCGTGGGTGGGTCGGTAATCTGAGTCCCTCCCGGTTCATGTAGGGTAATCACCACTGGAGGTCTGTCCTCGCTATGGACTAAGTAAGCTAATAGTTTGCCGGCCCTTTCGCCGTGTTCAAACATCTTCTGTCTGGTAAAAAACGATTTTTGTTTGGCTTTTACAAAGTGTAACTGATTAACTAATCTAGTTTGAAGTTTAAGCGCATCTGCATTGGGAGGAGATGGATCAGTTTCATATGCACATTCCGAGCTGGAGAGTGCCTCCAACGCCCTATCCAAGGCCCTAGAGGAGTCTGCCTTGATGCCATTGATGTGAGAGATTAAATGTGCCCGGGCATGGAGCTTGAATGACTCCCAAACATTTGAGGGGGAAGCGGAGTGATCATTCTCCAAGAAGAATCTCCTCCACTTCTCTGTGAGTTTGTCCTCCTCCGGTAAGAGTAACAACCAGAATGGGTTTAGGCGCCACGTCCGTGGTGGTTTGTCTAGGGGCACACTCAGTGTAATCATGTAGGGGCTGTGGTCCGACAAAAGTCTGGGTCCAAACACTGCGTCCTGTAAGCGCGGTGCAAGGCCCTGAGAGACAAAAATAAGGTCAATTCGGGACATAGATCCGTGTGAGGCAGAAAAACAGGAATAGGCCCTAGTTTGTGGGAACCTATGTCTCCAAGTGTCAATAAGGTGAAAGGAAGAGACAAGCCTATAGAATTTTGTATCCCCAGTAGGGCCCGCCCCCCCGGTGATATCTGCAGCCTATCCATATCTACGTTCAGAACCATGTTAAAATCTCCCAGCCAGATGTGGTGGGATACCTGGCTAGGAACGAAATACCATCTAGGATTATAGATTCACTATACGGAGGAGGTACATAGAAGGCCAATATTAGAAGGGGTTCCCCATACAATTTAGCTGATAAAAATACATAGCGCCCGTTTGGATCTGTAGCAACCTCCCCCAGTTCAAAATGCACCGACTTTGCCACCAGCACCGACACCCCCCTGGAGTGGGATGTGTGGGTCGAATGGTACGTCCACCCCACCCAGGGACGGCGGAGGGCCATCTGGAGTCTCCCCTCTATGTGCGTCTCCACCAGCACAGCCACATCAGCCCGCTGCTTCTTTAGAAACGTGAGGGCAGCTGCGCGCTTAATCTTATCCCGCAACCCCCTCACATTCCATACCAAGAATTTTAGAGACGCCATAACAATTCCCTCTCAGTAGAACACCGCCATATTTTGGCCATGTTTGTTATAGTTCCATAGGATATTATCACAGTGGGCCCGTGAGACATAGAGAAATATAGTAACATTGAGCGAAGCAAAGCATAAAAGCACCAGATTAACTTCATGCTATAGAGCATGTAACGTATTGAACTGCGTGTACACATTGACATAGGGTTCAACATAAACTCCCTCCCCCCCACCCCCCTCCCTGCCCTGCATCTTTTCAAACTGATGCGGGCGTTGTCCCAGAACAAAACTGTACCTGCCCTCCAGGAAAAAATTATCACAACAGATATCATAAGTGGAGGTTCATGGGGTCCTGATGTGCACAAAGCATTATAAGTAAGCAAATCAGGGAAATATTGACTAGGAGAAGTCAGCAGTGGTATCAACCTTCCTCTGCAGGTGTGTGGGGACTCCCAAACGTTACCACTAAGGTTCCGTGTATAATAGGCACATATCCTGGATGAGCTTGGGGGAAAGTCTCGCTGCACTGTACACTTGAACAGCAGAACTCCCACCGACTTGGAGCTCCAACTGCCGTCACAGCGAAGGATGTATGAGAGCCTGCAACGCGGCTCAGGGATCATAGTCAGTAACAGAACTAATAGTTTACCACAGGTTGTGTAAGCTGGTTAGTCCCTGCCGTCCAGCCAGGGGAACCAAAAACCGAGTTGTTAAGGAGTCGGCTTAGTAAAGTTCACATTTCAAACAGCATGCGGGGGTCTGAAGGTGAGGGGATTGAACTTGGATAACGGTTCAGGCCATACAGCATACGGGTAAGGAGCGTGTAGAGTGCGGGCCGATAAGGGAGAATAAACAGTGTATTTTGTAGAGTACCTCAGTTCACAGCTCCCTGGACAGCGCAGCAATCCAGCCAGTTGATTGCGTCTTCCGGGGTATCAAAAAAGGAGACCTTGCCATCGTGTTCCACCCGAAGTCGGGCCGGGAACAGCATGGCATATTTATAGTTGCGGATGCGAAGTCTGCGTTTGGCTTCCATGAAATTATGGCGGCGGCGCTGGACGTCCGCTGAGAAATCTGGGAACACAGCAACTTTAGCATTCCCTAAGGTGATGTTGCCCTTTACTCTGGCCATTTTGAGGGCCGCATCACGATCCTTATAATTCAGCAACTTAGCTATAAATGTGCGTGGTGGTGCGCCTTGCGGTGGCGCTTTGGCCGGCATGCGGTGAGCTCTTTCAACCGCCAGCATGGGGGAGAAGGCCTCCCTGCCATAGGATGTGATGAGCAACTGCTCCAAAAAAGTGGTAGGATCCTTACCCTCAGCTCCCTCGGGCAGGCCGACCAATCGTAAGTTGCATCTTCTCAACCTGTTCTCCATCTCATCCTGCTTGGAGAACAGCTGCATGATCTGTTGTTGCATGCGGTCTGCTCCAGTATGCAATGGCGGGAGTGCATCCTCCACCTCGCTCAGTCGTGTCTCCGCGGTTCTAACCCTGTCGCGCAGGTTTTGCATGTCCTGCCTGATGAGGGATACATCCACCTTCACCTCCTCGATCTGTGTTGCGAGGGATGTGCGACATAGGTTAATGGCCTCCAGGAGTTGAGCTGTATCCCCCGCAGGCCTCCCGCTGCCCTCCGGCACCGCTCCGCCATCTTCCTCCGACTCCTCCGCACCTTGATGGCGGAATTGCGCTAGCCTCGCTGCCGCGGCTTTGTTCGTTTTTGAGGGCGACATGACGTCCGCGGACTGGGGTGTCTAGGCAGGTATGAGCTGTGCAGAAATCTGCTCTGTGGGTCACAGGATGGATTGGATTGCAGGATCAATGGCCGGAGCTCCTCAGCAAGCGTCCTACTCCATGCACCGTCAGGCCACGCCCCCTGTCCCATGCATTTTCGAATCCACTTACTGTTGACTGATTTACTACCCCTGCTGGTAGGTCTGTTTCAAGCATTGGTTACTCTTTTGTTATAATACTTTCTAAGATTAGTTTTGAACTTTCCTCCTGATAGCTTGGAGTCTTGACCATTTTTTTTTTGTGAAACAATTAAAAAAAATGTAATTAAAAAATAAATAAATGGAAAAATAAAGTAAAAAAAACGAGTTAACTTTAACTGCTTGCCGACCAGCCGTCATCATTATACTGCAGCAGGTTGGCACAGCTGTGTGAATCGCCTTAGGTATACATCGGGCGCTTTAAGAGCTATAGGGGGCGCACGCGCAACACCAGAGCCGATGCGCATGTCGGGCGGGCGCGATGTCCACCGGCGACCCATGATCACTCTTCAGAGAGCCAGAACAGAGATCCGTCAATCCCCGTTCTGTCAGGGAGGTAGAGAGAGATCTGCTGTTCCTAGTGATCAGGAACAGCGATCTCTCTCTACTCCCAGTCAGTCCACCCCCCACAGTTAGAAACACCTCCCTAGGGAACACTTAACCTCTTGATCGCCCCCTAGTGTTAACCCCTTCCCTGCCAGTGACATTTATACAGTAACAGTGGCTATTTTTAGCTCTGATCGCTGTATTAATGTCACTGGTCCCAAAAAAGTGTCAAAAGTGTCCAATCTGTCTGCTGCAATGTCGCAGTCCTGCTAAAATTTGCTGATCACCGCCATTACTAGTAAAAAAAAAAAATTGATAATAAAAATGCCATAAATCTATCCCCTATTTTGTAGACACGATAACATTTGCGCAAACCAATCAATATACGCTTATTGTGATTTTTTTTTATTTTTTTTTTACTAAAATTATGTAGAAAAATACATATTGGCCTAAACCGATGAAGAAATTTGTTTATTTTTTATTTTTTGGGGGATATTTATCATAACAAAAAGTAAAAAATATTGTTGTTTTTTTTTCAAAATTGTTGCTCTTTTTTTGTTTATAGCGCAAAAAATAAAAACCGCAGAGGTGATCAAATTCCACCAAAAGAACGCTTTATTAGTGGGAAAAAAAGGACATCAATTTCGTTAGAGTACAACGTCGCACGACCGCGCAATGGTCAGTTAAATCAAAATAAAAATCACCTGGAACTGGAGAACTATGAAATATGCAAGAGTTGTCGAAATTGCTGTTTTGAGCATCTTGAATTAAATTCTAATTTCAGGTAAGAAATTATCAATTTGTATACATATATAAAAAGGTCTTCCTTCATAAGTAATTTTGTGAAAGTTGTTCATTTTAAAGGAAATGTGTAAGGATTTGCACATAGTTTTTATTCATTTGCTACAGAAACAATTTATTTTTCTTTATTCATTTGCTCAGGGCTATAAAAAAGGGAAATGTTAAAAGTAACTATTCTGTTAGTTTCTATTTATCTATCTATTAATATTTTGTATTAATTTAGCCAGCAAAGTAGAACTCTCGTTTGTATGTCTGTAACTCTATCTATTTACAGCTTGTTGTTTGTAGGTTGTCCCCGATGGACCATCTGTACTGCTGTTCTGTATGAGGAGCTGAAGCTGTTAACCAGTGCAGCACTGGAAGCTCAGACAGGAAGAGGACAGGCATCTTTGCTGTGAAGATTTCTCTAGGATCCAGCAGTTAGATCATGCCGAGCTAGCTGAAAAATGTTTGCAGTCAGCCATGACACCTTTTGCTTGAAAATATTGAAAAGGTAAAAATACTTATTTTTTCTGGTATGCTGTGTAAATAGAAACACATACAAACTTATAGGCTGGTTTCACACTGGGGCGGTGGGTGCGGTGGCGGTATAGCGCCGCTATTTTTAGAATTGCGGAGGTATTCGGCCGCTAGCGGTGCGGTTTAATCCCCGCTAGCGGCCAAAAAAGGGTTAATACCGCCGGCAATGCGCCTCTGCAGAGGCGCATTGCCATGGTATTACCGCGGTTTCCCATTGCTTTCAATGGGAAGGAGCGGTGGAGGAGCAGTAAACACACCGCTCCAAAGATGCGGCTAGCAGGACTTTTTTTCACATCCTGTTAGCGCACCGCTCCAGTGTGAAAGCCCTCGGGGCTTTCACACTGGAGAAACAGCAGCCGCTGTTTAGGGACGGTTTGCAGGCGCTATTTTAAGCAAAATAGCGCCTGCAAACCGCCCCAGTGTGAAAGGGGCCTTAGTAGTGTTTTCTCAAAGTTAAGTGGAAATACACTTTAAATCACTGGAAGAACCCTGGTTTCCCTGACCTCAAGATTCAGCATTTAAAAAAAATTTGGTTTAATATTTCTGTAAGAAGCATTTATTTGTCCCTGAGCAACCAGAGATAATTCATTCCTTTGTCTAATTTGTACCTTTTCAAAGGCAGATGGACTCTATCTAGTAAGTACCAGAATTTGGCCTCGTATCAGCCTCCTGCAATCCACTGTATGATAGAGCTTAGACTGGAAAAGGGAAAAGCAACAATAGGAGTCAGCTAGCTGTGCTGCAGTGCTCAGGTGCTAACATGACATGCTATTAGGAGGAGAGAGAAGAGTGTCACTTAAAGTGGCTGTAAACCCTTTTATATATCCAGTTACTGGACACAGGTGATACACAGAGCTGAAACAAATCCTCCTACATAAGTTCAAAATGCTAAATTTATACATCTTGTCTGGGGTTTCAGAAAGCAGGGGGCGGAGAGCGGAAGTTACAATCTGCAGAGCTCCGCGCGGAGAGCTGATTGGAGGGAAGAGACACGCCTCCTTTACAAAAACACACAGGAACAGAACTGAGGCTGTCAATCAGAGGCTGTGGGCTGGAGCTCCCTCCCCTGTCACCTTTTTTATCTCTTGGTGTCAGGAAAACTTATCAGAAGTGACTTATGCAGTTAGCAGAGGAATGAGGCAGCAGACAGAAATGACACTCAGTGCTCTAGATTGAGACAAATACACACTAGAGAGGGATATGCTTTGTCCATTTTGTCAGAGGTTTACAACCATTTTATCCCCTTCCCGTCACCACTTCCCAACCCATTAAGAGGTTCTAAATGCTGGGAGGCAGAGGCGGGCATTCCGATCATGTGGCAGCTGTAATTGGCTGTCACATTGGTCACATGATTGAAACAGGAAGGGGCCATCCCCAAATTGTTCCCACAAAGTTGGGAGCATGAAATGGTCCAAAATGTCTTGGTATGCTGACATCTTAAGAGTTCCCTTCACTGGAACGAAGGGGCCAAGCCCAACCCCTGAAAAACAACCCCACACCACAATCCCCCCTCCACCAAATAATTTGGACCAGGGCACAAAGCAAGGTCCATAAAGACAAGAATGAGTGAGTTTGGGGGTGGAGGAACTTGACTGGCCTGCACAGAGTCCTGACCTCAACCCGATATAACACCTTTGGGATGAATTAGAGCAGAGACTGCGAGCCAGGCTGTCTCGTCCAACATAAATGCCTGACCTCAGAAATGCACTTCTGGAAAAATGGTCAAACATTCCCATAGACACTCTCCTAAACCTTGTGGAAAGCCTTCCCAGAAGAGTTGAAGCTGTTATAGCTGAAAAGGGGGGGGGCAAACGCAATATTGAACCCTACAGACTAAGACTGGGATGCCATTAAAGTTTATGTGCGTGTAAAGGCAGGTGTCCCAATACTTTTGACAATATAGTGTATGCACACGGCTATCAGGAAGAGGTTAACTGAATCAGAGAAAAATCAAGTGTCCTGTCCTGCTAGAAAGGTTTGTGCTGTGTGGCAGAACTGTGAAAATCTCAGGTCTGGACTGCCAAAAATACAAATCATTCAACAAGTAAAAGGACTCCCATATAGGTATTTCATTTGCGTATTTAGCGGCTTGCCAGAAATTTAGCTTTAAAAGAATTTCCCAGCCTGTCCTTGCCCATTCCCTTTTCTTGGTTCTAGAAGGCTCTGACTCTTTCATCCGTGCTTTCTGATATTTTTCCTAGAAATGCCAGATTTTGCTATGCTAGTCATGAATAAGAGACAAAATACACTTTTAAACTTTATTATCTAGTAGTTGTTTAACTTAAAATACTGATCTAATTTACTGCTGTAAAACTATATTAAATCCTCGGTATATTCTCTAATTTAGTTTACAGCTCTTAGCATCATTACAGCTGGTGTCATTATCATTACAGAACCCTATCCAGGGAGACTTTCCTCGGGGCTGCTTTAATCTGCCAGTTTTCAAGCTCCATGTTCCCATTTTGTGTATTCCATTAGCAGGTTCACTGCTGCTGAAAACAAAATCACTTACAATGTACAACCTGTTTGAATTCCCTATTCCGCTCCCTGCCATATGCAGTTTCCTGTGCTTCTCTAAACTCATAGAATTGCTTTATAATAGGTTCTAGCCAGCTGCCTCACTTTGTTGGGTGCACAAAATCCTTTTACTAGACTTTGTGTTCGTGTTTAAGGGAAAAAATGATTGCATATGTTAACCAGATTTAGTTACAGGTGTGTCAGGTCTGCCTTTTGTGCGGTGGGATAGAATTGACAAACTCTCCCGCGAATGTGGAAATCTCTTTAGATTTTACTTTGATTTTTCATTTCTCTATTTTCAGATCAATGGGTGTCAAAGCCTAGGCAATGCAAATTTGCCATAGAGAATAACTGAAAGCAAAATGTGAATACGGTTCTAAAACAGTACAGTGGAACCTCGGATTACGAGCATAATCCGGTACAGGAGAATGCTCGTAATCCAAAGTACTCACATATCAAAGCGAGTTTCCCCATTGAAGTCAATAGAAAAAGAAAATAACTTGTTCCACATTGACTTCAATGGCATGCAATACCAGAAAAGAGGTGACTAAGAAAGGAGGAGTTCCTGTACCTTTTCTCAAAAAAAAAAAGAAAAAAAAAAAAGAAAGCCCTATACACACCTATTCACATACATTCACTCTGTATCCAGAAACCTTTCCACTGCAGCAGTAGTGGGCCTACCTTTTGTATTTTGCATATGAAAATACATAAATTGTTGATTAAAGTGGTTGTAAACCTCTGAAATAAAAAAATGAATAAAGCATATCCTTCTATAGTGTGTATTTGCCTAGATCCAAAGCACCCACTGTGATTCCTGTCTGCTCTTTTATTCCACTTCTATCGGCATTAGTCACTTCTGACAGTCTATGCCGATACCAGACAATTCTAGGAGACGGCCTCACCCCTTCTCCAGCACACAGAAAGTGATTGACAACCTCAGTTGTGCTCAGAGACTGTATAGAGGGGTGTGTCCTTTCTCTCCACTCAGGTCTTAGATTACACTTAGCTCCCTACTCTATGCTGTGCAGCATTGTCAGATTCCCACCCCCTGCCTTTGTAAGCTTAGAAATTTGGTGTAAATTCTGTACTTTAAACAGCTGTAGGGGGGGAGTGCTGCAGATAAACAGGTACAACTTATGAAGAAGGATTGGTTTCATCCCTGTGTATCGCCTAAGGCCAGTCACTTCACTGGGTATATGTAAGGGTTTACAACCACTTTACAATAAAGAAAAATGAATAAATATGCCACCGAGTTTGAAAAAGTCATTGTAGTAGCCTGGAGGGGAGATTTCGGGTGCTAGTGTCAAAAGATATACAATAAATATAACCTGTTCTCCGGACAATTCATTTTTAGATGATGGTTCATCTCTAGATCGGGTCCCCCTGCCAGAACACAATAGAACAGCTGGAGAGATCGCTGTACTAACGTCGGAGCTGTCAATTTTATTTTCATTCAGCCTTGCTATACAATTGAGCTGCTGGAACAAAAGAAAGGTAAATCTATTGGTTTGTGTTGAACGGTTTAAAGGGGTAATCCTATTTCAGTTTAACCCAGCGCGTTGTACGAAAAAAAACCTGACTTCTTCGGCTGGAACCGCTGTACTAACAATCTGACATTAGTACAGTGAACTCCCCCACTGAGCTATTTTGTTCTGACAGGAGGATGCCCCCCCACCAGAACACTCTGATGAGCTCTCTTTGCCATTGGCTGATAGCGCTAATCAGGAGATGGTCGGCCATTGGTTTTACCAGCATGCATGTCCGACAGAAGCAGGCCGAATGGCCAGCTTCTGTTGGACCGGCTGCCATATACACGGGCCGTATGTTGGCGGGATTTTATGAAATAGGCTGATGTCACCCGACATTCGGCCCGTGTGTACTAGGCTTAAAGTGGATGTAAACCCTCTTCTATACCCAGTGAAGTGAACAGCCTCAGATGATAGACAGAGATGAAACAAATCTCTCTACATAAGTTTTACATGTATATATGCAGTCGTTCCCTTTCTACATTCTTTAGAAAGTGCAGCTCATGTTAGAACATTTTATTCCTCATTCAGTGGGTGTGGGAGAGCTGATTGGAGGAAAGGCACACCCCCCCTCCACATAGGCAGAGGAAAGAAGGAACATGCAGAGCTGTACTGTGAATAGACAAACTCTCTGCTTATCTACCGCTAAGCTCCCTCCCCAACACAAATTTTCAGCTGCTGTTATCTCGTGTGTCAGAGAGCTTGTCAGAGGTGACTCTGTTGATAACAGAGGAACAGAGCAGCAGAAAGACACGACACTCAGAGCTTTGGAGAGAGATAAGTAAACAATACAGATATATGTGCCCAGGTCAGATTTCATGAATGGGGTTTACAACCACTGTTAGAGAAGTAGTGTGCCCCCCAGTCTTAAAATGGCCTGTTTAAAAAAGCAGCTCAAACTACAATTGGCATTGCCCTAATGATCTACCTAACTAACTCTAATTTAAAGTGGTACTATCAAAGAGAAGAAAGGGCGACACTCACCAACCCAGTGCATTAGTATGTAGATGAACATGGCCTCCAACTACACCCCCTGACAGAGGACCTCTGTGATCAAGCCCCGGTGACCAGGGCAAAACATGCCAGGTGGGCGTTGCTGGAGCGGCACTGGCTGAGGCCACGTTCATCTACATACTAATGCACTGGGTTGGTGAGTGCCGCCCTTTTTTCTCTTTGATAATGCTCTTACACCTCTGAATGGTGCACCGCCGCCAGCTCCCTTCACTGCAACTGGCAGAAAATCTCTGTCTCAGCTCAGACCGGCAATGCAAGTTTCATTTGGATCACCAAAAATGTAATATATTGCAGCTTTTTAATGTTTTTTTTCCCTCTGTTTTCCCCCGGATGATCTGGCCACACCTTAAGTATTAGAGTGTCCCTACTCTGGATGAAGGAGCACAGGGTCACCTTTGGAAAGCAGCATTGTCAGTCTGGAGGTAGGGGAGTGTTAGATGGACTAGCAGATTTAGATAAAAAAAATTAAGCAAAACTCCAGCTAACACTTTATCAGCTGTTACATCAACAGTTTTTTTTTTCCTTTCGGGATAAAAGGTTTTACATTAGTAAATAAAAGCTGATTATTGTTTGTACTCGGAGTCTCTGCGTGAGATATGAGTAACGAACGTGGAAAATAACATATGAGCAAGACCTGGATTGTGCCAAAGGTCACGTGGTCAGTACGCCTAAAAGGGGGCATACCCAAACAAGACATGGTAAAAGAAAAGCAAGATAAAAAGGGCCGGGAGGGTGGGAAACAGCAAAGAAGCCGGCCGTGGGAGTGAGGAGAAGGGTGGGTTTAAATACCCCCCGACTCCTCCTACAAACTCAGGCCAGCCTACGGCCGGCCTTCCCCTTTGTGCTCGGAGTCTCTGCGTGAGATATGAGTAACGAACGTGGAAAATAACATATGAGCAAGACCTGGAGTGTGCCAAAGGTCACGTGGTCAGTACGCCTAAAAGGGGCCAAAAAGAGGATGCTAGGGTGATGGGGTAAGCAGTAACAGATTTCATTGACAGTACACCAACATCAATCAGTCAGATGCATGAAGGCCCGAGCCATCTCAATCTGAGGATCGGATGTACCAGGAGAAGCAAAGCCGTGTTCCATCTCCCCAACTTCCTGATGACAAGAGCCAGGGTACCTTGGCGTGAAACCGCCCCAATCCTAAATGAGTGGCCCGACAGGCTTGCCGGGTTCAAACCCAAGTAGGACCACAATGTGTGACCGTGTCAGGAGAACTGCACCACCGTGAGGGGAGCCACCGGGAACGGAAGCAAGGGACTAACCCTGGGTTGTCGCTGATCAGCGCCATGAGCTGAACCAATACCGTCACAGGGCACCATGCACCGCTGGTTCTGAAGTACCTAACATCCGCGCCAGCCCCGAACTGCTGAGTCTTGCAAGCTGACAGATGGAAAATCGTAAAAGGTTCAGATGCCTGACCAGCTGGCCTAACATGAGTATGCAGGAACCAGGCCCGGAATGGAAACTCGCCCGGCCTGAGGAACCCTCCAAAAGGCTAGGTAAAGGCAGCTTCGAGCACCACACTGAGGAGCCTCCCGAAAGGCAGCGCATTCAGCAACCAGTTATATTCCGGAAAAAAGCCTTGTGACTGGGAGTCCAAAGATGGTAGCCGGAGGACGAACTCCTCCGGATGCCTCTCAGAACAGCCTTGAAGACCTGGGCAGGGAAAATGGAAGGCCGATACGGATCCTGCAAGGACAGATGGTGCTGAACCCCAGCAAGACATGCATTTACGGTGCCACGAGACAACCTCCGTTTGGTATGGTAATACGCAACGTAAGCCAACCAATACCGGACATCAAAGCTGTTGACACATGGGTACTGAGACTGAAAGACCTGAAAGGACTTCCAGGCCGAGGTGTAAGCCTGCTGGTGCTGATTGACAACGACGCACCGGCTGGGGCTGCCGCATTAAGCCAAAAGTGGGTTCTATCCAACATCAGAAAGGAAGCCTGCGGGGATGGTGTGGCACATGCGTCGGCATGTGGGACCTGCCGGGGGAAAAGATGGAAAGTTGAGCCGGAATAGCGCATCGGCCGCCACATTGTCCACCCCACTGATGAACTACATTGAATGTGAAATTGATGTGCAGTGATGACCAACTGAAACCTACAAAAGAAAGACAAGATGACCAAGGACCGTGACCTCCCCTTGGTGACAATCTCCACAGCCGCCCAATTGTCCGTAGAGAAAACCACCGTCAGCCCTGACCGTAACTGCCCCAAACCCAAGCCACAGCCACTATGGGGAAATCTCAAATAGGGCAGATGAATCCGTGGACCCTGGGATAGCCAACATGACCTCCGGCCAAGGCCGTGCCAGCCAGTGAGTGCCAAAAAAATGGCCGCATAGCCCACCGTGGCTGCTGCGACAGTTCCAACCTGGGGAGAGGAACTGGATTCCGCAGGAAAGAACATGGCAACCCCATTCCAACACTGGAGGAACTCGTCCCACACATGAAGGTCAGCCAACGCCGCAGCGTCCAGGTCGACTCGCGAGTCTGAATCGGGTGCCGAAAGGTAACAACGCAGATAACCTGGATATGAAGGATCTTCCCTGTGGAATGATACCCCAATTGCGAATTTCAACATGCCCAGGAGACAACGACTCCACCCTGGTACAGACCTGACCACGGATTACTCCTGCACCCGAATGTGAGACCGATGCTGGCAGTGAAGCGGGGAAACTCTGGAAGCGCCTGGAAGGACCGGAGGTTCTGCACTGGGGCACCAACGAGCCACGTGGGATGACGATTGGCAGGTGGCGCAGACCAGAGACCTCGACCCCACGAAAAATGGCAGAGAAACTCTGTATCCGACTAGCCCCAGACTGCCACCACCTGATGCTGGGCAAACAAGGCGGAGGCTTGACGGAGAATGAACAGTGGTAACATGAAATGCCATACCGCCGCCCTAGTGACCCAACTCCACCACCACCCAAAGGTAGTGATCCCGATCCTCTCTCCTATGGGGACTCGCAGAGCAGACCAAGTCACTGAACAAACTGAAACGCTAACACGAACTCGGGAATGGAGAGCCCGCGGTATGACCTGTGGTCCCTGGACTTGACGATGACAGAAACGTCCCCACAGGCGTACGATTTCTTGACCGACACAACGTGCGTGGCTATCAACAAGAACGCCAAATTGCGACCCTTCCCCTCGAGGATGTCTTCCTGATGTTCCCTGGAATGACACGGGCTGGCATGACAGAAGGGGCGCTGGTGCAAGAACCTGACAGAGAAGGCCCAGGAACCACGGGGACCTCGGGCCCTGCCGCGACCCCAGGAACAGCCAGATCCACCCCAGAACCTTCCCCCTAGCCCTTGAACCCTGAAAAAACCCGCCAGAGAGCTGAGGGTGGAATGGATCTGAGTCCGGGATGTGGCCATGGTACGTAGGGTGACCTGTTCAGCGTCAGAACTTGCAGAGGAGGGAAACAAAAGTCTAAAACAGTTCTGCCCTGCGAGCTGATGCCGAGCGCGCGATGCCCCTGAGCCGCAACCCCGCGATCGACCTTGGAACAGACCAGGACCTCAAGGAAGGCATGCCGCCCTGAACTGACCCCCTCGCTGGAGAAGGGGAAACGGAGGCGAAATCCTCTATGTCCGCTGCTTGAGACATGTCCTAAACAACCGAAACAAAAGAAAACACCATGACAGAACTCACCTCAGACCAACAAACTAGAACCGACTCCCACATCCCCCACCCCCCCTATTGACCTAAAACAAAACCTAATCTGGCCCAGAACGACCACCCCCTCCCCCCCTCGACTAAGAGGGCCGAGCCACCTGCGGTCGCAGATAATTAAAAATGAACACTCAGGCCCCCCAGAACCTGAAACGTGACAGGTCTAACGATTGAAAGAAATAACTGCTGCAACTAATTGAAACAAGGATTGAGCCAACGGGTGAGGAGACTGGCCACTGCCCAAGTCAATTAAAAACGAACAACTCAACCCGCTAAGACCTAAAACGAAATAGGTAACCACAGTGGCAAGCAGACCCTTGAGAAAACGAGACATGGAGCAGGCACCCAGCACCCAGACCTACCTGCACCGGGAAAAGTCAACGAAAATCTTGCGTCTGGCACCTGAAATGCCCTGAAATTAATGGGCGAATGGGGCTGAAAACGAGTCAGACCCCCAGGACGAGAACCAAAGTGCAACAGATGATGCCCAGAAAACCCCCCTACGAGACCTGAAAACGTGTCCGGCCATATCCGAGCGTGCCACGACGTGATGCATAAAGGAATTAAAAACGTAAAACCAAACGGTTGAGGAGACTTGCCACTGACCAAGTCAATTAAAAACGAGCATCTCAAACCGTTGACACCCACAAGTGTGGTGGGTGACCCCGCAGTGGAACTACTACCCCCCCAACCACCCACGAGACCTGAGACGGCATACATGTGCAACTCGACTTGACTTAACCTGATAACCACCCCCCCCGACACTTGCACCCGTCCCCTGCGAGAATCAAGGAATGAGGAATGTGAAACCCAAACGGTTGAGGAGACTTGCCACTGACCAAGTCAATTAAAAACGAACAACTCAAACCGTTGACACCCACAAGTGTGGTGGGTGACCCCGCAGTGGAACTACTAAACCCCCCCCCAACTACCCACAAGACCTAACGGAATACATGCAACTCGACCTAACCTAACCCTGCGAACCACCACCCCCCTTGTGCAACTTGGCGTGGAACCAGTACCCTGAACGTGAACGAACAATGCATGACACCGACTGAAACAACCTGAAAAAGAAACACAGATTCTGACGCAAACGTAATGCTTGAACCACGTCCTGGAAAAAAAGAAACAAGAAACGACAGACACATGCATCAAATGACTAAGGAAAAAACTACAATCCTGCTGAAAATGAAAAAGTGACCAGGTGAACTGCACATGAAAGCCCGACCACCCCCCTCCCTCCCACATGAATCCAAATACTGACCTGCAACCCCAAGTGCCAAACGCAGGGAAAGTGCCATGTGGCGCTGCACAGTGCAGAAATGGTAACGTGTCAGTGGGTTGGCAACATGACCACCCCCATTACGCCACCCAGAAAGCAAATCCCTCCCCGCAAGATGACATGACGTATGCCGCAACAACCCCCCCCTGAAAAATGACATGATGCAGTAGCAAAACACCCCCCCCCCTCCTGACGCTGCAGAAGTGGCAATGTGTCAGAAGGTTGGCAACCTGACCACCCTGTCAGGCCACGCCAGAAAGCAAACCCCCCCCCTAGCTAAATGACATGATGCATGCAGCAACAACCCCCCCCCCTGAAAAATGACATGATGCTGCAGCAAAACACCCGCCCCCCCAAAAAAAATAAAAAAAATGACATGATGCTGCAGCAGAACATCCCCCCCCCACACAATGACATGGTGCCTGCGGCAACACCCCCCCCCCCCAAAACATGCGTGAATCAGTGACACACGTGGTGACAGCCTCTGACCGAGGGTACCAAGCCACAACTTCAGTACTGACACTGGGAACCGGCGGGCTCTGATCCCGACCGGACCCTGAAAGGGGAGAGAAAAGGCATTTGGATCGGGATGTACCGGAGCCCTGAGCCCCAGAGATTGGGAAAGGGAGCCCCACCATCCCACCATCCAGCCTGGAAATGATTGTGCCGCCGCCGAGGAGGAGGAGAGGCGCCCGACCGGAGACCACGATCCCCCGATGGGGAGCCCTCAACCAGGTACGCCCGACAGCCCAGATGTCCTCCCCCTCCCAAAAACCTGTGACCCGCACGGGAAAGCGGGAAGACTCGGAGCCCCCCTGTAGTCGCACGTTTCCGTTACCGAGGCAAAACCGGAAGTGACGTCAGACAGGATGCCCGGAAATGACGAACGGGAACAGAAGCGCTGACGAACAGCAAAGAAGCCGGCCGTGGAGTGAGGAGAAGGGTGGGTTTAAATACCCCCCGACTCCTCCTACAAACTCAGGCCAGCCTACGGCCGGCCTTCTCATAAGTACCCCTGTCAGTGGTAAATGGTTTGTCTCATACCTGTAACTGATACATCTGCAAGTGAGCTTGTTCTTCTGAAAAAACAACAGATATACTGGCCAGATCACTAGATGAAAATAAGGTAAAGGAAAGATATGGATAAGTAGGGAAACATGGGACTGTAGGTCGCACATTCTATCAATAATAATAAATACACACTACAACCAGATGGTGTTTAAAATGGCCGCGGCACCTTTATTGGTATTAAATAATAAATTAAATTCCTTTATTAAAATAATTAATTCAGAGTATAATAAATAAATAATATTAAAACATTCAAATAAATTCTAAATCCGCTCAGTCATAGGACTCGAGCTGTAAATAATCAATTAATAAACCAAAGTCCCCCCTTGATCCAAGGGTGACATATCCACATAAATGGTGCCTGCGACAAGGGTGGGAGGGAAGGGAAGCTCAAACTTACGTCGCCTCAAGGGGAACTGTGAGAGGGTCAGTCAGGCAGGGTTATTTATAACCTCCTCTCACCTGCAGAGAACGTTTTCCCGCACATTTCCCTGTGATAAGCCCTTTTTTTTTTTTTTTTTTATTAAATTTTTAAAACAAACATTTTTTTTTTATTATTTAAACTTTAAGGCGGCCACAATCCCATGTTGCAGGCACTCTATTGTGCCTGCTTTCATTCAACATTACTGAGAAAGTCCGGTTAAATGTGAGTAATAATAGGTATCAGTTAAGGTCTGCTTCTAGAATTGTACCCACCAATCTTCCACCTCTTATCTTACCTAAAGCCTTTTTAGGTTGGCATCTCACCCCGGGTTGTGTGGCAATGATACACTGCCAGTGAGTAGGTTCTGGAGGGTTGTAAACCTACAGTCTAGGAAAAGTATTAGTTTCTCGGGACCCAGCAAGAATTGGGAGTGATCTGGTACTATTTTATGAGAGCTTCCCCTAAAAAGGGAGGCGTGAGGACTCTCATTACGGAAGCGAAGGCTGATTCTATTTCTTCTTTGGAGGAACATTAGAACATTCAGTAACCCACTGCTAGAACACAGGTCTCACCTTTCTTTACACCTCTCTCAATGTGTTATTAACCACTTCAATACCATGCACTTATACAGCTTCCTGCCCAAGCCAATTTTGAGCTTTCAGCGCTGTCGCAATTTGAATGACAATTGCGCAGTCATGCAACACTGTACCCAAACAATTTTTTTATCATTTTGTTCCCACAAATAGAGCTCTCTTTCGGTGGTATTTGATCGCCTCTGCGATTTTAATTTTTTACATAACAAATAAAAAAGAGTGAAAATTTTGAAAAAAACTAAGTTTTTCTTTGTTTCTGTTTATTTTTTTTTGTAATTAAGTACCTTTTCTACTTCAATGACGGGCACTGATAAGGCGGCACTAACGGGCACTGATAAGGCAACACTAATGGGCACCGATGAGGTGGCACCAATGAGGTGGCACCGATGAGGTGGCACTGATGATGGGCACTGATGGGCACTGATAGGCGGCACTGATAGGCGTCACTGATGGGCGCTGATATGTGGCACTGGTATGCGGCACTGATGGGCACTCATAGGCGGCACTTATGGGCACTCATAGGCGGCACTGATGGGCACTCATAGGCGGCACTGATGGGCACTCATAGGCGGCACTAATGGATACTTATGGGTGGCACTGATAGGTGGCACAGACGGGCACTGATAGGCGGGCACTTATGGGCACAGATGGGCACGGATGGGCACTGATAGGTGGCACTAATGGACACTGGTAGGTGGCACTGATGACTGGTGGCTGGCATTGCTGGGCATCATGCATTTTGTTTGTGCCATGATGGTGCCAATCAGTGCCCATTTGTGGGCACTGATTGGCATATATTTTTTATCTCTTTGTGCATGTGGATGGCCATGGGGGACTTACCTGGCCATCCACATGCTTGGGGTTCCCTGGTGGTCCTGGGGGGCTTCCCTGGTGGTCCAGTGTGGGTATCCGAGGTGGGGCTACGCTGATAAACCCCCCCTGTCAGGAGAGCCGCCGATCGGCTCTCCTCTACTCGCGTCTGTCAGACGCGAGTGAGGAAGAGCTGATCAACGGCTCTTCCTGTTTACATTGTGATCAGCCGTGATTGGACACAGCTGATCACGTGGTAAAAAGCCTCCGCCGGAGGCTCTTTATCTAGATCAGTGTAGCTGTGTGTCAGACTGACACACCGCTCCACCGATCGCCGCGATGCGCGCCCCCCCGGGCGCGCGGCGGCTGTTATCCCGCAGGACGTCATATGACGTCCAGTGTGGATAACAAAACCACTTCCCGGACGTCAATATGCTATTGACGGGGCGGGAAGTGGTAAGGGATTTTTGCAACTCATTCAAGTGTGGTGCCGCCATTACCTTGTGTGACTCTTTGTACATACAATCTACTTCAGTAAAGTCTGTTTGCTGCTTTAAAAAAAAAAAAAGAAGAAAATAAGGGAAAGAAAATCAAAAAACGAAAATAATTGTAGCCATCACATCTAAGAATTTTGCGCGGGAGTAACGTCGCGTGGCTTCAGGCAGTTACACAGCCGGAGTCCGTGGACCCGGATTACGTCATTCGGAGGCCACGCTCCTTGTGACGTCACGGACCCATCATGCACCAGGCGGTGACCTCACAAGGGGGCGTGGCCTCCGTGTGATGTAATCTGATTACCACGCCCCCATCGTTAATTAAGAAATGCTTGACATCGGTGCGGACAGATCAGCGGGACGCAGCATCGGAGGAAGGTCGTCGGCGGGAGCGGCGGCAGAGGAAGAGCAACTGACAAAAGTCAGGAGAAAGAAGAAGAGCGGAAGAAGAAGCAGGGGGAGAAGGAGAAGACCGGAGGATGACGATGTGGGAGAAGATGGAGGAAGACCGGAGGAAGAAGTGTAGAAGAAGAAGATATTTTTAATAAAAGACTTGGCAAAAACTGTCTACTGTATTTTTTAACACTACACTTTTTTTGGGTGAATGGGTAGGGGTACAATGTACCCCATACTCATTCACATAGTGGGAATTCCAGATTGCGATAAGCCCCCCGTCCGCAGACCCCGACAACCACCGGGCAAGGGTTGTCAGGAAGAGCCCCCCCCACCCCAAAGCACCCATCCCCCCATGTTGAGGGCATGCAGCTTGGTATGGTTCAGGAGGGGGGCGTTTGCTCATCCCCTTCCTTACCTGCCAGGCTACATGCTCGGATAAGGGTCTGGTGTGGATTTTGGGGGGACCCCCACGCCATTTTTTTTTTTTTTTTTTTACATTTCGGCATGGGGGGTCCCTTCTGAATCCATACTAGACCCAAGGACCTGGTATGGATGGACCGGGGGGGGGGGCCACGCTGTGTTTTTTTTTTTTTACAATTTTTTTTTTAGCTGGCAATTCTTTTTTTTACATTCAGCGGGAAGCCCGCTGACAGCTGATTTATCGGTTGTTAAGGACGCGGTGGCCGGCTTCCCGACCCCCCCTTGTTAGCAACCAGCTATATACAGTGTAAAAAATAAAATGCAAATCGCTGCAAAAACGCGTGTCCAAAAACGCGGCAAGCACTGCAAAAAGCACTGCAGAAACGCTCAAAAGCAACAAGCATAGATGTGAATCGAGCCTAAAACTGGTTAAGAAATCAGCAGGCATTTCTGTACGCTGAAAATAATTTTGGAATAGTAGGAAAATCTACAATTTATAGTTAAGAAAGAAAAGGTTATGTTTTGACCTTCTCTCCCTCTTGGTCCTAAGAACGTAACTTCTCCATAGTAAAACTCAGATTTTTAACACACTAGGAGTTCCCTTGCCAAAGACCTATATGATAGATACGTATTTAAAGCTAAGGGATTTCTAATCTATTCTGTCGGCTTGCTGTAGAGGTATCCACCACCCTTTCTGCGATGAATGATCACACCTTGATTGAAAAAAGATGTATTAGCAAAATAATTCTCCACGTTATTCCTACTGAGCCACATGATTCAGTTATATAAAGAATATTAAAATTATGAAAAAACTGTTTTAAAATTGACTGTTATCTGTAGAAAGAGGATTAAGTATTTTGTTAAAGTAAGTTGATTTAACCAAAATATTCAACAAATCTATCAACTCGTTCTATAATTTTAGATTTCCAAAACCAAAGTTAAATAGGAAAAGCTAATAAGATGGGAGGGAGCAAGGTTAAAACTGTAATGAATTAACAACTTTGGTTATAGAAATCTCCTGCTTATTCCCGTTGTGGAGATATTGAAAGCACTTCATTCTTTCTTTTTCACCTGCTTCTTAAAGATTGACAATTAACTCCCTAGGGATTCTTATTTAGGAGGAAAAAATGTTCTTAATCAAGTGCTGCCTACCTTCTGCTATACATGATCCCCCTGGGCTGATGGCACTTCAGAGTTCCTATGTGACTGCACTGACTGGCAAGTCACATTCCCCGTCAATTATAGCGAGCGCTTTCCTTTTCTCTTTTCACCCTGTCTTCCAGCTGGGGCATTTCCCTTTCCAGCGGCTGAAAAGCTTCTTTCTTTTTTAACAAACGTTGTAAAATCACAATAGGTTGTTTTATGCGAGTGATCGCCAAAAAAAAGAACACAGTAACAGGTTAGTTCAATGTAATATGCGCTATTAGCTGCATCTGTTTGAAGTGTAATATATTCCAGCTGCTATTTCTTGTTTCCTTTTTTCCTCTGGTTTATCATTTTCCCACTAGAAATTATCTATTTCCAACAAGTTATTTTTTTTTTTCATTTTAAATAAGATGCTATAAGCCTTAACATAAAATAATCTACAATTTTAATGGCATAAAAATAAAACACATAATAAAATGCGTAATAGCTTTGTTCAAGCCTACGGGATCCATTAAGGACACTGCCTTCAACCATATTCATTAAAGATTATGAATTTCAAAATTTCTTTTACCATATTCTGTGCAATGCTTTTCTGTTTTTATTGTTGTTCTTGCTGTCTTTAGTATTAGATGCATTATACTGGAAAAACACTTGGAACCAGATTAAAAAGGTATATATCATCTTTACAACCTTTAGCCTACTCCACCAACTTCTTGTTGGTGGCCAAAGATTCGACTTCTAGCATTAAAGCTCTACATTTTCTGAAATTGCATGGCTTCCTGCACTGAAGGGGAAAAATGCCCTGCTATTTAGGAGATACGTGGGGATACCATTAATCCTAATGGCACCGCCATGCACTGGGAACCACAGCTCGGTTTCCCATACTGGAAACCGCACTGCACTATGCAGTTTCCATGTAGCCGCATTTTTAGAAGAGGTGCAAGGACCTTTTCCCTATGGTTTCATGCAGTACAATGGCCCATTCAAATGAATGGGCTGCTGTGCCCAAGCCAACACAGGCTTTGGAAACCGCATACCGTAGATGTGAACCAGGATTTAATTAGTGTTTTCAATGAGGCCCTGATTCTTGTGTAAAAAATATTACATAAATCAATGTATATACTAGACCTATCATACAATCAGATCCTTTTCAAGTTTCTAGGTTGGTTTGGCAGCTGTAGTTGTAGAACAGGGGTGCTTAACCCGTGGCTCATTGGGCCCTCTGATGTGGCCCGCATTCCCCAAACCAGGGAAGTGCCTGCCAGAGGTCAGCAACCTGTTGATCATGATCTGGGCTTGCTGACCCACCATCCCAGAGAGAGCGTAAAAGTGCAGCGAGTTGGCACCGGCAGGGGAGGAATCAGGCGGGTGTGGAGGGAGCCGCATAAGCCGATTCTTCCTCTGTAGCGCCGGCTCCTTTCTCAGGCGGCATGATTGCAAGTGCGTTCCACCTCTAATAGTTTCTAGCAGCCTGGAGAGCAATACCAGCAGCAGCCGCAAGAGGAAACAAAAGTCAGTGTATTAAACGACACATACAATGGGCATAATAGCTTTTGCAATGGGCATATTAGCACCTATAAAAGGGTTAACAACTATTAGGCTGCTTTCACACTGATCCACGAGTTCAGCGCAGCCCACCTGCTGCTTTCCTGTGGGTTAGCTGTATTGAGCTATGGACTTCTAATATATCCTGTGGATTTGGTGCATTTTCTAAATGCGCACCAAAACTCCTAAATGCAGGAATTTTGGTGTGCTTTCAGAATGTGCACCACACCCGCAAGATAGTGGGTAAACGTTCAACGGGAAATAAAAAATTGGTTTTGAAAGACCGCTGTGCAAATACGGTGTGACATAAAATATTGCATCGCCACTTTATTCTCCAGGGTCTCTGCTAAAAATATATATATAATATTTAGGGGGTTCTAAGTAATTTTAAAGGAAGAAATCCTAATTTAATCTTTTGAACAAAAAGTTCCAGAAAGAGGCAGATGGATTCCAGGAAGTAAATGTTACATGAATCATCTGCCCTTACTCAAGATGGCAGTAGCTAGAAATGTGGGGGGGGGGGAGTGCGAAAGGAATTTCTCAGCAAAATAAAGCATGAAGACATGGATGGATGGGGGAGCTTGCTTTGAATATTTCAATTTAATTAAATAGTGTTTTCTGTTTTGTGGTATTCAGATGCATTAAAGCTGCAAATACATTTCTCTAACTTTTGTTTAAACTCTAGCATATGGCCCATGTTCACACAGAGATTTGAGTCAAGTAGGAGACTTTACTGTACAGTGCAGGTAATTGTTGATTTTGCATACGGTACTTCACCTCTAATTGAGAGACAGGATTCCATCAGTTTAGGCTGAAGTACACAAGATGTGTAGCTGAATAAACAGAAAATACAGATGGGAAAAAAACAGCCAGGGTTACATTACTAGATTGCAAACTGATGATAAACACGAATTTGAGTTTACTGTGTTATTTATTTAAAGGGTTATTTCACCTTTTAAAAATAACACTCTATGCAGTCCATGAACACTATTCCATCAATCTAAACGAATCTGAAAAAATTTTATCTATTTACGCTCCTCACATACCCATAGGCCATGTGTGCACCCGGTCAGACCTGCCCCAAATGCTTCTAAAATGTTTCAAATTTTAGGTCATTTTTAATAATATTAGATTACAACTTGGCTTGTATATTCTTTATTTTTTTATTTATTATTTTGTTTTTACACAAAATGGAGTTGCCCTTTAACCCATTTGCTGCCAGGTCCGTATTTGGTACGGACCTGACAGGGTGGTGGGGGGGTTACACACATTCCCAGTGGCTACCCCCACTGGAATTGTGTGTAAATTTGACAAGCAGACTCCTGACTGTCAGGTGGAAGTATTTGGGCGGCTGGTTGCCTGATTGCTTCCACACACCCCTGGTAACGATTCCCCCCCCCCCTCCCGCACCCGCCTGCCATGTACCTTGGGCTCTGCTTGCCCATCTGCTGGCCTGGGAACAGCATAGTGGGTGCTCCTGTGTATAGGGGAGGGAGAAGAGCAAACACATATCTAATCTCCTCCCCTCCTTGTAGCTGATCCAGGAAAGTGATGTGTTTGACGTCACATCCGGGTCAGCCTCTCAGTGTCCCCGGCCAATTATCTCGGGCCCATCTATTTTCTGTCATTGCTACTGCGTAGTTCTCTGTTCGCTTAAACTCACTCCATTTCGTCCAAGTTGTTCCATGTTTTTTCTCCGTTCCCTGCTCCCTGCTGCACAGGTACTCCATCTCACACACATAATCTACTCTCTGTATCCATTCTTTTATAGATAGCTTCTCTACTTTAAGCCATTTTTTTGGGATCAGAGCCTTTGCGGCATTGAGCAGGGGAGGGACCAATGTTTCTCTATATTGTTTTTTGGTTTTATTTGTCCCGTGAAACAACACGTTCCAAGCATTTTGAGGGATCCTTTCCCCGGTTATTTCCTCAATATAATCTAAAACGTTATGCCAATAGTTGCATTACCTTCAGTGGAGCACAGGGAAGACATCCAGAGTCTCTAAGAAAATACACCCAAGAACATAAAATCTCCCCCAAAAAATGTTTGAGGCCCCCCACCACCTCATATACGCATGTACAAAAGTAAAAGCATGTGTGGCGGCGCCTACGCATTCAGTGTTTCCTATCACCGCGCACGCCAGAGTTTAGCGTAAAGCTAAACTGATGACCTATAGGGGCTTTTAAAGTGTCACCTATGGAAAATATACGGTACTGAAGTGTGTGTCGCCATTTCACAGGCTCACGCAAATTTAAGGTTTGACATACTGAGTATTTGTATACTCAGTGCAACCTCGTCTTTCAGATTTTACCCCAAAATTGAGTAATTTACTACGTTTGTGCCGCCTAAAATAAACTTGAATGTATTTTTTACTGAAATTTACTTTTACGATAATATTGTGTGACATAAAAAATTGTAACTACCACTATTTTTTTCTCTAGGGTTTCAGAAAATATATAATGTTTTGGGGATTTTATGCAATATTCAGGGCTAAATAAAAAAATTTATGTGATGATTTATGTGCAAAAAAATGAAACAACTGCTCTGGCAGCGAAAGGGTTAAGGCAACATTCACACCAGCCCACAACATTTCATCTTGTTTTTTAACCTTATTGTATCTAAAAAAGACACTTCATTAAAGCAGTAGTAAACTGCTGAAAAAAAACAAAAAAAACCCTGCAAACAATAGCATAATGTGCTAGTATGCATCGCATACTAGCACATTATGAAATACCTACCTTAGAACAAAGCCCACACAGCACGCTTGGTCACCGCTGAGGGAGCTGACATGTTCCCTATGCATTACTTCCAGGTTCGTGGGCTTCGGTGCCGTGAGCGGCCGAAGCCGCAATGACGTCACAACCACGCATGCGCACGGGAGTCCTTCGTTCAGGCAAGAAGCTCTGAAGTTTCGGTACGATCCATCGGACCTTCAGAGCGAATGCGCCGCTGACGTCAGCAGCTGCATGCAAGGTGAATATCTCCTAAACCGTATAGGTTTACCTGTACGTAAAAATTACCAAGTGGGGTATACAACCGCTTTAACATTTATGTGTCACATTGCACATCACCGTTTCGTTGTGGTGTTATTGGGGCACATAGAAGACAATATCTTTTTAAGTTCCCTAGAAGTGACCTGCGTTGTTTTTGTTTAGATCAAATTCAGGAAACTGCATACAGTGTGAATGAGCCCTATAAAGGAAACGATGTTTACTATACAGTGAGTGCATGGTTTTCAATTCTTCGGCTGATTATCACGCTTGCATTGTGAAGAGAAGAATTGGAGCACAACCATTATGTAGCACTGCAATGCAGGGTATATGTAATGGCAGTATATATTAAGAAACTATGACTTCCCTTATGTAAAGTGTGAGGAGGTTAGCTCGGCAGCGGGTGTGTGTGACCCCCGAGATGGGCTCCCCACACAGAAACAGGCCCAGCAAATGGAGGTTGTGGTTTTCAAAATCAAAAAGGTGCGGTTTATTTTCTATTTACAGTGACAAAACACAGCAAAGCAAAAGAAAACATAAACAAAATAAATCCTGGTCAACTTGACCTCTGACTAAACATACAGGTTTCCTAACTAACAACTGGGATCAGCCTAGTGCTGTCCTAGTCCCTAAGTCCCTGGTTTTAAATGTCCAAGCAAATAGCCACACAGGCTTTGTCTCACCGCACAGGGGTTCACTCTCCCTAGACAGTCCACACAGGTCTGGTTCCAGGCATGAGCTAACATCTAATGAAGCTGGGAGTTCTTATAGAGGCCTAAATGAGCTGACAAGCTTCAGCTGGTCTCATCAACTCCCTGTCTGTACGACGCCCCACACTCTCCCTAGAGGTATGAGTCATCCATGAGCCCACTAGCCTTATACAACTCTCCACCTAGTTGTATAAGTCGGCGTAAAGCCTGAATCTGGGCGAAATATATCTACCCCCCTGGATGCAACCAGGTGACTTTACCTTCCTGCTGTCACATACCCCCCCCCTCTTGTTTTAACCTCGGGGTTGGAACACCAGCAATCAGGCATTCATGTACTCGAGACAAAGCATCCACATTCCCCATTTGAACGCCAGGGCGATGCTTTACTGTGAAGTTGAATTCCTGGAGGGCCAGGAACCACCTATTCACTCTTCTATTTGTTTCCTTGTTTTGAGCCATCCACTTTAACGGAGCGTGATCCGTAACCATGTCAAAGTGCCTACCTAGCAGGTAGTACCGAAGGGAATCTAGAGCCCACTTCACCGCTAAACACTCCTTTTCAACGGTGGCGTAATTTACCTCATGGGACTTCAACTTCCTGCTGAGGTAAATGACTGGGTGCTCTTCCCCGTTCCAGACCTGGGACAATACTGCTCCTAACCCCACATCTGACGCATCACTTTGTACGACAAAGTCTTTAGAGAAGTCGGGTGAGTACAACACTGGCTGGCTACATAAGGCTTGTTTCAAGAATTGGAATGCTGCCTCAGCCTCGGGGGTCCATTTAATCATGACCGACCCTTTCCCCTTCGTCAGGTTGGTTAGGGGCACAGCCTTAGAAGCAAAGTGGGGAATGAATCGCCGATAATACCCAGCGATTCCCAGAAAGGCTCGTACCTGCTTCTTGCTGTTGGGACGTGGCCAACTCTGGATGGCCTCGACTTTGTTGAGTTGGCATTTATTACTCCCCTCCCAATGGTGTACCCAAGATATTTGGCCTCCTCCTGCCCAATGGTACACTTCTTGGGGTTAGCCGTAAACCCCGCTTCCCGAACAGAGTCCAGGACTGCTTGCACTTTTGGCAGATGTGAGGCCCAATCTGTGCTATGGACAATTATGTCATCCAGGTAAGCCGCAGCATACTTCCGATGGGGCCTCAGCATCTGGTCCATTTTCCGCTGGAATGTGGCCGGCGCATTCTGTAACCCGAACGGCATTCTTTTGTATTGGTACGCCCCGTCTGGGGTTACAAATGCGGTTTTCTCTTTGGCCGACTTGGCCAGGGGGATTTGCCAATACCCTTTTGTGAGGTCAAGAGTCGTCATGTATCGGGCTGTTCCCAGCCGGTCGATCAACTCATCTATACGTGGCATGGGGTAGGTGTCAAATTTTGTAACTTTGTTCAACTGACGAAAATCGTTACAAAATCGCCAGCTCCCATCCGGTTTAGGCACCAACACAATGGGACTAGACCAATCACTTTGGGACTCCTCTATCACCCCTAAGTTCAGCATTTTCTGTACTTCCTCCCGTATTGCCTCCCGTCGGGCCTCTGGGATCCGATAGGGTTTTAACTTCACCCTTTCACCGGGCGGGGTAATGATGTCATGCTCTACCCCAGATGTTTGTCCCGGCAGCTCAGAGAATACCTCCTTGTTGCGAAGCACAAACTCCTTAACCTCCTGTTGTTGGGGTTGTGACAAGGTGGCTGCTATTCCAACCTCAGGAATCACGCAACCAGTTTGAGCTGGTGACCAAGTGTCTGCGACTAGGGACTCTCTATCCCTCCAGGCTTTCAACAGATTAACGTGATAGATCTGTTCGGGCTTTCGCCTTCCTGGTTGTCTGACCTTGTAATTCACTTCGCTCACTTTTTCCATTATCTCGTAGGGGCCTTGCCATTTGGCAAGGAATTTACTTTCAACCGTAGGGACAAGTACCAGTATCCTATCCCCCGGGGAAAAGGTACGGGTCTTGGCTCCACGGTTGTACACTCTCTGCTGTGCTAACTGCGCTTGGGCCAAATGTTCCTTCACGATGGGCATTACCTGTGCAATTCGGTCTTGCATCAGGGCGACATGCTCAATCACACTCCTGTGGGGAGAACTCTCACTTTCCCAAGTTTCCTTGGCAATATCCAACAGCCCTCTTGGGTGTCTCCCATACAGTAACTCAAAGGGGGAGAATCCCGTAGAGGATTGGGGCACCTCCCTAATAGCAAACATCAGATAAGGAAGTAGACAGTCCCAATCCTTTCCATCTCTATCCACCACTTTCTTCAACATTTGTTTTAGGGTTTTGTTGAACCTTTCAACCAGCCCATCGGTTTGGGGGTGATACACAGATGTACGTAATTGCGTCACTTTGAACAATTTACACAGCTCCTTCATAACCCGGGACATAAAGGGTGTACCTTGGTCCGTAAGCAGTTCTTTACAAATACCCACCCGGCTAAACACAAGAGATAGCTCTTTGGCTATGGTTTTGGCCGAGGTATTTCGGAGAGGGATCGCTTCTGGATAACGGGTGGCATAGTCCATTATAACTAATATGTACTGGTGCCCCCTAGCGGACTTGATTATAGGACCTACCAAATCCATGGCGATCCTCTCAAACGGGACCTCAATGATGGGTAGAGGGACCAGCGGGCTACGGAAATGTGGCATCGGGGCCGACCTCTGACACACAGGGCAGGAGGAACAATAATTTTCTATGTCCTTCATCACCCCCGGCCAATAGAATCTCTGTAATACCCTCTCTCGGGTTTTCTCTGTCCCCAGATGACCTCCAAGAATGTGCCCATGGGCCAACTCCAACACCAACTTCCTGTAAGGTTTGGGCACCACAAGCTGCTCAACGGTTTCTTCTGCCCTTTTTGCCACCCGATACAGTAGGTCCTTCTCTACGCTGAAGTATGGGTAAGTGCAGGTATTATCTGGGTTCACTAACTCGCCATCTATTTCCACTACGTTTTCCCGTGCCTTTATTAGGGCGGGGTCTTTTAACTGTTCTGTGGCAAAATTTTCCCTGTGAACCTCCAGATCAGAAAACTCCACAGACGGTAGGTTTTCGTCTGAGGAGGTGGGCTCCTCTCCAGTTTCTTGAGTCTCCCCTGCCAATACTGATAAGGGAAATTCCGGAGAGTCCTCACCACTCTCAGGGGAGTTCTGGCTATCACATTCCTGGTACATAGGGGCACCAGTGGGGGGCTCAAGATCATCCCACAGTTCCCAGAACTTCGGAAAATCCCTTCCCACAATGGCGTCGTGCGGTAACTGAGATACTAAGCCCACTGGATGAGAGAGGGTACCTTTGGGGGTCTCGAAACACACTGTAGTCACTGGATACTCTCGGGTGTCCCCATGCACACAAATAACAGCTACCTTGCTATTCCCAGAGACCTCTGTTTTAACTAACTCAGCCTTTATCAGGGTCACAAGGCTACCTGAATCCAGCAATACCACAACATTTCTACCATTAACACACATTTTGCATAAATGTTTCTCAGTTCCTCGAATGGCAGTGCATGCGACTGTCGCACACAGCGACTGACGTCTGCCCGTCAGAAAGTCACACTGCATGGGTTCCTCCACAACCGGGCAATTGGCTGCAATATGTCCCGCTTGCCGGCAGCGGTAGCAAACGATCCTTCTTGCGGCCTCTTGAGCCGCTGATTTCCCAGGCTGTTCTCGCCAAACTTGGGGTAGAGCTCCCACCCTCTCACTCTCTCCACCCTCACCCCTTGGAATCCTCTTATCCGCCCCTGGGGATGGTCTGGTCTTAGGGTGGAAAGTCCGAGTGTCTCTGGAAGAGGCCGTCAGGTTCTCTGTAGCCAAGTATTTCTCCACACGATCCACAAGACCATCGGCCGTCTCTGGGTCTCCATGGCTTACCCACTTTTGGATGGCAGTAGGAAGAGCTCTCAAAAACCGATCCATTACAACACGTTCCACAATCTTTGGTGCGGACAAAGTCTCTGGCTGTAGCCACTTTCTGCTCAGGTGAATGAGATCATACATTTGAGACCTGGGGGGTTTTCCAAGCTGGAAAGTCCAGTTATGCACACGCTGAGCCCGGACAGCCTGGGTGACACCCAGCCTTGCCAATATTTCAGCTTTTAGCATCACATAGTCTTTTGCTTGGTTAGGCTCTAGGTCATAGTAAGCTTTCTGCGATTCACCAGTTAACAGAGGAGCCACCAGTCCAGCCCACTGCTCCTCAGGCCACTTTTGTCTTTCAGCGGTCCTTTCAAATGTGGTCAAAAATACCTCTGGATCATCCTCTCCAGTCATTTTTGTCAATAAACGACTCACCCCAAAGGACGCGGTATTAGTGGGACGGCTTTCCTCACTGGTCTGCGGACGTTGCTGCATTGCTGCTTCCATCTGTTGTTGTAGTCTCTGCTCTTGCTTCTGCAACAGGTCTATGAAGCGGGCCTCAGATTGCTGCTGGGCTTGTTGCTGAGCCTCCAGACTCTGTTGCAAAGTTGCGTTTGTCTGCTGCTGGGCTGCAAGGCTCTGTTGATGAGCTTTCTGCTGGGCTGCGAAGTTCTGTTGTTGAGCTGCAAGGCTCTTTTGCAAACCTGCATTTGTCTGCTGTTGATTGGCATTTGCTAGAGCCAGCTGCTTCAGTATCTCCTCCATGCTGGCTTAAAAAAAAACTGCCCGCATTCTCCACCAACTGTGAGGGGGTTAGCTCGGCAGCGGGTGTGTGTGACCCCCGAGATGGGCTCCCCACACAGAAACAGGCCCAGAAAATGGAGGTTGTGGTTTTCAAAATCAAAAAGGTGCGGTTTATTTTCTATTTACAGTGACAAAACACAGCAAAGCAAAAGAAAACATAAACAAAATAAATCCTGGTCAACTTGACCTCTGACTAAACATACAGGTTTCCTAACTAACAACTGGGATCAGCCTAGTGCTGTCCTAGTCCCTAAGTCCCTGGTTTTAAATGTCCAAGCAAATAGCCACACAGGCTTTGTCTCACCGCACAGGGGTTCACTCTCCCTAGACAGTCCACACAGGTCTGGTTCCAGGCATGAGCTAACATCTAATGAAGCTGGGAGTTCTTATAGAGGCCTAAATGAGCTGACAAGCTTCAGCTGGTCTCATCAACTCCCTGTCTGTACGACGCCCCACACTCTCCCTAGAGGTATGAGTCATCCATGAGCCCACTAGCCTTATACAACTCTCCACCTAGTTGTATAAGTCGGCGTAAAGCCTGAATCTGGGCGAAATATATCTACCCCCCTGGATGCAACCAGGTGACTTTACCTTCCTGCTGTCACAAAAGGTATAATTACATACCATTGAGCAGGAGCATTGAAAAACAACCTTGTGGACAGACTTCCCAGAAGAGTTGAAGCTGTTATAGCTGCAAAGGGTGGGCCAACTCAATATTGAACCCTACGGACTAAGACTAGGATGTCATTAAAGTTCATGTGTGTGTAAAGGCAGGTGTCCCAATACTTTTGTTAATATAGTGTGTGTGTATATACTGTGTGTAAATGTATGTGTGTGTGTATAGATAGATAGATAGATAGATAGATATAGTATTTATTGGCGTATAACACCCGCGGGCGTATAATACGCACCCCAAGTTTAGGAGGAAATTTTAAGGAAAAAAACTTTTAGGAGGGAAGTTTAAGGAAAAAAACTTACATTTAAATGCCCATCAAAGCAGCCTTATCAGGGTCCATCATTGCAGCCTTGCCCAGTGCCTTTGCAGCCGTGCCCAGAGCCTTTTCATCATTGCTCAGTGCCTTTGCAGCCTTGCCAGTCTCTTTGCAGAATTGCCCTGATTTAAAATTGGCGCCGATTTCCGCTGACTGTGAGCGGAGAGGAGCGAGCGGAGCCGAGATACAGAAAGCCGAGTGTACTTCGGCTAGACTCGGCTCTGCTCACAGTCAGGGGCGGGACTGCGAGAGGAGCCGAGACTAGCCAAAGTTAACTCGGCTTTCTGTATGTCAATGGCGCTCGCTCCTCTCCTCTCGCAATCAGTGGAGTTGGGCGTGACTGTGAGAGGAGCCGAGTAAAGCCGAGTGTACTTTGGCTTTGTGTATCTCGGCTCCGCTCGCTCGTTCACTCACAATCAGCGGGTGATCGGCGTATAACACACACCCACTATTTTCCCCTGATTTTAAGTATATATGAATTAAATGAAAAGGAAAATGCCCTTTGTCTCCAAATCACAATTAATTACATACTATATCCATAATGAGCTTCAGTTGTTCCTAATAGACCAAAAAATGTTAATGATTTGAAAACTTTTTTCTAGGGTATGTATGATGTTTTTTATATATTTAAGTTATTTTCAAATTATTACATATGAAATATATATATATATATATATATATATATATATATATATATATATATATATATACAGTATTTATATACTTTTTTTTTTTTAACAACTGAAAGAGTAACTCCACTTTTGGGAAAAAAACATTCCCCTCCGGGTTATCTACAGTATGTACATTACAAGGATTTTTAACAAACTTTGTTTTAGAGTCCTACCTTTTGTTATTCTGGAGATATAGTTGTTTGTTTGTCTGTGCCTATACACAAAGTGAAGGAGAATGGTAGTGGTTTTACAATTAGCAATCAGCTGCTGCAACTGCAGGGCTGTAACTAGGATAATAATTGGCAAGGCCTGCATCCCTTTAGACGTGATTTCCCTTTAGGAGCATCCCACCAAAAATGAGGGGGGAAGCCAAAAATCTGACTTAAAGGAAAAGTTCAGCCTGAGCTCCTTTGGCTGTACTTCCCCTAAGGGTCACAGGAGTGCAATTCGTTTTGCTCTCCTGTGACCCGTTTTCAGCGGAGAGCGGTCTGAAGTCCGCTCTCTGCTGATGTCACAGGAATCAGTCCAGGCACCGCGTCATCCTGACAATAAAGTCTGTATGCGCCAGGTGCCTGGACTGACACCCGTGTCAGCCTCTCAGTGAGCCTAAGACTCTCGCACAGCTCAGCGCTCCAATGAGCATGGAGGAGCAGAGAGGAGAGATGCTGATCGCTCTGTTCTCAATGCAGAGGTGGCGGGGGACAGGTGCAGCATCGGACTGATGCTGCATCCACTGAGTTAAGTATAAAACAGCAAAAAACATACTTCTGTTTTAAAAGTGTAGATTTCTGGGAAAATCAGTGTGCCAATCACACAAGCTGTGTACAGAGCGCCTCCAGGTAGCCATATTGCATTGCATTTTACAGAAAATGAAATCTGCAGATTAAAAAGGAAAGTTCATTTTTAATCAATTTAATTACAATATGACTTGTGTACTGTATATGCTATATTATGGGTTTTTTTAATTGCTATTTTTTTTCCCATGAAAGTGGAGTTACCCTTTAAGTTATTTTCAAATTATTACATATGAAATCTATATACACATACATACTGTGTGTGTGTGTGTGTGTGTGTATGTGTATATATATATATATATATATATAAACAAATTAACTATATCAAAAACAAATTTTTTCATATACACCCTAGAAAAAAAGCTATTTATTACCGGTATATATTTTTTTGGTCTTGGAGGAACACCTGAAGCTCTTTGTAAATACAGTAATTTACTTGAATTACATACCGTATAAAACATTTCAGAAGATTTACACTTTGAAACGTTTTATATACTGTACATCAAGCTGATTTTTTATACATGTATACATTTGCTTTAAGAGAAATGAATTCCGTTGGCTACTATAGGTTAGGATAGTGTTCCTCTGCTTGCAGTGTTTATTGAATAAGCCTATAGATCAATGTAGAGCTGACGCACAGTGATGAATGTTGTGGTGCATGCTGTGCATGTTAACAGCGACTTTCATCCACTGACGAGTGAAGACCTATAAGCTGGACATTTCAAGCTAGCAAGCAATGTTCCTTGATGGATCACTGCCCACTCCTGAGCATCTGCTCTTTATTCTTTGTTAGTTTCTGTAGCCTGGAGGTAGAAACTAAGTAGTCACAACACAGCCTGTGTACAAAAAGTCCAGATTTCGTTTGAAAATCATGTTTGCAGGCATGTCACAAAAGTTTTGCAATAGAGATGAACAGCTGTAGAGCAGTTCACAACACGGCAGAATTATGAGCAATGCTATTTGGAATGACAACAGCAATTAGACCTGCATAGGAAGAAAAAAGACACATTCATCAAACCTATATAAAGAAAATACTTCTATTTCTACATGTCCACTGCTGTAAGACTAACGCCGGGTTTCATGTGATTTTAAATACTTAGTTTGAACCAAGCGGGTTCACTAATGCAATGGTTCACAACCCTGTCCTCAAGTACCCCCAACAGGCCATTTTTGCAGGTTTTCCTTTATCTTGCACAGGTGCTTTAAATCAGAGTCAATATCTTGGTATTTTAGACAGCTATTTTATCCAAGAGAAATTCCCAAAACATGGCCTGTTGGGGGTACTTGAGGACGGGGTTGAGAACCACTGCACTAATGGATGTGATCGCTGTATAAGCTGTAGCATTGACTACATACAGGATACAGTGCTGTGTTGTGGCAGTGGGATGGCTTCTCAGCCATTCACAGGAAGTTTTGTATCTCATCAATAAATAGAAGGCTTCCTCTGATTGGCTGAGGTGGAGATTGTGATGGCATCTGCCCGTCTCTCCGCCTAAAATTAGAGGAAGCTGCAAGTTGTTACAGTAAAGTTAATTTTAAAGTACAAGTCCAGCCTAACACTAAAATCCCTGCACCTACAGACAGCCACGATCTAAAGCCTCATACACACGATCGGACTGCAAACAAACTTTTCGGTGGATTTTTGTCCGAAGGCGTTGGCCGTGAACTTGTACAGCATACACACGACAGGACTTTTTGGGCAACAAACACGAACGTAGTGACGTTTCAACGTACTGACGACACTTCAAAAGAGGAAGTTCAATTCTCCGGTGTCACCCTTTGGGCTCCTTCTGCTAATCGAGTGTTAGTAGTTGTTTGGTCAGTGTTGATTCGTGCTTTTCAGTTTCGTGCTATTTTGTTAGTTTCTGAACGCCCGTTCGTTAACCAGCCATGTTGCACAATCCTACACGAGAGCGTGCTATTTATTTGCTTGGAGTTTTGGCTATAACTCTAGCCTGATCCAGGTCCAGGAGTAGGAGGTGGACTGTTTGGACCAAAAATTGGTTGCTTAATCGTGACCAATTTTGTCATATGCCATTGCTAAGGGAGCTCCAGGAGAATAATCCTAATGATTTTCGGAACTATCTCCGGATGACGGACTCCTGCTTTCAGCATCTCTTTTACTTGCTGTCCCCCTATATTAGGAAGCAGGACACCTGCATGAGGACTGCTATTCCAGCAGAGCAAAGGCTCATAGCCACCTTTCGGTACTTGGCGACAGGGAGAAGTCTCCAGGATATCAAGTTTACCAATGGCATCTCTCCCCAGGCTCTGGGAGTCATTATACCCGAGACTTGTTGTGCCGTTATTCAAGTCCTGCAGAAGGACTATATTCGGGTAAGTTTTATTCTTTAATATCACATTCTATGTACTTCATGTTTTATATATATATATATATTTGTTTTTATTACATCATTCACATTATTGTAATATGCTGTGAATGTCCTCTTTGTCCTCATGCATGCTGTAAGCTTTTTCTTGGCCTACATGCATATTTACCTTCACTAACCTCCCCAGCATGTTACCCTGGGCCCATACACACCTAGCATATTAACTTAACAAAGTTTTTTTGGATGCTTCATTTTTATGTTTACCCTAAACACCCCCTAAACTGTGTCACATTAGTATTGTTCTCCTCAAATTCATGCAGAGTGCAAAAGACCCTTTTTTGGGGTGCACAAACTATTTTGTACCCCTCCCTCCCCTCCCCAAAATGCTTAGTCAACTGATACAACTACACTATCTTCTGACTTTGCAAAACCCATACACAGTATACCTCTTTTGTTGTGTTAAGATTTCTGCATGAATTCTCAAAAAGCATGTAGTACACTATTAATTTTTGGTCTCCTATTATTTGAATGGTAAGTTATGTATGTTAAAATGTGCTTATATTTTGACATTGTGTTAATTTTTTCTTTTTTTTTTTTTGCTATAATGGCACTTCTTATCTGCCCACTGGGCTGACAATCTTGAAAAAACGGAGTGGCTTTCAAAATGAACCTTCACTTTTTCAGCATTTTGCTCACATGGAAGTGGAGAGGGTTATTACCTGTCCAAAACATCTACCCATTCAACCTCACCCCCCTAACATTTTTTGAATGTGCCACTAGAGGGGGTGAGGAAGCATATAAGTAGAACTTACCCTTTTTAGTAGAAATACTCTTTTAAATTTTCTAATTTTCTGTTGGCCAAGAATGTATGTGTCAAATATGCTTGCAATTTAATGTGCTTAACTAGTAATATTTTTTTCTCTGTTTCAACTCCACAGTTTCCTTCCAACCCCCAGCAATGGCAGGATGTGGCGGCCCAGTTTGTCAATTTGTGGAATTTTCCCAACTGTGGGGGTGCCATTGATGGGAAGCATGTGAGGATTGTCCCACCACCCGACTCAGGATCCTATTATTTTAAATACAAAGGCTTTTGCAGCATAGTTCTGCTTGCTGTTGTGTCTGCTAACTATGAATTCCTGTACGTGGATGTGGGGAAGAATTAGTGCAGATCGGATGGAGGTGCCATGATGCATACCGAGTTCTACCATAGGCTACAGAATGGCACTTTACGTTTGCCACATGCTCAGGACAATGTGGAGGGCCTCAATTTTGTTTTTGTGGCAGATGGGGCCTTTGCTCTGGGGAATCATCTTCTAAAGCCTTTTCCTATGAGGAACCTCATCCCAGAGCAACACATTTTTAATTATCAGCTCTCTCGTGCCAGAAGAGTGGTGGAAAACGCCTTTGGCATCCTATCTAGTAGATTTAGACTTTTTTTAACTGCCATAAACTTGGCAGAATATAAGCTCAACCATGTTGTGTTGTGCTGCTGCATCCTACATAATTTTTTAAGGAGGAATGGTAGCAGCTACATTGCCTCAGAGCAAACAGATGAGCCAGCTCTTGAAAGTGGTCGTGCTGGTTTCTCCTCCCAGAATTCCCGTCTTGCCCGGAAACAGTATATGGACTACTTTGTGGGTAGAGGGGCAGTGCCTTGGCAGCAAAATGTAATTGATAATTGATAAATATATGAATTATTCTATAAAAAAAAATCTTTGAACAGTTCTCTCTTTTTATTATGTTTGCAAATGGCCTTAATTTTTGTCATTTTCTCCACTATTGCAAACCAACCCGATGTGCAACATGAGGTGAAAATCTCGCCATGAGCTAACTACTGTATTATGTTGTGCTGTGGCTCTGCTACACACATTTTAGAGTACACTGTCAATGTAACTACACCAACTTAACAAAAATACTGGTATTGAGCATAGAAATAAGAAGCCACACATTGTTTATCAAAAATATTTTTACTTCAAGCACATTCAAGCCCTGTACACACGATCGGATATCCTATGGATTCTAATCCAATGGTTTTTTCCATCGGAAATCCGATGAAACTGTCTTCCCTCAGTCTTGCCCACACACCATCAGTCAAAAAACGGACCGTTTCAAACGCGGTGACGTAAAACACTCCGATGAGCCGACATAAATCAAGTTCAATGCTTCTGAGCATGCGTCGACTTGATTCTGAGCATGCGTGGGTTTTTTATCCGATGGATTTCCACACAGATGATCGGATTTTGCTATCGTTTTTTTTCCCATCGGATAAATTTAAAACCTGTTCTATTTTTTCACACCAATGGAAAAAAAGACCGATGGGGCCCATACACGGACTGTTTTCATCTGTAAAACTGATCGTGTGTACACGGCTTCACATGTGCGTTTTATGGTTTTCGAACAAACCAACATAGTTATTTGTGTATAAACATTTATATTTAAGGTGAGAGGAAGGGTTTGATCCCCCAAAACGCGTACATTGATACCACATGATGGGAGATAGCATATGTTGTCACAGTGGGGGTGTTTTTCAAAATCTCAAAAAAAATTGCACTGCAAGTGCACTTTCCACTGCACTTGTAGTGAACTTGTAGGGCAAAGTTTATTTTCCGTACGTAAATAGCCCCGACTGTGTGTTTAGTGGCTTTTGAAATCTCCATGGAGGTAAAGTCACATAATTTTGACATGTGATCATGAGGGAAATTTAATGTTTGTGTCCCCATTTGTGTGCTTCTTCAAATTTTGCCCATGAAAAAACAAAAAACATCAATTAAAAACAAAGCATTATATTTAGGGTAGTTTTTCTCAACTCTCCTTCTCCAGGTGCATTACCAGGTCCTGTTTTCTCTATTTAACTTTTGCCACAGGTGAGGTGGTAATTTGTGAGTTAAAAAATTTACTGCCTAAAATAAAGAAAAAAGGACGTGGTCGTGCATCTAGAGAAGGGGAGTGGAGAAACAATGACCTCAGACACCTAAAAAGCACAGGTTCAAATATTTTTGGATTTGTCATGCGATTTGAGAGGTCAAATCGCATGACAAGTAACAGCCTATGGCAGTGTTCCTTGCTACTTTGAAATTGTAGTAGTTGTAAGGAAGTATTGCGATTTCAAAATGGCATCAATCTGAGCCTGTGCTTCAAAGTAGCATAAAAAATAGTAAAAAAAAAAACAGACAGGAGGCAACAATTTGAAGAAAACGTAAGGTCAGAATAATCAAAAATTTTGCTAACAGATCTACATAATTCTTTGCTGAACACCAGTGGCAGCGTCCTTTATTTTGTCAAGCTCAATCATTGCCTGCAGCATATCAGCACTGATACGACCAATAGTGCATCTTGGTAGTTCGTGGCCTTGGAAGAAGAGAAAAAGAAATCATGGGAATGATGGTCAAGTGGCTGAGGCCCTACATAGTGAATTATGGGCACATTATTTGCAACCTGCTTGCCCTTCAGACACCTACACTACTAGGAATGTACACACTGCAACTAGGGATGGGCCGAACACCCCTGGGTTCGGTTTGCACCAGAACCTTTGAACGGACCGAAAGTTTGTGCGAATTTTCGAACCCTATTCGTTACAATGGACGAGAACGTTCGAAATCAAAAGTGCTAATTATAACGGCCAATATGCATGTTAATGTCATAAAACAGGTTTGGGGACCCGGGTCCTGCCCCAGGGGACATATATCAATGCAAAAAGAAGTTTTAAAAACTAACGTTTTTTCGGGAGCAGTCATTTTAATGATGCATAAAGTGAAAAAAAAAAAGTGAAATATTCCTTTAAATATGGTACCTGGGGGGTGTCTAAAGTATTCCTGTGAAGTGCCACGTGTTTCCCGTGTTTAGAACTGTCCCTGCACAAAATGACATTTGTAAAGGAAAAAAAGAAGCCATTTAAAACCGCTTGCGGCTTTAATGTCATGTCTTGTCCTGGCAATATGGCTGAAAATCCTTGAGAAAAATGGCATGGCTACCCCATCACCCCCCCCCCCCACCCCAGCCCCTTTGGGTCTTGTATGGATATTAAGGGGAACCCTGCACCCAAAATAAAACCCTATACCTACAACCCTATATCCTCTGAACAGCAGTATACAGGCGGTGCAAACAAGACAGGGACTGTAGGTTTGTTCTTAAGTAGAATCTGAACAGGTAAATTTTTAAGTGTAGCTCCATCCAAAAAAAATCTATTTTTAATCTTTTTGGAGAACATAGGGAAGGGTTATCACCCCTGTAACATTTGTTTTGCTGTCTGTGCACCTGTTCAGAACATTTCACCTAACTTTCCGTCCCAATGACAAATGTTTTTGGAAAAGTGGGGTTTTTATTGAAACAAGGATTGGTGATAAAGCATCATTAGAGAGGAGATACCTATTTCCCAAATTAAATCTAACAGGATAGAATTTCCCTTCCTAGGGGTAGATTTCCTCTCACTTCCTGTTTTCTCCTTCCGTTTGCAAGTAGGAGTTGTTTGTAAGTTGGATGTTTGAAAGTAGGGGCCTGCCGTATATACTCTGCAGAAATTTGCCCCATTAGATGTTGGTGTAGCCACAACACTGTAAGCCCTCACAGTTACTCTTGGTGGGCACAGGAATTGGCCCTGCTGTGAATTATTAGATCAAGATTTGTAATTGCATGCACCTGTTGAACAGGGCAGAAAAATTGGGCCTTTGGTGGTGGTGGTGGACGGTGTTGCCACAAGACTGTAAGCCCTCACAGTTACTCTTGGTGGGCGCAGGAATGGGCCCTGCTGTGAATTATTAGATCAAGATTTGTAATTGCATGCACCTGTTGAACAGGGCAGAAAAATTGGGCCTTTGGTGGTGGTGGTGGACGGTGTTGCCACAAGACTGTAAGCCCTCACAGTTACTCTTGGTGGGCGCAGGAATGGACCCTGCTGAGAATTATTAGATCGAGATTTGTAATTACACGCCCCTGTTAAACAGGGGCTGAAAAATTGGGCCTTTGGTGGTGGACGGTGTTGCCACAAGACTGTAAGCCCTCACAGTTACTCTTGGTGGGCGCAGGAATGGGCCCTGCTGTGAACTATTAGATCAAGATTTGTAATTACACGCCCCTGTTAAACAGGGGCTGAAAAATTGTGCCTTAGGCACTGGTGCTGGTGCCACAACACTGCAACCCCTCACAGATACTGTACTTGGAGCACAGCAGTCAGACCTGTTGCGAAGCATTGCTTAAAAAATTGTAATTACACGCCCCTGTTAAACAGGGGCTGAAAAATTGTGCCTTAGGCACTGGTGCTGGTGCCACAACACTGCAACCCCTCACAGATACTGTACTCTGAGCACAGCAATGAGACCTGTTGCAAAGCATTGCATAAAAAATTGTAATTACACACCCCTGTTAAACAGGGGCTGAAAAATTGGGCCTTAGCCACTGGTGTGGTGGCACCCAGAAACAAAAATGTTCTTCCAAGCTATCAAGGAATGGATCATTGAGGAGGAGGAAGAGGATAGTCAGTGAACATAACAGGACAGTCACTCAGCATCAGCATAGGCAGTCTTGAAGGGATGTGGCATTATAAATTATTCAGTTATATCCGCTTCAGGTGCCTGGTAGCTGGTGGTGATCCAAGACTGATTCATCTTTATGAAGGTCAGTCGATCAACCGAGTCGGTGGACAAAGCCTCCAGCAGCACTGAATGTGCGTTCAGAAAGAACGCTGGATGCAGGACAGGCCAGTAGCTCAATTGCATACTGTGCAAGCTCTGGCCAGTGATCCATCCTCAAGACCCAGTAAGCCAGAGGATTTTCGGTGGGAAAGGTGTCCAAGTCTGACCTTGCCCCTAGGTATTCCTGCACCATGTATATCAGACGCTGGCGATGGTTGCTGGAACCGATCATACCTTGGGGCTGCGGACTAAAAAATTGTCTGAACGCATCGGTCAGACGTCCACCTTCCCCACCGCTCCTTCTGCTACTGACCGAAGCCTCAGCAACTCGTCGTCCAGGACAAGGAGTTTGTAACCTCCCAGTCTCTGGGAACGCGTTGCACAGACCTTTCTGCAAGGCCTCCCTGAGATGTCTCATCCTCTGCTCCCTCTGCGACGGCAAGATAAGATCCGCAACCTTACCCTTGTACCGTGGATCAAGGAGAGTGGCCAGCCAGTAATGGTCCCTCTCCTTGATCCGAAGAATATGAGGATCCTTCCGCAGGCTTTGCAGGATCAGGGAGGCCATGCAACAAAGGTTAGCTGAGGCATTCGGTCCGGAGTCTTCTGGGTCACTGAGGACGACATGATCGCCAGCCACCTCCTCCCAGCCACGTACAAGTCCACTGGTTTGTTGGGACTGTACATCATCCCTAAAAAACTTCTGCTGCTGAGTGCCAGGCTCCACCTCCATGCTCACACAATCCTCCTCCTCCTCCTCATCCTCTTCCTGTGTGATGGGTGGGAGAGAAGGAACACTGTCTGGATAAAGGGGGCCTTGAGAGGCAAGGAAGTCCTCCTCTTCCTGCCTCTGTTCTGCCTCAAGTGCCCTGTCCATTATCCCACGCAGCGTATGCTCCAACAGGTGGACAAGAGGTACAGTGTCACTGATGCATGCACTGTCACTGCTCACCATCCTCGTGGCCTCCTCAAATGGTGACAGGACAGTGCATGCATCCCTGATCATGCTCCACTGGCGTGGGGAAAAAAATCCAAGCTCCCCTGACCCTGTCCTGGTGCCGTAGTCGCACAGGTACTCATTGATGGCCCTCTGCTGCGTGTGCAGTCGCTGCAGCATGGCCAACGCTGAGTTCCACCTGGTGGGCATGTCACATATAAGGCGGTTCTTGGGCAGGTTCAACTCCTTTTGCAGCTCAGCCAGCCGAGCACTGGCATTATACGATCGGCGGAAATGCACACAGACTTTCCTGGCCTGCCTCAGGACATCCTGTAAGCCTGGGTACCTGCCCAAGAACCGCTGCACCACCAGGTTGAGGACGTGAGCCATACAGGGCACATGGGTCAGCTGCCCCTGTCGCAGGGCGGAGAGGAGGTTGGTGCCATTGTCAGAAACCACCATTCCTGGCTTAAGCTGGTGTGGCATCAACCACCTCTCGGCCTGCCCCTGCAGAGCTGCCAGAACCTCTGCCCCAGTGTGGCTCCTGTCCCCCAAACACACCAGCGCAAGCACGGCATGGCATCTTTTTGCCTGCGTACTCACGTAGCCCCTTGTACACCTACGGAGCACCGCTGGTTCCGAGGACAGAGCACTCGAAGAGGCCATGGCGGAAGAAGAAGAGGAGGGGGTGGAGGAGAGAGGTATGTCACAACCAGTAGTAGCATTTTGGAGGCGTGGTGGCGGAACAACCTCCAACACTACTGCACCTTGTCCTGCATCCCTCCCAGCTGCCAATAGAGTGACCCAATGGGCTGTGAAAGACAGATAACGTCCCTGTCCATGCCTGCTGGACCATGAGTCAGCGGTAATATGCACCTTACCGCTGACCGCCCTGTCCAGCGAGGCATGGACATTGCCTTCCACATGCCGGTAGAGAGACGGAATCGCCTTCCGTGAGAAAAAGTGGCGTTTGGGAACCTGCCACTGAGGAACCGCACATTGAACAAACTCACGGAAGGGGGCAGAGTCTACCAACTGAAAATGCAGCAGTTGAAGTGCTAGCAATTTAGCCAAGCTAGCATTCAACCGCTGGGCATGTGGATGGCTGGGAGTAAACTTCTTTCGACGGTCCAGCAGCTGGGGCAGGGAAATTTGCCTGGTAGAATCGGACGTCGGTGTATTGCTAACAGAGTGCCCGCAAGTACTTGGCTGTGATACACCTAATTCTACACCTTCATTCCTCTCAGAGCAGCTTTCAGAGAGGACTGAAGATATAGTGGGGTTGGAGATCCCAGCTGATGAGGAGCAAGGAGAGGTCCGCTTTGTTCTTTGGTGTGGGTCTTTAATGTGCGCTTGCCAACGAGCTGCATGGCAGGTCGACATATGTCTGGTCATGCTTGTGGTGCCCAAGCGGCTGATGTTTTGGCCACGCGAGATACGCTTGAGACATATGTTGCAAATAGCAGTGGTGCGATCTGATGCACTCATCTCAAAAAAGGCCCACACCAAAGAACTTTTGTGATAACGTGCAGAGGCAGCGCCCTGCACAGGCGGAGCTCTGCGGTGTGATTCAGTTGGTGTGCTGGCCTCTAGCTGGCCTCATTGGACATGTGCCGCCGCCTCCTCCTCCTCTCTCCCTTCAGGCACCCACGTGGAGTCAGTGACCTCATCATCCCCTCCCTCTTCACCACTGGAGCAAACCTGGCAGTAAGCTGCAGCTGGTGGAACATGACTGCCAGATTGCTGTCCTTGAGAATCCCCTCTCTCTGCTCTCACGCTACTGCCTTCCTCTAGCTGGGTATCATCATCCGAGCCTTCAAAACGTTGGGCATCCTCCTGGAGCATATACCCAACACTGTGCTCAAACAGTTCGGGGGACTCCTCAGGAGGACATGGTGGGTCTAGGGAAGGGGTGCCTGATGATGCCATTGAGTACGCGTTGGCAGCTGCTTTGCCAGTACCCTGAGCCTGGGTGAGAGAGGATGAGGAGGATGAGGAGGGCTTGGTCATCCATTCTACCAAGCCTTCGGCATGATGCGGCTCAACATGTCCAGCTGCCGAAAACAAGGACAAGCGTGTCCCATGGCCACGTGCTGATGACGATGCACGACCACGTCCACGTCCACGACCAGCACTGTTGTCTCTAGAAACAGAGCCTGCTTGCCCTGTGTTCTTGCCTCGGGACTGTCTGCCTCTCCTTGGCGGTCTTCCAGGCATTGTAGTGGGTAGTGTATATTGTGCTGGAGTCACACAGCACACACACTAACTCCTGCAGATGGCTGCCTTAGATGACAGCAACAGGGCCTTACGGCAGATAGAGGCTGCCTTAGATGACAACAACTGGGCCTTACGGCAGATAGAGGCTGCCTTAGATGACAACAACTGGGCCTTACGGCAGATAGAGGCTGCCTTATATGACAACAACTGGGCCTTATGGCAGATAGAGAGGCTGAGGTGGTTTTATGTGTGCTGTACTAACAGAGCACACACACACACGCTAGCTCCTGGAGATGCCTGGCTGCCTTCGATGACAACAACTGGGCCTTACGGCAGATAGAGGCTGCCTTATATGACAACAACTGGGCCTTATAGCAGATAGAGAGGCTGAGGTGGTTTTATGTGTGCTGTACTAACAGAGCACACACACACATGCTAGCTCCTGGAGATGCCTGGCTGCCTTCGATGACAACAACTGGGCCTTACGGCAGATAGAGGCTGCCTTATATGACAACAACTGGGCCTTATAGCAGATAGAGAGGCTGAGGTGGTTTTATGTGTGCTGTACTAACAGAGCACACACACACACACGCTAGCTCCTGGAGATGCCTGGCTGCCTTCGATGACAACAACTGGGCCTTACGGCAGATAGAGGCTGCCTTATATGACAACAACTGGGCCTTATGGCAGATAGAGAGGCTGAGGTGGTTTTATGTGTGCTGTACTAACAGAGCACACACACACACGCCAGCTCCTGGAGATGCCTGTCTGCCTTCGATGACAACAACTGGGCCTTACGGCAGATAGAGCCTGCCTTATATGACAACAACTGGGCCTTATAGCAGATAGAGAGGCTGAGGTGGTTTTATGTGTGCTGTACTAACAGAGCACACACACACACGCTAGCTCCTGGAGATGCCTGGCTGCCTTCGATGACAACAACTGGGCCTTACGGCAGATAGAGGCTGCCTTATATGACAACAACTGGGCCTTATAGCAGATAGAGAGGCTGAGGTGGTTTTATGTGTGCTGTACTAACAGAGCACACACACACACACTAGCTCCTGGAGATGCCTGGCTGCCTTCGATGACAACAACAGGGCCTTATAGCAGATAGAGTGACTGAGGTGGTTTTATGTGTGCTGTACTAACACACACACACACACACACACTAGCTCCTATAAATGCCTGCCTGCCTTAGATCACAATAAGACAGAAGGTGATACTGCAATGCTGTACTAACAGCATGCACACACCAGACTAATCCCCAGAATCACAGCAGTTAGACTCAGCAGCAGATAATGTCACCACTCAGCAGCAGTGCAATCAGCAGAATGAATCAGTGATGCAATCAAATGATCAGTATTCAGTAGTAATGATAATGAATCAGCATCAGCATCAGCAGTCTGCCTATATCAGAATCAAGCCGGAAAACAGTGCACTAGGCCGACGGCGCGGCGGCCTTTTATACAGTGGGGCGTGTACTAAAGCCCCTGAGCTATAATTGGCTATAGGCGTCCTGCCTGTAGCCAATTATTGCTCTCTTCGCTGCCGGCGCTGTGATTGGCCAAGCATGCGGGGTCACAGTGCATGCTTGGCTAATCATCAGCCAGCAATTCACTGCGACTGGCGCAATGCATTGCGGGCCGCTCGCATCACACGAATGTGATGCGAACGGCCCAAATAGTTCTGGGCTCGCCGAGTGGGCGAACGCCCGATGTTCGATTCGAGCGTGGGTTCGAATCGAACACCGGGCCCATCCCTAACTGCAACTACTCTGTAATCTCTGCCCTGGTGCCTGTGTCTACAAAACTTGGGTACCTAGCAACACTGCCAGCTCCTTCACCCTCTTCCTTCTCCATGCTAATGTTCAAGGCACTACATACTTTGCTCCTGTGTTGTGTGGGGTTTGGTTTGGACATCTAATCACTAGACATGTCTAGACATTTGAAGCCAGATGTTAAAAGTAATTCCTGGGGCAAACAGCCTCCAAAGTATCTTCTTCAAATTGTTGCACTCTTCCACCTCTGTCTGTCTTGCGTCCTGGGGATGTTCTGTCAAGTGGAGGCTCTGTAATGTGTCCAGCTCTCTGATCACACTCCTCCAAATGTGAGAGCTGACCACACTCACGTTCCTCTAGAAATAAACAATACAACATTCATGAAGCCACCCCAAGTCACATCTGTTCCTATAATCCCCTTTGCTGAATGAGTTGACCAACCTTGCACTGGTGACAATGTTTGCTCCTGACTAGTGGACTACAACATGCTGCACTATGCATTATTCTAATCCAAAAAATGCATTGGAAAGGGAAGGTGATGTCATTTTAAATGTGAAAATAAAAGTCTATATGACACACATTAAACAACTCATGCAGATGCCACCCACCCCTCTTGTCTCCTATGGGATAGGGGATATATGATGATCATTCTAGCAGGTGTGACTCTGTGTGAATGTGATCCCCAGGGCCTCTCCTCTACCCATGTCTACCCTGGAAATTCGTCATTAATGGGCAGTGATGAGCCACGCAGCAAACCTAAAGTGTTCTTTACCCCTTAAGTTACGCCCTGAGCCCATGGCCTTTGTCCCACCTAGAAACACCCCTGTTGGTGGGTAAATGAGTGTTTTTGAAGTTGACACTTACGATTTGGGGGTGAAGATTGCCCTGTTGTCTCCCCTGTTGGGGCCCGGCCAAAGGAAGCCTCCCTTTGTCCCCTCTGGTGGCTTGTCTGGTGTCTTTGTCTGTCCCTTTTTCCTGTGGAAATAATTACATACACTATAAATTATTTGACCAAAAAAGGCTACTCAGAAAGAACAACAAGTATAGTTCATATCTGTAGTTAATTTAACTTCTTCTTTGCCCAAAATATGTATATTTTTGAAGACCTACTTGTATACAGCTAATATACAGACAGCTAATTAAACCATCTACATAATGATTACAGTTAGTAATCAGGCTTACTTCTTTTAATAATAATGCGATGAATGGAGTCCAACTGTTTCTCGTCCAACTTTCTGACCAGCGCTTGCGAATTTGATCCTTCATTCGGTTGACCCCATATTCTCTTTCCAATACCGCAATGACCTTCTCAAGAACCCAGTCTTTACGGCTGTTGGGCCTATCATAGTACTGCAGTTTATAGTCATAATCATATTTGTCAAATAGGCACACCATCTCCACCATCTCCCCCTTGCTCATGGGGGTGGCCCTATGTTTGCGATAACCTCCACCACCGCGGGGCCTGCTCCATTTTGGTGATTCCGCCATCATGTTGTCCCTCCCGAATGTTCCGCCGTGTATGTCGCATGCAGAATAGAGAATGTGGTCACGCCCCAGCATCATGACGCTCAGAGAGCGGAGTTTCACGCATGCGCAGGGTATATCAATCCATAACGATAGGTCGATGTACCGGACGTATGAACATAGCGATAGTTGCCAGACGAACGCAAGCCAAAGGGAGCCACGAAAAAAAGGTAAGTAACAACATTGGGACACCGGTGGTTAATGGCATATACTGCTTAAATAAAGGCCTATATTGTGACCAGATTATGAGATAGAAGCCACCCATTATGGTTTGTCTTGTGTTATTTCTTGCAGCCATCTGATACTTGAACCAAAATGAAGTCTAATTTGAATTCACACGTTTTCACAACACAATTTATTGAACAATACAGAGAGCACACCTGTCTGTGGCAGGTCAAACATAAGGATTATTCCAATAAAAATAAGAGGATGGCAGCAATTGAACAACTGGTGCAATTGGCGAAGACTGTGTACCCCAGGGCAAGCTACAGTTTGATAAAGACCAAAATTGGGGGCCTCAGGAGCATGTATAACAGGGAGTAAAAGAAGATCGAGGAATCAAAACAATCGGGAGCAGCAGCAGAGGACGTTTATGTCCCCAGGCTGTGGTACTTCAACAGCCTGCAATTTTTGAAGGATCAAACTGTACAACGCAAATCTCTCTTCACACTACCCTCCGCATCAGCTGAGGCCACCGATACTGAGCCTGATCCTACACAGGAAGAAGAGGAGGAGCTCAGCTTGACCCATGTATAGCATTGTAGAAAAGAGTGGAAGTAAAAAAAAATGAAGTTAATTATTTGTTATTATGGCTAAAAAAAATAAAGCGGTAACAAAGTGAGTTGCATATCAATAGACAGTAGTGGCCAAAAAGAATTAGGACAAGAATGAGAAATGCTGGAGTCAGAATGATAGTCTTTGCTTTTTGGACACATTCAAGTTTGAAAAGTCATGAGCTGAAAAGTGTTGGTGATTGATGACAAAATAATTAAATGATGTTCCATTTTCATACACAGGAACTTTTGAGCCAAGAAGAGGCTGGGCCCAGCAGCCAGACAACTAAATGCAGAATCCCTACCCTGCGCCCTCCTACCAAAAGGGCCAGGAAGAGACACCACGTGGATGAGGCCACAGCTGACTTCCTTACTAGGGCCACATCTGTCATCACCACAGCACCCGATAGTGCTGAAGGGTTTGGCAGTTTTACAGCTAATAAGCTCCGCGAGATTGACGCGGATCAAAGGGAGCTATGTGAGGGGATAATAAATCCAGCTCCTCAGCAAGGCCAGGAAACATGAGCTAACCCCTAAATCACATGTGTGTGATTTGGACCACACACCTCCACCTCCTCTACAACCAGCCTATCCACCCCAGCAAACCTACCCACCCCAAAAAACATACCCACCCCAGCAAACCTACCCACCTCTGCAAAACTACCCACCCCAGCAAACCTACCCAACTCAGCAACCCAACCCACCCCAGCAACCCCACCCACCTCAACAAGCCAACCCACCCCAGCAGCATGGTGGTCAGTGGCCAAATCAGCCCCAGGATCCCCAACAAGGCCAGTGGTCTGGGGAGTTTAGGGCCTAATAAATTTTTTTTTGGATTCGTAATTTAAGTTTGAGTTTCTGGGTTATACTTTTGTTATTTTTCAGTGTATCATTTGCACTTTTGGTTTCAAATCTCGAATTTGGATGACAGAGAATATGTCTACTAATTATTTTATTTTCTTTGTTGTGAATGCACAAGAAACAAAATGGCCTCAGCTGATGTGGATAGAAGTGTGGAGACCGATGTGCGTGGTTCAGTCTGGTATGACCAAAATCACAGCCTGTTGTAGTTCCACAGCCTGGGGACATATATGTCATCTGCTGCTGCTCCCGATCTCTTGGAGTCCACGACCTTCTTGTGCTCCCTATATTGTATGTACTCCTCAGGTTCCCAATTTTGAGCTTCACAAAAATGTCTGCCCTGGGGTACAGAGGCTTTGCCAATTCCACCAGTTGATCTATTGCTGCCTTCCACTTGATTTTGATATGCCATTCTTGTGCTTATTATTTTCTAAAAATAAATATTATCAAAATGATTTGCTTATGTGTTTAACTTCTAATGACAGTTTGTGAGTAGGCAGGTACATTTATAAAATGAAGGGACACAAATAGAGTAGTTGGTGCTTTGAGCATAAAAACAACTAGCAGACATGGGAGTAAGTCACACATGTGCAAGTCACAAGCAAGTCTCAAGTCTTAACCTTCAAGTCTCAAGCAAGTCCCAAGTTACTGTGACGAAAAGCAAGCAAGTCAAGTCGAGTCCCTGCAAGAAGTCAAGCAAGTCAAGTCAAGTCATTTATTTTGGTCAAGTCACAAATCAAGTCAAAATACTGATCTACCCCATACTGTATAAAAATAATAGGAGGGATAACAATAAATAATATTGGTTATGTGCCCATGCCTCACTGTGCCTCACTGTGCCCATGCCTCACTGTGCCCATGCCTCACTGTGCCCATGCCTCACTGTGCCCGTGCCTCACTGTTCCCATGCCTCACTGTGCCCATGCTTCACTGTGTCCATGCTTCACTGTGCCCATGTTTCACTGTGCCCGTGCTTCACTGTGCCCTTGCCTCACTGTGCCCGTGCCTCACTGTGCCCAATGTGTATAGAAAGTAATTCCACGCTACTATAATAAAAAAAGATCATCTGCTGCAAAGCACTGAAAGGTATAATCCGTGACCCTGAGTGTGAATAGATATAAAGAAATAGTGCTGAGCTGATGGGAATGATATGTGATATTCTGTGTCAGTAATGCTGGTTCTCAAATATCCAATATAAAATTACTAAAACTGGCATCCATAAATACTTTTTGAGATAGCATAAAATAATAAAACATAAATATTGTACCTTAATATACTCCTGTATTAGTAAGGTGCTTATATTACCAGCTGGAGCAATGATAAAGTGCAAAAGTACAAATGATCCGTGACACAGGAAAAATAAAATAATTGAGACAGTAGTAAAAGGTGCATGTATCCGTGGAGAGAAAAAAATGGTACTAAGCAGTACCTGTACTACCAGTAAGGTAAAGTGCAAAGGTGCATGAATCCGTGACACAAAAATTTGTACTAAGCAGTAACAAATACTTGTGTAAACAATTGCTGTGTTCATACAATAAAATTACTGTCCTTTTTAAAATCTGTGAGAGAAAAAGCTTTAAAATAAACGCGCAACAGAGCAACTATGTTGCTGCAAGAAAGTCCAAAAAAGGATTCCTTATGGACTGAAAGCGGTGCTGTGATAAGGTGCTAGGTGATGCAACACAAGCACGGGACAACACAAGCACCGGAGGAGACGCAGACGAGCTTGGCGCTCGTATTTGATATACCTGTTTATACATTTTAAATGTGAGTACTTGCAAACCTTACTGTTTAAATAAACCTTTTGCATAACAATACTACACTATCTTGGGATTCCTTCGCTCTTCCCCCCATTTATGTACATTACTTTGGAGTCTCCACGGCTAGAGGATTGCCCCCCCCCCCATACCAGGCAGCACAACTACCCCAGGTTCCAAGGGACCATCCAGGCAGGAGGAGGTCGGACCAACAGAGGGTTTCTCTTATATGCTGTAACCTCACAGCAGTGAGGTAAGGGGCCATCCATATACCACAGGAGTCATGCCGCGTACACACGATCGATTTTTTCGACGGTGAAAACACCGTCGAGAAAATCGACGTTAAAAACGAGGAACAGCTTGTTCCCCCCACACACGGCCGTTTTAAATGTCATTTTTTTTTTGGTCGAAAAAAACGACCATGTGTGGGCTCCGCGGCAGTGTTTCCCTATGGGAAACACTGCCGCGGAAAACATGTCGAAAAAAACGACGAGAAAAATTAGAACATGTTATAATTTTTCTCGTCGTTTTTAATGCCGTTTTTCTCGTCGAAAAAAATGGCAGAAAGCCCACAGACGATCGTTTTTCTCGTCGAAAGGAAAAAATTTCGCTTTTCTCGACGAGAAAAACGGCCGTGTGTACGCGGCATTACAGTGTGGAAGGCACGAAGTTTAAACCACTCATCACCTAGCACCTTATCACAGCACCGCTTTCAGTCCATAATGCCGCGTACACACGATCGTGATTCACGGCGGTGAAAACACCGCCGTGAATCACGGCATGAAAAAAAATGAGAAACGAGGGAACGGCATGTTCCCCCACACACGACCGTTTTTCCCATCATTTTTTTCTTTGACGAGAAAAACGACCGTCTGTGGGCTCCGCGGCAGTGTCTCCCTATGGGAAAACTGCCGCGGAAAAAAATGATGGAAAAAACGATGAGAACATTTAGAACATGTTCTAATTTTTCTCGTCGTTTTTCCTGCCGTTTTTCTCAACGAGAAAAACGGCATAAAGCCCACAGACGATCGTTTTTCTCGGCGAAAAAAAAAATGTCATTTTTCCCGACGGGAAAAACGATCGTGTGTACGCGGCATAAGGAATCCTTTTTTGGACTTTCTCGCAGCAACATAGTTGCTCTGTTGCACGTTTATTTTAAAGCTTTTTCTCTCACAGATTTTAAAAAGGACAGTAATTTTATTGTATGAACACAGCAATTGTTTACACAAGTATTTGTTACTGCTTAGTACAAATTTGTGTGTCACGGATTCATGCACCTTTGCACTTTACCTTACTGGTAGTACAGGTACTGCTTAGTACCATTTTTTTCTCTCCACGGATACATGCACCTTTTACTACTCTCTCAGTTATTTTATTTTTCCTGTGTCACGGATCATTTGCACTTTTGCACTTTATCATTGCTCCAGCTGGTAATATAAGCACCTTACCAATACAGGAGTATATAAAGGCACAATATTTATGTTTTATTATTTTATGCTATCTCAATAAGTATTTATGGATGCCAGTTTTAGTAATTTTATATTGGATATTTGAGAACCAGCATTACTGACACAAAACATCACATATCATTCCCATCAGCTCAGCACTATCACTGTGCCCAATGCCTCACTGTGCCCGTGTCTCACTGTGCCCATGCTTCACTGTGCCCGTGTCTCACTGTGCCCAATGCCTCACTGTGCCCAATGCCTCACTGTGCCCGTGTCTCACTGTGCCCGTGTCTCACTGTGCCCGTGTCTCACTGTGCCCATGCTTCACTGTGCACGTCAGCCATGTACCTGATCAGCGGCATCCCAGCGGATAATCCAGTATTCAAAAGCCGCGCCTCCTCCTCGTCTGTGATAGGCGGAACACTGAATTTCCCAGCATTCAGTGTTACGCATATCACGGACATCCGCTCATCCTCATAACACAGACGAGGATAAGAGGATGTCCGTGATAGGCTGAACACTGCCTGCTGTGAAATTGAGTGTTCCGCCTATCACAGACGAGGAGGCACGGCTTTTGAACACTGCAATGGCCGCCATCTGTCTGCATGACACGCTGATCAGGTAGGCAGACGGAGGCTTGCGGTTAGTGTTAGTGGTGCCAAGTCATTGCAAGTCATATAGCCCAAGTCAAAGTCAAGTCGCAAGTCATTAGTGACAAGTCAAAGTCAAGTCGAGTCATTTATTGAATTCTGTCAAGCAAGTCACAAGTCCTCAAGCAGGTGACTTAAGTCTGACTTAAGCCAAGTCATGTGACTCAAGTCCCCCACCTCTGACAACTAGGGGATAATGGGGTTGTGCTAAATTGACCCCCCAAAAAATTAAGAAATAGCTTTTAATGATATCACTAGAACACAAATCACAAAACACAAAAAACGTTTGTTATTACTCCCTCACTATCACCAGCAATGCAGCTTTATTATTAGCCCATTCTAAAGAAGAAGAGAATGTGCGCTGCATTTCTAGATTTCATAACTTGCCGCGTCATGAATGTGATGTCTCCATTATGGACGCTAGTTTTACAAGTCAGAACGCTTCTGGGTGCTCCTTGCTTCTGAGCATGCGTGTTTGTACTTCGGACTAAAGTCCGATGGATTTCTGTACACACGGCAGGACTTTGCACCGTAGGACTTTTGTTGCCGAAAATGTTGTCCTTTTGCAGAGCGAACTTTTGTCCGATGAAAACCGAAAAAGTTTGTCCGATGGAGCGTACACATGGTCGGATTTTTTTTTTTAAGTTTGTTGTCAAAAAGTCAGATCGTGTGTATAGGCCTCAACACTAACCTATCTAGCCCTGTAAAGAAAAAATCAGTATGCATACCTTACTTTCTGGTCTCCAGCGGCGGAAGCTCTGCAGAGGACATAGCCAACAACGGCTGTGAAATTAATGGGAAGTGATGTCAGCCATAGACTTACTATGGGGCTTCCGTTGTCGGCTGTGTCCTCTGCACCCACTTATACAGCTGACAGCTCGGCGTGAGATCGGGTCGGATCGCCTGCAGAAAAGGTATGTATACTGATTTCTTCTTTACAGGGCTAGATAGGTTAGTGTTAGATCGTGGCTGTCGGTAGATGCCGGGATTTCAGGCCGGGTTCACACCTATGCGAATTGGTTGCGGCTTAGACCGCATCCAATTCGCATAACATTTTAAAATACATTTATTTTAATGAGGCTGGATCACATATGTGCAATGCATTCGCACTGCGCATTGCCCAAAAAACGTGTGCGTTTTCTAGGCATTGCGGTGCGAATTGTCTGTACATTATGTTCTATGGGAATTCTCTCCCTGCTCACTACAGTACCTGCCCGCGAGAATCTGCCCGCGAGAAAGAAGCGACAATGTCTCTATGGAGGCACTGTGTTTGGTATGAATCATGAGGGGGAACTCCACGCCAAATTTGAAATAAAAAAACAGCATGGGTTCCCCTCCAAGAGCATACCAGGCCCTTAGGTCTGGTATGGATTTTAAGGGGAACCCCAACGCCGAAAAAACGGCATGGGGTCACCCCAAAATCCATACCAGACCCTTATCCGAGCACGCAGCCCGGCTGGTCAGGAAAGGGGGTGGGGACGAGCTAGCGCCCCCCCTCCTGAACCATACTAGGCCGCATGCCCTCAACATGGGGGTGGGTGCTTTGGGGCAGGGGGTGCCCTGCGGCCCCCCCACCCCAAAGCACCTTGTCCCCATGTTGATGAGGACAAGGGCCTCTTCCCGTCAACCCTGGCCGTTGGTTGTCTGGGTCTACGTGCGGGGGGCTTATCGGAATCCGGGAGCCCCCTTTAATAAGGTGGCCCCCAGATCCCGGCCACCCACCCTATGTGAATGAGTATGGGGTACATCGTACACCTACCCATTCACCTGGGGGGGAAAAAGTGTCAATAAAAAAACACATTAGACAGGTTCCCCCCAGGTGAATGGGTATAGGGTACGATGTACCCCATACTCATTCACATAGGGTGGGGGGCCAGGATCTGGGGGCCCCCTTATTAAGGGGGGCTCCCGTATTCCGATAAGCCCCCCCGCCCGCAGACCCCAAAACCAACGGCCAGGGTTTTCGGGAAGAGGCCCGTGTCCTCATCAAAATGGGGTCCCCAAAGCACCCACCCCCCACGTTGAGGGCATGCGGCCTGGTATGGTTCTGGGGGGGGGCGCTCGCTCACTCGTCCCCACCCCCTTTCCTGACCGGCCGGGCTGCGTGCTCAGATAAGGGTCTGGTATGGATTTTGGGGGTACCCCACGCCGTTTTTTTATTTAAAATTTGGCGTGGAGTTCCCCCTCATGATAACAGCGGAGAGATTGACACAATTTCGCGGTCACCTACTGTACACTTCCCCCCCTTCCCCTCCCCTCTCCCTCCCCTCTCCCACCCCTCTCCCAGGTCAGCAAATGCACAGCTACAACGCAAACGAACCTCTGAACAACTGATTGATATCTTGCCAAAGACTCCGGAGCTCAAAACGCAACGCACAAGTGTGAATCCAGTCTAAGTGTTAGGGTGGACTTCTACTTTAACTAACTTTAAATACCTATTAACCACTGGAGCTGCGGAAGCTTTTACCCCTTTTATGACCAGGCCATTTTTTGCAGTTTGGCATTTCGCTACTTTAACCACTTCAGCTCTGGAAGATTTACCCCACTTCCTGACCAGGCCATTTTTTCCGATACGGCACTTCGTTACTTTAACTGACAATTGCAGTGTGACGCTGTACCCAAATAAAATGTTTGTCCTTTTTTTCCCAAATAGAGCTTTCTTTTGGTGGTATTTAATCACCTCTACATTTTATATAAACAAAAAACAACCAACAATTTAATAAAAAAAAAGTTTTGCTTTCTGCTATAAAAAATATCCCATACATTTAAAAAAAAAATAAACTTTCTTCATCAATTTAGGCCAATACTTATTCTGCCACATATTTTTGGTAACATTTTTTACAATAAACGTATATTGATTGGTTTGCATAAAAGTTATAGCATCCACAAACTATGGGATAGATTAATGGAATTTGTTTTCTTTTACTAGTATTGGCAGCGATCAGCGACATACTAGTGGGACTACGATATTGCTGCAGACGTATTGGACACCTTAGTGACATTTTTGACACTTTTTTGGGGACCAGTGACATTAATACAGTGACCAGTGCTAATAATATGCACTGTCACTGTACTAGTGGCAGTGGTAGGGAAGGGGTTAACATCAGGGGTGATCAAGGGGTTAACTGTGTGCCTACCTGGTGTTCTACTATAATGTGGGAGGTGCTTGTACTAGTGGAAGGCATAGATCCGTGTCCCTGCTTTGCAGAAACACATGATCCATGCCTTCCTTACTGACAGAACGGCGATCTGCCTTGTTTACATAGGTAGATTGCCATTCTGCCTGTGCTTTGAACGATCAGCATGTGCTATCGGATATCGGGTCCGCGGGACCGGTTGATCAGCTCCTGCTGTGTTTTATCACAGCAGGAGCAAGCACTCACGCCTGGTACCCGGAAATACAGGATCACGTATATAGTCATGGCCGAAATTGTTGGCACCCCAGAAATTTTTCCAGAAAATCAAGTATTTCTCACAGAAAAGTATTGCAGTAACACATGTTTTGCTATACACATGTTTATTCCCTTTGTGTGTATTGGAACAAATCAAAAAAAGGGAGGAAAAAAAGCAAATTGGACATAATGTCACACAAAACTCCAAAAATGGGCTGGTCAAAATTCTTGGCACCCTTAACTTAATATTTGGATGCACACCCTTTGGAAAAAATAACTGAAATCAGTCACTTACTATAACCATCAATAAGCTTCTTACACCTCTCACACAGAATTTTGGACCACTTGTCCTTTGCAAACTGCTCCAGGTCTCTCTTATTGGAAGGGCGCCTTTTCCCAACAGCAATTTTAAGATCTCTCCACAGGTGTTCAATGGGATTTAGATCTGGACTCATTGCTGGCCACTTTAGAACTCTCCAGCGCTTTGTTGCCTTCCGTTTCTGGGTGCTTTTTGACGTATGTTTGGGGTCATTGTCCTGCTGGAAGACCCAAGATCTCGGACACAAACTCAGCTTTCTGACACTGGGCTCTACAGTGCGACCCAAAATCCTTTGGTAATCCTCAGATTTCATGATGCCTTTCACACATTCAAGGCACCCAGTGCCAGAGGCAGCAAAACAACCCCCAAAACATCATTAAACCTCCACCATATTTCACCGTAGGTACTGTGTTCTTTTCTTTGTAGGCCTCATTCCGTTTCCGGTAAACAGTAGAATGATGTGCTTTACCAAAAATCTCTATCTTGGTCTCATCTGTCCACAAGATGTTTTCCCAGAAGGATTTTGGCTTACTCAAGTACATTTTGACAAACTGTAGTCTTGCTTTTTTATGTCTCTGTGTCAGCAGTGGGGTCCTCCTGGGTCTCCTGCCATAGCCTTTCATTTAATTTAAATGACGACGGATAGTTGGCACTGACACTGATGCTCCCTGAGCCTGCAGGACAGCTTGAATTTCTTTGGAACTTGTTTGCGGCTGCTTTTCCACCATCCGGACTATCCTGCGTTGCAACCTTTCATCAATTTTTCTCTTCCGTCCACGCCCAGAGAGATTAGCTACAGTGCCATGAGGTGCAAACTTCTTGATAATGTTGCACACTGTGGACAAAGGCAAATCTAGAACCTTGAGATTGTTGATATTTTTCCACAATTTTGGTTCTCAAGTCCTCAGACAGTTCTCTTCTCCTCTTTGTGTTGTCCATGCTTAGTGTGGCACACAGACACACAATGCAAAGACTAAGTGAACGTCTCTCCTTTTTATCTGCTTTCAGGTGTGATTTTTATATTGCCCACACCTGTTACTTGCCCCAGGTGAGTTTAAAGGAGCATCACATGCTTGAAACAATCGTATTTATCCACAATTTTGAAAGGGTGCCAAGAACTTTGAGCAGCCCATTTTTGGAGTTTTGTGTGACATTATGTCCAATTTGCTTTTTTTCCTCCCTTTTTTTGTTTTGTTCCAATACACACAAAGGGAATAAACATGTGTATAGCAAAACATGTGTTACTGCAATACTTTTCTGTGAGAAATACTTGAATTTCTGGAAAAATTTCTGGGGTGCCAACAACTTCGGCCATGACTGTATATATGTGAGCCTCGTACACACGATCGGATTTCCATCGGACAAATCTGTGGAATTTTGAGCGAAGGGCTTTGGCCGTGAACTTGTTCTGCATACAGACGGCAGAACTTTTGCAGCCAACATTCACGAAACTACGTGTTTTTTTATCTCTTTACCGCCACCCTTTGGGCAACTTCTGCTAATGTTGTCTGATGGTTAGCATTGGTTCGGAGCATGCGTGTTTGTACTTTGGATTTTAATTCGACGGCACACATTTGTTGTCGGAAAATTTGAGAGCATGCTATAAAACATTTGTTGTCGGAAATTCCGACAACAGTTGTCTGACGTAGCGTACACACATTATCTGACAAAAACCCTGCCATCACACAATTGTTGTCGGAAAATCCGATCGCGTGTACGGGCCTTAACAATAAATGTGCTATAGGGCAGTCGGCAACTGGTTAACTGGTAATTGCACTGTACATTAACAAAATGTATATAATTTTTTTCATACAAACAGAGCTTTCGTTTGGTGATCAGCAGTGGGTTTTTTTTTTGCGATAAACAAAAGCAAAAGAAGACTCAAAATGTTAAAAAATATATACCGTATATACGCTAGTATAAGCCGACCCGAATATAAGCCGAGGCACCTAATTTTACCACAAAAAACTGGGAAAACTTATTGACTCGAGTATAAGCCTAGGGTGTCCATCTGCATGCCTCACTGTGCCCATCCCTCACTGTGCCTCACTGTGTCCATGCCTCACTGTGTCCATGACTAGACTTACGTTTAAAATGGGAGTCTATGGAAGGGGTGCCCGGGTTTGAAAAATCGGTGCTCCCTGGCCGTAGGTCCCCTAGATTGAAAACTTTGCACACTTGTAGAGGAGAACTGGGGCTACATGTGTGCCAAGTTTTGGGTCCAGGGAACCTACGGCCGGCCGGTACTGTGTCCCCAAATTTAACGGAGAAATTACTCTTTAACATGGGAGTCTATGGAAGGGGTGCCCGGCTTTGAAAAAGTGGTGCTCCCCGGCCGTAGGTCCCCCGGACAACAAACTTTGCACACTTGTAGAGGAAGAGGGGCCACATGTGTGCCAGGTTTGGGGTCCAGGGGACCTACGGCCGGCCGGTACCTGGTCCCAGGGCCGTCTTTAATATGGTTTGGGCCCTGGGCAAACATTTTTTTGGGGCCCCCCCTCCAGCTTATTTTGGGCCTGGCTGGTTCACATGTATGTGTTTTGGCGGCCCTCATTTGCGCAGGCATAGCATCTCATTCATTTGAATGGGCTGCCATGCCTTTGTTTCCTGCAGAAAAAAAGGTGCATGCAGAATTTTAAAAATGCAGTTGCCTTGAAATCCATTCTGCTTTTGCACCATACAACTTACCTGCAGTTCCTGCACACACAAACGCACTGTGTTTTTAAAAGCGTGACCTAAACATCTAAAAATGCAGTAAGTTTGCCGGTGCAGGAACTGCAGATAAGTCACATGGTGCAAAAGCAGAATGGACAGACAGTGCTGTATTTCATTGCTTGGTGGGCATAGGTGTGCCGTGTGCGCAGCCCATTACATGATGCATGCACTTTTTTTATTGCAGGAAACGCAGGCATGGCAGCCCATTCAAATGAAAGCAGTATAATAGGAGGGGTGTTAGTGGAGGGCAGTATAATGGGAGGGGTGGTAGTGGAGGGCAGTATAATGGGAGGGGTGGTAGTGGAGGGCAGTATAATGGGAGGGGTGTTAGTGGTGGGCAGTTTAATGGGAGGGGTGTTAGTGGAGGGCAGTATAATGGGAGGGGTGTTAGTGGAGGGCAGTATAATGGGAGGGGTGGTAGTGGAGGGCAGTATAATGGGAGGGGTGTTAGTGGTGGGCAGTTTAATGGGAGGGGTGTTAGTGGAGGGCAGTATAATGGGAGGGGTGTTAGTGGAGGGCAGTATAATGGGGGGGTAGTGGAGGGCAGTATGGGGGGACTGTACAGCATGACTGTGTATGGGAGGGAGCAGAGTGACCATGAGCTACTCAGGGCAAAGCAGGGAGCATTTCTTCTACCTTTCTTCCAGCGGCAGGAACAGCCTTCACCATCAGGGAAGACCCAGAGTCGGGGGCGGAGTCGGGGCGGAGCTTAACCGCGAGGAGGAGGAATCCGAATGTTGGGGCTCTGCTCTCCTCGTCGTAATGTCACCAGGCAGGCAGCAGTGACTGTAAGGTGCACGCATAGCAAGGGGCGGGGCCAGAGCGTCACTGGTGCTCAAGGCCCCGCCCACCCGCGGCCAGCTCCTCCCTTGAAAAAATGCAGCACTGGCACACTGCTGAGACAAGGCCATTTGGTCCCAGGGCAAAGATGGCAAACTGCGCCTGCCCCCCCCCTGTTTTTAAGAAAGAATCAATGTCCCCATCAGAGTGTCCTTTTACATCAGGGGTCCCCATTACAGTGCCCCTTTACATCAGGTGTCCCCATCAGAGTGCCCCTTTACATTAGGTATTCCCGTTAAGAGTGCCCCCTTACATCAGGTGTCCCCATCACTTCAGGTGTCCCCGTCAGAGTGCCCCCTTAACATAATATGTGCCCATCAGCGTACCCCCACTAACATAATATGTGCCCATGGGTGTGTCCCCTTAAAATAAAATGTGCCCATCAGCATGACCCTTATTTTATGTTAGGAAGCACTCTGACGTGTACATTTTACGTTAAGGGGCATGCTGATGGGCACATTTTGTTGTGCCCATCACCATGCCACTTAACATAAAATGTGCCCATCGGCGTGTCCCTTAACATAAAATGTGCCCATCAGAGTGACTCTTAACATAAAATGTGCCTATCATCATGTCCCTTAACATAAAATGAGGGGCATGCTGATGGGCACGATTTATGTTAAGGGGCATTCTGATGGGCACAATTTATGTTAAGGGGCACCCTGATGAGCACAATTTATGTTAAGGGGCACTCTGATGGGCACAACAAAATGTGTGCCCCTTAACAAAATATGCCCATCAGTGTGCACCTTAACTAATTCTGCCCATCGGTATGCACCTTAACAGATTATGAGGGCAGGAGAGAGCACATTTGGCAAGCTGCAGGGGTGGAAGCTGTGAGATATACCTCACAGAGCCAGGAGCAGGGAGCCGCCAGCAGCAGGGGGGCGGGGCGCGCGTGACGTCACGCCCGGCCGAGAGAGAGCGAGAGCCGCGGTGAGGAGCAGGAGGCGGGGCGCACACACGTGACGTCATTGGTTGCTGGGAAACCCGCGGTCCCAGCAAACAAATGACTGGTACTACACTGGCTGCCTGGCGGTCTGGGCAGAAGCGTCCCGCCCCCACCCCTTGTATCGGCTCTGCTGCACTGTGCGCGCATCGCAGTACTGTTTGTGTGGGGGTTTTAAGCGCAGATTTGCGGGCAGAGCGCGGGCTTAATGGCAGCTCTGCCTTGGGCCCCAAACAGTGACAGGGCCCTGGGCAGCTGCCCCAGTTTGCCCTGCGGTAAAGACGGCCCTGCCTGGTCCCCAAATTCCGGGAGATCAGGCGCAAAAAGGTGACTCGAGTATAAGCCGAGGGGGGCATTTTCAGCACACAAAAAATGTGCTCAAAAACTCGGCTTATACTCGAGTATATACAGTATATTTTTTCTGCTATAAAACATATCCAATAAAAATAAATAAAAAATTCTTCATACATTTTAGCCAAAATGTATTCTGCTACATGTCTTTGGTAAAAAAAATCCCAATAAGTGTATATTGGTTGGTTTGCATGAAAGTTACTGGGGCTATTTATGAAAGGCAAATCCACTTTGCACTACAAGTGCAAACTACAAGTACAAAGTGCACTTGAAATTGCACTGGAAGTACACTTGGAAGTGCAGTCCCTGTAAATCTGAGGGGAAGATCTGAAATGTGGGGAAGCTCTGCTGATTTTATTATGCAATCATGTGCAAGCTAAAATACTGTTTTTTATTTTCCTTGCATGTCCCCCTCCTTGCATGTCCCCCTGCCAGCCAGAAATCATTGGCTGGGACCTGTTGATCGGCTTGTGCTGCAGCAAATGGCCGCACAATCTTCTGGATCTGCACATGCATGCGTGAGCTAGCATACTAGCTCATTATGAATTACTTACCTCACATCGAAGCCCCCGCATCGGTCCTCGTACCCCCTCTGGCCGCTGACATCTCTCCCGGGGGTTACTTCCGGGTATCGCGGCTCCGGCGCTGTGATTGGATGGAGCTGTGATGACGTCACTCATGCGCGTGGGAGACGCCGGTAACGGCACACTGACTGAAGCAACAGCACATACGTACCATTGCTTCAGTTTGCTCTAGTGCGCATGTGCCGATGATATCAGCACATGCAGGGGACAGGGGATATCTCCTAAACCGTTCAGGTTTAGAAGATATCCTGGGTAGCTACAGGTAAGCCTTATTCTAGGATTACCTGTAGCATAAAGTAGTTGTAAAGGGTTTACAATCACTTTAATCCTCTGCATTGTGTAAAAAGGCTGTTTGATCCTGTCTTCTCTGATCCTCCCCTTATTCTGCAGTCCCCAATCTTTCTGTTGATAGAACAGAGCTCTGGGAGCAAGCTGCACATGCTCAGTTTGGTGTGTATTGCTAGAGATTTTTTTTTTTCTTGGGAGAGTGCATTTTATCAGCACGGGGCCGATCAGCACTGTCCAGACATAGGGGAAGATTTACTAAAGCTAGAGAGTGCAAAATCTGATGCAGATATGCATAGAAACCAATCAGCTGCCAGGTTTAATTGAACAAGCTGATTGGCTATCATGTAAAGCTGCACCAGATTCAGAGTGCACCAGTTTTAGTAAATCTCCCCCATCGTGTCAGGGGTCCCCCTGCCTCATAGAACAATCAGATTAAAATGAAAAGACCAGATATAGTGAATGTAGGGTCCTGGGTTTAGTAACACTTTAAACGGCATTGGAATATGTAACTAATCACTTGCCCTAAAACAGCAGTCAATCGCAGAGCCGGTACAAGGGGGGGGCAGAAGGGACGTATGCCCTGGGCGGTACAATTTATTGGGGGTGGGGGGGCGCAGTAAAGTGGCCTTCTCAGGGCTTTCTGCTCCAACCTGTCATTACACACTAGTGCTGCGCAGCCCTCGCATCCTTCAGCTCCCAGCGCGGCAATGTACAGCTGCCTGTGTTGATGCAGGAGGCAGCTTCCGTCCCCGCCTTTACAATGTAGCACGGAGGAGCCCTGAACTCCGCCCCAGCTACAGCTCCTCGATCACCTGCAAAAAAAAAAAGCCTGCGCGTACCATATGGTCTGGACTGGAGCACTGGCGGTGGAAGAGGTGGGGGAGGGGGGAGAGGAGAGAGAGAGAGAGCTCCGCAGAGACTGAACTGTAAAAGTGCGTGAGAGGATTTGAGCATGGAGAAGAACTGGGAAAACGTATATGTGAAGGGGCAGAGAGGAGGGCTCTGAAAGTGGGGGGGATGTGTGCAGAAAGGAGGGCTGGGAAAGTGGGGGATGTGTGCAGAGAGGAGGGCTGGGAAAGTGGGGGGGGGGGATTTGTGCAGAGAGGAGGGCTGGGAAAGTGGGGGGATTTGTGCAGAGAGGAGGGCTGGGAAAGTGGGGGGATTTGTGCAGAGAGGAGGGCTGGGAAAGTGGGGGGGATTTGTGCAGAGAGGAGGGCTGGGAAAGTGGGGGGGTTTGTGCAGAGAGGAGGGCTGGGAAAGTGGGGGGATTTGTGCAGAGAGGAGGGCTGGGAAAGTGGGGGCATTTGTGCAGAGAGGAGGGCTGGGAAAGTAGGGTGGGATGTGTACAGAGAGGAGGGCTGGGAAAGTGGGGGGATGTGTGCATAGAGGAGGGCTGGGAAAGTGGGGGGATTTGTGCAGAGAGGAGGGCTGGGAAAGTGGGGGGGATGTGTGCAGAGAGGAGGGCTGGGAAAGTGGGGGGGATGTGTGCAGAGAGGAGGGCTGGGAAAGTGGGGGGATTTGTGCAGAGAGGAGGGCTGGGAAAGTGGGGGAATTTGTGCAGAGAGGAGGGCTGGGAAAGTGGGGGGATGTGTACAGAGAGGAGGGCTGGGAAAGTGGGGGGGGATGTGTGCAGAGAGGAGGGCTGGGAAAGTGGGGGGATTTGTGCAGAGAGGAGGGCTGGGAAAGTGGGGGGGATGTGTACAGAGAGGAGGGCTGGGAAAGTGGGGGGATGTGTGCAGAGAGGAGGGCTGGGAAAGTGGGGGGGATGTGTGCAGAGAGGAGGGCTGGGAAAGTGGGGGGATGTGTGCAGAGAGGAGGGCTGGGAAAGTGGGGGGGATGTGTGCAGAGAGGAGGGCTGGGAAAGTGGGGGGATTTGTGCAGAGAGGAGGGCTGGGAAAGTGGGGGGGATTTGTGCAGAGAGGAGGGCTGGGAAAGTGGGGGGATTTGTGCAGAGAGGAGGGCTGGGAAAGTGGGGGGGATTTGTGCAGAGAGGAGGGCTGGGAAAGTGGGGGGATTTGTGCAGAGAGGAGGGCTGGGAAAGTGGGGGGATTTGTGCAGAGAGGAGGGCTGGGAAAGTGGGGGGATTTGTGCAGAGTGGAGGGCTGGGAAAGTGGGGGGGATGTGTGCAGAGAGGAGGGCTGGGAAAGTGGGGGGATGTGTGCAGAGAGGAGGGCTGGGAAAGTGGGGGGGATGTGTGCAGAGAGGAGGGCTGGGAAAGTGGGGGGGATGTGTGCAGAGAGGAGGGCTGGGAAAGTGGGGGGATTTGTGCAGAGAGGAGGGCTGGGAAAATGGGGGGGGATTTGTGCAGAGAGGAGGGCTGGGAAAGTAGGGGGGATTTGTGCAGAGAGGAGGGCGGGGAAAATGGGGGGATTTGTGCAGAGAGGAGGGCTGGAAAAGTGGGGGGATGTGTGCAGAGAGGAGGGCTGGGAAATTGGGGGGATTTGTGCAGAGAGGAGGGCTGGGAAAGTGGGGGGATTTGTGCAGAGAGGAGGGCTGGGAAAGTGGGGGAATTTGTGCAGAGAGGAGGGCTGGGAAAGTGGGGGGATTTGTGCAGAGAGGAGGGCTGGGAAAGTGGGGGGGGGTGTGCAGAGAGGAGGGCTGGGAAAGTGGGGGGATTTGTGCAGAGAGGAGGGCTGGGAAAGTGGGGGGATTTGTGCAGAGAGGAGGGCTGGGAAAGTGGGGGGATTTGTGCAGAGAGGAGGGCTGGGAAAGTGGGGGGGATGTGTGCAGAGAGGAGGGCTGGGAAAGTGGGGGGATGTGTGCAGAGAGGAGGGCTGGGAAAGTGGGGGGGATGTGTGCAGAGAGGACGGCTGGGAAAGTGGGGGGATTTGTGCAGAGAGGAGGGCTGGGAAAGTGGGGGGATTTGTGCAGAGAGGAGGGCTGGGAAAGTGGGGGGATTTGTGCAGAGAGGAGGGCTGTGAAAGTGGGGGGATTTGTGCAGAGAGGAGGGCTGGGAAAGTGGGGGGATGTGTGCAGAGAGGAGGGCTGGGAAAGTGGGGGGATTTGTGCAGAGAGGAGGGCTGGGAAAGTGGGGGGATTTGTGCAGAGAGGAGGGCTGGGAAAGTGGGGGGATTTGTGCAGAGAGGAGGGCTGGGAAAATGGGGGGGGATTTGTGCAGAGAGGAGGGCTGGGAAAGTGGGGGGGATGTGTGCAGAGAGGAGGGCTGGTAAAGTGGGGGGATTTGTGCAGAGAGGAGGGCTGGGAAAGTGGGGGGGATTTGTGCAGAGAGGAGGGCTGGGAAAGTGGGGGGATTTGTGCAGAGAGGAGGGCTGGGAAAGTGGGGGGATTTGTGCAGAGAGGAGGGCTGGGAAAGTGGGGGGATTTGTGCAGAGTGGAGGGCTGGGAAAGTGGGGGGGATGTGTGCAGAGAGGAGGGCTGGGAAAGTGGGGGGATGTGTGCAGAGAGGAGGGCTGGGAAAGTGGGGGGGATGTGTGCAGAGAGGAGGGCTGGGAAAGTGGGGGGGATGTGTGCAGAGAGGAGGGCTGGGAAAGTGGGGGGATTTGTGCAGAGAGGAGGGCTGGGAAAATGGGGGGGGATTTGTGCAGAGAGGAGGGCTGGGAAAGTAGGGGGGATTTGTGCAGAGAGGAGGGCGGGGAAAATGGGGGGATTTGTGCAGAGAGGAGGGCTGGAAAAGTGGGGGGATGTGTGCAGAGAGGAGGGCTGGGAAATTGGGGGGATTTGTGCAGAGAGGAGGGCTGGGAAAGTGGGGGGATTTGTGCAGAGAGGAGGGCTGGGAAAGTGGGGGAATTTGTGCAGAGAGGAGGGCTGGGAAAGTGGGGGGATTTGTGCAGAGAGGAGGGCTGGGAAAGTGGGGGGGGTGTGCAGAGAGGAGGGCTGGGAAAGTGGGGGGATTTGTGCAGAGAGGAGGGCTGGGAAAGTGGGGGGATTTGTGCAGAGAGGAGGGCTGGGAAAGTGGGGGGATTTGTGCAGAGAGGAGGGCTGGGAAAGTGGGGGGGATGTGTGCAGAGAGGAGGGCTGGGAAAGTGGGGGGATGTGTGCAGAGAGGAGGGCTGGGAAAGTGGGGGGGATGTGTGCAGAGAGGACGGCTGGGAAAGTGGGGGGATTTGTGCAGAGAGGAGGGCTGGGAAAGTGGGGGGATTTGTGCAGAGAGGAGGGCTGGGAAAGTGGGGGGATTTGTGCAGAGAGGAGGGCTGGGAAAGTGGGGGGATTTGTGCAGAGAGGAGGGCTGGGAAAGTGGGGGGATGTGTGCAGAGAGGAGGGCTGGGAAAGTGGGGGGATTTGTGCAGAGAGGAGGGCTGGGAAAGTGGGGGGATTTGTGCAGAGAGGAGGGCTGGGAAAGTGGGGGGATTTGTGCAGAGAGGAGGGCTGGGAAAGTGGGGGGATTTGTGCAGAGAGGAGGGCTGGGAAAGTGGGGGGGATGTGTGCAGAGAGGAGGGCTGGGAAAGTGGGGGGGATGTGTGCAGAGAGGAGGGCTGGTAAAGTGGGGGGATTTGTGCAGAGAAGAGGGCTGGGAAAGTGGGGGGATGTGTGCAGAGAGGAGGGCTGGGAAAGTGGGGGGATGTGTGCAGAGAGGAGGGCTGGGAAAGTGGGGGGGATGTGTGCAGAGAGGAGGGCTGGGAAAGTGGGGGGATGTGTGCAGAGAGGAGGGCTGGGAAAGTTGGGGGATTTGTGCAGAGAGGAGGGCTGGGAAAGTGGGGGGATTTGTGCAAAGAGGAGGGCTGGGAAAGTGGGGGGATTTGTGCAGAGAGGAGGGCTGGGAAAGTGGGGGGATTTGTGCAGAGAGGAGGGCTGGGAAAGTGGGGGGATTTGTGCAGAGAGGAGGGCTGGGAAAATGGGGGGGGGATTTGTGCAGAGAGGAGGGCTGGGAAAGTGGGGGGGATTTGTGCAGAGAGGAGGGCGGGGAAAGTGGGGGGATTTGTGCAGAGAGGAGGGCTGGGAAAGTGGGGGGATGTGTGCAGAGAGGAGGGCTGGGAAATTGGGGGGATTTGTGCAGAGAGGAGGGCTGGGAAAGTGGGGGGATTTGTGCAGAGAGGAGGGCTGGGAAAGTGGGGGAATTTGTGCAGAGAGGAGGGCTGGGAAAGTGGGGGGATTTGTGCAGAGAGGAGGGCTGGGAAAGTGGGGGGGGGGGGTGTGCAGAGAGGAGGGCTGGGTAAGTGGGGGGATTTGTGCAGAGAGGAGGGCTGGGAAAGTGGGGGGATTTGTGCAGAGAGGAGGGCTGGGAAAGTGGGGGGATTTGTGCAGAGAGGAGGGCTGGGAAAGTGGGGGGGGATGTGTGCAGAGAGGAGGGCTGGGAAAGTGGGGGGATGTGTGCAGAGAGGAGGGCTGGGAAAGTGGGGGGGATGTGTGCAGAGAGGACGGCTGGGAAAGTGGGGGGATTTGTGCAGAGAGGAGGGCTGGGAAAGTGGGGGGATTTGTGCAGAGAGGAGGGCTGGGAAAGTGGGGGGATTTGTGCAGAGAGGAGGGCTGGGAAAGTGGGGGGATGCGTGCAGAGAGGAGGGCTGGGAAAGTGGGGGGATTTGTGCAGAGAGGAGGGCTGGGAAAGTGGGGGGATTTGTGCAGAGAGGAGGGCTGGGAAAGTGGGGGGATTTGTGCAGAGAGGAGGGCTGGGAAAGTGGGGGGATTTGTGCAGAGAGGAGGGCTGGGAAAGTGGGGGGGATGTGTGCAGAGAGGAGGGCTGGGAAAGTGGGGGGATTTGTGCAGAGAGGAGGGCTGGGAAAGTGGGGGGATGTGTGCAGAGAGGAGGGCTGGGAAAGTGGGGGGATGTGTGCAGAGAGGAGGGCTGGGAAAGTGGGGGGGATGTGTGCAGAGAGGAGGGCTGGGAAAGTGGGGGGATGTGTGCAGAGAGGAGGGCTGGGAAAGTGGGGGGATTTGTGCAAAGAGGAGGGCTGGGAAAGTGGGGGGATTTGTGCAGAGAGGAGGGCTGGGAAAGTGGGGGGGATTTGTGCAGAGAGGAGGGCTGGGAAAGTGGGGGGGATTTGTGCAGAGAGGAGGGCTGGGAAAGTGGGGGGATTTGTGCAGAGAGGAGGGCTGGGAAAGTGGGGGGATTTGTGCAAAGAGGAGGGCTGGGAAAGTGGGGGGATTTGTGCAGAGAGGAGGGCTGGGAAAGTGGGGGGATTTGTGCAGAGAGGAGGGCTGGGAAAGTGGGGGGATTTGTGCAAAGAGGAGGGCTGGGAAAGTGGGGGGATTTGTGCAGAGAGGAGGGCTGGGAAAGTGGGGGGGATTTGTGTAGAGAGGAGGGCTGGGAAAGTGGGGGGGATTTGTGCAGAGAGGAGGGCTGGGAAAGTGGGGGGATTTGTGCAGAGAGGAGGGCTGGGAAAGTGGGGGGGATTTGTGCAGAGAGGAGGGCTGGGAAAGTGGGGGGGATTTGTGCAGAGAGGAGGGCTGGGAAAGTGGGGGGATTTGTGCAGAGAGGAGGGCTGGGAAAGTGGGGGGATTTGTGCAGAGAGGAGGGCTGGGAAAGTGGGGGGATTTGTGCAGAGAGGAGGGCTGGGAAAGTGGGGGGGATTTGTGCAGAGAGGAGGGCTGGGAAAGTGGGGGGGGGATTTGTGCAGAGAGGAGGGCTGGGAAAGTGGGGGGATTTGTGCAGAGAGGAGGGCTGGGAAAGTGGGGGGGATTTGTGCAGAGAGGAGGGCTGGGAAAGTGGGGGGGGGATTTGTGCAGAGAGGAGGGCTGGGAAAGTGGGGGGATTTGTGCAGAGAGGAGGGCTGGGAAAGTGGGGGGATTTGTGCAGAGAGGAGGGCTGGGAAAGTGGGGGGATTTGTGCAGAGAGGAGGGCTGGGAAAGTGGGGGGATTTGTGCAGAGAGGAGGGCTGGGAAAGTGGGGGGATTTGTGCATATAATTAAAATGTGTGAGTGAACTCTGTTTCTATCGCATTAAACCTAATGGATTCTTTCATTCTTTCTTAAAAACGGGGGGGGGGGGGGGCGCAGTTTGCCATCTTCGCCCTGGGCACCAAATGGCCTTGTCCCAGCACTGGTCAATCGCGATGCCAGGTGTCAGACCTGTCGTAATTGGCTGCAGTTACAGAAAGTCTGAACAGTTACAAGTTAGAATGATATACTGACCTGCAAACTGGCTGTTGTTGAATTAATTCTAGCTGGAATGCATCTTAGTGTAAATACAAGGACCACTACAAAGCTGGTTGGGTGGGGAAAGTTAAGTACACACAACTAAGCAGGAGGCATTAAAAGCAAAGGTAGCAATGGGGAGAGCAAAACCCAGCCCCAGATTCTATCTGTTTGTACACAGATCACAGGTGGCAGGATTTCATTTTATTGATCCTTTAGATTTACAGTGCCTTGAAAAAGTATTCATACCCCTTGGAATTTTCCACATTTTGTCATGTTACAACCAAAAACATAAATTTATTTTATTGGGATTTTATGTGATAGATCAACACAAAGTGGAACATAATTGTGAAGCGGAAGGAAAATAAAATAAATGGTTTTCAATTTTTGTTACAAATAAATATGTGAAAAGTGTGGTATGCATTTGCATTTAGCTCCCCGGAGTCAATACTTTGTAGAACCACCTTTCACTGCAATTACAGCTGCAAGTCTTTTTGGGGATGTCTCTACCAGCTTTGTACATCTAGAGCAGGCATGTCCAAAGTCCGGCCCACGGCCCGGTTTTGAACGGCCCGCCTGGTTATCTAAACATATATATCTTTTGTGGCCCCCGACGATCCTCCCAGCGCCGGGGTCACAAAAGATATACCGTATTTATCGGTGTATCCCTGCTGTCTGTAAAGGGGGAGAGGAGCGAGCGTCGCCAAAATAGCCCGAGCCGAGTGTACTGTGTACTCGGCTAGGCTCGGCTCCGCTCGCAGTCACGCCCAGTCCCGCCATTGGACCTGTGTTATGTCCATCATTGGAGCCGTGCCAAGGGGCGGGACTGCGAGAAAAGCTGAGTACAGCCGAGTACACAGGACATCTCGGCGGCAACATTTAAAAATAAAGCTTAATTTTTGGGCACGGCTTCAGATGGACACTGATCATTCCTGGCAATGGTGAGTGTATTCCTGGCAATTATTCCTGGCAATGGTGAGTGCATTCCTGGCATTCCTGACAATGGTGAGTGCATTCCTGGCAATGATTTGACAATGGTGAGTGCATTCCTGGCAATGATTCCTGGCAATGGTGAGGGCATTCCTGGCAATGATTCCTGGCAATGGTGAGTGCATTCCTGGCAATGATTCCTGGCAATGGTGAGTGCATTCCTGGCAATGATTTGACAATGGTGAGTGCATTCCTGCCAATGATTCCTGGCAATGATTTGACAATGGTGAGTGCATTCCTGGCAATGATTCCTGGCAATGGTGAGTGCATTCCTGCCAATGATTCCTGGCACTTAGACCAAATTTTAATGGTTTAAAGAATGTCAGGCAAAATAGTCGGCCCTCGCGCATGTTCACTTCATCAAATCTGGCCCTCTTGAAAAAAGTTTGGACACCCCTGATCTAGAGAGTGAAATTTGCAAAACAGCTCTGGTCCATTCTGGGCCATTCTAACATGAATATGCTTTGATCTAAACCATTCCATTGTAGCTCTGGCTGTATGTTTAGGGTCGTTGTCCTGCTGGGAGATGAACCTCCGCCCCAGTCTCAAGTCTTTTGCAGACTCTAAAGCCCTGTACACACGATCGGATTTCCTATGGATTCAAATCCGATGGATTTTTTCATCGGAATTCCGATGAAGCTGACTTCCATCAGTCTTGCCTACACACCATCAGTCAAAAATTCGACCGTCCCAAACGCCGTGACGTAAAACACTCCAACGAGCCGAGAAAAATTAAGTTCAATGCTTCTGAGCATGTGTCGACTTGATTCTGAGCATGCCTGGGTTTTTCTCCGATGGAGTTCCACACAGACGATCGGAATTTGCTATCGTTTTTTTTTGCATCGGATAAATTTAAAACATGTTCTATTTTTTCTCACCAATGGAAAAAAGACCAATGGGGCCCATACACGATTGGTTTGTCCGATGAAAAAAGTCCATCGGACTGTTTTCATCTGTAAAACCGATCGTGTGTACAGGGCATTACAGGTTTTCTTCTAAGATTGCCCTGTATTTGGCTCCATTTTTTTTTATCAACTCTGACCGGTGTGAGGGGGTTAGCTCGGCAGCGGGTGTGTGTGACCCCCGGGATGGGCTCCCCACACAAAAACAGGCCCAGCAAACGGAGGTTGTGGTTTTCAAAATCAAAAAAAAGGTGCGGTTTATTTTCTATTTACAGTGACAAAACACAGCAAAGCCAAAAGAAACATATAAACAAAATAAATCCTGGTCAACTTGACCTCTGACTAAACATACAGGTTTCCTAACTAACAACTGGGATCAGCCTAGTGCTGTCCTAGTCCCTAAGTCCCTGGTTTTAAATGTCCAAGCAAATAGCCACACAGGCTTTTTCTCACCGCACAGGGGTTCACTCTCCCTAGACAGTCCACACAGGTCTGGTTCCAGGCATGAGCTAACATCTAATGAAGCTGGGAGTTCTTATAGAGGCCTAAATGAGCTGACAAGCTTCAGCTGGCCTCATCAACTCCCTGCCTGCACGACGCCCAGCCCTCTTCCTAGAGGTATGAGTCATCCATGAGCCCACTAGCCTTAGCTGGGCTTATACAACTCTCCACCTAGTTGTATAAGTCGGCGTAAAGCCTGAATCTGGGCGAAATATATCTACCCCCCTGGATGCAACCAGGTGACTTTACCTTCCTGCTGTCACATACCCCCCCCCCTCTTGTTTTAACCTCGGGGTTGGAACACCAGCAATCAGGCATTCATGTACTCGAGACAAAGCATCCACATTCCCCATTTGAACGCCAGGGCGATGCTTTACTGTGAAGTTGAATTCCTGGAGGGCCAGGAACCACCTATTCACTCTTCTATTTGTTTCCTTGTTTTGAGCCATCCACTTTAACGGAGCGTGATCCGTAACCATGTCAAAGTGCCTACCTAGCAGGTAGTACCGAAGGGAATCTAGAGCCCACTTCACCGCTAAACACTCCTTTTCAACGGTGGCGTAATTTACCTCATGGGACTTCAACTTCCTGCTGAGGTAAATGACTGGGTGCTCTTCCCCGTTCCAGACCTGGGACAATACTGCTCCTAACCCCACATCTGACGCATCACTTTGTACGACAAAGTCTTTAGAGAAGTCGGGTGAGTACAACACTGGCTGGCTACATAAGGCTTGTTTCAAGAATTGGAATGCTGCCTCAGCCTCGGGGGTCCATTTAATCATGACCGACCCTTTCCCCTTCGTTAGGTTGGTTAGGGGCACAGCCTTAGAAGCAAAGTGGGGAATGAATCGCCGATAATACCCAGCGATTCCCAGAAAGGCTCGTACCTGCTTCTTGCTGTTGGGACGTGGCCAACTCTGGATGGCCTCGACTTTGTTGAGTTGGGGTTTTATTACTCCCCTCCCAATGGTGTACCCAAGATATTTGGCCTCCTCCTGCCCAATGGTACACTTCTTGGGGTTAGCCGTAAACCCCGCTTCCCGAACAGAGTCCAGGACTGCTTGCACTTTTGGCAGATGTGAGGCCCAATCTGTGCTATGGACAATTACGTCATCCAGGTAAGCCGCAGCATACTTCCGATGGGGCCTCAGCATCTGGTCCATTTTCCGCTGGAATGTGGCCGGCGCATTCTGTAACCCGAACGGCATTCTTTTATATTGGAACGCCCCGTCTGGGGTTACAAATGCGGTTTTCTCTTTGGCCAATTTGGCCAGGGGGATTTGCCAATACCCTTTTGTGAGGTCAAGAGTCGTCATGTATCGGGCTGTTCCCAGCCGGTCGATCAACTCATCTATACGTGGCATGGGGTAGGTGTCAAATTTTGTAACTTTGTTCAACTGACGAAAATCGTTACAAAATCGCCAGCTCCCATCCGGTTTAGGCACCAACACAATGGGACTAGACCAATCACTTTGGGACTCCTCTATCACCCCTAAGTTCAGCATTTTCTGTACTTCCTCCCGTATTGCCTCCCGTCGGGCCTCTGGGATCCGATAGGGTTTTAACTTCACCCTTTCACCGGGCGGGGTAATGATGTCATGCTCTACCCCAAATGTTTGTCCCGGCAGCTCAGAGAATACCTCCTTGTTGCGAAGCACAAACTCCTTAACCTCCTGTTGTTGGGGTTGTGACAAGGTGGCTGCTATTCCAACCTCAGGAATCACGCAACCAGTTTGAGCTGGTGACCAAGTGTCTGCGACTAGGGACTCTCTATCCCTCCAGGCTTTCAACAGATTAACGTGATAGATCTGTTCGGGCTTTCGCCTTCCTGGTTGTCTGACCTTGTAATTCACTTCACTCACTTTTTCCATTATCTCGTAGGGGCCTTGCCATTTGGCAAGGAATTTACTTTCAACCGTAGGGACAAGTACCAGTATCCTATCCCCCGGGGAAAAGGTACGGGTCTTGGCTCCACGGTTGTACACTCTCTGCTGTGCTAACTGCGCTTGGGCCAAATGTTCCTTCACGATGGGCATTACCTGTGCAATTCGGTCTTGCATCAGGGCGACATGCTCAATCACACTCCTGTGGGGAGAACTCTCACTTTCCCAAGTTTCCTTGGCAATATCCAACAGCCCTCTTGGGTGTCTCCCATACAGTAACTCAAAGGGGGAGAATCCCGTAGAGGATTGGGGCACCTCCCTAATAGCAAACATCAGATAAGGAAGTAGACAGTCCCAATCCTTTCCATCTCTATCCACCACTTTCTTCAACATTTGTTTTAGGGTTTTGTTGAATCTTTCAACCAGCCCATCGGTTTGGGGGTGATACACAGATGTACGTAATTGCGTCACTTTGAACAATTTACACAGCTCCTTCATAACCCGGGACATAAAGGGTGTACCTTGGTCCGTAAGCAGTTCTTTACAAATACCCACCCGGCTAAACACAAGAGATAGCTCTTTGGCTATGGTTTTGGCCGAGGTATTTCGGAGAGGGATCGCTTCTGGATAACGGGTGGCATAGTCCATTATAACTAATATGTACTGGTGCCCCCTAGCGGACTTGATTATAGGACCTACCAAATCCATGGCGATCCTCTCAAACGGGACCTCAATGATGGGTAGAGGGACCAGCGGGCTACGGAAATGTGGCATCGGGGCCGACCTCTGACACACAGGGCAGGAGGAACAATAATTTTCTATGTCCTTCATCACCCCCGGCCAATAGAATCTCTGTAATACCCTCTCTCGGGTTTTCTCTGTCCCCAGATGACCTCCAAGAATGTGCCCATGGGCCAACTCCAACACCAACTTCCTGTAAGGTTTGGGCACCACAAGCTGCTCAACGGTTTCTTCTGCCCTTTTTGCCACCCGATACAGTAGGTCCTTCTCTACGCTGAAGTATGGGTAAGTGCAGGTATTATCTGGGTTCACTAACTCGCCATCTATTTTCACTACGTTTTCGCGTGCCTTTATTAGGGCGGGGTCTTTCAACTGTTCTGTGGCAAAGTTTTCCCTGTGAACCTCAAGATCAGAAAACTCCACAGACGGTAGGTTTCCGTCTGAGGAGGTGGGCTCCTCTCCAGTTTCTTGAGTCTCCCCTGCCAATACTGATAAGGGAAATTCCGGAGAGTCCTCACCACTCTCAGGGGAGTTCTGGCTATCACATTCCTGGTACATAGGGGCACCAGTGGGGGGCTCAGGATCATCCCACAGTTCCCAGAACTTCGGAAAATCCCTTCCCACAATGGCGTCATACGGTAACTGAGATACTAAGCCCACTGGATGAGAGAGGGTACCTTTGGGGGTCTCGAAACACACTGTAGTCACTGGATACTCTCGGGTGTCCCCATGCACACAAATAACAGCTACCTTGCTATTCCCAGAGACCTCTGTTTTAACTAACTCAGCCTTTATCAGGGTCACAAGGCTACCTGAATCCAGCAATACCACAACATTTCTACCATTAACACACATTTTGCATAAATGTTTCTCAATTCCTCGAATGGCAGTGCATGCGACTGTCGCACACAGCGACTGACGTCTGCCCGTCAGAAAGTCACACTGCATGGGTTCCTCCACAACCGGGCAATTGGCTGCAATATGTCCCGCTTGCCGGCAGCGGTAGCAAACGATCCTTCTTGCCGCCTCTTGAGCCGCTGATTTCCCAGGCTGTTCTCGCCAAACTTGGGGTAGAGCTCCCACCCTCTCACTCTCTCCACCCTTACCCCTTGGAATCCTCTTATCCGCCCCTGGGGATGGTCTGGTCTTAGGGTGGAAAGTCCGAGTGTCTCTGGAAGAGGCCGTCAGGTTCTCTGTAGCCAAGTATTTCTCCACACGATCCACAAGACCATCGGCCGTCTCTGGGTCTCCATGGCTTACCCAGTTTTGGATGGCAGTAGGAAGAGCTCTCAAAAACCGATCCATTACAACACGTTCCACAATCTTTGGTGCGGACAAAGTCTCTGGCTGTAGCCACTTTCTGCTCAGGTGAATGAGATCATACATTTGAGACCTGGGGGGTTTTCCAAGCTGGAAAGTCCAGTTATGCACACGCTGAGCCCGGACAGCCTGGGTGACACCCAGCCTTGCCAATATCTCAGCTTTTAGCATCACATAGTCTTTTGCTTGGTCAGGCTCTAGGTCATAGTAAGCCTTCTGCGATTCACCAGTTAACAGAGGAGCCACCAGTCCAGCCCACTGCTCCTCAGGCCACTTTTCTCTTTCAGCAGTCCTTTCAAATGTGGTCAAAAATACCTCTGGATCATCCTCTCCAGTCATTTTTGTCAATAAACGACTCACCCCAAAGGACGCGGTATTAGTGGGACGGCTTTCCTCACTGGTCTGCGGACGTTGCTGCATTACTGCTTCCATTTGTTGTAGTCTCTGCTCTTGCTTCTGTAACAGGTCTATGAAGCGGGCCTCAGATTGCTGCTGGGCTTGTTGCTGAGCTTCCAGACTCTGTTGGTGAGCTTGCTGCTGGGCTGCAAGGCTCTGTTGATGAGCTTGCTGCTGGGCTGCGAAGTTCTGTTGTTGAGCTGCAAGGCTCTTTTGCAAACCTGCATTTGTCTGCTGTTGATTGGCATTTGCTAGAGCCAGCTGCTTCAGTATCTCCTCCATGCTGGCTTAAAAAAAACTGCCACTGGTTCTCCACCAACTGTGAGGGGGTTAGCTCGGCAGCGGGTGTGTGTGACCCCCGGGATGGGCTCCCCACACAAAAACAGGCCCAGCAAACGGAGGTTGTGGTTTTCAAAATCAAAAAAAAGGTGCGGTTTATTTTCTATTTACAGTGACAAAACACAGCAAAGCCAAAAGAAACATATAAACAAAATAAATCCTGGTCAACTTGACCTCTGACTAAACATACAGGTTTCCTAACTAACAACTGGGATCAGCCTAGTGCTGTCCTAGTCCCTAAGTCCCTGGTTTTAAATGTCCAAGCAAATAGCCACACAGGCTTTTTCTCACCGCACAGGGGTTCACTCTCCCTAGACAGTCCACACAGGTCTGGTTCCAGGCATGAGCTAACATCTAATGAAGCTGGGAGTTCTTATAGAGGCCTAAATGAGCTGACAAGCTTCAGCTGGCCTCATCAACTCCCTGCCTGCACGACGCCCAGCCCTCTCCCTAGAGGTATGAGTCATCCATGAGCCCACTAGCCTTAGCTGGGCTTATACAACTCTCCACCTAGTTGTATAAGTCGGCGTAAAGCCTGAATCTGGGCGAAATATATCTACCCCCCTGGATGCAACCAGGTGACTTTACCTTCCTGCTGTCACACCGGCTTCCCTGTCCCATGATGCTGCCATCACCATGTTTCACAGTGTGGATGGTGTGTTCAGGGTGATAGTTTTCTGCCACACATAGCATTTACTTTCAGACCAAAATACATTTTGGTCTCATCTGACCAGAGCACCTTCTTCCACATGTTTGCTGTGTCCCCCGCATGGCTTCTCGAAAACTGCAAACAGGACTTATTATGTCTTTCTTTCAACAATGGCTTTCTTCTTGCTACTCCATAAAGTCCAGATTTGTGGAGTTCACGACTAATAGTTGTCCTGTGGACAGATTCTCCCACCTGAGCTGTGGATCTCTGCAGCTCCTCCAGAGTTACCATGGGCCTCTTGGCTGCTTCTCTGATGAATGCTCTCCTTGCCCGGCCTATCAATCTAGGTGGACGGCCATGTCGTGGTAGGTTTGCAGTTGTACCATACTCCATTTTCGATTGATGGACTGAACAGTGCTCCGTGAGAGATGTTCAAACCTTGGGATATTTTTTTATAACCTAACCCTGCTTTAAACTTCTCCACAACTTTATCCCTTACCTGTCTGGTGTGTTCCTTGGCCTTCATGATGCTGTTTATTCACTAAGGTTATCTTTAAACCTCTGAGGGCATCCAATTAGAATGCCTCCTAAACGTACCAATCATAACCCGCCTAGCCCATTCTGCCAGCGGGGGAGAAGAAGAAAGAAAGCAGCAGGAATTTCAAATCCCTGGATCGGTAAAGCGGCGACCCGATGTCTCCTAGCTGGTGATCGCCAGCCTCAGGTACAGCGGGACTGGGGAGGGATGGGAACGGGGTCCAGTGTAAGTTTGCCTTACAGATTTTCTATAAAGGTGAACTTACGCTTTAAGTCACACCCAATATTCAGCACAATTTAGCCATGCCTATTTTTATCATGGTGCTCCGTGTGCTGCACGTCTTCTCCGCCCCAAGGTGTTTTCATTCCCAAAGTAGGTAGGTATGTAAATTGTGGGGGTATGTTTTCAGTGATTTAAAAAAAAAAGTAAATTTATTTATACCTAAACCTTGTGAATAAAACATACGTTTAGTTGTCTAATGTCTTCTAGTCCAACCCCAGTAGGGACGCATCATTTGTTGGACACCATACCAAGACTGAACTGTTCTTCTTTTCTATTTCTCTGGCTTTTAGTCCTTTCTTTGCTGAGGAAGAATAAAAAAGTGGCAAAGAATGATGACACACATCAGGGTAATATGCAGGGTTCCTCAAACACAGCAGTGTGCTTAACTGAGAGCCTGCAGCTAATTATGTTCTAGTTTCCTGCGCCTAGTGATGTATGAAACCAAGCTGCAAATTAGATATTTATGACTTTAATAAAAACCACTGAAAATCCACATATTGACGTTTATATGGGGCATGCAAATGGAATTAAATGAGCACTAATGTATCTTAACATCACATTAGGAAAGCAGTTTAAAAAATAAAAACAAAATAGCTAGAGATTTGTACTAAAATCGTGGCAGTGTTGGTACTTGCTTATTTATGGCCTTCATTGTATTGCAATGTTTTGCCTAGCTTTATGGTAAATGGCAGGGAAATACAGCTAGCAGTGGAGAATCGTAAATAGCAAGTACATTTATACGAAGGAATTATGTTAATATGGAAATGAACTGTAGATATGAAATACGTTAAAGGAGAACGCAGTCAGGACACTAGTACTGCAGGTTTTCGTTCTTTGATTTTTTATTTTCTTGTAAACTGCAACAGTACCTGCAAAATGGGTACAAATCTGTTCTCAGTGGCTAAGAGTGAAATGATATAATAAAGGAAAGGGTGGGTGAAGATGAACACTTGTTATTTAGGGCTCGTTAACGCCAGAACGCGGTATAGGAAACCTGCGTTCCGTGTGTGTTTCCCACACAACATTCAAAACGCACTGGGTGTGCGATCTGATGCTGGTGTCAATATATTGCGAACGACACCCCAAATGCAGATTGCAAACACATAGGGGTGGATTTACTAAAGGAAGGTAGACGGTGCACTTTGCAAAGTGTAGTTGCATTCTGTAAAAGCAGTTGCTCCAGAGCTTAGTAAATGAGGTAAAGCTTCACAAAGAATACCTATTCGGGGCTTTTTTTCACATACCCTGGCAGGTTATAATTATTGTGTTACTATTCATGCTTATTTTAATTATACATATATGTCATGCTATACATTATTACATTATTTGAATGTGTGATGTGTCAAACTCTATTGTTCTCAATTTTATATAATTTACTAATACTATATATTGATTAGCTTGATGTAACCCTTTCCCTTATGAAACTAACTAGATGAGTATATCAATATAATATTTATTGAGGGAACTCTGATAATCTAACCCATTGTTTCTCAACTCCAGTCCTCAAGGCACCCCAACAGGTCATGTTTTCAGGATTTTCTTCACATGAAATAGCCGTGGTAATTAATAAGGCAGGGAAACTGATCAAATCACATGTGCAAAATAATGGAGAGCCTGAAAACATGACCTGTTGGGGCACCTTGAGGACTGGAGTTGAGAAACACTGAACCCATTCCATATGTATTTCTGCTAGCTACTATATAGGGCCTTTCAAAATGTTTTACTTTTTTGGGCTGCATTCACACTGAAAACGTGGGCACAAAAGCGCGACAACAGGATTTCAAAATGACTGACTTCTACTGAATGTGCTAGTTGCCTTGCTATAATGTGAATCTGAATGCTTGTTATGACCTAATATCTCAAAGTTTTGACCCTAAAGCTAGCCAGGCAGCAAGCATTTTTATAAGGTCAGCAGTGGCACCCACCATTTTTTTTCCATACAAGCTTCCTTCAGTCAGTACCTCCATCACTTCATGGAAGATGCACATCTTTTTAGTAGGAGATTAAATTCTCCTGGCCAGAAGAAGAACTGGAGTTGTAAGAAGCATTGGAGTTGAAATAAGCATTACTTGGTCTCTCCATTTGAAATAAGCATTACTTGGTCCCTCCAATTGAATTAAGCATTATTTGGCCACTCCAACTGAAATAGGCATTATTTGGTCATGGCAGTAGCTGTTATGGCGATTTTATGCAAGCACCACAAGGCTGGAATAATTATATTCAGTCATTCTGTGTTTATGTAACTCGACAGGTTCTATGTGGTTGTAGACCTCAATATATATGGCCTCCAACCTCTCTCTTATGCTTCTATTGCTTATCTCTGCTCTCCATGTCTTTCTTTATATTTCCCTCAGGCCAAATTGTCAACACAACAAATCATATTCCCGCTAAAAGCAAAGCAATTATCGCTTTGGTACCTCTGTTCAAAGCTGGTAAGCTGGATTGATAGAGGTTGCAGTGGGAGACATGGCTGTAGTGATATCGGAGCTGGTACAGGTGATAGTCTTGATAAAAGCATCTCTTTCAAAATTTCCTTTGCTCATTTTAGAGTTCTCATATCTGTCATACAGTTTTGATGTAGGAAGAAGCTACTATTCGTCTCCATTGTACAATGATGAACATAACATACCTTTTCCTTGCACTTGTATTATTAATATACAATATTTATATAGCGCCACCAGTTTACGCAGCACTTTACAATATGAAGAGAGACAGCACAGTTGCAATACAGTTCAATACAGAAGAATTACGGGGGCCTTGCTCGTGGAGTTTACATTCTAAAAGGGAGAGGGAAATGGTACATGGTTGAAGTGCAGTTTTTGTTGCAGTTGAGGTGAGGTCGGCTTTCCTGAATAAATGAGTGTTCAGGGATCTCCTACAGGCAGACAGGGTAAGAAGTAACTGAACAGATTGTGGTAGGGACTTCCAGAGGAGGGGATTAGTTCTAGAAAACGTCTGGAGGTGATAATGAAAGGAGGTAATGAGGGAACTGGAAAGCAGGAGGTCTTGGGAGGAGTGGACACTTTGGGCAATATGTTGAGATGAGTTGGTTGTTGTCAGTGTAGAGGTGGTATTGGAAGCCATGAGATGTTATCAACTGGCCCAGGAAAGAGGTCTCGAAAAAGAAGGGGCCCAAGGACAAAGCCCAAAAAAGAAGAGGAGAGAAGGGGTTAGATTTATAACCAGTGATTTAGGAGGTACAGTACATTGTCGTTCTCTGTATTATATTTCATACCAGTGCTTTATCATAAACAGCCTAGTCTAAAAACAATAATTATCTATAAACCAAAAATCACTGACTGAGGGCGAAAAAGGCGATCTTTATAGACACAGCTTGAATTGCAGTAAAGCTCACAGTACTTGTGTTACAACCCTTGTTCACCTATAGGGTCATGCTATAGTAGCAAGCTTCCTAGCACTTTCTGAAAATTTGTGCATGTACCTGGCCCAGCCAGAATGCGTGCCATATGGAAATGGTGATAATTCTGTATGGCCCTATCCTGACTTTTCTATGGCAGTGAGCATCTAATGATATCTGTATTTGAGGTATATACTGTATGCTTTTGATAAGCAGGTTGGGGAATGTAAACTATGGGTTTTCTGTGTAACTTCTGTTTCACTTCAAAGAAACACATTGGTAGATACATAAAAAAGCAATCTAATATGAAGATATTTTCAACAACAAAACATTATACCTGGGGTGTAGGACAAAGTTTCCTAATGTATGTGGGAAAGGCATATTTTTAGCATTTTGGATGGAGCAAGGGATGGTTATAACCCCTGTCAATTTTTTTTTTCCGCCATCTGTGTCCCATTGCAGGGATTTTCTCTTCGCTTCTTGTCCCATACCCAAACAGGAAGTGAGAGGAAATCCCTGTAAATCAAGGGAATTTCTTGGGGACCACCAGGTCACCAGAACTAGTGTACCCATTGGAAGATTTCCACTTTTCTGGGGACAATCTAAAATTTGTGTGATTTCTTTTACTTTCAAATGATAATGGTAAACAGGACAAATTGAGAGGGTAAATCTCTATACCAGGGGCACAGACAGCAATAAAAACTGACAGGTGTTCTAATCCCTCTCCACTCTATCCAAAACGAAAAAAAAAAAAAAGTTTTGCCTTTAGTTATACTTTAAGGCAGGGGTAGACAACCTTGGCCCTCCAGCTTTGGTGAAACTACAATTTCCATCATGCCTCTGCCTCTAGGAGTCATACCTTTGATTGTTAGGGTCGTGCAATGTCTCATGGGACTTGTAGTTTCAAAACAGCTGGAGGGCCAAGGTTGCCTACCCCTGCTTTAACCACTTGCCGACCGCCGCACGCCGATGTACGTCGACAGAATGGCATGGGCTGGCACATTGGCGTACAGGTACGTACCTTTTAATTTGCTGCCCAGCCATGTGCCTTGCGAGTGCGACCGCGGGTCCTGGGAACTTGATGTTCCCGGGCGGCCCGCGATTTCGGTCGACAAGGGCAGAACAGGGGAATGCATTTGTAAACAAGGCATTCCCCTATTCTGCCTAGTGACACTGTCACTGATGACTGTTCCCTGTGATCAGGAACGGTCATCAGTGACATGTCACGTGTAGCCACGCCCCCTAACAGTAAGAATCACTCTCTAGTATTGACTTAACCCCTGCAGCGCCACCTAGTGGTTAACTCCTTCGCTGCCAGTGTAATTTTTACAGTAATCAGTGCATATTTATAGCACTGATCGTTGTAACAATGACAATGGTCCCAAAATGGTGTCAAAAGTGTCTGATGTGTCCGCCATAATGTCGCAGTCATGATAAAAATCGCTGATCGCTGCCATAACTAGTAAAAAAATAATTATTAATAAAAATGCCATAAACAGTCCCCTATTTTGTAGAAGCTATAACTTTTGCGCAAACCAATCAATAAACGCTTATTGTGATTTTTTGTTACCAAAAATATGTAGAAGAATACGTATCGGACTAAACTGTGGGAAAAAAATAAATTATATATTTTTTGGGGATATTTATTATAGCAAAAAGTAAAAAATATTGTTTTTTTTTTCAAAATTGCTGCTCTTTTTTTGTTTATAATGCAAAAAATAAAAACTGCAGAGGTGATCAAATACCACCAAAAGAAAGCTCTATGGGGAAAAAAGGACGTCAATTTGTTTGGGAGCCACGTCGTACAACCGCGCAATTGTCAGTTAAAGCGACGTGGTGCTGAATCGCAAAAAGTGGTCTGGTCTTTGACCACCAAAATGGTTCGGGGCTGAAGTGGTTAAGGCCTCCTTCACACAGGTGTTCAAAATAGTCAGTTGCGCCATGGGACCACTTCCCAACCTTCACATTGTGATGAGGCACGAATAACGCTGCCTGCTGAGTTAGGCAAGAGTTCACGTCTTGCAAATGTCTCTATTCACCACTATTGAAACACGCCGCAAGCATACCATAAATACACCCTATTGCATTTACAGCATGTTTAGGTGCAGTTGCAAAGTGATAATTTCCCAGATGAAAATTGTAAAAAAAAATCCAGGGCATTTGCGGAGTGTTATTTGCTGCACAATAGGCAAGCCTGTTGGTGGCAACTTTCAAGAAACTGAATTGCTAAAGAACACAGGCCAAAGAGCTGCAGGACCTGCAGCTTCCTAGCGCTTTCTGAAAAATGTCATATGCTGGAACCATCTAAGGAGAATAAGTACCATATGGAAATTGCCACCATTCTGTATGGCCCTACCTGACCACATTAGCAGTGAGCATCTAATGCTATCTGTATTGGAGGTTTCCAGAACAAAAAAAGAAATCAATTTGTTTCCAATGTGAATTATAGGGCAATTATACCTTTGTGGACAAGATGCTACCAAAGGTTAACAATAAATGTGTACATTTTGGAGCAGAAATGCCTCTTCAACTGCTTAGCCTATACCAAGTCAGCACAGTGTGACTTGATATAGGGCCGGAGGTGGGGTCGGATCTGTTCGATGCTGCCCAATATTCACTATGGCCAGGTCTAAGAAAATTGGCGATATGTTGACTGCTGATGACAAAGCTGCTTATTTTTGGTTATGCTTTAACACAAAGACCTATAATTTTTCAACTCATTTGGATGTTTCTTTTAAAATTTATGTGCAATAGCACCTTTTTATGAAGCCTAATTTTACAATTCAATTCTCTAATAACCATTAGATATTCACTGTAATATTACAGTTTCCTAAGCACTATACACAACAGTGAGACAGCAAAAACATTTAGTGGGTAGTCATTGACAGGAATGCCACATAAAATTAGCTTTTCCATTTACAGAGGGCTTTTGAAAGAGATTGTGGGAGATTGTGATTCTGGGTTACTAAAGAAGGAGTCTATATTGATATGAAAATGTATTTTAAAGGTATAGTATACTTTCAAATGTTTTTTTTGCTGTACCTAGATATTAAAGTGGTTGTATACCCCCAAATTATTATTTTTTTAATAAAAACCTGCAAGACAAAGGCATAATGAGCTAGTATGACTAGCATACTAGCTCATTATGAATTACTTACCTTAGATCGAAGCCCCCCAAGCCGTCCTCATCTCCCCCTCTGGCAGCAGACATCTCTCCGGAAGGTTACTTCCGGGTATCGCCGCTCCGGCGCTGTGACTGGCCGGAGCGGCGAAGACGTCACGCCGCGCATGTGCGCGGGAGCCATCAAAGCCATTGACGGTTTTATGAATGGCTATTCTCACCATAGACATCGGTGCATGCTTTGTGGCAAATATCTCCTAAACCATGTAGGTTTAGGAGATATTGCAAACACCTACAGATAAGCCTTAATGTAGGCTTACCTGTAGGTAAAACATGTCAGGGAGGGTATACAACCGCTTTAAGTAGTTATATTCCATGTGTTGTTTGTGTGCTTTACCTTCAGGGCTTTTTATGCGGGAGCGTAGTTCCGGCAACCTCTAGCACTGAATGTATGTAATGGTAATGAGAACTGGGGTATGCTGGCAGGAATCTATTTTTGTGTGAGGGTCTATTGTTGCTGGGGGTAGGGCAATTGTTGAGGGGGAGATCTATTATTGCTGGCTGCTGGAGGGTCTATTGATGCTGACTGCTGGGAAATCTGTAGTTGTTTCTGGGGGTCTATTGTTGCAGGGGTTGATCTATTGTTGCTGGGCTGGATCTATTGCCGCTAGGGTGGTATATTTTAATGGGCGGTCAATTGTTACTGGGGGGGTATAATGTTGTGTGGGGAATCTATTGCTGCTGGAGTGGGTCTAGTGTTGCTGGGGGGGGGGGTATCTATTATTGTTTGTGTATCTATTGTAGCTTGGGGGAATTTGTTGTTGCTGGGGTGGAGTCTATTTTTGCTGGGGGATCTATTGTTGCTGGGTGGGTCTTTTGTTGCTGGCTGCAGAGGATCTATTTTATTGATTTTCTTGTTATTAATAAATACTATACAAATTACTTAGCACCACAAAATAATGCTTGCTTCTGTAGTCTCCAAAAGGGCTGGTACTGGAAAGTGGGTAGGGGTGGAACCAAGGGACAGTGCTCGGGGGCGGTGGGTAGGGGGCGGAGGCAAGTAGTGACTCAGAAGGGGGGAGTTCCTGCACCTTGTCTCTGAGGGAAAAAGCCCTGCTTACCTTGTAATGATGGGAGCAAATATTGGGGCTGCAGTTTATAATGGCATGACTGATTCTCTTAAATCCATGTATTTCTACAGCTCACTTGTTCCTATTCGTTAAAGGGACAGGCAAATTCTTATTTCAGGTCACACAGCATGCCTTGCCATTTCCCCTGTGTTGCAACACAAATGTAGGAGTGCTAATACGAGAAAAGACTGCATGGTGATCTATTTGTTAAGTGTGCTGCCTGTCGGTGTCAGATCTAAATATTGAATAGCTTTCACATATAGAACACTAGGGACAAAGAAACTTAGGGATTTTGAGATACTGTATGTAGTTTCTTTACAGGATGTGTCAGTTCTCAGACTATAGACAGAGGTCATGGCAGTGACATGCCACATGCCTCTTGTTTGAACACAAACTTCTGACACAGGAATGTGAAGATTTACTCAACTATATGATGTGCGTACAGGCCAACAAATTACACCACAAAACTACATGAATAATGCCCATCTTGTGCAGGTAGGAGGGTTTATAATGCCCCTAAAGTAAACCTGTGCTTTGCCCATGCAAATTAGTAGGTTTTCTTTAACCCCCCTTCACCGGCCCGCCTTTCTTTCTTTTTCTGGCACTTAGTTTAATGGTCAGAGGCAAAGAAATTACCTGATGCAGGGAAGACCTTTGGACTCACTCCATTTGAAAGACTTGTGCAAATCACCATCTCTGTAACATGGAAAGAGTCCACAGTCTGACGTCACTGGGATCAGTCCAGGCACTGCGTCATCGCGACAATAATGTCTGGACCCGCCAGGTGCCTGGACTGATGCCTGTCTACCCGCCTTTCCACAGCTCAGCGCTCCAGTGAGCGGGGGGGGGGGGGGCAGAGCGGTGGTGTTCGATCGCTCGGTTCTCAATGCAGAGGCGGTGGGGGACAAATGGGGAATCGGACCTGTGCTGCATCCACCTAGGTAAGTATAAAAGGGGGGGGGGTCCTTTACTTCTCTTTAAAATTTACTTACTGGTTTACTCTTGATTGACTTTGTAAAGTTGACAATCACCTTTACGCGGGTCAGCCCCCTTGTGATTATTAGCAATTAAGTTGAGGTTAAAGAAAAAAGTTTTATTTTTTTAATTAAAACTTGATAAAAATTAAAAAACACCCAAACAATGGTTGCACCACACATATTAGGGACTGTGATTCACACCAGAGTGAGAGCAAAAACTCTAAGGACATAAGTCTTGGTTATTTAAAAATTGATGAGCTGTAAAGGCTCTTAGAACGTCACCTATGGGCAATTTTGGGTACCATAGTGCACTAACAAAAAATGTTTTAAATGAAAAATATTGGTTTGATAAAAAGTTGTAATATCATGCGATATGAAAAGTGCAACGGCTACCTTGTTAAAGTGGTAGTAAACTCAAAATTGTTCAAATCCGCTGACAGGCAGACTTTTTATAACAGAAGTGTCCGGCTAATCAAGCACCCGAAATGAAGACCAGGTAAAGATGGAAGCTTCGGGGACCAGGGAGAGCTCTGACAGCACATTGGTGGAGGGCTCTGTTTGTAGGCAAGTTTGAGATAATGTACTAGTATGCGGTGCATACTAGTACATTATGGCTTAAACCTGCTGGGGGGCACATTATTTTACATTGTCCATGAGACTTTACTACCGCTTTAATCTACATGGTCGCTGTATTCAAAAAATATATAATATTGTGGTTTAAGCAAAATGTGAATTTTGCCATGTGTGCAGAAAAATGCAAAAAAGGTTCTGGTATCGAAAAGGGTTAAAGCGGTTGTATACCCTTTTTTTTTACTTTTACCTACAGGTAAGCCTATAATAAGGCTTACCTATAGGTAAAAAGAATATCTCCTAAACCTGTACGGTTTAGGAGATATTCCACTTGCATGCAGCCGCTGACTTCAGCGGCGCATGCGCTCAGAGTTTCTCGGCTGAAAGTCCGGCCGACGCCGGACCTTGCCGGAAAGAAGTCTCCCACGGGCATACAACCGCTTTAAGGTTTTAATTGTCGCCCCGTCCTTATCTTTAAGACTGTACATATTAAGTTGCTATAATCCCTCTAGTGATGTACTCCCAAAATTATTTTCACTTTCCCCACTGCCTGGTCACACTGTTTGCAGTCCTCTACAATAAGTACCCCCAAACTTTTTTCCTCTGTAGTTTTTGCCAACACTCTACCCCCGACAATGTACTCTAATCAGAGGATTCATTTTCTCGCGATGCATTTTTTTGCATTTAGATGAACTGTTAGATCATTATTCCATGTTACAAACACCTCCAGGTATATCAACCCTATTGCACACCTTTGTGTCATCATCAAAAAGACATACCTTACCGACCAAGATTTGTTAATCATTTACAGTTTAAATATAAAATTACAGATCAAATATAATAGAATGTAGTACAGAGCACTTGTGGTAAACCAATCATGGGTGCTCTCTTCCGAATAGACTGAACCATCCAAAGTTTAAGTCTTAGCTTGTATAATTTATTAATGGGATCATTACATGGAACCATATCTAATGCTTTTCTGAAAACACCACCCTGGTCCAAAACATTTGTGATATAGCCAGATTAATCTGATTTGATCTTTCTTCAATAAAGCCATGCTGCCTTGGATTCAGCAAGTTGCGTGTTTTTAAATGATCACTGATCCTTCTTTTAAAGCGGAAGTAAAGTTGACCAAAAAAAAATCTTCCTGCAAGATAAAGTCATAATGTGCTAGTATGCAATGCATACTAGCACATTATGAAAGACTTACCTTGAAACAAAGCCCTCCAGCGGCAAGCTGTCACCTCTACAGGGCTTCCAACTTCACCCGGTCTTCCTTCCGGGTTCGCAGACTCCGGTCCTTTGAGTGGCCTAATCACTGTTTACGACACGGGTATACCGTTCCTTCAGAACGCATGCGCCGGTGATGTCGCTGGCTGCAGAGGCACTCGATATCTCCTAAACAGTGCACGTTTAGGAGATATTTCTTGTGCCCACAGGTACGTTTTATTACAGTGCGGGAAAAAAAGTATTTGATCCCCTACTGAGTTTGTAAGTTTGCCCACTGAAAAGATCAGTCTATAATTTTAATGGTAGGTTTATTTTAACAGTGAGAGACAGAATAACAATAAAAATATCCAGAAAATTGCATTTCAAAAAGTTATAAATTCATTTGCATTTTAATGATTGAAATAAGTATTTGATCCCCTATCAGCAAGATTTCTGGCTCCCAGGTGTCTTTACAGTTAGCGAGTTGAGATTAGGAGCGCACTCTTAAAGGGAGTGCTCCTAATCTCAGCTTGTTACCTGTATAAAAGACACCTGTCCACAGAAGCAATTAATCAATCAGATTCCAATCTCTCCACCATGGCCAAGACCAAAGAGCGGTCCAAGGATGTCGGGGACAAGATTGTAGACCTACACAAGGCTGGAATGGCCTACAAGACCATCGCCAAGCAGCTTGGTGAGAGGATGACATGAGTTGGTGTGATACTTCGCAAATGGAAGAAACACAAATCAACTGTCAATCTCCCGCAGTCTGGGGCTCAATGCAAGATCTCACCTCGTGGAGTTTCAATGATCATGAGAACGGTGAGGAATCAGCCCAGAACTACACGGGAGAATCTTGTCAATGATCTTAAGGCAGCTGGGACCATAGTCACCAAGAAAACAATTGGTAACACAATACGCTGTGAAGGACTGAAATCCTGCAGGGGCCGCAAGGTCCCCCTGCTCAAGAAAGCACATCTGTCTGAAGTTTGCTAATGAACATCTGAATGATTCAGATGAGAAATGGGTGAAAGTGTTGTCAGATGAGACCAAAATCGAGCTCTTTGGCATCAACTCAACTCGCCATGTTTGGAGGAGGTGGAATTCTGCCTATGACCCTAAGATCACCATCCCCACCAACAAACATGGAGGTGGGAACATTATGCTTTGGGGAAGTTTTTCTGCTAAGGGGACAGGACAACTTCACCGCATCAAAGGGTCGATGGACGGAGCCATGTACCATCAAATCTTGGGTGAGAACCTCCTTCCCTCAGCTAGGGTATTAAAATTGGGTTGTGGATGGTTCTTCTAGCATGACAATGACCCAAAACAAAGGCAAACAAAGGAATTGCTCAAGAAGGTCATGGAGTGGCCTAGCCAGTCTCCAGACCTTAATCCCATAGAAAATATGTGGCGGGAGCTGAAGGTTCGAGTTACCAAGTGTCAGCCTTAAAACATTATTTACTTGGAGAGGATCTGCAAAGAGGAGTGGCACAAAATCCCTCCTGAGATGTATTCAAACCTGGTGGCCAACTAAAAGAAACGTCTGACCTCTGTGATTACCAACAAGGGTTTTGCCACCAAGTACTAAGTCATGTTTTGTGAAGGGGTCAAATACTTATTTCACTCATTAAAATGCAAATCAATTTATAACTTTTTTTAAATGCATTTTTCTGGATTTTTATGTTGTCTGTCTCTCACTGTTAAAATAACCCTGCCATTAAAATTATAGATGAATCATTTCTTTTGTCATTGGGCAAACGTAAAAAATCAGCAGGAGATCAAATACTTTTTCCCCCTCACTGTATGAGCTTACCTGTAGGTAGAAGTGTCCAGGGGGTCTTTATTACCACTTTAACAGCTTCTGGAGTGCCCCACGTACATTTACTACAGCAGGTCGTTCTCTCTGTGGAAATCACGTACCTGTATGTGATTTCACTCTTTCTGATCTGGTGGGTGCACCACTGATTACCAGCTCCTGCTGTGATTGGACACAGCGAGAGCCAATCAGTGGGTCCGGTGTCCACCTGGACCCACCGATCGTTCCCGAGGCAGACAGAACGGTGGTCTGCCTACGTAAACAAGGCAGATTGCCATTCTGTGACAGGAGAAGACAGATCTTTTGTTTCTGCTAAGCAGGCGCACGGATCTGTCTTCTTACAGTACAAGCGTCCCCCACCCCAGTTAGAAAGCACTCCCTAGGGAGACAGTTAACCCCTTGATTGCCCTAAATGTTAACCCCTTCCCTGCCAGTGTCATTAGTACAGTTACAGTGCATATTATTCAGCACTGATCACTGTATTGGTGTCACTGGTCCCCAAAAAAAGTTTCAAAAGTGTCACTTAGCCCTGGTTCACACTGGTGCGATTTGACATGTCAAATCGCATGTCAAATCGGCTAAATTTGCCACAAATTGCGGGCAATGGCACAGTCCTAATCGGTGCGACGCCGCATCTGCGGCGCTGCACCGATTTCAAAAAGTAGTTTCTGTACTACTTTGTACGATTTCAGCCGCGATTTACATTGACATCTGTGTCAGATGTCTCTGTAATCGAGCTGAAATCGGGACTGACAGGCAGGAGTGAAATCGTGTGAGTTCAGCTGAACTCGCACGGCTTCACTCCCGCAGCCCGTGTGAACCAGGGCTTAGTGTGCGATTTGTCCGCCACAATGTCGCAGAACCGCTATAAAAGTCACCGATCACCGTCATTACTAGTAAAAAAAAAAAATCCATAAAAATATCCCAGTTTGTAGACGCTATAACTTTTGCGCAAACCAATCAATATAAGTTTATTGTGATTTTACCAAATGTATGTAGCAGAATACAGTGATTCTATTTATTTTACTATGTGTTAAACTCACTAGCCTGCAGGTGCAGTTGTCAGCTTCTTTCCTACACTAGGCTTCTGGAGAGGGGGAGATTGAACTGATCCTGTTGCTTTGTCCTACATTAGTAAAGCTGGGGTTACTGTTTTTTTTTTTTTTTTTTACTGTTCCAACCATATGCAAGGATAAAGTGAGATTCAAAATTATTATTTTATTTCGGTATTTTATTTTAACTTTTCATGCGGTGTTAAAAACCCAAAAGTACAGAATTATTTACACATTCACAATACAACTTTACAAGATATCTACACGTTAAAGTACTCTAAAGAACAGGATAGAGCAACTTATTTCAATGGTTACTTTTATATGCTGGACGAATATAAAAAAGATACAATCTGATTTAACCTTTGCACAAATGGATAAAGCACTTTTATTAAATTATTTTATTTTTTCACCTAAATTGAATGTTAGAAACATCAACATAAATACTGATAGAACTCACATTACGATCTACAAGGCAGTACAATGTTATCCAAGTTAACAGAGTTTGTGGTTTGGCTTCTTTAGGCTCTAGTGCTCACACCACAATCTTACACATGAAAACACATCAGCATTTTCACTTAAAAAAAAAATCCAACGTTGACATAGATTGCATAACTGGTAGTCATTAAATTAAAATATTGCCCCAAATCTAAAAATTAGAGTTCTCAGCTTTGGCCACAAGAAATACAGTTCAACATATTTTTATGTATTTTTTTATATAGACTGTTTAAAAAATAATAATAATAGTGAAGTAATTAATTTTATTTCCCTTCTCTGTGTATAAAATATAATCTAGTTCGACACAAATTTAGCTGAAGGTTCCTTTTGAATAACACTAAAACAAATGCAACCTCTGCTTTGAAAACAGTCTACGTTATGCTTGATAAACATGGTTTAAGCACATCTTTCGAGTTAAAAAAAAAAACACATATGTGACAGAGAGGTACTTGTAAACACATTGCACAGTTCTAGCAGGTCACGGTGCTGCATTAGCTTAGAAATCTTCAGAAATTTCAAATCGTGTTACTTACTATCCCGGAACAAGAATTTTGTCATAAGTAGTGTTCCAACCACAACCTGTGTTCTAAGGCCGTGTTTTTCCTCCTATGTAGTTGCCAATAGGGCTAGATCTAGATATTTATGACTCTCAAGATAAGGTGTGCTATATTGAACACACTTGACATACTATATTAATGTTTTTTTTTATGAATAAGGCACAAAATGCACAGATTCAGGTACCCTCACACTCCTATTTACAAAATATAGTCATTACCCGCATGACCAAAGAAATCACTCATACATGTAATATATGTGTTTTAATTGCACTACTTTTAAGCTTCCTATGTCGTTCTGGGCAGTGTGACTGATTTACACGTTTATAATCTTTTTATGTAAACCAGTTGTTAGGTTTCTCCCCATCACACCGTAAAGCGGAGCTCCACCCTAAAGTGGAACTTCCGCTCATCGGAACGCTCCCCCCCTCCGGTGTCACAATTGACACCTTTCAGGGGGAAGGGGGGTGAAGATACCTGTCTAAGACAGGTATTTGCACCCACTTCCGGGAGTCCTCTATGCGGGAAATACGTCACTTCCCGCAGAATACCCGTTGTGTTCTGGGAGACACTAGGCTCCCAGAACACACAGGGACCAGTCAGAACGGCACAGCACAACTCGCGCATGCGCCGTAGGGAACCGGGCAGTGAAGCCGCAAGGCTTCACTTCCTGGTTCCCTCACCGAAGATGGCGGTGGGGGCAGCAGAGTGATGAGCGATTGCTCGTCCTCTGCTGCGGACGTCGCTGGACTCCAGGACAGGTAAGTGTCCTAATATTAAAAGTCAGCAACTGCTGTAGCTGTAGGCTTTTAATATTTTTTTTTCGGGGGAGCACCGCTTTAAACTGCATCTTAAAGGCTGCATTGCTGTTTAAAGGCTCTAAATGCTTTAGACCCCTTTCACACTGAGGAGTTTTAGCCAAAATACTGCCAGAAAACTCCTGCCCCTGCAGTCTCAATGATAAAGCCCGAGGGCTTTCACACTGAGGCGGTGCTCTAGCGGGACCGCTCCAAAAGTCCTGCTAGAAGCATCTTTGGAGCGGTGAGAGGAGCGGTGTGTTTACCGCTCCTTCCCATTGAAAGTAATGGGAAACCGCGGTAATACCGCTGGCAATGCGCCTCTGCAGAGGCGCATTGCCGGCGGTATTAACCCTTTTTCGGCTGCTAGCGGGGGTTAATACCGCACCGCTAGCGGCCGAATACTGCCACAATTCTGCGGCAATTCCGACGGTATAGCACCGCTAAAAATAGCGGCGCTATACCGCCACCGCCCCAGTGTGAAAGGGGCCTTAGTGGCCTTAATACATCCATTATGTGCACACAGCCAACACAGCATCAAGAAGCATTTAAGCAGGCCAATTGCCTGGCCCTGTATTAAACAAAGTGAACCGGTTGATTGCAATAAATCTACTACTAAAGATTACCAAACAATAATCTCTTAGGAGGTTAGTAGCTGTCCTTCACTGGCCTTCTTTGAGGATTCCTCTTGGGAAACCATGACACTATATTTGTTAATTGTCACGAGGCCTGCATTTTCTTCCTGCTGTTTGATGACTGTTTTGTGATGATCCTCCAAGGCTACACATGCACCTATGCTTTTGATGTAAACAGGTGCAAGAAACTCTTCCAAGCGTTGTGAGGCCACAGAAATGCAGATGTTGATAGACAAGGCAGATGGTGTCATTACCACAATGCTTCAGATCTGCAATGTACAAATAACTTCTGCATTGACAAAGGTCACGTGAACGTTATGGGTAAAACAGTTTTATTTTAAAATCTACCCATGTAAGCAACGTTTTCAGATTTTACAGGCACTCTGTCATAGGTTTCATGTTGTTCTTATTTAAACCTAAATTTTGATGGGACTGCTTTCAGGGTCCCAGACATTTAGGTTGCCCTAATGCAAGCTGATGTATAAGAAATGGCTTTAAGAAGCATTCTAAGACATACATAAGTGTATTAGAAATGCAAACAAACAGATAAGGTATGGAGTATATTCTTCAGGCACATTTTCCGGCTTATTCGCTAAAGCAGTGCAAAGAGCACTGATAATGTGAAAAGTGCAGCAATCTAGAGCAACCAATTAGATTTCACGTTACAGTAGTCAGCCTGGATAAAAAGTCATTTTGATTGCTTCAGGTTACTGCATTTTGCGCTTTGCCTTATATAATAAACCCATTTATGTTAATGTTTCTAATAGACTGCACACTTGAATAGACAGCAAACATAAAAATGCCAGCTCTTGCATATAGATTTGTGACTCTTACCAGGTGATGTCTCATGAACTTATGTATTTTAGGGGATGTTGGCAACCACTTAAGAAAATGTCCAAGCTCTACCTACATGGGACGGCTGAGCGCCCCACCATCCACATAGGGTTCATTGAACAAACACTTGGTTGTTTTACTGAGAACACTGCAAACCATCTATACAAGGGCATGTCTTATTCAGATGCTTTACATTGCGCTTATCACAGCACAAGCCAGGTAGAACTCAGATGGCTTCTTAAAAGGCTGTCTACACGACCCATAAAGTTTGGTGGCCACATCAATCTTAACAGGCAGAAATCTGAGCTGATCTATGGCTAAGAACATCATTTTAAAAATATAGACCATCATTGAATTATTATTTTTACCACTTCTGCCATTTTAAAATGACTTGTGACATACATACACATTAAAAAAAAAATTGCTATCCAAGAAAATAAAAAGTACTACTTTAATAGAACTATTAGCGCAGGTCATATCATAAAAAAATTGTGGAACTAAATTGGGATTTATAATAAAAATCAGCTTTATCCTCCTAATGTGTAAAAAAAAAAAAAAAACCTAGCCCAATAACACCCCCCCCCCCCCCCCAACTTGTCCAAACGCTGCCTGGCCTTATCTGGAAGATGTCACCCCTCTGCGAGTTAAATTATGACAAACTTTCTAAATCCAAAATGTTCTTTATTATCAGTGTCAGAATAAAACTTTGCTTTGTAAGTTGTAACTAAAAGATGTTCTGTAGCAAAGTAAATGAATATACAGTGCCTTGAAAAAGTATTCATACCCCTTGAAATTTTCCACATTTTGTCATATTACAACCAAAAACTTATATTTATTTTATTGGGATTTTATGTGATAGATCAACACAAAGTGGCACATCATTGTGAAGTGGAAGGAAAATGATAAATGTTTTGTTTTTTTTACTAATAAATATGTAAAAAAAAGGGTTGCATTCATTTGTATTCAGCCCCCTTTACTCTGATAACCCTAACTAAAATCTAGTTGAACCAATTGCCTTCAGAAGTCAGCTAATTAGTAAATAGCGTCCACCTGGGTGTAATTTAATCTCAGTATAATTACAGCTGTTCTGTGAAGCCCTCAGAGGTTTGTTAGAGAACCTTAGTGAACAAACAGCATCATAAAGGCCAAGGAACACACCAGACAGGTCAGGGATAAAGTTGTGGAGATATTTAAAGCAGGGTTAGGTTATAAAAAAAATATCCCAAGCTTTGAACATCTCATGGAGCACTGTTCAATCCATCATCCAAAAATGGAAAGAGTATGGCACAACTGCAAACCTACCAAGACGTGGCTGTCCACCTAAACTGACAGGCCGGGCAAGAAGAGCATTACTCAGAGAAGCAGCCAAGCCCATGGTAACTCTGGAGGAGCTGCAGAGATCCACAGCTCAGGTGGGAGAATCTGTCCAGAGGACAACTATTAGTCGTGCACTCCACAAATCTGGCCTTTATGGAATGGTGGTAATGTAGACAAAAACTCACCCAAGCTCTACCGCATGATTGTAGAATGATGAGCTAAATAAACGGTGCTCAGGCTTGTTTTGTCCCATAAACATTAGAATAGCAAGAAATGCCGGCAACTCGATTGCCTCTTCTAAATCTTTGTTGAACACTAACAGCACTTTAGATGTCGCACTGCTGTTAGTGCTCAATAAAGATTTAGAAGAAGCAATCGAGTTGCCGGCATTTCTTGCTATTTTGATCTTTATGGAAGAGTGGCACGAAGAAAGCCATTGTTGAAAGACAGTCATAAGAAGTCTAATTTTCAGTTTGCGAGAAGCCATGTGGGGGACACAGCAAACATGTGGAAGAAGGTGCTTTGGTCAGATGAGACCAAAATTAAACTTTTCAGCCTAAAACCAAAACGCTATGTGCGGCAGAAAACTAGCACTGCACATCACCCTGAACGCACCATCCCCACCGTGAAACATGGTGGTGGCAGCATGTTGTGGGGATGCTTTTCCTCAGCAGGGACAGGGAAGATGGTCAGAGTTGATGGGAAGATGGAGGGAGCCAAATACGGGACAAACTTAGAAGAAAACCTGTTAGAGTCTGCAAAGGACTTGAGACTGGGGTGGAGGTTCACCTTCCAGCAGGACAATGACCCTAAACATACAGCCAGAGCTACAATGGAATGGTTTAGATCAAAGCATATTCATGTGTTTGAATGGCCCAGTCAAAGTCCAGACCTAAATCCAATTGAGAATTTGTGGCAAGACTTGAAAATTGTTGTTCACAGACGCTCTCCACCCAATCTGACAGAGCTTGAGTTATTCTGCAAAGAAGAATGGGGAAAAATTTCACTCTCTAGATGTGCAAAGCTGGTAGAGACATCCCCCAAAAAGACCTGCAGCTGTAATTGCAGTGAAAGGTGGTTCTACAAAGTATTGACTATTGAGGGCTGAATACAAATGCATGCCAGACTTTTCACTAATTTATTTGTAAAAAAAAATTGAAAACCATTCATCATTTTCCTTTCACTTCACAATTATGTATCACTTTGTGTTGGTCTATCACATAAAATCCCAATAAAATAAAACATTTTTTTGGTTGTAACATGACAAAAACGGTGAAAATTTTAAGGGGTATGAATACAAGGCACTGTATTTAGCCTGCCCATTGAAATTTTGACAACACACATTGATTTAAGAGGGCAAATAACTATAGGAGCATTGTGACACTATAGAAATCACGGATTTTATGTATTGAATATATAATCTCTACCAAAGGTCTTCAGAGTGTAAAGCCACTTCAAATCCAGGCCAGGGCAAGTCTTATGTAATCCTCATTGTGATCTGTTAACAATTCTTATATCTTTTAATGATATATTACCTTTCTTGTAACAAACTGTCCACTTGTGGCTTTAAAACCAAAAGTAAGTGCAAATTCTTTTACAAGGTCCCTTGCAATCTCTTCAGACCCAACATCTTATGTCCTGCTATATAACTAGTAGTTCCATTTAAGGAGGCCTGCATTTTCATTGATGGAAGCCAGGTGCAAAAAAGATTTGCCAGTACACTCGCCATTGTGATTTTCCTTCAACACCAGCTTTAATCAATGGGATTCAGTTCACCATGGCTAGGTACACCAAGCTACTAACTGATGCCAAGAGGAAACAAGCATGAATATACATAAATGTAGATTCTCCCCAGCAAGTCCAGTGAATTACACAATATTTTTAATAGCAGCATAACAGTTCTAAGAAATCTTTACATTCTTGCACGAGGTACCTTGTTTAGCCAAGTCAATTATCTGGAAGGCAGGGGAGATACAGATGTTAACCTTCAGCTGTTCTCCCAGTAGAATACTAGTGGAAAGAAATGAACTGTTTGTCCAGTCATGCTCATTGTAAACAGTTGCACAGCATAGAAATTGCAATGAGAATCCTTCCGTGCACATGTATGTGTGTATGAGAGACAAACACACACACATACTAAACAAGTACACGTCAAGAGCATACAGAAATGCTACAGATGACCGATGTTATGTATTGGACTTCATATAATAAAAAGGTACATTAACTAAAAATGCAAACTTTAACCGAGACACTTTTTTGACTCTTGTGCAAGAGGCAAGGTGAATGCATACATATTAATATGTTCACATTTAATGGGATGACTACACACAGCGGCAGTTTGAAATGAAAGCCCGTTTTTTTGTTTCAAGTATATTTAAATTCTTAGTACTGTATCAGGTTTTTGTAATTGCAAGGTAGCCCCAACTGTGCTACATGTCCACTTACTGTATCTCCAAACAAAAGAAGCAAAATGACCAGCACTTTCCTCTGTTTTGTTCATTACAAGCATAGTTTGCAGTTCCCATGTCTTGGCAAATCCTATTGTTACCAAACTAAAGACCATTTCTTTGGTCTGTCATGTGGGTACTGGTTTGACAAGCAAGCTTCTCTCTGCCTTTAAAGGTTCTTTTACAACACAAAGTGTTATAACCATACACATTTTAAACAAGATGATAGGTATCAGTAGCTATATTTATTTAGATGTCTAACTGTTGTAGTTTGTGGGGCAAATGAGGGTTTTGGTGGCACGTCAGGCTTTATGGAAGTTGTCCTCCTTATTCCCATACGAGGGAGAGTTCCATGTCCTGTATAGCTGCTTTGTCGTGATAAGGAAGTCTGTTGATGAACTATAACAGGTGTTCCTTGCATGTAGTCCATCCTTGGATTAGGACTTGGAGGCATATATCCGCCTCTATTAACACTAGGTTGTCTGGAAATCAAGACACCATTTGGTGAGTTCATAGTTTTGGGCATAGCTGATATTGAATGCCTCTGGGAAGAGTTTTTATGGTAACTTCTTTGTGATTCTAAAGATGACATTTGTCCATTTGGGGTAGAAGGCACATCCACTCGTTTTGTTGGGCTATTTCGTGGAAGAGTTGAAGAGGGGGAGTACAAGGATGCCTCCCTATTTGGAACTTTAGGTGGAATTTCAGACATATTTCCCATAGTGTCAAGCATCAGTGTCTGATGTGGAGTCTGGTGGGTATTCTGATGAGCTACTTGTATATCTGCCATCATAGCTTTGGGATTCCCCGCAGATTCATTCAAATGTTTTAGAAAGTCGTTCAGCGTATTTCTGGAATCCACAGAACGTCGATGATCTCTTTTACTTGGCTGTTTAACCAAAGAATGCTCAAGGTTATGAAGCTTTTTGTCTGATTTGTGTGCATTGGAATTAGAAAAAGAAGTATTGTAATCATGGGTGGCATTTGGAAGAACAACTGCACTTGGGATTTGTCCATGAGCAAGAGGAGAGTGAGGGGGAGGGCTTGAAGGAAAGAACTGTGGACTTTTAAGAGGGGTTTCTTTACGTGAAATATTTAAATTATTTTGAGCTTTTTCCCACTGGTTTTTGATGGGCTGTAAGCTCTTTTGCTGAAGCACTGGTGTGGATTCAGGTGTTGGAAGTGCAGCTAGTTCAGGTGGCTGTCCTTGAACATCCATCATGATGACCTTGGTTTCACCACTGGGTGGAAGTTCCTTTCTACTAGTGAGTATATTAGTATAATGTTTAGGTGAATCAATGCTTTGTTGGTATTCCTTAACAGGGCTGTCAAACAAACCATTAAGCTTGGCAAAGCTTCCACTGGAGTCAGTACAGGATTGGGCAGACTCAGCATCCTTATGTATTTTTCTGTTTTTTCGTGCAAACATTTCCCGGTGGCAGTAGACAATAACTCCAGCAATGAAAGCTCCGAGAACAAATGCGGCCAGGACACAAGTGATCAGAACATTCATATGCACCATTTGATTTGATTCTCCCGAGTGTACTTCCCACCTTACACCTGTAAAAATAAACAAATGCCAATTTTCAAGACATATCTTTGCAACTCACAATAAGTCAGGGGTCTTCAAAATAGTGACAGCTAATTAAATGTGTTTATCTAAAAAGGATCATTTGCATTCTGTTCACAGTCTCCCTTCTATTAAACCTTGTGTCAGTCAGGATGGAAAACAACTTGGAGAGGATAAATGATGAACGTAAAAATAAAATGAGGTGACAGCTACAACATACATATGGGCAATTACAGCTTGTGATAAGTATAGGGTGTTTACTGCAATATAGTATAAAAGACGCAGTTTAATGTTTGCTTGGTTGGAATGCCTATGCATATAGTTTGCATTCCATGGCAGAACACAAAATAAGGCAAAATATGCAAAGGTATTTTAAGAAATTATATAATTTTACGTTACAAATTGTGCTTGGACCGAGCCTTTCCACGGCAAATTTCTGGGCAGTTTGGATTGTAATTTGTTCTACTTTCCTGTGTTAGGAAACCTGTGCTCAGAGCCATGTTTATTTATGCTAATAAGATTTTTACAGCTGTGATACGATTACACAGAGTCAAGGTCAGAAAAAGCACTGCACAATCACATAATAATTCTAATGGAAGTCAGAAGGTAAAAATAAACGTGTTCTTTCTTTGAGGCGCTTAACAAAAAATGGTACAACATGCAAATAATGAATGTATTAGAAATGTGCCCACATTAATGTTTTTTTGTGACCACTTATACTGTATATTTATTATAGAAAATAATATTGGTCAAGTCTATTTTTCACAGAACTCACCTGAGGCCATGACTCCAGTGCATTCCTGGAAATTTAGAGGAAGTCCAAGATGCCAATTTAAGCATTTGGACTTGTGCACCTCAAGTTACCAAAGAAGACCTTCTCTAGGTGACTGGGAGTAGTTAGGAAATATGTAACAGCTGCCGGGAAAAGGTATTCAGTGGTAACCTGTGTAGGCAAAAACTACTGTTTAAATTCAAGACTGTCTCTGTTTCCCAGAACTGCTAATTGTGTGGAATTGTATAAAATATTGTGTCGGTTCACACAATAATCCCATACACTTGCAGGTATAATATGCAACCGGATTATCTGCTATACTGCTTAGATAACATCAATAAGGATTTGGCAAGACCATTGTTTTGTCAGTAATATTATATTGAAGATTAACTAACTTGTATGAAGAAAGAACGCAGTATTAGCGCACCAGTAAAAAAAAAAAAACTGAGAAATATTTGAGAAACACATCTTGGATTTATACATTATACACGAGAGTGATTTATAAGCAGCTACATAACCATAAATGAATACAATATGCTTTAAACAGCTGGCTTAGAAGGGAACGTTGATGTTAATTGCTTGTCACTATCAGAAAGGTAAGTCAGCAACCACAGACATACAAGAAGTTAAACTGCTCATACAAAGAAAAACTGAAGATAAATCCTCCAAAAACGTTAAACCCAGCTGGTTAGAACAGCTCCTACCTGAGTGCAATACTTAATTTTGCTATTATAATGTTTAGGCAAAGAATTAGTACTAGAACCAGAGAGAAAGCTGTATTGTGTTAGTGGGAAGGCCTTTGAACATTTAGCAAGAAATGCTCCGGGTTATCAAGATTTGTTGGCAGTGTAGAAAGGAAAAACAAAACGTGCACACATAAATTACAACTGAAGAATGAACTCATTAAAAAGTAAACGAAGGAAAAAAAAACAGACAATGCAAATAGTTCATAATTTAAAAGACAGAAAACTTAAGCAAGGCACTGAAAATAATTAAGTGAAGTATGAAAGCAATGCATATCTAAACTAGACCTATTTTGTGTTGTGTATTTATAAGTGGGAAATCCCACACTCAATGTTTTTTTTTTACCAATTAAAATTTTCCCTTTGACTTAACCTCATGTGCAGCTCAAATAGCTTAAATTATGGGTGGCTAGTCAAATGTAAGTCCCCAATAATTGCAAGGAAGGTTATATTTTAAAATGGCTAGAAAATTGGTTCATATCAGCCTGTGGCTTGAGAATTGCTTCATTAAAGGGATGTCAACCATTAAAAGCATTAGGTTCCCATAATCAGTGCTGTATTAAATTTAAAAAAGACATCCTTGCTGCCTTTCTTGAAACAAGAATATTTGAGGAACTGTGCAAGGAACTTGATTACAGAGTTGGGAAAATATTTTAAATTGAGAAAGTCTCTTCCAGTTACTGGACTGCTTTTTAAGCAGTTGGTGTAAGTTCTAAATCAATTAACTTCACATATTGGGACAGTTTTTTGGTACAATGACATGGCCATCTGTAGGTCCCTTTGATTATGTAAAAATAAGATGCCACAAGGACAAAAGAGTGAAAACTCCTAAATATCAATGTGGGCTAATTGTGAAGTTTTAGAAAATGATCATCTATTTTAAAGAAGAAGAATTTAGATATGGTACATATATTTCACGATGCCATAAACTCAATAGCCATGTGATGTTACTCAGTAAAACAAAATAGCAAATAATAATAATGACATGTAATAAAACAAAATACCAAAAAAAATATGACATGTAATAATAAGAAACACAAAAAAAATAACAAATGCATTGTAAAATGCATTTAACATAAAATAAGCTTAAAGAAAAATAAAGATACACTGCCATTTCTGGGTGTAGACCTACCATACAATCCTTACAGAAATTACATTCATCACTGTACAGTGTCCATGTTTTAAACATATAATAAGATGGCATCATGACCAACCCATCTAAAGTGATATTTTTAGGTTGTTATAAAAGTCAGCAAAGCAAATAGAATACGGTCACGTACATAGATAAATGTAATCTGTAGGCGGGCAAGTCTCCACTCAGTCTTCAACATTCCCCTTGAAGGCCTTACCATTTGGGACACCTGTTAATGTATCAGTATAATCAGATGAGTTTGGGTCATCTTCTTGGACAAATTTCCGAGCGCCAGTCATTCTGGGTTTCCAGGAACCAATCACTTTAGGAAGAATGACTGGACTACTTGTCATTGTGGTTACAGAAGTGGTAGGAACATCAATGTCTGTAGTAGCAAACAAATGTTTATTAAATTCTATTCTGAAATATACCTCTAAATATCGATCTATTCGAATGTTACCTTACATAAGGAATAAATGGTTTTTCCACATTCAGCAAAAAAGCAGACTATGTGGAAGATCTGTTAAGGTAATAGTAACCTACATCAACTGCAGTATAGTGGTTTAGGGTAGGGGGGGAGTCTGCCTACCATCTATCATCTGATTAAACACTGTTGTGGGTAAGCTGTAACATATGAAGGCAGCCAGAGGTTTTGGCTTAGAAGAAGGAAGACACATCTACTGCTGAATTCTGAGACAGGAATTAACCATTGTTCCTTGTATCAATGAGAACTAAAACAACTATGAATGCTCTACCGGCCCCAGAGTAACACTGACCAATTGGGGTCTTATGGCTCCCACCATTAGCCATTAGATAGTTTCCCTTCTTCCTAAAATTGGAGTATTCTTTAACATAAACATTGAAACTTTGACATATACTCTTAGACTTTAATCAGTTACATTTTACATAACTAGAACAAGACATAACGCCGAGTAATACAACATTTTAATAAAAGTACAGTCAAATATAAAGATGTAGTATGAATAATGTGACCATCATCTATAACCAATAGATGAAAAACACATTCTGACAAATGTATGAAGAGCCATAATGAAAGCTGGCTGGCTTTCATGCTGTGGAAATGTCACATACTAATTAGACTTTTAATAAAAGATTTGACGCATCCATCAATAACGGGCAACTGGGTAACATGCGACCACACATAGGTGAATTAATTATCTTTAAAAAAAAATACAAACGAAAAAAGGACAGATATCCATCCTTGCAATTAGTGAGTGCATGAAGTTGAAGCACAAAAATGAGGCCAACTGCAAAAGGAAGGGAGGAAGGGTAGGGTAAGGTCGGGCATAAGAGCAGAAAATGCTGAACCAAAAGAAAAGGCAGTTAATTTTAGATAAAATTAATAAAACTAACCAGATGTTGGATCGCCAAATATTTTGTAATCTGGTGTAGTTGTAGTAGACAATTTTTCTAAAATTAAAGGAACAGGTCATCAGTAAAACGAAATTAAAGGAAACAAAAATGTTACATAAGTTCGACAAAAAAAAAAGCAAAAAAAAAATGTATTTTTTATTTATTTTTTGGTATGTCCTTAAGCAGTTGCACATAGCCCAAAAATAATATACAAAGAAAAAAAAAAACACATTTCACATTGTGTTTTCATCAACTGCAAGACAGCTAAGCCCATGAAAAAAATAAGTTAAGATTGAAAGGTGGTATGCGCAATATGAGTGCACTCTGTATTCTACTCTACAAAGCACAAATTAAAAGACTCTAATGAGATTAGTAAAGGCCTGGTTCTTACCATGGCAGTCTCCGAGCTGTGCCGTGTTACCATGTTCCACATCCTGCTCATAACCAAAACTGTGTAATGAAAAAAAACACACATTAGATTTACTGCAGAATACTACCAGAGAAAGTAAAGCTCTGTTTTACACGTATAACGAAAAAAAAATACATCTGAACAGCAAGTTCTAACAAGACAAAATGTATTGTGTATACATAGAAAGCCAATTTATGCTTGTTTGTACAGGAGAATTGTTCCGTGATAATTAATAGGATTCTCCAGAGGAGCAATACTTCACCTCCCAACTGGATTCAAAGCAGATATTACAATTCTCAAAAGGATTAATGTTTTCTGTCTCCTAAGTATTACGTTGGAAATACCAAATAAAATACACAGTAATTTCTGTCACTAAACAAAAATAATTTTATTCTCACTGAAGTCATACTGGTAGAAAGAAGAAATGCATAATCCTAATAAGACGGTTTAGAACCTCTAGTAAACTGAAATCTAATCAGCACATTTAGCTGTTAGAGGGTGATTACACTTACAACATGCCAGGCTTGACTCTGCCACAGGTTTCATGGTTTAGCCAACCGCAATAAGGATCTCTTGAACTGATGCAAGACCTGTAGATTAACGAGAAAGCATTTGTCAGGCACATTTATGCTTTATTTTGAACAACAACTTGAAACCACTCAAATACAATAACCATACATACTTTTTGCACGAGCCATATCGCTCACAGCGGCTTAGAGGCAGACGAACAATGCACCCTGAAAAAGCTACAAATAACGAGTGGTGGTCTTTATCCATTTGCAGGGACAAGACCTTTCGGTCTTCATCATTGCCTCCATAACATCTGTAGAAGTAATATAGATAGGAATGAAATTATTGAAGCCGTTAATTTTATATACACAAGACTACAAGCTTAGGTTCAAATGTGCATGTGAAAAAAACTAAAAACTAAAAAGAGAAATAATAAATGGACATTGTGTGTAAAAACGTAAAGCCCTAAACTTGTCTCCCATTCTCTCATATTGCTCTGAGAACATGAAAGAGGGAAACTGGCTGCTGTGGATAGCAACAACTGTACATTGGTGGTATGCTATGTTCTGTAAGTCATAGCAACTAATCATAAATAATTTTTTGATGATCTAATGAGTACTTACAATTTCAGCTTATTATCTTTACTATTCCAGGTTTATGTTTAATAAGCATTTTTACGTTAAAAGCACAATTTTCCTATTGCCAAAAGAAGTGTGCATTTGTATAAGAGAGTGACTTGCAAGTGAAATCAATACATTTGTTTTGTACAAGGTAATGCTTACTTTGCACGGTTGTAAGCATCAATTTCTTCCAGTAATACACTGTCATTCAGAGAAAATGGATTAGTCTTGGCCAAGATCTTTAGAACAATCCCAGCTTCTGAGCCCACAAATATAACTGTGTAGTTAAGGTAGGGGCCAGCGAGATGGTCAACTGCAACAGCTGTCAATCTGTACCTGAAATAAATAGAACAGAATGATGAAATCAATTTTTTCATACTTTTGCGTCAAATTATGTTAATACAGTGCATTTTCATTAATCGTGCTTACAGTATGTATGTACTAACATACATAGGAAATTTTGGTTGTGGACTGTGCCCATGCACATTACCACCTGCATTTCTGTGCTATTTGTATTTCTGATAGTTAAAAGGGAGTCAGTGCTTTTCCCATTCATGATGAAATAACACTTCAGTTTAGTAGCTGAACCCAACAATTTCTGCTAATTAGCTTCTCCAAGCTCTACCGCCACCCAGTTTGATCCCTAGAGCTCTGTGAAATACCCACCAGATTTAGCCGATCACTAGGTCTGTGAGCTTCCTTCTGACCAGGCTAATTGGATGTTGGGGAAGGCAGGTAATGAACACTGACAGAGCTTGGCTGTGAAGAAAACCTGTTCTTTTGCCCTAAATGTGCAAAGTACAGGTTCTCTTTAAGTGCCACAGAAGCAGCTCCTTTGACTTTTCTTTAAACACTATAATGTAGAGTTAAGGGCGTTCTTTCAGAAAAAGTAGGAACATTTTCTCTACCCATCTCTGTTTTCAAACTTCCAGAGTATGCATATTTTAAATGACTTACCGTTGTTATGTGCATACACGTTCTAGGTCTAAAAATGTACAAACAAAAAATCGCAACTAGCCAAGTTATATGATAACCATGCAGGGATATGGCCTTTGTGCATACACATATACAGTCATAAAGCCACTCTTGTATAATTATCTTTAGCCAGGGGCTGATAGCAACCTTTTCAGAAGTAATGAGGATTGTTTTTCTTTTTCTGAGCAACATTTTGTTGAAATACAATAAGTTATTTGAACAGTTATTTTTTATATGACAGAAATATAATTAAATTTGACCCAGCTTTGTCAGATGTGCTTAGACTGAAAGCCAGGGGCCTGTGATATGTCAGTGGTGTGGTTCACAAACTTGTTGATTAGAGGCACTGGGCTTTAACCACTTCACGCCCGTGCTATAGCTGAAAAATGGCTACAGCGTGGACTTACTTTCCCGGGAAGGTGTACATAAAGGTCCCCCCCCCGTGATCGCGCTGCCCACGTGCCCCCTGCGGTGTGCGCGAGGTGCGCTCTGTGATCGCTGAGTGCTTCAGGCTTAGCTGATCACAGATCGGGGTAAAGGGCCAATCACAGCGGCCCTTTACCATGTGATCAGCGCATTAGCCACTGACAGCTGATCACAGGAAGTAAACACTGGCTTCAGTTAAAGGAACATCGGCACTGATAATCAGTGTCCCGATTATCAGTGTAATCCCAACAGTGCCCACTAGTGCTGCCAATAAGTGCCTATCAGTGCTGGCCATCAGTGCTGCCTTTCAGTGCCCATAAGTGCCATCTATCAGAAATACAGTGTGCTTCTACTGTCCTCTTTGATACGACCAAGCTCGGAATTCCTAAGCATGTTGTGTTAGGCCTAAAAAAATTACTATTTTAAAAACAATGCAAATGCCAATGGAGTCCTTTGGAATATCAATAATTTTTTACAGTCCTGTGTTTAAGAACATGGTCTCTAAACCTAAATATCACATAGAAAAACTATTATCACAACCTAGGTATAGTCATGCAATATACAGTAGGTGCCGTCGACATTGTATATTCATCGCGATCCTATCGCTGAGATTCTCGGCGACAGGGGTGCCGACATCTCGGCGACAGGGTGGCGACACATCTCGCACTCGCTGCAATAGCGAGGAGACGCGGCACTGTATTGAACTGGATCCAACGTGGATTCCCGCCAATACCAGGCACTGTGTTTGGTATGAATCCGGAGCGGGAACTCCACGCCAATTTTTAAAGAAAAAACGGCATGGGTTCCCCATCCAGGAGCATACCAGGCCCTTGGGTCTGGTCTGGATTTGAAGGGGAAACCCTACGCCGAAAAAACGGCGTGGGGGTCCCCCTCAAAATCCAAACCAGACCCTTTTCCGAGCACGCAACCTGGCAGGCCGTAGGGGAAGAGGGGGGACGAGAGAGCGCCCCCCCTCCCTCCTGAACCGTACCAGGCTGCATGCCCTCAACATGGGGGGTTTGGTGCTCTGGGGCAGGGGGGCGACCTGCGGCCCCCCAAACCCAAAGCACCCTGCCCCCATGTTGATGAGGACAGGGCCTCTTCCCGACAACCCTGGCCGTTGGTTGTCGGGGTCTGCGGGCGGGGGGCTTATCGGAATCCGGGAGCCCCCTTTAATAAGGGGGCCCCCAGATCCTGGCCCCCCACCCTATGTGAATGAGTATGGGGTACATCGTACCCCTACCCATTCACCTGGTGGAAAAAAATGGCAATAAAAAAAACCACACACAGCTTTTTAAAGTAATTTATTGCACAGCTCCAGGGGTCTTCTTCCGACTTCGGGGGTCTCCGTTGTCGTCGCCGCGCACTCCGGTTCTTTCTTCTGCCGGGCCACCGCTATCTTCTTCCAGCTCTTTTGCTAGCGGGGCCCGGTCTTCTCCGTCGCCTTCTTCCATCGCCTTCTTCCCTCTCCTTCTCTCCGGTTCTTTCTTTCTTCTGCCGGGCCTCCGCTATCTTCTTCCAGCTCTTTTGCTAGCGGAGGCCCGGTCTTCCCCGTCGTCTCATCCGGCTCTCCGTTGTCCTTCTGCTGGCCTCTCCACTATCTTCTTCCAGCTCTTTTGCTAGTGGAGGGGCCGGTCTTCCCGTCGTCGCCGTCTGCGTCTTTTTCACTCTTCTCCTCCTCGATGTTGACTCGTCGCTTCCTCTCGCTGTAATGCTAAATCTTCGGTCCGCAGAGATTTATATAGTCTTCTCATGACGTCACAGTCACATGTTCCCATGACGTCACAGTCACATGCTCCGGAGCCACCCGGAGCATGTGACTGTGACGTCATGAGAAGCCTATATAAATCGCTGCGGACCGAAGATTTAGCATTACTGCGAGAGGAAGCGACGAGTCAACATCGAGGAGGAGAAGAGGGAAGAAGACGCAGACGGCGACGCCGGGAAGACCGGCCCCTCTACTAGCAAAAGAGCTGCAAGAAGATAGTGGAGGGGCCGGCAGAAGGACAACGGAGAGCCGGACGAGACGACGGGGAAGACCGGGCCTCCGCTAGCAAAAGAGCTGGAAGAAGATAGCGGAGGCCCGGCAGAAGAAAGAAAGAACCGGAGAGAAGAAGAGGGAAGAAGGCGACGGAGAAGACCGGGCCCCGCTAGCAAAAGAGCTGGAAGAAGATAGCGGTGGCCCGGCAGAAGAAAGAACCGGAGAGCGCGGTGACGACACCGGAGACCCCCGAAGTCGGAAGAAGACCCCCGGAGCTGTGCAATAAATTACTTTAAAAAGCTGTGTGTGTTTTTTTTTATTGCCATTTTTTCCCACCAGGTGAATGGGTAGGGGTACGATGTACCCCATACTCATTCACATAGGGTGGGGGGGCTGGGATCTGGGGGCCCCCTTATTAAAGGGGGCTCCCGGATTCCGATAAGCCCCCCGCCCGCAGACCCCGACAACCAACGGCCAGGGTTGTCGGGAAGAGGCCCTGTCCTCATCAACATGGGGGCAGGGTGCTTTGGGGTTGGGGGGCCGCAGGTCGTCCCCCTGCCCCAGAGCACCAAACCCCCCATGTTGAGGGCATGCGGCCTGGTACGGTTCAGGAGGGAGGGGGGGCCGCTCTCTCGTCCCCCCCTCTTTCCCTGCGGCCTGCCAGGTTGCGTGTTTGGATAAGGGTCTGTTTGGAGTTTGAGGGGGACCCCCACACCGTTTTTTCGGCGTAGGGTTTCCCCTTCAAATCCAGACCAGACCCAAGGGCCTGGTATGCTCCTGGAGGGGGAACCCATGCCGGTGTTTTCTTTAAAAATTGGCGTGGAGTTCCCGCTCAGGATTCATACCAAACACAGTGCCTGGTATTGGCGGGAATCCACGTCGGATCTCCGTCTACCGGCAATGCGTGTCGCTCATCGTGAAAGGAACATTTTTCCTTTCCCGATGACGAGACAGCTCGGCGCTGGCTCTCGCGACGGAGCTCATAGGGTGTCAATCTCGGCGGCACCTACTGTACAAGGTTACAGTTGTATGATTAATGAATTTTTTATTTAAAAAATCACAATAGAAGAAGTAAAAAACAAGAAGCACCCTTCACCTTACACCATTAAAAAAGACAATAAACATCACCCTAGGTTCAGACCATACAGTGCACTGCTATGGCTAGCAGACAAATTAATTCAAAGACTTTTAACGATCTACACAACCCCCAATTATATTAAACCACCAACAGGTTCACATAAAGGGTTCAAATATTGGGAAGTCCAAAGTTTTTTTACAGCATTGAAATATTTAGCCTTGAGGATGCCACCTATATAACCGCAAAAAAACTAAAAAATGTAAATAAAATAAAAGTAAGAGCACACCACACCCTCTCCTTAACCACTCTTAAATTCCTCCAAGTTCAACAGTGCTTCAGCAGACATTTAAAGGACAGTCTCTAATGGGAGGTGATCGCCCCTGCAGTTTAGAGCCAGGCTGCCACTAAAGTCTACACTTAAAAAAAGAGCCCCACTTAATAGCTTGTATTGCTTAAGTGTTAGTGCTTTTCTAAAGCCCCATACACACGGGCAGGATGTCGGGAGACATTTGCCAGTACAAAAAATACATTCTGCCCGTGCGTACGTCGGTCTGGCCAGCTTCTGTCGGACGTGCATGCTGGAAAACTAGCAGCCAACCTACTCCCGATCAGCGCTCTCAACCAATGGCAGGGAACTCTGATCAGATTGTTCTGGTGGGGGTGGCAGCATCCCCCTATCAGAACACAAAACCTCAGCGGGGAAGATCGCTGGACTAACTTTGCATGGTTAGTAGAGCAGCTCCCGACCAGAGTTGAAAAAAAACTGTAGTGTGTACCCGGCTTTAATCCTACTTTGGCATCCCTGTTTATTTTGAATGAATTACAAAGAACCCAGACCTCTCCTCATCTTTCTCCCCACCTCCTTGGGCACAGGCAGGAAGCTATCAGTAGATCATCAAGTATCTGTCAAACACATCCAGTATTTTTTAAACAGATATCCCAAAACTTTTTTCAATGGTATATTTAGCAGATCAAAAGGGAGCCAAAAAGAGAAGAGCATTGTTGGTATTTATATACACTTTAAAGTAAAGCTGGTTATACATATTAAATTTTGATTGTGCAGATCATTGCAATACATGGTTGTTGGTAGACATGGATAATGGAAATTGTATGGTAGATTTATTGGACATTGTAAGGCCAGCTTTACTTTTAAAAAGAAGATGAGCCCACGGAACCCTTTACCTGGTTATACCCTATATTAGTGATATACTTCTGACTTGCACTTTACAAATAAGTAAACTGTGGGGTTGATTTAATAACGTAATATAAGCTGTTAACTTTGCAAGGGAATTTGCCCCAGAACTTATTGAATGTGGTGAAGCTTCACTTTGCAAAGAATACCCAGTCAAGTACAAAGAAAAAAAAAGCTTGATGTTTACATGATTGGAGGATAGAAGTCAGCAGAGCTTTGCCTTGCAAAGTCAGCAGCCTACTTGCCTTTAGTAAATCTACCCTTGTGAGTCTCAATAGCTTGGTATTCTGTTTTAACTTTAACATGCTTACCCATTATTGAGCTTTTCAATGCACTGAAATGTAATGTGTCCCTATATATTAGTTAAACATACCATCTAAACATTGATTTGCTCGAAGAATGCATATTGTCTGTAGGGGAAAAGTCTGTAGTAAGTTAAACAATGGGCTTTTTGATAAATAAGCTCAAGCCATTGTCAGATTCTGGTCATCTTTCATGCTCTTCAGTATTTAAAAACATTGCATGCTATCCAGAATGAAGTTGGTGTTGAATATCATACCTGACACGGGTTTTTGTGAACCAAGGCTCTTCGCTGATAGAAGGGACTGCAGAGTCCATCAAGGGATGGGACTTGATAAAAGCCAGAGTTTCATCTGGAAATTCAGTGGAAGACCTATAACCTTCAGCAAAGCCATGTCTTGCACAGCAACCAGGCCTAAAACAAAGAGAAAATACGGCCTCAATAAAACCTTCACCACAATTCATCATGACTTTAAAAGCCAATGCTTCATTAATTCACTAAATGGAACACGCCTGTATTTAATTTGTTTTTTTTTTAAGCAATCCCCATACCTTGGTTTTGGTACTTTGTCTTCAGGTACAGCTGTCCAAACAGAGTCTGGAGTCTTTTGTTCTTTAAATCTTGCTCTGAATGCCTTCTCAATGTCATCCATCGTAAAAGCGCAAACCGCGGAACCTGGTATACTAAACAGCAGAAAAAGAGAGAAAATAATCTTTTTGGTGTTCACAATAGAATAGAAGCAATTGTAAAGCCAAGACGAAAGTGAAGGTCTCCATTTGATGTCAGATTATTCCTCTCTTTACCTATTAAGCTGTGTAGTAAACACTCCGACAACAGTGGGAATTCCATTGATTTCTATTATGTCAGTTATAGACTGCAGAACATCAAAGTAGAAGAAAGAATCCCCTGGAACAGAGCAGTTGAGCCTTGCCTTTACAAATGATGTCCAGTGTTTCTCCAGGACTCTCTGTGATCCCCCTAGGTCGTTTTTACATATGCGGGCTACACGGGAATGTACAGCCTGTGAAAAATAAATAAAGCATTGATTATTAGGAAATAGAAGTGCCCATCATTAAGAAAAAGCTGTCAAAAGGATCCTGAATAAGATTTTTACTTTAAGCATACAAAGAAATCATGTGGGTTGTTGCTCTAACAGCAACCTCTTACTACACTGAAGCCCCTGGACCTGCTTCTAAAAACTGGATTCTCTACAAAAAGTAGAAAACCTTCCATAGCCACTATTGGGGCATTCATCCATTAATCTCTTACTATATGAGAAATAAAGATGTGATCAAATTGGTCACTATGGGCAAGTTCCCCATTTCTGTGGAGAATGGTGAAAATCCATACCGAAAACATATGTGCATGTGTGAGTTTAAAGAATATCTATGGTCAAAATGTAATATATTTATTTCCACATTGCTGTTCAATGATTTCTAGCTTACTCTGAATGATGAAGTTTTAACTAATTTTATGACGTACCCCACACATTTACCTCCTTGAATTCTGTGACAATAGTCACGATGCCACTGTGTCATACATTTCACAGACACAAGTAAACAGCACAAATAAACAAATAAAGTTCACAAATGCACGTGAAGAGCGAATAATTGAATGTGTAGTGGGTCTTCCCTCTAATTGGATGATGAAAGTTCCACAGAGAAAATATCCAATAAAACTGGTAGATATTATTCCAACAATAAGTGAAGATCCCGCCACCAAAGTGAGAAATGAAGGCTTACCAAACAGCCTGTGACCGCCCTTCTCAGGGGGGTCAAAACAAGCTTAGCAGAGCGATGTTCACTCCATGGGAGGCATGAAGACTGCAGTGGGAACACTCCATTCACAGTAGGCGAGTCTCCAGAGACGTGTCTGCACAGCTGATCCAATCCAGAAATGGGAAACACTCTTGATGAATCAGAGTGAATAATCCTCAGCAGATGAAACGAAATCCAAAAAAGAAAAAAGAACTTTCCATAGTGCAGAGTTCATCAAGGAAGTTTTAATTCGATTTAAAAAAATGTACAAGAGAAAGTACAGTTCTCCTATATGCATAAAATAATAAAAGAGAAAATCCTTGCAAGGAAGTAAATTGCTCCGAGTTTCTGTCAAAGACCATTCGCGCGTGCGCAGTGCATGTGCGTGTCGGGCGAGGATTTTCTCTTTTATTATTTTATGCATATAGGAGAACTGTACTTTCTCTTGTACATTTTTTTAAATCGAATTAAAACTTCCTTGATGAACTCTGCACTATGGAAAGTTCTTTTTTCTTTTTTGGATTTCGTTTCATCTGCTGAGGATTATTCACTCTGATTCATCAAGAGTGTTTCCCATTTCTGGATTGGATCAGCTGTGCAGACACGTCTCTGGAGACTCGCCTACTGTGAATGGAGTGTTCCCACTGCAGTCTTCATGCCTCCCATGGAGTGAACATCGCTCTGCTAAGCTTGTTTTGACCCCCCTGAGAAGGGCGGTCACAGGCTGTTTGGTAAGCCTTCATTTCTCACTTTGGTGGCGGGATCTTCACTTATTGTTGGAATAATATCTACCAGTTTTATTGGATATTTTCTCTGTGGAACTTTCATCATCCAATTAGAGGGAAGACCCACTACACATTCAATTATTCGCTCTTCACGTGCATTTATGAACTTTATTTGTTTATTTGTGCTGTTTACTTGTGTTTTTGATACTTTTTTCACTTATTTAATTCACTGTATAGACATACACAGTTTTTTTTTTTTTTTTTCCAGCGCTACACTATTTTGTATACCCATTTTTGTTTGTACCTTATATCAAGGTTTTTTTGGTGTTAGCAGCAGGTTTCCTTAAGGGACTTATTCATTTATTTATTACTTCACATTATTTTGCACCTAGCGCAAATTTTTCTTTTTATAATCACATACATTTCACAGAGCCTGCCTTCTGAACTACAGAGGTTTTAAGAGGAGGAGTTTCAGGAGGCGGAGTTGGGACAGAAATCACTGCTTGAAAGAAACAAGGGGTACCAATGGATATGTAGTGCTTAGAAATGGAAAGTAAACAGCAGAGGAGACACTGCAAAGCATGCAGGGAAAGTTGTGGAAAGGGATGGCCAGCAGACAGGCAGAACAACATGAAAGGAGATTTTTCAGGTAAGATTATATTGGATTGTCAATAATAACTATTGTTTGTATTGTTATTACAATGCTGAGGTTATAAAACAAAAGTGTATGCTGTGACCATAGATTTCCTTTAAAAATGCTTGGAAACCCATCTATTCTCTTTTCAGAGCACTTTTATGGTAGTTGAGCTTGGTTAAAAGTGGCTAAATGACAACAAAAATTACTTTAAAAAAAAAAGAATCCCTGAAGATTGACACCATACTTAGCCCTACTTGATACAGGGGGACCACTGGGTATGGTTGTGTATTCACTTTACAGCGCTGACTTGGTGGTTCTCACATGACTGGGCCGTCACCCACTATCCCACCCCTCACCATGTTTCAGGATGTGGGGGCCATAGACCCACGAGGACCCCGGCAGCGATAACCTTTTTGTCCTGTAAACGCTAAAGAGAAAGACAGTTGCACTATCTAGGTTTCCTACTGTGAACCTGATAGGTTGGCTATATATATATATATATATATATTTTTGTTACTTTCCTTTCTTTTTTTTGTTTGTTTTTGGTTTTCTGGTTTCCTTTAATCCTGTTAGTGGCCCTTGATCTAATATTGAGCAGCCAGGCCCTCGGCTTTGGCTGTGGGGCTCTCCCCGTACACCACAGTTGGAGGTTCCACTGCAATTAGTCCTGGTAAGGCTTCATGTACAGGGTGGCTTTTTTCACTCTTGCCTGATGTTTGCAGGTAACTCCTGCATACTAGTTAAGTGATTGATATTTCATGCGTCCTATTACAGCAATTACCTTTGTACACTTACACTCAATGTCAGGAATGCTTGTCAGCCTTGCAACTCTTCTAATACTGCCTATGTTCTTTGGTATTGCTTCTTATTGCTTCTTATATGTTGACTGTAATTTGGGCACTATGTAAACTTTTTGTTTGTACTTTTTCATATATATTGCAAGGGCTTTTTCCCTGATGGGCTGTGGTACATATTGTGTATTTTTTCAGAAAAATCATAATAAAAGCACTCTACAAACACATTGGTCCTGAAAACAATTGTACGGGGCTCTCCTTGTACTTTTTGTGCAGTTACAGGTCCAAGAAAATGTTTACAAGACTACTCCTAGAAGAATGAAAATCCTTTTTTGGTCTTGTGCGGCAAGACTTTTTCATGAACCCCGTGAAGTTAATGCTATTTAAATAAGGCTTTTACTGCCAAAACAACAGATAATAAAGACATATAAAAACCCTTCTCTTCCCAGTTTATAGAAGCTTGCACTTGTTGGGTTTAAGCAGGAGCTCCAGTTTATCTGAATTAGTTACTAAAAGAAAGCAGACCGTATTTAACTGCAGTTTGATGTCCATTTTAATGCACCGTTGAGCACAACCCATAACATTCACGCAGATCCCCCACCTTTTGTGAAGTCTTTAATTAACCATGCGTAAATGGTTAAATAATTTACAGTGGAATGTCTATAATGCAGCCAAAGTATCATAAACTGCATTTGTGCGATTTAAATATTTAACATTTGGGAGGCACAATGGAACCTCTGTTGAAACATAAACATATTTATACATTTATTCCATGCCAAAAACAAAGCGGTGTCCTAATCAGAGTTGCACAACATCCTGCCAGCCATTTTGCTCTTGGAAAAATCCATGTATTCTCTGTAATATTATTTCCTTTACTCTGTTAAGATCAAGCAAACTGTAATGCACCTGGGCCATACAATGTACATTAGTCTTTTTAGGTCAGGTAAAGTCCAGCTTTGAAGATTAATTAGAGAAAAGATTGAAGCAAATATCATTTTAACAGAAACTGTGGTTAAGAAGCAGATGAAAATAAACAGCTCCAGGCTAATGGATATTTTCATAATAGCAGGGAGATGTATCAAGTGCTGGCTTGTCGTAAGAAGCCGGCTAGATTTTTAGTATTTACAGAAAGGCAGCTTAACCTCGAAACACAGAAATTATTTTTTGCTCAACTGTGACTAGTAAAGTTGAATGTGAATGAATGTGTGTCATAGGCTAGATACCATTTTGTATTACTACTTTATACAGTCTGTGCATTCATTTATGCTCTGTGACTATTTCCACTCTATTCTGTCACCATATTTGACCATAGACATTTATGATATAGCCAGAAGAACATTACGACCCACATCCCAAACTACTGTAATGCAAGGATCAGGGGGATCTGATACAAGGGTAGGAAACAAAGACCATTACATGTATAACTACATGAATCTATCTTTATATTAGTCTTCTGTAATCCCCCACACAACAAGTCTGAAAAGGGCCACAACAGAATAGTTAGCCGAATCAGCTGCAATCAACAGTATTACCCTTCCAACTAGTGATGATCCCATTAGTATACTGCCCTCTTCCTTGTCCAGTCATAGGCTAGGGCAATGTTTCTCAGACTTTTTTCAGTCAAGGCAGTCAGTCAATCTTGAGTCACCCTATTCTAAAATGTAAAAAAAACTAAACTGATCGTTTTACATATCACTGAAGCTTCCACACATGTGGGCCACCAAACAATAGAGAGGAATTATTCCTTCACCTTTGCAAACCGGTGCTGACTATTATTCTAGCCTCTCTCTTCTCCCTCAGTTTCTCTCCCTCCCTCTGAAAATGTGACCCCAGTACTGACAGACAGGGGCAGTGGATATATAACTAGGATGCTGTGCAGGCGCTAAACATTCTCCATTTCAACCATCATTGGTTTAGTGGATGCCAGTGCCTGGTCCACACTGTGCCCAAGGTTGTAATGCTGCACAATAAAAACCTGTCGCTTTGTGTAACAAAAAAAGCAGGCTTGATGACCCATTTTGGGGCAATTTTTAGGCTTTTTACCAAGGCACCCTGGTTGAAAAAGGCCGGGCTAGACCAAGCTTTGTTGGTAATTGCAGTGTTTCCTTCAGAGAGGACTAGGACCTATATTGCTCTGTCTAGACCACAAGACTATGTATAATATTTTCATTGTACACGTTCCTTGAAAAGGCATGAAGTAAATGGGTGCTGCAACAACTTCCAGTTGGAAACTGGTACCATAAGCTAAAGCATCTATCGCCAAAACACCAAAAATCATTGAAATAGTGTCCAAGTGTTTATTCAGTGATCACATCTGACAAAGCAGTCCTGTGTTGCCCCGAAACATTGCACTTTACCACAGTTATATGATCACTAAATAAACGCTTGGACATTAGTTGGTGTGCTGCCAATATATACTTTAGATGACAAGGCTGGCACAAAAGAATTTCAACTACTCTGCGGGAATAAAGACAGTTCAATACAGTATGTGTATATAAACTATGGGTTTAGTGGTCTGCCTGAAGTTTGCCTTTAAAATGTACAGAAATATCATAATATAAAAATATACAGTATGAGATTCCCTTGAATGACGCAATTTCAAATCACTGGAACACCCCCAATTCAATGCTTACCTTGCCCAAATTGTTATGCTCCACAGCAATCTCCCGAAAGAAGAAGTAAATGTAACTGCCGTACTCTATTGCGTGAAGAAAATGCGGCTCTGGAAAGGTAGGAGGACAAAATTATGTATATTATCCAAACTACTTAAGAAAGGGTAAAATGCAGCTCTAATTCAAAAAGTTAACATAAGATTACATATTCCTGACCCTAGGTAGAAATATAGGTGGATTCCAGCTTAATTGATTTTGCAGCCTTTAATGCTGTCTAATGGAGTGGAAAAGGGCCTCAAATGATTTACATTACAGCTTTTTTTTTTTTTTTTAAACAGTGGAATCAATCATGAAGTATTTTTCAAACGAGGAAAAATATGCATTTAGAGTAAGGGCCTTGATGTATCAGCATGTAACATTTAGTTTCATCATACAGCTGTGTCATGCCTAAAAGGATCCAGGGTAGTTAATATGCATCGTATTTCTCAGAAATACTATTAAACTGAGTCACGCTTCATTCCCATATCAAGTAGGTGTCTGATCTCTATGTCATTAATAACTGCCAGGTCTTGAGTACCTTTTAGCCACTTGGAGTCATATTTAATTGTCCTCAGAGCAAATCCATCCCCCATGCTCCGATAGATCACGGCGTCACTGGCTTGGAAGTCTGCCATGGTAGCCGAGTATAACTTCCCATCTAAAAGAAAAAGAGAGAGCAAAACTCCTGGTGAGATGAGCCGCTTGAAAATAAAGCGCTGTAGTGAACAACAATTAATTATCTTCAGTAAATGAATTACATAAAGTACGTTCCTAAACCATCTACAATACTTGAACCTGGATTGTATACAGAGAAGAAATACTTTGTTCAGTAAAAATAAAACTACAAAAACATTAAAGCATTGTTACATAAATCATGCACACAAAAAAATACAAAAGTGAGGCTTGTAACAAAAAAGGTTCAGCAAGGAAAGGTTCAAGTAATTGAATGTTTACATGTACCGTGGAACATCGGATTACGAGCATAATCCGTTCCAGGAGAATGCTCGTAGTCCAAAGTACCTGCATATCAAAGCGAGTTTCCCCATTGAAGTCAATGGAAACTAAAATAATTTGTTCCGCATTGACTTCAATGGCATGCAATACTGCATGCGGCCAGAGGCGGGGGGCGCCGGAGAGCCTCGGAAACGGCCGAAAAGGCCCGAGGACACCTCGGCTGACCTCCGCAAACCTCGCAAAGACTTTGTTCCCGAGATTTGCCGAGGTCAGCAGAGCTGTCCTCGGGCCTTTCCGTGCATTTCCGAACGGCGCCAATCGGCAATGTTCGGCTCCGGCGCCCCCCACCTCAGGCCAAACGAGGTACTGCACACTGCTTTGGCCTGAATCGCGCTAGTTTTGCGAGACAACACTCGCAAACCGAGTCACTATTTTTAAAAAGACAGTGCTCGTATTGCGAAACGCTCGTTAACCGCTTTACTCGCAATCCGAGGTTCCACTGTACTTAATAACATGGTACAGCATTGGCTACCCATAAGAGTAAAAACCCTCCCCTCCTGACTTTCTCAAGCTAATTCCTTGAATTCCTCCCATGAGTTCCAGATTCCTTCTTTGTTCTATAAATATAAATGACTTTAATGAACAAAGAAACATTCATTAAAGGATATTTGCACCTTTTTGATAATAAAATTCTGCCCGCTACTTCTCTCCTTACATCTAGCAGATTGCTACAAGCGTATACTGACATACATATATGTACAGCGACAGACATTGATTTTTCAGGGAAGGACAGCGATAGGCAAACAACCTAAAATTATTTAAAGTAAAACTAGGCCCGATCAGTGAATTAAAAACCGTGCCCACTTTAAAGAGTTCAGTCCATTTCCAAGCAAATGCAAGGCCAGAGCTTACCGGAAACTTTGCCAGCTATCAGATTATTTAAGCCAGATTTATATTCTGACTACTGAATGCACTATTATATACAGTATTGTAATCATTACTTTCACAAGGCTATATTTAATTTAGTAAAGTATAATTTACAATAAAACTCCTCTAAAATTATGATATCAATTTGCTAAACTGTAACAGCTTACACAAGCACATCTGTCATAAATAAGCAAGCCAAAGGTTCTTACCAGCAAAAAGAGCCACATTGGTTTGTCTAGCGTCAAAAGGGCACCTTGCCAAGCCACTAATTTCTTCCCCATCATATTCTAAAGTACTTAACTGCAAAAGTTAAGCAACAAAAGATAGCAGTGAGCCCATGAAGAAATAAAATTTAGCATAAGAATACTTACATTAGTGTTAAAATAAAAAAGACATGTCATATTCAGGCTACATTTACATTGGTGGCTGCTGCTGAGAATCCGAGATTTTCGCTGGCAAAGCTACGCGCACAGTGCAAATCCAGAGGCTGGCAATGGCTGCTGTTCATTCGAATAGAGCCTCTGACCAACCCTGTATGTGTTTAGTCATCTCTAAACACAGCAAACTCTTTGTAAAAAGCACCTATGTTAATGGGGATTAACTGAAACATGCTATATAATATTGTACTGCTTTATCCATTTATTATAAATGCATTGCCTCTTATTTTATACACAAGGGCATTTTATTTTTTATACATAGAATACACCTATCTTTATTGTGGTAAATTGATATATACGGTAATGATTACAGGTCTACACAGTGGATAAGAATATCTTCTAGACACAATAAGGCTCCATGTACACGGGACGTTTTTACAACTGCTCCTAAATTATTAAACTTGACAGCTAGTAACCCACGTTTAAAACGTCAGTTTTGCGCGTTTACATGCCGCGTTTAAAAAAAAAAAAAAAAAAAAAATATTTTTTTTAAATGGCCAAAAACAAAAAACGCCTATAAACGAAACGCTGCCGAACGCGGGTTCCCGCGTTTAGTCGCAATTGGCCTCTGAAACGTCGCAATCTTCTGCGTCTGAACCCATTTTTTTGCTTTCAAAGAAACGCTGTTAAACGCAACTGCCTAAAAACGGCAATAAACGAGACTGTGTACGTGGTCACATAGGATAACATTGAATGAGTTCAGGGGCAGTTGAAAAAAGCGTCCAACTGCCTCTGAACATACGTTTAGCAGCGTCCCGTGTACATGGGGCCTTATGCCCAAACTATCCCTAGTAGTCAGCACCACTCATCCATAATAAAAAAAATTTTTAGTAAACCCAAAAATAATCATGCAGTTCACATCTATACTACAGGAGGTGGAAGTACTACGTAGATAGTTGGGCTTCTGTCTCCTTGTAAACAACACATAGATCCATCCTAAGAATTCCCAGTAAGGCCCCTGTCACACTGGGGCGTTTTTCATGCGGTTTAGCGCTAATATTAGCGCTATTATACTGCATGAAAAATTCGTGCCTGTAGCCTTCAATGTGAAAGCCCGAAGGCTTTCACACTGAAGCAGTGCGCTAGCAGGACCGCTCCAAAAGTCCTGCTAGCCGCTTCTTTACAGCGGTGAAGGAGCGGTGTGTTCACCGCTCCTTTACCGCGGCTACCCATTGAAATCAATGGGACACCGCGGTAATACCGCCCGCAAACCGCGGCAATAGCCGCGGTTTGCGGGCGGTATTAACCCTTTTTCGGCCGCTAGCGGGGGTTAAATTAACCACCCTAGCGGCCGCATACCGCGGTAAGAACGACGGTATAGCAGCGCTGAAAATCGCGCTGCTATACCGCCACCGCACCTGCCCGCCCCAGTGTGAAAGGGGCCTAAGTAGTTTTACCTTTATTGGCCTAAAATAATAAATCTGCACTCTGCTGAACCTATAAAGTGTAATATGTATTGGGGAACATGAAAGATGAAGAATAATCCCTTACCCTGTAGTATCTGCACATGGGATTGAAGGCGTTTGTACCACAGACAAAGATCATCTCGTCATTTCTTGGAACAAAAACCTTGATGTAGTTATGGCATTCATCCTGAATTACAAATACATGAAACGTTAGAAGTCTTAAGCTTCCTCTCTCTATCAACATCATCTTTTGATGTCTAGCCTTCAATAGGTTAGTCTGGAAATACCTTGTGTTTGCCTTTCATTGCACAATTCTTTCGGTCTGCTTGACCCGATCTCCACGTCAACTTCTAAAGAGGCAAAACAAGCATATAGAAATGTAAATGGAATTGTCTCCTCTCCTTCGCTTTTAAAAAGTCAAAACCCATTTTGATGACCCTCCTCACTTACTCTGCTTGGTGTAATTTCAGTCTTGTGCACTTCATTTAAATTTACGGCATAAACTTGATCTCTGTGGAAGTTGAAAAAAACAGCACACTTTAGGAAATGGAGAGCTGGCCAGAGATTTATCCATGCATAGCATGACAAGTGCGTTTTTAAGGCCCTTGACAGACAATGCATATGTTCTGCCTTCCAGACATATTTCTTTGTCTGAATGAAGGGGGTTACTGCTGGGTTACATTTTCAATGTTTAAAAAGAGTATCGCTTTCATTGTCTTTTGCTTGTGATAGAGCAATCTAGCTTTCTAGCTCCATATGTTTTTAAAAGCAGACCAGTCATTGTCTTAGTGAGCTCTTGTTGAACAAACATCTATCTGCAGAGACTCTTTAATCATAGTCCTTATGCAGGTCTTTCCAACAAAAGGGATCATCAGGTTTTACCCAAGAGACAATCTAGCTTGGCTATATTATTTCACCATAATATTTATGAGAAAACAGAAATATTCTGTCTAATGTGCCAACTTTTCAGAAACATTTCACAGTTTAAAAAAAAATTTGCACTAAATATTCACAATAAATCTCATTTATGGTAACTGTAGAAAAGGAAATTAACCAATCATGCATAAACTGCATTGTTTTTATTCTACTTATTGTCATTTATTTAGTGGTATGGTATAGAAGTGAATAAGGTCTTGTATTTTTAAACTCTGAGGCAGACCACGCACAGAGTGAATTTCTTTTTTGCTGCAACGGCAGGAAAGAAATTCACTCTATTCCCCCCTCAACACAGAAAGTGCTAATGTGGGAATCCCTCCTGCCAGGCCAAGGTCTTTTCGGGAGGGGAGCCATTATTATTGCCAGCTGCTATATGGGCCACTAGAGATTAATCGCAAGAGAATCGGGCAGGCTGTTGGGTACATTTAGCCTGCCCATTAACGGTATGAATCTCGGGTGGTTCATGCGAGATTCGAACTGTGTATGGCCAGCCTTAAAGTTTATAAATACTGCTGAATTTAGGAAACAGTAACGGCACACAATATATTAAGGGTATGAAGAAACAAGAACAAAGAAGTGTTAATACATAATCAGTTATAACAGGGGAATCATGTGTAGGGCAGAAATTAATATTGCCAATGAACATCTGACAAGCAACGAGGGGACTCTATTCAACCAGTATTCTAGAATGACCAGGTCTAATATAAAGTGATGATCAAGAACCTTATGTGACCTCCTTTTAAATTGAAGCATTGACTGGGTGCCAAACATTCATATGTTTGAAGCGTAAAGTGGAATTAAAACCCTCCTATCGTTTTCAGCCAAGGAAGCTGCCATCTTGGCCTGTTTGATCTTCAACTGCCATGATGCTCCACATGTGATCAGTTATGACACCAGCCATTGGATGGTTTGAGTTTGGTTAAGATCACATCCAATGTGACAGTTACATTCCCGACATGTGCCAGAAATGTAACTGTTTTTTGAAACTGTTAAATCTATGGGTTTACTTCCACTTTAAAGTGATAGTAAACTCTGCTTTTTATCTTGTACCTACTGGTAAGCCTATAATAAGGCTAAACTGTAGGTACAGTGAATATCTGCGCCGTTTAGGAGATATTTATATATGTAGCAGCTGGGTGAGATCACCGGCGCACGTGCACTGCGCTCTAATTGGACGGCATGCCACCCACTGAGAAAGCTACACCGCGGCTGTGACTCCTATGCGCTTGCGCAGGATTGACGTCCCCGTGGCCTGTGAACTCGGAAGGAAGACCAAGTAAAGATGGAATCCCTGTCAACGGTGCCAGGGTATAGGCAAGTCTGCTGTAATGTGCTTGTATGTTGTACATACTAACACATTATGACATGAGCCTGTGGGGGAACCAGTTTTTTGTTTTTTTTAACATGGTTCTCTACCGCTTTTACCATGAGGATTTATCTGTTAATGATTCAGTCATGTGATAATTGTTCCTAAGTCCAGCCTATCAAGTATACAAGCACTTTAGAGTTTGGTTCATGCCAATGCATTACCTTTATTTTTAACGTGCCTCAACATATCGGAAAATGTGCATAGCACGTTTTTTTAGCGCAATGCACCACAACACCCAATGCAAGTGCACTAAAGTGCTTTGGCGTGGTATTCAAAACACATGGCATTGCAACGTACAGCACTGTGATACATGCCTTCCCGTGAGCTCACGGTAATGTCAACATGCACATTTTACTACTCATTACCACAAAAGCACCAGTTGTGTACTGGCCCAAGGTGGCAAACTAGCAACTCTGTATCCGCTACAAATTTCTCTAATTATATTCTCTGGAATACAATAAAATTTCTTCTGTAGCCAAATACAGTACATGTCTTTGCAGCTACAAAATTGCTAGTGTGCTATGATCACTAACAGCTGCACAGATAGCGAGTGAAACTGCACACACTGCAAAAAATCAAATGCTCAATAACAGAGTTACAAATGGCTTGAATTGCTACAACACAGACCTTTCATTAACTGCAATTGGATTTTTTAGTTTTTTTGTAAAAAAATATCAATTCTGTAGCCGCTTAATATCGTTCCTGTGACATAGCACTTAGAAGCAAGAAAGAACATTAATTAAATGCTAAAAATGAAACTGTTTTATGCTGCCCCAGAGCATAGCGACTCCCTAGGCATATGAAAACTTTTTAATATAATATAGACATGACTGTAGTCATTCATGTTTATTCATGCTGTTGTTGCATGTTTTATTAGAGCATCATAAGCAGTAACTAAAAGAGCTACAATCCAAAGAAATATCTTCCCTTTCTTGTCATTCTTGTGATAAGCTTTGTATGGTAGAAGCCAGGGAGGCAGGCTGGAACAGTGTATCACATGGCAGCTCAGTGTGACTTGGTAGATCTTTATTACCATTCCATTACTTTCTAAGCATGAAACACAAAATGCTGATAGAGATCACTGTTTTCATTCAAACAGAAGATTTTTCATGTGTGTTAAAAAACGAATTGCTAGAATAAAAATACAAGACCAATTTAAATAAAGAGATTAAAGGAAATTACCTTCCAGCAACATAAAGTGCGTCTCGAATTTTTAACATCAGTTGAAAGTCCAAGCTGTGCTGTGATTCATTGCCTGAAGGGCGTCCTCTAAATACTGGATATTGCCTTGAATCTGCAAGTTAAAATGGGAAACACCATCACTTTGGATTACACGGCTCAAGAATCAATATACAGGATTGATTAGCTGTATATACCAGGTGTAGAAGGGTTTGGACTAATCCCTGTAGCAGAGTCTTGAATATAAATGAATAAAATATGACCAATGTCAGAAAATGTGACTTACTTCCCCCTCAAATTACATATTTTCTACTAGGACACATCAACTTTTAAGTAACTCTAGGGCTGACATATATAAAACTATGTGATCCTCTATATAGGCTTAAGGGCATTACACTTAATATTTAATTGCCTATTACAATCAGCAATGGCATGAAATGCAGGAACCCACAGCAACCAATCACAAAATGACATATTCTAATATTAACTTGTGCAGGCAACTAATGAATTTTAACATAAGTAAGCATTTACTTACAGTGGTAATCTATAAAGTTGATAGGTTCATCGTCTTCAGGAAAACTAACTGCATAGACCAAAGACACCATTACCAGCACTTTGCCGGCAAGAAGCCCACAGAGCCTCATGGTTCATTAAACAGATGGCTCCTCAAATTTCAAGAAGAGATTTCACCTACAAAGAAAGACAATATTCATAAATTATTTGTGCTTTTAACCTGCAATGTTTAAAATATCCCAAATCTGTTCTCGGTCACATTACCAATATACAACATTTATTTGTAGGATTAAGTGCAATCAGATAAAAAAAACATAAGGGGGCCTTGAGCAAGTTCATTCTAATGCAAATCAAAACACCAATATAGAACATCGTTTTATCATTAATTTCCAATCTCTTTCTTCAATCAACGAGGGTTAGGTTCCTTAGTAGGTCAGATAACAGGTAAACCTTATGGGGGAGATTTACTAAAACTGGCGCACACAGAATCTGGTTCAGTTGTGCTTAGTAACCAATCAGCTTCTAGATTTAATTGTCAAAGCTTCATTGAACAAGCTAGAAGCTGATTGGTTACTATGCACAGCTGCACCAGATTCTGTGTGCGCCAGTTTTAGTAAATCCCCCCATATGTGGTACATATTTTTTATCTGCTCCATACTCAGGGTTCTTATGCTAAAAGGAACGTAAACCATTCACTATTTACAACAAGGGCATCTTGGCTTTACCACTTGGCTACTACATGAAAGGCTATTGGTGGTCCCCTTGTCCTGCTGAGCAATGGTCAAATGTTCTTTTGTTCAAATGACCACAAAACCAGTGGGAAAAACATCATACCAAATAAAATATTTTGGGGATTACTTTTACATCGCAAATGTATTGATGAACAAAAAAAATAAAAAAAATAGTCCTCTTGGGTATGGAGGAACTAATGACCTTCTCCCCTTCCTCCTTTGTGCTTGGGTGCTTGTTCTCCAGGACAAGACAATGTCATGTGGTTCTTAGCACCGTATAAGCTCGGACATAGTCTGAAAAAAGAGCTTACACAGGGCTTTCTACTTGGGGCTTTGGTGGGGGAGTGGGGTAGTATTGGAAAACAAGTATTAGCAGGTGAGTTGGTGGGCTATAAAGAGAACCTGGTACTGTGAACTAAATGAGCAAAGTGATAGGTTCAACTCTTGTAAGCACCGCCTTTCAGCATGAACTTCTCTAGACTGTCTGCACAGGTGGCTCATACAATGGGCATGGCTGACATCACTCCATTCAAAAGCTGTGTGTTGTCAGCCCACAATAGAAAATTAAGAGCCAAGTGCGTTTCAGGCAGATCACCAAGTATTTTTCTGAACTTAAAGGTCATTAAAAGGGATAAAACAAAGGAATCTGTGCATGTATAGCATATGGGCTGTTTGATTTAGCCTTGACATACGATTTTAATTTGTTCCCTGCATGACACGGCATATATGCGGACAAGCTGCAGGCACTTATTGCTGTCTGCTTGGAATACACCATACATGATCCTGAACATTCCCTGCAAACCTAGATCTCCCAGTGGGACTGGGAAGTATGGAACCTTTTACCTCGATGTATGCTTGTAATTCCAAATATTCTCTCCTACGGATCAAATTGTTTTCTAGCGAGATCTCGTGCTGAAATGTCATCAGGTCTGGAATGTTCCCAGTAAAGACTTAACAAATTGTTTGTTTTATTCAGAAAGTCTTTTAATACGCACGCATGTGGGTCTGCACGAAAGGTTCACTACGACGAGGATTGCCCTGCAACAAATCCACACAGCCAATAATTGGCATATACAGTAAAAAATAAAAAAAAACTTTTTTCGTTTTTAAAGCAATGGGGAATAATCTCCTGGTGCGCTGCAAGGCTGTTATAAAAGGGGATTTAGGAGGAATAGCACGTTTGCACAAGCGTTGCCTGTTATTTTCGCAGTTCAGCTAGCTGGGAAAGGCATTATTTGAAATGCACAGATATCACCTTCACTGTTGAAAGAAGACAAATGATGTTTTGTCACTTGTCAATTTTAACCGCTAATTTATCAGTACTCTCCCTGTGGATTTATCTACAATAACAATTCATGTTACACGGGCGGCTGGGTTAAATGTTATTTGTTACAAATCCATGTACAATTCTGTCAGTTCCATTACTTTATTGAAATATGGGCTGATCTTATTCAAGTGGCATATAAATGAAGAGAAAATACCCTTTTTTTTCAACTTAAAAACTGAAGTCGTTGTTTAGTGACAAGAAACGTGCACAGTCTCTCCATGGCTTCAACACTTGACCAAGGTGTTCAGGGGATGGTCAACACAAGCAGAGATTATGGTGAACACATCCATGTATGCAAGACTGTGGGGTGGATTTATTAAAGGCAAATAATGTATGTTCTTTACTTTTGTTCTGGAAATTTTATAGATAGGCAACTCTTATCCTCATATTGATTAGTAGTTCCAAATTAATAATAACTACTGCAGTAGGGAACAGACACAAAAAGATACACTCAGCATCTTTACAAAATAACTGTTCTGTTTGACGCAATTTAAGTTTTTTTTTTTTTTTTTTTACACACGATTACATAGGTATCACATTAATATTACAATTGTACTTTTAGGGGCGTAACACAGGCAGGCTAAATTCTAATCAGCACTCGAAAGAATGCAAACATGTAATGACAACATTATTAGTGCCATGTGCAAGAGTGCATAGGTAAACTATACAAAAATAGAAGACAGTTTTATACAGAATTTACACATTTCCTTTACAGTTTGTAAAGGAATTTTCCCTTAGCTTAGTGAATGAGGTGAAGTTCTTCTGACTTCCATCATCCAATCATGGGCAAGCCAAATACACTTTTTTTTTTCCTTGCATATGTTCAGGTATTGTTTGCAAAGTGAATTTTCACCATTTTCGCTTGACTAAGGGAAAATGACCTTGCAAAGTGAAAATTACCCCACCCAGTTAACAGCCTATTTGCCTTTAATAAATAAACCCGAGTGTCAGTGATCAATGCTAACAATATTCTTATCAGATCATGGCGTAGCCATGATCGTATATTGAATAATTCATCTCCTATATAATCATTAAAGCAGAACCGCAGGCAAGATAACAAAATGTTTAAATATACATATATTTGAATTGTATAGTAAGCTGTAAATATCTCACTGCTCCAGATATGTGTCCTCAGGTCACTCATCTTTAGCTATCACAATAGATCACCCTGGCCTGGCCTCATATAGCACACAGAGAGAAAGAAAGGAAGCCGTAGGAACTCCTGGCCACCATGTACTTTATTCCATCACTAGATCAAACACAATCCTCCTGCTGACGTAATTTAATCAAATGAGCCTATGCATCAGCGAGAGGAACACAGGTGGACTGGATAAAGTACATGGCAGCAAGGACCTTAGAATCTTCACACAATAAATTTTGTAAATATTAAATTTCAATGATCCAATTGTAATTGGATAATTAAAGTAAATATTAAAAAAATGTATTGTGTAAAGATTCTAATCTCCTTTAGGGTCCTTTCATACTGCACATAAATACTCATCACAAAGCATTGAAAATGCATTTGACTTGATGTGCATTTAACCTCTTATTAACCACTTAATGAATAAATATGCATTGGGAAAAAAATTGGCACACATATATGTCCGTGGCCTGACGTTGTGTGTTGTGAACACACTGATCGAGTTGTGCCACCTTCCAGGCATTAAAACTCACTTACTGGGCCATTGGCTTGTACTTTCATGTGCATTGTATTCCGTTGATTTTATTTTTTTCTTTCTATGTGCTAGTATCATAGCTTCTGTCATATAACACAGCTGATGGCAGGACTTCCTTCAGTCTGAACTTCTAATGTATCTGGTAAGGAACTCTGAACTAAAGGGGAGTCTGCAGGACAGGTCTGTACTAAGAGGTTAGGCTGGGGTCTGTACTTTGGGGGGTATGTACCAAAGAGTTAGGCTGGGAAGCAGTGTCGAAAAAGGACTCGTCCCAGGATCTGTCCAGACATCAGGACTTCTCTCACCTCAGAACTGCTGCTGCATCTGCTAAAGATACCTGTACTGAAGGGGAGTCTGCATTGGATGGTTAGGCTGGGAGGGGGTGTCTGTACTGAGGGTGTCTGTGCTGGGGGGTTAAACTGAGGTAGGGGGTCTGTACTGAGGGCTTAGGTTGGTAGGGGAATCTATACTTGGTGGGTGGGTCTGTCCTGAGGGGGTTTGGACTGTGCTGGGTGCATCTGTAATGGAGGGGGGGGGTTGGTTTTTGGATGTCTACACTGGGGGCACCTGTAATGGAAAGGGGGGGTCTTTACTGAAGGGGGTGTGGATGTTGAAAAATGATCATTCGCTGCAGTCAGATATTCTAGGTATGTCACTGTCTGAAACTTTAAGGCCTCGTACACACCACAAGTTTTTTTTTCCGTTCAACCCAGCATGTTGAATAAAACAACTGACAGCTCAGGTCGGCGCCACTGTACAAATTTTCAGATGTTAGTATAGCGATCTCCGCTGCTGTGCTATTGTGTTCTGACAGGGGGACACGGGGATGCGCCCTCCCCCACCCCTCTCTGCCAGAGCACTCCAGTTGGCAGACCATTTTCAGTCATGAGCCCTCGACAGAGGCCGGCTTCTGTCTGACCGGCTGCCATACACACGAGCCGAATGTCGGCCGGTTTATATTGAACCGGCCGATGCCGGCAAACATTCGGCCCATGTGTACTAGGCTTAAGTTTCAGCTCCAGACATTCAGCAGGCTGAATAAAAGTGAAAACATTTTAAAAAGACCCTGCAGCAGCTAGAGATGGGACACGCTACTTTTTTTTACCGTACAAATATACAAAAATCATGTTGGTCATACTTCAGCTTTAAATGTGTAAAAAAAAAAGAAAAGAGCAGACCACAAGCTATTGTATTTTTCCTTTAATTCAGCCCATTGTTCAGTCACAGATGCATGTAGTGTATTTGCTCTCAGCCTGTACTGTACTCGTATAACACGTCCTGACTAGCAGTTCTACGTGCTGGGTGAAACGTAAATTGCGTCTGGTTAGTTCACAAATGGACAGCAATTTCTTCCCTTAACTCTGATCACTATAGAGCCGTAACTCTGCACAGAGCACACCAGGCAATTCTAATTTACTATATAGATGTGCTGAACTTAAATCAAACACCTATAAAAACATGAACTGCCACAGAAAACAAAATAATAAAATGTACTGCTAGACAGTCATGATGGCAGCGTGTTTATTTTAACGGAACGTGCCTTCAACCATGTTTTGTTGACAGTAAAACAAAGTACAAAGCAAATACCATGATTTTTCTTTGGCGCTCACACATTGCAAACAGCAGACGCAGCAGAAATCTCGCTGCACGGGCACAGTAGAACATGAATGTTAAGTGACATGATGACAGAGTTAACAGATGTTGGAAGTATTACTTGTAGTTCATATTGTCTATACCTTCCACCTTTACCTACATGGAAAGTCACTGTGCTTGCTGTATGTAAGAAAGAGAACTTAAGCCAGCAAACTAGCACTGTAGTTCAAGGTAAGAGTATACATTTGTTTTTAATTAAAAAGTCTTTTCACTCAGTATTAGAATTTCATGGTTGGAAAGTACATGGGTTATGTTAATCCAATTTGAAGAATAGGATAGAACTCATGGATGGCATTCAGTCTAAAAAGAGAAAAAGCTTAATATTGGCGAGACATATTGACTTGATGTAGACACACAGCCAGCGCCTAAGCGATGTCTCCTGGCATTCCATTGCTCTGTCCAGCTAAGGAGTTCTGCGGGAAGAGCCATTCAAGAGCCATTCAAGTGAACAAAGAGTGCAGCATCAGCGGACACAGACATTGTATCCTGTGTTTATTTTAATGGTATGCAGTATGATACAAAGCAAAAGCTTCACCTTCACCCAACCGTAATAAGCCATCTAGTCAATACATGTCTTCTGCACTGAGCACCCCATGTGCGCCACAATAACCCATGCTGCCTCTCTATACAAACCTACTACCATTTCATGCGCACTGGAAATTTATAGGGGTCATTCATGTTTCCTTCACATTTCCAACAAAAACCCCCATGCGTACAAGCATCCCCAGCTCATTACATACCACTGCTCATCTTTTTAAAAAGATGCTCCTTTTCCACTTCATTTTGGTAGACCGTATGCAAATACTATAAACAAAAAAGTCAGTGCTACAACCCATACATCACATAGAAAACAGAGCTCCCGGGTGCTCGATCTACAGTCGCTGGCTGAGTAAAGTAATGAAGAAAAGATGATCCGCACTCCGGCCGTTGCCCATTAAAAAAATTGTCGTATTTATTGACAAGCCACAGTGAACAAACGCAAATGAGAACAGTTGACACGTTTCAGCCTATAAGGCCTTAGTCATAAATTTTGACTTATGACTAAGGCCTTATAGGCTGACACGCGTCAACTGTTCTCATTTCCGTTTGTTCACTGTGGCTTGTCAATAAATACAACAATTTTTTTAAGATCAACGACAGAAGTGCGGATCATCGTTTCTTCAAATTACAAATACTCCCAGATAGCCAATCGCCTCCATCTTGCCCAAACAGCAGGGTCAACAGTTAGAAGTGGGCCCCCAGCAGACACTCTCACTTGTTCAAACTATGCACATATGCAGTGCGCTCATTTTCCCTCTAGTAGCGACTGTAGCACACCGCTGAGCTCAGCTGCTGCGACTAGAAAGGAAGATTGCAATGCACATACACAGTTTAAACAAGCCAGAGGACCCACTGAGGGTGCTTTTCTAACCAGACCATCCTGCTGTTTAGCCAGAGCAGAGGAGTTTGGCTACCTGGGCGTATTTGTGGACAAGAGAAATGTCCAATAGACTTCTTCTCAATGTTCTCATTTCATTCTTCCATTCTCTCAATACATAAATATGTGAGCAATAGGTGAATCTTCTTAGTAAAACACCAAGTAAAGGACACCACGTTCCCTCTACCCATCAAAACCGCATTTACCAGCAAATTAATTGACCCCAAATTATAGGAAAGGGCATCAGACATAGATCCATATCATTGAAAACATCATCTGGTCCACAATCCAAAGAATTCAAAAAACAATAAGGGCTTCAAATAGAGTAATAGAATTTAGCAAAACCTCTTAAATTAAAAATAAGTAACGCACCCATATGTTAAAAGTGCATAAGTTGCACTATACTTTTATATGGCAAATGAGCACCACTGGTATGTAGAATTAAACTCATTGCCCTTCCTTTGTATTGTAGAGCACTCTCAGCTCTGTGAAATTAAGCTAGAGCATATTAGACGTGACACGGATTACAGAGAAAGTCACATTTGGGTTTAAGCAGGAATCAAAATACTCGGTCTAAAATTACGACGACGCAGGCTGCTTGAGATCCTGACCCTAAACTGCAATGCATGCTATGTGAACTAAGGCTCACGCAAGTGCTAAAAGTCATGTGACCTCTAACCCTTGACTCTTCCAACCCATAAACAGTAAATAAATCTATAAGGGGAGACAAAAATAAATCTTTCATAAAGGAACCCTGAACAACTGTATTCATTTTAAAATGAACAAGCAGATTCTTGCTTAGGCCCACTTGTGACAAGCCTCTTTAAAGTCCAATCTACTGTAAGTCTTTTTTATTGTTATGATGTCAGACTGCTTAACAAGTAAAGAATTGGCCTTCTTTATGTTTTAGTGCTTAGAACACAGAGTGTTGTGGTGCTGGGCCTCCTGTGGTCCAAAGTACATCTATTTCAGGGGGAATAACAGTATTTATTGCCTGGTGCCAGGATAAAACCTCCTTCAACAACTTGAAGGAACCTCAAGCTTTCAAAAACATAGTACAACCACAAACACAGGTCTGTGTCTCTATTAAAAGCTCCTTCACATTATTTTAAAAGTGCAGCAGTACAGAACCGTCAAGCTTCCATCTCACATAGTAGCGTTTTTGGACCATGTCTTGCCCTTTGTAAAGCTAGGAGCAAGCAGTTTATTTTGGACCATGTCTTGCCCTTTGTCAAGCTAGGAGCAAGCAGTTTACTTAAATAGGAACGTTATCTGTTTTGTACTACCCTGTTTTTACAATAAAATGAAAGCATTTTTAATACGGACAAAGAACTACTACATTTTTGTGGTCTCCTGTGCCCTGACCAGCCTCCCTCACAGTACTCCTATCCTGAGCAGTGTTGTTGGAGCACTGTGCAGGGGGAGTGGCAGATTGCAGGAGACCAATACCACTGCACTGTCCGATAGTAGTGGCCCACATCTCCAGCGTGCTGCCACCACAGGTCAGCTTCATACAGTTCTGAGCACTAAAGCTGGTCATAGACAGACTAAAATTTGTGCGGGTTCAGCAGGGATTGTCTGAATTTTGATCAGCGTGTAGCTATCCCTGCTCGACAGAAATCAAATTATTTGTGTAACGTCTGTGAAAGGACATGCTGAAAACCTCTGTCAATCAGCAGCTGCTGCCATTGGTCATTGTATTCTGACAGCGGCAAGTCCAGCTGTCAGAATACAATGCCCCAGTGGGGGGATTCCTCCATCCACCTAATTTGTGTGGCTAGAGCAGTGGTCTCCAAACTGCAGCCCTGGATATGGCCCTTTGCTTGCCTTTATCTGGCCCTTGGAACATTATTCCTGCCACTGACACCTGCAATAAGCCACAATTCCTTCCACTGACACCAACAATGGGGCGCTATTCCTTCCACTGACACCAACAATGGAGCACTATTCCTTCCACTGACACCAACAATTGAGCACTATTCCTTCCACTGACACCAATGATGGGGCACTATTCCTTCCACTGATACCAACAATGTGGCACTATTCCTTCCACTGACACCAACAATGGGGCACTATTCCTTCCACTGACACCAACAATGGGACACGATTTCTCCCTCTGACAGTCTGAATTACGGTAAATTGGCCCATTGTTTAGAAAGATTGGAGACCCCAGGCTAGAGGAATGTGTTGGCTGAACGAATAAAAGAATAAAAGAAAAAACCTGTCTAAGGCCAGCCTTAACATAACTTAAACATAATAAAAAAATACCTCCATATTCTTGGTTATTATGCAGCTGTGGGTAGGAGGTTACATGAGCACACAGCGGCGCTCTGAAATAAGGTATTTTGCTGCATAATTTTGGAAACACAGATACTGCACAGTATATCTTTCTGTATCAGAGGGAATTCTAGGATTTGTGATTAGTGATTTGACAGCCACAGTGGCGTGGGGGGCGCAGAGGAGATGGCTCACACACACGGACTCCCAAGCTGACAGGCAGAGAGGGGGAGAGAGGGGAGACAGCTGGATGACGGAGGCATGTAAACTGACCACAGTGTCATGGATCAGCAGCCTCGATTACCATGGTCAGCACACTAAGGGGAAGACAGGAACAGGCAGGATCAACCAGGTATTTTACAGCATAACACTGTGCTGTATATCCTGCTTTAAAGGAACAGGATCATTTTTTTTTTTCTAGGGCTACAACCACTGGAGTTTAAAAGGTAAACTGAGTGAATTGTTTGTCTTCAGCAGAACCGCACTGTTTGCAGCATAGCATTAGCACTTCATTGACTGATTTCACTTGTCTCCTGCAACTGCTCATTATCAGCCTGCACTGTAGCTACAGAAACACGTCCTAATATTCCAGTTTGCTCATCAAAGTCTCTCGATTGCTAGCATGACCATTTTATTACCATTTATAGAGAAGGAACATCTGCCGCCTTTCGGATCAAATACATGTGTATGTTTTCTTCAGATTATGTAGGAGGGAGGAATACAAATGTGTGTGCTTTGTTCTACATAACTGTGTACTTAGTCTCTTCTTCTCTCTCTCTCTGTTCCAGACACGTCTTCTTCAATGAAAGCCTACAGTGCTTTTCTTGTTTGTCAGCAACAGATACATCAGATACAGCATTGGAGAAATACAGAGAATTCCGGGGCATGATACTAATTGAGTGTGATAGAACAAATGCCCATTCTGTCACTTAAAAACACTACTTGACTTGTTTCAAAGAATCTGCATTAACACCTCTTGATCTATGTCAAAGCGGAAAAAATTGTTTAATATTGAAACGATGAAGCCGCACTACTGAAAATCTCTGCTTTGATCTTAATTGGCTTCTGGTACTGCTAGTTATATTTCAGCTGTTTGCCAGCTTTTAAATATTACAGAAAACCCATCCTTCCCCCTTGAACGGGAACAAGCTGGCAGAAATTCTTGAAAATAGATTCAGTGCTTTTTAATGATGTTGGTGCTTAGTGCTTCATTTAACTTACTCTGAGAACTAAATGCTGCTTTGATTAATAAAAGCACTTTGTACCATCTTTTTCATGTGAAAAACCCTCTAAAACCCAAGATAACTGCACTCTTATTTTTAAATTTAGTTTTGAATAATGTATAAACCGAAGATTATTATATGTGCTCAGTCTACAAAATTCTCCTATTAGAAAGAATGAGTTTTAATAATATAACTTTTTTTTTTTTCCCTCATAAAGTGCCGCAAGTGCATTTGGAAATTTTGCAGGCGAAAACGATTCCCTGCTCCACTGAGCTTATAATATTATTTTTGCCGGAGGCCTGAGATCACAAAACAAGTTGACACTGGGATCGGCACCAAGTTTTGCCAGCTAAAAGCTAGTGGTCTGTTTCCTAGACAGAAAATATTCTACACCTAAAAGCAGAAACAGCACATCAATCATTCTCTTTTGCAATTAAAACAAAGTTGTGTGCACTTCAGATTTAAAATGTTCTTTATGGTGCATGAGTGATCTTAAAATTACTCAAAAAGGTGCTAGTCTTATTTATTTATTTTACAACGGACTTAAAGCGGAGTTCCGCCGTTTTTTTAATTTTTTTAAAGTCAGCAGCTACAAATACTGCAGTTGCTGACTTTTAAAATAAGGACACCTACCTGTCCAGGGCGCCAGCGATGTTGGCACCCGAAGCCGATCTATCGCTCGGCTCTTGGGTGCTGCCGCCTCCATCTTTGGAAAGGGAATCAGGAAGTGAAGCCTTGCGGCTTCACTTCCTGGTTCCCTACTGCGCATGCGCGACTCGCGCTGCTCAATCCCACTGGTCTCTGCTGTCTTCTGGGACCTGTGTGTCTCCCAGAAGACAGCGGGGGGACAGACAGAGAAGGCACCGGAAGTGGCGTAGATACCCGCGGGTGCATCGGGTATCTATGCCGGGAAGTGGGAGCAAGCAAAATACCTGTATTACACAGGTATCTGCTCCCCCCTCTCCCCTGAAAGGTGCCAAATGTGACAACGGAGGGGGGGGGGGGTTTCCAAAAAGCGTAAGTTACATTTTTGGGTGGAACTCCGCTTTAAAGTCAAATATTGGCTTAAAGTTTTTTGCCCTTTATGTGTGACCACCAAACTGTCAGAGCCCTGCCCCATATTCCAGATATCAGGGAAAGTATTTTGGGGATCGTACCTGGATATTTTAGTATGGAGTAATAAGTGGAGATAGGGGGCTAATGTACCTTTAGCCTATACATAACTCCTGATTAAAAGCAGCAAAGCACTTCCATATACATGTGACAGCACCTTCTCTTTTGCCCCAGCCTCATGGGTGCCTGTCATTGACCTTCTTGCTTTCTGCCTCCAATTTACATTGATGGTGTCATCGGTGGGTCAAGTTTAGGCACAGGGCAGAGCTGCCATGTAATTGGTTGCACCCATACCAAATATTGACGCTGCCATATAGCACTGCATGATTGATGACAAAGTTGGCCACATGAAGAATGTCTACTATAGGCACGGTCTTTCAAAATAAATTGAGTATTTTGATCCAATTTTTAGCCATCTGGATTGAGTGGGACATTTCATAGTATGTGTAAAGTGTACCACATCACAAAAAAGTGTTGTGTGCACTTTTTTTAACAGTTGCATGGAAAACATAGTTATGAATGCAATATACAACGGCCAAGAAGCCAATGCTCTACTGTGGCACACATTAAGTGCAATACATTTCTGATGGGATAAAGGGAAGGCTTGTGATTGCCTAGAGATTTTTCTATAGCAGAAAATTTCTGTCTCTGATAATGAGCACTTTTTTGCTTATCACTCAATAATTAATCACTTCAGCTCAGTCGTCTCAAGCAATGCTTGAATTGGTAATTTTACTTGCGAATGTTAGAAATACAGGACTTCTCTAGTGGAGGCCGGAGATTTAAAAAGGTTGTGAGCAGGTACAAACATGATCAAACAAAATAGCTTGGCAATGTGCTCATGTTGAAGCCAATGTAGAGGGGAGAAGCGAATAGATGCCTGTACAATTGTTTTCTTAGTGGAGAACAACAGTGAATAGAACTTATATTCTAAACATAGTGCACACTGCTTGACATTTGCTGAATCCAAAGACTCAAAACTCTCATCAGATCCGCCATGTATTGCAAGTACTAAGATGACCAAACACATTAGAATAAGTCTCCTGATCCATCACCTTCAGCAAAATCAAGAAATCAAGAGATGGTCATAAGATACCAGCAAACACCGGCTGGTGTTTTTAGATTGTAAGCTCTAATGAGAAGAGCCCTCTGATTCCTCCTGTATTGAATTGTATTGTAACTGTACTGTCTGCCCTTGTGCTGTAAATCGATGCGCAAACTGTTGGCGCTATATAAATCCTGTATAATAATACTAATAATAATAATAATAATGTTAGGGGAGGAAATAATTGGACATGTTGCCAGTCTTATCTGAATCCTTCTGTTTTCCCCTTGATTAGCAAGCCACCAGAGCAAGTGTATTTAGTGTGCCTCCCCATCCCTCAAAGACTAAAAGTAAATACCGTATTTTTCGCTCCATAAGACGCACCTGACCATAAGACGCACCTAGGTTTTAGAGGAGGAAAACAAGAAAAAAAATATTCTGAACCAAACGGTGTACTAAAATATTTTATATTATACTATTACTATAGGTGGGTCGTGGACACACAGCAATACCAGCCCCCCTATCAAATCAGCTCCAGCTACACTATATCTGGTGGTGGACACAGCAACCTCCCCCCCCCTTCCCAGATCAGCTCAGGGTGGCAGCGCAGACACAAACACCCCTTAAGCCAATTCTATTACAACAGCTCAGGTGACTGGGCTGTGGATACCATGCCAGCTTACACCTCCCACCCCCTTATCAACAGCTCACCTCAGGCAGCGGAGGACACTGCCATTACAATCCACAACCCCCTCTTGTGCTGGCTGGCTCTTAGCCTCAGATGTACCCAGGAAGCAGCTAGAAATGAGGACTGGGGACATCGTTTACAGCAGCAGATGCTGAGGGAAGGAGCAGGAAGTCAGACTGGACCAGACCACGGCGCCGGGGGGGGGGGGGGGTTTCCGGCTGCAAAAAAAAAAACAGCAAGGGCTCTCACTGCTTTTGGGATGGTGTCACCTCTGGCGGATGACACCCGACCTGGGTGCGGAACACACCCCCATAGCAATGCTACTGACAACCTCTATGTTTTGACACCCGGGGCAAAATGCCTCCCCCCGCTCCCCCTTGGTATGCCCCTGCCAGGATGCGCCTCACATCCTGTCCTCTCTCCTTCACAGAGAAGCCGAGTGCTGGGATTCTGACGCGGCGGCGGCGGCGGCGACGGGCAGTGCCTGGTCAGTATTCACTCCATAAGACGCAGGGACATTTCCCCCTATTTTTTTGGGGGGAAAAAATGTGTCTTATGGTGCGAAAAATACGGTAATCATAGCACTGGGTATAAATGATAAGCTAATGCCGTGCAATGATGTCACAGTGGCAGTTATAAGTAAACTACCCAACAAACAAGAGGGAGTGAATAAACAGAGAATTGTTTGGAAGGTCTTATCATTGAGTTCCTCTATTACAATTATTATATACGGTAGTCTATATCTGTGTGAGATAAAAGTGGAACATCAGCCAAAAGAATCCTTTGTTTTGTGTTGGACAAACTGAAAAGGTTTAGCACCTCCGTTGGACATTTATTGCTGCTTTTGTTTAATGTTGGGACTTTACTTCTTGCTCTGGTGGTGGCCAGTGCCACTAGGACACAAGGTGAATTCAAATCTCTCCAACTGGGATACTGAGAGCAATAGAAGCATGTGTTATAGGATGGGTAAGGTTCAGAACCTTGGTTGAGTTTTTACTTTCGTCTGTGCCCCCGCTAAAGAGGAATAAGGTGGAGGGGAGGTGTTCTAGTGATTGGTGCCATCAGGTGAAGGTAGATTGTTTTTTTTGCCCTGCAGATAGGTCTGATGTAAGTCTGAAATGATCATACCGATTTTGGGGAAATTAAATAAAAATACAAAAAAATCACTTGTAGTAAGCAAATGGAAATGCCATAGCTGAAAATGTTGTTGTACAAGGATCATATTAGTTAATATGTGATATACAGTACTTGTCTTTACTACATAAGGGGAGTGAGAGCAGTATTCGCTTTGCAGTGAATCAAAGAGAATTGATTATCTTTTTATATATACATGGGATTTAAAATAATGTACAAAGTTCCTAAAGGTAAATCCTACCTATATCACATACAATCAAAACACGTAGCAGCAAGCATATAAAATTTGAAGGTTTTACTAAAATTGGTTATACTTGATGGTGCCAAAACTGAAAGCATGAATTGGAGCAGATTTTGTAAGTTTGCCCACTTACAAAGAAATGAAGGGACTATAATTTTTTATCATAGGTGTATTTTAAATGATAGAGACAGAATATCAACCAAAAATCCAGAAAAAAAAACACATAAAACAAATGCTATAAATTAAAGTGGTTGTAAACCCACTTTGACAATTTGCACCTACAGGTAAGCCTAGATTAAGGCTTACGCCGCGTACACACGACCGGTTTTCTCAGCAAAAAAATGACAAGAAAACTGCCGGGAGAGCTTTCTTGCTGAGAAAACCGGCTGTGTGTACGTGGGGTTCAGTTTTCTCGTCAAGAAAACTGCCCAGATTCCCCGACGAGAAAAAAGGTTCTTTTGAATCGTACGTGTGTACACTCGGCCGGGACAAGTTTCTTGTCAAGATTCTCGTCAGGAAAAACTATGTTTTTTTCCTGACGAGAATCTCGGCCGTGTGTACGAGGCTTCACCTGTAGGTGCAAGAAATATCTCCTTAACCTACACGGTTAAGGAGATATTTGCTGAAAACACAGCAGCCGCATTCTTGCCAGTTTTCTGAATGGGATCTTGCCGGCCCGAGTGCGCATGCGTGTGACGTCATCGCCGCCCCGGCCAATCACAGCGCCGGAGCGGTGATAACTAAAAGGGACATCGAGGACATATGGCGGCGGAGGGGAACGAGGAGCAGTTTGGGGGCTTCGATCTCAGGTAAGTCATTCATAATGAGCTAGTATGCTATGCATACTAGCTCATTATGCCTTTCTTTTGCAGGGTTTAAAAAAAAAATCAAGGGTTTATTTCCTCTTTAAGTTGCAATTCAGGGAGTAAAATAAGTATTTGATCCCCAAACAAAACATGATGGGGAAACCCTTGTTGGCAAGCACAGAGGTAAGACATTTCTTGTAGTTAGTGACCAGGTTTGCACACATCTCAGGAGGGATTTTAATCCACTCTTTATTTACAGATCTTGGAGGGCCATGTATTGTAAAATCTTGGAAGAGAACCTTCTTCCCTCAGCCAGAACACTGAGATCGTGGATGGGTCTCCAAGCATTACAATAACACAAAACATACCGGCCAAGGTAACAAAGGAGTGGCTCCAGAAGAAGCACATTAAGGTCATGGAGTAGCCTAGCCAGTCTCTAGACCTTAATCCTATAGAAAATTTATGAAGGGAACTGAAACTTTGAGTTGCCAAGAGACAGCCAAGAAACCTTAAAGGAGAAGTCTAGCCTAAGCTAGTTTGGCTTGGCTTCTCCTATGGGTCACAGGAGTGCAATTTGTTTTGACTGAAGTCCGCTTTCTGCTGACGTCTAGGCAGCGCGTCATTGCGACAAAGGAAGTCGGGATCCGCCAGGTGCCTGGACTGACACCCATCTTAGCCTCTCAGTGAACCGCTGAGAGCCTGAGGCGACACCTCCCTGCCCCCTCCAGTGAGCGTGGAGCAGAGCGGAGAGATACTGATTGACAGTCAGCAGCTTTCTGCTTGGGGAGCTGTGAGAACCGAACCATCAGCGATGTTCGATCGCTCAGTTCTCAGTGTAGAGGCATCGGGGACAGATGCAACACCGAACTGATGCTACATCCACCTAGGTAAGTATGATGAGGGAAAAAACCCCATCATACTTCTTTTAAGGATTTAGAGAAGATCTGTAGAGAAGAATGGACCAAAATCCCTCCTGAGATGTGTGCAAACCTGGTCACTAACTACAAGAAATGTGCTTGCCAACAAGGGTTTCTCCACCAAGTACTAAGTCATGTTTTGCTTGGGGGTCAAATGCTTCTTTTATTTACTGAACTGCAACTTCATTTATAGCTTTTGTTTTATGTGGTTTTTTTTTTTCTGGATTTTTGGTTGATATTCTGTCTCTATTATTTAAAACACACCTATGATAAAAAAATAATAGACCCTTAATTTCTTTGTAAGTGGGCAAACTTCCAAAATCTGCAGGGGATCAAATAATTATTTTCCCCACTGTATACCCTTGGGAAATTAATCTCTTAAGGGCTCTTTCACACGGGGCGGATCCGTGAAGATCCGCCCCGTGAAGCTCCGCTTGCTCAGCGGGGATCGCTCCGTTGATCCCCGCTGAGCCGACGGATGACTGGGCGGTCCCCGCACACTGTGCAGGGACCGCCCTGTCAGAGCGCCGCTCTCCCCTATGGTGAATCGGATGACGACGGACCGTAGAGTCCGTTGTCATCCGATCCGCTCCGCAGACGGAAGGAAAAATAGGATTTTCCTCCGTCACACTTTTTCGGAGCGGAGCGGAGCGGATGTCAGCGGACATGTCTCCGCTGACATCCGTGCTTCCATAGGGGTGCATGGAGGATCCGTTTCAGGTCCGCCTAAAAAACTGGCAGGCGGACCTGGACGGACCTCCGTGTGAAAGAGCCCTTAACAATGAAAAAAATAAAAATAAATCTCTGCATTAACATTAGTTTTTTCTAATCTATTATATCAATAGTCAACCATGTAATTCTGGTATTATATTGACTTATCTAGCTGGAGGTAAAGGAAATGGTGAGCATGTCAAGTTTTAGAATGATTATGGCTAAATACACAATGCCAAAAAGATTCAAAATTCAGAGGCCAACCAAATGACAGACAACTCCTGAGTTAATGTTTTCCATTATTAGTTGTTTTAGTGGGAGGCAGAGGGTTAGAACCTCTACAATGTTTTTGTGGTCTTTTGCTTCGGGGAGATTTCCTTTCCCTTCCAGCCAGAAGTGAGGGAAAATCTTCCCAATGATTAGGCAGAAAGCAATAAAAACCTGTCCAGGTTTACTCTTTAATGTAACACCTTAAAAAGAACGTTTTAGCTAGAGTTCTTAGTCTGAACTAAGATACAGAATCAATCATTGACTGGTATACACTTTTTCGTACAAGACACAAACAAAAGGCAGGTTGAATAATGTTCCAGCATCAGCCAATGAACAGTTACCTCTCATTATTCTCACTTGCCGAAACCAATGAAAGGGGAACCAAATAGATTCTATTGGCTACTATACTGATATACCTATTGCTCTCTGTTTTGCCTTGTTGAAAAAAAAAAATAAAGACTTAGAAAAAGAAAACTTCCTTATGAATTATCTGGAAATTCTAAAATATTATTGGGCTGTGTGAGATTTCACAAGATATAGCTTCTGTGTAATGTAAAATGCATTGGATTTGTGATGCATCAAAGGTTTAAGTGATTTTATGATGCCCCAGGCAACGTAAATGCCACATCACACTCAGTCTCTATTCCAACAATCAATATGGACCAACAGCATAGAAGTATATTTCATGAAGTCAGCAGACTCGTGTTTACACGGATCAAAGAACTTGGCTAGGATACTTGGAAATGAACAGAACAAAATAAATCTGCATCCTAGACACCCATAACTCTGTTTTGATGTCCATACTAAAAATTACGACATACTAGACACGTCTGCTACCATTAAGCTCGAGCAAAGATCGAATATTTCTACTAATGCATTGCAATAAGACAACATATATGTGCAGAGAATTCTCAATATTCGGAATATCTACAACTTTCAAACTTTAGTCCTGAATAAGAAAAATATCTGATTACGGTGGTAAAGTATAAACCAAATTGAATAGATAGACGTATAGCAGCACATCACAGTAATTCAATGGAAACAAAGGACTACTCCTTCATGTATATGAATGTCTAAAGCCCTGTACACACGATCGGATTTCCGATGGGATCAAATCCAATGGATTTTTCCATCGGAATTCCGATGAAGCTGACTTCCATCAGTCTTGCCTACACACCATCAGTAAAAAACCGTCCATCCCAAACGCCGTGACGTACAACACGTACGACGGCACTATAAATGGGAAGTTCAAATCCAATGGCGCCACCCTTTGGGCTGCTTTCGTGTTACCGTGTGTTAGTAAAAGTTTGGTGAGGGGCGATTCGCGCTTTTCAGTCTCCGTGCTTTTCAGTCCGTTACAGCATGACGAATGTGCTATCTCCATTACGAACGCTAGTTTTACCAGAACGAGCGCTCCCGTCTCCTAATTCTTGTCTGAGCATGCGTGGGTTTTTTCTCCGATGGAGTTCCACACAGACGATCGGAATTTCCTATGGTTTTTTTTTTTCCAATCGATCGTGTGTACAGGGCTTAATTCTCTTCTGAAGGGAATACCCATGTACTTTTAAAGTACTCTTAAAAAATGAGAGTTTATAACCAGAAATGTATACAACGTGGTCATTAGGTGCAGCCAGAGACCACTTTGTGGGAAAGTTATACAGAGAGGGTCTCACAAACATCACTGCAATGCTCATTACTCCTTGATCTGTTTGATGAACGAATTACTGATTTAAACACAGTTAAACAGAAGAATCTGACAATCCATTAAGTGAGTGAGAATACATTAAATGAGGCTCCCTTTACACGCTCAACCTTAATGATATCCTGGTTCCCATCCAAGGGATTCCATCTTAATTACGATAATGTTCATCTTATCAGTTAAGAAATAGTTTAGCTATATAAAGAAATCTTTAACCTAAAAAATATTATTTCCCTCGATTGCTTCACAGTGAGAAAAGTCTTACATCTCCATTTCCTTACCGTTCTACTCAACAAATTTCTGAGTGAAACAAATAGGAATCCAGCAATGATGAGTCAACACTGTGATCACCGGGCCCTCATTTACATATGAAATACACTTTTGTATCTCCCATGAATGTATTCAAAGTGAAACTTTTCAGCTATTATAATAATAATGAATCCATTTCTCTCCCCATTGCAAAATGCCAGGATAAGGTTTGCAGCGCAGTTCAGAATATTTACACAGCCAGCAACTAGAAAGTAAACTTTTTCACAACCTATATAATATATAAGGAATTGAATTCTGTTTAGTATCAAACCAAGATGCATATAAAGAACGGCGCTCGCGAATATGCTGGAACAGAAGACAATGCGCATTTGACAGGGCATGTGAAATCAAATGCCGTATATACTCGAGTATAAGCCGACCCGAATATAAGCCGAGGCACCTAAGTTTACCACAAAAAACTGGGAAAACTTATTGACTCGAGTATAAGCCTAGGGTGACCATCTGCATGCCTCACTGTGCCTCACTGTGTCCATGTCTCACTGTGCCCATGCCTCGCTGTGCCCATGCCTCACTGTGTTCATGACTAGACTGACGTTTAACATGAGAGTCTATGGAAGGGGTGCCTGGGTTTGAAAAATCTGTGCTCCCTGGCCGTAGGTCCCCCAGACAAAAAACTTTGCACACTTATAGAGAAGAAATGGGGCTACATGTGTGCCAAGATTCGGATGCAGGGACCTTACGACTGGCCAGTACTGGGTCCCCAAATTCACCAGTGAAATTACCATTTAACATGGGAGTCTATGGAAGGGGTGCCCGGCTTTGAAAAATCGGTGCTCCCCGGCTGTAGGTCCCCCGGACAACAAGCTTTGCACACTTATAGAGGAAGAGTGAGGCTACATGTGTGCTAAGCTTGGGGTCCATGGGTCTTACGGTCGGCCGGTACCGGGTCCCCAAAATCCGGGAGATCAGGCGCAAAAAAGGTGACTCGAGTATAAGCCAAGGGGGGCATTTTCAGCACAAAAAAAATGTGCTGAAAAACTTGACTTATACTCGAGTATATACGGTAGGTTATCATTTCAACCTTTTATTCTCCAACTTTTGGTACTAGCCTAGTGGTTTTTAAATTCTGAATTGCTGGTTATATGTTGGTTAGCACAATAACCCTTTCCAAAAAAAATAAACAAATCAATACATGAATAAATAGAGTTGCACTTGGAAGGCAGAGTAAAAAAAAAAGTGTAAGGATAAAATTTGATTGCATATACAGGGCGCTTGCAGATTGCTTCAAAAATGATAGAGTTTAATATAAATAAAATATGTTGTAGGTACTACAATTTTACGGCCTAGCTGAAAGCCGAAGTCAAGGCAAAGTATTTTTTCATTTGTAGCAATCCTAACCCCAAATCAATGCGCATTACCTTTCGCATTAAAGCTCTACAGCCATCATTCTTGATATATATGATACTAAATCTCAGGCAACTGTTCTAGAGGGGGAACTGCAATAAAAATGTTGAAGTCTGACGATTGATCTTTTCGTAGAACCACAGAATTATCCTTACTGTTTCTCTTATGATGCTTTTGAGTAAAGTGAACCTGAACTGAAAAAGTGAAGATTTGCTACGTCATAGGGAACATCTAGAAATTGTACTTCCTTCTGAAAAATTCTATGCCTAAAGCTTCATAACTGTAATGTGCAGTGTGAGATTTAAGATACTGCTGCCTCTGACTGCTAGTTAGAGTGAGATTTGGTGATGTCCCTACTGTGATGATCATTGTTTTCTTTGAAGGAAAATAGGTGGTATCTGAAAACTCATAGTGAAAACATCTCCCTGCTTCATTCATTGTATGAATTTGGGATTTCCCCACCTTCCCTGCTGTATCCCAAGTATTCCCCCCACTAATCTTCAGGGGTACAGCTCTGACAAGAAAGAGAAAGCAAAGCCCTGTCTCTATCAAGATGACGACCTCCATATTGTGTCTCCATATTACCAAGGCATGGTAAGTTGGATATAAATGGGGATTTCCAACTTTATTAGCGGTCTATAATAATATAATCTAACCCAGGGCTTGACAAATTTGCTTGGAATCTAGGAGCCAGCTAAAAAAGTTAGGAGCCAGGAACGCGCCCTGTCCCGCCGAGCTCGCGCGCAGAAGCGAACGCATACGTGAGTAGCGCCCGCATATGAAAGCGGTGTTCAAACCACATGTGAGGTATCGCCACGATCGGTAGAGCGAGAGCAATAATTCTAGCCCTAGACCTCCTCTGTAACTCAAAACATGCAACCTGTAGAATTTTTTAAACGTCGCATATGGAGATTTTAAAGGGTAAAAGTTAGTCGCCATTCCACGAGCGGACGCAATTTTGAAGCGTGACATGTTGGGTATCAATTTACTCAGCGTAACATTATCTTTCACAATATAAAAAAAAATTGTGCTAACTTTACTTTTGTCTTATTTTTTTATTTAAAAAAAAGTGTATTTTTTCCCAAAAAAGTGCGCTTGTAAGACCGCTGCGCAAATACGGTGTGACAGAAAGTATTGCAATGTCCGCCATTTTATTCTCTAGGGTGTTAGAATAAAAAATATATATAATGTTTGGGGGTTCTAATTAGAGGGAAGGAGATGGCAGGGAAAACAGACAGGGAAACTCCATTAGCATTGCTGGTTGTCATACCAACTGCCACCATAAGATGGCGCTAGTTCACAGAAGGAAGCATAGGCCTGCAGAAGGCCGCAAAGCTGCGGCCTCAATTACCGGCCGGCGCGGCCCGACGCGATCCCGCGGCGCGGAGGGGGGGGGCACGGAGACACAGGATACCCCAGCTGTGGTCGCTAATTCTAGTCGCAATGGCGACCTGGGGCCGGGGGTTTGTCGAGCCTTGATCTAACCTATGTAGCTCAAGTTCTAAGTCTATGTAGTACTGGCATTTTAGGATCAGAACAAGAAAAATGTTCAAAAGGAATTACTGTCCTTCTTAACCGGGGTTCTTCCAGAGGTTGGTTACTAAGGGTTCCTTGACCAATTTCTGACTCTTAGATAAATAACTGCTAACATCAATAATCTTTTTAGCCATCTGTAATGGGGCATTCTTCCCACTGGCCGCCAATGTATGGGGCATTCTTCCCACTAGCTCCCAATGTATGGGACATTCTTCCCGACGGCCGCCAATGCATTGTGCATTCTTCCCACTGACCGCCAAAGTAAGGGGCATTTCTCCCACCGATCGCCAATGTACGCGACATTCTTCCCACTGACCACCAATGTAGGGGCATTCTTCTCACTGACTATCATGCTAATGTACTACAAGTTGCAGACTTTGTAATTATTAGAAAGTGTTCCCTGAGACCGAATAGGTATTTCAAGGGTTCTTTCATGTTAAGTGGTTGAGAAAGGCTGGTCCAAGGTATAAATCATCAGTTAAAGCTATAAACAAATATACGTCTAATACAAATGTAGCACCCTGCTCCCAATGACTGGGCGCTATGTTAAATTTAGTGGCTGTCTGAGCCCATAGTTGGGCTCAGACTTAAGTGATTATGCTAAATTGGCCTCTGTTCAGCTGTGGCTTTGCCTGACAGGATTTTCCACTGTTGCCTGTAGGTGGCGATACCACCACAGGCCGGCTTTGGAATATGGGCAGGTCATGGTGTATTGAGTGTCCTTTCCCAGGAACAGCCCAGTGGGAGTGGTGTCCCCGTTTGGGCATGCTGGGAAAGGGGTACTTAAGGGGCAGACGCCATCTTTTGGGGTCATTCTCTCCCTCGTGGCCCTCCTGGCGCGAGGAGTGTGTTGTGTGATTTCGGCCTCGGGACCATGTTGGTCCGAGGCTGCAGCTCTACCAAGTAGGCCCCGTTTTATGCTGACTGGGGCCTACACTTTGAAGGTGATCCTGGGCTGTCCGTCCTGCGGGAGGAAGCCACTCAATGGAGGAAACCAGGGGAGGACCTGTCCTGGAGAAGACCGAGTGGAAGGCTGGTGTCTTGAGGAAGGCCTGGTGATTCTGTTGGAGGATGCACCGTAGCTAAAGTTACCTTGCAGTCTGCCGGATCGGCTTAAAGGCTCTTTGACTGTTTGGTTGGAAGTTCGGGTGTTAAGTCCTGTGGCAGAGGATCCCAGATTATCCAATTTTGTCCACAACCAGTCTGTGGCAGAGACTGGTCCTGATCATTGTCCGTGCATCATTCTGGCGTCTAGGCCAGGTGAGAGGGGCCTATCTGGGTGAGCAGTACCCACTCGAGGAGGAGTGATGAATGACTTTGTAGTTGAGAAGTTTTTCCCCAGTGATCTGTACTGCGTACCTGAACCTACACCTTTCTCCTTCATCCTTCTACTATTCTTCACAAGTTTCATGCAAAATAAAATAAAACCAAACAGCAGAAGGTTTTACATCTTGTGTGGACATTGGAGTTCTTACAGACTTTCTTCCCCTAGACAACGAATACCGAGGTAACATGCAAGGACCAAATCTAAACCAGCAGCTCCTACGGGGGTGTGCTACACAAATACATGCATTCATAAGCTATTTACAACAAGCTATTCGCATTTACATGACACCTTTACCAAGATTCCTTTAAATCTTAAACTAGAGCACACTTCGCACCCAGACAAATGTGGCATCCGCTTCTAATATCTACATTACACAAATCAAATTCACACAAGCTATAGCATAAACTTCACAGAATTAGCACAGGTCTAAAAGCAGTCAAGTGCTAATAATTGAATTTCATGCAAAACACATGCAACACAATAGGTTAATTAAAGCCAAACTCAGTGCAAGAAGTGAACCACACTAATTGGAATTGTTTTGCCTGCCAATGGGTATTGTTGTGTGTGATGCAGGCATCCCTGTCACACTGCACAGCCATATCCTTAAAGTAGAACTAAAAGGCAAAACTTTTTTTTGTTTGTATTTTGGATAAAGTGGAGATGGATTAGAACCTCTGTCAGTTTTTATTGCTGTCTATGCCCCGAGATTCACCCTCTCTATTTGTCCTGTTTACCATTATCATTGAACGTGAAAGTAAAAGAAAATCACAAATCTTAGGTTGTCCCCAGAAAAGTAATAGAGGGAAAATCATCCAATGGGGACAGCAGTTCTGGTGACCTGGGGGGCCCCAAGAGATTCTCTTAATTTTCGGGGATTTTCTCTTACTTCCTGTTTGGCTATGGGACAAGTAGTGAAGGGGATACAGATGGCGAAAAAAAATCCAACATGGGCTATAACCCTCCCTTACTCTATCTAAAATGAAAAAACAAAAAACAAAAAGGTTTTGCTTATATTTCTACTTTAATTTCAGTGCAGCGGTAGCACAGCTTGGTCAGGACCACACCCCACCAAGGCCTGTGAATAAATAATGAAGGAGAAGCAGAACACTGTTGGAAGTCATCCTCCTGCTCACTCTACTCTCTCCTCCCATCATCACATGAGCCTGACTGTCTTAGTGATGTGCAGGAGATTACAGGAAGTTTAGATCAAGAAAGATTCCGGTACCTAAACTAGTTACATTCAAAAATAAATTTTATAAAATTTTTTTTTTTGAATGAATACATAACTGCATCAACCATTGTATATCTGCTGGACATTAGGAACATCAACATTCGCCTGGAGAATGTGAGATTTTGTGACAAGTGCCACAATTTATCCAGGATAGTCAGTATTTAATGTGAACCTGATTTTAAACATTCAAATATAAAATACGCTCCTAAAAACATTTTTTTTTTCCTGCTCCTAGACACTGAAGCTCAAAAATTGCTAATAGCCTAAAGTAGTGTGCATGGACACATAGGTAACACTATTTAGCTTCTAAGAGCAGGAAAAAAATGCTAATAGCTTTAAGGAGCTTAAAAAAACGCTAGAGTACATGTCGGCTAAATGTCTGTTATGATCAACAGGTGTTAGTTTTAACTTACTGAACAGATATAGCAAAAATGATGCAAGATACTGAATAGAAGTGCATTGTCAGGGCTTACATACACTTTAATAATTCCACTTTGTTACTGGGTCCTGCTATTCCCTGGCCTAATGGCTCATTGGGCAGTAGCAGTTTCCTTAGACAGCAGCAGTCTCACTGGATGGTAGCAGTCTCATCGAGTCGTAGCAGCCTCACTGGGTAGTAACAGTTTCAATCTCATCAGAAAGTAGCAATTTCATTGGACAAAAGCAGTCTCATCAAAAGTAGCAGTCTCATTGGATGGTAACAGACTCATTGGAAAGTAGCAGTTTCATTGGATGGTAACAGACTCATTGTAAAGTAGCAGTTTCATTGGATGGTAGCAGTCTAATTGGACAGTAGTAGTCTCATTAGACAGTGGCAGTCTCAACAGAGAGTAGACAAAAACAATGGGTTAATATGGCGCACTCAGGATGTGGCTATATACTAGTAGCTAGAACATGGGGTGGGCTGGATGATCAATCTGGGCATTAAAACAAGTCCATAACAGTATGTCCATATAAGGATGATGATGATATGCTGTTTTTTTAAGCGGCTGACAGGTCAAGATAGCTAGAAGAGGCTCTGGAACAAGACAAAGGACAAAGAACGGCACCCTCTAAATGCAGCAAAGCCTGAGGAAGGAGCACGCATGCTCCGAACGCAAAGCACCGCCCGCCAACCCCGTTCCTGGAAGCGACAACGTCACGGAGCATCACCAATCTACAGTCCAGCCTCCCGAAAGCGCTGTGTGCATACAGTTCGACCGGACAGAAGCAGGATAGACTATCAGCCTGTGATGCCTGGCACCACTCGGGGACTATGCGGATGAACACCTGTACTATATCATGAATGCTGGAATAATATCGCTCTTTTGTGAGTGTTTTTAATCGTATATTTTTTAAACACTAAAAAGTTATAAACTTGCTGCATTAAAAGGGCGCCGTTCTTTGTCCTTTGTCTCAACAGAGAAGGAGTCTCATTGGATGGTAGTAGTCTAATTGGACAGTACCAGTCTCAACCGATGACAGTAGCGGTCTCACTGGATAGTAGCAGTCTCATCGGACAGTTACAGTCTTACCAGAAAGTAGCAGTTTTCATTCGACACTAGGTATCTCTTTGGACAGTGGCAGTCCCTTTGCATACTAGTGGTCTTAAACTATGCAGTCATTTCATTAGACAGTAGCAGTCTCACTGGATAGTAACAGTTTCATCGGACAGTAGAGGTCTCAGACAGTAAAGGTCTCATTGGACAGTAGAGGTCTGAACAGACAGTAGAGGTCTGAACAGACAGTAGAGGTCTCCTTGAACAGTAGAGGTCTCATCAGACAGTAAAGGTCTCATTGGACAGTAGAGGTCTCAGACAGTAGAGGTCTCATCAGACAGTAGAGGTCTCATCAGACAGTAGAGGTCTCATCGGACAGCAGGGGTCTCATCAGACAGTAGCAGTTTTACCAGAAAGTAGCAGTTTTCATTCAACACACTAGCAGTCTCAACAACAGTGGCAGTCCCATTGGACAGTAGTAATCTCTTTGCATACTACTAGTCTTAAACTATGCTGTAATCTCATTGGACAGTAGCGGTCTCACTGGATATAGTAACAGTCCCATCGGACAGTAGCAGTCTTACAGGATGGTAAATGTCTCATTGGATGGTAGCAGTCTCATTGGACAGTGAAATAGCAGTTGGAAGGACCTATCAACTAAGTCAGGCCCCAATTACAAAATGCAACCAAATCAGAGAAGGGCACAAAGTCTTTTCTGTCTAATAAAGATAAAAGCGGGCATCTTGTGGTTTAGGCTAGATTTTACACAGATGCAGTGACATTCTAAATGATCAAAAATGAATAAAATGTATTTATCATATGGGACACAAGATCTCAGTAGTGTGAAACTGACTGAAGCAACCCTGACATCACTTTTACTGCTTTGTATTCACAGTGTTGTACTAATGGGAGTACAGTGGATTTCATGTCTTCGGTTTAAATCTCCAATTCTACAGAGGAAAGCAGAAAGTGTAACATTCACATTGCTCTGTGCCTTGACACTAAACTAAGGCATTAATCTAGACACACTGACAGTCCATTCATTAGAAGGATCCTGACTTGGCCTAAAACATTACATTACTCGAAATAGTGCTAAAGTGCTTTACTTTGTAGTGCCTGAAAAGTACCTGTGTTGGCCTTCAAAGTGACCCCTATGTCCCGATTCTTGATCTTTTGGCCAAGTTTAAATTAAAGCTGGCCATACAGCAGTAGAATTTCATTAGAATTTTTTTCAGGTGGTTTGTAAATTTTTCGAATGGTTAGTGGGGTCATTTCACTGTTGAGGAAATTTAAAGGAGCAGGATTAAACTAATTTTCTTGAACAAAAGAAATTCTAACTGTGAATGTGGCTTTTGTTTGGGAAAAAGTCATGCATATTATAATGAAACCTATTTAATATGCCTGGGATTCCATTCTGGATACATTTTTTATGTTTTTTAAATAAAACTGGTTGACTCAAAAATAGTAGGAAATAGGGACAACATTTTTCTACGAACATTCGAATAAAAAACCTAGGCAGGTCATACATGATGGTATTTTCATTCCTGCAACCATGAGTTGGAGCCATTCATGTCTAGTCCCTGCTAAATCGCCAAGATTCAAACCTACGGCCAGCTTAACTGTGTAAAGCTAGCTTTACAGTCCATTCATTAGAATGATCCTGGCTTATTGGCAAAGTTGGCCGAACAATAGTAGAATTTAGTTTGAAAGTCTTCAAGACTTCATTAGATTTTCTAATGGTTAGTGGGGTCAAATCAACAATAGATTTCAACCATAGTGATGGGAAACTTCAAAGGAGCAGGATGGAATTTTTTTTTCTCAAATGAAGCAATTTCTTTTAATTTCATTTACAGGAACATTAATTGTTAAAAGCAAACTCAATTTTGAAGAACGCTCCAGCGACATTTATTAAGGCTCTATTGGCATTATAGAATATACTGCTGAGATTTTTCAGATAAATGTCAATTCAGGAATCTACCAGTGTATGGCCATAAAAATGTTGAAACGGTGCTCAAGCATATTACTTTGTGCTGCATAGACAGTGCTACATATGGACTGAAAGTAGGGCAGTTGCTGCTGCGATTGTCCAGAAATTCTTGGAATCAGCCAGAACACCTTCTCCTTTAAGCTTCTAAAAAGGTAAATAAATAAATATATATATATATATATATATATATATATATATATATATATATAACCTTGGATTACGAGCATAATTTGTTCCAGAAGCATGCTTGTAATCCAAAGCACTCATATATCAAAGCGTTTCCCCATAGGAAATAATGGAAACTCAGATAATCCGTTCCACAGCCACTGCTGGTCTATGCAGTACTGCATGTGGCCAGAGGTGCGGGGGCGCCAAAGACACTCGCAAACCACTTGGAGATCACTCGGAGACGCTCAGAGACACTCGAGAATCACAGTGCTGCGCCTTGAATTCTGCTTGTCTTTCGAGACAACGCTGACCTTGGCAAATCTCGGGTAGGAAGTCTTTCCGAGGTTTGCCGCGGTCAGCCGAAGTGTCCTCGGGCCTTTTCGGCCGTTTCCGAGGCTCTCCGGCGCCCCCGCCTCTGACTGCATGCGGTATTGCATCCCATTGAAGTCAATGCGGAACAAATTATTTTCGTTTCCAATTACTTCAATGGGGAAACTCGCTTTGATATGCAAGTACTTTGGATTACGAGCATTCTCCTGGAACGAATTATGCTTGTAATCTGATGTTCCACTGTAGATATATCTATAGTGGAGTTCTGAAATTTGACTGCAAAAGTGGAAATATCCAAAGGTTTGGGGTTTTAAAAAAAACAAAACAAACATGTCATACTTACTTCCTCTGTGCAGTTGGTTTTGCACAGAGTGGCCCCAATCCTCCTCTTCTGGGGTCCCTCCGCGGCACCCCTGGCTCCTCCTTCTCGAGTGCCCCGTTGAAGAGCAGCTCTCTCTCGGGACACTCGTGTGGGTGCGCTCCCGTGTCCTGCTGCTGCATCCATTGACACAGACAGCAGGACTCGGCCCCGGCTTCCGCGTCATTGGATTTGACAGACAGCAGTGGGAGACAATGGCTGCGTTGCTATTAATCTATCCAATGAGGACCCGAGAAAGTGGCTGGAGCTGGTGTGCTCGTCCCTGTCCCTGTAAAAAACGGGTTTTGGTAAGTAAAAGGGGGGCTGCTGTATTAAGGTGAAAAGCCTTGAAGGTTTACAAGCCCTTAAAGCCCTCTTGGCAATAAGTGCCCCTTTAACTGTCACACCAGAACTTCTACTGCCCACTTAATGAATGTTGTCTGTGTATTTTCCTTTTTTTATATTTGAAGTTGAAAACAGTTACTTTTATCTCAAACAATTTTAGAAAGCTCTGTTGCCTCCAAGTGACTTGGCAGATTCTAACTACACACTTTCTCTCTCTCCGAGATTCTCCTGCCGGGAAGATAAAGCATTGGTGGCTTAGCAACTGCTACCACATTAAAACTTAAAGTGTATGTCAAAGAAAAAAAAAAAGAGGAAGAGCATTTACTACACTTCTCCAATACATGCACATTGTCCCATGCTCCATCCCTATTTGAACACACTGCAAATCCACATAAATAAATGTTGATAAACCAGCAATATCATGTGTACCTTAACGTGTTACTAAACCCAGGACCCTGCATTCACTATATCTGGTCTCCCACAGCACAGAGAACATGGAAATGCAATAGTTCTAGTAAATATAAACTGTTAAATACCTTTTCTCATCAGCAGTTAGAGCAGTCTTGTGACTTGTATTAATGTCTGGTTAAAGCTTGTAGGAGGAGTCTTCATTCTACCCTGATCCTCGATCTGGACAGTGCTGATTGGCCCTGTGCTGATCACATGCACTCTCCCAAGAACAAAAAAAATGCTCTAGCAATACACATTCTATCAGGAGATGGGTTGGAGTCAGTTAAAGAAGGGGATGATCAGAGGAGACAGGATCACGCAGGATCACACAGCCTTTATACACAATGCAGAGGATTAACCCCTTAGGTTCCACAGTGAGTATAACAAGTATGATTTACTGCATATACAGACTGATTTTACTGTTGTGGGTTTAGTAACACTTTAACTTTTTTGACATGAATGAAAAAAATCTGTGCATGGCCATCTCAAGACTGCCTAAGAACTGCAATCTCATCATTTGGCTATTTGCTATTATCTCAGCAGTTGTTCAATAGGGATTCTGGCCAATAGACACTTGGTCGAATGTAAAAATCTGTACAAGTAACACAATCATGGAAATCTAAAACGGTATGCATGTAAAATATTTATCTCATGGAACAAACTACAGCTTTCCTACAGCTAAAATGTAAACTCTTGATTCGTTTTCACTCAAAAAAAAAAAAAAATCAATATCATTTAAAGGGGTTGTAAAGTTTAGTTTTTTATTTTCTAAATAGGTTCCTTTAAGCTAGTGCATTTTTGGTTCACTTAACTTTTCCTTTGATTTCCCTTCTAAATATTTTTTTTCTTTGTTTTCTTTGTCTGAATTTCTCACTTCCTGTTCCTCCTCAGTAAGCTGTTCAGTAAGCTGTTCTGGGTGACTCCACACCACTCCGATGATGGTGTGAAGTTTAGTGAGGAGAAACAGGAAGTGAGAAATTCAGACAAAGAAAAAAAACATTTAGAAGGTAAATCAAAGGAAAAGGTAAGTGAACCAACAATGCACTAGCTTAAAGGAACCTATTTAGAAAATAAAAAACAAACCTTTACAACCCCTTTAAGACTGCCACAGATAATGGATTTGCTAACTGCCACTTTTTACTACTAGCTGTCTGAAAGAGTTTCTTCTTATAACGGAGTTACAGCTTTTTTTTTTTTTTTTTTTTATAAACACCCTTGTGATCCATTTTTGACTAATCCTATACATAACGGTATTAGTAATAATTGTATCACTTCTTTTTACTTCTACATCTTCAGTGTGGGCATCTGAAGGCCACTCGTTTCTTCTTCCGGGATACAGCGATGCTGGCTATCGTGCGCATTGCATACAAAGTGCAGCTTTGGAACTAGAAGCGGGGGCTGTCCATTGGCTCCTGGGGATTGATGATACTCATATCCCAGGAGCCAAAGCGCGGTGGAAATGGCATACTTCGCCGCAGCAAGGTGCAGCGGAAGCAGAGTTTTTGCCTTCAAAATAAGGTATATAAATTACAAGAGGAAAAAAATGTGTCCAATGAGAGATGGCACAGGGATCATTAATGTGGGGGGCAAAATTTAAAAAGGTGGGCGGAACTCCACTTTAAAGTTGAAGAAAAGTTTAATTATTCTAAAAAGTATTCTCTTCCCACTCCTCCTACCCATCCTAAGAAAAGATCTGTGTACTTTCCTCATTTTTACCGACTGCTGTCCGGTCATGTGATCCTGCAGCCCAGGCTCCCATTTATCAGAGAGTGACAGGAGAGAGGGGAGAGCATGGACAATGGCTGGACTATGGAAGCGGATGGGAGACTTCATGGCTCCTAGAATTCCCACTTGTTGAGCGCTTCTTGAGCCGGATCACATGACCGCGGCAGGATTACATGACCGAACCGAAGCAGACTAAAAAATTTTGTGCATGGTAGGTAGAAGGGGGAAAGAATATTTTTAGAAATAGTTAGACTTAGACTATTCTTCTACTTTAATATTCAGTGTGCTGCAAGTATACATAAGGTTGTTCTTCTCATACTACTTCAGGCACACAGCAGGAATAAAGGTAGTTTAGAGGTCTGTTATGGTGGCCAGAAAATGCAATCGTAGGAAAATAGATAGATCAATATGATCGTTAAGTATATGGTGCATCGAATGATATTTTCGGTCTTCCGATCCTATTTTTTTTTTTGCTTGACAGTAATTCAATCAACATTATGATCGTCTATAAAATCATTCCATGTATGGTCACCATTATATTTACCAAAACTGTGTAATATGAGGACAGACATGAACAATCTATTTACATTGTATCAAATCAAGCCAGTCCTGGCACGACACAGATCTTAGACTCAGTACACACTGCTGCGACCCCAACGTTGTGCGACTTCCAGTGCAACTTTGCATTGTGACTTGCTTGCAACTTGATGCAACGTTGATGTTTTGCGACTTTGGCTTAAAAAAAAAAACTCTGAAGCCACAGCCAGAATCACAAAGATAAGACAGACAAAGACACGACTACCTTGGAACATTTGTGATTTTAACACTGCAGTCACACCAAAGACGCAGAAAAGTAGCGCAGGAACTTTTTTTTTCTTCTGTCGTTGTGACTTGAGTCACATAGGTTAAGATGACACCCATTGAAATGAATGTTTTTACTTGTCTTGCGACTTTGTGTCACAGGTCACAGCAAGTCGCACCAGACGTTGCAGTAGTGTGAACCAGGGCTAAAGGAGATTGTACAATCAGATGGTATAGTGGATGGTTACATTAAAGAATTTAGATTGAAAAATATTCCATTTAACTGTCTGTCTCATTCAAACACAATGGCGGCCCGTCCATTAGATTTACATGAAGAACGTCAGACATATAGATTCGCATCAGGGTTTATTTGAAGCATACGATTAAAGCCAGGGGCTCTAATAGGTGGGCTCGGGGCCGTGACCCGACCCAACGGTAGGGTGGGATTATTTGCTGCCCCACCCTAAAAAAAAAAAAAAAACACACCAGCAGCCACTGTTTAAACATCAAAATGCCATAACCAATATCATCAAGCCAGATTTTTTTATTTTTTTTTCAGGAACACCAGAAATTTTGGGCACAGAGAGCTCTTGTATATCTTTATCCAATAGTTTTATTGTCCACTGGAAAACTCAATTACCTTATAAACATATTTTGGCTTTTCCCAATTAAGATTCCGTACACATTGTAAATGGTTTCATTTCACACATGAATCTTTTCAACTTTTGGGTTGCAGTGACAACAATGAAAAATGTAATTGCTTGCAGTGTTGGATTTGCAGCAAGCATCATTGTGTTAGTTAATCAGACATAACTACTCCCATGGATGTGGTCAAGTTCAATAATAAAAAATATTTAAGCAATGGCTGTCATTTGGTGAACAATCATACATTTAAAATAAAATAAAAAAATTACAGTCATACATTTTGTCAGCTGCTTTGGGGAAGGGGGATAGGTGGAAGCGCAAGAATTTTCCAGGACTGTAAGCAAATAAAAAAAAAATATATAGCAGAAGTGCCTGCATGAAGCTAATAAAAAATAAATAAAAAATAACAAAACAGTAAAAATTACCAAAGACAGGTCAAAGCTAAAGCTAACAGAACTCCCCCCCCCCCCCCTATTCTGAATAGTTGTTAACCACTGTCAGGTCAAAAGGAGCTCTTCTGGAATTTGTTTTTCTCAGAAAAAAATAAATAAAAAATCTGTCCAAATCATAAAAAAAAATCAGAACTGCACATATTTATGCTTTGAACTGAATTGTAGAAGCCAATCGGGCAAAAAAAAATTCTGAACAGTGGATTGTTTGTTCATCTTTATCTGCAACCATTCCAGACTGCCAACAGTTTGCAGATTATGCAGAACAGATTGTATATGTAAAGACTGGTACAGACAGGCTTACCTCATATTTTTATTTTTAGAAAGTGAATTAAAATATTATCAGGTCTATTTAATAAGGTTCAGATTAATGCACAAAAAGCGTGCAAAGCAATCAGAATTTGTCCTTCGACGTGTGGTTACAGCTCTTCGCACATTATCATGACACGGCTCCTTCAATCCCGCCACCAATACAGAACAGCAAAACCATCAACATTTGTGCCATAGCATATTGAAACCTTTATGATTGGTTTTTACTACCAGTCAATATTGGGTGAAAGTTGCATTCACTGCTTCATAAATAGATCCCTAAAACTTTATCTATGACCCTCATCTTCTCAAAATCGATCATCAACTGAGTGACCAATAAGGGTGACATCCTCCTACTTAAAGCCCAACTCCAGGGCGAAAAAAAACGCAACTACCCTTCCAATGGGCCCCCCACACAATGCTAGGGGTGAATGCTTGTTAACTTTAGGGAATGAGGAATAAGGTGCTGAACTCATGCCAGAAATAGATGGTCCTAACCATGTATGGGCAGGCTGAATGTATCAATTTGATCGCTCGCTCAACCTGGGTATAACCAGCCTGCTTGATTTTACATGTGATTATCGCTACCAACTGGTATAGCCTCTAGAAGCAATCACTGTCTTCTCCCGGCGGGGATGACTTCCCCTACCCAGAGAAGAAAATGGCTCGGCAGGAGGGGTTCCGGCATTAACACTTCCTGGGGAAATTAACCCATGGTTGCCGGAAAGAAATTTGCACCGTGTATGACCTGCCCTACCTCATTCCACACCCCAACAGCCTCAGGCACTCTACTCCATTTGGGGCTGTGGGTAGCCCCTCGCTATTCTCACCCTTCATTGTTTTTGATGACTTCATTGTACAACCATGACCCAGAGGCTTCACAGCTGAATGGCTATTTCTGCAATGTAATCCCCTTGATAAAAGGCCAGTTGGATAACAACTTCAGGTGTTAGCAACCAGGATGATCAAGTTGAATTCATGTGCTAGTACTAGGATGACCTTTTCTAGAGTAACAGTAAAATTCACACTTGAGGCCTGGTTCACACCTATGCAGGTTGCAGTTTGTAAATTGCAGGTGCATTTTGCGTTTTTCAAAACACGTTTTTGGTCCATTGAAGTCTATGGAACCAAAAACAAGTCCCTGGCCCTTTCCATAAAATGCACAGATGTGAACGTGACCCATAGGAAACCATGTTAGATGGACTGTAGTGTGTTTCTGCAAAACTGAAAACGCACTAAAAAATGCATAGGTGTGAACCAGACCTAAGATGTCAGAATAACTTCATGGAAACTCAGCAAAAAATATAAGCACATCTAGAATTTGTACATTTTTCCCAAAAACACAATATACAGAAAATATGTAAGTTAATTTTCAAATGGTAGAGATGTGCTAAATGTATTTTTTGTGACTTAACCCATCTACAATATAATTTTTTTTTTTTTTTTTACTCTTAGGATGTCTGTGCAATAAGTTAAAACAGAATTTCTATTATTTTTATATTTGTTCATTCTTGATGGCTATACCCCATCCTCAAATCTGACTTTCCCACTTTAGTAAACTTATATTGATAAAAGAACAGCTTAAAATAAACCAATATTCAATTTTAAAGGTTTAAAAATTAAAGTCCTGTTGACATTGATATTATATTTAATAGCCGGAAAAGCCTCTTTTCCCGGTTGACTTGGTTTCACTTTGTTACTAAGGCTTTACTTTTCAAGACTTCATTGCAAGGTTCCATCAACTGCCATGTCAACCCCCACCCCGTCCAATGAGAGTGTCTTTACTAGTCTCACTGGACCACAGCATGGCAGCTAAGCAGGGTTTAGCGATCAAGTCAAGAAAATCCAGGCCCCAGGAAGAAACTGAAATTAAATCAGAGAGTCGCATAGAAGAGACTTTGGCTAGCAGCAGGCATCCTGTGGCACCTACCTTTTGACAATAAGTTTAGTTTAAACAGTTTAAAGTGCCAGTTCACTTCAAGTACTTATCATCAGGGAAATCATTGCTCTAGGATTTCTTTGCTCTCATGTGATTTCATGAAAAAGGGGGAGTCAGTGTCTCAGCAAGGTCAGTGAGCAACCAGTTGCCCACACGTTAATTGCCTAAACCCCTTAAGATGAGATCATGTGATGGAGGCCTTGGTATTTGATTATATCACCAACACTGGAGGGATCCCAGAGCAGAAGTTTCTTCAGAGTAGGTAAAGGTTTAAGTGGCTGTTGATCCATTTATTAGTATACCTTGGCAGAACATCAGGATATAGTAAAGGCATTTAAACCAATAGAAAATATTATATGATAACAGTTGTAGACAGAAAATGCAAAAAGAATTACAGACTTTTAGGGCTCTTGCAATATACTGGATGAAGTTAATGATATTGCTTTACACAGGTCATTTTTATAATCTGATAAAAATACACACTATAAAGCCGTCCAGACATTATAGGCCAATCAAGACTTGTCCATTGCTAGATTTTGATTGTGAAATATCTATCCAAAGATTTTATATATATATATATATATATATATATAGATATAGATATAAATCTATATCTATATAGATATATATATATATATCCATCTAGATATAGATATATATCTAGATATATACCTATATCTAAACCAAAACCAGGGAGTGGCACTCACGGGTGTTGAAAGGTGAACGCACGATAATTAAACCGCCATCGTGCTTTCACCTTTCAAGGCTCGTGAGTCTCGCTCTCTTTTTTGGTTTATATGCACTACAGTCTTTGTTATACACCCGGGCCCATTTTTTATCCCTGATTTGTGTGCAGTGACAACCATTGAATATATATACATATAATATATATAAAATATTGTCAGGACCTGGATCACCTACTGGTGGCACTGTAGTTCCCAGAGCGTAAGGTTGTAGTTCCGTTGTCCACCAGTGGGTATCTCCCAGCAACCTGCTGATCCCCAGTAATCAGTCTTCAACTGATGCTGGATGCTGGAAGGGTATTTAGTCCCTCTTGCTTCAGTATTTTGCCTGATAGCCAGATGCCTGCCTGAGGCCTCATGCACACAGGACGTTTTTTAACTCGCCTAGAAGCCAGCAGCATTTTTGCAGAAAAATGCCTCACATTTGTAAAAGTGTCTAAAGCTTTAACAATATTTTAGGAGCTTTTATAGGTGTCAAGGTTTTGGGCATTAATCCATTTCATTGGCCAGAATAAATAATTTGTTCTGGCCATTGAAATTAATTCATGCTCAAACACTAGCGCTTTTAGCAGCTTTTAGTAGCGTCAAAAGTTTTTTCTGCTCAAACTCTGCTGCTCCCGGATGCACTGGCAGTGTTTTGTTTTTTTCCTCTAAAAGCTCCTGCCCCTAAACGCTGGAAAAAGCCTATGTGTGCATGGAAACATAGGCTAACACGGAGGGGTGTTTAGAGGCAGGAAAAAAATGGCAGACGCCCTTAGAAGCAGCTGTAAAAATGTCCAGTGTGCATGAGTCTAAAGTCTGATCTCACTCCTGCCCTGCATCCTGTACCCTGCTGCCTCATATCTGCTCCTCTTGTTCCTGATCCCAGCCCTCGTTCCCCCTTCCTGACTCTTCCCTGCACCTCCAGTTTATCCTGTTGATCTGTGCTTCCCTTTTGTCTGTATATATAGTTAGTTAGGGTTTGTGTCACTTAGTTTATGGTTCACTATATCTTCACCTTTTCTGTGTATTCTGTTTGCTGATGTTTCAATGGATTCTGTTTCATTGCAAATAAATCTTACCTAAAGCATACACAGTCTGGTTTCAGTTTCCGCAACATGGATCGAGTCATTCCTGCTGCTGAATGCCTGCATTCGGTATCTCAGATCAGGATATTGGGCACATTCCCAAAGTATGCGGCAAAACTCAGGAAAAATAAAAACAAAAGTGACCTCCATTATCCCAATAGTTAATTGCTATTCCCCTAGAATTGGCCAAGGATGTCAGGAGATCAGCTGATGTCCACAGAAAATAAATTTTGGGATCAATCTGGCCGAAATTGCCAGGTTTAGCCAATGATTCCCCTGATGCCTATGATTACTTTTAAAGTGGTACTTCCACTCATCTGATTCCTCCCCCCCTCCGGTGCCACAATTGTCACCTTTCGGGGGGGGGGAGGTAGGACAGGATACCTGTCTTTGACAGGTATCCTTTCTCACTTCCGGGAGCCTCAGCCAAAGCCATTGGCATCACCGCTGGGGCTCCCTCCTCCTCCCCCGGCCGCCGGGCTAGTAGGAGAGAAGAGCGGGCCTCGCGCATGCACAGTAGGGTTCCTGGCATGAAGCCGAAAGGCTACACTGCCGGTTACCCTTACCCGCAATGGCGGCCGCAGCACCCAACAGCTGATGGAAACATCAGCTGCGGTGCCGACATCGCTGGACTCCAGGACAGGTAAGTGTTCTATTATTAAAAGCCAGCAGCTGCAGTATGTGTAGCTGCTGTTTTTTTTTTTTTGGGGCGGACCTCCGCTTTAAGGAAAAATTATAGGGGGCTTTATTTACTTTTTAACCACTTCCCTACCCAGCCATAGACAAATGACGTCCACAGATGGGATCTCCCATCCTGGGTGGACGTCATATGACGTCCTCGGCTTTGTAGGGGGATATCTGAATGATGCCTGCAGCTAGAGACATCATTCAGATATCCTTTTGAAGTGCCGGCGATTCTGTGCACCATAAGAACGATCATAGCGGCGGTTCCGCCGCTTGATCGTTCTTATAGGTGGCGGGAGGGGACACCCCCCCCTCCCGCCGCCATCCGGTGCTTCTCCGGGCTCCCCCGTGCGATCGGGGACCCGGAGCGAATCTTCCGGCATCGTTGGTGGAGTCACGTGATGAGCATAGAGATGACTGGTGACCAGATGGTCACCAGTCATCTCTATGATCGTCGGAGGCCCGGGCACGATGTGATGACGTCACGCCCGGGTCTCAAATGTAAACAAAGCCGCCATTGCGGCTGTAAGTATGAAATCAGTGAAAAACATTTCACTGATCTCATGCTTTCCAGCCTGGAGGAGAGATGTGGGGTCTTATTGACCCCGCATCTCTCAATAAAGAGAACCTGTCACACACATTCCTATTACAAGGGATGTTTACATTCCTTGTAATAGGAATAAAAGTGATCAAAAAAAAAAAAAAAAAGTAAAATCATTGTAAAAAAATTAATAAATAAGTAAAATAAATAAATAAATAATAAAAAAAAAAAATTAAAACGCCCCTGTCCCCGGTAGCTCGCGATCAGAAGCAAATGCACACGTAAGTCGCCCACATATGTAAACGCCGTTCAAACCACGCATGTGAGGTATCGCCGCGTGCGTTAGAGCGCGTGCAACAATTCTAGCACTAGACCTCCTCTGTAATTCTAACCTGGTAACCTGTAAAAAAAATTAAAGCGTCGCCTATGGAGATTTTTAAGTACCGAAGTTTGGCGCCATTCCATGAGTGTGCGCAATTTTAAAGTGTGACATGTTAGGTATATATTTACTCGGCGTAACATTATCTTTCATATGTTCCCAAAAAATTGGGCTAACTTTACTGTTTTGTTATTTTTTAATTCATGAAACCATTTTTTTTTTTTTAAAAAGGCGCTTGAAAAATTATTGCGCAAATATTGTGCAAGAAAAAATGTTGCAATGACCGTCATTTTATTCCCTAGGGTGTCTGCTAAAAAAACATATATAATGTTTGGGGGTTCTGAGTAATTTTCTAGCAAAAGAATGATGATTTGTACATGTAGGAGAGAAGTGCTAGAATAGGCCCTTTATTGAATAGGTACAAAAAGCCCTGTATTGAAGTGGTTAATATGCAACACTTTAAAACAAATACAGCCAATTTTTATCAATTACCAAGAAAATAGAAATTGTTGAGATCATTTGGTAATGTGTTACTATATTGTAATATATGATGATAACGTTATTGAGGGGAGATTATAACCAAGAAAGACGTTCTATTAACACACTCAACCTATTTACTTCCATTTATTTACACAAGCACATGCATACAGAATTTCCCCATGTGCTATAGACCAGTGTATGTTGGTGTGAGAAGTGATAGAAAGGGATTGCTATATATAGAATTTCCCATGTCTAGTTTCCAGGATATTGCTGCCATGCAGATTACCTCTTTCAGCTCCATTATATCAGCTTTCCTCATACTAATTGGGATCCAGCTACAATTTTTCATGTGCTCATTAAGAAGGACATGCATTTTGAAATAAAGTTGTTTGCAGGACATATATTCTGAAACACCTTCATAAAATGGCTTGTGTGGTTGATTAGCACTGTGCCAGTCACTGGGGGATACAACACTTTAATCTATGTAAAGCATGTGTCATTGCTTTATTTAAGGTCTATTATGTCTATGGAGAGAAAATACATTTCCTGCTTCTGATGATCACTGCCAGTTTTCCATTGTATTAACTGTGACATACAGGAAAAAGATCTAAAGTTAATAGTAAAGTTTACAGTATAACTAAAGGCACTTCGTTTTGGATAGAGTAGAGAGGGATTAGAACACCGTCTGGTTTTAATTGCTGTCTAGGTCCCCGTTAGATGAGATTCATCCTCTGTTTGACCGTATATACTAGAGTATAAGCCGACCCGAGTATAAGCCGAGGTACCTAATTTTACCACAAAAAACTGGGAAAACTTACTGACTCGAGTATAAGCCGAGGGTGAGAATACAGCAGCTACTGTAAGTGGAAGAGGGTCAACAATGCCCATTTGCACGCCTCACTGTGCCCATTGCAACCTCACTAAGCCAATTGCCACTGTGCCCAACCTCACTCTGCCCATTGCCACCTTACTGTGCCCATCCTTACTGTGCCAATCCTCACTGTGCCCATCCTCACTGTGCCCATCATCACTGTGCCCATTGTCACTGTGCCAATCCTCACTGTGCCATTGTCAGTGTACCTGAAATTGAGAGGCTGCGGGCATCCATTCATTGTTTAAAACCTGCGGTCTCTTCCTGGTCCCTTCCGTGATAGGCGTTTCTAAGCAGACACAGTTCCGCCTATCACAAACGTTTTCTCATCCTCAGTTTCCCAGCAGACACTGTGTTCAGTGTTCCGCCAATATAGGACATCCTCTTGTCAAAAGGTTGAAAAGGCGTCCGTGATTGGCGGAACACTGAACACAGTGTCTGCTGGGATGGGTGAGGATGAGAGAACGTTCGTGATAGGCGTTTCTCAGCAGACACAGTTCCGCCTATCACGGAAGGGACCAGGAGGAGACCGCGAGATTTAAATGATGGACGCCCGCAGCCTCTCAATATTTTCAGGTACACTGACTCGAGTATAAGCCGTGGGGGGCACTTTCAGCCCAAAAAAAAGGGCTAAAAATCTCGGCTTATACTCGGGTATATACGGTATTCATCCTTATCACAGAGATTGGAAAAAGGTCCACTCTGCCCAATGGGACAAAGATGCTAAAAATACTTAAAGCAGATATTAACCTTCCTTATTCTACCCAAAATAAAAAAAATAAAAAGATTTTGCCTTTAGTTCTACTGTAAAGGTGCCTACAGATGAAAGAACACACAAGAACTATGCATTGAAAGGGTGCATTTATGCCTTGGAAATGGAGTGGAGGAGGAGTGGGGGATTCCTTGGCACACATTCCTGGTCCCCTTAAAAAAATGCATTTGCACTTTACTACGGTATCTAATCCAAACTAACTAATCAATCCTCAATTTGAAAACGCTTGAGTAGGAAGGAGATTGTCTGGTATGGTAGGGTAGGACCTACAGGTAATTATTTGGGGTAATGCTAGAGAAAGTTGTGTATTTGCATTTTGGTAGTTCGATTTTGTTATTTTTTAATCTGTGTTATTTATTCTATGTTTTATTTTAAAGCGATTGTTTACCCTGCTTTGTGATTTTTACCTACAGGCAAGTCTTATTATAGCCGTACAGTTTAGGAGATATTCACCTTGCATGCAGTCGCTGACTTCAGCGGCGCATGCGCTCTGAAGGTCCGGAGGATGCTGGTGGAATATCAGAGCTCCTTGCCGGAATAGAGGAGTGACGTCACCGCGGCTGCCGCCACTCACAGCGCCGGTGCCGCAAACCCAAAAGAAACGCAGAGGGAACATGTCAGCTCCCTCAGCGGTGACCAGGAGGCGGTACGAGTGCTTCGTTCTAAGGTAAATATTTTATAATGAGCTAGTAAGCGATGCCTTACTTTTTTTTTCGGTCTGACATACAACCGCTTTAATGTATGGAGGTTTATTAGAGCAGGGCTTGACAAATTTGCTTGGAATCTAGGGGCCAGCTAAAAAAGTTAGGAGCCAGGAACGCGCCCCGTCCCGCTGAGCTCGCGCGCATATGTGAGTAGCGCTCGCATATGAAAGCGGTGTTCAAACATGTGAGGTATCGCCACGATTGGTAGAGCGAGAGCAATAATTCTAGCCCTAGACCTCCTCTAACTCAAAACATGCAACCTGTAGAATTTTTTAAACGTCGCCTATGGAGATTTTAAAGGGTAAAAATTTGTCGCCATTCCACGAGCGGACGCAATTTTCAAGCGTGACATGTTGGGTATCAATTTACTCGGCGTAACATTATCTTTCACAGTATAAAAAAAAATTGGGCTAACTTTACTGTTGTCTTATTTTTTAATTTAAAAAAGTGTTTTTTTTCCCAAAATAATGCGCTTGTAAAACCGCTGCGCAAATACAGTGTGACAGAAAATATTGCAACGACTGCCATTTTATTCTCTAGGGTGTTAGAATTAAAAATATATATAATGTTTGGGGGTTATAATTAGAGGGAAGGAGATGGCAGTGAAAACAGACAGGGGAAGCTCCATTAGCATTGCTGGTTGTCTTGTCATACCAACGGCCACCACAAGATGGCGCAAAGGTCATAGAAGTAAGCATAGGCCTGCAGAAGGCCGCAAACCGCGGCCTCAATTACCGGCCGCGTGGCGGGGGTGCACGGAGACACAGGATACCCCAGCTGTGCCGCCCCAGGCGCCAGACCGCTAATTCTAGTCGCAATGGCGACCTGGCGCTCGGGGTTTGCCGAACCCTGTATTAGAGTGTATTTTGAATTTGTTTTATTTGGTGGTAATGGCTGTTATTGGGAGTTTGTTATGTCTTTGTGTCTTGTTCTGTTCATTGTTGTGATCTTTTGCTGTCCTTGTTGAGTGTGGCATGTGTTGCAATAATTTCCCTTTGGGATCAATAAATTATTCTGAATCTGAAAAAGATTTGGTGTCTGTAGGTACATTAAAGACTTAAAGAGGAGTTCTGCCCCCCCCCCCCCAAAAAAAAATAAAAAATTAAGGTCAGCAGCTACAAATACTGTAGTAGCTGCTAACTTTTACTATTTCGGCACTTACCTGTCCAGGCATCCAGCAGTGTCCTCACCCGGGCCGATTCTTGAATCGGCTCTCGGGGGCTTGCGTCGCTGTCTTGGCTATCTTTCCTACTGTGCATGCGCAAATCGAGCTACGCTTTGTGAATGGGCTGGCTGCGGGGGAAAGGAGGGGGAACTGAACTTCCAGCCCACTTTGCCACGATGAACCCAGCTAGAAGCGGGAGCGGGTACCTGTGCAAACCAGTGGAGGGGGGAGAGACGGACGAGGCAGACAAGCAAAGCTTCCCTTTTGGGTGGAGCTCCACTTTAAAGTAGATGCTCCTCCCCCTCCCCACTCCTATGCTGACTAACCTGTGTAAAAAAAGATGTATATATAGAGTACTTACCTATTTTCACCCTTCTCTGGTCCAGTTGTGTGATCCAGTTTCCCTGTTTCAGCCAGTGGCAGCTGCAGGGGAGAGGAGGGAGAACCAACAATGTTGTCAAGCACTCTGTCTTCTCCCCTGCAGCTTCCGCTGACTGACACTGTGGATCACGTAACCAGACAGCAGCGGGCTGAACGTAGGCAAGTATATACATCTCTCTTACACAGGTTAGTCAGTATAGGTATGAGGAGTGACTGAGAGCTCTGTCTAGTGGCTGATTATTGGTATTGGTATGGTATTTCATAAACCAGCTAAATATGAAAAAGAAAAGGCTTGTAGTAACGTGAAATATCAAATGATTTAACCCCTTCCCACCCAGCCCTGGCGTTGCTTTAAAAGGGTCCGTACACCTGGTGACGGGAAGGATCGGCAATCTACTGTGATTGACTAGCACAGCGTTCAAGTGATCGGCAGCTGGTCCCACCAACTTCCAATCGTTCGTGGGGAACAGCAGCTGTTTTTTGACAACTCAGTCTCTGTGCTGGGAGCATGCAGTGCATGTGCTCTCCGGACAGGAACATCAGCAGTCCAGTGATGCATATGTGCAGTTATGGTTAAAGCTAACTGCAGGAAAAGTAAAAATGCTCCCTCGCAGTGGGCTGCACCTGCACTGCAAGGGTTAAACGTTAGTTTATGTTTAGGGAACTTGGAAAAGTCGTTTTATATACCCAGTCCTCCACTATCGCAGCTTCCTCCCCACTGCTAGACTGCTCTCCTCTGCACTCTGGCGATCTAATATCAATGTAGGACCCAAAGCCATGCTTTGGAAATGAGGATGCCAAGGAACAGTCTATTGCCAGAGCGCCATCTGCTGGAGGACGCAAACCACAGTTGGAGACGAGCATTTAACCCTTGCAGTGTGGATGCCATCCTGCTGCTAGGGAGCATTTTTACCTACCCTAGTTGGGCTTTAAAGAATGCACTGATAACTCAGTACACATACTCACTAAAAAAAAAAAACTATACTTTTTCTTTAAAGCCAACTAGAAATGCACTGGTTCTACTACGGCCTCCCCCGTGCTCCTCTCCTCTCTAGGGTTCGATAGGTGACCTCATGAGTCAGTGGAGAAGGGATCAAGAAGAAGTACGTTTTTGGGTCACCTGATGCTCAAGAAATTAAACGAATGCCAGTGCAGCTACCAGTAAATATCTTGATGCTGATTCAAGAGTCTGCCGAAGCTCTGAGGCTCGCTTGACGAGAATGTATTTTTATATCTGGTTTCCTCTTTTAGGAACTCAGTACCATGATGAAGGTCACCACTGTGGAAATATGCCAGTTTCCGAGCTCCTTACAATCAATCTCATCAATAAGGGCACAGACAAGGTTCCTCTATTCATTCACTTTGATGGCAAGATAATTTCTTGCAGGATACTAAAAAGAGACAATAACAGTCTTGGACATACGGCTGGCATCACGTAGACCTTTTTAGTTAGTGTATTATGTTTATGTCGTAGAGTACACAGAGTTTTCAGGGAAGTTACCTACAGCTAAACAATTCAAGGGTTTACTATTTTCCACATATCCCGAGGGCGAAAAATAAACATATCCATGGCTTATTTATGTTTTGGTACACACAATACTTTGAAACAACGTAAAAAGGCTAAACCACAGGAAAACAAAACGGATGGATCCACCCTATAAATAAACGCTGCTTTTAAAAATGACACAAAAGTACTCAAATATCCTTCCGAGATAAAAGAACTCGGCTGTCTGATCTCGGGTGATGACGGGAGTGGTCTAGACATACAACAATAGCCGTCCAACTCATGGAGCTTCTTTTAATCCCAGTCTCCATTTGGTTTTAGAAATGAAAACTGACTCCGCTGCCCAAAAGGCATAAAAATAAAAAAAAACTGAATTATTTACGTTGTAGATGATGGACATTAGATGCTCTGGGGATTCATTACAAAAAATATGGAGCTGCTGTATATTAGATTATTTACAGCTATTCTTACTGTCCATGATTTACATAGTGCTGGCATAGTAGGCAGCATTTTATAGAGATTTCCTATCTGTCCAGATGAGTTTACAGTCTAATATCCCTTGCACAGACATTCAGTCTACAATAAAGATGGACAATTCAGGAAAGTAGTATAAACCAAAGTCTGGAAAGACCAAATAAATTAATAAATAAATAAATAAATAAACCAAAGTCTGGAAAGACCAAATAAATTAATAAATAAATAAATAAATAAACCAAAGTCTGGAAAGACCAAATAAATTAATAAATAAATAAATAAATAAACCAAAGTCTGGAAAGACCAAATAAATTAAAAAATAAATAAATAAATAAATAAACCAAAGTCTGGAAAGACCAAATAAATTAAAAAATAAATAAATAAATAAATAAACCAAAGTCTGGAAAGACCAAATAAATTAAAAAATAAATAAATAAATAAATAAACCAAAGTCTGGAAAGACCAAATAAATAAAAAAATAAATAAATAAATAAATAAACCAAAGTCTGGAAAGACCAAATAAATAAAACAATTAGAAATCACTTTAATCTAGGGGCCAACAGCATTATAATTTAGGATGCATCCATTTCCACTCACAACGCAAAATGGGCTCCAAAAAGTTAACGGGTAACTTACCATATATACTCGAGTATAAGGCAAGTTTTTTAGCCCTTTTTTTAGGGCTGAAAATACCCCCCTCTGCTCATACTCGAGTCAGTACCTGAAAATCTTCTTATACTGCGGCCGGCGTCCATTGTTTAAATCTCGCGGCTTTCTCCTGGTCCCTTCCGTGATAGGCGTTTCCAGCAAACACTGTGTTGAGTGTTCCGCCTATCACGGAGGTCCTCTCATTCTCGGACTCCGTTTCCCAGCAGACACTGTGTTCAGTGTTCCGCCTATCATGGACGTTCTCTTGTCCGGGGATGAAAAGACGTCCATGATTGGCGGAACACTGAACACAGTGCCTGCTGGGAAACAGAGTCCGAGAATGAGAGGATCTCCGTGATAGGCGGAACACTCAACACAGTGTTTGCTGGAAACGCCTATCACGGAAGGGACCAGGAGAAAGCCGTGATATTTAAACAATGGACGCCCGCCGCAGTATAAGAAGATTTTCAGGTACACTGACCTCGGGCACAGGGAGGCTGCAATGGACACAGTGAGGTTGGGCACAGTAAGCTGGCAATGGGCATAGTAAGGTGGCACAGTGAGGTGGCAATGGGCACAGTGAGGTGGCAATGGGCACAGTAAGGTTAGGCAATTGGCACAGTGAGGTGGCAATGGGCACGTTTCCCGCCCCTAGGCTTATACTCGAGTCAATACGTTTTCCCAGTTTATTGGGGTAATATTAGGTACCTCGGCTTATACTCGAGTATATAGGGTATTTTATTTGCTATTTTCCCAATGAAAAATGATTCTATCATATACAAAGGCTACCCAAGTATTATTGTAGTTGATTATTATTATTACCTTTCCTATCTGCAGTGCTGTAATTGTATATAAAATACAATGCAATATGGCAACCTGGAGGCATTCTGTTCACAGTTGGTATACAGAAATTCCCCAGAAAAGTAATTTCTTGCTTGTGTAATTGGCTCACCAATTTTCCCAGAAGTCTCCCCTAAGATACAAGTCGGATTTTCGGCCACTTCTGCAACAACAATTTACATTGGATACATCCTCCCAAAAGGTTTATTACTTCTAAAAGGGATGCTGACACTGCAATTTTTCTCATTAGAACACTGAAAATGCATCAGCTGATTAATAATGAAAAAGCCACTCTGCACACAACAGCTATTTCTTCAGCGCCGAAACAGGAAGTAATCAGAAAAGAAAAGTTTGTTTAAAACCCATACATTGATCACCCAGAGGGGAATGTTTTTTTTGGGGGGTTTTTTCACAACAAAAGTGGAGTTGTTTCTTAAGCTAGCCATACACATGTAAATTATCAGACAAACATTCCTAATAAAATTCTTATCAGTACATGACATGCCGAATGTCGTTAAAAAAGCACTTAAAAAAAATGTTTGGCTTTAAAGCCTAGTACACACCATTAACCGCAGGGTTGAATGAAAAAAAACCTGACAGTTCCAGTTGGAGCCGCTGTACTAACTATCCGATGTTAGCACAGCGATCTCCCCCCCTTAACTATTGTGTTCTGACAGGAGGGATGCGCTGATCGGGAGAGGGTAGGCCGCTGGTTTTCCAGCATGCGCGTCCGTCGGAAGCTGGCCGAACGGTTGGCCTCTGTCGGACTGGCTGCCATACACACGAGCCGAATGTCGGCCATTTTTTTTTAACCGACCATGTCGCCCCAAAATTCGGCCCATGTGTACTAGACTTAACATTCGATTTTAGAGTGAATGGACTTTCTAGAACAAAAAACACATCTCACTGTCCAAAAAAAAAAAAAAAAAATTCCATCCTGCTCCTTTGAAATTTCTCATCACTGCAGTCGAAAACGAATGTTGATTTGACCCAACAATTAGAAAATCATCCTTAAAACAAAATGTTTTTGGAAAAAGGTACAAGGTGATTGTGGCCAGCTTTAGATACCATTTAAATATTTGCATTGGCTACCTAGCTTATGATATCTTCCTGGTACTGATTTAAGTCCTATCGGTGAGAAACGATTTAACAGTACTACAGTATATCATTTCGGAATGGTAGAAATTAAAGCACCCAGAAGATGCCCAGAAAAAAAAAAGACAACAGAATCCATGCATGAATGGTCTCGGGAGCATTTTCTCCCAGGAAGACAAAATTCAGTCTGGTGCCACCACGCCAACTGTGCACTACAAGAATTTATCATAAATGAGGCCCCATGACCCTAACGAAGTACCAGTGGACTGAACCATTTCTGATTTAGTAAACAGCAGTATTTTTACCACAAAGAACATTCTGCAAAATAACAGCATGCTGACATTATGGTTGCTTATGTAGCGGGGCTTTGAAATTTAGGGGAATGTTTGAGTGGTAGTTGTGCTCAAACACACTATTTGATAGGGTTCAGTAAAACCCATTTTGATCTGCAGGTGGGATACTGGTGTGTAGTTCCCCGTGGCCTGTTGGTGGCGCTGCCATGGGAGGCCAGGGTTGAACTGCTGGTACAGTGCTGTGCCTTGGATGTCCCCTTTCGGCGGTGGTATGGTGGGCGTGTCGGCCTGCTGTGCATCCCGGGAGGGGATATAAAAGGGGCAGACCCTGTCTGTGAGGGGTGAGTTCCCGGGGGTCAGACCCCGGGAGCGTGTGATTCTGTTTGTGGCCACCCCAGGCACCTTTAGCCCTTTGGTGGAGTTCCTGGTTCGGTACACTGGCGGATCAGTCCCAGGCACCTTTAGCCCTGGGGCTGCGACTGAAGGCTTCGGGTCCAGCGCCTTTGGCTGGAGCCGCGGAGGGAGAAGGAATCCCAGGGTGCTGCCTTACGAGGAGACCCGCATCTAGATGAGGAGGCCGGGGAGGACCGTTCCGAAGGACTGGTGAGAGATCACAGTGAAGGAAGGGGCCCGGTAACTCTCTGGAGGGATGTCAATTTCCCGTTAGAGGCCTAAAGCTAGAACCAACGTTCACCAGGTCTGTGGCAGAGACTGTGTGTGTATTCTGATTTGAGCATCATTCCGGCTGCTTGGATCCACTCCATTGGGAGACTATCCGGATGAACTGAGTCTACCTGGAGATATGGGTAGTGAATAAGAATTTGTTTGTGCCTGGACCTATTCCCACACCTCTTGCTGTCCTGATCTTCCTCCAACCTTCTCCTGTTTAATTATCGTGTATAAGAGAGAAATAAACTCTACGTTGGAGTTGCAATTGGTGTGGACCTTGAAGTTATTGGTGAATAGAGACTTGTCTTTGTCGTAGTGAAGACGGGAGCCATTCTATGGGGGGGAACTCAACCACAGAGACCCAGGTACATTACACCGCTTAACCTCTTCACACAAGAGGGTACGGGCATGTGGCATAGGTGTGCCCCTTTCTCCCACGAGTGAGCCAAAGGGAGAAGGGGTGGTGAGTGCTTCACTTATATTTTGACTGCTGCCCCCTCTCACCATATGCTATCTAAAAGAAAGAAGAACACTGGTCTTCATTATGTGTCTGGCTGGGGCTTTCAAATACAACATTTATTGCATGTATTTGTATAGCACTGACAACTCCTGCAGTGCTTTACATATTGCATCAGTCCCTGCCCCCAAAGAGCTTACAATTTAAGGTCATCATTTGCATCTATCATACACACACACACACACACACACACACACACACACACACACACACACACACCAGGGCCAACCGAGGAGCCCACTAACCTACCAGCATGTCTGAAAATCTCTACAAGCTCAGGGAGACCATGCAAACCCTATGCAGATAGTGAAGTGAAACAGATTAAAGCTGTCCATGCACAGAGGTTTTCCAGATCCCTTGATCCACGCTATACATGGATAGACAAATCTGTGGCTGATGTATTTTGACAGCATCCCATTAAATGTAAAAATACCCGAACAATGGCTCTATTTAATTTGATAAAGATACTGTTTGGCTGAATTTCGGTCCAGCTCCTTCCATTTTTCCATTGAGGGATATCGGGCAGGAGACAGCCAACAGAGCAAACCAATGAACAAATTGTGTCCGGGTCAACAGGAACCGACCAAAATTAGAACAGTATTACCTTCTTTACCCGCTGCAGCCAATCAGATTAAAATACACTGAAGCCAAATGAAGTGTAAATGGTTACTGTGGAATACTGCACAATGCATTTGTCTCTCTGCCTTACGGAATAAGTCTAAATGGGTTTAATAGAATTTATCCAGCATCCCTGCGACTATCCTGAGTAGTTACAGATAGTAACACTTGTTAGCATTGATTCCTCTTTAGATAATAGAGGAATTAACACATTTGGACAATTTTACATGGCTCCTTAAACTGCTGGAAAAAGATGTTTACTACAAGAGAGAGCTGCAGCCAAGATTTATCAAGCTGCTCCAATCTATAAGCGAAGAAGAGGCCCCGTACTAATGTGAGGCTTCTTTTTATGGAGTCGACATCCAGGTACAATTTAATAGATAAGCTACAGGGAACATTACAGGTACAACGGGAAAATTTCAACTGCTCATTTGTATTGTAACAACGCACCAAACTCTTCCAGGCATATCCAGGTATGACCTTCACCTTGTAAAACATCAGCTGTAGAAGGAATGAAAGATAATTCTACAAGAAGAAACATTTTCCCTCACTGGAGAATTATTAATGGGTCCTGTGAACTCAGCACATGCCAAGCACAATAAATCCACCTGTGAATAGTACACATAATAGGGAACGTAAAGTGAGGGGAAGTGCATTCCAAGGAACCTGGGTTTACGTCACACATCCAACACATGCCCTATTTTATTTTCATTTTAATTCATATGAGCATTTTTAAGAGGAGATCTAAACATTATCTGGATTGCATTTAGTTTGATAAAGCTTGTAGTCTTCACGAGGAGTTTCATGAGACAATGTAAGACCACAGTTGGCAGACAGTTGGCACCCAATAACAGGAAATACCCGAACAGGGGCCTACATGGAAAGGTCAACAGTTATGCCAATAAAAGATGCAGATTTAAAAAGATTGAAAAGAACTTTTTGAAATTACGTGATCAATTTTTTTTATGAAACTTTAGTGACTGGGCTTAGCTCAACTTTAAACTCACTTTAAGGTTCTTTATTTCAATGTACCGTATATACTCGAGTATAAGCCGAGGCACATAATTTTACCACAAAAAAATGTGAAAACTTATTGACTCGAGTATAAGCCTAGGGTGTCCATCTGCATGCCTCACTTTGCCTCACTGTGTCCATGTGCATGCCTCACTGTGCCTTACTGTGCCCATGCCTCACTGTGTCCAATCTCCCTACCTGATCTCCGGCGCTGTGTGACTAGGCTGACTTTTAACATGGGAGTCTATGGAAGGGGTGCCTGGATTTGAAAAATCTGTGCTTCCCGGCTGTAGGTCCCCTGGACACCAAACTTTGCACACTTGTAGAGGAAGAGTGAGGCTACATGTGTGCCAAGTTTGGGGTCCAGAGGACCTACGACTGGCCAGGATCAGGCACACAGAATTGAAGTCGAAAACAGACTCGAGTATAAGATGAGGGGGGCATTTTCAGCACAAAAAAAGTGCTGAAAAACTCGGCTTATACTCGAGTATATACGATACATGTTGGTAAATCAGTTACTGGATCATGAGATACTGCCCCATAAATCACATTCAAACAGGATTTCTCTTTATCTGACTGATGTATATAAGGAAATGGGGTAATCAATGCTTTTTATGTGACTGGTGTGTATGGGGTACTCAATGCTTTTTATCTGATTCGTGTATATGGGGTACTCAATGCTTTTTATCTGATTGGTGTATATGAGGAAATGGGGTACTCAATGCTTTTTATCTGATTGGTGTATATGAGGAAATGGGGTACTCAATGCTTTTTATCTGATTGGTGTATATGAGGAAATGGGGTACTCAATGCTTTTTATCTGATTGGTGTATATGAGGAAATGGGGTACTCGATGCTTTTTATCTGAATTATGTACATGACGTACTCAATGCTTTTTATCTGATTGGTGTATATGAGGAAATGGGGTACTCAATGCTTTTCATCTGATTGGTGTATATGAGGAAATGGGGTACTCAATGCTTTTTATCTGATTGGTGTATATGAGGAAATGGGGTACTCAATGCTTTTTATCTGATTGGTGTATATGAGGAAATGGGGTACTCAATGCTTTTTATCTGATTGGTGTATATGGGGTACTCAATGCTTTTTATCTGATTGGTGTATATGAGGAAATGGGGTACTCAATGCTTTTCATCTGATTGGTGTATATGAGGAAATGGGGTACTCAATGCTTTTTATCTGATTGGTGTATATGAGGAAATGGGGTACTCAATGCTTTTTATCTGATTGGTGTATATGGGGTACTCAATGCTTTTTATCTGATTGGTGTATATGAGGAAATGGGGTACTCAATGCTTTTTATCTGATTGGTGTATATGAGGAAATGGGGTACTCGATGCTTTTTATCTGAATTATGTACATGACGTACTCAATGCTTTTTATCTGATTGGTGTATATGAGGAAATGGGGTACTCAATGCTTTTTATCTGATTGGTGTATATGAGGAAATGGGGTACTCAATGCTTTTTATCTGATTGGTGTATATGGGGTACTCAATGCTTTTTATCTGATTGGTGTATATGAGGAAATGGGGTACTCAATGCTTTTCATCTGATTGGTGTATATGAGGAAATGGGGTACTCAATGCTTTTTATCTGATTGGTGTATATGAGGAAATGGGGTACTCAATGCTTTTTATCTGAATTGTGTACATGACGTACTCAATGCTTTTTATCTGATTGGTGTATATGGGGTACTAAATGTTTTTTATCTGATTGGTGTATATGGGTATATATGGGGAATTGTGTTTACAATACAAACAGATGCCTATTGATAGTGTAGGTTGGAAAATAAAAGCAAGATCTAATTTCTCGCCATGCATAGAACACATCTTTCCCGCTAGGCTTTCTCAATCAGACCCACTCTGTCTGTTGTGTTGCTGCCCGTCTAAATATATTCATGCTTACATCTTCTATATGCAGGTGTTAATTGAAGACCGTTGCAGACAATGCACTTTGTCTGATTGTAGAATCTCCTTTGGATAGACCAATTATTCACTGCAAGTGGAATAAACGGAATAGATTGCTAGATCCTTGTACTTCATAGAGGTTGGTAAGGCAAAAGGAGATTGTACAGTCAGATTGTAAAGGTATGTGGCCAGTTATAAAACAGAGATCAGCATCTATAGATCAAGCTGGATTTATATCATGTGTGTTGCGTTTAGCGTTAATTCATGCGCATTAAATGTACTTTTGTGCCGCCATGCCCTCCACCTCATCCAATCAAAGAATGTATTAAATTTATTATAAAAAACAAAACAAAAAAAAAAACCCCATGGCTTTCTCTGAATGGTGGCAGTGCCGAACGAGCGCCCCCTGCGGTTACTATACAAAATGGCCGCTGCTCGGCACATGATTCAGAAGACTGCTGCTATCACTGTAGTAGTGGCAACTACTACAGTGATTTGCAGCTTCCACAGGGATCAGTTAGGTATGAGATATTCATTCTTACATTGGTCCAAACTGGGCAAGAAAAAGCATACTTTAGCTTTAGCCTTAAAGTGATATTAAACCCTTCAGTTTTTAAGCACTTTCAGCAATTATTTAATTATTTATTGAGTATACAGCTTCTTTATCGTTTAATCTTTGTCTATGTTTCAGTTAAAGCTGGTGCCATGACCCCTGCCCTGTCATTTTTCCAGTTTCAGGGTGGCTCCTTTCTCTTGTAGCGTTCAATGGAGCCATCCTTGCATGCAAACTCTAGAGTTGTGTCTCCCTACACTGTGTGCATCAATAGAAACACACAGCCTACTCCAAGATGTCAAGGTTCTCCCCTGCTCCTCTCTCCTCCAGGCTAACATGACTGGCTGGAGACTGTGCTGTCCACTGTTACCTGTGAAGGCCAGAAGTCCAGGGAAGCAGCACTAAGAGTAAGGTGCAGGACACTTTCGGTCCGCACTGGAATCGGATTGCATGGGTGTTCACACCTATACGATTCGATTCCTGCACCATTTGACAGTTCGCACTGCAATCTGTGAACCGATCTGGAGGTGTCATTAACTTTACATTGACACCCCCAGCGGTTCGCAGATGCCAGTGTGAACCAGTGTGCGATTCAGGTGTGATGCGGGAACCCACACTTAATCGCAGGGTTACCCGCATCACTCCAGTGTGAACCGGGACTAAGAGCCAGCAATGTTAAAAGATGCAGACTGCAACTGCTAAGATAAGAATTTTAACAAAACAGTTTGCTGGGGGATGTTGATTTTACTGTGCTCAATGTGTTAAAGAGGTACTGCAGCCTGATCACATAATTTGTAATAAAAACATCTTTGCCATTCTGAAGCTTCCCTCCAACCACTTTGCGTATTATTTTATATATACTGAGATTCTGTACTAGCCAAATATGCTGCAGAAATCTCCCTCCACTGAGTCTGGCGGTATCCATTTTAACTGTGGGCAGCTGAAGCTGCTGCCTGTTCACTTCCTGGATTTACACAGACACACAGAGGCACACCTGCAGCTCTGCAGCTCTCATATGCCCTTTTATGACTCATCCCCCCCTCCCCTCCTGGCAAACTCTCACCAGAGTGAGAGAGAGAGCTGTGCATGATGACATAAGCCTAGGCTTTTTACCACACAAGAAACAGGAAGTGGGCTGTATAAGGTATTTACTGGCAGAAAAAAAAAATGTTTTACTATCCAAAGTTAAAACAACAAGGGCAGAAGATTTAATAAGTGGAAAGTTGAAAAAATTACTGAAGTTACGCTTTAAATAGTAACTCTACTTTTGTTTAAAAAAAAAACATTCCCCTCTGGGTGATCTACGTACATTGCAAGACTTGGCAAACTTTGTTGTAGATTCCTACCTTTTGTTATTCTGAAAAAAATAGCTGTTTGTCTGTGTCCATGTGCAAAATAAATGTGAATGGGGGCGACTTGATAATTATCAATCAGCTGCTGTACTTGTAGGACTCCAATGAGGAAAGTGGCAGGACGGGATTTCCTATTGGGAGTATCTCACCAAAAAGGACGTTTTTGTTGCATGGGAGGCCAAAACCTGACTTGCATCTTAGTGCAGACTTCTGGGAAAATCAGTGAGCCAATCACACAAGCAGGAAATGACATATCTGAGGGGCACTCTGTACACCATCTGTGTCATCAACGCCCCCAGGTAGCCATATTGCGTTGCATTTTACAGAGAATTATAGAGCTATAGATTGAAAACAAAAGATCATTTTTAATAACATTCAATTACAATACGACTTGTGAAACAATGGTATACGCTATAGTACTATTTATTTATTTTTTTGCTATTTTTTCTACATGAATGTGGAGTTACCCTGGTGTGGTGGTTAGCACTTCTGCCTAGCAGTAAAATAGTCGCTGGTTCGAAACCGAACCATGACACTATCTGTGTGGAGTTTGCATGCTCTCCCTGTGCCTGCGTGGGTTTCCTCCGGGTACTCCGGTTTCCTTCCACACTCCAAAAGACATGCTGGTAGGTTAATTGGTTTCTGTCTAAGTTGGCCCATGTATGTACATGTATGAATGTGAGTTAGGGCCCTTAGATTGTAAGCTCCATGAGGGCAGGGACTGATGTGAATGTACATGTAAAGCGCTGCGTAAATTGACAGCGCTATACAAGTACAGTGGAACCTTGGATTACGAGCATTATCAGTTCCAGGAGAATGCTTGTAATCCAAAGCACTCGCATATCAAAGCGATTTTCTCCATAGAAGTCAATGGAAACAAAGATAATTTGTTCCACATTGACTTTAATGGGATGCAATACCGCATACGGCCAGAGGCGGGGGGCGTCGTAGAGCCTCGGAAACGGTCGAAAAGGCCTGAGGACACTTCCGCTGACCTCAGCAAACCTCGGAAAAGACTTCCTACCCGAGATTTGCCGAGGTCAGCCGCGCTGTCCTCTGGCCTTTCCGTGCAATTCCGAACGGCGCCGATCGCTGTGATCGCCGACGTTTGGCTCTGCTCGGCTCTGGCGCCCCCCCTCCACCTCAGGCCAAAAGCGGTACAGCACACCGCTTTTGCCTGAATTGTGCTTGCTTTGCGAGACAACACTCGCAAACCGAGTCACGATTTTTTAAAATACAGTGCTCGTATTACGAAGCGCTCGTTAACCGCGTTACTCGCAATCCGAGGTTCTGCTGTATATAATGGAACCTCAGATTGCGAGTAACACTGTTTATGAGCATTTTGCAATAGGAGCTGTTTTAAAAAAAAAAAAAATCCCGACTGGGCTTGCAAGCGTTGGAGGGAGGTGGAGGGCGCCGGAGAGCCTCGGAAATACTCGGGGACAGCTCAGCTGATCTCGGAAACCCTCTGAAACGAAGTATTTCCAAATGATTCTGAACGGCTCAGAACTGTTCCCGAGTGTCACCGGCGCCCCCGCACCTCTGGCCAAATGGGGTACTGCACATTAGCTTGAATTCTGCTTGTTTTGCGAGACAACACTCGCAAACCGAGTCAGAATAAAAAAAAAAAAAAAAGTTGCTCGTTATTCAAAATGCTTCTTAACCGCGTTACTCGTAAGCCGAGGTTCCACTGTACATAAAATAAAACATTGAGGGTTTAATAATACTTCTATAAAAGGCTCCTAAGGCTTATCCAGCAGTTGAAATACAACCATCATGGATCAGAAAATGATGAAGATCATGGGAGCTGACATACGGAATTTTGTAAGAAATCCGCGGGGAGACCACGCCAAACATAAAATTCACTTTATGACTGTGTTAAGTTTTGTTGCTAGGGCATAACAATGCTGGCAGTGGTGTGAAAAGGAAAAAAAAATGCTCCAGCCAGCTGTGTTGTTCACAGTCGGGTAATTCCTCTGTAGCTATGAATGGATGTGGGGCCAGTAGCCTGTTGTGGCCAAGGACAGGATGATGGATGGTCTACACACTGTGCCCAAGTTACAGAAGGAAGGCAGAAGTTCACTGCTCTGCTGTTAAAATGCTAATCTGGCTTTGTTAACAAAAGGAGCGATGAAACTGGAAAGTTAGAAGGAACTGACACCGCTCATGTTATTTGTGTACACCGGTCACTTGATGCTCTTCATACTTCCCCATCAGTCTGTTGGAAGTGACACCATTTACTGGTCATCCTGTTTGAATAAAGTAAATCAACTTATTATTAGCTGCGCTGAGCCTTGTACGAGTGACACCCAATATATACCATGACATGCCTCCCGCAGATTCTGGAATTGGCAGCGGACCGGAAAAATATGGTTTTCCTTCAACATTTCTCAGCTACAAGGAAAGAAAAAAAAAAAAGACTGAACACAATCTCTTCTGAAGCTGAAATTGGCAGCTATTCTCCGAGCGAGTAAGAACTTAATTTAATGGCTTACACGGATTTCTGACTGTAACCGTAATGGCTTACCTAATGTATGAAAACAGATCATCTGTCCTAGCAGATTCACGCAATGCACTCGCTGCTTTAATTGCACACATTTTACTTCTTACTTGAGAAAATATTAAGATATCGTTGAGTAAATACGTCTCCAATGTCACAATTAGGGTTCAGACAGATGGACTAAAATAGACATTTTTGTATGCCTAAAATCTCCCGGTGCTTTTCCGTGCCTGGGGAGCCGCAAGTGCCACGTACAGCCTGCTATACAAGTGAATGGCTGTATGCGACTGAACGCGTGCGGCAATTTTTCTCTGAATGCGTTCAGGAAATAAGTCAAGTGCACATTTGTGGGTAAACACTGATGTAAACAAACAAGCATCAGAATTTGCACGAGTACAGCCATTTTCGCTTGTATGGCAAGCGCTACACGGCGCGCTTTGCTCCGCCGGTGTGAGAAATCACTGGGAGATTTTACACCAGGGGCTAATTTTTTTTTTAAATGCCTAATTTAGTGTTATTTCTGCGTGCTGCGATTTTGCAGCCCATTCATTTGAATGGGCTGAAATCGCACTGGAACGTGTAGAAAGTAGTGCATGTTACTACTTAAAAAAAACGCAATGCACCAAATTACAAGGTACTGCAGTATTTGCAATTTTTAGCAAGACTGCGACATTGTGGACAAATCTGACCCCAAATTACACTTTTTGGGGACCAGTGACATTATTACACTGATCAGTGCTATCAAAATGCACCGATCAATGTAAAAATGACACTAGCAGGGAAGGGGTTAACACTAGGGGGTGATCAAAGGGTTAAGTGTGTTGCCTAAGTGTGTTCTAACTGTAGGGGGATGGGCTACCAGGGACATGACAGATCGCTGTTCCCGATCACTGGGAACAGAAGATCTCTGACATGTCATCTGGCAGAACAGGGAATCGCCTTGTTTACATAGGCAGTTCCCCGTTCTGCCTCTGTACACCGTGATCACCCGCGGATCCTAACAACTAACACCCCCTCTGGTTTTCAGTGTGTTTTTAACAATGGGGAAGGCGAGTGCTGTAAAGGCTTCAAAAACATGCGCTGAATTCACCAAAAACACTATAGGTATGTTTTTGGTGTAGTGCAATTGAATTCAATGGAGGCAACTGGCCTAGAGAATGCAACATGCCCTAAAAATTGCTGGACATGATGCTAAGTGACATTACGCACTGGTGTATACTACTATCTCATCTGCCTGCCATTGTTTAATTATATAGAGCATCGGCAGGCGGTACGGGAGTGTTAGGCCAGTCATAGAAGGATCAAAATTCTTGCAGTTCAGCAGAACCGGACAAATTTTGATCCTCCTCTGGGTAGGCTGAATGTACTGAAGTCAAACCATTGATTGACTTCAGTACAGCCAGCCTGTTGGGGTTTTTTTTTTTTACCTGATAACTTCTGGCAGTTATAGCTTCCAGCAGTGATCAGTATTCTGCCAGCGGGGACGGCTCCTGATGCTCTCGGCAGGGACAACACAAAAGCACTGTGGGAGGAATTCCCCCATCATCACAGTCGGTGTTGATGGGGGAAAGAGAGCAATTTTCTTTTCGTAAACCCATGGTTGCATAATGTATGGCCTTAAAACCCAGCTAAAATTATTTTTTTACTTCTGGGAATGTCCTGGTAAACATAGGTATTGGAAGGATATTTTAATGTGTGTACAGGAGAAGACTACCATCCCTTTAAGTCCTTCTATAAGACTGTGGGGTTGATTTACTAAAACTGGAGAGTACAAAATCTGGTGCAGCTCTGCATGGTAGCCAATCAGCTTCTAAATTCAGCTTGTTCAATTACCGTATATACTCGAGTATAAGCCGACCCAACATAAGCCGAGGCACCTAATTTTACCACAAAACTGGGAAAACGTATTGACTCGAGTATAAGCCTAGGGTGTCCATCTGCAAGCCTCACTGTGTCCATCTGCATGCCTCACTGTGTCCATGCCTCACTATGCCCATGCCTCACTGTGCCCATGCCTCACTGTCACTGTGCCCATGCCTCACTGTGTCCATGTCCATGCCTCACTGTGCCCAATCTCCCTACCTGATCTCCGGCGCTGTGTGACTAGACTGACGTTTAACATGGGAGTCTATGGAAGGGGTGCCCAGCTACATGTGTGCCAAGTTTGGGTTCTAGGGGACCTAGGGTACCAGGTCCCCAAAATCACTGGAGAAATGGCCGTTTAACATTGGAGTCTATGGAAGGGGTGCCCGGATTAGAAAAATTGGTGCTCCCCGGCCATAGGTCCCCCGGACAACAAACTTTGCACACTTGTAGAGGAAGAGTGCGGCTACATGTGTGCACAAAGTTAAAGATGGACACAGACTCGAGTATAAGCCGAGGGGGGCATTTTCATCACAAAAAAAATGTGCTGAAAAACTCGGCTTATACTCAAGTATATACGGTAAACTTTAACAATTAAACCTGAAAGCTGATTGGTTTCTATGCCGAGGTGCACCAGATTTTGCACTCTCCAGTTTTAGTAAATCACCCCCATTGTCTTCTTGGTTTGGTGGATGATTTGGCCCTCTCCACAGCTATACGGACCTTACTTACCTTATTATTTTTCCATGCTAGGAAGCACATAGTTCTGTCTTGGAAGAGTTCTAATCCCCCATCTGTAGAGTCCTGTAAGGTTTAGGTGAACAAAGCCCTACCCTTTAATGAAGCCACATATTTGAATAGGGGGGCGCTACTTAAGTTTGATAAGGTTTAGGGGGGGGTAGGTGGCTTCTACTCTCACTGTTATTGACTAGTATTAGCTTCATTTAAGGCCATCTTTTCTTTTATATGGGTTTTTGATATGTACCCATATTGACCCTAATAGGGCAGGTTAACGGTCTTCCTGCAATAAAAATGGTAGAACCTGACCGCTTACATCCTTCGAAGGGTGGGGGTTGTTCAAAGGATCATTATATTTTGGCTGTTTGTATATAGGAAAGTTTGTGTCCTTACTGAGGAAGCTGTACGGGTCAAGGTGGCAAATTTCACAGGCATTGTTCATGGTTCAATGTAATGCACTTTTTTCTTTTTGTGTAAATATTTTGTTCTGTTTTTTGGGATGGCTTATCGTATTGGGGTTGGCGGTCCTAAAGGTTTTATTTGTGTATTGTAATTGTTTATAAAAAATAGTAGAGAATTTTCCCCCAAAAATGCTTTTCTGGGTTTGCTGCATCTCTAAGCGCATGTGAAAGAGGTCTTAGTGCATTTTCATACATTATTCATGTGCTGGTCAATATTAGACCTGTTACCATGGGCTGAAAATACATGCAAATCGCATAATACACACATTTTTATCCTTTACTATTACTTCCTATGACTCTCTAAATGCACGAAAGAGGATAAGAAACAGGCCTGAACTATTTGCAAAAATGTGCTACAGCGCAGATGTGAACAAGCTCTATCTATAACATTGCCTTTGATGACACATGTTTGGGGGCAACCAACGCACACCAATAAAACACGAATGTGTGAATGAGGCCACAAGAGTTGTTTCGGTCTCTCCTTATATTATGCAGTTTTGGTAAATATAACGAGGACCGTACACAGAACGATTTTATATAGGATTTAATTTTATTGCCTGGAAGAAACATATGATCAGAAGATCGAAAGGATCAGTTAATGCATCCTACCCTTAATGATCTCCTCGACTGATCTACTTTCCTACAATTTAATTTCCCATCCAAATTATTCAGAATAATTTTGATGAAGTCAAACGGTTTTGCTTAGGATTGGTCGATGTAAGAGCAGTAAGAGCTCGTTCAGATGGGTGGCCGCCATTGCCGCCCCTCTGAAAAGCGGTCCAGCAGTGACGGCCCGTCCATTAGGGGCGCCCGGGCGCCGCTCCCTCTATTCACGGCCACCAACCCCTATTCATGGCTGCTCTATGATCCACGGCCGCCACCCCCTATTCATGTGTCCGGCCCCTTTCAGGATGCCGGGCGCATAAATTACAGCGATGGGGATGTTTTTTTGAAGCACCTGATTAGAGCCAGAGGCTCTGATAGGCTTCAAAATAGGGTGGGCTTGTGGCACAGCGTTTGCGCCACAAGCCCACCCAGGTGTTACAACAGTGAATGAATATTCGCGAATGGAAACACTGATCCTTAATCCGGCTAATCAGAAGCAGGTATGAGACCCGTTTTCCGATTGGCCGAAAAGAGAAGAGTCCCAATTGGCCACTGAGGAGGGAAGGAAGGAAACGTAAGGCGCCCGGATGCCCGTGGAGAGCAGGGGAAGCCGCCAGTGAAGCTCGACGTGAAGCGCTACGCCCACCATGGGGTAAGTGCTCCAGATCCTGACTGATTTATTTTTAAAGCCATGTGAAATGTAGCTTGGAGGTGCTATGTCACCTTATTACATCATTGGCATCACCTTGTTGCTGTTCTTTGGCACAGTTTCAGAACAATAGGCATCCTTTGGTATAAATTTTGCTGCACTGTGACTGCAGCAGTGTGTACTAGTGAGGCATTGGGCCATGTTACCCTGCAACTCATTGGTCAAACCACGGCTACAAACACCTATTTACATCGCTCCCACATATAAACAAGGCCTTTGGGGGGAATGGATCAAAACTGAAGCAGACAGGATCTGGAGCAGCTGTGCCTGGCAACCAATCAGCTTCTATCTTTCATTTTCCAAACTTAACTGAACAAGCTAAACATAGAAGTTGATTGAGCATAAATGGGAATGTGGGAACACAAGTGGTGTGGGCAACAGTACTGACACTAGTTTATTTTTACATGGATAGTGGTAGCACTGACACTAAGGCTGGGTTCACACTTGTGCGATCTTAGACATTGCATGTGATTCACACCGCACTACTGTGCAGATCACATGCGATGTCTGTGCGATGCGAATTCAGCCATACATATTGTATGGCTGAATTCGCATCTCATTCGCACCAAAATGGTGCAGGACCCTTTTTTTGGGGTCCGCACTGGAATCGCATGGGTGTTCACACCTATGCGATCCAATTCCTGCACCATTTGGCAATTCACACTGTGATCTGCGAACCGATCTGGGGAGGTCATTAACTTTGCATTGACACCCACAACAGTTCGCAGATGTCAGTGTGAACCGCCGGCAGGCGACATGTGATGCGGGAACCTGCATTGGAATTGCGCTGGTTCCCGCATCGCATATATGTGAAGCGGCACTAAAGATAGGTCAGTGCTGTTTTTTTCGTTTTTTTCTTTTACACATACTGGTGGTTGTAAGTTTTTAAGCCCAACTCTCTCTCCTATAACAATGGCGCTGAATTTTTTTCGTTTTCATAAACGCTGACTGGTTGCCATGCACAGCTGCTCCACCAGTTTTGACAAATTCCCCTATTGCGTCTTTTTAAAAATTCCAAGATTCAAATCATATTTTCTGATCCTGTGAAGAATCGTTTGATTAGATCGTTACATGTATGGCTGCCATAAAGGGAACTGATCTTGCACAATCAGATTGTATAGCGTATGGCCAGCTTAAGTAAGTAGAAGAGGGTCTGATTCTTTTTTTGGCTGCATGTGTTTGACCAGAGATGCCTTCTTTACTGTATGGGAGACAAATTACATATCTGCTGAAATAACTGCATCACCTGTTGTGGATGATGACAGCCATACCACACTGTGCATCAGTGCAATCTACTTTCCCCAAAGCAGCAAGGCATGACCTCATAAGCCCTAATATATACAGTGCTAATTAGATTTGTAGGAGGTCACACAATTGTGTGTCATTGTAGAATCACTCTATTACATTTATAAAAGGTTCTTTTTTTAATATTGCCTGAAGAAATCTTGGGTAGTCACATCCGATTCACACATGCCAGTAGGGACACGTTGTAGCTGATGACTGCAGGAGTAATTTCTTATTTCCATTACCAATCAAAGCAAGGCTTATGTCTCCTCTATATATCCCCCCTAACCCTAACTGGATATTTCCAATGAATATAAACTAGGGTGACAATTACTCCTTTATTAACGCAGCTGTTATAATGGCTTTGTTATCCTTCCACAGATCTTTCACCACAACTAGCAACTCCCATCAGCCTCTTTAATAGGAGTTGTAGTTTATATCATCTAATTATATCATTTTTGTAATATAAATATAGATGTATAGTCAATGATGGGAAAACATTTAATTACATGCTAGGCCAGGTAGCAACTGTTTTTTTTTTCCTCAACAGTTTTTTCTATAAATTTCTTCTGTGTATAATTAATTTTATGCCATATATATTGTTGCATAAATATGACAATGCCTTGAAAAGGGTTCTCATTTATTTAAGCTGGTATAATTAGATGCCTGAAGTATGCAATTAGATATGAATGGCAGGACACATTCATCTTTCTGTAAATTTCCTTGGCGCAAGGTAAATGTTTACAGGTAGAGCGTCATCCACCGGTGCAGGTTGGAGGAGGTTCATTAGGTAGATAGTTAGGTTTACCACATGAATTCCTAGCCTGGGGCAAGAGGAGCATGGTAAAAATAAAACTTGTGTTTATAACCTCACAGAAGGAATTCCTCATCCTGGGCTTTAAACATCTTCAGCAGAGCATTAAAAAGCTACAGGATACATTCTAAGCAGGCTTGTGCTTGTTAATTACACAGCTAGCCCTATGTTGGGGAAACAATAGCAAACCATCACTTATTTTTTTACCAAAAGAGTAGTAGAGAGCTAGAACCAACTACCAGCAACATAGTAGAAAAAAAAAAAAAACAACATCCACTAGATTAAACCCACACAGCATAAACAAAGATCTGCCCTTAGGCAAAGGCATTAATAAGAAAAATAAATATGAAGATTAGCAGGATGACTTGGTCTTACTGCCATCAACACGTTGTTCTTTTAAATTACAATCACTCATTAGGAGTTGGGTGTTTTCCAAAGCAAACTTGTTACTTTGTACATGCAACATCAATGTTTTATACATATGTTTTCTGGTGTAAAAATGCATAAAATAGCCACAGATGAGTAGAAGGATGACTTGGCGTGGCCTGCCATCAACATATTATTACTCCAATATATAATAGCTCAACACGGTTGAGGTTTTTTTTTCCGAAGCAAACATTTTACTGTGTAAATACATCGTCAATACGTTGTAAATACTTTCAGTGTATAAGGAGTGTGTCATAAATGCTATTTCATTGTATGAAGAATGCATATAATAATCAAAGACGATTGGAAGGATGATTTGGTTTTGCCTGCCACCAACACATTGTCCCTTTAATTTACAATAGCTCAACCGAGTTGGGTCTTTTCCAAACCAAACATGTTACTTCTTAAAAACAACATCAGTATGTTTTATATCCTTTCGATGGATGAAGAATACTTCATAAATACTGTTTTAGTGCATAAAGAATGCATAAAATAGTCACAGAAGATTGGAAGGATGACTTGGTCTTGCCTGCCACCAACACATTGTCCCTTTAATTTACAACAGCTCAACCACGTTGAGTCTTTTCCAAACCAAACATGTTACTTCTTAAATACAACATAAATATGTTATGAATCCTTTCAGTGTATGAAGGATATTTCATAAACACTATTTTGATATATAAAGAATGCATAAAATAGTCACAGAAGACTGGAGGGATGACTTGGTCTTGCTTGCCACCAACACATTGTCCCTCTAATTTATAATTGCTCCACCAAGTTGGGTCTTTTACAACCCAAACATGTTAGTTCTTAAAAAAACCAATATCAATATTTTATAAATACTGTTTCTAGTGTACAAAGAATATTTCATAAATAGGTTTTCAGTTTGAAATAATGCATAAAGAAGTCACAGATGATTAGGAGGATGACTTGGTCTTGCCTGCCATCAACACATTGCTCCTCTAAGATTCCAATAGCTCTAGACTTGGGTCTTTTACAACCCAGACATGTTACTTTGTAAATACAAAATGTATATTTTATAAATACTTTCAATGTATAAAGAATGCATAAAATAGTCACAGAAGATTGGAAGGGTGACTTGGTTTTGCCTGCCACCAACAAATTGTCCCTCTAATTTACCATAGCTCAACAGAGTTGGGTCTTCTTCAAAGCAAACACATTACTGTTTAAATACAACAACATCGATATTTTATAAATACCTTTTTCCGACATATAAAGAATAATTCATAAATACTTTTAGTATATAAAGAATGCATAAAATAGGCACAAAAGATTGGAAGGGTGACTGGATCTTGTCAGCCATCAACACATTGTCCCTTTAATCTACAATAGCTCAACAGAGTTGGGTCTTCGCCAAACCAAATTAAAATGCATCATCAATATTTTATTATTATTCCAGTGTATAAAGAATATTTCCGAAACACTTTTTCATTGTAGGAAATCATATTTCAGTGTGTAAAGAATACGTAAAATAGTCAAAGAAGGCTGGAAGGATGACTTGGTCTTGCCTGCCACCAACACAGTCCCTCGAATTCACAATAGCTCAACAGAGTTGCCTCTTTTCCAAACCAAACATGTTACTTTGTAAATACAACATCAGGATGTCACAAATATTTTTTTTAGTGTATCACCACAACATAAAATACTAACAAATTAATCTCAGTGTTCTACACATAGAAATCCTGATCTCTCCTAGAATGCAAGGCACAAATACATGTCACTATGTGCACACATCCCAGCTATTTCTACTCAGCAGCAGACCACAGGCCATGCTGGGCTTTGTAGTTCCATCACAGCCCCCCCCCCCCCCCCCAAAAAAAGGAAGGAGTTAGATCCAGCATAACAAGTGCCTATAGCAGGTCCAGCCCTCTACTTTGAGCTGGGTGAGGTGTGGTTTCAGTAGGTGGTGCACTGCACTAAACCAGATTTTCAGTCCAGGATTTCTCTTGCAAAGCTTTAATCCTTGCACAGCCTGTGACCTTTCAGCTGCGATCAGGCTTTGCACACAAGATATCTGAACCTTGCTACATCAGACATCCAAGAAATAAAAAATAAAAAGAAAGTTTATGCCTGTGTCTATGCTTGTCATCTTGCCTAGGAAGGCTGGAGCTCTGCGATCCCAGCACTGCACAAAGATAATAGAGATCGCAGCCTCTCCTATTTGTTTCCATGCATAATTGATATTCACAATGAAATCTAGCTGCCTGCTTGCTTACATGCATGCATGGGGGGGTTCGGGGGGTACCCAATGCTGGACAAAGTTCTAGCAATACGCACTAACACAACTGCACGATCCATCCCTATTCATCAATAATAAATACAAGCCATGCAATTGCAACTTGCTAACAATGCAAATGGAAAGGGAGCTTTGCATGGAGCCAACACCAGTGAACAGGTAGCCCCATGTCCCCAGATCACATAGGCACACAGTAGAAATGGTCACTTAGTACAAAGGATAACTTACCTATAGGAAACTAATTGTCGGGAAGGGGGGGGGGGGGGGGGATCACTGGCAGCTACTTTCCCATTGCTGAGCACACAGTGCAAATCCTGCTGGTATCCATCTAAGTTTGCATTGTAGGCTTCCTTGCTTATAGTCCACCAAGGCAAGATTCCCATCCAGGGGTAGGTAGGAGTTCCCAGGGACAATCCAGAGGAGGGTTATCGCAAGGCTCTGCACATCCCGGTGTCCTATAGACCAGCACTGTCTTGAGGCCCTGCTGTAAGCTTTCTGATCTTCAAAGCTCCAGCTTGATCAAATGGCAGAGAGACAGTGGACTGCCCTAACCCCCCTGCCTGCACCAGCACCTCCCCCTGCACACTCCCATCCCCCCTCCTCCTCCTTCCCCAACACACAGCTCAGCTCCCTTTACAACTATTTGCAATCACTTCCATGCACACACAGCCAGGGGCATAGACGATCCTGGCTTGCAGAAAGTTTGCCCCTGGCTGCCCGCAGGCTCTCCTTGCTATCAGGGGTGCCCAGGCTGCAGGGTGGCACTGGGCTCAGCTTGCATGCCACACGGATTGCTTGCTGGATCCCCTGGCTGGCAGGCTCTCCTTGCTATCTGGGATGCCCAGACTGCAGGGTGGCACTGGGCTCAGCTTGCATGCTACACACAGATTGCTTGCTGGATCCCCTGGCTGGCAGGCTCTCCCTTGCTATCTGGGGTGACCAGGCTGCAGGGTGGCACTGGGCTCAGCTTGCATGCTACACAGGTTGCTTGCTGGATTCCCTGGCTGGCAGGCTCTCCCTTGCTATCTGGAGTGCCCAGGCTGAAGGGTGGCACTGGGCTCAGCTTGCATGCTACACAGATTGCTTGCTGGATCCCCTGGCTGGCAGACTCTCCCTTGCTATCTGGGATGCCCAGGCTTCAGGGTGGCACTGCATGCTACACAGATTACTTGCTGGATCCCCTGGCAGGCTAGCTCTCCTCTGCTTTTAGGGGTGCCCAGGCTTCAGGGTGGCAGTGCATGCTACACAGATTGCTTGCTGGATCCCCTGGCAGGCTAGCTCTCCCCTGTTATCAGGGGTGCCCAGGCTTCAGGGTGGCACTGCATGCTACACAGATTGCTTGCTGGATCCCCTGGCAAGCTAGCTCTCCCCTGTTATCAGGGGTGCCCAGGCTTCAGGGTGGCAGTGCATGCTACACAGATTGCTTGCTGGATCCCCTGGCAGGCTAGCTCTCCCCTGTTATCAGGGGTGCCCAGGCTTCAGGGTGGCACTGCATGCTACACAGATTGCTTGCTGGATCCCCTGGCAGGCTAGCTCTCCCCTGTTATCAGGGGTGCCCAGGCTTCAGGGTGGCACTGCATGCTACACAGATTGCTTGCTGGATCCCCTGGCAGGCTAGCTCTCCCCTGTTATCAGGGGTGCCCAGGCTTCAGGGTGGCACTGCATGCTACACAGATTGCTTGCTGGATCCTGCTTACCTCTTATGGCAAAGCGATCTGCTTATTCTTCTTTCTGCTGTTGCTCCCTTCATAGAATAATAAAGTCATGAGAAGCCTTCCAGCAGCAGCAGCAGCTACAGCAGGGCAAGCCAGGAGAAAAACAAACTGAGACAAGGCAAATGGTGTAATTCGATCCATCTCTAGTCAATCCATCAAAAGATCAGTAGGCTGCTGCTTACCAAGCCAGGGAGCCACCCCCAGCTCTGGGATCCTGCAGCACACATGCACATTTGGGTTGTCCTCCTCCTATGTCTTTTTTTTTTCTTACCCTGTATGGATGTGTGTCTATTGCTAATGCTGGAAACTCTTAGTGACCCCAAGGTGGCCTCACGCCCCCCCCCCCCCCTTTCCAGCAAGAACAGTGCCCAGCTGAATATTAAGACAGTCAGTCCTCCTCTGCTCATTATCCCCATCTTATTACAGACATCCTGAAGACAGATCATCTCTCTCTCTGCACCACAATCTCAGCAAAGTTCATTCGTAGTTTTCTTTGGCAGAAGAAACACGTTATACTTAGCAGCAGAAAAAGCAATCAGCGGAGGTGCTTCGTTTCCCCCCACCCACCCACCCCACTGTAAATTGAACACACAGATTCTCATTTATTTTTTTGAACTGAGCTCGACCGGCTCGATGTAATTTGCTGCGCTAATAGGAGGGCTGATTTACTGACATCTGCGCATGCAAAGCGTTTTGCAACAAAATAAGATGCTAAGGGGCCGTTTGTCTGCCGCGCAATCTGTGGAAACAATTCAAAGCGAAAAACGTTGACGTTATTGGCTTGGGAAATAGTTTTCGCAAATAACAGTCGACGGCGACAGGGGATGCAATATAGGGATAAAAGGGTTCTAGGTAAACATATAGAGATAGTGTTGTATCTTATGTACTGCATACTGCTAATTGCTGCAATATAGCATTATTATTTTTTTTTATATATTTTATTTATTTGCATATAGATTTTTATTGGTATTTCTTGAGTTACAGTGCTTACATCATACATACAGCAAAGGCAATAGGTTTCTTGCATAAACTCAAACACTTATGTTAATATACATAGTGTACATTCCAATAAGACCCCCTCAACTTCACCCCACAGACAAAGGGTGGTGATTCAAAACAGTGGGACCATTCAGTCTTTAAAATACCAAAGAAGTTAAAAAATTACTATTCAAATAGGTCAGAAAATTATTATAATAATATTCATCTACAGGATTTATAAAGTGCCAACAGAACTTTAGGATATGAAGAGAGACAGTACAGTTACAATATAATTCATGAAAGGAGGTTAGGGGGGCCTTGCTTATGAGGGAAGGGCAAGTGATATAAAGGGTAATAGATATTGTTATATCAATTGACAAGAGCTGTTCATACCATTATGCCGGCCATGACGGAGCAAATTCCATAGGTTGCAAGAAGGAAAGTTGCTTGATTCCCCCCATGAACACAGTCAGTGTTGATGGGACAATCCCTTCCACTGAGCCATTGTCTTCTCCAGGCGGGTAAAGTCCTCCTCGCCAGCAGAACCCAGTGATTACTGCTAGTGGCTATAGTAGCTGCTAGCAATGATCGCATGCTAAATCCCACAGGTTGGTCGTACCCAGTGATGGACTGGCCATCGGGACTACCGGGAGATTCCTGGTGAGCCGATTACTCAGTGGGCTGGTCGGAGGTCCGCGGTGATCTTTCCGTCAATCGCCAACAGCTGGCGCCTGACGGGTAGATCGAGATTTAGATAGCATGCAGGGTAGCGCAGGAAGCGTGTGTAATATGTTCTCTCTCATGTCACGCCACTGACGGCAGTCACGCTGCTCCCCGCGGCCCCTCCTCTCTTCTCGTCTATCCCCATTTGCTTGTGACATCATCTGGGATGGACAAGAAGAGTGGAGGGGCCGCCGGGGAGCAGCGTGACTGCCATCAGTGCCGTGACATGAGAGAGAACTTATTACACAAGCTTCCTGCGCTACTCTGCATGTTGGCTGGTAAACAATGTGCTATGTGCCCTGCCCTGATGTGCTATGTGCCCCACCCTGATGTGCTATGTGCCACCTGTCCTGATGTGCTATGTGCCCTGTGCCCTGATGTGCTATGTGCCCCATGTCCTGATGTGCCCTCATGTGCTATGTGCCCTGTGCCCCATGCCCTGATGTGCTATGTGCCCTCATGTGCTATGTGCCCCATGCCCTGATGTGCTATGTGCCCTGATGTGCTATGTGCCCCATGCCCTGATGTGCTATGTGCCCTGATGTACTATGTGCCCTGATGTGCTATGTGCTATATGCCCTGATGTGCTATGTGCCCTGATGTGCTATGTGCCCTGATGTGTTATGTGCCCCATGCCCTGATGTGCCCCATGCCCTGATGTGCTATGTGCCCTGATGTGCTATGTGCCCTGATGTGCTATGTGCCCCATGCCCTGATGTGCTATGTGCCCCATGCCCTGATGTGCTATGTACCCTGATGTGCTATGTGCCCTGAGGTGCTATGTGCGCTGAGGTGCTATGTGCCCCATGCCCTGATGTGCTATGTGCTCCATGCCCTGATGTGCTATGTGCCCTGATGTGCTATGTGCCCTGAGGTGCTATGTGCCCCATGCACTGATGTGCTATGTGCCCCATGTCCTGATGTGTCCTCATGTGCTATGTGCCCTATGCCCTGATGTGCTATGTGCCCTGATGTGCTGTGTGCCCTGATGTGCTATGTGCCCCATGCCCTGATGTGCTATGTGCCCCATGCCCTGATGTGCTATGTGCCCCATGCCCTGATGTGCTATGTGCCCTATTGTGCTATGTGCCCTGATGTGCTATGTGCCCTGATGTGCTATGTGCCCCATGCCCTGATGTGCTATGTGCCCTGATGTGCTATGTGCCCCGTGCCCTGATGTGCTATGTGCCCTGATGTGCTGTGCTCCCTGATGTGCTATGTGAACCATGCCCTGATGTGCTATGTGCCCTGATGTGCTATGTGCCCTGATGTGCTGTAAGACCTACCTTGGTTTTCCAGGAGGGCTGCAATATAAGCCCTACCCTGAAAATAAGACCTAGTTTGAAGTGGTTGTCTCCTCCTCTTCTCCTGCCTGTCAGTGGCTTGTGGAAGAGCGCTCAGGCGGGCTATGGAAGCCCAGAGCGGCACTCAGATCTCCTCCTGCCTGTCAGTGGGGGATCTCGACCCCCCTCCCTCTGCAATGCTCGGCTTGTGGAAGAGCGCTCAGGTGGACTATGGAAGCCCAGAGCGGCACTCAGATCTCCTCCTGCCTGTCAGTGGGGATCTCGGCCCCCCTCCCTCTGCAATGCTCGGCTTGTGGAAGAGCGCTCAGGTGGACTATGGAAGCCCAGAGCGGCACTCAGATCTCCTCCTGCCTGTCAGTGGGGATCTCGGCCCCCCTCCCTCTGCAATGCTCGGCTTGTGGAAGAGCGCTCAGGTGGACTATGGAAGCCCAGAGCGGCACTCAGATCTCCTCCTGCCTGTCAGTGGGGGATCTCGGCCCCCCTCCCTTTGCAATGCTCGGCTTGTGGAAGAGCGCTCAGGCAAGCTATGGAAGCCCAGAGCGGCACTCAGATCTCCTCCTACCTGTCAGTGGGGATCTCGGCCCCCCTCCCTCTGCAATGCTCGGCTTGTGGAAGAACGCTCAGGCGGGCTATGGAAGCCCAGAGCGGCACTCAGATCTCCTCCTGCCTGTCAGTGGGGGATCTCGGCCCCCCCCCTCTGCAATGCTCGGCTTGTGGAAGAAAACATCATGCGGGCTATGGAAGCCTAGAGCGGCACTACAATAAGGTACCTGACACAATACATTTTACTTTACTTCACACAGGGGATTCCTGTCAGGCAGGGAGGGAGAGGGGTAGAGAAGACCGCACAATAAATAGCAAGCCCTACCCCGAAAATAAGCCCTACCATGTTTTTGGTTGCCAAAATTAATATAAGACCCGGGCTTATTTTCGGGCAAACACAGTAGTAGGCAGATCAGGAAAAGTCAGAAGTCTTTATGTGCATACTTGTTTGGAGTTAATGACTTGTAAGAAGTGAAGCATGAGGATAACCATGACCCCCTTTACAGAATGAGAAGGTAAAGGCAGTCTCCATGTTTGTAACAGGAAAGGTTTCTGATTAACTTATTCAGCAACATTTTCCCAAATTTCCCTTTCTTTATGTTTTATGAATTTAGTAAATTAACAAGTGAATTCTGTAAAGCACTGCAAAGAGTAATGGTAATGTACAAAGTGCAGTAACCCATAGCATGCAGTCTCAAATCAACTTTCAGCTGAGACTGCTACAGTAAAAGAAATGCTGATTGGAGTCATGGGTGGCTCTTGGAACTGTCCTACTGAATAAGCCTATATGCTGTGTAGCTTTGCATATATTTTTTGCATAGACATATATTTATACCCGTAGGTCTAGGTACTTGTCAGATTTGGCCATGGACAGTAATGATCAAAAATGAAAGATCATGCAGACCTTAAGGGAGGCTGTTATACACTGTTATACACTGACCTCATAAGTTGTGCAACCTCTGTCCACTCACATCAATTGTCCCTTGCCTTTGATATCTAGTAATTACAAGTAGATGTAAGTCAGCATCAAAAAGACTTGTCACTACACACTAAGTAAATAAGAACAAGTATGACCCAAAACAATCTCCTCATATTTGACTGCTACATAAGTGTCTGACATCCTCGTATAAAGTATCTCTTTTGACATTTGGTATCAGGGCTACCACCTGAGCCATAGCATGTTCAAGATGTGCTCCTAATGTTTTTGCAGAATGGTTGAAAATGTCATTAATCACTGAACGATTATGAGCAATGAAGTTTTGACATACTGACAAATGTCCAGGTAATGGACATTAATTAGGCATATCAATTGTTTACATTTTAATTACAAATTCTAGCACATTTAAATGAGATTTCAATGAAAATTCCAGCCAAAATGGTTCATTTCCAGTTTTGGAATTCAGTTTTAGATACAGTAGGGAGATGCAAGAGCCATTGTTAGGTTTCTTTTCATGTATCTAAGGCTGGCCATGCATTTTCTTGTCCAATTTTCCTTTAGATTTACCAAAACCATATAATATGAGGTTAAACCTAATCACTTTTAATCTGTATGCAGTACATACACTATATTACCAAAGTATTGGGACGCCTGGCTTTACACACACATGAACGTTAATGACATCCCAGTCTTACTCCACAGGGTTCAATATTGAGTTGGCCCACCCTTTGCAACTATAATAGCTACAGCTTCAACTCTTCTGGGAAGGCTGTCCACAAGGTTTAGGAGTGTGTCTATGGGAGTGTTTAACCATTCTTCCAGAAGTACATTTGTGAGGTCAGGTACTGATGTTGGACGAGTAGGCCTGGCTCGCAGTCTGCACTTTAATTCATCCCAAAGGTGTTCTATCTGGTTGAGGACAGGACTCTGTGCAGGCCAGTCAAGTTCCTCCACCTCAAACTCGCTCATCTATGTCTTTATGGACCTTGCTTTGTGCCCTGGTGCGTAGTCCAATTGGAACAGGAAGGGACCATCCCCAAACTGTTCCTACAAAGTTGGGAGGATGAAATTGTCCAAAATGTCTTGGTATGCTGATGCCTTAAGAGTTCCCTTCACTGGGGTTAAAGGGCCATGCCCAACCCCTGAAAGACAACCCTACACCATAATTCCCCCTCCACCAAATGATTTGGACCATTGTAAAGCAAGAGCCATAAAGACCTGGATGAGCGAGTTTGGGGTGGAGGAACCTGACTGGTCTGATAAATATGCTCAGAGACCTCACAAATACGCTTCTGGAAAAATGGTCAAACATTCCCATAGACACACTCCTAAACCTTGTGGAGAGCTTTCCCAGAAGAGTTGAAGCTGTTATATCTGCAAAGGGTGAGCCAACTCAATAAGGAACCCTACAGACTAAGACTGGGATGCCATTAAAATTCATTTGTGTGTAAAGGCAGGCATCCCAATACTTTTGGTAATAAGTTGAAGGTAAATCTAAAGGAAATTTAATAGGAAAATTGTATAATGTATGGCCAGTTTAAGCAAAGCGATTTCCCTCCACTTTCTGAGCATTGACATAAGAAGTAAAGAAGCCTCAATTGAGACAAAGGCAGCAAAAACAAGAAATAAGTGGACTACATTTTAACTCCCTGTCCATTGTAGGAATCTGTGTCTCCAATAAGGTTTTCTTACACCCCATTATAGTGCAAGATAAAAGTGAATGGGGCAGTTGCCCAATGGATAGAAATTCGTACCTTTCCCCACTTGTCCAAAAAAATGGAAAACTGTATCTGTCTTTTCCTTTTCCCAGACAGGGACAACTTTCCCAAATATGTATTTTCCTTTCCATGCACTGCTCCAATTAGCTGCCAGGACTGAAGAAATGATGCCCGGTGTAAGCTCCAGACCAGCACCTTCCCTAAACCCATATTACAGTGAATGAAGGAAAGGTAGGTATGCTGAGTCATCAAGTCATTGGGCATTAAAGCAAACTTGTTGCTTTTTCCATGCATAGGCAAACCACAGGTTTCCTTTAAAATTATTCCCAAAAGAAAGCCTAATATAACATTCCCTCCTCCTAAGTCTGCTTTTACAACTGATAATATCTTTTGCAAAAATGGCTTCGGTTGGTCATGCTAAACACTATAAATTGTTACCACAATTCTGTCCTATAGAGTTTCTCTCATATTTTTCTCTTATGCTGACTGTAGACATCATTTGGTGGTAAGATGTTGGGTCAGACATGTGTTCATAGTCTAATACATTTTAGTTTTTTATAACACATATTTCACATTCATCCCTGCCCCCCCCTCCCCCCAAGGCACTTACAGTCTAATGGCCCGTACACACGATTCGCATATCGTACGACAGATTGTACAACTTTTTTCGCTTAAAAGTAGAAATTGAAAAGGTTACTAAAATCAAGAAGTGATGTCATGTGTGGTAATGTATTTGTATTGTATTTTCGGACGACAACTAAACTGACTAAACGAAAATCGTACGCTCTGGTATCGTTCGAGGAAAATTTTTATGCTTGTCTGTTCAAATAATATTGGATGAACTGATCGGCTCTCGAAAGTAGTGTACACACGATCCAAAAATCATACTATTCTTCCTCGGACGACAGTTTTTGTCCGATATTCGGATAGTGTGTACAGGCCATAAGGCAGTGGTCTCCAAACTGCGGCCCGGGAGCCAGATGTGGGCCTTTGCTTGCCTTTATCAGGTTCCTGGGACACTATTCCTCACATTGATGCAAGGCACAATTACTTCTACACCAAAAAATGGGGCATAATTCCTTTCACTGATATCAACAATAGGGCACTATTCCTATGAGTCTCCCCAACAATGGGGCACTGTCCTTCCCACTGACACCAACAATGGTACACTATTCCTTCCCCCCCGATAACAACTTATTCCTCCCAATGACACCAATGACGGGACACTATTTCTTCCCCTAATACCAACAATGGGGCAATATTCCTCCCACTAATACCAATGATGGGGCAATATTCCTTCCACTAATAACAATGATGGGGCATTATTTTCTCTCATTGATGCCAGGGCATTTTATGCTCACACTCCAAGGACCACGGCTTTGGAACGCTCTACCCACAAACATCCTCATGGAAGAAGACCACCGGGCCTTCAGGAAAAAACTTAAGACCCACCTCTTCTGAAGGATCAGGATGACACTGAAGGGAAAAAGCGCCTTGAGGCGATTTAGTTCGCATTTGTAGCGCTATACAAGTTATTCACTCACTCACTCACTGGTCACAGTCCAGCCCCCTCAAAGTCTGAAGGACAGCAAACTGGCCATTTGCTCAGAAAGTTTGGAGACCCCTGGTCTAAGGTCTCTATCTCTCATGCATACATATACATACTAGGGGCAATTTAGACTTGAGCCAATTAAACTACCATCAATTTTTGGAGTGTAGGAGGAAACTGGTGTACCCAGAGGAAACCCACTCAAGCTAGGGAGAAAATTCAAACTCAATGCAGGTATTGTCCTAGTTGGGATTTAAACCGAGCACCCTAGAGTTGCCAAGCAGGAGTACAAGCCACAAAGTCACTGTGCTGCCTAAGCTTTTCTGTAAAGATCCAGTGGATTACATGCACATTCAGATACCTAATCATTATAGTATTGCTTATAAAGGAGGGAAGGAGGAGGCTGAACATATACCTATGGTGCTAAACTTATCCCAACATAAAAAAGAAGCGTTCTGCTGAAAAAAACATCTTTGCCAATCACCAGGTCCTCTAAAAATGGTTGACTGTGGATATCTTCTACCGACTGTTGGTACAAATAGACAGGAGAATTGTTGCCTGAACAAAACATAACAAATTTTTTTATAAAAACAAACAGTTAGCATTTGCTTAGCATCCCAATGGTTTGGTTAAATAGTTCCAGTGTTTTGTAAACAGAGGATAAGAATTAGCATAAGGCACACTGGGCCAGTGTCTATGGAGCAGGGGAGGGTCTCCATTTAGACGTGTCCTAAGGGTATGTCTAGGGCCTGACACACTAAACACAATAAGCCTTTTCCCTGCACATGATAAACATTCCACACCCATTAACATTGGATATTGAATGACAAACCAAAAGGAACAATTTATTTACTATTTGTATACGTTTTTGAATATGGATCTTCTCAAAGCTTGCTCAGGTATAATAGCAATACAAAACACATGGAGTTTTCCAAAATATAATATATAAATATAACTCTCTTCGTAGGGAGATATAGTAGATCATTAGCTTAAAATAAATCCCGGTATATTTTTAGCCTTGCTGTTTAAACCCCTTTGTAGACACGCAAAGAGAGTCATAAGTGTACATAGGACTTGCAGAGGCATATCTATTAGCAGACCAATTCCTAATTAATTAAATTTAATAAAAAAAACAAATACACTTGGCAGTATGGGTAGATGAATGGATAGGGAAAGCACCCAGTGCTGGCCTATTTCAGAAAAAAAAAATAACCATTGCAAAAGCATCTGATTGATTGGCGGAAAGATTGGGCGATTAAAGAGTCTTCTTAAGCCTAGTACGATGAGATTATCAGACGAATGATTGCCCGTTTATTTATTTTTTGCATGTTAGTCTCTATTTTGAAAATGAATAGGTTACTAAAGTCCGAAATTTCTCGTACGACAGATTAAAAATTCAGAAGTGATGTAATGTATTTGTATTGTATTTTTGGACTAAAAATGTAACAATTAAACAAAAATCTTACGATCTGGTATCGTATGAGAACATTTTTCGTGTTTGTCCCTTTCGGACTAAAGCTGTAATCGGATCAGATTATCATTCGATCGCTTCAAAAGCGATATTTTTTGTACAATATTCTGATTATGTGTACTAGGCTTTATGCCGCGTACACACGACCGTTTTTAATGTCATTGAAAAAAACTGTGTTTTTCTCGACGTGATTCTTCTCAAGCCTGTCTTGCCTACACACTATCATGGAAAAAAATGCTAGAGTAAAGCGCGGTGACGTACAACACGTACGACGGCACTATAAAGGGGAAGTTCCATTTGGATGGCGCCACCCTTCATGTTAGTAAAGTTTGTTGAGAGACGACTCGCGCTTTTCAGCCTCGTGCTTTTCAGTCCGTTACAGCGTGACAAATGTGCTATCTCCATTATGAACGCTAGTTTTACCAGAACGAGCGCTCCCGTCTCATACTTGATTCTGAGCATGCGCATTTTTTTTAACGTCGTTAAAGCCCACACACGGCCGTTTTTCATGATGAGAAAAACGACGAGGTGAAAAACGACGAGACAAATTAGAGCATGTTCCAATTTTTTCATGGACATTTTTCACGTCGTGAAAAATGCTCTGAAGCCCACACACGATCATTTTTAATGACCATTTTAAAAAATGGCATTTTTCTCGTCATTAAAAACGGTCGTGTGTATGCGGCATTAGACCTAAAAAATGTTCTCTTTGCTATAAGCAATTGATATATCAGGGGGGTTGATTTAATAACCACACTTCAGCCCTGGAAGAATTTACCCCCTTCCTGACCAGAGCACTTTTTGCGATTTGGCACTGCGTCGCTTTAACTGACAATTGTGTTGTGCGACGTTGTACCCAAACAAAGTTGACGTCCTTTTTTTCCCACAAATAGAGCCTTCTTTTGGTGGTATTTGATCACCTCTACGGTTTTTATTTTTTGCACTATTAACAAAAAAAGAGCGACAATTTAGAAAAAAAAGCAATATTTTTTACTTTTTGCTATAATAAATATCCCAAAAAATATATAAAAAAAAATATTTTTTTCCACAGTTTAGGCCGATACATATTCTTCTACATATAAAAAATAGCAATAAGCGTATATTGATTGGTTTGCACAAAAGTTATAGCGTCTACAAAATAGGGGATAGTTTTATGACATTTTTATTATTATTATTTTTTTTTACTAATAATGGCAGCGATCTGCGATTTTTATCATGACTGCGACATTATGGCAGACACATCGGACACTTTTGACGCTATTTTGGGACAATTGTCATTTATACAGCGATCGGTGCTATAAAAATGCACTGATTACTGTGTAAATGACACTAGCAGTGAAGGGGTTAACCACTAGGAGGCGAGGAAGGGTTTAAGTGTGTCCTAGAGAGTGATTCTAACTGTGGGGGGGCTGGGCTACGAGTGACACGACAGTGATCACTGCTCCCGATCACAGGGAGAAGCAGATCACTGTCCTGTCACTAGGCAGAACATGGCGGGATTTTCAAAGCAACGTACAGGTACGTTGCTTTGCCCACAGGAGCCATTCTGCCGACGTATATCTACTGGCGGCGGTCGGCAAGTGGTTAACGACAAAAAGACTGTACACTTTCCAAAGTTCAGTTGTTCAAGTGCTTCGTAAATGAGGTAAAGCTTCACTTTGCAAAGAGTACCCAATCACGTGCAAGAAAAATAAAAAAAACAGCATGTTTGCTTGCACTTGATTGGATGATGGAAGTCAGCAGAGCTTTTGCTCATTTACTAAGCTCTGGATCAACTGCACTTTGCAAAGTGCACAGTGTATTTGCCTTTAGTAAATCAACCGCTTAATTTTGCAGACATACAAGGGGAGTCAATAGTGCACACAGAACTTACGGAGGCAAATCTATCAGCAGACCAATTCCTAATTAATTCAATTAAACATAAAAAATAAAAAAATATAATAAAAATAAATAAATTTGGCAGTATGGGTAGGGTAATGGATAGGGGAAAAGGGATGAGTTGGTGGTAAGAATCCAGTGCTGGCCTATTTCACAGAAAAAATAGCCATTGCAAAAATGTCTAATTGATTGGTGGAGGGATTGGGTGGTTGGAGAGTCTTCTTAACCTCCCTGGCGGTATGATTCTGTCAGATTTTAGGTGCTGAAAGCGGTACCATTATTCTGCATGGAAATTTGGCGTTTTATATTGTAGGCCTGTAATTCTTAGGAATAACTCACTTAAATCTGTCCAAACCAGAGTCTAGTAGACATCCCGGGTATGATAAAGTTCAAAAAACAAAATTATACATTATAATAAAATAAATACCGGTAACTATAAAATAATTATAACAAATAATAATATAATAATAATAAAAGTGTTTTTCAGTGTTTGATGAAGAATTTCCCCACAAATCGCTATCGCTTAATTCTGCGAGTGATTCTAATTTATTATCGCTGTTTTTTAGCTGGTCTAAAACCACTTTTGACATAAAGGGACACTTTTTGGTTGCTATGGACAATCTCCAGTTTCCAGGCAGAAAAAAAAAGTTTTTATTATATAAAAGTGCATGCAGGACACTGGACAGACCACTAGGGACAAAGGGGGTGTGTAATTATTACATACAGTACTGTAATCTGTAAGATTACAGTGTACTGTATGTGTACTGTGTTTTAACTTTTTTGAATTTGGCGCCGATCTCCGTCCCCGTGCGTCGTAACGTCGCAGGGAACGGAGCTCGGCGGCATTCGGCAGTGTGTGTATCGAGCGAGATGACGGCTCGATCACACAGCAGGGAAGCATCGCAGGATCCAGGGGACAAGGTAAGTAACTCCTGCCTGGATCACTGCGACGCAGCCCGAGTCTGGCTCGGGGTTACCGCTTTTGGTGCTGAAATTTAACCCCGAGCCAGACTCGGGAATACCGCCAGGGAGGTTAAGCCCTGTACACACGGTCGGACTTTTTGCCAACAAACTTCATTTTGAGCAAGTTTGACAAAAAATCCGACCGTGTGTACGCTCCATCAGACAAACTTTTTTGGTTTTCATCGGACAAAAGTTCGGTCTGCAAACTGACAAACTTTTGGCCAACAAAAGTCCGATGGAGCAAAGTCCGACCGTGTGTACAGAAAACCATCGGACTTTTGTCCGATGGACAAAACAAATAATGTTAAAATCAACCAACAATAGCAGAAGTTGACCAAAGGGTGGCGGTAAAGAGCAGAAAAACCACATGATGTTGGAAAAAGTTTTGGGAAAGTTTGCAGAAAAGTCCTGTGGTGTGTATGCTATGGGTGTGCCCGGCCAACTCCGTTCGGACAAAAATCCACGGAAAAGTCTGATGGAAGTCCGACCGTGTGTACGAGGCTTTAGCCTTGCGATTTGTTATAAGCAACTGACATACAGTATCATAATTTTGCAGTAATAGTATTAAACTTAATTTTAAAATGAACTTCAGGGAGCATGCTACGTGTAAAGCTGCCATTCACCACTTTTATTATATATTGTTCCTGGAATTAAACTGTAGGCAGTGCAGAGACAATGAATGTATTCTGAACGCAGGAACCTGCACTGCAGTGAACTTTAGTCAAAACAAATTGATTGATCAATAAACGGAACCATGTGACAGCGCTAAATCTTTACAAGCAGCTAAGTGAGCCACGGAAGCACGGCAACCTGAGTGAATGAACTGTAAAAGAACATTTGAAAAAACAATATTTTACTTTATTCAAATACCTAAAGTACAGTAAAAACTCTGGTGGAAAAGTTGTAACCTTGTAACTTTCAGGCATAGTGTTGCAAATTTCTTCTAGTAGTTATGTGCCTCTTAAAGGGTCAGTCCACCAAAAACGTTATTTTAGTACATATCATAGAGGCACGTCATTTAATAATTTCTTATGTCTCTTAAAAAATGTCTATGAACAAGCCCAATCCAGCTTCTAGCCAGGCAAAAAAATCACTACTAGGTTGATCCTTACCTTGAAAGAGAAGAGGTGAGGAATTGCTCATGCTTTAGTCTGTCAAGGAAGTTGCATGTGAGTGGTGAGTTATGGGGTCCAGCATTATTGGGGGCCTCGTTGGTGAGCACTAGAAGTTAGAATTTTATCCTAAAAGCAATATAGACAAATCTGCATTCCTGGTTTGTCTGGAGAAGTGCCATCCAACTGGTGGTAAGCATTGTGTAAACCTACTGCTCTAAACATTACACTGGTCCAGATGGGATATGGTTAGTACATGATTAACTATTTTAGTAGTTTAAAAGTAATATATAGTCTTTTCAATACATTTTGAACATATGTACAGTATATATTTTATAAATATATATACAGTATGTCACAAAAGTGAGTACACCCCTCATATTTTTGTAAATAATTTATTATATCTTTTCATGTGGCAACACTGAAGAAATTACACTTTGCTACGATGTAAAGTAGTGAGCGTACAGCTTGTATAACAGTGTACATTTGCTGTCCCCTCAAAATAACATAACACACAGCCATTAATGTCTAAACCACTGGCAACAAAAGTGAGAACACCCCCAAATAAAAATGTCCAAATTGGGCCCAATTAGCTATTTTCTCTCTCAGGTGTCATGTGACTCGTTATTGTTACAAGGTCTCAGGTGTGAATGGGGAGCAGGTGTGTTAAATTTGGCGTTATCGCTCTCACTCTCTCATACTGGTCACTGGAAGTTCAACATGGCACCTCATAGTAAAGAACTCTCTGAGGATATGAAAAAAAGAATTGTTGCTCTACATAAAGATGGCCTAGGCTATAAGACGATTGCCAAGACCCTGAAACTGAGCTGCAGCACGGTGGCCAAGACCATACTGCGGTTTAACGGGACAGTTTCCACTCAGAACAGGCCTCGCCATGGTCAACCAAAGAAGTTGAGTGCACGTGCTCAGCGTCATATCCAGAGGTTGTCTTTGGGAAATAGACATACGAGTGCTGCCAGCATTGCTGCAGAGGTTGAAGAGGTGGGGGGTCAGCCTGTCAGTGCTCAGACCATATGCCGCACACTGCATCAAATTGGTCTGCATGGCTGTCATCCCAGAAGGAAGCCTCTTCTAAAGATTATGCACAAGAAAGCCCGCAAACAGTTTGCTAAAGACAAGCAGACTAAGGACATGGATTACTGGAACCACGTCCTGTGGTCTAATGAGACCAATAAAAACGTATTTGGTTCAGATGGTGTCAAGCGTGTGTGGCGGCAACCAGGTGAGGAGTACAAAGACAAGTGTGTCTTGCCTACAGTCAAGCGTGGTGGGGGAGTGTCATGGTCTGGGGCTGCATGAGTGCTGCTGGCACTGGGGAGTTACAGTTCATTGAGGGAACCATGAATGCCAACATGTACTGTGACATACTGAAGCAGAGCACGATTCCCTCCCTTCGGAGACTGGGCTGCAGGGCAGTATTCCAACATAATGACCCCAAACACACCTCCAAGACCACCACTACCTTGCTAAAGCTGAGGGTAAAGGTGATGGACCAGCCAAGCATGTCTCCAGATCTAAACCCTATTGAGCATCTGTGGGGCATCCATAAACGGAAGGTGGAGGAGCGCAAGGTCTCCAACATCCACCAGCTCTGTGATGTCGTCATGGAGGAGGGGAAGAGGACTCCAGTGGCAACCTGTGAAGCTCTGGTGAACTCCATGCCCAAGACGGATAAGGCAGTGCATGAAAATAATGGTGGCCACACAAAATATTGACAATTTGGGCCGAATTTGGACATTTTCACTTAGGGGTGTACTCACTTTTGTTGCCAGCAGTTTAGACATTAATGGCTGTGTGTTGAGTTATTTTGAGGGGACAGCAAATTTACACTGTTATACAAGCTGTACACTCCACTACTTTACATTGTAGCAACGTGCCATCTCTTCAGTGTTGTCACATGAAAAGATATAATAAAGTATTTACAGAAATGTTAGGGATGTACTCACATTTTTGAGATACTGTATATGTGTATATATATATATATATATATATGTATAAAGGGGTGTAAATAAAGGCCTGCAGAACACCCACTCAGCGCCAGATCAAACCCACAGACCTCTAAGCAGTACAAACAGAGATAAAAAATTGTAAAAATATTTTCCAATATAAAACCACTGAGCAGCCGTTTAAAAATTAAAAGAAAAATAAAACCACGGTATAAGAATAAAACAGTTCAGTCTCTGTGATATTAAAATACACAAAACAGCGCTTAAAATCAATAATGATAGACTCGAGGAAAAACCACTGAATAAAGAAAGTCTTATGCCGCGTACACACGATCATTATTCACGGCGGTTTAAAAACCGCCATGAATAATGACATTTTAAACGAGGGAACAGCTTGTTCCCCACACACGGTCATTTTTCTCGTCATTTTTTAAAATGACGAGAAAAACTATCGTCTATGGGCTCCGCGGCAGTGTTTCCCTATGGGAAACACTGCCGCGGAAGAAATGTCAGGAAAAACGACGAGAAAAATTAGAACATGTTCTAATTTCTCTCATCGTGATTAATGCCGTTTTTCCCGTCTGGAAAAACGGCAAAAAGCCCACAGACGATCGTTTTTCTCGTCCAAAGGAAAAAATTTCATTTTTCCCGACGGGAAAAATGATCGTGTGTACGCTGCATATGATGTAGTCAAGGTGATGTAAACAATCCAAAGTGCTGAATAGTGTCTTAGTAGTAATCCTAGTGTGCACCTTCCACCAGGGAGAAACAATAATCTCAATCCACCGCGTGATGCACTCTCCCCAAGGGGGTTAAACTCACCAGAAGATTAAAAAATCAGAGCCTTAAGCAGATACACCAGCCACTTTTCCATGGACCATCACCAGCAGGCGGGGACAGCAGGCACAGGAGCTCCACACAAGGTCAAAAAAACAAGTGTAGCGGATCCCCACTCTCTCTCCTTTTGTCTTTAATGGCTTCTCCGGCTCTGGTCTAGGGGTATCTCGGAGGAGAGAGAGGGGCGGGGCACTACGCCAAGCTTTCACCACAGATGTAGTGGGTGTATGCAAAGTTCTGTTACCTTTCGGGTCGGTGTCCTGCAGTAAGAGCTCCTTCTCTGGAACAGTGTCTGTATTAAAAGAGCCCCACACCACTAAAGTCCAACACTCCTTTATTTCTTCAGCATAGAATGTCACACAATCAGTTGGACTTCCTTTAAACAAACAGGGGGGGGGGGTGTGGATACAAGTAAGCCCAGGCACAGTGAACTCTCCTATTCCTGTAGTGAGTCGAATAGGCATGGCGCACGGTCTCTGCCACCGACCGTGAAGTGGTAGCTGCCACCTACCGGGTGAACTGTTGCAGCCCCTGCCACAGGCCTGTAGGTAACGGTCCTTGCTTGCGACCTTTAAGAAGAATGTCTCTGCCAGACCTTTCCTCAATAGAACCACCTTCCGTGTGTATCAGCCCCTGTTTGAGAGGGCATCCCTCCAGACGGTCTCCGGAGGCCCTCACCCGTCACCGGCAGTCTGCTGCACCAGGTCTTCGGAGAGGCCACCCTCCAGTCCATTGCGTCTTAGATTCGGGTATACATCCCCCGGATATCCTAGGACGATCCCTCCCGGGCGGAACCCAGTGGAAGAAGCCGGGCCCCAGGCTAGGACAAGTACCTCACCCCAGACCGAAGGTGTCTGGAATGGCTCCCGAACTCCCGGTGTCCAGGCCTAAGCCACCCGGACACCGCCCACCGACAGCAGCCCTCAGGCTAAAGGTGCCTGGGACTCGAAGAACCCCGTGACCAAGATGGCCGGCCCCTTTATACCCTCTCCCGGCAAGCGCGGCGGGTTCCCCGCCCCACCATACCGCTGCCGAGGGAGGACAAAAAGGAGGTACGGCACACAGCAATGATTCAACTCCAACCCAGGGCGACAGCGCCACCCACTGGGTTGCGGGGAATTACACATCACTAATGTCACTTCCAAGTTTAAATTTACACCCGGGAAAGTACATACCCGCTACACTAGGAACAGCAATATAGTGTAATCCTGTTTATTATTCCCAAGTAGCCCATACACTGAAAGCCCCCTTAAACCTACCTACGTACATCAAATCACAAAAGACGCTTTCTGTTGAAGTCGTTTGACGAAACACCGCGTCAGAGCGTGACCCACGACATCCCCGCTAACCCGGAAGTGACTTGTGCGCTTCACACACTCCGCTCTCCTACTAGGAAGCTGCTGCGGTGTCTGCAAGGATTCGCCTGCTCTCCATGGACGGCTGGATCTGGTGATAGCGCCCTCTGTGGTCACTTTTATGCAAATTTTTTGTGATTTGATGTACATAGATTGGTTTAAGGGGGCTTTCAGTGTATTACTACTAAGACACCATTCAGCACTTTGGATTGTTTACATCACCTTGACTACATCTAAGGCCCCTTTCACACTGGGGCGTTTTTCATGCGGTTTAGCGCTAATAATAGCGCTGTTATACCGCATGAAAAAATCCTGCCCTGTGCCTTCAATGTGAAAGCCCGAAGGCTTTCACACTGAAGCGGTGCGCTAGCAGGACCGCTCCAAAAGTCCTGCTAGCCGCTTCTTTACAGTGGTAAAGGAGCGGTGTGTTCACCGCTCCTTTACCGCGGTCTCCCATTGAAATCAATGGGACAGCGCGGTAATACCGCCCGCAAACCGCGGCAATAGCCGCGGTTTGCGGGCGATATTAACCCTTTTTCGGCCGCTAGCAGGGGTTAAATTAACCCCCCTAGCGACCGCATACCGCGGTAAGAACGACAGTATAGCAGCGCTGAAAATCGCGCTGCTATACCGCCACCGCACCTGCCCGCCCCAGTGTGAAAGGGGCCTTAGACTTTCTTTATTCAGTGGTTTTTCCACGAGTCTATCATTATTGATTTTTAAGCGCTGTTTTGTGTATTTTAATATCACAGAGACTAAACTGTTTTATTCTTATACCGTGGTTTTATATATATATTAGGGCTGTGGAAATTAACTATTTATTCCTCGATTAATCGATTAATTTTTTTGATCGATCAAAATTCTTTTGATTGGTACTCACCTCTCTCCGCCGGCTTCCGGGTCTTCAGGGAGTTCCGTCGGAGATCCGGTGATGCCATGGACACCGGCGGGGCTTGCCGTGTCCATCTGAAGGGCTCCTTTGCTGTGCCTTCATATCTGCATGCCAACGGGACCTTACTATCTGCCACACGCAAGGGCTGTTACACTTCCCTCTACCAACCTGGGATTCTACAGCCATCCACTGGGAGTTGTGATAGTTTCCTTCACAGGACATCTACATGCCGATGGACTGATGTTAACCCCTCCTCATCTGGATTCAGCAGTGGTATCGTTGTACCCATTTTTATACCAGTATCATACTTAGCTACATGTTTTTATGACTGCTTTTGCTACCGTTTGGTATTACTCGCACCATTTTTACAGTTTATTTAGCTACATCGATTTTATCTCCAGTGCAATATTTATTTTGTTACCTACTTGAAGACTATAAAAGTTTTAATGCTATTCCCATCGAGCGCTTCCTTTGTGTGATTTTTGTATCCTGCTATCCATTTTTCCAGTGGTTGGTAGCTGCACTGGGAATCAGCCTGCAAGGAGATCAGCTAAAAGTAGTTGGATCTGTATGTGCATTATAATTAATCGAAATTAGTCGATTAATCGCTTAAAAAAAATCGATTAATCGAACACGAAAATTTTAATCAGTAACAGCCCTAATATATATATATATATATATATATATATATATATATATATATATATATATATATATATATATATATGAACATGGGGCATATTTGTATTGCATTACTTATTTAGGCTATGGGGTTGATTTACTAAAGGCAAATAGGCTGTTCAGTTTGCAAGGAAATATTCAGATTGCAAAGGGAATTTTTCCCATAGCTTAGTGAATAGGGTAAAAATTCACCTTGCAAAGAATACCCAATCACTAGCAAAGAACATTAGAAAAACAGTACTTTTGCTTGAACATGATTGGATAATTGAATTCAGCAGAGCTTTACTTCATTCTCTAAGCTAGGTAAAAACTCTGTTTCAAAGTGAACAGCCTATCACTCAATCATAGTCAATCAATCCCTCTGTCTCCTGCGTTGAATTCCTTCCTACAAGATAGTTGTGCTTTACTGCTCTGTCAGTCACTGCAATGCTACAAGTCATTCAATTCATTGAAAACAATACGATTGCTGTGTGGCAGATACCTTTTCATGGTAGTTATGGAGTAATGGCACTGAGCAACTAAAGCCGGCCATACATGGATTTAGAAATTAGAGCTGTTCAGCAGGGACCGGCTGAATTTCGATCCATGAATGGGCAGGCTGGTTGTACACAAGTCAATCTATTGATCAACTTGTGTACAACCAGCCTGTAGGGTTTCTCTTGACCGATCAGTGCCACCGGCGCACTGCGGCCCTGATCATTGTATTCTGACAGCAGGGTAGTCTCCCCATTGTCAGAACACCATAGCACATAGCGGGAGAGGATTCCCCCATCCACATTGAATGTGTGGTAGGGGGAATCGGATAATTTTTTCTCGTTAAACCCGGTGGTTGGGGAAAAAAAAGGTTAATGTATGGGCTGCCTAAAAGCTGCTTTTAAAGCGGTTGTATACCCCGCTTTCACATTTTTAACTACAAGTAAGCCTATAATAAGGCTTACCTGTAGGTAAAATGAATATCTCCTAAATCTGTACGGTTTAGGAGATATTCCCCTCGCAATGAGCCACTGACTGCAGTGGCGCATGCGCAGCGGGGATTCTCGGCTAAAGCCCGGCAGCCACCGGACCTTGCCGGAAAGAAGTCTCCCATGCGCATGCGCAGGAGTGACGACATCGCCACTCCAGCCACTCACAGCGCTGGAGTGGCGATACCCGGAAGACACGCCGAGGCAAAATTACATCTCCCTCGGCGTGGACCAGGTAAGTTGCCGACGCCTCGTTCTAAGGTAAGTATTTCATAATGAGCTAGTATGCGCTGCATACTAGCTCATTATGCCTTTTGCCTTTCAGGTATGTAAAAAAAAAAAAAACATCAGCGGGTATACAACCGCTTTAACCCTCTTGGCGGTATTCCCGAGTCCGGCTCGGGGTGAGTTTTTAATGCTAAGAGCGGTAACCCCGAGCCAGACTCGGGATTTCATTGCAGTATCCAGGGGAAGTTACTTACCTTGTTCCCTGGATCCTGCGATGTCTCCCCGCAGTCTCCCCGCAGTCTCCCCGCAGTTGCGGCGCACAGGGATGGAGTTCGGCGCCAAATTCAAAAAGTGAAAAAGACAGTATATATACAGTATACTGTAATCTTACAGATTACAGTACTATATCAAATAATTACACATCCCCTTTGTCACTAGTGGTCTGTCCAGTGCCCTGAATGCACTTTTATAGTATAAAAACTGTTCTTTCTGCCTGGAAACTGGAGATTGTCCATAGCAACCAAAAAGTGTCCCTTTATGTCAAAAGTGGTTTTAGACCAGCTAGAAAACAGCGATAATAAATTAGAATCACTTGCAGAATTGAGCGATAGCGATTTGTGGGGAAATTCGTCATCAAACACTGAAAGTAATGACAGCGACAATTCTGCAACTGAGCAAATTTCAGTGTTTTTGATTTGATTACATTATTGAATCATTTTTATTATAATTACATTAATATTTGTTATAATTATTTATAGTTATTTATTATATTATAATTTATGATTTTGTGTTTCAAACTTTATCATACCCGGGATGTCTACTAGACTCTTGTTTGGTCAGGTTTAAGTAAGTAATTAGAATTGCAGGCCTACAATACAGAACACCAAATTTCTAGACAGAATCATACCGCCAGGGAGGTTAATGGTCAATTTCCTTGCAAATCTCCTTATACATTACAGTAACTATGTATCGATGAGCAAGTATGTCAAAATGTCATATAGGGCATGGGTGGCCTAAGCTCATGCAATCTAAATTTTGGTTTATTTCCCCCACCCAGGGAATCCCAGTTGCTTTGTTTTGCCGCCCATAGACAATAATGGCTTTATGGAACTGTACGCAGGATTATGTTGACAGATGCATAAACACTCATATAGCATATTCTTGAAATACACCCATATGCTATACATATACAGTGCATACCTGAGGACAGCTGCACATAGTCATTCACATCTATTGGTAGCTGTAGGCAGAAGCTGGGCATCCCAGGTGGGTAAAATACGCCAGAATTTATGTTGCATGGGTTCAGAATGCCCCTGTGCAAGAGCTAAAACTGACTTAGAACCCATTAACTCCAGTGAGGTGCAAATGCGTTGGTGCGCTGCAGTGCCATTCACTGTGAATGGTAGCTCAACGTACCTTAAAAACGCATGGTGTCCTGTGCATTTTCCTGTGTGTTGCACTATAAAAAAAAGAAGCCTGCTCCAATTTCAGGTGCAACGCAATGCACCTCAACACATGAGGTGTTGGGGTGTAGGGCCCATTCATACCACAGCATTGTGGTATGAATGGGCCCTTCAAAACTACACTTATGACTTAAAATAGGTGCTTACTGAAAATACACTGTAATTTTCCTTTAACCTCCCTGGCGGTATGATTCTGTCTGGAATTTTGTACCAAAAGCGGTACAATTATTTTGCATGGAAATTTGGTGTTATGTATTGTAGGCCTGCAATTCTTAGGAATAACTCACTTAAACCTGACCAAACAAGAGTCTAGTAGATAAAGTTTGAAACACAAAATCATAAATTATAATATAATAAATAACTATAAATAATTATAACAAATAGTAATGTAATTGTAATAAAAATTATTCAATAATGTAATCAAATCAAAAACACTGAAATTTGCTCAGTTGCAGAATTGTCACTGTCATTAGATTTAGTGTTTGATCACGAATTTCCCCACAAATCGCTCAATTCTGCAAGTGATTCTAATTTATTATCCCTGTTTTCTAGCTGGTCTAAAACCACTTTTGACATAAAGGGACACTTTTTGGTTGCTATGGACAATCTCCAGTTTCCAGGCAGAAAGAACAGTTTTTATAATATAAAAGTGCATGCAGGACACTGGACAGACCACTAGGGACAAAGGGGATGTGTAATTATTTGATATAGTACTGTAATCTGTAAGATTACAGTATACTGTATGCAACGCTGTATCCTGGCCTAGGCCAACAAGGCCCAGGCCTAGGGCAGCACTTTGCAGGGGGGCAGCACGGAAAGAGTTCCCATCGGCTTGCACTACACTTTTAGTGCAGCGCCAGTCTTATGAGGTGGACAGGGCTAAGAGGCAAATTAGACATTAGAAATTAGTCTAGCGCCCCCATAAAGCGGCCGCACTGCTTCCGGTATGCGGACGGCCGGCATTCCGCAATCCTTTCATCCTTGACCACAAACCTTCCTCACTGTGCTATATGTTTTCTGCTGCACCATTGGCTTTATTATATCTTCTTAGTCCTCTCCATAAAATGATCAGAAATTTGTGCTTAAAGTAGAACTACAGGCAACACTTTTTTTTTCCATTTTGGATAGAGTAAGGGAGGGTTATGGCCCCTGACAGTTTATTTTTTACCATCCCTGTCCCATTGCAAAGATTTCCCTTCACTTCCTGTCCCATAGCCAACAGGAAGTGAGAGGAAATCCATGCAAATTAAGTTAATGCATTGCCCCCCCCCCCAGGCCCTCAGAACTAGTGTCTCCACTCAAATTTCAGGGCGGGTCTTAAACAGAAAGGGGTGTGGCCTTGATAGGAAGGGGTGGGTCATATTTAAATTAGGGGGTGCACAAGTTTATTCAGGCCTAGGGCAGCACAAAACCTAAATACACTACTGACTGTATGTGTATTGTGTTTTTCACTTCTTGAATTTGGCGCCGAACTCCGCCCCCGTACGCCGCAACGTCACAGGGAACGGAGCTCGGCACTTGGCAGTGTGAATCGAGCGAGAAGACAGCTCGCACTCACTGTGGGGAGACATCGCAGGATCCAGGGAACAAGGTTAGTAACTTCCCCTGGATACTGCGATGCAGCCCGAGTCTGACTCGGGGTTACCGCTCTTAGCATTAAAAACTCACCCCGAGCCTGACTCGTGAATACCGCTAAGGGGGTTAATGTAGGGGAGAATGTGAGATGATTTTTAGTTGAAAGTACAATTTTGGTAAATGACCTGCAGAATGAGCATTATTTAAAGTGGAGTTCCACCCTGAAAAAAAAGATTACAGGAAAATGCTGCAAAAAAAATAAATAAAATAAAATTGAAAAAAAAATTAAAATTTTACTCACCCGAAATACCTGTTGCTATGCGGATGTTCCTAATCTGCCTCTTCCTAGTCCGCTGCTGGTCTTCTTCCACATCCTCCTTCTGGTGAATGGGGCGCGCTGCCTTCTGGGAACTGTGTGTAATCCCAGAGAGCAACCGCCCATTCACAAAGCGGCGCAAGCCTCGCGCATGCGCAGTAGGAAACGGGCCGCAAGCTTCACTGCCTGTTTCCCTTACTGAGGATGGCGGCACAGGGACCTGTAATGATCCGGATCGGCATCGGGGGGGGGGGGCATCATCGCGGGCTCGTGGGACATGTAAGTGTAGCTGCTGACTTTAAAAAAAAAGAAAAAGAAAACGCGCTTTAAGCGCAAGATATGTTCTTTGCACAGTACAGTAAGAGATTGTGAGTATAGGACTTGTTAGTAGAGGATAGAAAAATGACTAGTTATTTTTTCCATGATTTGAGTTTAGCATGGGCATAGGCCATCAACAGAGGAGATATGATTAGTAGAAAGCTCAGGTACAGAAATGGCGGTGTTTTAAATGGTCCAATCCATCGCTTCCTATCGGAAACGGTTGGGGCCTTGTTGGGACATGAGAACGTCATTCAAGGTGGTAAAAAATGGCTGGATTCGATCTTATGTCCATTGATAGCTTTAGATTGTATGTCTTCCCTTCCCTTTTCACACCCATCATTTGAACAACATCACAGGCACTTCACTGTGCTCATCACACATCACAAAAAAGTGTCAACAAATATCACACCATCCTGACAGCTTTTCTCCGAGTCCTAGCACATCTCTTCTTGCCAGCTGTCTCCTCCATCGTATCTATTGTTGTAGCAAATCTGCATTTATCGCTAACAGAACCTATAGACATTACACAGACATTGCCCAACCTTTCAATGATCAGGAAACAATTGGGGTGTCTGGGAAACCTGCAACTGTTACCAATATCCCCTCTAATTCTGTGCTTACATGGTTATAGGAGGAGCTAGATTTTTTTTGTATCAATAGTCTGTTGTTCCTTCAAGATAAATGTTCCATACAAACAATGACACACACCACGGTCGCAGTATAACATTGGTCTGTAGTGCATGTTCATACCTCAATACCATAAATAATAACATATTCGATTTTTTACTCCAGCAGTATATAATGAGTTTGGAAATTGTAGAGAAATGCTTAAATAATGCATTACAATTTAACTACACCCATTCGATTTTAGATGAATAAAATTAGTTTTAGTCGACTAAAATAATTTTAGTCGACTAAAATGTACTGGAGATTTTAGTCGACTAAAATGTACTGGAGATTTTAGTCGACTAAAATGTCCTCGAGATCTAGTTGACTAAATATGACTAAAACTAAATGTAGCGCCGTCCTCACTCCCCTCTCTTTCTTCAGCTCGTCTTTCTCTTGTCTAGGGGTACTTTCCAGAGGGGAAGGGAGCGGAGACACCACGCCTGGCTTTCACCACAGATGTCAGTGTGATATAAGCAAAGTTCTTTTACCTTCGGGTCAGTGCTGTGCACCTGGAGCCTCCACCGAGAGTCACCTTGAACAATGTCTGTCAGGAAATTAGTTCCACACCATTAAAGTCCAACACTCCTTTATTCTTCTCGAATGAACACAATCAGTTGAACTCCCTTGATAGAAACAGAACCGAAAAGGAGGTGTGGATGCGAGTAGGCCCAGACACAATGCGTTCTCCACTTTCCTTCCTGAAAGTGGGTTGCGGTCTCCGAACGAGGGGGAATTTCCTTCCAAGCGGTCTCCGATGAGAGACTCACCCGTCACTGGCAATCTGCTGCACCAGGTCTTCGAGTGAGGAGCTTCCCCCGGTCCATTACGCCTTCCGGATTCGGGTACCCACTCCCGGGGTTCCCTAGGATCTCCTTCCCACGCGGAACTCAGTGTTGGGCACTGAGCTCCAGACCTCCATCTGAGTACCTCACCCCAGGCCAAAGGTGCCTGAGATGGAACACGACCTCCGACTGTCCTCTAGGCCTAGGCCCGCCTAGAGAACCGACACGAACCACCGCCCACAGGCTGAAGGTGCCTTGGACTCCCCCGTGACAAAGATGGCCAGCCCCTTTATACCCTCTCCCAGCAAGCACGGCGGGTTCCCTGCCCCACCATACCGCTGCCGAGGGAGGACAAAAAGGAGGCACGACACACAGCAATGATTCAACCCCAGCCCAGGGCGACAGCGCCACCTACTGGGCTGCAGGGAATTACACATCACCAATGTCTCTGTCAAGTTCAAATTCACACCCGGGAAAGTACATACCCGCTAAATAAAACAATTGCAAAAGACTAAAATGGGACTAAAACTAAAATGGCATTTTAGTTCTAAGACTAAAACTAAATCTAAATTTGCTGCCAAAATTAACAGTGGCCCGGAACAGAGGTTTCTGCTACTACAACCGTGGTGTGTGTCATTGTTTGTATGGAACATTCAATAAATGGACTTCAAGAACTTTGGCGTGCAGCCAATTTCTTTCCTTATTCAGTCTTCTACGACAGGTGAGCCGGGGCTTGCACCCATGTGAGGAGTCTCACACTATTCATTGTGCCTGGAGTTTCTCACCTGGAGCAGCGATTTTCTTTTGCTGTCTAGTTCCTTCAAGATAACAACAATGCTGTATTGATTAGCAGGACATACGGGGGTTTATTTACTAAAGCTGGAAAGTGCAAAATCAGGCTCACTTCTGCATAGAAACCAATCAGCTTCCAGGTTTTATTGCCAAAGCTTAATTGAGCATTCTGGGATTAAAGGCTGATTGGCTACCATGCACAGCTGCACCAGATTCTGAGTGCTCCCGTTTTAGTAAATCTACCCCACAGTGAAGGGAAAAAAGTATTTGATCCCCTGCTGATTTTGTACCTTTGCCCACTGACAAAAAAATTATCCGTCTATAATTTTAAAGGTAGGTTTATTTTAACAATGAGAGACAGAATAACCACAAAAATATTCAGAAAAACGCATTTCAAAAAAGTTGTAAATTGATTTGCATTTTATTGATTGAAATAAGTATTTGATCCCCAATCAGCAAGATTTCTGGCTCCCAGGTGTCTTCTATACAGTTAGCAAGCTGAGATTAGGAGCACTGAGATTAGGAGCACTCTCTTAAAGGGAGTGCTCCTAATCTCAGCTTGTTACCTGTATAAAAGACACCTGTCCACAGAAGCAATCAATCAATCAGATTCCAATCTCTCCACCATGGCCAAGACCAACGAGCTGTCCAAGGATGTCGGGGACAAGATTGTAGACCTACACAAGGCTGGAATGGGCTACAAAACCATCACCAAGCAGCTTGGTAAGAGGGTGACAACAGTTGGTGCGATTATTCGCAAATAGAAGAAACACAAAATAACTTTCAATCTGCCTCGCTCTTGGGCTCAATGCAAGATCTCACCTCATGGACTTTCAATGATCATGAGAACGGTGAGGAATCAGCCCAGAACTACACAGGAGAATCTTGTGAATGATCTCAAGGCAGCTGGGACCATAGTCACCAAGAAAACAATTGGTAACACACTACGTTGTAAAGGACTGAAATCCTGCAGGGGCCGCAAGGTCCCCCTGCTCAAGAAAGCACATGTACAGGCCTGTCTAAAGTTTGCTAATGAACATCTGAATGATTTAGAGGAGAACTAGGTGAAAATTTTGTGGTCAGATGAAACCAAAATCAAGCTCTTTGGCATCAACTCAATTCACCTCATGTTTGGAGGAGGAGGAATACCACCTATGACCCCGAGAACACCATCCCCACCGTCAAACATGGAGGTGGGAACATTATGCTTTGGGGGTGTTTTTCTGCTAAGGGGACCGGACAACTTCACCGCATCAAAGGGACGATGGAAGGGGCCATGTTCTGTCAAATCTGGGTGAGAACCGCCTTCCCTCAGCCAGGACATTGAAAATGGGTCAAGGATCGGTATTCCAGCATGACAATTACCCAAAGCACACAACCAAAGCAACAAAAGAGTGGCTCAAGAAGAAGCACATTAAGGTCCTGGAGTGGCCTAGCCAGTCTCCAGACCTTAATCCTATAGAAAATATGTGTAAGGGAGGTTTAAGTTATCAAACATCAGCCTCGAAAACCTTTATCACTTGGAGAGGATCTGCAAAGAGAAGTGGGAAAAAATCCCTTCTGAGATGTGTGCAAACATGGTGGCCGACTACAAGAAACGTCTGACCTCTGTGCTGGCCAACAAGGGTTTTGCCACCAAGTCCTAAGTTGTGTTTTGAAAAGGGGTCAAATACTAGCCATGTGCATTCGTTTTCGTCCGAATGCATTTTTGTCCGAATTTCGGGTATTTTCCTTATCGTTTTAACAAACGATAACGAACGCGCAGGATCCGAAAACCGAAAGATCCGACATAAACAAATGCTTCATTTTCATTTTCATTGCGACAACAGTTCGATATAGATAGGAGATTTGACATGACGCTGACAAAAGCGATCTGTGTCTATCGAACCTGTGGTCGAATGTGCCTAACCTTAACTCTATTAGTCCAAGATTATTCTACATAGAGAGAAAAGATTCGACATTATAGAGACAATAGCAAAAAAGGTCGAATGTGCCTAACCTAACTCTATTAGTCCAAGATTATTCAACATAGAGAGAAAAGATACCACATGAAGATTCGACGAAGCAGTCGCCATGAGCGGACATTTATGGTCAAATGCTCCGCCCATAGGCTATAGAAGGATTTGAATGTTGGTTGACTAGTAATAATAATTTATAAATATAATTATTACTAGTGTCATACAACATTAGAATTTTACTATAGCTTGTGGGCGGAACATTCGACCAGAAATGTATGATTGCAGTGCCGTACAGTTTAGCTGTTTCGTCGAATCTTCTTAGAACATTCGACCGACACTATAAGCCTTCAATGACAGATTCAACTTTAATTATTTCGGGTTTTCAGACGAATGCATTTTTTAAGGAAACTAAATAAATAGAAACAAATTTCAGGAGTAACTAAATACATTTATTTTTCGTACGAAAACGAAATTCCGAAACAAAATATTTCAGTGTTCACATGTCTATCAAATACTTATTTCACTCATTAAAATGCAATTCAATTTATAACTTTTTTGAAATGCGGTTTTCTGGATTTTTTGGTTGTTATTCTGTCTCTCACTGTTAAAATAAACCGATCATTAAAATTATAGACTGATCATTTCTTTGTCAGTGGGCAAATCTACAAAATCAGCAGGGGATCAAATACTTTTTTCCCTCACTGTAGGATAGTGTATGTTTGGGTCTTTAGGACTTGGTATGTCACCTAGGTGAGCACCAATGAACTGGTGAGTGTGTGGTGACACAACTGCCCCCTCCATAAAAGCACCCAAGCTACATCCAATACTGGTGAAGAGAAGTTTCAGCAACCTCAGATCTCCATGTACAAACCTAATGATCTTTTTCGAGGAAGTACTGTGGTTCTACTCTACTTTTATTATTTACTGCAAGTCTATTTGGGCTGAAGAATCTCCCCACCGGATCCACAGACATAAATAAAAACTCACTTTATTCAAAACTAAGCAAATAAAGAACCAATTGAATGTAGGTTGACTTTAGGACTTAATTGACACGGGTGGCCAGGGGAGCTTAACTTGCGCCTCCTGACCACCCACTTACAAGCAGATATGGCAGCCAGAGTGGTTTGAACACATGCTGCACAATGCTTTGCGACCACAATAAATTAACCTTGTGTGTCTAGTTTGAGAGGGGTATTATCTGTCAAACTCACCTATTGAAGTCAATGGAACAGCTCAACAAAGATGAGCCAAACACTTGGAGGCAGTATTGGCAGTATTGCCTCCTGAATGCCTGCAAGCCTCTTCACAGTTGCCTCTAAAATGTACCTTAAATGCTTTTCCGAAAAGGGGGGGGTACCAGTTAACATTGCCGCCTGTATGAAAGAGGCCTCAGGGTTAGGAGCACGACATATTAAATCACATATTGTAAATGACAAGTGAAAAATTTGTATTGTGTGCTGACATGACAATTGTTCTTGACACTCAGATGGCAGGAACATTTCCTAATAGTTTAAGGGGAATAATGGAAGCCCATACTGGAAAGAATCTCTGAAATTCCCACTCTTCAAACAGTTAATGTTTAATAGTCTATGAAGTTTGCACATATGACTTTTGCTGGTAAAAACGGTCACCTTACCGAAGGCTATGAGCTATGAGTAAGCGTCAAACACTGACGTGAAACACGTTAGTCATCTACCCCTGCATGACCACTGTTCGTTTTGGTTGTTTTGGATTTATGGATTAATTTTAAATATTGTTTTTGAAAAATAAAACTGTCTATACAGAGTCCAGGTCCAGGTCTTTTTTCTTCCCTTACCGAAGGCCCTGCATTGCTTTTATCCAGCGTGGACGTCTAGACATCTATGGGGTGGATAAAGGAGAATTCATCAGTTGTATTGTTTATCACTATTAGATTGTGACTAGATTAGTCAATGCATAAGCTTTAAAGAGGACTCCTGCAGAAAAAAATGAAGAGTCAGCAGTTACAAATACTGTAGCTACTGACTTTAAATAGTAGGACACTTAGCTGTTGAGGGATCCAGTGGTGTCCTCACCCAAGACAATTTTTCAATCGGGTGCTGCCACTGCCACTGCCATCTCCACTAAGGGAAACCGGCAGTGAAAAATTGCGGCTTCAGAGCCAGGCCCCTACTGCGCATGCATGAAGTCTGTGAATGGACCAGCTGCGGGGGGAAGGAGAAGGGGGGCAAACTTCCAAATAAGTTTGCCGTGGAGAACTCAGCCGGGGGTGGGACCTGGGTACTTGTCAAAACCAGATACTCGCTTCTCCCAAAAGGTGAAAAATGTGGCAACGGAGGGAGGCAGACAAGTGGAGCGTCCCCTTTTGGGTGGAGCTCCGCTTTAAGCTGGTCATACACCTTTAGATTTCTCAGAGAGAAACCAATCAATTCTTCAATTCACACAAAACGGCGTGGATGGAAGAATCTACAGCTATTCTGACAGCTATTGACAGCTATTTATTCAGCAGGCGGCGGGTCCCACAGCTGTTGAATACCCGAACGGCAGCTGCATCTGACTCTATGCAGTCACTGTTCCTCCAACAATTTTCCACTTGGCTCCTTTGACAAAAAGTTGGGTGGTGCCAACAGGTCCACCGTCCACTCATATTTTAGCCAGTTCCAAAATCTGAGCAGTTTTTGGCTGGCTTTAGGAAAAGTATTGTTACTAGAAGGCATACAGGCAATATTCATACAGACCCAGGGCTTTTTTTCAGCTGGAACTTGGTGGAACTCAGTTCCAAAATCTCTGGCTCAGGCCCTCTGCTCCCTGCTGACCACTATTACTTGAAAACACAAAAGCCTGGCTTCTATGTTTACAAGTGATAGCTTGTTCCCCAACAGCTCCCACAGATCAGATCTCTTGTGGCTCACACTGAGTGAAGGATGGGGACAAGGGAGATGCAGGTACATGGGGTGCAGTGCAAATGCCAACATCACCACTGGATGATCTCCCCGCAAGTAAGAGAGGTGGAGCCAACTACAGTATGCGGGGAGGTACTAGAGCTGGATGTTTCAGCTTAATACAGCAACAAAAATAAGACGATGGTGGAGCTTTTAAGGAGATGGGGGCAGTAGAGGGGGGTTGCATGCAGAAGTCAGAGCTGAAGAGTGGTAAACATGAGATGTGGATGGGGAATGCAGAGGTAAGCAGCTGTGAAAGAAGGCTGAATTCTTCACACTGTGTGTAGCGCACACCTGTAATCTGCACTCTGTATGCAGCGAACCCCTGAACTCTGCACTATTTACTCAGCACACCCTGAACTCTGCAGTCTGTGTGTAACACCCTCCCTGAACTCTGCACTCTGTACATAATGCACTCCTGGTATTTAATAACCCTGTTAAGACCCTCCCACTGTTAGTGAAATTTTACCACGCCCACTATTTGATGCGGTTTGGAGGGTGTATGTAAGGGCGGGGGGGTGGGGGGTGGTGGATCGTCGTGATTGAGTTCCTGTACCTATTTTCCAAGAAAAAAATCCCGGCACAGACCTATATAAATATAGGTTTATATGTTGATCCGTATCTGTCCAATTTGTTAGACTTTGTAGAATTCATGGTGTATAATAAATAATGTGATGAAAACACAAAACCTTTTTTCTTTTTACAGATTTTTTTTTTCTTTCATATTGTAAATAACAGATGGATTTTCCTGCATCGAGAAATACTTTACCACCAGGCAACCCAGTAGAGCTAACATCAGTAATCAGAGTAATATAATGTACAAGCCTGAGAACGCTAAGTGCCGGTCTCTCTGGGTTCTTTCTCGCTGCAATTGGAACATTACGGCAAGAAGTAATGTTTGGCAGCCTCAGAGGGTCACATAATATCCTAGCTTTTCTGTGTGCATGTGTTTGTCCTTAATCTGCAGAGTTTGCTTTATAAAAAAAAAAAAACCTTCTGTATTGTCCTTGTATGAGGATCATTCCTTTGTCCATGGCTATGTGGCTTCTGGACGTGGCAGCTGGGCTGTAAACTGATAACAGGTAAAAAACAAAGCCTGAAATGGAGGGAAGAGTAAAAGAGAAAGGCTAGAGCAGTGTGGGGGAGGAAGGATCTAAGAATCTAATTGTCTAAGGGGCATAAGAGCACTGAAAGTGAGGAGGGGAATGTGTATATGTAGAAACTTGTAGAGCCTAGAAAGACTGGCTACAGAAGATATAGCCAGCAGTCATATTTTTCCTTGCTAGTAAAGAGCTGTGTTTACTTAGCTGACACGCCAAGATCTTTTGATGCTGCGAAACAATTTGCAAAAGAAAAAAAGGAAAGGAAAAAAAAAAACATCAGTTGTATTTTGCATTCATCCCAAGCCTGAAGAAGAGTTTTTGCTAAATCCAAAATGGTCACATGAGATTTTGTAGATACAATCACAATCTTTTCTGCCAAAGAAATGCTTACTGTTTGTCATTTAACTAGATATGATTGGCCCCATAGTGAAATCGTTGCTTTTTTTTTTTAATGTTCAGGTTTGCCAACCTTCACAATAAAGGCAATACCATTATGAATTAATGTGCCATTCGAAAACATAAAGCAGCTTATATAGTAAACACAAATTCAGCCTATGAACATCAATGATCTCCCCAATATACATTGTTGTGCTTAATACATGCTTTGTAACGTAAAAAAGTGTTTTATGTGTTTCAAAATCAGTTAAAGTGATACTATGGTTTTTTTTTTTTTTAAATGTAGCGCTACCCCCAGTTAAGAGAGCCGCTGGTTTTGTTTTGGGCCCTGTAGTGCACCGCTGTCAACCCCTGGCAATCGGCTCGAACCTCCTGTGGCACAGCCAGTGATAGTGGGATAGGACCGCATGACCGCAACTGTTGGTGACGCAGTCCTATAACAAACATACACAGAATATACTTTAAAACTCCTATTAAAGTAAGCGAAACTGACACCAAATGTACTTTACCCAGATACTTTACTGATGCTAATGGGCAAGTAATTAAATAACAGTATAACAAGTTGCAGATCCCTGCAATAAACAGTAATAAAGATAAACAGAGTAATCAGCATAATAAAGTATTGCTATGTAACTCTAGCGCTGCCCTTTTACAGCTACTTCCCCTCATGGGTAGACTAACACCCAGCAATGTCTACCTATGCAGTCAGGCCTGACTGATCTAAATGGAAGTTCAGTGAAACAATATTCGCTAGCAATCTTTCGGTGGTGCACTTGAAGAACAACTTTGTAATCCCAACGAATAGTAAAGATAAAGTGTCTGTCTTTAAACAGCTCTCACCACCCGGACAAGTCCAAGTCCGTTTCCTCCGCCGATTCCTCTAGGAACAGGAATCCACCGACATCCAAGTCTTCAATCCTTCTGGTGTACTGCAGCAAGGAGGAGAAGATGTCTCTAAGGCTCTGCTAGGCTGGCAGAGGGGCTCTTTGGAAAAGAGCACAAGGCCCAGGCTTCAGGCCTTGTGCATACAGCAGTTCAGCACAGAAATCCTCTTGCTAGGAGAGGGGGTGTCCAAAAGAGGCAGAACAAACTCCACCTTCCCTTTATAAAGTCTGCCCCAGCAGTCTCTGTTCCGGAGCAATGTACCCTGGGTGCTGCAAGATGTACTGGGAGATGTAGTCACTCTGTATTAAAGGGGAATACCCCGCTACACACTCCCCCCACTTTGAATCTTTGGCTCCCAAAGACATCTAACATTTTTAGATCTGCAAAACATTTTAGCTTCAATGCGGTTGCATAGGATTGACAGAGGAGCCTCCCACCAATCATCATATGATGGGGAGCTGACCTGTCCACAGGTCGCTTCAGTGGGGGCGACCTGTCTAACTGTGCCAGGAAGTGAGTTGGGGTTGCCCTCCACCAAATGTACAGTGGAGGGACCAGATGTGGGCATGGTCCTTCTTGAGGTTAGGACCGTGTCTTTGGAACTTTCTCCCATCTGATCATGAGTTAGTTTCCGGGGAGGATGAATGACTCTCTTCCTTCTCTTCTCCCTGGGAGTCACAGTCTCAGCTACTCTTGGTTCTTCCTCTGGTACTGAAGCAGGAACCTCTTCCGGTAGTGAGGGTATGGGATCACATCTGGGGACAGCAGGGGCTAAAAGCCGTTTCACCAGATCAGTATTGGTCCCAACGATGAGAGAGCTTCTTGAGGGCCCTGGCAGCCAGGGACAGACAATGGCCAGTGTATCAAAGTACTGGGGCTCCCCAGCCCTCAATGGATCACACGACAACTTGATCCTCACACATCCATCACAAGAGTACTCTTCTGCTTGGATACCCTGAATCTTGGTGTCTCCCATCTCTTCCAGGGGCAGGTATGATAGGTACTTCTTGTAAAAGTCTCTGGTCATTAGGGTAACCTGAGCACCTGTATCAAAGATGGCTCTGGTGTAGATCCCTTCGATCAGATTAGGCACTACAGGCAGAGGGCCTGCCAATTGGGTAGCAGTCCTTTTGGAAACACCTGTAACAGCAGGCTGGCATACTTGGACTTGTGCTCTCTTCAGCTTCCGGCGCTGGGAATGCCGTTTCTGGCGTTGTTTGGAAGGCTGATAGGCGTTGTTCACTGAGACGGCATAAACTGCAGGTGTCCTCCACCGTTCCCTCGCAGGTTCAGGGAATGTTATTTCTGAAGGCCCGGATCTTCCCTCCATTCTTGGGTCACTTCTCTGAGGCCTCCGCCAGCCTTCTGTCTCCATTCGTGGTCTTGGACATACTCGCTGGTAGTGGCCTACACCTTCACAGTTTTGACAGATGTCTTGCTTCGTGGGCCTTTGGGCGGACAATCCAGTACTTTCTGCCATCAATTTGTTCATCATCTCCGCCAGCTGGGACACTTGCACCTTCAGTGTGTCTATCTCAGACCTGACATCCAGTGACCCGGTCACCATCTCCATTATTTTGGACATCTGATTCTTCAGAACCCCAAACTCTGGATCTCTGTCGGTTGTGCTTGCTGCCAGTACACTGAGTTCCCGAGTGTCTGAGGGGACATCTATCTGCTGTACTTTGGCACTTGTGGTGCTAGGAGGTTGAAGTTTCCTCTGTTTTTGGTCCCTCTCAATCTCCATCTTATCTGCTTCATTCACTTTCTCAATGAGGACCTCATCCGGAGTTGAAGGGTCTTCCAAATGCTGCTTCAGTTGTAGCTTGATATAGTCACTCCTCAATCCCGTAGTCACAGATCTCCGGAATTTCTTTTGGACTAGCTTGGCTCCAAAATGCTCCCCAGTTCCTTCTTCCTTGGATGTGGACAACAGGCAGTCCTTGAGCTCAATGGCCCAGAATAGGAAGTTCTGAGGAGTCTCTCTACTATCCTGGGTCATATTTATCAGTCGATGAAATAACTCGGAGGCATCTTCCTCCTCATAATAGCTTTTCAGTATCCTCTTTAGCTGGTTCAGGGTCAATCCACTCTTCCTCTCTAACATGCCCCTGACACTTGAACCTGGGTTGATGGCATGGATTACATCCTCTCTAATTTCAGATTCCTGATATCCTTTCTGTAGCCCCAACTCTATTTGGTGTAGGAGGCTGGTGTAGGACAGTTTGTCCTTCTGCCCTCTTTCTCCTATTTGGCCGTCAATGCGGAAATCCTTCCGGATGGTTACTTCCTGCAGGCGGCCCTGAGCTCGTTTCTTCAGTACCTTCCCAGGTTTGGCTGTTATCTGACCATCTTTCTGATCCTCAAAAGCGACACGTAACCCATTAATGCGTTCAGCTATCATACTGGAAGTCTCCTGAAACCTCTCTTGTATGTCACGGTACTGTCGTTTCAGATCAACCAGCTGTTGTCCTGCCTGCGATTTAACAGCAGCCCCTGCTTTCCTGTCCAAGGGTTCTAGCTGCTTCTGACTGGGATGTGTCAGGTGGAACTCAGTCTTTTCGGACAATTTTATACTGGCACCGTGGAAGTTTTCAGGGACATCCCGTCCCCACTCTATCAGTGCATAGGTGCAGTTGGTCCTTGGGTCTGGTCTCACTGCGACCACGTAAGCCTTTCTATCCGAGGATAATGTTTGTACCACCTCTTTAATTCGTTTCTTTCCCCAGTCACTCCCTGGAAGTTCAATGGCCACGCTCGCTTCTGAGCGTGTCCCTTCTGCTTCGCACCATTGGACTACTTTGATGGGGTCCATGCTGATACTTCTGACTGGCTTGATTGCAGCGTGCAACGTACAGGGGTCCCAGACGAGCCCCCACGTGCAGCGCTACCCCCAGTTAAGAGCCGCTGGTTTTGTTTTGGGCCCTGTAGTGCACCGCTGTCAACCCCTGGCAATCGGCTCCAACCTCCCGTGGCACAGCTAGTGATAGTGGGATAGGACCGCGTGACCGCAACTGTTGGTGACGCAGTCCTATAACAAACATACACAGAATATACTTTAAAACTCCTATTAAAGTAGGCGAAACTGACACCAAATGTACTTTACCCAGATACTTTACTGATGCTAATGGGCAAGAAATTAAATAACAGTATAACAAGTTGCAGATCCCTGCAATAAACAGTAATAAAGATAAACAGAGTATTCAGCATAATAAAGTATTGCTATGCAACTCTAGCGCTGCCCTTTTACAGCTACTTCCCCTCATGGGTAGATTAACACCCAGCAATGTCTACCTATGCAGTCAGGCCTGACTGATCTAAATGGAAGTTCAGTGAAACAATATTCGCTAGCAATCTTTCGGTGGTGCACTTGAAGAACAACTTTGTAATACAAACGAATAGTAAAGATAAAAGTATCTGTCTTTAAACAGCTCTCACCACCCGGACAAGTCCAAGTCTGTTTCCTCCGCAGATTCGTCTAGGAACAGGAATCCACCGACATCCAAGTCTTCAATCCTTCTGGTGTACTGCAGCAAGGAGGAGAAGATGTCTCTAAGGCTCTTCTAGGCTGGCAGAGGGGCTCTTTGGAAAAGAGAACAAGGCCCAGGCTTCAGGCCTTGTGCATACAGCAGTTCAGCACAGAGATCCTCTTGCTAGGAGAGGGGGTGTCCAAAAGAGGCAGAACAAACTCCACCTTCCCTTTATAAAGTCTGCCCCAGCAGTCTCTGTTCCGGAGCAATGTAGCCTGGGTGCTGCAAGATGTACTGGGAGATGTAGTCTCTCTGTATTAAAGGGGAATACCCTGCTACACAAATAACAAACATATTATATTTACCTCCATTGTGTAGTTCATTTTGCACAGAGTGGCCCCGAACGTCCTCTTCTGGGGTCCCACGGCGGCTGTCTCTGCTCCTCCCCACAAGAGTTAACCCCCTCTGGGAAGCTCTCTTTTGAGGGGGTTACCTTGCAGTCGCGCTCCCGTGTTATACACTCGGCGCGCATAGCCGCCGAGTGTATGATTTGGCCCTGCCCCCCAGCGGCCGAGTCATTGGATTTGATTGACAGCAGCGGGAGCCAATGGCTGCGCTGCTATCAATCTATCCAATGAGAAGCCGATCAGCCATGGAGAGAACGATGCGGGATAGCGCCCTTGGAAATTCGGGGCTCAGGTAAGTAAAACGGGGGCTCAGGGGGGCCGGACACAGCAAGGTGTTTTTTCACCTTAATGCATAGGATGCATTAAGGTGAAAAAACACCTAGGTTTACAACCCCTTTAAAGTATATAGGCAAAACTTTTTCTTTTGGATAGAGGGGTGATGGATTAGAACACCTGGAGAGCAACAATTGGTTGTGGCACTAGCAAGGACTTACCAATGTCTGCGCATCTCCAGTCATCCAAGAAGACCAGTGTTGTAGGTAAACAGACATATTCAGAGACTTTGGAGACCTGATTGGAATTTACATCTGAATTTGAAATCCCATGCCTTGGGGTTACTATGTGTTATGTCCTACACAGACATAGTTCCTTTGCCACTATTGGGTAAATAGGTGGCTTATTTCCGATTGCAATGGCAACTAGCTCTTGTTTACTTTCTTCTAACTTGGAAATCTTCTGAAATGTCTTGGAGACCTGTGATGGGGATGCAGCCCAAACAGTATGCTGCTTCATTCACCTCAACCCCTGGATCCTTGGGGAGATGATCCAGTCTATGAGAGGATTATTGGGGCAGAAGGTTTCTGCTTTTGTCACTTTCGGTTCTGCTAGAAGCACACAGCTGGAAGTGATTTCCTGGCTTCACTCGTATATGGACATAACTCCGGCAGGTTGCTTTCCCAGTAGCAGTTCAAGTACAAATTTTCCACACGATTGGCACTATGCCGGATGGCTGATCTCTTCCTAGAGAGTAAAGCAGATCCTGCACAAGGATAAAAGGAGGTCATGCGCTCCATGGGCCAAAGGCGCAAGCTTCCATCCAGAATAGAGACACTTCCACTCAGCAGGTCTTTGTAGGTTTCACCATGTGCTCCTTCCAAAATGGTTGCCATGGGTTTGTCTCCATGAGCTTGTCCTGTTTTTTTTTCATATCGCAAAGCTCCATTAATCACAGAGTGACTTCAGCTTGTGACCTGCCTCCTTCCTTACAACGGCCAATCGTGTTGACTGCTCCAAGTCTGTAGGTGCCCCCTGCCTGCTTCATGTGGACGACCCTCTGGCTAGTGTTCTACAGCAACATGAGACACACCAAGTCTAGTTTGTCAAGCCACTTCCACCCGTCTTCACACTTGGAGCACAATCTCTTGCCATGCCTAGGGGTCTGGTGTTTGTCTGTATGCCTGTTGCCCATATAACATGGACTGTCTGAATACCTATTTTTATTTTTTTTTGTTTCGGTTTTTGTTTTATATGCGTTTTGTATTTTTTTGGGTGGTTTTTTGTTGTGTTTTTTTTTCCTTTTTTGTCTGAATATAGATCAATGTTTGTTCCAAGCGTGTTTAAAACCACTTAATCTTCTGTGTCCAACACACTTGTGGGTGTGTTAGATGCCTGGTCCCCCGCTAACTCTTTTGGTTCCATCCTTCAGCCCCTGCATCCCTACTGTGTCTTGTAGTGACGTAGGATGGAAACACATGTAGCAGGGACACAGGCATCTGACACTCAAAGTGCATAGGAAGCATAATATTATTCAGGTAGCGTTAGCTCTTCAAGAAAGTGAAGTTTAGCAGCACAAGAAGTGGGACAGGCAAGTGTTGATGTTATTCGTTTTCAGGCATTTCTTTGTCAACGCGGGGCAAGCTGTGCCTGCCTTCACCATTGAAAGATATGCCATACTCAGGAGAAGTGCCTACTTCAAGCTCCCAGTTTTATGAATTCACCCTCATATATATTGACATGTAGAGCCATGAAAAATGTACTTTTTTCACAGGAATCATGTTTCCTGATATTGCATTGAGATGAAGCTGTATAGTCAGTGATATTTCAGTTTTTGGTAGATGCCAGAAATGAAAATAATATTATTGTTAGTAGTGTCTCTCAAGGATTTAGAGATCTGGTGAGATTTGTATGCTTAAAGGAAACCTGAAATGTGTTTTATTTTGATAAAGTGGAGCTGTCATGGAATAACTGGTAGCTTTGGGTGTCTGCCATGGTTATTATCTTGCTGAATGCCGTCCCCTAGTTATTCATTTCCACCTGCTCTCCTGGTCCCCTTACTGCACCCTTAAAGGGGTTGTAAAGGTTTGTTTTTTATTTTCTAAATAGGTTCCTTTAAGCTAGTGCATTATTGGTTCACTTACCTTTTCCTTCGATTTCCCTTCTAAATATTTTTTTTCTTTGTCCGAATTTCTCACTTCCTGTTCCTCCTCAGTAAGCTGTTCAGTAAGCTGTTCTGGCTGACTCCACACCACTCGGATGATGGTGTGAAGTTTACTGAGGAGAAACAGGAAGTGAGAAATTCAGACAAAGAAAAACAAAATTTAGAAGGGAAATTGAAGGAAAAGGTAAGTGAACCAACAATGCACTAGCTTAAAGGAACCTATTTAGAAAATAAAAAACAAACCTTTACAACCCCTTTAAGTTCCTTATTGGTCCATTGGTCCAGTACTAATCAATAGTGATTGGTGGTGCACAGAAACCTAGGGGTGGCACTGCAATGGACCACGAAGGCCTGATGTGGGCTTAAGCAAACTAGACTCAATCAGTAACCAAAATGTAATTTTTCCATGAACTGACATTTTAACTTAACAGATAGATTTGCTTTAAAATAAAGCACACTTATCCTTATTGCCCTCTTCCCAAATCTAACTTTACTCACCTACCTTCTCCACAGATGCAAATGTGTCTTCATCTGATGGCTGTGGTTTTGCTGTTTGTTTACATCAAGATCCACAAGTCTTCACTGTCCTGGCTGCCCTGCCTATTACAGCCTCATAGACTTTTTTTTATGGGTCTGTGTCTCGAGACTTTAAAAGCTCAGAGTTGGTCCCAAAGAAGTATTTGGGGCTGTAATGCACAAGTTCGGCCAGGACAGTGAAGACCTGCAATGCTGGATGTAAACAAACTGAAATTGTGGCCATCAGACCAAGGTAAGTATACATTTGTGACAGGGGAGGTAGAGCTGGATTAGGTCAGAGGAAGATGGCAAAGAAGTGCACTTTTTTTTTTTTTTTCAAATATTTTTTATTGGTTTATCAAAAATTGCATGGAATAACAGACATTTGAAGCACAATAAGAATTTTTTTTTTTTTAAAACACACAAAATACAAAGTACAGAGTACAAAGAGTACAAAGAATTTCAGTACATCTAAAGCCCCGTACACACAGTCGGACTTTTGGCCAACAAACTTCATTTTGACCAACAATCCGACCGTGTGTACGCTCCATCGGACAAACTTTTTTTTTTTTTGTTTTCATCGGACAAAAGTTCGGTCTGCAAACGGACAAACTTTTGGCCAACAAAAGTCAGATGGAGCAAAGTCCGACCGTGTGTACAGAAAACCATCGGACATTTGTCCGATGGACAAAACAAATAATGTTAAAATCAACCAACACTATCAGAAGTTGACCAAAGGGTGGCGGTAAAGAGCAGAAAAGAGCAGAAAAACCACGCGATGTTGGAAGAAGTTTTGGGAAAGTTTGCAGAAAAGTCCTGTGGTGTGTATGCTATGGGTGTTCCCGGCCAACTCCGTTCGGACAAAAATCCACGGAAAAGTCCGATGGAAGTCCGACCGTGTGCTTTAGAAACAACTGCATTGCATAATCTAGTGGGAAAGCTTCACTTATTCCTTTTCCATATACTCCATGACTTGGCAAAGATGGCGTATTGCAGGGTATTGATTGCCAGGAGGCGTTCAAAGGTATATTTTTGGTCTACCATCTTCACCACGTCAGAGAGGTTTGGGGTGAGATTAGATTTCCAATTCCGTACCACTAAGAGACGAGCTGCAAGCAAAATATGGGTAACCACAAATGGGAACTCTGCTGGATATATATATATATTGTTGAGTATGGCTAAAGCAGGGTCAGGTTTTTTTAAGGATCCCGATGCAATGGGCGAGTAATTGGAAGACTTGTTTCCAAAAGCTGGTGAGATTGGGGCATCCCCAGACGGTTTGTAGAAGGTTGCCTAAAAAAGTGCACTTTTTTAAACTGTACTTATCCTATAATTTTCTTTAACTTGTATTTTACTTTTTTATTAATAGAATATATGTTGTTACTAATCTAAAATAAACTCGAAAAAAATGAGTCAGTTAGTCTGCATTGTACACTGTGTCATGTATCCAAGCATCCTGCTGGTTCCGTATCTATTTTGTGTGTACATAATGTTCCTATCATCACAACATAATGGGAAATGCTGACATTGTATTAACAAATGGTAAGAATAATAATAACAATACCGTAATAGCAACATAGCTAAAGGCTCCTTAATGGCTTAGGAACTAGCAGAATGATTCAACAAATCTGTGCAAAGTGCAACAAAGTAAATGAACTATTTAGATTTCAGTGTAGTGAAAAGATATATGTGGCCAGTACCCAAATTCACCCTCAAACCTCCATCTCCCCTTCTAGAGCACATCCCAGCATTGTTTTTTCTTTTACTATATCTTTTAGTACTCCCTGTGACTGTATCACTAGGCTTATAAAATTCTTGCAGGAACAGCAGCTGAGAAGCTCATGTAATTTCTGAGTGTTAAGCAGCAGCTCAGATGTGAATGGGCACAATGGAATAACTTAGAAAGACGTTGTCAGGCATTGAGGCGCTTCTGTGTGTTTCAAAATGCTCAGGTGTGAATTGGGGCTTCCCACCGACGTGGTGCATATATGCGGCCTCTTGGAGGGTGGGCTTTAACGACTAGAGGCCTGCATACAGTATATGTAGGTAGCTTCATGTAAACAGTTTTCTGTGCTGAGAGCATGTGCCCTGCATGCTCCCAGCACAGTCACTGACAGGGACCGAAAAGCTCCCAATGCATACTTGCAAACGGGAGCTTTCCAATCATGTGACTGCTGTGACAGCCAATCACAGCAGTCACATCACCCGAATGCCTGCCCCCGCCTCCGTGCATTTAAAAGCTCCTAAAAAGCTGGGAGGCGGCAGCGGGAAGGGGTTAAAGATTAATTCAGATTTGTTACTATTGTCCACTGTCCTTTACTATTACATTATTAAATAAACATTGGGCCTCTTGCACACTGGTGTCCAAGCCCTGCAAAAAAGTGCAACATAAATTACGGTGTGTTTCCCCACCCAGAAAGCCGAGGTGCTGTGTACGGCTGCCCATAGACTTGAATATCTGTGCCATTATATACTGCTCTCTGACTGCCCTGCCACTACATACTGCGCACTGACTGCTGAGCTACTGCCTGCTGCTCGCTGTTTGTCCTCCCGCTACATACTGCTCAGTGACTGTCCACCCCCACTACATACTGCTCACTGACTGCGCTATCACTACACACTGCTCACTGGCTGCCCTGCCACTACATACTGTTTACTGCTCTGCCACTGCATACTGCTCACTGGCTGCCCTGCCACTATATACTGCTCACTGACTGCTCTGCCACTACATACTGCTCCCTGACTGCCCTGTCACTACATTCTGCTCACTGGATGTCCTGCCACTACATACTGTTTACTTACTGCTCTGCCACTACATACTGTTTACTTACTGCTCTGCCACTACATACTGCTCACTGGCTTTCCTGCCACTACATACTGCTCACTGGCTGTCCTGCCACTACATACTGTTTATTTAATTTAATTGTATCTTAGCACATAGTGGTACTGTGGATACATAATAAGCGTGTGCATCCTATAGTTATAGAGAAAGAAATTGTGGGGGACTTTGGACTTTATAGGCACAAATTAAACAGGATGCAATTATGAAAAAATATAACAATTTTATTAATTTACAAAAAGTAACATTAAAAAGATTTTCTAAAAACCATTTAAGCAATTATATGTATGGGCCGACCAGGTACAATCACTGAGGGATACAAAGTATACAATAACAGTAGGGTCTATAGGAGAATGATTCTCCGAATACCGTAGGGTCCAACCGGTTAGCTAGATACCGACAGTGAAGGCTAGAATTGTAGTACCCAGTAGGTCCACAGCTTTAACAAGTTTTGCGTGAAAACACGGTTCTTCAGAAAGCAACAGCATACAAAGCTAATAAAATAGAAATACAATGTATTAGAAATATCATGGTTGCCTAATAGATGCTTGTATAAGTAACAGTACATAAAGATATACAAAAAAAGAAAAAAGGAACTAGTCAACCGGACAGCAGCTCACAGAACAGCAAGAGGACATGAAGGCACATAGTCCATAAGGACGCAAACCAGTCATGGGGGCATGGTAAACAATAAAACAATTGATATGTACATATTATCGACAAAAAGGAATTTAGTAAATATATAGTTTAATTGGGGTGCTCAATGGAGCATATAGTATAGACATAAAGATGGAAATGTATTGAAAAGATAACTGGACAACTACTTGGTAAGTAATACTCATACTCAGAAGTCTTTACATTTGAATGTCACTGGAGTAAAATCCAACATCATTACAGAAGCCCTACCAGGGTGGGCTGAGGACTATTGGAATGGGAGGGGAAGGTGGGGAAAGGTAGGGAGGGAAGGGAGAGGGGGGAAAGGAACAAATCTAGGGCAGAGGATAAGACATGGGAAGAGGACAAGATGGGAGGGGAGAGTGGGGGAGGGTAAGGTGTGGGAGGGAATGAGATAAGGGATAGAATTACCAGTTAGAACCGATGCCAGCTGAGCCGATGATGAGGCACAAGCCAGATAGTTGTTAAGCTAGAACAAGAATAGTTTGAATGAGCTGATTGATATACAAAGTATACCTGTAATAGCAGTGTGTATAATATGGTACTCACCCTAAATCGTTGGGGTGAGACTAGATTGGTAATAAACCAAAATTCTGATGGTCTCCAAACGGTTAATAGTAAACTGATAAAGAGGGGGTATATATATCATATATGATTAGCGGGAATTATATGAGCCGCAGTGTCCAGTTGTCAATGGATAAACCACACTGGTTTGGAAGATATATATATTCACTATTGAAAACAAAAGAAAAAAATTATAAAAAGAAGGGAGACCGTCAATATACTCATAACAGATAAGTTCAAAGGGGTAATAATTGCAGCTAAGCAAGATGCATAAAACAAAGAGGTAAAAAAGTGTATCCTTACCATTGAATAAGTGGCTAGCAGTTAGCCTGAATGGTAGCAAGGAAATGAATGGTATGCGAATGGTATAGGAAGCTGCAAAACAGGTGTGGAGAAACAACAGAGCCCTATAAGGGCGCAAACATTAGCCTAAAACGACCATGTTAAAGCAAGAATGGGTATCACAAGAAAAGTAAAGCTAAGAGATGTGTACCTGTAATATCGGCGCGGCTGGCAGCGGAGCAAACGGGCAATGATATTGTGTGACTTAGTTGACACGCTGAAAACAGCGTGTTTAAGTAGCCATGTCCCGTCGCTGATGAGTCAGTCCATCAAGGCGGAGTGACGTCACCGGCGTCGGCCAAACACCAAGTGCGACGAGAGCCGCCCATTCGATGGGAGGAGCCCATGACCGGCAGACTCCACGTAAGCACAAGGTAACCAGGCAACCAGTCGAGAGCAAGGGAGACGCTCTCGAAGGATACATGGATGCGTCATCAACCTCAAGGGAAGGGAGGGGGAGGGAAGGGGATAAGAGGTGTGTAGATGACGCTGGGCGGCCGCATGAAGGATTGAGTCCACGGATCATGAGAAGCATGTCCAGTGCCGTAATAGAGAATACCGGTCGGCATGACTGTTCCAAGCAAAATAGACAGTAAACAGAAACATATCTAATGATACTATTATAAAAATCAAAAAACCCATATATTTCAAATCTCAATTTAAGTGGCCGTCATAGCAGACACAGCAATATGTCTATCACAGTAACCGACATAACGGATATATGTCGGAATGTAATAGCACATATACACAATATAGATAAGAAGGTAACAATAAAAAATTATATAATTTTTCCCCAGATTCTAAAAGGAGAAGAGAGAAAAGAGACCATGAAGGTAGAAGGGAAACTAATGGAATAAGGATGCAATGGTGTAATAAACAGTTGTCAAAGGAAGGGGAAATAGGGGGATGACAGGAGTGGGAGTGGGATTCAGAGAACATTGAGATGAATGTTAGTAGCATGCAAATAGCAAGCATAGGTATTGCCTAAGATATAATATATTGAGTTACAGAAACGGTTTGTAAGAATGAGCTTCATTGATACCCGGGGCACATAGTGCATTAAGGCGTTCTATCCATAAAGTTTCTTTGCAAAGTATCTGTTTGTCCCAGTTACCTCCTCGTGGGTCACGAGGGATCACTGCAAGAACTATGAAAGATATCAAAGATGTATCAAACCTATGGTAGAGATCTAGATGTCTACTCACAGAGGTCACCATTTTGCCTCCTGCTGAATAGTATACGTGATCTTTAATGCGGGCACGAAATTGTCGGATAGTTTTGCCCACATAGAAAGCCTTGCACTGACAGGACATTAGATATACTAGACCTTGCGTCTCACAATTGCCATGGAAATTAGGTGTAAACGTTTCCCCATTGGGGAGTACGAAACTAGTACCATTATTAACCCAAGGGCAAAATGCGCACTTACCGCATTTGGTAATGCCATTAGGCAAGTCCTTAGGGTTACATAGAGGCAAATAATGACTCAAAGTCAATTTGTCACGTAATGAACGTGACCTTCTAAATGTGATGTCAGGTTTGCTGTGTAAGTATTTTGCAAGGATGGGGTCCTCTGTCAGAAGTGACCAGTTGTTAGTTAGTACATTACGCAATTCACCGTGTTGGCTAGAGTATCTAGTAATAAATCTAACCACCTGATCCGTCTTATTGGTTTTTGTCTTGTAGAGTAACGAGACAGATAACAGATACTTTGCAAAGAAACTTTATGGATAGAACGCCTTAATGCACTATGTGCCCCGGGTATCAATGAAGCTCATTCTTACAAACCGTTTCTGTAACTCACGATATTATATCTTAGGCAATACCTATGCTTGCTATTTGCATGCTACTAACATTCATCTCAATGTCCTCTGAATCCCACTCCCACTCCTGTCATCCCCCTATTTCCCCTTCCTTTGACAACTGTTTATATTACACAATTGCATCCTTATTCCATTAGTTTCCCTTCTACCTTCATGGTCTCTTTTCTCTCTTCTCCTTTTAGAATCTGGGGAAAAATTATATAATTTTTTATTGTTACCTTCTTATCTATATTGTGTATATGTGCTATTACATTCCGACATATATCCGTTATGTCTGTTACTATGTTAGACATATTGCTGTGTCTGCTATGACGGCCACTTAAATTGAGATTTGAAATATATGGGTTTTTTGATTTTTATAATAGTATCATTAGATATGTTTCTGTTTACTGTCTATTTTGCTTGGAACAGTCATGCCGACCGGTATTCTCTATTACGGCACTGGACATGCTTCTCATGATCCGTGGACTCAATCCTTCATGCGGCCGCCCAGCGTCATCTACACACCTCTTATCCCCTTCCCTCCCCCTCCCTTCCCTTGAGGTTGATGACGCATCCATGTATCCTTCGAGAGCGTCTCCCTTGCTCTCGACTGGTTGCCTGGTTACCTTGTGCTTACGTGGAGTCCGCCGGTCATGGGCTCCTCCCATCGAATGGGCGGCTCTCGTCGCACTTGGTGTTTGGCCGACGCCGGTGACGTCACTCCGCCTTGACGGACTGACTCATCAGCGACGGGACATGGCTACTCAAAAACACGCTGTTTTCAGCGTGTCAACTAAGTCACACAATATCATTGCCCATTTGCTCCGCTGCCAGCCGTGCCGATATTACAGGTACACATCTCTTAGCTTTACTTTTCTTGTGATACCCATTCTTGCTTTAACATGGTCGTTTTAGGCTAATGTTTGCGCCCTTATAGGGCTCTGTTGTTTCTCCACACCTGTTTTGCAGCTTCCTATACCATTCGCATACCATTCATTTCCTTGCTACCATTCAGGCTAACTGCTAGCCACTTATTCAATGGTAAGGATACACTTTTTTACCTCTTTGTTTTATGCATCTTGCTTAGCTGCAATTATTACCCTTTTGAACTTATCTGTTATGAGTATATTGACGGTCTCCCTTCTTTTTATCATTTTTTTCTTTTGTTTTCAATAGGGAATATATATATCTTCCAAACCAGTGTGGTTTATCCATTGACAACTGGACACTGCGGCTCATATAATTTCCGCTAATCATATATAATATATATACCCCCTCTTTATCTGTTTACTATTAACCGTTTGGAGACCATCAGAATTTTGGTTTATTACCAATCTAGTCTCACCCCAGAGATTTAGGGTGAGTACCATATTATACACACTGCTATTACAGGTATACTTTGTATATCAATCAGCTCATTCAAACTATTTTTGTTCTAGCTTAACAACTATCTGGCTTGTGCCTCACCATCGGCTCGGCTGGCATCGGTTCTAACTGGCAATTCTATCCCTTATCTCATTCCCTCCCACACCTTACCCTCCCCCACTCTCCCCTCCCATCTTGTCCTCTTCCCATGTCTTATCCTCTGCCCTAGATTTGTTCCTTTCCCCCCTCTCCCTTCCCTCCCTACCTTTCCCCACCTTCCCCTCCCATTCCAATAGTCCTCAGCCCACCCTGGTAGGGCTTCTGTAATGATATTGGATTTTACTCCAGTGACATTCAAATGTAAAGACTTCTGAGTATGAGTATTACTTACCAAGTAGTTGTCCAGTTATCTTTTCAATACTTTTCCATCTTTATGGCTATACTATATGCTCCATTGAGCACCCCAATTAAACGATATATTTACTAAATACCTTTTTGTCGATAATATGTACACATCAATTGTTTTATTGTTTACCATGCCCCCATGACTGGTTTGCGTCCTTATGGACTATGTTCCTTCATGTCCTCTTGCTGTTCTGTGAGCTGCTGTCCGGTTGACTAGTTCCTTTTTTCTTTTTTTGTATATCTTTATGTACTGTTACTTATACAAGCATCTATTAGGCAACCATGATATTTCTAATACATTGTATTTCTATTTTATTAGCTTTGTATGCTGTTGCTTTCTGAAGAAGCGTGTTTTCAGGCGAAACTTGTTAAAGCTGTGGACCTACTGGGTACTACAATTCTAGCCTTCACTGTCGGTATCTAGCTAACCGGTTGGACCCTACGGTATTTGGAGAATCATTCTCCTATAGACCCTACTGTTATTGTATACTTTATATCCCTCAGTGATTGTACCTGGTCGGCCCATACATATAATTGCTTAAATGGTTTTTAGAAAATCTTTTTAATGTTACTTTTTGTAAATTAATAAAATTGTTATATTTTTTCATAATTGCATCCTGTTTAATTTGTGCCTATAAAGTCCAAAGTCCCCCACAATTTCTTTCACTACATACTGTTTACTTACTGCTCTGCCACTACATACTGTTTACTTACTGCTCTGCCACTACATACTGCTCACTGGCTGTCCCGCCACTACATACTGCTCACTGACTGCCCTATTATTACATACTGCTCACTGACTGCCCTACCACTACATACTACTCACTGACTGCTCTGCCACTACATACTGCTCACTGACTTCCCTGCCACTACATTCTGCTCACTGGCTGTCATGCCACTACATTCTTCTCACTGACTGTCCTACATCTACACACTGCTCACTAATTGCCCTACTACTACATACTGCTCACTGACTGCCCTATTATTACATACTGCCTGTAGACTGCCACTAGGAACTATGCATGACTCTGAACTTCTTTATTACTACTGTACATACTCATCACTGAATGCTTCTCATTGCCCTGTCTCTTTCTACTGCTACATACCACAGACTCTACACCTTTGCACTGCAATTTCTTTCTACTCACTACCCTGCACTGCATACTGCTCACTGCACCTTCTCTACATACTACTCTGCACAGACACTACAAAATGCAACCACACATTGCACATGCTAGTACAGACAGTCACACTGAGCAGAGAAGGGCTAAGGGGCCTTGTCAGACAGGCTTTCTGGGAACCAAAGATTTCTAATGGCGGCGGTATACAGTGTTTGTGCAAAAATGCATATAGCAAATGGGCGTATGCAAACAGAAGGAAATGTTAGAGATCATATAATGTTTTTGTGAGTCCTGCTGTATACCCAAGTACAGCTGCGTACAGCCATTCATGTCTATAGGTGGCCAGACACAGCACCTGGACTTCCCTGGGGGAGGAAATACACCAGTATTTACAATAGACAAGCTCAGACACCCATGTGCAAGAGAAATGTTATTTCTCACTATGATTACCTATATGATTTCTTCATTTTTGTACAGGTTCCTGTGTATCGATCTAAAAAATGCTGTAAATAAATAAATGTTGACAATTTAGCAATGAAAAGCATTTATACACACTAGCTATAACCATTGTATGCATTATAGATGAAAGGCTATATATCACATAGCTTTCGGGAATAATCCCAGAACCATTGCATGGTGGTCATTTTTCCATACAGCTAAATGTTGTTAACTTGAGCTTGATATGGATCATACAGTACTGTGAGATGCATACATAAAATATACATCTACATACAAGAGTATAAACAGGATATAAGTCCAAAATATACAATGCTCACGATATTATAGGTCAGCAAGAGAACTTGTTGCTAAGTTTAACCTGTCTTTTTTTATTTTTTCTATACCCAAATTACAGTTTTCATTCTCCTAATTAGATCTTCAGGATCCTGTTTGTAGTGCTGTAATTGTATGCAGACTCCACGCATTTCGACAGCATAGTACACTTACTGCAACCAGATTTAGATTTTCCATATATAATCACATACACAAAGCAGGCAATGCATAATTAAATAAAACTGAGAAAATGTATTTAAAGCCTACAATGAGTTTTTTGTTGTTTAAAAGTATACTTCAGTCATACATGAGCATTTTGTATTTAGGAACCTCTCAGGAAACACAGCCTTCCTGCTGAGCATCTCTACTAGATTTTTTTTTGTACGTTCTTTATTTTATTGAGTGTATTGAGAACTGTAGATAAGGAAAAAAAATGAAAAGGAGCATCTTATAGAGAGTGATGGCACAAGTAATTTAAATTTTATATCTATATCATGTTGCCCCCCTAGCTAATCCTAAATCTAGCACCCTGCTAGGTAGGTACTAGGTTAGGTAAATTTAGTTATTAGCTTTACTGTAATCAATTGAGCTGCTTGTGATTATTTTGGTCAGTTTTGTGTCTCACTGGTGGCAGGATTGGCTGCTTCCTCCTGTATTCTAGAAGATTCTGGAAGGTAGTGGGTTGGGAGAGTCAAACCAGCAGCTGAATATTTATGCAGCCTCAGCCAATCCCTAGCGGAGATTGCCCAGATGGTGGGTGGGAGGGAGCATAAATAATTTGGGACTTGGAACAGAGAGGTTCTTGTTCAGGAGGTGGAGATCCCAGCAGGAAGGACTGCTGCCCTTCTGGGCAGTCCAAGCTGTGCTTCTTCATTTTGCTCAAAGAGGTCCCACAGCTGAATTAGCTGCTGAGTGTGTTTGTGTGTGTGCAACTGAGTGTGTTTTTGAAGAAAACACAGTAAAATAGGTAAGGTATGAAAAGGAGGGAGGGCAGGGGAGTTAAAGCAGAAATCCTTTACAGCCGAGGAAGCTGTCATCTCTGTTTGATCTACAGTTGCCATGGTGCTGTACATGTGATCAGTTATGACACCAACTATTTGATGGCTTTACAGTATGGCTGACAGCACAAGCAACTGTAACAATTATGCTTGGCATGCCTTGAATGTAACTGTTTTGGGAGGCAGTTAAACTGATGTGTTTATTTTCACTTTAAGTTACACTCTAAGCCCCCCATTTACACCTGAGTGATTTGAAGTGTGTTTCCAGAAGTGCTCCCACACTCCACACTTCATGTTTTCCTAGTGTGCCTGTTCACAACCGAGTGATGGACTTAGAAAAAAACAGAAGCTTCTTTGGGGCATGTTGATTGCAAATTTTTGGACCCAATAGACTTTAATGGGAGCACCTGAAAATTGCTTTAAAAATGCACATATTGCCCATTGCTCCTTCTCCTAGTAACTAGATTTTCATTGACAAAACATGAACACAGAGGCCTGAAAACATGAAAAATGTGTACACCTGCACAAGAAACAACTGAAGGCACTGATGCTCAAGTACAAATACATGAATTTTTTTTGGAGGAATGTAGGACATCACAATGCTATGAGGGTTGTGGTAGGCTCTATTACAGGTGCATGGGAATCCACTGTACATGTGCATTGGGTTGCTGTCACGTACCTGAGCGGAGACTGAAATGACGAGGACGGCCTCTCTTGTATGTCCAGCCCAGGCCACACTGGGAGTGAAACAGAGGGCGTCAAGGGACAGGAGAAACACGTGTGCCTGCAGATGTAGGTCAGGGAACTTGCAGCAGGGGATGCAGTTCCAAGGCAGCAGGAGAATCATCAGATCTGGAACCTTAGCCGTGCACATCGGTTTAGCTGAGGTTAAGGAAGCACTCCACTTTCGCTGCGGGGCCAGGGTGTGTGGCTGGTCAGAGCTCTCAGCAGACTTGCAAGCAGGAATGTTTAGCATGGTGCGGAACTGCAGCAGCAGAAAGCCGGGCAGACACTCGAGCGGGGCGTTAAGTCAGGATCAGAGACAGGAACGTGGTCATCGGATAGCCAGGATCATCAACAGGCGGGCAACGAGGTACCAAATCAGGAGCAGAGCCAAAGGCAGGAACGAGCCGGGTCAGTAACTAACGACAAGACAGAGGCGGAATCCGGTATCAGGTCAGGAGTAAGCCGGGTCAGCAACCAAGGAAACACACTGGAGGTACACAGGACACGGGGAAAGCTTAAGACCAGTCAGCATAGAGCACAGGCAGAAGTATCCTTAACCGCTTCCAGACTGATCCACATACATTTACTGCGGCAGGGCGGCCCGGGTGTGCAAAATCACGTTCCTGTGGTGATTTTGTGCATGCAGTTTAGGGGCGGGACCAAACAGCGGGTCCGACGGCCCGCGATGGCTGCCGCGACCCGCCGATCATTCACAGGAGAGACAGATCAGCAGTGGGCCGATGTAAACAAAGCACACCGCTGATCTGTCAGGGAGGAAAAGTGAGAGATTGTGTTTCAGCTAAGCTGAATCACGATCTCTCTTTTCCTCCAGTGTAACACTTCCCCCTACAGTTAGAAACACCCCCCATGGAACACATTTACCACTTGATGGCCCCCTAGTGTTAACCCCTTCCCTGCCAGTGCCATTTATACAGTAATCAGTGCATTTTCTTAGCACTGATCACTGTATTGGTGTCACTGGTCACCAAAAAGTTTCACTTAGGGTCAGATTTGCCCGCTGCATTGTCGCAGTCCCGCTAAAAATCGCAGATTGCCACCATTACTAGTAAAAAAATTAAAAATAAAATAAAAGTCCCTAAATCTATCCCGTAGTTTATAGATGCGATAACTTTTGTGCAAACCAATCAATATACGCTTATTATGATTTTTTTTTGCAAAAATATGTAGCAGAATACTTATTGGCCTAAAATGAGGAGGAATTTTTTTTTTACACTTTTTTTTTTGGATATATATTATAACTGAGAGTAAAAAATATATATATATTTTTTTCATAGCGCAAAAAATAAAAAGGTGATCAAATACCACCAAAAGAAAGCTCTATTTGTGGGGAAAAAGGACATCAATTTTATTTGGGTACAACGTCGCACGACCGCGCAATTGACAGTTGAAGCGACGCAGTGCCGTATCGCAAAAAATAGCCTGGTCAGGAATTGGGTAGAACCTTCAAGGGCTGAAGTGGTTAAATAGCCCGTCAGGCGCCAACAAACATTACGCGCGCATTTCTGTTTGCCGTTCGGTAAACATTCATGCACACATGCACATTTCTATTAGCCAAACGTCTTCTGACATGCACATTTCTATTAGCCAAATGTCTTCTTACTTGCACATTTCTATTAGCCAAACGGCTGGTTGGTATTTGATAGTTGCCTTTGAAAGGAATGGCACAATGCACAGTAACTTGCACAACCACAGTACAGTACATTGGTACAGTACATGGGTGTAAAGCCACAGTAACCTAAGTACATGCATAGAACATACGATGACTCCCATGGTTCAAGCTCCACCATCTCTCTCAGCCTGTTCCCTTGGGGTAGTAGTTGGGCATGTTGGAAAATCTCAGTAATATTTTGGAATTGATCCTATTTGTTTCTTCTTGCAAAAAAAGGCAAATATTTATTTTTCTGCACCACACTGTAACATTTTGTTCATCAGAGAGAAGATGTCTTTGTAGGCAGGTGTGGTGCTGTAGTATGTCCTCCAACCTGAAGTGGTACTGCATCACTTCATTAGGTTGGTAGGAGCCCATGAGGACTAGGTTGTCCCCTACCATGAGCTCCTGGCGTCAATTAAGTGGAGGATAGTATCTATTATTGGACATTGAAATCCCTTAAGATTTTGGATACAGAGATTCCTCTGCATCATTTAGATGTGCCCAAAGTGTGGGAGCAAGGATAGGACGCAATCTGCTTGCCAAGGTAAGAGTAGGCACAGTATAGGGAAAGGAACTATATGTGGAGGGACAGTGCAGGTTGACTCTACAGGGCAGCATTGTGAAAGAGGCTTCATCTTTTTCAGTCAGCTATCTGGAACCATCCTCCCACTGCCAATCAGGCAATACATACATAGTATCCTCCTGGGAACTCAGAACTCTATATGGTTTTACCTCAAAGTTCTTTGCTTTCAGCCTGTGCATCTCTGCTGGCATCCTAGAAACCTAAGACGTTTTGCTCTAAAGCTAGCATTTACAGGAGGACTGTAATTTTTCTGTCCAGATCTGCTCCACCTCCTTGCTGCTCTACCTCCTGAAAGGTATGGAGGGGACTCTGCTGAGCACACTTTAATGTAAGGGAAGCTCTGCTGGGCACTTCTGAAAGTAAGACGGGGCTCTACTGTACACTGAAGGATGTATGGGGAGACTAAGATGAGCACCCCTACATGAAAGGGGGACTCTGCTGAGCACACTTTAATGTAAGGGAAGCTCTGCTGGGCACTTCTGAAAGTAAGACGGGGCTCTACTGTACACTGAAGGATGTATGGGGAGACTAAGATGAGTACCCCTACATGAAAGGGGGACTCTGCTGGGCACTCCTAAATCTAAAGGGGGATTCTGCTGGGCGCTGCTGGTTGCAAAAAGCACTGTGTTGGGCACTCCACAGGGTAAGGGGGTAATCTGGTGGGCACTCCTGCATGTAAGATGGGCTCTGATGGATGCTCCTGAATGTAGGGGGGGTGGGGGGACTCTGCTGGGCACTGCTGGGTGTAAGGGGACTTTAATGGGCACTCCTTGTTGTAAGTAGGTAATCTGATCAATCTGATCTTGGATGTAAGGGGGGACTGTAATGGACACTCTAGAATGTTAGAGTAGACTCTTTTTAAAATAGATTTTTGGGGGGTAAAATATAAAATGTTTTAATTAAAATAATAAACATGTCATACTTACCTGCTCTGTGCAATGATTTTGCCTAGAGCAGCCTTGATCCTCCTCCTATGGGGTCCCCCGCTAGAGCTCCAGGCTCCCCTTCTTCAGCGAGTATCCCTAAAGAAAACCACTTTCTATGGGGGCTTTCATGTAGGCTTGCTCCTGAGCCTTGCTGTCTGTGTCTAAAGACACAGACAGTGGGGCTTGGCCCCGCCCCTTACTCCCACATCATAGGATTGGATTGACAGGAGCAGGAGCCAATGGCTCCTGCTGCTATCAATCTGCCTAGTGAGGAGGAAGAGAGTTTGGAGAGCTGGTGCTCTTGTGCACAATACTGGATTGAGAATGGACTCAAGTAAGTATAAGGAGGGTGAAGGGGGGGTCCTCTGCAAAAGACGTTATTTTACCTTAATGTGTAGAATTATTATATTATTATTATACAGGATTTATATTGCGCCAGCAGTTTGCTCAGCACTTCACAACATGAGGGCAAACAGTACAATTACATCACAATTCAATACAGTGCAAAAAATCTGAGGAAAACGCTTGGACAGCCGCACTCCAAAAAAGGTTATTTTATTTAAAATAAAAGCACAAACAGCATGCCACAGCAAAAAAACAGCAAGTATGAGCTGACGTTTCGCACTGCGATTCAGTGCTTAATCATAGCTATGATTAAGCACTCAATCGCAGTGCGAAACGTCAGCTCATACTTGCTGTTTTTTTGCTGGGGCATGCTGTTTGTGCTTTTATTTGAAATAAAATAACCTTTTTTGGAGTGCGGCTGTCCAAGCGTTTTCCTCAGATTTTTTGCATTGTTATATGCATTGCCTGCACCCACGGCTCTGGATCTTGTGAATGAGTCACCAGTCACATCTGAGCGGTAACTCTCTCCTACAATTCAATACAGGAGTGATTAGAGGGTCCTGCTCGTTAGAGCTTTACAATCTAAAAGAGGGTCAAGTGATACAAAAGGTAATTTCTGTGGGGGTTGGGCTGATGGAGAAAATAAAAGTATAGTTGTTAGGTGGGGGCAGGACAGATTTCTTTGATGTGAAAAGTTTGCAGGGATCACCTAAAAGTGGATAGAGTTGGCGATGGTCGGACAGATTGGGGTAGGGAATTCCAAAGGATGGGAGAGGCTCAGGAGAAGTCCTGGAGGCGAGCATAAGAGGAGGTGACAAGGGAACTAGAGAGCAGGAGGTTTTGGGAGGAACGAAATACACTAAGGTAAAAAAAACTGAAGACAACCACTTTTTTTTTTTTTTTTTTTTTTTTTATTAAAGCATTTTAAACCAGACATACAAACATTGAAAAAGGGTGGCCTTGGCAAAACACCAGGCCCCTCCATGACCAACATGGTCAACAATACACAACTAGTTCAATCTACCTAACATAGGTAACTGACTGTGCGTACTTACTGAAGACTTTACAACCACTTTGACTGTCCTCATGTTTCCATATTCCATACGGCACTGTTTGGCAAGAGACCACATACTTGTTTGTGTTCTATTTCAGCCTAATGCCAGGAATCAGAACATGAGCATGTTTTGTTTTGCTTACTGCTCATGTAGGAAACCAATTCATTTTTTTCTTTCTCTCCCTAAAAAATATTGGTCTTTCTTTGATTTCGATGATAAACGGTGCCTTGGAACTGTTTGTCTTATTGCAGATTAAATCACGTATTGACTATAAACATGTCCATGAAATACAAGCAGAACCCTTTAAATTAGATATTGTGGAGGAAAGCGGAAAAAAGTAATTTCATTTTCTGCTACAGTATGTTTCACATCAATACAAAGAGTTATACACATTTCTCTGTCCATGCAGTGACACAGCCATTGGCAACTGGGTAATGTAGTTGCTGTTTTCTAGCTCCCTTTAATAGGCTCAAACTGATGTGTAGAAATAGTGCCTCAGAACTGTCTATTTCCCCTTTAGACTTTTTTTTTTTTGGTTGGGAACTAATCTGTAAACAGGATGAGAGGGACAAGAAGTGATAAAGACAGAGTTACGTGAAACGGAGCTAAAAATAAGCCATTGCAATGGCTAAATATAGACATGGGAAAAAGGTTATGATTCACATTGTACTTATCCTTTGGCTAGTTAGTCGGAGATGTTAGATTATATTGGATGTAAAGAATAAGTTAACAGAGTATAGAAATAACCTTGACGTAAACTACAAATACCCACAATGCACTGCAATGCCTGTGTAGCACACAGACCCTTTTTTTTCTGCCTACCTTCACTTGCAGGAGCAAAAAGGCACACCATGCCACATGCCCGTATCCTCCTGGTATAAGAGGGTGAGCGGTGTTCTTGCAATTTTGGGTCCTGCAGCGAGTTACCTCCCTCCGTTGGTTCTCTTCCCTAGAATGTAGGGAAAAGTCTATTCTTCCCCGAAAGAAGGCCAATGTCCAGACAGTAACTAAACTCCAACAAATTTGTTTATTTTCTTTTGCTTGAAATAACTTTGGGAGAAAGGTTGACGACAGCAATAGAATCTAGTAGGGAATTAAGTTCAGGCACGCGGCACCCAGTCACCCTATTCTCCACTCAAGCCTGAGTGAAGTACGAACATGACACTTAGTTTAAGTCCCCTTCACAGACAAGTTCAGGAGATCCTCTGCCACAGAATCCTTTGGTTCCTGAATTTAGAACTTCCTAATGCCTGTAGATTATTAGAGACCATAGGTGTCAATGGGGCACATTACAGGAGCTATCTTGCAACTCACGAATCCTTCCCTCTGATAGGCAACCGGGCCTCTCCGAGACCGTGACTTCCTTCACCGATCCATCGGACAGGTCCTCCCCCGGTTTCCTCTGTTTCAGAGCGGGTCACCCTCCCTTGGGTTCCCTGGGACTCCAGTGGTTGGTTTTGTAGACCCAGTTGAAGGTACTGGGCCTACCTGGAACTCTGTAGCCTCAGGCTAAAGGTGCCCGAGACTCCTCGACCAGTTCGGGCACCCCCCGGCCAGCAGGGCCAAAGGGCGCGTCTTCGCCACCAGGGGTCCTCCTTGGAATCCCCCCGGCACACCACCCCAGATCATGGCGTCTGCCCCTTATGTACCCTCTCCCGGCCTGCACAGCAGGCAGAACCCGCCCACCGTACGGTTGCTGAGAGAGGACACCCAATCACACCGCAACGCCACCTGTGGTTCTTCCCCAGACCTGGGTGACAGCGCCACCCGCAAGTCAAGGGGAACCACACTCCAGGCAACACCACAGCAGAGCAGAGTCCATACTAAGCAAAATTGAAGAACCTGAGCTAAACTATTGCTCAGGCTACCCTTAAATTTAAAGCATAGCGACCCCAATTTTGGGGGTCCGCTACACCTGCAATATCATTATAGCTGCCATAGAGTCCAGTAGAACTCCTTAGTAATTCCATCTCTAATTTAGTTGCTATCAACCATCATTAGTCAGTTTTACAAACATTTCTTCCTTGTAATATCCAAAATGTAATCACAGCTCTAAGGTTCTTGTGCCTTTAGCAGGCCATTCACTGAATGAGAAATTCCCAGCTCAACTCACCAACCAGTCTGCTTACCAACCAAATTATCCTGTCTTAAGCCCCATACACACGGTCGGACATCCATCGGACTTTTCCGTGTTTTTTTGTCCGAATGGAGTTGGTCGGGAACACCCATAGCATACACACGCTCTGACTTTTCTCCAAACTTTCCCAAAACTTTTTGCAACATCACGTGGTTTTTCTGCTCTTTTCTGCTCTTTACCGCCACCCTTTGGTCAACTTCTGCTATTGTTGGTTGATTTTAACATTAGTTGTTTTGTCCATCGGACAAAAGTCCGATGGTTTTCTGTACACACGGTCGGACTTTGCTCCATCAGACTTTTGTTGGACAAAAGTTTATCCGTTTGCAGACCCTTTAAGGCACAGGCGCACACTAGACACCCAGCACATTGCACAATGGCAGCAAAAGTGTCCACTGTAAATTTATGAGAGATGAGTTGAGCTGGGAAATTTTCTCTGGTTTTGTCTTGCATGCGTTGCCCTTCTATGTGCTCCTTGTTCTGAAGGCCAGTTATAAGTGCGGGAAGGGGCCATTTTGTTTGTTACTGATGTAATATTGGTGAGGGGACACATTGGACACCTTTGCTGCCATTGTGCTATGTGCTGGGTGTCCAGTGCGCCCCTCTGCCTTAAAGGAGGATTGGGCTACCTCCAGGCCCACCTGCCCCTTATCTATCCATTAGAATGCATGTGCTTTGACTGTGGAGACTCTCATAAATTTACAGGAGTTAGGACTGCAGGTAATACTGGGGTGCTGTGAAGAGGCCTTGCAGCTTACGCATGTATTTGCAAATGTGTGCTAACTAAACCACTGTTTTTAACGCAGACTGTTAGGCAGGTTAATTTGGTTGGTAAGCAGACTGGTTGGTGAGTTGAGCTGGGATTTTCTCATTTAGTGAATGGCCTTTTCCAGTTTGACTTGCATGTATTGCCCTTCCATGTGCTCATTGCTGTGAAGGCCAGTTATAGGTGAGGGCAGGGGCCATTTGTTTGTTACATTCACTGAATGACCAATTTCTATCGCTTCCTGTGTCCCCACTGGGAATTTGTAACGTCTCTTGCCCTGGTAACACGAAAAGTGTTGGAAATCCAACATTTTCAGTTGTTAATGGAACAGGGAGTAAAGCTGGCCATATACTGTGCACATTCATCAGTAACTGTCATTCAATTGAAAAATCAAGGGAGCTGAGCAAAAAAATGTTGGCTTATTTATATTCTGGCAGCCTGAGCTGGCTACAATAGCCTGGGGGGGGGGGGGGTAATCCATCCGTGTTAGCGTTGATGGAGGAGTCATATTTTTTCATTCTACCTGAAAGCTGAACTTAAAGCGGAGTTCCACCCTAAAATGGAACTTCCACTTTTCAGAATCCTCCCCCCTCCGGTGTCACATTTGACACCTTTCAGGGGGGAGGGGGGAGCAGATACCTGTATAATGCAGGTATTTGCTCCCACTTCCAGGCATAGATAGCTGCAGTATCTGTGGATAGCTATGCCATATCCACCCCCCTGCTGTCTTCTGGGAGACACACAGGTCCCAGAAGACATCAGGGACCATTCAGATCGCAGAGCGTGACTCGCGCATGCACAGTAGGGAACCAGGAAGTGAGGCCGCAAGGCTTTACTTCCTGATTCCCTTACCGAAGATGGACTCGCCTCCACCCGAGAGCCGAGGGACAGATCGGCTTCGGGTGCCGACATCTCTTCCTACCTTCCTTTAAATGTATTTTCTTTCTTTCTTTCTTTCTTTCTTTCTTTCTTGTTCTTCCTTCCTGCCTTCCTCTATCACTGAAACAGAAATGTTTTTCTTTCTTTCTTTCTTTCTTTCTTTCTTTCTTTCTTCCTTCCTTCCTCTATCACTGAACCAGAAATGTCTTTCTTTCTTTTTTTCTTTTTTTCTTTCTTTCCTTCTTCTTCCTCCCTCACTTCCTTCCTTCCTTCCTCTATCACTGAATCAGAAATATTTTTCTTTCCTTCTTTCTTTCTTTCTTTCTTTCTTTCTTTCTTTCTTTCTTTCTTTCTTTCTTTCTTTCTTTCTTTCTTTCTTCATCTCTTCCTTCATTCTTTCCTCTATCACTGAATCAGAAATGTCTTTCTTTCTTTCTTTCTTTCTTTCTTTCTTTCTTTCTGTCTTCTTTCCTCTCTTCCTTCCTTTATTACTGAAACAGAAAGAAAGATAGAAATTTCTGTTTCAGGGATAAAGGAAGGAAGGAAAAGAGGAAGAAAGAAAGAAAGAAAGAAAGAAATAAAGAAAGGAAGAAAGAAAGAAATACATTTCTGATTCAGTGATAGAGGAAGGAATGAAGGAAGGAAGGAAGAGAGAAAGAAAGAAAGAAAGAAAGAAAGAAAGAAAGAAAGAAAGAAAGAAAGAAAGAAATGTCTTTCTCTTTCTTTCTTTCTTGTTCTTTCTTCCTTCCTCTCATCCTTCCTTCCTTCCTTCCTTCCTCTTTCACTAGAACTGAAATGTCTTTCTTTCTTTCTTTTTTTCAATCATTCTTTCTTCCTTCCTCTATCACTGAAACAGAAATGTATTTTCCGTTCTTTCTTTCTAATGTAACAATAAATGAGAACTGTATCTGAGTTTTTGAGTTGGAATCCTAAGTTACGAGCACATTTCCTCTATCTGTTTGGCAATACAGCTACAGAAAAGTAATTTTTGAACATGTTTGTATAATGGTAAATGAGAAACCAGGGTCAATAACAAATGTCAGCATGAACAAATCCAAACACATGAGAAGTAAGATGGACACTATGGGTAGCAAATTTCTGGATCACCTCCCCAGACCACCCACCGATGTAGACAACTTAGAAAAATAGATTGTAACAACATGCAACCAAGTGGAAGAAATTCCATGTATTTTATTGTTTGTGTGTGCAAAGGTCTTCTATATTACCTTATTCTGAGACTGACACTGACATTTTAAGACAGAGGTAGAAATAAATACGACTGAAAGAAATGTATATGCTCATATCCAAATGGCATTCATATATTGTATATAAAAGCGAAACAGGGGGTGGGGACAAGGGAGTAGCTGCTGAGGCTAGCCCTATAGCGTTCCCACCCAAGGAATTAATGAACTATCTCGGTACTGATGAAAACAATATACAATGTAATAAAAAAAAAAAAAAAAAGTTTATTGTAGATAAAAAACAAATATACAGTTGACATTTAAAAAAAAAAAAGGAAAAGACAGATGCTCAGGGTTTCCCTAAGAGATATCTGTGATTATCAATTCATAGATTGGTCAGGGTCTCTACTAGTTTCACGGTAAACCGCTTCCTCAGGAGAGCCAATCTATGGAACAAATAATACAGTAAGAAATACAAAAACAAAACATGATTCAAAATAAGTTCATCATATAATACATAGGTAGAAAAAGTAGCTTACCCAATGAATAAACGGTCATGTGTGAACCCTGGCCGCCCATCTACTCCAAATTTCTTCATATATTGTATATAAGTGTAGCGGGGTATTGCTCTTCAATCCCGCAGAAACTAAATTACCCAGTAGACATTGAGACACCCAGGGTGCATTGCCCTGCGCAGGGACTGCTGGGGTGGACTTTATAAGAGAAGGCGGAGCGGAAATCTTTCTCTTTGGACACCGCCCGCCCAGCAAGTGGAACTCCTGTCTGAGTTTGCTGTGACTTTAGGCCCGAAGCCTGGGCCCTTCTCCAAAGAGCCTTCAGCTCTCACCGAGGAACCTGAGGGACGTCTCTTCATTGTTGCTGCAGGATGGGAAGATGGGAAGGATGGGAAGTACCCGAAGCGCAGAAGAAGCAGCGCATAAGTGAAAGTTTAAAGGGCGCTGCTGCTGAAGCTGTAAAGAATCTTAGGTTTGGCAATGCTGCTTGTACTGCAATGGATTATCTGGAGGAGGAATTTGTCCAGCTAGAAATGGTGACTGAACTGATTTACCAGTTCGAACATACCCTTCAACAGCCTGGAGAAAGATTATCTGAATATGTCCGGAGGCTGTATAGAATTTTGTGCCAAATTGTCCTTAAAAAGGGAATGCTGCCTCAAGTCATAGACGCAACTAGGATGAAGCAGATCCTGAGTGGAGCCTTGCGTTCGGATCCAGTTTGGCTCCACTTGAAGACCTCTGAAGGAGTCATGGATTTGAGTTACCCCGACCTTGTGCGGATCATAAGGGATGAAGAAGCCCTGTTGAAGAACCAACAGGCGGTTGAGAAGACTACTCCCATCCCCTCGGTGGAAGTCAGATCAGCAATAGCCACTGAACGGGACTCAGAAGTGGAGACCCTGAAGTCCCAGATGACTCAAGTGCTGGATCTTTTGACCTCTCTACTGGCTAAGAACTCAGGAGCCAAAGAGCAAGAGGAGACCAGGAATGAACCACGCCAGAGTGTCTCAAGTCCAACCTCCCCACAGGGGAGAAGAGGAACTGTCTGTTTCAATTGTGGAGGAGTTGGCCACTTTGGAAGAGTGTGCCCCAGTCCAAGGAAGAACCAAGGCACTTACCACCAGACGGCGGAAAACTTTAGATGGCCCAATCAACTTCTGACCAGAGGGGAGCCCAGAATAAACAAAACTTTGACCTCAAGGTCCGGATCCAAGATTTGCAGCCTGGAGACAGAGTGTTGCTGAGAAATCTAGGTGTTCCAGGGAAACACAAGCTGGCAGACAGATGGAAGTCAGAGCCCTATGTGATCTACAAGAAGCTGCCTGGCTTACCAGTGTACCAGCTGAAGCCTGAAGGAAGAGAGGGCCCACTGAAGACCTGGCACAGGAAACATCTGCTACCCCTTTCTGAGGCCGTCAGGATGCCTCCTACTCTGGATTCCCCTGAGCTACCTTCCACCCCCGTACTCCTAGACCCAACACCAGGTCTCAAACGACTCTATCAAGGGAGGAAGAAACTTCTGACCAAAGTGAAGAGGAGGAAGTAGATCCCAGCTGGCTGTGGCCGTCCCAGGCACCTGAACCCCTGATGGTGGATCCTTCATCCATTGACTTCTCCATAAGTGGCACTTTGAATACAGAGGCTGCTGAGTTTATCCCATTCAATGTTCCGAGTGATGAGTGGGAAGATGCATTAGAATCAGTCCCGGATGAAGATACAAGGAACTCTCTGTACCTCCCTGCCCCTGAGTCAGATGTCCTGGAAGCAGAAAATCCTCTCACACCTGCCTTAGTAGAAACACCTACACTACTGGAGCCAGTAACTCCCAGGGAGCAAAGAACGAAGAGACTTATCCGCCCTCCTCGGAGGTTGACATACACTCAAATGGGAGAAAGCTCTGAGGATACTGTCACGTACCTGGTAGGTGAGCCTGATGTGCAGGGAGTGGCCTCTCGTAGACCTCTGGCTCGAGAAACCCTGATAGAGCAGACAGGGGCTCAGGAGGGCAAAGGAGCACAAGTGCCTGGCAGGAACTGAGGCAGGTGGAAGTAGAAGCAGCAGACTGCAGCGGTGGATAACTGATGGGAGACGTGCAGCGGTCCGCAGCAGGCACTAGAGGATCAGGAAGCAGACTTGGTGAAGACAGGCCGGGTCAGACACAAGCGGGCAGATGAGTACAAAGCAGGATCCAAGAATAGTTAAAGTCCAGGCCGGGTCAGTGTATCAGGCGGGCAGCAAACTGGTTAGAGGAGAAGGCAGAAGAGAAGTCGGGACGAGCCGTGGTCAGAGGCAGGCAGCAGACAGGAGAAGCCAGGGGAAGCCGGGTCAGGTACCAGAGCAATTAGATCAGAGGTTCAGGTAACAAGGGTCTTCAGGAAACGCTGTAGACCGGACAGCAAGGATGCAGAGTGACAGCTCTCTTTAAATAGGCAGTCTTTGGCGCCAAACTGCGTCATAGGCGCGCGCGCGCTATCACGCATCCGCGCGCGCCCGCTCGCCACTATCACGTGCCCGCGCACGCTCGTTTGCCGCTATCGCGCATGCGCCGAACGGGTCTGCCTGTGCATAGAGATTCTGAGACCCCGATTGCTGAGATGAGTGAGAGAACGTCTTTCCTGACATTGCCCCCCTCCTACGGGCAGCCTCCGGATGCCCAACTGAGCCAGCCTACCTGGGTGAGACCTTTTGAAGGCCGTGATCAATCTTTTGGCATGAATGTTGGTTTCCGGTTCCCAGGAATTTTCCTCGGGGCCATAGCCCTTCCATTTAACCAGATATTGGGTTTGGTTGCGTCTCTTCCTGCAGTCCAGGATAGACTCGATTTCGAACTCTTCCTCACCATTGATGAGCACAGGCTCAGGAGGGCCAATACCTCGATTGGGAAAGGGATCTGGGACTGCAGATTTGAGTAGCAACACATGGAATATCGGGTGTATCCGAAAAGATTCCGGTAATTTCAGCTCGTATGCCACGTCATTAATTTTCCTTGTTACAGGGAAGGGACCCACAAATTTGGGGCCCAGTTTCTTAGAGGGGCATGTCATCTTTAGATTCACTGTGGACAGCCAGACTAGATCTCCGGGTGTAAGGTTAAGTTCCCCCTCCTCTTTTGTCGAACACCTCCTTATTATGCGCCTGAGTCCTTGCCATTGTCTCCTGAAGCAACTTACTGTTGGTACTGAGGAAGTTCAGGGTATCCTGGGCGGCTGGGACCGCACACTCTGGAATATTATTAGACAGGAACAGAGGGTGGAAGCCGTAGTTCGCAAAGAACGGTGACTGCTTGGTCGCTGAATGAACGGAATTGTTGTAGGCGAACTCAGCGAGGGGTAATAGTGGTACCCAGTCGTCTTGAGAGAAGGAAGAGAAACAGCGCAAATATTGCTCCAGGGTCTGATTTGTGCGTTCCGTCTGACCATTGGTCTGGGGATGATAAGCTGAAGAGAAGGAAAGGTCAATCTTTAAAGATTCGCAGAGCGCCCTCCAGAATCTGGATGTAAACTGCACCCCCCGATCAGATACAATGTTCACAGGAATGCCGTGCAGTCTTACGATTTCTTTGATGAATAGTTTTGCGGTCTCGGGGGCAGAAGGTGTACACCTCATGGGCAGAAAGTGGGCCATCTTGGAAAGTCTGTCCACTACCACGAAAATGGTAGTGCAATTTTCTGATGATGGTAGTTCCACAATAAAGTCCATCGAAATCATTCTCCAAGGTCTGTCTGGAATGGGTAAAGGCCTCAACAGACCCCAAGCTCTGGTCTTGCTGCCCTTGTTCTGAATGCACGTAATGCATGATTCCACATAGTCCTTGCAGTCCTTAGACAGTTGAGGCCACCAAAAAAGTGCGCTGGAGAAGTTCAGATGTTTTGTGCACCCCAAAGTGGCCAGCCAGTTCATGATCGTGACAAGATTTGAGAACGTTAATCCGTAATTGTGGAGGCACGAAGATCTTGTCCTTGAACAACAGCAGGTCGTCTTTCAACTGTAGGGTAACATCCGGTGGGTAGGCCTCATTGGTAGAAGCCTGCTTAATCTGAGAAAGTAGGTCTCCTTGCAGCAGAAGGAAATTTCCGGGAGTCAGGATGGTGTCTGGGGGTGAGAGAGCTTCAGCTCCGCTAAACATCCGTGAAAGCGCATCTGGCTTAGTGTTCTTGGACCCGGGCCTGTAGGTTATATGGAATGAAAATCTGGTGAAAAAAAGTGCCCATCGGGCTTGACGTGGTTTCAATCTTTTGGCTACTTTCAAGTACTCCAGATTTTTGTGGTCTGTGTAGATCAAAATAGGATGTGCTGCCCCCTCTAGTAAGTAGCGCCACTCTTCCAATGCGGCCTTAATTGCGAGTAGCTCTCTGTCCCCCACATCATAGTTCCTCTCAGCTTCGGACAACTTCCGAGAGAAGAATGCGACTGGATGCAACTGCGACTTGGGACCCTGTCTCTGGGAGAGCACCGCCCCCACTGCGATCTCAGAGGCATCTACTTCCAAAATGTAAGGCAGAGCGGGGTCTGGATGTTTCAGGACCGCGGCCGAGACAAACTGATCCTTTAAGGTGGAGAAGGCAACTTGGGCTTCCGGGGTCCAATGGAATCGTATGCCTTGCTTCGTCAAACTGGTGATGGGCGAGATGATGGTAGAAAATCCCCGGATGAACTTGCGATAAAAGTTTGCAAATCCTACAAAGCGTTGGATCCCTTTCTTGTCTGTTGGAATTGGCCAATCCAAGATGGCGGAAACTTTTTGTGGGTCCATTTTGACACCTTCTATGGAGATAATTAGTCCCAAAAACTGAATGCTCTGTTGTTCAAACTCGCATTTCTCGGGTTTCGCGTAAAGGCCATGCTGATGGAGTCGGGTTAACACTTTCCTGACATGCTCTCGGTGAATGGACAAGGACGAGGAGAAAATCAGGATATCGTCCAGGTAAATTATCACAAACAAGTCTAGGTAGTCTCTGAAAATGTCATTCACAAAGTGTTGGAATGTGGCAGGAGCGTTACACAAACCGAAGGGCATCACGAGATATTCAAAATGCCCGAATCGGGTACGGAAGGCAGTCTTCCATTCGTCCCCATTACGAATCCGGACCAGATTGTAGGCCCCACGAAGATCCAATTTAGTGAATATGGCTGCAGCCCCGAGTCTCTGGAATAGTTCTGGCACCAAAGGGAGAGGGTACCGTTTTTTAATTGTAATCTTATTTAGCGCACGGTAGTCTACGCAAGGGCGTAGGGAATGGTCTTTTTTTTCGACGAAAAAGATTCCTGCTCCTGCTGGTGAAGTAGAAGGGCGGATGAACCCCTTCTCCAGGTTGTTGTCGATATAGGTCTTGAGGGTCCCGAGCTCTAGTTCGGTTAGAGGGAAGATCCTTCTGAATGGCACCTCTGCCCCGGGGAGGAGCTCAATCGGACAGTCATAGGATCGGTGCGGGGGAAGTGTTTCTGCACCCTTTTTGCTGAATACATCCAAAAAATGATGGTAAACTTCGGGAACGGACTGGCGGGTTTCAGAGTCAGCGTCTAAGCAGAGCAGTGAGGAGGGAGCGTCAGCGACTTCTGGCACACAGTGCTGACGACAGTAAGGAGAAGGGAAGCTGATCTTACTCGTGGTCCAGTCAATTTGTGGGTTGTGTGCCCTCAGCCAGGGCATACCCAGTATGATGGGAAACAGGGGGGATTCAATGATGTCCAGGCGAAGTAACTCCCGGTGATTACCGGAGATGGTTGCACTTAAAGGGACGGTTTCCAGTATGACTGGCCCTGACTTAATAGCTGATCCATCGGCCAGGTGTACAGAAAGTCCCTTAGCTCGGGGTTGCAAGGGGACCTGGAATCTGTTGGCAAAGGAAGCGTCCATAAAACCGCTGCATGCTCCGGAATCAATTATTGCGGTAGTTAGTATATTCCTTCCTGGAAGCTGTAAGGAGACAGAGACAGCCAGATGAGTTGTCAAACGAAGTAGGTGAGTAGGTAGAAAAGATAGAGGAACACTTACGGGTCTTAGCAGGACAGGTCCTCACGAAATGACCTGGTTCCCCACAGTAGAGGCAGAGATTGTTGAATCGCCGCCATTGGCGCTCTTCGGGGTGAGCGAGGAGCGAAGCAGGCCAAGTTGCATGGGTTCCGAAGTATCAGCGGACGGGTGAGTGGGAGCCAGAGGGGCGGAGTGAGCAGGGTTGAACACACGAGGTAGCATCCATACAGGACGAGAGGGACCAGCGGTACGTTCAGCTCTTCGTTCCCTTAACCGCCTGTCAATTAAGGTAGACTGAAGAATTAGAGTGTCCAGTGTTGCTGGGATGCCAACTCGAGCCAGTTCATCCTTAAGGGGCTCGGAGAGGCCCATACGGAACTGGTGGCGCAGGGCGGCATCGTTCCAATTTGTGTCCGAACTCCAACGTCTGAATTCGGACACGTAGTCCTCCACGGGCCTGCGACCCTGCTGCAGGGAACATAATGCTGCTTCCGCGGTGGCTGCTTGTTGGGGATCCTCGTAGAGAAGATCCATGGCTTCAAAGAACGTGCGCAGGAGGTTGAGGCAGGTGTCTTTATGCTCCAGAAGGCGGTGGGCCCAAGACTGAGGTTCGCCTGATAGTAGGGCGATGACGAAGCCCACCTTGGTGGTTTCAAGGGAAAAGGTCCTGGGTTGAAGAGCGAAAAAGAGCTCACAGGCGTTACGAAAAGCTCTGTATTTACTACGATCTCCAGAAAACCTCTCGGGAGGAGGAACCCGGGGTTCAGGTGGTAACATGACGACTGAGGGTGCGGGAGAAGCTCCAGATGCGGCAGGTGCCGTGTTAGACAGGGTCTGGACACGCTCCTCTAGGCGGGTATAGGCTTCCTGTAAGTTCCTGACTGCCGTAGTAAGTCCATCTAGGTGACGGCAGAGTTCCTCCATGGGAGAGGCTCCCTGCGTGGGCTCAGACATGGCTGTCCGGTACTGTCACGTACCTGGTAGGTGAGCCTGACGTGCAGGGAGTGGCCTCTCGTAGACCTCTGGCTCGAGAACCCCTGATAGAGCAGACAGGGGCTCAGGAGGGCAAAGGAGCACAAGTGCCTGGCAGGAACTGAGGCAGGTGGAAGTAGAAGCAGCAGACTGCAGCGGTGGATAACTGATGGGAGACGTGCAGCGGTCCGCAGCAGGCACTAGAGGATCAGGAAGCAGACTTGGTGAAGACAGGCCAGGTCAGACACAAGCGGGCAGATGAGTACAAAGCAGGATCCAAGAATAGTTAAAGTCCAGGCCGGGTCAGTGTATCAGGCGGGCAGCAAACTGGTTAGAGGAGAAGGCAGAAGAGAAGTCGGGACGAGCCGTGGTCAGAGGCGGGCAGCAGACAGGAGAAGCCAGGGGAAGCCGGGTCAGGTACCAGAGCAATTAGATCAGAGGTTCAGGTAACAAGGGTCTTCAGGAAACGCTGTAGACCGGACAGCAAGGATGCAGAGTGACAGCTCTCTTTAAATAGGCAGTCTTTGGCGCCAAACTGCGTCATAGGCCCGCGAGCGCTATCGCGCATCCGCGCGCGCCCGCTCGCCACTATCGCGTGCCCGCGCACGCTCGTTTGCCGCTATCGCGCATGCGCCGAACGGGTCTGCCTGTGCATAGAGATTCTGAGACCCCGATTGCTGGGATGAGTGAGAGAACGTCTTTCCTGACAGATACTGTGACGACAGCAAGAAGGACAATACAAAAAACTGGCCCCTCCACTGTGCATTTGGTGGAGGACAACCCCAGCTCGCTCTCTGGCACAGTTAGGCAGGTCACTTCTGTTAATGTGGCCTGTGGTCAGAGCAACCCCCCCTATCAAGTTTGGTGGGAGGTTCCCCTGCCAAGTTCTTTTGCCACCATAAATTGCATTACTATCAGATAATGCTTGTGTTATCTTTGGGGACCAAAGATTTCAAGTGGGGGGAGTGTGTAGCGGGGTATTGCTCTTCAATCTCGCAGAAACTACATTACCCAGTAGACATTGAGACACCCTGGGTGCATTGCCCCACGCAGGGACTGCTGGGGTGGACTTTATAAGAGAAGGCGGAGCGGAAATCTTTCTCTTTGGACACCGCCCGCCCAGCAAGTGGAACTCCTGTCTGAGTTTGCTGTGACTTTAGGCCAGAAGCCTGGGCCCTTCTCCAAAGATAGGGATGAGCTTCGAGTTCGAGTCGAACTCATGTTCGACTCGAACATTGCCTGTTCGCCCGTTCGCCAAACAGCGAACAAATTGGGGTGTTCGCGGCAAATTCGAAAAATCTATGGGAGAAATCTAAAGTGCTAATTATAAAGGCTTATATGCAAGTTATTGTCCTAAAAAGTGTTTGGGGACCGGGGTCCTGCCCCAGGGGACATGTATCAATGCAAAAAGAAGTTTTAAAAACGGCCGTTTTTTCGGGAGCAGTGATTTTAATAATGCTTGAAATGAAAAAATAAAAGTGAAATATTCCTTTAAATTTCGTACCTGGGGGGTGTGTATGATATGCATGTGAAGTGGCGCATGTTTCCCGTGCTTAGAACTGTCCCTGCAAAAAATGTCATTTTTGAAAGAAAAAAATGCATTTAAAACTGACTCGCGGCTATTAATGAATTGTCGGCTCCCGGCAATACATACAAAAGTCATTGATAAAAAAGAAAAAAAAAAGCGTGGGGGTTCCCCAGAATTCAATTACCAGGCCCTTCAGATCTGGAATGGATATTAAGGGGAACCCCGCCGCAAATTAAAAAAAAATTTGACGTGGGGTTCCCCCAAATATCCATTCCAGGCCCTTCAGATCTGGCATGGATTTTAAGGGGAACTCCACCCCAAATTTTAAAAAAATGGCGTGGAGTCCCCCTAAAAATCCATACCAGACCCCTTATCCGAGCACGCAACCTGGCCGGCCGCAGGGGAAAAGGGGGGGGGGACGAGAGAGCAGCCCCCCTCCCTCCTGAACCGTACCAGGCCACATGCCCTCAACATGGGGAGGATGTCCCCATGTTGATGGGGACAAGGGCCTCATCCCCACAACCCTTGCCCGGTGGTTGTGGGGGTCTGCGGGCGGGGGGCTTATCGGAATCTGGAAGACCCCTTTAACAAAGGGGACCGCCAGATCCCGCCCCCCCCTATGTGAATTGGTAAGGGGTACATTGTACCCCTACCATTTCACGAAGAAAGCGTAAAAAAATGTTTAAAAAAAACACACAAACACCTTGAAAAAGTCCTTTATTTAAAAAAAAAAACAAAAAAACATTCCAGCGGTGAAATCCAGTGTCCCGCGGCGATCCCGATGTCCAGCGCTGTCCTTCATTGGTTGTGCCTGAGCGGACCTGATGGGGAACTCCCTCTCAGTATTTTAAATGTATAGACCCGCCCCTTCTAAAGTTCCCCATCAGGTCCGCTCCCTCGGTATGTCGGACCCGCCTACGTCATTGGCTTGAGCGGGGAACTTCCTTCACTGTGTAATTTAAATTTACATAGTGAAGGAAGTTCCCCGCTCAAGCCAATGACGTAGGCGGGTCCGACATACCGAGGGGGCGGACCTGATGGGGAACTGCTCTCACTTTGGCAATACATGTATAGACCCGCCCCTTCTCATGTTCCGCATCTGGTCTGCTGAGCGGACCTGATGGGGAACTTTAGAAGGGGCGGGTCTATACATTTAAAATACTGAGAGGGAGTTCCCCATCAGGTCCGCTCAGGCACAACCAATAAAGGACAGCGCTGGACATCGGGATCGCCGCGGGACACTGGATTTCAGCGCTGGAATGTTTTTGTTTTTTTATTTTATTTTAAATAAAGGACTTTTTCAAGGTGTTTGTGTGTTTTTTTTAAACATTTTTTTACGCTTTCTTCGTGAAATGGTAGGGGTACAATGTACCCCTTACCAATTCACATAGGGGGGGGCGGGATCTGGGGGTCCCCTTTGTTAAAGGGGTCTTCCAGATTCCGATAAGCCCCCCGCCCGCAGACCCCCACAACCACCGGGCAAGGGTTGTGGGGATGAGGCCCTTGTCCCCATCAACATGGGGACATCCTCCCCATGTTGAGGGCATGTGGCTTGGTACGGTTCAGGAGGGAGGGGGGGCCGCTCTCTCATCCCCCCCTTTTCCCCTGCGGCCGGCCAGGTTGCGTGCTCGGATAAGGGGTCTGGTATGGATTTTTAGGGGGACTCCACGCCATTTTTTTTTTAAATTTGCGGCAGGGTTCCCCTTAATATCCATTCCAGACCTGAAGGGCCTGGTAATTGAATTCTGGGGAACCCCCACGCTTTTTTTTTTTTTTTTTATCAATGACTTTTGAATGTATTGCCGGGAGCCGACAATTCATTAATAGCCGCAAGTCAGTTTTAAATGACTTTTTTTCTTTCAAAAATGACATTTTTTGCAGGGACAGTTCTAAGCACGGGAAACATGCGCCACTTCACATGCATATCATACACACCCCCCAGGTACGAAATTTAAAGGAATATTTCACTTTTATTTTTTCATTTTAAGCATTAATAAAATCACTGCTCCCGAAAAAACGTCCGTTTTTAAAACTTTTTTTTGCATTGATACATGTCCCCTGGGGCAGGACCCCGGTCCCCAAACACTTTTTAGGACAATAACTTGCATATCAGCCTTTATAATTAACACTTTAGATTTCGAACGTTCGAGTCCATTGTATTTAATAGGGTTCTAAAGTTTACACGAACATTTTGTCTGTTCGCAGGTTCTGGTGCGAACCGAACAGGGGGGTGTTCGGCTCATCCCTGTCCAAAGAGCCTTCCACTCTCACGAGGAACCTGAGGGATGTCTCTCCATTGTTGCTGCATCGTTGCCAGGAGGACCGAAGACTCGGATGTCGAGAGACCTGTGTACATAGACACAGCAGCGGAAGAAACGGACACGGACTGGTCCGATTGGGTGAGAGAGCACCTGCTCAGAGACAGATACAGTATCCCTGTTACCCTTGTGGATTACAGTTTATTCTTCAAAGTGCACCACCGTTTGCTAGCGAAGATTTCTCTGCAAGACTTTCACTTAGTTCAGTCAGCCTGACTGGGTAGCGTAGACATTGCGGGGTGCCATCTTGTCCACGAGGGAGAATAGCTGCAGCGGGGACAGTTAGGGTTGCATAGTACTGTATACTTGTCTGCTCATTTAATTACTGTTTATTGCAGGGCTCTGCACATGATATGTACACTGTTGTTCTTTTGCTTACCCACTAATTTGAGTAAACACATAAGGGTCAAGTATACTGGTGTTGGTGTCATTTACTCAGCAGAAGTGCCGGTTAAATATAGTATGTGTGTTCTTGTCATAGGATTGTGTCACCGTGAGTTGCAGGCCACACAATCCTATCATCCCCTACTAACTGTGCCAAGGGAGGGTAGAGCCGATTGCCAGGGGTTGACAGCGGTGCACTACAGGGCCCAAAATATACCAGCAGCCCTCTTAGCTGGGGGTATCGCTATATAAGTATATAACATTTGAGATGCTGGAAGAGTGTCTATATGATGTTAGAGGTAAAACTGTCAGGCTTGCAATGCCTCAAGGGACTTGCAGTTTCCCAACAGCTGGAGGGCTGCCAGTTTGAGACCCCTGCTGTAAAGCATTGCACCAGCAATCAGAAGATCGCTGATGCCATGCCGGTCCCCTGCAGATCTGTCATAGTATCTGTGTGCCTGTACATCCCGTACGGGCAAGCAGATACACTGACAGCAGGGGCAGCCCATCCATTAAGGGCGCACGGGCACCGCCCCCTATCCATGAATCCGGCCCCTATACAAGGCGCCGGTTGAATGAATTCCAATTGGGGGGGGGTTGTTTAAAGCGCCTAATTAGAGCCAGAGGCTCTAATAGGCTTCAAAATAGGGTGGGCTCGGGGCGCAGAGAATGTGAACGAGCCCACCCAGGTGTCTTACAATAATGAATGAATATTCGCTATTTGTAACACTTAACCTCTTCCCGGCCAATTAGGAAGCGGGTCTTGATGCCTGTCACCGGATTGGCTGAAAAGACAGGTGATCCCATTGGATGCCTAGGAGAAGGGGAGGAGCTGCATGGCAGAAGCCGCCGCGATGGAGAAGAGGATTCAGGAGTTGCTGCCAGCTGCCCGATGCCCGCTGCCCGCCACCTAGATGGGGTAAGTTCCGGACCAACTGACAGACAGCGGGAGGGGGAGGTATCAGCTGCCACTGACTAACAGGAAGAATCAATGAGCTCCACAGCACCATGGTAGTCCATTGAGAACTACAAGCCTACAGCCGCAAAGGATGTCGGGGCTTGTAGTTCGTTCACACACAAAACTCTGTGTATGATTGATGTGGCCTTGTGGGCAGAGCCCTGCACTGCCGCGCTGATTTCAAAAAGTGACAGCTAGTGACAGCTAGTACGGGGAACTTCTCCCCATACTGCTGTCATAAGGAGTGCGGGGATCAGGCAGCAGCTGCAGCACTGGGAACATGTTACATGTTCCATCCTAAAAAGAGGTGGAACATGTAATATGTTCCCAAAGGTGAACTTATCCTTTCAATTAGACTTTGAAAAATAAAAACCTGCAAGCTCATTGGTTTCTATGCAGAGCTGCACCAGATTTTTCACTCTCAACCCCATAGTCTCTTTTGAAATAAATGCCTACCTACCAGCAATGTTTCATTGTTAAGCCTCGTACACCCGATCGGATTTTCAGACGGGAAAAGTGTGATGAGAGGCTGTTGTCGGAAAATCCGACTGTTTCAACGCTCCATCGAACAATTGTTGTCGGATTTTCCGCCAACAAATGTGGGATAGCGTGCTTTCAAATTTTCCGACAACAACTGCGTGTTGTCGGATTATCCGATCATGTGTACACAAGTCCTTCGGACAAAAATCCAAAGTACAAACACGCATGCTCAGAAGCAATGCTCACCATAACACTACATTAGCAGAAGTTGCCCAAAGGGTGGCGCTAAAGAGCTAAAAAAACATGTAGTTTTGTGTTTGTTGGCCGACAATTCTTTGCCGTTTGTATGCAATACGGCCAACACCCTTTGGAAAAAAAAGTCCTACGCTTTGTCCGATGAAAATCCGATCATGTGTACGAGGCTTAAGGCTATTGATCCACTTTATCTCACTGCACATTTCTATACACCCTTACATTAGGGTGACCAGACATCCCCGGTTTCCGGGGACAGTCCCCGGATTGAGGACACTGTCCCCGGACCAAGTCTGTCCCCAGTTTTGTCCCCGGATTGGATTTGAACAGGGGCTAGGGCAATTTCCAAGACAGTGCAGAATTAAAAATAAAATAAAAATCTGAATCACACACCCCCGCTTTTACTAGCTTAGGGGGGTCTCTTTTTTCCATTATCTGTGCCCCTTTCTGATGATCATGTGCTGGGCGGAGCGGAGGGAATATTTCTTCAGTTTCGGGTGCATGCCCATTCAGCTTCGCTCGCATGTTCTTTTGCCAGCCGCCTGCCTGCTTATCTCCTTGCCTTCCCGGGTGGAGTGATCTTCCTGCGCCCCCCACCCAATAGTAGCCAGGGCCCGGAGAGTAAGACTTAACAGGCTGTGAGGCAGGCGGCGACGGGCAGAGAGTCGCTGATTGCCGCCATTACTAGTAAAAAAAAATATGTCCCCGGATTTTATTTTAAAAATCTGGTCACCTTACCTTACATACTTTAAGTAAAGTTTGCATAAAAACCTGAATTGTTGGTTCACATATATTTCAGTACATATTCTAAGCAATGGCATTTAAGGACTTTCACTTTCTCATTGTTCTGTCCCTTAGGGGACAAAGCACATGTACTATTTTGTACCATGTTCCTACATGCTGGATTGGCTTACATATACAGTACTTTAAACCCGGGTCTAGTTAGCTATCATGTTAGTTATCATTGATCTTTTAATCAGCCTAATTGTTTGAGGCCCAGACATAGATCTGTTACTGGACCTTATTATTTGTGACCCTGGACAGGACCTAAGTCACAACCCATACTCATTAATACTCATCCAGGAAAATATTCATACACCGATCACATGACAGGAGCAGTCGACCTGTGGCTCCAGAACAGATGTGGGTCTACAGATCACAGCCTGTCATAATGACCTAGGGGTTCCTATAACATGTTAGGAATTAGACGATAAAATGATGGGCCCTAGAACAGATTGTTCAAATCTGTTAGCTATTATTTTCTCTCTAGAGCTGCCTAAGCCTTGACTTTTCTTACATACAGGATTTTCTACATACATATAAATGACAATCTCAAACGAATTAGCAGCTAGCACACCATTGTGTCTGAGCTACAAACATGTTGCCTCTTTGTAAATGTGGCATACATTTGTGAGTCTTGATGGCTGTTGCTGATTAAATGACATTATAAGCGACATTAAGGTGACATTAGACAGGAATGAATAAAAAAAACAAACCCAACGTGTGATTGTCTGCCGGTAGACCTTGTTACATGGAACTCCAGATATAGCGGTGCTATAGTGTGCAGCTTGTGAATGGAAAGACTTGGCCTTGGATCTACAAACAGCTTGGGTTCTTCCAACCCCTAAGTGTGGAATATGAGACGTTTCACATAAAAAAGAACCAAGCGCCATATTGTTAGTCATCTACGTGCTGGGCTACATGTGCCCTGCCCAGGCCCGGATAACAGTAGTGCAAGGAAGTGATTATTAAACAATCACCCCAGTAATTCATGCTGATTATTCAGCTTCTTTGTAACCTTCCTTAAAAATAATCATTAGATGTGATTTTTTTTTTTTACTTACATTTTTTGATTACAGTGTAATTTTGATGCTGGTAAAATAAAAAGAGGCATAGTCAGTTTATTTAGCTTTGTGTGCCACATACTGGCCATTTCAATGGTACAACCTTTGTTTGCTATATTAGTGGATATCTAAGAGGTAACGATTGATTGGATTACATGCAGATGAATATGACATAATTCCTTATTAGGGATTTATAAGTAAATATTCCAAAAGGGAATAATCAGAGAATGTGTGAGCCGCACTGTGTGCTGTGATTGGCCGGGCAATCTTCTGGGACCTGTGACATGTCCCAGAAGATTGGAGGGAGGGGGAAGAGGTGAACTTCCTTCCGGCACCACGGAGCCCCGGAGCCCTGGGAGGAAGTGGGAGCTGGATGCCTCTAAAATGAGGGTATCCGCTCCCCTCCCAAAAAAAAAAAAATTAAATGCCAAATGTGGCATGTCTGGGGGTCACCGTCACTTAAAGCGGAAGTAAAAATTTTGGGTGGAACTCCGCTTTAACACATAATAGGGGAGATTTACTAAACCTGGTGCAAACAGAATGTGGTGCAGCTGTGCGTAGTAACCAATCAGCTTCTAACTTCAGATTGTTCAATTAACCTCCCTGGCGGTCTGATTATGTCAGATTTTTTAATCTCAAAGTGCTACATTGTTTCGCATGGATATTTGACGTTTTATATTGTAGGCCTGTAATTCACCCGTGATTTTTAAATTTTTTTAAGTCAGCAGCTACTAACACTGTAGCTGCTGACTTTTAACCACTTAAGCCCCGGACCATTATGCAGGTTAAGGACCAGAGGTGTTTTCAGAATTTCGCACTGCGCTGCTTTAACTGGAAATTGTGCGGACATGCAATGTTGTACCCAAACTAAATTTGCGTCCTTTTCTTCCCACAAATAGAGCTTTATTTTAATGGTATTTGATTGCCTCTGCGTTTTTTTTTTTTCCGATATAAACGGAAAAAGACTGAAAATTTTGAAAAAACATTATATTTTCTAATTTTTGTTATAAGAAAAATCGAATAAACTCAATTTTAGTCATACATTTAGGCCAAAATGTATTCAGCCACATGTCCTTAGTAAAACAAATGTCAATAAGCGTATATTTATTGGTTTGCGCAAAAGTTATAGCGTTTACAAACTAGGGTACATTTTCTGAAATTTACACAGCTTTTAATTTATGACTGCCTATCTCATTTCTTGAGGTGCTAAAGTGGCAGGGCAGTACAAACCCCCCCCAAATGACCCCATTTTTGAAAGAAGACACCCCAAGGAAATTGCTGAGAGGCATGTTGAGCCCATTGAATATTTTTTTTTTTTTTGTCTCAAGTGATTGAATAATGACTAAAAAAAAATAAAAATTACAAAAAGTAGTCACTAAATGATATATTGCTCACACATGCCATGGTTATATGTGGAATTGCACCCCAAAATAAATTTTGCTGCTTCTCCTGAGTACGGGGATACCACATGTGTGGGACTTTTTAGGAGCCTAGCCGCGTACGGGCCCCCGAAAACCAATCACCGCCTTCAGGATTTCTAAGGGCGCAAATTTTTGATTTCACTCCTCACTACCTATCACAGTTTCAAAGGCCATAAAATGCCAAAATAGCACAAAACCCCCCCAAATGACCCCATTTTGGAAAGTAGACACCCCAAGCTATTTGCTGAGATGCATGGTGAGTATTTTACAGCTCTCATTTGTTTTTGAAAATGAAGAAAGAAAATAATTTTTTTTTCTTTTTTTTTTTTTCAAATTTCAAAACTTTGTGACAAAAAGTGAGATCTGCAAAATACTCACCATACCTCTCAGCAAATAGCTTGGGGTGTCTACTTTCCAAAAGTGGGTCATTTGGGGGGGTTTGTGCCATCTGGGCATTCCATGGCCTCCGAAACTGTGATAGGCAGTGAGGAGTGAAATCAAAAATGTATACCCTTAGAAAGCCTGAAGGCGGTGCTTGGTTTTTGGGGTCCCGTACGCGGCTAGGCTCCCAAAAAGTCTCACACATGTGGTATCCCCGTACTCAGGAGAAGCAACAGAATGTATTTTGGGGTGTAATTCCACATATGCCCATGGCATGTTTGAGCAATATATCATTTAGTGACAACTTTGTGCAAAATAAATAAATAAATTGTATTTTTTCCGCAACTTGTGTCAACATATAAAATATTCCATGGACTCGACATGCCTCTCAGTATATAGCTTGGGGTGTCTACTTTCCAAAATTGGGTCATTTTGAGGGGTTTTGAACTGTCCTGGCATTTTATACACAACATTAGGAAGCTTACATCCACTCTTCTAACCACTTGAAGACAAAGCCCTTTCTGACACTTTTTGTTTACATGAAAACATATTTATTTTTACAAGAAAATTATGTTGAACCCCCAAACATTATATATTTTTTCAAAGCAAAGGCCCTACAGATTAAATTGGTGGGTGTTGCATTTTTTTTTCCACACAGTATTTGCACAGCGATTTTTCAAACGCATTTTTTGGGGAAAAAATACACTTTTTTTTATTTTAATGCACTAAAACACACTATATTGCCCAAATGTTTGATGAAATAAAAAAGATGATCTTAGGCCGAGTACATAGATACCAAACACGACATGCTTTAAAATTTTGCACAAACGCGCAGTGGCGACAAACTACATACATTTTTAAAAGCCTTTACAGGTTACCGCATTAGATTTACAGAGAAGGTCTACTGCTAAAATTACTGCCCTCGATCTGACCTTCGCGGTGATACCTCACATGCATGATGCAATTGCTGTTTACATATGACGCCAGACCGACGCTTGCGTTCACCATTGCGCAAGAGCAGGACGGGAGTGCTTTTTTTTAAAATTAATTTAGCTTTTTTATTTTATTTTATTTTTAAACTGTTCCTTCCATATTTATTTTTTTTATCATTTTTATTGTTATCTCAGGGACATTCCCTCCCACTGCTTGTAAAAGCAGTCCAGAGGCTAATTAGCCGCTAGGATTGCTTTTACATGAAAGTCGGCCGCTTGCTGAAAATAATGATACCAAGATGATACCTAAACCCGCAGGCATCAATCTGGTATAACCATTCAAAGTCCAGCAACATACCAGTACGTTGCTGGTCCTTGTTGGACATGTATTGTAATCTTTTTTTTCATGCAGCCTGTTGGCTGAACGAAAAAAAGAGATTGATCGGTGGGTATGCCCACCATCAGAATACCTCCTTTCATTCACCCACTTCTAATGATGGGCATACATGCACCATTTATATATGCTGAAGCATGGGGGCATCCTCCCGCAAAAGTTATGCCGCACACACATGGTCGGACTTTTCCTCGGCATGCCTCCGTCGGAATTTTGACCGTATGTACGCGGCATTAGGAGCAAAATCGCTCCTCCGCCCCTGCTGCCCCCATGCCCCTGCTGCCCCCATGCTTCAGCATATATGCTCTTTTTTTTTAACTGTGGTGGTGAAATCTCCTCCTACAGCACTGGAGTCGCAGGGATCAGGCCTGTCTCTGCGAACGCTGCAGTTATGTGTGTTGTGTTTTGTAAGTGACAGTGATCGATCGATACTGCACTTGGGTGGCCTGGGCTGGACGGAGGGGCAAAACGCAGGTGCTTGCAGGTATCTGGGCTGATCCCGCTAGCACTGCGTTTTTGGGAACCCTAAACTGCTGGAGACGCTAGTATAGATCTGATCAGATCAGATATTGATCTGTTCAGATACTATACCACTAAGGGAGGTGTATGCTTCACGCGTGGGTGTTAGCGTTACTGGCACTAACCAGGGTTGCCAACTTTCAGTAAATTTACAAACAGTTTGTAAAATCCATAATTGTTTCATCTGTCCATCAATGTCAATTATGGACATGCAGCCTACATGTCCGCAATGGACATTCAAGGACAGAAGCAAAAAGTACAGATTTTACAAACTGTTTGTATATTTACTGAAAGTTGGCAACCCTGGCACTAACCTGACGCTGCCTGGGGCGACGCAGACCCTCTCTGAAGCTAAAACCTAATTGATATCACCCGCCGGGCGATCAGGGGGTTAAACCTTTATTGAGTTGTATACGGCGGGTGCCCTGACACTATAAAAAACAAACTACTGTAACTAACCAGCGTCACCCATAACACTTATATGGTGATCACTGGTGAAAGGGTTAACTAGGGGCAATTAGGGGGTTAAAACCTTTATCAGGTAATATATGGGGGTACCTGACGCTATAAAAACCTGCGGCGAACCTAAAAAAAATAACTGGCTACCTATCGGCACCAGCATAACTAATACAGCGATCAGAAAAACAATCGCTTAGTGACACTGGTGATAGGGGGTGAAAGGGTTACCTGGGGGGCAATCAAGGGGTTAAACCTTTATTAGGTAATATATGGGGGTACCTGACGCTATAAAAATCTGCGGCGAACCTAAAAAAAATAACTGGCTACCTATCGGCATCACCGACACTAAGACAGCAATCAGAAAAACGATAGCTTAGCGACAATGGCAAAAGGGGGTGAAAGGGTTAGCTGGCGGGGCGATCAAGGGGTTAAACCTTTATTAGGTAATATATGGGGGTACCTGACGCTATAAAAACCTGCGGCGAACCTAAAAAAAATAACTGGCTACCTATCGGCACCAGCATAACTAATACAGCGATCAGAAAAATGATCGCTTAGTGACACTGGCAAAAGGGGGTGAAAGGGTTACCTGGGGGCGATCAAGGGGTTAAACTTTTATTAGGTAATATATGGGGGTACCTGACGCTATAAAAACCTGCAGCGAACCTAAAAAAATAACTGGCTACCTATCGGCATCACCGACACTAAGACAGCAATCAGAAAAACGATCGCTTAGTGACACTGGCAAAAGGGGGTGAAAGGGTTAGCTGGGGGGGCGATCAAGGGGTTAAACTTTTATTAGGTAATATATGGGGTTACCTGACGCTATAAAAACCTGCGGCGAACCTAAAAAAAATAACTGGCTACCTATCGGCACCAGCATAACTAATACAGCGATCAGAAAAACGATCGCTTAGTGACACTGGCAAAAGGGGGTGAAAGAGTTACATGGGGGGCGATCAAGGGGTTAAACCTTTATTAGGTAATATATGGGGGGTACCTGACGCTATAAAAACCTGCGGCGAACCTAAAAAAAATAACTGGCTACCTATCGGCATCACAGACACTAAGACAGCAATCAGAAAAATGATCGCTTAGTGACACTGGCAAAAGGGGGTGAAAGGGTTACATGGGGGGGCGATCAAGGGATTAAACCTTTATTAGGTAATATATGGGGGTACCCAACGCTATAAAAACCTGCGGCGAACCTAAAAAAATAACTGGCTACCTATCGGCATCACCGACACTAATACAGCGATCACAAAAACGATCGCTTAGTGACAGCGGTGCTAGGGGGTGAAAGGGTTACCTGGGGGGAGATCAAGGGGTTAAACCTTTATTAGGGGGGGTTAGGGGGCTACATTGGACCTAAGACACTATGCCCTGATACTTTTACAGTCACAAATGTCACTGATTGCAGTGATCAGTAAATAAATGGTCACTGCAATCAGTGACACTGTGACTGGGGGCTGGGGGGTGATCTGGGGGGTGATCTGGGTGTGTCTGGGGGGGGCGATCATGTGCCTATGTGTCCTGGTGTCAGTGTGCTGTTTAGTGCACTAACCTGATGTCTTCTCTCATGCGGCGCTCGGTATATGTGAGCGCCGCATGAGAGATGACATCACTTCCTCTGCCTGTGTAAACATTACACAGGCAGAGGAAGCTTTTCATTAGCCAGGAGCGATCGCGAGGGTGTGGCCGGAAACGAATGGCCGTCCCCTCATCACTGATCGCTCCCGGAACGATGCCGACCGCTCACTGCATAGTATATACATATACTTGTCCTAGGCGCCTGCGATGATGGGTCCCTGATGGCGATCGCTGCTGGCAGGTCCTGGCGCCTCCATCCTGTCTAAGGGAAACAGGCAGTGAAGCCTTACGGCTTCACTGACCGTTTCCTACTGTGCATGCGCGACTCGCTCGGCGCTTTGTGAATGGACGGCTGTCTTCTGGGATACACACAGTTCCCAGAAGACAGCGCTCCCCATTCACCAGAAGTCACCGCGACGGAGGACGAGGAAGAAGACCACCGCGGTGGATGAAGAGGAAGAAGAGCTAGTTCCGCATAGCAACCGCCCTTTCTGGTGAGTATAAAACATTTTTTTTTTTCAAATATTTTTTTTCAATTTTTTTTTATGATTTTTGGGGAAAAAAAAAAATCAGGGTGGAACTCCACTTTAAATCACTTAAATTTGTCCAAACAAGAGTTTGGCACCTTTCAGGGGGGAGGAGGGAGCAGATACCTCTGTAATACAGGTATTTTCTCCCACTTCCGGGCATAGGTCATCGCAGAGACCTACTCCACGTTCAGCGCCTTCTCTGTCCCCCCCGCTGTCTTCTGGGAGACACACAGGTCCCAGAATACTGCAGGGACCAGTGGGATCGCGCATGCGCAGTTCGCGCATGCGCAATAGGGAACCAGGAAGTGAAGCCGCAAGGCTTTACTTCCTGATTCCCTTACCAAAGATGGCGGCGGCAGAACCCGAGGGTCGAGGGACAGATCGGCTTCGGGTGCCGTCATCATGGGCGCCCAGGACAGGTAAGTGTCCATGCATTAAAAGTCAGCAGCTGCAGTATTTGCAGCTGCTGACTTTTAATTATTTTATTTTTTTCGCCGGAGCTCCGCTTTAAGGACCGAGCCTCTTTCTGAGATCTGGTGTTTACAAGTTAAAAACTGTTATTTTTGCTGGAAAATTACTTAGAACCCCCAAACATTATATATTTTTTTCTAACACCCTAGAGAATAAAATGGCGGTTGTTGCAATACTTTTTGTCACACGGCATTTGCGCAGCGGTCTTACAAGCGCACTTTTTTGGGAATAAATTCACTTTTTTTAATTAAAAAATAAGACAACAGTAAAGTTAGCCCAATTTTTTTTTTTATACTGTGAAAGATGATGCTACAAGTAAATTGATACCCAACATGTCACGCTTCAAAGTTGCGGCCGCTCGTGGAATGGCGACAAAATTTTACCCTTAAAAATCTCCATAGGCAACGTTTAAAAAATTCGACAGGTTGCATGTTTTGAGTTACAGAGGAGGGCTAGGGCTAGAATTATTCCTCCCACGAATGTGGCGATACCTCACATGTGTGGTTTGAACACCGTTTTCATATGCGGGTGCTGCCCACGTATGTGTTCACTTCTGCACACGAGCTCGGCGGAACAGGACACATTTAAAAAAAAATTGTGAACGTACAATTTGCAAAGCACTACATAATAGGGTTGATTTACTAAAGGCAAATAGACTGTGCACTTTGCAAGCACGGTTGCTCCAGAGCTTAGTAAATAAGATGAAGCCTAATTATGCAACAATCGTAAGTAAGGAAAAAAAAAATGTGTTTTTGCTTGCACATGATTGGATGAATAAAGTCAGCAGAACTTCCCCTCATTTTCTAAGCTTCGGAGCAACTGTACTTGCAAAGTGGAAGGGAGGTAACCGCTCCAGGTAGATATGCTTTGGTGATCAACCGCCTCTCAAAGACCAAGGGTGCTGGCAATGCGTATAGCAAAGAACAAAAAAAGGATGTTTGGACAGCCGCACTGCAAAGGAAGTTCCTTAAATTGCTTTTATTGGTAAAATTGCACTACAAGCCACAGCAAGAAAAATGGGACACACAGTTGACGCGTTTCGTACTAGAACTTAGTGCTTAGTCATAGCTAAAGGTACTTGCAAAGTGCACAGTCTATTTGCCCTTAGTAAATCAACCCGAAAGTGCAAACACTATATAACTACCTGTAATAAACACAATGGGGTTTATTTACTAAAGGCAAATCCACTTTGCACTACAAGTGCACTGCAAGTTTACTTGGAAGTTCAGTCGCTGTAGATCTGAGGGGGACATACAAGGAAAATAAAAAAACAGCATTTTAGCTTGCACATGATTGGATGATAAAATCAGTGAATCTTCCCCTCATTTTAGATCTTCCCCTCAGATCCATAGCGACTGCACTTCCAAGTGCACTTTCAGTACAGAGTGGATTTGCCTTTAGTAAATCAACTCCAATAAATAAATGCATCTGTGTAACAGTCAGTACTAAAGTGACTCTGTTGCTTCCTTGAGAATTCCAAAGAAGAGCTCCTTGTAATGGACGACCATGAACACTCTCTGGCAGGGCAGTGAGTTTGAACTGTTCTGTCTGCCAGCACTGCAGCCTCCCCCATAGCTCCCAACTGTCCCTGATTTCGAGGGGCTGTCCCTGATTTGGAGCAATGTCCCTCTTTCCCTCATTATTCCTCACTTGTCCCTCATTTTGGTCTTATCCATATAGCTGTATATAAAATGCACGTTTTATCTTTCAAAAAGTGTTTTCCAGTGCTAAACCTTTCATCCAAATTCAAAATTGCTGCATTTGTAAATTTTAAAAGCCAATATAAAGGAAAAGTCGTGGTAAAAAAAATCCCTCGTGGATTTAATTAACCTTTTGTTTTTGGTTAATTCTCCTTAAGGGGGTGTGGCCTATGCTTACATACCTTTGCTAGTAGGTGTCCCTCATTCCTATCTCAAAATGTTGGGAGGTATGGCCTCCCCCTCTGAAAGTCTTCATCATCATTGAATGCCTTCATTCCTCGTGTGCCTAGTGGTTTCTCCCCCCAACCTCTACATCACTTTTAGAGACCTGTGGTGATGTAATGGTTGGAGAAAGGAAACACCGATTTCGCCATTTGAAACTTTAAAAAATGATAGTCTTGCCCAAAATAAGACACCAGAAGATGCCACTTATTTCCTTCATTAGCTAGTTATGCCTCCTCTGTACCACTCTCTGATTTAGATTCACTTTGTTACTAGAAACTGACTTTTCCTGACTTTATGGATAAACATTACTATCTGCCTTTCCACTGTCCAATGAAAAGGCCTTGGTGGCCAGTAAGGGCGGAGCTTAGCCAAAAAGTTGGGTGTCCTTTCTTGGGAGTTCAGGACATTATTTTAACAAGGTGAACAAGCTCTGTTGTATTTGTATTATTTCTTCAACTGCCTATTCTTTCCGCTTTAAGCACTCCTCGCCCCCTGACATGCCACATTTGGCATGTCATTTTTTTGAGGAGGGAGTGTGTACCCTCTTTTTAGTGGGACTTCCTGTCCACCTTCCTACTTCCTTTCTTTGGCCACCAAGGCGACTCCTCCTCTCGCCCTAGGCGGCCCCTTCCTGCCAGCGATCTTCTGGGACACAACTCAGGTCCCAGAAGATAGGCTGGCCAATAGGAGAGCGCAGCGCGACTCGCGCATGCGCAGTGCGTGCCCGGCTGTGAAGCCGTAAGCTGTCACGGCCAGATGTCCACAGTTATAATGACGGCGGCGAGGAGAGGAGAGGAGGGGGAGAGGAGAGAGCCTCTGGGCGGCCGCATCACTGGACTGTGGGGCAGGTAAGTGTCAGTTTATTAAAAGTCAGCAGCTATGCTTTTTGTAGCTGCTGACATTTAATAAACTAAAAATAGGGTGGAACTCCGCTTTAAGGGGGTGAATAAGGTTCAGGAAGGCAGTCTTTTCAATATGAAACCAAAATCAAGAACACAGGGAGGTGACCTCAAACTAACTGGAGGAAAAACAAATCTTAGAAAGTATTATTTTACTGAAAGGATAGTTGATGATTGGAATAAACTACCACCAGAGGTAGTGAGACAGTCAACAGTAAATGGCTTCAAACATGCTTGGGACAAACATAGATCTATAGTCAGACAACAAGGTTAATAAAAAATTAAATAAAAATAATAATTAAAAATAAATAAAAATAAAATAAAATTGGCAGACTTGATGGAATACTCCGTTTTTTTCTGCCGTCACTTTTCTCTATTTCTATACTAATCAGCATCAGATTGCGTGGCAGCTCTAGAGTGTGATAGGGAATGTCAAACAACAGAAATTCCACCTCCACTATTGTAAAAATTATTTTATAATAGTTGTTAGTTACAATGCAGAAAAAACGTATATGTTCTTTATTTTTTGTCTTTAACATTAGAGGTTGCAGGTTGCATCAGAGGTTTCCTGCTTGCTCCGCCCACCATTTGCACATTACGGTGTGAAGCAAGTTTAATATTTTCATGTGACCATTGTATGTGTAGCGGGGTGCTATATTTAAGGGAAGTATCTGAGTGGTAATAAGGCTCAGATGCACAAATTGTTAGGGTTCATGGACCATTTCTGTCCTTGGGAGATAGTACTGCTGTACAGTTCCCTGGGGCCTAAAGGTGGCGCTGTTGCCATAGGCCCGGGTTGAACCACGGTACAAGGTTGTGCCTTTCTTGTCCCCTCTCGGCAGCAGTACGGCAGGGTGGGGAACTTCTGTGCCTGTCGGGAGAGGGTATAAAAAGGGGCGGCCATCTTCCAGCCAAGGTCAGGCCCAGGCACCTTAGGTCTGGGGTGTGGGTCGTCTCCGGGTGCCCTAGGCCCGGAGGCCTGGATGTGTTGCCTCCAGGTGTCCTAGGCCTGGAGGCGAAGTTGCTGTTCCATCTCAGACACCTTCAGTCTGGGGTGAGGTACTAAAGAGGAGGCCCGGAGCCCAGCAACCTCCGGCTGGGGTCCGCCAGGGATCGAGGAGCTCCCAGGGTACCGCCTTGCGAGGGAACCCATATCTTGGATCGAGGAGGCCAGGGAGGTGACCCTTTCTGAAGACCCAGCGCAGAGTCGTGGTGACAGTGAGGGCCTCTGGTAACTCTCCGGAGGGATGTTTTTCTCTTTAACATGGGCCAAGTTCTTCAAGAAGGCAGTGCATGTTCTGTAGGTCATAGTGGCAGTGACTCTACGCACACCAAGTCAGTGGCAGTGACTTTCATGTTCATTAGGTTTGTGATAAATATCGCACGCCAAACCTGTTCGTGCATATCAGAACAATAAGAGAACCAAGATTTGAGTTTGTGCCTGGACCTCTCTCCCACCTTATCTGACCTGTGTCTCGTCTCAACCTGTCTGCTCTTAAAGGGACTATTTATTATCCATGTGAAATAAATACAGAAGTTGAACTTTCAGTTGGTGTGGACAGTGGCTTTACTGGGGAGAATTAAGGACTTGTTTCTGGCCAAGCCAGATCAGCTCGGGAGGATTCAAACACCAGCCGCAGGCAGGCCCGAGAAAACTAACACAGCTCAACCTCCCCATCCAGGAGTGTACGGGCATGTAGTGCGGTGTGCCTCAGTCTTTCCTGCGGAGGAGCCAAATAAAGAAAAGCAGGTAAAGGCTGGGGTGAGTGCTCTATATATGGAAGAGTGAATAAATATTTAACCTCCTTTTATGCTTGTTAGCAGGACTCTAATTCGCTGCCAGCAATGGTCATGCTGGCCAAGGGCACCACCCAATCATCCTCCTATAACAAGAATGAGATGAGGTGCCATATGCCTGTTTTGTAGAGGAACTCCACCATCTTGCCTACTCACATGCTCATAGCATCAGCACAGTGGTGTAGTGGTTAGCACTTTCACCTAGCAGCAAAAGGGTCGCTGGTTTGAATCCCAACCACAACGCCATCTGCCTGGAGTTTGCATGTTCTCCCTGTGTCTGTGTGGGTTTCCTCCAGGTACTCCAGTTTCCTCCCACACTCCAAAGACATGCTGGTAGCTTAATTGAATCTTGTCTAAATTGACCCAGTATATGTGAGTACGACTGTGTGTCCCAAGCGTGTCCAGATCCTACAGGGTAAAATGACCGCACCAGCCAAGCAGACACTGGCTTCAAAAAGCACCTAGAGGCGATTCAGTTCACATGTGTAGCGCTATACAAGTCATTCATAGCCTGAATTCCATCTTGAGAAATAAAGGAAAGTCCACATGATCAGCCTTTTCAATGTGATATTATAACCAGAACAGAATACACAGTTCTTTCCTATACATAAGCATCTCCTCCTTTTTCCACCCATTAAAAGTATAACTGTACAGTATGTATTCAAATATAACATGGGGATGCTGATGCACTTCTGTATTCCTCGGTTGTAGATTCCCTAAGATGGGTTGTCCTGTAGGGGGGCCTCTACTGGGCCTACACCAAAGGGCATACTCCACTCGAACTACATAGTAATGTCTTGTAGGCTGTTCCTTCGCTCTCCACTCTTCTGACACCGATTTATAAGAGGATACATTACCCCAACCCATAATACACACCCAGGGGTGGGGTTTCCCTTAAATGTGTACTAACCCCTGCTTGCATGCTTGTCTCCAGGACTTCTCCAGAGCCTCTCCCATCATCTGCAACTCTCTACACCAATCTATCTGACTATGTCCTACTCTGTCCACCTTTAGGTGATCCCTGAAAACTCATCTCTTCAGAGAGGTCTATCCTGCCTCTAACTAATAAACTGTACTTTTACTTTCTCTATCAGCTTATCCCCCACAGTTATTACCTTTTATATCACTTGGCCCTCCATTTTAGATTGTAAGCTCTAACAGGTAGGGCCCTCTGATCCCTCTTGTATTGAATTGTATTGTAACGGGACTGTATCCCTCAATTTGACAAAGAGCTGTGCAAATTGTTGGCACTATATACATTCTGAATAATAATAGGAACAATAATAATGTGATCAAAAGACTGTTATTAACCTCCTCCCACCCACGCTATAGCCAAATGATGGCTACAGCGTGGGCCTTAATTTCCGGGAGGCCGTCATATGAATTCCTCCCGTGCATGAGCTGCTTGCGTGTCCCCTGTGGGGCGTGCTCGGCGAGTTCTGTGATCACCAAGTCTACGAGACTCGGCTGATCAGAATTCAGAGTAAGGGGCTGATCCCGACCCCTTACCATGTGATCAGCTGTCAGCCAAGGGGAAAAAAAAAGCCGATCACCGGCTTCTGTCAGAGGGACATCGGTCCCTCACACAGAGAGCCGCGGCTGCCTCATCTGTGCCCACCACTGCCACCTTCCAGTGCCACATATCAGTACCCACCAGTGCCCACAGTGCCACCTAACAGTGCCCACAGTGCCACCTACCTTCACCCAACAGTGCCACCTATCAATGCCCACCAGTGCTGCCAATCAATGCCCATCAGTGCCTCATCATCAGTGCCACCGATCAGTGCTGCCTATCAGTGTCACCTACCAGTGCCTACCAGTGCCCTTCAGTGCAATCCATCAGTGATCATCAGTGCCACCTATCAGTGCCACCTATCAGTGCCACCTATCAGTGTCCTTCAGTGCCACCCATTAATGCCAATCATCAGTGCCCATCAGTGCCACCTTGCAGTGCCTATCAGTGCCACCTATCAGTGCACCCTATCAGTACAGCCTATCAGTGCCCATCAGTGAAGCCTATCAGTGCCCAGCAATGCCCATCAGTGAAGCCTCATCAGTGCACATCAATGAAGGAGAAACATTACCTATTTTCAAAATTTTATAACACACTATGAAACTGTTTTTTGTTTTTGTTTTTTAAAAATGTTGTGTTTTTTTAGCAAAAAATGTAAAACCCAGTAGTGATTAAATACCACAAAAAACTCTATTTGTGTGAAAAAAATTATAAAAATTAAATTTGGGTACAGAGTTGCATGACCGCGCAATTGTCATTCAAAGAGTGACAGCATTGAAAGTTGGTCTGGGCGGGAAGGGGGTTTAAGTGCCCAGTAAGCAAGTGATTAAATACTTTTATTAGTTTATAAGACATAGAGGGCAAAACGCAGCATAAGCAGCAAAAAAGCAAAACAAAAAAGAGGTGGGACTTTAAATGAAGCTCAAGGTGGCAAACTGGATAGAATGGTGGCACATAAATGTTTAATGATACATAGAAAACATAGTTAAATACAATGAATCACAGATACAAAAGAAATGCACTCATAGGTGGTGCCAATTTCTGAACTAATAATCACTTGTAATAACATGTTTGCATTAGTTTATAATAAGGTGACCAGATTTTTTAAATGAAATCCGGGGACATTTTTTTTTTTTTACTAGTAATGGCGGCAATAAGCTACTCTCTGGCAGTCGCCACCATTGCCCACCTCACAGCCTGTCAAGTCTTACTCTCCTGGCCCCGGCTACTACTGGGTGGGGTGCGGTGGAAGATCACTCCACCAGGGAAGGCAAGGAGATAAGCAGGCAGGCAGCTGGGACTTGAGCCAAGGCAGAAGAACATGCGAGCGGAGCTGAATGGGTATGCGCCCGAAACTGAAGAAATATTCCCTCCACTCCGATCAGCACATGATCATCAGAAAGGGGCACAGATAATGGAAAAATACACCCCCCTAAGCTAGTAGGAGCGGCGGAGGGGGGGGGGTGTAATTCAGAATTATTATTTTTTTAATTCTGCACTGACTGTCTTTGAAATTGCCCCAGCCCCTGTTCAAATCCAATCCGGGGACAAAACCGGGGACAGACTTGGTCCGGGGACAGTGTCCTCAACCCGGGGACTGTCCCCTGAAACCGGGGATGTCTGGTCACCCTAGTTTATAAGTTATGGCACATAACAAAATAGGTTTACTGACACTTTATTATTTTACTCATAATTTTTTTTTTTTTAATGATGTTAGATTGTAGAAGAAAATAGGTAAGCTTCAGTTAGTGCAGATTTTTCAGTGGTCGCTCATCTTTAGTTGATATATTCAGTGAATGTTGGGGACACCAAGTAGAAGAATCCCAAAGGGAGGACACTGTGGACTTTTACTGGTGCATAAGGACAAACAAATGAAAAATATTTGATATAACCTTTATTCACAATTTATGACTTCTCTATACACCAGTAAATGTTGGGTACAGATTTATCCAAAAGGTAGCTCTTTCCATATCACCACTGTCAGACACTGAGCCTAACATACGATGAATATTCCTCTGGAGGGAACAATAATCCTCATGCTGTGACAGTGTGTGCTCTGCTCAACTAGCTGCCATAAAAAACGTTAGACTTACAGAAGAGATTTACTAAAGGATGAATATTACATTCCGCATCAGTTAACCCAATTTAACTGACACAACCCAGTCAGATTTTAACAGAAATTAAAGATTAAAAAATAATAATAATTGTATTAAAACTGTGTTTAGTAATTTAGTTCCATGTCAATCCATGGGATAAATTTTGACAGGATCCGTGTATGCATCATTCTTTGATAGTGATGTAGATAGGATTTTAAGGAGGATGACATTTGGTGAGGTCCTTTGTGACCGAGCAGTCATTTGGCCTGGGGGTAACTTTCCCTATTAGTCCAGCTATCCATATCTCAGTCTCAGTGATGTCTTCTATGTTTTTCTTGTATCGCCATCCTTTTAAAGGAGCGTCTGATGTCAGGTAAAGAAAACAAATCCTGGTGATTTTTCATGGCTGTCTACATCTCCCGGATCAGTTTACATCCCTCCTGAGTTATAATTTGTAGCTGGTCTTGTGAACACTGGTTACTTTGTCAAGAAGGATTATCTTAATCAGCTCAAGTTGCACATCTGGCCATAAACCGCTCAAATTTCTCCCGATTCCTGATGGCTTCTCCAAAATCCGAGCAGTGGTGGTAGGGCTTTGTTCAACAACAGACAATAATTTAATTGAACCAACTTTTGTGGGAGGAGGCTGTCAGAATTGTCCCAACTGCGCATGCATTTAGTCAGATGCAGGCCCTGTTCAGGTATACTAACATCTGACAGCACACTCTGTCATAATACTATGGCCTAGTAGGGAATCATCTATCCTCAATGTTAAGCTGGCCATACACTGTTCAAAATGTAGCCTTTTCACCAGGGACCAAATGAATTTCAGTCAACGTGTGGCCATCTCTGCTCAACAGAAGTCAATAGTTTGATCGACTTCTGCCAAATGGGACATGCTCATAGGTGTGTGCAGCCTATTGCACTCCAAAACTCCAACACATATGCATTTGACATATTTACCGGCCTCTTCCCCACTCTCCATCCTAAAACAATGGGAGGAAGGGGAAGCCAGGGAGCACACAGGGGGACCCGGGAAACAGAAAGAAAGAAACAGGGACAGGAGGGGTGGCATATATTGGTACCGATCCCCTGTATCTTCCTCCTGTGGCAGCTGACTGTCGACGAGAGGGAGAGGGGGAGAAACCTACTTTCAGCTGCTGTAGGAGGAAAATACAGATTGGTTCCACCAAATTCCACCCCTGCCGCTTTTCCTGTCCAGGTTCTGAGGGTCGGCAAGGAAGGATTGCGGTTTACCTGTCACATGCCTGCCAACCCCAGGATTAAGGTGTGCCCAGACACACCTGGCACCAACGCTGTATCCTGGCCTAGGCCAACAAGGCCCAGGCCTAGGGCAGCACTTTGCAGGGGGCAGCACGGAAAGAGTCCCTGCTGGCTTGTGCTACACTGTTAGTGTAGCGCCAGTCTTATGGGGCGGAATGGGCAGACAGGCAAATTAGTCTAGCTTCCCCATAAAGCGGCCGCACTGCTTCCGGAATGCGGGCAGCCGGCATTCCACAACTGTGAGGGGGAGGGTGGTGCTTCTTATTTTGACTGTCCTATCATCCTGGACCACAAACCTTCCTCACTGTGCTATATGTTTTCTGCTGCACCATTGGCATGGTTATATCTTCTTAGTCCTCTCCATAAAATTATCAGAAATTTGTGCTTAAAGTAGAACTATAGGCAACACTTTTTTTTACATTTTGGATAGAGTAAGGGAGGGTTATAGCAGTTTATTATTTACCATCCCTGTCCCATTGCAGAGCTTTCCCTTCACTTCCTGCCCCATAGCCAAACAGGAAGTGAGAGGAAATCTATGCAAATTAAGGGATTCCGTTGCCCCCCCCACCAGGCCCTCAGAACTAGTGTCCCCACTCGAAATTTTCAGGGCGGGTCTTAAACAGCAAGGGGTGTGGCCTTGACAGCAGGGGGTGGGTCATATTTAAATTAGGGGGTGCACAAGTTTAGTCAGGCCTAGGGCAGCACAAAACCTAAATACACTACTGCCTGGCACACCCCTTTGCGCACATCTATGGACATGCGGAACAACATCAGTTGGATTGATTTACTAAAACTGGAGAATGCTAAATTTGGTCCAGCTCTGCAGAGAAACCAATCAGCTTCCAGGTCTTATTGTCAAAGCTTAATTGAACAAGCTGAAGTTAGAAGCTGATTGGCTACCATGCAGAGCTGCACCAGATTTTGCACTCTCCAATTTTAGTAAATCAACCCCAATGGATTCTGGTAATGGTGGGTCCCTCTGTCAGAATACAATGCCCAGGTGGTGGGGATTCCTCCATCCATCTCCCTTGTGTGAATAGAAGAATCAGTTTTTTTTTTCTTCTGCTCAGCCCACTGGTTGAACGGAAAAAGAAAACTCTATTGTCAGCTTTAGTGTGGATAAAGGAATCTGTTGAATTTCTTTCATTTAGCCTGCAGGCTGAACAAAAAACATATATATATAAAAGTATGGCCAGCTTTCGAAAAAGGCACTGTGAGGTTGATTTACTAAGAGCTGGTTCACACAGGGGCAACACGACTTCCAGCGCGACTTTGGGAGGCAACTTGGACACGACTTGAGTATGAATCACAGCGCGACTCCAGGCAACTTACAAGGCTACCTCAAGTTGCCTCCAGGACAGGCGACTTTCCAGTGGCCAATCAAACAAGAATCAGCTCTGTGGGAGGGAGGGGGAGGGAGGGGTTTGCCTGGAAAACTATTTTTACTTCCTGGAAAGTTGCTTCAGTTAAGACAGGGGATCCGACTTGGAGGCAACTTCCATTGAAATCAATGGGTACAGGTCGCCTAGAAGTCGGATTGAAGTCGTACAGGAACCTTTTCGGAGCGACTGCAGTAGTGTACATTAAGACGGCTCCATTCACTTCCATTACTTTTCTAAACCGCGCGACTTGGGGCGACTTGGGGCAACTTGAAATCAGATCCCAGGACGCCCCTGTGTGAACCAGCTCTAAAGGGAAATAAACTGTTCACTTTGCAAGAGACTTTTCCCCAGAGCTTAGTGAAGTTTCACTTTGCAAGGAATTCCCGAACAAGTGCAACTCTTATGTGTGTGTGATAGCATTGGACTTGGACCAATAGAAGTGACGGCTTGGTTCTGATGGATATACCAAGGAGACTTCCCTTGACTTCCTGGTCCAAAGATGCCTGTAGGTCAGTGGCAAAGAAAGGCGTAAACAGCATTAAAAACATTGTCACAAAGTCTAACCATTCTACACCACTAAAAATGTATTTTTGTTTCTGTTCATGTTGGAGAGATTTTCCCAATGGGCAATACAAACCTGACCCAGCCATTCTCTACCAGAGTGCCGTGGAGGTTGCTAGGGTCTGAAAGCTGTGGCTGAAAGACATTGGTGTGTGCAGCCTATTGCATTAGGGTGTGCACCCCAGAGCACAAACACACATGCGTGTATAATCAGCAGGGCAGAGGACGGTGTCAGTAGAGCAAAGCTTGGTGTTAGTAGGGCAGGGGACAGCGTCAGTCGTTTTTTTTTATTATTTAAAAAAAAAAATTAGGAGTCCCATTATGGGGCTTTGGTGAAATATCAAGTGGTCTAAACAGACTGCTGATGTCTCTCTTTTGAGACAGAGAAAGATACTAAGGACAGAAATTCCCCAGTCCCTTTCTTTGCAGTTTATGATGCTTCAGTTAAGAATGAAGACAGGAGTGATCGCTACAGATCACTCACTGTGTTCATTCTGAAAAGGAAGGGGCCAGTTAATGAAATATTTACCAACCCCTTTCTTGCTCCTCAGAGGAGTGGAGGGAAGCTGGCAGCACTGCAGGGGGGAGACAGGAAACACTGGAAATCTGTACCACACAGGGTGATTAGGGTGTGCCCAGGCACACCTGGCACACCCTGTGCGCACACCTATGCTGAAAGACCTCCTGTTTAACAGTACCTGCATAGTTTTGGTGTCAACATCACTTGGCAGAGCCAGCTGCATGAAGCCAATGCTTTTTTTAGCTGTCTGTAGAGGTGGCATTCTGACTACTACTGTAAAGGGAAAATCTTCCCACAGATCATTAATGTAAAGGGCAGTTTTCTCACTGACCACCAATGAATTGGTTTTAGTGGTCATCTGTGACCTGAAACTTATTTCAAGCTGCTCTGTCCAAACCAAAAAATAAAAAAATTGCTTTGAGTTGTGCTTAAAGCTAACCTCCCCAAGAGCTGTCTTTGGCAGCTCTTTCACTGTACTGGGACTGCCCTCCCAGCACAGATTGATCATAGCCGCCCATGGATGCATGCACTGTGTACATATGCGTTACATGGGCAGCAAGAGGTTAAAGTAGTAATAAACTCTAAAAGTAAAACTGTGCTTTAGATTAAACATCACCCAGATGGTGTAAAAAAAAGTTTTTGTGTCCCAAATTCTTATATTTAGGATTGGAGCAGATTACCTTTTCCCCCTCCAGAAGCGCGCCCTGTGCACAAAAGTAAAGCCACCGGTGAGGTGCTTGGTTAGAGTGTGTGCAATAGGGGCCCCTGGCGCTATCTGGCAGGCGCCTGTATAGTAAAGTTTGCTATCTTTCAGAAGTCTAGTGCTGTGCTTTGCCGGCGTGTATGCAGTAGGGACCACTGTCTCCATCAGGCAGGTGCCTTTGCAGTAGGGGTTGCTATCTTTCTGAGATTTTGTGCTGTGCCCAGCCAGGGCATGCAAAATATTGTGCTTAGATTTTCAAATGTAGCACTGTGTATGCACCAGCCAGGTACAGATCTCAGAAAGACAGCAGCCCCTACTGTGCATGCGCCCATCAGACAATGTCAACAGGTCCTACCGCGCACATGTTGGAGTGTCATCAGGGAGACACCCTATAGCAGGGGTGTCAAACTCAATTTCATTGTGGTCCGCATCAGCATTATGATTGCCCTCAAAAGGGCCAGTTGTATCTGTAAGATTAGATGTCCAGCGCATCCCCTCCCCTTACATTAGATGTCAAGAGCCACCCCACCATCAGAAGTTGAGTCCCCCACTCTCCCTTACATCACCGTGCACCCCCCTTTCCTTATGCTGCTGCTGGGAACAAGATGGATGCATTGCTTGAAAGAAGAAAGTACAGAGTCTGGAGGAGGACCAGAGGAGGGCTGGAACTCTCCTGCAGCTGCAGGAGAGGTGTGAGGGCCACATTAAAAGGCCTGGAGGGTCAGTTTTGGCCCGCGGGCCTTGTGTTTGACACCTGTGCCCTATAGGAAGAATCTCAACAGGGAAAACTTTCATAGGCTGGTAATGCTGTAAAGCAGCGGTCTCCAAACTTTCTAAACAAAGGGCCAGTTTATTGTCCTTCAGACTTTAGGGAGGCCAGACGGTGGCAAGTGGGAGTAGAAAATGGCCTGATGTTGGCAACAATGCCCCATTATTGGTTTCTGTGAGAGGAATAATACTTCATTATTGGTGTCAGTGGGAGGAATATTACCCAATTTTTGGTGTCAGTGGAAGGAATAGTGCCCCATCATTGATTTCAGTGGGGGAAATAGTGCCCCATCATTGGTTTCAGTGGGAGGAAGAGTGTCCCATCATTGATTTCAGTGGGGGAAATAGTGCCCCATCATTGGTTTCCGTAGGAGGAAGAGTGTCCCATCATTGTGTCAATGGGAGGAATACTGCCCCATAATTGGTGTCAGTGGCAAGAATTATGCTCCATTGTTGGTGAATTATGCCCCATTGTTAATGTCAGTTCATAATTTATTCATAAACGACCTGGAGGATGGGATAAACAGCTCAATCTCAGTATTTGCGGACAATTCTAAGCTAAGCAGGGCAATAACTTCTCCCCAGGATGTGGAAACCTTGCAAGAAGATCTGAACAAATTAATGGAATGGTCAACTACATGGCAAATGAGGTTCAATGTAAAAAAAAGTAAAGTAATGCATTTGGGTGTCAAAAACATGAATGCAATCTACTCACTAGGGGGAGAAACTCTGGGGGAATCTAGGATGTAAAAGGACCTGGGGGTCCTAGTAGGTGACAGGCCCAGCAATGGCATTCAATGCCAACCTTCTGCAAGCAAAGCCAACAGAATTTTAGCATACAATAAAAAGGGGATTAACTCCAGAGATAAAGCGATAATTCTCCCACTCTACAAGACTCTGGTCCGGCCGCACCTGGAGTTTGCCATCCAGTTCTGGGCACCAGTCCTCAGGAAGGATGTACTGAAACTGGAGAGACTCCAGAGAAGGGCAACAAAGCTAATTAAGGGACTGGAGGATCTCAGCTACGTGGAAAGACTCATTCTCTCTGGAGAAGAGACGCTTGAGAGGGGGATATGATTTCAAATTACAAATACCATACTGGTGACCCCACAACAGGGATAAAACTTTTCCGTGAAATGGAATTTAAAAAGACACGCGGGGTATTTACTAAAATTAGAAGAAAAGTGGTTTAACCTTAAACTACGTAGAGGGTTCTTTACTGTAAGAGCGGTAAGGATGTGGAATTCCCTTCCACAGGTGGTATCAGCAGGGAGCATCGATAACTTAAAAAAACAATTAGATAAGCACCTGAACGACCACAACATACAGGGATATACAAGGTAATACTGACATATAATCACACACATAGGTTGGACTTGATGGACTTGTGTTTTTTTCCAACCTCACCTACTATGAGATATAGTCAGTAAAAAATAAATAAAAGTATTCAGCGCTGAAAAAATCTAATAGAAAAAAATAATAATATAATGCAGCCAGCACTTAAGGATAAATTCATAAAACAACCTCAAATAGAACATATATATAAAAGAGTGCAGCGCATAGACAAATTAATACAAATAAATAAATGAATAAAAGTCCATAAGGTCAGCAGAAGTCCATAGGGTGAGCAGTATACAATCAAAGCATGCGATGTGGAACAAACACATTGACCAGAAGATCCCTCCACCACACACAGAGTGGCCTCTCACCTCTATGCTTCGACATTTAAAAGCGCTCATATGCGAGCGCAGACAAACACAGCATAATTAACAAGTACAAAGACTCGGATGCCTGGAGATGATCGCGGCAGCGTCCGGCGTAGCTCCTCCCACCGTACGCGTTACGTCAGTGGGCGTGACTTAACCGCCCCACGCTGAAGAAGTCACGCCCGCTGACGAAGCATAGAGGTGAGAGGCCACTCTGTGTGTGGTGGAGGGATCTTCTGGTCAATGTGTTTGTTCCACATCGCATGCTTTGATTGTATACTACTCACCCTATGGACTTCTGCTGACCTTATGGACTTTTATTCATTTATTTATTTGTATTAATTTGTCTATGCACTCTTTTATATATATGAGATATAGTGCCTTAAGGGGATAAAGACAAGCAAAGGGCAGTTTGAAGACCACTGCTGTAAAGAATAAAAAAATCAGAGAGCAGGAAGCAATCAATGGTGACATCAGGTATACATCTGTATTTATTCACTTATTTTTTCTTGGTGGGTTTAATATCACTTTAACTCCAGAGGTCAGAACTTGAGCAGCAAGCTGGGGGTTAGCATTTTACTAACATGAACCAGAAGATAAATGTTCTTCTTTTAATAGTCTATCCACTCATGTAAGTGTTGTCTGCATTATGTTCAATTTATTTTGACAGCATTTTCTAATTCTTGTTCTCACAAAGCTGTTTTTACAGACAGCTATAATATTATTACAATATTTGGCGGCTTCTGGAGTGATCTGATGTGTTTCGCTATGCACCTCCGAGATAGAGTAAATAAAAGGGATTGTCATTCCTTCCCCTCTGTAAATCCCCACCTGCAGAGACGCATTGAGAATTTTCTATGGAAAAAAAAGAAAGACTCACTCACATGGCTCATTCCACAGCTCCAGCTGTCAGTGTGCTCCGCCATACATGCACCATCATTCCCAACGGCCTGGACATTTCTTTTCTAATTCGAGAAAGTACAACTGTCCTTCTGTCATCCGGTACCCAGCCATTGAACTGTACTTTACTGAGGGCGGACAGCTGTGAAACACCATCTTTGTAAAGAATGGATGACTCCTACGAACCAATTTTATTGCTTTCCAGTAGAAGTAAGATTGATCACACTAAACACAAAGCGATCCTGCCTCCGTGGAATCAAACAGTGCGATGAAATCTGAGGATGGAAAATATACCAGTTTTATGGTCGCGGGCATTCGAACCGAGGTATAGAAACAGTATATACTTGCTGGGCTCCCAAGAAGACAAGATAACCCGTATTAGTATTATTAGTATTATTATTATTATTGTTATGGTGATAGAAGACTTATAGGCTGCCGGCAGTTTTATAAAATAAAGAGAGAAAGTATAGTTACAATACAATTAAATACAAGAGGGTTAGAGGGCACTCCTCATGAGAGCTTACATTCTAAAGGGAAGGGCACATGATATAAAAGGTGATAATAAATTGGGTGAGAAAGTGTATTTATTTTAGGCTTTGTTCACATAGATGTACTAAAGCATCCATCCATGTGAGGGCAGTGTTTTTCCCATATGGGATGCACAGGTATTTCATGCATCCGCTTGCAGGCATTCACATCTATGTTAATTAGCGTACAGCACCTGCATGGACAAATCTACTGCTTCCAATTTGAAATCCTTGTGGGTGCGGATTTGTATGACTCCCCAAACCCACACTGTCTGTGCATCCACATGGACATTAAATTAATGTCTGTGCAGCCGCTGCCTCCTAATTCACATGATATCTCCCACTCTACAAGACTCTGGTCCGGCCGCACCTGGAGTATGCTGTCCAGTTCTGAGCACCAGTCCTCAGGAAAAATGTGCTGGAACTGGAGAGAGTCCAGAGAAGGGCAACAAAACTAATAAAGGGTCTGGAGAATATTAGTTATGAGGAAAGGTTACGAGCACTGAACTTATTCTCTCTGGAGAAGAGACGCTTGATATGGGATATGATTTAAATGTACAAATACCGTACTGGTGACTCCACAATAGGGATAAAACCTTTCCGCAGAGGAGAGTTTTATAAGACACGTGGTCACTCATTAAAATTAGAATAAAAGAGGTTTAACCTTAAACTGCATAGAGGGTTCTTTACTGTAAGAACGGTAAGGATGTGGAATTTCCCTTCCACAGTTGGTGGACTCAGCGGGGAGCATCGATAGTTTCAAAAAACTATTGGATAAGCACCTGAACGACCACAACACACAGGGATATACAAGGAAATACTGACATATAATCACACACATAGGTTGGACTTGATGGACTTGTGTCTTTTTTCAACCTCACCTACCATGAAATTATGAATGGGATGGCCTGCACACTGATGCATAGAACACCTGTTCATCTCGTGCAGGCAAACATGGCCCTTACATGGATGTACGCTTTAGTACTCCCTGTGTGAACCATTGCACAGAACAGGTAAGTATAACCTGTTTGTTATAAAGACCAATATGTTCTCTGGTCATTGGCTTCTGTGTAAGGCTACATTCATACAGCGGGTAGTTTCTATGTGGCCATAGAACAGAGTGTTGCTGCACCCAGAGCTGTCATTCCATGGCTGCTGTGGCCAGGAAAGAAGCTAATCAAGCATGATCTGTGCTTGATTAGCTAAAATTGAATGCAGGGGACACATTATTTTAAATAACTAAAATTAAAGAGGATTTTGGGTCCCCTTACTGCCGGCCTTTCTCCCCCTTACCAGTGCCACCATCATTGATGGTCCTGCCTGTGCACAGATGTGTCAAAGGGCTCTTCCCCACGCCAGACATAGCCTTTGTGGCTATCGAGAAATATATTTAAATAAAGTTTTTTTTCACCAAATTAACATTTAAAAATAACAGAAGCGTCTAGTGTATCCGATTAGACATTTAAAGTAAAAAAAAAATCCAAAAGGAAACCCGCAATGGGGTATGGAAGGGAATTGGGACTATACCAGGAAATAATATTGAGAATGGAAGTAATGTAAAGATTTCATTCATTCTCAATATTATTTCCTGAGTATCGTATAGTCCTAATTCCCTTCCATACCCCATTGCGGGGTTCCTGTTGCAATGTATTACAGGGATAGATACCCTCTTCCTTCACTTTTTCCAGGCCTAGGAACCTAGCTACATTGATAAAGTAGATACAAGCTCACTTCATTTGACCTGTCTCCACTTCACTTCAGTAAATCAGCCCCTCTGTCTTTAGTGCAGGTGCAATGAGGAATTCACCTCCAACTGCAAATGTTTTTCTTTTCCAAGGAAAATCTGGGAAATCCTAGTGATATATTTTTCTTGGACCCTCTAAAGATTTAAAGCATCTCTGTTCCTAGCTTCATGAAGTGTTTTATAGATAATTTCCTCCATTTCTTTTTGTAATAATGTTCCATTCAGCAGACACAAGCAGGTACTACTTTTTTTTCTATGAATTGGCGTTTTACAGTATAACATCATAGCGTCTTTTATTATTGGTGTGATACTTTGGTGTTATTTTACTAATCACGAGTAGATGCAGTTAGAAACATAGAAAAGTGAAGGCAGAAAAAGGACTAAGTGGTCCATCAAGTCTGCCCCATTTTTTTTAAATGTATACATTTTTGTATTATTTTTTTATCGCGTATAGTTATCGCTTATAGTCAGAAATGACAATATATGTCAATTTAGCCATGAAGACATTTACTAAGCATTTGATTCTTTTTTTTTTTTTTGGTGAGAACCAATGACTGGAGCAATTTAAAACTGTAAGAGCCGGTTCACACCAGGGCGGCGCGACGCGGCACAACTTGTGGGGGCGACCTCGGCGGCGCGATCTCAAGACGACTTGAGACGCCGCCGAGGCGATTTGCATAAGACTTCTGTATAGAAGTCAATGCAGGTCGCCTTCGGTCGCCCCCAAAAGTCGTACAGGAACCTTTTTCTAAGTCGGAGCGACCTGAGTCGCTCTTACTTAGAACGGTTCCATTGAAAATCGTGGGACGCGACTTGTCAGGCGACTGAGTCGCCTGACGAGTCGCCCTGGTGTGAACCGGCTCTTATTGTGAAGATACAGTAGTATACTGTGATGACTGTATGAGATACAGTGTATTAATGGGGATAACTCTAATGTTGCAACATTCATTGCTGCCACAGTAGCAGCGCTGCCACTTGAAATGTAACTTTTTTCTTACATGAGCAAAGCTTTTTTTCCTAGAGATACCAGCCTGGTACATAAAGCTGATCTTCCTTTGGCTGAAGAACAGTGGACTCAGTGCCTGTGCTACCACTAGGCAAACTAGGCAGCCGCCTAGGGTGCACTGCTGCCTAGGGCGCCCGGCCACTGTTGTTCCTACTCTCTGCAGCAAGCAACTAAGTCTCAACATCTGCAGGCACCTGCTGCTTCGTTCGCACATAGTGTCAGAGGCACAGCGGCGGCGGAGGACCGTATCTGTGTCCTGACTATCGAATGAATGGAAGCAAGAAAACATTCATTGCTGGGCACTGGTAGGCTGTATTGATGGGTGCTGGTGAGGCTGCATTTGATGGGCGCTTGTGAGGCTGCATTTGATGGGCGCTGGTGAGGCTACATTTGATGGGCGCTGGTGAGGCTACATTTGATGGGTGCTGGTAAGGCTGCATTTGATGGGCGCTTTGTTAAAAAGGTGGGGTATACATGGGCAGGGCAAAGGGAGTGGAGTCAGGGGTGGAGCCAAGGGGGCAGAAAAATTAGGTTTCGTCTAGGGTGTCAAAAATCCTTGCACCAGTCCTGAGTGGACTGTGAATATGGCATCCATGTTTCAAGTGTTTCTAAACCCAGGACTCTGCATTCACTATATCTGGTCGCCGACAGTACACAGAACATGGAAATGCAATTATTTTAGTAAATATAAACTGCTGAATACCTTTTCTTGACAGCAATTTATGACTTCTTTGGACTTCTATTAGTGTCCAGCCAAACACTGGGTAAAGCTTGTAGGAGGAGTTTTCTGACTGTCTTATGAGGCTGCAGGACCCCTGACTCTCTGTCTGGACAGTGATGATTGGTCCTGTGCTGATCACATGTACTCTCCCAAGAAAAAAATACTCTCTAGCAATACATACCAAACTGAGCATGTGTAGCCTGACTCCATATACTCTGTGTTATCAGGAAGTTATCAGAGGACAGTGGAAGGAGGGGAGGATCAGAGAAGACAGGTCAAACAGCCTTTTTACCCAATGCAGAGGATTAACCCCTTACATTTCAAGCATGCTTTACTGCATATACAGACTGATTTTACTGTTATGGGTTTAGTAACACTTTAAGATGTATATCTTGTAGCAATGGGTGGGAATGTCAGGACAAAGACCCTAAAAACTGGGGCCCCTTTTTAAAGTAAATGCTCAAAGGCAATGAGCATCAGGCTCTTTAAAATCTCTAATGCCCCCAGTAAGTGGAACAGACTTTGGAGGGAGAGTGCAACCTACCTGCCTACCTAATTCTAATAGGGACACATAGTAATGGTAGATTTCAAAGCTGGCTGAAATAATTGTAATTTTCTTCATCCAGTTTTCTAACTGAGATACCCTTGCTTGCCACCATGACCAAGTCCTGTCCAAATTGTTCTACGCTGTGATCAAAGCAATACACCATGGTCAAAGATTGAGGCCTCGTACACACGACCGATTTTCTCGGCAAGAACCAGCAAGAAACTTGCTGACAGAGAGGTCTTGCCGAGTAAATCGGTCGTGTGTACGCGGCTATCGGGTTTCTCGTCGAGAAAACCGACAAGAAACCTCGACGAGAAAATAGAGAACCTGCTCTCTATTTTCTCGTCGAGATTCTCCTCGGCATGTTTCTTGACGAGAAAAGTGAGTGTGTGTACACTTACCTGTCCTCCCGGAAGCCCGCGCATGTTCGAAATGAATTCGACGCATGCGCGGTAGCTTCCTAGGCATACGTAGGGTATACCAAGATGGCGGCGACGGCATCGAATGTGACGAGCGCATGCTCGTTGTAGTCGATGACGTCACCGCGTACGCTCCATTCAAAGAACCGCAGGTTCTTTGAAACGAGCGTGTGTACACTCGGCCGGGACAAGTTTCTTGTCCAAGAATCTCGTCGAAAAAAACGACATGTTTTTTTCAACGAGAATCTCGGCCGTGTGTACGAGGCTTGAGACTGGATAGTCAGCTCACTGATGAGATCATGTCTATGGCCTGCAATCAATAAGTTTCATTTGGTAAATGGACATAACTGTGCAATGTAGTTACAGCGGTACTAAACCCAAGACCAAAAATATAATATATTGCAGCTCACCAATTATTAGATGGGATGGCTGCATTCGTCTTGTTTTGTTTTTTTTTAGACTTTTTCTCCTCTGTTTTCACCTGGTGATCTGGCTGGTAACACACCTCCTGTATAAAGTCTGGTTCACACTAAATGCAGCCCAGTGAGTTTTTATTTTGCAACCAAAACGTATGCACAGCGTTTTCCATTCATTCCTATGGCCCTAGTTCACACCAATGCAGTGCCTTCCAGTGCAGTCAACAAAAGTAGAACATGTTACTTTTTTTTCGTATGGAACATGGAAAACCACATCAAAATTGCACTAGAACATGCATGTCCTCAATTGTCCTCAATTGAGATGAAGAAAAAAAAAGAGGGAAAAAAAACGCAATGAAAAGCATAAAAATTGCATCAAAAATGTATCAGAACGCATCAAAAAGGCACATGCAGAAAAGAATCTGGAACGCAGAAATTGTGGTGTGAACCTGCTCTTAGGGTGTCCCCACTATGGATGATAGAGCACAGGGGGCACCTTTAGACAGCGGTATTGTTAGTCTGGGGGGAGGGGAGTGTTAGATGTGCTAGCAGATTTAGATACACAGTTACAACAGTTTGGCTCCTGCTGCTCTCACTAAATCATTCAAGGAGAGGAAGAGAGAGCAGCACTGCTCCGCTCAGGCACAGCGCTAGATCTAGAGGGGCCTCAGGTATGTAGACCTGCCTGCAAGTCTGCTTTACTATGAATTCCGCCCATGAATCTGGTGCCCTGACCATAGCTCTAGATAGGCTATATAGCTTTTGAAAAGTATTTTAGATCAACGTGTTACGCAGTGGAGGCTGATGTTTTTTTGGAGGGCGGCAAACAACCACCCCTCCCCCGGTCTTGTCACCCGCAACCCCCCTGCTGCGGGTGGTCAGTCAGCACTTACCCCGTTTAGGTCACAGGCGGGCAGCGCTCCTACGAGCGATGGATGGCAGGCGGCGAGTAGCGACTTCCACTTCGTCTCGTCCTCCTCTGCATCACGGCGGCTTCCGCGATGCGTCTCCTTCCTCCTCCTCCTCCTAGGCGTCCAATGGGATCGCCTGTCCTTTCAGCCAATCAGGTGACGGGTCTCAGAACCCGCAATGAACGTATATTAATTGGTTTGCGCAAAAGTTATAGCATCTACAAAATAGGGGATAGATTTATGGCATTTTTATTTATTTTTTTATTTTGTTTTTGCGGGACTGTGAAATTGCGGCGCACAGGTTGGACACTTTTGACACTTTTTTGGGACCAGTGACATTTATGCAGCGATCAGTGCTATAAAAATGTATTGATTACTGTGTAAATGTCAATGGCAGGGAAGGGGTTAACACTAGGGGGCGATCAAGGGGTTAAATGTGTTCGGTCATGTGTGTTTCTAACTGTGGGGGGATGGGACTGACTGGAGGAGGAGACAGATCGCTGTTCCTAATTACTAGGAATAGCAGATCTGTCTCTCCTTCCCTATCAGAATGGGGATATGTGTGTTTACATACACAGATCTCCGTTCTGGCTCCCGTGCCCACGATCGTGGGTTGCCGGTGGCCATAGTGGCCAATGGCCATGAGCATCGGGTCCTCCACCGAGCAGTGAGAGGACTCACGTGCCTGCTATCGCCCATAAAGATGCCGACGTACACCTTCTGCGATTTGTGGAAACGAGCTGACCTGCCACTGCCGGCTGGTCGGCAAGTGGTTAAGGCATTGTGATTGCATAACTCCTCCCAAGAGCCAACCCACTGCTTACATCATAGCTGAGAGCTCTTGAGCGGGGGCTGTGATGTTTTCAGGAAGCTATGTACATCACCCTGCCGGCCCCTCGCACCAACCAAATGATGACATCACTGGGTCTAAAATAAGGTATGTAATGAAAATGGACAGGTTTAAAATATCAGTACCATGTTGATAGGAAAATCAGGAAAGGCAAAATATAAGCAAATTAAAATACCAACTTTAACGTCATATACTCTAAGTATCAGCTGATTTCAAAATTCTGTAAAGGCATAGGAGAAGTGTATCATTTTTATAATGAGCTCTTTGAGTCAAATACAAGTTCTGTGTTTTTTATTACTTTTGCTTACTTGTAAATTACTTGATCACTAATTTTTAAATGTGAAAAATCTATGGCTGCGTAAGATCTTTGCATTCCAGGTTTGGGAACAGCATTTAAAGATTTTAAAAAAAGTCAAAAAATCTGAATCTAACTGATGCTAGAACAGTTGATGCAATCAATGATATCTAAAATGTCTGCTGAGCAAAAAATAAATAAAAAATACGAAACAAAAGGTGTCCAAAACATAGTGAAAGGTAATGCATTTGTTATTGTCCTAATAATTTCCTTGATTGTTTCTATTTCCGAGATGGTGGGTTTGCAGCAGCGCTATTACAATCAATTACACGTTCATGCAAACAAACAATTATTGTCAGCTTCCTGCTTCTGTACATTTTTAGCTCTTCAGATGTCTGGTATGGATTGCAATTATTAATGAAAAAAAAGTTATGTACTGACTGAAATGTTTCACAATCAAAGCTGGCCTTGTACTAAACAATAACCAGTTACATGGAATTAAATATTACAACATTAATGCAGAACTAAAGGTCATACTTTTTTTTTAATTATGGATATAGTAATGGAGGGTTATAAACCCTGTCTGTTTTTTGTTTTTTTTGCCATTTCTGCCATGTTTTTTGCCATTGGGGAGATTTCCCTTCACTTCCTGTCCCATAGCCAAAACAGGAAGTGAGAGGTAATCCCTCCAAAGTGAGGGAACTCCTGACTGTCACCAGAATTAGTGTCCCTATTGGAAGATTTACCCTCCACTCCTGTTCTGGTGGCAACCCAAAATTTTGAATTTTCTTTCACTTTCACTCTCATTGATAATGGCAAACAGCACAAATATAGAGGGTGAATCTCCCCAATGGGGGCACAGACAGCAACAAAAACCTATTAAGTATTCTAATCCCTCTACACTCTATCCAAAACAAAACAAAAAATTGTTTTGCCCTTCACTTTAAGTCCCCATTTACACTGAACTAAGTGTCTTTGGTAATTTTTCTGACTTTATTTTGACTTTATTTTGCTTTTGCACAGACATTTTTGGTCACAACATTTTAGGCAAATTTGGAAAGCGCTCTCGCAGGTGCTCTTGTTGGAGTCCAATGGGGCCAAAACATGCAACTCTCCTCTGTACTTAAGCGACAAGCTTACAGCCACAAGTGACAATATGCTCAGGTGTGAACGAGCACCATTTAATGTAATGGAAATCCTGTCGAATGAGACTTCGATGCATGCGCGGTAGCATACAAGGGTAGTGTAGGGTGTAGCAAGATGGCAGCGACGGCATCGAATGTGACGAGCGCCGGCTCGTCATAGTCGATGACGTCACTGCGTTCTTGCCATTCAAAAGAACGGCGATTCTTTTGAATGCCCGTCTGTACACAGGGCTTGGCAAGACAAGCTTGCCAGGAATCCCGTCGAGAAAACCGACGGTTTTCTAATAGACGGGATTCCCGCCCGTGTGTACAGGGCTTTAGAGTAAAATCTATAATCCTGTCAGTACAGGAAACCCAAACCCTACTCCTCTGCTGAAGCCTTCACATATGTATAAAAATACTAGAGACATTTTTAACTATAGGCACCCTTATGGTTTTCACATCAGATGTAAACCAATAGCTCCATAAATCTGTGTAGCCATTGGTTGTATATCATATGAATGCAAATACATCTTTTAGACCAGTCATTCTCAATCAGGGTTCCATGGAACCTAAGTGGGTCCTCCAGAGGTTGCTAGAGGTTCCTCAAGCTGTGGGATTGACCTCCCATTTGATGATGCCTACATAGATCCAAAACTAATGCCACTTGGCAAAGCTAGCAGCATGACACCAATGATCTTTCTAGTTGTTTTTAAAGGTGGCATTCTTGACCACCAATGTAAGGGGGGTATTCTTCCTACTGACCACCAATGTAAGGGGCATTTTTCTCATTGATACCTACATAATTGGTTTTAGTACGGGTTCCCAGAGACCTGAAAATTATTTTAGGGGTTCCTCTTGAGTAAAAAGATTGAGAAATTTTTGGACAGAATCTGCATCCAGATCTACTGCTTATACTGGTTCCCCAGGTTCATTAATGCCATAGCAGTCAAAGGTTTCATAAAGTTATCAAGGAAATATCTCCCCCTCATTCGAGATCCTGCCTATGGCCAAAGCCAAAGCAGACTGACCTTTGATCTATACTATCTTGAAAAAATAAGTAAGAAACTAAAAAATAAATATATTTAACATGTCAAATATCCACCCTTTTCAAAATAATATGTCACCATATTATTTTATCTTTTCCCTTCCTCCTGAATTTTAAAGCTGGGCTCCACCCAAAAGGAGAAGCTCTGCTTGCTTGCCCGCCCCCCTCTCCTCCGCTGCCACATTTGACACCTTTCAGGGGGGGGGGGGGGAGCGCGTTCCTGTTTTCGGCATTGCCGACATTGCGGGATCCCTGGACAGGTAAATGTCCTAATATTAAAAGTTAGCTATATACAGTATTTGTAGCTGCTGACTTTTATTGTTTTGGTGGGGGGGGGGGGGGGACTGGAGCTCTGCTTTAAGAATTGTTAGTGAGATGATACGGGAATATTTATACCCAATGCAGTAAATGTTGCTATATGACAATAAACATGTCTTCACATATGAACCCTCCAAGACTACCTTACAGTTGACTGTTGGGGAATAACAGAAACATCCTAACCTAAAAGTGAACATGTCCTTTAAAATAAACTTCCCCAAAGATAATGCCTAAATTCAAAACCTCCATTCAAAGATTAACACATAAACTGGCTCAACACTAGTGGAAATTTGCTTTAAATGTATCGTTTTAAATTTCAGATCATTAGTAGGATGAAATTGACATTCGTTATCGACTTCAGTGATGATAAAATTTGAAAGAGAAGGTGGAAAAAAAATTCTCAAACAAATGTCTAACCGTATATGTGGTTTTCGTATGGGAAAGTCCATTTGTTCTAAAATCAAATGCTAAAAGTAACTGAAACTTTGAACTACTTTCACACGACAGACGTCAACTCATAGAATGTTCTGGGAATTTTCATCCGAATGTTGGCATGAATATATTTGTACGAATGTTCGTTTTAAAATCTACTAGTGTACTGCCAGCTTTAAAGCGGAGTTCCACAAATTTTTATGTTTATTAAATGTCAGTGGCTATAAAAAGCGTAGCTGCTGACTTTTAACCACTTCAGCCCCGGAAGAATTGGCTGCCCAATGACAGAGCACTTTTTGCGATTCGGCACTGCGTCGCTTTAACTGACAATTGCGCGGTCGTGCGACGTGGCTCCCAAACAAAATTTATGTTCTTTTATTCCCACAAATAGAGCTTTCTTTTGGTGGTATTTGATCACCTCTGCAGTTTTTATTTTTTGCGCTATGAACAAAAATAGAGCGACAATTTGGAAAAAAAAACAATATTTTTTACTTTTTGCTATAATAAATATCCCCCAAAAATATATAAAAAAAACAAATTTTTTCCTCAGTTTAGGCCGATATGTATTCTTCTAAATACTTTTGGTAAAAAAAAAATCGCAATAAGCGTTTATTGATTGGTTTTTCGCAAAAGTTATAGCGTCTACAAAATAGGGGATAGTTTTATGGGATTTTTATTAGGATTTTTTTTTACTAGTAACGGTGACGATCGCCGATTTTTATCGTGACTGCGACATTATGGTGGACACATCGGACACTTTTGGCGCTTATTTGCGACCATTGTCATTTATACAGCGATCAGTGCTATAAAAATGCACTGATTACTGTGTAAATGACACTGGCAGTGAAGGGGTTAACCAGTAGGGGAAGGGGAAGGGGTTAAGTGTGTCCTAGGGAGTGATTCTAACTGTGTGGGGGCTGGGCTTACTGTGACACAACACTGATCACTGTTCCCGATGAGAGGGAGCAGACGATCAGTGTCCTATCACAAGGCAGAACAGGGAGATGCCTTGTTTACACTGGCATCCCCCAGTTCTGCAGCTCCGTGACACGATCGTGGTCCCGCAGGCACGGTCATGGAGCTTGCGGCAGGGTCGCGGGCGCACCCACACGGCGGCAAATTTAAAGGGACGTACCTGAAAACCAATTTGTCTGTCCGTGCCATTCTGCCGACATTAAAGTGCGTGCGCTGGTTGGCAAGTGGTTAATAAACAAACACTTACCTGTCCCATGGTACAGCAATGCGGCCGCCCGAACCCTCGTTTTTCTCACTCGCCTCTCCACGGCGCCGGCATTGCAAGTGTTGGCACTGTGCATGCACGATTTGCGCAGCGTCTCCCCATTGGTCGGGCAATCTTCTTGGACCTGTGACATGTCCCAGAAGATTGCAATGAGGGAGGGGAAGAAGAAACTAGGTACCAGCTCCCCTTCCCTCCAAAAATGACATGCCAAATATGGCATATTTGGGGGGAGGACTGCTTAAAGCAGGACTTCCCTTTTGGGTGGAGCTCCGCTTTAAAGTGCATGCAAAGCCATTTTTTGTTTTGGATAGAGCTGGTATTTTACCCCTATCCATTAGAGAAATTTTCATTCATTTACTGTCCGAGTGAGGACAATTTCACTAGAAAGGAATTACTGCCCCATTGTCACTGGGACAGTAAATGAGAGAAAATCTCTCTAATGAGAACTTGACAGCAGTAAAACCTGACAGTAACTCTAGTTATCCAAAAAAAAAAAATACGTTTTGGCTTGATACATACACTTGACCCTGTAACCTATGCCATAAAACTGACCCTACCAGTTAACCTTTGCCCTGACCCTAATACTTAACCTAATTAATTATTTAAGCAATTAATCAATGTGCTCTGCACAGGTTCTCCTTTTTCTTATGGAAACCTCCACTGTTACTTCCAAACAGAGGATCATATTTCCATAGCAATGAACAGAAATTGCAATGTGCATGTTCAGATGTAGTAGAGTTTTGGACACGAGCAATGTGATTTCATCCAGCAGACCATCAGTGAAGATCTCCATGGGTTGGGGTCAGGTAAGTGTAACATTAGAAGCATATGCTGGGGAGGGTTCCATATAAAGGATGGCTATACTACAAAACCCTTCTTAATGTAACCATAATCACACTTGTGCTGATGGCTATGGTAATAGGAACATCAAAACTGTGGGTTTAGTGACAGCATATTAAAAGTGGCCTAGTGGGAGCAAAAATAATGACATTGTCTGACGTTGAACTTTAATACATATGATATATACTGACTGGTATTATAGTTTTATTTCGAGCCTCAGAGTTATACTGAATCGTGTTCTGAGTTTTAATTTTTGAATGTTGTTGGAGAGTGAGGTCTGGGGTCAGACTGACTCTCAATTGTTATGTGTTTGTTTTTTGTATGTTATCTACAAATAAATAAAAATAGAAATTTCCCAAAAAAAAGTGGCCTAGTGGGAAAAGGCCTGAAATCAGCCCTGGCTATGCTTTGCAGGGCTTGAATCCAAATCTCTAGGACCTATTCTGCTCTTGAACAATATCCTTTAACACTCAAGTAAGAAAACCTTTATTTATGTGAGCCACTAGTAAGAATACGTAGATACAAGCAAAGTTTTCTTGCTTGTATCTGCCCAGTAAGTTAACATTTGTGAGATATGTACTTCAACTTATACCAAGGGTAAAATAAATGTAGTTGATATGAAACAAGCACACTTCGGCCACGTACAGATGATCGGAAATTCCAACAACAAAACGGTGGATTTTTTTTCCGACGGATGTTGGCTCAAACTGGTCTTGCATACACACGGTCGCACAAATGTTGTCGTAAGTTCCGAATGCCAAGAACGTGGTGACGTACAAGACATACGACGGCACTATTAAAGGGAAGTTCAATACTAGTCGTGTTAGTATAAGTTTGGTGAGAGACGATTCACGCTTTTCAGCCTCGTGCTTTTCAGTCCGTTACAGCGTGATGAATGTGCTATCTCCATTATGAACGCTAGTTTTACCAGGCCGAGCGCTAGTTTTACCAGGCCGAGCTTCCGTCTCGTACTTGATTCAGAGCATGCGTGGAATTTTGTGCGTCGGAATTTTCCACACACGATCGGAATTTACGAGAACTGATTTTTTTTGTCATTTGTTCACTAGCTATGAGTAAGCATCACACGATGTGAAACATGTTAGCTATTTTTTTCCTTTTGTTCACTTTATTTTGACTGTATAATTTTGGTTGTTTTTGGATTTTACCTACCCAATAAAGACGTTGTTTTATGGAGTGCGGCAGTCCAGGATTTCTTTCTATCCAACGGATTTTGTTGTCGGAAAATTTGAGAACCAGCTCTCAAATTTTTGTTGTCGGAAATTCCGATAGAAAATGTCCGATGGAGCCTACACACAGTCGGAATTTCCGACAACAAGCTCCCATCAAACATTTGTTGTCGGACATTCCGACCGTGTGTGCGCAGCATTCCAGTGCTTCAGTGTTAAAGGATATTGTTCGAGAGAAGAATAGGAAACTTTTCTCATGCATTAAGACATAAAATCATTAGTGGCCTTGCAGTTTCCTTCAGATCGTGGAAATCTTCAAACTGTACTAGAATTACAAAAAGAAAGAGCACATCGACCTCATGCATCACCATCGGCACCACTTTATTTATTAAATCCAAGAAAATGGCAGCACAGTGGCTTAGTGATTAGGACTTCTTCCTTGTAACACTAGTGTGGAGTTTGCAAGTTCTTCCTGTGCTTGAAAAGGTTTTATCTGGGCACTCTTGTTTCCCACATTTCAAAGCAGCCTTTTCCAACCTTTTCAACACAGAGGAATCCTAAAAATAACTTTCCGGTCTCAGGGAATCTCTGCTAAAATGTATTATACCTACAACTCATGATACATTGGTGTGATGGTCACTGTAAAGAATGTTCCTTACACCTGTGGTCATGGGAAATAATTACCCCCTTATAGATAGCTAAAAAGATTAATAGTGTCGATGGGAACTTATTTGAGAGGCAGAAATTGCTGATTAGCAACCTCTGGAGGAACCATATGGTTTTATGGAACTCAGTTTGAGAAACCCTGCTCCAAAGACATGGTGGTAGGTTTATTGCCTTCAGTATTAACTGGCCTTTATGTGAGTTAGGGACCTTAGAATTTAAGGTCTTTGGGCAAGGACTGATGTGAATGTACAATAAATGTAAAGTGCTGCGTAAATTAATGGGGCTATATAAATACTATAATAATTAAATAAATAACTGCTCACAAAAATTGTTAAAATAATGGGTATGTAATTATCCACCACATCCAATGGACAGGACCTCCTCACATCTCTATTCTTTCAGCAAATTACAGTGGATACACATTAACTGATACACTTCAAAGGACATGTCCTGTTCCTCAAAGCTCTGGGGATGTGATGGATGATTACATATCTGTTGTTTTAACACTTTTGGGAGTATTTATTGGATTTTTTTTTTTTTTTAAGTGGTGCCAAGAGACCGGCTTGTTCTCTCTTTTGGTGATTGTAAAATAAATGTAGGCTCAGCAACAGTTGAATCATTCGCAAAGAAATTATGAATACAGTTTTCCATAAACTTGCTTACAATTTCTAATTTACCAGAATCCTTGGAAATGATTATATTGTGGAATAGACGGTAAGGCACTTCTCAGAGACGCTATAGAGGACAGCAAATGGCAAAGCCATTCTTTGAAGTCTATTCACTCTCGAAAACAGAACATTTACACACTTCAATGAATTGAGTCTAAATAAATTTGAACTGTAGAAATGCTTTTTCTTCTGTACATAAGTGTTCTCTAAGTTACGACCACTTATGTGAGCCACTCCACCAAACGTGACTCGCAGTTTGATTCAGACTGCCAAAATGTCTAGACAAACCTATACACAACAATTAATACACATCTTTTCCCACCTCCTCTAATGTGAACATTTTATGTAGAAAAGCTCTTTGGGCTTCTTGTGAAGATTAGAAAAATGATTACTTTTGTCTGTGTGTGGCGTATTGAGATGTTACAGATTACACCAAACTTATTATTTCGCAAAGCTAACTATTAAATCGAGGCATTCAGTTCCAACATTTAATCCTCCAAGTGGAATCTAATTTTTCCTTTTAGTGAAAAGAATGTCCCAGTATGTGCGTTCCTAACCTGTTGATGTGAACGGTGTACAACAATAATACGTCTGAAGATAGTCATTAACTATGGGCAATTACAATCTTTAAAGATGTTTTTTTACTTGTTATTTTACTTTTTTTATAATATGGTTATTATGTAAAAATAAATTTGGTTTCGATAAACGTTTTTTTTTAAATCAAGACTGAAGAAATCATCACTGCCAAACTAAAGTGGTATTAAAGTCTTTTTTCCCCCTAAATCAGATAAAAAAAGAGCATAATGGACATGACATTTAATTTTTTTTTAAACTTCCTCCTCAAAGCTTTCCTTTTCAATCGTCTCCTGGCTCCGCTGCTGTATTCCCATTCTTTCTGTGCCCCCTGTGCTGCCGACACCTATGGAGCCCTGTTGTAAGAATCTGGAATGTATGCATTCCTGCTCTGTACTACAACTCTATGTGTAGGTGTTCAGAGCTCCATACACACAGTCAATACTTTTTACTTTAACCACTTGCCCTCCGGAAGATTTACCCCCTTCATGACCAGGCTGTTTTTTGCGATGCTGCACTGCATTAACTGACAATTGTGTGGTCATGCGACGCTGTACCCAAATAAAATGTATGTCTTTTATTCCCCAACAAATAGACCTTTTTTTGGGTGGTATTTGATCACCTCTGCGGGTTGTTTTTTTTGTGCTATAAACAAAAACAGTCTGCCAAATATGATAAATAAAAAAACAATATATATTTTTTTCTTCTATAAAACCTATCCAATAAAAAAAAAAAATCTTTATATATGTAGGCCAATATGAATAGGAAAACTAAGAGAATTAGTAGGCCAATATGTATTCTGCTACATATTTTTGGTAAAAATAATCTCAATACGTGTATATTGATTGGTTTGCACAAAAGTTATAGCGTCTACAAACTATTCAATATTTTCATTTATTTATTTTTATTTATTTTACTAGTAATGGTGTCGATCAGTGGCTTATAGCGGGACTGCGATATTGCGGTGGACATTCTGACACTAACTGACATTTTTGACAATTTTTAGGGACCAGTGACACTAATACAGTGATCAATGCCAAAAAATATGCACTGTCACTTTACTAATGACACTGTCTGGGAAGGGTTAACATCAGGGGCGCCCCCTACCCAGAAGAGCCGAGTCACATATATATGTGATCCAGCACAGAGGTGCCACCCTGTAGCAGTAAAACTGCTATAGGGTGCACCTTAAGTGGTTAAAGGCTAACTTCACCTTTATTTATGAAAGCACATGATTTTGCAGTTAAAAAGAAAACTGTCCATTTATTATTTTTGTACACTGCAGTCCACAAAGTATTGCACCTGTGGATGGCGGGTTAGGATCCTGCTAGTACTGCTGACAGCTCTCTCCATGGCAGTAAGTAATGCTGGCCATGGATCGTAATTTTTCAGATTCAGCAGGAACAGGACAAATCTTGATCCATGTATGGGCAGGGAGGTCTGATCAACTGCCACCACACTGCCGGATTTTTCCCACTTAACCAGCGCCGCAGACTATGGCCTGCAATGCTGATCAGTGTATTCTGATGGTGGGGAAGTCTAGAGAATACATACTCAGTGGGGAGGATGATTCCCCTATCCACATGTGTGTGTGGATGGGGGAATCAAGTCAGTTGTTTCATTCAACCCGTTGGTTGAACAAAAAACAATTGACTCATCTATGGGCTGCATTACGGAGCTGCAGGAAGTGTCAGTGATGTGTGAGGGTGCAGATTAGCACCCACGTAGTTCATTGAGAACTACAAGCTGTCTGTCATAGTGGAAGACAGGACTTGTAGTTCATTCATTCATAGATCTCTGTGAATGAATGAGGCGCCTGTGTCAGCAGAGCCCCGCACAAATGTGACAGTGGCTGTGGGGAGAAGAACCCCCTTCCACTGTCATAGGGGAGGATGGGTGCTGTACATATTACATATTACACCTTTAATGCGGGTGTAACGCTTTTAATACTATTTTAAAGCAAGACTTCACCCAAAAGAGGAAATTCTGCTTTTCTGCCTCCTCCCCCCTCCTCTAACACTTTTGGCCACATTTTTGAAGTCCCCCCACCTTTGCCCAAAACTTCCTGGGACATATCCCAGGTCCTGGAAAGCTGAGGGACCATTCACAAAACACAACACGACTCACACATGTGCAGTGGGCAGCTGGCTGTGAAGCCAGAAACAGTTACAGCCGACTTCCCAAATTAATCATGCCAGCCCCGGAGACCCGAAGACCGGCGAAGAGCTGGCCCAGGTAAGGACGGCGCTCGATCTCTGATTAGGTAAGTGCCCTTTTATTAAAAGTCAAAAGCTACTGTATTTGTAGCTACTTACAAAAAGGGGGGATATAGTTCTGAAGAAATGCTTTAATATCCTGACAAACTATTTGGTGAAAAAAAATCGTAATTCACGGGATTAGGGAAGCTAAAGCTGGAGATTCCACCATCCACAAAGACAAGGTTGATAGAGGACTTCCCCCCCTGCCGGGACATTGTATTCTAAGAGCGGCGGGATACAAGAAGCTTTGACGGAAGTCAATCAATTAACTTGTATTGAGCAGGGATGGCCACACACACTGATCAAAATTTGGCCAGTCTCTACTAAACCAGCCACATTTCGATCAGTACTTGGCCAGGAAAGCTTTTTCTTTTCTTGCATAGGACTGTGCATCCCTGAACATGAATGAGTTTGATGAACTTTAACTCTGATTAGATCATTTTTATAAGTATAAGTAAAAATTTTTAATTCTGGATAGGGGGCAGATGGGACAGAATTATGCTAGTGATAACAAGGGTCCGTTGTTGCAGTTGTTGACTGGTGTAATTCTGTTCACATGGGTATCCAGGGGTGGTAAAAGCAGAAGGTTGAGCTGCCTACCTAATCTAGGGCATGCAGTTACTAAGGGCTATACACATGCCAAAAATGAAATGGCATGTCGCTTTCGGCATTGGGTACCTTGACTGAATACAACCTATTCAATTGAATAGGTGCAATGCCACAACTGTGAAATACTGTCTCCTGGAATGTAACATAGACATCCCAGGAGGTAAAGGCTGGCTAGATGTACGTCATCGTCACCTAGACGAGGATTTAGAAAGTGGAACTCTGCAAAACTAAGAAAAAGGAAATTAATATTTTTAATGCAGATGGGAGGAAATATTCCCTTTAAGGACTGATTTGGGACACTTGCTGATTTTCGTGCTGGGAGAGAAAAAGACTTTGAGAACTGCATTGCACTAACAATTGATGTTATTGCATAATCTGGCATTTTTTTCCATGGATTTATATTATATTTGCACATGTGGGAAAGTTTTTCTTTCAAAATTGGTTATACTAAATGTGTTTTGTTATCTTTATTATTAATTTATATGGCACTTTTCTCCCTGTTGACTTAAAGTGCTTTTTCTGCAGCTGAGGCAGACAGTCAGGCGGTCACCTTGGGCATGCTCAGTAGAATATAATACTAGAGTCGATTTTAGACAGGAATTCGTATACCAACATGTCTTCGGAGTGTGGGAGGACATGCAGACCCCATGCAGGTAGTGTCCTGGATGAGATTCAAAGAACCCAGTGCTACAAAGCAGTAGTGCTAACCACTAAGCCACTGTGCTACCTTGTTTTGCCTGAAATATTATATATATACACTATATTGCCAAAAGTATTGGGACACCCGCCTTTACACGCACATGAACTTTAATGCCATCCCAGTCTTAGTCCGTAGGGTTCAATATTGAGTTGGCCCACCTTTTGCAGCTATAACAGCTTCAACTCTTCTGGGAAGGCTGTCCACAAGGTTTAGGAGTGTCTATGGGAATGTTTGACCATTCTTCCAGAAGCACATTTGTGAGGTTAGGCACTGATGTTGACGAGAAGGCCTGGCTCGCAGTCTCTGCTCTAGTTCATCCCAAAGGTGTTCTATAAGGTTGAGGTCAGGACTCATGTGTGTGTAAAGGCCTGTGTCCCAATACTTTTGGTAATATAGTGTATATGGTTTTATATATTCATAAAACCATATCTTTTTCCTGTCTTCATGTTTGGTTATATGGATGGAATTACCTGCAGATACAGGAAAGCTGTAATACTAAACTCTAGTTAAACAAAAAAAAGATCACAAATATTTATTCAAAATACAAGTATTTATTAACTCAAAAAAAGTCCCTTCTATTGCTATCAGTCTCCTTTAAATCTCCAAACTCCTTTTTGTTTGTTTCTGTGATCCAACTTCCTGTAATGCCACGTACACATGATCGGAATTTCCGACAACAAATGTTCCGACCATGTGTAGGCTCCATCGGACATTTGCTGTCGGAATTTACGACAACAAATGTATAAGAGCAGGTGCTCTATTTTTCCGACGACAAAAGTTATTGTCGGAAATTCCGATCATGTGTAGCCATTTCCGACACACAAAAGTGATGTGCATGCTCGGAACCAATTCGACGCATGCTCGGAATTATTGTACTTTGCTCGTCGTAGTGTTGTATGTCTCTGCGTTCTTGACTATCGGAATTTCCGAGCAACATTTGTGCGACCATGTGTATGCAAGGTGTGTGCAAGACAAGTTTGAGTGAAAATCAGTCGGAAAAAAAAAACACGGTTTTGTTGTCAGAAATTCCGATCGTGTGTACGCGGCCTAAGAGGGTGGCTACATTTGTTCTCCATGGTCCCACTGTATGTAGGAATGTAGCCATCCTCTCTTGCTTGCCCCTAGGATGGACTATGCACTATGGGATTTTATGGTGGGTATAGAGCAGTGCACATGACTGCAACTAACATGCACTGCTCATTCCAAATGAACATAAGTGAGGAGGGAAAAGGAGAGGTTGGGGAGCTTATGGCGGATGTTACAAGGAGCCAGAAAAACCAAAGCAAGAAGCAATTTCATGGAAAATAGATTTCAGGGCCATTAAATAGTGGATGTGCATTTTTGGAGAATAAGAGATATGATTTAGCGTCAGTTTAAGTGATTGCAAAGGTTGTAATTTGTGAAATAACAAACATGTTATACTTACCTGCTCTGTGCAGTAGTTTTGCACAGAGCAGCCCAGATGTCCATTGTCCATTCACACACAGAGCGTGGCTCATCCTTGCCCCCCTACTCTCTCCTCATTGGCTGTGATTGACCTCCCACTGCTGTGTGAGCCAATGAGGAGAAAGACCCAGAAGAACCGCTACTCTCATGCACAACGCTGGATCGAGATGGCGCTCAGGTAAGTCTAAGGCGGCCTGGGAGGGGAGCTGCACCCAGAAGGTTTTTTATCATAATGCATAGAATGCATTGAGGTGAAAAACCTTCTGCCTTTAGAACCACCTTAAATATCAACTTTAACTACTTCCCACCTGTAGGTTGCAGTAGTTATACCGGGATGACGCCTGCACCTACAGGCATCATCCTGGTATGACATTTTTCAGCCGACGATTCCATTTCTAGCAGAAGTGATTTGAGTGGCTAAAGAGTCACTCGATCACTTGAGCGGGTGGTGGAAGGGAGTCCCATCCCCCTCCCACCACAGCCTTTCCCGGGCTCTGCCGTGCGATCGCGGAGCCAGGGAGCGATGCGACCGACGGCGATGGCTGCACAGAACTGAGAGAAATAAGAACTGACATTGTTCCTCTCTCTGTGACCGCATAAACCGGGAGCGATGAGTATGTCATCACTTCCAGTTTGACCTCTTTGTGTACCTGGCCGTTAGCAGCCTGGAAAGAAGCCGATCAGACCCCCCCCCTCTTATGCGCAAATGCAAACGCATGCGTTACTCCCGCACACATATGTAAATGGTGATCGCACCACATGGGAGGTATTGTAACGAACATCAGAGTGAGAGCAATAATTCTAGCACCAGACCTCTTGTGTAATTTGCATTTGAAAAACCGTTACGCGAATACCGTGTGACATAAAAAATTGCAATGCCCATAACTTTATTCTATATGGCCTCTGCTAAAAAATATATGTAATGTTTGGGGGTTCTAAGTAATTTTCTAGCAAAAGTTAATTTTTTCATGTAGGAATGAAGTGTCAGAACTGGCCAGGATGCAAAGTGGTTAAATGTATTCCTATTGGTCCTTTAAATGTAAACTGTGATACTCATAGACTGTGTTAATTGGTTACGTAATGTGATTCAGAATATAAACAGCGGCCTGTAAATAGGGTGGAAACGGGTAAAATTGGCTAATTTCAGGGAACATTACTGGGAGAGTAGAGAGGAAATGCTGTAAGTTCTTTCACCATGATGTAAATATGACATATCAATGCCTTCAAAGATTATAAAGTGCCATGTGAATCATTTTAACATCTGCTCTATGGCGTGCACATTAATGAATGACCACCATTGTGTTGGAAGTGGAGAATCGCCCAATCTCTCTCTTTCTGGAAAGCCGTAGCAGCTTCACAGCTAGAGAGAGGAGAGAGGTGTGAGAAGGAGACAATATTTCTGAGCAGTCACAAGCCCCGTCTAAGACTTGGAATATCTTTTTCATCCCAGAGCAGTTCCTCTTGTCGCTAGTCAGTTGTTTTAAAAATAGTCTTTAAATGACTGTCTATTGCTGACTGGTCTTGTCTTCACATAGTATGGCAAACTGCTTCCACCAAAATAGATCGAGAGGAGGAGCAGGACCTGGAAGAATGGAAATACGTGCATTTAATTTTCTGTGAATTTAAAGAGGAATATTTCTTATATATAAGTTAGGATTAAAGTGGTATTAAACCCCCCAAAACAATTTGTTTAAATACTGCAGCATACCAATTCTTAAGCTGGCCATAGATCAGTGGTGGTCTCTTAATATGGGTGGCCTCAGGTGTGGCCCTCAATATCATCAAATGGCCGCATATAAAATGAAAGCGGAGCTCCACCCTAAAGTGGAACTTCCGCTCATCGGAACCCTCCCCCCCCCTCCGGTGACACATTTGGCACCTTTCAGGGGGGAGGGGGGTGCAGATACCTGTCTAAGACAGGTATTTGCACCCACTTCCGGGAGTCCTCTCTGCGGGTATTCTGTGGGTGGTGCGTCACTTCCCGCCCCCGCCCGTTGTGTTCTGGGAAACACACGGCTCCCAGGACACAGCGGGGACCAGTGAGGACCACGCTGCGCAACTCGCGCATGCGCCGTGTAGGGAACCGGGCAGTGAAGCCGGAACGCTTCACTGTCTGATTCCCTCACCGAGGATGGCGGTGGGGGCAGCAGATAGACGAGCGATTGCTCATCTTCTGCTGCAGACGTCGCTGGACTCCAGGACAGGTAAGTGTCCTAATATTAAAAGTCAACAGCTGCAGTATTTGTAGCTGCTGGCTTTTAATATTTTTTTTAACAGAAGAGATTCGCTTTAAATGAATATTCAATCTCAGAAGCAGCAGACACAGTATAAAGTCAAGGACTATGGGCATGATACAAGAGATGGTCAGAGACTTTGGACATAATACAAGAGATGGTTAGAGACTTTGAACATGATATAACAGATAGTTAAAGACTGTGGGTATGATATAAGAGATTGTCAGAGACTGTGGGTATGATATAAGAGATGGTTAAAGACTGCAGACATGATACAAGAGATGGTTAACGGAGACTGTAGACATGATACAAAAGATGGTTAGAGGAGACTGCAGACATGGTATTAGAGATGGTCAGAGTCTGCGGACATGATATATGAGATAGTCAGAGACTGCGGACATGATATAAGAGATGGTTAAAGACTGTAGGTATTATACAAGTAATGGTCAGAGACTGTGGGTATGATATAAGAGATGTTAGAGACTGCAGACATGATACAAGAGAAAGTTAGAGGAGACTGCAGACATGATACAAGAGATGGTTAGAGGAGGTCTGCAGACATGATACAAGAGATGGTTAGAGATTGCAGACATGATACAAGAGAAGGTTAAAGACTGTGGGTGTGGTACAAGTTGTGGTCAGAGACTGTGGGTATAAAATAAGAGATGTTAGAGACTGCAGACATGATACAAGAGATGGTTAGAGGAGACTGCAGACATGATATAAGAAATGGTTAGAGATTTCAGACATGATACAAGAGAAGGTTAAAGACTGTGGGTATGGTACAAGTTGTGGTCAGAGACTGTGGGTATAAAATAAGAGATGTTAGAGACTGCAGACATGATACAAGAGATGGTTAGAGGAGACAGCAGACATGGTATTAGAAATGGCGAGAGACTGCAGACATGATACAAGAGAAGGTTAAAGACTGTGGGTATGGTACAGGTGATGGTGGTCAGAGACTGTGGGTTTGATATAAGCGATGTTAGAGACTGCAGACATGATACAAGAGATGGTTAGAGGAGACAGCAGACATGGTATTAGAGATGGCGAGAGACTGCAGACATGATACAAGAGAAGGTTAAAGACTTTGGGTATGGTACAGGTGATAGTCAGAGACTGTAGGTATGATATAAGAGATGTTAGAGACTGCAGACATGATACAAGAGATGGTTGTTGAGTCATGTCCCATTTTTACCATGTTAGCATAAGTTGGCCCCCCACTCATTTCAATAGACTGCCTTAATGCAATGCACATTAGCGCATGACATTATGGGGGAGATTTACTAAAGTTTAAGGGCCCTTTCACACGGACGTGTCCGTGTACGGTCTCCGCTTTGCTCAGCAGGGATCGCTCCGTCGTTCCCCGCTGAGCAGGCAGATGACAGGTCTGTCTCCGCACACTGTGCAGGGACCGACCTGTCAGAGCGCCGATCACCCCTATGGGGGATCAGATGACGACGGACTGTAGAGTCTGTTGTCATCCGATCCGATCCGCCAGAGGGATGGAAAAGTAGGGTTTTCCTCCGTTACACTTTGGCGGATCGGAGCGGGTCGGTTGTCAGCGGACATGTCACCGCTGACATCCATGGCTCCATAGAGGTGCACGGAGCGTCAGTTCAGGTCCGCCTAAAAAACTGACAGGCGGACCCTAACGGTCCGCCCGTGTGAAAGGGGCCTTAGAGTGCAAAATCTGGTGCAGAAACCAATCAGCTTCCAGGTTTAATTGCCAAAGCTTAATTGAACAAGCTAAAGTTAGAAGCTGATTGGCTACCATGCACAGCTGCCCCAGATTTTGCACTCTCCAGTTTTAGTAAATCTCCCCCAATGCACATTAGCACACTGCAAAAAAGTAAATGAGCCCTAACTGCAGACAAAGGTTTAGAAATGTACCATACATACATACAGTAGCTTTGCTATGGGAAGATTAGTATGGGTGAACTCTGTTGATTATTATGCAGCCAATAGCTGTTCATTAAATATGAGCAGCATTCAGATGTGCAGAAGACAAGCTAGATGATTCTTCCTTGCCATAGCAAACAATAGTCTGCTTAAGAGTTCTGTGTAAAGGAGGAAGAAGAAAACTGACAATAATTACTACCTTCAGCTTTTTGTACAGCATAGCGAAACCCAGTTGGCACAATTTGATGCTCAAGATATTTTCAGACTGCAAAATCTTGTAATTACAGTGATTGCCAGAACAAGCGATGACTCTTTTAAATGTTTTATTCATTTTCCATGAATCAATAATGGTTTTTATTTTTTATTAGTTTAAATATATTCAAGTCTGCCATTTTTAGCTAAGGCAACATGGTGAAAATAACATCATAGCAGGCTGATAGCAGAACACTTTAGAGAAACATGAACTTTTTAAAATGTATAATGTATTCAAAAACATTTTATTCCTTTTTCTTTTTAGTTTTTAAAATATGTTTCCTTTTTTCCATCAAGTTTCATTGGAAATTTTCTATATTATTATTAAAGTACAAGTTCATTTTTAGCAACATTTTCCAGAAAACCCCATATACAATTCCATATCTTCGGAATAGTACATACCAGCACTCCTCCTGTTTTAAATGCTGTACCTCCTCCCATCACACATACAGCCGCGGGGGGCTCTCTTCAAAAACCACTAGCACCTCTATCCTCCTCTATCCTGCCTTTTGTAGGATGGGCTGGACATTACAATTGTGCGCCCGACAGAACGCACTGTGAACGCACGCAGGTTGAATAGCCTAGATCAGCCTTTAGGGAGCGCACAATTGTAGTGTTCAGCCGACAAACAACGGGATGGAAGGGGAAAGTGGGACCATTGTTTTTTGTGGAGATGACCCGCCATAGCTGTGTGCATAATGGAAGGAAGTGCAGCATTTTAAACGAAAGGAGTGCTGGTATTCTATTCAGAAGATTTCACAGATGGATTTGGGGATACATTTTCTGAAGGTAAACTTACACCTATTTAACTTTTTTTTAGCCAGCAGGTGGAACACTGAGCTCTTTTTAACATGTTTACTGGTTCTCCTTGTCCCTTTGATGAAAAAAAAGTCTGCTGTTTACTGAGCTCTGTGTTTCAAGCTGAAAAACACACATGGAAGTGAATGACTCAAAACGGAGTTTTGATCTAAGTGTGGTCACCCCCTTATCCCTTATCTGAGAGCTCTATCTGAAGATTTACTGAAAGTGAGACAAAAGGCATTGAGCTGTAAATCTGTAATGGAAGTGAGACAAACAAACACCTTCTGTTTGATGAAAGTTCTGCTGTGTCTCACTTATTGTTCTAGATATTCACACAAACACAAAGTAAATGATAAGCCCGCTGTTTGCCAAGGATGTGTACATGGAGCAGGTCTTGCATAAATGCTTTGCCAGCATGCCATAGACTGCCTTCCTTGCCTTCACATGTTCCCGTGCATGTTCCTTTCTTGTACACTGACCTTTCTCTTCTAAATTCCTTAATGCCAGTTGCTGAAGACCCGTGACGGCTGTATGGTCTACAATGTAGAACAATGGGAGTTTTTTGTTATCCTTGTTATTTAGGGAGGACCTGTGAGATATATACAGGAGCTTTTACGTTTATGTATTTAACAGGTTTGTATTTGTTCAATAAAAATTCAGATTTCTGAGATCTGTGGGGTTTGTCTATTGCTCAATCCTTTTGCTATTTTAGCATATAAATAACATAAAAAATTATAGGAGTGTAGCACACAGATCCTTTTCCCCCTCTTACCTTCCTTTCAGGGGATCAGACACACCATGCCACATGCCCACGTCCCCTGGATTAGAGGTCGGACGGTGTTATGTATTTGGGTCCTGCAGCGAGTTGCTTCCTTTCACTGGTTCTTCCCTCTAGATTACACACAACACTTCAACTCCAACAAGAGTTTATTTTCTCTTTGCTTTAGTAACCAGAAGGTTGAAGAGAGGAAAGGGGTTAGCAGAATAGAACGGATTCAGGCACACTTTTGGCTTCGTCGCCACTCGGTCCCGAGTGGGTATAGCTCACCCGGATAGTAAATCAATAGCACTAGCAGCCGGCATGAAGCTCGAACAGTGACTTAGTCCCCTCCAAGGACAAGTCAAGGAGATCCCTCCTTAAGTAACTACACTCCGCAAGGGCAGTCTGTGAAGAAAGGAATCCTTCCCTCCGACAGGTCACCAGGCCTCTCCTGAGACAGCAATCTTGTATTACTCGCCTCCTTAATGGGGCCAGTTTCCTCTATGTCAGAGCGGCTCCCTGGGTTTCCTTTCTGGTTGTAGACCCAGTTGAAGGTACTGGGCCTACCTGGAACTCCGCAGCCTCGGGCCAAAGGTGCCTGAGACTCCTCAGTCACAGTTGGGCGCACCCCCCCCTTAGAGGGTCACACACCTCCGGGTACAGGCACCGGGTACTATCACTCCCCGAACAATGGCGTTTGCCCCTTATATACCCTCTCCCGGCATGCACAGCAGGCCGGAACCGCCCACCGTACGGCAGCCGAGAGAGGACATCCGATAGCCACTCCATCACCTGTGGTTAAACCCAGGGTATAGGTGACAACACCACCTATACACCTAAAGGGGAACTGCACGCCAGGTGACACAGCAGCAAGGCAGAGTCCAAAACAATTAGAAGACCCAAGACAACTACCGTTCGGGTCACCCCTAAATTGAAGCATAGCGACCCCCTAGATTGGGACCCCGCTACAGGAGTATTCAGCAAAAGCTTGCAAAGTGTTAAAACACTTTGCTGCTAACACTTTGTGAACTGCTGGTATACCAGGCACAGTAGAAATTCCCATACTGTGTGCCTGCTGGAGATAGTGAACCTTGATTTGCAATGGCAAGATGTGCTTAGGCTGACAGCATGCAGAAAATACTCCTCTTCACACCCACTGCAGTTTTCAGTGAATAAGGATGCATAAAGAAGACATCAATGGACATTAAAACATCTTAATACACAGATGATACACATATGTACACAAACTATTGCATGTAATCCCTCTATACCTCATGTTTTGTATGAAAGCATAACACAAGGAGGACAACATGACTTTTCCTTGTGTGAATCAACGTGATCGTGTAGCCATATCCAAATTGTCCAATCGTGATAAATCCAAAAGAAAATGTGCTAATAAATACAATATATATATATATATATAATTGAAAGGTACAAGTAAATCCAGTTAGATCATGCAGTCCAAAAATATATTACAAGTGATTCCCATCACCAAAAAAAGAGTAAAAAAAAATATATATAAAACACACATTAGTTCAGTGCTCAAAAACTTGATTCCTCTTCAGTGCTCCACCTCTGTGCCTGTGAGCAGCTTACCTTGTTGTTAATTAAGCTTAGCATAGCCAGGTCACAGGTTAATTCCAAACTGGTGGGTAGTAGCTTGGATGATTTTTGTTGCTGCGATCCTCCCAAGTATCATATATAAAATCAAAGGAGATGGATCATAGTATAATACCGCCAGTATTCGGAGATACTCACACATGCCAGACAGGTACTCACTTTACATCTAAAGGATATGGACGCATCTCCACGAGCACTGAACTTGTCATCCCTCTAGTTATCTGTAGCTTTGTGTGAACAGCGTATTCAATGGAATAGAAAATATATGGCAACCATAGCATGATCCCGTACCATAAGATTTTATTACAAAATAGACAATTAAAAATGTAACACTCACATGAATTTTGAAAAACAACTGCAGGATATCCTACGAGCGCCTCGCTCGTCTACCTGCTCGGGTCCTGGTCTGTCAGCAAACCTCCAATCCCTACGCGTATCGTCACGTATCACGTGACTTCATCAGGTTTGCTGACAGACCAGGACCCGAGCAGGTAGATGAGCGAGGCGCTCGTAGGATATCCTGCAGTTGTTTTTCAAAATTCATGTGAGTGTTACATTTTTATTGTCTATTTTTTAATAAAATCTTATGGTACGGGATCACGCTATGGTTGCCATATATTTTCTATTCCATTGAATACGCTGTTCATCTGAGACACCACTATACTGGGATCCACACAAAGCTACAGATAACTAGAGGGACGACAAGTTCAGTGCTCGTGGAGATGCGTCCATATCCTTTAGATGTAAAGTGAGTACCTGTCTGGCGTGTGTGTGTATCTCCGAATACTGGCGGTATTATACTATGATCCATCTCCTTTGATTTTATATATGATACTTGGGAGGATCGCAGCAACAAAAATCATCCAAGCTACTGCCCACCAGTTTGGAATTAACCTGTGACCTGGCTATGCTAAGCTTAATTAACAACAAGGTAAGCTGCTCACAGGCACAGAGGTGGAGCACTGAAGAGGAATCAAGTTTTTGAGCACTGAACTAATGTGTGTTTTATATATATATTTTTTTACTCTTTGTTTGGTGATGGGAATCACTTGTAATATATTTTTGGACTGCATGATCTAACTGGATTTACTTGGACCTTTCAATTATATATATATATATATATATATTGTATTTATTAGCACATTTTCTTTTGGATTTATCACGATTGGACAATTTGGATATGGCTACACGATCACGTTGATTCACATGATTGTATTTTGAGTTTATTAAGTATTTCATACAAGGTCACAATATCATTTAGGTCCAGTGTGTTATCAGTCACACTGTTCCCAGCTTTCCCACTTTCTTTGTTTAACCTTCCTAGCGGTATTCCCGAGTCTGGCTCGGGGTTAAATTTCAGCACCAAAAGCGGTAACCCCGAGCCAGACTCGGGCTGCGTCGCAGTAATCCAGGCAGGAGTTACTTACCTTGTCCCCTGGATCCTGCGATGCCTCTCTGCTGTGTGATCAAGCCGCCATCTCGCTCGATTCACACACTTCCGAGTGCCGCCGAGCTCCGTTCCCTGCGACGTTACGACGCACGGGGACGGAGATTGGTGCCAAATTCAAAAAAGTTAAAACACAGTATACATACAGTACACTGTAATCTTACAGATTACAGTACTGTATGTAATAATTACACACCCCCATTGTCCCTAGTGGTCTGTCCAGTGTCCTGCATGCACTTTTATATAATAAAAACTTTTTTTTTCTGCCTGGAAACTGGAGATTGTCCATAGCAACCAAAAAGTGTCCCTTTATGTCAAAAGTGGTTTTAGACCAGCTAAAAAACAGCGATAATAAATTAGAATCACTCGCAGAATTAAGCGATAGTGATTTGTGGGGAAATTCGTCATCAAACACTGAAAAACACTTTTATTATTATTATATTATTATTTGTTATAATTATTTTATAGTTATTTATTTTATTATAATGTATAATTTTGTTTTTTGAACTTTATCATACCCGGGATGTCTACTAGACTCTGGTTTGGACAGATTTAAGTGAGTTATTCCTAAGAATTACAGGCCTGCAATATAAAACGCCAAATTTCCATGCAGAATAATGGTACCGCTTTCAGCACCTAAAATCTGACAGAATCATACTGCCAGGGAGGTTAAACACAGCGCTGACACCATCACTGTTTTAGATTTTTTTGAGTTTTCCCGAATTGGATTCACAGGTGTCTGGCAGCAGTGCCCCCTCCCCCCTTCCCCCTCCCCCCCTTGTTTCTGTCAAGGTTATAGGTTCACTTATCCTTTTCACGTTAGGGTAGCGCGGAAGTTTCCCCAATTTTTTCATGACTTTTCCTTGCCTGCAGTTTAGCAAACTCCCTGTCACTGGTCTATCCAGAAGCAAGAGAGCAGCGCAGGATTGGGATTGCGGCTTGCAGTCCAACCAGAAGTGACGGTTCTGCTGGCTGGAGAACTTGTTGTGGTCGGAGGTAGAGGGGAATCTGTCGCCACTAAGGGACCATACACCTTATTACCAGGGACCACAGTGAGTAGCTGAAGCAAATACTGGAGCAGCATTCTCACCAACTGGGGACGGTGAAGAATCGGGAAACTTCAGCAGATGTCAAGCCATGGATCCAACCAGTGGAGGTGATGCTTGTAGAGCAGCCTTGTGTGTCAAGCCAGGGACCGAGCAGGCCAGTGGGGTGAAGCTTGAGAAGTATCTGGAGTGCCAAGTTAGGGACCCAGCAGGGGGTGACGCTTGAGGAAGATACTTAAGTGAAGATTGGAAAAGCTCAAGGGATTCGGTGGCAGTGAATCAGCACTTCTAGTGAGAGAGACTGGGAGCTCAGTGGATTGAGAACCTACAAGAAATGACTGTAGAAAAGTAAAGGAGTTTGTTACAACTTGTGTTAAGAATTGTTCTAAGACTATTGCCATAGGAGACAGCATTCCTACACATGCAGATGTGGTGTCTTGCTGGATGCCTTTCCCTGCATAGCTGTCCTCCTATTGAAGTCTCGGAGTCTGCCAATTAACATTGCCAGTACCTAAGGGTGTCCTGGCCCTAACCCTCCCCCCAAAGTTCTGTTCAACAGAAATAATATCTCTTTGCATTCAAGAAGTGTCTGATGCCCATGAATATATCTTACATTACACCCACTATGTCTTACATCCCACTCTATAGGAAGGATGTCAGCAGCTCTTGGCTCTGGAGGTTCTCATCACACTAAAGAATGCCTGGAATCTTGCTACATTTACATTGGTTATTTGTTAATAAATGGGCACTATGGCCAATTTTTTTACCCAAATTGGTGTTGGTCTGATCATTTAGGTATAACTGATAAGAGGGGGTAGGGGCATAGTGGTTTTAATGGTTAGTGGTTACAGACATCTGTTTTACCCTAGCAAAGCAAAAGTGACAAAACTAATTTCAACTGCTGCCAAACGATATTTCCTGGGTGCTTTGTTCTGTTTGGATTCTTCTTGACATCCAGCATATGAACCATGCCAGGGCACATGTCCTGAACATAGGGAGGTTCCCCTTCCTGCACCTTGCACCCTTACTGTTGGGGATAACAGCCTCTTCCCCGCACCCCTAGCTTTATGGGTGTGGGGGTCTGGGGGACAAGGATTTATAAGAAACTGGTAGCCCCCTGTAATATAAAGGAACTCAGGCCTTCCTACATGAATAAGATAGATTGTTACTCACAAAAAAATATACAGTATAAAAAAAAAAATGCACAGACCCCGTCCCAATGGTGTAAATTCATAGTGAATAATGTTATCCAGTGATGTAGATCCATTGTGAATCACAATTAACAATGACCCATCGAACCAAATCATGACTGCGCCAATGATCCTGGCCGGGTGATTGCACAAGGCGGTATCAAAAAGTTTTGAAACTAGTTTTGTAACACACCAACAGATGACAGCACAAAGCTGCAGGCACAGTCACAGGGAACACTGACCTTCATAAGTCAGTGTGCCAAAATACATCATCCTGTGTATATCGGGAGCTGTGCAACTGGTGCTATTCTGACCACGTGCATTACCACTTCTCCTATTTCATCATGGACAGCAAGTTAGAACAAAGAGCAAACATGAAAGTCTGCATGAAACTGGGCAAATTTGCCACAGAAATGTTTGACATGATTCGGCAAGTTTGTGGCGATGCTGCAATAAGTTGAAGATCCAGTTCAAAGGTGGCTGTTTTTACACAATTGCGGAGATCCAGTGCGTAGGTGCTTGACACTTTTTGAAAAGAAGACTTCCAATACACACTCCAGAAGTGGCAGGAACGCTGGGAGCACCTTATTGGTGTGCAAGGGGAGTATTTTGAAGGTGATAGTGTGTAAACATAGTTAAATAAATTATTTTCTTGTAAACAGAGCTAGTTTTTACAGTATTTCTTTCTGATACCACCTCGTAGACAAAACAACAGGTAGGAAGTGGCATTGTTGACTATATAGCCAAGATCATATATGGTTGATGATGTTCCCAAGACCCCTGCTGACTTGTTTACTCAGTGAGGCAAGCTATTAGGTGGTCAGTATTAAAAAACAGCCAGAGGTTTAGGTGGCTGAATTGGCCAAATCTGGCCATTTAGTTTGCTAGCCCAGCTTGAACAGCTACAGTTCAGGTTGGGTGACTCAAACTCAAAGCTCATTCATAATCCCAACCACAGCACTACCTGCCTGGAGTTTGCATGTTCTCCCTGCGCCTGTGTGGGTTTCTTCTGGGTGTATAGTCCACTTTCCTCTCACACTCCAAAGACATGCTGGTAGGTTATTTGGCTCCTGTCCAAGTTGGCCCTAGTATGTGTATGAATGTGATTTAGGGGCCTTAGATTGTAAGCTCTTTGAGGGCGAGGACTGAAATATAAAATACAGTGAGCAAAATTATAAATGCAACACTTTTCTGTTTGCCCCTATTTAGCATGAATTAAACTCAGATATCTATGACTTTTTCTATGTACATAAAAGGCCTATTTCTTTCAAATATTGTTCACAAATCTGTCTAAATCTGTGTTAGTGAGCACTTCTCCTTTTCCAGGATAATCCATCCACCTCACAGGTGTGGCATATCCAGATGCTGATTAGACAGTATGATTATTGCACAATTAAAGGCCACCCTAAAATTTGCAGTTTTACTGTATTGGTGGGGTCTGGGGGGGGGGGGGGGGGGGTCAGAAAACCAGTCAGTATCTCGTGTGACCACCATTTGCCTCACACAGTGCATCACATCTCCTTCGCATAGAGTTGATGAGGTTGTTGATTGTAGCCTGTGGAATGTTGGTCCATTCCTCTTCAATGGCTGTGCGAAGTTGCTGGATATTGGCAGGAATTGAAACACTTTGTCGTGTACGCTTATTCAGAGCATCCCAAACATGCTCAATGGGTGGCATGTCCGGTGAGTATGCTGGCCATGCAAGAGCTTGGATGTTTTCATCTTCCAGGAATTGTGTACAGATCCTTGCAACATGGGGCCGTGCATTATCATGCTGCAACATGAGGCGATGGTCGTGGATGAATGGCACAACAATGGGCCTTAGGATTTTGTCACGGTATCTCTGTGCATTCAAAATGCTATCTATAAAATGCACCTGTGTTCATTGTCCATAGCATACGCCTGCCCATACACGCCATAAACGCTGTGCCATCTGTACAGTGAAAACGGGGATTCATCCGTGAAGAGAACACCTCTCCAACACCTCTCCGGTTACGACAACGAACTGCAGTCAGGCCAATACCCTGTTGAGGATGACGAGCATGCAGATGAGCTTCCCTGAGACGGTTTCTGACAGTTTGTGCAGAAATTCTTTGGTTATGCAAAACGATTGTTGCAGCAGCTGTCCGGGTGGCTGGTCTGAGACAATCTTGGAGGAGAAGATGCTGGATCTGGAGGTCCTGGGCTGGTGTGGTTACACGTGGTCTGCGGTTGTGAGGCTGGTTGGAGGATGTACTGCCAAATGCTCTGAAACAACTTTGGAGACGGCTTATTTTAGAGAAATTAATATTAAATTCCAGGGCAACAGCTCTGGTGGACATTCCTGCAGTCAGCATGCCAATTGCACGCTCCCTCAAAACTTGCAACTTCTGTGGCATTGTGCTGTGTGATAAAACTGCACATTTTAAAGTGGCCTTTTATTGTGGCCAGCCTAAGGCACACCTGTGCAATAACCATGCTGTTTAATCAGCATCCTGATAAAGACCTCTCTCCTGCCACCCCTCTATCACCATAGATAGATTCATGCATTGCATGAATCTATCTATGGTTGCCACTGCCGCCCCCTATTCAGGTATCCGGCCCCTTATCGGGTGCCGGGAGCCTGAATTACAGCAGGTTTTTTTTTTTAAGTGCCTGACTAGAACCGTAGGCTCTAATAGGCGTCCGGATTAGATCCATAGGCTCTAATAGGCATCCAAATTGGTAAACAGCGGGCGCAATGCTGTGCATTCGCTGTTTACTCAGTGTTGTGTTAGCAGAGGATGGGAAGAGGATGGCAGAAGACATCAAGGACTCGGAGCGTGGAGGACAGCACCGAGACAGATAAGTGCCGGGCGACGGATGAACACCTGCAGCATTTGATGGGGCACAGTAGCGGCATTTGATGGGGCACATTAGCGGCAATTGATGGGGCACAGTAGTGGGAATTGATGGGCACACTGGCAGCAATTAATGGGACACAGTAGTGGCAATTGATGGGACACAGTAGCGGCAATTGATAGGCACACTGGCAGCAATTGATGGGGCACACTGGCAGCAATTGATGGGGCACAGTGGCAGCAATTGATGGGGAACAGTGGCAGCAATTGATCGGCACACTGGCAGCAATTGATGGGGCACACTGGCAGCAATTGATGGGGCACACTGGCAGCAATTGATGGGCACAGTGGCAGCAATTGATGGGCACAGTGGCAGCAACTGATGGGCACAGTGGCAGCAATTGATGGGTACAGTAGCTGCGTTTGATGCCACAGTGGCGGCAATTTATGGGTACAGTGGCTGCGTTTGATGGCACAGTGGCTGCGTTTGATGGCACAGTGGCTGCGTTTGATGGGCACAGTGGCTACGCTTGATGGGCACAGTGGCTGTGTTTGATGGGTACAGTGGCTGCGTTTGATAGGCACAGTGGCTGCAATTGACGTTTTTTTTTTCAGTTTGTTTGTGCTCCCCCCAAAAAATTTTGAGCACCAGCCGCCACTGCACACCTGTGAGGGGGATGGATTATCTTGGCAAAGGAGAAGTGCTCACTAACACAGATTTAGCCCAGGTTCACACTGGTCTGCTGGAGTGAAGCCGTGCGAGTTCAGCTGAACTCGCACAATTTCACTTCCGCATGACAGTCCTGATTTCGGCCACAATGTCAATGTAAATCATGTCCCGAAATCACAAAAAGTAGTACAGAAACTACTTTTTGAAATCGTTGCACCGATTAGGACGGTGCCATTGCCGGCAATTGCCAGCAAATGCCGCCGATTTGACATGTCAAATCGCATGTCAAATCACACCAATGTGAACCTGGGCTCAGACAGATTTGTGATCAATATTTGAGAGAAATAGGCCTTTTGTGTACATAGAAAAAGTCGTAGATCTTTGAGTTCAGCTCATGATAAATAGGGGCAAACACAAAAGTGTTGCATTTATAATTTTGCTCGGTTTATATGAAGAGTGCTTTGTAAATTATCAGCACTATATAAGTACCTGTATTAAATAAAATAAAAAAAAATGGATAGATAGATAAATAGATAGATAGATAGATACATAGATAGATAAATAGATAGATAGATAGATAACCTTCTCTAACAGAACCTTAGTAAACATATCCATTGTCTTTGAATATATACACAAATATATTTACATCTGCTGATGAAGACAAGTATTACACAGAGGAGAAAAACATTTTGTTTATTTTAATATTCACCTCCAATATTCCATTGTATGATAATTAGGTTTGCTATCCCTTGATATTAAAATTTGAATGGGTCACTAAATGCACAACAGTGGAAGGAAACAACATTAGTTACACATTACCAGAACCAAACTAAATTAAGAAAACGCTCATTTCCTCGATGCCATCAATATTTTACTCCGCCATACCCTGAACACATAACAGAGAATTAATCATTAATGTGCTGCTCTCCGTCCATTATTTATATGAAATCACCTAACACAATCACAGGCTACAGTGTACACCTATGGAAGGACTCTGTATTGAGGAACAAGGAGAGCCGACATAGAGATGGAAGTCTTTGTTGGAACATAATGATTTCCTGGAGCTGAATGTACTTGCCATTCACTGACAAGGCAGAGCCGTAATGGTAGTGGACCTAGATATCTATAGACAATACCCAGATGCTGGATTTATTCTGATGGAGTGGAAATGTGATCATCTCGTCTATAAACAGTAAAGCCCTGTACACACAATCGGATTTCCTATGGATTTTAAACCAATGGATTTTTCCATCGGAAATCTGATGAAGCTGACTTCCATCAGTCTTGCCTACACACCATCAGTCAAAAAACCGATCGTCCCAAACGCCGTGACATAAAACACTCCGACGAGCCAAGAAAAATTAAGTTCTATGTCTGAGCATGCGTCGACTTGATTCTGAGCATGCGTGGGTTTTTTATCCGATGCAGTTCCCCATAGACGATAGAAATTTGCTATCGTTTTTTTTTTCCATCGGATAAATTTAAAACATGTTTTATTTTTTAACACCGATGGAAAAATGACAGATGGGGCCCATACACGATTGGTTTGCCCGATGAGAAAAGTCCATCGGACTGTTTTCATCGGTTAAACCTATCGTGTGTACAGGGCTTAACTGTGATAATCATCAAAACATAGGAGAGAACATTCAGACCTCATGCACACCTAAAGCGGAGGTCCACCCAAAAATGGAACTTCCGCTTTTCGGAACCCTCCCCCCTCCGGTGTCACATTTGGCACCTTTCAGGGGGGAGGGGGGTGCAGATACCTGTATAATACAGGTATTTGCACCCACTTCCGTGGAGAGACTCCCACACTGGTCCCAGAAGACAGCGGGGACCACTGGGAACGTGCCGCACTACATGTGCATGAGCAGTAGGGAACCGGGCAGTGAAGCCGCAAGGCTTTACTTCCTGATTCCCTCACAGAGGATGGCGGCGGGGGCAGCCGAGAGATGAGCGATTGCTGCCGACATCGCGGGCACGCTGGACAGGTAAGTGTCCATTTATTAAAAGTCAGCAGCTGCAGTATTTGTAGCTGCTGGCTTTTTTTTTTTTAAATTGCGGGACCTCCGCTTTAAGCTCAAAAGTGCCTGTTTTACAGGCGTTTGACCTTTTTTTTTTAAACCTATAAACTGAAATATATTCAGTTTGTGCTTGTGGGTTCCTATTTGTCTTTCAGGGCGTGTAGTCAGTGCATTCTTGTCTGCTTGTTTCTGATTTTCAGGTCGTTCTTCATAGGCCTTGCTGTTCTTAAGTGCGTTCTGTTTAGTACGTTCTGATCAGACAATGACTTCTAGCCATGTCGCGGGTACGTTCTCGTCGTAGAGTTCGTGCTGTGCGGGCGCTTGGTGTTGGTCTGCTTGTCTTGGACCAAACGTCCCTCCGTGTTAGCGTATGTGTCCATACATGTATAGGCATTTACAGGAGTTTACAAGCTGAGCCGTTTAAAGGCAGAAAACAAATGTCACTTGTGCGTTCAAGAGAGGAGGGTTTAGGCAGAAAAATGCCAAAACGCACCTAAACATGTCTAGACCCGCCTAAGTGATAGGCACGTTTATTGTTTAAGCATTTCTTCAATTTCTATGGGCAGAATAAATTTATATTCTGACTAATGAAATAAATAAATGCCCAAGTTTGACGTGCCTAAATGTGTTTGCAAAAACGCAGCTTAGGCACATTTTTGAAGCTGTTTTTCTTCTGTTAGGAGAAATGTGTTAACAAAAGCCCCAGTGTGCAGGAAGCCTTATAATAACTGCATACTTCTTTAACCTCCCTGGCGGTATGATTCTGTCTGGAATTTTGTACCAAAAGCGGTACAATTATTTTGCATGGAAATTTGGCGTTTTATATTGTAGGCCTGTAATTCTTAGGAATAACTCACTTAAATCTGTCCAAACCAGAGTCTAGTAGACATCCCTGGTATGATAAAGTTTGAAACACAAAATCATAATATAATAAATAACTATAAATAATTATAGCAAATAATAATATAATAATAATAAAAATTATTCACTAATGTAATCAAATCAAAAACACTGAAATTTGTTCAGTTGCAGAATTGTCGCTGTCATTACTTTCAGTGTTTGATGATGAATTTCCCCACAAATCGCTATCGCTCAATTCTGCAAGTGATTCTAATTTATTATCCCTGTTTTCTAGCTGGTCTAAAACCACTTTTGACATAAAGGGACACTTTTTGGTTGCTATGGACAATCTCCAAATTCCAGGCAGAAAGAACAGTTTTTATAATATAAAACTGCATGCAGGGCACTGGACAGACCACTAGGGACAAAGGGGGGTGTGTAATTTTTTTATACAGTACTGTAATCTGTAAGATTACAGTATACTGTATGTGTATTGTGTGTTTTTACTTTTTTGAATTTGGCGCCGATCTCCGCCCCCATGCGTCGCAACGTCGCAGGGAACGGATCTCGGCACTGTGTGTGAATCGAGCGAGGAGACAGCTCGCACACACTGCGGGAGACATAGCAGGATCCAGGGAACAAGGTAAGTAAGTCTCCCTGTATCCTGCGATGCAGCCCGAGTCTGGCTCGGGATTGCCGCTCTTAGCATGAAAAACTCACTACCGGCTGGCCAGGGCCCGAAGAGTTGTGGAGAATGCCTTCGGGATAATGGCCAGCCGGTTCCGCCTTTTCATGACACCAATAAACTTGGCAGAGTACAAACTGAACTACATCGTATTCTGTTGCTGCGTGCTGCATAATTATTTGCGCATCAAGTCCCCAAATTATATGGCCTCAATTGGGCCTGAGGCTGGATTTTTGGGGGACAATCTTTTGCCGGGCCTTGAATCTGGCCATCCTGGCTTGCCCCCCCAAAACGCCCGTGAGGTTCGGCAGAAATATGTTGAATATTTCACAGGTAGGGGGGCAATTCCTATGCCAGGCAATGCATAAAACCTTTTTTACAAACAAAAAAGAAAAATCTGGTTTAATCAGTTTTTTGGATGTATTGCTTGTGTTTCTTTTAGCTGTCTCCTAGTTTTTCTTAGTGCACTTGTAGTGCCAAGTGTATTTTCCTTTAGTAAATAACAACCATTTCACTGGTAACACCAAAAATATACACAACAATGGTTATAGCGGATTTGATAAAGAAGCTACACTTTGTTGTTGTTCATAAAATTTACTCTGTGCACATTCACACATGGTAAATCTAACATTTTTGCTGTTATAATAGATTCTTATTTTTATTTTTTGGCCATAAACAGGCCTTTTTTTTTTTGGTAAAAAAATACAAAACTCTCATTACCATACAACAAAATACAACATTGTAAAACTCTCGGCAATATCAGACATTCTATTTTAGTGTAGCGGGGTCTTCATAGTTAGTGGGATACACCTGGGGGTAGAGAGACCCAGGTGTGTAATTATGTCAGGGATTAGACCCCTTTTTGTTATTCGTGGAGGATTGGGTGGTGCAATATTCTCCTTGGCCTGTGGGTGGCGGGGTACTTACAGGCTCGAGGTAGAATCACAACCACAGTGTTACCCTTTTTTTGTCCCTTCCTGGAGATGGTACGGCTGGGGCGGGGAACCCGCCGTGGTGTCGATGGGAGGAGATAAAAGGGGGGGACGCCCTCGCCACGAGGTCTTTTTGGGGGGGATCATCTCTTCACGCACCCAGGCGCCTTAGGCCTGGGTGCGGGCGGTTCAAGGTTCCGGCCTAGGCGCCCTAGGCCTGGCCGGAATGAAGATGGAGTCCATCCCAGGCACCTTCAGCCTGGGGTGAGGTACTATTGAGGAGGCCTGGGACTCGGTGACTCCGACTGGGTCCCGCGAGGGTGAAGTTGCTCCAGGGCGCCCCTTGCGAGGGGACCCGCATCTGAGGTGAGGAGGCTGGGGAGGTCACCCGTCCGAAGACCCGGTGCAGTGTCAACCCGGTGACGGATGGGCCTTCGGTAACTCCCTTGGAGGACATCTTCCCCTGATAGGGGCTACAGCGCAGCGGAGGAGCTTTAATCAAGACTCCTGCAACCCCTGGTCATAGCACAGGGAGTGTAGGGACTAGGAACCTGTACAGTGCCTCGATCTGCTCCCCCATCGTATCATGCCGTTGCATTTGACTGTATGTGGAGATACGCAATAAACCTGAGTTTGGACTTTGATGGGTGTATGGACTCTGTTGATGGGAACAAAGGGAGATTCTGGCACGGAAGGACTGACCCTCATAACCAGCACACATTTGGCCCGAGGAAAAGATTGGTACTGGCCTTCACCTCACCCACAGCCATGGGGAGGACATGGGCCGTGGCGCACCTCACTCTGTCGCTCGACATACCCCTAGCTAAAGAGGTCGGGTGAGGCCGCTACACGTGGGGGCTCGTGAGTCCGGGATGAAATGTGTGTTGACCCTGAGGTTTGGAACGGCTGTGTTTGAACTTTGCTGCCCGGAGGAGGTCCGAGCAGGTCGGCCATGTGATTGGCCAAAGTGCGTCCCTGTGCTCGAAGTCGTGGAAATTTCTCTGAAAAACCAGGAGAGGCCCATGCAGAAAGAGCGGGAAGAGGGAGGAGTCCAGCCGTGTGACGAACTACATGTGGGGACTTTTGCTGCACTGCGCCACGAGGCACCCCGTGACTGTACAATTCGTGGGCGGAGACTGAAGGAAGCCCGCGAAAACGTGCAAGTCGTGGGAGGAGTCTGGCCACGTGTGGAGATACACGTGGAGACTCCGGCGCGAGGTGAGCGCGTGATGGAACAGCAGGTGGTCGGGATGGCCTCAAGCTCCCCGTGGATGCCGGTACCTTACCCCACGAAAATGACTGCATTTGCTGCGCCCATTACAGACACGGGGATAAGGCTCAGGCCCCGAGGACAGTTGGCTCTGTATTCATGCAGAGACACGGAGGCCCTCGGTGTGATCTGTCCCGGATGCTCGGGACTGGTGGTCCAACTGAAGCCGTTCGGGCGATGTGAAGCGTGCAAAGAATTTCTTTTTGAGGTCGAATCATCCACAGTAAGGCCCCGGGCCCTTCGCCTCAACTGTATCACAGGAACCGCCACTCCGGAGGGAGAGATCCAGGCCTTTGCGGAGGTTCCCGTACGCGCTGACCAGGGCGACGTGACTGCTCAACCAGAGACTGAGAGAGAAAAATCCGAGGACACTGCTTCGGTCACCACAGACTCCCTGCTGCCACCCCCGAAGAGGAAAATAGGCCTGGTGCGGGCCTCCTGTGGTCGTGGTCGAGCTTCGCCCCGCTGCTTGCTGGACCTGGATGGATCCGGTCGGAAGAATCCTGGACATTCCAGTGCTGAAAAAGGTCCAGGTGAGCCAGGGGCTGGGACTGTGTGTGTGGTTGGAGGTGTCGGGAGTCCACAGTCAGTGGAGCCCGCAAGGGAGGGTAGCCTTCCGTCTACTAGAGACTACCTTCCCGCTGAGATGTATGACACCTCCGACCTAGAGTCATTGTCAGACTGTGGGGATGACGGAGAGATAGACGAACTGTTTCACCGGAAGGGCTGGGACAGACGCCCACTACCTGTGCTGAGTAAACCGCAGGATTCCCCCATGTCCATAGAAGACAGTACGCTCCGGGCGCAGGCCCCGGAGTTCCCGAGGAAATCTAGTCTTCGGGCCAACTTTCCTCATTCAACTACATCACCCGCTCTGATGGTGGGGATGCAGCGTGCTTCGTTGCGGGCACCAAAGACAAAGCAACCCGAGATGGTGAAGGTACCTCGGCACCCGGAGGCCATCGTGCAGCCAGGAGAAGGTGAGCGAGATGTGATGCCGCCTCTAGCCAGGTTGCAGAGACTTTTCTCCCAGAGAGTCGCCCGTGAATATGGGTGGGAGTACCCCTACTTGCCTCGGGACTTATTGTATGAAGTCGAGGTCCTGCGACCAAGGTGGTATGACGAGTTTGTATGGGAAAAGCTTAAAGTGCCCCATGCCAGGCGATACCTGTCATGTTCGCCGCCTGTGTCTAAAAAGTTCAAGGACTGCAGAGCTGATTGGAGACTTGGGCGCCATATTCATGCCGATAAGGTGCTCATCTGCAGGAAAGAAGGAGAGGATGTCGAGTATTCGGTGGAAGTGTTTGACGGGCACCTGAAGCCCCTGTTTCTGCCGGATCCAAGGTTCTACTTATAGGAGAAGTGAGCTCCTATCTTGTTGCTGTTAAAACTTTCTGGAAGAGACATTCCCAGACGCCTAGAACTGTGCCCTACTTTTGTTTTGATTTGGGCTTTTCTTTTACTCACTGGAGACTTGGGAGCTGTTGTGTTTTTTTCTCCCTTTTCTTCATGTGCCAAAGGCAGAGACTTTTGGGGTAGAGTCAGAGTAGGAAAGCAGGAAGAATGAAGATCTCACCAAGTGTCATTACCGCAGCGCTGTCACCAGGTGGCAGTGTTGTGCAACGGTTGTTTGAAATGTTACACATGCATTACTTACTTATTGGAGTGAGTGGGTCTCTCGGCTGACGGACCCACTCATGCCAAGTTAACATAGAGTGTTAGGATGTGTTTTTTTTTTGTTTCCCTTCTGCAGGAGATTCGTCGGTCAAGACTACTGAGTATGGGGTGGTTCTTAGACAGTGACGGGAGGGATTGTATATGTGTACATGACAGATGTTTTATACAAAAGTTTTAATGTTTTATAGTTCCCTTTCCTTGGAGCAGGTCTTGGCACACACAGTATCCAAAATTTGAGGGATAGCCTCTGGGGCCCACTTCATGTCACCACTCCTTGGGAGACATGGGTGTGCACCTGACGCTGGGGACCAGCGTCAAATCACAAGGGGGAGTGTGTAGCGGGGTCTTCAAAGTTAGTGGGATACACCTGGGGGTAGAGAGACCCAGGTGTGTAATTATGTCAGGGATTAGACCCCTTTCTGTTATTCGTGGAGGATTGGGTGGTGCAATATTCTCCTTGGCCTGTGGGTGGCGGGGTACCTACAGGCTCGAGGTAGAATCACTACCACAGTGTTACCCTTTTTTTTGTCCCTTCCTGGAGATGGTACGGCTGGGGCGGGGAACCCGCCGTGGTGTCGATGGGAGGAGATAAAAGGGGGGGACGCCCTCGCCACGAGGTCTTTTTGGGGGGGATCATCTCTTCACGCACCCAGGCGCCTTAGGCCTGGGTGCGGGCGGTTCAAGGTTCCGGCCTAGGCGCCCTAGGCCTGGCCGGAATGAAGATGGAGTCCATCCCAGGCACCTTCAGCCTGGGGTGAGGTACTATTGAGGAGGCCTGGGACCCGGTGACTCCGACTGGGTCCCGCGAGGGTGAAGTTGCTCCAGGGCGCCCCTTGCGAGGGGACCCGCATCTGAGGTGAGGAGGCTGGGGAGGTCACCCGTCCGAAGACCCGGTGCAGTGTCAACCCGGTGACGGATGGGCCTTCGGTAACTCCCTTGGAGGACATCTTCCCCTGATAGGGGCTACAGCGCAGCGGAGGAGCTTTAATCAAGACTCCTGCAACCCCTGGTCATAGCACAGGGAGTGTAGGGACTAGGAACCTGTACAGTGCCTCGATCTGCTCCCCCATCGTATCATGCCGTTGCATTTGACTGTATGTGGAGATACGCAATAAACCTGAGTTTGTATTTTGATGGGTGTGTAGCGGCCTCACCCTCTCTCCATCTTTATCGGTTACACACCAACTCATGTCTAGGGGTTCCTGGGTTGTGAGAGTGAGATGCGCCACGGCCCATGTCCTCCCCATTGTAATAGGGAGGTGAAGGCCACTTACTGATGTTTCCTCGGGCCGGTGTGTTCTGTGAATGCACTGAGTCTGTAATTGCAAGCTCACCAGCCTCCCCTTTGCTTCCAGTAACTGGAGTTCACACACCGGAGAAAGGTCCAACACTTGTTTATTTGACACTCCAATACGCAAAGCACAATAAACAGTTCTTTTGCAGCAAACTGGTTGGGACCTATAACCTTGCCAACGGTGGGCCGAGCAGATCGAGGCACTTCCTAAAGTTTAAGTTCTATGTCACTGTACTATGACCAGCGGCGCCTAAGCCAATCCGGCTGTTACAGAACAGGAAAGATGGGGTCTCTTCCAGCAACCCCTATGAACAGCAATGGAGCCCTCTTCGATACGCTGTGGCCCCTATCAGGGGGATGTGTCCCCCCAAGAGAGTTCCCAGAGGCCCACTGTCACCGGGTTGGTGCTGCTCCGGGTCTCCAGTGGGTAACCTCTCTGGCCTCCTCACCTCAGGTACGAGTCCCTCCGCTCAGGGACCCTCGGACAGTCCACCCTAGCGGGACCCAGTCGAAGGTACTGGGCCCCAGGCCTCCTCGATAGTACCTCACCCCAGGCTAAAGGTGCCTGGGATGGACGCCAACATGACTCCGGACCAGGCCATGGGCACCTGGACCAGACTCCTGGATCTCCAGCACCCAGGCCTAAGGGCCCTGGGTGCGGACCGCAACCCTCCTCCTCCGAGGACCTCCTTCTCCGCAAAAAGCCTCGTGGTCAGGGCGTCTCCCCCTTTTATCTCCTCCCATCAACGGCCCGGCGGGTTCCCCGCCCCAGCCATACCATCTCCGGGAAGGGACAAAACAGGGAGCACTGCAGGAGATGATTCTACCTGAAGCCTGTGGGCACCCCGCCACCCACAGGCAAAGGAGAATACTACATCCTCCAATCCTCCACGAAACAAAAAGGGGTCTGAACCCTAACACAATTATACACCTGGGTCACACTATTCCCCAGGTGTATCCCATCAATTTGAGGACCCCGCTACACATTCCCCCCTGTGATTGGACGCTGGTCCCCAGCGTCAGGTGCACACCCATGCCTCCCATAAAGTGGTGACATGGAGTGAAACCCCTGAGGCAGTTCCTCTAAATTTTTCCCAAGTGCCAAGACCTGCTCAGGGAATGGGGAACATATAAAACAACTTATGCCATAAAACACTTTAAACATCTGCATAATCACAACCCCTCTCCCACACTGTCTAAGAGCCACCCACTCTCAATGATCTTGATTGACGATCCTCCTGCAGGGGAAAGAAAAAAAAACAACATCCTAACATAATTTCGTGTCATTTGGCTTGAGTGGGCCCGTCAGCTGAGAGACCCACTCACTCCAACAAGCAAGATGATGTGTGTGTGAAACATTTTCAAACATTTGTTGCGCAACACTGCCACCTGGTGACAACGCCGCGGTCATGACACTCAACGAGTCTTCGTTCTTCCAGCTTTTCCCTACTCTGCCACTATTCCCAAATGTCCTTGTCTTTGGCACATGAAGAAAAGGGGAAACACAAAAAAACACAACAGCCCCAAGTCTCCAATGAGAAAAAGAAAATCCCAAATAAAAACAAAAGCAGGGCACAGTCCTGGGTGTCTGGGAATGGCTTTTCCAGAGAGTTCAAGTGCACAAAGGAAATAAACAGGAGTTCTTTTCTCCTATAAGTAAAACTTTGGATCCGGCAGATACAGGGGTTTCAGGTGTTTGTCAAATGCCTCTATCGAATACTCGACATCTTCTCCTTCTCTTCTGCAAATGACTATCTTGTAAGCATGGATATGGCGCCCCAATTTCCATTCAGCTCTGCAGTCCTCAAACCTCTTAGACACTGCCGGCGCACATTCCAGGTACCTGCGAGCATGAGGCACCTTCAACTTGTCCCACACAAACTCGTCATACCATCTTGCTCTCCAGACTTCCACCTCAAACAGCAAGTCCCGGGGCAGATACGGGTACTCCCACCCATATTCCCGAGCTACTTTGTGGCAAAACAGTCTCTGCAAGCGGGCCAAAGGTGGCATAGTGGCTTTCTCTCCAGTTCCAGGCAGCACAATAGCTTCCGGATGCCGAGGTGCCTTTACCAGCTCCCTGAAACTGACTTTCGGCGCTCTCAGAGAAGCGCGGGGTGTCCCCACAACCAAAGCAGGTGAGGTAACAGTAGGTGAGGACACCGGTGGAGGGGTAGGTTCCCTCGTAGGCTGCGGGTCTTCCACCCGAGGTGTGCTGTCTCCTGTGTACATAGGTGAATCCCGTACCGCACGGGAAGCAAGAAGTGGCATTCTATCCCAGCCCTTGCGGCTGAACAGTTCGTCTATCTCGCCATCATCTCTGCAATCAGACAGCGACTCTAGGTCGGAGGTGTCATACATCTCCGCAGCATCCTCCCTGGGGGGCTCCACCTCCAATGGGCCCCCGACACCTCCAACCACCACCACAGTCCCAGCCCCTGGCTCACCTGACCCTTGTAGAAGACTGGGATGTCCGGGACTTCCTTCTCGACCGGCGCCATCCAGGCCAGGCAAGCAGCGGGGTGAAGCTCGACCACGTCCATAGGATGCCTGTACTAGGCCAACTTTCCTCTTCGGGGGTGGGAGCAGAGAACTTGTGGCGACCGAGGCAGCATCCTCGGATTTTTCTCTGTTGGGCAGTCCATCGCCCTGGTCAGCGCGCACGGGAACCTCGACAAAGGCCTTGATCTCCCCTTCCGGAGTAGCGGTACCCGTGAGGTGGTTGAGGCGAAGGGCCCGGGGCCTTGCTGTGGACGACTTGACCTCAAAAAGGAATTCTCTGCACTCCTCACATCGCCCGAATGGCTTCAGGGTGACCACCAGTCCCGAGCAGCCGGGACAGATCACACCGAGGGCCTCCGTGTCTCTGCAAGTGTACAGAGCCAACCGCCCTCGGGGCCTGAGTCTTATCCCCGTGTCTGTGATGGGGGCAGCAAAGGAAGTCATTCTCGTGGGGTGAGGAACCATAATCCACGGGGCACTTGAGGTCATCCCGACTATCTGCTGCTCCATCATGCACTGACCCCGCGCCGGAGTCTCCACGTGTATCCCCACACTTGGCCAGACTCCTCCCATGAGCTGTACATTTTCGCGGGCTTCTTCTTGACTCCGCCCACGAACGATGTCGCCATGGGGTGCCTCGTGGCGCAGTGCGTTAACAGTCCCCACGTGCAGTACGTCACACGGCTGGACCTCTCCCTTTTTCCGCTCCTCCGCATGGGCCTTTCCCGTGTTAGGGTCATTTCCACAACTCCGAGCAGGGACGCACTTTGGCCAGTAATATGGCCGATCTGCTCGGAACTCCTCTGGGCAGCAAAGTTCAAATGTAGACATTCTCAAGTCCATCTTTAGAACACACTCTATCCCGGACTCACGAGCCCCCACGTGTAGCGGCCTCACCCTCTCTCCATCTTTATCGGTTACACACCAACTCATGTCTAGGGGTTCCTGGGTTGTGAGAGTGAGATGCGCCACGGCCCATGTCCTCCCCATTGTAATAGGGAGGTGAAGGCCACTTACTGATGTTTCCTCGGGCCGGTGTGTTCTGTGAATGCACTGAGTCTGTAATTGCAAGCTCACCAGCCTCCCCTTTGCTTCCAGTAACTGGAGTTCACACACCGGAGAAAGGTCCAACACTTGTTTATTTGACACTCCAATACGCAAAGCACAATAAACAGTTCTTTTGCAGCAAACTGGTTGGGACCTATAACCTTGCCAACGGTGGGCCGAGCAGATCGAGGCACTTCCTAAAGTTTAAGTTCTATGCCACTGTACTATGACCAGCGGCGCCTAAGCCAATCCGGCTGTTACAGAACAGGAAAGATGGGGTCTCTTCCAGCAACCCCTATGAACAGCAATGGAGCCCTCTTCGATACGCTGTGGCCCCTATCAGGGGGATGTGTCCCCCCAAGAGAGTTCCCAGAGGCCCACTGTCACCGGGTTGGTGCTGCTCCGGGTCTCCAGTGGGTAACCTCTCTGGCCTCCTCACCTCAGGTACGAGTCCCTCCGCTCAGGGACCCTCGGACAGTCCACCCTAGCGGGACCCAGTCGAAGGTACTGGGCCCCAGGCCTCCTCGATAGTACCTCACCCCAGGCTAAAGGTGCCTGGGATGGACGCCAACATGACTCCGGACCAGGCCATGGGCACCTGGACCAGACTCCTGGATCTCCAGCACCCAGGCCTAAGGGCCCTGGGTGCGGACCGCAACCCTCCTCCTCCGAGGACCTCCTTCTCCGCAAAAAGCCTCGTGGTCAGGGCGTCTCCCCCTTTTATCTCCTCCCATCAACGGCCCGGCGGGTTCCCCGCCCCAGCCATACCATCTCCGGGAAGGGACAAAACAGGGAGCACTGCAGGAGATGATTCTACCTGAAGCCTGTGGGCACCCCGCCACCCACAGGCAAAGGAGAATACTACATCCTCCAATCCTCCACGAAACAAAAAGGGGTCTGAACCCTAACACAATTATACACCTGGGTCACACTATTCCCCAGGTGTATCCCATCAATTTGAGGACCCCGCTACAGGTGTATGGACTCTGTTGATGGGAACAAAGGGAGATTCTGGCACGGAAGGACTGACCCTCATAACCAGCACACATTTGGCCCGAGGAAAAGATTGGTACTGGCCTTCACCTCACCCACAGCCATGGGGAGGACATGGGCCGTGGCGCACCTCACTCTGTCGCTCGACATACCCCTAGCTAAAGAGGTCGGGGTGAGGCCGCTACATTAGTAACAATGTCTCTATCTGGCCTTCATAATATGGGGTGTTGTCACCCCAGAACAAGCCAAAATTTGAAGATGCACACAATTTTTAGGGTTTTAAAAAGGGATATTTCCCTCCTGATCCCTATTGTCAACATGTGCTATCTGCCATCATGGGTGATCAGTGGACGTGTTTTGGGGGTGCAACCCCTTCTTCCTTTCACCTACTTGAGATGCGAGGAAGGGGTTGCACCCACAAAACCCGTACATGGATATCCCCCCTAATGGCAGATGGCACATGTTGACACACTGTGTGCATCTTCAAAATTTGGCTTGCTTGTTAAAAGTGATAAAATTTAGACTAAAAAACATAGAAAAATAGAAAAAGGGGTGTTTTTGCTTCATTCAATTCACCCCAAAACATCAATGATGTCCTTAAATGTTTGCTCCATAACATTCATCCTTTTTTTCCATTCTGTCCAGTTCACTACTACACTCCATCACTTGCTGGATGATTCTTTGGGCACTATCACTAGAGAAACGAGGACTTTCATCCCCTAAAAAATTTAATTAAAGGTATTATAACTCTGCAGGCCTACATCTCTTACCTGAAGCTGTGGTGACAGACACTGACCTGTTGTGGTGACAAGTTCCACCACGCCATCCACTTCTCCTTCCTCCACTTCTACTTCCTCCACATCCTCAGGTTGGGGTTCTTGGTGAGGTTGGGGTTCTCTCTAAGGTGTGGGCTTCCTGTGCTCCCTGGAGTGGTGTCCTCCCAGTCTTCTCTCCCCTATGAGAATGAAACAAAAGGTATACATAGCACACAGATATTTCATGGAAAAAATAGGAATACATTGCTTGGAAGGGGGTACAAGTGTCTGTTTGGGCAGAGTTACAAGCTGAAGACATTATTTAAAAATAAACAAATCTTGACTATTCACCTTTTTGGGACAAGTTTTACACATGGAGACACCCCAAGAATATACTGAGGCACCTGTGTGGGGCACACTAAAAAGGTTGTTCTGGTGGGCCACACTATAGTGCTCCAGAGTGCAGCTGTGTAAACAGCTGCTGAGTGTCCTCTCCTTTACACTGATTCAAGTTTGCGATTCATTCTAGTTCCAAACACATCATCTAGATAACAATGTAATAGCATTTAAGAATAAAAACAGGCATGTCTAAATTATTTTAACCCAGTATCTTCTCAAAACATCGTATGTAGTGGGTGAACGATGTGTCTGTAACGACCGATTACTGGGCCCACTAAATTTGGCGAGATGTCATTTTCTATAAAGGTCCAATAGTAAAAAGCAACAACATGGAGCAACATGCAAGTTCTGAAATACAATAATAGGAACACAGGAGAAGTACTTACTTTTTTCTAGCATTCTCTTAATACTCCTTAACTGCTCTGGCTCCCTCAGTTTGAGGTCAGAGCACCTCTTTCTAAGCTGCTCCTTTGATCGTTTCACCCCAAAATGTCTCTTCAGACTTTTCACTACTTTCTTCATAATTTTGGCCTTCCTTACATTAGGGTGGGTATACGGCCCATGCTTTGCATCATAATCCCACTTTAGCAATATGTCCGCCATCTCCGCGAAGGACATATTAGATGCCTTGAATCTCCTCCTTGATCGTGACATTTCCTCAGGCTCTGGGCTTGACTCATCGTTATTAGATGAATTACCAGACACCTGCTGTGACTCCGCCATATCTTCTGCACGCTGAAAGAGAAGGGGCGGGGAAAAGTTGATAATGTGAACGTCATGGGCGGGCGACGTGTGCGGAGTTTCACGCATGCGTAGTGTATATAAAGCAAACACACATGTGACGTTAATACGTTCTGTGTGCGAAGAGAAGAGGAAAAGTGACGGACGTCAGACCGAAGGTATGATTTTTATACTTTGTGAAATCGGTGGCCTATACTGCCTAGAGATTGTTTGAGGATATATATGGGGATAAAGATTTGCTTGAGTTTAGACTGTGTGACTGACATTACTATTTTTGTCTTGTGTTTTGTCTTGTAGACAAAATGAATGCTTTCTTGGAAAAAGATTTCCTTGGGGAATTCATCGATCGGTTAAGGGAGCTGCCCGCTCTGTCGGAGACCAAAAACCCCATTCACCGGAAAAAAGGTGTAAGGAAAGGAGCGCTGGAGAGCCTGCTCCCATTTGTGCAGACCAAGATACCCACAGCAACCATCCAACAGGTGGATAGTAAAATTGGGAGCTTGAGAGGCACATACAGGACTGAGCGCTTTAGGGTCCTGGCTTCTCAGAGGTCAGGAGCAGCAGCAGCGGATGTATATGTCCCGACTTTGTGGTACTACAGCAGGATGTCCTTTCTGAATGACCATCACTGTCCAGTCATCCCCCCAGACTTCCCTGTAGCCAACCTGAGCCTTCTCTGGAGCAAGAGGAGGCAGCCATCTTGGAAGAACCTTATTTGGACATCTGGAGCCAGGTATAATATTTTATAAACATTTATTGTGATAAAATTAATGCAGCAAAAAAATGTTAATATGGAAATAAAAAAATGTTTGATCAAAAAGTGTTCTAAATATCAGACAGTAGTGGCCCAAAAATTTGGGGAGAAGAATGAAAACTGCTGGGGTCATAATGATAATATTTTCTATTGATTTACATTCAATTTGCAACAGTCATGAGCTGAAAATTGTGTGTGATTGATGAACCAAAAACTAAAACTATGTCCCTTTTTCAAACACAGTATGACATCAATAAGGATGAGGGTCTGGGAAGTGTCAGGCAGGAGGAGGCAGGGCCCACTGTGAGCCAGGAGGAGGCAGGGCCCACTGTGAGCCAGGAGGAGGCAGTGCCCATTGTGAGCCAGGAGGTGGCAGGGCCCAGTGGCACACAGGAGGTGGCAGGGCCAAGTAGCAGGACCAGATCGCAGGTGCCTCCCATCCGCCTTACAAGAAGGACCAGGAGGGAGAGGACCACCAGTCAGGCAGCAATGGCCCTAATTAGAGAGGCACATGCCACCCTCCAGGAGCCAACAACCACCGAAGAGGCTTATGCCGGCCTAGTTGGGCCAAATTTCAAACTATGAGCATGGAACAACGCCTCCTATGTGAGCCCCTACTGCTCAGCTTACTGAGCCATATGTGAGGTCGCCCAGCTTTCACAACCTCAACCTCCTCCTCCTCCTCCTCCTCCACCTCCTTCTTCTCCTCCACCCCTTCTCCTCCACCTCCCTCTTCTCCTCCTGACACGAGTACGCCTCCAGTGGCACAGCCCCCAGCCACACGCAGAAGGAAGGCTGCAGAGAAGGCTGCAGGGAAGGCTGCAGGGAAGGCTGCCAAGAAGACCAGGAAATGATGGCCTTGCTTCAATGTGGTCTGACAGAAGGCAGCCTGTTGTAGTACCACAGACTTTGGACATGTATCTCCCCTGCTGCTGTTCCTGACTTCTGGGAGTTCAGGACCAGATGGTGCTCACAACTGATGTGCTTCTCAAGCTCCCAATTTTTTGTCCACACAGGTTTGATGTGTGCTCTGGGGTCCCATGGATGCACAAATGGCAGCAGGTTCTCCGGCGCTGCCTTCTATTTATTTTGTTATATACCATAACAAATGTGTTTTTTTTTACAGTTAATACTTGACTATGTGTTTTTCTAAAAATAAAAAAAAAGCTTTGGAGTAGGCAGAAACATTTATAAAAAAAAAAAAGGGACAGATAACACAAAATAATCTCCTTGAAGGTCCAAAAATACAAGATAATAAAATTAATTTGGTAAACTTGACACATTCAAATTAAAATTCTAATCATGGATATCACTAGAAATTAAATAATCATTTAAAATGAAGATCTGTATTCAAAATTAAAAATATATAAATATTAAGGAGATCTTGCTCGATATAATACAACAAAATATTCATGAGATCAGCATGAAAAATGTTTTAAAAAGTTAGTCAGAACTCTGTGTGAATATCAGCAGCAAAAGAAGTTCATTATTTTTCATTATTGTACCATTCTAAAGAAGATTTAAATGCGCAACATTTAAACGATGCAATAATTTACAGCGTGACGAATGTGCTATCTCAATTACGAACGCTCGTTTTACCAGAAGGAGTGCTCCCGTCTCATACTTGATTCTGAGCATGCACGTTTTTTTAAGACTCGGAAAAGCATACACATGAACGGTTTTCTCGTTGCAAAACAGGGCGACGAGAATCCCGATGAGAAAAACGAGAATCCTGATGAGAAAAACGAGCTTTCTTGTTCGTGTGTATGGTTTATCGAGAAAACTGCCGGGAATCTCGACGAGAAAAATAGAGAACCTGCTCTCTATTTTCTCGTCAGGATTCTCGTTTTTCTCATCGGGATTCTCGTTTTTCTCATCGGGATTCTCGTCGCCCTGTTTTGCAACGAGAAAACCGTTCATGTGTATGCTTTTCCGGTCGTGTGTACGAGGCTTTAGGCCCCTTGCACACGGGCGCCTCCGTGAAGTGAGATCTGCTTGCTCAGCAGGGATCTCTCCAATGATCCCCACTGAGCAGGCGGATGACAGGTCCGTGTACACTCTGCTATGCAGAATGCACAAAGACACAGCCCACTCTCGTCTATAAGCAATCGGATAGAAACAGACCGCCTGTCCATTTCCATCTGATGCCATCCTATCCGATCAACCAGATGGATGGGGAATAGGTCCCCCATCTGTGTGTTTTTGGTGGACAGGATCAGATGACGATGACATCCACCGCTCTATAGAAGAGACTGGAGTGTCCAATCAGGCCTGCCTGAAAAACTGAAAGAGGCCTTATTTAAATTTTTTAGCCCCTTGAAATTCCTAATTGTCAACAGATTAGGATACCATGCAGGTTTTCATGTTATCATCAATTAGGATCACCTCCTCTGTTTGTGCTTCTGTTTTTAGTGTTGAGCGAGCAGCTTGAACCTGGCAGGAACCTGTCTTAAGGCCCATACACACGATCCAATATTATGGCCATAATTGTCTAATGGACGTGTTGTGTCGGATAATCCGATCGTGTGTATGCTCCATCAGACAATTGTTGGCTGAATTACTGTCAACAAATGTTGGCTGTTCATGCTCACCAACTGTCTGGCAAGAAATCTGTTACGTCGGTTTATTCGATCGTGTGTACACAAGTCCGTCCTAAAATCCAAAGTAAAACACGCATGCTCGGAACCAATGCTAAACATCAGACAACAATAGCAGAAGTTGCCCAAAGGGCTGAAAAAACACGTGGTTTGGTGAAAGTTGGCTGAAAATGTTCTGCCGTCTGTATGCAGAACAAGTCCACGGCCAACGCTCTTTGGACCAAAATCCACGGAAAAGTCCGGAGGAAGTCCGATCATGTGTACGAGGCTTTAGAGTGGTCATACATGCATTGACTTTTTCTCTCCGTGGGTGGTCCTGTTGGAAAAAATATACTTTTTTATTGACTTTTGTCAAAGAAGCTGAGTGAAAATTTGTCAGCTTTATGAAGGCTTTATCCAATCAGACGCAAGGACTGTGAGGGTGTTCTGACAGCCAGCAGCATTGGCTATCAGAATACAATAGCTGCAATAGGAGAATTGTCCATCCATGCTGTTTCACGTGGATGGAGGTATCTGTTAGATTTCTTTTGTTCAGCCCGCAGGCAGAAATCTATAAACGTATGGCCAGATTTAGTTTACTCATATATATGGCTGCATGTTGGCCATACAGCTTGCAAGAGTCTACAGAAAATGCAATAAACCATTTCTCTGAGCCATAACTGCTGCCTACAGCCGCCCATAGAAAGCAATTATATGATGTGACTGCTTGCAAGTATACTATGGCATAGCTCCCAACTGTCCCTGATTTCGAGGGAATGTCCCTGATTTGGAACAAAGACCTTCTGTCCCTCTGTCCTCCTTATTTGTCCCTCATTTTGGTCTGATCTATATAGTTGTATATAAAATGCACTATTTGTCTTTCAAAAAGTGTTTCCCAGTGCTAAACTTTTCATCCAATTTCTAAACAAGGGAGGGACAGAGGGACATTGTTCCAAATCAGGGACAATCCCTCGAAATCAGGGACAGTTGGGAGGTATGCATTTGTACATTTAACAAGTCAGTATATAGGAATAGTAGTGGTAAAAAAAAGCATTTGTGGGTTTAACTAATCATTTGTTGTAGAAATCTCCTTCAAGGGGATGTGGCAGGGGGTGGAGCTAGGTGAAAAATTGTTGGCAAAACAGTGACTACATCCAATCAAGATCATCAGGTGAAAAGCAAAGAAAAATACCCCAAAAAATAAAACGAATACAGCCACCACATCTAAGGACTGTTAAGCTGTCCTATGCCTACATACTTTTGCTAATGTACAGTGGGTACGGAAAGTATTCAGACCCCCTTAAATTTTTCACTCTTTGTTATATTGCAGCCATTTGCTAAAATCATTTAAGTTCATTTTTTCCTCATTAATGTACACACAGCACCCCATATTGACAGAAAAACACAGAATTGTTGAATTTTTTGCAGATTTATTAAAAAAGAAAAACTGAAATATCACATGGTCCTAAGTATTCAGACCCTTTGCTCAGTATTTAGTATTTGCACCCTTTTGATCTAATACAGCCATGAGTCTTTTTGGGAAAGATGCAACAAGTTTTTCACACCTGGATTTGGGGATCCTCTGCCATTCCTCCTTGCAGATCTTCTCCAGTTCTGTCAGGTTGGATGGTAAACGTTGGTGGACGGCCATTTTTAGGTCTCTCCAGAGATGCTCAATTGGGTTTAAGTCAGGGCTCTGGCTGGGCCATTCAAGAACAGTCACAGAGTTGTTGTGAAGCCACTCCTTCGTTATTTTAGCTGTGTGCTTAGGGTCATTGTCTTGTTGGAAGGTAAACCTTCGGTCCAGTCTGAGGTCCTGAGCACTCTGGAGAAGGTTTTTGTCCAGGATATCCTTGGTACTTGGCCGCATTCATCTTTCCCTCGATTGCAACCAGTCGTCCTGTCCCTGCAGCTGAAAAACACCCCCACAGCATGATGCTGCCACCACCATGCTTCACTGTTGGGACTGTATTGGACAGATGATGAGCAGTGCCTGGTTTTCTCCACACATACCGCTTAGAATTAAGGCCAAAAAGTTCTATCTTGGTCTCATCAGACCAGAGAATCTTATTTCTCACCATCTTGGAGTCCTTCAGGTGTTTTTTAGCTGACGGCCAGCTCTAGGAAGGGTTCTGGTCGTCCCAAACGTCTTCCATTTAAGGATTATGGAAGCCACTGTGCTCTTAGGAACCTTAAGTGCAGCAGAAATTTTTTTGTAACCTTGGCCAGATCTGTGCCTTGCCACATTTCTGTCTCTGAGCTTTTTAGGCAGTTCCTTTGACCTCATGATTCTCATTTGCTCTGACATGCACTGTGAGCTGTAAGGTCTTATAGAGACAGGTGTGTGGCTTTCCTAATCAAGTCCAATCAGTATAATCAAACACAGCTGTACTCAAATGAAGGTGTAGAAACATCTCAAGGATGATCAGAAGAAATGGACAGCACCTGAGTTAAATATATGAGTCTCACAGCAAAAGGTCTGAATACTTAGGACCATGTGATATTTCAGTTTTTCTTTTTTAATAAATCTGCAAAAATGTCAACAATTCTGTGTTTTTCTGTCAATATGGGGTGCTGTGTGTACATTAATGAGGAAAAAATTAACCTAAATGATTTTAGCAAATGGCTGCAATATAACAAAGAGTGAAAAATTTAAGGGGGTCTGAATACTTTCCGTACCCACTGTATGTCCTTCATTCCCATCTCAAAAAGTTGGGAGATATGTCATACCTCCCAACTTTGTAATGTCCCATCGCGGGACATTCCGATGTCCTCTCTCTCCCCTGCCAACCAGAGTTGTTGAGCGGGGGGGGGGGGGGGGGACATTGCCAAAAAAATCGTGAATTGCCACAAAAGTTGTTGAGCGGGGGGGCGCCTATTGGGGGGGCCATACTAGTCCGACGATCGCGGGGGGGGGGGGCTCTTACCTGCTGCTGCTGCTCCTCTTCTTCTGTTCATGTTTCCTGCTGTGCGGGAAACATGATAGTCTCGCGGGAGTGCGGGAAGGAGGATGGAGATATTCTGCATCAAGGGTTGCACATTTGTACAAGTGCATGTTTACACAAGTACCACTTTATACCCACATACAGCCTCATCGGCCATGATCCTGGTATAACCACTTCCTGACAAGGATGTACGCTGGTCGGGAAGTGGTTAAATCTTTGTTTTTGGGATGATCAGTGGCGGCTGGTGAAGTTTTAGGATGGGAGGGCGCAAGACCCCACCCCTCCACATTGGTCCCTCCCACTTCTCATAAGCCACACCCCTTATATAATCCACCCACTCCGTCCCCTGTATTCCACTTGCTTCCACTCATAGTGTCAGGAGTATAGAGATCAGCATCACAGGACAGAGTATACAGCCCCAGCATCACAGATCATGGTATATAGCGTAGCCTTACAGATCGACGCAAACAAACTAAAAAATTGACACTGTTAGTAAATCGCATAAATCTGCATTTTGCAACCTGTAAAAAAAAAAAAAAAAAAGCACATATCTGCAACCTGTAAATCGCACAAATTTGCATTCTGCAACCCCCCCCCCCCCCAATCAGGTCAGCTACAGTGCTAGACTATATACATGGCAGGGGGGTGGTGGACACAGCAATCACCCCCCCCTCAGACCAGCACAGGGTGGCAGGGCAGACAGACACACTCCTCCTAGCGACAGCCTCTTCTTCTTACAACACTACTACAAGTCCCAGCATTGGGAAAAAAAGTCATGACCACTCATCATCCTTCGAGTTTTAAGTTATAATCTGCTAGGTCCCCGGATGATTTAGTTCCCTATGTATGTGTGGGACTACAATCCCAGCATCATAGGACTCTGGTGCATGCAATCCCCCATTATGGGACTACAAGTCCCAGCATCGCACGGGCACCCATCCTCCTTGGAGCCCTATACTATAACCTGCCGAGACTTGAAGTTCTCCACCCTCTCCTGGAGAGATCAGGTTAACCCATTGCACGCCAGCCTGCTGAGATTTGTAGTTCTCCATTCTCTCCCTCCTAAGACTCTGGTTCATGCAATTCTCTTAGGCAAGGGACTACAAGTCCCAGCATCTCATGGGCACTCGGCCATTTTGGAGCTCTATGCTATAACCTGCTGGGACTTGTAGTTCTTCATCCTCTGCTAGGTTCTGCAGGTTCATGCTATAGCCCATGTATGGGACTACAAGTCCCAGCATCATATGTGTACCCATCTATGTTGGAGCCCTATGCTATTTCTTGCTGGGACTTGTAGTTCTCCACCCTCTCCTGGGGAGATCAGGATCATGCATTGCACACCAGTCTGCTGGGATTTGTAGTTCTACAGCCTCTCCCTCCTAAGACTCTGGTTCATGCAATTCTCTTAGGTAAGGGACTACAAGTCCCAGCATCACATGACCACTTATCTACTTGGAGCCCTATGCTATAACCTGCTGGGACTTGTAGTTCTTCATCTTCTGCTAGGACTCTGGTTCATGCAATCTCCCATGTATGGGATTACAAGTCCCTGCAGTGCTAGGAAAACACCTGGACACCCATCCACCTTGGAGCCATATACAATAACATGCTGGGGAGATCCGGTTAATGCATTGCACAGCACCAGCCTGCTGAGATTTGGCCCAAGAAGCATGTGTTAGTTATACAGATCAGGAACATGATGCACCCCTAGCCTTGCACAAATACTGAATACATCTAAATCAGGACAGCCTGGAGCCGGAGAACTATTGCCCAGAAAACTGCACAGACAGTCATTGGGGATCAGAGTGGGATGTGGGGTCCATCTAGCAGGACAAACTATCTTAGAATGGTGACAGAGGCTGCAGGATGTGAGCAGTGAACTATGCAATCAGAAGATAGTGAAGGGGGGAAGGGGGATGGTGTGATATAGGGAAGGTGTACAGACCTGCATTACACAGAGAGAGGTGAAGTAAAGTTGGAGATTAAAAATGCTGCTGTAAAGTCTCTCAGGACACAGTGATAAAAGTCCCTTCTGCCCCCCTCCCCCTTCAATCCTGGCATGTATTGTACCTGGAGATTTCTGTGTGCACTGCTTGCTTGATGCCGAGTCTGTGTCACAGGGAGATAAATGGCAGCTGCCTCTGCAAGGACCTATCACTCCCTGTCTGCCCTGAGCAGTTGTTCTTCTGCTGGGTTTCCCCCCTCACTTACTGAAGGAGACAGGCAGCCTGTGAGCCAATGAGGCTACAGGTCTGATTAAAGCCCCACCCTATGGACCCAATCAATTACAAGCACTGGAAGCCTAATGCTAGAGGTGGAGTGTTCGGGGTGCTAAGCTTTGCGCCCCATACACACTCTAAACTACGCCAATAGAGCTTCTTAGCTCCAATCACGTGTTTACACACAAGTCATGCCTCCAATAGCACCCCATGTCCGGCGCCCTTAACATACCCACTTAAAGGGACACTTAAAAAAAAAAAATATATATATATTTTTTTTAATAAATTTTTTTTTTTAATAAGTAGCTTTGGGGGGGGGGGGGGGGGCGGCGCCCCTGCGCCCCCTATTGACGGGCCGCCACTGGGGATGATATACAATTTAATAAGATTGAGGTATTATTAGACCTGTTTGTTATGTGTGTTATATATAAGTACCCTCTTTACTTTGAATAAAGTTCTAAATCCATATGGCAACCAAGAGCAGTCCTAGACTTGTGCCATCTGTTGATGTTAGGGATTTAAAAAGATCCTTCAATATATCCAGATATCACAATATCTGACACTGTCTCTACATCTGTTGGCTAATCTAAGATTATCCAGGCAATCTTGGTATTATCCTAATCTCTAAACATGCCATATAGATTGTTTATTATTTTAATACATTATAAACTTTGCATGTGTTCTAAACTTGGACACCTATAAAAAGCCCAGGACAAGTGACACTTTTTTTGTTTCAACTTCAGATAGAAAAAACAAAGGTCTAATGCACATGGGCATATTTCAGGGCCATACAGTGTAAAATGTGAATGTATTTGCGGTGCCTGGGAGCCACACCCATCATGTGGTTCAGTGTATTATAGAATATGCTATATGTGGGTATATACATGTAAATACCGATATTTGTGTTTACTGTTTACATATGCACCCGCTCAGGAAAATATGTCCATATGACTGCGTGTGTAAAAGAAAGTACCAGAATTTTCACACAGTATACCTGGGCACAGTGTATTCTGTAATACATTTTAATTACGAGTTAGATATGGGGTGCACTAGGGTGTCACAAATACAGAGGTATTTTATGCTATGCAGCCTTAAAGTGGATGTAAACCCGAAATGTTTTTTTTTTTTTTTTTTGCTGTCACAATGTAGAGTATAAGATTTGCTATCATCTTGCCACAAAGAGTTAATCCAGCTCTGAGCAATCCTCTTTTATTGTTCAGTGAGATAAAACGGACAAACAGAGAAAAGCCTTTGTCCGTTCCGCCCCCTTGCTTTAAGTGACAGGTTATTTACATATCTTGTGTACTAGCTTTAGACAGGCATTATTTTTTTAATTCCCACCCCCACTCCTTTTCTGAAGTCATGTGGTTACTTTTCTGGATTTTGACTGGATGTTAGTGATCATAGCAGAAGTTCAGTGTAAGGAATACACATGAGAAAATGCATGTTGACAAGGGGAGTGTAGAGGTGGGCGGTAGGTCTACTGACATCACAACTCCACCCACCGAGCTCCAGACAAAAGATCCACCCACAGAATCTGCAGTTTTTCAGTTCTTATAACAGACAGAGGGGAGACATTTGACAGATAAGGTAGGGTGACCACACATCCCCGGTTTCCGGGGACAGTCCCCGGATTGAGGACACTGTCCCCGGACCAAGTCTGTCCCCAGTTTTGTCCTCGGATTGGATTTGAACAGGGGCTGAGGCAATTTCAAAGACAGTCAGTGCAGAATTAATAAAAAAAAAATCATAATTACACACCCCCGCTCCGCAGCTCCTTCTAGCTTAGGGGGGTGTATTTTGTTCCATTATCTGTGCCCCTTTCTGATAATCATGTGCTGGTTGGAGTGGAGGGAATATATCAGGTGCTGCCCATTCAGCTCCGCTCGCATGTTCTTCTGCCTTGGCTCAAGTCCCGGCCAGCCGCCTGCCTGTTTATCTCCTTGTCTTCCCTGGCGGAGTGATCTTCCTCCGCTCCCCACCCAGTAGTAGCCGGGGCCCGGAGAGCGTGACTTTACAGACTGTGAGGCGGGCGGCGGCGAGCGGCGGCAGGCAGAGAGTCGCTGATTGCCGCCATTACTAGTAAAAAAAAAATATGTCCCTGGATTTCATTTTCAAAACCAGGTCACCTTAAGATAAGGATACATGCAGGAGGCATGTATATCCTTATAGATCAGCACTATGGCAGTAGTTTAGAAAGTATGAGAGTGGCTTTACATCCACTTTAAGCCATACAAAACACCCATGTCCATGGGCCCTTAATGTCAGGATATCATCAAATTACCTCTTATTTTGCATTTCGGATTCCCTGGGATGGGCAATTTGACTGTAAAGTCCGGTACACACTATAAGTTTGTTTTCATTCAACCCGGCAGGTTAGTACAGCAATCTCTCAGTTTTCAGACGGGGGACCCCCTTCCATTCCCCCCCCCACCAGAACGCCAGTCAGCGCTCCCAGCCATTGGCTGCCAGCACTGATTGGATGCCGATTGAATGCTGGTTTTTCAGCATGCCCGTTCAACAGACCGGCTTCTGTCAGACAGCAAGCTGCACAAATGGGCCGTAAGTCAGCCGGTTCCTGCTAAACTGACATTTTCGGACGATTTTCGCCCCCTGTGTGCCCACCATTAGGGCTGGTTTAGACTCACCACTCTATCCAAAACTGAAAAAAAATGTTTTGCCTTTAGTTATACTTTTATACCTCCCAACTTTTTGAGATAGGAATGAGGGACACCTATCAGCAAAAGTATGCAGGCATAGGACACACCCATTGACACACCCCCTTAAAGGAGAATTGTACAAAAAAAAACAAGATTGGTTAAACCCACAAGTGCTTTTTTTACCACTACTATTCCTTCATATTGGCTTTTGGAATTTACAAATGCAGCAATTTAAAAATAAGTTGAAAGGTTTAGCGCTGGAAAACACCTTTTGATAGATAAAAAGTGTATTTTATTTACATCTATATAGATCAAACCAAAATGAGGGACAAATGAGGAGGAATGAGGGACAGAGGGACTTTGCTCCAAATCAGGGACAGTCCCTCCAAATCAGGGACAGTCCCTCCAAATCAGGGACAGTTGGGAGCTATGTACTTTAACACTGGGGCCTGTGTGCAAGTCTTTTAGGATGCCTTCTATTGTCTCCTGCATACAGTGTGTTTGTCACTGGCCTGGAGCTCTGCCATGTATGACTATCACCATAAATCCTGGGAATTGCCAATCTGTACATGTATGGCCACATAATAACGTTTTATTAATAATAACTATTGTTGAAAACAATCAAACCTCCTCCATATTATTTTGCTGTTACAAGTGAAGGGTTAGATGAATTTTCTCCTGCCTCTATATCAGAGCCTGTACAGAGGCTGTCTAATATTGGATCAATCTGAGTTTTATTCCAATCTGTACATGTATGGCCACATAATAACGTTTTATTAATAATAACTATTGTTGAAAACAATCAAACTTCCTCCATATTATTTTGCTGTTACAAGTGAAGGGTTAGATGAATTTTCTCCTGCCTCTATATCAGAGCCTGTACAGAGGCTGTCTAATATTGGATCAATCTGAGTTTTATTCCTAGCGTCGCAAAGAAATGGCGCCGTAATCAATAAACCTGTTAAATTGTATCACTTGTGAATGTGCTGGTTTGATAGACAGGAATGAAGTAAATGGACATTAATCTTTGTCTCAGAAGAAGATCTCCCAGCGTGCCTGTGTTAGGAACCAAAGAGATTGTTCATCAGATAAGCTGTGTATGGTCAGTGCATTCCCATCAGACTTCGTGTTTCCTAGAGCTGTCATATTATTTCTGTCGCTTGTTAATGATTTCATTTGACGTCTTGGAGAAGCAGCCACATGTACAAGCACACACAGGCCTCCCTGTCCACAAACTGCTTGGTAAAGCCAAATTTCCCACTCCTGACCTTTAGCTTGGATTGTTTGACCTCCAAAGCATTCCTATAATGTATGAGGCCTTGGCAGTCCTTCGATGAATGGGCACGCTACAATTTTTTAAAGCTTACAGTCGCCATTTGATTGACACCCCCTTCCTGACTCCTTATCTTCCTCGCCCTCGTCTTTTATGTATTTTTCAGCCCGTCATATAGCGGTATAGATAAAACAAATTGATAACAAGAGAAAGAGATAAGTATATAAAAGGGGCGTCTAGGCATCTATAAAGCAGGAGCGGAGAAAACTTTCAGATCCGAAAGGCTCTCAAGTAGATGGGGTCTTTAAAATGATCTATGAAAACACAGAAGGCAGAGAAGAGATGAAATAAAAGGCAAGGCAGCGGCAAATGAAGAAAAGCTGGGGGGACACAAAAGGACGTGAGTCATGATGGATGACTGTTTTATCTTCTAAGTGTATAAAAATTAAAAATAAAATATGCAGAGACAGCACACTTCTTAGGAGGATAATAGCAGAGCATAATCAAATGGATTTTCAAAATGAACCATAAACCGCTATGGCCCCACTAAGGTTATAGAATCCGGCGTATTGTCTGAAAGTAAACACTAAAATTGTCTGATGAACTCCGCAGATGGCGCTGAGGATTTCTCATGTAGTTGGAATAAGGAAGCTGGGGGATAGAAACGCACAGGCTACACCTAGGGTGACAGTTATTTTCTGTGTCTTCATGAAAGGTAAATACAAACAGGTACAGACAGCCCATACATGTGGTCGCATTGCTTGTGATAATCAGGTCATGTAGGGATTAACTTGCCATTTGATAAGCTTATTATATTCTCAACCCTTGCTTTTTTTTTTTTTTTTTATAATTCCAGGTATGGTTATCAAAATCAAAAACAAATACAAATTTCTAGCTCACTTACCAAAACCAAACTGACCTTATCTAACAGTATATGTTACACAAAAACGGTTCAGTCGCACACATTTGCAAACATATGTGTAAGCCGCAGTGGCCACGTCAAGGCACCCCAGTGTACTGCGGTCCTAACTCTCTGTACCTTTAACCACATGCTGACCGTGCTGTGGCTAGTTCAGGGAGGCACAGGGGCATCGGGAGGGGTGGACTGGGGGGGCTGGAGCCCCGAATGGGTCCCCGAAAAGCCCCGGGTGTCAGGAATGCACCGTCCAATTGTCAGCCCCGACCGCTGGCCGCCGCCGAGCGGGGACCGCTATGATCCCGAGCACCGCCAAGTGACATAGCAGGTTCCGCCTTCTGGAGCCTTCAGTGCCAATGATGGACGTCCCACAGGTCCAATGTCGGGACTGCGGAACCTGTGACGTCCATCATAGGCCCCGCAGGCTCCAGAAGGCGGGAATTACAATGCTGCCGCGCCACATCACTGTGAGATCCCTGCTCGGGCGGTAGGCTCTCCTCTCCTCCTCTGGCTGCCTGCCTGCCTGCCTGCCTGCCTGCTGTGACACATGATGGGCGCGCCGCACACCGCACACTACGACTGAGGCTGAGCTGAACTGCAGGACAAAGGAAGTCTGTCTCCAGGTCAGGTAGGTGAAGGTCAGTGTTTGTATGTCAGGTAGGTCTATGTATGTCAAGTAGGTGAGTGTATGTATGTCAGGTAGGTGAGTGTATGTGTGTCAGGTAGGTGAGGTCAGTTTATGTCAGGTTGGTCTATGTTTGTCAGGTAGATGAGTGTATGTATGTCAGGTAGGTCCATGTATGTCAGGTAGGTGAGTGTATGTATGTCAGGTAGGTGAGGTCAGTGTATGTCAGGTAGGTCTATGTATGTCAGGTAGGTGAGTGTATGTATGTCAGGTAGGTCTATGTATGTCAGGTAGGTGAGTGTATGTATGTCAGGTAGGTGAGTGTATGTATGTCAGGTAGGTGAGGTCAGCGTATGTATGTCAGAGAGGTCAGTGTATGTATGTCAGGTAGGTGAGTGTATGTATGTCAGGTAGGTGAGGTCAGTGTATGTATGTCAGGTAGGTGAGTGTATGTATGTCAGGTAGGTGAGGTCAGTGTATGTATGTCAGGTAGGTGAGGTCAGTGTATGTATGTCAGGTAGGTGAGTATATGTATGTCAGGTAGGTCAGTGTATGTATCTTAGGTAGGTGAGGTCAGTGTATGTATGTCAGGTAGGTAAGTACATGTATGTCAGGTAGGTCTATGTATGTCAGGTAGGTAATTGTATGTATGTCAGGTAGGTGAGGTGAGTGTATGTATGTCAGGTAGGTGAGGTCAGTGTATGAATGTCAGGTAGTCAGTGTAATGGTCAGTGTGTCAGGTAGGTGAGTTTAGTGGTCATCATTGATGGGCACTGGTAAGCTAGGCAGCAAGTGCGCTTACCCTCACCACACAACCCCACCGCCCAGCCAAAAAACCCAGCGCCACGACCACCCCGGTGCCGGCCTGCCCCTGGTATTTTTGTCATCTAGCCATGCCCCTGGGGAGGCCGTTAAATGATGGCCTCCTGTAATCACGCCCACTGCGGAGCAATCACAGCGCGCCCTGTAATTACAGTGCCTGGAGGACACTGCTGATCACAGACTGAGGTGAAGAGCCAATCAGCTGTTCACGGATGTATATAGAAGCCGGTTATTGGCACTCCTTTTCTCATGCTGAGAAGAGAGTCGATAACTGTCTTCTCTAAAAGGGACATGTACACTGATAATTAGGGCACTGATTATCAGTGCAGTCCCAACAGTGCCCACCAGTGATGCCAATCTGTGCCCACCAGTGCTGCCAATAAGTGCCCACCAGTGCTGCAAACCAGTGCCCATCAGTGCCTCTTCATCAGTGCCGCCTACCAGTGCTGCCTATCAGTGCCCATCAATGCCAGTGCCACCTTTCAGTGCCCATCAGTGCTTCCTGTCAGTGCAGCCTCATCAGTGCCCACCAGTGCCTTACAGCATGGACCAATGTAAATATGCATATACCCATCTACCCAGGGGATGCCTCTAGAACTGCCTTTCCCAACCTTTTCAAACAGGGGAACTCTTCAAAAAACTTTCCAATCTCAGGGATCACCTGCTAAATGACTATATCTAAAACTCTTGATACATTAGTGTGATGGTCACTGGGAATAATGCTTCTTACACTTGTGGTCATTGGGAAGAATTCCCCCCTAACAGATAGCTAAAAAGATCACTGGTGTCAGTGGGAACTTATCTGAGAGTAAGAAATTTCTTATTGCTCAAGGAACCCCTAGCAACCTCTGGAGGAATCATAGGCTTCCACAGAACCCTGTTTGAGAAACCCTGCTCTAGAAGCTGGAAATGACTGTAGTAAACACTCGTTTCTAGGTCCTGTGCTCTTATGCCCTGATGCATTGTGTACACAAGGGGTCTGCCGCTTGGCTTGGCCACCATTCAGAGAATGCTTTACATTTTCTCAATAAATGCATAGCAATTTCTGATTGGACGAGACACCCCCCCTCTCCACCTAATCCTATCAGAGAATGCTTTGCTTTCATTGAGAAAACGTAACGCACTCTCTGAAAGGCTCTTAGGCCGAGCGGGTGACCTACTGTGTTCAGGAAACCGCATAGCAGCCATTCAGCATAGGACACAAAAGTTAGTGGAGATCACTGGACTAGCAGTGTCTACTATAATGATTTCCACCTTCTAGAGCACAGGTGTCAAACACAAGGCCCGCGGGCCAAATCCGGCCCTCCAGGCCATTTCATGAGCTCCAGCCTTCCTCTGGTCTTACTCCAGACCCTTACTTTCTGCTTTCAAGCAATGCATCTAGCTTCTTCCAAGCAGCAGCATAAGGAAAGGGGGTGCACTGTGATATAAGGGAGAGTGGGGGACTCAACTTCTGATGGTGGGGTGGCTCTTGACATCTAATGTAAGGGGGAGAGGATGCGCTGGACATCTAATCTTACAGATACAACCGGCCCTTTTGAGGGCAATCATAATGCTGATGCGGACCACAATGAAATTGAGTTTGACACCCCTGTTCTAGAGGGATCACACAGGTATGGTTTATGCATAATTTCCTTGGTCTAAGCTGGACCAATGTAACTATGTAAAAAATCTTCATACCTGGGATTCTTCTTTAAGCACTCATTCCCTTTGTTCCTTAGAAAAAGGAGTGAACCTTTAACTGTACACGTGCCAGTGCAGCAATTATGGTGATGATTATGACTAATACAGTGATAGCTGTGGAGAGCCGCTCACTTGGCACTGCTGCCACCTGGAAAATCCCTTCTTCTTTTTGAATACAAGGTGTTCTCTGCCTGGATGAGGTGGAGAGGTGGGCGGTGATGTCACAATCTCCACCTTGTTCAATCAGAGAATGCCTTGTATTCAATGAAGAAAAATACAAGATAATCTATGCATGGCAGTGATGCCAAGCGAGTAACCCCCTGTGATTATTATGCAAAAGTTTAGCTGCTCGGCACACTACCAAAGATCACTGCTATCACTGTAGCAGCAGTTACTACTACAGTGATTTTCAGGTTCCATAGCGATTGCTCAGGTGTGAAATATGTATGTATACTAATGTTGGTCCAGGCTGGATCAATGCAACGAGGCAACGATCTTTAACATCGATGCCTATCATCATCATAATTGCTGTGCTTGAACATGTAGAGTTAAAGGATAAGTTCACCTTTTAAAGTGGTTGTAAACCCACGAAAAAAAAAAAAAAAACCTGCAAGAAAAGACAAAGGCAAGCTCATTATGAAATACTTACCTTAGATCGAAGCCCCGCAGCGGTCCCGGCACACTGCTGTGGCCGGTGACATACCTCCAGGAGTTATTTCCAGGGTATCGCGGGCTCTGGCGCATTGATTGGCCGGAGCCACAATGACGTCCCAGCAGCTGAAGAAACGGCATGAGCGAGCTGTTTCTTTAGTGCGCATGTGCTGATGACGTCGGCACATGCCGATACAGTGAATATATCCTAAACAGTGCAAGTTTAGGAGATATTCACGGTACCTACAGGTAAGCCTTATTATAGGCTTACCTGTAGGTAAATTTTGACGCATGCTCGGAATCATTGTACTTAAATTTTTTCGTCTCGTCGTAGTGTTGTACGTCACCGCGTTCTTGACATTCGGAATTTCCGAGCAACATTTTTGTGACCGTGTGAATGCGAGACAAGTTTGAGCCAACATCCGTCGGAAAAAAAATCAACGGTTTTGTTGTCGGAATGTCCGATCGTGTATAAGGGTTTACAATCACTTTATCAAAAAATTATAAATGCACATTTTTTAGCAGGTAAAAAAATGTGCATTTACTTTTTTCTTGTTTTTGGAGCCTCTAAAGCATTGCACCAGCGATCAGCAGATCACTGGTACCATGCAGGACTACCAGATACCCACTGACAGGAACAGTGAATGAACTATCACAGCACTCAACAAGCGCCATGGTAGTTGATTGAGAACTGAAAGCTGATGGCCACAAAGGCTGTTGGGACTTGTAGTTTCCCATTCACAGAGGACTGTAAATGAATAACGTGGCCAGGCGGGCAGAACCCCGCATGGCCATGTTTGTTTCAAAGAATGACAGCGGGGCCCAGAGAAGATGCCCGTCTGCTGTCACTGACCAAGCTGGACTAAAATAGCAATGCGATAAAAATCATACCTAGACTACAGCTTTGACTATGTATTAGAAACATAGCGATGTGAAATGCTGAAAACAGAACAAGAGCTTCAGATCATTCTATACATTGTATACTGTGTAGTGACACACATACAGAATGCACTCTTATCCTCTCCTAATGCCTCACCTCTGTCAGTGGGTTCAACATGAACAGCTCCAAAGTATGACACGATGCTGACATGCTTTCCTTTCAGCTACTTCTTGACAACTTAAATTCAATGTAAAATCAGAGAAATGTGGCAGTGCTGACACCAATACCTCTCCCTGACTCTCTGGTGAGTCGGAGCTCCTCCCGAGGACAGATCTGTTTTCCTCTGTCAGTAAAAGACAATGATATCTGTCAACTTGGCCAGATTGTATTCTCATTGTCAGCAAGAGAGTGCAAAAAATAGAAAATGAAGTGGGCACATTCTTGGCTTGCGTTTGTATTGCTAGTGGTACCATGGTGAGAAACTCTGCCATATACACAATTCAGGTTAGTTGACTCTGAACAGTATCTCTGGGAATTAAAGTAGTACTAAAAGTTTTATGTTTTTTACTTTAATGCATTAAAGTGAAACTAAAGTCTGCAAAAATGACATCTCTTTTAACGGTCCGAGGACCCTCGCTGGCATCTTCTATCCAGCTTCTTCCAAGTGTCAGGCTGCAGTCTTCTTCATTGGTCAGTGTAGGATGACACCACTAAAATCTTTAAGGGTACTTTCACACTGGGGCCGTGCCGCGTTAGCGGTAAAGCATCGCTAGTTTTAGCTGCGATTTACTGTCGTTTTAGCCGTGCTTTTCGACCCGAAAGGATTAAAAGTGCCCGTGTCGCGGCACTTCCGAATCGCTTTTCAACGCTCCCAAACTGTCCCAAAGATGCTGCTTGCAGGACTTTTTGTATCGTCCCGCAAGCGCACCACCCCAGTGTGAAAGCACTCGGGCTTTCACACTGGGGAGGCATGGGAGGTGGTTTTCAGGTATTTTACAAGTGCTATTTCTAGCGCTAAATTGCCTGGAAAACGCCTTCAGTGTGAAAGGGGTCAAAACATAAGTATCAGACTTTACTGACATGAAAGAGAACAAACCAGATGGTTCATAAAAACATACAATATTTTAATACAAAACGTGAAAATACATTCCAGACCCCAAAAAACGAGATTGGGAACAACAAAAAGTTACCAACTGCAAATTATTTAGACAGAAAGGGTGTGGCTATCTTCACATGTGGTGCTGCTCATGAACACCCCGGATGCAGGCAATGCATGTGCAAGGCAAAAGAAAGAAAATATCTTCTGGACGGCCGCACTCCGAATAAAAATTACCTATGATTAAACACTAATACAGTGTGAATCGCGTCAGCTTGACGGGGGCGTGCTGTGACTTGTAGTGCTGTGGTGATTTTACAATAAAGGTAATTTTTATTCGGAGTGCGGCCGTCCAGAAGATATTTTCTTTCTTTTGCCTTACAAATTATTTGGCACATTATATATATCATGCAATGTATTCACACAATGGCTGGTTGCCTTAACAGAAACTGTCATGTGGAAATAAGTCCTCATGGGTCAACAAGTTTTCCGTTTCTGCTTTTCAGAACATATGAGAAAGATAACACATGAAAAGAGAACACATGGTAACTTACATGCATGTGCATAGCAAGTATGAAGGATACCCCCTGAGTGGGCACTGGAGTATCAAGGAGGTGAGGGGGCAGCAGACAGAACATGTAAAATATGTCAAAAAGGGCAGGGGGGATAGATGGTCAAATCCATACATAAGACTACTAAGCCAATCATGACAGGTCTCAAACTAACCCACCATGATGAATAAATCTAAGACCACTTTACACTGAGGCGTTTTACAGGCGTTTTTGCGCTAAAAATAGCACCTGAAAAGCACCTGAAAAACGCCTCCCCTGGAGCCCCAGTGTGAAAGCCCGAGTGCTTTCACACTGCAGGACAGGAAAAAAAGTCCTGCAAGCAGCATCTTTGGGGCAGTGCAGGGGCACTCCAAAACTGCCCCTGCCATTGAAATCAATGGGCACCGCTGCCGAAGCACCTGCAAAGCGCTTCGGCAGCGGCCCTTTGAACCCTTTTTTCGGCCGCTAGCAGGTGATTAAAACTGCCCCGCTAGCTGCCAAAAGTGCCGCTAAAACAAGGGTAAAGCGCTGCTAAAACGAGGGTAAAGCGCCGCTAAAACAAGGGTAAAGCGCCGCTAAAACAAGGGTAAAGCGCTGCTAAAACGAGGGTAAAGCGCCGCTAAAATGAGGGTAAATCACTGATAAAATGAGGGTAAAGCGCTGCTAAAATGAGGGTAAAGCGCTGCTAAAATGAGGGTAAATCGCTGATAAAATGAGGGTAAATCGCTGCTAAAATGAGGGTAAAGCGCTGCTAAAATGAGGGTAAAGCGCTGCTAAAATGAGGGTAAATCGCTGATAAAATGAGGGTAAATCGCTGATAAAATGAGGGTAAAGCGCTGCTAAAATGAGGGTAAAGTGCTGCTAAAATGAGGGTAAAGTGCTGCTAAAATGAGGGTAAATCGCTGATAAAATGAGGGTAAATCGCTGCTAAAATGAGGGTAAATCGCTGCTAAAATGAGGGTAAAGTGCTGCTAAAATGAGGGTGAAGTGCTGCTAAAATGAGGGTAAAGTGCTGATAAAATGAGGGTAAATCGCTGATAAAATGAGGGTAAAGTGCTGCTAAAATGAGGGTAAAGTGCTGCTAAAATGAGGGTAAAGCGCTGCTAAAACTAGCAGTGTTTTACCATCAACGTGGCCAGCGCCTCAGTGTGAAAGTTATACATCTACCGTGAGATCCACAAAACGTTGGTGTAAGAATTGTACAAGGAGTAATGTCTACATGCAGCTGTTACTAAGGAGTCCCCATAGGTATCTAGAGTAATGTGGGCACCACACATCCCACGCTGACTAAAAAGATTGCAGTGTCCCATGCATGCGCAGGAGTTCATCATTCCGGCACACAGAGTCTGTGCCAGAATGTAAAGTGAGCCGCACATCTGTGACTCATTGTACACTGCAAGGAAAACTGCGAGGAGGCCCATAGGTTTATTATATTGCAGAAGAGACATTACATATCAAAAGTTAAAAAATGTGATGCAATTGCAAAATTTCTGATTTTTGGGAAGGTTTACAATGTTATCATTGGATATGTTTGTGAGCATCAAATATGGCAACTGGCTCTTGGCTTACAGAAGGTATAAACCGGACAATTCGACAATTTGAACATAACTTGAGATAATCTGGAGTTTCCTGAAGTCCATTTATGGAAATTCTCCTTTTAAATAAATCTTTCACCCTTTTCCCTATGGAAAAAGTATAGAATATAAGTGTGTATGTCATCGTCACTGTCTGACAAAGTTTGTAGTGCATCATATCTGGTTCCTGCAATCCGAGATATATGCCCATCTATGGCCACGATTAATATTTAAATCGTATGCTAAACATTCTGATATACTGTTATTATAATTGATATTCACTAAGCACTATGTTTACTCTGTTGTGAATTCCAACATTTAAATTGTATTGAATTCTATGGTATGTACTTCATGTTCATAGTCTCAAGGGGTGATATTTACTACAGCCTATTCTGGAGATGACCTTTCCACTACAAAGTATCAAATGCTATTAGAACTTGTTAAGGCCAACAAAGAATTCAGGTTGACAAGAGTGCTTGCCAAGATGTTCCAATATGTGGGATAGAGTATCACATCTTGATCTGTCCATGCATATTTTTATTTTTTTATTTTAGTGTAGGGTGACCAGATATCCCCGGTTTCAGGGGACAGTCCCCGGATTGAGGACACTGTCCCCGGACTAAGTCTGTCCCCGGTTTTGTCCCCAGATTGGATTTGAACAGGGCTGGGCCAATTTCAAAGACAGTCAGTGCAGAATTAAAAAAAAAATCTGTATTACGCACCCCTTGCCGCTCCTACTAGCTTAGGGTAGGGTGACAACATTTCCAAACTACCATTCAGGGACACCCCCCCTTCCCAAAAATCAGCCTGTGCTGTAACGAATCACAGCACTGGGATTGGACACAAGAGGCGGTATTTATGATTTCTCCAATCACAAGCAGGGGCCGGGATTGTGCTCCTCCAGGCATTCCCGGCCAGGACAAGTACTGTCAGTGAGTAAAGCGGTGATGTGGCGCCCTTTTTTGGGGGCATCAGATTGGCCCAGGGGGTGGCTTTGTCAGTTTCATTCCGGGACACTGTATTGTCCTGGAATGAATGTGCCCGGGACAGACCTGCAAAATGCGGGACTGTCCCGGGCAATCCGGGACATATGGTCACCCTAGCCTAGGGGGGTGTATATTTTTTTCATTATCTGTGCCCCTTTCTGATGATCATGTGCTGGTCGGAGTGGAGGGAATATTTATTCAGTTTCGGGTGCATGCCCATTTAGCTCCGCTCGCATGTTCCTCTGCCTTGGCTCAAGTCCCGGCCAGCCGCCTGCCTGCTTATCTTCTTGCCTTCCCTGGCGGAGTGATCTTCCTCCCCTCCCCACCCAGTAGTAGCCGGGGCCCGGAGAGTAAGACTTAACAGGCTGTGAGGCGGGCGGCGACGGGCAGATAGTCACATATTGCCGCCTTTACTAGTAAAAAAAAAAATATGTCCCCGGATTTCATTTTAAAAATCTGGTCACCTTATTTTAGTGACCTGTACAGCTGGATTTGATTGTAGTGTCCTCTACTTCCCCTGGCAGGTATTGCTCCATGACATCTTCAACCCACAGCTGGCCAAGAAATAAGATAACCAATATGTTTGTGCAAGCAACTTGAAAGCAAGGCCTTCCCTAACAAAATCTTCATTGCTTCTCTCTCTGCTCTTTTGCTGTTCAACAATTTGAAGCTGGCCATAAATTGTAAAATTTCTCTCACTTTAGTCTGCAGGTTGAATAAGAAAAGTCACTTGCTTCCCCCAATCCATGTTAAACTTTGTGAATGGACAAATCTCTCCTGCTAGCTTTATATACAGGTAAACTGTATCCATGGCTGTCAGAATACCCAAACAGTGGCAGCATATGATTGGAGGCAGCCCCTGTTCGGCCAACAAATTTCTTTCATTTTCAAATCTAATCATTTGGACAGGAGGATGAGCACTGGACAATAGGCTTGTGCAATTCATTTCGTAATGAATCAAAATTCGTCCGAATTTGGCAACTTTTGGACATTCGGAAGCATTCAAATTTCTGAACAAAGCAATTACAAATAAAACCGAATCCGAAATAAATTATATCGCAAATAGCGAATGCCCGAATGTCTTCGGCATAATTCGTTATGAAAAAAAGTTACGAATGTACGAATCCATATGAAGCACAATAACACTCACTCTGCTCTGCTCTCTGCTTCTCCCTCACCCTGCTAAACTCCCTCTCAAAATGGTGTACAGGGGCGGAGGCTATAGCCGCATGTAAAAACGAAAGTAAAATACGAGATTTCGAATCGTTACAAATAACCGCTATGTATTTAGAAAAGTACAAATCCATTTGAAGCACATTAGGCATAATAGGCAGCGTCGTTGTGAGAGAGACACGGAAAATTACGAATCAATAAACCCAAAAAAAGTTACGAAAGTAGGAGTTGTGTCCAGAATCAACGAAAAACAATGTACTCTACCAAATGTACGAATTATAAATCAACTAAAAATAAGGCTTACATTAATACGAATCATTCCGATTCAATGAAAAATGCCGCTTGCGAAAATACGAATTAGTCCGAACACGAAAAATCCCGTCTAGCAAAATTACGAACGATTACGAATCAACAGGACCGAAAAGAAACGAACCGAAACTAAACAAATTTTTCCGTTGTGCACAAGCCTACTGGACAACCCTAGGTTCAGTTTTGGATGCTTTTTGCGTAACCATGTGAAGTTCACACTGTGCATGTCATGCTTAAGCCTGGAGTCCAAAGTCAACATAAAGACCATATTAAAGTAATTGTAAAGTTAGATTTTTTTTTCAATAACAAACATGTTATACTTCTGTCAGGGTTTTTTTTTTAGCAGTGAAATTATATTGAAAGAAGTAGCAATCCAATTCTATAAAAAAAGTTGTATTGTTTATTTGTATCAAAAAATATTTAATAGGTACATAAGAGTTGTAAAAAGCAATTCTGGCTTTGACATAAAACGCATAACCCATCAACAGTATAAAAAATATACAGCTCGTGTTATATAAACCCGTTATGTTGTGTAGAGTTTCACATGATACCCCTACGCGTTTCAACCTTTTAATTATTGGTCCTCTTCAGGGAGGTTTTTTTTAATGCGAAAAAGAAAAAATGTAAATTATATTTTAAATAAACCATCATTATGTATAATGGATATATTCCTTTATGGATTAAGCAGTGTATATCTACCATTTTTGATGAGAGAGCTATGTTCTACAACCAGAAGAATTGCTGTTCCTTTAAAAGCACGTCGGGCCCAGATGATGTTATACTTCTTACCTGCTCTGTGCGATGGTTTTATACAGAGCACGAACAAATGACCACTGCCTCCACCTATAACGGGTCTTTGCAGCAAAGACCAAAAAAGGACCAAGGAAAAAATCCAAGCAGAATTCCAAGCTCTACTTAGTGACCAGCCTGCGACCAACCAGATTAACCTGTCTAACAGTATGCGTTTAAAACAGGGGTTTATTTGCACAAAATTGCAAATGCATGCGTAAGCTACAGACCCCCGCCAAGGCACCCTGGTATCTTTTCAGCAAGGAGCACATGGAAGGGCGACGCATGTCAAGCCAAACCACAGAAGATTCCCAGCTCAGCTTACCAACCAGCCTGCAACCAACCAAATTATCCTGTCTGCATTAAAAACAGGGGTTTCGTTTGCACACAGAGCCTCTTCACAGCACCCGAGTATTATCTGCAGTCCTAACTCCAAATTTTTGAGAGCCTCCACAGTGGAAGCACGTGCATTATAATGGATAGGCAGAGGGCAGGTGAGCCTGGAGGGAGCACACCCTTCTTAAAGGCACAGTGACACACTGGACACCCAGTGTTGAAATATTTAGGCTCCATGCACACTGGACACTAAAATAATGTTATAAAAACGCCAGTAGCTTTGCAGGGAGTCTTTCAACGTTTTTTAACGTTTTTTGCAATAGCGTTTTTTAGCGTTTTTCAGTGTTAGCGTTTTTTTTTCAATTCATCAAAAACGCTAAAAAACGCTGGCGAGCCACATTTTTGAGCATTTTTGAACGTTTATTAGCGTTTTTCTGCGTTTTGCATTTTTTAGGTAAAAAAACAGCACCTTTTTCAGGCGTACAGAAAAAAGCCCATAAACTCCACTGCTCATTAAAGCTGAAAAATGTCCATGTGCGCATGGACACATAGGCTAACATAGAGTGGAGTTTATGGGCTTTTAAAAACAAACGCCCAAACTCCAATAAACTGCAGTTTATCAGCTCCAGTGTGCATGGAACCTTAGTTGTAGCACACTGGACACCCATTTCTGTGTTGAAATATTTAGTTGTACAAACGATTGGTTGCCTCTTTAGTTACTAAAGCTGATCATAAGCCAGTAGAAATTTACTTAACCACCTCAATACCGGGCACTTTCACCCCCTTCCTTCCCAGGCCAATTTTCAGCTTTCAGCGCTGTCACACTTTCAATGACAATTGCGCGGTCATGCTACGCTGTACCCAAATTACATTTTTATCATTTTGTTCGCACAAATAGAGCTTTCTTTTGGTGGTATTTATTCACGACTACGTTTTTTATTTTTTGCGATATAAGCGATGAAAGAGCGAACATTTAAAAAAAAAAAAAAAAACAATATTTTCTTTTTTCTATTTTTACTATTTTTTCTATTTTAACCACTTCAATACAGGGCTTTTTGTACCACTTCCATACCGGGCCTATTCTAGCACTTCCCTCCTACATGTACAAATCATCATTCTTTTGCTAGAAAATTACTCAGAAACCCCAAACATTACATATGTTTTTTTAGCAGACACCCTAGGGAATAAAATGTCGGTCATTGCAACTTTTTTTCTTGCACGGTATTTGCACAATAATTTTTCAAACGCCTTTTAAAAAAAAAAAAATGGTTTCATGAATTAAAAAAGAACAAAACTGTAAAGTTAGCCCAATTTTTGGGGAAAATATGAAAGATGATGTTACGCCGAGTAAATAGATACCTAACATGTCACGCTTTAAAATTGCGCACACTCATGGAATGGCGCCAAACTTCGGTACTTATAAATCTCCATAGGTGACGCTTTAATTTTTTTTTACAGGTTACCAGGTTAGAATTACAGAGGAGGTCTAGTGCTAGAATTGTTGCACGCGCTCTAACTCTCGCGGCGATACCTCACATGTGTGGTTTGAACTGCGTTTACATATGTGGGCGACTTACGTGTGCATTCGCTTCTGATCGCGAGCTACCGGGGACAGGGGCGTTTTAATTTTTAATTTTTTTACTTATTTATTTATTTTTTTACAATTATTTTACTTTTTTTTTATCACTTTTATTCCTATTACAAGGAATGTAAACATCCCTTGTAATAGGAATGTGTGTGACAGGTTCTCTTTATTGAGAGATGCGGGGTCAATAAGACCCCACATCTCTCCTCCAGGCTGGAAAGAATGAGATCAGTGAAAAATTTTTGATCTCATACTTACTAGCCAAAATGGCGGCTTTGTTTACATTTGAGGACCCGGGCGTGACGTCATCACATCGCGCCCGGGCTTCCGACGATCATAGAGATGACTGGTGACCATCTGGTCACCAGTCATCTCTATGCTCGTCACGTGACCCACCAACGGCGCCGGAAGATTCGCTCCGGGTCCCCGATGGCACGGGAGAGCCCGGAGAAGCACCGGATGGCGGCGGGAGGGGGGGATGTCCCCTCCCGCTGCCTATAAGAACGATCAAGCGGCGGAATCGCTGCTATGATCATTCTTATGGTGCACAGAATCGCCAGCACTTTAAAAGGATATCTGAATGATGCCTCTAGCTGCAGGCATCATTCAGATATCCCCCTACAAAGCACAGGACGTCAGATGATGCCCACCCAGGATGGGAGATCCCATCTGTGGACGTCATTTGTCTATGGCTGGGTAGGGAAGTGGTTAACCACTTTTGTTGCTAAATGACCGGGCCACTTTTTGCGATTCGGCACTGTGTCGCTTTAACTGACAATTGCGTGGTCGGGCGACGTGACTCCCAAACAAAATTGACGTCCTTTTTTCCCCACAAATAGAGCTTTATTTTGGTGGTATTTGATCACCTCTGCGGTTTTTATTTTTTGCGCTATAAACAAAAATAGAGCAACAATTTTGAAAAAAATTCAATATTTTTAACTTTTTTATATAATAAATATCCCCCAAAAATATATAAAAAAACATATTTTTTCCTCAGTTTAGGCCGATACGTATTCTTCTACATATTTTTGGCAAAAAAAAATTGCAATAAGCGTTTATTGATTGGTTTGCACAAAAGTTATAGCGTCTACAAAATAGGGGATAGTTTTATGGCATTTTTATTAATAATTTTTTTTTTACTAGTAATTTTTATCTTGACTGCGACATTATGGCAGACACATCGGACACTTTTGACACCATTTTGGGACCATTGTCATTTTTACAGCGAACAGTGCTATAAAAATGCACTGATTACTGTAAAAATGACAATGGCACTTTAGGGGTTAACCTGTAGGGGGCGCATAAGGGGTTAAGTGTGACCTAGGGAGTGATTCTTACTGTTAGGGCGCGTGACTTGGCGTGACACGTCACTGATCATTGTTCCCGATGACAGGGAACAGACGATCACTGGAAGAACGGGGAAAGGTCTGTTTACACTTACCTCTCCCCGTTCTTCAGCTCTGTGACCCGATCGCGGGACACCGGTGGCGATCGGGTCCGTGGGTCCCGCGGGCGCGGTCACGGAGTTCCCCACAGGGTCGCGAGCACGACCCACGGCTCGCACATTAAAGGGAACGTACCTGTATGTCAATGTGCGCAGCCGTGCCATTCTGTCGACGTACATTGTCGTGCGGTGGTCGGGAACGGGTTAAAAGAAATCAAATGAAATTTAATTTTTTCATAAATTTAAGCCAAAATATATTCTGCTACATGTCTTTGGTAAAAAAAAAAAATCTTGGTAAGTGTATAATAATTGGTTTGTGTGATCATCACGGACAGATGTACGCAGATGATCATTGGGACATGTGATTTTACTGGGACATATGTGGGGGACAGGTGTTTTTACTGTGTGGGGACAGCAATTTGGGGACATTGTGTGGGGACATGTGTGTTTTAGACTGTGTGGGGACACTCGGCTGGTGATCAGTGTGTAAAAAGCTGCAAAAAACAGCTCATACTCACTGATCTCCGGCCGGCTGCAGAGATTCGCTCTCCTCTTCTCGCTGACAACTTCTGTGTGAGGAGAGCCGATCGCCTAGCAACCAGCTCTCTATTTACATCACATGACAGCTGTGATTGGACACGTCCGTCATGTGATCAGAAGGGCCAATCACAGAGCCCTCCTGCCGTCGGAGATGTGCCCTGTCCGGGTGACACGAACGCATCGGGATCACGCCGCTGCCGAAGGAGAGAGCGCCCACCCGGCCGTATATATGCAGTGGCCGGGTGGGATGTGGTTAAGCTACATAGCTTTTTATGTAACGGCTGGGTTAAGAATGACAGAGGCAGCACAGTGGCTTATTGGGTGGAACTTTTCTCAGTCAGGACTGTCTGCATCGAATTTGCATATTCTAACTGTGCTTACAAGGATTTCCTCCAGATACTCTGATTTCCTCCCACACTCCCAAGACATGCTGGTAGGTTAATTGGCTGCTTTCCCATTTGGTCCTAGTATATGTGTGAATGCATATGTTATAACGACCTTAAATTGTACGCTCCTTGTGGGCAGGGACTGACATTTAAATACCTGTAATAAGTAGAACAATAGTTCTGAGTCTGTTTGGGGCCACTGATCTCATATCTAACGTTGGCCATAGAAGGTTCAAATCTCGGTGATTCAGCAAGGCCAAGATTCGAACAATGTATGGGCAGGTTGATGGGTACAACCATCCTGTCGGATTTTTTGTTGACGCCGATTTCCTGCATCTATGGCTGGCTAAATATTGCCTAGCAGCAGTCTCAATACTTTTGGATGTCTACACAGGAGAAGCCTTCACAGGTAAAAACCATGCATAAACAATATTAAATGTAATCTTAGGCTGCACTCACACCTGAGCATAGCGCATTTGAGCAATTTTCCGGTGTTTTTTTCATGCGTTTTTGGCACGTTTTTGCGTGACTTGCGCATTTGTATGCAGCGTTTTGGGCTTTGGCATTTTTTTTATTAGCCAATAGAGAAAACTATTATCTGTTGCATCATTTGTTGCTAGGTATTTAGCTTTTCCATTAGTTTTTTTCTTCTTTTATTATTATCCATTTATTATAATGTTTTTTCATTAGGGTAAGGGGTAGGGTAAGGGGTTCGAGTTCAGTTTAGGTTAGGGTTAGGCTTAGGAGTTGTGGTTATTTATAATTATTTATTTTTATTTATTATTATATGAGTAATAATAAATGAATAAATAAATGTAAATAAATACACACATAAATACAAATCATAAATAAAAAATAAATAAAAAATAAATAAATTCAATAAATGAATACTAACTAACAATAAATAAATAATTAACCCTAACTAAACACTCTAACACAAATCATTATTATTATTATTATTATTAATAATGTATTTTTTGTTTGAGTTGGGGTGTTTATTGTTATATTTTTATTATTATTATTAATAATAATACTACTACTACTAATAATAATGTATTTAATTTTTTTTAAAGGTTAATTATTATTTATTAATGTATTATTACATACTATTTATTTATTTTACTTATTTATGACGATTTTTAGTTATTTCTGTATTTATTTTACATTTATTTATTCATATATTATTACTATTTTATTTTTTATAATTTTCATTTGAGCAGAAAATCGTGCATAAACGCATGACAAAACGCACGAATGGTGTGTTTTCATTCATTTCTATAAGAATAAAAATTGAACAACAAATAAAAGCTCCAGAACTTGTTTGAGCTTCAGGCGACATGGAGTGGAGATGTGAACCACCTCCATAGAGAATAATTCATTTTTTTTCTTCTCATGCGTTTTTGAGCTTCAGGCTTCAAGCAGATAATCGCTCAGGTGTGAAAGCAGCCTTATGGGAAGATTTGTGTTAATATGGATGGTCTGGAAACAAGGTTGCCATAGGTGTGCACAACCTATTGCATTAGGGCGTGCACCCTAAAATTCAAACACATATGCGTGTGTGTGTATGTGCATGTGTGTATATACTGACAGCATCAGTAGAGCAATAGATGGTGTCAGTAGGGTAGAGATTGGTCAGTAGGGCAGTGGATGGTGTCAGTAGGGTAGAGATTGGTCAGTAGGGCAGTGGATGGTGTCAGTAGGGTAGAGATTGGTCAGTAGAGCAATAGATGGTGTCAGTAGGGCAGAGATTGGTCAGTAGGGCAGTGGATGGTGTCAGTAGGGTAGAGATTGGTCAGTAGAGCAATAGATGGTGTCAGGGGGGCAGAGATTGATCAGTAGGGCAGTGAATGGTGTCAATAGGGTAGAGATTGGTCAGTAGGGCACTGGATGGTGTCAGTAGGGCAGAGATTGGTCAGTAGGGCAGTCGATGGTGTCAGTAGGGTAGAGATTGGTCAGTAGGGCAGTGGATGGTGTCAGTAGGGTAGAGATTGGTCAGTAGGGCAGTGGATGGTGTCAGTAGGGTAGAGATTGGTCAGTAGGGCAGTGGATGGTGTCAGTAGGGTAGAGATTGGTCAGTAGGGCAGTGGATGGTGTCAGTAGGGTAGAGATTGGTCAGTAGGGCAGTGGATGGTGTCAGTAGGGTAGAGATTGGTCAGTAGGGCAGTGGATGGTGTCAGTAGGGTAGAGATTGGTCAGTAGGGCAGTGGATGGTGTCAGTAGGGTAGAGATTGGTCAGTAGGGCAGTGGATGGTGTCAGTAGGGCAGAGATTAGTCAGTAGGGCAGTGGATGGTGTCAGTAGGGCAGAGATTGGTCAGTAGGGCAGTGGATGGTGTCAGTAGGGTAGAGATTGGTCAGTAGGGCAGTGGATGGTGTCAGTATGGTAGATATTGGTCAGTAGGGCAGTGGATGGTGTCAGTAGGGTAGAGATTGGTCAGTAGGGCAGTGAATGGTGTCAGTAGGGCAGAGATTGGTCAATAGGGCAGTGAATGGTGTCAGTAGGGCAGAGATTGGTCAATAGGGCAGTGGATGGTGTCAGTAGGGTAGAGATTGGTCAGTAGGGCAGTGGATGGTGTCAGTAGGGCAGAGATTAGATATGTGCGATTAGTTTCGTACGAATCGGAAATTCGTACTAATTTTTCAAAATTCGTACATTTGTACGAATCCGAATTACGAATTTTTCTGAATACGAATTCTGTACGAAATACGAAATTTCGTTTACGAATTTTGGATCCAAATTTTCCGAATCCAAACTACCAAATAACGAATTTCAACTAATACGAAAGAAACAAACAAAAAAAAAAGTTACGAAAGTAGGAGTTGTGTCCAGAATCAACGAAAACAATGTACTCTACCCCGTCATAAAGTACGAATTATGGTATTGAGCTTCCCTTTAATAGTGCCGTTGTACGTCTTATACGTCACCGTGTTCTTGGCGTTGGGAATTTCCGACAACATTTGTGCGACAGTGCGTATGCAAGACAAGTTTGAGCCAACATCCTTCGGAAAAAAAATACACGGTTTTGTTGTCGGAATTTCCGATCGTCTGTACGCGGCATGAGTCCGTAGAGTTCAATATTAACGACTCGTACAAAATTCGTATTTCGTACGAATCCGAATTAAATTCCGTACACGAATTGAGAATTACGATTTTTTTTTAATACGGAACGAAACGAAATTTTTAGACGGCTCCCATGTCTAGCAGAGATTGGTCAGTAGGGCAGTGGACAATGTCAGTAGTTTTTATTTTAATTATTTACATTTTTATTATTTTTTTAAATTTAATTTTTCAATTATTATTTTTTTTTTTCAAATTTTTTTTAGGAGCCCTGTTAGGGAGCATGGTAAAATATCAAGGGTGGGAATCTGCACCACACAGGGTGATTAGGGTGTGCCCAGGCACTCCTGGCACACCCTGTGCGCACACCTATAAAGGATGCCTTTACAGGCAATATGCAAGTCAGCTAAATCTTTACCAGCATGGGAGGCTTCTTCTTATAATGTGCAAAATTAAATCTTAAAACCACTTGATGTGCTTTTATATTGGAGTTCTACTTAAAGTTTAAAACCTTAACGTGTAATCACACTGAGACCGTAATTCGAAATATATGCATCGGCCCTTTATTAAATTTACAGGAGAAATTAGTTTTTACATCTTGAGAAATCAATGTTGCTGTAATGGAAAAAAAGATAGCTAGTCCAGTATAATAGATATGTGCATGGGATTTGAATGGTAAGTGATGTGTTCCACTGATTGGAATAGTACCATAGTGCTAGAATTCACAGCCTTTGTTTAGTCCATGACGTCACGGTGGAGATCAGTCATACTGCTTTGTACTTTTAGAGCTCAATTACTGAACAATAGGTGGGTGCTGCCTTTAGCTCTGATACCGGGGCAGTCTGAATCCAAGGCGCCTTGACATGATTTAGTCATTTCTATAGCTCTAAAAGCTCTACACTGAAAACTCTCCGAAGCCCCATACAGCTCATTGAATTGTATTAGAAGAATTGAGAACGCAATGGCAGACAAGAAAGATCTTTCTTATAGAATATGGAAACGGGGCTACTCAAAAAAATCTTCCAATTTATCTCTCCGGCAAACGACACATAGTTACATAGTTAGTCAAGTTGAAAAAAGGCACAAGTCCACTAGTTCAATCATAAAGTAAATAAAATAAAAAATATCGTACAATCCCATATACACAATTCTATACCCACAGTTGATTCAGAGGAAGGCGAAAAACCCCAGCAGAGCATGATCCAATTTGTTACAGCAGGGGAAAAAATTCCTTCCTGATCCCCCGAGAGGCAATCGGATATTCCCCGGATCAACTTTACCTATAAATGTCAGTACCCAGTTATATTATGTAGATTTAGGAAAGTATCCAGGCCTTTCTTACAGCAATCTACTGAGCTGGCCAGAACCACCTCTGCAGGGAGTCTATTCCACATTTTCACAGCTCTTACTGAGAAGAAACCTTTCTGCATTTGGAGATGAAATCTCTTTTCCTCCAGATGTAAAGACTCCCCCTTGTCCTCTGTGACACAAGACTGTAAAAACAGACTTAAGCCCTGTACACACGATTGGATTTCTGATGGAATAAAATCCGATGGAATTCTGATGAAGCTGACTTCGATCAGTCTTGCCTACACACCATCAGACAAAATTCCGACCGTCCAAAATGCTGTGACGTAAAACACTCCGACGAGCTGAGAAAAATGAAGTTCAATGCTTCTGAGCATGCGTCGACTTGATTCTAAACTCCGTTGGAGTTCCAAACAGACGATCGGAATTTCCTATCATTTTTTTTCTCCATCAGAAAAATTTAAAACATGTTCTATTTTTTTACACCGATGGAAAAAAGTCTGATGGGGCCCACACACTATTAGTTTTTCCGATGAAAAAAGTCCATCGGAAAAAACGATTGTGTGTACAGGGCAGGGCATAAGGCTCCTTTCACACTTGTATGACATTAAAGTCACACGACCTTGACATGACTACAGCCGCTAGAAATAACCACTGTGTTCTCCCGGCAGGGATGGTTCCCTGCACCCTGTCCCATCCGTCCACCCCCCCACCCCTCCGCCAGGAGGATACAATGGGGTTCATTTACTAAAGGAAAATAGACTGAGCACTTTGCAAGTGCAGTTGCTCCAGAGCTTAGTAAATGAGGTGAAGCTTCACTTTGCAAAGAATACCCAATTACGTACAAGGAAAATTGAAAAAACAGCATTTTTGCTTGCACCTGATTGAATGATGGAAGTCAGCAGAACCTCTGCTCATTTACAAAGCTCTGGAGCAACTGCACTTTGCAATGTGCACAGGGGTCGATTTACTAAAACTGGAAAATCTGGTGCAGCTCTACATAAAAAATAATCAGCTTCCAGGTTTCTTTTTAGTCAACGCTTAACCTCACTGGCGGTAATCCCGAGTCTGGCTCGGGGTGGATTTTTCATGTAGAAAGCGGTAACCCCGAGCCAGACTCGGGATCGCATTCCAGGATACAGGGGAAGTTACTTACCTTGTCCCTGGATCCTGCAAAGTGTCCCGCTGTGTGTGCGAGCCGTGTCTCGCTCGATTCACACACTGGTGACTGCCGAGTGCCGCCGAGCTCCGTTCCCTGCAACGTTGCAGTGCACGGGGGCGGAGTTCGGTGCGAAATTCAAAAAAGTTAAAACACAATACACATACAGTATACAGTAATCTTACAGATTACAGTACTGTATCAAATAATAACACATCCCCTTTGTCCCTAGTGGTCTGTCCAGTGTCCTGCATGCACTTTTATATTATAAATACTGTTCTTTCTGCCTGGAAACTGGAGATTGTCCATAGCAACCAAAAAGTGTCCCTTTATGTCAAAAGTGGCTTTAGACCAGCTAGAAAACAGCGATAATAAATTAGAATCACTCGCAGAATTGAGCGATAGAGATTTGTGGGGAAATTCGTCATCAAACACTAAATCTAATGACAGCGACAATTCTGCAACTGAGCAAATTTCAGTGTTTTTGATTTGATTACATTATTGAATAATTTTTATTATTATATTATTATTTGTTATAATTATTTATAGTTATTTATTATATTATAAATTATGACTTTGTGTTTCAAACTTTATCATACCCGGGATGTCTACCAGACTTGTTTGGTCGGGTTTAAGTAAGTAATTACTAAGAATTGCAGGCCTACAATACATAACACCAAATTTCAATGCAAAATAATTGTACCGCTTTTGGTACATAATTCCAGACAGAATCATACCGCCAGGGAGGTTAAAGTGATTGTACACCCTGTACAACCACTTTACCTACAGGTAAGCCTAGATTAGGACTTACTTGTAGGTGCTGGAAATATCTCCTAAACCTCCACGGTTTAGGAGATATTTACAATAGAGACGTGCGCCGATGTCTATGGCGCAGGCGCACTTTAGAAACGGCAATCTCACCGTTTCTAAAGGAGGTCATTCTGTGACTGGTGGAGCCACCAGTCACGGCATGACCTCCTTTAGAAACGGCACGATCGGCGTTTCTAAAGTGCACCTGCGCTGTTGTCTAGTGCCCATTGACACACTATGCGATGCATAGTAGCCCATTATGCTTTACCTTTGCAGCAAAATAAAGAGGAAGTAAAACCCATCAGGGTTTACTTCCTCTTTAATTGAACAAGCTGAAGTTAGAAGCTGATTGGCTACCATGCATAGTTACATAGTTGGCAAGGTTGAAAAAAGACACCAGTCCATCCAGTTCAACCTGTGGTATGTGAGTGTGATTGTGTTTATGTCAATAGTACATTGTATAACCCTGTATGTTGTGATTGTTAAGGTGCCCATCTAATAGTTTTTTGAAACTATCGACACTCCCTGCTGATACCACTGCTTGTGGGAGGGCGTTCCATATCCTTACCGCTCTGACAGTAAAGAACCCTCTACGCAGATTAAAAGATTTTTCACCTTAATGTATTCTCCGGCCAGGAACGAGCACACTGATTGGGTAGATTGATAGCAGCGCAGCAATTGGCTCCTGCTGCCAATCAAATCCAATGACACAGCGCCGGGGGGCAGCGGCAAGTCCTGAATGGACACAGATGCAGGACTCGGGAGCGCGCCCGCATGGGTGTCCACCTTAGGAGAGCCTTCTCCAACGTGGACGACACTCGATGTGGGGAGGAGCTACCAGCGCCGTTGAAGGACCCCAGAAGAGGAGGACCGGGCCACTCTGTGCAAAACGAATTGCACAGTGGAGGTAAGTATGACATGTTTGTTATTTTTTTTTTAAACAAGGGTTTACAACCCCATTAAGGTTAAACTGCTTCTCTTCCAATTTCAGTGAATGGCTGCGTGTCTTTTTTTTTTTTTGCGTGTCTCCATTTCACTTAAACGTTTTTTCCCAATGCTAAGGTCACCTGTACGGTATTTGAACATCGCTATCCTATCACCTCTCATGCATCTCTTCTCCACAGAGAATACGTTCAGTGCTTGTAGACTTTCCTCATAGCTGAGATCCTCCAGTCCCTTTATTAGCTTTGTTGCCCTTCTCCGGACTCTCTCCAGTTCCAGTACATCCTTCCTGAGGACTGGTGCCCAGAACAGGACGACCTTCTCAAGATGCGACCGGACCAGAGTCTTGTAGAGCGGGAGAATTATCAGTCTATCTCTGGAGTTATTCCCCTTTTTAATGCATGCCAATATTCTGTTGGCTTTGCTTGCAGCAGCTTGGCATTGCATGCCATTGTCATCTACTAGGACCCCCAGGTCCTTTTCCATCCTGGATTCCCCCAGAGGTTCTCCCCCAGCGAGTAACTTACGTTCGTATTTTTAGCACCCAAATGCATTACTATACATTTTTCAACATGAAACCTAATTTTCCATGTAGTTGCCCATCCCATTATTTTATTTAGGTCTTCTTGTAAGGTTTCCACATCCTACGCTGAAGTTATTGCCCTGCTTAACTTTGTATCGTCTGCAAATATTGAGATTGAGCTGTTTATCCCATTCTCTATATCGTTTATGAATAAATTAAACAGAATTGGTCGCAGGACAGATCCTTGGGGGACCCAACTTACTACACCGGACCATTAAAAAACTCACTATTTATCACCATGCACGGCTTGTAACAGCAATGTGTAGCAGAGCAGGTCTCAGATGTGCCAACAGCATCTGTCTTGAGAGGTAGAATGTGGCTTGGTTGGTCCAAACCCAAATGGAGAGATCTCCAGAAAAGATGGCGTCTCCCTATACTTTCCCTACTCGTCTAGAACCTCCCCTTGCTGCAGTCCTTGTCAGACGAGTGACCTGTCCCTAAACTACCCACACGCAAAATGCGCACCATGCCTTGAAGCTAGGGCCTTAACCACTTCAATACAGGGCACTTTCGCACCTTCCTGCCCAGGCCAATTTCCAGCTTTCTGCGCTGTCGCTGTTTAAATGACAATTTCGTGGTCATGCTACACTGTACCCAAACTAAATTTTTATCATTTTGTTCCTACAAATAGAGCTTTCTTTTGGTGGTATTTTATCACCTCTGCGGTTTTTATTTTTTGCTAAACTAATAAAAAAAGACCAAAAAAAAAAAAAAAGTTTTTCTTTGTTTTTGTTATAAAATGTTGTAAATAAGTAAGTTTTCTCCTTCACTGAGGGGCACTGATAAGCTGCACTGATGGGCAGTGATAAGGCGGCACAGATGAGGTGGCACCAATGAGATGGCACTGATGAGGTGGTACTGATGGGCACTGATAGGCAGCACTGATGAGCACTGATAGGCAGCACTGATAGGTGGCACTGATATGCGGAACTGATAGGCATTGATAGGGGGCACTGATGGGCACTCATAGGTGGCACTGGTGGGCACTGATGGGCACTGATAGGCAACACTGATGGGCACTGAAAGGCTGCACTGATGGGTACTTATGGGTGGCACTGATAGACGGCACTGATAGGCACTCATAGGCGACACTGATGGGCACTGAAAGGCGGCACTGTTGGGCATGGATTGGCACTGATAGATTTCACTGATAGGCATTGCTGCTGGCACTGGCAGGCATTTTTCATGGGCACTGATTGGCAGCTGCCTGGGCACTGATTGGCATTTCCCTGGTGGTCCAGTGGGGTGGCCATCCCTGGTGGTCCTAGCGGCATCCTGGTGGTCCTGGGCGGGCATCTGAGGAGGGGGCTGCGCTGATAAACAATCAGCGCAGACCCCCCTGTCAGGAGAGCAGCCAACCGGCTCTCCTCTACTTGCGTCTGTCAGATGCGAGTGAGGAAAAGCTGATCAACGGCTCTTCCTGTTTACATCGTTATCAGCCGTGAGTGGACACGGCTGATCACGTGGTAAAGAGTCTCTGTCAGAGACTCTTTACCTAGATCGGAGTTGCGGCGTGTCAGACTGACACGCCGCAACAACGATCGCCCCGATGAGCGCCCCCGGGGGTGCGCAGCGGCTTGTTATCCTGATCACGTCATATGGCGTCCGGTCAGGATAGCAGAACCACTTTGCCGCCATCATTTTACTAAATGGTGGACGGCAAGTGGTTAAATAGGATCTGCCTGATCCAAGATCACTGCTGGATTCACATGGGGTGGCAGCATCCAATCGGACAGCTTCCCCAGTGACCTAGGAAACCATAAAGGATTCATGTTCCTCTTGACTTCCTCTCCACCTGCAATGCCTCTGTGGTTGAGCGCCACCTGCAGTGGAGAAAGTAAACTGCTCCTGCCTGCATACTGGTGGGATTACCAGTGAAAATAAAGGAAATAATCCTAAGAAAGGAAAACAAATGCAGCCACCACGTCTAAGAATTGTAAGCTGTAATATAATAAATTTTTATTTTTGCGTTTTCTCTTAACGCAATTCAGTTAACATGTTGCTATGGTAAACTCAAAAGATTTATCCTCTGCTGTCTCTGTTAATCAGACATTTTCCTACCTATGAAATTGCAACAGTAGCAGCTCACATAGCCACCATTAGGCCCAGGCAAATGGAGCCCAGGTGTTCCATCATCAATGCCCATTAGTGCCTAAAAACTTCTATCTAGACAAACCAAGATGGGTACATCCTGAGGATCTATGTATGCTACAGGGCACTGCCTACCACTGGAACATCCTTACTGATGCACATACCGTGTTTCCCCGAAAAGAAGACCTACCCCGAAAATAAGACCTAGCGTTATTTTTAGAAGGGCTGCAATATAAGTCCTACCCTGAAAATAAGCCCTAGTTTAAAATGCTTGTAAAATCCTATAATCCACTCTATTACAGTAGTATATAATGTACAATGTGTGTGTTTATGTAATATAATTGCGGGGAAGAGGGCTCTGGCGGGTCACAGAAGCACAGATCGGCGCTATAACGAAGGTATTTGGCACAATTATATTACAGAAACACACACATTGTACATTATATACTACTGTAATAGAGTGGATTATAGGATTTTACAAGCATTTTAACTCAGTTCACACTGGGGATTCTTGTCAGGCAGGGAGAGAGTGAGGGAGAGAAGACAACACATTACATTATAAGACCTACCCCGAAAATAAGCCCTACTGTGTCTTTTGTTTCCAAAATTAATATAAGACCCGGGGCTTATTTTCGGGGAAACATGGTAAGTGTCAGTGCATGCATTAATAATCATAGACAGACAGTATTAGGCAATTCTGACAACATTCTAAATATTTTGGGTTACAGAGATTGTAAGACTTCCCTAAAATCCCCCAGAGTTTCATAATGTAACTGTTGTGTATATTACTGCTACCATTTCTACTTATTACTAGCGGCTTTCCTGTGTTTGCAGATGCTCCTTTGATAACCTTAACTATGGAAAAATGATATATTATATGGCCAGCATTAGATACACCAAATAACAAAGCTGAATAGATAATATTGCACAATTCTTTTTAGAAGAGATATTTCAAAGCCTTCTTGTTGTAATTATATTCACTATAGGAATATAGTTTAATAATAATACAACCGCATTTCCAGCACGCATTGACTCATCATGAAGGATCAGCAATGATACATTTGCGGCCTTAGAACATTCATCCAATTTAGTTTTAGGTTATTGCACATTTTGTCCTGCTGAATATTGATTAAGACTTACACATCAGAACACAGTCACCAGCAAATGGCAATGCTTTCAGGAATTAATGGTTCATAATGCAATAGGCACAAAGGATGGATGTACTCAGCAGTAAAGCTACATCTCTCATATGGACAGTTTAAGCAAAGATAGTCCGCTATTGAAAAGTGATTCAGCATTTGGATTGCATAGATATGTGAACTCTGGTAAACTACCCCATCACTGTATCTGTCTCAATATAAAAGATCGTAACTAAAATAAAAAATAGATTAGAGGGTCAGTTCAGCCCAAACTGATATTCAGGTAGGTTATGGCTGACCAAATTCGTTTATTTGTTGCTTTTATTTTCCAAGGATTACAGTGGCAAGGATTTTCGGCTCTGCTCCTCACATGAGAAAAGTGGATGTTAGCATTCTAAAGGGAACTGTAGATGGGGAAAATGTCTACCCCAGAAAAAAATGGATGGGGAAACTCAACGGTACTGATCATTATACTTGTTCTACTTACTTGACAGATTGAATTGACACAAGTGTGGTTCAGTACCTCCATCCTTCAATTAGGAATCTTAGAAGATTTCATGTTGAAAAATCACTGTTGGCGAAAGTGACTCTGCTTACCGTCAAGGTATTCCCTTAAAACCCACACATCCATGAACACAATATCAGACATAGCAAAGGCGACTGGTGCTCAAATTTTTTGGGGGGCACAAACAAACTGAAAAAAACAACCCATCAATTGCCGCCACTGTGCCATAAATTGCCGCCACTGTGCCCATCAATTGCCGCCACTGTGCCTATCAAATGCAGCCACTGTACCCATCAAACGCAGCCACTGTGCCCATCAAACGCAGCCACTGTGCCATCAAACGCAGCCACTGTGCCATCAAACACAGCCACTGTGCCATCAAACGCAGCCACTGTACCCATCAAACGCTGCCACTGTGCCATCAAACGCTGCCACTGTGCCATCAAACGCAGCCACTGTGCCATCAAACGCAGCCACTGTACCCATCAAACGCTGCCACTGTGCCCATCAATTGCTGCCACTGTGCCCAGAAATTGCTGCCAGTGTGCATCCCTGCCCGCCCAGCACTTACCTTGTCTGCAGCGGGTCACGGTGGCGGTGTTCTATACGCTCCTCAATGTCTTCTCCCTTCCTCTCTTCCAGTCCTCTCTTCCTGTCCTCTGCTATGATTGGACGCCTTATAGGTGTCCAATCACAGCGCCTGTCGTTTCAGCCAATCAGCTGACAGGTAACAGACCCCAGCACCTGATTGGTGGAGAGGCGGTTCAGTGTTAGGAAAGCGAATATTCATTTGCTTTCCTAACAACACATAGCTGAGTGAACTGCGAGCGCCCAGCATGGCGCTCGCTGTTCACCTTTTTGGATGCCTATGAGAGCCTACGGCTCTAGTCAGGTGCTTCAAGAATATAACCCGCCGCTGTAATTCAGGCTCCCAGCGTCCGAAAAGGGGTCGGGTGCCCCTGAATAGGGGTGGCAGCGGCGAAGATAGATAGATTCATGCAATGCATGAATCGATCTATGGTGATAGAGGGGTGGCAGGAGAGAGGGGGCGGCGCCTGTGCGCCCCTTATGGATGCACTGCCACTGAGACATAGCCTGGGAGGGGACTGGACCTTCTATGGTAAACACATGACTAAGGTTGACCATAGGCATAAATGTGTATTAGAGCTAGTGTTTTGTGTCAGTAGCAAACATGTACACCTACATTTTTGCTGCTGACAGACAAAACACTTACTAACTATATTCCACATATCACCTGCTTCAGATTTGATTGTTCAGAGTTTGCACTACAACATTTTGACACATTACTTAGTGGATTTCAAGTGTAGAGCTAACTAAGCTTAAACCAGCTCCCACCCTCCTCTAATACCTACAGTATTCTAACTACCTTGTAGAAGGACTTACCTATTCTCAGGGCACTTCAGTTTGGTCACATGATCGTCCCCCAGCTTAAGGGGAGAGGACGGTGCGACAAAAACATTTGCCCATAGTAAGCCTATGGGTGATGTCACTGGCCGGGCATTCCATCTGTTGTTTGCGATTTCTCCTACCCCTTGAATATGGTTGCTGGGAGCCTATCACATGACCGGGGTAGTTAGTATAGGAGTTAGAAGGAGAGGGGTTAAGCTTAGTTCTAGACTTGAATTCCTCCTTAAAGCCTTTCAAGGGGTGAAGTCACATATTACTGCCTTGATGATGTCTAGCATCGTGAACGACTCACATCCTAAATTTCTCAAAGTCTGGGAACCATGGATTTCCTGAGTTTCCCTCACTTCAACCGGCTTATTTTAGCCTTCTCTGACTGCTTCCGACGGCATGTCCGAGTTCTTTTTTCCCTTTCTTTTCTCCTTCCTTCTCCAGACTCTGACTTTCCCTTGCTCCCTTGAACTTTCTTTCTGGCTCTTCTTTTTTCTCATTCTTACAGATGCCATCCTTTAGGGTTGGTCGCAGGAGTTGGGCCACCCCTGGGATAACTGTGAGTAGACCATGGAATATGGTCTTTTTTCCTTTTTTTCCCCTTTTCTTTCCATTTTACCTTTTTTATCCTTCAATATTATCCCAATTGCATAAATGTGTTTACGTTTGGTTGTTCTGTTAGTATTCCTTTTGGATTCCTCTGTAATACCTGATCATTCTTTAGCCCCTGCGCAGGTGACCTGTATTCTTGCTTCTGGTTTCTTATATTGTGTCATAAAACCAATAAACGCATTGAAACAGAATTCTTCCTTAACCACTTCCCACCCGGCCACTGTATATATACGGCCGGGTGGGTGCTCTCTCCTTCTGAGTGGACGTTCCTGAACGTCCTTCAGAAGGAGCGTGATCGCGCGCGCGCGCACCCGCGCGATCCCGATGCGCGCGTGTCCCGCGGACACGCCGCATCTCGGAACAGCAGGAGGGCACTGTGATTCGCCCTCCTGATCGGCACGATTGCTGTGTGTAATCACAGCCATCGTGATGTAAACACAGAGAGGGGGGGCTGGCACTTGTGAGGGGATCGCGCCGCCACGTGCACGCGCAGCGGCGCGATCCCGATCTGCCTGTACCCCCCAGAGATAGAAGGTGTGTGCAAACAGGAGGGCCATGTGATTGGCCCTCCTGATGACATGACGGCTGTCCAATGACAGCCGTCATGTAATGTAAACACAGAGCAGTTGTAACTGCTCTGATCTCTTCCTCTCCTCACACAGAGCCTGTCAGTGAGGAGAGGAAGAGACAATCTGTGCTGCAGCCGGGAGATCAGTGAGTTTTTAGCTGTTTGTCTGCTGTTTACCCACTGATCACCCAGCTAGTGTCCCCAAAAAACAGTGTCCCCAAAACAGTGTCCCCAAAACACAGTGTCCATAAAACACAGTGTCCATAAAACAGTGAAAACATCTGCCCGCCAACATCTTGCGAATCTGCCCGCCAACATCTTGCGCATCTGCCCGCCAACATTTGGCACAGCTGCCCGCCAACAGCTGCCCACCAACAGCTGCCCACCAACATCTGGCGCATCTGCCCGCCAACATCTTGCGCATCTGCCCGCCAACATCTTGCGCATCTGCCCGCCAACATCTTGCGCATCTGCCCGCCAACATCTGGCACAGCTGCCCGCCAACATCTGGCGCAGCTGCCCGCCAACATCTGGCACAGCTGCCCGCCAACATCTGATCGCCAGCATCTGACCGCCAACAGCTGCCCGCCAACAGCTGGCACATCTGCCCGCCAACATCTGCCCTGCCAACATCTGGCACATCTGACTCCCAACATCTGGCAGTAAACATCTGCCCGCCAACAGCTGCCACATCTGCCCGCCAACAGCTGCCACATCTGCCCGCCAACAGCTGCCACATCTGCCCGCCATCTGCCCGCCAACAGCTGCCCGCCAACATCTGGCACAGCTGCCCGCCAACATCTGATCGCCAGCATCTGACCACCAACAGCTGCCCGCCAACAGCTGGCACATCTGCCCGCCAACATCTACCCTGCCAACATCTGGCACATCTGACTCCCAACATCTGGCAGTAAACATCTGCCCGCCAACAGCTGCCACATCTGCCCGCCAACATCTGGCCGCCAACATCTGACATCTGCCCGCCAACATCTGACCGCCAACAGCTGCCCTGCCAACATCTGGCACATCTGCCCGCCAACATCTGACACATCTGGCCGCCAACATCTGACCGCCAACAGCTGCCCGCCAACATCTGCCCTGCCAACATCTGGCACATCTGACCGCCAACATCTGGCACATCTGACCGCCAACATCTGGCACATCTGCCCACATGGCTAAACGATTCTACAGCAGCGAGGAGGCTCTCCAGATACTCCAGGGTATGTCGGACGAGAGTAGCGAGGAACTCTCTCTGTCAGAATCGGATAGTGAATATTATCCAGAGGAAAGTAGTGGCTCTGAAATAGAAACTGAGGATAGAATCGTAACAAGTGAGATCAGGAGTTATGAGCAGGCGCCGCAGACATCCACCAGCAGCGCAGCACTCCAGGACATCCACCAGCAGGCATCCACCAGCAGCGCAGGACTCCATGATGATATGCAGGCATCCACCAGCAGCGCATCACGCCAGGATAGGCAGGCATCCGCCAGCAGCGCATCACGCCAGGATAGGCAGGCATCCGCCAGCAGCGCATCACGCCAGGATAGGCAGGCATCCGCCAGCAGCGCATCACGCCAGGATAGGCAGGCATCCGCCAGCAGCGCATCACGCCAGGATAGGCAGGCATCCGCCAGCAGCGCATCATGCCAGGATAGGCAGGCATCCGCCAGCAGTTCTGCAACTTTTCTAGAGGATAGGCCAAATGCTAGCAATGGGGCGTCCCATCAACAACGAGGCAGGGCCCATACTAGCCTCCCCGATCTTCTACTGTATCCAACATGGCTGCCCGATACGTCAGTAGAACCTATCATTCCCCCTTTTACAGCCCAGCCAGGCCCTCAGATACAGTCGGAAAATGCTACCCCGATTTATTATTTTGAATTATTTTTTACTGATGATATCCTAACCTACATTGTGGAGCAGTGTAATCTATACGCCAGTCAATATATAGCCAACAATCCAAATTCTTCCTATGCCCGTCCTTTTGTTTGGAAACCCCTCACCGTGGAAGAATTAAAAATTTTCCTTGGCCTAACCCTCAACATGGGGCTGACAAAAAAAAATGAACTCCATTCCTACTGGTCTACCCGACCTATCTACCACATGCCAATCTATTCATCTTTTATGAAAAGAACCCGTTACGAGATGATAATGAGGTTTCTACACTTCAACGACAATGCCCAATGCCTCCCTCGAAATCATCCCAATTATGATAAATTATTTAAAATTCGGCCCCTAATCAATTTTTTTTGCGCCAGCTTCAAGCAGATGTTTACCCCTGATGTAAATATATGTGTAGATGAATCATTAGTACACTTCACAGGAAGACTTGGAATAAAGCAATACCTCCCCAGTAAAAGAGCCAGACGTGGGGTAAAATTTTATAAGGCATGTGACAGGGCCACGGGTTACACATATGATTTTATAATTTATGAGGGAAAAGACAGACAGCTAAACCCCCCTGGATGCCCTACCTACATGGGAACAAGTGGCAAAATTGTCTGGCAGCTGATTGAACCATTGCTTGGGAAAGGTTACCACCTATACGTAGACAATTTCTATACAAGTCTCCCACTTTTTCGCCATCTGTACCAAAAGAAAACTGTGGCCTGTGGGACAGCACAGACCAACCGTAAAGGCTTCCCACAGAGATTGGTTGCCAAGAAACTGAAACAGGGGGAAATGGCCAGTATGCGGACTGAAGAGGTCCTAGCATTGAAGTGGAGAGATAAAAAAAGAGATGTCTACATCCTTTCCACAATGCATGATGACACCTTGGTGGAACTGCAGAGAAGAAGAGGCCCCGTCCAGAAGCCAAAATGTGTGCATGACTATAATCTTTACATGGGGGGGTGGATATGAATGACCAGATGATGCAGCCCTACTTGGCCACCAGGAAATCACTGTTTTGGTACAAAAAAGTTGCCATTTATTTGATGCAACTAGCCCTTTTCAATTCTTATATAATTTTTTCTAAGTGCACCCAAAGTTCCCTAACCTATCTAAAATTCCAAGAAGACTTGATCGAAGCCCTTCTCTATCCCCATGGCCAAGCCCCTCAACTAATTCGCTCCGATGCAGTAGCCAGACTCCACGAAAGGCACTTCTCCGAAATCCTCCCTCTTACCGAAACAGGTCGCAAACCCCCAAAAAAATGTCGTGTGTGTTCAAGTAGAGGAATTCGTCGTGACACCCGATACTACTGTCCCCAATGTCCCTCCCAGCCAGGCCTTTGTATTGGAAAGTGCTTTCAGAGCTATCATACTTTACTAAACTATTAGTAAAGTGAAGATGATTTTTTTTCCAGTTTCCACCATCTGCCATTTCTGTGAATGAGCCGGACTGTTTTCGACTATGCCTCTGCCAACCATGTTTCTGCCTTCAACGTGAATTGACCTCGGCCTGTTACATGACCATGCTTTTTGCCTGCCTCCTAAACTGATCATTTGAGTACAGCACAGGGGTCTCACATATTTGAGGGGCTCCAGAAAAGAGTTTCCGAGTGGAGAAAATGTTTTTCTCCAGGTTTTGTTTTTCTCGGATTAGGGTCTGGAGACTCGGAGGCTTCGTAGAGATTTGGGTGGGAAGAAGCCTCTACCCCTGTTCTTAGGTCTTTCCTGACCAAGGCCTAAATGTTATAGTGCTGCCACCTGAACTGGCCGTGCCTCTGCCTGCCACCTGAACTGGCCGTGCCTCTGCCTGCCACCTGAACTGGCCATTCCTCTGCCTGCCACCTGAACTGGCCATTCCTCTGCCTGCCACCTGAACTGGCCATGCCTCTGCCTGCCACCTGAACTGGCCATGCCTCTGCCTGCCACCTGAACTGCCTGCTAAACCATGGACCATGTTCATAGGTTTCCATATCTCTGTTTCCCTGCTGGACAATTCCTGGACATTTCCTATGGCTGTCTGGACCAATGCTTTGACTGCTCTGGAACGGTATTCCTGCCTGCTAAAACCATAGGTGAGCCTTTTTTTTATTACCTTTTGCTCAGCAGAATGTATTTTGGGGTGTAATTCTTGGTGTGTACATGCTATGTGTTAGAAGCCTGAAGGTGCTACTTGCATGTTGGGCCTCTGTATGTGGCCAGGCTGTGGAAAAGTCTCACACATGGGGTATCACTATACTCAGGACGAGTAGCAGAATGTATTTTGGGGTGTTATTTTTGCTGTGTACATACTATGTGTTAGAAAGATCTTCTGAATTGACAACTTTGTGAAAAAAAAATATGTTTTAATTTTTTTTCCACACTTTCCAAAAACTTTTGGAAAGAAATTACATGTTCAAAAGACTTATTATGCCTCATAGAAAATACATTGGGTTGTTTTCTTTCCAAAATGGGGTCATTTTGTGGGTAATTCCATTGTCCTTGTTCTCCAGGGCCTTCAAAAATGTGATAGGTACTCAGGAAATGAAATGTGTAATTTATGCCTTTAGAGAGCCTGATGGTGCTACTTGGATGTTTGGCCTCCGTATGTGGCCAGGATGTGGAAAAGTCTCACACATGTGGTATCGCCATACTCAGGACGAGTAGCAGAATGTATTTCGGGGTGTTATTTTTGCTATGTACATACTATGTGTTAGAAAGATCTTCTAAATTGACAACTTTGTGAAAAAAAAATATGTTTTAATTTTTTTCCCACATTTTCCCAAAACTTTTGGAAAGAAATGACATGTTCAAAAGACTTATTATGCCTCATATAAGATACATTGGGTTGTTTTCTTTCCAAAATGGGGTCATTTTGTGGGTAATTCCATTGTCCTTGTTCTCCAGGGCCTTCAAAAATGTGATAGGTACTCAGGAAATGAAATGTGTAATTTATGCCTTTAGAGCGCCTGATGGTGCTACTTGGATGTTTGGCCTCCGTATGTGGCCAGGATGTGGAAAAGTCTCACACACTGGGTATCGCCATACTCAGGATGAGTAGCAGAATGTATTTTGGGGTGTTATTTTTGCTATGTACATACTATGTGTTAGAAAGATCTTCTAAATTGACAACTTTGTGAAGAAAAAAAAAATATATATATATTTTTTAATTTTCCAAGGCATTGTGGGAAAAAAATTGCAACTTCAAAAAATTCACGATGCCTCTTACTAAATACCTCCGACTGTCTTCTTTCCAAAAAGTGGTCATTTGGGGGGTATTTGTACTGTCCTGACATTTTAGGGCCTCAAGAAATGAGATAGGCCATCAGCGCATTAGGATTGATTAATTTGCAATAATGCGTAGCTTAGTTTGTAGACTCTATAACTTTCACACAAACCAATTATCATACACTTATCAGGATTTTTTTTACCAAAGACATGTAGCAGAATACATTTTGGCCTAAATTTTTGCCGAAATTTGATTTGTTTGGATTTCTTTTAAAACAGAATGTAGAAAATGTTGTTTTTTTTCAAAATATTCGCTCTTTTTTCGCTTTTATCGCAAAAAATTGAAAATGAAATCGTGAACAAATACCACCAAAAGAAAGCTCTATTTGTGTGAACAAAATGATAAAAATTTTATTTGGGTACAGTGTAGCATGACTGAATAATTGTCATTCAAAGTGCGAGAGCACTGAAAGCTGAAAATTGGTCTGGGAAGGAAGGGGGTTTAAGTGCCCAGCATTGATGTGGTTAAAACCTGATGAAGGGGGATTTATTGGCCCCTGAAACATGTTGGCTGCCTGTTGCCTAAGATGTAGCTTGGGCACTTATATTGTCTCTTTTGCATGTTTCTCATTCTGAATGACCCGTACCTCTGAAGCAACCCTGTGTTTTTTGAAAGAACTGCCATACACAAGCCACCAGGCTCCATTTATACATTTTTTTCTACTGACTGTTATTTAATGTCTATTATCAGGTGGAATCAAGGTGCTGGATGCAGCTCTTCAGTCTACAAGTGAAGTTGGGCTGATTTTTAAAGCAGAAAAACTGTGCTGGCAGACATAGACGAGATGATCGAATCATGCTCAGATATATGACCAATCCATGATCTAATGTCTTTGACCAGTGTAATACCAAGCTCCAGGTTTTTTTTTTCTATGGTGTGTGTAGGCAAGTGCTAGAAAATATATATTTTTTCTATACTCTGTCAGTGTCTCAATTCTCTATATTAGAATCTCTGTCAGTGTCTTAATTCTCTATATTAGAATCTCTGTCAGTGTCTCAATTCTATATACTAGAGCCTCTGTAGGTAATTCATTTTTTCTATACGAGAGCCTCTGTCAGTGTTTAATTTTCCTATACTAGAACCCCTGTCAATGTTTCAATTCTCTATACCAGAACCAATGGCAATGTTCATTTCTCTCTTTTAGAACCCCTCTCAATGTTTCACTATTGTCTACCAGCACCTTTGACAATTTTTCATTTCTCTCTACTAGAACCTATCTCAGTATCTCATTTCTGTTTACTAGAACATCTGTCAATGTTTTGTTTGTCTCTACTGGAACCTCTGTCAATGTTTTTTTTCCCTTTACTGGAACCTCTGTCAATGTTTTGTTTCCCTTTACTGGAACCTCTGTCAATGTTTTGTTTCCCTTTACTGGAACCTCTGTCAATGTTTTGTTTCCCTCTATTAGAACCTCTGTCAATGTTTTGTTTCCCTCTACTGGAACCTCTGTCAATGTTTTCTTTGTCTCTACTAGAACCTCTGTCAATGTTTTGTTTCCCTCTACTGGAACCTCTGTCAATGTTTTGTTTGTCTCTACTAGAACCTCTGTCAATGTTTTGTTTCCCTCTACTAGAACCTCTGTCAATGTTTTCTTTGTCTCTACTAGAACCTCTGTCAATGTTTTGTTTCCCTCTACTGGAACCTCTGTCAATGTTTTGTTTGTCTCTACTAGAACCTCTGTCAATGTTTTGTTTCCCTCTATTAGAACCTCTGTCAATGTTTTGTTTCCCTCTACTGGAACCTCTGTCAATGTTTTGTTTCCCTCTACTAGAACCTCTGTCAATGTTTTCTTTGTCTCTACTAGAACCTCTGTCAATGTTTTGTTTCCCTCTACTGGAACCTCTGTCAATGTTTTGTTTGTCTCTACTAGAACCTCTGTCAATGTTTTGTTTCCCTCTACTGGAACCTCTGTCAATGTTTTCTTTGTCTCTACTAGAACCTCTGTCAATGTTTTGTTTCCCTCTACTGGAACCTCTGTCAATGTTTTCTTTGTCTCTACTAGAACCTCTGTCAATGTTTTGTTTCCCTCTACTGGAACCTCTGTCAATGTTTTGTTTGCCTCTACTAGAACCTCTGTCAATGTTTTGTTTGCCTCTACTGGAACCTCTGTCAATGTTTTGTTTCCCTCTACTAGAACCTCTGTCAATGTTTTCTTTGTCTCTACTGGAACCTCTGTCAATGTTTTGTTTCCCTCTACTAGAACCTCTGTCAATGTTTTCTTTGTCTCTACTGGAACCTCTGTCAATGTTTTGTTTCCCTCTACTAGAACCTCTGTCAATGTTTTGTTTGTCTCTACTGGAACCTCTGTCAATGTTTTGTTTCCCTCTACTAGAACCTCTGTCAATGTTTTCTTTGTCTCTACTGGAACCTCTGTCAATGTTTTGTTTCCCTCTACTGGAACCTCTGTCAATGTTTTGTTTGCCTCTACTGGAACCTCTGTCAATGTTTTGTTTCCCTCTACTAGAACCTCTGTCAATGTTTTCTTTGTCTCTACTGGAACCTCTGTCAATGTTTTGTTTCCCTCTACTAGAACCTCTGTCAATGTTTTCTTTGTCTCTACTGAAACCTCTGTCAATGTTTTGTTTCCCTCTACTAGAACCTCTGTCAATGTTTCATTTCCCTCTACTGGAACCTCTGTCAATGTTTTGTTTCCCTCTACTAGAACCTCTGTCAATGTTTTGTTTGCCTCTACTAGAACCTCTGTCAATGTTTTGTTTCCCTCTACTGGAACCTCTGTCAATGTTTTGTTTCCCTCCACTAGAACCTCTGTCAATGTTTTGTTTCCCTCTACTAGAACCTCTGTCAATGTTTTCTTTGTCTCTACTGGAACCTCTGTCAATGTTTTGTTTCCCTCTACTAGAACCTCTGTCAATGTTTTCTTTGTCTCTACTGGAACCTCTGTCAATGTTTCGTTTCCCTCTACTAGAACCTCTGTCAATGTTTTGTTTCCCTTTACTGGAACCTCTGTCAATGTTTTGTTTCCCTCTACTAGAACCTCTGTCAATGTTTTCTTTGTCTCTACTAGAACCTCTGTCAATGTTTTGTTTCCCTCTACTGGAACCTCTGTCAATGTTTTCTTTGTCTCTACTAGAACCTCTGTCAATGTTTTGTTTCCCTCTACTGGAACCTCTGTCAATGTTTTGTTTGTCTCTACTAGAACCTCTGTCAATGTTTTGTTTCCCTCTACTGGAACCTCTGTCAATGTTTTGTTTGCCTCTACTAGAACCTCTGTCAATGTTTTGTTTGCCTCTACTAGAACCTCTGTCAATGTTTTGTTTCCCTCTACTGGAACCTCTGTCAATGTTTTGTTTCCCTCTACTAGAACCTCTGTCAATGTTTTCTTTGTCTCTACTGGAACCTCTGTCAATGTTTTGTTTCCCTCTACTAGAACCTCTGTCAATGTTTTCTTTGTCTCTACTGGAACCTCTGTCAATGTTTTGTTTCCCTCTACTAGAACCTCTGTCAATGTTTTGTTTGCCTCTACTGGAACCTCTGTCAATGTTTTGTTTCCCTCTACTAGAACCTCTGTCAATGTTTTCTTTGTCTCTACTGGAACCTCTGTCAATGTTTTGTTTCCCTCTACTAGAACCTCTGTCAATGTTTTCTTTGTCTCTACTGAAACCTCTGTCAATGTTTTGTTTCCCTCTACTAGAACCTCTGTCAATGTTTTGTTTCCCTCTACTGGAACCTCTGTCAATGTTTTGTTTCCCTCTACTAGAACCTCTGTCAATGTTTCGTTTCCCTCTACTGGAACCTCTGTCAATGTTTTGTTTCCCTCTACTAGAACCTCTGTCAATGTTTTGTTTGCCTCTACTAGAACCTCTGTCAATGTTTTGTTTCCCTCTACTGGAACCTCTGTCAATGTTTTGTTTCCCTCTACTAGAACCTCTGTCAATGTTTTGTTTCCCTCTACTAGAACCTCTGTCAATGTTTTCTTTGTCTCTACTGGAACCTCTGTCAATGTTTTGTTTCCCTCTACTAGAACCTCTGTCAATGTTTTCTTTGTCTCTACTGGAACCTCTGTCAATGTTTCGTTTCCCTCTACTGGAACCTCTGTCAATGTTTTGTTTCCCTCTACTAGAACCTCTGTCAATGTTTTGTTTCCCTCTACTAGAACCTCTGTCAATGTTTTCTTTGTCTCTACTGGAACCTCTGTCAATGTTTCGTTTCCCTCTACTAGAACCTCTGTCAATGTTTTGTTTCCCTCTACTAGAATCGTTGTCACTTCCAGTTTCCCTCTACTAGAATCATTGTCACTTCCAGTTTCCCCACTGTAGGAATTCACATCATTCCTGTCTGGATGTCATAAAAAACAGAAAGTGAGGGGACATCTCATTTACAGGGAAACAGACAGCAATAGAAACCCAACAAAGGTTCTTTTTAATTGTTTCCTATTTTATCCAAAATAAAAATAGGGCTTTTGCTGGAGAAGTGCTTTAGGTCTGAGTTGAGCGTATTTTTTGGGTTTCAGGATTGCTTATTAGGCTATTTGCTTCATACACACAGTGAGAATATCAGATGTACAGTATATCACACAAATGATCATCTATTTTTTTTTTTTTTCGCATGCTAGTCTCATATCAAAAATGAATAGGTTACCAGGTTATTAGGTTAAGAAAATTCTCATAAGACAGGATACAACTTCGGGAGTGATGTAATGTATTGTATTGTAATGTATTCTTTTGTTTCCGAGCATGTGCGGTCTTGGTCACTTTTCTTACTATACTAATTACACGTATTAGTAATCGTTTGTTCTGTTATCTAATGAGGAAAAAAAAATGTGCTTGTCCTTGTGAATATTTTCTAGGGCTGTTACTGATTAAAATTTTCGTGTTCGATTAATCGTTTTTTTTTTTTATCGATTAATCGACTAATTTTGATTAATTATAACGCACATACAGATCCAACTACTTTTAGCTGATCTCCTAGCAGGCTGATTGCCAGTGCAGCTACCAACCACTGGAAAAATGGATAGCAGGATACAAAAAACACACAATGGCAGCGCTCGATGGGAATAGCATTAAAACTTTTATAGTCTTCAAGTAGGTAACAAAATAAATAATAAATCGAAAAAAGCATGGAATACCTAACGGTAGCAAAAGCACTGGTATAAAAATGTGTACAACGATACCACTGCTGAATCCAGATTAGGAGGGGTTAAAATCAGTCCGTCGGCATGTAGATGTCCCGTGAAGGAAACTATCACAAATCACAGTGGATGGCTGTAGAATCCCAGGTTGATAGAGGGAAGTGATAGAGGGAAGTGTAACAGCCCTTGCGTGTGGCAGATAGTAAGGTCCCGCCAGCATGCAGATATGAAGGCACAGCAAAGGAGCCCTTCAGATGGACACGGCAAGCCCCGCCTGTGTCCGTGACGTCACCGGATCTCCGACGGAACTCCCTGAAGACCCGGAAGCTGGCGGAGAGGTGAGTACCGATCAAAATAATTTTGATCGATCAAAAACATTAATCGATTAATCGAGGAATTAATAGTTAATTTCCACAGCCCTAATATTTTCACATTAACTGTTGTGATTGGCTCGCGAAAACTGTACTAACGACTTGATTATCAGACGATCGCTCCAAATTAATGTTTTCGGCTGATTTTCTCATTGTGTGTACTAGGCATTAGGCACAATGTGAAGGGGATAAAATAAAGAAACACAATAAATCTAAAGATAAAGAATCTTTGGGTGTGCTATTATGCACATTTACGGTATATTGTTTATATGTTTATATCTTACTGAAACTAATAAAAGATTGTCTAATGCTTTACTATCTTAACATCCACCAACACACAGCAAGCTATTTCCCTATTTATTACTTCATTTTACAGTATGTGTGATCTGGCAAGGAAAACTTGGCATTATTATTGGCCTCATAAATAGTCCTGATGGGAGAAGGAGGGTAAAGTCGGGAACTCTGGCAGAGATATCTCCAATTGCAACCCCCAAGAGATAGAAGAATATTGGCTTTCTTAAACTGATGGCAATATATCCAATAACAACAAATATATGAAGGTTGGTTAAAACCTCTTCTGTTAATTTTGTGTAAAATGATAACACTGAGGTCTATAGAACAGTGCATTATAGCAAAGAGAGAAATGATATGTTGTGATAAAGTATACATATTGATAGTGGTGAAAACTGAAAAATCTAGCTAAAAAAGGCTGAATACTAGGTAAAAATATACAAATTTTAATGGTATTACCTGCCAAAATATTTACTAAAGGAGAGTATTTTATCCACTTACCAAAGTGAATGTTTACTGAACATAATAAATAAGGTTAAGCTGTGTTTGATTGGTATATAAAATCATATGCAATAGAAATAGAAAAAAAAAACAAAAAAACAAAAAAAAAGTTCTCAAGCAAAGTTGGATGATTGATATTATCTTAGCTTTACTTTATTCACTAAGCTCATTGAACATTTAATTTGCTTATTCAACACCTTTAGTCAAATTCAATGTGTCAGCTTAATCCAAAAAATGGAGGTAGATTATATCTGCTGAATAAAGACCAACATCCCTAACTTGGGTATACATAATACAAGAATTTCCCCTTGGGACAGAGACTTTATAGGCACGAATTGTGAAACACTGTAAGGTTTGTGTAAAAGATTTATAATTTTATTATCAAAAAAGTATCATAAAGAGTAACAAACAGTTATTAAAACATGAAACGTTGGATTGTTGTAGAAAACACTAAATGTGCACATATTACCCGGAAAATTCCAAATATAAATGCATCGATAGTGTGAACATAGAAAAACAAATATGCAATCATGTTTCCTACGCGTTACGGAGTATAGTGAACTCCGTCTTCAGGGATAATCTGATATGCAATTTATAGTACTAATGGCAATCTAGAAATACAAAAAAGTTTTTATTAATAGCATTATACATCCAATATAATACATCCAATGGATGTATAATGCTATTAAAAAAACTTCTTTGTATTTCTAGATACATTAAGTCAACGCCATTGAGCTGATATGTCCATGTGCCCATATCAGGTAAATTATGTCACAAGCATCCCCGTCCTTGTGTGCACATGCAGCTGCGGGGCAGGGAATGCACCAGCCACAGGTGATTGGTCCAGCATTGACAGCTTCCTTCCAGGTTCAGCCTGAGCGTTTGTTTGCACCATACCCAAGCTCATCCCTAAAGCTGATTGACAGCTTAATCCAAGTTCGGCTGAACATGGGTTTGGACCGAACCCAAGCTCATCCTTAATCAGCATCATCAATTCTGTCCATTGATCAGGGAAATGATGAAGGAAGTTTAATCTTTAAAATAGCAGAGTCATTTTCCTGGTGTTTAGTGTCATGTAGGTATATGAATCAAGAATAGCTAAACTGAATTACAAATCCTTTTGCGAGGTAAAACAGTATTGTGTTTGAACTGTGTATTTATCTGTTTTCCTGGAAGAATACCATTAGAAGATTCTTCCATCAATGAACTGTCAACAGAGTGCAGAAAGGACTTGTGTCTTCTCAGACCCCTAGGAGGAGGAGAAAAACTTATTGCATGAGCTTTGTCACAGTAGGGGGTGAAGTCTTCTTTTACAAGATTTATTAACACCACGCATTACATAAAGAATCTCCTTTTAATCCTTTTGACGTCACTAAAGCCTATTTGTTTTTCTCTGTTCTGGATTGTGAAATCTTTAATTTAATCTGAAGTAATCTTGAAGTAGATTTAAGTTGGCCATAGAGACTAGAGGACAATTGGATGTGCAGGCATAGTATCACAATCATCAGGCATTCTTGCTGAGCAGCATATCACTAAATATGACTAGTTACTAGGGATGAGCTCAATGTTTGGACAGCGAACATTATGTGGCATTCGCAGGAAATTCGAGCACCACGGGACGCTTCATAATACACTATGAGATCGCAGTGCATTAGGGTCTGATGATTGGCCAAAGTATGCACCTGACCTGCATGCTTTGGCCAATCACAGCACGCTCTGCTGAGAGAGACATAATTGGCCAAAGGCAGGATGCCTTTGGCCAATCATGGCTTAGGGTGAACGAAGTCCACGCCCCACACTATATAAGGCTGCTTACATAGCAGCCGTGCATAGCGTTGTTGGCGTGGACAGAGAGATAGCTTGAGATAGAATAGGCAGGCAGGTTAGTTACAGTGTATTTGATATATATATATATATATATATATATACACAGTTAGTCTAATATATATGTAGCGGCCTCCTCTCTCCCCTCTCTTCTATCAGCTCGTCTGTCTCTTGTCTAGGGGTACTTTAGAGGAGTGAGAGCGGGGTCACCACGCCAAGCCCTCACCGCAGATGTTTGTGTGGTGGAAGCAAAGTTCTTGTTTTACCTTCGGGTCAGTATTCTGCACCGGGAACCTCCAATGAGAGTTACCTTGAACAATGTCTGCCAGAAAATGAGCCCCACACCATTAAAGTCCAACATTCCTTTATTCTTCCTGAATAAACACAATCAGTTAGACTCCCTTGGAGAACAGAACAGAAAAGGAGGTGTGGATGCGAGTAGGCCCAGACACAATGAACTCTCCACTTTCCTTCCTGAAAGTGGGTTGCGGTCTCCGAGCGAGGGGGAATTTCCTTCCAGGCGGTCTCCGATGGGAGGCTCACCTGTCACTGGCAATATGCTGCACCGGATCTTCAAGCAAGTATCTCCCACCGGTCCATTACGCCTTCCGGATTCGGGTACCCACTCCCGGGGTTCCCTAGGACCTCCTTCCCTCGCGGAACTCAGTGGTGGACACTGAGCTCCAGACCTCCTCCCGAGTACCTCACCCCAGGCTAAAGGTGCCTGGGATGGAACACGACCTCCGAACGTCCTCTAGGCCTAGGCTGCCTAGGGGACCGACACGAACCACCGCCCTCAGGCTGAAGGTGCCCGGGACTCGACTTCCACCACCAAAAATGGCCGCCCCCTTTATACCCCCTCCCAGCAAGCAAGGCAGGTTCCCCGCCCCACCATACAACCGCTGAGAGAGACCAAAAGAGGTACGCCACCGCAACGATGGCTCAACCCCGGGCCCTAAGCGACAGTGCCACCTGGTGGGCCCCAGGGAACCATACATCACAGTTTCCCCACCAGATTCAAAAAATAGAAAGCATATACCCGCTACATATATATATATATATATATATAGGAAGGCTAGTATGCTAGCCTGAAATTATGTGAGGAGTTCGAGGGGTACTTATACAGACCATCCACCAGGGTCAGTGTCGGCTGTAGTGCGCGGTATTACATGTCACTGGGCTGACTCTTCCCCACTCACCTCATATTCATGAGTCGGCGCATGCGATCGCAGGTACATTTCGGCTTCTTCATTCGGGGTCTTCGACGGCGGTTCCCGCTCACGGTCGCAGGTAGTATCTCGAACTTTTCATATCAGGTACAATCTTGCGGTTTGTTATGCTTTCATCCTCCACCCCTTGCTTAAAAAGCCTGCTCCTGTGTTGTTGTCGCTCGTATTCAGGCATCATTCAGCACAGGCGTAGTACGTTTATAAGTTCCTTCTGCCAAACATACGATTAATTCGTACATCCAAGTCTCCGAGCCGCTGTCGGTCGTTGCCCCATAACACCCGCCATAGGCTTCACTGGTTATAAAAGTCACTGTCCATGGGAATCAAGTCTCATTCATTTTGAGATGAGAATGTATTGTTTGTATGGGTTTCTGTGGCTGAGCAAGGTGGTAATTAGACCCACCTGGTGCCTTCTCTGCACTGGATTAGCCTGGGGGGATGGGTGGTTGATAGGTGTGAGCTTTCACAGCAAGGGGTGGCATACACCATACAACCAATTTGTATCAGATTAATTAATACTCCTCACTACCAATTCGTATCGGCTTCATTGCATACAATTTACAAACCGATTTGTATCCGGTACATTGCCTAGGCCGATAGCTTAACGGCTCCTCACATGCTACACCTTCTACAAACCCCATCACACCTACTGATGCCCCACACCTCCTACGATACTCTCCCTTCACCCAACTGATGCCCCACACCTCTTACTACACACACCATACACCGAACAGTCCGGTCCGAATCTGGTCGCAAAGCAGCGGCACTACAGTTCGGACCCTCGGCAATCACAAGCCCCCTCACCTTCGAAACACCAGACAGTCGATCCGAGTCCAGTCGCATCTCCGGTGCCGTGATTCGGATCCCGGCGCATCAATAACCCCATACCCACACCACAACCACACCATCCGAATCCAGTCGTAGCATCGGCTCTAAGATTCGGATCCTCAGCTAAAACAACCAATCCGAGCACAGTCGCACCACCGGCGCATACCGCTCTGATCTACAGCAGTAAACTTCTTTAAACCGATCCGAATCCAGTCGTAGCATCGGCCCCAAGTTTCGGATCCTCGGCTGAAAACAACCAATCCGTACGCAGTCGCATACCCGGCTCTAGCAGCTCCGACCCATACCTCCGATACAACGTCGAACGTCTCAGAACGTTACGAATCCAGCCGTAGCATCGGCCACAATGATTCGAACCCAAAGCCGCCATACACACGCATTACTCACCACTCCCGTTTCATCACGAAACGGCCATCCCCACACACTCGAAAGTCACAAACTCTTCTTCTTTCGTCTTCTTAAGGCATTTGTTCCTCGCAAGCGCTGCGAGCGTTCGACGAGTGGTTGCACACCAGCCACTCACCACCTCCAGTAGTCAAACGGCTACTCACCGATTTCTCTATCCCTTTCCACCACACAGGCCAGTTTAGATCCAGTCTCCATCCCGTCCACCCTGCAATCCAGGTCGGACGATATTTCCCACAAAAAAAAAAAAAAAAAAAAAGTCTTACACACTTCTTCACCCGGGAGCTACCTACCGCTCCCACAACTCTTCACGCCTACCATAAAAAATATTAATAAATAAATAAATAAATAAATAAATAAAAAAATATATATATATATATAAAAAAAAAAAATTTAAATAATAAAAAAAAAAAAAAAAAATGTTAAATAATAAAAAAAAAAAAAAAAATTTTTTAAAAAATAATAAAAAAAAAAAAAAAAATTTAAAATAATAAAAAAAAAAAAAAATGATAAATATTAAAAAAAAAAAAAAAAAAAAAAGGGGAAATATATATATATATATATATCTCCATGTCACCCTCCTCACAGGTCCCGGTCGACCCATGTCTCGACCTCAACCAAGACAGGGCTCAAGTCAGGTGCGTAAACGCAAGGCCCCTCCTTGCTTTCTCTCCGCACTCTTTCACGACATCCGAGTCTTCACATACACAATTCGACCGCTCATCAGGCGCTAGCAACTGTCACATACCTCTACGCACGACACTCTGTTTTCGAAGCCGATCCGAGATCCTTCACTACGCAGACAAGGTCACCAACATCCACCTTGCTGGCAGTGCAGGAGTTGGCAGACCGACCACACGTCACTGGACTACAGATCGAAACATTCCTACTTAGTATACCAGACTTCAGCTACCCGCCCCAGTACCCCCTGGGGGCTCTGGTTCATCAGTCTGTGCCAAGCACAGGCGGCACCCGAGCTATCGGTTACCTAGCCAGTCACCTCCTGGCTCACCTCGGTTGCCACGCAGTCTTTTGAGTTTTCTAAATTTCACTCAACAAGCGCTCGTACGCAAAACTTGGCTATCCTCTGCGCCTGTCATTCCTTATTCTGTCCATCCTCCCTTCCTTCTCCCTACCCACTTTCGTACCTCCTCTATCCCCTCCATACCTGGCATCTCACTCTATAAACATACATTCCCCCCCCCCTTTTCTTTCTCGTTTCTCCAGCCCCCAACATATCGCAGACCGACTGCGATGACTTTACCTTCGTCCCACCATCACCACGTTCGGGTTCAGCGGACGACTCCACACAGTCCCTCAGGGCTGGACCATCCCCAGGCTTACGGCCGAACTACGCCGTAGGGGCATCCCCTACCCGGCCACGGCCAGGAAAACCAAGCTGTTAGGCTGCTGTTCCATAACCAGCGGCAACTCTACCAGACAAATTCCGCTGCAGTCGATATCCTCGGCATTTACTCAGCTACACGCCTCAGTGACCACACTGGCAACCAGGCCTGGATGCTTTCCTAAATGTACATAATATAACTGAGTACTAACAGTCTAGGTAAAGTTGATCCAGGGTAAATCCGATTGCCTCTCGGGGGACCGGGAAGGAATTTTTTCCCCTGCTGTAGCAAATTGGATCATGCTCCGCTGGGGTTTTTTGCCTTCCTCTGGATCAACTGTGGGTATAGCATTGGGTATATGGGATTGCACGATATTTTTTATTTTGTTTATTTTATTATTTTAGTGTATTAGTGCAGGGGGCACTACAGGGTTCCACACCAGACTCATTACACTGCCTGACTCATTCCAAAACTACCCAGTCAAACTCCTGCATACCCTCACAGGAGTTCTCCCGATGGTTTAGAAATCTTGTGAGATCTAAGAAATCCAAGAGAGGTCTTTAAAACCTTGACGTGCCCATAACCGTGAAGAAAGTAGGAAAACCGGCACAGTTCATCTCCTTCCTGGTAATCGTTCTAGACAAACGCGCCATGCGGGCCAGCCCACCTCTCGGTAGATTGACCCGCATCAGGACAGTCATCCATACGTCTACCGACACGCAGGGGGGCACTAACCCACAGCTACAATCCCTACTGGGCATGCTCAAACCACGATGAGGATCGTCCCTCAAGGGCGTTCCTTTATCGCACGCTTCTTAGTGTTCCTCTCCCAGGCACGAGACGTTGACCAAGTCATTAAGCTAGACGCAGCCTCCGTAGCAGGAGCTGGCCATGGGGGACCAATTCCTTGAGACCGGATAGGTAGACCCTTGTTTATCCCATCAGCATCCTCTTCGTCACCTCAGATGACCACGGACGTAGCAGCTTCCACAAGCTTCGCTGCAATTTTTGGCCATCATTGGTTTCAGGAGATCCGATCCATCAGAGATGCTCACAATTCCGCTTTTTAGTCAGTCCTCCTCTCTACTTGAGATCTACCCCATAGTCGCAGCAACACAAGTACAGGGCAGCCCCGGGCAGGACAGACCGCCATGTTCGCCACAGACAACCAGGCTACAGCCACAGTCATTAACAAAGGCAGGTCAATAAATCATTATCCGTCATGTCCTTCCCACGCAGGCTGTTGCTACTTTCCCTACAACGTCAGCCTCAGGGTCCACATCCCTGGCCAATGCAACACCTCGGCCGACGCGCTATCCCGCCTAACCATGCCACATCCTTTCACAGAAGCCCGGAGCCGACTCGACCATGTCCGGCATCCCACATTAGTCCCAACCAACTTTGGAATCGGATAACACCTCCATGGTGCTACCTCCCTCATCAATGCATCCTGATCTGCCAACACACTACAGGTGGCGGCAACCACACTCCAGTACCGAACGCTTACCAGTGACCAGCACCATTCTCCGGGACATGTCTGCTATCCTTCACGTTCCCCCTTCGGTCTATGGCCCAGCCTGGTAAATCAAGCAGCCATTTACCTAGCCTTGTTACGATCTCACGGCCCGGCGAATTACTATCACCAGCCCTAAATGCCAAGTACTACTCAGGCACCACCCGTCTCGCCACCAAAGTCATTTCATCCTACACCCGACGGTATCGGAAACAATACAACCCGGTCCCGGAGTAGACATTAAACCTTTCGGACACATAACGCCATGGCCGTTCTGGTGCAATCGGTAAACTCGGCTGTCCGATCCATCAGAGGACAGCCCTCTACTACCTTTCCCAACTGAACCCCTAAGCGGGAAACAGTTCATCAGCCACGTCAGAACACTCCTGAGCATCTCGGGCCTTAACCCAGGGTGTTACTCAGGACTTGCTTTCGCGTTAGAGCAGCCCCAACAACATCACGAAACAGAGTTCCTGACCACGCAATAAGGAAGATGGGCAGGTGGAAATCCTTGTGTTTCGCCCGACACATTCCCGATCCTCAGTCAGAAATATCACGAGCCTTTAACAGTCTCGCTCTATAGTGGTTTACCTGTCATAATAGAACAATTCCTTCCTAACCTTGTGTGACTTTTTGGCCCCTTTATTTGGCATACCGTACAAAAGGCCAGGCCACACTTCAGGTCTTATTTGTGTTGTTAGTCTTGTGACGTGTTTATGTGATCCATATCTCTTCAGACAGAGGGCTCCGACCATAAATAGGAAGGCTAGTATGCTAGCCTGAAATTATGGGAGGAGTTCGAGGGGTACTTATACAGACCATCCACCAGGGTCAGTGTCGGCTGTAGTGCGCGGTACCCACCCACCCATATCTCCCTTTTCTAGGGCACTCCTCTACAACCAATTCTCAGCAGAATTATCTATTACTTCTATTCAGGTATGGCCCCTTTATTTGGCATACCGTACAAAAGGCCAGGCCACACTTCAGGTCTTATTTGTGTTGTTAGTCTTGTGACGTGTTTATGTGATCCATATCTCTTCAGACAGAGGGCTCCGACCATAAATATATATATATATATATATATATATACAGTGGGGCAAAAAAGTATTTAGTCAGCCACCAATTGTGCAAGTTCCCCCACTTAAAAAGATGAGAGAGGCCTATAATTGTCATCATAGGTATACCTCACCTACAAACAAGCAAGATTTCTGTCTCTCACAGACCTGTATCTTCTTCTTTAAGAGGCTCCTCTGTCCTCCACTCATTACCTGTATTAATGGCACCTGTTTGAACTTGTTATCAGTATAAAAGACACCTGTCCACAACCTCAAACAGTCACACTCCAAACTCCACTATGGTGAAGAGCAAAGAGCTGTCGAAGGACACCAGAAACAAAATTGTAGACCTGCACCGGGCTGGGAAGACTGAATCTGCAATAGGCAAGCAGCTTGGTGTGAAGAAATCAACTGTGGGAGCAATAATTAGAAAATGGAAGACATACAAGACCACTGATAATCTCCCTCGATCTGGGGCTAAACGCAAGATCTCACCCCGTGAGGTCAAAATGATCACAAGAACGGTGAGCAAAAATTCCAGAACCACACGGGGGGACCCAGTGAATGACCTGCAGAGAGCTGGGACCAACGTAACAAAGGCTACCATCAGTAACACACTACGCCACCAGGGACTCAGATCCTGTAGTGCCAGACGTGTCAACCTGCTTAAGCCAGTACATGTCCAGGCCTCTCCGAGGTTTGCTAGAGAGCATTTGGATGATCCAGAAGAGGATTGGGAGAATGTCATATGTCAGATGAAACCAAAGTAGAACTGTTTGGTAGAAACACAACTCGTCGTGTTTGGAGGAGAGAGAATGCTGAGTTGCAACCAAAGAACACCATACCTACTGTGAAGCATGGGGGTGGCAACATCACGCTTTGGGGCTGTTTCTCTGCAAAGGGAACAGGACGACTGATCCATGTACATGAAAGAATGAATGGGGCCATGTATCGTGAGATTTTAAGTGCAAACCTCCTCCCATCAGCAAGGGCACAATTGGTGACTGACTAAATACTTTTTTGCCCCACTGTATATGCTACACTGAACTATATATATAAATACACCGCCTGAAGTGTATTATATAATGTACACCACCGAATGCACTGTATACAGTTGTGCTCAAAGTTTGCATAAATTGTGAGATTTTGGCATTTATATTGAAATCACAATGATAACTGAAATCACCCAAATGGCCCTGATAAAAAGTTTACATACCCTGGAATGTTTGGCCTTGGTACAGACACAGAAGGTGGCACACACAGGTTAAAATGGCAATTAAAGGTTAATTTGTGGCTTTTTAACCACTTCCCTACCGTAAGACGTCATATGACGTCCTGGACTTTAGGGGGGGGGGGGGGATATCTGAATGATGCCTGCAGCTACTGGCATCATTCAGATATCCTTCTCTTCTGCCAGCGATTCTGCGCACCATAAGAATGATCATAGCGGCGGTTCTGCCGCTTGATCGTTCTTATAGGCGGCGGGAGTGGACGTCCCCCCCTCCCGCCACCATCCGATACTTCTCCGGGCTCTCCCATGCCATCGGGGGCCCGGAGAATGAATCAACCGGCGCTGGACGAGGACTATAGAGATGACCGTGGGAGGCCCAGGCGCGATGTTATGACGTCACGCCCGGGTACCCGGAAGTAAACAAAGCCGCAATTGCGGCTGTCAGCATGAGATCAGAGATTTTTTTTTTACCGATCTCATGCTTTCCAGCTTGGAGGAGAGAAGTCGGGTCCTGTCACTAACAATTCCTATTACAAGGGATGTTTACATTAGTAAAATAAAATAAAAATTAAATGCCCCTGTCCCCGGTAGCTCGCGCTCAGAAGCGAACGCACACGTAAGTCCCGCCACATATGTAAACGGTGGTCAAACCACACATGTGAGGTATCGCCGTGTGCATTAGAGTGTGTGCAAAAATTCTAGCACTAGACCTCCTCTGTAACTCTAAACTGATAACCTGTAAAAAAATGTAAAGCGTCGCCTATGGAGATTTTTAAGTACCGAAGTTTGACGCCATTCCATGAATGTGCGCAATTTTAAAGCGTGTCAAGTTAGGTATCTATTTACTCGGCGTAACATCATCTTTCACATTATACAAAAAAATTGGGCTAACTTTACTGTTTTATTTTTTTATTTTTCAAAAAAATGGCGTTTGAAAAATTATTGCGCAAATATCGTGCGAGATAAAAAGTTGCAATGACCGCCACTTTATTCCCTAGGGTGTCTGCTAAAAAAATATATATAATGTTTGGGGGTTCTGAGTAATTTTCTAGTAAAAAAAATTATGATTTTTACATGAAGGAGAGAAGTGCCAGAATTGGCCCGGTATAGAAGTGGTTAAATCACAATTGGTGTCTGTGTATAAATAGTCAATGAGTTTGTTTGCTCTCACTTGGATGCCCTAAGCAGGCTAGACACTGAGCCATGAGGAGGTAGAAAAGAACAGTCAAAAGACCTGCGTAACAAAGTAATGGAATTTTATGAAGATGGAAAAGGATATGAAAATATACCCAAAGCCTTGAATAAGCCAGTCAGTACTTTTTAATCCCTTATTAAGAAGTGGAAAATTCGGGGCTCTTTTGATACCAAGCCAAGGTCAGGTAGACCAAGAAAGATTTCAGCCAAAACTGGCAGGAGAATTGCCCAGGATACAAAGAAAAACCCACAGGTAACCTCAGGACAAATACTGGCTGCTTTCCAAAAAAACGGCATGGTTGTTTTTAAGGAGCACAATTCAACGATACTTGAACAAAAAAGAGCTGCATGGTTGAGTTGCCAGAAGGAAGCCTTTACTGCGCCAATGCCACAAAAAAGCCCAAATGAGGCATTTTAACAACTTGACCACTAGGCACTTAAACCCCCTTCCTAACCAGACCAATTTTCAGCTTTCGGTGCTCTCACACTTTGAATGACAATTACTCTGTCATGCAACACGGTACCAAAATTCTTTTTTTGTCCTTTTTTCCATACAAATAGAGCTTTCTTTTGGTGATATTTGATGACCTCTGGGTTTTTCATTTTTTGAGCTATAAATCAAAAAAGACCAAAAATAAAAATAAAATAAAAAAAGTCTTCATTTCTGTGATAAAATTTAGCAAATTAGTAATTTTTATTCATAAATTTTGGCCACAATTTATACTGCTACATATCTTTGGTAAAAAACAAACAAATTGGTGTTCATTATTTGGTCTTTGTGAAAGTTATAGAGTCCACAAGCTATGGTGCCAATCTCTGAAACTTGATCACGCCTGAAGTACTGACGGCCTATCTAAATTCTTGAGACCCTAACATGCCAGGAAAGTACAAATACCCCCCAAATGACCCCTTTTTGGAAAGTAGACATTCCAAGGTATTTAGAAAGAGGCACAGTGAGGTTTTTGAAGTTGTAATTTTTTCCCCACAATTCTTTGCAAAATCAAGATTTTTTTTTCACAAAATTGTCATATTATCAGGTTATTTCTCACACACAGCATATGCATACCACAAATTTAAACCCCAAAACACATTCTGCTATTACTCCCGAGTATGGCGATACCACATGTGTGAGACTTTTACACAGCGTGGCCACATACAGAGGCCCAACATGCAGGGAGCACCAGCAGGCGTTCTAGGGGCATAAATTTCAAGTCTATTTGACTATCTATTACACTTTGAGGCACTGTAGTGGCATGGATGCAAACTGATGTGGCATGGATGAGCCGTGGATGGGGATGGCTGAGCATGGTTGAGCCATGAATGTGGATGGCTGGGTATGGCTGAATATAGCTGGGTATAAGCAAGTATTGCTGGGTATGGAAGGATGAGTATTGCAGAGTATGGATGGATGGATGAGTATTGCAGAGTATGGATGGATGAGTATTGCAGAGTATGGATGGATGGATGAGTATAGCAGAGTATGGATGGATGGATGAGTATTGCAGAGTATGGATGGATGCGTATTGCAGAGTATGGATGGATGGATGAGTATTGCAGAGTATGGATGGATGGATGAGTATTGCAGAGTATGGATGGACGGTTGAGTATTGCAGAGTATGGATAGACGGATGAGTATTGCAGAGTATGGATGGACAGATTAGTATTGCAGAGTATGGATGGATGGATGAGTATTGCAGAGTATGGATGGATGGATGAGTATGGATGAGGTATTGCAGAGTATGTATGAGGTATTGCAGAGTATGGATGGGGTATTGCAGAGTATGGATGGGGTCTTGCAGAGTATGGATGGGGTATTGCAGAGTATGGATGGGTTATTGAAAGTATGGATGGGGTATTGCAGAGTATGGATGGGGTATTGCAGAGTATGGATGGGGTATTGCAGAATATGGATGGGGTATTGCAGAGGATGGATGGGGTATTACAGAGCATGGATGGGGTATTGCAGAGCATGGATGGGGTATTGCAGAGCATGGATGGGGTATTGCAGAGTATGGATGGGGTATTGCAGAGCATGGATGGGGTATTGCAGAGCATGGATGGGGTATTGCAGAGTTTGAATGAGGCTGGAAAGGGCACAGAGCAGCGCTGTGGGCACTACACATCCAGCCCACAGCGCTGCTGCGAACAATCTCTCCCCTCTCCCCTCACACTGTACCGATCGGTACAGAGGGGGGGGAAAGGAACCGGACGTGACGCCGGTTTGTTGTTGTGATCGCTCCGTCGTTTGACAGAGCGATCACATTTACCATGATCCGTGATGCCCCGGGTCTTCCAGACCCGGCGGTCATGGATATTTCCGGGAGCACGCCCCAGCGGGAACAAGATCCTGGAAGGACGTCCATGTAACCGTCTTTCGGCTATGGCCCGGTCGGCATGTGGTTAAGGTGTTGTTGGGCATATTGTAACCAGGCTTTTTTGTGGAAATTGTGCAGTAAAGGCTTTTTTCTGGCAACTTGACCATGCATTACTTTTTTGTTCAAGTATCATCATATTGTGCTCCTTAAAAACAACCACATCATTTTTTTCCAGAGAAGCCTGTATTTCTCCTGAGGTTACCTGTGGGTTTTTCTTTGTATCCCGAAAAATTCTTGTGGCAGTTGTGCCTGAAATCTTTCTTGATATACCTGACCTTGGCTTGGTATTAAGTTTTCCACTTCTTATTAAATGATTGAACAATACTGACTGGCTTTGGATATCTTTTTATATCCTTTTCCATCTTTGTAAAGTTTCATTACCTTGTTACGCAGGTCTTTTCACTGTTCTTTTCTGCTCCCCATGGCTTAGCTGATATCCTGCTTAGTGCATCCATTTGAGAGCTAACAAACTCATTGACTATTTATACACAGACACTAATTGAGATTTAAAAAGCCACAAATGTGAGAAATTAACCTTTAATTGCCATTTTAACCTGTGTGTGCCACCTTCTGTGTCTGTACCAAGGCCAAACATTCCAGGGTATGTAAACTTTTCCTCAGGGCCATTTGGGTGATTTCTGTCATCATTATGATTTTAAAAGGAGACAAAAAACTATGTGAAAATAAATGGCTTCATGTGATCACTATCCATGAATAAAAGTTTTTTGGCATAATTAGTCATATTTTCAATATAAACACCACCATTTCATGCAAACATTTCATGCAAACTTTTGAGCAGCGGTATATACGCTACACTGAATTCAGAGTATATACATATATATATATATATATATATATATATATATATATATATATATACTAGACTGTATATATATATGTATATATATATATACTCTGCATTCAGTGTAGCCTATATATACAGTGCATTTGGTGGTGTACAGTTTCTAATACACTTCAGGCGGTGTACACAGTATATAATACTTATACAATTTGACCCCAGATCTGGCACGCTTGCTGGGTAGAAACTGTTTGAAAGCAAGGTGGGTAGAAAAATTATTGGGGTACTCCTCTACGCAGACCTCTTGTTGGGGCATATACAAGTCTGCAAATTTTTAGTTAAAGTGATTTACGAGGGGCTGAATTTTTTGGAGCTGATCCTATTGAGGGTCACCCCGAGAATGACAGAGTTTATTGTCGTTGAAGTTCATAAATCGCATTATATTCTCGTATCTACCCCTGGCCATTTCAGCAGAGAACATGGGCATATGATGAATCGGGTCTGTGCACCAATATGACTGCGACTTATTGTTTCCATGCGAATTGCCTGACAAGGTTTGAATTTGGGTCTGTGGCAATATATTGTTTGGCATACAACTGATCTGGACAGATCTGTAAAAAACAGCTCCAAAAAAGCCAAGGGGAGTTAAATCTGCTGTTTCCACCTGAATTTCCACCTGAATTCTGGGTTGGGCAGTGAATGGGGGGAAGTACGGGTGCTGCAGACTCTGTGGGCTGCCAATCAGGCTTTACAAGCACACCAGGTAGGGCACTTTGGGCTTCTACGGGCCTGTGTTTGAATTCTTGGTGGCTGCGGGGTGCTGCTTGTGCTAGACACCACACCAGCTTGATCTGAACTTATGGGACTCGGCACGTCACCAAGTGTTACTGCACTGCTGGTGTGTCTAAGACCAGGATGTACTAGGCCGTTGGTGCTCGCCAGTTCACCAAAAAGAAGAGTGGCACTGGCACTCTGCTCAGTGGTGTATTTAGGTTTTGTGCTGCCCTAGGCCTGATTAAACTCGTGCAACCCCTAATTTGAATATGATCCACCCCTTCCTGTCAAGGTCACACCCCTTCCTGTTTAAGACCTGCCCTGAAAATTTCCAGTGGGGACACTAGTTCTGAGGGCCTTGGGGGGGGGGATTCCAAGAGATTTCCTCTCACTTCCTGTTTGGCTATGCGGCAGGAAATGAAGGGAAATGAACGGATGGCAAAAAAGAGGGGTTATAACCATCCCTTACTCTATCCAAGTGTTGCCTATAGTTCTACTTTAAGCACACATTTCTGCTAAATTTATGGAGGACTAAGAGGATCTAACCATGCCAGTGGTACAGCAGAAACATATAGCACAGTGATGGAGGTATGTGGTCCAGGCAGTGAGCAAAGGAAGGATTGGGGGCAGGAACAAATAAATCCATCTGTTTAATTTTTCTCATCAACAATCAACAGAAATAAAATTAGGATTCCTTAACCACTTCAATACAGGCCTTTTTATACCACTTCCATACCGGGCCTATTCTAGCAATTCTCTCCTACATGTACAAATCATCATTCTTTTGCTAGAAAATTACTCAGAACCCCGAAACATTATATATGTTTTTTTAGCAGACACCCTAAGGAATAAAATGTCGGTCATTGCAACTTTTTTTCTTGCACGGTATTTGCACAATAATTTTTCAAACGCCTTTTAAAAAAAAAAAAAAAAATGGTTTCATGAATTAAAAAATAACAAAACTGTAAAGTTAGCCCAGTTTTTGGGGAAAATATGAAAGATGATGTTACGCCGAGAAAATAGATACCTAACATGTCACGCTTTAAAATTGCGCACACTTATGGAATGGCGCCAAACTTCGGTACTTAAAAATCTCCATAGGCAACGCTTTAATTTTTTTTACAGGTTACCAGGTTAGAATTACAGAGGAGGTCTAGTTCTAGAATTGTTGCACGCACTCTAATGCACACGGCAATACCTCACATATGTGGTTTGAACGGCGTTTACATTTGTGGGCGACTTACGTGTGCATTCACTTCTGATCGCGAGCTACCGGGGACAGGGGCGTTTAAATTTTTTTTTTTTTTTTTTTTTACTTATTTATTTATTTTTTTACACTTATTTTACTTTTTTTTTAGCACTTTTATTCCTATTACAAGGAATGTAAACATCCCTTGTAATAGGAATGTGTGTGACAGGTCCTCTTTATTGAGAGATGCGGGGTCAATAAGACCCCACATCTCTCCTCCAGGCTGGAAAGCATGAGATCAGTGAATTTTTTTTCACTGATCTCATACTTACTAGCCGCAATGGCGGCTTTGTTTACATTTGAGGACCCGGGCGTGATGTCATCACATCGCGCCTGGGCCTCCGACGATCATAGAGATGACTGGTGACCATCTGGTCACCAGTCATCTCTATGCTCGTCACGTGACCCACCACCGGCGCCGGAAGATTCTCTCCGGGTCCCCGATCGCACGGGAGAGCCCGGAGAAGCACCGGATGGCGGCGGGAGGGGGGATGTCCCCTCCCGCCGCCTATAAGAATGATGAAGCGGTGGAACCGCCACTATGATCATTCTTATGGTGCACAGAATCGCCGGCACATCAAAAGGATATCTGAATTATGCCTCTAGCTGCAGGCATCATTCAGATATCCCCCTTCAAACCCAGGACGTCATATGACGTCCACCCAGGATGGGAGATCCCATCTGTGGACGTCATTTGACTATGGCTGGGTAGGGAAGTGGTTAATATGTACAATTGACACAAGCAAAGGATTGCAGGAGAGTCCTACTGCCTAACTGACAGGTATAGGTGACCATGTCAGTGTCCCTTTTGTTTGCACCATCCCTATCATACTGGCAGCAGTGCGGCCGCTTTATGGGGGCGCCAGACCGATTTGTCTTGCGGCCCAGTCCACCTCATAAGACTGGCGCTACACTAAAAGTGTAGCGCAAGCCGGCTGGGACTCTTTTAATGCTTCCCCCCTGCAAAGTACTGCCCTAGGCCTGGGCCTAGGCCAAGATACAGCGTTGCCTCCATCCCTCTGTCTGACTCCTGTATATCCTAGGGAGATTTCCATCCATTGTTTGGATGTAGTCAGAGCTTTTAGTGTTTCCCTCCCAGCTGTATCTTCATCAGTGTTGGTCATCTTACGTTAAAAAAGTAATTAGTTACAGTTACAAATTACTTCTTCCAAAAAGTAATTGAGTTAGTAACTCAGTTACTACATTGAAAAAGTAATTAGTTAATCAGCAAAGTAACTATATTGGTTATATTATATATACACGGGGGACGGGGCGGTAGAAGGATGATATATATGTAATTTTTTCAGTGTAAAAAAATAATAGGAGGGATAACAATAAATAATATTGGTTATGTGCCCATGCCTCACTGTGCCCATGCCTCACTGTGCCTCACTGTGCCCATGCCTCATTGTGCCCATACCTCACTGTGCCCATGCCTCACTGTGCCTCACTGTGCCCATGCCTCACTGTGCCCATGCCTCACTGTGTCCATGCCTCACTGTGCCCATGCCTCACTGTGTCCATGCCTCACTGTGTCCATGCCTCACTGTGTCCATGCCTCACTGTGCCCATGCCTCACTGTGCCTCACTGTGCCCATGCCTCACTGTGCCTCACTGTACCCATGCCTCACTGTGCCTCACTGTGCCCATGCCTCATTGTGCCCATACCTCACTGTGCCCATGCCTCACTGTGCCTCACTGTGCCCATGCCTCACTGTGCCCATGCCTTACTGTGACCATGCCTCACTGTGTCCATGCCTCACTGTGCCCATGCCTCACTGTATCCATGCCTCACTGTGTCCATGCCTCACTGTGTCCATGCCTCACTGTGCCCATGCCTCACTGTGCCTCACTGTGCCCATGTCTCACTGTGCCTCACTGTGCCCATGCCTCACTGTGCCTCACTGTGCCCGTGCCTCACTGTGCCCGTGCCTCACGTACAGTACCTTGATCGGCGTTGTGCCCGTCTCCAGTTCTGGCGGCCATTCCAGTATTCAAAAGTCGCGCCTCCTCCTTGTCTGTGATAGGCGGAACACTCAATTTCCCAGCATTCAGTGTTCCGCCTATCACGGACATCCGCTCATCCTGAACACTGTCTGCTGTGAAATTGAGTGTTCCGCCTATCACAGATGAGGAGGCGCGGCTTTTGAACACTGGAATGGCCGCCGTCTGTCTGCATGACACGCTGATCAGGTAGGCAGACGGCGGCTGTAATTGCAATAACATCTACTCGCGGCAGCTGCGGCGATTAGATGTAATTGCGGTAACGCCGCCCAAGTAATGGGAACGACATTACCATGAGGGAAAGAGTAATTCGTTAGATTACTCGTTACCCTCAAAAGTAACTGCGTTAAGTAACGCCGTTTATTTTAACGCAGTTACTTACAACAATGATTTTCATTCATACAAACAGACTCTTTTTCCCATTCGCAAGGGTCCCCATAAAGCACAACCGCCTTCCCACTTGCTTTTAAACTTCAACAAACACAAATGTAGGCTTAAAGCTGGACTCTGGGAAACCTGGGAACCTCCTCCATTCAGAAAATGCCTTGTGTCCTTTTCACTAAATGCAAGACTTTCTATGATTGTTCATTCATGCTCCCCTCCTCACATCACAGAAAGCTATGCACTTAGTAAACAGAACACAAGGCTTTTTCTGAATGGAGAAGGTGTACAACGAGTTACCTGCTATGATCAGTCTACTGCATCCGGAACTACAAATATCAATGCCAGATATTGAGCACTTACAGTTATGTAGGTTCTGAATGAATGTAACATTTTTACCAAATAGAGAAGCAGCCAAACATGGGACTGATATCAGTAGAGGTAATTATTTTTAACCACTTAACGACCGCTCACTGTATATATACGTCGACAGAATGGCACGGACAGGCACAATCACGTACCTGTACGTGCCTGCCTTCGTATAGTTGGGGGGTCCCATCGGACTCCCCTTCTATACAGTGAGCAGTGGTTATCTGTTCGGGAGCGATCCGTGATGAGGGGACGGCTGTTAGTTTCCGGCCACCCCCTCGCGATCGCTCCCGGCGAATGAGAATCTTCCTCTGCCTGTGTAATGTAAACACAGGCAGAGGAAGTGATGTCATCTCTCCATGCGGCGGTTCTTTTCGATCCGGCGCGAGGAGAGAAGACATCTCACAGTAAGTGCACCAACACTACACTGACACCAGTACATGTAGGCACACTTACACCCCCCAGTCACCCCCAGTCACAGTGCACCGTTTGCAGTGGTCATTTTTTTACTGATCACTGCAATCAGTGTCATTTGTGACAGTAAAAAGTTGCAGGGCAGTTAGGTTTAGGCCCCTTTAGGTCCAGGGTAGCCCCCTAACCCCCCCTAATAAAGGTTTAACCCTTGATCGCCCCCCAGGTAACCCTTTCACCCCCTAACGCCAGCGTCACTAAGCGATCGTTTTTCCGATCGCTGTATTAGTGCCGGTGGTGCCCTAGATAGCCAGTTATTTATTTTTAGGTTCGCCGCAGGTTTTTATAGCGTCAGGTACCCCCATATATTATTTTAACCCCCTGATTGCCCCTAGTTAACCCTTTCACCAGTGATCACCATATAAGTGTTACGGGTGATGCTGGTTGGTTAGTTTGCTTTTTATAGCATCAGGGCACCCGCCGTATATAACCCAATAAAGGTTTAACCCCCTGATCGCCCGGCGGCTGATATCAATTAGGTTTTAGCGCCAGAGAGGGTCTGCGTCGCCCCAGGCAGTGTTAGGTTAGTGCCAGTAACGCTAACACCCACACGCAAAGCATACACCTCCCTTAGTGGTATAGTATCTGAACAGATCAATATCTGATCTGATCAGATCTATACTAGTGTCCCCAGCGGTTTGGGGTTCCCAAAAACGCAGTGTTAGCGGGATCAGCCCAGATACCTGCTAGCACCTGCGTTTAGCCCCTCCGCCCAGCCCAGCCCAGCCCAGCCCACCCAAGTGCAGTATCGATCGATCACTGTAACTTACCAAACACAACACACATAACTGCAGAATTCGCAGAGACAGTCCTGATCCCTGCGATCGCTAACAGTTTTTTTTTAAGCGTTTGATACATTTGCTGACAGTCAGGTGCTTTTTTACCTGTGAATCTTACTAGTGTACCCCTAAATTTAGAGCCCAAAATGGCAAATCGAAGGTACACTAGTAAAGAGGCCTATGAGATTCTGAGCATGACAGATAGTGAAGAGGAGGTCACGCTTCTTTCAGATTCAGGCTCAGAATATCTTCCCGTAGAAGACAGTGAAGTCAGCGGCTCCATGTCAGATAGCTCTGACGACGAAGATGAGGTCCCTGCTAAGGTCAGGCATACCCGATCCCGATCTTCTGTGGTTGTTGAGGAGCAAGAACCGCAGGGCTCTCGTATCATGGAGCAGAGTAGTACTAGCGCCGCTATTCCTTCTGGTGAATTGGCAAGCACCAGCGGCCTAGTACAGCCTGGGCATACATCCAGCACTGCAGTATCACGTGGTGACGTGGCGAGTCCCATAAGTGCAGTTCAAGCTGGCGAGGTGGCAAGCACAAGTAGTGTCCCGCTGCCACCAAGAAGAAGACAAAGGTAGGCCCGTCGTGCCCATAGTGCCCTTCCTGCAGAATTCGCCTATCCTGATTGGGTCCCCACTACTTCTGCAGAACCTGTACTTCCCCCATTCACTGCCCAACCCGGTATTCAGGTGGAAACAGCTGATTTTATGACAATTGATTTTTATTTGCTGTTTTTCACGGAAGATCTTGATAGATCTATTGTGGACCAGAGTAATTTATATGCTGGTCAATTCATCGCCGCTAATCCCCAGTTGCCTTCCATTGCCAAAGATTGGAAACCAATTACGGTTTCTGAATTTAAGACCTTTCTGGGCCTTTCCCTCAACATGGGCACACATAAATTCCCGTCATTGCGTGCTTATTGGTCCACGCACCCAATTGACCACATGCCCGTGTTCTCTGCCTCCATGCCCAGGAAACGATACGAGCAGATCTTGCGGTTCATGCATTTCAACGACAATGAACTTTGTCGTCCACGTGGAGACCCTGAATACGACCGGCTCTACAAAATTCGGCCCCTCATAAATCACTTCAACTAACGTTTTGCAGCCTTGTTTATTCCCGATCAAGTTGTCTGCGTTGATGAGTCCCTGATTAAATTTTCTGGCCGCTTGTCTTTCAAGCAGTACCTTCCCAGCAAGCGTGCCAGATACGGGGTCAAGCTCTATAAGTTCTGTGACAGGGCAACAGGCTATGTATGGAGCTTTACGGTTTATGAGTGAAAAGATAGTCAGGTTGAGCCGGTCAACTGCCCAGATTACATAGGGAGCGCTGGCAAGATAGTGTGGAACTTGGTGTCACCCTTATTCGGAAAGGGGTACCACTTGTATGTGGACAATTATTACACGAGCGTGCCACTGTTTAGTCACTTGTTTGATTATCAGATTGGAGCATGTGGCACCGTGCGACCTAATCGCCGGGGCTTTCCCCAGAGGCTTGTAGATTCCCGTCTTAGGATGCGGGAGAGAGCCTGCGTGAAGTGTAATAACTTGCTCGCTATGAAGTGGAGGGATAATAAGAATGTTTTCCTTCTTACCTCCCTTCATGCAGACACGACAGTCCAAATTCCTACGGCGACTGGTGTTGTGGAGAAACCCCTCTGTGTCCACGAATATAACCAAAATATGGGAGGGGTGGACCTCAACGACCAGTTGTTGGCGCCGTATCTAATTGACCGTAAGGCGAGACGCTGGTACAAAAAAGTGTCTCTATCCTTATTCCAATTGGCTTTGCTGAACGCTCATGTGCTATGCAGAGCTTCAGGCGGGACGTTATCTCTCCTAAAATTCCAGGATGAGATAGTCACAGAACTCCTGTATCCAGGCGGTTCTGCACCTCACCATCCCCAACCAAATGCAGTAAGCCGGCTGCATGAGAGGCATTATCCGTATGCCCTCGAGAGTACCCCTACCCAACGAGCCCCCCAAAAAAGATGTCGTGTCTGTAGCAAGCGCGGATTTAGGCGTGACACCCGTTATTTTTGTCCACGCTGTCCTGACAATCCCGGTCTTTGCCTTGGTGAATGTTTTGAACGCTTTCACTCAAAAGTGAAGTTTTAGCGTAGGGTACAGCATTGCACAGAACAGGACACACTTACACAGGGTCTCCCAAGATGCCATCGCATTTTGAGAGACCCGAACCATTACAGTTGTTAAAGTTACAAAAAAAAGTGTAAAAAAGAAAAAAACGTAAAAACCAAAAACACAAAAAATAAATAAAAAATAGTTGTCGTTTTATTGTTCTCTCTCTCTCTCTCTATTTTCTCTTTATTGTTCTGCTCTTTTTTACTGTATTCTATTTTGCAATGTTTTATCATGCTTGCTTTTCAGGTATGTAATTTTTTGTTTTCAGGTGCGCCATTCAGCTGCAGCGCGGAATTATTTATCTTGACAGCAACAGCGTTTGCTCCCACGATACATATAGCCGTGACTCCAGTGCTGTAGGAGGTGATTTCACCACCACAGTTAAAAAAAAGAGCATATATGCTGAAGCATGGGGGCAGCCTGGGGCGGAGGAGCGATTTTGCTCCTAATGCCGCGTACATACGGTCGAGATTCCGATGGAGGCTTGCCCGTGGAAAAGTCAGACCGTGTGTATGCGGCATAACTTTTTTGCGGGAGGATGCCCCCATGCTTCGGCATATATATATTTTAGGCACAGGTTGCGTTAAAAATTTTTTTTCTTTTTTACTAGTTTTTTTGGGGGTATTTGCTTTGCAGGTATGGTATGGTAAGGTCTTACTGTTGTACTGTAATGTTACTTTGTTTTAATGTTAACCATCATTTGCTTAGCAGGTACGCCATTCAGTTGCAGCGCGGATTTATTTATCTTGACAGCAACAGCGTTTGCTCCCACGATACATAAAGCCGTGACTCCAACGCTGTAGGAGGTGATTTCACCACCACAGTAAAAAAAAAGAGCATATATGCCGAAGCATGGGGGCAGCAGGGGCGGAGGAGCGATTTTGCTCCTAATGCCGCGTACATACGGTCGAAATTCCAACGGAGACTTGCCCGTGGAAAAGTCTGACCGTGTGTACGCAGCATAACCTTTTATGCCGCGTACATACGGTCAAAATTCCGACACAGGCTTGCCCGTGGAAAAGTCCGACCGTGTGTACGCAGCATAACTTTTTTGCGGGAGGATGCCCCCATGCTTCGGCATATATAAATGGTGCATGTATGCCCATCATTAGAAGTGGGTGGATGAAGGGAGGTATTCTAATGGGGGGCATAACCACCGATCAATCTTTTTTTTTCGTTCAGCCTGAAAAAAAAGATTACAATACATGTCCAACAAGGACCAGCAACGTACTGGTATGTTGCTGGAATTTGAATGTTTATACCAGAATAATGCCTGCGGGTTTAGGTATCATCTTGGTATCATTCTTTTCAGCCAGCGGCCGGCTTTCATGTAAAAGCAATCCTAGCAGATAATTAGCATCTAGACTACTTTTACAAGCAGTGGGAGGGAATGTCCCCCCCCCCCGGATATAAACAGCGCCATTGGGAAATTGGGAAAGCATTTTATCACACCGAACTTGGTGTGGTCAGATGCTTTGAGGAAAGATCTAGGGTCTAACCCCCCAATTTTTTTCAAAAAAAGAGTACCTGTCACTACCTATTGCTATCATATGGGATATTTACATTCCCTGAGATAACAATAAAAATGGTAAAAATTAATAAATATGGAAGGAACAGTTTAAAAATAAAATAAAAAAGCAAAATAAATAATAATAAAAAAAAAAGCACCCCTGTCCCCCCCCTGCTCTTGCGCAAAGGCGAACGCAAGCATCGGTCTAGCGTCATATGTAAACAGCAATTGCACCATGCATGTGAGGTATCACCGCGAAGGTCAGATCGAGGGAAGTAATTTTAGCAGTAGTCCTCCTCTGTAAATCTAATGTGGTAACCTGTAAAGGCTTTTAAAGGCTTTTAAAAATGTATGTAGTTTGTCGCCGCTGCGCGTTTGTGCACAATTTTAAAGCATGTCGTGTTTGGTATCCATGTACTCGGCCTAAGATCATATTTTTTATTTCATCAAAGATTTGGGCAATATAGTGTGTTTTAGTGCATTAAAAATAAAAAAAGTGTGTTTTTTCCCCAAAAAATGAGTTTGAAAAATCACGGCGCAAATACTGTGTGGAAAAAAAAAATGCAACACCCACTATTTTAATCTGTAAGGCCTTTGCTTTAAAAAAAATGTATAATGTTTGGGGGTTCAACGTAATTTTCTTGCAAAAAAAAAAAATGTTTTCATGTAAACATAAAAGTGTCAGAAAGGGCTTTGTCTTCAAGTGGTTAGAAGAGTGGATGATGTGTGACATAAGCTTCCTAATGTTGTGCATAAAATGCCAGGACAGTTCAACCCCCCCCCCCCAAATGACCCCATTTTGGAAAGTAGACACCCCAAGCTATTTGCTGAGAGGCATGTTGAGCCCATTGAATAAATTATTTAATTTTTTGTCCCAAGTGATTGAATAATGACAAAAAGAAAAAAAAAATGTACAAAAAGTTGTCACTAAATGATATATTGCTCACACATGCCATGGGCATATGTGGAATTACACCCCAAAATACATTCTGTTGCTTCTCCTGAGTACAGGGATACCACATGTGTGAGACATTTTGGGAGCCTAGCCGCGTACAGGACCCCGAAAACCAAGCACCGCCTTCAGGATTTCTAAGGGTGTAAATTTTTGATTTCACTCCTCACTGCCTATCACAGTTTCGGAGGCCATGGAATGCCCAGATGGCACAAAACCCCCATAATTGACCCCATTTTGGAAAGTAGACACCGCAAGCTATTTGCTGAGAGGTATGTTAAGTATTTTGCAGATCTCGCTTTTTGTCACAAAGTTTTGAAAATTGAAAAAAGAAAAAAAAAATGTCTTTCTTCATTTTCAAAAACAAATGAGAGCTGTAAAATACTCACCATGACTCTCAGCAAATAGCTTGGGGTGTTTACTTTCCAAAATGGGGTCATTTGTGGGGATTTTGTGCCATCTGGGCATTTTATGGCCTTCAAAACTGTGATAGGTAGTGAGGAGTGAAATCAAAAATTACGCCCTTAGATATCCTGAAGGCTGTGCTTGGTTTTTGGGGCCCGTACGCGGCTAGGCTCCCAAAAAGTCCCACACATGTGGTATCCCCGTACTCAGGAGAAGCAGCAAAATGTATTGTGGGGTGCAATTCCACATATAACCATGGCATGTGTGAGCAATATATCATTTAGTGACAACTTTTTGTAATTTTTTTTTTGTCATTATTGAATCACTTGGGACAAAAAAAAAATATTCAATGGGCTCAACATGCCTCTCGTTAATTTCCTTGGGGTGTCTACTTTCCAAAATGGGGTCATTTGGGGGGGTTTTGTACTGCCCTGCCATTTTAGCACCTCAAGAAATGAGATAGGCAGTCATAAATTAAAAGCTGTGTAAATTCCAGAAAATGTACCCTAGTTTGTAGACGCTATAACTTTTGCGCAAGCCAATAAATATACGCTTATTGACATTTTTTTTTAACTAAAGACATGTGGCTGAATACATTTTGGCCTAAATGTATGACTAAAATTGAGTTTATTAGATTTTTCTTATAACAAAAATTAGAAAATTTCATTTTTTTTCAAAATTTTCAGTCTTTTTCCGTTTATATCGCAAAAAAAAAATCGCAGAGGCAATCAAATACCATTAAAAGAAAGCTCTATTTGTGGGAAGAAAAGGACGCAAATTTTGTTTGGGTACAACATTGCATGTCCGCACAATTTCCAGTTAAAGCAGCGCAGTGCCAAATTGTGAAATCACCTCTGGTCATTATGGTCCGTATTGGTTCGGGGCTTAAGTGGTTAAACAGCAAAAGGACCAACGTTGTTGTTCTTCCCCAGAGTTCAACTTTAAGGATAAGGTTCCAACATGTCGTATCAAATTGAAGTTTCTTGAAGGCAATCAAGGGACAGAGGTCCCACCCCTCTATGTTTATAATCTACTACTACTGTTTTTTTTTTTTTTTTATCAAATCATTATAGGAGTGTGAGGGATTATATCTGGATGACCAACACTTTTTTTTGTATGCAGTTATTCAATGCCTCATAGCCCAGTAATCTCAGATTATACTGATCCCGTGTCCCGTGATGAAGGATTTTATGGTGAGTACAGAAATCCTGTTTTATTGCTATCTGGGTAGCTGTTGGGGAAATTCTGCTCACGTCCTTTCCTACTGACACCACAGGAAGTGAGGAGAATCTCCCCAATGGGGACCCAGAGAGGAATAAAAACTTTTCAAGGGATCTAACCTGTTCACACTCCACTAAAAATGGATACTTTGTTATGGATGCTATTCTGCTGCCAAAAATCTACTAAAAATGGACGCTTTGTTCTATTCTGCTGCCAAAAAATGATCTCTCAATGGTCTCAATAGTTTGCATTTTACAGAAAGAAAACAAATACAATTCAATCTAAAATTTATAGCGAGTGTACACAAATAACGATAAAAAAAAAACAATTTACAAAATGAACATCTCAATCCAGAAAAAATGCTTCGACACCACTAAGAGAATGGAAGTGTTTGTGATATTGGAAGATGAGAGAAATAAAACCAGGAAATAATGCACACAACAAATGGCTCCTTTATGAAGTTTAATTTTATATGGGTACTTTGCATTGATTTTGTGTGTTTATACTGCTTGGACCTTAGACCAATGTTTCTCAAATTTTTTTCCGCTCAATACACACTTTAACCCCCCTGGCGGTATTCCCGAGTCAGGCTTGGGGTGGAATTTCAGTACCATAAGCGGTAACCCCGAGCCAGACTCGGGCTGCATCGCAGGATACAGGGAGAGTTACTTACTGTACCTTGTCCCCTGGATCCTGCGATGTCTCCCCGCTATGTATGCGAGCCGTCTCCTCGCTCGATTCACACACAGTGCCGCCGAGCTCCGTTCCCTGCGACGTTGCGGCGCACGGGGGCGGAGATCGGCGCCAAATTCAAAAAAGTAAAAACACAATACACATACAGTACACTGTAATCTTACAGATTACAGTACTGTATCAAATAATAACACATCCCCTTTGTCCCTAGTGGTCTGTCCAGTGTCCTGCATGCACTTTTATATTATAAAAACTGTTTTTTTCTGCCTGGAAACTGGAGATTGTCCATAGCAACCAAAAAGTGTCCCTTTATGTCAAAAGTGGTTTTAGACCAGCTAGAAAACAGGGATAATAAATTAGAATCACTTGCAGAATTGAGCGATAGCGATTTGTGGGGAAATTGGTCATCAAACACTGTAAGTAATGACAGCGACAATTCTGCAACTGAGCAAATTTCAGTGTTTTTGATTTGATTACATTATTGAATAATTTTTATATTATTATTTGTTATAATTATTTATAGTTATTTATTATAATATAATTTATGATTTTGTGTTTCAAACTTTATCATACCCGGGATGTCTACTAGACTCTGGTTTGGACAGATTTAAGTGAGTTATTCCTAAGAATTGCAGACCTACAATCATAGGCATGCGCACAGGGTGTGCCAGGTGTGCCTGGGCACATCCTAATCACCCCATGTACCACACATTCCCCCTTTTTTTTTTTTTTTTTATGAAAAAAAAGAAATTTAACAAATAAAATTGTAAAAAAGAATACAAAATAAAATAATAAAAATAAAAACTACTGACACCATCCACTACCCTACTGACACCGTCCACTGATCTAATGACACCGTCAGTATATATACACACGAACATGTGTTTGATCTTTGGGGTGCACACCCTAATGCAACGGGCTGCGCACACCTATGCTTACAATATAAAACGCCAAATTTCCATGCAAAATAATTTTATCGCTTTCAGCACCTAAAATCAGACAGAATCATACCGCCAGGGTGGTTAAAATCATGCAAAATCTCGAGGCACCACATTCTAAAATGTGAAAATCTAAGCCAATAGTTTTATATAACACAGCAACATTCACACACATGGGATATCCAATGTTACAGGTGATGTATTTTTTCAAAGCAAATACACCTTTGCACATTGGTACTGACTAGTAGCCAATGTTTCTCTTCTCCCTCAGTTTTCCTCCATCTCTCAGCTAATGGGACCCCAGTGCTGACAGAGGAAGGCAGGGGATGGATAAACAAGGATGCTGTGCAGGTATCCAACGCCCTCTTTTTTTATCTGATGACATAATTGGTTGTTAGGACGCTGAGAATTTGATATCTTTTCCTAGTTAAGGGAAATGTTTCATTACAGGATTTAATTACATATCCTGTTCTTGGGGTGAAGCTAGAAGACCCCTGATGTGTCCATTGAGAGGACCTTGTCACTACTGTCATATACAGTAAGGGCCTTGTCAGTACATACATATGTACATGGTTAGGACACATGTTAATACATAAACACCTATTACACAGCCCTACACACACCAGAAGTGGAAGAAGTAGCCATAGAGCCCCTTCCAGGCTTGCAAATGTGGCCTGTGCATCCAAGTGGTAATGACCCCCGGTCATGAAAGGATTAAATAAAAGAGGAAGCAATTCAAATGTAAATATACCAAATTTTTATTGTGTGTTTATGAAAGTATAATTATGGACCTATACACAATTTCTCCTTTTTCAACTATATATAGTCTGATTAAACCAAGAGTCCTTTTGTAAAATCAATTGGTCAGAAGTGAAGATCTAGTGATCCTCTCTCCCATTCGCTGACACAGTTTTGACCAAGAGATTCCAAGCCTGCCCACCACGGCAAGGTAGACTCTTCTAGGGCAGGACCTACACTAAACTACACTAATCTACCCTACTGGATGCTAGTCATCCTTTTTCTAATGTTGGATGTATGTTTGTAGTAGGCCTCATCCTATAATCTGTGTGTGTGATCTACTCTCTCTTAATGTGGTTGTCTGTCTGTGTGCATCTCTCTAAAGCATGGACCAGTCAGTTTATGTATATCTGGACGTCCTCTGTTAGTGTAGGTCAGTGCATGCCAGTCAATGTATGTTTGCATAGCTCCCAACTGTCCCTGATTTCGAGGGACTGTCCCTGATTTGGAGCAATGTCCCTCTGTCCCTCATTCCTCCTCATTTGTCCCTCATTCTGGTCTGATCTATATAGTTGTATATAAAAAACACTTTTTATCTATCAAAAAAGTGTTTCTCAGTGCTAAACCTTTCATCTGATTTCTAAATGGCTGCATTTGTAAATTCCAAAAGCCATTTCAAAGGAATAGTAGTGGTAAAAAAAGCACTTGTGGTTTTATCCAATCTTGTTATTTTTTGTACAATTCTCCTTTTAAGGGGGCGTGGCAAGGGGTGTGCCCTATGCCTGCATACTTTTGCTGATAGGTGTCTCTCATTCCCATCTCAAAAAGTTGGGAGGTATGTGTTTATGGAGTTCCTCGCTCTCTCTGTTCTCTTGCAGCCGTTGCCGCCGGTTACATTGCTCCCGGGCTACGTGATCGGACAGTAGAGCCCGGGGAAGGCGGCAGGAAGGGGGTGTTCAGCCACTTAAATCACTTCTGCATTAGAAGGAATCGCCAGCAGAAAATTTCAATGCCGGGATGATGGAACCATTGCAAACCGAGGTCGCCCTTGGACATCCTATGGTCAGCAAGTGGTTAACTCAAACTCTTCTTGTGTTACCCACTTGCCTATTGGGCATTTTACCCCCTTCCTGCCCAGGCAAATTTTATGCTTTCAGTGCTGTCGACCTTTGAATGACAATTGCACGCTCATGCAGCACTGTACACATATGACATTTTTTTCACACAAAGCTTTCTTTTGGTGTTTTTTTTTTTGCTAAACAAACGAAAAAAGACTGAATTTTATTTTTTATTATATTCTGTTACAAATATTTACAAACATGTAATTTTTCTCCTCCACTGATGTGCGCTGATGGGGTGGCACTGATGAGATGGCACTGATGGGCATCATTGATGGGCACTGTTGCGGCTGCACTGATAATCAGGACACTGTCAGTGTAGATGTCTCCTTTCATACTAGCCAGTTACTAGCTATCTCCTCTCCTCACGCTGTGACATGGTTGTAGATGGTTTGGATAGAGTGCTAGGTCCCCTCTCCTATCAAAAAACCCTCCCAAATCCCTCCTCCTAGCATCCCCCAAATCCCCCTCCTAGTACGTGGTTGTAGATGGTTTGTAAAGAGTGCTAGGTTCCCCCTGGCAAAAACCTTCTCAAATCCCTCCTCCTAGCACCCCCCCACCCACCTCAACCCAAATTCCCCCTTCTAGCACATGGTTGTAGATGGTTTGGGAAGAGCGCTAGGTCCCCCCACCTAGCACAAACCCTCCCAAATCCCATCTCCAAGCACAGCCCATCCTATCTCTCCTCCTAGCACAACTCCCTCTCACCTGCTCTCAAATCCCCCTCCTTGAACAACCCACCCACCTCTACCCATATTCGCTCTTCTAGTACATAGTTGTAGATGGTTTGGGAAGAGCGCTAGGTCCCCCAACCTAGCACAAACCTTCCCAAATCCCATCTCCAAGCACAGCCCACCCTATCTCTCCTCCTAGCACAACTCCCATAATCCCTCCTAGAACAACCCCCCTAATCCCTCCTAGCACAACCGCCTATCTGCTCCCAAATCCCCCTCCTAGCACAACCCACTCCCCTCTACCCAAATCCCAACAACTTGGTGTGTTTGTCTTCATTTCAGCTTCTGCATGGTTTTCCATTTTTCGCTGACAAAGGAAAAGCCAACAAACAGCTTCTGTTCCTCAGCTGAAATAGGTTTCATAGGTATTCTTCTATAATCCATGTTGTCCATCAGGTCTTCTGGTTTTATCGTCTCTCTTGTCAAGTTTCTGAAGCCCTTCATTTCAGCTTCTGCATGGCTTTCCATTTTTCGCTGACAAAGGAAAAGCCATCAAACAGCTTCTGTTCCTCAGCTGAAATAGGCTCCATAGGTATTCCTCTATAATCCATGTTGTCCATCAGGTCTTCTGGTTTTATCGTCTCTCTTGTCATGTTTCTGAAGCCCTAAAAAAGAGAAAAAAAGCCATGAGATCCACTACTAATTAGAAGAAAAGGCCTCTATGACCTCTGTGAGATGTCAGATACCAGATACCAGTAACCACTGTGTATTAGCAAAGATAGAGATTTATATTTGTCCCCTAATCTCACTTTACTCACTTCTCCTGAGTCTTCAGATTTAAGCCCTATACACATGGCCGAGAATCCCGTCAGGAAAAAAACGTCGGTTTTCCTGACGAGATTCCTGGCAAGCTTTTCTTGCCAAGCCGTGCATACAGACAGCCATTCAAAAGAACCGCCGTTCTTTTGAATGGCAAGAACGCGGTGACGTCATCGACTATGACGAGCATGCGCTCGTCACATTCGATGCTGTTGCCGCAATCTTGCTTCACCCTACACTACCCTTGTAAGCTACCGCGCATGCGTCGAAGTCTCATCGAGCATGCGTGGGCTTACCGGAGGACAGGTAAGCTTGTAGCCTCGTACACACACACGGTTTTCTCGTCGGGAAACAGGCCGACCAGAATCCCGACGAGAAAATAGAGAGCAGGTTCTCTATTTTTCGAGATTCCCGGCAGTTTTCACGACGAGAAACCATACACACGAATGGTTTTCTCTGCAAAAAGCTCTGCCAGCAGTTTTCTTGCTGGTTCTTGTCGAGAAAAACTGAGAGCTCTCCTGAGATCTGCCAGTTGCTATCCTCACATTCACAGCTTCACACATTGAGGTTGATTTAGTAAAGGCAAATATATTGTGCACTGCATGTGCAGTTGCTCCAGAGCTTAGCAAATGAGGTAAAGATTCACTTTGCAAAGAATATCCAATCACATGCAATAAAAATAAAAAACACATTTTTTTACAAAAAAATATGCATTTTTGCTTGCACATGATTGGATGATCGAAATCAGCAGAGCTTCCCCTCATTTCGGAGCTTCCCCTCAGATCTAGAGCAACTGCACTTAATCAGCCCCAGTGTCTCCCAGTTCCTGAGTGCATAACAGCATCAAATAAAAGAACCTGTGGCCCTGAAATGTAAGTCTTTCCCTAAGACTCTCAAACTGATGAGTCAGATTCAAGGTAAAGCTAAGATGGCAGATGAAAATGCTGCACAATTAGAATGAATGAAGTCAGAATATTCAGATTCTTTCATAAATCTGATCTTGATGGTTTCTCTTTAATCTTGAAAATGCTCCCTCCTCCCTCCTAACACTAATACTGACTTAACTGTGATAGAATGATGTATATACTTACCTATTTTCTGGGCCGTTCACGTGATCAGGCTTCCCTGTGCCAGCCAGCAGCAGCTGCAGGGGAGAGTAAGGAGCACCAACAACTGTTGGGCCATATGAGTCTATGGGTGATGTCACCACTCCCTGGCATTCCAGCCATTGCCGGCACTCTTTCCTCTCCCTTGCAGCTGCTGCTGGCTGACACAAGGAAGTCGGATCACCTGACCAGACTGGAGCAGCCTGAAAGTAGGCACATATATACATCTTTTTACATAGGTTAGTCAACATAGATGTTGGGGGAGGGGACATTTTTTAAGATTAGTTAGGGTTTAGCTTGGAATTCCTCTTAAAGCACAATGATACTCTGTCTCACAAATGTCATTGTTTCCTCTATAAACACCCCCACTAAAAGTGTCATGATTGGTCACAGCTGTGTACAGTGGCAGGTTGGTGGACCGCACATAAACGCACTGCTCAGATTTTTTTACTTACCTTCCGTTGTACGAAAAAAGGAGGGGGTGCCTCCCCCGCTTCCAGTTCCTTCCAGTTTATGCCGTTGAAAAATGGATGGTCTTGTATGTCGGCAATGAAATCATTGCGCCTGCATGGATCTTTACACAGGAGCTGTGGGGAGAAAAATAGAAAAACATGAGATGACAGCTATGGCATAACATTGCTAAGAAGTCTATTTCTACAGTCCTGTGGCCTTCACTCTCCGCACATCACAGGAAATACTCCACACGGCGCTGGCAATCTACATCCTATTAATAAAATGCTGAGCGCCATGTGTAGAATGAATGGGGCTTCACTTTTTTCAGAGTCTCAAAGCAAGTGAAGTTCAAAATGCATTTATAAAGCACACTGGCTCCTTGGCTGAGCCTATATGTCTACTTTCCCTGTCCCACTTGAACTGTCAGTACGTACCTTTTCCAGAAAGTCCATGAGGACGGGGTCAGCTCCGGGTATGTTGCGTGGCGCAGAATGCATTGCAGGTCGTATATCACCAATACAGCCTTCAAAAGCATATTGTTTAAAGGCAAGTTGAAATAGTAAGATCCCCAATGCAAAGTAATCCGCGGCTCCATCATATGGAATTCTGAAATGCATCTGTGGGAAAATCAGAGAGAGAGTAAGATTAGAGTCACAAATCGAACTGGAAAACAGCAGCATCATTTAGAACAAGGCTCCACCCAGAAGTTTTCATTTAAAGTGATTGTAAAGGTTTGTTTTTTTATTTTTTTTAAATAACAAACATGTTAGGCTTCATGCCCACGGACGTTTTTACAGCTGCGTTTTTTACAGCTTAAAAACGCCTGTCCATGTTATTGTAATTTTTTTTTTTGTTTGGAAAAAAGAAACAAAAAAAAAAAAACGTCGGAGCTAAAAAACGCGACCGCGCGTTTTTGCACGTTTTTTGACGCTCACGTTTTTTTCTGCCTAACTCTGACGCTGAGGAACGCACTGGTCCTGTTTTTTTTTTTACAGCTTAAAAACGTCTATGCTATTTGCAGCTCAAAAACGCCTAGGTGGCCATGAAGCTATAGACTAACATGGACAGGCGTTTTTAAGCTGTAAAAAACGCTCAAAAACGCGGCTGTAAAAACGTCCGTGGGCATGAGGCCTTATACTTACCTGCTCTGTGCAAGGGTTTTGCACAGAACAGCCCTGATCCTCCTCTTCTGGGGTGCCCCGGTGGCACTCCTGGCCCCTCCTCCTCATCGGGTGCCCTCACACAGAGCCGTTTTCCATGGGCCACCTATACAGGCACACTCACGAGTCCCACTGCTGCGTCCATTGACACAGACAGCAGGACTCAGCCCCGTCCCCGCTCTTGTGACACTGAATTTGATTGACAGCAGCGGGAGCCAATGGCCTCTGCTGCTATCAATCTATCCAATGAGGACAGAGACAGCGGCTGGAGCTGCTGGGCTCGTGCTCGTCGCTGGATCGGGTTCAGGTAAGAAAAATAAAGGGCTTTGGGCCGCAGCTGCAGCACAGAAGGTTTTTCACCTTAAGACCCCTTTCACACTGAGTGCGTTTTGCAGGCGCTATAGCGTTAAAAATAGCGCTTGCAATCTGCCCTCAAACAGCTGCCCTATTGTCTCCAGTGTGAAAGCCCGAGGGCTTTCACACGAGCATTGCGCTGGCAGGACGTCAGAAAAAGTCCTGCCAGCAGCTTCTTTGGAGCGCATTAGGAGTGGTGAAATCAACAATGAAATCAATGGGGCAGCGCCGCCGTACCGCCGGCAATACGCCGCTGTAGCGGCGCATTGCCGGCGGTATTAACCCTTTCTCGGCCGCTAGCGGGGGTTAAAAGCGCCGCAAATCCGACTGTAAAATAGTGGCGTTTTACCGCTATTTTACCGCCGACGCTATGGCAGCAGTGTGAAAGGGCTCTAATGCATAAAGGTGAAAAACCTTGAGACTTTACAACCCCTTTAAATGTATAACTTGGTTAATTTAGAATCATCCACTCTCTATGTGGAGCCAACATAAACTAGCCATCTTTATTTCTGGTAAGCCCAATCTTGTCCTTTATTGCCAGATTTATACAGGTTTCCTCAGGACTAATATGATAGATAATTTCTGTGTGCATATTAGAAAAACAGATAAGTGTTTTTTTACTTACTTCTGGGGCCGCATTAAACAGGCGTCCAAGGTTTTCTTTCACCATGTTGTATCCATACACCTTGGTTGCTGCCAAGCCGTAGTCCGCAATTTGAACATGACCGGTGCTATCTACAAGAATGTTATCAACCTTAATGTCCCTGAGGAGAAGAAAAATAAAGGGTCAATTCTGCAGTTCAGACAATTATCCCCAAATATACCCCAACATTACCGATTCACAGAGGGATCAACAATCACAAAGCTCACTTTTCTAGCACAGTCCATGGACAGCTTGATACGATTCAGGACACAGTCGTATCTTTCACTAAATGAGCTGTGCTGTCATTAACCACTTACCTTCCACCGTACTGGACTGTTTATAAACAATGCCTTTGGGCAGCTGTTGTGCCCTCTAACCAATGTGTACCGAGCCATGCTTGTACAGCTCAGTACACAGGCACAGTGTGCAGAGCTGATCTGAACAGCTCAGTACCTTGTGATTGATGTGATGACCACATTGCTTGTCTCTTTATTTCCTCGTACAACAGAGAAAGGAGAGGCATTGTAGTAATTCATGAATAGGGAATGAGTGGATCAACAGCAACTGAACCATTCATTCATCGGGGGGTTGGGGTAAAATTGTAAAATGATTGAAGAATGTTATATTTACCTATGAACGATACCTCTGGAATGGAGGTACTGCAGACCACACACGATCTCTGCTGCCACGAGTCTGAGTGTGGGGAGGTCCACTGTGACCGTGCGGTCAATTTTTTCCATGGCCTGGATAATGTCAACCATATCGCCTCCTCTCATATAGTCCATAACATAGAATATGTAATCCTGGGGAAAGGATACAGACAGGTCAGTGAATTTCAGTTTAAAGGTCCAAATGAAAGTAAAATGTTAAAATTTTCTACCAAAACACACTACATTCTATCTATCTATCTATCTATCTATCTATCTATCTATCTATCTATCTATCTATCTATCTATCTATCTATCTATCTATCTATCTATCTATCTATCTATCTATCTATCTATCTATCTATCTATCTATCTATCTATCTATCTATCTATCTATCTATCTATCTATCTATCTATCTATCTATCTATCTATCTTTCTATGGCATCTCACTTTCAGGCGGTTGCTGTAAATACTGTAGTTTTCCATGGAGAAAGGACACATATACTAAACATATAAGCAATGTACATTATTTGTGAACATGTTTCTGGTGTCTTCTCCTACATCTCATTAATCTCATCATAGATTCAAGCCATTACATTTTATATATGCTGTTTGTTTGATAATTCTGTCTTTTTAACTTTTCCAAAATTAGACTTACCTCCGACTGGAATGTGGCATAAGCATGGGTACAGAAAAGACTGCCCCCAGCTATCTCCATGGCTATGCGCTCATTAAGTACCCTGTCTGGGTTATCATCAATTGGATTCCTCTTGTGGACCATTTTCACGGCCACCAGTCTTCCGCTGTCACGGTGTGTCGCCAGCACCACCTGTAGAAGAGAGACAGTTAATACATCATCTTTTCCATGCACTCTAGCTGTAACATCATTATTATACAATCTTCATGTTCTATGCCTAATTATCTTCATTTTCTTCTGCCCTGTTGGTTTTACCATTTCCCGAAATATGACCGACTGCTATATGTGTTCTGTATACACGGAGAGACTCCGTCAGCATTATTCACCACAGGAGGCTGATTCATAAGCGTCATATCCCAAAGCAACCAATCAGAATTCACTCTGCAGAAGTTGGACAAGGTGGATTCTGACTGGTTGCTGTACTGCCAGGCACAGTGTGACACTCCCCATTAAAATGTTCCCTTGCAGTGGGGTCACCCTCTGCACTACAAGGGTTAGTTGCTCATTGTACCTTGGGGGATGATGAATAAGGTGATATACTGTATTTACTTTATTCCTTACTCCCGCAGGCTTAAGCCTCGTACACACGGCCGAGTTTCTTGTCGCAAAAAAAAACGTTGTTTTTCTCGACGGGTTTCTTGTCAAGCTTGACGAGATTCTTGTGAAGCTTTCCTTGCATACACACTGTGAATCCAAAATCTCGTCGGTCTAAAAGCGCGGTGACGTACAACACGTACGACAGCAGTATAAAGGGGAAGTTCAATTCTCATGACGCCACCCCTTGGGCTGCTTTTGCTAATCTTGTGTTGCCGCATGTTAGTAAAAGTTTGGGAAGAGACGATTCGCGCTTTTCAGACTTTGTGCTTTCAGTTCGTTACAGTGTGACGAATGTGCTATCTCCATTACGAACGCTAGTTTTACAAGAATGTGCGCTCCCGCCTCATACTTGAGTCTGACCATGCGCGTTTTTTGAAGACTCGGAAAAGCATACACACGAACGGTTTTCTCGTCCAAAAACCGTCTGACGAGAATAACGCCGAGAAAAACTGAGATTCCAACGAGAAAAAAGACCGCAGGTCGTCTTTTTTTCTCCTCGAGATTTTGGACAGTTTTCTCGACGAGAAAGCATACACACGAACGGTTTTCTCTGCAAGAAAGCTCTCCCAACAGTTTTCTTGTTGTTTCTTGCCGAGAAAACCGGTCGTGTGTACGCGGCTTTACTCTGCACTGCATGACCACTCCCTCCGAAGTCTCTTCCCTTCATTACCTGGCCAGTTGTAGCTCTCTGATCTCATCCCATATAGTGCAGATCCAGGAGTCCCGCATTATATGGAAGGACGTTGAGGGCCTTGGGAAGCGGAGGAGAGCACTGGCTGCCAGGGAAGTGATTAATAAGGTAAGGATATCGCCGTATTCACCTCCCCCTAGGAAAAATGAGCATTTAAACCTTGCAGTGGTGGGGGGCAAGGGTGTACAGATACTCTTTCTCGGTACTTCATTCCCCTCGTTGGCCCCCCCGCAGACTTAGCTGTACATGTTTATGCTGCACATGGTGTACAGTCTTCTGTGAGGAGGGTCATATTGTGTCCCCCCAGTGTTTATGGTCCCCTTAGTATTAATAATTATCTTTGATCACTTACCTTCCCAAAGCCTCCTTCTCCAAGTATCTTGTGGAAGATGAAGTCCTCCACACCCAGGGAGGCCGTTTCACATTCTTTTCTTTTTGTGCTTTGAGCCGATGTCGTTCCGCTAACTCCTAGAGAAAGAAAGAAATGACATTTATTACCCCGTCACCAATCATGTTACTGGACTTATTTATATTGGCAATTGAAGGCTCAAACAGAAAGAACTGCTAAAACTGAGTACAGCAAACAAAAAACATCTTACTCCAGCTATAACTGAATATATAGTTATATTTTGTTTTGCATTTAATCAGTTAAATGTCAAATCAATAACTAATTCCGCTGCCACAAGGGAAACAGATCCTATTAAAACAGTGCCCCTCCCTGGTATACTTGAGATCTGACTTCCATCTCACTACTCTTCATGCCAGGATTAGAAATAAATAAAAACTCTCCATTTCTGATCTGATAGAAAGACAGGATTATGATGTCAGGCCTGGAGCATGAGCCATTAAGAACAGGTCAGCAATTGGAGCCCCTGTATTGTTTTTACAGGTTCCCTTTAAACCACTCCTGCTAGCTCCTTATGACCCTTTCAACTGTCATCTTTGCTGGACAGCGTGGTCTGTTAAAGGAAGCTGAACCACAGACTTACTGGCTGGATCACCAGGTGATAAACTATGTTACAGGTGGGACTCAGGAAAGCAAAGACTGTGGTCTACTGTCAGCCTGTATCATGTATGTCATTTTTCATTCTGGCCAGAGTTACACTTTAGCATTTCTAAATCTTCCCGATAACAAAGCAAATCTCTGCTGTTTAAATTCAGTTTTATCCAATTTTGAATTTGATGGAGAAATGCCTTCCACCCCATGTACTATACGATGATCTGTTATTATAACACTTACCTGCTTTGTCTGTCTCTCTAGCAGTGTAATATCTGCTTGGCGTCTGACCATCCTCCTCTGAAGAGCTCTGTACTGTCCTCTTCTTCACCACAGGACTCTCACATTCAGTCTCTGCAGGAAATTTCCTCTTCCTGGAGCTGATCTCTTCTGCAGAGCTGTGTACTGTCTCTCTGGCAGTGTAATATCTGCTCTGCTTCCTTGTAGTCTCAGGATCCTCCTCTGAAGAGCTCTGAACTGTCCTCTTCTTCACCACAGGACTCTCACATTCAGGCTCTTCAGTATATTTCCTCTTCTTTCCTCTCTGCTCTGCAGCGCTGTGTCCTGTCTCTGCAGCGCTGTCATATTTTCTCTGCTTCCTTGGAGTTGCACCATTTTCCTCCACAGAATTCTCTCCTCCCTCTCTAGTGCTATCAGATACTTCCTCTCTGCACCTCTGTCTGGTGCTCATATCTGAATTATTAGATGTTGAACAGCAGACGTTCTCAACTCTGCTGACTTCTTCTTCTTCCTCCTCCTTAGATTCCCTAAGTTGCCTCTGGGAGACTGGAGCAAAAGGCTCCTTCCTCTTACGGTTCTGTCTCACCATTTTTATTTTATTTTTTTAAATATAAGTATAAACAAACTGCTCTTTTCCTCCTAGGTTGCGATGTCCTTCCTCTAATATATATTATATAATGTTCTATATAACAGAATGAATAATTCAACAACTCTGAAATGGAGCAACTGAAAACACGTCTGTCCTCTTCAAGCTTCTAGTTAGAAGTGTCTGAGTGGCATCTGTGAGCAGTTGTTTACCAGGTAAGACTCACTATGAGTCATCACTGAACATGCGTTGCCCTGGCAACTAGCTCCGCCCACTCCACCTCTGTGGAGTTCTTCCTGGGTGGCAGTTATTATGCAAATTAGCAAAATATCTGCAATATTATTGGACAGCAGATGTGACAGTTATTATGCAAATTACCGTAGTTCAAATTCCCTTCCAGGTGCCATTCACTTCCTCTGACATATTCTGTTGTGTTGTACAATCACAAATCATTGTACATTAATATAACTGACATATTCTACTCTATTTATTTACCGGTATTTTTATTTTTTTTGCAACATTGACTGGATCCAGCACACAATACCAACAAATTTTACATATATGTGCCATTGTGCATCTGTTAATTGTAATTTTTCCAATTAACATGGTTTAAATGGACAGCTTCATGTAATATCTACTGTATTGATGCAGTAATTCATGCCAAAGGAGCCCTGACCAAGTATTGAGTGCATACTATACTGTACATACTTCTCAGTAAGGCTACATTTCTGTATTAAAAATCCTTTTTTTTAATTGGTCTTATTATTCTAATTTTCTGAGATACTGAATTTGGGGTTTTTACTAGCTGTAAGCCAAAATCATGAAAATTAAAAGAAAGAAATGCTTGAAATATATCACTCTGTGTGTAATGAATATATATAATATATGAGTTTCACTTTTTGAATTGAATTCCTGAATTCCTGAAATAAATTAAATTTATAATGATGGTCTGATTTTTGAGATGCACTCGTGTGTGTAGACCAGTGTTTCTCAACTCCAGTCCTCAAGGCGCCCCAACAGGTCATGTTTTCAGGATTTCCCTCAGATGAAACAGCTGTGGTAATTACTAGAGCAGCGAAACTTCTCAAATCACCTGTGCAAAATAATGGAAAGCCTGAAAACTTGACCTGTTGGGGCGCCTTGAGGGCTGGAGTTGAGAAACACTGGTGTAGACAGACACATATAAATACATACACACACATTATATATATATACACACACATATATACACACATATATAAATATATATATACATACAGTATCTCACAAAAGTGAGTGCACCCCTCACATTTTTGTAAATATTTTATTATATCTTTTCATGTGACAACACTGAAGAAATGACACTTTGCTACAATGTAATGTAGTGAGTGTACAGCTTGTATAACAGTGTAAATTTGCTGTCCCCTCAAAATGACAGAACACACAGCCATTAATGTCTAAACCGCTGGCAACAAATGTGAGTACACCCCTAAGTGAAATGTCCAAATTGGGCCCAATTAGCCATTTTCCCTCCCCGGTGTCATGTGGCTCATTAGTATTACACTGTCTCAGGTGTGAATGGGGAGTAGGTGTGTTAAATTTGGTATTATCGCTCTCACTCTCTTATACTGGTCACTGGAGATTCAACATGGCACCTCATGGCAAAGAACTGTTGCTCTAGTCTACATAAAGTGGGTTTATACTTAGTGGGGGTTCTGCACTGACGGAGGGGGGTCTATACTTAGTGGAGGGGGGTTTGTACTGAGGAAGGGGGGTCTGTACTGAGGCACAACTATAGTTGGTGGAGGGGGGGTGACACCATGTTTGACTGCAACGGGCTACACCAACCCTAGTGATGCCACGTTTTTGATTGTAACGTGACAAAATGTGGAAAATTTCAAGTGGTATGAATACTTTTTCAAGGCACTGCATAACAGGACTTTAGCACCACGGCTGTAGGGACAATTTCAAACAAAAGCTCAGAGGGGGAAATTTATAAAAAAAATGCATATGAGTTAAGTTATTAGGATCTGATGTTGGAAAAAAATTTACTCTAGTAGTACTTAATAATATCCATACCAGACCCGAAGGGCCTGGTATGGACTGGGGGGGGGGGACCCACACAGTTTTTTTCAATGATTTTTTTTCATTACAGCCGAGAGCAATTTTAAATTACATTTTGTTGCGGTACTGCTATAAATATGGGAATGATGTGTTACTTTACAGGCAACTAAGGGGACCCCCAGTCACGATATTTAAAGTAATATTTCATTTTAATTGTTTCACTTTAAGCATTATTAGAATCACTGCTTCTGAAAAAACTGTGGTTTTTAAAACTTTTTTTTGCATTGATACATGTCCCCTGGGGCAGTACCCGAGTCCCCAAACACTTTTTATGGCAATAACTTGCATATAAGCCTTTAAAATTAGCACTTTTGATTTTTCATGTTCGTGTCCCATAGACTTTAATGGTGTTCGCGTGTTCGCACAAATTCTTTGCCTGTTTGCGGTGTTCTGGAACCGAACAGGGGTCCCTACTAGTCACGATGGGCAACTTTCCCTGATTAGAAAAACACAGCAGGGTAGATGAGCTGAAGACACCCCTGGCTAAAGCTTTTGATGGAGAATATTAATTTTTTGATTTGTGTAATCTCTAATCCCTGAGAAGATCCTCAATCAATGGCATCTGCAATTTGCATATAAAGATTGTTGTCACATCAGGCCAAAGCAAGAATTAAACAATTATGTAAATCTTTGGACTCCTTTATTTTGTGGGGATTCATCAATGCAACCAATTTATTAGGTATGACCCACTATAGATAACATGTGCCAATAAAAATAAAAATAAAAAACATGCTGACCATTCTTTTAGTTTCAAACCTGAGATTCAATGTGAGCCTTCCAACGCCATACAATAAGCTTACCTCCTAAAGCTGTCTATACAAAAGCAGGATTTTGTTCATTGTAGTATTCAAGTGTACCATTTTGGACTACAGTTCATATGAAAACACTGAAAAATGTATTCCATTGCTATACCAATGTTTCAACTTCAATGTTCAGTTTTGGGATGCACATGTGCATTACAATGAGTTTGTTTTCTCCCGAATGAAAACCACAGTCACAGTTAGAATTTCATTTATTCTAGAAAAATTCCATCCTTCTCCTTTGATTTTTCTTGTCACTGCAGTCAAAAACAATCCTCAGGTTGATTTTTTTAACAGTTAGAAACTCAAGCAAATGTTTAGAAAACATTTTTTTTAAAGGGTAACTCCATTTTCATGGAAAAAAAAAACAGCAAATATAAAATAATAATATACCATATACAATTGCGACACAAGTCATATGGTAATTGAATGTTATTAAAAATCCCCTTTCTTTTCAATCTGAAGTTCTGTAATTTTCTGTAAAGCGCAATGCAATATGGCTACCTGGAGGTGCTCTGTACACAGAATGTGTACAGAATGTCCCCCAGGAACATCATTTCCTGCTTGTGTGATTAGCTCACTGGTTTACACAGATGTCTGCACTAAGATACAGGTCAGATTTTTCGCATCCCCTGCTGGCATCTGGCCTGGCACCTGGTCCCTGCTGTGGGTGGCTGGGCTGGCACCTGGTTCCTGCAGTGAGTGGCTTGGCTGGTCCCTGCTGTGGGTGGCTGAGCTGGCACCTGGTCCTGTTGTGGCTTGCTGGTGTTTCCTCTGACTCCTCTCCTCTTCTCTTCCACTGTTCCGAGCAGGTACTGTTTGCTGAGACAAGGGGCGGGAAGGGACTTGGAGGGAGACAGCGGCCTATCCAAGTACACTATTAGGTTTGCAGCAGCAGGTGAGCAGGCCCAGTGCATGAAGCAACACGTAATGACATCACGTTGGTGTGCCACACACCTACGCGCACTGGGTCTGCTCACCTGCTGCAAAACTTCCTGGGCTGGCTTCTTCTACCTGGGCTGGGCCCCCTTCCCTTGCTATATGATCATCATGCACTGCTGGGGCACCTTGTGCAACCAGAGAATGTTTTGAACTTACTGAGAAAATGTATAATGTTCCCTGAATGGTACCCATGCCAAACGAGCAATTTCCTGTGTTCACAATGTACCTGGGTGTCCGTTCGGCACAGAACCCAGAACCCAGTGCCTACTACAATGATTTCTGGCTTCCACGAGAATCCCACAGGTAGGCACATACATGCCAATGTAGCACCCCTCTATAGTTAGGATGTTAGGCTAAATTTAGCTTTTGGCCTTGCTGTAATAAGTGGAGCAGTGATCTATCGTGTCTGGTCTGGGTTTCCTAGCTGGGTGCCTGATTTCTACTATCTGGTTCTGAAAGGAGCTTCCAGAAAATAGAGCAGGCAGAGTCAAATGGGCAGTATAAATATTTATTATGCCCCAGCCAATCCCTGGAAGGAGACACCCAGAAGGGGAGGTAATATTTGTGAGGCCTTTCCAGAGTGTTCTTTCCTCTCCAGGGAGCGTTCCCATTCTCCTGGGGCTGCTGCCCTTGGAAGATAGGTAGTGAGACAAGAATTTGCAATCTAGACTTCAGCAAGTGTTGGGCTGAGGGCAGGGCTGCTGATAAAAATCACGGGGCCTCCTACAGCCTACCTGACAGGGCCCCCCTTCTCTGCAAACATCAAATGATATTTTGCTAAAATGCTCTTGTGATGCTATGCTTTGCAGCCTTGGCAGAAATTACACTTCTGTTGAACAAGATGCCTTCAAGTGAATAGCGATGCAAAGGCAATATCTGCACCCCACAGTGAGCGATCGGTAGCAGTCAATCACTGTTTTCATTCAGGATTGTTGCCCCCCCCCCCCCCGCTCACCATCCTGAAATAACCCCCCTGTGTTCCCTAAGCAGCTGCCAGTAGAAGAGGAGAATTTTGCAGCACTGAGGGGGAAAGGGGCACACAACGGTCCCAGACGGAGGGGGGGGGAAGGGGGCACAGATACTAGAACCGATCCCCCTGCAGTGCAGCCGGAAGAAGAAAAGAAAAGTAGAGGCCGGCAGCACTGCACAAGTGTCAGCAATTATGCAGTACTGCTGGCCCTTTGGGCTCCCCTTTTGAACTAATGAGGCCTGGGCCCAGTACAGGAGGGCTGGCTGTACTGCCTTATGAGCGGCTCTGGCTGAGGGCCTCTTTCTGGTGTCCTGGTCTGGAGAAGGATCTATTGTCTCCCTCACTGAGGTACTATTGTTGGGTGGCAGACAGCTCCCGGGACATTGTAAGTAAAGACTTTGCTGTGGACTTTTGGGTGTGCAAGTACTGGAAGGGAACTACTGTAAGTACCAGAAGATGTTATATGGACTGGGATTGCTCCTATAGAGTCCTAGATATACTGGCCATCCCGCTCCAGGAATGGCTACTTAGAGAAGATTAGTGGAAAGCTGTCCTCCTGTTATTTCTGCAATAGTTTAGAGTATCTTAAACCCCTGAACCCCTCTTCTGTTTCAAGTTTCTCAGCAATAAATTCTACAGCGACATCCCTTAGACTGAGCCTGTATTGTCGATAAACATATGCTAAAAGGTGGGACTTTATATGAAGCACTCTGCTAATTGAAAAGAGCCAATTAATATATCCATTGTTTTATTGATACAAACAAAGGGCATACATACACATGTAAAATAGTAGCATTTTATAGTAATAGTAGGTCATAGTAAAAAAGGCTGACACGCTTGCACCTTGGAATATCTCCCCCACTTACCCTCACAGGTACCTATGCATCCATTCTCACCATTATTTAGCTTTCCTGGCCTCGCTCATATAATATTTTATTCACAATGGTTATTTTATGTTCCCACTCACTTGGTACTTTCACTCCAACTTACCTTTATACCCCCTTCAGCCTTTCAGCTGCCTAACGAGTTCACTGTCTCCTCATCAATTCCACAGATACCACTGGGAATGTGTATATTTTATGAACTATATCACCCATTACTACCTCAGCTGTTAGCTGGCTTTTCTCTTTATATCTACCACTGGCTGCTGATGCTACCGCCATACCTTGGGCACCACCATCTCAGTTCCTGGGGATGATGCCTTTTATGCTTGCCTGTTACCATTGATATCATCCTACAGATGTACCCAGATAATACAGATAGGTGAGAATATTCTGGGACTTTTTTTGTCCCCCCTCTCCTTTTCTGTATCTCTATAAGTATATACCTTTCTTTACCTACCATTTTACCATTTTGGTATTTTTACCTTATTATAGATACCCCCTTACTGTGATTCTGCTCCTGGCGAGTGGTTACAACCACGAAACGTGTAGAGCCTTCACACGATGATATGTCACAGTTTTTATGTTCTACATCTGTATTTTATTATTTTATTGTATTGAACCAATTTGCCATTGTTATTCTGCCTATATGTTACCACTACAAACTTCGGTCTACATACCCTTGGTCTGCTACGATGTATTATGTTTAGACAGTTGTGAACCCCCATTTATTGTTTAGACTTTTTTACTATGACCTACTATTACTATAAAATGCTACTATTTTACATGTGTATGTATGCCCTTTGTTTGTATCAATAAAACAATGGATATATTAATTGGCTCTTTTCAATTAGCAGAGTGCTTCATATAAAGTCCCACCTTTTAGCATATGTTTTTCAACCATACTAGGGATGGAGGTTTATATAGCTATTGCCTCACTTAAAGTCCCAACTTTACCTTTAGTCTTAGCAGCTCCTTTTCCGAGCCTGTATTGTCAGTGTGCATGGATATGTGTCTGTGGTAAGCAGCCTCTGTCTGTGCTAGCAATAGAGACCTAGCATATTGCCAGCAGCCCCTCCGGGGGTGAGCGCTACACTTACATTGGTCAAATCTGAACCAATGTAACTATGTGAAAATTGCTTTAAAGTGCAACATTTAGCTGCCATTACAAGTCAAATAAAATCAGCTTCAGACAGAAAACATGGTCCAGTTTGTTACAGATTCGACCATCCATCTGTTCTTCCAATTTATGGATAGTAAAGATAATTACTACATGTAAGCCCAGCACATTAGAGTTAAAATAAAGGTCTATTGACCTACACAAAAAATGGGATTTCTAGCAAATATTTAAGACTTTTTTCCCTCATACGGCATTGTAGCTTAACCTTGCTGGTTCTTGATGTGTAAGACATGTACGGAGCCAAAAAGTAATGTAAGCGCAGGGCATACATGATGGGGTGTAAGGAACTACCAGATTGGAATAGGTGGGGGGGGGGACTGTTTAGACAAAATAAACTGCTCTTACCTGATTGGAGCAGTTTAGTGCAGGACAGGGAGGAGCTGGATAATTAGTGAAGGGAGGAACGAGGAGGCATTAGTTGCAGGTGGAAAGTCGGTGGTGGAACGTCCGGATCTCCCGCCCTAGTGGAAGAAGTTCGGAGGTATTTAATGAAGAAGGTCGTTGCGATTGGGGTCCTTGATGAGGGATACAAAAATGAGGTATTTGATAAAATGGTGGGACCCGTCTCAGGTATGGAGTCCTCCTGGTTTGTCTAGTTCAGTCTAGACTACCGGGTAGTAAGGCGGTAGGGGTCTGTGGTCAGTTAGTAAGTCCTTGAGGCGGTGTTTGCTGGCAAAGGACACAATCTAACTTAGAGGTACCACAGATTCCAATAAGTTTGAAAGATGGTGTCGTCAAGGATCTGCAATCATTTATTCATATTAGAGCTGGAGCATTTAAGAAGGTTTATGTTTAAATATGTTTTTGAGTTAAAGCGGAGTTCCACCCAAAAATGGAACTTCCGCTTTTCGGAACCCTCCCCCCTCCGGTGTCACATTTGGCACCTTTCAGGGGGGAGGGGGGAGCAGATACCTGTGTAAGACAGGTATTTTGCTTCCACTTCCGGGCATAGATACCCGAGCCACCAGCGGGTACTTACGCCACTTCCTTCCCCCCCCGCTGTCTTCTGAGAGACACACGGGTCCCAGAAGACAGCAGGGACCAGTGGGAATGCGCAGCGCGAGTTGCGCATGTGCAGTAGGGAACCAGGAAGTGAAGTCACAAGGCTTCACTTCCTGATTCCCTTACCAAAGATGGCGGCGGCAGCAGCACCTGAGAGCTGAGGGAGAGATCAGCTTTGGGTGCCGACATCGCGGGGGCCCTGGACAGGTAAGTGTGCTTATTTTAAAAGTCAGCAGCTGCAGTATTTGTAGCTGCTGACTTTTAAAAATAAATAAATCGGAGGAGCTCCGCTTTAATAAAAGACGAAGCGGCCATTTAAATCCAACACAGTGACAGTTTCCATACTGGGAAAAAGGGGGGTTGGCAGGTACATATTTGAGTTGGGGCAGTAAGTTATCTGAACTACCCTAGTCATGACGGTGTAGCTAGTAATGTTATAATGCATTACTTGATGTGAATATGTACAGTAACATTATGTTATTTCACACAACTCAGTGACATCATAGAACATAAACATAACAAAAATGGCACTGAAAAGTTTAGCCTTGATGGCTATACTGTATTTTTTTTCCGGCAGGATCACAGGGCCCTGCACATTACAGAAGATCACAAGCCCCAGCCTGTCTAGCCTTTGCTTATAAAGGTGCCCATTACCAGACACGTACATATATGAGAATGACAGGTGGTAAGCCATCTGCCTGTTTTCTCTTGCATTACAGTTTTTTATCCCCAACTTGCTTAACAAACAGATGTGATACACATGTGGCAAAAGGACAATTTCTATGCAAAACGACCATTCTCAGGAATTTGCCACCATGTTAGAAAATCTGAGCATGCAGTCACCAGCATTTCTTATGCCTAGAAGGACCTGCAATTGCTTTATTATTAAAACCAATTGTCACAAGTTATGTTACATTTTGTCGAATGACTTGTCATGTCACCTTAAGACAATAGTTTATTAGCATGATCTCTTTTGTTGCTCTTCAAGTTAATATTATTCATGATTTATATAGTGCCAACGGTTTTCAAAACACAAAATGAAGGGAGATAGTACAGTTACAATACAATGTAATCAAAGAGGGCTAGGAGGGCCTTGCTTATTAGAGCTTACAATCTAATGTAAGAACATACAGTACAGTAACTTAGTGAATAGCAGTTCTGCCTTGCAGCACTAGGGTTCCTGGTTGGAATCCCAATCAACCGAATACAGGAGTTTGCCTATTCTCCCCATGCTTGTGTAGGTTTCCTCCCACATGCCAAAGACATGCAGGTAGGTTAATTGACCCTTGTATGTATGCATGCAAACAGGGTTGCTATTAGAAATTGTGGGGCCCCATACATCCTGCCTAACAGCCCCCCATCTATACACCCTGCCTGACAGGGATGGCCCCCTCCATCCTCTCAGAGAAGGCATTTTAAATACCTTTTTGTGCATGCACAGTTATCTTTCCAGCCACAGTTCTCAGCAATTAAAAAAAAAAAGTTTCCTGGGTCCCATCAATTCAGCAGCAGGGGTTGGGGGATAGAGTTCCATCTTGTCCCAGCAGATTAATATAGAAGAATGAATTGTCAGGAGCTACGGGATGGAGAATTACTGTGCCTACTTCCCAATAGTTCCTTCTCTGTCCCCAGCCCGTGCTGCTGAACCAATGGAGCCTGAGAAACTTCTAATTAATTGTCGGGAGCCATGGTCTGTGCTTGAAAGTATTTAAATAGTCCCCTCTCTGCACCCAGGTTCCCTGCTGCACTGATGGGGCTTGGGCCTGGTACAGGAGTATTGGCTCTACCCCTCCTATTGGTGGCTGTGCATGTGAGATAGGGACTTTAGATTTTAAGCTCCTTGAGGGCAGCGACTGATATCAATGTACAGTATGTAGAGCACTGTGTAAATATTCACCACTTTAAAAGTACCTGTAGTCAATAATTACATCCTTATATTTCTAATTCAGTATATTTTAGTGCACTTATTTTAAAATCACTGCTTTAGTGTTCATGCCAATATGTACGGTACTTTCCAATATTCATGTCAAATAATGTTTTATGAGACATAACATGTTTGAGGACTGTGTATCATTTGCTTGCTGTAATGAATGAAGTTTTAGTTAAATTAATATCTTTAGCACTGTTAAAACTGAATTACATTTTATTATTTTCATGTTTTAACTCTTGCACATGTGGTTTAATACAAAGGAGCTACGAGTAGCATTCAACATATGCTGCTTATGCTATATATAGTTCCCAATGAGGGAAGCAATTATTTTCAATGAACACCACTCTGCACACACCATGAAGTGTTATTGTAAGCCCCATTGTAAAGATATTGAAGTACACAGCAAGGAGCCATTCACAAGGAATAAGGGGTGGAGTACAGAAGACAATTGCTTGCATTTGCCTAGTTATCAAACAATACATGTGATTTGAATCATCTTGAGTTATGCTGTTGGAGGGTATAATGGGTATTCATGTGGTGGGTCCTGAACACAGATCAGTGCAAGTAGCTAGGACAAGGACTTGGTTTTGGAGAGTGCTGTGTTTACTATAGGCTTAGTTATCATAGGCTAAAATTAAACCCATTCAGCATCATGTAGATATGTGTAGCTAGCACTGCACAGATCTGCCAGGAACATGTCAAAAGAGACACTCACATAAAATGTGATGGCTGTTACTGAGCTGAAGAGTGTACTGCGACTTATGGGGCACATTGACATGAGCACAGAAAGCTGTACAGCATGGAAAACGAGCATATCTCTGTGCCTAGGACTGATAGCTGTTAGTGTACAGCCGCCTGTACAAATTAGGTCGGCCATACACAGTTCGAATCTTGGCCAGTTCTGCAGGAATTCCATTTGAGACGTTAATGTGCAGGCTGAATGTACCAGGTTGATCAATAGATCAACTTGGGTACAACCAGCCTGCCGGATTAACTTGCAATTATTGCTAGCGGCTGCTATACACAGTCTTCTTCAAGCAAAGGGAGGTGGCCAGATAAAGCAGAACTTAGGGAAAATGTGAACACAAAATATGAATATGGTACTTTGGCACTGCCTTCTCTAAGCTTGCTGCCAAAGGCACTCGCACATAATTGCTGGATGGTGGGTAGGGCTTTGGAACTAAGGCAGGCCTTATACGGTTTAATCTCAACTGGTTCAGCAATATCCGGCTGAGATTCGAACCATGTATGGGCAGGCTGAATGTACCAAGTTGATTGATTAACTTGGGTACAACCAGCCTATCTTGAAATTACTTTCTGGTATAGCCACTAGCAATAATCACTGTCTTCTCCAGGTGGAGATGGCTTCCCCCGCCGGGAGAAAAACAATGGCTTGCCAGGAGAGATTCCTGCACCAACACTGTATATGTTGGTGGGAGAATTGAGAGAATTTCTGTCCTGTAATGCCTCGCAGACACGAACGGTTTTCCTGGCAGGAAAACTGTCATGAGAGCTTTTGGCCGGGAATCCCAGCCGTGTGTATGCTCCATCGCAGTTTTCCCGACAGGAAAACCGCCGGGAATCCCGGCTGGAAAAAAGAGAACATGTTCTCTTTTTTCCCGCCGGGTTTTCCCGGCGTTTTTTAAGCCGCCAGTTTTCCTATGGGGAAAATCTGCGGTGGAGCATACACACGGCCGGGTTCCCCAACCAAAGCTCTCATGGCAGTTTTCCTGCCAGGAAACCTGGCTGTGTGTAGGGGGAAAAAGCTACTGAGCAGGTTCTCGGTTTTCCCGGCGGACTTTTTACCGCCGGGAAAACCGATCGCGTGTACAAGGCATGACTCGTGGTTGCACGAAAGAAACTTGCACCGTGTATAGCCTGCTTAAGTGCTGTAGGGTTATGAGAGTTCTGACTGTATGTTACAGTCTGAAGGGAGTAGGTGGATGGAAATACCTTTCAACCCATATTGAAAGTCTGCTCCAGCAGTGTCTAGCTTACGCGACTGCATAATTGGGCAAAGTGTGGCATTGACATGGTTAACTCAGCATTCTAATTATGCCTGTAGTGGGTTAGCATGATGCACATACATACAGTGGTTTAAAATCAGCTAAGACATTATTTAAATATTCTCACCTTCTGTTTGGGTTAAAAATAGCTCCAAATACCTTTTGATTTCCCATGGAATTCTAAATTGCCAGGCTGAAAATCAGTTGGTGCATGAGGTCATTATCCTTCAAAGTTATCCCACAGCACAAACAACTTAATTCATTAAACCAGATCTCCCAGCACTTGGGTGTTAACAACTGGATCAACCTTTCTCAACCTTTTTATCCTTGAGGAAACCTTGAAATAATTTTCAGGTTCTAGAGGAACGATTGCTAACAAGATTGCTAACAAGGGCTATACCTACAGATAATGGTGCATAGGTTGAATAAAGTTTTAAATAAAATACTAAGTAATGTGGTGTACCTAGTAGAGTAATATTCTTGAAATAAATAAACTGAGAAAACTAAGAAAGGAACGGCACATAGTAAAAGTTGTGGTGTCTTCTAACAACGTTTAGGAGCCATGCAGGACTCAAGACCCCTTTATCAGGCATCTAGGTCCTGTGCAATGGGACCACAGGGGGTTGCTCGCTAAGCACCGCTGCTGTTCACAGAATAGTAAGCTGCAATATAATCAATGTTTTCTTTTGGGTTTAATACTGCTTTAAGAAATAGTTTCTTCATTCATTACTGTAGCGCCACCCATGAAGGAGCCACTTGTTTAGATGGGTCCCCTGTACTTTGCCTCGACCTGCGCAAAGACTTCAGCCCTTTTGACACATCTGACTGAGTGTTCAAACCCATAATATTGCAAGGAATAACCAATATCGATAACAGATGCTCAGCAACAACACAGTGTCAAGGATACACTTACACTCAGTGGTGATAAAGAAAAGGAAACTGGTTGTATCATTCTGTAGCTCACAGGGATAAAGCCCTGTACACATGGGCAGAATTATGGGAGACATTTGCCGGGACAAAAAATACCAGCCGACATCCTGCCTGTGTGTATGCTGGTCTGTCCGACAGAAGCCGGTCGTTCGGCTGGCTTCTGTCAGACGTGCATGCTGGAAAACCAGCAACCGACCTGCTACTGATCAGCTCCCTCAGCCAATGGCAGAGAGCGCTGATCAGAGTGCTCCGGTGGGGGGGAACACAAAAGCTCAGGGGGGGAGATCGCTGGACTAACCTTGCATAGCTACTGTAGTACAGCGGCTCCCGACTAAAACTGTAGTGTGTACCAGGCTTAAGGTTAAAAGTGACAATAGGCCTTAAATTAAGTATGCTAAATAATTGACTCAGGAAAGTCACTCCAATTAAGAGATAACACCTGCTATCCAGATCAGCATAAACTGTGACAACGCCACCAACAGTGCAACAATAGTCAGAAGGAATAACGGGTAATAAACTTGAGAAGACTAGTCTATCAACATGCACTACCAGTGGCTGTGCCCAGCCTAGGGCAGTCTAGTAGTCTAGTAGTATAACTGCTTAACAGGAGAACAATAGCTAAATAAAGGCGAGACAGAGCAAACAGGCCCATTATAAAGCAGGGGTAGTCTTTAAATGTTTCTTCTGTCAGCTATTTTGGGGCTCTTTAAGAAGAGATGGTGCACTTTATAATCATCCTAAAGGAACTGTAAATGGAGAATGCAAGTAGTAGCTGTGAAGCAGTCTTTCTACTAGAATAATTGTAGTTCAACAGAGATAGTTCGGCCCAGTAACGGTTTTAAACTAGTATGGAAAAAATGTCAGTTTGATAGAAATGTGGGATCATTCTAGGGTGATGCAATGCTTAGAAAGTGTAGTTCTTGTCTTGCACTCAGTGACACAGTTCTACAATCAGCAACACTCTTATGCCGCGTACAAACAGTCGGAAATTTCCGCCAGCAAAAGTCTGAGCTTTTGGTCAGAAATTCCGACCGTGTGTAGGCTCCATTGGACTTTTGCTGTCGGAATTTCCGCCAGCAAAAGATTGAGAGCAGGTTCTCAATTTTTCCGACGGGAAATCCGATCATCTGTAGTAATTTCGACGCGCAAAAATCTGACGCATATTCGGAAACAATTTGACGCATGCTCGGAAGCATTGAACTTAATTTTCTCGGCTCGTCGTAGTGTTGTACGTCACCGCATTCTTGAATTCTGTTCAGAGAACTTTTGTGTGACAGTGTGTATGCAAGCCAAGCTTGAGCGGAATTCCGTCGGAAAAACCAAGGTTTTTCAGACGGAAAATCCAATTGTGTGTACGGGACATTAGGCCGATAGCCCCCTCAATCATTCCCGTATAAAGCTGAAGATGCTTTTGGTACAAGCGGGCCTCCTTAAATCCTTCCCCGGAGCTTCTAGCGAGCAGCAGGGGAGCCTAGCGGCAGTGGTTTCCGGCCTTGTAGGAGCAGTGGTCTGGTGCTGGCAGATATATTGAAGCTTTGCCACACTAGGTACTCTTCACCTACAGTCACCGAGCCCAGTTCTCACGGGCAAAACTCCCTGGGAGCAGGAGCGGATGCACGAAGATCCTCTCTTGCTCTCTCCTGGTGCCAAGAAGCCCCAGACTGTCCCGGGAAGAACGATAAAAGATCCACCTTCGCTCCTTCTTAGTCCCAGGGCCCATTGGGGCTTGTAGTTCATGTTCCTTGCACATTATCATGATCCTTGCTCTTGCGAAAATCTCCCTGGATGCAAACCAATAACCCTGCCCTCCTCCTCCAGCGGATTGACCAGGAAAGGAGGGAGGAAAGGGTTATTACACACAGACTGCCGGCTGCTACTGTGTCCTATCTTAACTACAGTGGTGGTAGGAGAACTAGGAACCATATCCATTGACACCTGGCTACTTTACTTTATCTTAATGACTGTTATTTGATCACCACTTCAATGACCCCTTTTAAGTTCATCTTTTATACATCAGCTAAGAAAGACTAAAAAAGACAAGAGTTCCCCTTTAAACTCCATATGTCTATAGTTATACGATTCATCCTGTCGTGCAGATATTTTAGATTGATTGTCTTTATGTTCCTGTGAATGTCATAAAAAAGACCTGAATATTTTTATTTTTTTTGTAAAGGACCAATGAACATTTCCTTAAGCCATTTTTTTTGTTTGTCAACAAACTTCTCAGGTCACGGCGAGCTATTATCATTAGTGGCGAAGCATTTGTTGTAGATTCTTTCTGCGTGACCTCAGGCTATGAACAAGCAGAATCTTGCAATACCTTTGTGTCAACCTTTTTTTTTTTTTACTTCGTAAGCTCCCCTGAGAGATGTACGGATTTTTAATCAAGCAAAATTGAAGAAAAGATTTTTGGGAGTGCAATATCTTTTGTGACAGGTTTTCCATCATACACCGATAACATCTTTCTTCTTCAACTCCACTGTCCTGACTTAGGCAGAATATTGTATTTTAATAAATTTATCTTAGATACAAAATTGTATCTCCAACTTTCTTAACTGAATTCTGCCAGCAAATCTGTTTCTGTAAAGGCCATCCGAGCTGGTACGGGCAATTCCATCTTATGCATGCTCTCATTGTTTACATGGAGAAAGTAATCAGAGGCCTACGAAACGTAGTAACATATATATATATATATATATAGCACACGGACCCTTTTTCCTACCTTTGGCTCACTTGTAGGAAAAGGGCACACCGTACCACATGCCCGTACCCTCCTGTGTGAAGAGGTTGAGCGGTGTAAATATAACTGGGTCTCCACAGCTAGGTTCTCCAGAGAATGGTTCTCATCTCTCATGCGATAAAGACAAGTCTCTATTTCCCCCAATAACTCCAAGGTCCACACCAGTTGCAACTCCAACGTAGAGTTTATTTTCTCATATGCACAGTCACTAGATAGGAAAGGGTGGATGGAGAACAAGACAGCAAAAGGTGTTGGAGTAGGTCCAGGCACAAACAAATGAATGATTCACTACCTGTCTCTTCAAGTAGACTTAGCTCACCCAGATAGTCTCCCATTAGAGTGGATCCTAGCAGCCGGAGTGATGCTCGAATTAGATTACACACACAATCTCTGCACTTTTTGGGTCTCTGCCACAGACCTGGTGAACTTTGGGTCTCTACCACAGACCTGGTGAACTTTGGGTCTCTACCACAGACCTGGTGAACTTTGGGTCTCTACCACAGACCTGGTGAACTTTGGGTCTCTGCCACAGACCTGGTGAACTTTGGGTCTCTACCACAGACTTGGTGAACTTTGGGTCTCTACCACAGACCTGGTGAACTTTGGGTCTCTGCCACAGACCTGGTGAACTTTGCTTGTGGTGTTAGGCCTCTTTCGGGGAGATGACATCCCTCCAGAGAGTTACCGGGCCCCTTCCTTCACTGTGATCTCTCACCAGTCCCTCGGAACGGTCCTCCCCCAGTCTCCTCTTCCAGATACGGGTCTCCTCGCAAGGCAGCACCCTGGGATTCCTCCTCCCTCCGCGGGCTTCAGCCAAAGGTGCTGGACCCAAGGCCTTCAGTTGCAGCCCCAGGGCTAAAGGTGCCTGGGACTGATCCGCCAGTGTACCGGGCCAGGAAGACCCGGTACTCTCGAACCTGGAACCCCACCCTTGGGCTGTAGGTTCCCTAGGGTGGCCAATGAACAGGACAACGACACACTCCCCAGGGGTAGGACCCAAGGGAGAAGAAGAAGACCCCCCACAGGCAGTGTCTGCCCCTTTTATATCCTCTCCCAGCATGCACAGCAGGCCGACCACACCCACCATACCACCGCCGAGAGGGGACATCCAAGGCACAGCACTATACCAGCGGTTCAATCCTAGCCCCTGATGGCAGTGCCATCCACAGGCCACAGGGAACTACACACCAGTATCCCACCTGCGGTATAAAACGGTTAGGTGTTTGAGTACAACAACCACTCAAACATTCCCCTAAATTTGAAGACCCCGCTACATATATATTAATGTATTTTTCATTTAGAGATTAAGAAAAAGCAGAAGTTGATTCCTATACACATTAGTTTGATGATGTCCTGGGTGCACACTGTAAGGGCTTGATCACACTTGCTTTGTTCTTTGAAAAGCGATCCTCATTCAGCATTTGACAGGGGATGAGGAGGCATTGCATTGCCCCTTTACTGCCTGCTTTAACTCCTTGAACCTCAGCCTAGCATGCTGAAATCACATGCATAGCATGTGGTTGTGGTGTGGTTGCATACATGCCAACAGTCCCGATTTTCCCAGGACATTCACCGTATTCAGATCCTTGTCCTTGTCTTACCTTGTCCCAGAGAAAATCACTGGAAATTGGCTTTGTCTCGAATCCTTGAATATCGACAGAGTTGCCGCTAGAGGTCCGGGGCCAGCACTGGTGATTTGATCTCCGCCGCCATTTTACAGAAGACCAGCTCTCGTGAAGGCAGAGGGGAAGAAACAAGAGGCAGAGCCCAGGTGGTTGCCAATAAAAATGGAGCTGCCGCCAACCCCCCGCCCCATGGCCTGCTGCTGGTTCGAGACCTGTTGTTGGAAAGGCCACGGGGCGGGGGGTTGGCGGCAGCTCCATTTATGTTGACAGCCACCCGGGCTTCGCCTCTTGTTTCTTCCCCTTGGCCTCCACGAGAGCTTGTCTTCTTCTGTAAAATGGCAGCGGAGATCAAATCACAGTGCCAGCCACTGGTGACAAGTGAGGTGCTGCATTTGGTGACAAGCTGCATTTGGTGACGAGTGGGCAGCACAGTGGTGTAGTGGTTAGCACTATCACCTACCAGCAAAAAGGGTCACTGGTTCAAATCCTGACCCCATCTGCCTGGAGTTTGCATGTTCTCCCTGTGCCTACATGGGTTTCCTCCCACACTCTAAAAGACATGCTGGTAGGTTAATCGGATCCTGTCTAAAATTGGCCCTAGTATATGTATGAATGTGAGTTAGGGACCTTAGGTTGTAAGCTCCTTGAGGCTAGGGACTGATGTGAATGTACAATGTATATGTAAAGCTCTGCGTAAATTGACGGCACTATATAAGTACCTGAAATAAATAAGTGAGGTGCTGCATTTGGTGACAAGTGACGTTGTAGGTGACAAGCTGCATCTGGTGACAGGTGGCAGGCGACGTGGCAAGTGACACACTCAGTGAGTGACACACTCAGGGATCCCACTGATTCGGCATTATGGTGAGTTGAACTATTTTATATTACAATGTAATAATAGAAATTATGTGCTTCAAACATCCTGACACCATGGTGTCGTGATGATTGAAGCGCTAACACCAGGTGTTTGGAGTATCTTTATCTCTCTCTTTCTCCCTTTCTTTCTCCCTCCATCCCTCGTTCCTCTCAGACTCTAACCACACCCCATTTAAACCACGCCCAATATTTCATTTAAACCACGCCCATGCTTCCTCTACTACATTACACCTACAAATGAATGTCCCACCCCCTCATTATAATACAGACGAAAAAGTGTCTCTATACATTTTTTGAAAATGTTGGCAACTATGCGCTTGCAGAGTGGCCCAATTCACATGAATGGGTTGGCTTTGGTGGGCACTACGCCCCACGAAAGTGACAAGAGGTCTGATCGAGGCCATGGCATGTGTAGACCTTAGGCCGCTGGCTCTACATTTAAAGGGGGAGCAGTTGGGGAAAGGTGTTTTACCGCCCCTCATCTGCTAGTGTGAATGAGCCTTGCAATTGCACGTATCTGAAAGAGCATAAATAACCCAAAGCTTTATTCTCTGGGGCACAGCTCACCTTTATTAAGGCATTAGGCCTCATTCATACTGACACCGTCAAAGCTGAATTTGAATGCATATGCATATAGAGAAAAATTGAATGGTGCCATTCTTACTGAGTGTTTACGTGGCATCCGATTATGACACTTTAAAGCAGGAACTTCTAAATGCAGGAAAACGTGATCTGGAAGGCACCATACACATTGGGGGTTTAACGCTGGTGCATGGCGCTCTGGCGTTTAGCTGAAGAAGGAAGGCATAAGTGTCCCATCCAGTCCTGCTGCCAGCAGCCTGGAAGTATGCAGTTAGGTTGTTAAGCACCCAGGAACGAATGTTTGGAGCGCAGGCTTCTTATGTTTCAGGCATTCATCCCTGAGTGCATACTGCCCTATATGTTTATACTGCTTGGTGCCTGTTTTAGCCAATCCAGCCACACCAGCTGTCAGTCTATCATAAAATTTGACAGGCTGCCAGTAGCAGAGCTTGATTGAATACCTGCATCTTAACCAATTCTTTCAAAACTACAGGAATTCTAATATGGCCAATAAAGCCAGGTCTTTGACAGTGCCACCCAATGACATGTACCTGTAGGCAAGTTGCCTACAGAAATGTTAGTTTAGACAGTGGATGACCCAGGCTGAGGGGAAAGAGTTAACATGTATTCTGCTTTTCTCAGGCTTTTTTGATCCAGCCTACCCACTTTTTAAAATAAAAAAGGGGGAGGCTGGTTTGAGGTCATTGATAGGTGGCCTGCTCAAGAGAGATGGCATGTTTGCTGTGGAGGAGGAATGCTGCCGCCCTGCAGTCCGTTGGAGATACCAGGAGCCTGGAGATCTTCCAAGACTTGGAGAACACCTTAAATGAACTACTACCTTTTGGAGGTATGCCTGGGCAGCCAAGTAGAGACAGTCAGGGACATTTTAAAGTTATCATTCACGTAGAACTGTACTGCTAAGACTTCTAAAGTGGTGTTAAAGGTTCAGGTTAAAAAAAAAAAAAAAAACTAACATGTTATATTTATCTGCTCTGTGGTTCTGCATAGAACAGCACCGATCCTCTTCTTCTCAGGTCTCCTGCCGGCGCTCCTGGCTCCTTCTCCTTGACCAGTGCCTCCAATAGCAAGCGTCCTGCTATGAGGGCACTGGTGCGTGCTTGCTCCTGAGCCCTGCTCTATGTGTCTATAAGACACATAGAGCTGCGTCTCAGCCCCCCCTGCTCTCTCCTCATTGGCTCACTGGCTGTGATTGACAACAATGGGAGCCAATGACTCCTGCTGCTGTCTCAACCAATGAGGAGAGGGCATCCTGGGACAATGAGGCTTTTGTGCACATCACTGGATCAACAGGGAGCTCAGGTGAGTATTGGGGGGGGGAGAGGCTGTGGGGGGAGCAGCACACAGTTTTCGTTATCTTCATACATAGAATGCATGAAGGTAAAAACCCTTCAGCCTTTACTGCCACCTTAAGTAATTTGCATCAACTATTCTAAGCCTGGTCTGAAGTTCTTTAAAGGGGTGAATGATGGCCCCTGGCGTATCAAAAGAACTAGGGTCAGTAAAGCACAAGTGGGGTATGAAGCAAAGCCACTACAATAGGTTTACTCGGCAAGTCAAGCAGAAGAAGTAATTCAGTTGCTATGGGTAACCAAGGACTAGTGCAAGGTACATCACAGCCAGTCGTGAGGCATAGTATCTGGAGAAGGGCCCGGTAGCCAAGGGGTGGGTTTCCTGGCTCCCTTCCCACTGGTCAGTCTGCCAAAACAACCAGAACCAAATCCACTTTACGGAGTCCCACAGCCTGGCCACATGGCACAGGAGAGAAGAAGTTAACAAGTGCATGCATGAGATCTGTGCTAATTTCAAGGTGGGACCCCCATCCTGTTACTGGGAATGAGATGGAAGAGGCACGCTGGACTGGTGGAGAGGGCATAGGCTTAGCATTGTCCCTTCTAAATGCAACATACATCAAGCTAAGGTGTGTAGTGACACAGGACAGCACTTTTCAGAACTTTTATTACTGCACACAGTGACACGGCTCATCTCTAAGTTGGGGAACAGCCTTAATGTTTGATTCTCACATGACCGCAGTCCCTGCCTGTTCCTGAGCATTGATTAGCATGTGCACAGCTAAAGGTACACCCATGTGCAGGGCATCCACATACCACTGCAAACCAGCCACCAGCCTTTCATAAACAGCAAGGTGGGTCAGTGGTGTATTTAGGTTTTGGGCTGCCCTAGGCCTGACTAAACTCATGCAACCCCTAATTTAAATATGGTCCACCCCTTCCTGTCAAGGTCACACCCCTTCCTGTTTAAGACCTGCCCTGAAATTTTCCAGTGGGCACACTAGTTCTGAGGGCCTTGGGGGGGGGGGATTCCCTTACTCTGCAGAGATTTCCTTTCACTTCCTGTTTGGCTATGGGGCAAGAAATGAAGGGAAATTAACGGATGGCAAAAAGAATTAACAGGGGCTATAACCATCTATCTATCCAAAATGGATAAAAAGTGTTGCCTATAGTTCTACTTTAAGCACAAATTTCTGCTAAATTTATGGAGGACTAAGAGGATATAACCATGCCAGTGGTGCAGCAGAAGACATGTAGAACAGTGATGAAGGTATGTGGTCCAGGCAGTGAGCAAAGGAAGGATTGGGGGCAGGAACAAATAAATCCATTTGTTTATTTTTCTCATCAGCAATCAACAGAAATAAAATTAAGATTCCTTAATATGTACAACTGACACAAGCAAATGATTATAGGAGAGTCCTACTACCTACCTGCCAGGTATAGGTGACCATGTCAGTGTCCCTTGTGTCTGCACCATCCCTATCATACCGGCAGCAGTGCATCCGCTTTATGGGGGTGCCAGACCGATTTGTCTTGGGGCCCAGTCCACCTCATAAGACTTGCACTACACTAAAAGTGTAGCGCAAGCCGGCGGGGACTCTTTTCATGATGCCCCCTGCAAAGTGCTGCCCTAGGCCTGGGCCTTGTTAGCCTAGGCCAAGATACAGCGTTGAGGTGGGTACACATCAGTCATTTTACACCATTGTTCTCCTGGACTAAACCTTAGTAATTACTTCCTTGATAAAAAACACATAATCATGCAAATTTCTGACCATTAAGGTTAAATCACTCTTCCAATAATTGCCAATGATTGCCAGCATCAAGCAGGCACTGATGTTGTGACAAAATTACAACATGCCCCACAAGCCCCCATCCTTTTTGTATACCTCAGTCCCCCTCTGATTATACCTATAACCACACTGTTACCAAGAGGGCAGGCAGGTGGGCCAAATTGCTCACCACACTGTCTGTTCCTCTTGGAGGTCTTTTTCAATGATAACTACCTCCTCCCTGCCCCCTCCGTCATATCCTTAAACGATTCCTCACTGATTCATAACCATTTTCCTGCTTTCCAGCCCATCCTCTTATGTGCCCTTTTCTTATGAGTTCAGGGCAACCGATATGTATCTTTTATAGGATAGTTCTGGCCAACTTAACAAAATATAACTGAATAATAATTTTTAAAAGTAAAAATGCCAAGGGCAGTTGATCCAGGGAATATCCAATGGCCTCTCAAGGGGACCAGGTAGGATTTTTTTCACTCCCACTGGAACAAATTGTATTATGCATTATTGTTTTTTTTTCCTTTGCCTTCCTCTGGATCAACTGTGGATATAGGACAGTCTTCCCACATCTTCACACTGGTTTGCACAACCACGTCCCACTGTGGAGGAGCATCTTTTCTGCATGGCGGTGGACGCTGGCGGGAGTGTGCCTCCCTCCTTAGGCTGCGCCCACATGGCATTCGGAGGGATTGTTGGGGGCCCTGTTTGGAGTACAAATAGGAGGAATAGGGGGTGATCATGCCTTCATTATTTCCACAGTGGTCAGTGGTTCTACATGTAGCGGGGTGCTATATTTAAGGGAAGTATCTGAATGGCAACAAGGCTCAGACACACAAATTGTTAGGGTCCATGGACCATTTCTGTCCTTGGGAGATAGTACTGATGTGCAGTTCCCTGGGGCCTATAGGTGGCGCTGTTGCCTCCGGGTGCCCTAGGCCCGGAGGCGGAGTTGCTGTTCCATCCCAGACACCTTCAGTCTGGGGTGAGGTACTAAATAGGAGGCCCGGGGCCCAGCAACCTTCGGCTGGGGTCCGCTAAGGATTGAGAACTCCCAGGGTACCGCCTTGTCGAGGGGACCCGTATCTTGGATCGAGGAGGCCAGGGAGGTGACCCTTTCTGAAGACCCAGCGCAGAGTCGTGGTAACAGTGAGGGCCTCTAGTAACTCTCCGGAGGGATATTTTTCTCTTTGGCATGGGCCAAGTTCTCCAAGAAGGCAGTGCATGTTCTGTAGGTCATAGTGGCAGTGACTCTACGCACACCAGGTCAGTGACAGTGACCATCTTCAACAAGTCAGTGGCAGTGACTTCCATATTCATTAGGTCTGTGACAAAGATCGCACACCAAACCTGTTCGTTCATATCAGAACAGAAAGAGAACCAAGATTTGAGTTTGTGCCTGGACCTCTCTCCCACCTTATCTGACCTGTGTCTCATCTCAACCCGTCTGCTCTTAAAGGGACTATTTATTATCCATGTGAAATAAATACAGAAGTTGGACTTTCAGTTGTTGTGGACAGTGGCTTTACTCGGGAGAATTAAGGACTTGTCTCTGGCCAAGCCAGAGGTGAGATCAGCTCGGGAGGATTCAAACACCAGCCGCAGGCAGGCCCGAAAAAACTAACAACTCAACCTCCCTATCCAGGAGGGTACGGGCATGTAGTGCGGTGTGCCTCAGACTTTCCTGCGGAGGAGCCAAATGAAGAAAAGCAGGTAAAGTCTGGGGTGGGTGCGCTATGTACACATAGCTCCCTGGCATTGCTCCTGCCTCACCATGGTGGGTCTTTGACCCCCACGGCACCACTTATTACTCTTCATGAGTCTCGTTGTTTGGGTGGTTGGTTGTTTTGTTGTTTTTGTCGTTTCCCTTAAAGCGGAGGTCCAGCTGTTTATTTTTATTTTTTTAAAGTCAGCAGCTACAAACACTGTAGCTGCTGACTTTTATTAAGCACACTTACCTATCCAGGGTGCCCACGGTGTCGGCCGCCCGAGGCCGATCCGTCCTTCTGGGACACACACAGGTCCCAGAAGACATTGCTCCCCATTTCCCAGGAGGCAACGCGAGGAGGAGAAGAGAGAAGATCACCGCGGAATAGGAAGTGGCAGATTAGGACGATCCGCCTAGCAACAGCCATTTCTAGTAAATATTATTATTTATTTATTTTTTTGACATTTTTTGGAGCCTTTTTGGCTATTTTTTTTTTTTTTTTTAGAGTGAACCTTCACTTTAATTCCTACATTCCTTAGTGGATTTCCAGTCACATATTTTCTTTTTTCTCTTCCTTTTTGTCACTGATTTGGAGTCATTGGTTTTCATTTCTCCTTTTAGTTATCTAGGTACACTTACAGTAAAATCAGCCTATAACTTACCTGGTACTTTACACTATTACAGTATAATTTTAGTGTGGCTCATTTATAGTTGGATACAAGTATATAATCTTATTTGACACATACATCCATTTTTCACAGCCATTACTATGGTTGATATGTTGGATCGGATCTATTGCTGTTGTTGCCAGTACTACATCCTGCTCTGTTTTCCCTCCTGGGTAGGGATGAGCCGAACACCCCCGGGTTCGGTTCGCACCAGAACCCGTGAACGGACAGAAAGTTCGCACAAACGTTAGAACCCTATTAAATACAATGGATGCGAACGTTCGAAATCTAAAGTGCTAATTATAACGACTAATATGCATGTTATTGTCCTAAAAAGGGTTTGGGGATCCGGGTTCTGCACCAGGGGACATGTATCAATGCAAAAAGAAGTTTTAAATACGTCAGTTTTTCGGGAGCAGTCATTTTAATGATGCATAAAGTGAAAAAAAAAAAGTCAAATATTCCTTTAAATATCGTACCTGGGGGGTGTCTAAAGTATGCCTGTTAAGTGCCACGTGTTTCCCGTGTTTAGAACTGTCCCGGCACAAAATGACATTTCTAAAGGAAAAAAAAGCCGTTTAAAACTGCTTGCGGCTTTAATGTAATGTCTGGGCCCGGTAATATGGATGAAAATCTTTGAGAAAAATGGCATAGCTACCCCATCACCCCCTACATCAGCCCAATACCAGCCCCTTTGGGTTTTGTATGGATATTAAGGGGAACCCCGCACACAAAATAAAAAAGGCCCTATATACTCTGAACAGCCGTATACAGGCGGTGCATACAAGACAGGGACTGTAGGTTTGTTCTTATGTAGAATCTGTTTGTAATTTTGAACAGGTACATTGTTTAAGTGTAGCTCCAGCCAAAAAATCTATTTTTAAGCTTTTTGGAAAACATAGGGAAGGGTTATCACCCCTGTAACATTTGTTTTGCTGTCTGTGCCCCTGTTCAGAACATTTCACCTCACTTTCCGTCCCAATGACAAATGTTTTTGAAAAGTGCGGTTTTTATTGAAACAAGGATTGGTGATAAAGCATCAGTAGAGAGGAGACACCTTTTTCCCATATTAACTCTTACAGGAGAGAATTTCCCTTCCTAGGGGTAGATTTCCTCTCACTTCCTGTTTTCTCCTTTCGTTTGTAAGTAGGAGTCGTTTGTAAGTTGGATGTTTGAAAGTAGGGGCCTACCGTATATACTCTGCTGAAATTTGCCCCTTACATGTTGGTGTTGCCGCAACACTGTAAGCCCTCACAGATACTCTTGGTGGGCGCATGAATGGGCCCTGCTGTAAATTATTAGATCAAGAATTGTAATTACATGCTCCTGTTAAACAGGGGCAGACAAATTGGGCCTTAGGCACTGGTGCCACAACACTGCAACCCCTCACAGATACTGTACTTGGAGCACAGCAATGAGCCCTGTTGCAAAGTATTGCATCAAAAATTTTAATTTCACGCCCCTGTTAAACAGGGGCTGAAAAATTGGGCCTTAGGCACTGGTGCTGGTGCCACGACACTGCAACCTCTCCCAGATACTCTAGTTGGAGTGCAGGAATGAGCCCTGCTGCAAAGCATTGCATAAAAAATTGTAATTACATGGCCCTGTTAAGCAGGGGCTGAAAAATTGGGCCTTAGGCACTGGTGCTGGTGCCACGACACTGCAACCACTCCCAGATACTCTAGTTGGAGTGCAGGAATGAGCCCTGCTGCAAAGCATTGCATAAAAAATTGTAATTACATGCCCCTGTTAAACAGGGGCTGAAAAATTGGGCCTTAGCCACTGGTGGCGGCACCCAGAAACAAAAATGTTCTTCCAAGCTATCATCATCAATCGGATCATTGAGGAGGAGGAGGATAGTCAGTCAACATAACAGGACAGTCACTCAGCATCAGCATCAGTCTTGAAGGGATGTGACATTTGAAAATAAATTAGTCTGTTATATTAGCTTCAGGTGTTTGGTAGCGTGTGGTGATCCAAGACTGGTTCATCTTTATGAAGGTCAGTCGATCAACCGAGTCGGTGGACAGGCGCACCCTGTGATCCGTGACAAATCCTCCAGCAGCACTGAATGTGTGTTCTGAAAGAACGCTGGATGCAGGACAGGCCAGTAGCTCAATTGCATACTGTGCAAGCTCTGGCCAGTGATCCATCCTCAAGACCCAGTAAGCCAGAGGATTTTCGGTGGGGAAGGTGTCCAAGTCTGACCTTGCCCCTAGGTATTCCTGCACCATGTATATCAGACGCTGATGATGGTTGCTGGAACCAATCATACCTTGGGGCTGCGGACTAAAGAATTGTCTGAACGCATCGGTCAGACGGCCACCTTCCCCACCGCTCCTTCTTTGACTGACCGAAGCCTCAGCAACTCGTTGTCCAGGACCAGGAGTTTTTAACCTCCCAGTCTCTGGGAACGCGTTGCACAGACCTTTCTGCAAGGCCTCCCGGAGTTGTCTCATCCTCTGCTCCCTCTGCGACGGTAAGATAAAATACGAGGATCCTTCCGCAGACTTTGCAGGATCAGGGAGGCCATGCAGCGTAGGTTAGCTGAGGCATTCGGTCCAGAGTCCTCTGGGTCACTAAGGACGACATGATCCACAGCCACCTCCTCCCAGCCACGTACAAGTCCACGGGTTTCTTGGGACTGTAAATCATCCCTAAAAGACTGCCGCTGATGATGCTGAGTGCCAGGCTCCACCTCCATGCTGACACAATCCTCCTCCTCCTCCTCTTCCTGTGCGATGGGTGGGACAGAAGGAACACTGTCTGGGTAAAGGGGGCCTTGAGAGGCAAGGAAGTCCTCCTCTTCCTGCCTATGTTCTGCCTCAAGTGCCCTGTCTATTATTCCACGCAGCGTATGTTCCAACAGGTGGACAAGAGGTACAGTGTCACTGATGCATGCACTGTCACTGCTCACCATCTCCGTGGCCTCCTCAAATGGTGCCAGGACAGTGCATGCATCCCTGATCATGCCCCACTGGCGTGGTGAAAAAAAACCAAGCTCCCCTGACCCTGTCCTGGTGCCGTAGTCGCACAGGTACTCATTGATGGCCCTCTGCTGCGTGTGCAGCCAATGCAGCATGGCCAACGTTGAGTTCCACCTGGTGGGCATGTCACATATAAGGCGGTTCTTGGGCAGGTTCAACTCCTTTTGCAGCTCAGCCAGGCGAGCACTGGCATTATAAGATCTGCGGAAATGCACACAGACTTTCCTGGCCTGCCTCAGGACATCCTGTAAGCCCGGGTACCTACCCAAGAACCGCTGCACCACCAGGTTAAGGACGTGAGCCACACAGGGCACATGGGTCAGTTGTCCCTGTCGTAGGGCGGAGAGTAGGTTGGTGCCATTGTCGCAAACCACCATTCCTGGCTTAAGCTGGCGTGGCGTCAACCACCTCTCGGCCTGTCCCTGCAGAGCTGACAGAACCTCTGCCCCAGTGTGGCTCCTGTCCCCCAAACACACAAGCGCAAGCACGGCATGGCATCTTTTTGCCTGCGTACTTGCGTAGCCCATGAACGCCTACGGAGCACCGCTGGTTCCGAGGACAAAGCACAGGAAGAGGCCATGGAGGAAGAAGAAGAGGAGGGGGTGGAGGAGAGAGGTGTATCACAACCAGTAGTAGCATTTTGGAGGCGTGGCGGCGGAACAACCTCCAACACTACTGCACCTTGTCCTGCATCCTTCCCAGCTGCCAAAAGAGTGACCCAATGGGCCGTGAAAGAAAGGTAACGTCCCTGTCCATGCCTGCTGGACCATGAGTCAGCGGTAATATGCACCTTACCGCTGACCGCCCTGTCCATCGAGGCCAAGACATTGCCTTCCTCATGCCGGTAGAGAGCCGGAATCGCCTTCCGTGAGAAAAAGTGGCGTTTGGGAACCTGCCACTGAGGAACCGCACATTGCACAAACTCACGGAAGGGGGCCGAGTCTACCAACTGAAAAGGCAGCAGTTGAAGCGCTAGCAATTTAGCCAAGCTAGCATTCAACTGCTGGGCATGTGGATGGCTGGGAGTGAACATCTTTCGACGGTCCAGCAGCTGGGGCAGGGAAATTTGCCTGCTAGAATCGGACTTCGGTGTACTGCTAGCAGAGTGGCCGCAAGTACTTGGCTGTGACACACCTAATTCTACACCTTCATTCCTCTCAGAGCAGGTTTCAGAGAGGACTGAAGGTATAGTGGGGTTGGAGATCCCAGCTGATGCGGTGCAAGGAGAGGTCCGCTTTGTTCTTTGGTGTGGGTCTTTAAGGTAGGTTTGCCAACGAGCTGCATGGCAGGTCAACATATGTCTGGTCAAGCATGTGGTGCCCAAGCGGCTGATGTTTTGGCCACGCGATATACGCTTGAGACATTTGTTGCAAACAGCAGCTGTGCGATCTGATGCACTCGACTCAAAAAAGGCTCACACCAAAGAACTTTTTGAATAACGGGCAGAGGCAGCGCCCTGCACAGGCGGAGCTCTGCGGTGTGATTCAGTCGGTGTGCTGCCCTTACGCTGGCCCCCGAGGGAATCCTGCCTCGTTGGAGATGTGCCTCCTCCTCATCCTCCTCCTCCTCTCTCCTATTAGGCACCCACGTGGAGTCAGTGACCTCATCATCCCCTCCCTCCTCATCACCGGAGCCAATCTGGCAGTATGCTGCAGCTGCTGGAACATGACTGCCAGATTGGTGTCCTTCTTGAGCATCCCCTCTCTCTGCTTTCACGCTACTGCCTTCCTCTAGCTGGGTATCATCATCAGACCCTTCGAAACGCTGGGCATTCTCCTGGAGCATGTACCCAACACTGTGCTCAAACAGTTCGGGGGACTCCTCAGGAGGACATGGTGGGTCTAGGGAAGGAGTGACTGATGATGACATTGATACCAGGGAAGAGGACGCTTTGGCAGCTGCTTTGCCAGTACCCTAAGCCTGGGTGAGAGAGGATGAGGAGGATGAGGAGGGCTTGGTCATCCACTCTACCAAGTCTTCGGCATGATGCGGCTCAACACGTCCAGCTGCTGAAAAGAAGGACAAGCGTGTCCCATGGCCATGTGATGATGACAATGCACCGCGTCCATGATCAGCACTGTTGCCCCCAGACACAGAGTCTGCTTGTCCTCTTTTATTGGCTTGTGACTGTCTGCCTCTCTTTGTTGGCCTTCCAGACATAGCAATGGCCTGCAGGGAGATGGGAAAACCAGCAATAAGGGGTAGCTTCATGTGTATATTTTGCAGGAGGCACACAACGCCTGCTGTAAGTGCTGCAGATGACTGCCTGTGTTACACAACAGGAAAAAACAGCAATAAGGGCTAGCTTCAGGTGTTTATTTTGCAGGAAGCACACTCCGCCCGCTGTAAGTGCTGCAAATGCCTGTTAGTGTAACACACCAGGAAAACACAGCAATATGGGCTAGCTTCAGGTGTATATTTAGCAGGAAGCACACTCTGCCCGCTGTAAGTGCTGCAAATGCCTGTTAGTGTAACACACCAGGAAAACACAGCAATACTGGCTAGCTTCAGGTGTATAATGTGCAGGAGGCACACTCCGCCCGCTGTAAGTGCTGCAAATGCCTGTTAGTGTAACACACCAGGAAAACACAGCAATACGGGCTAGCTTCAGGTGTATATTTAGCAGGAAGCACACTCCGCCCGCTGTAAGTGCTGCAAATGCCTGTTAGTGTAACACACCAGGAAAACACAGCAATACGGGCTAGCTTCAGGTGTATAATGTGCAGGAGGCACAGTCCGCCCACTGTAAGTGCTGCAAATGCCTGTTAGTGTAACACACCAGGAAAACACAGCAATACGGGCTAGCTTCAGGTGTATATTTAGCAGGAAGCACACTCCGCCCGCTGTAAGTGCTGCAAATGCCTGTTAGTGTAACACACCAGGAAAACACAGCAATACGGGCTAGCTTCAGGTGTATATTTAGCAGGAAGCACACTCCGCCCGCTGTAAGTGCTGCAAATGCCTGTTAGTGTAACACACCAGGAAAACACAGCAATACGGGCTAGCTTCAGGTGTATACTGTGCAGGAGGCTTAGCAACAATGACACTGACACTGTCCCCTGCCTATCCTTCTCTCTCCCTGCACACAAGGTTTATCAAAGAATATGACACTGACACTCTCCCTGCCTATCCTTCTCTCTCCCTGCACACAAGGTTTAGCAAAGAATATGACACTGACACTCTCCCTGCCTATCCTTCTCTCTCCCTGCACACAAGGTTTAGCAAAGAATATGACACTGACACTGTCCCCTGCCTATCCTTCTCTCTCCCTGCACACAAGGTTTAGCAAAGAATATGACACTGACACTCTCCCTGCCTATCCTTCTCTCTCCCTACACACAAGAATAGCACAAAGAATAGCACAATGACACTGTCCCTGCCTATCCTTCTCTTTCCCTGCGCCGGAACACACTACACAAGGCCGCCGCGCTGGTGGCCTTTTATAGTGTGGGGCGTGTGCTAAACCCCATGAGCTATAATTGGCCACAGGCAACCTGCCTGTGGCCAATTATGGCTCTCCTAGCTGCCGGCGCTGTGATTGGCCAAGCATGCGGGGTCACAGTGCATGTTTGGCCAATCACAGCGCCGGGATTGCACTGCGGTGGCGCAGTGTATTGTGGGCCGTTCGCGTCACTCGAATTTGGCGCGAACGGCCCAAATAGTTTGATCTTCGTTGAACGATCGAACGTATGTTCGACTCGAACACCGAGCTCCTGGGTCCTTGCTGATCCTTTGCCCTCAGTTCCCGGGTCATACATCCCTGGTGGGCACCATTGGAATATGATCATGTGCTTTAATTTTTAGCAGATTTCTAAGTATGGGACCCCTATGGAGACCCTCAGCTTTAAAACAATAGTATTTTTTACCAACTTTGTCATGTATTTCAAAATAGTTTTACTTTACAGATATTTGTGTGTAGCGGGTATATGCTTTCCTATTTTTGAATCTGGTGGGGAAACTGTGATGTATGGTTCCCTGGGGCCCACCAGGTGGCGCTGTTACTTTGGGCCCGGGGTTGAGCCATCGTTGCGGTGGCGTACCTCTTTTGGCCTCTTCCAGCGGTTGTATGGTGGGGCGGGGAACCCGCCGTGCTTGCTGGGAGGGGATATAAAGGGGGCGGCCATTTTTGGTGGTGGGAGTCGAGTCCCGGGCACCTTCAGCCTGAGGGCGGTGGTTCGTGTCAGTCCCCTAGGCGGCCTTGGCCTAGAGGACGTTCGGAGGTCGTGTTCTGTCCCAGGCACCTTTAGCCTGGGGTGAGGTACTCGAGGGAAGGAGGTCCTAGGGAACCCCGGGAGTGGGTACCCGAATCCGGAAGGCGTAACGGACCGGTGGGAGATACTTGCCTGAAGACCTGGTGCAGCATATTGCCAGTGACAGGTGGGCCTCTCATCGGAGACCGCCTGGAAGGAAATCCCCCCCCCGCTCGGAGACCGCAACCCACTTTCAGAAAGGAAAGTGGAGAGTTCATTGTGTCTGGGCCTACTCGCATCCACACCTCCTTGTCTGTTCTGTTCTCTAAGGGAGTCCAACTGATTATGTTCACTTTTGCATTGAAAAGAATAAAGGAGTGTTGGACTTTAATGGTGTGGGGCTTGTTTTCTGGCAGACATTGTTCAAGGTAACTCTCTTTGGAGGTTCCAGGTGGTACCGAAGGTAAAACAAGAACTTTGCTTACACCACACAAACATCTGCGGTGAAGGCTTGGCGTGGTGACCCCGCACTCTCTCCTCTAAGGTACCCCTAGACAAGAGACAGACGAGCTGATAAAAAGGGGAGAGAGAGGAGGCCGCTACATGTGTTTGCCTCAACCCCTGAGGAAGTGAACATTGATTCACAAAATGTGTTTGAAGTATGCATTTTTTTAAACTAATCATGTACTGTTTTTTGGAATACTATATTTGGTTGTGGAATATATAATGTCAATCTGCCCATTACAATGGTATTTGTCTGATGTGCCATTTTACTATTATTGTACCTATCAATAAATCTGCATACCATTTTTTCAATTATTGAGTGTGTTGCACCTCATTCAAAGTCCCAAGGGCAAATCTATGTTTTTATAGGACGGTGTATATGAAGTTTTTTTATTTATATGTTTTTATTTTAAACTGGTTGAACTAAATGGCTTTGAGCTTGTTTTCAACCTGACCAATTATGAAACTATATAAGTTCACCTTTTACATAAAATTTTTATAAATGCATATGTTTCTACAGGTTAAAAAATGTGCATTTATAAAAATAAAAAAAAGAAGCCTGGGAAATATTGATTATCAGAACGTGGGTACAATTCCAGGATCCTGCACACTCTTCCACCAGCTTTTATCCAGTTCCTGAGTATGGGCTGTCAGTTTGCAAGCTGCCTAACCACAAGCTCCCTAATTAGCATGCTCACGGCAGATTCAAACTACAATTTAGCCTGCAGCAGTGGAGATGGGACTTGTAGTTTTCTCATTCACAGATTCCTGTGAATAAATGATGCGGCTGTGTGGATGGTGCCCCGCATAGAGGCACCGAATTTCAAATGTGACAGTGCCTCTAGTGCCTCCTAGAGGAGAGAGGTGGGGTATAATAGACCCCACGTCTCTCTGTAAAGAGAACCTGTCATGCCCTATTCCTATTACAAGGAATATTTACATTCCTTGTAATAGTAATAAAAGTGCTAAAAAAAAAAAAAAAAGAAGAAATTAAGGGGAAAGTGTAAAAAATAAAAAATAAAATAAACCAAACGAATAAAACAAAATTAAAGCGCCCCATCCCCACATGCTCGCACGCAGAAGCGAACGCATATGTACGTTGCGCCCACATATGTAAATGACGTTCAAACCACACGTGAGGTATGACTGCGAGTGTTAGAGCAACAATTCTAACCCAAGACCTCCTCTGTAACTCTAAACAGGTAACCTGTAAAAAAATTTAAAGCGATTTTTAAGTAACGAACTTTGGTGCCATTCCACAAGTGTGTGCAATTTTAAAGCGTGACATGTCAGGTATCTATTTACTCAGCGTAACATCATCTTTTACCTTATAAAAAAAAATTGGGATAACTTTAGTGTTTATTTTTTTTTTAATTCATGAAACATTTTTTTTCCCCCCCAAAAAAACGCATTTGAAAAATTGCTGCGCAAATACCGTGTGACATAAAATCTTGCAACAACTGCCATTTTATTTTCTAGGGTCTCTGCAGAAAAAACATATATAATGTTTGGGGGTTTTGAATAATTTTCTGAGTAATGATGATTTTTCCATGTAGGAGAGGAGTGACAGAATTGGCCTGGTATGGAAGTGGTTAACCGCTTCCCGACCGCCGCATGCTGATGTCATCGGCAGAATGGCACGGGTGCACAAAAGGGCCTACCCATACGTCCCTTCGTAAACCCAGGCTAGCGGGCGCAGACTCGATGTCCGCTGGTGGCCTGCTATCGTGACGAGGAGAGGCAGAACGGGGAGATTCCTATGTAAACAAGGCATTTTCCTGTTCTGCCTAGTGACATGACAGGGATCTACTGCTCCCTGTCATCGGGAGCAGTGATCTCTGTCATGTCCTAGATAGCCCACCCCCCCTACAGTTAGAACACACATGAGGGAACACATTTAACCCCTTGATCGCCACTTAGGGTTTAACCCCTTCCTTGCCAGTGAAATTTATACAGTAATCAGTGGCTATTTATAGCTCTGATTGCTGTATAAATGTCAGTGGTCCCAAAATAATGTCAAAAGTGTCCGATCTGTCCGCCGCAGTTTCGCAGTCCCGATAAAAATCACAGATCACCGTCATTACTAATAAAAAAATTATAATAATAAAAATGCCATAAATCTATCCCCTATTTTGTAGACGCTATAACTTTTGTGCAAACCAATCAATATACTCTTATTGCGATTTATTTTAACAAAAATACGTAGAAGAATACATATCGGCCTAAGAATAATGTGAGGAAAAAAATCTATTAAAAATTCATTAATTATTGATTTTTTCTTCACTTATTCTTATTTAGAACAAGCCGCTCCCATTGTTACTATTATTAATTATTTTGCCATTTGCACAGGTTTGGGGTGTTTTAAATAACTCCCATATACATACCTTTGCATATCGGTCTAAACATATGTAGCGCCCACCCGAATTCTGGGGTGCTATATACTTGAATTTAGGGGTAGTCTGAGCTAGTAGTTGAGCTCAGACGTATTGATTGTGTACACATTTGCTTCTGCCTGGGTGTGGTGCTGCCTGGCAGTACAGTTCCCTGTGGCCTGTGGATGGCACTGTCGCCTCAGGCCCAAGTTGAACCATGGGTGGCGTTGCAACACCATTGGGTGTCCTCTCTCGGCAGTTGTGCGGTGGGCGTGGTCTACCCGCTGTGCATGCTGGGAGAGGGTACTTAAGGGCCAGATGCCATTATTCAGGGAGCCCTCCAGGCCAGGGGCGCGTATGTGTGTACCAGCCCCAGGCACCTTTAGCCTGAGGCTGCATCGCTGCAGGTAAGCCCAGCACCTTTAGCTGAGGCCTACACCCGAAGAGGAGTCCCAGGGTACCCAAGTGAGGGGTGACCCACTCTGAAGGAGAGGAAGCCAGGGGAGGATCGGTCCCAAGGGGATTAGTGAAGAAGTCACTGTCTCGGGAGAGGCCTGGTTTCCTATCAGAGCGAAGGATTCCAATCCATTAAAAGCCTTGTAACGTGCCCCTAAGTTCTAGTTGTTACTAGGCCGGGAAGTTGGGGACTTGAAGATTCTGTGGCAGAGGATCTCCTGATCGTATCCCAGGGAAATCACAAGTAGCTGTTTCGTGCTCCACACCGGCTGCTGGGACCATTCATAACGGGACTATCCAGGTGAGCAAAAACCCACTCAGGCCTGAGTGGCGACGGGAGTGTTCTTCAGGGTGTTGCGTGCCTTAACCTTCCCCTACTCTATTCCTTCTACTCTCTCTTCTTCCAAGTTTCACCCCAAACAAAGAATAAAACCTAACTGCTTAGGTTTTTACTCATGTGTGGACATTGGCTTTATTCAAGTGAAAGACTTACTACCTTAGAGAACGGAGGGCGGGGATCCATTTATGAGGGGTAACTCGCAGCAAGGCCCAAAAAAAATCTAACACCGCTCGCCTCTCCATATCTTGAGTTGGACAACGGGCAAGTAGCAGGTGTGCCTTACTGCTAAAAATGTATGTAGCGGGGGGCGTGGCCTGGATAGCAATGGGATAGGTCGCATGTGATGTGAGCTCCGTCTGCCCATACTCCTAACCTACCATCCTGCCTGCATCCTGCTCGGTTCCTGCCATCCCCTACATCCGAGGACGTGTCCTGCTCTCCCTGTGGTTCCTGAAGCCTGTTAGCCCGCTGGTTTGCCGCCACTGCCGTCGCGGCGCTTCCCGGTCCTCTGCTTCAGGAAAGGCCCCGGCTTCGGCCTAGTTCCTGGTTCGGCGGCCATCTTGGCCCTCCCAACGGCGGCCCTGGACACTTCTCCTTGCCTCCCTGGGCGCACTGGGCTCCATCCTCTTCTACATCGGCCCCCGGATTACCTGCTGCAGCTGCTGGGGTGTCTTTGCACTCTGCACCTGCTGTGTGAGCGGACCGCGGTCTCGGCCTGACTCCCGGAACGGCAGCCATCTTGCTCCACCCGGAGACATCTTTGGCAAGTATTACAGGCCTCCCTGACTCCCCTGAGCTCAGATTCCCCTGCATGCAGCCTGTTGCCATTACAGCTGCTTGAGAGTGACCTGCTGCCTACGTTGGGCCGTCCCTGGGCAGCGGTGGGGGGGGGGAGGTTGTGGAGGACCCGGCCTCCTTAACAGCGGCCATATTGGTGCACCCAGGGATCTTCCCTGTCGCCTTACAGCATGTCTCCGTCTAAAAATAATTCTGAAGCCATCGATAAACTGGCCAGATACCGCCGGCTTGAGGAGGGGGATCGGCAGGTCAGAGACGGCGCTGCTGCTTTCCTGGATGCAGATCACTCTGTGGTGGCTACTAACAAATTACTGGATGCCATCGCCATGTGCCAGAGCACGCTTACCACCAAGATCGAGGAGGTAAAAATTGATGTGTCCCTTATCCGGCAGGATCTCTCTACCCTCAGGGACCGCGTGACGGAGACGGAGACCCGTATTAGCAGAGCAGAGGATATCTTACACCCTTTACAACATACCACCGATGAGGTGCGCCACCAGTTACAACAGATTAGCGCAAAACAGGATGACATGGAAAATCGCCTTCGGAGATGTAACCTCCGCTTCATCGGTCTTCCTGAGTCTGCTGAGGGCACCGATCCGGAGAGCTTCCTTGAAAACCTCCTAACCTCAACCTTCGGCAGAGACGCATTTTCGGTAATGTTTGCAGTGGAGAGAGCTCATCGAATCCCTGGCCGCCCTCCTCCCCAAGGAGCTCCACCGCGTACCCTGATAGCGAAGTTCCTTAATTTCAGGGATCGCGACAAGATCCTCCGCCTAAACAGAGAGAAGGGGAATATCCCCCATACCAACGCTCGTGTTGCCGTCTTCCCGGACTTCTCCAATGAGGTGCAACGGCAGCGGTCCAGGTTCCAGGATGTTAAGAAGCGCCTCCGCACTCTACACCTCAAATACGCCATGCTGTACCCTGCAAAGCTTCGTGTGGAGTGCGACGGTCGGACCCACTTTTTCGAGGACCCAGAGTCGGCATCCACTTGGATTGACCGGAGAGATCGGCGAGATTGAGCATACCGCGCTGTCTGGGAGCTGTGAGTACTTTTCTTTTCTCTCCCCTGCTGCCCCCTGTGCCGGTGGCACTCCCTGTTCGTGCCCTGGTGATTCGCCTCACGGTTGCTCTGTTGCTAGTGGGTGCCCTCCGCCGGGACGGGGGAGACAGACCTAAAAGCCTTTTCCGCCCCTCCTCGGATCTCACAGCATGCTCGCCACCTTCGGGTGACCTAACTGTTAATTCCCCGTTCTCCCCACGCATGGGAGATGCTTGTAGAGGGCAGCTTACCGAACGTTGCTGGAACTTCCTATCCTACTTTACGTACCACCCTGATGGCAGGCGGGGCTCCCTTCTGCATGGCTGCAATGGTGTTGTGCTTTTGTGGCCCCTACACCCCATGCACTTCTCAGAGAAGAAGTCACCCCCCTAGGTTCTCTATGGACTTTTTTCACTCCCCCCGTTTACCTGATTGTTTTTTCCTCCTTTTTTGTTTTCTGTTCATCACAGGTATCTATGTCCCTTTGAAATTAAGTCCCTCGCCTCCAATGCTTTTTTCACGTTGGATGTCCCCAGTTGATACCTGGTTTTGGGATACTATGTTCATGCCGAGTTGGGGTGGCACTGGACTGGGAGGGAGGGGAAATGTTTTGGCTGTTTTTTATTTGCCACTATGTTCACAATTGTTTATTTCTGCTAAAGGTACTATGTCATTGTCATACATGCACTATCAATATTGGTTGCTGATGTGTTCTGTACTGTCTGATGTGTCCTTATCTGCTCTGCTGGTCCTGGTCTGGCTGCGGTCTATTATACACACCATATACCCACCATGAGTTCCCTGAAGTTCCTCACGTGGAATGTTAGAGGCTTACGCAATAAGATCAAACGCACAGCGGTCCTGACATTTCTCAAATCTCAGAGAGCTGACATTATCACACTGGTCGAGACCCATGTCACGGGCCACTTGCAATCCTCCCTTAAAAAACCTTGGGTGGGGTGGGCTTATCATGCCACTCACACCTCATATTCCAGAGGAGTATCGGTCCTGGTTGCCAAACGGGTACCTTTTGAGCTTATACTGCTCCGCACGGATCAGCAGGGCAGATATGTGTTTATGCACGCCACCATTAATGGGTCTCCTATCCTGCTACTTGCCTGCTATATTCCCCCCCCGTACAACTCAGCTGCAATTCAGGAAGGCCTTGTCTTTATGACACAATACCCCTCCGTACCGGCAGTGTGGATGGGGGACTTCAATATGACCCTGATCCCCGCTCTGGACCGTCTGGGCACACTGGATCCCCCCCTTAACCCACCGACCCATACCAGACTGCACCGCATAATGACCGACTTTGCTCTTGTCGACACTTGGCGCCACAGACACCCGCACACTAAAGTCTTCTCATGCTTTTCAGCCAGTCATAACACAATGTCACGAATTGATTTTGTTTTTATCTCAATGTCCCTGCTGCCTAAGCTAGGAGATGTGGGCTTTGCTCCGAGAGTACTCTCGGATCACGCCCCCTACTGGGTCACGATCCAGCTCCTGAAGGCTTCCCCTGCTCCTTCTTGGCGGCTAAACCCGTTCTGGCTGACTGCCCTGCAGGACCAGGATGACATCCCCACAGAATTGCAATACTATTTTACGGCCAACAGGGAAACTGCCACGCATGATGTGGTGTGGGAAATGTTTAAACTTCACGCTCGTTCCCTACTTTCCACACGTATTAACAGGCTTAAACGGTCATCAACATTTATTGTCCAGCAGGCTGCGGAGCACCTGCAGGCGCTGGAGGAGGCGTTCCACCGGAACCCCTCACCCAGCGCGGCCAACAATCTAAAGATTCAGGCGCGCCAGGTCTCCCAATTGCACATAGAGAAGGCTAAACAACGTATCTTCTTCTGTAGACAGAGGGTGTTTGAGTATGGAGAGAGATCGGGCAAACTGCTCGCATATCTCGCCCACTTGGATATGCGTCCCCCTGTGGTGGTGTCCTTGACCGACCCGCAGGGGAACGACATCACCGATCCGCAACTGGTGGCGGAGGAATTTGGGAGATTCTACCGTGCACTCTACACTTCCAGGGTCACCCACACTCCCCAAGACACCAGGGACTACCTAGCGGGAGTTCAATTCCCTAAACTGACAGACGACCAGCTTGAAATTCTGGAAGCCCCTATTACTGAGGAGGACATCTCCGAGGCCATTTCCTGTCTGGCCTCATCCAAGGCCCCAGGATTGGATGGCCTACCTCTTGAATTCTATGCCACCTACTCTGAAATCCTAATCCCTGAACTTAAGTACCTGTATAAATCTATATTTGACTCAGGAGTTCTACCCCCATCTATGCGAGAAGCCCAAATAGTCATAATTCCCAAACCCGGAAAGGACCCTAAATACCCGGAGTCGTATAGGCCCATTTCCCTGTTACAGGTAGATATTAAAATATTAGCTAAGATTCTAGCCTCCCGCCTTAACCAGGTTATTCTGTCATTGATACACCCTGACCAAACCGGCTTTATGCCAGGGAAGAACACGGCCATGAATATTCGCCGCCTATTTATGAATATTCAGGGGTCCCATGATGAAATTGGCTCGAGGGTCGTGGTGGCGCTGGATGCCGCCAAGGCCTTCGACTCCGTGGAGTGGAACTACCTGTGGGAGTGTCTCTCAAGATTTGGATTTGGCCCCAGCTTTATTCGCTGGGTCCAACTCCTCTATCAATCCCCGAGGGCCAGAGTGTTTGTGAATGGTTGGCTTTCTGACCAGTTCCCGCTGGAGAGAGGGACCCGGCAGGGCTGCCCCCTTTCCCCCATGCTTTACGCATTGGCTGTGGAGCCGTTGGCCATAATGGTCCGTGCGGACACTTGCATCCGAGGTCTCAGGATGGGGAACCTGGAAGAAAAGATTGGGATGTATGCCGACGACACACTTTTGTATCTGGCGGACTCCGGTCCTTCTCTTATAGCAGCCCTCCAGTCCATAGAACGTATGGGTGGCCATTCGGGTCTGAGTATTAATTGGGCTAGGTCCCAGATCCTTCCGATTGACCATTTCCCCTCCTCGTTCGCGTCCCCTCCTCTGGCTCTTCCAAGGGTCTCCCAGATTAAATACCTTGGCGTACAGGTCACCAGATCGCTCTCAGATTATAAACTACTGAACATTGAACCCCTGTTTGCTCTGATCAAGAACAAGACGCAGACTTGGGCCAGACTACCCCTGGGTGTTATGGGTCGCGTCAGCTTAGTTAAGATGATACTCCTTCCCAAGATACTCTATTTGGTCTGGCATGCTCCCCTCTATATACCACAAAAAATTTTCAGGACAATTGAATCCATCCTGAATTCATTTATTTGGGGTCATGGCAGACACAAATTATCCTGGAGAATCCTGAAGAACCCTGTGACGTTGGGAGGAGCTGCTCTCCCTGACTTTCAGGATTATTATTTTGCCTCCCAGCTGTCCCACTTCTATTATTTTGATAAACATGAACTAACGAGATACCAGACACTACTCTGTGAGCACCCAGATGACTCGGCCCACACCCCACTTCAATCGGTCCTAAGAGCCCCATTGACAAGATGCCCCCCCCAACGCACAGCAGACATGTTGACTCACCACCGGAGGGTATGGCGGGCGGCACTGCAGAGAACTGGGACCCCAAGGGTACACTCTCATACCCCTCTCTGGTACAATACATGCTTGCCAGAATTATTGTCCATTCCGGACCCCGCGGCGTGGATACGCCATGGGATCTTATACATACACCAGATCATGACCGATTCAGGCCTTAAGTCATTCCAAATGCTGAAGGACGAATTTTCCCTCCCCAATTGCCTTTTCTTCAGGTATTTGCAACTCCGTCACGCCATACAGGCCCAGTTTTCTGGCTCTTACCCGTCCCTGGCAGTTCCCTCCATAGTGGACACAGTCACGGGTAATGTGCCTGCTAAGCTCATCTCCACTTTGTACTCCGCCATTCGTCTCCCTAGCACCACAGCATTGGCCTATACTGCTAAGACTAGATGGGAGGCGGATGTTGGACTTATAGAGGATGAGGACTGGGGCGAGATTTTGGAGGACGTGAAAAAGGTTTCCCCCAAGCTGTCGGACCGCCTCACACAGCTGTACATTATACATAGAACATATCTGACCCCTCAGAGAGTGGCACGTTTCAGGCCCACGTACAATCCAGGATGCCGCCTCTGTGACCATACCCCGGGCTCCTTTTACCACCTCATATGGTTCTGTCCTACCATTCAGGCATATTGGACACAGGTGATACGCTTCCTACACGATCAGATGGGCTTCCCTGCTACCCTTGACCCAAAGATGTGCCTACTTGGCCTGTTGCCAGACTTGGATGCCGACAAACCCCTCCGTACCTTTTTACATGAGACGCTATTCTTGGCAAGAAAAGTAGTGGCCCGTAATTGGATGCAGGCCCTGCCCCCTACAGTTCAGTGCTGGAAAAAGGCGGTTAACGATGCTCTCCCATATAAAAAACTGATTTATGTACATAGAGGGTGTCCGCTAAAGTATGAGAAGGTCTGGGACAGATGGATGGCGGATGGTGAAACGTGTACCTGACATGTCGATTTTTTATTTTTGTTGTATACCGGCTCTACTTTCACTGCTGTTATTATCTTTGTGACACACAGATGCTTCACTGTGTTCATGTATGTACTATTATATTGGCCATACTGGCTTATGTTGATTTATGTACCATGCATACTTTTCAATAAAGTTGGTTTCCAATTAAAAAAAAAAATGTATGTAGCGGCCTTCTGTGTGTTACACTGAAAAAAAATTAAAAAAAATTATATTTGTAGCGGGCTGGTCAATTTAAGGGAAGTGTCTGAGTGGTAATTAGGCTCAGACACCTTAAATTGTTAGGAGTTATGGACCATTTTTTGTCCTCAGGGGATAGTGTTGGTGTGTAGTTCCCTGTGGCCTATAGGTGGCTCTGCCATAATAGGCCGGGGTTGAACCACCAATACAGTGCTGTGCCTTTTGTGACCCCTCTCAGCAGCCATACAGCGGGGCAGGGAACCTGCTGTGCATGATGGGAGAGGAGATAAAAGGGGCAGACACCTCCTGTTTGGGGTCTTGTTCATTCGTCCACGCCCAGGTATCTTCAGCTTGGGTGTGTGGGAACATCTCCGGGCACCCTAGGCCCGGAGGTCGTGTTCCGGTTCCATCTCAGGCACCTTTAGCCTGGGGTGAGGTACTACCTCACCGTTCCTGTCGGCCTGGGTATGGAGACCCAGGAACTGCAGCGACGGCTCGGGGCCCAGCACCTTAGGCTGGGGTCCGCTAGGGATTGAGGAGTCCAGGGTGCCACCTTGCGAGGGGACCCGCACCCTAAGAGAAGGGAGGATCATTCCGAGGGACCGATGCGAGAGTCACAGTGAAGGAAGGGTCTGTTGACTCTCTAGGGCAGTGTTTCTCAACTCCAGTCCTCAAGGCGCACCAACAGGTCATGTTTTTGGGATTTCCATTGATTTTCACAGGTGATTTGAGCAGTTTCACTGCCTTAGTAATTATCACAGCTGTTTTATCTGCAGGAAATCCCCAAAACATGACCTGTTGGTGCGCCTTGAGGACTGGAGTTGAGAAACACTGCTCTAGGGGGACATCTTCTCCTTGATAGGGGCCATGTTCTAGGAAGGAAGTTCAAGTTCATCAGGTCAGTGGCAGGGGCCTTGTTCACCAGGTCTGTGGCAGAGACCCACCTCACGGTCTGTGGCAGAGACTGTGCGCCAAAGAAACTGTTTGAGAAATCTGAACAGCCAAGAGTGTAAGCTACGTTTGTGCCGGGACCTCCTCCACACCTTAGGCGGTCCTGTTTCCTTTGCTCCAACCTTTTTCCTATCCAAGAGACTGTTTATTGCAACGTGAGAATAAATATTGAGTTGGAGTTTCAGCTGGTGTGGACATTGACATTACTGGGGAAGTCAAGGACTTGCATCTACCCATGGTAGAGGTGAGAATCATTCTCAGGAGGATCTTTGACTCTGGCTGTAGACAAGACCCAACAACAACACCGCTCAACCTCTTTGCGCAGGAGGGTACGGGCTGGTAGTGCGGTGTGCCTTTCTTCCTCCTGCGAGGAGCCAACGTTAAATGCAGGGTGGGAGAAAGGTCCGTGCGCTATATATATTTTTGAGGGATATTTATTTTAGCAAAAAGTAAGAAATATTGTTTTTTTTTTCAAAATTGTCACTTTCTTTTTGTTTATAGCGCAAAAAATTAAAACCTCAGAGGTGATCAAATACCACCCAAAGAAAGCTCTATTTGTGGGTAAAAAAAAGGACATCAATTTTGTTTGGGTACAACGTCACACGACCGGGCAATTGTCAGTTAAAGTGACGCAGTGCCGAATCGTAAAAAAATGCTCCGGTCATTAAGGGGGTAAAATCTTCTGGGGCTGAAGTGGTTAAAAAAAAAAATACTCGGGCAAATATGCATGTTTTGCAAGGATGTTTTTATTTTATTATTATTTATTATTTATTTATTTATTTATTTATTCTTTATGTTTTATTTATGCATATGTTTTTATTTTTCTTACATACACTTCAAATACTGTATGTTGTATGAACCAGCAATAGAAATTGAGACTGAAATCGACACCGGCAGCTGGGGTTGTAAATCTGGCTCTAGCTGGAGGTCTTTTATTGATTTGCACCAAGACTGTAATTTAAACATTCAGTAGAAGACGTTATAATCAAAGGGTATATTTTCCCACAACACTGGGTTTTACCATGTGCCAGTAACATCTGGCTAAACTGGTAGTATTTTACAAATGGCTGTTTGTCTGTTCCACATTCCTCCCAAAGCCGCCCTTATATCTCACTTTACTCTAATTATTACTTTACACTTCAGTCCCAGGAGGATTGTGGGATAAAAACACACAAAGAGCGCGGAGCTCCGGGGTAAAGGAAAGGTGTCATAGAGAAAACCAGAGGACCGTGATCATTCCAGGTAAATATTGTACACAAAACACCTGGTGAGGGGAGCTTTTGATGCACGGCATGTTGGAGAAGCTGCCAAATGAACTTTATGTGCCTTAAATGCCACTTCCCATTTGTTCTTGGTTGTGGAATTTGGCAATGGTAAAGCACATCTGTCTCTGTGTTCTCAAAACTTCCTATGTCATTGACACATGGTCTGTATAAGAATAGCTCAGTAGTTGGATGAATACACCAGACAATATAAATACTGTAATTAATAAAACAAATCCACAAAACCGGTGGCTACTTTATAAATAACAACAACAAAAAAAATTGTTGCAGCCTTTGCATTATTTCCCATGTTATGGCAAATGTACATTGTGTTGCCCTGAGTGGCTACCTCTTTCTGTTTATATTTGTTTTTTTTTTTTATATATTTTTTATTTATTTTTTTATATTCATATGTCGACTTTAAATAATCTCAATAAAACTGCATTGAAATAAAAAAAAAAAAAACATAATAAATAAAGTTATCCCCCTAAGCCTTTTTCTGACATTTGTTGACTACAAGTTAAAATCTGTTGTTTTTGCTAGAAAATTATTTAGTACCACCAAACATTATATATATATATATTATATATATATATATATATATATATATATATATATATATATATATATATATTTTATATTGTTTATTGAACTTGAAAATATAACATGTACAAAAACTGGAGTTTATATTCTCCAAAATAATTTTTACAAAACATTAATCAGTTTCCTGTTAAATTGTCCTCATAAACACATGTATGAAATAGAACGGAACATAAGAAAGTGCAAAGTGCATAGAGCAAACAATGCTATGAGTTACCCATAATCATCTCTTTTCCACAGGTGATATGAACATATTTACTTTCAGTTATCAACTTTTGCTATGAACTAGGTAGTTGCAAGTACCACAGAGTATATTTGTTCATCATATATATATTTTTAAACAGAGACCCTAGAGAATAAAATGTCAATCGTTGCATTATTTTATGTCTCACAGTATTTGCGCAGCGGATTTTCAAACGCAATTTTTTTGAAAAAAATACACTTTCATGAATACATTTTTTTTCTTTTCAAAATGAATCTAAAAAAAAAAAAAACAGTAAAGTTAGCACAATTTTTTTGTATATTGTGAAAGATGATGTTACACTGAGTAAATAGATACCCAACATGTCATGCTTTAAAATTGCGCACATTCGTGCAATGGCGACAAACGACGGTACTTAAAAATCTCCATGGGCGACACTTTTTTTTAACAGGCTACCTGTTTAGAGTTACAGAGGAGGTCTAGTGCAAGAATTATTGCTCTCGCTCTAATGATCGTGGTGATATTTCACATGTGTGGTTTGAACACTGTGTACGTTTGCGGTCACGACTTACGTATGCCTTTGCTTCTGCGCGCAAGAATGGAGGGATGGGGCTTCTGCGCGCAAGCATGGAGGGATGGGCCGCTTTAAATTATTTTATTTTTTTTACACTGTACCTTTGAAAAGAAAAATTCTGATCACTTTTATTGCTGTCAGAAGGAATGTAAACATCCTTTGTGACAGTAATAGGAGGTGGCAGTCAATAAGACCCCAAACCCCTCCTCTGCACTAAAGAGTATTCAAATCACCAAGTTTTGCAGTTTTGAATGCTGTCTTTTTTTAAAGTTTAGTGCCTTTAAGTCTTCTGTAAACCAGAAGTGATGTCATGTTCGGGACTCCGGACTGCCGCTGGAGGTGCCTGCTGCTTGCTCGGGCCTCCCGGTGGGATGGGAGAGCCGTAGAAGGCAGCGGGAGGAGCGGACGTCCCCTCCTAGTGCTTGGGATTACAGCCTAGCGGCTTGGTTGATTGGTTGTTATCCCAAGAAAGCCAACGGTCGGCTCTAATAAATGGTACTGGGTTGATGTGCAGCTGCAGGCATCACCCCGATACAACCCCTTAAAGCCGAGACCGCATATTTGCGTACGGTTGTCGGGAAGGGGTTAAGCTGTGTTCGCTTTGTATATCAAATCATGTGCAATGGAAATAAAAGAAAAACTCAAATAAGGTTGGATAAGCAGTATTAAACCTAAAACCAAAAATGTAATATATTGCAGCTTACCAATCATTAGATGGGGTGGCTGTATTAGTTTTCTTTTTCTTAGGCTTTTCCCCCTCTGTTTTCACCTAGTGACCTGGCCAGGACACCCCTCCTGTAATAGTGAGACCCAACTCTGGATGAAGGAGAACAGGGTTCACCTTTGGACAGCAGCATTGTCAGTCTTGGGGGAAGGGAGTGTTAAATGAACTAGCAGATTTAAGTACAAATTGAAGCCAAGCTCCAGCTAACACTTTATAGTAGTAGAATAGAAAAAAAAAAACACATATGTGAGAGCCAGCATAACTGTGCACCCCAAAAGAATGCAAAATGGGAAGGGTTTTTTTTTTTTAGCAGTAAAAATTATCAAATCCATAAAAGATAGTTTTTATTATAAAATCTTTTATTGTATCAAAAAAAGTAAACTTCAAATTTCACATGAGGTTTAAAAACTTGGGCTCTGGTAATTGACATATAGAAAACACATTCCAACATTCTAGGCAAAAAAGCACACACAGTGGAGCCAGTTGTTTACAGGCATTACAACGTGGATGTCCACATGAAAACCCAACGCGTTTCGACCCATATTGTCGTGGTCTTCTTCAGGAGATTTTTTATTCTGAGGAGATATATCAAGAAGAGTTCCTTAAGAATCAATAAACATTATGTTAGTATTACAAACATTAGTATATAAAGCATCTCTCCAGACATGTGGTGATATATTTACTATTCAGAAGATGGAAAAGAAGGAATATGTCCTATAACCAGAGTCTGCTAAATGATTATTGTGATCCTGTGGTCATGCGCCATCTCCACCTCCTCTAGTCAAGTCTCAACTCAAGAGGGCTTGCAAGAAGCCAAGCACCTGGACCTCTCCAGGGAGAAGAGATAAGAGGCACCTGCGATATAATGTTTAAACCAGTGGTCATCAACCCTGTCCTCAGAGCACACTAACAGGCCAGGTTTTATGTATTACCTTGGGGGGATGCAGACTAGAATACTGTAATCACTGAGCAGCAAATGATATCACCTGTGATGTATTTCAGTTATCCTGCAAACCTGGCCTGTTAGTGGGCCCTGAGGACAGGGTTGATGAACAGTGGTTTAAACAATTTAGATGAATAGACAGCAAATAATCTTGCCGATATTACAGTACTGTTATGCCACACCAGACTAGTCGACACCTGAAATCGTCAGTTTGAAACTATTCATTTAAATTTATTTAAAGGAAATATACTGTGTTTCCCGATTATTTATTTATTTGTTTAAATGATTTATATTCATATCATTAATATTGCACTTCCAATGATATGTATAATAATTAAATGTATTGTATATTACTCTATTGAGTCATCTATATGATACAATTTATAAATGAATAACAAATTCATTCAATAAAAATGAGAATTTATTAAAAATTAATTCATTAACCACTTAAGCCCCGGACCATTTGGTAGCTAAAGGACCAGAGGTGAACTCAGAATTTTGCACTGCGCTGCTTTAACTGTAAATTGTGCGGACATGCAATGTTGTACGCAAACGAAATTTGCGTCCTTTTCTTCCCACAAATAGAGCTTTCTTTTAATGGTATTTGATTGCCTCTGCGATTTTTATTTTTTGCGATATAAACGGAAAAAGACCGAAAATTTTGAAAAAAAATGATATTTTCTACTTTTTGTTATAAGAAAAATCGAATAAACTCAATTTTAGTCATACATTTAGGCCAAAATGTATTCAGCCACATGTCTTTAGTAAAAAAAATGTCACTAAGTGTATATTTATTGGTTTGCGCAAAAGTTATAGCGTTTACAAACTAGGGTACATTTTCTGGAATTTACACAGCTTTAAATTTATGACTGCCTATCTCAATTCTTGAGGTGCTAAAATGGCAGGGCAGTACAAAACCCCCCCAAATGACCCCATTTTGGAAAGTAGACACCCCAAGGAAATTGCTGAGAGGCATGTTGAGCCCATTGAATATTTTTTTTTTGTCCCAAGTGATTGAATAATGACAAAAAAAAAAAAAAAATTACAAAAAGTTGTCACTAAATGATATATTGCTCACACATGCCATGGTTATATGTGGAATTGCACCCCAAAATACATTCTGCTGCTTCTCCTGAGTACGGGGATACCACATGTGTGGGACTTTTTAGGAGCCTAGCCACGTACGGGACCCCGGAAACCAAGCACCGCCTTCAGGATTTCTAAGGGCGCAAATTTTTGATTTCACTCCTCACTACCTATCACAGTTTTGAAGGCCATAAAATGCCAAAATAGCACAAAACCCCCCCAAATGACCCCATTTTAGAAAGTAGACACCCCAAGGAAATTGCTGAGAGGCCTGTTGAGCCCATTGAATATTTTTTTTTTGTCTCAAGTGATTGAATAATGACAAAAAATAAAAAATAAAAATTACAAAAAGTTGTCACTAAATGATATATTGCTCACACATGCCATGGTTATATGTGGAATTGCACCCCAAAATACATTTGGCTGCTTCTCCTGAGTACGGGGATACCACATGTGTGGGACTTTTTAGGAGCCTAGCCGCGTACGGGACCCCGAAAACCAATCACTGCCTTCAGGATTTCTAGGCACAAATTTTTGATTTGACTCCTCACTACCTATCACAGTTTCGAAGGCCATAAAATGCCAAAATAGCACAAAACCCCCCCAAATGACCCCATTTTGGAAAGTAGACACCCCAAGCTGTTTGCTGAGAGGCATGGTGAGTATTTTACAGCTCTCATTTGTTTTTGAAAACTAAGAAAGACATTTTTTTTTTCTTTTTTTTTTTTCAAATTTCAAAACTTTGTGACAAAAAGCGAGATCTGCAAAATACTCACAATACCTCTCAGCAAATAGCTTGGGGTGTCTACTTTCCAAAATGAGGTCATTTGGGGGGGTTTTGTGCCATCTGGGCATTCCATGGCCTCCGAAACTGTGATAGGCAGTGAGGAGTGAAATCTAAAATTTACACCCTTAGAAAGCCTGAAGGCGGTGCTTGGTTTTTGGGGTCCCGTACGCGGCTAGGCTCCCAAAAAGTCTCACACATGTGGTATCCCCGTACTCAGGAGCAGCAACAGAATGTATTTTGGGGTGTAATTCCACATATGCCCATGGCATGTTTGAGCAATATATCATTTAGTGACAACTTTGTGCAAAAAAAAAAAAAAAAATTGTATTTTTTCCGCAACTTGTGTCAACATATAAAATATTCCATGGACTCGACATGCCTCTCAGTATATAGCTTGGGGTGTCTACTTTCCAAAATGGGGTCATTTGGGGGGTTTTGAACTGTTCTGGCATTTTATACACAACATTAGGAAGCTTACATCCACTCTTCTAACCACTTGAAGGCAAAGCCCTTTTTGACACTTTTTGTTTACATGAAAACATTTTTTTTTTGCAGGAAAATTATGTTGAACCCCCAAACATTATATATATTTTTAAAGCAAAGGCCCTACAGAATAAAATGATGGGTGTTGCATTTTTTTTTTTCTACACAGTATTTGCGCAACGATTTTTCTCAACGCATTTTTTGGGGGAAAAATACACTTTTTTTAATTTTAATGCACTAAAACACACTATATTGCCCAAATGTTTGATGAAATAAAAAAGATGATCTTAGGCCGAGTACATAGATACCAAACACGACATGCTTTAAAATTTCGCACAAACGCGCATTGGCGACAAACTACATACATTTTTAAAAGCCTTTAAAAGCCTTTACAGGTTACCCCGTTAGATTTACAGAGGAGGTCTACTGCTAAAATTACTGCCCTCGATCTGACCTTCGCGGTGATACCTCACATGCATGGTGCAATTGCTGTTTACATATGACGCCAGACCAACGCTTGCGTTCGCCATTGGGCAAGAGTAGGGCAGGACAGGGGTGCTTTTTTATTTTTTTATTTATTTTTTTATTATTAATTTTGCTGTTTTATTTTATTTTTAAATTGTTCCTTCCATATTTATTTTTTTTTATCATTTTTATTGTTATCTCAGGGAATGTAAATATCCCCTATTATAGCAATAGGTAGTGACAGGTACTCTTTTTTTGAAAAAACTGGGGTCTAGACCCTAGATCTTTCCTTTGCCCTCAAAGCATCTGACCACACCAAGATCGGTGTGATAAAATGCTTTCCCAATTTCCCAATGGCGCTTTTTATATCCGGGGGAGGGACATTCCCTCCCACTGCTTGTAAAAGCAGTCCAGAGGCTAATTAGCCACTAGGATTGCTTTTACATGAAAGCCGGCCGCTGGCTGAAAAGAATGATACCAAGATGATACCTAAACCCGCAGGCATCAATCTGGTATAACCATTCAAAGTCCAGCAACATACCAGTACGTTGCTGGTCCTTGTTGGACATGTATTGTAATCTTTTTTTTTCATGCAGCCAGGTGGCTGAACGAAAAAAGAGATTGATGGGTGGGTATGCCCACCATTAGAATACCGCCCTTCATCCACCCACTTCTAATGATGGGCATACATGCACCATTTATATATGCCGAAGCTTGGGGGCATCTTCTCGCAAAAGTTATGCCGCGTACACATGGTCAGACTTTTCCACGGGCAAGCCTCCGTCGGAATTTCGACCGTATGTACGCGGCATTAGGAGCAAAATCACTCCTCCGCCCCTGCTGCCCCAATGCTTCGGCATATTTGCTTTTTTTTTTTAACTGTGGTGGTGAAATCACCTCCTACAGCACTGGGAGTCGCAGGGATCAGGCCTGTCTCTGCGAACGCTGCAGTTATGTGTGTTGTGTTTTGTAAGCGACAGTGATCGATCGATACTGCACTTGGGTGGCCTGGGCTGGACGGAGGGGCAAAACGCAGGTGCTAGCAGGTATCTGGGCTGATCCCGCTAACACTGCGTTTTTGGGAACCCTAAACTGCTGGGGACGCTAGTATAGATCTGATCAGATCAGATATTGATCTGTTCAGATACTATACCACTAAGGGAGGTGTATGCTTCACGCGTGGGTGTTAGCGTTACTGGCACTAACCTGACGCTGCCTGGGGTGTGACGCAGACCCTCTCTGACGCTAAAACCTAATTGATATCACCCGCCGGGCGATCAGGGGGTTAAACCTTTATTGGGTTATATACGGCGGGTGCCCTGACACTATAAAAATCAAACTAACTAACCAGCGTCACCCGTAACACTTATATGATGATCACTGGTGAAAGGGTTAACTAGGGGCAATTAGGGGGTTAAAACCTTTATTAGATAATATATGGGGGTACCTGACGCTATAAAAACCTGCGGCGAACCTAAAAAAAATTACTGGCTACCGATCTGAATCACCGACGCTAAGACAGCGATCAGAAAAATGATCGCTTAGCGACAGTGGTGATAGGGGGTGAAAGGGTTACCTGGGGGGCGATCAAGGGGGTTAAACCTTTATTAGATAATTTATAGGGGTACCTGAAGCTATAAAAACCTGCGGCGAACCTAAAAAAAAATACTGGCTACCGATCTGCATCACCGACGCTAAGACAGCGATCAGAAAAATGATCGCTTAGCGACAGTGGTGATAGGGGGTGAAAGGGTTACCTGGGGGGCGATCAAGGGGGTTAAACCTTTATTAGATAATTTATGGGGGTGCCTGACGCTATAAAAACCTGCGGCGAACCTAAAAAAAAAATACTGGCTACTGATCTGCATCACTGACGCTAAGACAGCGATCAGAAAAATTATCGCTTAGCGGCAGTGGTGATAGGGGGTGAAAGGGTTACCTGGGGGGCGATCAAGGGGGTTAAACCTTTATTAGATAATTTATGGGGGTACCTGACGCTATAAAAACCTGCGGCGAACCTAAAAAAAATTACTGGCTACCGATCTGCATCACCGACGCTAAGACAGCGATCAGAAAAATGATCGCTTAGCGACAGTGGTGATAGGGGGTGAAAGGGTTACCTGGGGGGCGATCAAGGGGGTTAAACCTTTATTCGATAATTTATGGGGGTACCCGACGCTATAAAAACCTGCGGCAAACCTAAAAAAAAATACTGGCTACCGATCTGCATCACCGACGCTAAGACATTGATCAGAAAAATGATCGCTTAGCGACAGTGGTGATAGGGGGTGAAAGGGTTACCTGGGGGGCGATCAAGGGGGTTAAACCTTTATTAGATAATTTATGGGGGTACCCGACGCTATAAAAACCTGCGGCGAACCTAAAAAAAATTACTGGGTACCGATCTGCATCACCGACGCTAAGACAGCAATCAGAAAAATGATCGCTTAGCGACGGCGGTGCTGGGGGTGAAAGGGTTATCTGGGGGTGATCAAGGGGTTAAACCTTTATTAGGGGGGGTTAGGGGGCTACACTGGACCTAAAACTAAATGTAGTGACACTTTTACAGTCACAAATGTCAATGATTGCAGTGATCAGTAAATAAATGGTCACTGCAATCAGTGACACTGTGACTGGGGGCTGGGGGGTGATCTGGGGGGGCCTGGGGGGGCGATTTATGTGCCTATGTGTGCTGGTGTTAGTGTAGTGTTTGTGCACTAACCTTGATGTCTTCTCTTGTACGGCGCTCGGTATATGTGAGCGCCGCACAGGAGATGACATCACTTCCTCCTGCTTTCTCTGTCTGTGTGTACATTCGACAGACAGAGGGGGCATTTCCATTCGCCGGGAGCGATCGCGGGGGGTGGCCGGAATCGAACGGCCGTCCCCTCATGTCGGATCGCTCCCCAACGAATTCCGACCGCTCACTGTACAGAAGGGGGGTCCGATTGGACCCCCCAACTGTACAAAGGCAATCACGTACACTCTACGTGATTGTGCCTGTCGGTGCCATTGTGCCGACGTATATATACAGTGAGCGGTCGTTAAGTGGTTAATTAAGTGTTTGAGGGTATTAGGGTGATGGAATAAATTCATAAAAATTCAGTACAAATGTATTCCACGAATCAATACATAACAATTAAAATAGTGACCGTATGTACTTTATAGCAGTTACAGCAACAGTTGTTTTTTTCTTCTTGGGATAAAGGTTTTACATTAATAAATAAAAGCTGATTATTGTAAACTTATACATCCGACTTACTCACTGACAAACAAACTGATACAACAGACTTACTGGCTGGATCATGAGATGAAATCTGAAGAACAAAAGCCTAAAAAGGGAAACTAATGCAGCCATCACATCTAAGAATTGGTAAGAAACAATATATTAAATGTTTGCTTTTGGGTTAAATACTGCTTGACTATGTCTAGAAAGCAACATGTTCAGTTAGTGTTATTGAATTAAAAAATGAATGAAGCAATCTCTTCCCACTCAGCCCCACCATACCTTTAATGTGACTTCCCAATCACGTGACCACCGTGATAGGCTACGACAGTGATCACATGATCAGGAACCCGTCCGGTTGGCAATCAGACAAGCTCCTGGTCATGCAAAAGCGCACTTACTGGGTGCTCCCAGCACAGTGACCTATCTGTCATAGACAGTTGTGAGGCCTCGTACACACGGCCGAGAATCTCGTCATGAAAAAACTTGTTGTTTTTCTTGACGAGATTCTTGGACAAGAAACTTGTCCCAGCTGAGTGTACACACGCTCCTTTCAAAGAACCCGCGGTTCTTTGAATGGAGCGAACGCGGTGACGTAATCGACTACGACGAGTGTGCGCTCGTCACATTCGATGCCGTCGCTACATCTTGCTACACCCTACCTATGCCTAGGAAGCTACCGCGCATGCGTCAAAGTCATTTCGAGCATGCGCGGGCTTCCCGGAGGACAGGTAAGTGTACACACACACACTTTTCTCGTCGAGAAACATGCTGACAAGAATCTCAACGAGAAAATAGAGAGCAGGTTCTCTATTTTTCTTGTCGAGATTCTTGTCGGTTTTCTTGACGAGAAACCTGATAGCCGCGTACACACGACCGATTTACTCGGCAAGAAAGCTCTGCTGCCAGCAAGTTTTTTGTCGTTTTTCGACGAGAAACTCGGTCGTGTGTACGAGGCTTCAGTCTCTAATCATGATCACAAGATCTATGACAGCTGGTTCACTGTTCTGGAAGCACCCAATGAGCACATTCTCCGCACAGCTGTCTTGGTTGTCCATGGGTAAATATGTGCGGTTTTTGGGTATAAATTAAAACTAAAGGAAATTCATTCAGTGTGTGGGCATAATTTGATCAACTTCTGTCGAAAGGGCATGTTGGAAAGCTTTTCTCGATCAGCTGTTACAGAAACCTTGGTTGCCCAAAGAAACATGTGTGTGACATGTGGGCGTTAAAGAGGAAGTAAAGCCTCTTGAAAAAAAAAATACACCCTGCAAGACAAAGGCATAATGAGCTAGTATGCATAGCATACTAGCTCATTATGAGGTACTTACCTGAGATCGAAGCCCCCGCAGCGGCCCTCGTTCACCTCCTCCGTCGCCGCCATCTACCCCGGAGTGACTTCCGGGTATCGCTGCTCCGGCGCTGTGACTGGCCGGAGCAGCGATGACGTCACTCCCCTGCATGCGCGCGGGAGTCGGCAGTGATAGCATGATCGCCTTCACTAAAGGCACGCTCAGTGCACCTGCGCCGGTGCCGTCTTTTCTGCAAATATCTCCTAAACCGTGTAGGTTTAGGACAGGGATATGCAATTAGCGGACCTCCAGCTGTTGCAAAACTACAAGTCCCATCATGCCTCTGCCTTTGAGTGTCATGCTTGCTGCTGTCAGAGTCTCGCTATGCCTCATGGGACTTGTAGTTTGGCAACAGCTGGAGGTCCGCTAATTGCATATCCCTGGTTTAGGAGATATTTCTTGTACCTACAGGTAAGCCTTAATCTGGGCTTACCTGTAGGTAAAAGTGGTCCGTAAGGGTTTACAACCACTTTAAAGCGTTATGTGGGTGGAAAGAGGTTAAAACTAAAGCTGGCCTTGCTGTCTTCACTTGACAAAAGTTGATTGGTCAAATGACTTCTGTCAAAGGGACATGCTGGAAGAGTTTTTCTCAAAGAATGGCTGCAGCCACTGATTAGTGTATTCTGACAGCAGCAGGTCAAAAATTTACTGATGGGGAGATTCTTCCATCTACCTAGCTTGTGGGGATGGAAGAAACTCCTAGATTTTTTCATTCAGCCTGCTGGCGGAACAAAAAAAAATGAACCGTACTTGGCCTGGTTTGGCCCACTTTAAGTGGAGCACTACAAACCAAGAACCTATTTCATAAATTTTTATTATTCAAAGCAAACTCACCCATCAATCACATTTAAAAACATCCCCCCCAGCATTTCTGACCATGGCAATTCGTCCGGAAATGTACGATTACGGCGTCGTACAGTTTAGCTGCTCCGTCGAATCTTCTTAGAACATTCGACAGACACCATAAGCCTTCAATGACAGATTCAACCTTAATTGATTCAGATTTTCGGACGAATGCACTTTTTAACGAAACAAAATAAATAATAACGAGTTTCGGGAGTAACTAAATAAATTTATTTTTCGTACGAAAACGAAATTCCGAAACAAAATATTTCAGTGTGCACATGTCTAATATTATATAGATTCATTACACACATAGTGATATATTTCATGCATTTTTTATTTATTTTTATTTTGATGATTATGGCTAAAAAACAAAATTCGGTATCTCAGAAAATTTGAATATTGTGAAAAAGTTCAATATTGTAGACTCATGGGGGGTTATTTACTAAAGGCAAATCCACTTTGCACTACAAGTGCAAACTACAAGTGCAAAGTTCACTTGAAATTGCACTGAAAGTGCACTTGGAAGTGCAGTCGCTGTAAATCTGAGGGGTAGATCTGAAATGAGGGGAAGCTCTGCTGATTTTATCATCCAATCATGTGCAATCTAAAATTCGTTTTTTTATTTTCCTTGCATGTCCCCCTCATATCTACATCGACTGCACTTCCAAGTGCACTTTCAGTGCAATTTCAAGTGCACTTTGCACTTGTAGTTTGTACTTGTAGTGAAAAGTGGATTTGCCTTTCGTTAATAACCCCCATGGTGTCGCACTCTAATCAGCTAATTAACTCAAAACACCTGTAAAGGTTTCCTGAGCCTTTAAATTGTCTCTTAGTCTAGTTCAGTAGGTTACACAATCATGGGGAAGACTGCTGACTTGACAGTTGTCCAGAAAGCAGTCATTGACACTCTCCACAAGGAGGGTAAGTCACAAAAGGTAATTGCTAAAGAAGCTGTCTGTTCACAGAGTGCTGTATCCAAGCATATTAATGGGAAGTTGAGTGGAAGGAAAAAGTGTGGTAGAAAAAGGTGCAAAAGCAACAGGGATAACCACAGCCTTGAGAAGATTGTGAAGCAAAGGCCATTCAAGAATTTGGGGAAGATTCACAAGGGGTGGACTACAGCTCGTGTCAGTGCTTCAAGAGCCACCACACACAGACGTATCCAGGACATAGGCTACAACTGTCGCATTCCTTGTGTCAAGCCAGTCCTGAATCAAAGACAACGTCTGAAGCGTCTTACCTGGGCTAAGGAGAAAAATGAACTGGACTGTGATCCGAAGTCCTTTTTTTCGGATGAAAGTACATTTTGCATTAAACTTGGAAATCAAGGTCCCAGAGTCTGGAGGAAGTTGTATGAGGTCCAGTGTGAAGTTTCCACAGTCCGTGATGATTTGGGGAGCCATGTGATCTGCTGATGTTGGTCCACTGTGTTTTATCAAGTCAAAAGTCAGCACAGCCTTCTACCAGGAAACTCTAGAGCACTTCATGCTTCCCTCTGCTGACCAGCTTTATGGAGATGCTGATTTCAGGACTTGGCACCTGCCCACACAGCCAAAAGTACCAATACCTGTTTTAATAAACATGGTATCACTGTGCTTGATTGGCCAGCAAACTCACCTGACCTAAACCCCATAGAGAATCTGTGGGGTGTTGTCAAGAGGAAGATAAGAGACACCAGACCCAACAATGCAGACAAGCTGAAGGCTGCTATCAAAGCAACCTGGGCTTCCATAACATCTCAGCAGTGCCACAGGCTGATCACCTCCATACCACGCCGCATAATGCATTGATGCAGTAGCTCATGCAAAAGGAGCCCCAACCAAGTATTGAGTGCATAATATACTGTACATGGACATACTTTTCAGTAAGCCAACATTTCTGTATTAAAAATCCTTTTTTTATTGAACATTTGTAATATTCTAATTTTCTGAGCTACTGAATTTTGGGTTTTCACTAGCTGTAAAAGCCATAATCATCAACATTAAAAGAAAGAAATGCTTGAAATATATCAATCTGTGTGTAATGAATCTATATAATACATGAGTTTCACTTTTTGAATTGAATTGCTTAAATAAATTATCTTTTTGTTATGATATTCTAATTTTTTGAGATGCACCTGTATTACTTATTGTTTTTTTGCTTTAGATAGCCTTTAAAGCATAAGGAACAGGCAAGACTAACAGCAGGCATATCTGAGTTCTTTAGTAATCCCTTTGTTTGCAGTGCTGCTGACATATGGGGTGCAACAACACCTTTGTGGACTAAGAAAGCTTGTCTTACATTACCCAGTGCCTGAACTATCTATCCACATGGATTAATATGATTAATTTTTGTGCAAGTATTGCTATTTGAATGTCTAAGTCAGAGGATTCTGGGAGGATGTCAGGTGAAAGTTTCTATAACAGCTGTAAGATATGTTTAGCTAATGTAGGCTTTGCATATTTTCTTAACAAAGGTTCTCTGCTGCCTGCCCATGTAATAAACAGTGTTGGTATCAATACAGTTCTATTGTTAATTAACTGTTTATATATGACATGTCAGGTGTAGCGGGCATGTACTTTCAGAGTGTTTAATTGTGGTGAGGACACCAGTGATGCATAGTTCCCTGCGGCCCAGCAGGTGGCGCTGTCACTTTGGACCAGGGTTGAACCATCGCTGCAGTGCCGCACCCTTTGTGACCTCTCAAAGCAGTTGTACGACGAGGCGGGGAACCCGCTGTGCTTGCTGGGGGAGGGTATAAAGGGGGCGGACATGTTCGCCACAAGGTTCGAGTCCCAGGCACCTTCAGCCTGAGGGCTGCTGTTCGCGGTTGGTGTCCAGGCGGCCTAGGCCTGGACACTTGGAGTTCGTGTTCCATCCCAGACACCTTCAGTCTGGGGTGAGGTACTCGGCCGGAGGCCTGGGGCCCTGTACCTTCCGCTGGGTCCCGCCCAGGAGGGACTGTCCTAGGGTGCCCCGGGTGTTGGGCACCCGAATCCAGAGGTGTAAGGGACCGGAGGAGGGATTCATCCGAAGATCTGGTGCAGCATATTGCCAGTGCCGGGTGAACCTCTGGAGACCGCCTGGAGGGATATCTTTCCCGAACAGGGGCCAAGTTCATAGAGGAAGGTGGTTCATGTTCAATGACTGGTGGCAGCGGTCCAACTAGTCAACTCAGGTCAGTGGCAGAGACCTGCTATTAGGCCTGTGGCAGGGGCCTTAATGGTTCACCCGGTCGGTGGCAGCGACCAATCTCACGGTCGGTGGCAGAGACCGTGCGCCTGGCCTATTCGCTTGCAAAGGAATAGGAGAATTAATTTGTGCCTGGGCCTACTCGTATCCACACCCCTGTCTGTCTGTTACTGAAAGTTCAACTGTTATGTTCACCCTGCAATGGAGAAATAAAAGAGTGTTGGACTTTCAATTGGTGTGGGGCTCTGTTACTGGCAGACACATTTCCACGGAACAAGCGGAAGCTTCGTATGCAGTGAACAGACCCGGAGGTAATTTCAGTGACTTTGCTCAACCCTCATACACATACAAGGTGAGAGCTTGGCGTAGTGTTCCTGCACTCTCCTCTCCGAGGTACCACTAGACCACACCAGCCAACCAGGCGATAGAAGCGGAGAGGGAGAGTGAGGCCCGCTACACAGGTTTTTGTCATTTTCACAGGTTTTCATGTAGAGTGAAACTTTGAAACTAAACTGTATCCTACCAGAGGTGTAACTAGCATCCGGCACCCAGGGCATGTTCTCCACATCTTCTGCTGGTTGGTCCAGCGGTCTCAACACCGCAAATGTCCACGCACAATATCTGTGATTTGCATCATGTTAGCAGACATGTCAGCACAGCACCCCTAGTGCAGAGCAAAGACAAAAGGCACAGAGCCAATCAGAGTGGCTCTGTACCTTGTAATTTCTGTAAAGGCCAATCACAGCTATGACAAATGTAAGCACAGCTTGCGCTTACATTTGAGAGCCCTCTCCTTCCACCCCTGATTCTTCTGCCAATCCTGGGAGTAACCTTACTCACAATGAAAGAGGGGCACACTGGATAGCAAGGGAAGCACACTGACCACCACCGAGCAGCAAGGGGTACACAGGGAGCATATTGACCATTAAGGGGGGCACAGTGACCATCAAGTAAGGGGTACCGACACTAAACACCAATGTAAGGAGGACACAGACACTAACTACCAATGTGTTGGAGCACAAGCACTGACACAATGTAAGGTGTGGGGGGCACAGAAAATGGAGCCCAAAGTATAAGGGCAAAAAACACTGACCACTAATGTAAGTGGACACAAACACTTACTACCAATGTATAATGGAACAAAAACACTGACCACCAAAGTAAGGGGGCACAGACACTGACCAACAGTGTAAGAGGGATACAAGCACTGAACACCAATGTAAGGGGGGAACAAATACTGACCACCATTGTAAGGGGCACAGACACTGACCAACAATGTATGAGGGCATAAACACTGACCACAGACTCTGGGTATTTTTTCTGCCCATTAACCACCAAAGTCAGTATTTTTTTCCTCCTGCTGACCACTAATGGCAGACATTTTTTCTCTTATTGACCACCTACATTGTGTGTTTCTAGTGATGCACACAATATAGGGAGACACAAATATAATCTCTGTGGTTCCATAGGTCACTTCAAGTGAAAGAAGCCACCCTTAAATAAGAAACCTGGGGCAGCGGTCATGGCACCAGCTTAAACAGGAACAAAGTTGCATACTCAGCATCAGCATGTGATTAAATCAGGTACTGAAATGCATGAAAAAAACCCCTGAAGGTTTATTATTGCTTTACCTATCTAAGCCCCTCCCAATGTTAAAGCGATTAGGCCACACGCATAGTTACATAGTTACATAGTCGGCAAGGTTGAAAAAAGACACCAGTATATCCAGTTCTACCAGTATGGGTGTGTGTGTATGTGTTTATTTCAATAGTAAAGCATATATCCCTATATGTTGTGATCGTTAAGATGCCCATCTAATCGTTTTTTAACTATCGATGCTCTCTGCTGACACCACTGCTTGTAGAAGAGAACTCCACATCCTTACCGCTCTGAGAGTAAAGAATCCTCTACGCGGATTACGGTTAAACCGCTTCTCTTTCAATTTCAGGGAATGGCCACATGTCTTTTTAAATTCCCTTTCACTGAAATGTTTTTTCCCTATGCTAAGGTCACCAGTATACATGTGCACAACGTAAAAATTTGTTTCGTTTGGTTTAGTTTCTGTTAGTTTCCGTTGATTCGTAACGATTCGTAATTTTGTAAAACTTGGGTTATCGTATTCAGACTTTTTCGTATTTCCGTAAGGGTTATTTTTCCGTTGATTCGAAATTTGTATTTTTCGTTATATTTTATATTCGGCCGCGTTCGTATTTTCGTAAGAACTATATTTTCGTTGATTTGCAATGATTCGTATTTCCGTGTCTAATTTCCGTTGATTGTAAAATTGTACTTTTGTAGATTTAATTACATTCGTACTTTCGTTAGAATACATTTTCCGTTTATTCGAAACACTACTTGTCATAATTTTGTAATTCGTACTTTTGTGAGATTGACCGGCTCATTTATTCGTACTTTCGTATCATTGTTTTCGTAGATTCGTAATCGGGGCATAATTCGTAATATAGAAACTAGATTCTAGACAGAGTATGCTTAAGAAACAAATAATTTCTCTCTCACAAGTCACAACTTAACTCACAAATCCACCAAAACAGTGCCACCTACCCAACCACACCCTATCTGGACTCTGGATGGAATGCACTGCAGTCTAATACAGAAAAACACACAAGGGAATAAGAAACAAGTTCATTGGAGGAAGGGACAACCTCTTTAGGGGAAGGGACAAGCTTATTGGCCAACGTCCAGAAATATTTCAGAACTAACGAATTTGTTGTTTTGATTTCCGTTTTCCAAACATTCCTAATTTCTTTTTTTTTTTTTCGTTCATTTTGATTTTCGTTATTTTGAATCTTTGTTCGGTATTTTCGTTGTTTCTATGTTTTCGTTTTTTTACTCTTTTGAATTTTCGCTGTTTCTAATTTAATAATTTAGTATTTTCGTTGTTTTCCATATTCGTTCTTTTCGATAATTCGTTTTTCGTTGATAATTTTAGTAAACCGTTCGTTCATTTGTATGTTTACGAATTAACGAATATAACGAATTTTGACGAATAACGAATTCGTAACCCAAAAAATTGCACATGTCTAGTCACCAGTAATGCATTTGTACATTGCAATCATATCCCCTCTCAAGCGTCTCTTCTCCAGAGAGAATAAGTTTAGTGCTTGTAGTCTTTCCACATAACTGAGTTCCGCTAGTCCTTTTATTAGCTTTGTTGCCCTTCTCTGGACTCTCTCCAGTTCCAGCACATACTTCTTGAGGACTGGTGCTAAGAACTGGACGGCAAACTCAAGATGCAGCTGAAACAGTCTTGTAGAGTGGTAGAATTATTGTTTTATCTCCGGAGTAAATCCCTTTTTTAATGTATGCTAATATTCTGCTGGCTTTGCTTGCAACAGCTTGTCATCTTCTAGGACCCCCAGATCTTTCTCCATCCTAGATTCCCTCAGAGGTTCTCCCCCTAGCGAGTAACTAGCGTTTGTATTTTTGGCACCCAAATGCATTACCTTACATTTTTCAACATTAAACCTAATTTTCCTTGTAGTTGCCCACCCTATTATTTTACTTAGGTCTTCTTGTAAGGTTTCCACATCCTGCGCGGAAGTTATTGCCCTGCTTAACTTTGTACCATCCGCAAATACAGAGATTGAGCTATTTATCCCATTCTCCCAATTTCTATATCATTAATGAATAAATTAAACAGAATTTGCCCCAGGACCAATCCCTGGGGGACCCCATTTATCACCACCCTTTGGACACACCCCTGTAACCAGTTTTTAATCCAGGTACTCACCCTATGGTCCATGCCAAAATACCTCAGTTTGTAAAGTAAACGTTTGTGGGGGACTGTATCTAATGCCTTTGTTAAATCCAGATACACCACATCCACAGGCGTTTCTTTATCTAGATGGCAGCTCACTTCTTCATAGAATGTTAATAGATTGGTCTGGCAAGAACGATCCTTTATAAATCTATGCTGATTACTACTAATGATACGGTTTTCATTAGCAAAATCTTGGATATAGTCCCTTATCATCCCCTCCAATAGCTTACAGACTATTGATGTTAGGCTGACTTGCCTCTAGTTTCCAGGGATATATCTTTGCCCTTTTTAAAATATTGGTACCATGTTGGCTTTTTTCCAAACACCTGATACCATTCCAGTCAGTATTTAGAAAGGTGAAGGTATGGTCGATCAGCAGGCTCACATTCCAAATATAGAACACAAATAGGAAAAGATCCCCCTTAGTGGGACTTTACCGGCCCAAATGGTTCTATATAGTCATCATAAGAAGGTAAATTGTCAACAAAAACTATAAAAAATCCATACAAATGTTATTAAACAAAATAGTTAAAAAAAGAACCAAATGTACATTCAAGTAAACATAATACCAAGAAACAACAGTGTATACAGTTGTACATAGTTCCTGGACTGCCGTAATGAAATCAACATGGCAGAATGAGCAAGGAAAACACCCAACATGTTTGAACGATGCGCATCCTTTCTTCTGGATCCGGAGGATGACATTCCACTCTGTGGGAGGACGTTGCGCGTCCATTCTCCTGGTTCCGGAGGATGACATTCCACTCTGTGGGAGGATGCTGCGCATCCTTTCTCCTGGATCCTGAGGATGACATTCCACTCTGTGGGAGGATGTTGCACGTACTTTCTCTTGGATCTGGAGGATAACATTCCAGTCAGTATGCTGTCCATAAAAATTTTAAACAACGGTCTAGCTATCGCCTGACTGAGTTCCTTAAGGGCCCTCGGGTATAAGCCTTCTGGTCCTGGTGACTTATTTGTGTTAAGTTTGTGTTAAGTTTTTCAAGTCTATTTCTGATACTGGCTTCTGTTAGCCATGAAGGTACATTCTGTAATGTGTTACTAACATTACAGTCTTGGTTACTATATCATTCTTTTTCCTTTGTGAAACTGAGGAGAAGAATGCATTTTAAAACCTTTGCTTTCCCCTTGTCTTTAGTAACCAAATTCCCTTCATCATCCTTTATTGGGCCAATATGCTCTGGCCTCACTTTCTTACTGTTAGCCCAGGTTCACACTGGGCTGCGGGAATGAAGCCGTGCGAGTACAGCTGAATTCGCACGATTTCACTCTCGCTTGTCAGTCCCGATTTTGGCCACAATTACAGAGACATCTGTGCAGTTTTCTACACAGATGTCAATGTAAAACGCGGGCCGAAATTGCAAAAAGTAGTACAGAAACTACTTTTTGAAAACGGTTCAGCGCCGCAGATGCGGTGTCGCACCGATTAGGAAGGTGCCATTGCCAGCAATTGCCAGCAAATGCTGCCGATTTGACATGTCAAGTCGCATGTCAAAACGCACCAGTGTGAACCAGGGCTTAATGTTTTTTTACTTTCAATACTTTTTATTTTTGAAAAAGGAAAACATGTTACAGTATACAAAACACTATTGAGAAACGCATAAGTATACAGACAAGAAGTACATATGACAGCAGGATAATTGAAGCCTGGTTGTGTAAATCACAGCAGGTCATTAGGCACTAAACAGATCATTCTCAAGAATCAGAACATCCTGGTGCACCAACAGAAAACTAAAGCTTAAACCAATGGAACCAAAGGGAGGCCAAAAAAAAATAAAAAAATTAATATACAAATAAAAAAAAAAGAGGGATAATAAAAATAGTCCAGGTTTCAGACAACAGTCTCTTGGACGATGGCCTAGGGTAACCGAAACTTTATAACGAGTGGGTCAGAGGTATTACCAGGAGTATCACTCACCTACTCCCCATTATATGTGGAGGAGAGGGTGAACAGGGGCACCCCCCACCGCCCCGTAATGGATCTGGCTGCGGCAGGGGATATCCCCCACCCCCCCCCCCCCCCAGACATCAGCCCTGTATTTTAATATGACAGGTACCATTTGAGGACCCCAGGTTTAGCGGTCGAAAAACTTACATAACCATAAAGCAAAAATGACGTATAACCTTCAGTGTAGGTTTAACGGTGAAAGAGTCACAGACCTCTGGGGCCTGGAAAGTACGGGGATCCCTGGCTCCATCAGCGCATAAAAGCGGTGTCAATGAAAACGCTCCTACTGTGCAGGAGCTTGCTCCATATTGTAGACCGAAAAACCAACATACAAAAGGAACGAAACGAGGAGAGATCCAGGATCAGTCGATTTTTGCATAGGATTGCAGCGTGCAAGAGGAAATAGACGTGAGAAATAAGATAGGAGCGAGGAGGAGAGAAGGGAAGAGAAGGGAGAGGAACAGGGAAGAGGAAAGGGGAGAAGAGTGAGGTCATCCGGCGGGGGTCCTGTATAGTGGGCTTATAGTCCCGGGAAAAGGGGTATGTTATGGAATGTGGCTCAGGGTTCCCAGATATTTTCAAATGTGCGAGATTTATCCTGGATGATACCAACAATTTTCTCTTGTGCCATTATCCAAGAGATTTTGCGTCTTACCGCAGCAAATGGGACCAAGGCTTTTTTCCAATGAGCCGCTATGGTGATTTTGGTGCCCAGTAAGATAAAGAAAATTAGGGCCTGGGAAAATTTATCCACCTTGTCCACTTTAAGATTAAGTAGAGCTACCTCTGGAGATTGGGGTACCTGAACAGATAGTAACTTGCGAATAAGAGCAAAAACCTTGTTCCAGAGGCCCCTTATGCGTGGGCAAGACCACCATATGTGGAGTAGAGAGCCTACGTGACCACAGCCACGAAAACACAGCGGAGACGCGTCAGGATAAATCTTGGCCAAGACAGCTGGCACCCTGTACCAGCGGATTATTATTTTAAGGCTCGCTTCAATCAGGGAAACATTAAGAATGCCTTTAAAGGAGCGTTGAAAGCAGGAGAACCATTTATCCCGGTCCCATGATATGCCCAGGTCGTTTTCCCAGGAGAGGGCATAGGGAGGTTTAAATTGTGTCGTGGCCAGGGAGGAATATATGACAGATATCCCGCCCCTCTGATCCGTGACGTCAGCACACCAAGACTCATATAGTGAGACTACCGGGGGGTCGGGTTTATTGGGCCAAATGGAATGGAGGAAATGTAATAGTTGGGAATATCTGAACTTTTCCGATTGGGGCATCTCCAATTTGCTAGTGCAATAAGCAATTGAGATGGGGCCTGAGGAGTTGAAAAAATTTCCAATTCTGAATAGTCCTTTATTGAGCCACCAGCTAATCGCTAGGATATTCATACCTGGAGGGAAATTTGGATTATGAAAAACATGTGTTAAGGGGCGGAGAGCCGAGACCAGTGAGGGGTTTTTGTGTAATTGATCACAAAGGGCCAGCGAGTGAGAAAGGGTGGGAGCCATAATAGGGGGTCTAGATTTAGGGGGAGACCATATCAGAAAGTCGATGGTGTGAAGAGGAATTGCCTGTCTCTCCATGTAGACCCAATCAGGTTTGGGTGCCCGGGAATATACTATGGAAATCTGAGCTAATTGTGCTGCCTGATAGTACCACCATATATTCGGGAGGGCTAAGCCCCCCTGATTTTTCAGTCTATACAGGAGGTGTTTTGAGCCTCTACACCCTTTCGGGCCCCAGATAAATTTCAGAATTTTAGACTGAAGGGTTCGGACCTGTATTTTCCTAACAGGGATAGGGAGAGATCTGAAGAGGTAGAGGAGGCGAGGGAGAAAGGTCATCTTGATCGCGTATATGCGACCTAACCAGGATAAACCAAGTTTAGACCAGATCACTAGGTCCGCCGCCATTTTATTAAACGTGGTCGGATAGTTAGTAGGGTAGAGCGATTCTATACTAGAAGAAAGGTTAATCCCCAGGTATGGTATTGTTGAGGGACACCAAGTAAATGGGAAGTGACTTTGTAAGGAGCCTAAGATGTTGGGGGGAACTGTGATATTTAAGGCTAAGGATTTTGAAGTATTCACCTTTAGGCCAGAAATTGTGCCAAATTTGTCAAGTAGGGAGAATATGTTGGGCGTCAAAATCAATGGGGAAGTGACAAATAGAAGCAAATCGTCAGCGAACAAGGCGCATTTATGTTCCTGCTGTCCGCAGAGGACTCCTTTGATATCGGGATGAGCTCTGATGGCTATGGCCAGGGTCTCAATCGCGATAGCGAAGAGGAGGGGAGAGAGTGGGCAACCCTGCCTAGTGCCTCTTTCTATTATGAAGATGTCAGAGTAGCAGCCCTGTAATCGGACCTGCGCGCTGGGATTAGAGTATAAAGCACGTAGCGTCCCTAGAAAGAGAGGGCCAAAGCCCCATCTCTCTAGGACATTAAATAGATAGGGCCATGAAATCGTGTCAAAGGCCTTTTGGAGATCAATTGACAAAAGATAACCTTCCTGGGAAGGTCCACCATCCCAACGGGACTTAAGGAGGGAGATGACATCAACCGCTCTCCTTATCTGATCAGGTCCCTGTCTCCCCGGGATAAATCCCACTTGGTCCTTGTGGACATAAATAGCAATAAATGAGGAGAGTCTATTGGCTAAAACTTTTGTTAGAATTTTGAGGTCATTATTAATGAGCGATATCGGATGATAGTTAGAAACTAGGGACCCATCCTTCCCAGGTTTAGAAATGACCGAGATAAAAGCTAAGTTTAGGGCTTTGTCGAGGGGAGAGCCAGAGCGGATAGAGTTAAAGAAGGAGACCATGTGTGGGGCGAGGGTAGTCGCAAATTTCTTATAATAACCCACCGAAAAGCCATCCGGACCCGGGGCAGAATTAGGCTTAAGCCGTTTGATAACCTCCAGTACCTCCGATACCGAGATCGGCTCGTCCAGGAGGTCAGCATGGTCTGCAGACAATTTCGGGAGTGGGGTAGCATTTAGGAAATCGTCTAAGAAAGTCTGAGGGGCTGCCTGATCATGTTTATAAAGGGAAGCGTAGAATTTGTGGAACGTTTTCATAATGCGCAGGGGATTTTGTGTCAGATCACCCGCAGAGTCTCTGATCTTGGGAAATGCGAAGGACCGGGGCTTAGGAGAGAGTTTAGCCGCGAGCTTGGCTCCGATTTTGTCCTTTTGAGAGTAAAAGTGCGCTCCTAACCATCGTAAATGCTTCTCGGCCTCGGTGGTAAGAGCCAGGTTCAGAGACGTTCTAGCTAATTCAAGGGAGTTCAAAGAATCCAAGGTTGGATTGCGCTTGTGTTCTTTGCTCAAAAATTGGAATTCCGTGGAGAGCTTATCTATGTCTACCTTACGTTCTTTCTTAAGCTGGGAGGAGATCTGAATAATCCTCCCCCTGATAACCGCCTTGTGCGCAGCCCATAGAGATTCTGGGGAAATTGTGTCAGTTTTGTTCAGTACAAAATATTCTTGAATGTCCCTTGTGAGAATCGTACATTGGACCGGGTCACTTAGGAGACCTTCGTTAAGACGCCACGTAAATTGCGTGCAGGGATTAATGTTTTTTTTACCTTCCTCCGTTATGTGCCTTTCGCATCATTCAACATGGCACACGTATTGCTCTCTGTCATTGCTTTCCTCAGGGTGTCCAAGCATGCCTCATGTCTTTTACAGTCATTTCTACGTCCCTGATTTCTACGTTTTACAATTTAGACAAGTCCTCCAGTCATAACACTGATAGAATCTCTCTTTTGCATTTTTCTCATTTTTGTTTACATGGGCCGACATTTTATTGTAATTCTGTGTTCAAATGATGCACTGATCTTTGTAAAGTTGGAATGAACGTTTTGCAATGCTTTGGGGTATTGTGAAGAAATTCCAGGAGCTGTTTGACCAAGAGTCAGATGATTTTCAAGCACTCTAGTAACAGACACTGTACATTCTTCTTGTCTGTGCAGGTCGATAGACCTCTAGCATTAAGCTGCACTCACTCTGTCATGTTCATGCATTTGCTTAAGAAAAAAGTACAAGATTGTGCCTGTTACATAACCCCTCTTGGCAGTTATACTGTATGTGTTGTTTTGCTCCTTGTGCCCTAAAGGCTCGAAAAGCAATAGGCTTACCTGAGGGGTAGGGGTTATGGCAGGTAATTGGATACGTTGAGAACTTCATTGTTGCGAAAGACGTTTTATGGATTGCCACTGAAAGATTAATATGGTATAAACATAGTATACAGACTATATATAGTGTGTATATATATATATATATATATTTTTTTTTTTCTTACTGCATGTAACATTTGATCAATCATCACCCAAAGCCTAGAAGTTTATTTATTTAAAAACTTTTGAATGATTTTCATGCACAGTTTTTTTTACCTGACCCAATAAAACCCCTACTTGTGAGGTTCTCTACATTTCTGCTTTTTTATTGAGTGTAATATCAACTTAATTCATCTCTGCTTTATCAGCAGAGATACAGTAACGAGAAAACGAGTCATAAAGTCAAATAATTGCCAATGCCTAGTTTGATTAGGTTATGCATGGAGCAATATTCTAGCTGGCCATAGACATCAAAGAAGAGTTTAACTGAATGGGACATTACTTTGAATTACCTGAATTTGGAGGTTCTGATTTAAATCAGGTTTGTTTTGGGTGCTCTTTTTTTTTTTTTTACTGAACTTGTCTTTTAGGGGTTTGCAAGTTTTTTTTGATTGAAATATGCAAACAAATCGTGTGCTTACATGGAAAGAACGCCAAGGTTCCTATGTGCTCTCGTGGTTTTAAGAACACATGCTCTTTGCAGAACACAGCCTGCCAACACGGTTTTCCAAGAGCTGGTTGGTAGAGTCATTTTTAGAATATTAAAGAGTTAAAATGAAGTCAATATCAAATGGAAAAATAAGTTCCAGGCATTCTGAGCATTTAGTGTAACTGGTCATGCACAATAATGTCTGAGGACCACAAATCAATATACCGGTACTTGTTTAGCACTATGCCTGGAGGGGCAGCTGAATTGTTTCGTGATTTCTCTTCACACTGTGAGGGGGTTAACTCGGTAGCGGGTGTGTGTGACCCCCTGGTTGGGCTCCCCACACAGAAACAGGGCCAGCAGACGGAGGTTGTGGTTTTCAAAATCAAAAGGTGCGGTTTATTTCTCTATGTACAGTGACAAAAACACAGCAAAGCCAAAAAGAAACAAACAAAATAAATCCTGGTCAGTTTGACCTCTGACTAAACATGCAGGTTTCCTAAACTAACAACTGGGATCAGCCTGGTGCTGTCCTAGTCCCTAAGTCCCTGGTTTAGTAAAAGTCCAAACAAATAGCCACACAGGCTTTGCCTCACCGCACAGGGGTTCACTCTCCCTAGACAGTCCACACAGGTCTGGTTCCAGGCATGAGCAAACACCTAATGAATCTGGGAGTTTTTATAGAGGCCTTAAACGAACTGACAGGCTTCAGCTGGTCTCATCAACTCCCTGCCTCACGACGCCCAGCACTCTCCCTAGAGGTATGAGTCATTCATGAGCCCACTAGCCTCAGCTGGGCTTCATCAACTCCCTAGTTGTATAAGTCGGCATAAAGCCTGAATCTGGGAGAAATATATCTACCCCCCTGGATGCAACCAGGTGACTTTACCTTCCTGCTGTCACAAACCCCTCCCTCTTGTTTTAACCTTGGGGTTGGAACACCAGCAATCAGGCATTCATGTACTCGAGACAAAGCATCCACATTCCCCATTTGAACGCCAGGACGATGCTTTACTGTGAAGTTGAATTCCTGTAGGGCCAGGAACCACCTATTCACTCTTCTATTTGTCTCCTTGTTTTGAGCCATCCACTTTAACGGAGCGTGATCCGTAACCATGTCAAAGTGCCTACCTAGCAGATAGTACCGAAGGGAATCTAGAGCCCACTTCACCGCTAAACACTCCTTTTCAACCGTGGCGTAATTTACCTCATGGGACTTCAACTTCCTGCTGAGGTAAATGACTGGGTGCTCTTCCCCGTTCCAGACCTGGGACAATACTGCTCCTAACCCCACATCTGACGCATCACTTTGTACGACAAAGTCTTTAGAGAAGTCGGGTGAGTACAACACTGGCTGGCTACATAAGGCTTGTTTCAAGAATTGGAATGCTGCCTCAGCCTCGGGGGTCCATTTAATCATGACCGACCCTTTCCCTTTCGTCAGGTTGGTTAGGGGCACAGCCTTAGAAGCAAAGTGGGGAATGAAGCGCCGATAATAACCCGCGATTCCCAGAAAGGCTCGTACCTGCTTCTTGCTGTTGGGACGTGGCCAACTCTGGATGGCCTCGACTTTGTTGAGTTGGGGTTTTATTACTCCCCTGCCAATGGTGTACCCAAGATATTTGGCCTCCTCCTGCCCAATGGTACACTTCTTGGGGTTAGCCGTAAACCCCGCTTCCCGAACAGAGTCCAGGACTGCTTGCACTTTTGGCAGATGTGAGGCCCAATCTGTGCTATGGACAATTACGTCATCCAGGTAAGCCGCAGCATACTTCCGATGGGGCCTCAGCATCTGGTCCATTTTCCGCTGGAATGTGGCCGGCGCATTCTGTAACCCGAACGGCATTCTCTTATATTGGAACGCCCCGTCTGGGGTTACAAATGCGGTTTTCTCTTTGGCCGACTTGGCCAGGGGAATTTGCCAATACCCTTTTGTGAGGTCAAGAGTCGTCATGTATCGGGCTGTTCCCAGCCGGTCGATCAACTCATCTATACGTGGCATGGGGTAGGTGTCAAATTTTGTAACTTTGTTCAACTGACGAAAATCGTTACAAAATCGCCAGCTCCCATCCGGTTTAGGCACCAACACAATGGGACTAGACCAATCACTTTGGGACTCCTCTATCACCCCTAAGTTCAGCATTTTCTGTACTTCCTCCCGTATTGCCTCCCGTCGGGCCTCTGGGATCCGATAGGGTTTTAACTTCACCCTTTCACCGGGCGGGGTAATAATATCATGCTCTACCCCAGATGTTTGTCCCGGCAGCTCAGAGAACACCTCCTTGTTGCGAAGCACAAACTCCTTAACCTCCTGTTGTTGGGGTTGTGACAAGGTGGCTGCTATTCCAACCTCCGGAATCACGCAACCAGTTTGAGCTGGTGACCAAGTTTCTGCGACTAGGGACTCTCTATCCCTCCAGGCTTTCAACAGATTAACGTGATATATCTGTTCGGGCTTTCGCCTTCCTGGTTGTCTGACCTTGTAATTCACTTCGCTCACTTTTTCCATTATCTCGTAGGGGCCTTGCCATTTGGCAAGGAATTTACTTTCAACCGTAGGGACAAGTACCAATATCCTATCCCCCGGGGAAAAGGTACGGGTCTTTGCTCCACGGTTGTACACTCTCTGCTGTGCCAACTGCGCTTGGGCCAAATGTTCCTTCACGATGGGCATTACCTGTGCAATTCGATCTTGCATCAGGGCGACATGCTCAATCACACTCCTGTGGGGAGAACTCTCACTTTCCCAAGTTTCCTTGGCAATATCCAACAGCCCTCTTGGGTGTCTCCCATACAGTAACTCAAAGGGGGAGAATCCCGTAGAGGATTGGGGCACCTCCCTAATAGCAAACATCAAATAAGGAAGTAGACAGTCCCAATCCTTTCCATCTCTATCCACCACTTTCTTCAACATTTGTTTTAGGGTTTTGTTGAATCTTTCAACCAGCCCATCGGTTTGGGGGTGATACACAGATGTACGCAATTGCGTCACTTTGAGCAATTTACACAGCTCTTTCATAACCCGGGACATAAAGGGTGTACCTTGGTCCGTAAGCAGTTCTTTACAAATACCCACCCGGCTAAAAACAAGAGATAGCTCTTTGGCTATGGTTTTGGCCGAGGTATTTCTGAGAGGGATCGCTTCTGGATAACGGGTGGCATAGTCCATTATAACCAATATGTACTGGTGCCCCCTAGCGGACTTGATTATAGGACCTACCAAATCCATTGCGATTCTCTCAAACGGGACCTCAATGATGGGTAGAGGGACCAGCGGGCTACGGAAATGTGGCATCGGGGCCGACCTCTGACACACAGGGCAGGAGGAACAATAATTTTCTATGTCCTTCATCACCCCAGGCCAATAGAATCTCTGTAATACCCTCTCTCGGGTTTTCTCTGTCCCCAGATGACCTCCAAGAATGTGCCCATGGGCCAACTCCAACACCAACTTCCTGTAAGGTTTGGGCACCACCAGCTGCTCAACGGTTTCTTCTGCCCTTTTTGCCACCCGATACAGTAGGTCCTTCTCTACGCTGAAGTATGGGTAAGTGCAGGTATTATCTGGGTTCACTAACTCGCCATCTATTTCCACTACGTTTTCCCGTGCCTTTATTAGGGCGGGGTCTTTTAACTGTTCTGTGGCAAAATTTTCCCTGTGAACCTCCAGATCAGAAAACTCCACAGACGGTAGGTTTTCGTCTGAGGAGGTGGGCTCCTCTCCAGTTTCTTGAGTCTCCCCTGCCAATACTGACAAGGGAAATTCTGGAGAGTCCTCACCACTCTCAGAGGAGTTCTGGCTATCACATTCCTGGTACATAGGGGCACCAGTGGGGGGCTCAGGATCATCCCACAGTTCCCAGAACTTCGGAAAATCCCTTCCCACAATGGCATCATGCGGTAATTGAGATACTAACCCCACTGGATGAGAGAGGGTACCTTTGGGGGTCTCGAAACACACTGTAGTCACTGGATACTCTCGGGTGAATGAGATCATACATTTGAGACCTGGGGGGTTTTCCAAGCTGGAAAGTCCAGTTATGCACACGCTGAGCCCGGACAGCCAGGGTGACACCCAGCCTTGCCAATATTTCAGCTTTTAGCATCACATAGTCTTTTGCTTGGTCAGGCTCTAGGTCATAGTAAGCCTTCTGCGATTCACCAGTTAACAGAGGAGCCACCAGTCCAGCCCACTGCTCCTCAGGCCACTTTTCTCTTTCAGCAGTCCTTTCAAATGTGGTCAAAAATACCTCTGGATCATCCTCTCCAGTCATTTTTGTCAATAAACGACTCACCCCAAAGGACGCGGTATTAGTGGGACGGCTTTCCTCACTGGTCTGCGGACGTTGCTGCATTACTGCTTCCATTTGTTGTAGTCTCTGCTCTTGCTTCTGTAACAGGTCTATGAAGCGGGCCTCAGATTGCTGCTGGGCTTGTTGATGAGCTTGCTGCTGGGCTGCAAGGCTCCTTTGCAAACCTGCATTTGTCTGCTGTTGATTGGCATTTGCTAGAGCCAGCTGTTTCAGTATCTCCTCCATGCTGGCTTAAAAAAAACTGCCTGCATTCTCCACCAACTGTGAGGGGGTTAACTCGGTAGCGGGTGTGTGTGACCCCCTGGTTGGGCTCCCCACACAGAAACAGGGCCAGCAGACGGAGGTTGTGGTTTTCAAAATCAAAAGGTGCGGTTTATTTCTCTATGTACAGTGACAAAAACACAGCAAAGCCAAAAAGAAACAAACAAAATAAATCCTGGTCAGTTTGACCTCTGACTAAACATGCAGGTTTCCTAAACTAACAACTGGGATCAGCCTGGTGCTGTCCTAGTCCCTAAGTCCCTGGTTTAGTAAAAGTCCAAACAAATAGCCACACAGGCTTTGCCTCACCGCACAGGGGTTCACTCTCCCTAGACAGTCCACACAGGTCTGGTTCCAGGCATGAGCAAACACCTAATGAATCTGGGAGTTTTTATAGAGGCCTTAAACGAACTGACAAGCTTCAGCTGGTCTCATCAACTCCCTGCCTGCACGACGCCCAGCCCTCTCCCTAGAGGTATGAGTCATCCATGAGCCCACTAGCCTCAGCTGGGCTTCATCAACTCCCTAGTTGTATAAGTCGGCATAAAGCCTGAATCTGGGAGAAATATATCTACCCCCCTGGATGCAACCAGGTGACTTTACCTTCCTGCTGTCACAACACCTAAAGATGACACACCCTACTCACCGAGCACTCACTTACTGATGTAGCGCTTCTCTCATAGGAGCCGCAAGAATATTGCCTCTGTCCTCCCTAAAAGCTTTGCCTCGCAGCCAGGCACACAGACTCATTCAAAGTGTTTATTTTAAATGGAGGAATCTATTGATTAAGGCCCGTACACACGATCGGATTTTCCGACGGGAATTGTGTGATGACAGGCTGTTGGTGGAAAATCAGACCGTTTGTATGCACCATCGAACAATTGTTGTCGGATTTTACGCCAACAAATGTTGGATAGCATGCTTTTAAATTTTCCGCCAACAAATGTGTGTTGTCGGATTATCTGAGCGTGTGTACAGAAGTCCTTTGGACAAAACTCCAAAGTAAAAACACGCATGTTCAGAAGCAATGCTAACCATAACACAACATTAGCAGAAGTTGCCCAAAGGGTGGCGCTAAAGAGCTGAAAAACCAAGTCGTTTTGGGTTTGTTGGCCAACAATTCTTTGCCCTTCGGACAAAAGTTCTACGATTTGTCCGTGGAAAATCAGGTCGTGTGTACCAGGCTTTAGTCTACTGGGGCTGCTGTCATCTTCTTCAAGAAGGTGGTACTCAGCCGCAGTCTCAGGGCTTTCAAAGTCTATACAAGTGTAGCACACAAACCCTTTTTCCCCACCTTTGGCTCACTTGCAGGAAAAAGGCACACCGTACTATGTGCCCGTACCCTCCTGTTTGAGGAGGTTGAGGGGTGTTATGTACTTGGGTCCCACAGCTAGGTTCTCCATCAGTTGGTTCTCATCTCCTAGGATATAGGGACAAGTCTCTGTTTTCCCCCCAAGTAATTCCAATGTCCACACCACTTTAACCACCTCGCGCCCGCCGTACGACTATATACGGCTGTGAGGTGGTTGTTACATGCCGGGAGGCCGTTATTATACGGCCTCCGCTAATTTGGCCACTGGGGGGCGCGCGAGCGGCGCCGGCCGCGTGCGCACGTACCCGGCGCGTCACTGCAATGCCGATGCGCGTGCCTGGCGGCCGCGATGTCCGCCAGGCACCCGCGATCGGCGGTTACACAGACAAGGACATGGATCTGTGTGTGTAAACACACAGATCCATGTCCTGTCAGGGAGAGGGGACCGATGCTGTGTCCCTTGTACATAGGGACACAGATCGGTCACCTCCCCCAGTCAGTCCCCTCCCCCACACAGTAGTAATCACTAATAGGGCACACATTTAACTCCTTCCTCGCCCCCTAGTGTTAACCACTTCCCTGCCAGTCACATTTATACAGTAATCAGTGCATTTTTATAGCACTAATCGCTGTATAAATGTGAATGGTCCCAAAATAGTGTCAAAAGTGTCCAATGTGTCTGCCATAATGTCGCAGTCACGTAAAAAAATCACTGATCGCCGCCATTACTAGTAAAAAATAAAAAATTATAAAAATGCCATAAAACTACCCCCTATTTTGTAAACGCTATAACTTTTGCGCAAAACAATCAATAAACGCCGCTTGCGATTTTTTTTACCAAAAATATGTAGAAGAATACGTATCGGCCTAAACTGAGGAAATTTTTTTTTTTCCCCAAAAAATTGGGATATTTAATATAGCAAAAATCAAAAAATATTGCTTTTTTTTCAAAATTGTCGCTCTATCTTTGTTTATAGCACAAAAAATAAAAACCACCGAGGTGATCAAATACCACCAAAAGAAAGCTCTATTTGTGCGAAAAAAAGGACGTCAATTTTGTTTGGGAGCCACGTCGCAGGACCGCGCAATTGTCATTCAAAGCGTGACAGTGCTGGAAGCTGAAATTTCGCCTGGGCAGGAAGGGGGTTATGTGCCCAGTAAGGAAGTAGTTAAACACCAACGTTGAGTTTATTTTCTCAATGTTCAGCAGATAGGAAAGGGTGGATAAGAGACAGGACAGCAAGGTTTGGGAGGTAGGTCCAGGCACAAATAGAAATTACAATCGCTACTCTATCCCAGAGTAGGTTTAGCTCACCCGGATAGTCTCCTGTAAAATGGATCCTAGCAGCCGAAGTGATGCTCGGACGTTTGATCAGGTTCTTTTCCTAGATACGATCGGGAGACTCTCTGCCACAGAATCTATCAGACCCCGAACTTCTCAGTCTTTTTCAGTATAAGGACAAGTGCCAGCAGCAGCACATTACTAGGCCCTTGGTGGATAGATGAATTCCTCCAGAGAGTTATGGGGCCCCTTCCTTCACCGTGAACTCTCACCGGTCCGTCAGAAAGGTCCCCTCCCGGCCTCCTCTTCTTAGAAGCGGGTTCCCTCGCGATGGACACCCTGGGGTTCTTCTTCCCAGAAGTGGGCTCCAGCTAAAGGTGCTGGGCCCAGTGTTGAAGATGCAGCCCCAGGGCTAAAGGTGCCTGGGACTGATGCACACGTGGCCCCCATGGCCTGGAGGGCCATGCGCCACGCACTTGGACTCCGACTCCTCTCCTCCTCTGAAGACCCCTCCCAGACGGCGTCTGCCCCTTATGTATACTCTCCCAGCATGCACAGCAGGCCAACCACGCCCACTGTAACTCTGCCGAGAGAGAACACCCCAAGGCACAGCACTAGTACTGATGGTTCAACCCCGACCCGTCATGGCAGTGCCACCTACAGGCCACAGGGAACTGCACACAAATATACCACCTGGTGAAATAAAGTAGCACAACCTATAAATGAGAACGGTCTGAGCCCAACTACTATCTCAGACCAGCCCCTAAATTTGGGTATATAGCACCCCTAAATGGGGTGGGCGCTACACAAGGTATGCTTTCTATATATATAAGATGTAAAACATGATAAATGCACATATAATCTTATGGGAATTTTTTTTGTTGAAATGAATGGTATCTTTAGAAGATTATGAAAAATCAGCACATACAAAAATAACATGAAATAATGTAAGAAACCAACACAAGCATTGTAATGATTTTTATGCGCCTACCACCGCGCTACTGTATACACACACATGAGCATTTCATACACACATACACACACATTTCCATAACAAATCTGTGTTTTTGTATATATTTCTACGCTTTACAGAATACCTGCAGGTGATCTGAAATGAAAGCTGGGGACTATTAGCATCTGAATAGCACAAAATTAGTCAAAATGAGTTGGTTATTTAACAATTAGATGTAATTAAATTGAAGCTGCAGTTCACTACTTCACTTCTTCTTAACTAAAAATGCTAATATCCCAGCAAAGTGAATCATTAAGAAATAAAGCTCTATGAATCCAGAGATCTCTCTCCCTGCTTTGCTCTTCTCTATAGATTATACATTACTTACACCTCTAAGCAATTTACAGCCTCAGCACTTTTGTCTCCAGAGCGACATGATATGAGACACGTCAAGAAAATAAAACAGCAAACAAGTACTTTTGTGCAGACCTGGAATCACACACCATGACTGAAGATCCATTATTTATGGGCCCACTGGGTTTTGGTGGCCTTACTTGTACTTTAAACTTTGCTTTGTTTTCTCGTGTCCAAAAACCATCAATAACACAATTGATAAATAATGTATATTGACAAAATAAAGCTATCTCTCATCACGTTTAGATCCGGAAAAGGATTTTGATGGTAATGTATAAAACATGTGGAGGTGGAAAACCAGTGCAGTTTCTTCAATTTGCATGTTTTACCCAAAGTGCGCATTTGGGGACTTTATTTTTTATTAAACTACCTTTTGTCTGACCAGTTGTCAGATTCTGCAAATTTTGGAAAAGTCACGTCTTATTTGGGGGTCTGTACAATGAGTGACAACTAATAGAAATATTGCTTCCACGGGGAGCATTTATGAATTGGTATTAATGCTACCCCCTAATTTGGTTGCAGAAGGACAACTTCTGTGGACATTTAAAGTGGAAGTAAACCCTCCTATCATTTTCAGGCAAGGAAGCTGCCATCTTGGCCTCTGTTTAATCTTCAACTGCCATGATGCTGCACATGTGATCAGTTATGACACCAGCCATTGGATGGTTTGACAGTTTGGTTGAGAGCACAACCAATGTGACAGCTGGCATTCCCGGCATGCCGGGAATGTAACTGCTTTTTGAAACTGTTAAAATCGATGGGTTTACTTCTGCTTTAAATAACTTCAGAATGTCAGAGTAAACTTTTTGCACTGAATAACATGGTACGTTCATTTCCTTTTGGTCAGAATATTTTTAACTCCATGACACATAAACATATGCAGCATACATGCTATATGTATGCATTGTTTTGTGAACCCTGCTGCTGTAATAAATGGGATTGGATGCCAATTTCCAACATCCTGTTTATCTTTTCTTAACCACTTGCTGCCCGCCGCCCGCCGATGTACGTTGGCAGAATGGCACGGGCAGGCATATGGGCGTACAGGTACATCCCTTTAAATTTGCCGCCCTGCGTACACGCCTGCCGCGTGCCTCGCGAGTGCGGCCGCAGGTCCCGGGAACTCGATGTTCCCGGGAGTCCCGCGATTGCGGTCGGTAAGAGCAGAACAGGGGAATGCCTTTGTAAACAAGGCATTCCCCTATTCTGCCTAGTGACACTGTCACTGATGACCTTTCCCCATGATCGGAAACGGTCATCAGTGACGTGTCACGTGTAGCCACGCCCCCTCACAGTAACAATCACTCCCTAGGAAACACTTAACCCCTGCAGCGCCACCTAGTGGTTAACCCCTTCACTGCCAGTGTCATTTTCACAGTAACCAGTGCATTTTTATAGCACTGATCGCTGTGAAAATGACAATGGTCCCAAAATGGTGTCAAAAGTGTCCGATGTGTCCGCAATAATGTCGCAGTCACGATAAAAATCGCTGATCGCCGATATAACTAGTAAAAAAAAAAAAATATTATTAAAAATGACATAAAACAGTCCCCTATTTTGTAGCTATAACTTTTGCACAAAGCAATCAATAAACGCTTATTGCAATTTTTTTTACCAAAAATATGTAGAAGAATACGTATCGGCCTAAACTGTGGAAAAAAATAAGTTTTTTTATATATTTTTTGGGGATATTTATTATAGCAAAAAGTAAAAAATATTGCATTTTTTTAAAAATTGTCGCTCTATTTTTGTTTATAGCGCAAAAAATAAAAACCGCAGAGGTGATCAAAAACCACCAAAAGAAATCTCTATTTGTGGGAAAAAAAAGGACACCAATTTTGTTTGGGAGCCACGTCCCACGACCGCGCAATTGTCAGTTAAAACGACGCAGTGCCGAATCACAAAAAGGGGCCTGGTCCTTTAGCTACAAAATGGGGCTTAAGTGGTTAAATGGTGTCCCCATGAGCAAATCTGCTTTAGCTCTCCCTTTCTCTTGAGGGGTTTCTTCTTTTTTTTCTTCTTGTCCTGAGCTCACACATTAGCTGTTAAAATTGGGTCCCCTTTCACACGAAGGGTACGGTCGGGTCCGCCCATGGAGCCCTATGGAAATCCTATATAATAATGGACAGATGGGTGTAAATGGACTTGCGGCCATTTACACCAGCCTACTTCCAATCCAACTTACAAAAAAAAATGTAAGGGGATCCGCACCCCTCTGTCTAGGCAGATTGGATCAGAGGGCAATCGGGTGGGTGTAAGCGGACAGTTTACAACCGCTGCTCCATAGAGCAAAGAGGGCTCAGTCCATGTCCACTTTACATAAACTGAGTGGACACGAACCTTTCATCCGCTGGCTCTGCTCAGACCAACAGGGGATCAGCGGACAGATCCCCTGTTGATCTAATCGGAGTCCGCCCCATGTAAAAGAGGCCTTAAGCAGGCCATAGTTGGAGAGATTTTATTTACTGCAACCACTGGTCCATTGTGTTCTCTCGGTATGGGGTGGGGGGATGGTGGGAAGCTGTTCTGGCCAGGAGAACACACAGTGATTATTTCTGGCGACTATAGCTGCTAACAATTATCACATGTAAAATCCAACAGGCTGGTTGATCGATCAACTTGGGGACATTCAGCCTGCCCATACAGTGCCTTTAAAAAGTATTCACGCCCCTTGACATTTCCACATTTTGTCATATTATAACCAAAAATGTAAATGTATTTTATTGGGATTTTATGTGATAGACGAACACAAGTGGCACAGTGGAAGGAAAATGGTAAATGGTTTTTGTTTGTTTTTTTACAAATAAATATCTGAAAAGTGGGTTGTGCATTTGTATTCAGCCCCCTTTACTCTGATACAACTAACTAAAATCTAGTCGAACCAATTGTCTTCAGAAATCATCTAATTAGTAAATTAAAGTGTTACTAAACTCAGTAATATAAAAATAGTTCACCTGCCCCCCCCCCCCCCTTCCCCGCAGTGCCCACAGCTTATAGATCTTCTTTTTACTTCAAAATACTGCCACTATATACTTTTTGGCTGATCTGTATACCCTGGTCATGTAATAAACATCAGGGTTTGCTGAGTGTTCAGGTAGGAGGAGATTTCCACTACAGCCTGTGTCCTCATGCTGTTATGGAAGGTGGATCATTCATCAATCAAGATGTGACATCCCACCCACTGTGTTATTTTTTAGTTAATGGGTATGGAGAGGGAGGGACTAGACTGTCATTTAGGATCTGTATACACACCCAAATGTGTGATTTCAATACCACGTGACCTGAAAATCTCAGCTCAACAAGGAAACGTTCTCTCCAGCAATAGAGAGCAAACTGAGCATGTGCAGCTTTACTACCCACGTTGTGTCTTATTTGGCCTTGCCAAGAGAAACCCTGCAGGAAGTGGAAGATCTGTTTATACAGGTTCAAAGAGCTTTTTAATACAATGCAGAGGATTAACCCCATAAGTTCCGCAGTGAGTATAACAAGCATGATATTCTGCATATACAGACTGATTTTACTGGTGTGGGTTTAGTAACACTTTAAAAGTCCACCTGTGTGTAACTTAATCTCAGTATAAATATGGCTGTTCTGTGACGTCCTCAGAGGTTTGTTAGAGAACCTTAGTGAGCAAACAGCATCATGAAGGCCAAGGAACACACAAGACAGGTCAGGGATAAAGTTGTGGAGAAGTTTAAAGCTGGGTTAGGTGATAAAAAAATATCCCAAGCTTTGAACATTTCACAGAGCACTGTTCAATCCATCATCTGAGAATGGAAAGAGTATGGCACAACTGCAAATCCACAAAGACATGGCTGTCCAGCTAGGCCGGGCAAGGAGAGCATTAATCAGAGAAGCGGCCAAGAAGCAGCCATGAAGGCCCATGGTAACTCTGGAAGAGCTGCAGAGATCCACAGCTCAGGTGGGAGAATCTGTCCACAGGACAACTATTAGTTGTGCACTCCACAAATCTGCCCTTTATGGAAGAGTGGCAAGAAGAAAGCCATTGTTGAAAGAAATCCATAAAAAGTCCCATTTGCATTGTATGTGGGGGACACAGCAAACACGTGGAAGAAGGTGCTCTGGTCAGATGAGACCAAACTTGAACTTTTTGGCCTAAAAGCAAAAGCATCTCCACCGTGAAACATGGTGGTGGCAGCATCATGTTGTGGGGATGCTTTTCTTCAACAGGGAGCATGAAATTGCCCACATGGTCTTGGTATGCTAACGCCTTAAGAGTTCCCTTCACTGAAACTAAGGGGCCAAGCCCAACCCCAGAAAAACAACACCACACCATAATCATTTGGTGGAGCGGGGTTAACGGTGTGGTGTTGTTTTTCTGGGGATGGGTTTGGCCCCTTAGTTCCAGTGAAGGGAACTCTTAAGGTGTTGGCACATCAAGACATTGCGGACAATTTCATGCTCCCATCTTTGTGGGAACAGTTTGGGGATGGCCCCTTTCTGTTCCAACATGACTGCACACCAGTGTACAAAGCAAGGTCCATAAAGACATATGGAAATTGAAGAAAGTAGCTATGAATAAGCACTGAACTACAGTGTGAAACGCGTCAGCTTGCATCTGTTTTTTTGCTGTGGCATGTATTTTGGTGATTTGATTTTACAATAAAAGGAACTATTTTTGAAGTGCGGCTGTCCAAACTTTCTTCAATTTCCGCATCTTTATATGCATTGCCTGCACTCATAGCTTTGAATCCAGTGAGAGGTTCAACAGTCACATCGGAGCGGTAACTCTTTTCCTCCATAAAGACATAGATGAGCGACTTTGGGGTTCAGGAACTTAACTGGCCTGCACAGAGTCCTGGCCTCAACCCGATAGAACACCTTTGGGATGAATTAGAGAGGAGACTGTGAGCCAGGCCTTCTCATCCACATCAGTGCCTGACCTCACAAAAGTGCTTCTGGAAGAATGGTCAAACATTCCCATAGACACTCCTAAACCTTGTGGACAGCCTTCCCAGAAGAGTTGAAGATGTTATAGCTGCAAAGGGTGAGCCAACTCAATATTGAACCCTACAGACTAAGACTGGGATGTCATTAACCTCCCTGGCGGTATTCCCGAGTCTGGCTCGGGGTTAAATTTCAGCACCAAAAGCGGTAACCCCGAGCCAGACTCGGGCTGCGTCGCAGTGATCCAGGCAGAGTTACTCACCTTGTCCCCTGGATCCTGCGATGCCTCTCCGCTGTGTGATCGAGCCGTGTCTCCTCGCTCGATTCACACACTTCCGAGTGCCGCCGAGCTCCGTTCCCTGCGACGTTACGACGCACGGGGACGGAGATCGGCGCCAAATTCAAAAAAGTTAAAACACAGTACACATACAGTACACTGTAATCTTACAGATTACAGTACTGTATGTAATAATTACACACCCCCATTGTCCCTAGTGGTCTGCCCAGTGTCCTGCATGCACTTTTATATAATAAAAACTTTTTTTTTCTGCCTGGAAACTGGAGATTGTCCATAGCAACCAAAAAGTGTCCCTTTATGTCAAAAGTGGTTTTAGACCACCTAAAAAACAGCGATAATAAATTAGAATCACTCGCAGAATTAAGCGATAGTGATTTGTGGGGAAATTCGTCATCAAACACTGAAAAACACTTTTATTATTATTATTATATTATTTGTTATAATTATTTTATAGTTATTTATTTTATTATAATGTATAATTTTGTTTTTTGAACTTTATCATACCCGGGATGTCTACTAGACTCTGGTTTGGACAGATTTAAGTGAGTTATTCCTAAGAATTACAGGCCTACAATATAAAACGCCAAATTTCCATGCAGAATAATGGTACCGCTTTCAGCACCTAAAATCTGACAGAATCATACCGCCAGGGAGGTTAAAGTAAACTGTTTTATCTATGACCAATAAGTGACCTGTGGATGTATTACTTGATAAAACCTGAATAAAGCTTCAGTAAAAAAAAAGTTAATGTGCGTGTAAAGGCAGGTGTCCCAATACTTTTGGTATGATAGTGTAGTTCTGGGGGCCTTTCCATGTCAATAGGAATTGAGCTTCCAGCAACTGCCACTGCAAGAGTTTTATGATGATGTCAAAGGAAGCAATAAAAGCTTTATTTTGCTACAGGAACGATGTAAAATAAAAACAATTCTGTGACATGCTCTAGAGGGGGAGAGGACAACTTGGGAGTGATTGTAGATAATACCCGCATGTACACATTTCCCATACAGCCTTGCTAACAAAGTTTTCAGCTACAAAATTATTTCTGCAAGCTACTAAAACTCAGTTGTGTGTGTATTCCCCTTAATCTCTAAGCAGATACATTATTTCCTATTGGCTAGTCTCCATCGAATCTAAATGGCTAGCTGCAGTGTAAGCAAACAAGCTAATTAGACAGTCATATCTGACTTTCCTTTAGACATAAAAAGAAATATTATTTTCTCACATTTTTCGGACACATGCTGGAAATAATTATGGACACATGGAGTAAAATACTAATGCTGAAATTGACAGGAAGACATGACAAAGAAGGTATAAAATATCTCTTCAGAGCCAAGATGCAGCAAGGCAGAGGAAGTTTCCTCTGGGAACCTTGAGGCTAGAACTGATAGGGAAACTGATAGTGGAGAGGTAAACTGAATTATCTGCTTACAGGGAAACCACTAGCTATTTAATGGCTATTTTAGAGCTGAGAAACCCTGAGTATTTTTGTTTCTTTCTCTTCATTCCAAGCTGTCAGCCAGTTGATGACCTGTGCATGCAAACTCAAAAAGATTTCATCTTAAATAGATCCGATCACCGATGTTTTTACAAGGCAAAAGAAAATAAATTCCTTCTGGACAGCCGCACTCCGAATAAAAGTGCCTTCATTGTAAATCCACCACAGCACTACAAGTCAACAGCACACCTGGTCAAGTTGACGCGTTTCACACTGTACTAGTGTTTAATCATAGCAGCTATGATTAAACACTAGTACAGTGTGAAACGCGCCAGCTTGACCGGGTGTGCTGTTGACTTGTAGTGCTGTGGTGGATTTACAATGAAGGCACTTTTATTCGGAGTGCGGCTGTCCAGAAGGAATTTATTTTCTTTTGCCTTGCATATGCGTTGCCTGCACCCGGGGTGTCTGTGAGTACTATCACATGTGAAGATAGCCACACCTGAGCGGCTTCTCTCTTTGACCGATGTTTTTACCACCTCAATACCAGAATGTTTCTTCATTTCCAAAACAAATGTGGCCAAGAATGGGATTACGTTGTGGTGTCTACTTTTCAAAGGGGGGTATTTTCGGGGGGGGGGGGTGTTTGTATTGACCTGCTATTATTATTTGCTGTGTTTTATAATAGAAAGTAGGGAAACATTTTTAATTTCAAACTTGTTGGGCTTTTTTCTTTCTATAGTAAAAAAAAAGTGGTTACTAAATACCACCAAAGGAAAGCTCTATTTGTTTAAAAAAAAAAAAAGTATTTTGGCACAGTGTTGCATAACCAAGTCATTCTCAAGCCTCGTACACACGGTCGGACTTCAAACAAACTTTTCCGTGGATTTTTGTCCGAAGGGAGTTGGCCGGGCACACCCATAGCATACACATGGCAGGACTTTTCTGCAAACTTTCCCAAAACTTTCCCAACATCACGTGGTTTTTCTGCTCTTTTCTGCTCTTTAACGCCACCCTTTGGTCAACTTCTGCTATTGTTGGTTGATTTTAACATTGGTTCTGGGAATGCGTATTTGTACTTCGGACAAAAGTCCGATGGATTTCTGTACAAACAATAGGACTTTGCACCGTAGGACTTTTGTTGCCCGAAAAATTTGTCCGTTTGCAGAGCGAACTTTTGTCCGATGAAAACCAAAAAAGTTTGTCCGATGGAGCGTACACACGGTAGGATTTTTTTGAAAACCTGCTCATTTTAAAGTTTGTTGTCAAAAAGTCCTACCGTGTGTATAGGGCTTTAGTTAAACTATCACAGTACTGTAAAATGGAAAATGGCCTGGTAATAAAGTGGTATATATAGGGCGGTACCCAAGTGGGTAAAGGAACCTCTAGCCCTACACACTTTATCACACTATTAAATATAATTACAGACTTTAGATTCTGAGAGCCTACAGCCTGACAACAGCTACTGTATGTACTATACATGCACCAACTCTGGCCATTTAAACAAATGTTCAAATTGAGTGCATCTCTTGGCAATGTTGCACGTGTACAGCTAGCCTAATATTTCACTGCAGATTTTAATATGAAATAAAACTGTGATGTAATCACATGGAACGTTGGCTGCATTCCTGCACAATGCAATTCCCAGGAAATCTCAGACACAATGGGCCTGATGTAACAGTATGAAAAATATTTCAGGGATTGTTGCACTATGACATTTCAAAGGTTTAAATGTTAATAAAAAGATTACAAGAATGCAGAAAGCAACCCACATCTCTGAGGATTTTATGAGGCAAATGGACTGAAAATGCATTTTTTACATGCTTTTAGGGAACAAGCTGAATAAAAGATTATGAGGCATGCTTGAAAACTGGTGCACACGCAACTGCTGAAAAATCTGGAACATTGGAAACAAATCACATTAAACTTTTTAAAACAACTTAAAGTGCGTGTGAGCTTTGTCAGGTTTTTGCTTTCAATATTTTTTATGAATTTTTCAAATATATATATATATATATATATATATATATATATATACATATATATATATATATATATATATATGTGTAGCGGGGTTTTAGGTTTGGGAGGTCTTGGTGGTGTATTATTCTCCTTTACCTGTGGGTGGCGATATTCCCACAGGTCGAGGTAGTAGACATGTGCATTCGTTTTCGTCCAAATGCATTTTCGTCCGAATTTCAGCTATTTTCGTTATCGTTTTAACAAACGAAAACGAAAGCACAGAATCCGAAAACCGAAAGATCCGACATAAACAAATGCTTTATTTTCGTTTTCGTTGCTACAACAGTTCGATATAGATAGGAGATTCGACGTGACGCTGACAATAACAATCTGTGTCTATCGAACCTGTGGTCGAATGTGCCTAACCTTAACTCTATTAGTCCAAGATTATTCTACATAGAGAGAAAAGATTCGACATTATAGAGAGAAAAGATTCGACATAGGAGAGAAAAGATTCGACATTATAGAGAGAAAGGATTCGTTATTATAGAGAGAAAAGATTCGACATAGAGAGAAAAGATCACTGCTTGTGGGCGGAGCATTCGACCGGAAATGTACGATTGCAGCGTCGTACAGTTTCGCTGCTCCGTCGAATCTTCTTTGAACATTCGACAGACACCATAAGACTTCAATGACAGATTCGACCTTAATTAATTCAGATTTTCGGACTAATGCAATTTTTAACGAAAAACGAAATAAATAAAAACGAATTTCGGGAGTAACTTAATAAATTTATTTTTCGGACGAAAACGAAATTCCAAAACGAAATATTTCAGTGTGCACATGTCTACGAGGTAGAATCACTGCCGTAGTGCTGTCCCTTTTTGTCCCGTTCCGGCGATGGTACAGCGGGGGCGGGGAACCTGCTGTGACGTCGCGGGAGGGAATAAAGGGGAGAGACGCTCTCGCCACAAGGTTTTCTGCATCCGGCACCCAGGCACCTTAGGCCTGGGTGCGGCGGTCCGGGGTTCGGACCAGGCGCCCTAGGCCTGGTCGGAGCGGAGTTGGCGTCCATCCCAGGCACCTTAAGCCTGGGGTGAGGTACTACACCGGAGGCCTGGAGCCCAGTGACTTCGACTGGGCTCCGCAAGGGTGGATGAGTCCGAGGGTCCCTGAGGTGGATGGGGCCCATGTCTGAGGTGAGGAGGCCGGGGAGGTTACCCGTCTGAAGAGTCCGGAGCAGCATCAACCCGGTGACGGATGGGCCTCCGGTAACTCCCTTGGAGGGACATCTTCCCCCTGACAGGGGCCACAACGCAGCGAAGGTACTCCAAATCATATTCTTCAGAGTCGCTGGTAGTGACTCAAAAGCTTCAAGTTTCTCTCTCTAGCCAATGGCTGTAGAACCGCTGGTGAAACCACAGTGGTTTAGTTTACTATTAGGACAGTGCCTCGACCTGCTCACCCCACCGTATTGAACTGTTTATGGGTCTCAACCAGTTGGCTGGCAAAGAATTGTTTAATTGTGTGTGTGACAATAAAACAAGTGTTGGACCCTTATCGGTGTGTGTGGTACTCTGGTTAACGGGAGCAAAGGGAAGTGTCAGCACAGTAGAACTTGGTCACTAACTAAAACGCACAGGCCCGAGGAATATAACTGGTACTGGCCTTCACCTCACCCACTGCCATGGGGAGGACATGGGCCGTAGCGCATCTTACTCTCACGTACAACATACCCCTAGACGAGAAGGAAGGAGTGAGGGCGCTACATATATATATATATATATATATATATATATATATATATATATATATACTCGAGTATAAGCCAAGTTTTTCGGCCCTTTTTTTTGGACTGAAAATGACCCCCTCGGCTTATACTCGAGTCAGCGTACCTGAGTCCATTGCCACCTGACCTCACCGTGCCCATTGCAGAATCCGATCTGTGTACCCGAGTGCGTGACATATTCAGATGGCGGCCGTGCAGTTTTAAAAACTCATGCTCCTCCTTGTGCTGTTCCGTTTTAGGCGGAACACTCGGTTTCCCAGCAAACACTTTGTTCAGTGTTCCGCCTATCACGAATACCCTCTCGTCCTCTCGTCTATCACGAACGAGAGGACGTGATGATGCGCTGCCCCGACTGATGGCGGTGACGTCAGCGGAGAGCGGACTTCAGACTGCTCTCCGCTGAAAACGAGTCACAGGAGTGCAAAACGAATTGCCCTCCTGTGACCCCTAAAAAGCTCAGGCTGGACTACGTCTTTAAGAAATATACCTGTTCCAACTGAAGCCTCATACACAGGATTGGACTTCAAACTAACTTTTCCGTGTATTTTTGTTCGAAGGGCGTTGGCCGTGAACTTGGTATGCATAGACACGGCAGGACTTTTTCAGCTAACAAACATGAACGTAGTGATGTAATTGACGTACTACGTGGTTTTTCTGCTCTTTAGTGCAACCCTTTGGGCAACTTCTGCTATTTCTGGTTGATCTTTTGCATTGGTTCTGAGCATGCGTGTTTGTACTTTGGACTTAAGTCCGATGGACTTCTGTACACATGATCGGACTTTGCTCCATCGGACTTTTGTTGCCGGAAAGTTTGTCTGTTTGCAGAGCAAACATTTGTCCGATGAAAACCGGAAAAGTTTGTCCGATGGAGCGTACGGATTTTCAGAAAAAAATGGTCATTTTGAAGTTTGTTGTCAAAAAGTCAGATCGTGTGTATGGGCCTTTACATACAAATTCAACTTAATAATAGGAGAGATGGAGAGCAGAGGAAGGAGCCAGTTAATCTGTAATTTACCTGATCCTTCCTTTTCCGAATGCACAGAGTCAGTGTCCATTCAAAAATTTGTTTATGAATGAACAGGAGCCGCTGTCTCCTGTCCATTTATCTTCAGTGCAGCTGAAGCTGCTGAGAAAGGGACTAGGGTATCTATGTTCTCAGTCCCTTTCCCTGTCTCAAAAGGGAGATGCCAGACCCCTGACATCTGACCAAAGCCCCCCCCCAAAGGATTGATAAAAAAAAAAAGAGAAAAAATTGTAATAAATAAATATTTAAACATAAAATTGTAAAAATAATAATAAAAAAAAACCTCTGACAAAGTCCACTCCCCCTCCCCTAAAAAGCACTGTAAAAAAAATATAAATTGTAAAAAATAAAAAAACTGTAAGGGCCAGTTCACACCAGACGCAGTTTCGTTCAGTTCCGTGTGCTTTTTTTCTGCACAAATCGCATGCACAGTGTTTTCCATGTATTCCAATGGCTCTTGTTGGCTCTAGTTCACACCATGCAGTCAGTTTCTGCACCGGAAACTGACTGCATGGTGTGAACTAGAGCCAACAAGAGCCATTGGAATACATGGAAAACAATGTGCATGCATTTTTAGTGCAGAAAAAATGCACACAAAACTCTACAGAACTGCGTCTGGTGTGAACTGGCCCTAAAAAAATAAAAAATTAAAATAGAAAACGACTGACACAGTCCACGTCCCATCACTGCTCATCAGTGCCACCTATCAGTGCCCATCAGTGCTGGATATTAGTGTCACTGTCACATGACATTAAAAAAAGTATCAGTAATCAGTATCGACGAGTACTTGAAAAAAAGTATCGGTACTTGTACTTGGTCTTAAAAAAAGGGTATCTGTGAAACCCTAATAGTAACACCATATGACTAAATCATAAATAGTGTCACCATTAAGGGACACTAATAGAGCTGAACTGCCCTGGGTTTGGTTTGAGCAAGGCTCAGAGAACCTCAAATAAGCTGCAAAATCGAAACCCACTGAAATCAAAGTAAGTAGAATCTGTTAAATTAAAAATGTCAATTTTCTGGGCCATTAGCAAGGGATTGTCAAAAAAATTGCATGGGAGGGCATTGTCCTGGGGAACATGTATCAATGAAAAAAAAAAAATGTTTAATGCCAGGAGCAGTGATTTATTTAAAATGCTTAACCACTTAACGACCGCCCACTGTAATTATACGTCGGCAGAATGGCACCGACAGGCAGAATCACGTAGATCTACGTGATCGCCTTTGTATAGTTGGGGGGTCCGATCGGACCCCCCTTCTGTACAGTGAGCGGTGGTTAAGTGTTCGGGAGCAATCCGGCATGAGGGGACGGCCGTTCGATTCCGGCCACCCCCTCTCGATCGCTCCCGGCGAATGAGAGAGCTTCCCCTGCCTGTGTAATGTAAACACAAGCAGAGGAAGTGATGTCATCTCTCCTCGTGTCGGTCTTTTCGATCCGGGGCGAGGAGTGAAGACATCTCACAGTAAGTGCACCAGCAGCCCACTGACACCAGTACACGTAGGCACACAAATCACCCCCCAGTCACCCCCAGATCACCCCCCAGATCACCCCCCAGATCACCCCCAGTACCCCCAGTCACAGTGCACCGTTTGCAGTGATCATTTTTTTTACTGATCACTGCAATCAGTGTCATTTGTGACTGTAAAAAGTTGCAGGGCAGTTAGGATTAGGCCCCTTTAGGTCCAAGGTAGCCCCCTAACCCCCCCTAATAAAGGTTTAACCCCTTGATCGCCCCCCAGGTAACCCTTTCACCCCCTAACGCCAGCGTCACTAAGCGATCGTTTTTCCGATCGCTTTTTTCTTGTCGCTGGTGTCCTAGATAGGCAGTTAATTATTTTTAGGTTCGCCGCAGGTTTTTATTAGCGTCAGGTACCCCCATATATTATTTTAACCCCCTGATTGCCCCTAGAGTTAACCCTTTCACCAGTGATCACCGTATAAGCGTCACTGGTGACACTGGTTACCCAGTTAGTTATTTAATTATTTAGGTAACCCGTCAGGTTTTTATATAGCGTCGGGTACCCCCATATTTAACCTAATAAAGGTTTTAACCCCCTGATTGCCCCTAGTTAACCCTTTCACCAGTGATCACCATATAAAGGTTACAGGTGACGCTGGTTGGTTAGTTTGCTTTTTATAGCATCAGGGCACCCGCCGTATATAACCCAATAAAGGTTTAACCCCCTGATCGCCCGGCGGGTCATATTAATTAGGTTTTAGCGCCAGAGAGGGTCTGTGTCGCCCCAGGCAGCTTTAGGTTAGTGCCAGTAACGCTAACACCCACGCGCAAAGCATACACCTCCCTTAGTGGTATAGTATCTGATCAGATCTATACTAGTGTCCCCAGCGGTTTAGGGTTCCCAAAAACGCAGTGTTAGCGGGATCAGCCCAGATACCTGCTAGTACCTGCGTTTAGCCCCTCCGCCCAGCCCAGCCCACCCAAGTGCAGTATCGATTGATCACTGTCACTTACCAAACACAACACACATAAGTGCAGCGTTCGCAGAGACAGTCTTGATCCCTGCGATCGCTAACAGTTTTTTTGGTAGCGTTTGATACATTTGGTGACAGTCAGGTGCTTTTTTTAACTGTGAATCTTACTAGTGTACCCCTAAATTTAGAGCCCAAAATGGCAAGACGAAGGTACACTAGTAAAGAGGCCTACGAGATTCTGAGCATGACAGATAGTGAAGAGGAGGTCATGTATCTGTCAGATTCAGGCTCAGAATATCTTCCCGTAGAAGACAGTGACGTCAGCGGCCCCACGTCAGATAGCTCTGACGACGAAGTTGAGGTCCCTGCTAAGGTCAGGCATACCCGATCCCCATCTTCTGAGGTTGTTGAGGAGCAAGAACCGCAGGGCTCTCGTATCATGGAGCAGAGTAGTACTAGCGCCGCTATTCCTTCTGGTGAATTGGCAAGCACCAGCGGCCTAGTACAGCCTGGGCATACATCCAGCACTGCAGTATCACGTGGTGACGTGGCGAGTCCCATAAGTGCAGTTCAAGCTGGCGAGGTGGCAAGCACAAGTAGTGTCCCGCTGCCACCAAGAAGACAAAGGCAGACCCGTCGTGCCCATAGTGCCCTTCCTGCAGAATTCACCTATCCTGATTGGGTCCCCACCACTTCTGCAGAACCCGTACTTCCCCCATTCACTGCCCAACCCGGTATTCAGGTGGAAACAGCTGATTTTATGCCAATCGATTTTTATTCGCTGGTTTTCACGGAAGATCTCTATAGATCTATTGTGGACCAGAGTAATTTGTATGCTGGTCAATTCATCGCCGCTAACCCCCAGTTGCCTAAAATTGCCAAAGATTGGAAACCAATTACGGTTTCCGAATTTAAGACCTTTCTGGGCCTTTCCCTCAACATGGGCACACATAAATTCCCGTCATTGCGTGCTTATTGGTCCACGCACCCAATTGACCACATGCCCGTGTTCTCTGCCTCCATGCCCAGGACACGATACGAGCAGATTTTGCGGTTCATGCACTTCAACGACAATGAACTTTGTCGTCCACGTGGGGACCCTGAGTACGACCGGCTATATAAAATTCGGCCCCTCATAAACCACTTCAACGAACATTTTGCAGCCTTGTTTATTCCCGATCAAGTTGTCTGCGTTGATGAGTCCCTGATTAAATTTTCTGGCCGCTTGGCTTTCAAGCAGTACCTTCCCAGCAAGCGTGCCAGATACGGGGTCAAGCTCTATAAGTTCTGTGACAGGGCAACAGGCTATGTATGGAGCTTTATGGTTTATGAGGGAAAAGATAGTCAGGTTGAGCCGGTCAACTGCCCGGATTACATAGGGAGCGCTGGCAAGATAGTGTGGAAATTGGTGTCACCCTTATTCGGAAAGGGGTACCACTTGTATGTGGACAATTATTACACGAGCGTGCCACTGTTTAGTCACTTGTTTGATCATCAGATTGGAGCATGTGGCACCATGCGACCTAATCGCCGGGGCTTTCCCCAGCGGATTGTAGATGCCCGTCTTAGGCTGGGGGAGAGAGCCTGCTTGAAGTGTAATAACTTGCTCGCTATGAAGTGGAGGGACAATAAGAATGTTTTCCTTCTTACCTCCCTTCATGCAGACACGACAGTCCAAATTCGTACGGCGACTGGTGTTGTGGAGAAACCCCTCTGTGTCCACGAATATAACAAAAATATGGGAGGGGTGGACCTCAACGACCAGTTGATGGCGCCGTATCTAATTGACCGTAAGGCGAGACGCTGGTACAAAAAAGTGTCTCTATCCTTATTCCAATTGGCTTTGCTGAACACTCATGTGCTATACAGAGCTTCAGGCGGGACATTATCTCTTCTAAAATTCCAGAATGAGATAGTCACAGAACTCCTGTATCCAGGCGGTTCTGCACCTCACCATTCCCAACCAAATGCAGTAAGCCGGCTGCATGAGAGGCATTATCCGTATGCCCTCCCGAGTACCCCTACCCAACGAACCCCCCAAAAAAGATGTTGTGTCTGTAGCAAGCGCGGATTTAGGCGTGACACCCGTGTTTTTTGTCCACTCTGTCCTGACAAACCTGGTCTTTGCCTTGGTGAATGTTTTGATCGCTACCACTCAAAAGTGAAGTTTTAGCGTAGGGTACAGCATTTCACAGACTAGGACACACTTACACAGGGACTCCCAAGATGCCATTACATCTTGAGAGACCCGAACCATTACAGTTGTTAAAGTTACAAAAAAAAGTGTAAAAAAGAAAAAAAAATACGTAAAAAACAAAACACAAAAAAAATATAAAATAAAAAAACCAAAAATAGTTGTCGTTTTATTGTTCTCTCTGTCTCTCTATTTTCTCTCTATTGTTCTGCTCTTTTTTACTGTATTCTATTCTGCAATGTTTTATCATGCTTGCTTTTCAGGTATGTAATTTTTTTTTTTTAGGTACGCCATTCAGTTGCAGCGCGGATCTATTTATCTTGACAGCAACAGCGTTTGCTCCCACGATACATAAAGCCGTGACTCCAGTGCTGTAGGAGGTGATTTCACCACCACAGTTAAAAAAAAGAGCATATATGCCGAAGCATGGGGGCAGCAGGGGCGGAGGAGCAATTTTGCTCCCAATGCCGCGTATATACGGTCGAAATTCCGACGGAGGCTTGCCCGTGGAAAAGTCCGACCGTGTGTACGCGGCATAACTTTTTTGCGGGAGGATGCCCCCATGCTTCGGCATATATATATTTTAGGCACAGGTTGCGTTAAATTATTTTTTATTTTTTTACTAAGTTTTGTTTTGGTATTTGCTTTGCAGGTATGGTATGGTCTTACTGTTGTACTGTAATGTTACTTTGTTTTAATGTTAACCATCATTTGCTTAGCAGGTACGCCATTCAGTTGCATCGCAGATTTATTTATCTTGACAGCAACAGCGTTTGCTCCCACGATGCATAAAGCCGTGACTCCAACGCTGTAGGAGGTGATTTCACCACCACAGTTAAGAAAAGAGCATATATGCCGAAGTATGGGGGCAGCAGGGGCGGAGAAGCGATTTTGCTCCTAATGCCGCGTATATACGGTCGAAATTCCGACGGAGGCTTGCCCGTGGAAAAGTCTGACTGTGTGTACGCGGCATAACCTTTTATGTCGCGTACATACGGTCGAAATTCCGACGAAGGCTTGCCCGTGGAAAAGTCCGACCGTGTGTACGCGGCATAACTTTTTTGCGGGAGGATGCCCCCATGCTTCGGCATATATATATTTTAGGCACAGGTTGCGTTAAAAAAATGTTTTATTTTTTACTAGGTTTTGTTTTGGTATTTGCTTTGCAGGTATGGTATGGTAAGGTCTTACTGTTGTACTGTAATGTTACTTTGTTTTAATGTTAACCATCATTTGCTTAGCAGGTACGCCATTCAGTTGCATCGCGGATTTATTTATCTTGACAGCAACAGCGTTTGCTCCCACGATACATAAAGCCGTGATTCCAACGCTGTAGGAGGTGATTTCACCACCACAGTTAAAAAAAAGAGCATATATGCCGAAGCATGGGGGCAGCAGGGGCGGAGGAGCGATTTTGCTCCTAATGCCGCGTATATACGGTCGAAATTCCGACGGAGGCTTGCCCGTGGAAAAGTCCGACCGTGTGTACGCGGCATAACCTTTTATGCCGCGTACATACGGTCGAAATTCCGACGAAGGCTTGCCCGTGGAAAAGTCCGACCGTGTGTACGCGGCATAACCTTTTATGCCGCGTACATACGGTCGAAATTCCGACGAAGGCTTGCCCGTGGAAAAGTCCGACCGTGTGTACGCGGCATAACTTTTTTTGCGGGAGGATGCCCCCATGCTTCGGCATATATGCCCATCATTAGAAGTGGGTGGATGAAGGGAGGTATTCTAATGGTGGGCATACCCACCGATCAATCTCTTTTTTTCGTTCAGCCAACAGGCTGCATGAAAAAAAAGATTACAATACATGTCCAACAAGGACCAGCAACGTACTGGTATGTTGCTGGACTTTGAATGTTTATACCAGAATGATGTCTGCGGGTTTGGGTATCATCTTGGTATCATTCTTTTCAGCCAGTGGCCGGCTTTCATGTAAAAGCAATTCTAGCAGATAATTAGCCTCTAGACTGCTTTTACAAGCAGTGGGAGGGAATGTCCCCCCCCCCCCGGATATAAACAGCGCCATTGGGAAATTGGGAAAGCATTTTATCACACCGATCTTGGTGTGGTCACTAAATTATATATTGCTCAAACATGCCATGGTTATATGTGGAATTGCACCCCAAAATACATTCTGTTTCTTCTCCTGAGTACGGGGATACCACATGTGTGAGACTTTTTGGAAGCCTAGCCGCGTACAGGACCCCGAAAACCAAGGACCGCCTTCAGGATTTCTATGGGTGTAAATTTTTGATTTCACTCCTCTCTGCCTATCACAGTTTCGGAGGCCATGGAATGCCAAGATGGCACAAAACCCCCCCAAATGACCCCATTTTGGAAAGTAGACACCCCAAGCTATTTGCTGAGAGGTATGTTGAGTATTTTGCAGATCTCGCTTTTTGAAAAGTTTTGAAAATTGAAAAAAGAAAAAAAAATGTCTTTCTTCATTTTCAAAAACAAATGAGAGCTGTAAAATACTCACCATGCCTCTCAGCAAATAGCTTGGGGTGTCTACTTTCCAAAATTGGGTCATTTGTGGGGTTTTTGGGCTATCTTAGCATTTTATGGCCTTCAAAACTGTGATAGGCAGTGAGGAGTGAAATCAAGAATCAAGCCCTTAGAAATCCTGAAGGCGGTGCTTGGTTTTCAGGGCCCCGTACGCGGCTAGGCTCTCAAAAAGTCCCACACATGTGGTATCCCCGTACTCAGGAGAAGCAGCAAAATGTATTTTGGGGTGCAATTCCACATATAACCATGGCATGTTTGAGCAATATATCATTTAGTGACAACTTTTTGTACATTTTTTTTTTGTCATTATTCAATCACTTGGGACAAAAAAAAAAAATATTCAATGGGCTCAACATGCCTCTCAGCAAATAGCTTGGGGTGTCTACTTTCCAAAATGGGGTCATTTGGGGGGGGGGGGTTTGTGCCATCTTGGCATTTTATGGCCTTCAAAACTGTGATAGGTAGTGATAGGTAGTAAGGAGTGAAATCAAAAATTTATGCCCTTAGAAACCTTGAAGGCGGTGCTTGGTTTTTGGGGTCCCGTACGTGGCTAGGCTCCCAAAAAGTCCCACACATGTGGTATCCCCGTACTCAGGAGAAGCAGCAGAATGTATTTTGGGGTGCAATTCCACATATAACCATGGCATGTGTGACCAATATATAATTTAGTGACAACTTTTTGTAATTTTTAATTTTTTTTTGTCATTATTTAATCACTTGGGACAAAAAAAAAATATTCAATGGGCTCAACATGCCTCTCAGCAATTTCCTTGGGGTGTCTACTTTCCAAAATGGGGTCATTTGGGGGGGTTTTATACTGCCCTGCCATTTTAGCACCCCAAGAAATGAGATAGGAAGTCATAAATTTAAAGCTGTGTAAATTCCAGAAAATTTACCCTAGTTTGTAAACGCTATAACTTTTGCGCAAACCAATAAATATACGCTTATTGACATTTTTTTTACTAAAGACATGTGGCTGAATACATTTTGGCCTAAATGTATGACTAAAATTTAGTTTATTCGATTTTTCTTATAACAAAAAGTATAAAATATAATTTTTTTTCAAAATTTTCGGTCTTTTTCCGTTTATATTGCAAAAAATAAAAATCGCAGAGGCAATCAAATACCATTAAAAGAAAGCTCTATTTGTGGGAAGAAAAGGACGCAAATTTCGTTTGGGTACAACATTGCATGTCCGCACAATTTACAGTTAAAGCAGCGCAGTGCAAAATTCTGAAATCACCTCTGGTCCTCTAGCTACCAAATGGTCCGGGGCTTAAGTGGTTAAAGAGTAAGTTCATCTTTACAGAAAAATCTCTAAGGTGAACTTACACAGGACCCCCAACCCCCCCCCCTCGTCCTGCTGACCTGCATGGCAGCGATCGGCCGTTCTAAACCCCGGTATAGCCGTCTCACGGCTCCGGAGCTTAAAAATCCCCAGGAGCTTTATCTCCTAAACGTTCCCCATCAGAAGGGATGTTTAGGAGCATTCTAATTGGTCTGCGCTGTCACATGGGCGGCACCCACCAATCAGAACCCGCGTATCCCGTCCTCTCAGCGGGAGAGGAATAGAGAAAGCTGAGAAGATTTCTAAGCACTGGAGCCGTGAGGTGGCTATACCGGGCCTCAGAGCGAGCGATTGCCGCCATGCAGTCAGCGGGACAGGAGGGGGGGGAGCGAGGAGGGGGTCCTGTGTAAGTTCACCTTCCAGATTTTTCTGTAAAGGTGAACTTACACTTTAAAGTGGAACATTAAAAATGTCAAATTCTTTTAAATAACATGCCGGGGGGGGGGGGTCATAATCTCGCCTGTGTGTCTCTGTAATGCGCAGAAACCTAAATTTACAAAGGAAAAAAGTGTTTAAAATGTGAGTGAGTGTTTGCTATGTTATTTGAGGGACCTTTGGATGGGTCTGTGTGCTGTTTTTTTTTTCTTAGTAAATCCAAACCAGACTCTTAATTCAAACGTGGAACCTGGCTGGTCAGGAAAAGGCAAAGCACTTTGTCCCTATGTTGATGAGGACAAGGTCCTCTTTCCAACAACCTTGGATGGTGGTAGTGGGTGTCTGTGTGCGAGAGAAGGGTGGGTTCGGAATATGAAAGCCCCCTTTAATAATAAGGGGGCCCCATGTGTGAATGAGCATGGAATACATAGTGCCACTACTTATTCACAAAAAAAGTCACCTAAAAATAAAGACACCCAAACTATTGTCCTTCATTAAAAAAATCCTCCAAAAATGTCCTTTATAAATCCATTGTCACTCATGCCCGCTGCCCTCCCACTCACCAAACTGGTTAGCAGGAACACAAGATCACTCTGTACATCTCTGACAGAACGGCAGTCTGACTTGTTTACATCGGCAGACCGCCGTTCTATCTGTATGATACATTAAATACAGTTCTGTAAGCAACACCTTATTTTCTGGCAGTGCCCCTCCCAAGACTAGACTCTAGATCCGCCACTGCCTAGGTGAGGGACGTACATGGGGGGAGGCCAGAAGTTTCTTATTAAAATAAAGGTTAAAAAAAACAATTTGAAAAGTGGAGGGGAGGAGGGTGGAGGGGAGGCAACATCATATTGAGGTTGAAGATCCGCTTTAAAGGGGTTGTAAAGGTTCGTTTTTTATTTTCTAAATAGGTTCCTTTAAGCTAGTGCATTGTTGGTTCACTTACCTTTTCCTTCCATTTCCCTTCTAAATGTTTTTTTTCTTTGTTTGAATTTCTCACTTCCTGTTTCTCCTCAGTAAACTTCACACCATCATCCGAGTGGTGTGGAGTCAGCCAGAACAGCTTACTGAACAGCTTACTGAGGAGGAACAGGAAGTGAGAAATTCAGACAAAGAAAACAAAGAAAAAAAATATTTAGAAGGGAAATCTAAGGAAAAGGTAAGTGAACCAACAATGCACTAGCTTAAAGGAACCTATTTAGAAAATAAAAAACGAACCTTTACAACCCCTTTAAGTCCTCAAATTACACAGTTTTGGTAAATCTTGACTACAGAGATTGTACAGTCAGATTGTAATGTGTATTGTGAGCTTTACTTCAGAGAAAAGCCCTTAACTGAACTCTGCCCATCTGTCCATCCTTCCATTACTGCTCCGTTAGAGGGCAGCAGGATGGTAAGTGGATGGGGCTTAGCTTAGGGTGCAGGACTTATCTGAAGTCAGAAAAAAAGAGTTTTACATTTACAGACAGAATAACAGACTTTGTGGTGGCCGTCTCTAAGGAGAGCTTTTCCTTTTGCAAACTTTAAAAAGCTGACAGCTTGACTTCAATAAAATGATTTGCATCTCTTGCTACTCGCTACATTGAAGATGTGTTCCTACATTTTTCTCCCACGTGTACTTTGTAGTGACATACTGCAATATGTTGCTGCTGTTGTTAAGCAATATGTGGGACTCACAGATTTATCTATAGCATAAGAAGAAGAAAAAAAGGGGTAAATGGCAGGTTAGAAATTAATATTGTTATTCACCATGCTCAGGTGCAGACGAAGGCCCTTTCAACTCCATTTCAAATAACTCCCTGGGTTCCTGGATATGCCCAGGGAAGATTTGTTTCTTATCTTCTCTCCCTCGTCAACTTAGAGAGGCCATACCTGATGAAACAGTGGTACCTGGGCAAGTGATCTTCAACCAGATGAGTGGCCCTTCACTGTCATAACTGATGTGCAGGCAGCTGGTTTTGAGCCTAATGGCATGCACCTTCTCTGGAAGACCCAGCTACTGTGGGAAGCACCTCCCTGATTGCTACCAGAGTACTCCAGTTCTTGTGGAGTGAATCTATGTCCTTACTTACAGGGCCTGGGATCCCCTCAGCTGTTTGCCTGTGTTACCCTAAAGTTCACTCTGGGGATGCTGTTGTAGCGCTACCCCCAGAGGGTAGACCTCAATCACCCAGCCAACCCAGTTGTAGCGCTACCTGAAGATGACACACCTCACTCACCCAGCACTTACCGACATACCTTGAGCCATTTCTAAAAATTTATGTAGCGCCCTGCTCCCAATGAGTGGGCGCTATATGTTGAGATTTAGTTGTCTGGGCATTAATAAGCCCAGAGAAATTGTTTATTTAAATTGTGGCACTGTTTCAGTTCGGTTGGTTGCATGATTCCCCCCCCCCACCGGTGGGTGTCGCTGTCACCGCTGGTCAGGGTTGGAAAGGAAACAGGCTGGATGTATTGGGTACCTCTTTCCTAGCAGCAGCCCAGGGGGCGTGGTGAACCCGCTGTGCATGCTGGGAGAGGGTATTCCATTAGGGTGGAGGAGAATTGGGGGTCGTCTTCTTCGATCCTCACCTGAGGGCCCTCCTGGCCTCAGGAATGTGTTGGCAGTTCCCGCCTCGGGGCTACGTTGGCCCGAGGCCTCGCAACTGAGATGTAGGCCCAGGAGTTGCTGGGGCCTACTGATCCAGGGATGATCCTGTGTCGCCTTGCCTGATGGAAGGGACCAAGCAATTGAGGACTCAATTGGAGGATGTATCCGGATCCTAAAATCTACCTCACAGTGCTGCCGGAGCGGCTGAAAGATCCTGGCACTGAGAGTTGTGTTCTTTCTGAGGGAGCTAACCCAGTGAGGGGTTATGCAAGTCTGTGGCAGAGACTATTCTATTGAACAAATTCCAATACCAAGTCTGTGGCAGAGATTATTCTTTTGATTGAGCTTCGCACCAGTTGCTAGGCCAGTGAGATTGGGCCTATCCGGTGGTGGCTGAGTCCAGCGTGGAGACAGTCACTCCTCTGGACCTAGGAAGTTTCCGGGATTGACAAGAAAGATACCTGAGTCCTCCCCATTCCTCTATCCCCCTCTGTTGGAACGTTTTATTCAAATAAAACCCTTGAAAGAGACTCTGTGTTGGTGCAGACATTTCTTATGGATAGACTCTTCAAGGAGAACCCCTGAGCCGAACACTTGGAACAGTAAGGTAACGTGCAAAGACCCACAACTAAACCAGCAGCTCCTACGGGGGTACCGCTACGTGTATTCTGGCTTAGATTAGCTAGGAGAGAGGTTTAGCAAGTGTACTTATACAATCAATAAGGCAACAACATTACTCTGAGAGATATGGTTAACACCTGCAGTATTCTAACAGTTATTACCAGAACTGAACTGCATGTACAGTATCTAGCAACAGTACGTAAAGACAGTCCCAACTTGCTATTACAGTCCCAGTTTTATCCCACTGGCCAGTGATTGATGAAAAAAAAGAAACATGGCTGACAAAGTTGGTGGCTCTTGAAGAAAGCACAACAGTTCCCATCAGGCAACAGATTTACTTGTATGATATTAGTCTATTACCAGTCCCAGGGCACCCTTTACTCTTCTGGGTCTCCAGACGTACTCTGATTCAGTAAAGGCCCAGTTCAAGTGAGGCAGGGACATAAGTTGCTGATGATCTCTCTCTTTCAATCCTCCTGAGACAGTCCCTATTTTCCTTCCTTACAAGTGGTAGGAGTGTTCTCTGGTACAGTCTGATCTCCCCTAACATCCAAATCACACCCTTCCATGTAGAAGATTCTCAGTCTCTTTATTTTTCTGAGTTCTTACCTAATTGTGGTCAACTATGGCAGAGATTAGTTCATCCTGTAGCAGCAGCAGCAGCTTAGTCTCTTCCTCAGACACCTGCTTCCTTCCAGGACTGTCCCCTCACATGTAGCATTGCACAAATTATGATGGAAGTAGCAGTTTTTGATCAGCCCTCTTCTCCTGGGCAGCACAGCATTAGCTAGCTCAAGCAAACTCTGGCCAAACACCACTGTTCCCCCTTTACTGCTACCTTGTGTTGCTCTCTCAGCACAGGACATTGGTTGCAGCAGCACATAGTCCCATAGCTTCCTCCCTGCATTCTTCCGGCTGGTGGCAGAACAGAACACCCTTTCTCCAGCAACCAAGTTAACTGTTCCCTTGCCATGTTGCATCAGCCAATCTCCGTCCTCCAGACCCAACCAAGATGGAAACACTCCATAGATGAGCATTACAATTTGGATACCTTAAATATGTCTGCAGCACTTCTGCACTAATGAATGTTCAGTTTATTCCTGTCCACACAGTTATAGAGTCTTATAGAGACTATGCTATACAGTCACTTGTGACTCTGATTGAGCCACAGAGACATTACCATGTTTGTTCCAGTTTCATTATATTTTTTGCATCATTCTGCAGTGTATAATATGCATGCCATACTGAACCTGTTTTGCATTACTGATTGTATTTTCTGTTTAGTAAACTGTAAGTTGCAGTTGCACCCTGTCTGATCATTCAACAATCACACATCCTGTTACAATAACTGAATTCATGTGGATCATTTGGCAGATGTAAATTAATTTAAAGCCACCTTCAGTAAAAAGTGAAAATACTTCTCATATTCCTCTCCACTCCTACCCTTTACACATTTGAACTTTTTTTTTTTAACATGGGGTGCGTGTACTGTTTTAGACAGGTACTCACTCCGAAATTAGGTCGCACCTTCCTCCTTCCCCTCAACTCGCAGTGCCCATGTCACATGTCTCAGGAAGTTGCATAACCAGACTCAGTCTGTCGAGCGATCTCATGCATGCGCAGTGGGTAGCCATTAGGAAGTCACAACCAGCTCCCAAATCCATGATTATGATGCTGAGAGCATGATGCTGAGAGCCTGCAGCAGTGAGAAGAATGCTGCGGGAAGACAGTGCTGGACTCCCTGGACAGTATTTGTAGCTGGGGAATAAAAAATAAAAATTCTAACTTACTGTACTGTGCAATAAATTATTCTGGGTAAGTGTGAGAACAATATAACAAAAAAAAAAAAAGAGTCAAACAATGATAGACAGTATAGTCAGCTTCAGTATTTGCAGCAAGCAATGGTCTCACCCAGTGCACTGCTTATCTGGCATGTGTCTAAAGGCCTATATAGTCAGCAGATGCCATGATAAACCCCAGTCTTGACAAAACAATGACTATCAGCTAGTAAAATCCAACATGGCTAATTGGCTTCTCCCAACCGAGAACAATTGGCTGATTGTATTTTGCCGAGTGCTCTCAAACCTCACGATCATCTACGAAAAAAAATTCTAGCACCGAGTTCCCTGATCTCTAGTATTTATAAAGTCCTGAGGCTGCCCGTGTTGTAAATCCAGCCTTGAGTATTCCATAATTAGATTTACTTAAAGAGGTTAACTCCCATCTAGCAATTTCTCTGTGATAGCAATGTGACTTCAGGTCAAACAGAAAACAAATTCCATGGCATTCACTGCAGACAGCAATCTCAAAAGTTTAATTACCTATAATTAGCACTCCAAGATCGAAATCTGAAATATGCTGTGCTGTGTTCTAGAAAAAGAAAATACGGTCATATAAACAGGTCCAGGGGAGGTATTTGTTCTTGTTCTGTTCTTTGTGCTGCTTCACCTTGACTCTTATTTCTTTTCCAAGCCTTGCTCGTCGGTATTATTCTGCTATAGAAATAACACATTTCTCTGTGTATGTCTTTCTTTTCTCTCTTCTCTGACTCTGATGTTCCTTTTCGGATATATCCTTTTCAATTATTACTGCAGCTGTGTTTACACCTCATAAAGACGTATATAATATCATTTTGTGCTTTTCATAGGAGCTATTAAGAGTGTATCTAAATCAAAAAATAAAAAATGTAATATATTACATCTTTCTAGTTTTTAGGCTTTTTTCCCCTTTGTTTTCACCAGGTGATCCAGACAGTAACACCCTGTCTTAGTTTGGCTCCACAGCATTGTCAGTCTGGGGAGAAAATAGTTTAATGCCTAGTACACACGATCGGTTTTCCCGGCGGTAAAAAGTCCGCCGGGTAAACCGAGGGGAAAACCGAGAACCTGCTCGGTAGCTTTTTCCCCCCTACACACGGCTGGGTTTCCCGGCAGGAAAACTGCCATGAGAGCTTTGGTCGGGAGACCCGGCCGTGTGTATGCTCCACCGCAGTGTAAAAGAGAACATGTTCTCATTTTTCCCAGCGGTTTTCCTGTCGGGAAAACTGCGATACATCCGGCCGGGATTCCGGGCCAAAAGCTCTCATGGCAGTTTTCCCGCCGGGAAAACCGGTCGCGTGTACGAGGCATTAGGCCCCTTTCACACATGCGAACCGTTTGTCAGTTTTTCATCCATCCATTCACGCATAAAAAAAGGGACATTAATGCATCTCTGTGGAAAAATGAATTTAAATGGATGATCATCCATTTACACCCCTTTACGTTCGCATCCGTCAACATCCGTTTCTTAGAAGTGATCAAAGCCCTATTTTTGTTCCGTTAAAAAACTGGAAAGAACAAAAAACGGATGTAAATGGACAAATAGTCTGTTTTTGCATTGGTTGTTAGGAGCCGGCGTCCTAGCAACCAGTGACCCATCTCTGCTGTCAGTGGGTATTCCCACTGACAGCACAAACTGAATGCAGTGCAGTACAACAGACAAGGGAGGGGGTGGGCAGTGTGTGCAGAGAGGAACAGTGTTTACAGTGAAGGGGCAGTGTGTACATACAGGATATATCACTCGCCTGCTTTGACTGTCATTGCTGGATCTTTCTTTACTTCAAAGCCCCAGAAAAGGAGCTGTAATTTGGCCCTGCCTCTGAAATAGAGAAAGGCGTGGGATCACCCGGTGATGTCACTGGGTTATCCTACCCCTTTGTTTACTTTAGTAGAGGGCCAAATGACAGCCACTATAAAGTAAACAAAGAGTCGGCAATGACAGTCTCTGGTTGGACTTGGTTGAGCGGAGCTTGGAGCAGGCAAGGTGAAGGATGTCCCCTTAGGTTGATGATTAGGCGAGGGCTCAGTGTCTGTTTTTGGTTCCGTTGCATGCTGATTTGTCCTATCCTCATCTACGCTTTGTGTCCACATACGATCTTGGGGGTCATAGGTTGAATCACAGTTGATAATCATTGTGGTACTTCCCTGAAGAAGAACATGTTATAGTTATTGTTCGAAACGCACTTGATATTTCCAGTTGAACATTTACTGTGAAAACAACCTCTGTGGCAGCAAATTACAACTGGATGTACCACAAATTATCAAGTGTAACTATGTGATATAAACCCTTTCATGTATCTATTAAACAACCGTGTGTAAAATTGCTTTTAACATACCTCCAATGAAGGGATAGATGTTTTATGATGTATTATAGAAATAAAGATGTAAAATGTATTATTTTCTTTTAAAAAAAATCATATTTATGTGTATATTTTCTTGGCTGCCATCAGAGGCTACTTAATGAATAAAATTTTAGCACCAGATCTCCTGGGTGACGCTAAACTGATGACCTGTAGGGCCTAAATATAGGATATTAAAGTTTATTTGCTGTTTCACAGGCACATGTATTTTTAATGCTTGATATGTTGGGTATCTAAAATTGGGGAAGTTATTACGTTTGTGTGTCCTAAAATCAACTTTAGTGTATTTTTACTGAAATTTTGCATTTCAGAAATGAATGCGTTAATATGATCTGACATAAAAAATTGGAACTACCACAAATGTATTCTCTAGCCACTTCAGCCCCGGACCATTTGGCTGGCCAAAGACCAGAGCACTTTTTGCGATTCGGCACTGCGTCGCTTTAACTGACAATTGCGTGGTCGTGCGACTTGGCTCCCAAACACAATTGACGTCCTTTTTTCCCACAAATAGAGCTTTCTTTTGGTGGTATTTGATCACCTCTGCGGTTTTTATTGTTTGCGCTATAAACAAAAATAGAGCGACAATTTTGAAAAAAAATGAATATTTTGTACCTTTTGCCATAATAAATATCCCCATTTTTTTTTAAAAAAGCATTTTTTTTCTCAGTTTTGGCCGATACGTATTCTTGGTAAAAAAAAATCGCAATAAGCGTTTATTGATTGGTTTGCGCAAAAGTTATAGCGTCTACAAAATAGGGGATAGTTTTATGGCATTTTTATTAATATTTTTTTTCTTTACTAGTAATGGCGGCGATCAGCGATTTTTATCGTGACTGCAACATTATGGAGGACACATCGGACACTTTTGGCGCTATTTTGGGACCATTCACATTTACACAGCGATCAGTCTTATAAATATGCACTTATTACTGTGTAAATGTGACTGGCAGTGAAGGGGTTAACCAGGAGGGGGAGCTGAAGGGGTTAAGTGTGTCTTACGAATGTGTTCTAAATGTAGGGGGGATGGGCTATGTGTGACATGACACTGATCACTGCGCCTGATTACAGGGAGCTGTGATCAGTGTCCTGTCACTAGTAAGAATGGGGAAATGCTTGTTTACATTAGCATTTCCCCATCCCTCCTCTCCGTGAGACGATCGCGGGTATCCCCGCGGACATCGAGTCCGTGGGACCCGCGATCACACTCACGGAGCTCGCGACGGCGCGCGCGCGCCCACAATACCGCGTCTTAAAGGTGACGTATAGGTACATTAACCACTTAAGCCCGGACCATTTGGTAGCTAAAGGACCAGAGGTGATTTCAGAATTTTGCACTGCGCTGTTTTAACTGTAAATTGTGCGGACATGCAATGTTGTACTCAAACGAAATTTGCGTCCTTTTCTTCCCACAAATAGAGCTTTCTTTTAATTGTATTTGATTGCCTCTGCGATTTTTATTTTTTGCGATATAAATGGAAAAAGACCGAAAATTTTGAAAAAAAATATTTTCTACTTTTTGTTATAAGAAAAATCGAATAAACTCAATTTTAGTCATACATTTAGGCCAAAATGTATTCAGCCACATGTCTTTAGTAAAAAAAAATGTCAATAAGCGTATATTTATTGGTTTGCGCAAAAGTTATAGCGTTTACAAACTAGGGTACATTTTCTGTAATTTACACAGCTTTAAATTTATGACTGCCTATCTCATTTCTTGAGGTGCTAAAATGTCAGGGCAGTACAAAACCCCCCCAAATGACCCCATTTTGGAAAGTAGACACCCCAAGGAAATTGCTGAGAGGCATGTTGAGCCCATTGAATATTTTTTTTTTGTCCCAAGTGATTGAATAATGACAAAAAAAAAAAAAAAAAAAAAAGAAATTACAAAAAGTTGTCACTAAATGATATATTGCTCACACATGCCATGGTTATATGTGGAATTGCACCCCAAAATACATTCTGCTGCTTCTCCAGAGTACGGGGATACCACATGTGTGGGACTTTTTAGGAGCCTAGCCACGTACGGGACCCCGGAAACCAAGCACCGCCTTCAGGATTTCTAAGGGCGCAAATTTTTGATTTCACTCCTCACTACCTATCACAGTTTCGAAGGCCATAAAATGCCAAAATAGCACAAAACCCCCCCAAATGACCCCATTTTGGAAAGTAGACACCCCAAGCTATTTGCTGAGAGGCATGTTTAGTCCATGGAATATTTTATATTTTGCCACAAGTTGCGGGAATATGACAAACTTTTTTTTTTTTGCACAAAGTTGTCACTAAATGATATATTGCTCACACATGCCATGGGCATATGTGAAATTACACCCCAAAATACATTCTGCTGCTTCTCCTGAGTACGGGGATACCACATTTGTGGGACTTTTTGGGAGCCTAGTCGCGTACGGGTCCCCAAAAACCAAGCACCGCCTTCAAGGTTTCTAAGGGCATAAATTTTTGATTTCACTCCTCACTACCTATCACAGTTTTGAAGGCCATAAAATGCCAAGATGGCACAAACCCCCCCCCCCAAATGACCCCATTTTGGAAAGTAGACACCCCAAGCTATTTGCTGAGAGGCATGTTGAGCCCATTGAATATTTTTTTTTTTTTTGTCCCAAATGATTGAATAATTACAAAAAGAAAAAAAAAATTTACAAAAAGTTGTCAATAAATGATATATTGCTCACACATGTCATAGTTATATGTGGAATTGCACCCCAAAATACATTCTGCTGCTTCTCCTGAGTACGGGGATATGAAATGTGTGGGACTTTTTGGGAGCCTAGCCGTGAACGGGGCCCCAGAAACCAAGCACCGCCTTCAGGATTTCTAAGGGCGTAAATTTTTGATTTCACTCCTCACTACCTATCACAGTTTTGAAGGCCATAAAATGCCAAAATAGCACAAAACCCCCCAAATGACCCCATTTTGGAAAGTAGACACCCCAAGCTATTTACTGAGAGGCATGTTCAGTCCATGGAATATTTTATATTTTGCCACAAGTTGCGGGAATATGACAAACTTTTTTTTTTGCACAAAGTTGTCACTAAATGATATATTGCTCACATATGCCATGGGCATATGTGAAATTACACCCCAAAATACATTCTGCTGCTTCTCCTGAGTACGGGGATACCACATGTGTGGGACTTTTTGGGAGCCTAGTTGCGTACGGGACCCCAAAAACCAAGCACCGCCTTCAAGGTTTCTAAGGGCATAAATTTTTGATTTCACTCCTCACTACCTATCACAGTTTTGAAGGCCATAAAATGCCAAGATAGCACAAAACCCCCCAAAATGACCCCATTTTGGAAAGTAGACGCCCCAGGGAAATTGCTGAGAGGCATGTTGAGCCCATTGAATATTTTTTTTTTGTCCCAAGTGATTGAATAATGACAAAAAGAAAAAAAAATGTACAAAAAGTTGTCACTAAATGATATATTGCTCAAACATGCCATGGTTATATGCGGAATTGCACCCCAAAATACATTCTGCTGCTTCTCTTGAGTATGGGGATACCACATGTGTGGGACTTTTTGGGAGCCTAGCCGCATACGGGACCCCAAAAACCAAGCACCGCCTTCAAGGTTTCTAAGGGCACAAATTTTTGATTTCACTCCTCACTACCTATCACAGTTTTGAAGGCCATAAAATGCCAAGATAGCCCAAAACCCCCACAAATGACCCCATTTTGGAAAGTAGACACCCCAAGCTATTTGCTGAGAGGCATGGTGAGTATTTATTTTACAGCTCTCATTTGTTTTTGAAAATGAAGAAAGACATTTTTTTTTTCTTTTTTCAATTTTCAAAACTTTGTGACAAAAAGCGAGATCTGTAAAATACTCAACATACCTCTCAGCAAATAGCTTGGGGTGTCTACTTTCCAAAATGGGGTCATTTGGGGGGTTTTTGTGCCATCTGGGCATTCCATGGCCTCCGAAACTGTGATAGGCAGTGAAGAGTGAAATCAAAAATTTACAACCATAGAAATCCTGAAGGCGGTGCTTGGATTTCGGGGTCCTGTACGCGGCTAGGCTCCCAAAATATCTCACACATGTGGTATCCCCGTACTCAGGAGAAGAAACAGAATGTATTTTGGGGTGCAATTCCACATATAACCATGGCATGTTTGAGCAATATATAATTTAGTGACAACTTTTTGTAAATTTTTCTTTTTTTTTTCTTTTTGTCATTATTCAATCACTTGGGACAAAAAAAAATATTCAATGGGCTCAACATGCCTCTCAGCAAATAGCTTGAGGTGTCTACTTTCCAAAATGGGGTCATTTGGGGGGGTTTTGAACTGTCCTGGCACTTTATACACAACATTAGGAAGCTTATGTCACACATCATCCACTCTTCTAACCACTTGAAGACAAAGCCCTTTCTGACACTTTTTGTTTACATGAAAACATTTTTTTTTTTGCAAGAAGATTATGTTGAACCCCCAAACATTATATATTTTTTAAAAGCAAAGGCCCTACATATTAAAATAGTGGGTGTTGCATTTTTTTTTCCACACAGTATTTGCGCAGCGATTTTTCAAACGCATTTTTTGGGGGAAAACACACTTTTTTTATTTTTAATGCACTAAAAAACACTATATTGCCCAAATGTTTGATGAAATAAAAAAGATGATCTTAGGCCGAGTACATGGATACCAAACACGACATGCTTTAAAATTGCGCACAAACGCGGAGCGGCGACAAACTACATTAATTTTTAAAAGCATTTAAAAGCCTTTACAGGTTACCACGTTAGATTTACAAAGGAGGTCTACTGCTAAAATTACTGCCCTCGATCTGACCTTCGCGTTGATTTCTCACATGCATGATGCAATTGCTGTTTACATATGACGCTAGACCGACGCTTGCGTTCGCCTTTGCGCAAGAGCAGGGGGGGACAGCGGTGCTTTTTTTTTTTTTATTATTTATTTTGCTTTTTTATTTTATTTTTAAACTGTTCCTTCCATATTTATTTTTTTTACCATTTTTATTGTTATCTCAGGGAATGTAAATATCCCCTATGATAGCAATAAGTAGTGACAGGTACTCTTTTTTTGAAAAAAATTGGGGGGTTAGACCCTAGATCTTTCCACTGCCCTCAAAGCATCTGACCACACCAAGATCGGTGTGATAAAATGCTTTCTCAATTTCCCAATGGCGCTGTTTATATCCGGGGGGGGGGCATTCCCTCCCACTGCTTGTAAAAGCAGTCTAGAGGCTAATTATCTGCTAGAATTGCTTTTACATGAAAGCCGGCCACTGGCTGAAAAGAATGATACCAAGATGATACCTAAACCTGCAGGCATCATTCTGGTATAAACATTCAAAGTCCAGCAACATACCAGTACGTTGCTGGTCCTTGTTGGACATGTATTGTAATCTTTTTTTTCATGCAGCCTGTTGGCTGAACGAAAAAAAGAGATTGATCGGTGGGTATGCCCACCATTAGAATACCGCCCTTCATCCACCCACTTCTAATGATGGGCATACATGCACCATTTATATATGCCGAAGCATGGGGGCATCCTCCCGCAAAAAAGTTATGCCGCATACACACGGTCGGACTTTTCCACGGGCAAGCCTTCGTCAAAATTTCGACCGTATGTACGCGGCATTAAAGGTTATGCCGCGTACACACGGTCGGACTTTTCCACGGGCAAGCCTTCGTCGAAATTTCGACCGTATGTACGCGGCATAAAAGGTTATGCCGCGTACACACGGTCGGACTTTTCCACGGGCAAGCCTCCATCGGAATTTCGACCGTATATACGCGGCATTAGGAGCAAAATCGCTCCTCCGCCCCTGCTGCCCCCATGCTTCGGCATATATGCACTTTTTTTTAACTGTGGTGGTGAAATCACCTCCTACAGCGTTGGAATCACGGCTTTATGTATCGTGGGAGCAAACACTGTTGCTGTCAAGATAAATAGATCCGCTCTGCAACTGAATGGCGTACCTGCTAAGCAAATGATGGTTAACATTAAAACAAAGTAACATTACAGTACAACAGTAAGACCTTACCATACCATACCTGCAAAGCAAATACCAAAACAAAACCTAGTAAAAAATAAAACATTTTTTTAACGCAACCTGCGCCTAAAATATATATATGCCGAAGCATGGGGGCATCCTCCTGCAAAAAAGTTATGCCGCGTACACACGGTCGGACTTTTCCACGGGCAAGCCTCCGTCGGAATTTCGACCGTATGTACGCGGCATTAGGAGCAAAATCGCTCCTCCGCCCCTGCTGCCCCCATGCTTCGGCATATATGCTCTTTTTTTTTAACTGTGGTGGTGAAATCACCTCCTACAGCACTGGAGTCACGGCTTTATGTATCGTGGGAGCAAACGCTGTTGCTGTCAAGATAAATAATTCCGCGCTGCAGCTGAATGGCGCACCTGAAAACAAAAAATTACATACCTGAAAAGCAAGCATGATAAAACATTGCAGAATAGAATACAGTAAAAAAGAGCAGAACAATAGAGAGAAAATAGAGAGAGAGAGAGAGAACAATAAAACGACAACTATTTTTGTTTTTTTTATTTTATATTTTTTTGTGTTTTTGTTTTTTACGTTTTTTTTTTTTCTTTTTTACACTTGTTTTTGTAACTTTAACAACTGTAATGGTTCGGGTCTCTCAAAATGTAATGGCATCTTGGGAGACCCTGTGTAAGTGTGTCCTAGTCTGTGAAATGCTGTACCCTACGCTAAAACTTCACTTTTGAGTGGTAGCGTTCAAAACATTCACCAAGGCAAAGACCAGGTTTGTCAGGACAGAGTGGACAAAAAACACGGGTGTCACGCCTAAATCCGCGCTTGCTACAGACACAACATCTTTTTTGGGGGGTTCGTTGGGTAGGGGTACTCTGGAGGGCATACGGATAATGCCTCTCATGCAGCCGGCTTACTGCATTTGGTAGGGGATGGTGAGGTGCAGAACCGCCTGGATACAGGAGGTCTGTGACTATCTCATTCTGGAATTTTAGAAGAGATAAAGTCCCGCCTGAAGCTCTGTATAGCACATGAGCGTTCAGCAAAGCCAATTGGAATAAGGATAGAGACACTTTTTTGTACCAGCGTCTCGCCTTACGGTCAATTAGATACAGCGCCAACAACTGGTCGTTGAGGTCCACCCCTCCCATATTTTGGTTATATTCGTGGACACAGAGGGGTTTCTCCACAACACCAGTCGCCGTAGGAATTTGGACTGTCGTGTCTGCATGAAGGGAGGTAAGAAGGAAAACATTCTTATTGTCCCTCCACTTCATAGCGAGCAAGTTATTACACTTCAAGCAGGCTCTCTCCCCCAGCCTAAGACGGGCATCTACAAGCCGCTGGGGAAAGCCCCGGCGATTAGGTCGCACGGTGCCACATGCTCCAATCTGATGATCAAACAAGTGACTAAACAGTGGCACGCTCGTGTAATAATTGTCCACATACAAGTGGTACCCCTTTCCGAATAAGGGTGACACCAAGTTCCTCACTATCTTGCCAGCGCTCCCTATGAAATCCGGGCAGTTGACCGGCTCAACCTGACTGTCTTTTCCCTCATAAACCGTAAAGCTCCATACATAGCCTGTTGCCCTGTCACAGAACTTATAGAGCTTGACCCCGTATCTGCCACGCTTGCTGGGAAGGTACTGCTTGAAAGACAAGCAGCCAGAAAATTTAATCAGGGACTCATCAACGCAGACAACTTGATCGGGAATAAACAAGGCTGCAAAACGTTCGTTGAAGTGGTTTATGAGGGGCCGAATTTTATAGAGCCGGTCGTATTCAGGGTCTCCACATGGACGACAAAGTTCATTGTCGTTGAAGTGCATGAACCGCAAAATCTGCTCGTATCGTGTCCTGGGCATGGAGGCAGAGAACACGGGCATGTGGTCAATTGGGTGCGTGGACCAATAAGCACGCAATGACGGGAATTTATGTGTGCCCATGTTGAGGGAAAGGTCCAGGAAGGTCTTAAATTAAGAAACCGTAATTGGTTTCCAATCTTTGGCAATGGAAGGCAACTGTTGGTTAGCGGCGATGAATTGACCAGCATATAAATTACTCTGGTCCACAATAGATCTATAGAGATCTTCCGTGAAAAACAGTGAATAAAAATCAGTTGGCATAAAATCAGCTGTTTCCACCTGAATACCGGGTTGGGCAGTGAATGGGGGAATGCAGAAGTGGTGGGGACCCAATCAGGATAGGCGAATTCTGCAGGAAGGGCACTATGGGCACGACGGGCCTGCCTTTGTCTTCTTGGTGGCAGCGGGACACTACTTGTGCTTGCCACCTCGCCAGCTTGAACTGCACTTATGGGACTCGCCACGTCACCACGTGATACTGCAGTGCTGGATGTACGCCCAGGCTGTACTAGGCCGCTGGTGCTTGCCAATTCACCAGAAGGAATAGCGGCGCTAGCACTACTCTGCTCCATGATATGAGAGACCTGCGGTTCTTGCTCCTCAACAACCTCAGAAGATCGGGATCGGGTACGCCTGACCTTAGCAGGGACCTCAACTTCGTCGTCAGAGCTATCTGACGAGGAGCCACTGACTTCACTGTCTTCTACGGGAAGATATTCTGAGCCTGAATCTCACAGATGCGTGACCTCCTCTTCACTATCTGTCATGCTCAGAATCTCGTAGGCCTCTTTACTAGTGTACCTTCGTCTTGCCATTTTGGGCTCTAAATTTAGGGGTACACTAGTAAGATTCACAGGTAAAAAAAGCACCTGACTGTCAGCAAATGTATCAAACGCTACAAAAAAAACTGTTAGCGATCGCAGGGATTAGGACTGTCTCTGCGAACGCTGCAGTTATGTGTGTTGTGTTTGGTAAGTGACAGTGATCGATCGATACTGCACTTGGGTGGGCTGGGCTGGGCTGGGCTGGGCGGAGGGGCTAAACGCAGGTGCTGGAAGGTATCTGGGCTGATCCCGCTAACACTGCGTTTTTGGGAACCCTAAACCGCTGGGGACGCTAGTATAGATCTGTTCAGATACTATACCACTAAGGGAGGTGTATGCTTTGCGCGTGGGTGTTAGCGTTACTGGCACTAACCTGACGCTGCCTGGGGCGACGCAGACCCTCTCTGGCACTAAAACCTAATTGATATCAGCCGCCGGGCGATCAGGGGGTTAAACCTTTATTGGGTTATATACGGCGGGTGCCCTGATGCTATAAAAAGCAAACTAACCAGCCAGCGTCACCCGTAAAACTTATATGGTGATCACTGGTGAAAGGGTTAACTAGGGGCAATCAGGGGGTTAAAACCTTTATTAGGTTATATATGGGGGTACCCGACGCTATATAATAACCTGACGGGTAACCTAAATAACTAAATTACTAACCGGCTAACCAGTGTCACCAGTAAAACTTATACAGTGATCACTGGTGAAAGGGTTAACTCTAGGGGCAATCAGGGGGTTAAAATAATATATGGGGGTACCTGACGCTATAAAAACCTGCGACGAAACTAAAAATAAATAACTGGCTATCTAGGGCACCACCGGCACTAAATACAGCGATCGGAAATACGATCGCTTAGTGACGCTGGCGTTAGGGGGGGAAAGGGTTACCTGGGGGGCGATCAAGGGGTTAAACCTTTATTAGGGGGGGTTAGGGGGCTACCCTGGACCTAAAGGGGCCTAAACATAACTACCCTGCAACTTTTTACTGTCACAAATGACACTGATTGCAGTGATCAGTAAAAAAATGACCACTGCAAACCTTGCACTGTGACTGGGGGTACTGGGGGTGATCTGGGGGTGACTGGGGGGTGAAAAGTGTGCCTACGTGTACTGGTGTACTGCCTACTGTGAGATGTCTTCACTCCTCGCGCCATATCGAAAAGACCGACACGAGGAGAGATGACATCACTTCCTCTGCCTGTGTTTACATTTACACAGCAGAGGAAGCATATCATTCGCTGGGAGCGATCGCGAGGGGGTGGCCGGAATCGAACGGCCGTCCCCTCATCCCGGATAGCTCCCCAATGGAAAACGATCGCTCACTGTAAAGAAGGGGGGTCCGATCGGACCCCCCAACTATACAAAGGCAATCACGTAGATATACGTGACTTTGCCTGTCGGTGCCATTCTGCCGACGTATTTTTACAGTGGGCGGTCGTTAAGTGGTTAATCAGCCTGTACATGCCATTCTGTCAACGTACAGTATATCGGCGTGAGCCAGTCGGCAAGCGGTTAAGACATCTGCTTTCAGAAATATATAATATAAATATATACAATACAGGCCTCAAAATATTTTTTAAACATGTTAACAAAAAAATTAAAATAAATGGCTCCAGGGCTCAAGTGGTTAAGGACATCAGCTAGTGGATGTAAAAACTGATGTAAACTGATGTAAAACTGATGTAAACTGATATAAACTGAATCTGTTTTTTCTTTGAAAAAAATGTGACTGAACTAATGGAGCAGGTGGAAGGGGACTTACTATCAATTTAGGGGTCTTTTCCATGGGTGTACCGATTGAGTCCGTCTGTCAGTTTTTAGGCGGACCAGATGGGACCATCCATTGTCCTCTATAGAGGAGTGGATGCAAACACATACAGTATGTGTCTGTTTACACCTGCCGACATCCGATCCAATCCTATCTGCTAAAAACAGATGGATAGGGGATCTGTTGCCCATCTGTTTGGCAACAGTCGGATGTCAATGGACAGGAGGTTTGTTGACGTCTGGCCGCCCATAGAGGAAAGCGAGCTGTATCAGTGCCACAGAGCGGACACAGACCTGTCATCCACCTGTCCATTTACATCTGACTGTCATCCAATCTGTCTGTTTTTAGCAGATAGGATCAGATGTCAGTAGGTGTAAACAAACACATGTCCATTTACATCCATCGCTCCATAGAGAACAATGGATGGTCCAATCAGGTCCGCCTAACAAACTAACAGGCGGACCCGATCAGTCCACCTGTGTCAAAGAGCCCTAATACTTTTTAAACAAATATAGCAAACCGTAATCCTTCTGGGATAAAGGTTTTACATAACTGAATAAGAGCTGACTATTGCAAGCTCCCTTTTTAGTGGGGTGGGAAATGATTTCTCTCAATTATCGAACTGCCACTTTTGCTGGACAGCTTGGTCTGTAAAAGAAAGTTGAAAAATAACATACTTACTGGCTAGATCAGTGTTTCTCAACTCCAGTCCTCAAGGCGCCCCAACAGGTCATGTTTTCAGGATTTCCCTCAGAGGAAACAGCTGTGGTAATTACTAAGGCAGTGAAACTGATCAAATCACCTGTGCAAAATAATGGAAAGCCTGAAAACATGACCTGTTGGGGCGCCTTGAGGACTGGAGTTGAGAAACACTGGGCTAGATCACCAGGTAAAATGAAAGGAAAAGCCTAAAAAAGAGAATAAAAGAATGTAGCTACTAGTGCCGGTCCGTCCATACGAGGCGCATGTCCACAACTCTCCTAATACATGTGCTCGGCCCCTAATCTACATGCAGGGCGCCGGACGCACGGATTTCAATATTTGTTTTCTTGAAGCACATGATTAGATCCCGAGGCTCTAATTGGCTTAAAAAAAGTGTGAGCTCGGGGCGCACTGCGCCCTGAACCCACCCACTTGTGTGACAATAGTGAATTAATATTCGCTATTGTCTTCCTGATTCTCCTACCGGCCAATCAGGAAGCGGGTCCTGAGACCCGATTGGCCAGGGAGTCTTAGGACTCCTGGTCAATCGGGTCTCAAGACCCACTTCCTGTTTGGCCAGGAGGGAAAGCAATGGCCCCAGGGCGAGGAGTAGCTGGAGCGAGGAGCAGCAGCCCTACCATGGATCCTTGTCATCTGCCTCCTAAGGTACTGAGGCCTCCGTTCGCCACCTTCCCGTCTGTCTCCCGCGGGGGTGGGATCACTGTATTCCTGTCCGTCTCCCACACGGGGGGATGATGACGCCTTCCTGTCCTTCTACCGCAGAGGGAGGGGTTGCCGCCTTCCCATGCATCTCTCATGGTGTGGGAGGCGTTGGTTTGCCACCCCCCCAAAATATTGAGCATCAATCACCACTGGTCGCTACCACATCTAAGATTGCTAAGCTGCAATATAATACATTTTTGTTATGGGGTTTAATACCGTTTTAACTGTACTCTGCCTTATTTAGAGATCAACTCCAGCAAGAGTGGGGAAAGTGCCAACTGTCCAGGTTATGATGTTTTTCTCTCACTTCCTATCTGGACACTGTGAGCAAAAGCATTAAGATCAGCCATCCAAACTTGAAAGAAGCCTGGAAGTGGAAATAGGAAATATAAATATGTAATATTATATATACACCTGTCATGAAAATATATTTCTTAAAATTTTAATTTTTAGTTCTAAAAAAAAAATATATATATATATATATATATATATATATATATATATATATATACAAAACAATAAAAATTCCTTTAGAATCAGTAAAATGCATTAAAATAATATATACAGAATAGTACATCGTTTCCATGTGTATTTCTATTTTGATAGTACGGGCTAAATTGCAACTAATACTGGAAGTTACACCAACCAGCAACAGAGTAGTTATACATTTTAATGTCACGTTTTTATTATCTCAAATATGTCCTTTTCTCCACCAGCCTTTCTAATGATTCATGGTTGATTAAAATATTTTGATGGAACTGGATCCATTTCACTAAACAGCAAGCTCCATAAAGAGTGCAGTCTGTGTTTATGATTAAACTAGAAGACAACACTACTGCAATCTGTGCCTGGACATCCCATGGGCCCACATTATGTATGTTATGGAATAAAGCGTGAGCAGAAAAGTCTACAGCTTTGTAGTGTGGGGAATATATGATTCATTGGCCATAACCGTCTAATTACATTTTGGTCTGCTTGATTGGGATTCAGCTACTGTAGAACTATGAAAGTTAAACAATTATTATATGGTGCTTAGGAAGTCTTTAAGAGACACTTGTTTGATGTGGAGTAAATAAAACTCTCTTAAAATGTAACAGCTGATAAGTACTGTCTGTTCATTTACAGAGGAAGCCTAACTAAATTTTAAGATAGTAAAGCAAGCTATAGATGATGCAATTTTCTATCCTGCAACCACGGGTTGCAGAAAAGAAAATAGCTTGAATCCCCCATCAGAACATTCAGTGCTGATGGGGGAATACCTCCTGTAGAGCTATTGTGTTCTGCCAGTGAGGAGCCTTCCCTACTGGCAGAACACAACGATTACGGCTGGCGGCTATGGCCGCCGGCAGGAGTCTCATGCAAAAAAGTTGACAGGATGGTTGTATTGAAATTGATCAATGGATCAACTCCAGTACAACCAGCCTGCCAATAGATGGTTTAAATCTCGTCCAGTTCCTACTGAACTGGCCGAGATTCAATCCATCTATGACTGGCTTAAAGTGTTACTAAACCCAGTACCTGCATTAACTATCTGGTCTCCCACACTACACATATAATGGAAATGCAATTATTTTAGTACATGTAAATGGATAAATACCTTTTCTCATCAGCAGTATGTATCAGTTCCTAGTAAAGATTGTAGGAGGAGTTTTCATTCTCCCCTGATCCTCTGTCTGGACATTTTTGAACAGTGCTGATTGGCCCTGTGCTGATCACATGCACTCTCCGAAGAAAAAAATAACTCTTTAGCAATACTTACCAAACTGAGCATGTGCAGCCCGTCCCCTGGCTCTGTAAATATCAGGTTATGTTTTGGAGACAGTGAAAGAAGAGGAGGATCAGAAAGACATAATCAAACAGCCTTTATACACAATGCAGAGGATTAACGCCTTAGGTTTCACAGTGAGTATAACAAGCATGCTTTGCTGCATACAGTTACTGTTGTGGGTTTAGTAACACTTTAAGTCAGACAGAATTTGACTTTAAAGAATAAATCCAGGTGGGACCTTTTTAAGATAGTTACATTGGTCAGCTTACATTGGTTCATACTGTATACCATATCTGTGGGATCCCTCTAGAGCAGGGGTGTCAAACTCAATTTCTTAGCGAGCCGCATTAGCATTAAAGGGACACTAAACGTTCCCGTTTAAAATAAGAATGTTATACTTACCTCCACTGTGCAGCTCGTTTTGCACACATTGGCCCCGGTCTGGGGTCCCTCGGCGGCTGTCTAGGCTCCTCCCTGCAAGAACTAACCCCCTTCATGGGAGCTCTCTCCCATGGGGGTTAGTTCTTGCGGGCGCGCTCTCGTGATACAGTCGGCGGCTATAGCCGCCGACTGTATCACTCGCCCCGCCCCCTGGCACGCCGCATCATTGGATGTGATTGACAGCAGCGCAAGCCAATGGCTGCACTGCTATCAATCCATCCAATCTAGCCCATCAACGGCCAGACTGAGTGGAGAAGAGGACGTCGGGGGCGAGCGCAACAGGTGAATGGGCACAGGTAAGTAAAACGGGAGGGCTGGGGGGGGCGTCATTGCCAGTTTTTGTTCACCTTTATGCATAGGATGCATGAAGGTGAAAAAAAAACCCTTTACAACCCCTTTAAGGCCGTCCTCAAAGAGCCGGTTCTATCTGTAGCCCCCCCACCATCAAAAGTCAAGAGTCCCTCCCTTACATCACAGTCCACCCCCTTTATCTTGTGCTGCTGCCCAGAAGAATCTGGGAGCAGAGATGGGGAGCACAAAGTAAAGAGGAGGACCAGAGGGGGGCTAGAGTCAGCTGCCAGAATCAGCTGAATGCTAAGACCAGTGGAGACAGAGACGAGGGGGTGCTGCGTCTTCACAGAGAGGTGAAGGATTTGTAGGATGAGTTGTGTTCTCCTCTCTGCTGCTGACTGCTGAGATGGATGGAAAGAGAGGCGGGATGTTAGAGATGATCCCCTCTGCCGGCCGCGCAGAGAAGTGCAAGGTCTGGTGGAGGAGTTCTGTCGTGTTCTCTAAGTGAATAGTGATCAGCGCAACTTTCTAAATCTAAATAGAAAAAAAAATGAAAATGAATGTGATAAATAAACAGCATCCACAATATCCAAAATGTGTAAACAACTATTTTCTGTACAATGTGGAAAAAAGTCCTTCCAAACAATGTGCCACGATTCTTCTAAACGGTGTATCAAACAATTCTTCTGTGTTCAATCTTCGCAATTGAGATTGATTCCAGAGATTGTTCTCTGGGTTCGATACATCAACGACATCCTCCTCCTATGGAGGGGTGATCAGGACTCCCTGGTGACTTTTATGTCCACCCTCAATGACAATAATATTGGTATTAGTTTATCATACGAGATGAGTTTCACCAATATACATTTTCTAGATTTGGAGATTTTTTCTAGTGGTGGTCAATTGCAGACTAAAACGTTCTTCAAATCCACCGACCGGAATGGATACATTCCGGTCGATAGCTGTCACCATTCAGCATGGCTAAAATCAGTGCCACGGAATTGCGGATTAGGCGCAATTGTTCCAATCTTTCAGATTTTCAATACCAAGCTTACATCCTAAAATCTAGGTTTGTAGATAAGGGCTATAGACCCTCCCTGATGGATGATGAAATCCAGCGTATCACAGCCACCAGTAGAGATTCATTACTAACAGAACAATGTAAACCTATTCAGGATCCAAAATATAAATGTTTTTTTTTCACAACATTTTCCGCCCAACACATTTTCCAAAAACATTGGAAAGTTCTTAAAAATTATCAAATCCTAGGTCCTTCGCTTCCAGACAAAGCTGGGTTGACCTATAGAGGGGCATCTTCATTGAAAAGCCAGATTGCTCCCAATGTGGTTGACCCTCCGGTGATTCCAGTCTTTTTTCCACACCTGAAGGCATATTATCCATGCAGAAAATGTGTGCCAGGTTAACGTGTGTGGTAGACGGAAAACAGATACTTTTTGTTCCACATCCACGGGAGTAAATTATAAAATGAAACAGTTTACCACCTGTGCGACTAAATATATTGTTTATTTACTCACCTGCCCTTGCGGGAAACAGTATGTAGGGCGCACTATCCGCACCTTTTCGATCAGGGTAGGAGAACATCTTACCAGTATCAGAAAGGGTAAAACCAATCACAGTGTCCCTAGACATTATTTAGAGTTTCAAAATAAGGATCCTAGAGGCACTAAGTTTGTGATCATAGACAAATTTGTTCCGCATTGGAGGGGGGAGTCCTGTTTAACTGGGGTCTCCAGACTAGAAACCTACTGGATATACCAGTTAAAAAGTTACAGGCCCCATGGCCTTAACATTGATTGGGACATTATGTCTCCTCCTTTCCATCCTTATAGCTTCATATAGGCACATCGCCATCTGCTTCATATTCTATCATTTTTAATTTTAATTTTATTTATATTCAATTATAATTGATAAAAAATTTCTACACATTCTTATTTTATGATGTTTTTATTCATTATGTTCTTACAATATTTGTGACCCGGTCTCCATACGAGTTATATATATTATTATATTTGGGACAAATGGGGTTTAAACATTATTCCATTTTGTACTGTCGTCCCAATAGAATGCTTTTTAATATATACTTGTATTCTTTATTACCATTTCTGTATTTTATGTAATGTGTCTGTCTTCCGGAATGCACACTATAGTATATGTGACAACGATTTGTCACGATTCTCAATTATTTTGTTTTTTTTGCGGTACATTGTGTGATGTTTTGTATCATCACATTGGGTAAAAGGTGTTACGGGTTTCAGTCATCAGACATACTGCAGAGCTCCGTATCCCAATACGCTTTGTTCCGCTCCCTCTGTGATTTTCGTTGTGCTGATGGCAAGTATGAACTCCAGTTTGAGATTACAGAGTGTCGCCGCACTTGATTGTGCTTTGACTACATTTCCCAGCATACCTTGCGCACAGCTACGTTTATCACGAGGGATGTGCTAATGAGACGTCGTGTCATTAGTCACACCACGTTGACGGCGCATTACGCTCCATTTACGTTTCCACGCCACGATTGGTTCGGAGGCGCATGTGACTCAGTCACGTGACACCAAGCGGTTCATGTGACCCAGTTATCCCAGAAGTAAGACGCACAATGGGACGCACAGGTGAACCATTCAGGTAATATCTCTTCCTATTTAAAGCGTGGGGGGCATCGGGATGGCGTCTATCCCAGTTGATGTCTTTTGCAGACGAAACGCGGCAGATTTACATGCCAGCCCCTGCTGCTTATCCCACGCACTTTTATATCTACTATTTCTGATGCTTTTTTGGTTAGTTTGTTGGAACTTTTTATCAAATTTTTTAATTAATTCCATATTTTGGATTTACACTATGTGGAGGATCTCTTCCCGTTTTTTATTTCTATGTTTGATGCTATCCACATTTGGAGATTTGGTTTCTATATGGTGACTTCTTCATATTTGGAGTGGGTGTCACGGCTGAAAAGCGCTGCCCGTCAGGAGAGGACAACAGCCTTGGATTTCCATTTGTGTGTTCCTGAAAGTTGACACAAGCTTGATATATCCACCGCCATATGGTGAGCTGGGTCCACAACGCTCGGTAAGAGTATTCATTTCTTTCCCCACTGATCCAACAGTGAAGGCACTCCCCGGTGTTGTATCCAGAACGTATATCCTATTGTGTCCACTCTAAAGAATTATTTGGGACAAGATCTCCACTAATCTATATATGTGATGTGTATTAGATGTGGTTTTTAGCTTTGGTGCCCATTGAAAGACATTTCAGAGTCAAGCATTACTGAACTCTGTGGACTTTTATTTATAAGCTTTTTTTCTCTAGGTGATTTATTATCGTGATTTTTTCACTTTGAGTCATTTTCATCATTTATCTGTCGTTTCATAGAACGCAAGATTATTTAGAGAATACGTTTGTATTTAGTTTATGATTTTATGTTTATATTTCACCATGAATGGAAGACATTTTTTCATCATTGAAGTTCACACTCTAACATTGAGCTTTTCAGCTTGATGTTTGTCACTCTTTTGAGTCCACTTATAATAGGATAGGATCCCTATTTATTGTAGCGCCACACTCTTTATATATATCGCTTTTACACATCTTGTCTAGTTGTTGTGTCGGCTGCTAGGTTTTCACATTTATTATCAATTGAGGTTGGCGCAGTATTACCCCCCCTTTTTTCAATCTTCGTAATTATCTCAAAAACATAATGCTCACAGAGCTCTTACCTCAATGAGGAATAAAGTCATACTTATATATAGAAATGGGCGGGGGGGGGAAGCAATATGGGCGCATATATACATGTACATCTCCGCAAAAACAAGTCAGAAAAAACATATAAATTCAAAAACATCACATGATAAATGATAAAAAAATGATAAATAATAAATAGTTTGATTAAACAAAAAATCAATTAGTTAAAACATAATTTTACCATGATTAAACGATTTAAAGTGAATGTGAATGGATTGGGGATGGTAAGAGCACATTATAACATAAGCAAATTAGTACACAGATAATGAGTTATGCCGTACTTGGGAATGTTTCTATCTGGGGGATATTACAGTTTCTTAAGACTAGAAAGGGTCCTGTGGAGGAATATACAATGGGAATTAATTTAAAAGCAATAAGAACAATTAAAAAAAAAAAAGCTAGTGGTCGTCAGGGATGAGCCGAACACCCCCCTGTTCGGTTCGCACCAGAACCTGCGAACAGACAAAATGTTCGTGTAAACTTTAGAACCCTATTAAATACAATGGACTCGAACGTTCGAAATCTAAAGTGTTAATTATAAAGGCTAATATGCAAGTTATTGTCCTAAAAAGTGTTTGGGGACCCGGGACCTGCCCCAGGGGACATGTATCAATGCAAAAAGAAGTTTTAAAAACGGCCGTTTTTTCGGGAGCAGTGATTTTAATAATGCTTAAAATGAAAAAATAAAAGTGAAATATTCCTTTAAATTTCGTACCTGGGGGGTGTGTATGATATGCATGTGAAGTGGCGCATGTTTCCCGTGCTTAGAACTGTCCCTGCAAAAAATGTCATTTTTGAAAGAAAAAAATGCATTTAAAACTGACTCGCGGCTATTAATGAATTGTCGGCTCCCGGCAATACATACAAAAGTCATTGATAAAAAAAAAAAAAAAAAGCATGGGTGTTCCCCAGAATTAAATTACCAGGCCCTTCAGGTCTGGAATGGATATTAAGGGGAACCCTGCCGCAAATTAAAAAAAAATTGACGTGGGGTTCCCCCAAATATCCATTCCAGGCCCTTCAGATCTGGCATGGATTTTAAGGGGAACTCCACCCCAAATTTTAAAAAAAAATGGCGTGGAGTCCCCCTAAAAATCCATACCAGACCCCTTATCCGAGCACGCAACCTGGCCGGCCGCAGGGGAGAAGGGGGGGAAGAGAGAGCGCCCCCCCCTCCCTCCTGAACCGTACCAGGCCACATGCCCTCAACATGGGGAGGATGTCCCCATGTTGATGGGGACAAGGGCCTCATCCCCACAACCCTTGCCCGGTGGTTGTGGGGGTCTGCGGGCGGGGGGCTTATCGGAATCTGGAAGACCCCTTTAACAAAGGGGACCCCCAGATCCCGCCCCCCCCTATGTGAATTGGTAAGGGGTACATTGTACCCCTACCATTTCACGAAGAAAGCGTAAAAAAATGTTTAAAAAAACACACAAACACCTTGAAAAAGTCCTTTATTTAAAAAAAAAAAAAACATTCCAGCGGTGAAATCCAGTGTCCCGCGGCGATCCCGATGTCCAGCGCTGTCCTTCATTGGTTGTGCCTGAGCGGACCTGATGGGGAACTCCCTCTCAGTATTTTAAATGTATAGACCCGCCCCTTCTAAAGTTCCCCATCAGGTCCGCTCAGCGGACCAGATGCGGAACATGAGAAGGGGCGAGTCTATACATGTATTACCAAAGTGAGAGCAGTCCCCCATCAGGTCCGCCCCCTCGGTATGTCAGACCCGCCTACGTCATTGGCTTGAGCGGGGAACTTCCTTCACTATGTAAATTTAAATTACACAGTGAAGGAAGTTCCCCACTCAAGCCAATGACGTAGGCGGGTCCGACATACCGAGGGAGCGGACCTGATGGGGAACTTTAGAAGGGGCGGGTCTATACATTTAAAATACTGAGAGGGAGTTCCCCATCAGGTCCGCTCAGGCACAACCAATGAAGGACAGCGCTGGACATCGGGATCGCCGCGGGACACTGGATTTCACCGCTGGAATGTTTTTTTTTTTTTTAATAAAGGACTTTTTCAAGGTGTTTGTGTGTTTTTTTTAAAAAACAATTACGCTTTCTTCGTGAAATGGTAGGGGTACAACGTACCCCTTACCAATTCACATAGGGGGGGGCGGGATCTGGGGGTCCCCTTTGTTAAAGGGGTCTTCCAGATTCCGATAAGCCCCCCGCCCGTAGACCCCCACAACCACCGGGCAAGGGTTGTGGGGATGAGGCCCTTGTCCCCATCAACATGGGGACATCCTCCCCATGTTGAGGGCATGTGGCTTGGTACGGTTCAGGAGGGAGGGGGGGCCGCTCTCTCGTCCCCCCCTTTTCCCCTGCGGCCGGCCAGGTTGCGTGCTCGGATAAGGGGTCTGGTATGGATTTTTAGGGGGACTCCACGCCATTTTTTTTTTAAATTTGGGGTGGAGTTCCCCTTAAAATCCATGCCAGATCTGAAGGGCCTGGAATGGATATTTGGGGGAACCCCACGTCAATTTTTTTTTAATTTGCGGCGGGGTTCCCCTTAATATCCATTCCAGACCTGAAGGGCCTGGTAATTGAATTCTGGGGAACCCCCACACTTTTTTTTTTTTTTTTTATCAATGACTTTTGTATGTATTGCCGGGAGCCGACAATTCATTAATAGCCGCGAGTCAGTTTTAAAAGACTTTTTTTCTTTCAAAAATGACATTTTTTGCAGGGACAGTTCTAAGCACGGGAAACATGCGCCACTTCACATGCATATCATACACACCCCCCAGGTACGAAATTTAAAGGAATATTTCACTTTTATTTTTTCATTTTAAGCATTATTAAAATCACTGCTCCCGAAAAAACTGCCGTTTTTAAAACTTCTTTTTGCATTGATACATGTCCCCTGGGACAGGACCCCGGTCCCCAAACACTTTTTAGGACAATAACTTGCATATTAGCCTTTATAATTAACACTTTAGATTTCTCCCATAGATTTTTCGAATTTGCCGCGAACACCCCAATTTGTTCGCTGTTCGGCGAACGGGCGAACAGGCAATGTTCGAGTCGAACATGAGTTCGACTCGAACTCCAAGCTCATCCCTAGTGGTGGTTATGATTATAGTTATGTCCATGTGGAATATAAATGTGTCCACACACCAACATATGGATGCAGGTGCGTAAAAACATGAGCATACACAGACACACGCTTGTGCACAAGTTTTGTTGAATCCAAATAGAGGGGATTTTAAATTATGCATCATCATATATATACAGTATGTGGATATACTATTAGGTGAAACTGAAAAATTAAAGTGATATATATATTTTTTTAAATCACTGAAGTAGGCACTGCTAGTACAGAGATCTCTTATGCCTCTACTGCTAGTACAGTTATCTCCACTAACTTCCAGGTCCTGTGCCGAGCAGCTGCCCTGCTGCATTGTAAATACTGTAGGTCAGTTGCACAACACGGCACCATTCACTGATTGGATGAGGTGGAGAGCACAACGTCATCCTCCTCATCCAATCAGAGAAGGCTTTACATTCATAGAGAAAATGCAAAGAATTCATTGCTCCATCCGTCTCTCCATCCATCCATTCTTCTTTTCTGCATATTCAGGAGGTTGTCCAGAGATACCCACCTACACTCCTGCTTGGAAGCTCAATCCACTCTGAACTTCTATGGCTGAAGTGCATTAAATCCAAACACCAAATATATTTCTGTAAACCTTTTCATGTCCTGCTTTCATTTAAATGATACCAGTAAGGTATTACCGCAGTCACTTTCTTTTCCAGATTGGCAATGCTTACTCAATTCAGCTGCAGCCTTGCCATCCCATTCCTGCACACTTCTGAGTTGGACTGCAACAGTCATATCAAATAAAACTGTGGGCCCAATTGAGAGGATTCAATCTTCAAGGGGCCACATTATGTCTACTGAGGGCGGTAACTACCAATTTCCAGAAAAAGATTATGCCACTTTGGGACTTAAAGTGATTGCAAATATATATATTTTTTTAATAACAAACATGTCATACTTATCTGCTCCATGCAATGGTTTTGCACAGATCAGCCCTGATCCTTCTCTTCTGGTTTAACGGGGTTGTAAAGTCAGAAGTTTTTTTTATCTTAAAGCCTTCTGTGTGCAGCAGCCCCCCTCAGCCCCCCTAATACTTACCTGAGCCCCATCTCTATCAAGTGATGTCCATGAGTCCCTCGGCCGTCCGGGACACTCCCTCCTGATTGGCTGAGACACCGCAGTGGCTCCCACTGCTGTCAATCAAAGTCATTTAGCCAATCATGAGAGAGATGGGGTGGGTGCCGAACTGCAGCTCCATGTCTGAATGGATAAACGGAGCTGCAGCTCGGCTCAGGTGCCTCCATAGCAAGCTGCTTGCTGTGGGGGCACTCGCCAGGAGGGAGGGGGCAGGAGCAGCGAAGCAGGACCCGAGAAGAGGAGGATCTGGGCTGCCCTGCGAAAATCCACTGGACAGAGCAGGTAAGTATAACATGTTTGTTATTTATTTTTTATATTTTTTTAAAAAGACTTTACAATCACTTTAAGGTTTTTTTTACCTTAATGCAGAGAATGCAATAAAGTGGTTTAAGCACTTACATATACCCAGTGAAGTGACTGGCGTCTTTTCTTCTCTACATCTGTTCAAAGTCCAAAATGTATAAAGCTTGTCTGAGCTGTCATAAAAAAGGGGCAGAGTACTGAAATTGCACTCTTCAGAGCTCATTGAGGAGAGCTCTGAGAGCTGATTGGAGAAAACACCCCCCCCCCCTCCTACACAGCACACAGGAACAGATCTAAGGCTGTCAATCACATGCTGTGTGCTAGAGCTCCCTCTCCTGTCACCTTTTTTCTCTTTGTGTCAGCAAAACTTGTCAGAAGTGACTCATGCTGATAGCAGAGGAACAAATCAGCAATTACAGAAATTACACTTAGACCACTTTCACACTGAGGCAGTTTTCAGGCCTTTTAGCGCTAAAAATAGCGCCTGTAAAGCACCTGAAAACTGCCTCTCATGCCTCCCCAGTGTGAAAGCCCGGGTGCTTTCACATTGGGGCAGTGCGCTTGGCGGACGGGAAAAAAAGTCCTGTAAGCAGCATCTTTTGGGGCGGTGTGGGAGCGCTGTATACACCGCCCCTGCCCATTGAAATGAATGGGTAGCACGTTCGAAGCACCTGAAAAGCGAACTCGGAGGCACAATAACTCGGGCGCTTTTAACCTTTTCTTTGGCCGCTAGCAGGGGTTAAAAGCTCATTGCTAGTGGCCGAAAAGCACAGCTTAAACAGTGGTAAAGCGCCGCTAATGGACCCACCACCCCAGTGTGAAAGGGGTCTTAGTTGCCACTATGGGGGATGTGCTTTGTTCATATACATTGTCTGACATTTACAACCACTTTAAGGTAAAAAAAAAACTTCAGCCTTCACAAACACTTTTACATTACAGTACAAATTGCAACATACAATATTTAAACCCAGAGGAAGGAGTTATAAAATATTTCCTGAAGTATTTGTCTGCATAATTATGCGAGGATGTGTAACTGATCACCTGGAGAACAGCTGGGGATGCATTTATTTTTTTTGTTATCCTTAAACCACTGAAGGCCGAAGAGAAGAACAAGAGGGTCGCCTGCGGCCTATTAAACACCAGTCTGACATGCCTGCACTACAAGCAGCTATATTAATACACAGTGTGCAGCATATTCTGCTGTAGTCCCCGCAGTAAAAATCCAGCCACTCCTGCAGTGTGCGTACATTTGCAGGAAGTTCACACAAGGATTCTACAGGCTGTGCACAGCACATTTTATTACAGGTACTTACAAATGAAAACATGAAACGGAATGGGAAAAACATATTTCTTTAAAGAACAATATAACACAATTCTATTTTACTTAAAGTGTCGTGCAAAAAAAGCTATTCTTTTGTGAGAATTTAATTTAAAGGAACTTTTAGTCATTGATAGGAATCCCTCAGTGAATCATTCTTCTTGAACTGAGTCTCATGGGATGAGATGCTGGTTCAGGAGACATAAAGAGCTATACTAGTTTGAGAAACTAAAGTGCTGCCTGCAGACTTGTACAGGTTTGTAGGCAGGGGTTAGGTCCCCTTTAGTTGTTACGCCTCCTGGTGGGAGGAGCTGTAGTTATGTTTGCCTACTTAAGGCATGGGTGTAGTCAGGTCGAGGCAGACAGCCTAGGAGAGAGAAAGAGCGTCAAACGGAGGGGTGTGTGTTTTCTCCCTTTCAGGGGAGAGGCTGAGAGAGGTCTACGGGGCTGAGCCCTAGGACTGGGATTCATGGAAAGACAATGTAATGAGTGCCATTTGAGTAATACACTGGCTCCCACCCACCATCCACCAAACATGATTATGTTCAGATTGAACTATTATTGCCTTAATTTGGAATATAATGCCACCATTGGCTTGGACTGTTTTGCTATTTTTTTAAATGATTTTTAAATAATTTAAATATTGAAATTCTTCTGCATCCAAAAGCCTCTGTGTGATGTTCAACTATAGACAAGGTAGAATGAAGTGAAGGAAACAGCCAATACCTGGGAAGTAGAATGTTGTCGATATTTACAATGCAAGTGTCAGGGCTGGGCTCAGCCCTTCCTTCTCTGAGCTGACCGCTCAGCTGTCGGTTAATTGCCAGCTCCTATCTCTCCACAGTGACTCACCTGTTGATGATATCCTGCTCGTCAGTCCTGCTTACTTAGGCTGTCCAGCCCAGATCCCCTCTGCCTTCGCCTGGTCAACATCACAGAGACTTTCTCCTGCGTGCCTCTTAAAGACTTGCTTGGCTGATGTCTCTTCTGGTTCCTGATCCTGCTTGCTGTTCCACTATGCTGAATCTCTGGTTTCCTTATATCCTGGCCTGTTCTGAAGTACGCTGATCTCTGGCTTCCTGACTTCCTGGCTTGTCTGACTATCCGTTCCGGTTACCTAATTTTGCCAATGTTTTGACTACGTTTGTTCAATTTACTTTTATTATTATTAAACAAGTGTGATTTAACTGTTCTTCTGTCTCAGTCTGATTCATTGTTTCTTAAAGCAAGTGCTATTTAGAAGTGTGGTATGGGGGAAAGGAGTCACCTCATGGTGGTAAGAGTGAATCCCCTTGTGCAACACGTATCAGGTGACCCAGGCGCCAAGTGTTTCATGGGCCCTGGGTGGCTGGTGGAACTCCCTGAGCTCTGGCCTGGATCACAAGAAAGCACAAGTTTGTGTGTGTTGTGCAAAAAGGGTAATGTAGTGAGGACCTGGAGGATGTGTTATGAGGCCTCAGACCAGCCTCCATACATGTGAATACAGTTGGGGTGTGGGCGGAGATTGCCAAGGGCAGCTCTAAGAACCCGTGTGTAAGTGGGGCCCATTTACATGTGTTGGCAACGTGTATGGAGAATGGGCAGCTTGTTTATAGGTGACTTCCCAAAATAATAATTGAAACTCAAGCAACAATTCTGTAGACAGGCATTATGTCACTATTGATTTAGTAAAGGAAAATAGGCTGTTTAGTTTGTAAGAGAATCTTCCCCATAGCTTTGTGAATGTGGTGCAATTTCACTTTGCAAAGAAAACCTGATAACATGCAAGGAGAAAAAAAAAAACTGTAATTTTGCTTGCACATAATTGGATGTCAGCAGAGCTTCCCCTTATTCACAAAACTCTGGGAAAACATTTCTTAAGGCCCATACACACGATCAGACTTTTTGACAACAATTGTCCTACAGACCTGTTTTAGCGGACAATCTGACCGTGTGTACACTCCATTGGACAAACTTTTTTGCTTTTTCATCGGCCAAATGTTCGCTGTGAGAACAGACAAACTTTCCGGTAACAAATGTCCTACGTCGGCTAATCCGATCGTGTGTACACAAGTCCATCGGATTAAAGTCCAAAGTACAAACACGCATGCTCAGAACCAGTGCTAAAGATCAGACAACAATAGCAGAAGTTGCCCAAAGTTTCACAGTACCACACTGCATAGTTTTAAACATTTAATAAAAAGTTAAAACAGCCCCACATTTACCAAACCCTCTTACATCCCTGGATCCCCAATTATTCCCACAAATTGAAAATATAGACTTCCCGTATGTGTTTAGTAGGAATTGATAAGGTTAACAAAAGATACTGGAATTGATAAAAAAAAGTAATTATCTTTCCCTGGGAAGAAACAAAGAAGCATACCTCCAAAGCATACATGGGGACTTTAAATTTGCTACCGGGGAAACATGAAATACTGCCATAACACCAAGAATGATGGGTAAAAAGTTATTTTAATTTCCTGTGTATATCATAAAAAAATAAAAAAAAATATCTCACAACAGAGATCACATATCCATAAAATGCATATAAAATTGCATGCATAATACATATACTAAATATATGGATAAAATGCTTCTTATTATATCAATGCATTTTGCATGTTCCATTGCTTCCCTAGGACTGGGGCATATGTAAAGTTTGCTCTGATGCACAAAAGTTGTGATCCAGCTACAGTATAAGAAAAACAATATTATCGTAGTACAATATATGTGAAAATAGGGAAACATACATACAAATATAAATAGATGATAATAATGAAAGCATAGTGTTTACAATATGAGAATTGTGTCACATCAGAAAATGGGTATTACCAATGCCACATTAACCACTTAACGACCGCCCACCGCCGATTTACGTCGGCAGAATGGCACGGACAGGCAGAATCACGTAGATCTACGTGATCGCCTTTGTGCAGTTGGGGGGTCCATCCGGACCCCCCTTCACTGCAGTGAGCGGCCGTTAAGTGTTCGGGAGCGATCAGGCATGAGGGGGCGGCCGCTCGATTCCGCCCCCCCCTCGCGATCGCTCCCGGCCAATGAAAATGCTTCCTCCGCCATGTGATGTAAACAAGGCTGGAGGAAGTGATGTCATCTCCCTCGCCGCGGTCTTTTCGTCCGCAGCGCCGAGGAGAGAAGACAGAGGTTAGTGCACCAACAGTCCACTGACACGTAGGTACACATAGGCACACAAATCACCCCCCAGTCACCCCCAGATCACCCCCCAGGTCACCCCAAAGCCCCCAATCACAGTGTCACTGATTGCAGTGATCATTTATTTTACTGATCACTGCATTTAGTGTCATCTGTGATTGTAAAAAGTTGCAGGGCAGTTAGGATTAGGCCCCTTTAGGTCCAGGGTAGCCCCCTAACCCCCCCCTAATAAAGGTTTAACCCCTTGATCACCCCCCAGGTAACCCTTTCACCCCCTAACTTCAGCGTCACTAAGCGATTGTTTTTCTGATCGCTGTATTCGTGTCGCTGGTGTTTTAGATAGGCAGTTATTTTTTTTTAGGTTCGCCGCAGGTTTTTATTAGTGTCAGGTACCCCCATATATTATTTTAACCCCCTGATTGCCCCTAGAGTTAACCCTTTCACCAGTGATCGCCGTATAAGCGTCACTGGTGTCACTGGTTAGCCAGTAAGTTATTTAGTTATTTAGGTTACCCGTCAGGTTTTTATATAGTGTCAGGTACCCCCATATTTAACCTAATAAAGGTTTTAACCCCCTGATTGCCCCTAGTTAACCCTTTCACCAGTGATCACCATATAAAGGTTACGGGTGACGCTGGTTGATTAGTTTGCTTTTTATAGCATCAGGGCACCCGCCGTATATAACCCAATAAAGGTTTAACCCCCCTGATCGCCCGGCGGGTGAGATCAATTAGGTTTTAGCGCCAGAGAGGGTCTGCGTCGCCCCAGGCAGTGTTAGGTTAGTGACAGTAACGCTAACACCCACGCGCAAAGCATACACCCTCCTTAGTGGTATAGTATCTGATCAGATCTGATCAGATCTATACTAGCATCCCCAGCGGTTTAGGGTTCCCAAAAACGCAGTGTTAGCGGGATCAGCCCAGATACCTGCTAGCGCCTGCGTTTAGCCCCTCCGCCCAGCCCAGCCCAGCCCAGCCCACCCAAGTGCAGTATCGATCGATCACTGTCACTTACCAAACACAACACACATAACTGCAGCGTTCGCAGTGCTTGGTTTTTGAGGCCCTGTACGCCGCTAGGCTCCCAAAAAGTCCCACACAGGTGGTATCCCCGTACTCAGGAAAAGCAGCAGAATGTATTTTGGGGTGCAATTCCACATATAACCATGGCATGTGTGAGCAATATATCATTTAGTGACAACTTTTTGTACATTTTGTTTTTCTTTTTGTCATTATTCAATCATTTGGGACAAAAAAAAAATATTCAATGGGGTCAACATGCCTCTCAGCAAATAGCTTGGGGTGTCTACTTTCCAAAATGGGGTCATTTGGGGGGGTTTTGTGCCATCTTGGCATTTTATGGCCTTCAAAACTGTGATAGGTAGTGAGGAGTGAAATCAAAAATTTATGCCCTTAGAAACCTTGAAGGCGGTGCTTGGTTTTTGGGGTCCCGTACGCGGCTAGGCTCCCAAAAAGTCCCACACATGTGGTATCCCCGTACTCAGGAGAAGCAGCAGAATGTATTTTGGGGTGTAATTTCACATATGCCCATGGCATGTGTGAGCAATATATCATTTAGTGACAACTTTGTGCAAAAAAAAAAAAGTTTGTCATATTCCCGCAACTTGTGGCAAAATATAAAATATTCCATGGACTGAACATGCCTCTCAGTAAATAGCTTGGGGTGTCTACTTTCCAAAATGGGGTCATTTGGGGGGGTTTTGTGCTATTTTGGCATTTTATGGCCTTCGAAACTGTGATAGGTAGTGAGGAGTGAAATCAAAAATTTGCGCCCTTAGAAATCCTGAAGGTGGTGCTTGGTTTCCGGGGTCCCGTACGTGGCTAGGCTCCTAAAAAGTCCCACACATGTGGTATCCCCGTACTCAGGAGAAGCAGCAGAATGTATTTTGGGGTGCAATTCCACATATAACCATGGCATGTGTGAGCAATATATCATTTAGTGACAACTTTTTGTAATTTTTTTTTTTTTTTTGTCATTATTCAATCACTTGGGACAAAAAAAAAAAAATATTCAATGGGCTCAACATGCCTCTCAGCAATTTCCTTGGGGTGCCTACTTTCCAAAATGGGGTCATTTGGGGGGGTTTTGTACTGCCCCGCCATTTTAGCACCTCAAGAAATGAGATAGGCAGTCATAAATTTAAAGCTGTGTAAATTTCAGAAAATGTACCCTAGTTTGTAAACGCTATAACTTTTGCGCAAACCAATAAATATACGCTTATTGACATTTTTTTTACTAAAGACATGTGGCTGAATACATTTTGGCCTAAATGTATGACTAAAATTGAGTTTATTCGATTTTTCTTATAACAAAAAGTAGAAAATATCATTTTTTTTCAAAATTTTCGGTCTTTTTCTGTTTATATCGCAAAAAATAAAAATCGCAGAGGCAATCAAATACCATTAAAAGAAAGCTCTATTTGTGGGAAGAAAAGGACGCAAATTTCATTTGGGTACAACATTGCATGTCCGCACAATTTACAGTTAAAGCAGCGCAGTGCCGAATCCCAAAAACAGGCCTGGTCCTAATGGCCCGAAATGGTCCGGGGCTTAAGTGGTTAAATACTTGTGGTGCCACTTGAAAGGACATTCATCCAAATGTATCAGCCAGGGATAAATAATAAAAACGCCAGCCCTGACTTGTAGACAAGCAACCCAAGAACCCAGCTAGTACCTTCCAGAGGGGTCCAGCCATTTCCACATGTGGGGGGACCATTGGAGAAAAAATGAGAGATGAAAAGGCAAAAGTAATATAAATATATGTAAATAAACTTGCATCTGTAAAATCACCCACAAAACAAAGAAATTGTTAGGAAAATTATGGACATCATATGATTATAAGAAGCCTTCAGGATGTATTATGTATGAGTTCACCCTCAAACATAGTATATTGCCATCAGATGAATTACTGGGCTTTGGAAAAATGTATTTAACCACCTGCCTACCGGGCACGAAAACCCCCTTCCTGCCCAAGACATTTTTCTGCTTTCAGCGCTGTCACACTTTGAATGACAATTGCGCGGTCGTGCGACGTGGCTCCCAAACAAAATTTACGTCCTTTTTTTCCCACTAATAGAGCTTTCTTTTGGTGGTATTTAATCACCTGTGCGGTTTTTATTTTTTGCGCTATAAACAAAGGAAGAGCGTCAAGTTTGAAAAAAAACACAATATTTTTTACTTTTTGCTATAGTAAATATCCATTTTTATTTTTTTTTACATTTTCCTCAGTTTAGGCCGATACGTATTCTTCTACATATTTTTGGTAAAAAAAAATCGCAATAAGCGTATATTGATTGGTTTGCGCAAAAGTTATAGCAGATACAAAATAGGGGATAGATTTATAGCATTTTTTATTTATTTTTTACTAGTAATTGCGGCGATCTGCGATTTTTATCGTGACTGCGATATTGCGGCGGACACATCGGACACTTTTGACAAATTTTTGGGACCATTCACATTTATACAGCGATCCCTGCTATAAAAATGCATTGATTACTGTATAAATGTGACTGGCAGGGAAGGGGTAAACACTAGGGGGCGAGGAAGGGGTTAAATGTGTTTCCTAGATGTGTTCTAACTGTTGGGGGAGGGGACTGACTGGGGGAGGTGACCAATGGTTGTCCCTATGTACAAGGGACACACCATCGGTCCCCTCTCCCTGACAGGACGTGGATCTGTGTGTTTACACACACAGAAACACGGTCCTGCTCGGTTACCGGGCAATCTCGGGTGCCCGGCGGCCATCGCGGCCACCGGGCACGCGCATCGGGTGCCCAGCGATGCGGCAGGCGCGCGCGCGCCCCCTAGTGGACTTTAAAGGCGCAACGTCATATGACGTCCGCCCAGGATAACAGTGTCTTCCTGCCCCTGTCAATTGACGGCGGCCGGTTGACAACTTGTTAAACAGTAATAATTACAAGGGCCAGTTTTACATACAAATATTGTCCCAGAATGGTAAAGATGCTGGATGTGGAGGTCCTGGGCTGGTGTGGTTACACCTGGTCTGCGGTTGTGAGGGCGGTTGGATGTACTGCCAAATTCTCTGAAACGCCTTTGGAGACGGCTTACAGGAGAGCAATGAGCATTCAATTCAAGGGGAACAGCTCTGGTGGACATTCCTGCAGTCAGCATGCCAATTGCACGCTCCCTCAAAACTTGCGACATCTGTGGCATTGTGCTGTGTAATAAAACTGCACATTTTAGAGTGGCTTTTTATTGTGGCCAGCCTAAGGCACACCTGTGCAATAATCATGCTGCCTAATCAGCATCTTGATATGCCACACCTGTGAGGTGGATGGATTATCTTGGCAAAGGAGAAGTGCTCACTAACACAGATTTAGGCCCCTTTAACACTACTGCGACTTCAAAGTCGCGCGATTTTGCCGCAATTTCGCGGCCACGATTTTGCCGCGATTCGCCGCGATTTCAGGGAATGCCTTTGTAAGTGGCATCAAAATCGGACCAAAGTAGTGCAGGGACTACTTTGAAGTCGGAACGACTTGAAGTCGTACTAATATGAATAGTTGTCATTGGAAATCATGGGGAACGACTTGTCATGCTACTTTGCCATCACAAATCGTGGGACAAGTCGTATAAGTGTGAAAAGGGCCTTAGACAGATTTGTAAACAATATTTGAGAGAAATAGGCCTTTTGTGTACATAGAAAAAGTCGGAGATCTTTGAGTTCAGCTCATGATAAATAAGGGCAAACACAAAAGTGTTGCGTTTATAATTTTGCTCAGTGTAGTAACCCTGCATAAAGACAGGGGTTAAGATAAATAAATGACAATGATTTTTCTGTAGAAAGTATCATCACTAATAGGACTTTTTATTACTGTTTTGTAGATTTTCCATTGCTTGATGTAGGGCAGGGGATAGTTATATGGGAGCCTCTTTAATAAATTCCTGTTTGGGATACCTTCTAATCTTTGGATATTGTTAACAGATGCATTTTTTGCCCTGTTTTTCCTGGTTTAGGGGTAAGTGTCATATTATATGAATGGAAAGTGTGGTGTTATCACATTGGAAGATTGTATGAATTTATGACCATTCTTAGACAATATGCGCTGTTAAGACTGAGCACCTTTGCTTGCCTGATATCCGCTTGTTTGTCCTTGGGGTTCATTCCGCACTGCTGATGTCTAAGCTAGTTTTCTCTTGATTGATACTGTCTTTTGTAAGTAAATCTATGCTATAAAAGGTCATTGAGTTTACCATAGATTCTGATATAGAAATTATACAAAACAACTATTTGTTGTAAGCTGTAAGCATGCATGTACAATAGGATTCATACTTGTTTCTTTATACAGATTTATTCTTAAATAACCACCTCAAACAAACTCCCGAAAAGGTTGACTGAAAGGCCCAATTAAATACGTAATATTCTCGTTCATCTGTATACCATTATGTGACATTTTCAAGGACACTATTGTCATGAATTAACAACTATTGCTTGTGCAATAAGGATAAATCATAAATAGAGGAGGATGAAGAATTAGATGAGATTGAAATAATTCAACTTTTATATGCAATTATGCAATTTATATCATTTTAATCTATGTGCAGTAAATATACAATTTTTATGAAAGTTGATATATGTGTTGACTGGTACTGTCAAAACCCTGTAACAATATATATATTTAGTTGCAAAATTTGATAAAAACATCAGAAGTTGGTACTTTGATGGTTATGTACAACCAATAGGCTGATATGCACAATTTGTATTTGAAAATACACCACTGAAAGTTGTATTTTATTTCTGGAATGCTTTACCTATCACAGCTAAGGCTGCTGTAACCCCACCCTTTTATAGTGAGGGGTCTGTGGCTTATCTAAAAATTTCCCTTATTGGTCCTTCAAAGTCATCTGACCTAAATTCAAATGCCAAGCAATCCATTATGGTCATCAAGATGAATTTATGAATTATTTTGACGGGTTTGCTAATCTCAGATACTAAGGATTTACCATGAACCCATGGTAGCCATGAACTCAAACCTCATCTATCAAGAAAACAACATATGTGAACTATAAAAATGATAGGAATTGTTAAGTTGTGCACAGTACACTTCGAGATTACGAATAATAATTCTGTATGTACAGCATTATGAACATGTCCTTGTCATAGCCAGACCATTATTCCTAATTATTAAAGGACAGCCTATAGACTGGAATGGTACCAGCAGAGTGGCAAAAAACAAAGGTACAAAGGTTGCCATTAAAGGATGAGTTCATCATTGGGAACATTTTATATGTTCCACCCGATTTTAAGGTGGAACATGTTAGGCCCCTTTCATACGGGACGGATCCGTGAAGATCCGCCCCGTGAACCTCTGCTTGCTCAGCGGGGATCGCTCCGCTGATCCCCACTGAGCCGGCGGATGACAGGGCGGTCCCTGCACACTGTGCAGAGACCGCCCTGTCAGATCTCTGCTTTCCCCTATGGGGGGATTGGATGAACACGGACCGTCTGTCTGCGTTCATCCGATCCGCTCTGCAGACGGATAGAAAAATAGGATTTTCCTCCGTCTGCAGAATCGGAGGATTGCGGACACGGATGAGATCGGGTGTCAGCGGATGTTCATCCGCTGACACCCGCGATCTCATAGGGACCAATATATGTCCCTTTTTCATCCGTAAACGGATGGATGAAAAAGCGGACATACGATCCGCTGGTGTGAAAGGGGTCTAACATATTCCCAGTCCTGCAGCCGCCGCCCGCTGCCCCCACTCCCCGTGGCAGCAGTATGGGGAGAAATTCCCCGTACTAGCTGTCACTGTTTGAAAACAGCGTGGCCATACGGGGCTCCGCCCACACAGCAGCGTAATTTAAACACATAGCTCTGTGTGTCTGAATAAACTACAAGTCCCAACATGCTTAGCAGGAGTCATCTTGTAGTTATCAATGAACTACCACGGCGCTGTGGTAGTTCATTGAGTCTTCCTGTCAGTGAGTATCGGCTTACCCGTATACCCGGGATGTACTGGTAAGCCGATACACTGACAGTATGCAGGAGACCTGCATGGCATCAGCCATCTGCTGATCACAGGTGCAATGCTTTACAGGCTCCTGCAACAAAAAATAATAAAATCAAATTTTTTTTTACCTGCAAAAAAATGTGCATTTATTTTATTTTTATTTTTTAAAGTGAACTCATCCTTTAAATATAATTGTTATATTATTGTATGTGGGTCAAGCATACATTCTCTTTAGATTAAAATTTTTCTAGTTATTAAAGGCATTTTATGAAAGAGAGAACGAAAGGGAGAAAGAAAGAAATAAGAAAAAGAAAGAAAAAAAAGAGAGAATGAGAAAAAAAAAAAAGAAAGAAAGAAAGAATCAGGTAAAGGCTTTTTGTGTAACTACCGTAAATTTGATTTACAGACTTGCTTATTTACTAGAGATTGCAAAATGCTGGCTAATCCTAGAAAACAGGCACTAGATTAAATTCCTCAGGTCTATTCAAGTATGTGTTAGCAGCAGCTCTTTGTTCTGTCTTGAAGAACTCCTGCAGAGAAGACAAATCTTTAGTCCTTCCATTTCCTACTGACTCACTGTCCCTTCCCCACTGTCATTATCTTCTTTAATACTAAGAACAATATCAGGAAAAGCTACTGTGACATGACAGTATAATTTTGCGCAATTTGCAAAACTCTCGGAGTGAATCATGCTCTGTGTGACTGTGGCAACCTGTGGCTTGACATCCATTGATTGGTAGGGCAATCTGGGAATTGTGGTTCCTTGGTAACAGAAGTATTTACAAGATGTAGTCCACCTCTGCTCTACTATGCATGCAAACTGAGTGAAATCCTGTGGCTCTTCAGGTCAATCCTCCATCAATTACATTTACATGATTTAATATCATGTATTATTACAAAAATCACTTTTATTCTTTTACAGCCTCATATTAACACCCGTTTATATACAGTGCAATCATGAATTCATATGAAGGCAAACTACTATAGCCTTCAACAGCTCAATATCATTTTTTTCTTAGTTAACTTTACTTTTTCTAGTGATTTTAGAAGCCTTGTTTTTTCCTAACCGTACTTAGTCTAAACGAAGGAGTGTGTATCACAAACCATTGCTGAAATCCTTGGATGAACACAAAGACACTCAATATTCCAAGGTGAACTATTTAAGAAAAACACATTCCTGAAGTTCGATTCTTTAGTAAAAAACATGTTGTGCTTATCTTTTAATTAAACTTGCAAGATATTTTGTAAGCCTAATTGAGAGCCATTTATATGCTGACGCAGCAGCTGTGGCAAATGGCAATGAATAACATTTCAGGAACAAACGCAGGCCAGCAAAGTTTAAACACAACAGAGGATGACAAAGTACTTCCAAGCTCAGTTGGCACCATTACGATGATATGGGCTTTTGTGAGATCTGCATTCAAGGCCAGATGTTCTTACAGGGTCGGGTTATTAAGAGGTTTATAGTTTAGATGGTCACTGCAAATCCCCACTGAGTTTTAGTCTTCTACAAAATGACTTTATTTGCATGTTAAAAAAAAGAAGGGATCTTCCTTCCCTGGTTCCTGCTCAGCAATTTCTGTCACTTAAACTCATGTGTACAATCATTCCCCACAGATGGTGCGCTAGCTCTCTATGGGATTCTTCATCTGCTGCTCTGGCTTATTTATTTGCTTGTATGTACCAAATGGCCCTGTAGCTACAGTACCTAATATTTGCATTGCTGTATGGAAACACAGCAATACAGCCAATGCTCTCTCGCTCATCTGGACATCTGGCCTATGGTCATGCCTTGTTCAGATTACGTTATGTGGTGATATTGATTTATACTCACACATGGCCCGAGTCGCAAAATGAGCGTTCTGCTTGCAAGAATGTCATGCACAGGTTCATTGGAAGCCACAAGCTACAAAGCAATATGCTCCTAGTATCATCCTTTCTCTGTAATCAAATATTTCGTATTAATTATTTGGAAACTTGTGGGTGGACTGTTGATGTATAAACCTTCAGGAAACTGACTGGAAATGAAACAGAAGACATTGGTTCCTTGAGCCAAACAATGAGGTCAGAACTTTATTCAGAGCAGAAGGAAAAGATATTTAAGAGGTCCGTTGCCTTCTGGAGGATGTGGAGGGGGTTACAGTAAATTATGTTACATTACTGGGTTTGTAATGAAAGTTCTGAGACTATTTATTATATTAGCCTTAACCTGTGCAGCTATAGATATTCAGAAATTTCTATTCATCTCTATCTAATTATTCAATCTAATCTATCTATATCTTCCTTTCTCCTCTTTTAAGTTAGACATGTAAGCTTAACTGAGCTTGTAAGCTTTGAAATAAATAGAGGCCAGAGGACTCTGCATGTACAGTGGGTACGGAAAGTATTCAGACCCCCTTAAAATGTTCACTCTTTGTTATATTGCAGCCATTTGCTAAAATCATTTAAGCTCATTTTTTTTCCTCATTAACCTCCCTGGCGGTATGATTCTGTCTGGAATTATGTACCAAAAGCGGTACAATTATTTTGCATGGAAATTTGGTGTTATGTACTGTAGGCCTGCAATTCTTAGTAATTACTTACTTAAACCTGACCAAACAAGAGTCTAGTAGACATCCCGGGTATGATAAAGTTTGAAACACAAAATCATAAATTATAACATCGGACACGTTTGATGCTATTTTGGGACCATTCACATTTATACAGTGATCAGTGCTATACCACCTCTGCACCTTTCATCATAAACCTTGTTGACTCCTCTCCAAATGTAGCAATTATGGTTGTGGCCAAAAAGCAAAATGTTGGTCTCATCACTCCAAATGACTTTGTGCCAGAAGGCTTGGGGCTTGTCTCTGTGCTGTTTGGTGTATTGTAAGCGGGATACTTTGTGGCATTGGCGTAGTAAGGGCTTTCTTCTGGCGACTCGACCATGCAGCCCATTTTTCTTCAAGTGTCTCCTTACTGTGCATCTTGAAACAGCCACACCACATTTTTTCAGAGAGTCCTGTATTTCATCTGAAGTTATTTGTGGGTTTTTCTTTGCATCCCAAACTATTTTCCTGGCAGTTGTGGCTGAAATTTTAGTTGGTCTACATGACCGTGGTTTGGTTTTAAGAGAACCCCTCATTTTCCACTTCTTGATTAGAGTTTGAACACTGCTGATTGGCATTATTAATTCCTTGGATATCTTTTTATATCCCTTTCCTGTTTTATACAGTTCAGCTAGCTTTTCCCGCAGATCCTTTGACAATTCTTTTGCTTTCCCCATGACTCAGAATCCAGAAATGTCAGTGCAGCACTGGATGAAAGATGCAAGGGTCTGTCAGGAGTCCAGAAACTCATTGGCCTTCTATACACACACACTAATTACAAGCAAACAGATCTCAGGTGAGGATGGTAACCTTTAATAGCCATTCAAACCCCTTTGTGTCAACTTGTGTACATGTTATCAGGCCAAAATCACCAGGGTATGTAAACTTTTTATCAGGGTCATTTGGGTAGTTTCTGTTGCCCTTATGATTCAAAAAGAGTAAACACAGTTGATTGATTCTAAATGGCTTCGGCAAAACAATAACCATGAGTGAAAGAAATGTTTTTGTGTTATCATTCATATTCTCTGAAAAATGGCCAAGAAATCATAAATTCTGCAAGAGTATGTAAACTTATGAGCACAACTGTACACCAGCCTTTCCAATAGAAGCCAGCCTACTGTCGAACAGGCATGCTGGAAAACCAGGATCCGATCGGCATCCAATCAGCACTGGCAGCCAATGGCTGCGAACAGTGAACAGTGTGTTCTGGTGGGGACAGGCCCCCCTGTCAGAACACAATATCTCAGTGGGAAGATCGATGTACTAACATTGCATAGTTAGTACAGCGAGTGCCTCCTGAGGTACTCAGTTTTTTTCCGTTCAGCCCGCTGGGTTAAATAGATAAAAAACTGATGGTGTGTACCACGTATAGCAGTTCTTCATAAAATAAGTTGAGGTAGAGAATACAAGCTGAACAGACAACATCATCTGATTGATAATGGACTTAGTCTTCTTCACCAAGGAAGGTGGAGAGGGAGAGGGGATGAAAGGAGAAATGGGGGAAGTCTGATAGAAAGAGATGGATGGTAAGATGGTAAGTGAATTGAAACTAAATTTTGATGAGTGTGAAAAAGGGGAATACCTAAGGATCCAGTCACACCCAAATAATGTATAAAAGCATTTATCAGAGTTTAATTGTGCAATTAGGATTGTGCAGCCAAGCTTTACAGAAGTTCGCTTTGGTCAAGTTTTTAATGGCCTAATAGTTTTTCACATTGGTAAATTAAAGTGTCTATAGTGTCTTTAAAACTAAGGACATCAGGGGAGTTCCACCGCCTTATGGTGTTGAGTTTGGCCGCAAGGAGAAGGTGAACCAGTACTACTTTATTACTTTGGTATGTGGAGGAAAGTGATCAAGCTAAGATGAACGAGGGCAAGGGGTGGGTAAGGTTCTATTTTGTGTTGGAGACCTCAAGATAAGATCAGTTTGTCCAAACAGCCTGCAACACAGATTCGAACCAGTCAAAATCTTGGTGTGGCACTAAAGCTCAGAGTCAGCCTATCTACACTGCTTCTTAGTCTCTAGCAGTTTCTAATCTTTCATGCGTTGGATGCCTAACATCGCTCTAGCCTATACCGGTTATGACCCCTTGTAGTACTGTATAACAGGGTGACAAATCAGGAGCGTGATTGGGAGACAATGGCGTAATCCGGGCACCCTATAACAGTAGGTGCCTGACCAAGGACCTTAATGGCAGGATTGCCAGCTATTACTTTGATGAAAGCTGTAAATTTATACGATATCTAAACTCAAGAACCAAAATTTTATATATTGAAGATTGACAGTCCTTAGATGTGGTGGCAACAAGTCCAAAAAATATCAGTATCTCTTGCAGAAATCCAGTGCCCTTGTAATTTCCAGTGAGCTGAGCTGAAAGCAGAAACAATTGTATCTTTCTTCTGTAAACTAATTATCCCCCCACCCACCATGTCATGTAGTCGAATAGATCAAGACGTGTTTGAACCATGGCCCTTCATCATAATTACAGTGTGTAACGGCACCCCAAATACGAAGGGGGTTAACGCCGTATAAGATGTTCCCCTCTCCTGGACACACATCCACTCGCTACCAATCTTCCACAGCCAAATGACCCCTTCCCATAGGAATTAATCCTTCTGAAGAACGAGACGCACTCTGTATCTTCCTAGATCGAATGACTTTATTGAGAAACATTGTAACTTTTATATATATCTAATACACAGTAGTTTAACATGAACAATGGCCCAGCTCCACCCACACATTACAAGACTCAACACATTACTTTGACGTCTGTTAGGAGACAACAGACTTTACACAATAGACGTAACGATCTTCAATACACATCTTCTCATCAAAGGGTTGGCAGACGCTCCGACTGCAGAGTACAATACACACAGGCATAGTGTTAACTATATCTATTCACACCAGCCCTTTATGTTTAAATAACTATGCATGACCTTTATTCATCAGACTGTCTGGCACTTTACAATACACACAAGGACAGACTCAATTTCCCCAATCCACATCACCACAAACAATGAACAGGTCCCTTAGAAGCTGGGATTTACATCACACTGGCAGGTAACCCATCTCTCAATTAACCTGGTAAGTTTCAGAATAAAACAATATTGTGGACTAATATTCCTATTTAAATTTCCAGCCAGCCAAGCCATATTCTTAATGTCCATGGTTTCCTGGCTCACCCTGTGTCCAACGTGACCCTCCTGTCACACAGTGCATGAGTAAGCTGTCAAGCTTTTTAATTTAAAGCCCAGATCAATGGAAATAAAACACTCTCTTGCATTGCCCCCCCTACACACACACCCTGCAAGGGTTAATTGCTCATTATTTCTAGGGGATTCTGGTAAATGCTCTATTACTTAACTTATACCCTACTCAGGCTGCCTCTAGCACTCTCTTTCTTCACCCAAAGTTCCAGTCTGTGGGCAGAGCCTCGGCACCATCATGTACAATACAGGAACACTACCCTTGTATTGTACATGATAGGCTTCATGTACACTGGCGGCTCCTAAACTTGAGTTTAGGAGCTTTTGGCTTTTTTTGCCAAAGCTACTAAACTCAACTCCATAAAAGCCTATGTGTCCATGTACAAATAGGCTTTTAGCAGAGTTTAGGAGCTGCCGCGTTTAGGTGAGGTTAAACCTCCCTCCTCTGAACGTGAAAGAATCATGTTCAGAATAGGAACGCTTTTTCCAGGGGAGCATGCCATTCGTGGCAAAATTTTGTTTGTTTGTATTTTAGGCACGTTTTGTGTTTTCCCGTGGCTGCGGTCAGGGTAGGCTAGTGTACATGTAGCCTTAGAGGCTGGATAACAACAGGAGGCGGTCATAGGAAGCTATAGTGGACTGGTTGCTGCATTGCAGGGACCCTGCTCAGAAAATAATAAGATACGTATCTTCTCCTTTATCCTCTACCCCTAGACATAACACAAAGTTAATTCTGGCAGTGTGGGGGGGCTGCTGAATCCAGGAAAAAGGTGAGTATTATGACCTTTTGTTAGAAATTCTGTGTATAGTCCTACAAAGCAGACAGTGCACAGTCCACATGTAATTTATCTGCTGCTTAACTGCAAACAGGAAGCAGGAACTTTATTTAGAAAGAAGACATAGGGGTTTATTTACTAAAGTCAAATCTACTTTGCACTACAAGTGCACTGAAAGTGCACTTTTAAGTGCAGTCACTGTAGATCTGAGGGGGACATGCAAGGAAAATAAAAAACATAATTTTGCTTGCACATGATTGGATGATAAAATCAACAGCGCTTCCCCTAATTTTAGAGCTTCCCCTCAGATCTAACGTGATCTACAGCGACTGCACTTTCAAGTACACTTGTAGTGCAGAGTGGATTTCCCTTTAGTAAATCAACCCCATAGAGTATAGTCATAGGTGCAGCTAAAACTTATAAACACTGCCATCTACTGGTTGATATAGTTGTTGAACAAAATACATGAAAGAGAATGCACGGGCAGAAAGGGGTTAAAGTATTATTATTAGTAGTGTAGCGCTACCCCCATGAGGGCTGCTGAAAGATGGCTGACCCCAATGGTTGCCCTGACCTTGCAAGCCTCCCGACACTTGACACCCTGGGTTTGGAAATATTTCAACATGATAATGCAACTACACAGAAACCAGACTGTAGTAAAGTAAACATATATTTTACTCAAGATTCTTGAAGTAGATAAGAACAAGAATAACTTACTCTTACTCTTGGTAAATATGCAAAGGGTATGCAATGCAAAGAAAATCACAATAAGTCGAACAATAGTAACCAGTAGGTCCTGAAAGAACCAGGTATAAAACGGAAGAGATTGACCATTTATGACAGACTGCTCCCTTCAAATCCTGATGCCACGGGCCCAACAAACTTTGTGGCACAATTATAAAACAACAAATTACAAGGAATTCAATACTTACATAGTTACAGAGTTTAATAGTAGGTGAGGTTGAAAAAAGACACAAGTCCATCAAGTCCAACCTATGTGTGTGATTATATGTCAGTATTACATTGTATATCCCTGTATGTTGTGGTTGTTCAGGTGCTTATCTAATAGTTTTTTGAAACTATCGATGCCCCCCGCTGAGACCACCACCTGTGGAAGGGAATTCCACATCCTTTCCGCTCTTACAGTAAAGAACCCTCTACATAGTTTAGGTAAAAACATATTTTCTTCTCATTTTAATGAGCGGCCACGTGTCTTGTTAAACTCCCTTACGCAAAAAAGTTTTATCCCAATTGTGGGGTCACTCACCAGTACAGTATTTGTAAATTGAAATCATATCCCCTCTCAAGTCTCTCTTCTCCAGAGAGAATAAGTTCAGTGCTTGCAACCTTTCTTCATAACTAATATCCTCCAGACCCTTTATTAGCTTCGTTGCCCTTATTTGTACTCGCTCCATTTCCAGTACATCCTTCCAGAGGACTGGTGCCCAGAACTGGACAGCATACTCCGGGTGCGGCCGACCAGTGTCTTGTAGAGTGGAAGAATTATCGATTCATCCTTGGAGTTAATCCCTTTTTTAATGCATGCCAATATTCAGTTTGCTTTGTTAGCAGCAGCTTGGCATTGCATGTCATTGCTGATCCTATCATCTACTAGGACCCCCAGGTCCTTTTCCATCCTAGATTCCCCCAGAGGTTCTTCCCTCAGTGTATAGATTGCATTCATATTTTTGACACCCAAAATGCATTATTTTACATTTTCTACATTAAAACTAATTTGCCATGTAGTTGCCCACCCCATTAACTTGTTCAGATCTTCTTGCAAGGTTTCCACATCCTGAGGATAAGTTATTGCCCTGCTTAGCTTAGTACCGTCCGCAAATACAGAGATTTAACTGTTTACCTCATCCTCTATGGATTGGTCCCAGCACAGAACCCCACTACCCACCCCTGACCATTCTGAGTATTCCCCATTCATCATTACCCTCTAAACTCGCCCTTATAGCCAGTTTTCAATCCATGTACTCACCCTATGGTCCATGCCAACGGACCTTATTTTGTACAGTAAACGTTTATGGGGAAATGTCAAATGCTTTTGAAAAATCCAGATACACCAAGTCTACAGGCCTTCCTTTACCTAGATGGCAACTCACCTCCTCATAGAAGGTTAATAGATTGGTTTGGCCAAAACAATTCTTCCTGAATCCATGCTGATTACTGCTAATGATACAGTTTTTATTACTAAAATCCTGTATCTAGTCCCTTATCCTCCCCTCCAAGAGCTTGCATACTATTGATGTTAGGCTAACTGGTCTGTAATTGCCAGGGATGTTATTGTGGACCCTTTTTAAATATTGGTGTTACATTGGCTTTTCTCCAAACCGCTGGTACCATTCCACTCAGTAGACTGTCAGTAAAAATTAGGAACAATGGTCTGGCAATTACTTGACTGAGTTCCCTAAGTACCCTCGGATGTAAGCCATCCAGTCCCGGTGATTTATTAATGTTAAGTTTCCCAAGTCTAATTCTAATTCTGTCATCTGTTAGCCATGAGGGTGCTTCCTGTGATATGTCATGAGGATACTTAAAGGGGTTTTAAACCCTCGTGTTTTTTCACCTTAATGCATCCTATGCATTAAGGTGAAAAAACTTCTGGCAGTGACCGTCCGCCCAGCCACCCCCCGTTTTACTTACCTGAGCCCCGTATTTCCCTCGGCAGGGACACACTGTCCCTCTCTGCACGGGGTCCCGGCTCTTGATTAGATAGATTGATAGCAGCGCAGCCATTGGCTCCCGCTGCTGTCAATCAAATCCAATGATGTGAGCGCTGGGGGGCGGGGCCGAGTCCGGCATTCGTGTCTATGGACGCCGAATGCTGGACTCGGGAGCGCACCCGCAAGGAAACCCCCCGGGAGAGTGCTTCTCCTATGGGGTTATCTGATGCGAGGAGGAGCCGCGAGAGCCACCGAGGGACCCCAGAAGAGGACGATCGGGGCCATTCTGTGCAAAATGAGCTGCACAGTGGAGGTAAGTATGACATGTTTGTTATTTTAAATGTAAAAAAAACGAAGGCTTTCTCTTGTTAAAAAAACCAAAAAAAAAACACGAAGGCTTACAATCAATTTAATATTTGCGTATAGTTTCCTTTAAAGTGGATGTAAACCCGATTTAATGAAATTTGAGGTAGGCACATATATCTGTAGTGTTTTCTTATCTTTCTTCAAAGCCCTAAGTCCCGTGACTTTCTCCTGCTCTGTTCTTCTGTTATCAGCATGATAACTTCTGACAAGTTCGCTGTCAACTGTGATAAAACCAGGCTGAAGTTTTTGTCAGGGTGGGTGCTATAAATAGATTAGCAGAGAGCTTGCAGCACAGTTCTGCAAGTCTCTGCCTAACTGGAGGGGGGTGTGTGCCTTTCCTCCAATCAGCTATCTCACAGTGTATGTCAAAAATTCATACCCACAGGTGAATCACAGGTGAATCAGGAAGAGAAAATTCTAACACGACGTGCACTTTTTTAGCAGTATATAAAGCTGAAGACTGCAGATATATACATGTAAAACTTATGTATGAGGATTTGTTTCATCTCTGTGTATCATCTGAGGCTGTTCACTTCACTGGATATATGTGAGGGTTTACATCCACTTTAAGTGTGAAGATGATGTGCACAGAGTCCTTTAAGTGGGGGACAAAGAGGAGAATGGAGGAGTCCTTGTGATGTAAATGTTCAGTGTCTTCAGCTAGCTCAACAGGGCTTTAATGCAAAGAGATGGAATAAAGGTGTCTGCATGCAGTGTCTTTGTGGGGTGTACACGGGGTGGGCTTCTGCCTGCTCACCAATCCTGATGATATGAAGGCTCAAGGCAATAGGATGTCTTGGAACAGGCTCTTGTAGAATCTGAAACCGATGAATGCTGCCTAGCGACACTGGGATTCTGCTGCAACTGTACCGGTGATGATGAGAGTGACCTCCCACAGTCACTCGGCCGACAAGGGAGCTGGCAATGGTGGATCTGCTTGCTCACTCGCTGGAGACTCTCCATGCTGTCTAGGCTGTGGCACTTTCTCGCATTCCCCTGGAGCAGCCTGGGCCCTGCTCTCAGCTGAAGGCCTACGTCAAAAGAGAAAGACTCCTCCCCAGACCAGGCTATTTATGTCCTCACCCAGCATTCTTCTGTCTCTCTCAGCTGGCTGGAATTTGTAGTCTGCAGCAGTCTGGCTCCAATGCAAATCCTGGCTCCTTGGACCATATATCCCATGATCCCTTGCTCTCAGCTGTGGTCTCTGCTTGCTTTGCATTCAGAGCTGATGACACAGTGTCCAGGCTAAGCAGAGGGTAACAGGTTCACTTCAGCAGGTGTTACAGAATGTCCCACGAAGACACAGGCAAAGTTAGGCAGCACCTGGTTACATCAGTATTATTAACCACTTCAGGTCTGCCCCATAGTAGTCTTACTACTACTGGGCGGCACCTGTGTGCCAGATCACGTATATACACGTGATTCAGCTCTCCTGGGTAGGGCACGCGCACTAGCAATGCCAGCAGCTCGCCCCCGTTGTGATCCCTCCTAGATTGTAAGCTCTAACAAGCAAGGCCCTCTGATCCCTCCTGTATTGAATTGTATTGTAACTGTACTGTCTGCCCTCATGTTGTAAAGCGCTGCACAAACTGTTGCCGCTATATAAATCCTGTATAATAATAATAATTTGAAAGGAACCAGAGGGCATACCTCCCAACTTTTTGAGACAGAAATGAGGGACACCTACTAGCAAAAGTATGTAGGCATAGGACACGCCTCCCTGCCACACCCCCTTAAAGGAGAATTAACAAAAAAAAGTTATTAATTAAACCCACAAGGGCTTTTTTTTTTACCACCACTATTCCTTTATATTGGGTTTTGAAATTTACAAATGCAGCAATTTAGAATTCGGATGAAAGGTTTAGCACTGGGAAACACTTTTTGAAAGATAAATATATATAACTATATAGATCAGACCAAAATTAGGGACAAATGAGGAGGAAAGAGGGACAGAGGGACATTGCTCCAAATCAAGGACAGTCCCTCAAAATCAGGGACAGTTGGGAGCTATGCCAGAGGGCCCTGCTCATAGAGCTTACAATCTAAAAGTATTAGAAGCTCTAAAACAACATCCTAAGTCAAACACATACCTCTTGCATGTACTCCCTCGATATAACAAAGTTACACTGTTATTACCCTGGTAATTAACCAATGATATGCTCGGTAATGTCACCTTATAATTTCTGATTAGTATGCGTGAATCTACGATTTTTGTTAATGTGATGTATGAGCATATATTGTCTTCCGTGCTATACAAGACAAGCACAACTACTAACAGACGATGGTCATCCGAGCTGCCTCCCACCCCATGGCACAGCTAGTTCCCCAGTTGGGGTGTCCGGGTGTGGGGACGTTACAGACACCGTTCAAGTAGTACTAACATCACATTAAGTGTTCAAGTTTCAGCACAACTATCAATGTAACCCATTAAGTAAGTCTCTACTGTACGCTATAATGAACAACAAGAAATGTCAATGATTTCTTATCCTTCTCATCCTTCTGTATTGAAAATTTCAATAAAAAGTATTGTTAAAAAATAAAAGTATCAGAAGCTATGTATTTTGTGAACTCTTTCGTACTGCATTTGGATATATTTAGCCTGATTCTATTTAACTGGGATGAATGAACAGGTTTTTTTTTTTTCTGGATCAGTCAAATGACATCATAGAAGGCCTAAAAAGCCTACGTGTACACAAAATTCACTTAACAAACCGATCACGCTACATCTAAGTATTGAATTTTCATGAGAAGTTGACAGACACATTCTTTATGAAGACAAAATATGATCTCACCAGATAATATATTCCAATGTTCTAAACCTTTATTTAACAAAACGAGGACGGTACGTATAGTGTAGACATATTAGAGCCGTGCATTTTTTTTTTGTGAACCTGTTAAAATACACATTGATTTAGCTTTAAAACCTAAAGAAATCTTTGTCTGCTTTATAATCCTGTAGAATAATGATAAAGAACTCCTGTCTGAGGTCTTCCTCCCCGTTGATGATTTATGACTCACATATTATGCATATATTACCAGCTAAAATATCACTAGCACAACACTCTATTAGATGTACAGTAAATATGACATACGGGTCACCATTCAAGAATGAGACATCATCTGGTTTCCAAGGCAGGGACAAGCAGTTCTTCCTTTCTCTCCCTGAGAACACTGGAAGTTTCCTGTGCCGGTATATAATATTAGTTAGCTACAACTCGGAGGATTAATCAATCAAAGTCCCATGTCATTTCACTAGCAAATTGGGTCCATCTGTTGGTAGATCACGTTGGTTATTTTTGGAAGTAAAAAAATGGATTATATTTGGCTGAGATAAAGCAAATAAAAATGACCTTCCGCAGTTTGTACGGCACGTGCCAAGATAAATTAGGAACTAATGAGCGTAGTTTGTGTTTAAAGGATTTTAATATAATTTACGTTATTAGCAACGCACTTAAAATAGTACACCGAAACCAGTTTGTAATAGCAGGCCAACAGATGTGGGTATTTTTAACATTAATTATCCATTTCATTAACATATGATTTTTGTCAAACCTCATTTAATAGAAAAAAAACAAAAAAAAAACGCTTGAGTGATTTATACAGATCCAGAATATAGCAGCGATTATACATGTCTGCTTTGTTTAATGTTTTGACTTTAATATGCAGATGCGGGATAATGATTGTCTATCCAAGATTTAATAGAACAGTACGACAGAATAATCTTAGGGTTGAATTTCTAATTACAGCACCCAGGATTGTCAGTTTTTTTTTTTTTCCCTTCACCAAAATATAAAGTAGAATTTGCATCCAACATTTTGTTTTGATACTGCGGAAAGAACAAATTTTAATGAGCAACAGATGTTACACTACTTAAATGGATCTTTGCTAATAAAAAAGATGGTATTTTACTGAAATATGCAAAGTTTTAGGAACTTGACATATATTTTCACCTCTTGCTGCTTTATCCCGCACTCTAAAGGATTCAACTCTAGCCTCAGAATATCAAGTTGAGCGGAGTAAAAAAAGAACGTCTAATAGTAAGGATTATGGAATTGCGCATATTATAGAAAAAAAAATATCTGGATAATTAGAAGCAAATGGTGTTACTTAACCACTTCCATACAGGGCTTTTTGTACCACCTCAATACCGGGCCTATTCTAGCACTTCTCTCCTACATGTACAAATCATCATTCTTTTGCTAGAAAATTACTCAGAACCCCCAAACATTATATATCTTTTTTTAGCAGACACCCTAGGGAATAAAATGACGGTCATTGCAACTTTTTTTCTTGCACGATATTTGCGCAATAATTTTTCAAACGCCTTTTTTAAAAAAAAAAATGGTTTCATGAATTAAAAAATAACAAAACAGTAAAGTTAGCCCAATTGTTTGGGAAAATATGAAAGACGATGTTACGCCGAGTAAATAGATACCTAACATGTCACACTTTAAAATTGCGCACACTCATGGAATGGCACCAAACTTCGGTACTTAAAAATCTCCATAGGCGACGCTTTAATTTTTTTTACAGGTTAGCAGGTTAGAATTACAGAGGAGGTCTAGTTCTAGAATTGTTGCACGCGCTCTAACGCACGCGGCGATACCTCACATGTGTGGTTTGAACGGCGTTTACATATGTGGGCGACTTACGTGTGCATTCGCGAGCTACCGGGGACAGGGGCGTTTTAATTTTTTTTTTTATTATTATTTTTTTTTTTTTTACTTATTTTTTTTTTTTTACAATTATTTAACTTTTTTTTTGATCACCTATATTCCTATTACAAGGAATGTAAACATCCCTTGTAATAGGAATGTGTGTGACAGGTCCTCTTTATTGAGAGATGCGGGGTCAATAAGACCCCACATCTCTCCTCCAGGCTGGAAAGCATGAGATCAGTGAATTTTTTTTCACTGATCTCATACTTACAGCCGCAATGGCGGCTTTGTTTACATTTGAGGACCCGGGCGTGACGTCATCACATCGCGCCCGGGCCTCTGACGATCATAGAGATGACTGGTGACCAGTCATCTCTATGCTCGTCACGTGACCCACCAATGGCACCGGAAGATTCGCTCCGGATCCCGGAGAAGCACCGGATGGCGGCGGGAGGGGGGATGTCCCCTCCCGCCGCCTATAAGAACGATCAAGAACGATCAAGCGGCGGAACCGTACTGCCCTTGGTCGGTTCCCTGCCTATGGGATTACATGAGCCCTATGGCGTTTTTCACCATTGTGACAATGTGTGTCTAGTATAACTTATTCAAAGACAAGAGAATCTAGTACTGACCATCGGTCCAACACCACCTCCCTTCCCCTCCCCCCATTCTTTTTTTTTTTCTCTGTTCTTCTCTTGACCAACACCCCTTCCCCCCAATTTAGAGGGACCTACGCGTGTTTAGACAGACTCAATAATGTTGCCTCATCCTCAGGTTTAGGCTCGGTCCCTCTACAAGAAGGACCTGGAGAGGTTATATAACTTGTGTCATATTTGAGCTACTGATGAAACAACGTTATCGACCTCAACCAAGCCAGCTAACATTCTATGTTAAGTTTGATGTATCCTATGTTTTGCAGCCTAACTACTGTTCATATTCTTTTACGAAAAATTTGATTGGATTATCTTTATGAATGTACTTTGAATACATTTCTTTGAAACAAAAAAGTAGGGTCCTAAGTAAATACGCAAACCTTGCTTATAGTTCAAAGTCTGCTTTACGCATGATATTACTGTGTACTAACAGGAAGGCTGCTCCCCAGAGAGAACTCATGAAGAGAGAGACAGAAATATAATCAAACAGAGTTCCCAGGGGGGTAACCAGAAATAAAGATAAAAATAGAGCATGGAAAAGAGCAAAAGTAAGGGAATACAGAAAACTGTCAAGACAAGCAAAAAGTCAAAGCCATGAAGTCCAACAGATCAGAGGTTAAAGCCCCGTACACACGGTCGGACTTTTGGCCAGCAAACTTCATTTTGAGCAAGTTGGACCAACAATCCGACCGTGTGTACGCTCCATCGGACAAACTTTTTTTGCTTTTTTCTTGTTTTCATCGGACAAAAGTTGGGTCTGCAAACAGACAAACCTTTTCCCAACAAAAGTCCGATGGAGCAAAGTCCGACCGTGTGAACAGAAAACCATCGGACTTTTGTCCGATCGACAAAACAATTAATGTCAACCAACAATAGCAGAAGTTGACCAAAGGGTGGCGGTAAAGAGCAGAAAAGAGCAGAAAAACCACGTGATGTTGCAAAAAGTTTTGAGAAAGTTTGCAGAAAAGTCAGAGCATGTGTATGCTATGGGTATTCCCGACCAACTCCGTTCGGACAAAAAAACACGGAAAAGTCCGATGGAAGTCCGACCGTGTGTACGGGGCTTTAGACTAAGCAGGTTCTGGAAGATCAAGAACAGGGAGGGGAAATTTACTAACATGACACAAAAGGTTTACTTATAGAGTAGTTTTTTTACTGACACAATCCAAAAAATTACTGACAGAGCCAATTTTCCCTGACACACCACAAACATTCTACTGACAGAGCCTAATTTTTTTACTGACCATTCAAAAACTTAGCTACAATTACCTTCTTTTTTAGTGCAAATATCAATATTTAGCCGCTTGCCGAACAGCCGCCGTCATTATACTGTGTCAGGTAGCCGCGTACACGCGGATCGCCGTAGGTGTATGCCAGCCACTTTAAGAGATCTAGGGGCGCCCACGTTCACCCACGGCGCGACGCCGGAGCCAATGCGTGTGGCCGGCGGCCGCGATGTCCGCCGGCGACCCACAATCGTTCCAGAGAGAGACAGAACAGGGATCTGTCAATGTAAACAGACAGATCCCTGTTCTGTCAGGGAAGTAGAGAGGGATCTGCTGTTCCTAGTGATCACGGACAGCGATCTCTGTCTACTTCACTGTCAGTACACTCCCCCTCACAGTTAGAAACACCAAAAAAGTGTCAAAGTGTCCGATCTGTTCGCTGCAATGTCGCAGTCCCGTGTAAAATCGCAGATCGCTGCCATTACTTTAAAAAAAAAAAAAAAATCCATAAATCTATCCTCTATTTTGTAGATGCTCTAACTTTTGCACAAACCAATCAATATGCGCTTATTGTGATTTTTTTACCAAAAATATGTAGAAGAATACATATCAGCCTAAACAGATGAAGAAATTGTTTTTTTTTGGGGGGGGGGGGGATATTTATTATAACAGAAAGTAAAAAAAATATATATTTTTTCAAAACTGTCACATTTTTTTGTTTATAGCGCAAAAAATAAAAACTGCAGAGGTTATCAAATACCTCCAAAAGAAATCTCTATTTGTGGGAAAATAAGGACATAACGTCACATGACCGCGCAATTGTCAGTTAAAATAACACAGTGCCGTATCACAAAAATGGCCTGGTCATTACAAACATGTAGCCAATGCAATTGGCAATGTGCTTAAGATATAAAAAAAGGTAAAAAATATATTTCTCCTTTTACATGAAGGCCAGGTTGATATAACCCAGCACAGAGTTCCCCCCTACATCAGAATCTGCAGGGGACCCTGATGTAAAAGAGAACACTGTGTACTCTGATGTAAAGGAGAACTCTGTGGAGTCCCCCTTTACATCAGGGTCTGCAGAGCTCCTCCTTGCACTGTAAGGGATCACCAGGACAAAATAAATAAAAACAAGCCTAAAAAATGAACACAGCCACCACATATGAGGATTGTCAAGCTGCAAAATATCAAATGATTCCTTTTGGGTTTAGATGTGCTTTAACCACTTGGCGACCGCACTACAGCCGAAAGATGGCTACAGCGTGGTCTTGAAAATGGCAGGAGGGTGTCCATTGATGTCCTCCCGTGCTCACGCTGCCCGCCCTCCCCCTTTGGCTCGCGGGGGTGTGCTATGTGATTGCCGAGTCCTCAGGACTCGGCTCATCACAGATCGGGGTAAAGGGCCAATCTGGTACAGGGACATTGTTGCGCTCAGTGCCCACCAGTGCTTCTAATCAGTGCCCACCAGTGCCGCTAATCCATGCCCATCAGTGCCACCTACCAGTGCCCATCAGTACTGCTATTCAGTGCCCACCAGTGCCACATATCAGTGCCCATCAATGCCTCATTATCAGTGTCACTTATCAGTGCTGCCAATTAGTGCCGCCTACCAGTGCCCATTAGTGCCACCTAATAGTGCCACCTATCAGTGCCCATCAGTGCCACCTATCAGTGCCCATTAGTGTCGCCTATCTGTGCCACCTCTCAGTGCCCATCAGTGCCACCTATTAGTGCCAACCATCAGTGCAGCCTCATCCATGCCTCCTGATCAGTGCCCATCAGTGCCACCTATCAGTACCCATCAGTGCCGCCTCATCATTCCCTCTCAGTGCAGCCTATCAGTGCCCATCAGTGCAGCCTATTAGTGCAGCCTATCAGCGCCCATTAGTGAAGGAGAAACATTACCTGTCTGCAAAATTTTATAACCAAAGCTTTTTTTTTCTTCAAATGCTTAAAGGGGTTGTAAAGGTTCGTTTTTTATTTTCTAAATAGGTTCCTTTAAGCTAGTGCATTGTTGGTTCACTTACCTTTTCCTTTGATTTACCTTCTAAATGTTTTTTTTCTTTGTTTTCTTTGTCTGAATTTCTCACTTCCTGTTCCTCCTCAGTAAGCTGTTCAGTAAGCTGTTCTGGCTGACTCCACACCACTCAGATGATGGTGTGAAGTTTAGTGAGGAGAAACAGGAAGTGAGAAATTCAGACAAAGAAAAAAACATTTAGAAGGGAAATCGAAGGAAAAGGTAAGTGAACCAACAATGCACTAGCTTAAAGGAACCTATTTAGAAAATAAAAAACAAACCTCTACAACCCCTTTAAGTCTTTTTTTGTTTGTTTAGCAAAAAATAAAAAACCCAGTGGTGATTAAATCCTAGCAAAAGAAATCTCTATTTATGTGAAAAAAAAAATGATAAAAATGTAATTTGGAAACAGTGTTGCATGACGGCACATTTGTCATCCAAAGTGTGACAGTGCTGAAAGCTGAAAATTGCCCTGGGCAGGAAGGGGGTGAAAGTGCCTGGTAAGCAAGTGGTTAATATCAATTGAAATTCTTTCAGCAGACTTTATTACCTGACTGTATTGATGGGGAAATCGAGCGATTTGGAATTTGGATTTGGAATCGACCCATGCTGCAAGAAAAGGAAGTTGCATAATCTATAGGCTACTTAACCACTTAACGACCGCCCACTGTAATTATACGTCGGCAGAATGGCACCGACAGGCAAAGTCACGTACCGGTACATGACTGCCTTTGTATAGTTTGGGGGTCCCATCAGACCCCCCTTCTATACAGTGAGCGGTGGTTATTTGTTCGGGAGCGATCCGGGATGAGGGGACGGCCGTTCGATTCCGGCCACCCCCTCGTGATCGCTCCCGGCAAATGAAAACCTTCCTCTGCCTGTGTAATGTAAACACAGGCAGAGGAAGTGATGTCATCTCTCCTCGTGTCGGTCTTTTCGATCCGGCGCGAGAAGAGAAGACATCTCACAGTAAGTGCACCAACAGCCCACTGACACCATTACACGTAGGCACACTTTTTACCCCCCAGTCACCCCCAGATCACCCCCAGTACCCCCAGTCACAGTGCACCGTTTGCAGTGGTCATTTTTTTACTGATCACTACAATCAGTGTCATTTGTGACAGTAAAAAGTTGCAGGGCAGTTAGGTTTAGGCCCTTTAGGTCCAGGGTAGCCCCCTAGCCCCCCCTAATAAAGGTTTAACCCCTTGATCGCCCCCCAGGTAACCCTTTCACCCCCTAACGCCAGCGTCACTAAGCGATCGTATTTCCGATCGCTGTATTTAGTGCCGGTGGTGCCCTAGATAGCCAGTTATTTATTTTTAGTTTCGCCGCAGATTTTTATAGCGTCAGGTACCCCCATATATTATTTTAACCCCCTGATTGCCCCTAGAGTTAACCCTTTCACCAGTGATCACCGTATAAGTTTTACTGGTGACACTGGTTAGCCAGTTAGTTATTTAGGTTACCCGTCAGGTTTTTATATAGCTTCAGGTACCCCCATATATAACCTAATAAAGGTTTTAACCCCCTGATTGCCCCTAGTTAACCCTTTCACCAGTGATCACCATATAAGTTTTACGGGTGACACTGGTTGGTTAGTTTGCTTTTTATAGCATCAGGGCACCCGCCGTATATAACCCAATAAAGGTTTAACCCCCTGATCGCCCGGCAGCTGATATCAATTAGGTTTTAGCGCCAGAGAGGGTCTGCGTCGCCCCAGGCAGCGTTAGGTTAGTGCCAGTAGCGCTAATACCCACGCGCAAAGCATACACCTCCCTTAGTGGTATAGTATCTGAACAGATCAATATCTGATCTGATCAGATCTATACTAGCGTCCCCAGCAGTTTAGGGTTCCCAAAAACGCAGTGTTAGCGGGATCAGCCCAGATACCTGCTAGCACCTGCGTTTAGCCCCTCCGCCCAGCCCAGCCCACCCAAGTGCAGTATCGATCGATCACTGTCACTTACCAAACACAATACACATAACTGCAGCGTTCGCAGAGACAGTCCTGATCCCTGTGATTGCTAACAGTTTTTTTTGGAAGCGTTTGATACATTTGCTGACAGTCAGGTGCTTTTTTTTACCTGTGAATCTTACTAGTGTACCCCTAAATTTAGAGCCCAAAATGGCAAGACGAAGGTACACTAGTAAAGAGGCTACGAGATTCTGAGCATGACAGATAGTGAAGACTAAAGAGGAGGTCACGCATCTGTCAGATTCAGGCTCAGAATATCTTCCCGTAGAAGACAGTGAAGTCAGCGGCTCCACGTCAGACAGACGAAGGTGAGGTCCCTGCTAAGGTCAGGCGTACCCGATCCCGATCTTCTGAGGTTGTTGAGGAGCAAGCACCGCAGGTCTCTCGTATCATGGAGCAGAGTAGTACTAGCGCCGCTATTCCTTCTGGTGAATTGGCAAGCACCAGCGGCCTAGTACAGCCTGGGCATACATCCAGCACTGCAGTATCACGTGGTGACGTGGCGAGTCCCATAAGTGCAGTTCAAGCTGGCGAGGTGGCAAGCACAAGTAGTGTTCCGCTGCCACCAAGAAGACAAAGGCAGGCCCGTCGTGCCCATAGTGCCCTTCCTGCAGAATTTGCCTATCCTGATTGGGTCCCCACCACTTCTGCAGAACCCGTACTTCCCCCATTCACTGCCCAACCCGGTATTCAGGTGGAAACAGCTGATTTTATGCCAATTGATTTTTATTCGCTGTTTTTCACGGAAGATCTCTATAGATCTATTGTGGACCAGAGTAATTTATATGCTGGTCAATTCATCGCCGCTAATCCCCAGTTGCCTTCCATTGCCAAAGATTGGAAACCAATTACGGTTTCCGAATTTAAGACCTTTCTGGGCCTTTACCTCAACATGGGCACACATAAATTCCCGTCATTGCGTGCTTATTGGTCCACGCACCCAATTGACCACATGCCCGTGTTCTCTGCCTCCATGCCCAGGACACGATACAAGCAGATTTTGCGGTTCATGCACTTCAACGACAATGAACTTTGTCGTCCACGTGGAGACCCTGAATACGACCGGCTCTATAAAATTCGGCCCCTCATAAACCACTTCATCGAACGTTTTGCAGCCTTGTTTATTCTCGATCAAGTTGTCTGCGTTGATGAGTCCCTGATTAAATTTTCTGCCCGCTTGTCTTTCAAGCAGTACCTTCCCAGCAAGCGTGCCAGATACGGGGTCAAGCTCTATAAGTTCTGTGACAGGGCAACAGGCTATGTATGGAGCTTTACGGTTTATGAGGGAAAAGACAGTCAGGTTGAGCCGGTCAACTGCCCGGATTACATAGGGAGCGCTGGCAAGATAGTGTGGAACTTGGTGTCACCCTTATTCGGAAAGGGGTACCACTTGTATGTGGACAATTATTATACGAGCGTGCCACTGTTTAGTCACTTGTTTGATCATCAGATTGGAGCATGTGGCACTGTGCGACCTAATCGCCGGGGCTTTCCCCAGCGGCTTGTAGATGCCCGTCTTAGGCTGGGGGAGAGAGCCCGCTTGAAGTGTAATAATTTGCTCGCTGTGAAGTGGAGGGACAATAAGAATGTTTTCCTTCTTACCTCCCTTCATGCAGACACGACAGTCCAAATTCGTACGGCGACTGGTGTTGTGGAGAAACCCCTCTGTGTCCACGAATATAACCAAAATATGGGAGGGGTGGACCTCAACGACCAGTTGTTGGCGCCGTATCTAATTGACCGTAAGGCGAGACGCTGGTACAAAAAAGTGTCTCTATCCTTATTCCAATTGGCTTTGCTGAACGCTCATGTGCTATACAGAGCTTCAGGCGGGACTTTATCTCTTCTAAAATTTCTGGATGATATAGTCACAGAACTCCTGTATCCAGGCGGTTCTGCACCTCACCATCCCCTACCAAATGCAGTAAGCCGGCTGCATGAGAGGCATTATCCGTATGCCCTCCAGAGTACCCCTACCCAACGAACCCCCCAAAAAAGATGTCGTGTCTGTAGCAAGCGTGGATTTAAGCGTGACACCCGTGTTTTTTGTCCACTCTGTCCTGACAAACCTGGTCTTTGCCTTGGTGAATGTTTTGAACGCTACCACTCAAAAGTGAAGTTTTAGCGTAGGGTACAGCATTTCACAGACTAGGACACACTTACACATGGTCTCCCAAGATGCCATCACATTTTGAGAGACCTGAACCATTACAGTTGTTAAAGTTACAAAAAAAAGTGTAAAAAAGAAAAAAAAAACTTAAAAAACAAAACACAAAAAAAATATAAAAGAAAAAAAAACAAAAATAGTTGTCGTTTTATTGTTCTCTCTCTCTCTCTCTCTCTCTATTTTCTCTCTATTGTTCTGCTCTTTTTTTACTGTATTCTATTCTGCAATGTTTTATCATGCTTGCTTTTCAGGTATGTAATTTTTTGTTTTCAGGTGCGCCATTCAACTGCAGTGCGGAATTATTTATCTTGACAGCAACAGCGTTTGCTCCCACGATACATAAAGCCGTGACTCCAGTGCTGTAGGAGGTGATTTCACCACCACAGTTAAAAAAAAGAGCATATATGCCGAAGCATGGGGGCAGCAGGGGCGGAGGAGCGATTTTGCTCCTAATGCCGCGTACATACGGTCGAAATTCCGACGGAGGCTTGCCCGTGGAAAAGTCCGACCGTGTGTACGCGGCATAACTTTTTTGCGGGAGGATGCCCCCATGCTTCGGCATATATATATTTTAGGCACAGGTTGCGTTAAAAAAATGTTTTATTTTTTACTAGGTTTTGTTTTGGTATTTGCTTTGCAGGTATGGTATGGTAAGGTCTTACTGTTGTACTGTAATGTTACTTTGTTTTAATGTTAACCATCATTTGCTTAGCAGGTACGCCGTTCAGTTGCAGAGCGGATCTATTTATCTTGACAGCAACAGCGTTTGCTCCCACGATACATAAAGCTGTGACTCCAACGCTGTAGGAGGTGATTTCACCACCACAGTTAAAAAAAAGAGCATATATGCCGAAGCATGGGGGCAGCAGGGGCGGAGGAGCGATTTTGCTCCTAATGCCGTGTACACACGGTCGAAATTCCGACGGAGGCTTGCCCGTGGAAAAGTCTGACCATGTGTACGTGGCATAACCTTTTATGCCGCGTACATACGGTCGAAATTCCTGATGGAGGCTTGCCCGTGGAAAAGTCCGACCGTGTGTACGCGGCATAACTTTTTTGCGGGAGGATGCCCCCATGCTTCGGCATATATAAATGGTGCATGTATGCCCATCATTAGAAGTGGGTGGATGAAGGGAGGTATTCTAATGGTGGGCATACCCACCGATCAATCTCTTTTTTTCGTTCAGCCAACAGGCTGCATGAAAAAAAAGATTACAATACATGTCCAACAAGGACCAGCAACGTACTGGTATGTTGCTGGACTTTGAATGTTTATACCAGAATGATGTCTGCGGGTTTAGGTATCATCTTGGTATCAGCCAGTGGCCGGCTTTCATGTAAAAGCAATTCTAGCAGATAATTAGCCTCTAGACTGCTTTTACAAGCAGTGGGAGGGAATGTCCCCCCCCCCCCGGATATAAACAGCGCCATTGGGAAATTGGGAAAGCATTTTATCACACCGATCTTGGTGTGGTCAGATGCTTTGAGGGCAGAGGAAAGATCTAGGGTCTAACCCCCTATTTTTTTTCAAAAAAAGAGTACCTGTCACTACCTATTGCTATCATAGGGGATATTTACATTCCCTGAGATAACAATAAAAATGGTAAAGAAAAAAAAAATATGGAAGGAACAGTTTAAAAATAAAATAAAAAAGCAAAAGAAATATGGTCATTTGGGGGGTGGGGGGGGGGTTTGTGCTATTTAGGCATTTTATGGCCTTCAAAACTGTGATAGGTAGTGAGGAGTGAAATCAAAAATTTGTGCCCTTAGAAATCCTGAAGGCGGTGCTTGGTTTTTGGGGCCCTGTACGCGGCTAGGCTCCCAAAAAGTCCCACACATGTGGTATCCCCGTACTCAGGAGAAGCAGCAGAATGTATTTTGGGGTGCAATTCCACATATAACAATGGCATCTGTGAGCAATATATCATTTAGTGACAACTTTTTGTACATTTTTTTTTTCTTTTTGTCATTATTCAATCATTTGGGACAAAAAAAAAAAAAATTCAATGGGCTCAACATGCCTCTCAGCAAATAGCTTGGGGTGTCTACTTTCCAAAATGGGGTAATTTGGGGGGGTTTTGGGGTCCCGTACGCGGCTAGGCTCCCAAAAAGTCCCACACATGTGGTATCCCCGTACTCAGGAGAAGCAGCAGAATGTATTTTGGGGCGTAATTTCATATATGCCCATGGCATGTGTGAGAAATATATCATTTAGTGACAACTTTGTGCAAGTTTGTCATATTCCCGCAACTTGTGTCAAAATATAAAATATTCCATGGACTGAACATGCCTCTCAGTAAATAGCTTGGGGTGTCTACTTTCCAAAATGGGGTCATTTGGGGGGGGGGGGGTTGTGCTATTTTGGCATTTTATGGCCTTCGAAACTGTGATAGGTAGTGAGGAGTGAAATCAAAAATTTGCGCCCTTAGAAAATCCTGAAGGCGGGGCTTGGTTTCCGGGGTCCCGTACGTGGCTAGGCTCCCAAAAAGTCCCACACATGTGGTATCCCCATACTCAGGAGAAGCAGCAGGGTGCAATTCCACATATAACCATGGCATGTTTGAGCAATATATCATTTAGTGACAAGTTTTTGTATTTTTTTTTTATTTTTTGTCATTATTCAATCACTTGGGACAAAAAAAAAAAAATATTCAATGGGCTCAACATGCCTCTCAGCAATTTCCTTGGGGTGTCTACTTTCCAAAATGGGGTCATTTGCGGGGGTTTTGTACTGCCCTGCCATTTTAGCACCTCAAGAAATGAGATAGGCAGTCATAAATTTAAAGCTGTGTAAATTCCAGAAAATGTACCCTAGTTTGTAAACGCTATAACTTTTGCGCAAACCAATAAATATACGCTTATTGACATTTTTTTTACTAAAGACATGTGGCTGAATACATTTTGGCCTAAATGTATGACTAAAATTTAGTTTATTCGATTTTTCTTATAACAAAAAGTAGAAAATATCATTTTTTTTCGAAATTTTCGGTCTTTTTCCATTTATATCGCAAAAAATAAAAATCACAGAGGCAATCAAATACCATTAAAAGAAAGCTCTATTTGTGGGAAGAAAAGGACGCAAATTTCGTTTGGGTACAACATTGCATGTCCGCACAATTTACAGTTAAAACAGCGCAGTGCAAAATTCTGAAAACACCTCTGGTCCTTTAGCTACAAAATGGTCCGGGGCTTAAGTGGTTAAGTTGATTCAAACAAATGCTTTGGGGTTGATTTATTAAAGACAAATAGAGTGCTCAATTTCCAAGGAAATGTGCTTCAGAGCTTAGTAAATGAGGCGAAGCTGTGCTGACTTCCATCATTCCAATCATCCAAAAATGTTATTCATTTATTTATTTATTATTTTCCTTGTACGTGATTGGGTATTTGACTTCAGTAAATCATCCCCTAAATTTCTTGTCTGGGCATTCTCAGCTGAAACTTGAAGAAACACCCGGGGCTTACCAGCATTTCAGTATAGTGACTCAGTGAGAAGATACAACAAATATGTCATTTACTCTGTTATGTAATATAACAGTAAAAAGCAAAGTAAGATGTGGAATACAATGTAGAATGCGTCAGTAGGACCTCTTCACTCAACACAAAATGATTCAAGAGTCAGAAATATTCAACATTAGGCACAAAGAAGCTGCCACTTTTGATGAATTTGTAAGCAAACAAATTGTCCATTTCACAGCCGGGAGTTAAAAGGGTTGGAAAACAAAGTTCATGTCAAACAAAGAAAAATAAACAGTATTCCTGACCATGGAGGTTCAACAGAGCACAACCCTCTCTATCACTTGCTCCCCCTAGTGGCCCTTTTCAGTAACAGCTGCTTTTGTCTCAATAACCATCTCTTTATGCTAAGGAATACGTTCATGTGATTATTATTTTCTGACTTGAAAGTGTATCTAAACCCAAGAGCAAAAATGTATTATATTGCATTCCTTTATTTTAAACTGGTAATCTGACCATTAACATATTTCCTGTCTTAGGGTGGCTCCACTCTATGGTGGAGCAAAGGAGCCACCTACGACAGCAGCATTGTCAACCTATGAAGATGGTAGTGTTAGATCTACTAGCAAATTGTGATGGACTTGAATAACAAACTCCAACTAACATTTCTTATAGCAGTAGAAAATTCCACTTTGTGATTTTTTTTTACCTACAGGTAAGCCTATAATAAGGCTTACCTGTTGGTAAAATTAATATCTCCTAAATGGGCACTGTTTAGGAGATATTCGCACTGGACGCAGCCGGTGTTGTCACCGGCGCATGTGCTCTGAAAGTCCGGCATACCGCGTGGACCTCCAGAGCACCGCGCCGGAACCGAGAGCTCCCGTGCGTATGAAGGGAGTGATGTCATCGCGGCTCTGGCCACTCAAACAGCTGGAGTCTGAAAACACAGTAGGAAGACCGGGGGAAAATGGAAAGCCCTGTCAGAGATGACAGCACACCGCTAGATGGCATTGTTCTAATTTAAGTGTAGCGCCCCCCCCCCCAATATTTGGGGGCGCTATGTGTAAATTTAAGGGCAGTCTGAGCCAGTAGTTGGGCTCAGACCAGTTGATTGTTCTGGATTTGCTTCTGCTCTGGGTGTGATACTGCCTGGCAGTAGTGTTCCCTGTTTGCCTGTAGGTGGCACTGTCATCACTGGCATAGGTTGAACTACAGGGGGTATCACAACACCTTGGGTGTCCTTTCTCGGCAGCCGTGCAGTGGGCGTTGTCTACCCGCTGTGTATGCTGGGAGAGGGTACATAAGGGGCAGACACCATTAATGTGGGTTCTTGTGTGCCTCATGGCCCTCCAGGCCAGGGGTGCGTGTGTGTGAAATAGTCCTGGGCACCTTCAGCCTGAGGCTACATCGCTACCTGGTAGACCCAGCACCTTAGGCTAGGGCCTACACCTGAAGAAGGATCCCAGGCTACCCACCTGAGGGAAGCCCACTCCAGAAAGAGTAAGCCGGGGGAGGATTGGTCCCATGAGGAGACTGGCGATGGTGTCGCTGTCTCGGGAGAGGCCTGGCACCTTATCTGAGGAGGGATCCAATATATTGGAGGCCTTGCAATGCGCCAATCTGGCATAAAGGTTCTTTTTCTTCTATTGCTTGGCTGGGAGGTTCGGGACTAACAATCCTGTGGCAGAGGACTCCTGATCGCATCCCCTAAAATTTCACAATTTATCCGTGCTCCATCCCAGCTGCTAGGACCGCTCACAAGGGGACTATCCGGATGAGCAATACCCACTCAAGCTTGAGTGGAGACGAAAGAGCCGTGTACCTGAACCTTCCCCTACTTCTCTCATTTCCCTACTCTCTCTTCAAGTTTATTGCAAAGATAAAGAATAAAACCTTACTGCTTAAGTTTTACCCCTGTGTGGACATTGGACTTATTCTCTACCTAGACAACGGAGCAAGGGAACCATTAGAAAGAGGTAATTGCTGCAAAGCCCAAACAACAACAGCGCTCGCCCCTCTACACAAGGGGGGATACCGGGCAAGTAGCAGGTGTGTCCGACTGCGGACAGAGGACGGCAGAAAAGGGTTTGTGTGCTACATAAGTATTGCTGTGACGCATACTAGTACATTATGCAATTGTCTTACAGGGAAAAGCTTTTTTTTTTTTTTTACTGCAGTGGTTTACAACCACTTTAAAAGCTTGCCGACCTTGCCACGCACATACACGTCGGCAGAATGGCATGGCTGTGCAAAGCAACGTATATATACGTTGCTTTGAATTTTGCCCCGTGCCATCGGGAGCAGCAATCAGTGTCATGTCACAGTAAGCCCAGCCCCCACACAGTTAGAATCACTCCCTAGGACACACTTAACCCCTTCCCCGCCCCCTACTGGTTAACCCCTTCCCTGCCAATGTCATTTACACAGTAATCAGTGCACTGATCGCTGTATAAATGACAATGGTCCCAAAATAGCATCAAAAATGTCCGATGTGTCGGCCATAATGTGGCAGTCACAATAAAAATCGCTGATCGCCGCCATTACTAATAAAAAATAATAATATTAAAAATGCCATAAAACTATCCCCTATTTTGTAGATGCTACAACTTTTGCACAAACCAATCAATAAACGCTTATTGCGATTTTTTTTTACCAAAAATATGTAGAATAATACGTATCAGCCTAAACTGAGGAAACCTTTTTTTTATATATATTTTTTGGTGATATTTATTATAGCAAAAAGTAAAAAATATTGATTTTGTTTCAAAATTGTCGATCAAAAACCACCAAAAGAAAGCTCTATTTGTGGGGAAAAAAGGACGTACATTTTGTTTGGGAGCCACGTCGCACGACCGCGCAATTGTCAGTTAACCTTCCTAGCGGTATTCCCGAGTCTGGCTCGCGGTTAAATTTCAGCACCAAAAGCGGTAACCCCGAGCCAGACTCGGGCTGCATCGCAGTGATCCAGGCAGAGTTACTTACCTTGTCCCCTGGATCCTGCGATGCCTCCCCGCTGTGTGATCGAGCTGTCTCCTCGCTCGATTCACACACTTCCGAGTGCCGCCGAGCTCCGTTCCCTGCGACGTTACGACGCACGGGGACGGAGATCGGCGCCAAATTCAAAAAAGTTAAAGATTACAGTACTGTATGTAATAATTACACACCCCCATTGTCCCTAGTGGTCTGCCCAGTGTCCTGCATGCACTTTTATATAATAAAAACTTTTCTTTCTGCCTAGAAACTGGAGATTGTCCATAGCAACCAAAAAGTGTCCCTTTATGTCAAAAGTGGTTTTAGACCAGCTAAAAAACAGCGATAATAAATTAGAATCACTCGCAGAATTAAGCTATAGCGATTTGTGGGGAAATTCGTCATCAAACACTGAAAAACACTTTTATTATTATTATTATATTATTTGTTATAATTATTTTATAGTTATTTATTTTATTATAATGTATAATTTTGTTTTTTGAACTTTATCATACCCGGGATGTCTACTAGACTCTGGTTTGAACAGATTTAAGTGAGTTATTCCTAAGAATTACAGGCCTGCAATATAAAACGCCAAATTTCCATGCAGAATAATGGTACCGCTTTCAGCACCTAAAATCTGACAGAATCATACCGCCAGGGAGGTTAAAGCGATGCAGTGCCGAATCACAAAAAGTGGCCCGGTCATTTGGAAGCCAAATCCTCCGGGGCCAAAGTGGTTAAGCAGTTAGAGCAACTGTTTTTTTTTTCCTTGTAAAAAGGTTTTCTTAATAAATGTTTTACATAAATGAATACAAACTAACCAACGTAAGCACTCCTGTCAGTGGTAAATAATTGGTCTCAACATTCTTAGGCTGAGTTCACATTAAGAGCAGGCATTAACCACTTAAGGACCAGGCCCCTTTTTGCGATTCGGCACTGCGTCGATTTAACTGACAATTGCGCGGTCGTGCGACGTGGCTCCAAAACAAAATTGCCGTCCTTTTTTTCCCACAAATAGAGCTTACTTTTGGTGGTATTTGATCACCTCTGCAAGTTTTTATTTTTTGCGCTATAAACAAAAATAGAGCGACAATTATGAAAAAATTGCAATATTTTTTGCTATAATAAATATCCCTAAAAAATCTATAAAAAAAAAACATTTTTTCCTCAGCTTAGGCCGATACGTATTCTTCTACATAATTTTGGTAAAAAAAAATTGCAATCGCCGTTTATTGATTGGTTCGCGCAACAGTTATAGCGTTTACAAAATAGGGGGTCGTTTTATGGCATTTTTAGACATTTTTTTTTTATACTAGTAATGGAGGCGATCAGCAATTTTTTTCGTGACTGCGACATTATGGCAGACACATCGGACACATTTTGACACTATTTTGGGACCATTGTAATTTTTACAGCGACCAGTTCTATAAAAATGCACTGGTTACTGTAAAAATGACACTGGCAGTGAAGGGGTTAACCAGGAGGGGACGATGTAGGGGTTAAGTGTGCCCTGATTTGTGTTTCTTACTGTGGGGGGGCGTGGCTTAGCGTGTGACGTCACTGATCGTCGTTCCCTATTACAGGGAACAGACGATCAGTGACAGGCTCACTAAGAAGCACGGGGAGAGGTTTGTTTACACTTACCTCTCTCCGGTCTTCCTCTCTGTGACCCGATCGCGGGACACCAGCGGCGATCGGGTCCGCTGTTCCCGCGGGGACGGTCATGGAGAAGAGGACCGGGTCGCGAGCACGCTGCCGGCAGCGCGCTCGCGACCCACAGCTGTGCACATTAAAGGGGACGTACCTGTACGCCCATGTGCCCAGCTGTGCCATTTTGCCGACGTACATCGGCGTGGGGCGGTCCTTAAGTGGTTAAAAAAGCCCCTAAAACGCCTATGCACAAGATACAATAGACAGCACATAGTGCTGTTCACAATGTTCAAAATTTAAGCCTCATGTCGAATCAGCAGGCGTTTGAAGCCTTTCAATGCCTCCCATTCAAGTCTACGGTAACGCCTTGTTAATGCTCTGCAGGCAGTTGCGGAGCATTTACGGGGCGTTAAAATTTGTTCATATACTGTAATGGAATAGGCATTTGTGGAGCAGTTTTAACGCTCGTCAAATGCTTCAAAACTGCCCATAGGGTGTTTAGGAAGCATTTTTAACTCCTTATTAATGCTTGTAAAACGCCTGTCTAATGCCTGTACTAAAGCTCATTGACGCCTGCCTGATGCCCATACTAACGTCATGCAAACGCTATAGGAGTGTTTGTTGAGCATTAGAAATTTAGGCGAGTGTGAACAAGCCCTTACTTCCACTTTTGCTGAACAGCTTGGTCTGTTAAAAGAAGTTGAAAAATAACAGACTTACTGGCTGGATCACCAGGAATAAAAAGAAAAGCAAACAAGCCTAAAAAATGAACCCAGCCACCACATTTAGACATAGGTAAGCTGTAATATGCCAAATGTTTCCTTTTAGGTTTAGATGTGGTTTAATCTCAATTGAAATTCTGTCAGCAGACTCTATTACCTGCACCCTCCCCAGACAGACTTCTGTCCTGCCCAATAGGCCCCTAATAGCACATGACCTCTGATCTTACGAAAAGATATCAAAAGCAACAGATAACCTACCGGGCAAATCTTAATGAATATGCTGAAGAGGGAATATAAACATTCCTGATCCAGGGTCATTGTTCTACAAATTCCCAGGATTGTTTTACCTTCACTCACATCCAGTATTGCTTTTGTATACGATGATGATAATAATATTTCATTCAATGAGCTAAGCTTAGGAGAATGATCAGGAGAAAAGATTGTGGCTAAAATGCTCTCTGCTAGTATTAAAAAAAATCCATGGAAATTGAAGCATGCCATAAAAGAAAAACAAGAAAAACAATAGGCTATGCCAGCAACTGTTTATTGTGATGGTTACATTGTGAAGATATTATAGCCAGGGCTGCTCCATACTGTAACATACTGGCACTTTGTACATGTATAATGAAACATTGATAGGACACCACCATACCTAAAAATTTGTGGTAACATTTGCCTTACATTTTACTACTTTTCTAGCCATCCAAGTAGTGTGGGGGTGGGGTGAGAGGAGTCAGAAGACTCTTTATAGTTCAGAAAACATGAAACAATCTCTCCTTGCTCTTGTGTTGTGGCATTGGTAAAGACACAGATGTGCCCGATATAATTTGACTTCTGGCCATATGTTGGCACCGGAGTTGGTAAAATAGATTAGGCCCAGGGCCACTTGGATAAATAGGCAATGTAGGTACTTTAAGAGCCACTAGAGTTACCCAGAGAAAGCATGCCAGTAGAGGAAGGGGGTACATAGAGTTAAAGCTAGCCATGCCCCTGCCAGAAGTGGATCGGAGATAGGCTAACATAAATAGTTAAGACGATGGCCATGGCAATCAGTGTGAGGACCAAGCTACAGCTGCATGTAAGGTGAAAGTTTCCCCACACAGGGTTAGCGGGCAAGGAGAAGAGCAGAACCTTATGTACATCTATGGCTAGGGATGCAGGACTCTGGGCAACCCCCCTGAGGGCTACTCCTTGACTCAATCTGTCCCTCTCTACCTTTCAAATGTTCTGCTTGTAACACAGTGGTTCTCAACTCCTGTCCTCAGGACCCACTAACAGGCCAGATTTTAAGTATTACCTTGGGGAGATGCAGACTAGAATACTGCAATCCCTGAAAAGCAAATTATATCACCTGTGATGGATTTCAATTATCTTGCAAACCTGGCCTGTTAGTGGGTCCTGAGGACTGGAGTTGAGAACCACTGTTGTAACAGAAGAAATATGCCATCTCTTGGGATTAGGATGATTGTAAGCAAATGTATACGCATCCAACTAAAGTGATATTAACCACGTAAGGACCGCCGCACGCTGATGTACGTCGGCAGAATGGCACGGCTGGGCACAAGGGCATACAGGTACGTCCCCTTTAAGATCCCAACCGTGGGACGCGAGCACACCGCCGGCGGCGCGCTCGTGACCCGGTCCTCTTCTCCATGACTGTCCCCACAGGAACAGCGGACCCGATCGCCGCCGGTGTCCCGCGATCGGGTCAAAGAAAGGAAGAACAGGGAGAGGTAAGTGTAAACAAACCTCTCCCCGTGCTTCCTAGTAATACTGTCACTGATCGTCTGTTCCCTGTCATAGGGAACGACGATCAGTGACGTTACACGCTAATCCACGCGCCCCCCCCCACAGTAAGAAACACAAATCAGGGCACACTTAACCCCTTCAGCGCCCCCCTCCTGGTTAACCCCTTCACTGCCAGTGTCATTTTTACAGTAATCAGTGCATTCTTATAGCACTATTCGCTGTAAAAATTACAATGGTCCCAAAATAGTGTCAAAAGTGTCCGATGTGTCCGCCATAATGTCGCAGTCACTATAAAAATTGGTGATCGCTGCCATTACTAGTAAAAAAAAAAAAAATATTAATAAAAATGCAATAAAACTATCCCCTATTTGGTAAACGTTATAAATTTTGTGCAAACCAATCAATAAACGCTTATTGCGATTTTTTTTACCAAAAATATGTAGAAGAATACGTATCGGCCTAAACTGAGGAAAAATATATATTTTTTAATATATTTTTTGGGGATATTTATAATAGCAAAAAGTAAAAAATATAGCATTTTTTTCAAAATTGCTCTATTTTTGTTTATAGTGCAAAAAACAAAAACCGCAGAGGTGATCAAATACCACCAAAAGAAAGCTCTATCTATGTGTAAAAAAGGACGCCAATTTTGTTTGGGAGCCACGTCGCACGACCGTGTAAATTGTCAGTTAAAGCGACGCAGTGTCGAACCACAAAAAGTGGTTAAAGATTCTTTTTATTTATTTTTAATAAAATAATAAACCTGCCATACTTACCTGCTCTGTGTAATGATTTTTCACAGAGCAGCCCTGACCCTCTTCTTCTGTGATCCCCCCATCAGCGTTCCTGGCTCCTCTTTGTCAGGTGCCCCCATAGAAAGGTGTTTCCAATGGGGGCGCTCGTGTGGGCTTGCTCCCAAGCCGCTCTGTCTGCATCTATTGACATGGAGTTGGCGGCCAATGGCTATCAATCTGCCCAGAGAGGAAGGACAGAGCTGGGAGAGCCTTGGCTCTCATGAACAGCACTGGATCGTGGGCTCAGGTAAGTTTAAGGGGGCAGGGAGATTCTGTTACACACAAGTTTTTTTTTTAACCTTGATGCATAGAATACATTAACAACCTCTAGAAGGTTCACCTCCCCCTTCCCCCTGTGTGACCAGGCCATTTTTTTCTATGCAGCGCTGCTTACGCGGTCATGCAATGCAGTACACAAGCAAAATGTATATCTTTTTTCACACAAATAGAGCTTTCTTTTAATGGTATTTGATCACCACTGAGTTTTTTATTTTTTATTTTATAAAATAAAAAAGACTGACAATTTTGAAAAAACAAAACAATATTTTTTACTTCATTTTTTACTTTCTGCTATAAAACATATCCCATAAAATAAAATAAAATTGAAAAAAATCAAATCTCTTAAGAAATTTTGGACAAAATGTATTCTGCTACATGTCTTTGGTTAAAAAAAAATGATATTGATTGGTTTGTGTGAAATTTATAACGTCTACAAACTATGAGATACAGTATATACTGGAATTTTATACTAGTAATGGCAGCGAACAGCAACTTATATTGGGACTGTAATACTGTGGCAGTCAATCTGACACTAACTGACATTGGGGGGAACTAACTAAATGCCATTGACATCACCAGTTCCATTATTGCAGTGATCGTGCTAATAATATGCAACATCACTGTACTAATGACACTGCGCAGGAAGGGGTTAACATCTAGACCAATCAAGGGGTTAAATATGTGCCTAAAAATAGTTTGTGTGTACTGTGTGCTGTTTTTACTGGGGATCTAAAACCAACTAGATCCAGTGTCACTGACCACAGCTCTGTGCTGTTTACACTAATGCCGCGTACCGACGATCGGACATTCCGACAACAAAACCGTGGATTTTTTTCCGACTGATGTTCGCTCAAACTTGACTTGCATACACACGGTCACACAAATGTTGTCTGAAATTGCGAACGTCAAGAACGCGGTGACGTAAAACACTACGACGATGATTCTGAGCATGCGTCAAATTGATTCTGAGCATGCATAGAATTTTTGTGCGTTGAATTGTGTACACACGGTCGGAATTTCCGACAACAACTTTTTTTGTCTGAAAATTTGAGAACCAGCTCTCAAATTTTTGTTGTTGGAAATTCCGACAGCAAATGTCTGATGGAGCATCCGACAACAAGCTCACATCGAACATTTGTTGTCGGAAATTCCGATCGTGTGTACGCGGCATTACAGAGCTGTGTTCCATTAGACTCAGAGCCGATTCCCGGGTCCCGGCGGTCAATCACTGACCTGGACCCGGTGATCGGCATGTGCTAATCACCGGGTCTAGGCCAGTGATTGACTGCCGGCACCCCCGGCATCGCTGCCCCCGACCCGGAAATGCAAAATCACTTACTGTATATATACATGATTCTGTGCAGAGCGACGGCTCTATAGCAGTAAAGCTACATGGACTGGTTGTTAAGTTGTTCAGGCAAAAAAACCTATAGGCTGGGTTCTCACTTATGCGATTGCAGACATTGCATGTGCTTTGTACCGCATTCCTGTGCACGTCACATGCAATGTCTTTGCGATGCAAACTCAGCCATACAGTTTGTCCGGCTTAAATCGCATTCACACCAAAATGGTCCAGGAACCTTTTTTTGGTTTTCACTGGAATCAGATCGCATGGGTGTTCAGACTCATGCTTTTCAATTCCACCCTATTCCAAAGTTTAGTACTGCATTCTGTGAACCGATTTGGGGGTGTCATTACCTTTTATATTGACACCCACAGCGGTTCGTAGAGAGCAGTGTGAACTGCCTGCGATTCAGATGTGATGCAGGAACCCACACAGGAATCGCTGTGGTTCCCGCATTGCACCAGTGTGAACCGAGCCTCAGGCTTTAGAACTACTTAAGGCTGGGTTTACACTGTTTGCAGCAGGGGTCCGGTGCATCTCCGTTCACCGTTTCAAATCCGAATTAGGTCTGAATCCCTTGTAAGTTGGAGCTCTGCTTTAAACAGCAGTCTTGCATTGTATGGCAGCCTCTGTCAGCCTTTTGTGAGCGCCTTCGCCAGGTCCCCACTCGAGCACAGTAAGTCCCACCCAGAAATGTCTTAATTTTGAAGTGGGCACAGGGACCAGTGTTTTGTATATTTTTTTTTAAACAGAGCAGAGGCTAATGTATCTTATGCAGTGCCAGCCTGAATTTGTCTGTCTGCCTCCACATCCTGAGGCTCATTATTAATGAGCAGAAATAGCCAATAAGCTGCACTCAGCTATATTGTACTCTAAAGCAGATGCTTCCAAACTATGGCCTTATGGGCCACATCTGGCCCACTACAAGATTTAATCCCATCTGCAGCTAGGATCAGTAGCCAATCCTCACACTTAAGGCACAAACTGAGGAATCCAATAAATTGGTCTCTGCCTCTGATGGGGAGTGGGACCCTGATGTAAGGGGGAGTCTGATATGTGGGGGGTCCTGATGTGAAAGTGGTACTCTGATGCAATGGTGTGGGGGGGGGGGACTTCTGATGTGAGATTATTTCTTGGAACATGTTTATTTACTCATTTCAATTTTATTCATTCATTTATAAAAATGTATTTAGATTTTTTTTTTCATTACGTGAATATTTGTAAAATATATGATGTGGCCCTCATACTAAAAATTTGCTAATTTGCTAATAGCTAATGAGAGATCAAGGGCCGTTTCACAATGCATCTGCTTGCCTTTCAGCTCCCTGAGCATTCTAAGAAGGTAAGGTTGACCATACACCATACATTCTAATCAGGGTTTTTTTTCAGATGGAACTTGGTGGAACTCAGTTCCACCACCTCTGGCTCAGGCCCTCTGCTCTCTGCTCACCATTTTAACTTGTAAACACAGAAGGCCGGCTTCTGCATTTACAAGTGACAGCTTATCTCCCAACAGCTCCCACAAATCTGATCTCCTGAGCAGCTCCCACTGAGTGCAGGATGGGGACAAGGTGTCTGGGGTGCAGTTTGGATGCCTACACCCCAACTGGATGATCTTCCTGCAAGAGTGAGAGGCGGAGCCACCTACAGTGTGTAGGAAGGTACTAGAGGCGGCTGGGTGCTTCAGCTATAAAGGAGTAAAAGTAAAACATCTGGAAGATGATGGATCTTTTCAGCAGGGGGGAAAAAGATGGGGCAGTGGAGGGGGGATGCAATGCAAAGGTCAGAGCTGAAGAGTGGTGCAAATGAGATGTGGATGGGGAATGCATGGATAAGCAGCTATGGGAAGGCAGAGGTAAGGCTGAACTGTATGCCGTTTGTGTTGCGCACCCCTGAATTCTGCACCCCGAACATGTGTAACCACCTCCCCCCCAACTGCACTTGATATATGATGCCCTCCTGGTATTTAATGCTCCTTTAAGACCCTCCAAATGTTAGTGAAATTTGACCACACCCACTATTGTATGCGGTTTGGAGGGGGTGTGTGTGTTTTTGAGGAGTCATGGTTGAGTTTCTGCACCTATTTTCTGAGAAAAAAAGACCTGCATCTAATCATACAATCTCCCTTTTCTCTGCAATCAACTATGTAATACAATGGACCTCCTGATTTGATTTAATTGAATAGATTGTTTATGTTTGTCCTCATATTATATAGTTGTGTACAGATTATATGGTGAAGATGAAGGAAAGATGAAGGAAGAGTGCAATTTACTAATCCATAGTGATGAGTTTGGGTTCAATCTGTACTTGGGTAGTGATGAGCCGAACACCCCCGGGTTCGGTTCGCACCAGAACCCGCGAACGGACCGAAAGTTCGAACGAACATTAGAACCCTATTAAATACAATGGATGCGAACGTTCGAATTCTAAAGTGCTAATTATAACAACTATTATGCATGTTATTGTCATAAATAGGGTTTGGGAACCCGGGTTGTGCACCAGGGGACATGTATCAATGCAAAAAGAAGTTTTAAAAACGGTCGTTTTTCGGGAGCAGTCATTTTAATGATGCATAAAGTGAAAAAAAAAAAGTCAAATATTCCTTTAAATATCGTACCTGGGGGGTGTCTAAAGTATGCCTGTGAAGTGCCATGTGTTTCCCGTGTTTAGAACTGTCCCTGCACAAAATGACACTTCTAAAGGAAAAAAAAGCCATTTAAAACTGCTTGCGGCTTTAATGTAATGTCTGGTCCCGGTAATATGGATGAAATTCTTTAAGAAAAATGGCATAGCTACCCCATGACCCCCCCCCTACCCCAGCCCATTACCAGCCCCTTTGGGTCTTGTATGGATATTAAGGGGAACCCCGCACATAAAATAAAAAAGGCCCTATATACTCTGAACAGCCGTATACAGGCGGTGCATACAAGACAGGGACTGTAGGTTTGTTCTTATGTAGAATCTGTTTGTAATTTTGAACAGGTACATTGTTGAAGTGTAGCTCCAGCCCAAAAATCTATTTTTAAACTTTTTGGGAAACATAGGTAAGGGTTATCACCCCTGTAACATTTGTTTTGCTGTCTGTGCCCCTGTTCAGAACATTTCACCTCACTTTCCGTCCCAATGACAACTGTTTTTGAAATGTGGTGTTTTTCTTGAAACAAGGATTGCTGATAAAGCATCAGTACAGATGAGACCCCTTTCTCCCATATTTATTCTTACAGGAGAGAATTTTCCTTTCTAGGGGTAGATTTCCTCTCACTTCCTGTTGTCTTCTTTCGTTTGCAAGTAGGAGTCGTTTGTAAGTTGGATGTTTGAAAGTAGGGACCTGCCGTATATACTCTGCAGAAATAGGCCCCTTAGTTGTTGGTGTTGGCACAACACTGTAAGCACTCAGTTACTCTTGGTTGGTGCTGGAACGCCCTGCTGTCAACTATTATATCAGGAATTTTAATTACATATAATTGTTGAACAGTGGTAGTAAAAATTGGGGCTTTGATGGTGGTGCTGGTGCCACAACACTGTAAGCCCTGACAGTTACTCTTGGTGGGTGCAGCAATGGGCCCTGCTGTGAATTATTAGATCAAGAATTGTAATTACATGCCCCTTTTGAACAGGGGCTGAAAAATTGGGCCTTTCGTGGTGGTGGTGGTGGTGGTGGTGGCGTTGCCACAAGACTGTAAGCCCTCAGAGTTACTCTTGGTGGGTGCAGCAATGGACCCTGCTGTGAATTATTAGATCAAGAATTGTAATTGCATGCCCCTGTTGAACAGGGGCTGAAAAATTGGGCCTTAGGCACTGGTGGCACAACACTACAACCCCTCACAGATACTGTACTTGGAGCACAGCAATGAGCCCTGTTGCAAAGTATTGCTTCAAAAATTGTAATGACACGCCCCTGTTAAACAGGGGCTGAAAAATTGGGCCTTAGGCACTGGTGCCACAACACTCCAACCCCTCACAGATACTGTACTTGGAGCACAGCAATGAGCCCTATGGCAAATTATTGCTAAAAAAATTGTAATTACACGCCCCTGTAAAACAGGGGCTGAAAAATTGGGCCTTAGCCACTGGTGGCGGCACCCATAAACAAAAATGATCTTCCAAGCTATCATCATCAATCGTATCATTGAGGACTCGGAGGAGGAGGATAGCCAGTCAACATAACAGCACAGGCACTCAGCATCAGCATCAGTCTTGAAGGGATGTGACATGTTAAAATCAATTAGTCTGTTATATCAGCATCAGGTGTGTGGTAGCTGGTGGTGATCCAAGACTGGTTCATCTTGATGAAAGTCAGTCGATCAACCGAGTCGGTGGACAGGCGCACCCTGTGATCCGTGACAAATCCTCCAGCAGCACTGAATGTGCGTTCCGAAAGAACGCTGGATGCAGGACAGGCCAGTAGCTCAATTGCATACTGTGCAAGCTCTGGCCAGTGATCCATCCTCAAGACCCAGTAAGCCAGAGGATTTTCGGTGGGGAAGGTGTCCAAGTCTGACCTTGCCCCTAGATATTCCTGCACCATGTTTATCAGACGCTGGCGATGGTTGCTGGAACCGATCATACTTTGGGGCTGCGGACTAAAGAATTGTCTGAACGCATCGGTCAGACGGCCACCTTCCCCACCGCTCCTTCTTTGACTGGCCGAAGCCTCAGCAACTCGTTGTCCAGGACCAGGAGTTTGTAACCTCCCAGTCTCTGGGAACGCGTTGCACAGACCTTTCTGCAAGGCCTCCCGGAGTTGTCTCATCCTCTGCTCCCTCTGCGACGGTAACATAAGGTCCGCAACCTTACCCTTGTACCGTGGATCAAGGAGAGTGGCCAGCCAGTAATGGTCCCTCTCCTTGATCTGAAGAATACGAGGATCCTTCCGCAGACTTTGCAGGATCAGGGAGGCCATGCAGCGTAGGTTTGCTGAGGCATTCGCTCCGGAGTCCTCTGGGTCACTAAGGACGACATGATCCGCAGCCACCTCCTCCCAGCCACGTACAAGTCCACTGGTTTCTTGGGACTGTAAATCATCCCTAAAAGACTGCTGCTGATGATGCTGAGTGCCAGCCTCCACCTCCATGCTGACACAATCCTCCTCCTCCTCCTCCTCCTCCTCCTCCTCCTCTTCCTGTGCGATGGGTGGGACAGAAGGAACACTGTCTGGGTAAAGGGGGCCTTGAGAGGCAAGGAAGTCCTCCTCTTCCTGCCTCTGTTCTGCCTCAAGTGCCCTGTCCATTATTCCACGCAGCGTGTGCTCCAACAGGTGGACAAGAGGTACAGTGTCACTGATGCATGCACTGTCACTGCTCACCATCCTCGTGGCCTCCTCAAATGGTGCCAGGACAGTGCATGCATCCCTGATCATGCCCCACTGGCGTGGAGAAAAAAAACCAAGCTCCCCTGACCCTGTCCTGGTGCCGTAGTCGCACAGGTACTCATTGATGGCCCTCTGCTGCGTGTGCAGCCGCTGCAGCATGGCCAATGTTGAGTTCCACCTGGTGGGCATGTCACATATAAGGCGGTTCTTGGGCAGGTTCAACTCCTTTTGCAGCTCAGCCAGGCGAGCACTGGCATTATAAGATCTGCGGAAATGCACACAGACTTTCCTGGCCTGCCTCAGGACATCCTGTAAGCCCGGGTACCTGCCCAAGAACCGCTGCACCACCAGGTTAAGGACGTGAGCCACACAGGGCACATGGGTCAGTTGTCCCTGTCGGAGGGCGGAGAGGAGGTTGGTGCCATTGTCGCAAACCACCATTCCTGGCTTAAGCTGGCGTGGCGTCAACCACCTCTCGGCCTGGCCCTGCAGAGCAGACAGGACCTCTGCCCCAGTGTGGCTTCTGTCCCCCAAACACACCAGCGCAAGCACGGCATGGCATCTTTTTGCCTGCGTACTTGCGTAGCCCCGTGAACGGCTACGGAGCACCGCTGGTTCATAGGACAAACCACAGGAAGAGGCCATGGAGGAAGAAGAAGAGGAGGGGGTGGAGGAGAGAGGTGTGTCACAACCAGTAGTAGCATTTTGGAGGCGTGGCGGTGGGACAACCTCCAACACTACTGCACCTTGTCCTGCATCCTTCCCAGCTGCCAAAAGAGTGACCCAATGGGCCGTGAAAGAAAGGTAACGTCCCTGTCCATGCCTGCTGGACCATGAGTCAGCGGTAATATGCACCTTACCGCTGACCGCCCTGTCCAGCGAGGCCAAGACATTGCCTTCCACATGCCGGTAGAGAGCCGGAATAGCCTTCCGTGAGAAAAAGTGGCGTTTGGGAACCTGCCACTGAGGAACCGCACATTGCACAAACTCACGGAAGGGGGCCGAGTCTACCAACTGAAAAGGCAGCAGTTGAAGCGCTAGCAATTTAGCCAAGCTAGCATTCAACCGCTGGGCATGTGGATGGCTGGGAGTGAACTTCTTTCGACGGTCCAGCAGCTGGGGCAGGGAAATTTGCCTGCTAGAATCGGACGTCGGTGTACTGCTAGCAGAGTGGCCGCAAGTACTTGGCTGTGACACACCTAATTCTACACCTTCATTCCTCTCAGTGCATGTTTCAGAGAGGACTGAAGTTATAGTGGGGTTGGAGATCCCAGCTGATGCGGTGCAAGGAGAGGTCCGCTTTGTTCTTTGGTGTGGGTCTTTGAGGTAGGCTTGCCAACGAGCTGCATGGCAGGTCAACATATGTCTGGTCAGGCATGTGGTACCCAAGCGGCTGATGTTTTGGCCACGCGATATACGCTTGAGACATATGTTGCAAACAGCAGCTGTGCGATCTGATGCACTAGCCTCAAAAATGGCCCACACCAAAGAACTTTTTGAATGACGGGCAGAGGCAGCGCCCTGCACAGGCGGAGCTCTGCGGTGTGATTCCGTCGGTGTACTGCCCTTACGCTGGCCACCAAAGGGCATCCTGCCTCGTTGGAGATGTGCCTCCTCCTCATCCTCCTCCTCCTCCTCTCTCCTATTAGGCACCCACGTGGAGTCAGTGACCTCATCATCACCTCCCTCCTCATCACTGGAGGCAATCTGGCAGTATGCTGCAGCTGCTGGAACATGACTGCCAGATTGGTGTCCTTCTTGAGCATCCCCTCTGTCTGCTCTCACGCTACTGCCTTCCTCTAGCTGGGTTTCATCATCAGACCCTTCGAAACGCTGGGCATCCTCCTGGAGCATGTACCCAACACTGTGCTGAAACAGTTCGGGGGACTCCTCAGGAGGAGGACATGGTGGGTCTAGGGAAGGAGTGACTGATGATGAGTCTGACATTGATACCAGGGAAGAGGACGCTTTGGCAGCTGCTTTTCCAGTACCCTGAGCCTGGGTGAGAGAGGATGAGGAGGAGGAGGAGGGCTTGGTCATCCACTCTACCAAGTCTTCGGCATGATGTGGCTCAACATGTCCAGCTGCCGAAAAGAAGGACAAGCGTGTCCCATGGCCATGTGCTGATGACAATGCACCGCGTCCACGACCAGCACTGTTGCCCCCAGACACAGAGCCTGCTTGCCCTCTTTTATTGCCTCCTGACTGTCTGCCTCTCCTTGTTTGCCTTCCAGACATTCTAATAGATGGCCTGCAGGGAGATGGGAAAAAAGCAATAAGGGCTACCTTCAGGTGTCCTTCTCTGTCCCTTGAAACAAGGACTTTGACAGTGAAAGAAACTGACACACTCTCCCTACCTACAGTTTTCTGTCCCTAGAAAAATTTTTTTTTTAAAGCACAATTTAGCACAAGGAGAATTCACTCACTGTCCTTCCAGGTCCCTGGAAACAAGGACTTTGACAGTGAAAGAAACTGACACACTCTCCCTACCTACAGTTTTCTGTCCCTAGAAAAAATGTTTTTTTTAAGCACAATTTAGCACAAGGAGAATTACCTCACTGTCCTTCCAGGTCCCTGGAAACAAGGACTTTGACAGTGAAAGAAACTGACACACTCTCCCTACCTACAGTTTTCTGTCCCTAGAAAAAATGTTTTTTTTAAGCACAATTTAGCACAAGGAGAATTACCTCACTGTCCTTCCAGGTCCCTGGAAACAAGGACTTTGACAGTGAAAGAAACTGACACACTCTCCCTACCTACAGTTTTCTGTCCCTAGAAAAAATGTTTTTTTTAAGCACAATTTAGCACAAGGAGAATTACCTCACTGTCCTTCCAGGTCCCTGGAAACAAGGACTTTGACAGTGAAAGAAACTGACACACTCTCCCTACCTACAGTTTTCTGTCCCTAGAAAAAATGTTTTTTTTAAGCACAATTTAGCACAAGGAGAATTACCTCACTGTCCTTCCAGGTCCCTGGAAACAAGGACTTTGACAGTGAAAGAAACTGACACACTCTCCCTACCTACAGTTTTCTGTCCCTAGAAAAAATGTTTTTTTTAAGCACAATTTAGCACAAGGAGAATTACCTCACTGTCCTTCCAGGTCCCTGGAAACAAGGACTTTGACAGTGAAAGAAACTGACACACTCTCCCTACCTACAGTTTTCTGTCCCTAGAAAAAATGTTTTTTTTAAGCACAATATAGCACAAGGAGAATTCACTCACTGTCCTTCCAGGTCCCTGGAAACAAGGACTTTGACAGTGAAAGAAACTGACACACTCTCCCTACCTACAGTTTTCTGTCCCTAGAAAAAATGTTTTTTTTAAGCACAATTTAGCACAAGGAGAATTACCTCACTGTCCTTCCAGGTCCCTGGAAACAAGGACTTTGACAGTGAAAGAAACTGACACACTCTCCCTACCTACAGTTTTCTGTCCCTAGAAAAAATGTTTTTTTTAAGCACAATTTAGCACAAGGAGAATTACCTCACTGTCCTTCCAGGTCCCTGGAAACAAGGACTTTGACAGTGAAAGAAACTGACACACTCTCCCTACCTACAGTTTTCTGTCCCTAGAAAAAATGTTTTTTTTAAGCACAATATAGCACAAGGAGAATTCACTCACTGTCCTTCCAGGTCCCTGGAAACAAGGACTTTGACAGTGAAAGAAACTGACACACTCTCCCTACCTACAGTTTTCTGTCCCTAGAAAAAATGTTTTTTTTAAGCACAATTTAGCACAAGGAGAATTACCTCACTGTCCTTCCAGGTCCCTGGAAACAAGGACTTTGACAGTGAAAGAAACTGACACACTCTCCCTACCTACAGTTTTCTGTCCCTAGAAAAAATGTTTTTTTTAAGCACAATTTAGCACAAGGAGAATTACCTCACTGTCCTTCCAAGTCCCTGGAAACTAGGACTTTGACAGTGAAAGAAACTGACACACTCTCCCTACCTACAGTTTTCTGTCCCTAGAAAAAATGTTTTTTTTAAGCACAATTTAGCACAAGGAGAATTACCTCACTGTCCTTCCAGGTCCCTGGAAACAAGGACTTTGGCAGTGAAAGAAACTGACACACTCTCCCTACCTACAGTTTTCTGTCCCTAGAAAAAATGTTTTTTTTAAGCACAATTTAGCACAAGGAGAATTACCTCACTGTCCTTCCAGGTCCCTGGAAACAAGGAATTTGACAGTGAAAGAAACTGACACACTCTCCCTACCTACAGTTTTCTGTCCCTAGAAAAAATGTTTTTTTTAAGCACAATATAGCACAAGGAGAATTCACTCACTGTCCTTCCAGGTCCCTGGAAACAAGGACTTTGACAGTGAAAGAAACTGACACACTCTCCCTACCTACAGTTTTCTGTCCCTAGAAAAAATGTTTTTTTTAAGCACAATTTAGCACAAGGAGAATTACCTCACTGTCCTTCCAGGTCCCTGGAAACAAGGACTTTGACAGTGAAAGAAACTGACACACTCTCCCTACCTACAGTTTTCTGTCCCTAGAAAAAATGTTTTTTTTAAGCACAATATAGCACAAGGAGAATTCACTCACTGTCCTTCCAGGTCCCTGGAAACAAGGACTTTGACAGTGAAAGAAACTGACACACTCTCCCTACCTACAGTTTTCTGTCCCTAGAAAAAATGTTTTTTTTAAGCACAATTTAGCACAAGGAGAATTACCTCACTGTCCTTCCAGGTCCCTGGAAACAAGGACTTTGGCAGTGAAAGAAACTGACACACTCTCCCTACCTACAGTTTTCTGTCCCTAGAAAAAATGTTTTTTTTAAGCACAATTTAGCACAAGGAGAATTACCTCACTGTCCTTCCAGGTCCCTGGAAACAAGGACTTTGACAGTGAAAGAAACTGACACACTCTCCCTACCTACAGTTTTCTGTCCCTAGAAAAAATGTTTTTTTTAAGCACAATTTAGCACAAGGAGAATTACCTCACTGTCCTTCCAGGTCCCTGGAAACAAGGACTTTGGCAGTGAAAGAAACTGACACACTCTCCCTACCTACAGTTTTCTGTCCCTAGAAAAAATGTTTTTTTTAAGCACAATTTAGCACAAGGAGAATTACCTCACTGTCCTTCCAGGTCCCTGGAAACAAGGACTTTGACAGTGAAAGAAACTGACACACTCTCCCTACCTACAGTTTTCTGTCCCTAGAAAAAATGTTTTTTTTAAGCACAATATAGCACAAGGAGAATTCACTCACTGTCCTTCCAGGTCCCTGGAAACAAGGACTTTGACAGTGAAAGAAACTGACACACTCTCCCTACCTACAGTTTTCTGTCCCTAGAAAAAATGTTTTTTTTAAGCACAATTTAGCACAAGGAGAATTACCTCACTGTCCTTCCAGGTCCCTGGAAACAAGGACTTTGACAGTGAAAGAAACTGACACACTCTCCCTACCTACAGTTTTCTGTCCCTAGAAAAAATGTTTTTTTTAAGCACAATATAGCACAAGGAGAATTCACTCACTGTCCTTCCAGGTCCCTGGAAACAAGGACTTTGACAGTGAAAGAAACTGACACACTCTCCCTACCTACAGTTTTCTGTCCCTAGAAAAAATGTTTTTTTTAAGCACAATTTAGCACAAGGAGAATTACCTCACTGTCCTTCCAGGTCCCTGGAAACAAGGACTTTGGCAGTGAAAGAAACTGACACACTCTCCCTACCTACAGTTTTCTGTCCCTAGAAAAAATGTTTTTTTTAAGCACAATTTAGCACAAGGAGAATTACCTCACTGTCCTTCCAGGTCCCTGGAAACAAGGACTTTGACAGTGAAAGAAACTGACACACTCTCCCTACCTACAGTTTTCTGTCCCTAGAAAAAATGTTTTTTTTAAGCACAATTTAGCACAAGGAGAATTACCTCACTGTCCTTCCAGGTCCCTGGAAACAAGGACTTTGACAGTGAAAGAAACTGACACACTCTCCCTACCTACAGTTTTCTGTCCCTAGAAAAAATGTTTTTTTTAAGCACAATTTAGCACAAGGAGAATTACCTCACTGTCCTTCCAGGTCCCTGGAAACAAGGACTTTGACAGTGAAAGAAACTGACACACTCTCCCTACCTACAGTTTTCTGTCCCTAGAAAAAATGTTTTTTTTAAGCACAATTTAGCACAAGGAGAATTACCTCACTGTCCTTCCAGGTCCCTGGAAACAAGGACTTTGACAGTGAAAGAAACTGACACACTCTCCCTACCTACAGTTTTCTGTCCCTAGAAAAAATGTTTTTTTTAAGCACAATATAGCACAAGGAGAATTCACTCACTGTCCTTCCAGGTCCCTGGAAACAAGGACTTTGACAGTGAAAGAAACTGACACACTCTCCCTACCTACAGTTTTCTGTCCCTAGAAAAAATGTTTTTTTTTAAGCACAATTTAGCACAAGGAGAATTACCTCACTGTCCTTCCAGGTCCCTGGAAACAAGGACTTTGACAGTGAAAGAAACTGACACACTCTCCCTACCTACAGTTTTCTGTCCCTAGAAAAAATGTTTTTTTTAAGCACAATTTAGCACAAGGAGAATTACCTCACTGTCCTTCCAGGTCCCTGGAAACAAGGACTTTGACAGTGAAAGAAACTGACACACTCTCCCTACCTACAGTTTTCTGTCCCTAGAAAAAATGTTTTTTTTAAGCACAATTTAGCACAAGGAGAATTACCTCACTGTCCTTCCAGGTCCCTGGAAACAAGGACTTTGACAGTGAAAGAAACTGACACACTCTCCCTACCTACAGTTTTCTGTCCCTAGAAAAAATGTTTTTTTTAAGCACAATATAGCACAAGGAGAATTCACTCACTGTCCTTCCAGGTCCCTGGAAACAAGGACTTTGACAGTGAAAGAAACTGACACACTCTCCCTACCTACAGTTTTCTGTCCCTAGAAAAAATGTTTTTTTTAAGCACAATATAGCACAAGCACAAAACACACTGACACTCTCCCTACCTATCCTTCTCTTTCCCTAAACTAAAGGAATCCAGGTTAAGCAAGAAAGAAATAAAAGTCACTGTCCCTGCCTATGCTGCTCTATCCCTGCTCCGGAACACACTACACTAGGCCGCCGTGCTGGCGGCCTTTTATAGTGTGGGGCGTGTACTAAACCCCCTCAGCAATAATTGGCCACAGGCATCCTGCCTGTGGCCAATCATTGCTCTCCTCGCTGCCGGCGCTGTGATTGGCCAAGCATGCGGGGTCACAGTGCATGCTTGGCCAATCACAGCGCCTGGATGACACTGCGATGGCGTAGTGCATTGTGGGCCGTTCGCGTCACTCGAATTTGGCGCGAACGGCCCAAATCGTTCGATCTTCGTCGAACGATCGAACAGCCGATGTTCGAGTCGAACGTATGTTCGACTCGAACACGAAGCTCATCCCTATACTTGGGTTTGGCTGAACCTGGAAGTGAGCTTTCATTTGTGGCCCAATCAGCAGGGGCCAGAACTTTCCCACCCTGCAGCTGCGTGTACACAAAGGGGCAATGAGGCTTGTGACATCATTATTATTATTATACAGGATTTATATAGCGCCAACAGTTTGCGCAGCGCTTTACATCAGGGAAGACAGTACAGTCACAATACAATTCAATACAGGAGGGATCAGAGGGCCCTGCTCATTAGAGCTTACAGTCTAGAAGGGAGGGTCACGTGGAACAAAGGGTAGTAGCTGTGGAGGATGATCAGATGGACAAAAATGAAACTACAGTTGTTAGGTGTGGGTAGCATAGGCTTCTCTGAAGAGGAGGGTTTTTAGGGATCCTCTAAAAGCTAATAGAGAAGAAGATAGACGGACAGATTGGGGTAAGGAGTTCCATAGGCCTGGAGAGGCTCTGAAAAAGTCCTGGAGGCGAGCATGGGAGTCGGTGACAATAGAGCTAGAGAGCAGGAGGTCTTAAGAAGAACAAAGAGAACAATTAGGTTGGTATTTAGAGACTAGGTCAGTGATGTAGCTGGGGGCAGAGTTGTGGATGGCTTTGTAGGTAGTTGTTAGTATTTTGAATTTGATTTGTTGGGTGAGCGGAAGCCAGTAGAGGGAATTGACAGAGAGGAGGAGCAGAGACAGAGCGGTTGGTAAGGTGGATGAGTCTGGCAGCAGCATTCATGATGGACTGAAGGGGTGATAGACTATGTAGAGGTAAGCCAATGAGGAGGGAGTTGCAGTAATCGAGGCGAGAGATGACCAGGGAGTGAATTAGGAGCTCTGTTGTGTCATTGGTTAGAAAGGGGCGTATTTTGGAGATGTTGGGAAGGTTGAGGCGGCAAGATTTGGACAGTGATTGGACATGAGGCTTAAAGGAGAGTTCAGAGTCCAGGACTACTCCTAGGACCTTGGCATGTGACAGAGAGATCAGGGGAAGAGGCACGTGGGGGAGGAAAAATTATAAGTTAAATTTTGGATAGATTAAGTTTGAGGAAGTGGTGTGACATCCAAACTGATATATCTGATAGTAAATTAGTGATACGTGAGGAGAATGATGGAGTGAATTGAGGGGTAGAAAAATAAATTTGAGTGTCGTCAGCGTAGAGATGGTATTGGAAGCCGTGGGAGGCTATCAGCTGACCCAGGGAGGAGGTGTAGATTGAAAATAGGAGAGGTCCAAGAACAGAACCTTGGGGGACCCCAACAGAGAAAGGAAGAGGAGAGGAGGAAGTAGAGTTGTAAGTAACGCGCTAAAGGTGCGGTTGGATAAGTAGGTAGAGAACCAGCGAAGAGTACAGTCACGGAGACCAAAGGTGTGTGGCCATATTAGGTCAGTGATGTCACCATCCCTGCCCCTTTGTGTATGTGCAGCTGCAGGGCAGGGATCATCCAGGTCGCTTCTGATTGGCCCAGGAATTACAGCTTACTTTCAGCTGGGTCGACCCCCAAGCTTATCACTACTAATCCCACTGCAAGGCTGCAGCAGCAGAGGAGTGGACTAGCAGCTGAAGATTGGCAGCATTACTGAAAGATGGCTGAGCAATATTTTCTACAAGCATCATGGGGGGACTGGTGGGAACCCCAATTGTATCCCACTCCACTTTCCCTCCATACAGAAGAACAAAGGGAGGAAGTGACAGTCTTTATGCATTTAGAGTCTTCAGAGTACATCTGTAGACTGTCACGTATGTCCTTTCCATCCGATGCTGTGGTGGAAATTACAGGCAACTGGATTCAGTCTGTAGCAGACACAGCACCACTGGTTGCCGCTGTCATCTCTGTCACTGCACCCTTCCCCCTCAAGGCAGCTACCTCTTCTGCATGGCCCTATTGAAGATGATTCAAGTGATCGGAAGGGTCTTTTTACAAATTATGAAATTTAGGGCTTGGCACATTGCACTCATATTCTGTGAAATGACATTTGTTCAAAAAAGCAGTAAGAGTCTTTCTAGCAAAAGTTGCAACAAATATTACAGCATCTCAGTAAAGAAAAGGCAATGCCCAACGCCCTGCACAAACAATATGCAATCAGATTGCCCTTGGTTAAGCAGAACTTTAAAACTAGATTGTGCTTTTTAATTGCAAGCTTCAATGAGCAGGGCCCTCTGATTCTTCCTGTATTGAACTGTATTGTATTTAACTCCCTCAATTTTGGAAAGCCCTGCGCAAGCTGTTGGCACTATAAAAATCCTGTATAACAATAATTATAAATTTGGTCTTGTCATGTAGGAATAAATGACATCTGGTCATGAAAGTGTTAAGCTAAAGAATTTTAAATCACTATATAAATAAATAAATAAATAAATAAAACACCTTATTAAAATGCATAATTCTAAATTAGCCAACCAAGGCACACACACATTTTGCTAGTATGTGGCATATCACACTGGTGCTATGCTTTACTTTAATACAAGTAGCATGTATGATTACAGGGTTACATGTCATTGACACCCAAAGTCCATGTTAGAGGTCATCATCAACTTATCCAAAGCAATCTGTCTTTCTATGCTGGAAGTAATCAGTGGCCAGAAGGCCATTGGTTTTAGAAATATGAGATGCTCTGCAAAATATACCAGGATTTGTACAACCAGGAGTAATTGGTTCAAGCTGGTGCCCCAGGCTCTCCAGAGGGCAGTAACTGATAATCTCCAACAAGTATAGAGGTCAGAAGTATACTTTCACTATTTGACAGAATGTAAACCAGTCTTCCCACTAAAGCAATCTGCAATTAGTGCTTTATATTTGTTGAAGGAAAGTGTATTTTTTATGTTGGTTACTAACTACTGCTAAAAAAACTTGAATTAATTATACATTTATATACAAATGTAGCACACCCCCTTGGGAGCCACAAGTAACTGGGACCCCCCACCCTGCACATCCAGGTACACCAAATTCCCAGAGGCATTTAGAGTCAGAAAACAGTCCGTAACTTTGTGTTTGTTATTTATTGCGGGATAATAACTTGGATAGGGGTGGGAGATTATGGGATGCCCACTTGACTTCAGAACAAACTTCAGGGACAACTCTTCCTATATACAGCTCCTTTTCTTCCTTCAGCGCATACTTGCTTGCAGAACTCAACTATGTCACCCTGTAGTAATTTTGTAGCAAAGGCCCATTACAGGACTCGTGGCCCCTATACTTGAAGAACAGATAGGGTGACACAACTTATACTTTTTCCAGCACTTCCTGTCTGTGGTTACTGATCCCAGCACCACCTCTTCAGGTACCAAAGACCTGGCTGCGGCTGCCCCTTTCACTATCCCGAACACCCGGCTGACTCTCAGGAGATCACCTGGACATGCTGATCTGCTCCCGCTGTCCTCTCTCCTTGCTTCTGTGCCTCCAGAAAGGGTTTCCTTCATGTGTTGTAGGGGGAATCTTCCAGCACCCAAACCCCAGGCCCGAGATCACCCCCCAGTACACCCCATCTCCTCTGCTCCATTATGTAGTGGGTTTTATAGTCCTCAGAGAGAGCTGATAACTGATAACTGCTCTTGTCCATGCGTGGTTTGGCTCATACAGCATAAAAACCCAGGGATTTGGGGCACAGGGGAGGCAGAAGTGTTGAAATATGCAGTATCTGTATGTGATTAGACGATGTTCCAAGTTGTATTCCCAATTGGGGTTGTATGTGTATATCCAGAATATAGGAATTTAACATTCAGATTATATGTTCCTGAGCACATATAACTCTACAAGTACTACTTAGAACAGAATACAGTTGCATATTTTCCATCAGGAGGGAATCTTTCCTAGTAGTGTACATCTGCGCCATTAAAGGAAATCTTAAAAACAGAGTCCTTACGACAGCGTAGGTGAGTGCAATAAATGGCCTTTAGCTGGCCATATACCAGTAGAAATTTGTTCAAAAGTTTCATTTTTGGAACACTCAGTTGATTTTCAAATGGTTAATGGGGTCAAAATGACGTCTGTTTTTGACCGTAGTGACAAGAAAATTTGAAAGAGCAGGATGCAAATTTTTTCTCAAATGAACCAAATTCTAACTATGAATATGGTTTTATTTTAGAAAAATTATACATATTGTAATGAACAATGTTTAATATGTCTGGGATTTGATTCAAATAGCAAGTCTGTATGACATTTTAAAAGCTTTAGAACTAAATTATTTGACTCAACGATGGCAAGAAATAACGTTCTTAAAGTGGTTGTAAACCCGTTTTTTTTTGTTTTTTTTTAAAACCACCTGCAAGGCAAAGCCATAATGAGCTAGTATGACTAGCATACTAGCTCATTATGCATCACTTACCTTAGATCGGGGCCCCTGAAGCCGTCCTCGTCTCCCCCTCCATCACTCCACAGATACCCGGAAGGTTACTTCCAGGTATCACTGCTCCTGTCAATCACAGCGCCGCTCCGGGAGCATTAATTTATGGTCAATAATACTGTGGTATTATTTAACTCACAGAATCTCTCCATCACTAGCTTACTTCAAGTCTATTCATACCAAAGAACAAATATTTAACATATTGAAGCTTGCCATCCTTTTCATGCATTCATTTTCTTTCTTTTTTTTAGGTGGGGGGGGGGGTGTTCTGCAGTCCTGTTCTATGGTGACAAAGCTGCTTTTCCGTAGATACAGTACAGTCAGTTAGCGTTGTCACTGGAGGACAGGAAGTGTGTTAATGTAAAATTAGCTAGGAATACCAGGAAGCTCCAGCTGAAACAGCTTCAATTCCTGCTGGGTCACCTTGTTTTGCATGCTACGTACTCCAAAGGGCAGGACCTTCTTGCTTCCCTTAAGCTTGGCACCCAATTTTTGTGCAAATCCTATTCCACCATCCTCTTTATCTTGCCCTCTGGCTGTTGGTATCTTGGTAGAGGATGTGCTGATCACAGAATCCTTTGTTTTGTTGTGTTCTTCTAATACTCACAGGTCAGAGAAGCAAGTTGTTTCAAATGCTTATGGTGGCTCTCTTTTACCCCGATGCGCGTGGCTTCTGATTTTTCTCCACTTGCCCTCCATCCACATTTTTTTTTGGTTCATGCTGATTCTTTCAACTTCAGCAAATTCCAATTTTTATGGGTCTTTCACCTTTGCCTTTCTTAGGTGGATCTACCTCTATCAGATTTTTTTCATGCGCAGTCACGGCTATCCATGGCATAGGTTTTTTTCAGATGAGAAGCTGCAGCGGTTAGGTAGATAGACTCATTTTTTTTTTTGCTTTTTGTTCAGCCTTACATTTTGTTCTGATTTCAGTTTCCTCTCCAGAGTTAGCTTGGATTGTCTTTGCCTCTTTTTTTTTATTGGGCCTCTCGCCATGCTGCAACTCGACACTATAGAAAGAACCTTGGATTTTAATTTGTCACCAGAATTCGTTGTCACGATTTTCATGGCTTCTGGTGGTCACAGATATTACCTGTGCTGTTAAACCTCTAAAAATTTGTTACGGGTCTCATTATCCTTCTCATTCATGTGGATGGTAATGACGTAGGGCATTTCTGGTCTGCGGATTTATTATCCTCCATTAAATGTGATATTACTCAATGTTGTGCCATTTTTACAAATTTATAGTTTGGTCTGCAATTGTCCCCCTTTTGGTCTGGGCCCATCACATACCTGATTTATGTTTGGAGTGGTTTCGACATGAAGTGAATGCCCAGGTATCTAAATTTGTCCGCAGGATTGGTGGCATTGTGGTCTGCCACAAGGAACTTGAGGGCAATAACAGTAGTTTGTTGAGGCCTGATGGGGTTCATTTAATTACCATTGGTCTTGATATCTCAGCCTACAAACTAGTGTCAAGCAGGTGTTGGCTACGGTAGGGCGCTCGTCAGTGTACCACCCACTTGCTTGTGGCGGCTTTGACCTTGCCAGCAATGTTGCTATGCCCTCTAGTTAATTGATGTTGTTATTCCCTCAAGTTAAATTCTGGGGTCAGTCTAATACCTGTCGAGCAATGATGATAAGGACAGGCCTATTAGACTATGTGAGTTTATGTTTTATGGGTAATCACAGTATAAATGTGACAGGCATTGGTTATTTGTTACATTTGGAAAGTTCAATAAAGCTGCGGCCTTGCCCTATTTTCCAACTCAATCTGCCTCTGTGTCTTTTTTTGGGGGGTGGCAAGGTTTTGGCTTATTATTTAGTTATATATGGGCCTATGTTTCTTAGCAGTCATGTATTCTTTTACTCTATGTGGGTTAAAGAGACTCTTCTTCTGTCACTCTTCCAATAAAAATACCATTTTAAAATAAAAAATGAAATGAGCAAATCCCTGCAAAGAAAGCAATGAATACATACCTGTCCCTCTTTCTGTGCTGCCCGAATGCTACTTTATTTTTTAGCAACAAAGTCCTTTTAAAATGACATTAATCATTATCCTTATTCTCCACAAATAATCCTTACACATGCTCAACAGCCCTGTAACCTATTTGTAGATGGGGTCTTTATTTGAACAAAGTGTATATGTTGTAGAAATTGAATAGGCACAAAACAAACATCTATAGCAATGGTACTATGTGTCTTGTAGAGCATAAGCTCCTCAGACAGATAAAGTAATGTTTATAAGACAGGCAGTTTCCCAGCAGTGTTATGAAACCCATTTAGTCTGGCCATACATTACAAAAAATGTTTGTACAATTTTCCTTTAGATTTATCAAAACCATACCTAAACACTTTTAATTTGTTTGCAATCAGGCAGCCCGTGCACTACATAGTTGAAGGTAAATCTAAAGTAAATGGAATAAAAAATGTGTATAACGTATGGCCAGCTTTACAGATCACAGGATGACAGAAGAGCACTTCCGTTGGAGGGGTGGTGGTATAACTGAGTCACACTGAGTTCCTCAAAGTCCCTGCAGATATCTAGCTGTCAGTGGGAGACTATTCCAGGAAGATGGCAGAGATGACACCCTGTAGGGTAAACCTACTCCATCCACTTCAAGTTCCTTTCCCTTATGCTGCTCCTATTCTCTCTATATCCACTCACACACCGCAGGCACTCTTAATGATGCAGGATCCTAATATTCATTAAATTCTTAGTCAAAATGGCTTTCCTAATCTTGCGGGGCTTCAGTATCCAATAGGATTGCTGTTCTCCCCAAGATGGCTGACTGTAGCCCACAACAGGAAACAGTCATTCCTCAATGGGCTCCTGCAAGCCAGAATTATATGGCGCAGTGCCACTCTCAGGCTGGAGGGAATACTGCAGCCTACACCTGTCTTATATTTTTCATGACAATGTTTTTTAGTGTATTTTTCTGCCTCCTTGTAATGTCCTCTGTGACCTCCTGAACTTCTGTTTCCCTTAATTCTGTTTGTGTGGAATGAGCAGTGCAGATTATTTGTGGTCTCTTGCACTGTTCTGTGCACACTACACATCCCAAAGTCCATAGTCCATCTCGGGAGTGAGCAAAAGAGGGTGGCTATGTTCCTGCCTACAGTGGGACCATGGAGAACGAATGTATCCACCCTCTAATAGGAAGTTGTATTACAACAGCAAAAAAAAAAAAAAGAAGGAATTTGGAAATTTGGATAGGGGAGTGGGAGCATTAGAGAGGAGAGAGAAGTGCCAAGCCAATCCTTAAGCAGCATAGGAATTTATTTAGTATGTATGGTAAAAACACTAAAACTTGCGTGAAAAATGTGGGTGCACTTACAGGGTGCTAGAGCGGGTGGAAGCTTGTCACAGGATCACAGGAGAACCGCCAGGAAAGTTACTGTGGAGGGATCCAAGAGCGCCGTATGTCAGCCACAGCTGAAGCCTCTATAAGCCTCTGGGAGATGCCGGCTGTGTGTCTCTGTGTGGGAGTGGTCCAGAGCTGTCAGACTGGGGAGCCGCCCACCGCTGTCTGGCCAATCAGAACGTGTTTCGAAAGCACGGCCACGTATTCTTCATCAGCTCAGTGAGTGAGAGCATTAGAATGGACTTTGAGTTAATATGTATGGCATACTTGAATATATATATTTTTTTTAAACCAGAGTTTAGTGCCACTATGTATATCCTTTTGATTAGTTTCCTGCAGCAACACGCATAGTGCTTTCAAGGTGAGTTTTGCAGCTAAGTGTATGTGTGCCAGATTAAACAAGCATGCAACAACCAAGCTATTTTTAATATAATTTTTTTAATGTTTTTTTGTGTTTTAGTCTTAGCAGTCAATTCATCTAAGCTTCACACAAAGTTTCAAGGTTCCAACCACTTCCAACATTTCAAAGCCAATTCAGCTTCATAAAATTCTGACATTTACGTTGAATCCACCAAACACGCTTGTTCAAATATGTGCCCCATTAATTCTTACTTTGCACAAACATGAACAGGTTTTGTAGCATGCTAATGAGTCCCCATAGAACAAAACACATATTCATGCATGAAGGTCTGACTCCAATGAACACTTTCAGATGCAGAACATTTGCCAAACTCTGAGGATAACTCTGCTGTCTTGTGTTTGTATCCTAGTACCCAGAATGCTTTGGCAATGCTACATTAATATGCATATAGTATAGTATAACACCTGTGTATGTTATTCCCCTAAAATATTATAGACAATCAAAAGAGAAGGTAAAAACAGGATGAGATATTTATTAAAAGAAGGAGTCCAGTGAAATTAAAAAAAGCTTATTAATATCTTAAAATTAGGGTACTCTAAATATAAAACATTAGAATCTTTGCCTTTTTTCTAGCAATGGTAAGGCTGCATGCACATGGGCATATTAAAATAACCCAATCCACAATGTATCTTTCTGCTATGAGGTGGTAGAAAAATTTGACCAAAAAATTATAATTTTGGTCTTGGGCCTATGTATTGTGAGGGGGTTAGCTCGGCAGCGGGTGTGTGTGACCCCCGAGATGGGCTCCCCACACAAAAACAGGCCCAGAAAACGGAGGTTGTGGTTTTCAAAAATCAAAAAGGTGCGGTTTATTTTCTATTTACAGTGACAAAACACAGCAAAGCAAAAGAAAACATAAACAAAATAAATCCTGGTCAACTTGACCTCTGACTAAACATACAGGTTTCCTAACTAACAACTGGGATCAGCCTAGTGCTGTCCTAGTCCCTAAGTCCCTGGTTTTAAATGTCCAAGCAAATAGCCACACAGGCTTTGTCTCACCGCACAGGGGTTCACTCTCCCTAGACAGTCCACACAGGTCTGGGTCCAGGCATGAGCTAACACCTAATGAATCTGGGAGATTTTATAGAGGCCTTAAACGAACTGACAGGCTTCAGCTGGTCTCATCAACTCCCTGCCTGCACGACGCCCAGCCCTCTCCCTAGAGGTATGAGTCATCCATGAGCCTACTAGCCTCAGCTGGGCTTATACAACTCTCCACCTAGTTGTATAAGTCGGCGTAAAGCCTGAATCTGGGCGAAATATATCTACCCCCCTGGATGCAACCAGGTGACTTTACCTTCCTGCTGTCACAGTATGTATGTTTATGCGTGTATGACATTTGGAGATGTATGCGCATAAACTCATTCTATTGACTGGATTATTCATTTGTTCTAGCCATTTGAGTGAATATTTTGTAAAACGCTGTGCAAACTGTTGGCGCTATATAAATCCTGTATAATAGTAATAATAATTACGCATATGTGCGTGTATGTGCATAAATTATTCCAATATGCTCCTCTCTGAATGCAGGTGTAGGGGAATTTTTATGCCCCTAAATGCTACTCTAAAATATGTATCTAAGTGCCACAATGTACAAGGACTCATTGGCTAATCAAGAGCTGCATGCAGAGGCATAAAAAAAGAAAAATAGTTTTAAAAGCTGTGTTTTTCTGAGGCCTGAAGCAGCTAAATGCAGTTTGACATTTCACTCCTTGACAACTGTTGATTTTCTTCCCTCCCCTACATTACATAAAAAGTAGCAAAGTTCTCCTCTCAGGCAAAAATATAAACCATGTATACTGCATTCCAAAACTAAGCTCTTCTTGTTCTTCAATTGTCAAAAACAAAACAAAAAAACAACTGCATACATAAACGTCTCCATCCAAAACCAATCTTCCTTGACATGTTTCAACACTGCCTGGGGCTCTAATTGGCTTTAAAAGTGTTGGGCTCGGGGCACAGACACCCACTTGTGACATTAAGTGACATGTGACTTTAAGTGACATGTGAGTTTTGTTTAGTTTATTATTTATTATTACTTCTCCTATTTTTTACTTGAATATTATCAGATGCCGACTATAGCACTGCTCATCCCTACCAGTATAGGCTATGTCCAGTGGTGAAGCTATCCGATTGATTAAAATGATACAAATATAATGTTGTGTAGCGACCTCACCCCTCTCACCCCTTCTTCTTCTCGGCTTGTTGTCTCGTCTAGGGGGGAGTATGGGAGGAGGGATGCGATACACCACGGCCCATGTCCTCTTTTGGATAGAGGTGAAGGCCAGAACCTATTTTACCATCGGGTCGTGTGTATAACCCAGAGCCAAGTCTTTTCTGTAAATGACCCCCTCTGATCCCAGTAACTGGAGTTCCACACCACTGAAAAGGTCCAACTCGTATTTATTCTTCAACAGCAATAAATCGTCATTTAGCACAGACAGGTTGTGACCAAAGAACAGTTCAGTATAGGTGAGGAGTAGGTCGAGGCACAATCCTTAGGTAGAACCAACCATTGTGATGTCACCAACGGTTGTGGCATACAGTTGCTGCCACCGACTGTGTAGAACAGAAAGTGAATTACCTTCGCTAAGCGCAGCCCCTGTCAGAGGGAAGACATCCGTCCAAGAGAGTTACCAGAGGCCCCGCCGTCACCAGCAATGCTGCACCGGACAGTTCGGAGGGGTTACGCTCCCTGGCCTCCTCATCTCAGACTCGGGCACCTAAGGCTTTAGGGCCCCCACGGATTCCTCAACCCTTGCGGGACCCAGTCGAAGGTACCAGGCCCCAGGCCTTCTCAATAGTACCTCACCCCAGGCTAAAGGTGCCTGGGATGGACTCCATCTCCCACTCCGGCCAGGTCAAGGGCACCTGGGTCCGGAACTCCGGAATGCCGGCACCCAGGCTGAAGGTGCCTGGGCACGACTCTGACCCTGAACCCCTTGTTCAGGGTGTCCGCCCCTTTTATCTCCTCTCACTTTGCGCCACAGCAGGTTCCCCGCCCCGCTGTACCAGCGCCGGAAAAGGACAAAAAGGGATGCAGTCTTGCGGTGAGGGTTCAACTCCGGCCCAGGGCAACAACGCCACCTGCAGGCCGTAGGAAACCTCACACCACCAGAGTCCTCCAAGAACCATAAAAGGGTCCCAGATTCCCCAATAATCAGTGAATTGGGTCATACTACCACCCTTGCACTCCCCCTAAATTTTAACCCCCGCTACACTTGTAATATACTATCATCTCTATCAATCAATTTATTACTACCTGTTCACCTCAGGTCACATACGTGAATGTGGACAATTTTTTCCGTGCATCTCCTCTCCAGTTGCGTTTTCCATTGTGGGATTTTTGTAAGGTGACCTGCACTATCCTGACCTCCCATAGTGAGGTTATCCATCCCCGCCAAAGTGGCACCTAGCAGTCAGCCAAAAGGTATTTGCCTATGAACTCAGAAAAAGTTGTTGTGCTGTTTTTCTCTTGTAGAATCAAAATTATGTTTATTTGAAAACAGTTTTTTCAATATTGTTAATATATATGTATTTAATGTTACCATATATCTTTCTTTTTCTGTGTTATTAGACATAACGCATACTGTTGATGTCCCTGAAGAAGCCTGAACAATAGGCGAAACTAGTAGGACTACCAACACACTACCCCCAAGTAGGGATGAGCTTGTGTTCGAGTCGAATATACGTTCGACTCGAACATCGGCTGTTCGACTGTTCGGCGAACATCGAACGATTTGGGCCGTTCGCGCCAAATTCGAGTGACGCGAACGGCCCACAATACACTGTGCCATCGCAGTGCAATCCCGACGCTGTGATTGGCCAAGCATGCACTGTGACCCCGCATGCTTGGCCAATCACAGCGCCGGTAGCTAGGGGAGCCATAATTGGCCACAGGCAGGTTGCCTGTGGCCAATTATAGCTCATTGGGTTTAGCACACGCCCCACACTATAAAAGGCCGCCAGCGCGGCGGCCTTGTGTAGTGTGTTCCGGCGCAGGGAAAGAGAAGGATAGGCAGGGACAGTGTTGATATTCTTTGTGCTATTCTTGTGTGCAGGGAGAGAGAAGGATAGGCAGGCAGAGTGTCAGTGTCATATTCTTTGCTAAACCTTGTGTGCAGGGAGAGAGAAGGATAGGCAGGGGACAGTGTCAGTGTCATATTCTTTGCTAAACCTTGTGTGCAGGGAGAGAGAAGGATAGGCAGGGGACAGTGTCAGTGTCATATTCTTTGCTAAACCTTGTGTGCAGGGAGAGAGAAGGATAGGCAGGGGACAGTCTCAGTGTCATATTCTTTACTAAACCTTGTGTGCAGGGAGAGAGAAGGATAGGCAGGGGACAGTGTCAGTGTCATATTCTTTGCTAAACCTTGTGTGCAGGGAGAGAGAAGGATAGGCAGGGGACAGTGTCAGTGTCATATTCTTTGCTAAACCTTGTGTGCAGGGAGAGAGAAGGATAGGCAGGGGACAGTGTCAGTGTCATATTCTTTACTAAACCTTGTGTGCAGGGAGAGAGAAGGATAGGCAGGGAGAGTGTCAGTGTCATATTCTTTGATAAACCTTGTGTGCAGGGAGAGAGAAGGATAGGCAGGGGACAGTGTCAGTGTCATTGTTGCTAAGCCTCCTGCACATTATACACCTGAAGTTAGCCCGTATTGCTGTGTTTTCCTGGTGTGTTACACCAACAGGCATTTGCAGCACTTACAGCGGGCGGAGTGTGCCTCCTGCACATTATACACCTGAAGTTAGCCCGTATTGCTGTGTTTTCCTGGTGTGTTACACCAACAGGCATTTGCAGCACTTACAGCGGGCGGAGTGTGCCTCCTGCACATTATACACCTGAAGTTAGCCCGTATTGCTGTGTTTTCCTGGTGTGTTACACCAACAGGCATTTGCAGCACTTACAGCGGGCGGAGTGTGCCTCCTGCACATTATACACCTGAAGTTAGCCCATATTGCTGTGTTTTCCTGGTGTGTTACACCAACAGGCATTTGCAGCACTTACAGCGGGCGGAGTGTGCCTCCTGCACATTATACACCTGAAGTTAGCCCGTATTGCTGTGTTTTCCTGGTGTGTTACACCAACAGGCATTTGCAGCACTTACAGCGGGCGGAGTGTGCCTCCTGCACATTATACACCTGAAGTTAGCCGGTATTGCTGTGTTTTCCTGGTGTGTTACACCAACAGGCATTTGCAGCACTTACAGCAGGCGTAGTGTGATTCCTGCACATTATACACCTGAAGTTAGCCCGTATTGCTGTGTTTTCCTGGTGTGTTACACCAACAGGCATTTGCAGCACTTACAGCAGGCATAGTGTGATTCCTGCAAAATATACTCCTGAAGCTAGGCCTTATTGCTGATTTTCCCATCTCCCTGCAGGCCAGGTCTGGAAGGCAAACAAGGAGAGGCAGACAGTCAGGAGCCAATAAAAGAGGGCAAGCAGGCTCTGTGTCTAGAGACAACAGTGCTGGTCGTGGACGCGGTGCATCGCCATCAGCACGTGGCCATGGGACACGCTTGTCCTTCTTTTCGGCAGCTGGACGTGTTGAGCCGCATCATGCCGAAGACTTGGTAGAGTGGATAACCAAGCCCTCCTCATCCTCCTCATCCTCTCTCACCCAGGCTCAGGGTACTGGCAAAGCAGCTGCCAAAGCGTCCTCTTCCCTGGTATCAATGTCATCATCAGTCACTCCTTCCCTAGACCAACCATGTCCTCCTGAGGAGTCCCCCAAACTGTTTGAGCACAGTGTTGGGTACATGCTCCAGGAGGATGCCCAGCATTTCGAAGGGTCTGATGATGATACCCAGCTAGAGGAAGGCAGTAGCGTGAGAGCAGAGAGAGGGGATGCTCAAGAAGGACACCAATCTGGCAGTCATGTTCCAGCAGCTGCAGCATACTGCCAGATTGCCTCCAGTGATGAGCAGTGAGGGGATGATGAGGTCACTGACTCCACGTGGGTGCCTAATAGGAGAGAGGAGGATGAGGAGGAGGCACATCTCCAACGAGGCAGGATGCCCTCGGGGGGCCAGCGTAAGGGCAGCACATCGACGGAATCACACCGCAGACCTCCGCCTGTGCAGGGCGCTGCCTCTGCCCGTTATTCAAAAAGTTCTTTGGTGTGGGCCTTTTTTGAGTCGAGTGCATCAGATCGCACAGCTGCTGTTTGCAACATATGTCTCAAGCGTATATCGCGTGGCCAAAACATCACCCGCTTGGGCACCACATGCTTGACCAGACATATGTTGACCTGCCATGCAGCTCGTTGGCAAGCCTACCTTAAAGACCCACACCAAAGAACAAAGTGGACCTCTCCTTGCACCGCATCAGCTGGGATCTCCAACCCCACTATACCTTCAGTCCTCTCTGAAACCTGCACTGAGAGGAATAAAGGTGTAGAATTAGGTGTGTCACAGCCAAGTACTTGCGGGCACTCTGCTAGCAGTACACCGATGTCCGATTCTAGCAGGCAAATTTCCCTGCCCCAGCTGCTGGACCGTCGAAAGAAGTTCACTCCCAGCCATCCACATGCCCAGCGGTTGAATGCTAGCTTGGCTAAATTGCTGGCGCTTCAACTGCTGCCTTTTCAGTTGGTAGACTCGGCCCCCTTCCGTGAGTTTGTGCAATGTGCGGTTCCTCAGTGGCAGGTTCCCAAACGCCACTTTTTCTCACGGAAGGCGATTCCGGCTCTCTACCGGCATGTGGAAGGCAATGTCTTGGCCTCGCTGGACAGGGCGGTCAGCGGTAAGGTGCATATTACCGCTGACTCATGGTCCAGCAGGCATGGACAGGGACGTTACCTTTCTTTCACGGCCCATTGGGTCACTCTTTTGGCATCTGGGAAGGATGCAGGACAAGGTGCAGTAGTGTTGGAGGTTGTTCTGCCTCCAAAATGCTACTACTGGTTGTGACACACCTCTCTCCTCCACTCCCTCCTCTTCTTCTTCCTTCATGGCCTCTTCCTGTGCTTTGTCCTCGGAACCAGCGGTGCTCCGTAGGCGTTCAAGGGGCTACGCAAGTACGCAGGCAAAAAGATGCTCTGGTGTGTTTGGGGGACAGGAGCCACACTGGGGCAGAGGTTCTGTCTGCTCTGCAGGGGCAGGCCGAGAGGTGGTTGACGCCACGCCAGCTTAAGACAGGAATGGTGGTTTGCGACAATGGCACCAACCTTCTCTCCGCCTTCCGACAACTGACCCATGTGCCCTGTGTGGCTCACATCCTTAACCTGGTGGTGCAGCGGTTCTTGGGCAGGTACCCGGGCTTACAGGATGTCCTGAGGCAGGCCAGGAAAGTCTGTGTGCATTTCCGCAGATCTTATAATGCCAGTGCTCGCCTGGCTGAGCTGCAAAAGGAGTTGAACCTGCCCAAGAACCGCCTTATATGTGACATGCCCACCAGGTGGAACTCAACGTTGGCCATGCTGCAGCGGCTGCACACGCAGCAGAGGGCCATCAATGAGTACCTGTGCGACTACGGCACCAGGACAGGGTCAGGGGAGCTCGTTTTTTTTTCACCACGCCAGTGGGGCATGATCAGGGATGCATGCACTGTCCTGGCACCATTTGAGGAGGCCACGAGGATGGTGAGCAGTGACAGTGCATGCATCAGTGACACTGTACCTCTTGTCCACCTGTTGGAACATACGCTGCGTGGAATAATGGACAGGGCACTTGAGGCAGAACAGAGGCAGGAAGAGGAGGACTTCCTTGCCTCTCAAGGCCCCCTTTACCCAGACAGTGTTCCTTCTGTCCCACCCATCGCACAGGAAGAGGAGGAGGAGGAGGAGGATTGTGTCAGCATGGAGGTGGAGCCTGGCACTCAGCATCATCAGCAGCAGTCTTTTAGGGATGATTTACAGTCCCAAGAAACCAATGGACTTGTACGTGGCTGGGAGGAGGTGGCTGTGGATCATGTCGTCCTTAGTGACCCAGAGGACTCCGGACCGAATGCCTCAGCTAACCTACGCTGCATGGCCTCCCTGATCCTGCAAAGTCTGCGGATGGATCCTCGTATTCTTCGGATCAAGGAGAGGGACCATTACTGACTGGCCACTCTCCTTGATCCACGGTACAAGGGTAAGGTTGCGGACCTTATCTTACCGTCGCAGAGGGAGCAGAGGATGAGACAACTCCGGGAGGCCTTGCAGAAAGGTCTGTGCAACGCGTTCCCAGAGACTGGGAGGTTACAAACTCCTGGTCCTGGACAACGAGTTGCTGAGGCTTCGGTCAGTCAAAGAAGGAGCGGTGGGGAAGGTGGCTGTCTGACCGATGCGTTCAGACAATTCTTTAGTCCGCAGGCCCAAGGTATGATCGGTTCCAGCAACCATCGCCAGCATCTGATATACATGGTGCAGGAATACCTAGGGGCAAGGTCAGACTTGGACACCTTCCCCACCGAAAATCCTCTGGCTTACTGGGTCTTGAGGATGGATCACTGGCCAGAGCTTGCACAGTATGCAATTGAGCTACTGGCCTGTCCTGCATCCAGCGTTCTTTCAGAACGCACATTCAGTGCTGCTGGAGGATTTGTCACGGATCACAGGGTGCGCCTGTCCACCGACTCGGTTGATCGACTGACCTTCATAAAGATGAACCAGTCTTGGATCACCACCAGCTACCAAACACCTGAAGCTGATATAACAGACTGATTTATTTTCAAATGTCACATCCCTTCAAGACTGATGCTGATGCTGAGAGACTGTCCTGTTATGTTGACTGACTATCCTCCTCCTCCTCAATGATCCGATTGATGATGATAGCTTGGAAGAACATTTTTGTTTCTGGGTGCGGCCACCAGTGGCTAAGGCCCAATTTTTCAGCCCCTGTTTAACAGGGGCATGTAATTACAATTTTTTATGCAATGCTTTGCAGCAGGGCTCATTCCTGCACTCCAACTAGTGTATCTGGGAGAGGTTGCAGTGTCGTGGCACCAGCAGCAGTGGCTAAGGCCCAATTTTTCAGCCCCTGTTTAACAGGGGCGTGTTATTACAATTTTTATGCAATGCTTTGCAGCAGGGCTCATTCCTGCACTCCAACTAGAGTATCTGGGAGAGGTTGCAGATTCGTGGCACCAGCACCAGTGCCTAAGGCCCAATTTTTCAGCCCCTGTTTAACAGGGGCATGTAATTACAATTTTTTATGCAATGCTTTGCAGCAGGGCTCATTCCTGCACTCCAACTAGAGTATCTGGGAGAGGTTGCAGTGTCGTGGCACCAGCACCAGTGGCTAAGGCCCAATTTTTCAGCCCCTGTTTAACAGGGGCGTGTTATTACAATTTTTTATGCAATGCTTTGCAGCAGGGCTCATTCCTGCACTCCAACTAGAGTATCTGGGAGAGGTTGCAGTGTCGTGGCACCAGCACCAGTGCCTAAGGCCCAATTTTTCAGCCCCTGTTTAACAGGGGCGTGTAATTAAAATTTTTGATGCAATACTTTGCAACAGGGCTCATTGCTTTGCTCCAAGTACAGTATCTGTGAGGGGTTGCAGTGTTGTGGCACCAGTGCCTAAGGCCCAATTTTTCTGCCCCTGTTTAACAGGGGCATGTAATTACGATTCTTGATCGAATAATTCACAGCAGGGCCCATTCCTGCGCCCACCAAGAGTAACTGTGAGGCCTTACAGTGTTGTGTCAACACCACCACCACCACCACCAAAGGCCCAATTTTTCAGCCCCTGTTCAACAGATGCATGCAATTACAATTCTTGATCTAATAATTCACAGCAGGGCCCATTCATGCGCCCACCAAGAGTAACTGTGAGGGCTCACAGTGTTGTGGCAACACCAACATGTAAGGGGCAAATTTCAGCTGAGTATATACGGCAGGCCCCTACTTTCAAATATCCAACTTACAAACGACTCCTCCTTGCAAACGGAAGGATACAACAGGAAGTGAGAGGAAATCTACCCCTAGGAAGGCAAATTCTCTCCTGTAAGAGTTAATATGGGAAAAAAAGTGTCTCCTCTCCACTGATGCTTTATCACCAATTCTTGTTTCAATAAAAACCCCAAATTTTCAAAAAACATTTGTCATTAGGACGGAAAGTGAGGTGAAATGTTCCGAACAGGGGCACAGACAGCAAAACAAATGTTACAGGGGTGATAACCCTTCCCTATGTTTTCCAAAAAGCTTAAAAATAGATTTTTTGGCTGGAGCTACACTTAAACAATGTACCTGTTCAAAATTACAAACAGATTCTACATAAGAACAAACCTACAGTCCCTGTCTTGTATGCACCGCCTGTATACGGCTGTTCAGAGTATATAGGGCCTTTTTTATTTTGTGTGCGGGGTTCCCCTTAATATCCATACAAGACCCAAAGGGGCTGGGAATGGGCTGGGGTGGGGGGCGGGGTGTGATGTGGTAGCTATGCCATTTTTCCTAAAGATTTTCATCCATATTACTGGGACCAGACATTACATTAAAGCCCAAGCAGTTTTAAATGGCTTTTTTTCCTTTAGAAATGTAATTTTGTGCAGGAACAGTTCTAAACACGGGAAACATGTGGCACTTCACAGGCATACTTTAGACACCCCCCAGGTACGATATTTAAAGGAATATTTGACTTTTTTTTTTTCACTTTATGCATCATTAACCACTTAACGACCGCCCACCGCCGATTTACGTCGGCAGAATGGCACGGACAGGCAGAATCACGTAGATCTACGTGATCGCCTTTGTGCAGTTGGGGGGTCCATCAGGACCCCCCTTCACTGCAGTGAGCGGCCGTTAAGTGTTCGGGAGCGATCAGGCATGAGGGGGCGGCCGCTCGATTCCGCCCCCCCCCTCGCGATCGCTCCCGGCCAATGAAAATGCTTCCTCCGCCATGTGATGTAAACAAGGCTGGAGGAAGTGATGTCATCTCCCTCGCCGCGGTCTTTCCGTTCCCGGCGCCGAGCAGAGAAGAAGCAGGTTAGTGCACCAACAGTCCACTGACACGTAGGTACACATAGGCACACAAATCACCCCCCACTCACCCCCAGATCACCCCCCAGGTCACCCCAAAGCCCCCAATCACAGTGTCACTGATTGCAGTGATCATTTATTTTACTGATCACTGCATTTAGTGTCATCTGTGATTGTAAAAAGTTGCAGGGCAGTTAGGATTAGGCCCCTTTAGGTCCAGGGTAGCCCCCTAACCCCCCCTAATAAAGGTTTAACCCCTTGATCACCCCCCAGGTAACCCTTTCACCCCCTAACTTCAGCGTCACTAAGCGATTGTTTTTCCGATCGCTGTATTCGTGTCGCTGGTGTTTTAGATAGGCAGTTATTTTTTTTTTAGGTTCGCCGCAGGTTTTTATTAGTGTCAGGTACCCCCATATATTATTTTAACCCCCTGATTGCCCCTAGAGTTAACCCTTTCACCAGTGATCGCCGTATAAGCGTCACTGGTGTCACTGGTTAGCCAGTAAGTTATTTAGTTATTTAGGTTACCCGTCAGGTTTTTATAGAGTGTCAGGTACCCCCATATTTAACCTAATAAAGGTTTTAACCCCCTGATTGCCCCTAGTTAACCCTTTCACCAGTGATCACCATATAAAGGTTACGGGTGACGCTGGTTGATTAGTTTGCTTTTTATAGCATCAGGGCACCCGCCGTATATAACCCAATAAAGGTTTAACCCCCCTGATCGCCCGGCGGGTGAGATCAATTAGGTTTTAGCGCCAGAGAGGGTCTGCGTCGCCCCAGGCAGTGTTAGGTTAGTGACAGTAACGCTAACACCCACGCGCAAAGCATACACCCCCCTTAGTGGTATAGTATCTGATCAGATCTGATCAGATCTATACTAGCATCCCCAGCGGTTTAGGGTTCCCAAAAACGCAGTGTTAGCGGGATCAGCCCAGATACCTGCTAGCGCCTGCGTTTAGCCCCTCCGCCCAGCCCAGCCCAGCCCAGCCCACCCAAGTGCAGTATCGATCGATCACTGTCACTTACCAAACACAACACACATAACTGCAGCGTTCGCAGTGCTTGGTTTTTGGGGCCCTGTACGCGGCTAGGCTCCCAAAAAGTCCCACACATGTGGTATCCCCGTACTCAGGAAAAGCAGCAGAATGTATTTTGGGGTGCAATTCCACATATAACCATGGCATGTGTGAGCAATATATCATTTAGTGACAACTTTTTGTACATTTTTTTTTTCTTTTTGTCATTATTCAATCATTTGGGACAAAAAAAAAAAATATTCAATGGGGTCAACATGCCTCTCAGCAAATAGCTTGGGGTGTCTACTTTCCAAAATGGGGTCATTTGGGGGGGTTTTGTGCCATCTTGGCATTTTATGGCCTTCAAAACTGTGATAGGTAGTGAGGAGTGAAATCAAAAATTTATGCCCTTAGAAACCTTGAAGGCGGTGCTTGGTTTTTGGGGTCCCGTACGCGGCTAGGCTCCCAAAAAGTCCCACACATGTGGTATCCCCGTACTCAGGAGAAGCAGCAGAATGTATTTTGGGGTGTAATTTCACATATGCCCATGGCATGTGTGAGCAATATATCATTTAGTGACAACTTTGTGCAAAAAAAAAAAAGTTTGTCATATTCCCGCAACTTGTGGCAAAATATAAAATATTCCATGGACTGAACATGCCTCTCAGTAAATAGCTTGGGGTGTCTACTTTCCAAAATGGGGTCATTTGGGGGGGTTTTGTGCTATTTTGGCATTTTATGGCCTTCGAAACTGTGATAGGTAGTGAGGAGTGAAATCAAAAATTTGCGCCCTTAGAAATCCTGAAGGCGGTGCTTGGTTTCCGGGGTCCCGTACGTGGCTAGGCTCCTAAAAAGTCCCACACATGTGGTATCCCCGTACTCAGGAGAAGCAGCAGAATGTATTTTGGGGTGCAATTCCACATATAACCATGGCATGTGTGAGCAATATATCATTTAGTGACAACTTTTTGTATTTTTTTTTTTTTTTGTCATTATTCAGTCACTTGGGACAAAAAAAAAAAAAATATTCAATGGGCTCAACATGCCTCTCAGCAATTTCCTTGGGGTGTCTACTTTCCAAAATGGGGTCATTTGGGGGGGTTTTGTACTGCCCTGCCATTTTAGCACCTCAAGAAATGAGATAGGCAGTCATAAATTTAAAGCTGTGTAAATTTCAGAAAATGTACCCTAGTTTGTAAACGCTATAACTTTTGCGCAAACCAATAAATATACACTTATTGACATTTTTTTTACTAAAGACATGTGGCTGAATACATTTTGGCCTAAATGTATGACTAAAATTTAGTTTATTCGATTTTTCTTATAACAAAAAGTAGAAAATATCTTTTTTTTTCAAAATTTTCGTTCTTTTTCCATTTATATCGCAAAAAATAAAAATCGCAGAGGCAATCAAATACCATTAAAAGAAAGCTCTATTTGTGGGAAGAAAAGGACGCAAATTTCATTTGGGTACAACATTGCATGTCCGCACAATTTACAGTTAAAGCAGCGCAGTGCCGAATCCCAAAAACAGGCTTGGTCCTAATGGTCCGAAATGGTCCGGGGCTTAAGTGGTTAAAATGACTGCTCCCGAAAAACGTCCGTTTTTAAAACTTCTTTTTGCATTGATACATGTCCCCTGGTGCAGAACCCGGGTTCCCAAACCCTTTTTAGGACAATAACATGCATATTGGTCGTTATAATTAGCACTTTAGATTTCGAACGTTCGCATCCATTGTATTTAATAGGGTTCTAACGTTCGTGCGAACTTTCGGTCTGTTCGCGGGTTCTGGTGCGAACCAAACCCGGGGGTGTTCGGCTCATCACGACCCCCAAGGAACAAGTGCATTTGGGTGTATTTATGTATTCCTAATGTGGGGGGTTTTAATATCTTTGTATACCTTCTAATAAATATTTTTTTAACTGTAAATTGACTCGCAATTTTGCATTTAATTAGTATTGTTCAATTGGACTATAATTTAGAACACACTCAGTGGACATCCTTGAAACTCCCATTTCCACCCCGGTCCGGTGGCCTTTTCTACACTTGTGACATTAGCGAATCAACATTCACTATTAGTTACAGAGTTACATAGTAGGCGAGGTTGAAAAAAAAACACAAGTCCATCAATCTATGTGTGTGATTATATGTCAATATTACATTGTATATCCCTGTATGTTGTGGTCGTTCAGGTGCTTATCTATGAGTTTTTTTAAACTATCGATGCCCCCTGCTGAGACCACCGCCTGTGGAAGGGAATTCCACATTCTTGCCGCTCTTACAGTAAAGAACCTCTACGCAGTCTAAGGTTAAACCTCTTTTCTTCTAATTTCAGTGAGTGGCCACGTGTCTTATTAAACTCCCTTCCATAGAAAAGTTTTATCCCTATTGTGGGGTCACCAGGATGGTATTTGTAAAATAAAAAAATAGTTTGTTTTCCGCCCCCCCCCCCGAGAAAAAATGGAGCACCAACCGCCACTGAGCTAAACAATGGATTCTATAAAAGATTATATAAATCAAACACAAAAATAGAGAGTATTCACTGCGCTTGGGTTCTAAGGAGCAGCCAGCATAGAATAGTAGGTAGCAATAATAACATAGGAAAATCGGGTATATGCAACGCTGAAAAATAATTACATTTGTCAAAGTCCGCAAACACTGGCACAAAATTCCATGAATCTTTTTTTTGGAGTCACCCAAGGTGTAAATCAGGCAGGCTAGAGTGAATAATAATATCCTCCACCGAACATCAACACACCGGGCCTCTTACCACAAATAGTGGACCACTAGGTTATAGGTGGTCAAACAGGCATAGTATATATCCACAGGCTGGCCACATCTCCACCAAGACAACAAGCAGCTGGATCTTGTATAGCCCTCACAGATAGGGAATCCACAGGTTCATGCATTGAAATAAGAGAAAATGACTCCTCATGTATATCAAATCAGTGTATAATTTATTACAAAAAGAATTCCAGAGAAATTACATTTAAAACGATAAAAACAAGCATATCATAATGTATAAAACGAGGAGATGTTTCCAACCCACAAGATGGCCGTGGGCAGCGCGTGTAGCGTCATGACATCAGATCCCAGGCCCATCTCCTAGGTGGAGGATATCATTATTCACTCTAGTCTGTCTGATTTACACCTTGGGTGACTCCAGAAAAGAAACATGGACTTTTGTGCCAGCGTTTGCAGACTTTGGCAAATGTATTTATTTATTTTCAGCACTGCATATACCCATTTTTCATAAATGAAACAGCCTATGAATGGAGGATGGATTGACGATTGATAGGTCCGCCCCTCCATTCATAGGACACGTTTTATTTATAGAAGCTGCAATTACACCTTCTATGAATGGAGGTGCTAAGCGGAAAGGGTAGGCATAGCTGGGCACTCTTGATGAATACCTGTCACTGCTCCCTCAGTTCAATAAACCAGCACCATACTGGAAGATTACACCATTGAGGGTGGGTGGGGGGAGGGCTTTAGAAGAGGTTGATTTCTGGGAACCCAGAAGACAGAAGTGCATAGGTAATGCCTTTGTGCTAATTTTTTATTTAAACTTAGGCTTTAATTTAACTGCTTCCGGACTGCCCCGCACACTTATACTGTGGCAAGGCGGCCCTTCAGGGCGAAATCGCGTACCTGTACGTCTTTTTTTTTTCTTTGGGTCTAGGGCGCACATGCTCGCCGCCAGAGACCGACTCCCACTGTGATTGGACACAGCGGGAGCCAATGGTTCCAGATGTTTGCCGGCACCCAGCGATAGTTTTCGAGAGAGGCAGAACAGCGGTCTGTAAACAAGGCAGATCACCATTATGTCAGAGGGGGAGATTGAGATTTTGGGCTTCTGCTAAGCAAAGCACCCCCCACACAGTTAGCAAGCACTCCCAGGGGACACATTTAACCCTTTGATCACCCCTGATGTTAACCCCTTCCCTGCCAGTGTCATTAGTACAGTAACAGTGCATTTTTTTAGCACTGATCACTGTTTTAGTGTCACTGGTCCCCAAAAAAGTGTCACTTAGTGTCAGATTTGTCTGCTGTAATGTCGCAGTCCCACTAAAAATCGCTAATCACCGGCATTACTAGTAAAAAATAAAATAAAAAATCCATAAAAATATCCCCTAGTTGACTTTAAGGACTGGGAATCTAATTGGCAGAATTTGCGTAAATGCACCAAATCTCTCACTATCAAGGAAACTACGATTAAACTTTTCACCCGCTAGTATTACACTCCCCAGCATTTGGGAAGGATATATCCGCAATCTTCCTCATTTTGCTTTCGGGGTTGTGTTGCCCCGGGTTTTTCTCTGCACGTGTTCAGGGAATGTGAGGTGCTACAACCTACTTGGAAGGAGATTCTAGAACTGCTGAATAAGCTGGCAGGGAGGCGCATGGCTCTGACACACACGCACTGTCTACAATTTGAAAGAATCCCTGATACCCCCAAACCCTTAACCACTTCCCGCCCAGTCAATAGCGAATTGACGTCCGGGAAGTGGTTGCAATATCGATACTGGACGTCATATAATGTCCTGCAGGATAATGCCTTGCGCGCGCCCGCGGGGGCGCGCAGCGCGGTGATCGGGGACGGCATGTGTCCCTCGGACACAGCGCTTCCCCGATCACGGTAAACAGCCAATTTCATTGGCTGTTTACCATGTGATTGGCTGTGTCAAAGTCACAGCCGATCACCTGTCAAAACAAACTTGGCGGCGCGCTCCGTGCGCGCCGCCACAGGCTTGCAGAGCGGGGATCGGGGAAGGCGAGTGTCCCTTGGACACAGCGCGTCCCCGATCAAAGTAAAGGTGACCGGCTGTGTCCAATCACAGCCGGTCACAAATGTAAACAAACTCCACAGGAGTTACTACCTGATCCCTGCTCTCTCCTCACACACCGATCTGTGAGGAGAGAGAAGAGATCAGTAAGTTAGCTCAGTGTAGTTTGTCTACATAAGTTTACAGTGCACAACACGCCCCCCCCATAAAGAGGACCTGTCACACAGCCCAGCACATCAATCAGCCCAGCCAATCAGCCCATCTGTCAATCAGCCCATCTGTCAATCAGCCCATCTGTCAATCAATCAGCCCATCTGTCAATCAATCAGCCGATCTGTCAATCAATCACCCCACCTGTCAATCAATCACCCCATCTGTCAATCAATCAACCCATCTGTCAATCAATCAATCAGCCCATCTGTCAATCAATCAGCCCATCTGTCAATCATCTGTCACAGGCCCACCTCCATCGGTACCGCCATTGGCACCGCCACACAGGCTACCAGTACCGCCATCGGTACCAGTACCACCACCAGTACCGCCACCAGGCCCAGCATCTATACTGCCACACAGGCCCGCTACCAGTATCACCACTAGTGCCGCCATCGGTACCACCACCAGTACCACCACCCGTACCACCGTCGGTAGTGCCACCACCACCTGTACCACCACCTGTACCGCCATCGGTACCATCACCACCCGTACCACCACCACCTGTACCGCCATCGGTACCACCACCACCTGTACCGCCATCGGTACCACCACCACCCATACCGCCATCGCTACCACCACCACCCGTACCGCCACCTGTACCGCCGTCGGTACCGCCGCCACCACCACCACCCGTACCGCCATCGGTACCACCACCACCTGTACCGCCATTGGTACCACCACCACCCATACCGCCATCGGTACCACCACACAGGCCCACCACTAATACCTCCATCGGTACTACCACACAGACCGCCACCACTACCACCAGCAGTACCATTACACAGGCCCACCAATAAGCACTGCCATAATGTCCCAAAGGGTTTACACACCTGAGGAGGCATATGCCATTCTTGCCATGTCGGATGATGAGAGCAGCGGGGAGCTCCCATTATCCGATTCTGGTTCGGAATACGAGCCAGTGGAGGATAGTGGCTCAGAGTCCGAGTCCCCGGAGGAAACCGTCCCTCCCAAAAGAATGCGATCGGCACCAAGATCAGCATCAAGATCAGCACCAAGATCAGGAGAACTGCCCACCACCAGCAGCGCCATACCCCAGGAAGAGGAGCCCAGTACAAGCAATGGAAATGCACGCCCAACCCGAAGAATCCAGCCCCAATCCTACCTTCCCGATGCCCTGGCAAACCCCTTATGGTTGCCTGCCAACTCAGGATCTGCTATCATCCCCCCTTTCACCGCACAGCCAGGTGTGCAGCCCGACACTACAAATTTTTCTAAATTTGATTATTTTTGTTTATTTTTCCCACAAGATTTGCTGCAGAATATAGTGGATCAAACAAATCTGTATGCATCCCAATTTATTGCTGCCAACACCGATTCTTCCTACGCCCGCATGTTCCAGTGGCGGCGTCTAACATTGGAGGAATTTAAATTATTTTTGGGCCTTATGTTCAATATGGGGCTTACAAAAAAGAACGAAGTCCATTCATATTGGTCCAAACGCCCCATCCAACACATGTCCATATATTCCGCTGTCATGTCCAGGAAAAGATACGACATGATTATGCGCTTTCTCCACTTCAATGACAATTCACAGTGCCCTCCCCGAGATCATCCCAACTACGACAAATTGTACAAGATACGCCCCCTAATCAATGCCTTTTCCCAGCGATTTTAAGAAGTTTTCATCCCAGACCAAAAAGTTTGTGTGGACGAGTCCCTCGTACATTTCACCGGCCGACTGCAGTTCAAGCAGTACATACCAAGCAAGAGAGCCAGGTATGGGTTAAAATTAAATAAATTATGTGATCGAGCCACTGGATACGTCTGCAAATTCAGGATCTACGAAGGCAAAGACTCCCAGCTCCAGCCCCGTGATTGCCCCACATATATTGGAACCAGTGGGAAAATTGTCTGGGAGTTGGCATACCCCCTGTTCGGAAAAGGTTACCATTTATATGTTGATAATTATTATACCAGCCTGCCCCTTTTTCGCCACCTTTACAGTAAACAAACCCCGGCCTGCGGTACCTTAAAAAAAAAACGGAAGGGATTCCCACAAAATGTATTGACAAAAAATTGCGACCTGGAGAATCGGCATCCATGAGGAACGAGGAGGTGTTGGCCATGAAGTGGAGGGACAAGAAAGATGTCCACATCCTCTCTACGATCCACAATGACACCATGGTGGAGATCCCAAGAAGACGCGGCTCCATTGTAAAGCCTGAATGTGTCCACGACTACAATTTGTACATGGGGGAGGGGGTGGATTTAAACGACCAGATGCTACAGCCCTACTTATCAACCAGAAAGTCCCATTATTGGCACAAAAAAGTTGTGTTTCACCTGTTTCACATGGCCCTTTTTAATTTGTTTGTCTGCTACCAAAAAGCAACTCAAAATCACAGACTCCACTACCTCCAATATATCGAAGATATCATCGATGCCCTCATTTACCAACAAGATCCCGCCCCAGGAAGCATTCGCTCTGATAGTGTGAGTCGGCTTCACGAGCGACACTATCCCTTTAGCATCCCCCCCACAGAATCTGGAAGAAGACGCCAAAAGAAATGCTGTGTATGCAGCAGAGGAGGAGTAAGAAGAGACACCAGCTATTATTGTCCCGATTGTCCCTCCCAACCTGGCCTGTGCATCGGAAATTGCTTCAAAAATTATCATACATCCATTAGTTCCCCTTATTATTAACAGACAGCCATTTCCCTATTTGCCTGCTACCATGTTACTAACTACCTTCCATGTTAATTAACTGACCCTGGCCTGTTTACCGACGATGCCTCTGCCTGCCGATTTAAACCACGTTTCTGACTTCCACGTGTACCGACCTTGGCCTGTTAATCGACCATGTTTTTGCCTGCCACTTGGACTGATCTTTTGGCCATCTGCTTTTAGTACACAGGGTCTCACATATGTGAGGGGCTTCAGAATAGCGTTCTGAGTAGAGAAAACCAGTTTTTCGTTTTCTGTGCTCCAAGAACAGGGTCTGGTTGCCCGGAGGCTTCAAAGCGATTTGGGTGGGAGAAGCCTCTACCCCTGTCCCCCAGGCCCTAAGCTTGATGGTCCTTCCTGCTGCCTGGACCAATAATTTGGCTGTGCTGACCATATTACTGCCTGTAATGACCCATGACATTATGGACCATGTTTCTTCCTGCTGCTTGAACCAATACTTTGGCTGTGTTGACCATATATCTGCCTGCTGCCTCTACTGACTTTGGACAGCATTTCTGCCGGGACACCTCTGCCTGCTACCTGGACCTGTGCTTTGGCTGTGCTCTGGCTGTGCTGACAGTATCTCTGCCTGTGCGAACTATGGACAGTATTCCTGCCTGCTGCCTGGATGATTGCTTTTGCTGTCGCTAACCTCATCCCTGCCTGCTGCCTGGACCGATGCTCTCCTCTGTGGACCACTGCACTTCTAAAACCACAGGTAATCTTTTGTTATTTGGTATGTACCTGCTATGTGTTAGATATATGAAGGGCCTTCAAAAATGTGATCGGTAGTCAGAAAATGATATGTGCAATTAATGCTGCTAGAATGCCTGGAGGTGCTACTTGGATGTTGGGCCTCTGTATGTGGCCAGGCTGTGTAAAAGTCTCAAACATGTGGTATCGCCATACTCAGGAGGAGTAGCAGAATGCATTTTGGGGTGTAATTTTTGCTATGTACATATTATGTGTTAGAAATATCTTATAAATTGACAACTTTGTGTAAAAAAAATGCATTTAAATTTTTTCTCCACATTTTCCAAAACCTTCTGGAAAAAAATGAACCGTTCAAAAGACTCATAATGCCTCATAGATTATACGTTGGGGTGTGTGCTTTCAAAAATGGGGTCATTTTGTGGAAAATTCTATTGTCCTGGTGCTCCAGGGCCTTCAAAATTGTAATAGGTGGTTGAGAAAGGATATGTGCGATTTATGCTTGTAGAACGCCTGAAAGTGCTACTTCAATGTTGGGCCTCTGTATATGGCCAGGCTGTGTAAAAGTCTCACACATGTGGTATCGCTATACTCAGGAGGAGTAGAAGAATGCATTTTGGGGTGTTATTTTTGCTATGTATATGCTATGCGCTAGAAATATCTTATAAATGGACAACTTTGTGTAAAAAAAATGCATTTTCATTTTTTCTCCACATTTTCCAAAACCTTCTGGAAAAAAATGAACCGTTCAAAAGACTCATAATGCTTCATAGATTATACGTTGGGGTGTGTGCTTTCCAAAATGGGGTCATTTTGTGGAAAATTCTATTGTCCTGGTGCTCCAGGGCCTTCAAAATTGTAATAGGTGGTTGAGAAAGGATATGTGCGATTTATGCTTGTAGAACGCCTGAAAGTGCTACTTCAATGTTGGGCCTCTGTATATGGCCAGGCTGTGTAAAAGTCTCACACATGTGGTATCGCTATACTCAGGAGGAGTAGCAGAATGCATTTTGGGGTGTCATTTTTGCTATGTATATGCTATGCGTTAGAAATATCTTATAAATGGACAACTTTGTGTAAAAAAAATGCATTTTCATTTTTTCTCCACATTTCCAAAACCTTCTGGAAAAAAATTAACCATTCAAAAGACTCATAATGCTTCATAGATTATACGTTGGGGTGTGTGCTTTCCAAAATGGGGTCATTTTGTGGAAAATTCCATTGTCCTGGTGCTCCAGGGCCTTCAAAAGTGTAATAGGTGGTTGAGAAAGGATATGTGCGATTTATGCTTGTAGAACGCCTGAAAGTGCTACTTCAATGTTGGGCCTCTGTATATGGCCAGGCTGTGTAAAAGTCTCACACATGTGGTATCGCTATACTCAGGAGGAGTAGCAGAATGCATTTTGGGGTGTCATTTTTGCTATGTATATGCTATGTGTTAGAAATATCTTATAAATGGACAACTTTGTGTAAAAAAAATGCATTTTCATTTTTTCTCCACATTTTCCAAAACCTTCTGGAAAAAATGAACCGTTCAAAAGACTCATAATGCTTCATAGATTATACGTTGGGGTGTGTGCTTTCCAAAATGGGGTCATTTTGTGGAAAATTCCATTGTCCTGGTGCTCCAGGGCCTTCAAAAGTGTAATAGGTGGTTGAGAAAGGATATGTGCGATTTATGCTTGTAGAACGCCTGAAAGTGCTACTTCAATGTTGGGCCTCTGTATGTGGCCAGGCTGTGTAAAAGTCTCACACATGTGGTATCGCTACACTCAGGAGGAGTAGCAGAATGTATTTTGGGGTGTAGTTGCAATTATGCATATGCTGTGTGAGAGAAAAAAACTGTTAATATGACCAGTTTGTGTAAAAAAAAAGAAAAAAAAAATTTTCATTTTCCCAAGAATTGCGGGAAAAAAATACAACTTCAAAAAACTCACCACGCCTCTTAGTAAATACCTTGGACTGTCTACTTTCCAAAAAGGGGTAATTTTGGGGTATTTGTACTTTCCTTGCTTGTTAGTGTCTCAAGAAATGAGATATCCCTTCAGTACATCAGGCGTGATCAGATGTGATAAATTTTCAGTGATTGCCACCATAGTTTGTAGACTCTATAACTTTCACAAAGACCAAATAATATACACTAATTTGGGTTCATTTTACCAAAGATATGTAGCAGTATACATTTTGGCACAAATTTATGAAGAAAAATTACTTATTTGCAAAATTTTACAATAGAAACTAAAAAAAAGTGTTTTTTTTTTAAAAAATTGCTGTTTTTTTGCTTATATCGCAAAAAATAAAAAACCCAGTGGTGATTAAATACCACCAAAAGAAAGCTCTATTTGTGAGAAGAAAATGATAAAAATTTTGTTTGGATACAGTGTAGCATGACTAAGTAATTGTCATTCAAAGTGTGAGAGTACTGAAAGCTGAAAATTGGTCTGGGCGGGAAGGTGCATAAGTGCATGGTATTGAAGTGGTTAATGAAACTATTTCATACTATCTGTATTGCACTGCATTGGACAATCGCCCTTCACTGAAAGTCTAATGCCGTGTACACACGATCGGTTTTACAGATGAAAACAGTCCGATGGACTTTTCTCATCGGACAAACCGATCGTGTATGGGCCCCATCGGTCTTTTTTCCATCGGTGAGAAAAAATAGAACATGTTTTAAATTTATCCGACGGGAAAAAAAACGATTGCAAATTCCGATCGTCTGTGTGGAACTCCATCGGACAAAAAACCCACGCATGCTCAGAATCAAGTTGACGCATGCTCAGAAGCATTGAACTTAATTTTTCTCGGCTTGTCAGAGTGTTTTACGTCACGGCGTTTGGGACGGTCGGATTTTTGACTGATGGTGTGTAGACAAGACTGATGGAAGTCAGCTTCATCAGATTTCCGATGGAAAAATCCATCGGATTAGAATCCATAGGAAATCCGATTGTGTGTACAGGGCTTTACACGGTTCCATTTGCCCAAGTTCTCACTAGGATTGATCAAATAAAGCTATCTGAGAAAATATTTCACACATTGCATGACTCCATTCCTATCTATGATGCTAAATGGAACCCTTGGCGTATGCTCCGTTTTCAAGAATGACCCGAGGTTTTTATTTTTTTGTTTCATGTTTTTTTTTTTGTTAGTCTGATTTCCCGTCTACAGTCTAATTTTACTAGTCTAATGCCGCGTACACACGATCGGAATTTCCGACAACAAATGTTCGTTGTGAGCTTTTGGTCGGATATTCCGACTGTGTATAGGCTCCATCGGACATTTGCTGTCTCAATTCTCAATTCTCAATTTTTCCGACAACAAAAGTTGTTGTCAGAAATTCCGACCGTGTGTATCCAATTCCGACGCACAAAAATCCTACGCATGCTCGGAATCAATTTGATGCATGCTCGGAATCCTTGAACTTCATTTTCTCAGCTTGTTGTAGTGTTGTATGTCACCGTGTTCTTGCCGATCGGAATTTCCGACAACATTTGTGTGACTGTGTGTATGCAAGACAAGTTTGAGCCAAAATCCGTCGGAAAAAAATCCACGGTTTTGTTGTTGGAATATCCGATCGTGTGTACGCGGCATTATAGTTGAGAACCATATAGAACACTATGGTCAATTTGTACTCCTTTGAATGTTAACCTATTCAGAAGAACTTAATTTCATTCTGTAGCTCAACAGTTTGATCGATACATGTTTTTGACATACCATGTATTTTGTACTGCAATTTTTTTTATTTTTGATCTCAAATAAAAACCTTTAAGTAAAAAAAAAAAAAAAAAATCCCCTATTTTGTAGACGCTATAACTTTTGCGCAAACCAATCAATATACGCTTATTGGGATTTTTTTTATCAAAAGCATACAGCAGAATACATATTGTCCTAAATTAATGAAACAATTCGATTTTTTTTTTATTGGATATGTTTTATAGCAGAAAGTAAAAAATATATACCGTATACTATATACTCGAGTATAAGCCGAGTTTTTCAGCACTTTTTTTGTGCTGAAAATGCCCCCCTCGGCTCATACTTGAGTCACCTTTTTGCGCCTGATCTCCCGGATTTTGGAGACCCAGTACTAGCCGGCCTTAGGTCCCCCACATGTAGCTCCACTCTTCCTCTACAAGTGTGCAAAGTTTGTTGTCCAGGGGACCTACAGCCGGGGAGCACTGATTTTTCAAAGCCGGGCACCCCTTCCATAGACTCCTATGTTAAACAGTAATTTCTCCGGTGACTTTGGGGACCCGATACCGGTCGGTCTTAGATCTCCTGGACCCGAAACTTGGCACACATGTAGCCCCATTTCTCCTCTACAAGTGTGCAAAGATTGTTGTCTGGAGAACTTACGGCCGGGGTGCACCGATTTTTCAAACCCGGGCACCCCTTTCATAGACTCCCATGTTAAACGTCAGTCGAGGCATGCACATGGACACAGTGAGGCACAGTGAGGCACAGTGAGGCATGCAGATGGACGCCCTAGGCTTATATTTGAGTCAATACGTTTTCCCAGTTTTTTTGTGGTAAAATTAGGTGCCTCGGCTTATATTCGGGGCAGCTTATACTCGAGTATATACGGTATATATATTTTTTCAAAATTGTCTGCCTTTTTTTGTTTATAGCACAAAAAATAAAAACTGCAGAGGTGATCAAATACCACCAAAAGAAAATGATTTTTGTGGGAAAAAAAGCAAATACATTTTATTTAGGTACAGTGTCACACGACCACGCAATTGTCATTTAAAGTAACACAGTGCCGTTTCGCAAAAAATGGCCTGGTCATGAAGGGAAGTAAACCTTCCAGAGCTGAAGTGGTTTAATACCAAATGAATATGCATACTTCTTGTCATGTTATAAGGCCTTATTCAATTGTGACAATACTTTTCATAGCCTGCAGTAACAGGTACCGTATATACTCGAGTATAAGCCGAGTTTTTCAGCACATTTTTTTTGTGCTGAAAATGCCCCCCTTGGCTTAAACTCGAGTCACCTTTTTGGGCCTGATCTCCCGGACTTTGGGGACCCCAAACTTGGCACACATGTAGCCTTAAAGTGGAAGTAAACCCTCCTATCATTTTCAGGCAAGGAAGCTGCCATCTTGGCCTCTGTTTAATCTTCAACTGCCATGTGGCTGCACATGTGATCAGTTATGACACCAGCCATTGGATGGTTTGACAGTTTGGTTGAGAGTACAACCAATGTGACAGTTGGCATTCCCAGCATGCCGGAAATGTAACTGCTTTTTGAAACTGTTAAATCGATGGGTGTACTTCCGCTTTAAGTTCTGTACACATGATTGGTTTTACCAATGAAAACAGTCCGATGGACTTTTTTCATCGGACAAACCGATCGTGTATGGGCGCCATCGGTCTTTTTTTCATCGGTGTTAAAAAATAGAACATGTTTTAAATTTATCTGTGGGTAACTCCATCTGATAAAAAACCCACGCATGCTCAGAATCAAGTCGACGCATGCTCAGAAGCATAGAACTTAATTTTACTTGGCTCGTCGGAGTGTGTTACGTCACGGCATTTGGGACGATCGGTTTTTTGACTGATGGTGTGTAGGCAAGACTGATGGAAGTCAGCTTCATCGGATTTCCGATGGAAAAATCCATTGGTTTAAAATCCATAGGAAATCCGATCGTGTGTACAGGGCTTTACTCTTTCTCTACAAGTGTGGAATGTTTGTTGTCCGGGGGACCTACGGCCGGGGAGCACCGATTTTTCAAAGCCGGGCACCCCTTCTATAGACTCCTACGTTAAACGGTAATTTCTCCGGTGACTTTGGGGACCCGGTACCGGCTTATACTCAAGTAACCTTTTTGCGCCTGATCTCCCGGACTTTGGGGAAGAGCTCCTGGCTGGCCGTAGGTCCCCTGGACCCCAAACCTGGCACACATGTAGCCCCAGTTCTCCTCTACGAGTGTGCAAAGTTTGCTGTCTAGGGGACCTACGGCCGGGGAGCACCTATTTTTCAAAGCTGGGCACCCCTTCTATATACTCCCATGTTAAACGTATTGTATATATAATCAATTTAAGGAAGAAAAGATCAAAGGCTGGGAAGCATTACAAGGCATTATATGCATTTAAATTCACAGCGGAGAGAAAAATGTTCATTCCAAACGCTGCGTTAATTTGCAATCACCTCCTTTATAAAATATCAGTTAGCAAGATGTGACAAATCACAGGCGTTGTTGTACTGACAGCCTCAAAGTAGCATCTTCCGCAAATAGCCGAGTTGAAACGTAAAGGTTATGTGAAAGGTTGTTGCCAAGCACTTGTGAATTTTAACATTGGATGATGAGATTTGCAGTCACACAATATCGTGCTTGTGCATGCCATGGTCTTGTGTGCTTTTCTATATTCTATCCTGGAGCAAATCTTAGCTTTTACCTGTCTCCTGTGTTTATTATTTTCTTCAGCTTCCCTGGAATACGGCAGCTGGTGAGCTTCGGAGAGCTTTTATCTGGCCCGATTCTGTTTGGACTTAACAGTGAATCAGCCGCTCTAGGCCTTCGCTGGAAGGAAACAAAACCCACATTGATCTGTCATCAAATATTGATAAGTCTTGATAGCTGTCCAGTGCCTGTGCTATTTTATTGGCATACAGAAGAGATAAAAGCCATCATCATTTAGGTAGAGATAATGCACAGAATGTACATTCATTAACAAAAGTGAGTGAGTGAAAATCCTTTTACAGATGCAGGCCGATAAGAATGGGCTAAACATGATTTAATGCCTCTCTATAACTCACTTTTTGCTTTTCTCTTTTATATATCTATTACCATAAAATTTACATCTCTGTGAGCTTATAGAAAGTACAAGAGTCTTGTAGTGGCCATACACACTTTGATAAATGATTAATTTCTTTTCCAATTGATCGCTATTGATAGGAATGATTCATTTATAGTTGATAGCCCATTCTATTGACATGTCACACATGGGGAAGTCAATTTTGATAGTTGGTTAAGATATGATTGAAACCTAAGATTGTAAATAATTGATCACGTCTCTGTTTCAACTATGTAGTCTCATAATTTGATAAATCGAAATACAATCGTATTCATAATAAAAGTATGTCGGTGCCGCTGATCGATGGAAAATTATAATATTCCTGCCAGTCCGATAGACTCATGCCGCGTACACACGATCGGATTTTCCGTTGGAAAAATCTTGCAATGGTTTTTCCGACGGAATTCCGCTCAAGCTTGGCTTGCATGCACACGGTCACACAAATGTTATCTGAACTTTCAACCGTCAAGAACGCGGTGACGTACAACACTACGACGAGCTGAGAAAAAAAGTTCAATGCTTCCGAGCATGCGTCGAATTGTTTCCGAGCATGCGTCAGAATTTTGCGCGTCGGAATTGCTACAGACCAGGGGTCTCCAAACTTTTCAGTTAAGGGGCCACATTGTAAATTGGACACTATTTCGCCGACCGAAAAAATCTGTTATTTAGAAATTAATAATTTACCCCCCCCCCAGAGCCCCCCCTGCAAATTTATGTCTCCATCACAGCCCCCTCACACACATTTATGTCCCCTCAGAGCCCCCATGCACATTTATGTCCTCATCACAGCCGCCATGTACATTTGTGTCCCCCTCAGAGCCCCCCCCCCAGGCACATTTATGTCACCATCACAGCCCCCTCACACACATTTATGTCCCCTCAGAGCCCCCATGCACATTTATGTCCTCATCACAGCCGCCATGTACATTTGTGTCCCCCTCAGAGCCCCCCCCAGGCACATTTATGTCACCATCACAGCCCCCTCACACACATTTATGTCCCCTCAGAGCCCCCATGCACATTTATGTCCTCATCACAGCCCCCCATGTACATTTGTGTACCCCTCAGAGCCCCCCCCAGGCACATTTATGTCACCATCACAGCCCCCTCACACACATTTATGTCCCCTCAGAGCCCCCATGCACATTTATGTCCTCATCACAGCCCCCCATGTACATTTGTGTACCCCTCAGAGCCCCCCCCAGGCACATTTATGTCCCCATCACAGCCCCCTCACACACATGTCCCCTCAGAGCCCCCATGCACATTTATGTCCTCATCACAGCCCCCCATGTACATTTGTGTCCCCCTCAGAGCCCCCCCCAGGCACATTTATGTCACCATCACAGCCCCCTCACACACATGTATGTCCCCTCAGAGCCCCCATGCACATTTATGTCCTCATCACAGCCCCCCATGTACATTTGTGTCCCCCTCAGAGCCCCCCCCAGGCACATTTATGTCCCCATCACAGCCCCCTCACACACATGTCCCCTCAGAGCCCCCATGTACTTTTGTCCCCCTCAGAGACCCCCATGCACATTTGTGTCCCCATTACAGCCCCCTCGCACACATTTATGTCCCCCTCAGAACCCCCCATGCACATTTCTGTCCCCCTCAGAGCCCCCCTATGTACTTTTATATCCCCCTCAGAGCCCCCGTGTACTTTTATGTCCCCATCACAGCCCTCCAGGCACATGCATGTAATCATCACAGCCCCCATGTACATTTGTGTCCCCCTCAGAGCCCCCATGTAATTTTTTTGTCCCCCCTCAGAGCCCCCTTACACACATTTGTCCCTTTCAGAGCCCCCCATGCACATTTATGTCCCCATGACAGCTCCCTACCCCTCATTTATATCCCCCTCAGAACCCCATTAGCACATTTGCCTGCCCATCAGAAATCCCTATGTATCACCAGCTTCAGTTCAGATCTGCTGCACCTCCCAGCTCCAGTCCTGCTGTTACATAGGCACCTTGTGTACAAGACGTAACAGGAGGACTCTAATGAAGTACTTCATTGGTTGCTAAGCGGTCCTAGCAACCAATAGCACAGTACGGCGCCGGGAGGGGCGGGCTGTTGTCGGGTTGCAGGACCTGCTCTGTACAGTGCGGGGGGAGTGGAGTATGCAGCGAAAGTCCTGCAACCCGACAAAGTTTAAAGAGACCGATCCCTGCAGTGAGTGTGAGGACTCAAGCTGTGGGCCGGAAAAGATGTCCCAGCGGGCTGGATGTGGCCCGCGGGCCGTAGTTTGGAGACCCCTGCTACACACGATCGGAATTTCCGATCTGAATTTTTTCCGTCTGAAAATTTCAGAACCAGCTCTCAAATTTTGGTTGGCGGAAATTCCGACAGGAAAAGTCCGATGGAACCTACACATGGTCGGAATTTCCGACTAAAAGCTCACATCGGACTTTTCTTGTCGGAAAATCCAATCGTGTGTACGCGGCATCAGTGTGATTAAATCCATTTGAAATTGAGTCTAGATTGATTGGAAGCAAAGTCATGGCTTCTGCTCACCCAACAAATACAATTCAAAGTACCAACAACTTACAAAGCCACCCACAACTCTGCCCCCAGCTACAACACTAGCCTGGTCTCAAAATATCAACCAAACCGCTCTCTTCAGTTCTCCCAAGATCTCCTGCTCTCTAGCTCCATTGTCACCTCTTACCATGCTCACCTGCAGGGCTTCTCCCACCCTTTGGAACTTTCCACCCCAATCTGTCCAACTATCTCCTAATCTATCCATTTTTAGACAATCCCTGCAAACCCTTCTCTTTAACCACTTAAAGACCAGCCACTGTCTGTATGGCAGCTCGCGCAGGCTCAGTTGTGGGCGGACGCGTGCCCCTAGCAGCGGGCTCGCTTCCGCTGCAGGAGCGTGCCCACGGGTCGGGAGGACTCGATGTCCTCCGGCGGTCCGCGATTGCCTTGTACACAGGCAGAACGGGGAAATGCCTATGTAAACAAGGCATTTCCTCGATCTGACAGGTGACATGACAGGGATCCACTGCTCCCTGTCATCAGGAGCAGTGATCTCTGTCATGTCCTAGGTAGCCCATCCCCCCAACAGTTATAAACACTCATAGGGAACACAGTTAGCCCCTTGATCACCCCCTAGTGTTAACCCCTTCCCTGCCAGTGACATTTATACAGTAATAAGTGGATATTTTTAGCTCTGATTGCTGTATAAATGTCACTGGTCCCAAAATAGTGTTAAAAGTGTCCAATCTGTCCGCAATGTCGCAGCCACGAAAAAAATCGCAGATCACCGCCATTACTTGTAAAAAAATGATAATAATAAAAATGCCATAAATCTATTCCCTATTTTGTAGACGCTATAATTTTTGCGCAAACCAATCAATATACGCTTATTGCAATTTTTTTTTTATACCAAAATAATGTAGAAGAGTACATATGGGCCTAAACTGATGAAGAAATTTGTTTTAAAATAAATAAATGTGGGATATTTATTATAGCAAAAAGTAAAATATATATTTTTTTTTCAAAATTGTCGATGTTTTTTTGTTTATAACACAAGAAAAAAAACAAATGCAGAGGTGATCAAATATCACCAAAAGAAAGCTCTCTATTTGTGGGGAAAAAAGGACGTCAAGGGGGCACAGGCACCTGCAGAGCAGGAGGGCCAGCTGTACTGTCTTATTGCAGACACCAATCCTCTTCTGCCTCCCCCTGCAGCGCTGCCAGCTTCTCCTCCTAATTTTGCTTCTGGCTTCACTGCAGGGGGATTGGTTCTAGCACATGCACCCCTTACATCTGCTGTACAGGCCCCCACAGCGGTGCCGGCTTTTCTCCTCTCCTCTTCTCCCGGAACCTGCTGCGGGCATGCAGGGGGATTTTTCAGGATGGAGAGCGGGGGAAGGGGCCGGTAAATATGTTATTAATTCATCCCTTCCTTTCTTGAATGAACACAGTGAGTGGTCAGTACCAATCACCTCTGTGTCCATTCCTCGCTGAAGCATAGTAAACAGTGTTTACTACGCTACGGTTTGTGAATGAGCAGGAAGTCTCAGAGTGTTTCCTATTTATTCATCTGTGCAGCTGAGGCTGCAGAGAAAGGGACTGATAAATCAATGTCCTTAGTCACCTCTGGCTGGGGGGGGGGGGGAGGGGGCTGTCAGATAGGCTGTAGGGGGCCCTGTGATTTCTAACAGCAGCCCTCACCAGGATAGCCAGAGAGTGGAGATCAAGACTTCCAGGCAAGGGATCCTGGAGAACCTCAACAATCAATTGGGCACAGTCTACTGGGAAGCCTCCTTTATGTATAGCGAGAGTTTATGCAATGCTGCACTGATTATTAGTTTAATGTGTAATGTGGCACTGAGGACCACAGAAGTATTCTTCCAGTGTCTTAACATGCTTTCACAGCTGCATGAGCAATGTGCATTTTGCATAGACTCTATACTAATGCAGCTCTTGGAAGCCTTGGGACACTTCCGGGTTATTGTGTCTGGAAGCTGCAAATTGGCTCTGTATCACTCCCCACTATTGTGCATCACACATTTTTGACCCAGAGCAGTGAAGGTTCAGTTTTTATTTAACCATACTCCTTTAAGCCCTTCCCACTGTGAGATTAAATGTGGGAGTGGTCACTAGGGTGTCCCCGGATTTCATTTTGAAAAACTTGTCACCTTAACCTGACCTTGTCTCAAGAACACCGAAATCCTGTTCTGTAGTACTGCCAGACCCTGCAGAATTGACTGCACATACTTGTATATAATGTATATTGTGTAGCGGCCTCACCCCCGTCCCCTTGTGAATAAAGTGGCTTTCTTGTCTAGGGGTATGCGGGAGGAGGGTGAGGTACACTACGGCCCCTGTCCTCTAAGGTGGATGGGTGAAGGCCAACACTATTTTACCTTTGAGTCCTGTGTTCTGGATGGAGCCTCTGGCCCTCCTGCAGAGGGCAAGTTTGACTGTCAGTAATAGAGCCCCACATTATAAAAAGTCCAACACTCCTTTATTCTTCTTCACATATGAACAGTATCAGTTGAACTTTCAAACGAACCAACAGGGTGTGGATACGAGTAGGCCCAGGCACAATGAACTCTCTTATTCCTTCTTTGGCGAACAGGCTTGGCGCACAGTCGCTGCCACCGACCGTGAGTTTGGTCGCTGCCACCGACCAGGTGAACTGTTGAGGCCCCTGCCACAGGCCTAATAGCAGGTCTCTGCCATCGACCTGAATTGACTAGATGTACCTCTGCCACTGGCCACAGAACATGAATTACCTTCCTTTATGAATAGGCCCTTGTTGGAGAAGGATATCTATCCAAGCGGTCTCCGGAGGTCCACCCGACACTGGCAATATGCTGCACCAGCTTCACGAAGGGTCACCTCTCTGGTCCTTTATGCCCTGGATTCAGGTGCCCAACACCAGGGGCACCTTAGGACAATCCCTCCCTCACGGGACCCAGCGGAAGGTACTGGGCCCCAGGCCTCCGGATGAGTACCTCACCCCAGACTGAAGGTGTCTGGGATGGAACACGAACTCCACGTGTACAGGCCGAGGGCTCCTGAACACCGACCACGGACAGCAGCCCTCAGGCTGAAGGTGCCTGGGACTCGGACCTCGTGGTGAAGATGTCCGCCCCCTTTATAACCTCCCCCAGCAAGCACAGCGGGTTCCCTGCCCCGCAGTACAACTGCCGTGAGAGGTCACAAAGGGTACGCCACTGCAGTAGTGGTTCAACCCCGGCTCAAAGTGACAGCGCCACCTGCTGAGCCACAGGGAACTAAACACCACTGATGTCCTCACCCGAACAGAATACAGCCCTATTCTTCCAATTAGTGCATCTGGGTCATCCTACCACCCATATGCTCCCCCTAAATAGTACATGCCCGCTACAATTGTCTTTCTGAAATCCAGTATTTTCATAGGCTTAGGCACACCACCACCTGACAGTAATCAGCCTGGTTATAGGTCATCAAGCTCTGCACTTTTCATTTGGCTTGGGGGTGCCTGCTCTCACAACACCCTGGAAGTTGGGGTATCTACAAAAGCACCAATGACAGAAAGATTTTTCTTTTGGAAGTGGTAGAATCACGCACCTTTGGGTTCTTATTGCCATATGGCTGCTAAATGTCAGATTTTCTAAAGCTAGCTATACACAGTTCAATTTTCTCTTGTTGAGGCCTCAGGGTGAACAAAAGAAAATCATTTGATTTCCCTATCCACACTGTTCCACACCATAGGTGTACACAGCCTATTGCATTAGGGTGTGCACCCCAAAGCTCAAACACATATATGTGTGTGTGCATGTGTATATATATATATATATATTGATGGTGTCAGTAGAGCAGTAGACAGTGTCAGTAGGGCAAAGATTGGTGTTAGTAGTTTTTTTTTTTTACATTTTTTTTTTTATTATAATTTTTTCGACAATGATTTTAGAGCCCCGTTAGAGAGCCTTGGTAAAATATCAGGGGTCTAAACAGGGGAATCTGCCCAGGCACACCGGTCACAACTATTGCGCACACCTAAGTTCCACACAATAGATTCTTAAGTGCTGGCTATTGTATTTAGCCGTTACTGGACCTGTGGCTACCTGCTTACAGTGGTGCTACTGAACAATGACTACATCTGATTATATTCACTCACTGGCTGATAATTTTCTATCCTGCTCAAGAAAAGTTGATTTAAAAATCAAATGAGCCAGGTAGGTTGCAGGGCGACCCACAGCTTAACCACTTCAGCCCCGGGCCATTTTGGCTGGTTAAAGACCAGGCCCCTTTTTGCGTTTCGGCACTGCGTCGCTTTAACTGACAAAACAAAATTGACGTCCTTTTTTTCCCACAAATAGAGCTTTCTTTTGGTGGTATTTAATCACCTCTGCGGTTTTTATTTTTTGCGCTATAAACAAAAATAGAGCGACAATTTTGAAAAAAATACATATTTTTTACTTTTTGCTATAATAAATATCCCCCAAAAATATATAAAAAAATGTTTTCCTCAGTTTAGGCCGATACATATTCTTCTACATATTTTTGGTAAAAAAAATCGCAATAAGCGTTTATTGATTGGTTTGCGCAAAACTTATAGTGTCTACAAAATAGGGGGTAGTTTTATGGCATTTTTATTAATATTTTTTTTTTTTACTAGTAATGGCGTCGATCAGCGATTTTTATCGTGACTGCGACATTATTGCAGACACATCGGACACTTTTGACACATTTTTGGGACCATTGTCATTTTTACAGCAATCAGTGCTATAAAAATGCACTGATTACTGTGAAAATTACACTTGCAGTGAAGGGTTTAACCTCTAGGTGGCGGTTTAGGTGTTAAGTGTGACCTAATGAGTGATTCTAACTGAAGAGGGCGTGGCTTGGCGTGTGACGTCACTGATCGTCGTTCCCTATGACAGGGAACAGACGATCAGTGACGCTGCCACTAGGAAGAACGGGCAAATGTTTGTTTACACTTACCTCTCCCCGTTCTTCAGCTCTGTGACCCGATCACTGGACACCGGCGGCGATCGGGCCTGCGGGTCCCGGGGGCGTGGTCACGGAGCTTCGGACCCATGGACAGGTTCTTAAAGGGGGCGTACCTGTACGCCCTCGTGCCTGTCCTGCCATTCTGTCGGCGTACATCGTCGTGCGGCGGTCCTTAAGTGGTTAAATTTCAGCCGATTCATCTATTACCAGTTAGCTTTAGCTGCCCGCTAGGTCTAGGACAGTGATTCACTTAAGCCAGAGACAATCATGCAACTAGTAATAAGAGCCACCAATGGCTCGAACTTCAGTTGATTTAGCAGGAGTCATCTAAAATTAGAGCCCACTACAGTTAACTTTGCAAGGAGGTTAACAATGGTAACCTTAATGTTACTATCACTACAGATTCTCTTTAATGTGAGCCATTCACATGCATACCTGTACTGTATAATGAACAGCTTCTTTCTAAAGAACAAAGGACTAGCTACATAGAAATATAAAGTCTTTCATAGGCAGGAGACTGCCACCGTAACGTATTAATAATAGATACTTTATTAACTGTGATTTTCTTTTGTAAACTCATGGTATGGCATGTACTTGTATTCCTTTGTACTTGACACTGTGGTTAGCTATTGACTGAACAAAGCTCTCTTCAACAAACAATTCTATTGATTAACATCAGAAAAGTGAGATCAAATAACAATGTCAAAATATTAAGTTATTGAATGAAAATAATCAAACAAAAAAGAGTGTTTTCTTAGTTGTTCAATAAAGTGGAATCAAACCGCTCCTGAATTACCTCCCACCATCCCTCTTTTGCTCTGCCACTAATAAAAAAAACTTGCGCATGCGCACCCTGTAGACGTGGCCTCAAAACTTTCAGGCACAGGCCTGTGGCAGGAAGGAGCGCTGCACCATTTTTTAATTTGGTGCTGAGTATAGGCTCTACTGATTCTTTGTGGGCCTCTTTCTTGCACCACACGGCACATGCAAGCTCCACTTCCTAGGATGGACATGCACATGCATGGACATGCACTCGCTCAACCTTTCAACCATCTCCTAACCGGCACCAATGCCATGAGCTTCAATGTTGCTCCTCCATTGGCTTCCCGTTGCCTTATAATAATGAAGTCAGGAATAGCATTTAACTCTTCCTGATCCAACAGCGACTTATAAGTACTCATAGTGGGAAATCTCTTAAGCCCTGTACACACGATAGGTTTTACCGATGAAAACAGTCCGATGGACTTTTTTCATCGGACAAACCGATCGTGTATGGGCCCCATCGGTCTTTTTTCCATCAGTGTTTAAAAATAGAACATGTTTTAAATTTATCCGATGGTTAAAAAACCGATAGCAAATTACTATCATCTGTGGGGAACTCCATTGGATAAAAAACCCACGCATGCTCAGAATCAAGTCGACGCATGCTCAGAAGCATTGAACTTCATTTTTCTCGGCTCATCGGAGTGTTTTACGTCACCGCATTTGGAACGGTCGGTTTTTTGTCTAATGGTGTGTAGGCAAGACTGATGAAAGTCAGCTTCATCGGTTTTCCGATGGAAAAATCCATTGGTTAAAAAACCATAGGAAATACGATCGTGTGTACAGGGCTTTAGTTGCATACTTTATTATGGCGGATCATAAGCACCAGTGCAGCTGTGAGCCTTAACAGCCTATTATTCACTAACAGCTCCAGTGTGGCTTGCAGTGTACCTCCTAAGGGACCTGATATTGTTAGCTCAGACTACTGTCCCCTTCTTGAGTCACAACACTCCTCCGAGTCCTCTTTAAAGTGTAACTAAAGGTAATATATATATATATATATATATATATATTTGTAGCTTTGGATAGAGTATACAGGGATTAGAACACTTGTCAGTCTGTATTGCTATCTGTGTCCCTGCTATCTGTTGCACCATTATCTATTTGTCCTGTTTACTATTATCATCAAAAGTGAAAATAAAATAAAATTCATGACATCAGAACACTAGTAGAAGGGAAATCTTCCTAATGAGCAGACTAGTTCTGGTGACCCTGGTGACACACCAGGATTCCCGGAGGGATTACCTCTAACTTCCTGTTTTATGGGACAGGAAGTTAAGAGAAATCTCTGTTATAAAGAACTGACAGGGGTTATAACCCTCCCTTACTTTATCCAAAGCAAACAAAAAAACTTTTACCTTTAGTTACACTTTAAATCCTTCAGGTGGAACTCACTCCTTTGTTTTGTCTTCAAAGGAATTTTCTGCAACTATGAGTTTATGGGGAGAATTGGAGTCACAATTGTGACCATCTCTGATTTCCCAGTCTACTGACATAACACCTAAACGTAAGGATACAATTGACAAGGTCTGCACATGTTTGGACCTGGAGTAACCTGCATCAGCTGTCATTAAAATTACCAGTCTGGGTGGGATATTTTAGGAATCTCAAGTCTGTTAAAACTTTTCCATTGCACTTACTTCTGCAACCTGTTTTGTCTAGTGATTGGCCTAATCCAGACAACGTGTTTACTCCTCCCAAATTGTATGGCCATCAATATCCAGCTGAGGAGGACTTCCTTAAAAAGTATTCCATCCCATCCTTGTTCCATTCCTGACTTACAAGACTCTGACTGTTCTTGTTTAGGACATCCCTGTTTTTAAAGATTCTGTGAATAAAAGGCTAGAAGCCGTTTCAGAGGCCTTATCATCCCTTGTGGACCCTAACCTGCAATTTGCCATTGCGGCCATGTCCATATGCCAGACCTTGGGCTTCTAGGATATGTTTAGGGATCCTGGTTCTATCCTAACACATTTTTCAGTCCTTCAACAACTGAAGCTCATGCCTGTGGCTTTACATTACTGTGTGGACAGGCTGGCGAAAATTATACACCTAATTTCCAGCATGGGTCTTCTATTTGGCTCAAATGTTTGGCTGCACGGCATCAGTGTAACAAATGCTTATTGTGCATGCCCTATGAAAGGAAATGCCTCATTGGAGCATCCATAGATAACTATCAAGGACAACAAGGAGGGAAAGAGCACCTACAGTATATCCCAAGCAAAGGGAAAGCTAAGTCTCAGAAACCCTCTACTCAGGGGGCTAAGAAACGTTCCGTTTGTTTCTCTTCAAGCCTCCAATTTCAAGACAAAACCCAGGACTCAATTCCACTGCCAGTCTTGACTCTCAAATTCTCACAAGAAAGCAACATCTGTTGGCCTTTGCAGCCACCTTGTTTCAGGACATTTCAAATGATTTGGTTAAAACGCAGTGAATAGGGGTACAAGCTAGCATTTCAAATTCTGACTTTGCCCACTACATGTTGTCAAACCTGCCAAAATTCCTACAAAAACTAGGGACCTCCACACCTCTCTGGTGCAGCTCCTCTCTCCAGGGGTCATAGACATTGTTCTGAAAAATTAAATATTGCAGGGTTTTTACCTAAATTTGTTCACCTTTGCCAAAGGGGCACTCATCCCATACTGAATCTAATGATTCTCAACACCTGTGTTTGGGTACAATAATTACGTATGGAATCTTCACTAGTGATGAGCCGAACACCCCCGGGTTCGGTTCGCACCAGAACCCGCGAACGGACCGAAAGTTCGTACGAACATTAGAACCCTATTAAATACAATGGATGCGAACGTTCGAATTCTAAAGTGCTAATTATAACAACTATTATGCATGTTATTGTCCTAAAAAGGGTTTGGGAACCCGGGTTCTGCACCAGGGGACATGTATCAATGCAAAAAGAAGTTTTAAAAACGGTCGTTTTTCGGGAGCAGTCATTTTAATGATGCATAAAGTGAAAAAAAAAAAGTCAAATATTCCTTTAAATATCGTACCTGGGGGGTGTCTAAAGTATGCCTGTGAAGTGCCACGTGTTTCCCGTGTTTAGAACTGTCCCTGCACAAAATGACACTTCTAAAGGAAAAAAAAGCCATTTAAAACTGCTTGCGGCTTTAATGTAATGTCTGGTCCCGGTAATATGGATGAAAATCTTTAAGAAAAATGGCATAGCTACCCCATGACCCCCCCCCCCCCCCTACCCCAGCCCATTACCAGCCCCTTTGGGTCTTGTATGGATATTAAGGGGAACCCCGCACATAAAATAAAAAAGGCCCTATATACTCTGAACAGCCGTATACAGGCGGTGCATACAAGACAGGGACTGTAGGTTTGTTCTTATGTAGAATCTGTTTGTAATTTTGAACAGGTACATTGTTTAAGTGTAGCTCCAGCCCAAAAATCTATTTTTAAACTTTTTGGAAAACATAGGTAAGGGTTATCACCCCTGTAACATTTGTTTTGCTGTCTGTGCCCCTGTTCAGAACATTTCACCTCACTTTCCGTCCCAATGACAACTGTTTTTGAAATGTGGTGTTTTTCTTGAAACAAGGATTGCTGATAAAGCATCAGTACAGAGGAGACACCTTTCTCCCATATTAATTCTTACAGGAGAGAATTTTCCTTCCTAGGGGTAGATTTCCTCTCACTTCCTGTTGTCTTCTTGCGTTTGCAAGTAGGAGTCGTTTGTAAGTTGGTTGTTTGAAAGTAGGGACCTGCCGTATATACTCTGCAGAAATAGGCCCCTTAGTTGTTGGTGTTGGCACAACACTGTAAGCACTCACAGTTACTCTTGGTTGGTGCTGGAACGCCCTGCTGTCAACTATTATATCAGGAATTGTAATTACATATAATTGTTGAACAGTGGTAGTAAAAATTGGGCCTTTGATGGTGGTGCTGGTGCCACAACACTGTAAGCCCTGACAGTTACTCTTGGTGGGTGCAGCAATGGGCCCTGCTGTGAATTATTAGATCAAGAATTGTAATTGCATGCCCCTGTTGAACAGGGGCTGAAAAATTGGGCCTTTGGTGGTGGTGGTGGTGTTGACACAACACTGTAAGCCCTCAGAGTTACTCTTGGTGGGTGCAGGAATGGGCCCTGCTGTGAATTATTAGATCAAGAATTGTAATTACATGCCCCTGTTGAACAGGGGCTGAAAAATTGGGCCTTAGGCACTGGTGGCACAACACTACAACCCCTCACAGATACTGTACTTGGAGCACAGCAATGAGCCCTGTTGCAAAGTATTGCTTCAAAAATTGTAATGACACGCCCCTGTTAAACAGGGGCTGAAAAATTGGGCCTTAGGCACTGGTGCCACAACACTCCAACCCCTCACAGATACTGTACTTGGAGCACAGCAATGAGCCCTATGGCAAATTATTGCTAAAAAAATTGTAATTACACGCCCCTGTAAAACAGGGGCTGAAAAATTGGGCCTTAGCCACTGGTGGCGGCACCCATAAACAAAAATGATCTTCCAAGCTATCATCATCAATCGTATCATTGAGGACTCGGAGGAGGAGGATAGCCAGTCAACATAACAGCACAGACACTCAGCATCAGCATCAGTCTTGAAGGGATGTGACATGTTAAAATCAATTAGTCTGTTATATCAGCATCAGGTGTGTGGTAGCTGGTGGTGATCCAAGACTGGTTCATCTTGATGAAAGTCAGTCGATCAACCGAGTCGGTGGACAGGCGCACCCTGTGATCCATGACAAATCCTCCAGCAGCACTGAATGTGCGTTCCGAAAGAACGCTGGATGCAGGACAGGCCAGTAGCTCAATTGCATACTGTGCAAGCTCTGGCCAGTGATCCATCCTCAAGACCCAGTAAGCCAGAGGATTTTCGGTGGGGAAGGTGTCCAAGTCTGACCTTGCCCCTAGATATTCCTGCACCATGTTTATCAGACGCTGGCGATGGTTGCTGGAACCAATCATACTTTGGGGCTGCGGACTAAAGAATTGTCTGAACGCATCGGTCAGACGGCCACCTTCCCCACCGCTCCTTCTTTGACTGGCCGAAGCCTCAGCAACTCGTTGTCCTGGACCAGGAGTTTGTAACCTCCCAGTCTCTGGGAACGCGTTGCACAGACCTTTCTGCAAGGCCTCCCGGAGTTGTCTCATCCTCTGCTCCCTCTGCGACGGTAACATAAGGTCCGCAACCTTACCCTTGTACCGTGGATCAAGGAGAGTGGCCAGCCAGTAATGGTCCCTCTCCTTGATCCGAAGAATACGAGGATCCTTCCGCAGACTTTGCAGGATCAGGGAGGCCATGCAGCGTAGGTTTGCTGAGGCATTCGCTCCGGAGTCCTCTGGGTCACTAAGGACGACATGATCCGCAGTCACCTCCTCCCAGCCACGTACAAGTCCACTGGTTTCTTGGGACTGTAAATCATCCCTAAAAGACTGCTGCTGATGATGCTGAGTGCCAGCCTCCACCTCCATGCTGACACAATCCTCCTCCTCCTCCTCCTCCTCCTCTTCCTCTTCCTGTGCGATGGGTGGGACAGAAGGAACACTGTCTGGGTAAAGGGGGCCTTGAGAGGCAAGGAAGTCCTCCTCTTCCTGCCTCTGTTCTGCCTCAAGTGCCCTGTCCATTATTCCACGCAGCGTGTGCTCCAACAGGTGGACAAGAGGTACAGTGTCACTGATGCATGCACTGTCACTGCTCACCATCCTCGTGGCCTCCTCAAATGGTGCCAGGACAGTGCATGCATCCCTGATCATGCCCCACTGGCGTGGAGAAAAAAAACCAAGCTCCCCTGACCCTGTCCTGGTGCCGTAGTCGCACAGTTACTCATTGATGGCCCTCTGCTGCGTGTGCAGCCGCTGCAGCATGGCCAACGTTGAGTTCCACCTGGTGGGCATGTCACATATAAGGCGGTTCTTGGGCAGGTTCAACTCCTTTTGCAGCTCAGCCAGGCGAGCACTGGCATTATAAGATCTGCGGAAATGCACACAGACTTTCCTGGCCTGCCTCAGGACATCCTGTAAGCCCGGGTACCTGCCCAAGAACCGCTGCACCACCAGGTTAAGGACGTGAGCCACACAGGGCACATGGGTCAGTTGTCCCTGTCGGAGGGCGGAGAGGAGGTTGGTGCCATTGTCGCAAACCACCATTCCTGGCTTAAGCTGGCGTGGCGTCAACCACCTCTCGGCCTGGCCCTGCAGAGCAGACAGGACCTCTGCCCCAGTGTGGCTTCTGTCCCCCAAACACACCAGCGCAAGCACGGCATGGCATCTTTTTGCCTGCGTACTTGCGTAGCCCCGTGAACGGCTACGGAGCACCGCTGGTTCATAGGAAAAACCACAGGAAGAGGCCATGGAGGAAGAAGAAGAGGAGGGGGTGGAGGAGAGAGGTGTGTCACAACCAGTAGTAGCATTTTGGAGGCGTGGCGGTGGGACAACCTCCAACACTACTGCACCTTGTCCTGCATCCTTCCCAGCTGCCAAAAGAGTGACCCAATGGGCCGTGAAAGAAAGGTAACGTCCCTGTCCATGCCTGCTGGACCATGAGTCAGCGGTAATATGCACCTTACCGCTGACCGCCCTGTCCAGCGAGGCCAAGACATTGCCTTCCACATGCCGGTAGAGAGCCGGAATAGCCTTCCGTGAGAAAAAGTGGCGTTTGGGAACCTGCCACTGAGGAACCGCACATTGCACAAACTCACGGAAGGGGGCCGAGTCTACCAACTGAAAAGGCAGCAGTTGAAGCGCTAGCAATTTAGCCAAGCTAGCATTCAACCGCTGGGCATGTGGATGGCTGGGAGTGAACTTCTTTCGACGGTCCAGCAGCTGGGGCAGGGAAATTTGCCTGCTAGAATCGGACGTCGGTGTACTGCTAGCAGAGTGGCCGCAAGTACTTGGCTGTGACACACCTAATTCTACACCTTCATTCCTCTCAGTGCATGTTTCAGAGAGGACTGAAGTTATAGTGGGGTTGGAAATCCCAGCTGATGCGGTGCAAGGAGAGGTCCGCTTTGTTCTTTGGTGTGGGTCTTTGAGGTAGGCTTGCCAACGAGCTGCATGGCAGGTCAACATATGTCTGGTCAGGCATGTGGTACCCAAGCGGCTGATGTTTTGGCCACGCGATATACGCTTGAGACATATGTTGCAAACAGCAGCTGTGCGATCTGATGCACTAGCCTCAAAAAAGGCCCACACCAAGGAACTTTTTGAATGACGGGCAGAGGCAGCGCCCTGCACAGGCGGAGCTCTGCGGTGTGATTCCGTCGGTGTACTGCCCTTACGCTGGCCACCAAAGGGCATCCTGTCTCGTTGGAGATGTGCCTCCTCCTCATCCTCCTCCTCCTCTCTCCTATTAGGCACCCACGTGGAGTCAGTGACCTCATCATCCCCTCCCTCCTCATCACTGGAGCCAATCTGGCAGTATGCTGCAGCTGCTGGAACATGACTGCCAGATTGGTGTCCTTCTTGAGCATCCCCTCTGTCTGCTCTCACCCTACTGCCTTCCTGTAGCTGGGTTTCATCATCAGACCCTTCGAAACGCTGGGCATCCTCCTGGAGCATGTACCCAACACTGTGCTCAAACAGTTCGGGGGACTCCTCAGGAGGAGGACATGGTGGGTCTAGGGAAGGAGTGACTGATGATGAGTCTGACATTGATACCAGGGAAGAGGACGCTTTGGCAGCTGCTTTGCCAGTACCCTGAGCCTGGGTGAGAGAGGATGAGGAGGAGGAGGAGGGCTTGGTCATCCACTCTACCAAGTCTTCGGCATGATGTGGCTCAACATGTCCAGCTGCGGAAAAGAAGGACAAGCGTGTCCCATGGCCATGTGCTGATGACAATGCACCGCGTCCACGACCAGCACTGTTGCCCCCAGACACAGAGCCTGCTTGCCCTCTTTTATTGCCTCCTGACTGTCTGCCTCTCCTTGTTTGCCTTCCAGACATTCTAATAGATGGCCTGCAGGGAGATGGGAAAAAAGCAATAAGGGCTACCTTCAGGTGTCCTTCTCTGTCCCTTGAAACAAGGACTTGCACAGTGAAAGAAACTGACACTCTCCCTACCTACAGTTTTCTGTCCCTAGAAAAAATGTTTTTTTTAAGCACAATATAGCACAAGGAGAATTCACTCACTGTCCTTCCAGGTCCCTGGAAACAAGGACTTGCACAGTGAAAGAAACTGACACTCTCCCTACCTACAGTTTTCTGTCCCTAGAAAAAATGTTTTTTTTAAGCACAATATAGCACAAGGAGAATTCACTCACTGTCCTTCCAGGTCCCTAGAAACAAGGACTTGCACAGTGAAAGAAACTGACACTCTCCCTACCTACAGTTTTCTGTCCCTAGAAAAAATGTTTTTTTTAAGCACACTATAGCACAAGGAGAATTCACTCACTGTCCTTCCCAGTCCCTAGAAACAAGGACTTGCACAGTGAAAGAAACTGACACTCTCCCTACCTACAGTTTTCTGTCCCTAGAAAAAATGTTTTTTTTAAGCACAATATAGCACAAGGAGAATTCACTCACTGTCCTTCCAGGTCCCTGGTAACAAGGACTTGCACAGTGAAAGAAACTGACACTCTCCCTACCTACAGTTTTCTGTCCCTAGAAAAAATGTTTTTTTTAAGCACAATATAGCACAAGGAGAATTCACTCACTGTCCTTCCAGGTCCCTAGAAACAAGGACTTACACAGTGAAAGAAACTGACACTCTCCCTACCTACAGTTTTCTGTCCCTAGAAAAAATGTTTTTTTTAAGCACAATATAGCACAAGGAGAATTCACTCACTGTCCTTCCAGGTCCCTGGAAACAAGGACTTGCACAGTGAAAGAAACTGACACTCTCCCTACCTACAGTTTTCTGTCCCTAGAAAAAATGTTTTTTTTAAGCACAATAAAGCACAAGGAGAATTCACTCACTGTCCTTCCAGATCCCTAGAAACAAGGACTTACACAGTGAAAGAAACTGACACTCTCCCTACCTACAGTTTTCTGTCCCTAGAAAAAATGTTTTTTTTAAGCACAATATAGCACAAGGAGAATTCACTCACTGTCCTTCCAGGTCCCTAGAAACAAGGACTTACACAGTGAAAGAAACTGACACTCTCCCTACCTACAGTTTTCTGTCCCTAGAAAAAATGTTTTTTTTAAGCACAATAAAGCACAAGGAGAATTCACTCACTGTCCTTCCAGGTCCCTAGAAACAAGGACTTACACAGTGAAAGAAACTGACACTCTCCCTACCTACAGTTTTCTGTCCCTAGAAAAAATGTTTTTTTTAAGCACAATATAGCACAAGGAGAATTCACTCACTGTCCTTCCAGGTCCCTGGAAACAAGGACTTGCACAGTGAAAGAAACTGACACTCTCCCTACCTACAGTTTTCTGTCTCTAGAAAAAATGTGTTTTTTAAGCACAATATAGCACAAGGAGAATTCACTCACTGTCCTTCCAGGTCCCTGGAAACAAGGACTTGCACAGTGAAAGAAACTGACACTCTCCCTACCTACAGTTTTCTGTCCCTAGAAAAAATGTTTTTTTTAAGCACAATAAAGCACAAGGAGAATTCACTCACTGTCCTTCCAGGTCCCTAGAAACAAGGACTTACACAGTGAAAGAAACTGACACTCTCCCTACCTACAGTTTTCTGTCCCTAGAAAAAATGTTTTTTTTAAGCACAATATAGCACAAGGAGAATTCACTCACTGTCCTTCCAGGTCCCTGGAAACAAGGACTTGCACAGTGAAAGAAACTGACACTCTCCCTACCTACAGTTTTCTGTCCCTAGAAAAAATGTTTTTTCTTGTTCATACATCACGGGACACAGAGCAGCATAGTCATTACTATGTGGGTTATATAGAATTACCTTCAGGTGCTGGCACTGGCAACTTCCAAAACAGGAAGTACCCTCCCCTATATAAGCCCCTCCCATCCGGGAGTACCTCAGTTTTTTGCCAGTGTCTAAGGTGTTGGCCAAGGTTAACATGTATTCATCTGGGCTTGTGTACAGGTTCTCTGGGCCTTAGCAAGCTATTCCGGATCCGACCAAAAAAGCTTCATAGCTAAACGGTCGGTACCCGGGCCTTGCAGAGAAGAGCAGGGTTTTGCCTGTAATGCCTCTCTTAGGAGGGCTGGACCCTGGGATCCAGAGCTCTGGTCATACCCAAAACCAAGAGGCTATCTGTGCAGGGTGCTATACAGGTCCAGGGGAGTGGAATCCTTGGGAACCCGGTCCCTGAAGGTCTAGTACAATGCCTGCCGTGAGAGGTGAAGTTTGGGCTTCTGTGGACCAAACAAAGTCCTGCGGCGGGGAAAAGGTAAGTGGGGGCCCCTCAGGAACTTGGTTCTATTGAGGGGACCCCCAAGCCTAATATGTCTTTCTGCCTGTTACCTAAAGGGTATTCCCGCTAATAGCTGTATATGCCTAAGAAATCCTAGAAATGTTTTTTCATAAGGGAAGTTTTAAAAAAACTGTAAACCTGGAAATGTTTTTTCATAAAGGAGGTTTTAAAAAAAAAAAAAAAAAGACAAAGGTGCGGTACCTGTGTTTGTCCACTAGAGGCCGCTGTGGAACGTCTTTTTTCTTGGGACTATTCCTTCCATGGTGAAAGTCCAGGCAGATGAGTGAGCTCTCTATCAGGGAAGCTGCATTCCTCTGTCATGCTGCCAAGTAGTTTCCTTCCATCCCCGAGTCCTGGTGAAACAGGGACCCTGGCTCCTCTCCCTACATGGCGCCAAGAGCGCACACGTGCACGCGCGCGCGTGCACACATGCTTTCCTTTTATAAGGTTTAGCTTCAAAAAAGGGGGCGGAGCCTGGCGGATGACGCGCTCTGTGCGCCCAGCGCTTCTGCGCATGTGCGGGCGTCCCAGCAAGATAAAAGGACTCAGTCCACGCTGCTTGCTATGGACACAGAGCATGAAAAGGAGCTGGTAGCATGGTATAGGGGCTTACAGCGGGCGGTTGATACAGGCATCCCCAGAAAGACGCATTAGTAGACACCCACTGATGTACATAGCAGAAAATTGCATTAGACTATTTCAGTAAGGGGTGTATTGCGGCTGGAATACCTCAGCTTTGAACTAAGGAATATGCCGCCTAAAAAACTCCGAGATATACCTCTCAGGAAGTGTAGGGGGTTTCCATCGGGCTCTGAGGATCTGGAGCAGTCATCTGCACCCTCCTCCCCTGAGAAATCAGAGGTTAATACCCATAAGGAACCCCCGGGAGTGCCAGGTACTGCGGCTGTCCTCAGTCCACCTGCTCCTGCATATATAACAGAGGAGGTTTTTTCCTCAACTCTGGAGGGATTGGAGCAGAGATTGGCTGCATTGATCGCTTCTTCTCTATAGGAAAGAAAGCGCGCCAGATCTCCATCACCTCCATTAGAGTGCCTGTTGGCAGAGCAACAGTCCCAGGAAGGGACCGACCTACCTGAAGGGGATCAGGAGGAGGTTAGCTCTGTTTTTGAGGAATCGACAGTAGATGAACCATTTTCAGCATCACAGACTGAAAGATTGTGGGTCCAGACCCTAACTGACATGGTTCGATCTGCATTTAAAATGCCTCTTGTTGAACCATCAACTACTGCTGTCTCCTCATTGGGGTCGCTAAAAGCTCCCCAGGTTAATTGCTCCTTTCCAATACATCCATTATTGGAAGGACTTATATACCAGGACTGGGAACATCCTGATAAACTATTTGTTCCGCCTAAAAGGTTTCCGGTGATCTATCCCATGGAGGAAAAGTTCACCCAGAGATGGAATGTTCCTACGGTGGATGCAGCCATCTCTTCTGTGAACAAATCACTGACATGTCCAGTAGATAATGTTCAAATGTTCAAAGATCCAGTGGATAAAAAATTGGAATCTTTATTAAAATCTGCTTTTTCCACAGCAGGGGCTGTTACACAGCCAGCAGTGGCAGCTATTGGGGTCTGCCAAGCTTTAAAGGATCAAATGAAAATGGTCCTGAGGGATTTGCCAGACCAGCAGGCCCAGGCTCTGGCTGATCTGCCTAGAGCATTATGCTTTGCGGTTGACGCCATCAAGGATTCTATCCATCAGGCCTCCCGCCTCACGCTGTCTTTGGTACATATGCGTAGGCTTCTGTGGCTCAAAAACTGGTCTGCTGAAGCTCCCTGTAAGAAGCTCTTAGTTAGCTTCCCATTTCATGGGGAACGCCTTTTTGGCGAAGACCTGGATAAGTATATCCAGAAGATTTCCAGTGGTAAAAGTACTCTCTTACCGAGTAAAAAGAGGTCTAGGGGTCCATCTTTTAAGAGGACTACCTCTCCTATCCCTGTGACGTCTGCTACTAAGCAGTTCCGACGGCCTCCTCGGTCAAACTCAGGAGGTAAAAATCAGGGACAGCCACAGGGTAATAAAAAGCCTGGATCCGAAGAGGTACTAAACCAGCCTCCAAGTCAAGCCTATGAAGGGCTGCCCCCACTCAAACGGGTGGGGGGAAGACTTCAGTTGTTCGCAGAGACCTGGCGGGAGACGATCAAAGACAGATGGGTGCTCTCCGCAGTAACTCTGGGATACAAGTTGGAGTTAAAAGAGTCTCCTCCGTCCCATTTTATGTGGTCAGGCATGCCAAGAGACCCTCTGAAAAGAGGGTCTCTCCTATTGGCGTTAGAACAACTATTGCTCCAAGGAGTAATTATGGAGGTTCCTATGGAAGAGTGGGGGTTGGGTTTCTACTCAAACCTTTTCACAGTCCCGAAGCCAAACGGGGACATAAGACCCATATTGGACCTAAAGAGTCTAAACAAATTTCTAAACGTCCGGTCTTTCCGGATGGGGTCGATCCGATCGGTCACCGCTGCCCTACAAGGGGAGGAATGGTTAGCCTCGATCGACATCAAAGATGCTTACTTGCATGTTCCCATCTTTCCAGGTCATCAAAAATTCCTACGCTTTGCAGTAGAAGGGCGCCATTTTCAGTTCAGAGCCTTACCATTCGGTCTGGCCACAGCACCACGAGTGTTCACAAAAATTCTGGCCCCACTGTTGGCCGATCTAAGAACACGGGGTGTAACGATAATGGCATACCTAGACGACCTGTTGTTGATGGACCACTCAGTTGCCAAGCTAGAAGTGGTAATTGTCGATACAATCAAGTATCTAGAGTCTCACGGTTGGGTCATCAACCTGGACAAGTCAGCCCTACAGCCAGTGAAAAACCTGGTATATCTAGGGCTACGGCTGGATTCAGACCAGAGGAAGACTTTCTTACCTCTAGACAAGGTATCCTCTTTGAGGGGCTTGGTCCGTCTGCTTTGTGCAAAAAGACAGCCGTCCATACGCCTGTGCATGAGGCTGCTAGGAAAGATGGTAGCATCATTCGAAGCTGTGCCATATGCCCAATTCCACTCAAGGAATTTACAAAGGGCCATATTGTCAGCCTGGAACGGAAAAGTTCAGGCTCTAGACTTCCCGATGGCTTTGTCCCCTTCCGTTCGGAAGAGTCTCTGCTGGTGGTTGATCCCCCAGAATCTCCAGAAGGGAAAACCCTTCAGCCCGATATCTTGGAAGGTGGTCACTACAGATGCCAGCCTTATAGGCTGGGGGGCAGTACTGGAGCAATGGTCTCTCCAGGGCAGATGGTCAAATGTAGTAAAAACCCTGCCCATCAATCTCTTAGAGATACGAGCAGCCCGGTACGCCCTAGTAGCCTGGACATCCAGACTCCAAGGGTCCCCTGTCAGAATTCAATCAGACAATGCCACAGCAGTGGCATATATCAATCATCAGGGAGGCACCAGGAGTCGTGCAGCCCAGAGGGAAGTAAGTCACATCCTGGAATGGGCAGAAAAGCATGTCCCATGTATATCAGCTGTCTTCATTCCAGGGGTGGAGAATTGGAAGGCGGACTTTCTGAGTCGCCAACAGTTATGCCCAGGGGAATGGTCCCTTCATCCCGAGGTCTTCCGAGCAATATGTCAGCGGTGGGGAACACCGGATGTAGATCTGCTAGCATCCAGATTCAACGCAAAGGTGGACAGATTTGTCTCCCGGACAAGGGATCCCCTCGCTTGCGGCTCGGATGCTCTGGTGTTCCCTTGGGATCAGTTCAGACTGATATATGCATTCCCTTCGATACAATTGTTGCCTCGACTCCTTCGCAGAGTCAGGTTGGAGAAGAAGCCGGTGATCCTGGTGGCTCCAGCGTGGCCCCGAAGGGCCTGGTACGCGGAGATCATCAAAATGTCTGTGGGGAGTCCTTGGACCCTTCCACGTCGTCCGGACCTGCTTTCGCAAGGACCGATATACCACCCTTCCTTACTAACTCTAAGTTTAACGGCCTGGCTATTGAATCCCACATCCTAAAGAAGAGAGGTCTCTCTAACTCTGTGGTATCAACTATAATCAATGCCAGGAAGCCTGTATCCAGGCAGATCTACTATAGAGTTTGGAAGGCGTACATCACTTGGTGCGAGGCCAGAAAATGGCATCCACGTAAGTACGTTATAGGCAGAATTCTGGACTTCCTGCAGTGGGCTGTAGACAGGAAGTTTGCCTTAAGTACTATCAAGGGCCAGGTTTCGGCCTTGTCAATACTATTTCAAAGGCCCCTGGCTATGCATTCACTTGTCAAATCCTTTATGCAAGGTGTGACTCGTATTATTCCACCGATTAAGGCTCCCATATGCCCATGGGATCTAAATTTGGTTCTGTCGGTTCTGCAGAAGCAGCCATTTGAACCTTTGCGGCACATTTCCTTGGTTCTACTCACCAGGAAATTGATATTTTTAGTAGCCATATGCTCGGCTAGAAGAGTGTCGGAATTAGCCGCCATGTCCTGTAAAGAGCCATATCTGGTTATCCATAAGGACAGAGTAGTATTACGTCCTCACCCAGCCTTTCTTCCTAAGGTGGTATCGAGGTTTCACTTGAACCAGGATGTGGTTCTTCCTTCTTTTTTCCCCAAACCAAGCTCGGTAGAGGAAAAGTTATTGCATTCTTTGGATGTAGTAAGAGCAGTTAAAGCTTATCTAAAAGCCACTGCTCAGATTCGTAGAACGGATTCTTTGTTTGTTCTGCCGGAAGGCCCCAGAAAGGGTCAGGCAGCATCAAAATCTACTTTAGCCAAGTGGATTCGACAGGTCATAATACAAGCCTATGGCTTGAGAAGTAGACCGCCTCCGTTCAAAGTTAGGGCGCACTCCACGAGAGCAGTTGGAACTTCATGGGCAGTGCATCACCAGGCCTCCCTGGCGCAAATTTGTAAGGCCGCAACGTGGTCTTCAGTACACACGTTTACTAGGTTCTACCAGGTGGACGTTAGAAGTCAGGAGGATGTCGCCTTTGGGCGCAGTGTGTTGCAGGCCGCAAAAGATCCTCATGCCTGATGGCGCCCAGCTTATGTATGGTGTATCCCCCCCCTCATGTGGCATTGCTTTGGGACGTCCCACATAGTAATGACTATGCTGCTCTGTGTCCCGTGATGTATGAACAAGAAAGTAGGATTTTTAAAACAGCTTACCTGTAAAATCCTTTTCTTGGAGTACATCACGGGACACAGAGCTCCCACCCCTCTTTTGGGGACACGTATTGCTTTGCTACAAAACTGAGGTACTCCCGGATGGGAGGGGCTTATATAGGGGAGGGTACTTCCTGTTTTGGAAGTTGCCAGTGCCAGCACCTGAAGGTAATTCTATATAACCCACATAGTAATGACTATGCTGCTCTGTGTCCCGTGATGTACTCCAAGAAAAGGATTTTACAGGTAAGCTGTTTTAAAAATCCTACTTTTTAAGCACAATAAAGCACAAGGAGAATTCACTCACTGTCCTTCCAGGTCCCTAGAAACAAGGACTTACACAGTGAAAGAAACTGACACTCTCCCTACCTACAGTTTTCTGTCCCTAGAAAAAATGTTTTTTTTAAGCACAATATAGCACAAGGAGAATTCACTCACTGTCCTTCCAGGTCCCTAGAAACAAGGACTTACACAGTGAAAGAAACTGACACTCTCCCTACCTACAGTTTTCTGTCCCTAGAAAAAATGTTTTTTTTAAGCACAATAAAGCACAAGGAGAATTCACTCACTGTCCTTCCAGGTCCCTAGAAACAAGGACTTACACAGTGAAAGAAACTGACACTCTCCCTACCTACAGTTTTCTGTCCCTAGAAAAAATGTTTTTTTTAAGCACAATATAGCACAAGGAGAATTCACTCACTGTCCTTCCAGGTCCCTAGAAACAAGGACTTACACAGTGAAAGAAACTGACACTCTCCCTACCTACAGTTTTCTGTCTCTAGAAAAAATGTGTTTTTTAAGCACAATATAGCACAAGGAGAATTCACTCACTGTCCTTCCAGGTCCCTGGAAACAAGGACTTGCACAGTGAAAGAAACTGACATTCTCCCTACCTACAGTTTTCTGTCCCTAGAAAAAATGTTTTTTTTAAGCACAATAAAGCACAAGGAGAATTCACTCACTGTCCTTCCAGGTCCCTAGAAACAAGGACTTACACAGTGAAAGAAACTGACACTCTCCCTACCTACAGTTTTCTGTCCCTAGAAAAAATGTTTTTTTTAAGCACAATATAGCACAAGGAGAATTCACTCACTGTCCTTCCAGGTCCCTAGAAACAAGGACTTACACAGTGAAAGAAACTGACACTCTCCCTACCTACAGTTTTCTGTCCCTAGAAAAAATGTTTTTTTTAAGCACAATATAGCACAAGGAGAATTCACTCACTGTCCTTCCAGGTCCCTGGAAACAAGGACTTGCACAGTGAAAGAAACTGACACTCTCCCTACCTACAGTTTTCTGTCCCTAGAAAAAATGTTTTTTTTAAGCACAATAAAGCACAAGGAGAATTCACTCACTGTCCTTCCAGGTCCCTAGAAACAAGGACTTACACAGTGAAAGAAACTGACACTCTCCCTACCTACAGTTTTCTGTCCCTAGAAAAAATGTTTTTTTTAAGCACAATATAGCACAAGGAGAATTCACTCACTGTCCTTCCAGGTCCCTAGAAACAAGGACTTACACAGTGAAAGAAACTGACACTCTCCCTACCTACAGTTTTCTGTCCCTAGAAAAAATGTTTTTTTTAAGCACAATATAGCACAAGGAGAATTCACTCACTGTCCTTCCAGGTCCCTAGAAACAAGGACTTACACAGTGAAAGAAACTGACACTCTCCCTACCTACAGTTTTCTGTCCCTAGAAAAAATGTTTTTTTTAAGCACAATATAGCACAAGGAGAATTCACTCACTGTCCTTCCAGGTCCCTAGAAACAAGGACTTGCACAGTGAAAGAAACTGACACTCTCCCTACCTACAGTTTTCTGTCCCTAGAAAAAATGTTTTTTTTAAGCACAATATAGCACAAGGAGAATTCACTCACTGTCCTTCCAGGTCCCTAGAAACAAGGACTTACACAGTGAAAGAAACTGACACTCTCCCTACCTACAGTTTTCTGTCCCTAAACTAAAGGAATCCAGGTTAAGCAAGAAAGAAATAAAAGTCACTGTCCCTGCCTATGCTGCTCTATCCCTGCTCCGGAACACACTACACTAGGCCGCCGTGCTGGCGGCCTTTTATAGTGTGGGGCGTGTACTAAACACCCTCAGCAATAATTGGCCACAGGCATCCTGCCTGTGGCCAATCATTGCTCTCCTCGCTGCCGGCGCTGTGATTGGCCAAGCATGCGGGGTCACAGTGCATGCTTGGCCAATCACAGCGCCTGGATGACACTGCGATGGCGTAGTGCATTGTGGGCCGTTCGCGTCACTCGAATTTGGCGCGAACGGCCCAAATCGTTCGATCTTCGTCGAACGATCGAACAGCCGATGTTCGAGTCGAACGTATGTTCGATTCGAACACGAAGCTCATCCCTAATCTTCACAATCAGTCATTGCTTCCCTCCATTCAGGAGACCCTTTGGCCTCTGTGGTCATCAGGGATGCCTACCTTCATGTCCCTAGCCTTCTGGTGCATAAAACTATCTGCAGTTTGTGGTGGGCACACAACATTACCAATTCAATGCCCTTCCTTTTTTGTGTCTGTTCAGAAAATCTGGTGTCTTAACCAAGTTGGCAGTCTATATACTTCTTTGGTTCATTCACAAACCATCCTCATTGTTTAATACCTAGACAACCATCATCTAAGGGAACAGTTGGCACAGACTGTCCAAAGTCAGTGCTGGAAAAAAACTCACCACGTTATTGTGTATAGTGCTCTGTCCAGGCATCCCTTTCCACAGGAAAAACTCCAAACTCTCTGCATCCATATTCGAGAACTACAGTTTAGAAGTCAGCCATCCCTCAGCTTTAACATGTGGGTTCTAAGCTTCATGGTGGCCTCTTTTGTAGTAGTTCCATATGCCCAATCTACTCTAGGCCATTGCAACTCAGGACAAGCAGCACAATCTCTAGACTATCCCATTTGCCTTACCCCCCAAACCAGGCTTGGCCCTGGCTTGGTTACTCATGCATCTAAATCTAGAGTCAGGAGAAGTTTATCCTCTCACTTGCCAGGGATGTTCTTGTAGCACGCTTTACTACAGGTAGGTGCAAGAGGTAATGTGTTTTGGGTGATAGCTGCCAGGCAGGTAAATTTAGGCAGGCCTATGCTGAATGCTAGGCCTGTTTGTTTTGATCTGGGGGGCAGGGAGTGGTTAGTGTAGCAGTGGGTGTGGCCACCTGTCTTTCAGTTAATGGGCACCTCCCCTGCTTCCAGGGAGAATGTTCTGGAAGAGGGGCAGGGCTGGGGATTGGAGTGACAGGGTGTTCATGTGAGGAGCCCTGACCAATCCCCAACTAGGATTGGCAGGGGCAGGCCTCCTACATAAACTCAGGTCCAGCCAACTGGAGTGGAGTTGTCTTAGACTGCAGCAGGAGGCTCGCCCCTATCTGGGGGGGGGATGTAGGCCTCGGCGAAGGAGCTCGGGAGCTGGAGGGAGCCTCTCCTTACACGGTCAGGGAGAGGTGTCCTAGAACAGGAGCTGGAGAAGCAGTTGGTACGCACAGTCCCGGTAAATTCTTCATGAAGGACTTCTTCATGAAGGGGCAGGAGAAGTGAGTGAGGCACAGTGGATATCTGGAAGAGGCATGCCAGGGGAGCTGGGTGCAAGGCCAGAGGAGAGACTGTGGGGTTCTGTGACAAATTGATGTGGCCTGGGGGAACAGAATTTGCAAGTTGGGCTGGCTGGGATCAGTAGTCCATCTATCATTTATTTCTGCTAAGTAACAAGGCCTTCAAGAAGGGGTACTGCAGGCCCCTGGCCTATCAGAATTCGGCAAGTTCAGCAACAGCCAGGGATTATTCAGGAGTGATCCCTGGTATAGTTCAAGATGATGGATTGGAAAGACTAACGCTGTGACAGGGAAGTTTGTGTAGGAGGAGAAGAGTCCTGGGAGTAACAGTCTGCAGGAGTTGTGCAGAGGAGGAGTGACAGTCTGCAGAAGTTGTGCAGAGGAGAAGTGTGAAGTCAAAGTCTGTCAAGGTTAGAGTCCATAATTTTTCTAAGTGCTCTATCTAATCAGCAAAGTCACAATGACCATTTCCAGTTCAAAAAGCGCTATTGCTATAACATGGCAAATGTAATCTGTTCTATGGGCATCCAATACCCTTTCCCCAACCAAGTTATATTCCCCAAATAAACAAAAAAAAAGAAACAACGCAAATGACTGTTCATTGCCTACTGGAGAGTGATGTATGGAAGTCTGGCAGCAGGGTGAATATGTGTGGATGTTAGTCACTAGTAGCAACCATCCGCTACATTCTCACAAAAGATGCCTATCAGTCATGGAAACTCTGTCAGTATAAGGGACTTGGTTGCTGAAGGAAGCTCATCTCCTGTGCAACATTCTGGAGCTTAGAGAGATTCAGTACTCTCGCTAATGCTGGACCTCTTGGCTGAATTGTAATCTAACCAGGATGCTGTATGACAATACTACAACAGTGGCTTATGTCAACCATCAGGGAGGAATTTGTTGTCTCGAGCTAGATGTGAATTTCCTGGCTTCCAGGTTAAGCAACTAAGCAAATTTGTCTTCAGATCCAGAAATCCTCTAAGTATCACACTGGATGCTCCAATGGCTCAGTGGATCAATTCAGCCCAAGCCTCAGATTCCTGTAAGACTCTCTATAGGCCTACCAGAGCATCTGGATCTTCAGTCTCAAGGACCAATTTGCCGTCCTTCCCAGTCACTGGCTTTAATGTCCCAGCTATCTCTTCCACATCGACAGCATTGTTCAGGCTGAGAGGCACTGGAGGGTCTCTGCCAAAGCTCTTATGTATGTAAACTAGTATGATAAGGACTCTGGAGACAAAGAACTAATAGCATATTTAGGAATATGGGGTGTAGTAGGGACACCCCTGGACCCCCTTAACATCGTAGAAATCTGTCCCTGCAGTCACTGGGAGCCACATACATGCCCAGTGCTGTTAAGGGTTTAGATCCACTCATGCTTGATTTTTTTTTTTTTTCAGGGGATCAGCTAGACAATCTTCAGTCAACCTTTTTGGAATGACCTCCTAGTGGCACCACTGTCCTTGTCCTGCGACTACTCTCTACTATCTGACTAGAAATTACCAATCATGTACAACTTCCTATTTCTACACTACTACTAACAATCGTTAAATCTGTCCATGGACTATTCCCCAGTAGTCACATAATCCCTCCATCTATGTTTCTCCTCAGTGGATAACCTGAGACTGGTTATACAGAATAAAAATAAATAAAAATTCAAACAAAACAGTAAACACATACTGTATTTGTCTAAACTGTACATTTAATTGTTTCTTTGGAGCACTGCTTCAACATCATCAGGCTAATAATTATTACTAGCATTTTGTTTGTTTCATGGGATCCAGAACTCCTGCAGCTCCCACCTCCTTTAAAAGTCCTTATGTCTATTTGGCTGGCACTTCCTACAGCAGAACTTGAACCTACTTTCTCACCTTAGAGAGTCAATAACTCTTGCAAGCAAGCCAAGAAAGTAACAGACATCACCATTGCCACTGCTAAAAGGCCAGACCACTGTAATATTATCCAAAGGTTAAGCATTTATCATTGTGGCACAATACTGTAATTAAACAATGATTGTAAACCTTAGTAAAGTTATTTCTCAACTTAGATACATATATATTATGAGGCTAACCAAGTCAGTTAAAACACATCGTAATATTGTGGCATGATTGACAGTAATATACTGTAGATTGAGCTACAAAATCCCAGCATCCATTTTCTGTAGATGATAGGTGCACTTTAAGACTAGCCACAAATAAATTACTTGATTTATCTTATAAGGCATCTGATTTAAAAGGGAGCTCCACTTCCATGAAAAAAAATAGCAAACAAAAAAGAAAATATATAGTTTATACAAGTATGACACAAGTCATATTGTAATTGAATGTTATTAAAATTGCCATTCCTTTTCAATCTGCAGCTCTGTAATGTTCTGAAATGCAATGCAATATGGCAACATGGAGGTGTTCTGTACACAGAATGTGTACAGAACGCCCCCCAGAAACATAATTTCCTGTGTTTTTTGTGTGATTGGCTCACTGATTTTCCCAGAAGCCTACACTAAGATACAAGTCAGATTTCAGGCATCCCCTGCAACAAAAATTTCACTTTTGGTAAGATACTCCCAATTGGAAATCACGTCTAAAGGGATGCAGGCTCAGCAGCTTTCCTCATTAGTGCCCTGCAGGTGCACAGCTGATTGATAATTAGGAAACCATTCCCATTAGACTCACTTTCCCACACGGACAGACAAACACACAGGGATTTCTTCAGAATAACAGAAGGTAGGAATCTGCAATAAGACCCATTTCACACTGAGGCGCTTTGCAGGCGCTATAACGCTAAAAATAGCACCTGCAAAGTTCCCTGAAAGCGCCGCTCTTTTCACTCCAGTGTGAAAAGTCCTGCTAGCAGCATCTTTGGAGCGGTGAAGGAACGGTGTGTATACCGCTCCTCCACCGCTCCTGCCCATTGAAATGAATGGGCACCGCTGCAGCGGCGCTTTGCGGGTGGTTTTAATCCTTTTTCGGCCGCTAGCGGGGGTTAAAAGCACCCCGCTAGTGCCCGAATACCTCCACTAATACAACGGTAAAGCGCCGCTAAAAATAGCGTCGCTTTACCGCCGCCCGCGCCCCAGGGTGAAAGGGGCCTAAAGTTTGTTAAAATCCTTGCAATGCACATAGGTCACCCAGGGGGGAATTTTTTTTCCCTCAACAAAACTGGAGTTACTCTTTAAAGTGATTGTAAGGCTTTGTTTTTTTTTTTAAATAACAAACATATCATACTTACCTCCACTGTGCAGTTGGTTTTGCACAGTGTGACCCTGATCCTCAAATTCTGGGGTCCCTTGCCGGCTCTCGCGGCTCCTCCCTGCATTGTATAACCTTCTAGCAGAAGTGCTCTCCCGGGGGGGTTACCTTGCGGGCGTGCTCCAGAGTCCAGCATTCGGTGTTCATAGACACCGAATGTAGCACTCGGCCCCGCCCCCAGTGCCCACGTCATTGGATTTGATTGACAGCAGTGGGAGCCAATGGCTGCGCTGCTATCAATCTATCCAATCAAGAGCCGAGAACCCCAGGCAGAGGAAGAGCGCGTCTCCGCTGTGGGAAATTACAGGGCTCAGGTAAGTAAAACAGGGGGGCTGGGGGGCCGGTCACTAGAAGAAGTTTTTTCACCTTAATGCATAGGATGTAAAGGTGAAAAAACACAAGGGTTTACAACCCCTTTAAGCATCTATGGCAGGGGTCTCAAACTGGCGGCCCTCCAGCTGTTGCGAAACTACAATTCCCATGAGGCATTGCGAGGCTGACAGTTCCAAGCATGACTCCCAAAGGCAGAGGCATGATGGGACTTGTAGTTTCGCAACAGCTGGAGGGCCGCCAGTTTGAGACCCTTGATCTATGGTAATATATAGGTAGTGTAGGGAACACTCCTATTAGGGCACCCTCTAGTACAGTGATGGCGAACCTTGGCACCCCAGATGTTTTGGAACTACATTTCCCATAATGCTCAACTACACTGCAGACTGCATGAGCATCATGGGAAATGTAGTTCCAAAACATCTGGGGTGCCAAGGTTCGCCATCACTCCTCTAGTACATAGATAGTGTTTCAATGGCAGGTAGATTTCTTAGCCACCTATGAAATTTTCCTATGTAAATGTTTGACAAGTTGACACACATTTTTTTATGTGATATATGCCAGATCTTTAAGCACTATTACTACTTGAACTCCTTAGCATAGCATCTATTACATTCTGCTGCTTCCCAGATGATGAATACTAAACTGTTCACAATTAGTTACACATTGGCAAAAAATGGATAAAGGTCAAACGGCATCACTTTGCGAGAACAGAGCCTGATAAATGGTAATCCCCCACAACTTCCTCTTCTCCCCTTCTCTAGGATTTCCAGTCCAGCTGTGGGTGAACACCTGTGGTCATGCAGAGCAGCCAAGAATCACACAAGGAGGTGTGTTTATGAGCCGCAGGAACAAAGGCCGTGTTTCTATTAGAACAGCCCTGATGCAGATGGCTGAAAGCTCAACTGCTGATTTTTTTTCCTCTGCTTTCCACTTAACCATGCAAGACAATTTCTGAAGGCAGTATTCAATAACTTTGTTTATATCCAATCTATATTGTTCAATTATAACAAGTGTTGCATTGGGCATTAAAGCTCATTTCTTCAGGCTTGCAGTGGATTCCAAAGGCAGCAGGAACTGAAGGTCACCAGGACATGAGTGAGAATGACCTGTCTCTGTCATTGGCAGTGTTCTGCGTAGATTGGATTTCTCTTCTAACAGATGTCATATTTATTTGAAATTACCTGGGCATGCTTTATATCCTTTGGTGTTAAGTGGATTTATCCAGAATGGTGTGAGCTATAATACAGTTCTGTGTAAACCAGAACTGTGCAGGCTCATGTAAGCTGATTCAATTACTTGACTCAAATGTCGAGCCCTTTAGATTTTGAATTTTCTCATCTAACATTCTACAGTTTTCTACCTGTTTGCTGTCTCAGTTATAATATATGCACCGTTGTATCTAAATTCAGCATGCGTACATGATAAACAGCTGTAGTTGTTAATGGATGATAAATGACTCTTAGTAACATACTATGTAAACTAAGAGCTCCAGTACCCATGAAATGTATTATTAGGTCTCAAGTCTATTAGAGCCCTTTCACACTGCCAGAGCGGGGGCGTTGTTGATAAAGCGCTGCTAGTTTTAGCGGCGCTTTACCGTCGTTTTAGAGGCGCTTTTCGGCCAATAGCGGGGCGCTTTTAACCCCTGCTAGTGGTCGAATAAAGGGTTAAAAGCTCCCGCAAAGCACCACTCCCTGGGCGCTTTGCAGGCGCTTCAACGCCGCTGCCCATTGTTTGGGCAGGGGCACTTTAGGAGCGGTGTATACACCCCCCCTAAAGCGCCTCAAAGAAGCTGCTTGCAGGACTTTTTTGGACGTCCTGCCAGTGCAGCGCCCCAGTGTGAAAGCACTCGGGCTTTCGCCCTGGGATTGGAGATGAGGCATTTTTCAGGCGCTTTACAGTCGCTATTTTTAGCACGAAAGCGCCTGAAAAACGCCTTCAGTGTGAAAGGGGTCTTAGGACTGGTGGTGCAACAGAACATGGTAAGATATTACAGATATAATATAGGGTACAGGTAAGGATACAGTATAATTAGAAACAATAAAGGTCCATCAGCTAGTGGTAAGAAACAAAATAGCACGTTACACATTTAAGCACCAGCATATTAAATCATGTGATAAGTAACACAAGTTAAAAGTCAATAAAGCAAATGCCCAACTCCACATTGCAAGGGCAGACCTTAAGCGCACTTTCCCACTGGCAGCGCCCGGGCTTCGGCGGTAAAGCTTTACTGGCGTTTTTGCGGTGCTTTTCGGCCGCTAGCGGGCGATTTTAACCCCTGCTAATGGCCGAAAAAGGGTTAAAAGTGTTGATTTCAATGGGATGGGGCGCTTTAGGAACGGTGTATACACCGCTCTCACAGCGCCTCAAAGATGCTGCTTGCAGGACATTTTTGAGCGTCCTGCCAGCGCACTGCTCTAGTGTGAAAGCCCTCAGACTTTCACATTGGAGTGAAAGGAGAGGCGGTTTACAGGCGCTTTGCAGGCGCTATTTTTAGTGCTATAGCACTTGTAAAGCGCCTCAGTGTGAAATGGGTCTAAAATGTTACTTAACCCAGGACCCTGCATTCATTTTATCTGGTCTCTCACAGTACACAGAAATGCAATTATTATAGTGTAGCGGGGTCTTTAAATTTAGTTGGGGTACACCTGGGTGGTAGTATGACCCAGGTGTGTAATTGTGAGAGGTTTTGGACCCCTTTGTATTCGTGGAGGATTGGGTGGTGTATTATTCTCCTTGGCCTGTGGGTGGCGGGGTACCCGCAGGCTCAGGGTAGAATCACTGCCACAGTGCTACCCTTTTTGTCCCTTTCCGGAGACGGTACGGCGAGGGCGGGGAACCTGCCGTGGTGTCGATGGGAGGAGATAAAAGGGGGAGACGCCCTTACCACAAGGTCTTGGAGGATCTTCTCTTCACGCACCCAGGCACCTTTAGACTGGGTGCGGGCGGCCCAGGCACCCTAGGCCTGGCCGGAATGGAGTTGGAGTCCATCCCAGGCACCTTTAGCCTGGGGTGAGGTACTAGATCGGAGGCCTGGGGCCCAGTAACTTTGACTGGGTCCCACAAGGGAGAAGTGATCCAAGGGTCCCCGAGGTGGACAGGACCCACATCTAAAGGTGAGGAGGCCGGGAAGGTCACCCGTCCGGAGATTCCGGAGCAGCATCAACCCGGTGACGGATGGGCCTCCTGTAACTCCCTTAGAGGGACATCTTCCCCTGATAGGGGCCACAGCGCAGCGAAGGTACTCCTAACTACGTTCTCTTGAGTTGCTGGTAGAGACTCACAAGTTCTATGTTCTGTGCTAATCAAGGCTACTGTAACCGCTGGTGAAACCACAGTGGTTTAGATTTGAAGTCAGGATAGTGGCTCGACCTGCTCACCCCACCGTATCAGGCTGTTGAAACGGTCCAACCAGTTGGATGCTGAAGTACTGTTTATTGTGGAGCTTACAATAAAGCAAGAGTTGGACTGTGATCGGTGTGTGGACTCTGGTTAATGGGAGCAAAGGAGGGTGCCAGCATAGCAGGACTGAGTTTCATAACTAAAGCACATTGGCCCAAGGAAGATACTGATACTGGCCTTCACCTCACCCACAGCTATGGGAGGACATGGGCCGTAGCGCATCTCACCCTGTCGTGTGACATACCCCTAGACAAAAGAGATGAGGTGAGGCCGCTACAATAGTAAATATTATCTGCTAAATAACTTTTCTCTTTCTTGTGAATCAGTGTCTGGTTAAAGCTTGTAGGAAGTGTTTTAAATTTTACTCTGCCTATCCTATGAGGCTGCAGGACCCCTGACCATCTGTATGGACAGGGCTGATTAGCCCTGTGCTGATCACATGCACCCTCCCAAAAAAAAAAAACTCTCTATCAGTACACACCAAAGTGAGAGTGACTCCAATAATTCTGGCTCCCACAGACTGGCGCCAGTATGTGCTCATGTGGTACACAGATTAGTCCTATTAATTTAAGAGTTGCTCCTAAAGACAACTCGTTATGTGTATGAATGAATGAGTGACTTGTATAGCGCTACATATGCAAACTGAATCGCCTCTAGGCGCTTTTTGCAGCCAGTGTCTGCTTGGCTGGTGCGGTAATTTTACCCCATAGGATCTCCACATGCTTGTATCTCTTAACTTGTTATGTGTATAAAAGACAACTGTCCACAGAATCTCTTTTTTCCATTCAAACCCACCATCATGGGCAAGACCAAAGAGCTGTCAAATGACATCAGGGACAAGATTGTAGACCTGCACAAGGCTGGAATGGGCTACAAGACCATCAGCAAGAAGCTTGTTGAGACGGAGACAACTGTTGGAGCGATTATATGCAAATGGAAGAAATACAAAATAATCATTAATTACCCTCGGTCTGGAGCTCCATGAAAGATTTCATCTCATGGGGTAAGGATGATCATGAGAAAAGTTAGGGATCAGCCCAGAACTACATGGGAGGAGCTTGTGAATGATTTCAAGGCAGTTGGGACCACAGTCACCAAACAAATCATTGCTAACACAATACGCCGCCACAGATTGAAATCCTGCAGCACCCACAAGGCCCTCTTCCTCAAGAAAGCACATGTACATGCCTATCTGAAGTTTGCCAATGAACATCCTAATGATTCAGAGAAGGATTGGCAGAAAGTGCTGTGGCCCGATGAGACCAAACTAAGCACTTTGTTATTAATTCGACTCGCCATGCTTGAGGAAAAAAAATGCTGACTATGACCCTAAGAACACCATCCCCATAGTCAAGCACAGAGGTGGAAACATTATACTTTGGGGCTGTTTCTCTGCTAAAGGTACAGGCTGACTTTGCCGCATTGTCCTTCAGACCACTTCCCCTTCGCACCAGTACTTAACCAGTACTTAAAGGAGAAGTCTAGCCTGAGCTTTTTAGCATGTCAGGATGTCATCCCGACTTCCAAGTCTGGATCCACCAGCTGCCTTGATTGATGGCAGTCTCAGCGCTCCAATGAGCGTGGAGAAGTAGAGCAGTAGCGATGCTGACTGACAGTCAGCATCACTCTGCTCGGGGAGGAGTGAGAACCGAGCCATCGGCGGTGATCGGTGGCTCGGTTCTCAGTGCAGACGCTGGGGGACAGATGCAGTATCGGTCTGATGCTGCATCCACCGGGGTAAGTATGATTAGGAGAAAACAAATAACTTCTCTTTCTAAAGCTATTGCTCTACTCTTCTATGGGCATATCATAAACCACAGCAGCCCACTTAAACTATAGACCAAGTGTTGGGAGTTGAGGGAGTAACCTGCAGACCACACACCTTGACTTCCCTATATCATTGCTTGTTAGCAAGAAAAAGGCAAATGCAGACTCTGACTCTGGCAAATGCTGTTGAGGGTGCTAAAATAATTTGTGGTGGGGCATTAGATTTCTTAAGAATAAAATGACATAATCAATAATAAACCCTAGCATTTACAAACCAAGTCTTTCAAATGGAGTTTGCAAAGGCATAATAAATACCCTGCTCAATCTTTACTGAGTCTTAAAGTGGTTGTATACCCAAAATTTGTACAAGCACCTACAGGTAAGCCTACATTAAGGCTTACCTGTAGGTGCTTGCAATATCTCCGAGATCTACACAGTCTCAGAGATATTTGCAAAAAAGACTGTACTGCTATCTACGGCGCATGCCCGCCGTAGATAACGGCGCAGGAGCACTGAGCGCGGCGGCTCTTGAATGGGAGCCTGCTGGACACTGCCGGAAATTCGCGCATGCGCGGGGATCGTGCCGTTCCCCGCGCATGTGTGGGAGTGACGTCATCGCCGCTCCGGCCAATCACAGCGCCGGAGCGGCGATACCCGGAAGTCACTCCGGGTATCATGGATTCGACGGAGGACGTGTCCGAGGACCGCTGTGGGGGCTTTGATCTAAGGTAAGTGATTGATAATGAGCTAGTATGCTAGTCATACTAGCTCATTATACCTTTGCCTTGCAGGTTGACCAAAAAAAAAAAAAAAGTTTTGCGGTATACAACCGCTTTAAGGTGTACATGTGCCCAGACTATAGACAGTAAATTATTATTCTTAACAAGCAACAAAGTACCATTTCACCTCTCTAACTGCAGCACTCTGGAATAACTCATCTTCAAAGATCACAGGAGAGACACTGAAGTCAGAGTTCAGTCAATTTTTGACATCCTGCAGCACCTAATGTTTGTTTTTATTGGCGCTGCAGACTACTAGGTTTTTAGTGCTAGAGTAATTAAGGGGTTGTGAGCTGTGATTTTATTGCCCCTCTTGTGAAATGTAAAATTGATTTCTTCATGGTACATAGTTACATAGTTACATAGTTAGTCAGGTTGAAAAAAGACACAAGTCCATCCAGTTCAACCATAAAAAAAAAAAGAAATATCGTACAATCCCATATACCCAATTCTATACCCACAGTTGATCCAGAGGAAGGCAAAAAACCCCAGCAGAGCATGATCCAATTTGCTACAGCAGGGGAAAAATTCCTTCCTGATCCCCCGAGGGGCAATCGGATATTCCCCGGATCAACTTTACCTATAAATGTCAGTACCCAGTTATATTATGTACATTTAAGAAAGAATCCAGGCCCTTCTTAAAGCAATCTACTGAGCTGGCCAGAACCACCTCTGCAGGGAGTCTATTCCACATTTTCACAGCTCTTACTGTGAAGAAACCTTTCCGTATTTGGAGGTGAAATCTCTTTTCCTCTAGACGCAAAGAGTGCCCCCTTGTCCTTTGTGTTGACCGTAAAGTGAATAACTTAACACCAAGTTCACTATATGGACCCCTTATATATTTGTACATGTTGATCATATCCCCCCTTAATCTCCTCTTCTCAAGAGTGAATAAATTCAGTTCCTCTAATCTTTCCTAATAGCTGAGCTCCTCTATGCCTCTTATCAGTTTGGTTGCCCTTCTCTGCACTTTCTCCAGTTCCCCAATATCCTTTTTGAGAACTGGGGCCCAAAACTGAACTGCATATTCCAGATGAGGTCTTACTAATGATTTGTACAGGGGCAAAATGATATCTCTCCCTCTGGAGACCATACCTCTCTTAATACAAGAAAGGACTTTGCTCGCTTTGGAAACCGAAGCTTGGCATTGCATGCCATTATTGAGCTTATGATCTTCCAAAACTCCCAGATCCTTCTCCACTATGGATCCCCCCAGTTGTACTCCCCCTAGTATGTATGATGCATTCATATTCTTAGCCCCCAAGTGCATAACTTTACATTTATCAACATTAAACCTCATCTGCCACATAGTCGCCCAATTAGACAGAGCATTGAGGTCGGCTTGTAAATTGGTGACATCCTGTAAGGACGTTATTCCACTGCATAGCTTGGTGTCATCTGCAAAGACAGAAATGTTACTTTGGATCTCAGACCCTATATCATTTATAAGCATATTAAAAAGTAAGGGTCCCAGCACTGAACCTTGGGGTACACCACTGATAACCTTAGACCATTCAGAGTAAGAATCATTAACCACTACTCTCTGAATTCTGTCTTTTAGACAGTTTTCTATCCATTTACAAACAGATATTTCCAATCCTGTAGACTTTACCTTGCACATGAGCCGTGAGTGGGGAACTGTATCGAACACTTTTGTACCTGCAGCTACAGAGTTTAATAAGGGCTTGTATTAAAACATTTTCAGTGCTTGGTAAAAAAAATTAATACTTACATTTTCATAGCATGGGCAGAGATGCACTTTAACTAAATGAAAACAGAATAAGCAGATCAGTTATGGGGACAGGTTTCAGCGGTATTCTCCTCTCCCTACATAATATATATAATTTTCATTTCTGTATTTTGATACATTGTTCATTTATCTACATTTTTTAGACACTCTACTTGCATCTGCTCCTGATGAATGGATATATTTCCATGAAACGCGTCAAGATTTTAAATGCTACATTCAGATGTTTACAATGATTTTTCAGATGCTACATTCAGATGTGTAGAACATGGATTCCTAATCTACTCTTACCAATGTTCTGACGGTTTCTGCCCACATTATTCATGTTTGGTTCTATTTTATATGAGATAATGGATTGATGAATTTTGCATATTGCAAGTCCAGTATTATTACTATGTTTGCTTATCTGTAATAATGTGCCATGAGTATATGCATTGTAACATGGAATAAATACATTGTTATCAGTACGTGGGGGTTATTTACTAAAGGCAAATCCACTTTGCACTACAAGTGCAAACTACAAGTGCAAAGTGCACTGAAAGTGCACTTGGAAGTGCAGTCGCTGTAGATCTGAGGGGGACAATGCAAGGAAAATAAAATACAGCGTTTTAGCTTGCACATGATTGGATAATAAAATCATCAGCGCTCCCCCTCATTTCAGATCTACCCCTCAGATTTACAGTGACTGAACTTCCAAGTGCAATTTCAAGTGCACTTTGCACTTGTAATTTGCACTTGTAGTGCAAAGTGGATTTGCCTTTCGTAAATAACCCCCATAGTGTCCTTTTTGCTTTCCTGCTGCATGCTTCATTTAAAGTCCCAACCTTTTTCCTTTTGCTATATTAATATAGATGGAGACATTTGACATACAGGTCTTATGCCTCATTTAAAGTTCCAAAACTCTTTCTTTCAGAATCAGCAGAGCAGTTATGTTTACTGAAATATTATATTTAAATAGGAATCACCAGCTTTGCTTTTGGAAGTATTACATTCACAGCTGACAACATATTTCTTCCTTAATTTGTGAAAATATACATTATAATTAGATATTGGGGCGTGGCTTGGCGCGCAACGAGCATGGACGCACAGTAGAAGAGCTCCGGTACACACACGGCCTGCACCTGCTAATCCACCCGACCCAGCGATCTTCGATGCCGGGCAAGCGGCTCTACAACACCCCAAACTCACGCTCGAGGCGAGGGTCCTCCGCTGCCACATCGCGGAACATCCCGGACCTATTTAAAGCCCATACAGGGACCCGCAGCAACAACGTGGGGAAATCCAAAATGGCGCCTGATCAGCTTGAGGAGGAATATAGTGAAGACTCCCAGTCTGCTCCAGAGGACTCAGGTAGGAGTTTAGCACTCCCTGACCAGCCCCTCACGCTCGCAGCAATGTCGGTCTTTGCAGCGGACATCAAGTCCACGTTCTCCGCCGCCATTACGGACTTGAAATCCAACCTGATGTCCCTGAATGAGAAAATGGCGGCGGCGGAGTCCGCAGGGAAGCACAGGGACAAGGCGATCCGCCGATTAGAGACGATCAACCTTTCTCATAATCGCCGTTTTATTGAAATCAATAGGCACCTGGAGGACTTGGACAATAGGGGAAGGAGAAATAATGTCCGGGTGAGAGGGATCCCGGAGTCTGTAGAACCCCCCCATGTCATCCCTGCCCTCCAGAGAGTTTTTAATAGTGTGCTTGAACGACAGGAAGAAACAGAGATTGATTTCATAAGAGCACACAGGGCTCTCAGACCTAAGGGCCCAGACTCTGCACCTCCACGTGACATCATTTGCTGTCTTCAGAGTTTTACTCTGAAAGAAGAGATCATGCGCAAGGCCAGGAGGTCTGAACAAATTGTGTTCAATGGAGCTCACATCCTATTGTTTCAGGATCTCTCGCAGATCACCCTGCGAAACAGAAGAGCCTTGCGCCCTCTGCTGGTGAAACTGAGGGAGCGCGATATGAAATATACTTGGAAGTTCCCGTTTGCCTTAACAGTCCACTTCAATGGATATCAACATGTGCTGCGCGAGCCTGATGACTTACCTGCCTTCTGTGAAGCCCTAGGCCTGGACCCGATCTCTCTACCTGACTGGTATGCAGAATTCCAAGACCCACCTTGTGACAGATCACCCTCAAGATCCCCTCAATCCACTCCGGAGAAGAGGCTCTATAAGAAGCAGAAACCGCAGCGCGCAGGAGGCTCCACGGCTGGAACACCTAGATCTTCAAGGGAAGACCGCAGAGGACAAGCTGAAGCCTAAACCAGGACCCTCTGAGCTCCTCCCTGATGAGTGTGACACTTATATTTCTACTTATCAGTTCACCCCTTTTTTTTTTTTTTTTTTCTCAGGATTGCTCTGACTCAACTAATTTAGGAGTGATTAACTCCATATGCTCTGGGGTCGCATACCCCTCCTCCCTTCAGCTCTCGCCCCCCCTTTCTCCACCTACCCCTCCTCCCCCTCCTCCTCTCCCTCCCTCTCCCTCCCCCTCCCCCCCTCCTCACCTTTCCCCCCCACCCCCCTCCTCACCTTTCCCCCCCCCTTTTTTTTTTGTCATCTTCCTCTCCTTCTTCCTCCCTCCTCACCCACACCCACCCCCTTCGGGGGTAATAGCTCTGATGTATATGTGTAAAGAGGAGAGGGGACTCCTGATTAATACTGATCAACCCCCCTGTGTTGCGTACTGCCCATTGCTTACGCGGTGAACCCTTCCAATGGGTCGGGTGGACATGATATGTTCTGAACTCTGGTTCGAACCAGCCTATTTCAGTTTATTGTTTCTCAAGCAGGCTGTGTGTGTGTATATATGTTAGATTGCACTACATATTTCTGTTTTTCCTTTATCTCACTGTGTGCAACGTTTACATTTTTATTTTTTTGGTTTGGCATAATTGAGGGCTTTAGCCCAATCCAAACCCTAAAAGTTGGGCGTCTCCCGCTCTCCCCAACAAGTGTGTCCGGGACTGCCGGGTCAGCCCTGGACACACTAATTTACTCCTTATTCAGGACGACGTGTTCTGCCTGATCAGGGAATTCTCTGATTTTCTTTGCCATCTCTCATTCACCATCCCTCCCCCTTTTCTTTCTCTCTCTTTCCTTTCTGGCTCTGTATATATTTGGCCGCTGATTTGACTTGAGGTACTGCTGCTAACCTTATCGCGACAGTTTTGTCTTACAGGCACACTTCGACCCATCTCGCTCTGACCCTTCAACATGGCCTACTCTGACCTTGGACGAGGTCCGCTCGTGATTTCACATAATGTTAAAGGTATGAATGTGCCCGAGAGACGCTCTACGCTCTTACGGGAACTCAAGAAATGTGGACCACACTTTGTGTTTCTACAGGAAACTCACTTTAAAACGCACCACGTCCCCAGTCTGACAAACGCCTTTTTCACAGAGGCATACCATGCGACCAATGACGACTCTAGGACCAAGGGTGTCACCATCTTGATTAGCAAACACGCCCCTTTTACCTTACAGGAAAAGCTGATAGACCCCAAGGGTAGATTTGTTTTTCTGAAGGGCCTTTACAATAATAGGCCTCTGACATTGGCCAACGTCTATTTTCCAAATAGGTCTCATGTGACCTTTTGTCAACACATTGTTAGGGAACTGTTGGGTTTTACTTCAGGCTGCCTGGTCTTAGGGGGCGACTTTAATATCCCCCTCAATCCGTCCGTAGACACCTCTAATGGTAAAACCTGCATTACATACAGGATCCTTAGAAGGATCAAGACCCTACTCCAAAGCTTGCAACTTATTGACGCTTGGCGGTTTGGCCATCCAGACGGACGAGACTACACGTTCTTTTCACCCCCACATAACAGACATTCCCGCATTGACTATCTCTTTATTTCCCAAAGGGACTTGACTCGTGTCTCAGGTTCACATATAGGCTTAAAAACTTTCTCGGACCATGCGCCGATTTCACTAACCTTGAATGTACACTCCCCCCTTCCACGCCCACAGTCGTGGCGTTTAAATGCGTCCTTACTAACAGACCCTCACTCACTGATGACCCTGACCGCCTCAATCAAAGACTTCTTTCATCGGAACTCCACCCCAGACACGGACCCACTCATGACCTGGGAGGCTCATAAATGTACCTTGAGAGGGGAACTTATCAAAATGGGGTCAATCCGCAAAAGAGAAAGAGAGGAACAAATGACTACCCTAACGGGCAAAATTAAACAATTGGAAAACCTCCATAAACAGTCTCTTAGTATGAAGACGGCGACTGACCTTCTAGATCTCAGGAAGAATCTCCAACAGCTCTTTGATAATAGATCAAGGCGACTATTATTTTTCAAAAAGAGAATTTACTATGAGTTCGGGAACAAACCTAGTAAGGTCCTTGCGAGGGCACTGAGAGAACAGAATGCCAGAAACCTAATATCGGGCATTAGGAGACCTGATGGTAAACTAGATATAACCACAGAGGCGATAGCGCAACATTTTCATGGTTTTTACACAAAGTTATATAACCTCCCACCTCAACACAAAGGGGGGACTATGGAGGGAGACAGGGCGGGGATTATTGAGGACTACTTAACTAAGAGTGGGATGCCCGCTCTTCCTGACTCGGACATTGCACTCTTGGAAGAGCCACTTACACCCTCAGAGGTTGAAACTGCCATTAAACAACTGAAATCGGGTAAAAGCCCGGGCCCAGACGGTTACACCTCTATCTATTATAAAACTTTCTCTCAGCTTCTAGTAGCGCCACTAACAGCTGCGTTGAACTCATTGTCTGATCCCAGACAGGTCACCCCAGACTTCCTCTCGGCCCATATCACAGTAATTCACAAACCAGGTAGAGACCCAGTGGAATGTGCCAGCTACCGTCCGATCTCACTACTAAACCTTGATGTCAAATTATACGCAAAGGTCCTGGCTACCAGGCTGAGCCCCTTGCTTTCGAATCTCATCGACCCAGATCAGGTGGGCTTTATGCCTGGCCGCGAGGCTAAAGACAACGTGATTAAGGCAATGCTATTGTCTAATGCGGCCTATACTGGGAAGATAGAGGGCCTTCTCCTGTCCACGGATGCGGAGAAGGCCTTCGACCGCGTGGCTTGGGACCTTATGCTAGCCACCTGTACGAAGATAGGGCTGGGGCCACGTATGCTAGCCAGGATCTCTGCTTTATATCAATCCCCAACGGCCCGATTGAAAATCAATGGTGCCCTATCAGATATCGTACGGATAACTAACGGCACAAGACAGGGCTGCCCCCTGTCTCCTCTTCTGTTCATTTTATCACTGGAGCCCTTTCTTAGAACGGTTAGAGCTAATGCAGACATTCGGGGCTTTAGAGTGTCAACTAAAGAATACAAAGTGGCCGCCTACGTGGATGATTTGCTTTTCTTTTTATCCAACCCCATAATTTCCTTGCCGAATTTGATGCAGGAATTTACCAAATTTGGCTACGTTTCCAATCTTAAGATAAATTACGCTAAGTCGGAAGCCCTGAATGTCTCCCTTCCTAGGCAATTGCTGGGGCAGGTGATGACAGCCTCTCCCTTCAGATGGGAACCGAAGGCCCTGAAGTACTTGGGGATTCGGCTCACCCCCAGATTAGGAAACATGTTTGGGTGCAATTTCCCGGAATTCCTTAAAAGAGTCAGAGAAGACTTACTCAGATGGCAGTCGGGCTATTTCTCCTGGTTTGGACGGGCGGCAATAATTAAGATGACTATTCTTCCCAGACTGCTCTATTTATTGCACGCTCTCCCACTTCTGATACCTGCCTCCTTTTTCACGTCCCTTAGGAGCATCCTCCTAAAATTTCTATGGAACTCGCAAAAGCCCAGAATCAGGTTTTCGTACCTGATGAGGCCTAAAGATCAGGGTGGAATGGGCATACCAGACTTCAGGTCTTACTACCAAGCCACTCACCTGACTAGAATTGCTGATTGGCATTGCCATGAGGCAGCTAAAGACTGGGTCTCCCTAGAAAAAGCATTATCCCCTGTTCCCCTTAAATTTGCCCCATGGATTCCCTGGAACAGCCTACCACACAGCCTCAAACACCACCCCCTCACTGGTAGCACGTTGAGAATTTTCTATAACCTGACCAAACACCTACCCTTTTCCTCACAACCTGGCCCCCTGACGCCAGTAAAAGACAATCCCGACTTCGCTCCAGGTCTGAATAACCCACATTACCAATCAAAGACTCGCCTTCAACCCCTGCTGGCAGGGGAATGCATGGCGGGGGGAGTAGTGAAAGACTGGGCGACACTCAAAACTGACGCACAACTCCCACACATGTCCCTCTGGGAATACTTCCAATTACGTAGCTACCTAGGGACTAGGCCTGACAGGGGCAAATTACAGAGACCCCTTGAGGCCTTTGAGTCGATTTGTCAGCTGGGTGACACAAGTGCGAGAACTACGTCACTGACCTACTCGTACCTACAAAACCTAAAATACACGTCCGCAGATACACTCAGAGCGAGATGGGCGGAGGAGCTTCAGATGGAGATTTCCCCTAAACACTGGAGGTATGCATGTATCTTGACTCATAAATGCTCTTTAAGCACCAAGACGCAGGAGACTGCATATAAATTAATGACACATTGGTACAACACCCCGGCCAAGATGCACGGTTGGAACCCACAGATACCAGCCACTTGCTGGAGATGCCAGCAAGGGGTGGGCACATTGCTCCACATATGGTGGCTATGCCCGCAAATTTCTATATTTTGGGAGAAGGTCAAACTCCTAATTTCTCAAATCACCGAAACTAAGATCTTGCTGAATGCGGCCACTTGCCTGCTTCACGTCACGAATGTATCTCTGAGGAGGTATAAAAACTCCTTAACGCGACATCTGCTAAACGCGGCTAAGTCCTTGATCCCGCTCCATTGGAAATCACAGAGGGTTCCTTCCATTGCTGATTGGCTAAAAAAGGTGTCTGAGGTTTACGAAATGGAAGAGACCCTGACTCAAACCACTGATATGGTGGAAAAATTTCGCTCTACATGGCAACCATGGCTGATATTTAGATACTCTTCAGTTTACTCGGATATCATGTCCAACTCACCTTCTGGGGACCCCAACGTGAGGGCGGAGTAGGAGACCCATGATGGTCCTCCGACCCTACATTTCTCCACTGATATATGGCGGTTTCCCTCAGGCCAAAACTTTTTCCCCTTTCTCTACCTTTTCTCTGGGCCGGGGCTCCGGCCCCACCACCCCCACCTCCTAGCACTTTCCCCTTTGTATTATACATATTTCTTTTGTCTTCTGATGTTGAGAACACAGTTGCCCTTCATAATTGATGTTGTACGACCACCACCCAGATTTACCATAAGTGTTATTATTAATAACTCATGTTACCAGCTACTCACGTAGCTATAGCTGAGCTTGAAACCAGATACTCTTCTTTGCTTTCCTTAGTGTTTTTTTTACTCCCTGGTTTTTTTTTACGAGTTAGACTATTGTGGTCATAGAAACTATGCTGAATTATTACTTGCTCGATTTGTGCATAAACATATCTAACGTGCAGCTGCATCTGCAAATGCTATGTTCAGTTGTCCTTGTCTATATTATCTTCAATAAACCTATAATGTTAAATATAATTAGATATTATAAAACTATTGCTATTTGCGTTAAATGTTAATTTGCTTACCTTAGTAGAGCCAATGTTAGCAATAATTAATCCAGCTGGAGGTTTATAATAATCGACAAATGACAAGACATTGAGCGGAACTTTAAGAACTTCCTCTTATCCAATTATTTCATTAACAGCCACAAAGATGAACAATCTGTCAGTGATTACCAATTGCCACCAGTTAAAATAGTGGGAATAATTAAATTTAATAATGCATGCTTGCAAAAAGCACACAATATGTATCCTGTTCAGGCTGATGTTGCTATTTTCCCAATTTGTTGTAAGCTGAGAGTGATATATTAATGATCACATTGCCACAGAACATGCCGAAAGGATACACACAGGGAGGAACGCAGCCAGCCCTGGATTTTATTTGAGTCTTTTTGGGCTACCGACATGGACTCCCTTATTGGCACAGAGCTGGTGGCAACGTGAAAAGCCACTGGGACCTCTCAAGGCTAAATATCTGCTAACCTAGTGCAGAGAAGGTACAGGGACCTCTGTTTTTGTGATTTCTCCTTCTGCCTAGCTGTAATCTTTTACAGAAGGTACTTTATACAACTACTTTTTGGTATCATTGATCCTACCTTGTTCTCTCTCTTAAATTGAAAGCATAAAGGGATTTAAAGTGATTGGCATCCTGCTTTGTGACAACTACAAGCTGACAGCTTGCTCTGGAAGAATATTGAGGTTATAACGTTAAAGGTGACACATATAAGTCTGAAGCCTAGTACACATGGCCGAGATTCTCGTCAGGAAAAAAAACATTGTTTTTCCTGACGAGATTCTTGACAAGAATCTTGTGCCGGCCGAGTGTACACACACTCCATTCCAAAGAACCGCCGTTCTTTTGAATGGAACGAACGCGGTGACGTCATCGACTACGACGAGCATGCGCTCGTCGCATTCGATGCCGTCGCCGCCATCTTGCTACACCCTACCTATGCCTAGGAAGCTACCGTGCATGCGTCAAAGTCATTTTGAGCATGAGCGGGCTTAACGGAGGACAGGTAAGCTTGTTGCCGCATACACACACACAGTTTTCTCGTCGGGAAACAGGCCGATGAGAATCCCGACGAGAAAATAGAGAGCAGGTTCTCTATTTTTCTCGTCGAGATTCCCGGCAGTTTTCTCGACAAGAAAACAAACACACGACCGGGTTTCTCGGCAAGAAATCTCTCCCAGCAGTTTTCTTGTTGTTTCTTGCCGAGAAAAATGGTCGTGTGTACGAGGCCTGAGACTAAATTTTAAAATACTATATTTATACCTTATTACATATGCAAAAAAATCGTATTCTCATAAACATTATTTAAAACAACTCTCTGTAATTTGCACTAAACTTCAATTCTTTAATAATCATACATTTTTAGGGAACATTTAGCCTCTCAACAGCCTTCTCTCAATATGGGTGGTTCTTACATACCATACTCCTACACACGAGCTTTTATATATCGTTGATTGTCAAAATCTACTTCATGCAGTTGTACTGTATATAAGGGGTGTCTGTATTCTCTCTGTGCTTTGCTTCTTAAGGAGATGGGGGCAATCGGGTCACTACATATAGCATGTAAATACTTAAAGGGGTTGTAAAGGTTCGTTTTTTATTTTCTAAATAGGTTCCTTTAAGCTAGTGCATTGTTGGTTCACTTACCTTTTCCTTTGATTTACCTTCTAAATGTTTTTTTTCTTTGTCTGAATTTCTCACTTCCTGTTTCTCCTCAGTAAACTTCACACCATCATCCGAGTAGTGTTGAGTCACCCAGAACAGCTTACTGAACAGCTTACTGAGGATAAACAGGAAGTGAGAAATTCAGACAAAGAAAACAAAGAAAAAAAATATTTAGAAGGGAAATCTAAGGAAAGGGTAAGTGAACCAACAATGCACTAGCTTAAAGGAACCTATTTAGAAAATAAAAAACAAACCTTTACAACCCCTTTAATATGCTTAACAAATGACATATCATTAGCAAATTAGTACTGCTGAACACTTACACATGCATAAAAATAATTATGTCAGGGCCTGAACCTGACCCCTGGACCTCTGCTGTGTCTAGCAGTAAAACTTCTCACTGAGCCACCTAAGATGCTGCACAGCTCCCTGCCTGATTGCATAGATAACCTTGCTTTATGTCTTGCTTCTTGTGAACCTTGAACTCTTTGCTCCTCTCATGAACTTCTTGATTGAAGCCATGTCTCTGCACCTTGTTTGCCAGATTATTGTGCTCTCTCCAGCCAATATCTCGCTCTTGTCACTCTTGCTGCTGTTCATATGTTCGCTACCATTCGTTACCAACCTTAGGCTTATTCCTTGACTACGCTTCTCCTTGAGCCCAACCTGAAATCACTTGTTTCTCACCTTTAGCTTGTTTACTGACTATGCTTCTGCTTGATCCCTACCAGCTATATCTTCTTCTGGACCCTGGCTTGTTCACATCCTGGTGGGGCAATCCTGAGGACCGTGAGTTGGTACTCACATGCAGCAAAAGCTATCTCCACAATCACAAGCTCTGGTGAACACTGTATAGTACTTAGACCCCGCACTTAGGGTGAGCCTAAGTCATGCCCCAGGGTGACCGGATTGTTCACTTATCTAGCTGGTCATTGGGAGCCTTTATACTGCTATAGCTACTGGCCTTCGAGCCTGACCCCTGATTATGACACATTAACAATAATATAGCCCGATATGACCCGGATGTCACATTTATATGGTGAAGCAGACGTTCTTCCTACATAGGGGCCATCAGGGAAGAGAAGAGTGCACCCCAACAAGCAACACATTCTCTGTATAATCTACAAGTACAACAATACAAGTTTAAACAAACAATATGTAGCATGGATAAGGAAGATGTATGAAAACATATAGTAAGTGTTGCCCAATAAATTCACATAATTATTCTATGACCATATAACGTATTCAACTAGTTCTAATTGAAAGATAGCCTTCAGGTATTGTTTTTTCGTCTTATAAGAAGGGGCACAAATTGGTCCAATTGTGGTTAGTTTTTTCCAACATAACTTAGGAGTACTAAGAGCACTTGCACAATAGTGACCTGTTGAACAGGAAGAGAGAGCAGAAAGATATACAATAACCATTCCTCAATTCCACCTTTAGGTATCATTTGCCTATTTGACCTATAATTCTGCTTACTTCCAGTGGGTGTCTCCACCACCAATGCAAAAAGAAAGTGGGCATCTTTCTTCAATATACCAGCAAAAAGTCCTGTTTCCTAAAAATAATTGCATAAAGGTATAAATACCCTGTATGTTCATCTAAAGCATATACTGACACCCCTTATAGACATAATTTTTATCTGTTGTTATCCCCTGATGAAGTCACGTGGACGTGACGATACGTGTCGGGATTGAGCAACAGATAGACCGGAAGTGACGTAGCAGTATGAGCTCGCCGCACATGGATTACATGCCTTGTTCACTGTTTTTATTGTGAGTAAAACTACACTGTTTTTATAAACAAATACTTTTGGGAAACAATGTCACACTATCGGAGCCCCTTTGTGTTTATACACCACCATTATGAAGAATACTAGGTGGAACCGCAGGATCACTTTGGAGGAGGCATTACCATCCATCCAGTTCCAAGGGCTGCGCTTATTACAGAGAGATCCCCAGAGACAGGCGTAAGCATAAGGATCTCTTATGAAAGTTATCTACACCCAATGCTGTTGCCTTACAGCAGTAAGGTGAGAGGCTTGTGAGCACTGAGGTGTCATAAATACTATAAGAAGAGACACCAATCACATTTATACACTGTTTTGGAATGCGGAAAAATCTGAGCACATTTGGCTTAGCATTGAAATCACTGAGACTTTATCTCACTATTTATTATCAGTTACTAATATTGGCACTTTATTTATGGACATTGCAAAAGTAATTAATATTTATTTGTCTGCATGTTTTATCTAATGAACATCTATTTTATGTGCACAATTATGTAATTTATTGTATGGTACCACACAATTTATTCATCTTATATCACCCATTTATTTTCATAACAAATTATATATTTTTAGTCACTTGACAGCGCAACATCATCACTATTATTTACACATATTTTAGCCACGGTTTTGCTTATCAGTGTTTGCGGCAGTTAAAGTCACCATCACATTTAAAGTGATAGCGCGGGAGTGCCACTTATAACACTGGTTATATAACACTGAGGAAATTACACTGTGCTTCAATGTAAAGTAGTGAGTGTACAGCTTGTATACCAGTGTAAATTTGCTTTCCCCAAAATAACTCAACACTCAGCCATTAATGACTAAACCGCTAGCAACAAAAGTGAGTACACCTCTAAGTGAAAATGTCCAAATTGGGCCCAAAGTGTCATAATTTTGTGTGGCCACCAATATTTTCCATCAGTGCCTTAACCCTCTTGGGCATGGAGTTCACCAGAGCTTCACAGTCTTCTTCCACTCCTCCATGATGAAATCACGGAGCTGGTGGATGTTAGAGACCTTGCGCTCCTCCACTTTCCGTTTCAGGATGCCCCACAGATGCTCAATAGGGTTTAGGTCTGGAGACATGCTTGGCCAGTCCATCACCTTTACCCTCAGCTTTTTTAGCAAGGCAGTGGTCGTCTTGGAGGTGTGTTTGGGGTCATTATCATGTTGGAATACTTCCCTGCGGCCCAGTCTCCGAAGGGAGGGGATCATGCTCTGCTTCAGTATGTCACAGTACATGTTGGCATTCATGGTTCCCTCAATGAACTGTAGCTCTCCAGTGCCGGCAGCACTCATGCAGCCCCAGACCATGACTGTAGTAAAGACACATTTGTCTTTGTACTCCTCACCTGTTTGCCACCACACAAGCTTGACACCATCTGAACTAAATATGTTTATCTTGGTCTCATCAGACCACAGGACATGGTTCCAGTAATCCATGTCCTTAGTCTGCTTGTCTTCAGAAAACTGTTGGCGGGCTTTCTTGTGCATCATCTTTAGAAGAGGCTTCCTTCGGGGACGACAGCCATGCAGACCAATTTGATGCAGCGTGCGCAATATGGTCTGAGCACTGACAGGCTGACCCCCCCACCCCTTCAACCTCTGCAGCAATGCTGGCAGCACTCATACGTCTATTTCCCAAAGACATCCTCTGGAAATTACGCTGAGCACGTGCACTCAACTTCTTTGGTCGACCACGGAGAGGCCTGTTCTGAGTGGAACCTGTCCTGTTAAACTCCTGTATGATCTTGGCCACAATGCTGCACCTCAGTTTCAGGGTCTTGGCAATCTTATTATAGCCTAGGCCATCTTTATGTAGAGCAACAATTCTTTTTTTAAGATCCTCAGAGAGTTCTTTGCCATGAGGTGCCATGTTGAACTTCCAGTGACCAGTATGAAAGAGTAAGAGCGATAACACCAAATGTAACACACCTGCTCCCCATTCACATCTGAGACCTTGCAACACTAACGAGTCACATAACACCTGAGAGGGAAAATAGCTAATTGGGCCCAATTTGGACATTTTCACTTAGGGGTGTACTCACTTTTGTTGCCAGCAGTTTAGACATTAACCACTTCAGCCCTGGAAGAATTTGCCCGTTAAAAAACAGGCCATTTTATGTGATACGGCACTGCGTCACTTTAACTGACAATTGCGCTGTCGTGCGACGCTGTACCCAAACAAAATTGATGTTGAATTATTTTTCCCACAAATAGAGCTTTCTTTTGATGGTATTTGATCACCTCTGCATTTTTTTATTTTTTGCGCTATAAACAAACAGCGACAATTTTGAAAAAAAAAACTATTTATTTTTAATTTTTGCTACTGTATAATACATTTCCAAAAAAATATATATAAAAAAATAATTATTCATCAGTTTGGGCCGATATATATATTCTTCTACATATTTTTTGTAAAAAAATTTGCAATAGGCGTATATTGATTGTTTTGCACAAAACGTATCGCGTCTACAAACAATGGGATAGATTTAGGGACTTTTATTTATTTTTATTGTTTTTACTAGTAATGGCGGCAATCTACAATTTTTAGCTGGACTGCGACATTGCGGCAGACAAATCTGACCACAAATGACACTTTTTGGGGACCAGTGACATTATTACATTGTTCAGTGCTATAAAAATGCACTGATCAATGTAAAAATTACACTGCCAGGGAAGGGGTTAACAGTAGGGGGCGATCAAGGGGTTAACTGTGCTCCCTGGGTGTGATCTAACTGTAGGGGGGGTGGGCTGACAGGGACATGACAGAGATCACTGTTCCCGATGACTGGGAACAGTCATGTCATCAGTCAGAACGGGGATCCGCCTTGTTTACAAAGGCAGATCCCCATTCTGCCTCTGTTCTAGGCGATCGCGGGTCGCAGGGGACATCGAAAGCTACAATTTGGGCAGAAGAGCCGACGGTAGCTGGTCGGCCAGTGGTTATTGGCTGTGTGATGTGGGATTTTGAGGGGACAGCAAATTTACACTGTTATACAAGCTGTACACTCACTACTTCACGTTGTAGCAAAGTGTCATTTCTTCAGTGTTGTCACATGAAAAGATAGAATAAAATATTTACAAAAATGTGAGAAGTGTAATCACTCTTGTGAGATACTGTATATATACAATTTTATAATACATTACTTATATTGTGTGTGCATTTGTGTATGTTGTATAAATAATAGGTATAATACAATTATATGCAGTAAATTGTGTGACAATAGTGTTCTATAATAGAATACAGAGTTCTAATCTTGCTGTTTGTTGCACGTAGAAGGTGCCTAAGAGACCTGCATGTCTTATACACAGTGCATCTCTTCAGCCAGCAAATTACTTTTCCGTTTTCAGAAACCTCTGAACATTCTATTACAGCACAATATGGGATCATGACTTCCCCACTCAGCTAAAATCCCTTCAGTGTATAATTCTGATTTGAGATTGACTGAAATAATCCACTTTACTCTGTATTTGATACTTGGTTTGGTTCAGTCATTAATCCATGTCTGGTTGCAATATTCTACTGCATGTCCAAACATATTACCTCCATATATAAGTTGCAGAGTCTTTAATTAGCATTAAATCTGGTACAAAGGCAGGCATAAAACCTTGGGACAGACGGTAATGGGTCGCCATCAGGACAGCTGATCAGATTATAAAGGTTTATATGAGTTAACTACACGTTTGCAGCTGTTGCACCCACCATGTTACTCCTTCATCTAGTTTACATGGAATGTTTAATTTCATTTTCTTTAGCTATACTGTACATGTGAAAGTGGTCATCTTGAAGTAAGTTACTTTATTACATGTGTTTTTTGTTAAATACATTTCTATTTCAATTTTAACAGGGTTTTAATATAATAAATAAAAATTATAGTTAAAAAAAAAAAAATTGTAAACGTAGATTCATAATAATTTTACATTTTTTTTAATCATGTTAAAAAATTGTTTATATGTATAGTTTGCAATTACATTACATGGGCCTTACTTTGTTACTGCTCCCTTAAAGGGTAACTCCACTATTGTGGAGAAAAAAATAGCAAATAAAGAAAAAATTATCTAGCATATACAATTGCGACACAAGTCATATTGTAATTGAATGTTATTAAAAATTACCTTTCCTTTTCAATCTGCAGCCACTGTAATTTTCTGAAAATGCAATGCAAAATGGCTGCCTGGAGGTGTTCTGTACACAGAATGTGTACTGACCACCCCCCAGAAACATAACTTCCTGCTTGTGTGATTGGCTCACCAATTTTTCCAGAAGTCTGCCTAAGATACAAGTCAGATTTCAGGCATCCCCTGCAACAAAACATTTTGGTGAGATACTTCCAATAGGAACATGTCGAAAGGGATGCAGGCCCAGCAGATTTCCTCATTAGTGCTCTGCAGGTGCCACAGAGGCACAGAGGAACAAACAGTGATTTATTCAGAATAACAAAGAGTAGGAATCTGCAACAAAGGTTTTTATAATCCTTGCAATGTACATAGATCACCCAGAGGGGAATGTTTTTTTTTCTCAACAAAAGTGGAGTTACACTTTAAGTCTTTTAATTTGGCTGAGACTGGCCGAATTTCGATCCATGTATGTTTAGGCTGATTGTACCCAAAATGATCCATCAACTAGGGTACAACCATCCTGATGGATTTTTCTACATGCAACTACTGCCAACGACTATAGCCGCTGGCAGTAATCTTTGTGTTCTGCCGGCTGCGGGGGCTCCCAGCACCCCCCACCGGCAGAACACAATAGCACTGCGGGAGGGATTACCCCATCAACATCAATCGTTGATGAGGAATTCAAGCAATTTTCTTTCCTTCCACCAGTGGTGGAAGGAAAGAAAATCGATTCATCTATAGCTTGCTTAAGTGAAAACAATACCCCCCTGTTGTGGATGACATCTTATCTTAACAGTCTTTAAAGGGAAATGAAAGTGTATTTCAATGAGTGCATATTTTGCATTATTTTTTCAAAATACCTTTTTACGAGAATGAGAATGCTGCCCACAGCTTCCTGGGATAACCATGTAATCTATTCCAGGAGGCTTTGTTGCAGGCCAGAACAGATGTGCATGTTCAAAATGTTCAAAATTCACGTCCGAGTGCAAGGACTTAAAAAGAAGAGACAGACAGCCCTCTGATGACTAACAAGAGCAAAATGGCAGCATGTTACAGAATCTTTAGAAGGAGAGCAAAGCAAGAGATGTGGACAACATTGAATCCAATAGAAAGAGGACGATAGGTAAATGGCAAAATATTTTTGAGAGGGAGGGTAAAGTCCCTCTTTAAAGGTTTTTTTTTTTGTGAAGCCTCGTACACACGACCGAGTTTCTCGTCCAAAACAGTCAAGAAAAGTGCCGCGAGAGTTTTTTTGTCGAGAAAAACGTTCGTGTGTATGGTTTTACGACGAGAAAATTGCCGAGAATCTCGACGAGAAAATAGAGAACCTGCTCTCTATTTTCTCGTCAGGATTCCAGATTTCCTCGTCGTGTTTCTCGTCGGCCTGTTTTGTGACGAGAAAATGGTTCGTGTGTATGCTTTTACGACTCTTCCAAAAGCGCGCATGCTCACAAGCAACTATGAGACGGGAGCGCATCTTCTGGTAAAACAAGCCTTCGTAATGGAGAGAGCATATTCGTCACGCTCAAAAATATTTCATCGTTTAAATGTTCTGCATTGAAATCTTCGTTAGAATGTTACATTAATCAAAACGAGTGACCTTCTTTTGCTGCTGATATTCACACAGAGTTATGCCTTATTTTTAACCTTTTTCATGCTGCTCTTTATAAGATTTATGTGTATTATATCGTGCAAGTTTTTCGGAATAATTTAAATGGTTAGATTTTTCAAAATGATGTTAATTATAATTTCACAATGTTTTGATAGTGATCTCCCATTTAATTTTGGAATCTATATTATTTAAATTTCCCACCATGTTTTTGTGCTAATCAGATTTAGTTATTCTTTTGGGGGGGGGGGGTGATATCTGTCCCTTTTATTGTCAGTCAAATGTATCTGCTTACTCCAAAGCTTGATTTTGTTTATTTAAAAATACACATAGTCAAGTATGAATTTAAACAAAAATCACATTTATTCATGTTTATAAATTAAATAAAGAGAAGGCAGCGCTGGAGAAGCTGCTGCCATTTGTGCATCCCAGGGACCCCAGAGCACACAGCAACCCTGTGTGGACACTAAAATTGGGAGCTTGAGAAGGCCAACATTTCTGAACACAATCTGATGCTGGTCTCCCAGAGGTCAGGAACAGCAGCAGGTGATATATATGTCCCAAGTGTGTGGTACTACAACAGGCTGCCTTCTGTCCGACCACAATGAAGCAAGGCCATCACTTCCTCTTCTTCCTGGCAACCTTCCCTGCAGCCTTTCCTGAAGCCTTCCCTGCAGCCTTTCCTGAAGCCTTCCCTGCAGCCTTCCTTCTTCGTTTGGCTGGAGGCTGGCCCACTGGAGGGGTACTCCTGTCAGGAGGAGGAGGTGGAGGTGTAGCAGAAGGGGGTGGGGCAGAAGAAGAAGGTGGAGGTGTAGCAGAAGGGGGTGGGGCAGAAGAAGAAGGTGGAGGTGTAGCAGAAGGGGGTGGGGCAGAAGGTGGAGGTGTAGCAGAAGGGGGTGGGGCAGAAGGTGGAGGCGTAGCAGAAGGGGGTGGGGCAGAAGAAGAAGGTGGAGGTGTAGCAGAAGAGGTGGGGCAGAAGGTGGAGGTGTAGCAGAAGGGGGTGGGGCAGAAGAAGAAGGTGGAGGTGTAGCAGAAGGGGGTGGGGCAGAAGAAGAAGGTGGAGGTGTAGCAGAAGGGGGTGGGGCAGAAGGTGGAGGTGTAGCAGAAGGGGGTGGGGCAGAAGAAGAAGGTGGAGGTGTAGCAGAAGGGGGTGGGGCAGAAGAAGAAGGTGGAGGTTGAGGTTGGGTCAGTTGGGCCACCTCACATATGGCGGTATTGGGGGTAATTTTCTCCATCACCCCCTTGTTGAGCAAGGTGATGAGCAGGGGCTCGCATAGGAGGCGTTGCTCCATGCTCATCACCTTGAACTTAGCCTCCACTAGGCCGGCAATGGCCTCTTCAGGGGATGTGGGCTCCTTGAGGGTGGCATGGGCCTCTTTAATAAGGGCCATTGCTGCCTCACTGGTGGTCCTGTCCCTCCTGCCTCTTTTGTGAAGCCGGATGGGAGGCACCTGGGATCTGGTGCTTCTCCTTTGCCCTGCCACCTCCTGTCTGCCACTGGACCCTGCCACCTCCTGTCTGCCACTGGGCCCTGCCACCTCCTGGCTGGCACTGGGCCCTGCCACCTCCTGGCTGCCACTGGGCCCTGCCACCTCCTGGCTGCCACTGGGCCCTGCCACCTCCTGGCTGCCACTGGGCCCTTCCTCCTCCTGCCTGACAGTTTCCAGGCCCTCCTCCTGGCTGATTTCATCCTGTGTATGAAAAAGGAACATAGTTTAATATGTTGGTTTAATCTTTGCATCAAACTTTGTAATCCTGATTGAAGCAATTAGAATGTAAATGCATAAATCCTTGCTTTAAATTTACCACTACATCAGATTGACTATTTAGCACCCAATTAAGTGCAGAATAATGTCTACAGATCTTGATTTTACTTGTGGAATCCAAAATAATGTATGTTTCTCATCTTGACATATTTGTCAAACATTAATTTTATCCCAATACATTTTCAGTTAATACTATACCTGGCTCCAGATGGCCAAATCAGGATCATCCAGGATGGCTGCCTCCTCTTGCTCCAGAGAAGGCTCAGGTTGGCTGCAGGGAAGTCTGGGGGGAAGAGTGGAGAGTGATGGCCTTGTCTCAATGTGGTCATCCAGAAAGGACATCCTGTTGTAGTACCACAAAATCGGGACATAAACATCATCTGCTGCTGCTCCTGACCTCTGAGAAGCCAGCACCTTAGAGCGTTCAGTCCTGTAGGTACCTCTCAAGCTCCCAATTTTAGTGTCCACTTGTTTTGCTGTGGCTGTGGGCACCTTGGTATGCACAAATGGGAGCAGCTTCTCCAGCGCTGCTTTTCTCACCCCTCTTTTTTTATGGATGGGGTTTTTCGTCTCCCACAGAGCCGGCAGCTCCCTTACACGGTCAATAAATTCCGCCAGGAACTCTTTGTCGCTAATAAAGACATTCATATTGTATCTGCAAGTTAAATAAATTATATTTAACTAATGTGAGGCAAACAGTCTAACCTCCTTAACATCCTAGTCACCATATATATCCTCCAACAATCTCAAGACAGTATAGGCAAACAATTTTTACAAGTCACAAAATCACATACCTTTGTTCGCACGTCCGTCACTTGAACTCCTCTCTCCGCACACCGAACGTACTATAGTCACATGTGTGTTTTCTATATACACACCACGCATGCGTCAAAATTCTAACACGTCGCTCCGCACACGTCGCCCGCCCATGACGTTCTAACTAACAACTTTTCCCCGCCCTTTCTCTTTCGGCGTGCAGACAGATATGGCGGAGTTACAGCAGGTGTCTGATAATTCCGCAACTAACGAGGAGACAAGCCCGGAGACCGAGGAAACGTCACGATCAAGGAGGAGATTCAAGGCATCGAATATGTCTTTTGCCGAGATGGCGGAGATGGTGGACATCTTGCTCAAGGCTGATTATGATGCCAAGCATGGGCCGTATAGCAAACCAAATAGAAGGAAGGCCAAAATCCTCACTAAAGTTGTGAAGAGTCTGAAGGCGAATTTCGGGGTGAAACGCTCAAATGAGCAGCTCAGAAAGAGGTGGTCAGACCTCAAACTGAGGGAGCCAGGCCAGTTGAGGAGCATAAAGAGAATGCTCGCTAAAAGTAAGTAAAAAGTAGACTTTTCTGCTATTAATCTTTTTATAAACTGACATGTTTTTTTTTTTTTTTCTCATATTGGACTCCCTTCCAAAATGTCATATTTTGAACTTGGTTGGGCACAGTAATCGTTCGTTACGTTACCGACACTTCGTTCGGCCACTATCCGCGGTTTTGGCTTATTTTAGAGCCACAAAAGTAATTAGACATCTGCCATTTTTGATCAAATATTGTTGATAATTTTTTAGTCTAGATGATGTGTTTGTAAAGAGAATGAAATGCAAACTTTTATCAGTGTAAAGGAGAGGACACTCAGCAGCTGCTTCCACATCTGTACTTTGGAGCACTATAGTGTGGGCCACCAGACCCGCCTTTTTTGGGTGTCCCACACAGGTGCATCAGAGAATTTTTGTGGTGCCTCCATGTCAAATAAATTACATCCAAATGTGAATACTAAACATATTTTGGGTCATAAATAATGCATTCTTCTTTAAATTCCGCACAAACACACACTTGTACCCCACTTCCAAGCAATTTAGCCTGTTTTTATTTTAACAATGAGATTTACAGTGTGATAAATAGACCTTTTGTTTTATTCTCATAGGGGAGAGAAGACTGGGAGGAGGACACTCCAGGGAGCACATGCACCCCACAACTTCCAAGCAACCCCAAACTCCCAAAGACCCACAACCAAAGGATGTAGAGGAAGTTGAGGTGGAGGAAGGAGAAGGGCAGGAAGGAGAGGTGGATGACGTTGTGGATCTGGTCACCACAACAGGTCAGTATCTGTCACCACAGCTTCAGGTAAGAGAGGTAGGCCTGCAGAGTTATAATACCTTTTTTTTTTGGTTTTTAGGGGATGTAAATGTTGTGAAGGATAGTACACGGTTCTCTGCTGACAGTGCCCTCCGCCTCATCCAGCAAGTGATGGAATGTAGCACGGAACTGGACCTAATTAAACAAAGAATCCATGTGATGGAACAAACATTTAAAGACATTCTCGATGTTTTGGGGAGAATTCAATAAGCCATCCAAACACATTTGTTTTTACATGTTTGTTTTTGTAATTTTTTGAATTTTTTTGACAATCAAACCAGCCAAAAATTGAATATGCAGACAATGTGTCAACATGTGCTATCTGCCATCAGGGGATATCCATGTACGTCTTTTGTGGGTGCAACCCCTTCCTCGTATCTAAAGTCGGTGAACTGAGGAAGGGGATGCACCCCCAAAACACGTCCATTGATCACCCCTGATGGCAGATAGCACATGTTGACAATAGGGATCAGGATTGTAAACTTCCTAGATGAAAAAAATCCCAAATGTGTGCATATTCAATTTTTGGCTGGGCAAGGGGTGGCAGGACCCCATATTAGGACGGGCACATAGAGACATAGTTTGTGTAAGTGAATGTCTCCGATTGCTCAGAGGTATCCAATGTTGTAATTTTTGAAATGCAACTGTTATTTTTGTATTTTCATAAGCAAAAAATTGCCGGGTTGGGGCCAGGCCAACCCAAAATAAACAAAATAAAAAAATTAATGAAGAGAATGTGCACAGAGTAAAATATTTGACCACAAACAACGTGTAGCTTCTTTTTATAATACCCTCTAAGCTTATTTGGTTCTTTTGTAAGGTTACATAGTGAAATGGTTGTTATTTACTAAAGTAAAATACACTTGCCACTACAAATGCACAAAGACAAACTAGGAGACAGGAAAGAACAAATAATTAAAGGTTTAAACAAGCTTTTTATTGGGATACTTAGACATAGGCTGGCATAGGAATTGCCCCCCTACCCGTGAAATACTCCATGTATTTGTCCCGAACCTCACGGGCATTTTGGGGGGGCAAGCCAGGACGGGCAGATTCCAGGCCCGGCAGGGGATTTGCAGGAGAAAGTCCAGCCTCTGGCAAAACTGAGGCCATATATGAATTTGATTTGCGGCAAAGAAAATTGTGTAGCACACAGCAGCATAACACTACATAGTTTATTTTGTAGTCCGCCAAGTGGATGGAAGTCATAAAAAGGCGGAACCGGCTGGCCATTATGCCGAAGGCATTTTCAACGACTCTTCGGCCCCTGGCCAGCCGGTAATTGAACACCCTCTTCTCTGGGGTCAGGGTCCTCTGAGGAAATGGCCTCATAAAATGCCGTCCGAGCCCGAAGGCTTCATCAGCCAAAAAAACAAAGGGGAGTCCTTCAATATTCCCTGCATCCGGTGGCAATGCAAGGTCGTCACTCTGGAGACGGAGGGCAAACTCCGTCTGGATGAAGGATCCCCCATCGGACATCCGGCCATTTTTCCCTACATCAACATAGAGGAATTCATACCGTGCTGACACCACCGCCATCAGCACAATGCTATGAAACCCCTTGTAGTTGTAGTAGTAGGACCCAGAACGGGGTGGCGGCACGATGCGGACGTGCTTCCCGTCTATGGCACCACCGCAGTTGGGGAAGTCCCACCGCGTGGCAAACTCCGATGCCACAGTCTGCCATTCCTGTGGCGTGGAAGGAAGCTGTGGAGTGAAACAAGATGAAATAATATTAGAAAACCAAAGTCATACATTACAAGGAAATTCTATCCAAAAAAATTAGAGGCCAACATCAATCAAATTCTACGTTTATTAAGGTGTTTAAAATAAGTATAATGGAAGGCTCATTTATCATATTCATCACCCCCTCTGATGGGCCATTACTAAATTATTTTGGGGGGGGGAGATGTGTTTGGCCACAGGATAGCATTGCAGTGGCGGTGCGTCCAGAGTGGGCGCTGGAGCACTGCCCCCTCTCTCCTGTGCCCATCACTCAGAACAATACATAGGTTCATGCGTTGCATGAACCTATGTATTGTCTATGCCGCACACTATTCAGGTGGATGGCCTCTTGTAAAGCGACCGACATATGAATCATTGCGGCATTTAGGGGGTTCAAATTGCATAGCAGAAACAGGTAGTAAAATAGTCTTGCACATTACAACCTGAGGGATGTAATTGGCTTCCTAAAAGTAAAATCGGGGACGCAGGGGGGGGGGGCATTCCTTGGGTAAACACTGACAGGCTGCTCTGCCAATCATGTTCACCAAGTCTGTTTAATGGTAACATGATTGGCTGATGCAACATGAAGGGAAGGAGAAGACATCAAGGACAGAAGAAGGATGGCGCTGACCACAAGAAGGTAAGTGCAGGGCTGGGGGGAAACTGGCTGCATTAGAGGGGACTAAATGGCTGCATTGGAGGGAACAAAATGGCTGCATTGGAGGGGACAACTGGGGGCGTTTAATAGGCACCAGAGCAAAAAAGGAGGAAGTTTATTTCCTAAATTGGGGTTTGAACCCCCAAACATTTGGAGCAACAGGTGCCCCTGCTGGAAAAGTTAGTGAAGGGAAATATTTATGGAGGAGAAAAAAGGGGCAATCTAAAGCTTCCAACATGCATGGGGACAAAGGGGACATTCTCAGCATATTACAATCATGGTAATTAGGGAAGGATGAAAGAAATACAATACATTAGCATACATGTAATACATAAAATGTGATGTTAAGGGAGCAAACTTACCCTAATATAGTCCTCCTGCAGGACTTGGATGATGGCAGAACAGGTGTGTGGGATTATGAGGCCCAGAGCCTGGGGGGAGATGCCTGTCGTGAACTTCAAGTCCTGAAGACTTCTCCCTGTCGCCAGGTAACGCAACGTGGCGATGAGCCTCTGCTCAGCACTGATGGCTTCCCGCATAACGGTGTCCTTCCTGGTAATATAGGGGGACACCAAAGCCAACAGTTCCTGAAAAATGGGGTCAGACATCCGCAGAAAATTCCTGTAGTCCTCAGGATTATTCTCGACGATCTCCCGCAGCAGAGGCATGTGGCAGAATTGGTCCCGCTGGAGCAACCAATTCTTGGTCCATGAACTCCTCCTCACACCATTCATGGACTGGTCTTGGTCCAAAACAAGCAGACCAACACCAAGCGCACGCACAGCACGAACTCGACGACGAGAACGTCCAGGCGACATGGCTAGGAAACGGTCGTCTTATCAGAACGTACAGAACAGAACGCACTTTAGAACAGCAAGGCCTATGAATAACGAACTGAAAAACAGAAACGAACAGGCAAGAACGCACTGTAAAACAGATACGACCTGCCTAGACGCCCTGAAAGTCAAGATACGAACCCACAAGCACAAACTGAACGGCAGAAAACGATCTGAAAAGTACGAAGACTGAAAAGCGCGAATCGTCTCTTCCCAAACTTTTACTTCACACGCGGTAACACGAGATCAGCAAAAGCAGCCCAAGGGGTGGCGCCAAGAAAAAAGATCTTCCCCTTTATAGTGCCGTCGTACGTGCTGGACGTGAGCGCGGAGAACAACAAGGAAATTGGGAAATGACAGTGTGTATGCATAGAAAGCTTGACGAGAAAATCGACAAGCTTAACAAGAATCTCGTCGAAAAAAATGACGTGTTTTTTTACGACGAGAAACTCGGTTGTGTGTACGAGGCCTAAGACTTTTACATTTTTCTCTATCATATTGCTACTATTATATTAAAGGACAAGTATAGCCAAAGATTTTATGGCCATATCCCAGGAGTGCAGTTTGCTGTTTAGCACTTCTACATCCTGCGAAAGTTTTTCGGTTGAATTTCTTTCCTAAGGAAGTGTTTTTTCAGTTGTGGCACAAAAGAGAAAAAAGACAGACAGTCACTATTTGGCCGCAAAACTAAACCTTCCGCTGTAGATGTACAATACCCCTAAATATTAATGGAAATATTTTCCCCTAATGTCTTTAAAATTACCTCTCACACATAAAGTTTAACAATATTAGTATACGTCTATAGGATTAAACAACAGAGAACAACAGAGAAAACAACAAAATCATAGAACAGAAGCCTCATACACACGACCGAGTTTCTCGGCAAGAACCAGCAAGAAACTTGCTGGCAGAGATGTCTTGCCGAGAAATTTGTTCGTGTGTATGGTTTCTCGTCAAGAAAACCGACAAGTAATCTCGACGAGAAAATAGAGAACCTGCTCTCTATTTTCTCGTCGAGATTCTCGCCAGCCTGTTTCTCGACGAGGAGAAAAGTGAGTGTGTGTACACTTACCTGTCCTCCGGGAAGCCCGCGCATGTTCGAAATGAATTTGACGCATGCGCGGTAGCTTCCTAGGCATAGGTAGGGTATACCAAGATGGCGGCGACGGCATCGAATGTGACGAGCGCATGCTCGTCGTATTCGATGACGTCACCGTGTTCGCTTCATTCAAAGAACCGTGGGTTCTTTGAATCGAGCGTGTGTACACTCGGCCGGGACAAGTTTCTTGTCCAAGAATCTCGTCGAAAAAAACGACATGTTTTTTTCGACCAGAATCTCGGCCGTGTGTACGAGGCTAGAGAGTAATTAAGTGACAAAAAAGGAGCAGTTGCATTCTCATTGGGGTTGGTTTACTAAGACAGGAAAGTGCAAAATCTGGTGCAGCTCTGCATAAAAAAACAATCACTTTCCAGGTTTTAGCCCAGGTTCACACTGGGCTGTGGGAATGAAACCATGTCAGTCCCGATTTCGGCCGCGACTTCAGAGACATCTGTTTCTGCACCGATGTCAATGTAAATAGCGGATGCAGCGTTGCACTGATTAGGACGATGCAATTTCCGGCAATTGCCAGCAAATGCCACCAATTTGACATGCGATTTGACATGCCAAATCGCATGTCAAATCGTACCAATAAGGACCAGGGCTTATTGTCAAATCCTAATTGAACAAGCTGAAGTTAGAAGCTGATTGCTACCATGCAGAGCTGCACCAGATTGTGCACTCTCCAGTTTGAGTAAATCAACCCCATAGTGTCTGCTTCTTTGTGTGTGTCCACAAAGGATTTCTACACTGGCACAGTCAGAACAGAGACTGTTTGCTGTCAGACTGTTACAGCCAGTGTTAATTCAGCCCTCCATCCACTAGAGGGCACCCAGGGACATGGATCACAAGAGACTCTGAAGAGTAATATGGAGGATTGTGGGGAGTATAGTTAAATCATAACTACAGGTTGGGTGAAAACTACAATTTCCAAGACAGGGATATTAAAGAGAAAGAAAGCTTTCTTTCTGCGGGGAGACCAGGACTGAGACAGAATGCCAGCCTGGGTTGAGAAAAGCTGCTATAAAGTGTTACAAGAGTGACAATCCCAAGTCTGCTATGGCTGCTGACCTCATATTCAAGATGACGTTGCCTAGCTGCAGTCGTAGGCCTTTGTAAAATACACAAATAATCTTCTAGGAAGATTGTTGCTGAAGTGAATCATCTGGCAACAGTGGGGACACAGAAGACAAAAAAAACCCTCCACCACTCAATCCAAAAGTAGCTATATGTACACCTTAAAAGGAATTCTCGCTAATATTGAAAAAAAAAATGTGTGTGCGTTGTTTAGGTTTTTAAAACATAAGCCACAAGATTGCTAAATTTGTTTTTATACTAAATGTTATTCTACTAATCCTCACTTTGTAGTTAGTTAGTTAGAGCAAAATAATTAGCTTAGATCTTCCACCCCTTCTACTGTCTGTTTTCTTCAGGATCTTTTTCATCTCTGCACCTGCAGTCTTTTCATATAAATGTCAAATTATTTTAAATCGAGTCACACTAGGAATTAAAGATTGTAATTAAACTCAGTATAACTAAACATCAATCTCAACATACCAGAAATTAGTACTGAGCTCATGAAACCACACATCAAATGCATTAATGGTATTAAGAGACATTCATTGCTATTGTTTGTTGGAAAACATGTTAATGTTTTTTTTTTTTTTTTTCTTTTAACCTTGAGATCCATGTATGTATACAGTGGTGACCTATGATCAAAGAACTAGCCTTCAGCCCATGCAGTTAAGTCTCGGGTGAGGGGGCAGAATGGGTGCTCTCACCCACCTCCATTTTTCATCTACTTCAGACTATGTCAGAAACGAAGGGCTTTATCTCCCAATGTTACCACATGCTCCTGACGGAATACCTGAAGGCTCACGCTACCAGGGCGATGTCTCAGTGGGAGGAGGATGTGGGCACATTAACAGGTGATCAATGGGAGGAGGCCTTTCAGTTGGTCAATGTGTGCACTCTTAAGCCCCGTACACACGATCGGTTTGACTGATGAAAACCGTCCGATGGATGGTTTTCATCAGACCAACCGATCGTGTATGGTACCCATCGGTCTTTTTTCCATCGGTTGTAAAAAATAGAACTTGTTTTAAAATTTTCCGATGGATAAAAAACCGATGGGAATTTCCGATCGTCTATGGGCAAGTCCATCGGTTAAAAAACCCACGCATGCTCAGAATCAAGTCGACGCATGCTCAGAAGCATTAAACTTCATTTTTCTCGGCTCATCGGAGTGTTTTACGTCACCGCGTTTGGAACGGTCGTTTTTTTGACTGATGGTGTGTGGCCAAGACTGATGAAAAACAGTTTCATCGGATTTCCGATGGACAAATCCATCGGACGAAAATCCATAGGTTATCCGATCGTGTGTACGGGGCTTTAATGTATCTCAGAAGGTATCACAACTGTACATTCTACTTAGAGTATACTATACCGCAGTGAAACTTCATCGGATGGGTAGGCTATCTGACTCACTTTGTGTCAAATGCAGATGAATGTCAGGGAATCTTATCTATCTCCTCTGACGATGCCCAAAGCTTTACTGTTACTGGAGTAAGGTACTCACCATGCCAGGTGTCTGTGCCTTTGAATCCTTTTCATTGATTGCTGGGAATTCTTGAGGAGGCCATCTCAGAAGAGATGACAAGGATAGCATTCTCTAGGGCCTTATTTCAGGCCAGGAAGGTAATTCTTCTTGGCTGGAAATCTGCGTCCTCTCCCTCAGTCACCCATTTGGGCAGTGCACTTCTCCTGGAGAGATATATTTATTAACACAGGAGTCGGCTTAATAAATTTAAGAAATTGTGGTCTCCATGGCTCAACACCCCTGGGATGTCTCCCAGGGAGCTTGTCCTGATGAGAACTTTGCAGTGTCCAGTGGGATGAGTGTATCCTGGAAGACTCCTGGGAACAGGGATGGGATGCTATCTATAGCATCTATTGAGAAAGCCCAATCAGAGGGTTATACATGTGTAGAGGGGAGGGGCCTAACCCACGAGGTCACCCAGCCACAGTGGTGAGCAGGACTATACAGAGCTAGACATGTGAATTTGTTTTCGTCCAAATGAATTTCAGGGATTTTCGCATTCGTTTTACCAAACGATAACGAACGTGCAAAATCCGAAATTCGAAATGCTTTATTTTCGTTTTGTTGCGACAACAGTTCGATACAGATAGAAGATTCGACATGACGGTGACAATAGCGATCTCTGTCTATCGAACCTGCAGGTGAATTTGCCTAACCTAACTCTATTAGTCCAAGATTATTCGACATAGAGAGAAAAGATTCAACATTATAGAGACATGAAGATTCGACATGACGGTGACAATAGCGATCTCTGTCTATCGAACCTGCGGTTGAATGTGCCTAACCTAACTCTATTAGTCCAAGATTATTCAACATAGAGAGAAAAGATTTGACATTATAGAGACATGAAGATTCGACGAAGCAGCTAAAAACATACGATCGCCACAAACGGACATTTATGGTCAAATGCTCCGCCCATAGACTATAGAAGAATTCTAATGTTGGTTGACTAGTAATAATAAATAAATAAATATAATTATTACTAGTCATTAGGGCTGTTACTGATTAAAAATTTCGTGTTCGATTAATCAATTTTTTTTTTATCGATTAATCTACTAATTTCATGTTTTAAATGTATCCAATGGAAAAAAAAATGATAGGAAATTCCGATCGTCTGTGTGGAACTCCATCGGAGAAAAAACCCACGCATGCTTAGACTGAATTAGGAGACGGGAGCGCTCGTTCTGGTAAAACTAGCGTTCGTAATGGAGATAGCACATTCGTCATGCTGTAACGGACTGAAAAGCACGGAGACTGAAAAGCGCGAATCGGCCCTCACCAAACTTTTACTAACACGCGGTAACACAAAATCAGCAAAAGCAGCCCAAAGGGTGGCGCCATTGGATTTGAACTACCCCTTTATAGTGCCGTCGTACGTGTTGTATGTCACGGCGATTGGGACAGTTGGATTTTTGACTGATGGTGTTTAGGCAAGACTGATGGAAGTCAGCTTCATCGGAATTCCGATGGAAAAATCCATCGGATTTGAATCCATAGGAAATCCGATCGTGTGTACAGGGCTTTAGGGAAAAGGAACTGTCATGTTACAGAATTTGATCACATCACAGGCAATCTATTATTATTAAAAACAAATAAAGTAAGCAATTCTTTGGAGTTGTCTAAGCATACATTGTGTGTCACAGTCTTCTATTACATAAATAAAACTGAGATTTTTCAAAACTAGGTATATGCAGAGTGTTCAACAGAAGTGACATGTCTAAAAGGGATTTGATAGACAGTTTCATAAACTGTGGTGGTTGCTATGATTTAATACCTGGCTGCAAGGACTGCAAAACCAAGTCACTTTAGAGTACTAAATAGATTTTACGCTTTAAAAGTCTATTTTTTCTTCAATATAGTTTAGTATTGACATATAGATGTAATGAGTCTTTGGATGGATGGAAGTCATTACATTGATGTATGGGAGGCTCTGGGTATTTAAATATTGCTTCTTTCTGCTGCTGCTGTTATGAATATATATTTTCTTCTCTTTCCTCAAGATATACTTTAGAAAATTACAGTAAAAGGGGTACTTGGTGTCCCATCTTCATCATCACCACTATAGGCTCTTCAAGAACACTTACATATAAATGTGTTATACAGAAAGTAGTTTAGAAAGCATCTCTAGCAATACATTTTAGTACATAAACCATTGTCAGAGAAGAAGAATTAGGTGGGGGATCTAGGGTACACACAACTTCATAAATTGGTGTTGGGCCAGGGCAGAAGATTATGCATCCATTTGTATTAATCAGCAGCACTGAAACAATTTATTCATAAATTTGGTAAAATTTCGATCAATTGGTATATGAGGTTGCATGGTGGCAACAGAAACATAATCAACAATTTACTATTGTATCTCCCAACTATTGACTGAATTTCACTTCCCTGTGTGTGGCATATCGATCAGTTGTGTTTTTGACTATTGATCAATTATTCCTACTGGGAGAAATTGATTCAAAAAGACATTGATCATTTATTGAAGTGCGTATGGCCACCATAATGCCGCGTACACACGATCGATTTTCTCGATGGTGAAAACACTGTCGAGAAAATCGACGGGAAAAACGAGGAATGGCTTGTTTCCCTACACACGGCCGTTTTTCCCGTCATTTTTTCTCTTGGTCGAGAAAAACGACCGTGTGTAGGCTCCCCGGCAGTGTTTCCCTATGGGAAAACTGCTGCGGAAAAAAATGCCGTGAATCACGACGAGAAAAATTAGAGCATGTTCTAATTTTTCTCGTCGTGATTAATGCCGTTTTTCTCGTCGGGAAAAATTACCAAAAGCCCACACACGGTCGTTTTTCTCGTCAAAGAGAAAAAATGTCATTTTTCCAGACGAGAAAAATGGTCGTGTGTACGTGGCATTACACTTCAAGCTTGAGACCTTAGGATTTGTCTTACTGACAGCTGGTGAGTTGATAGGCAACCAAAGCAAAGAGTCATTTCATGAGAAGCAAAGAGCAAAGTATTTAAAAAGGTAGTGCTCAGGGCAGTGCTATTCACGAGGAGTGGTAACAAAGTCATTCACAACGCCAGAAAACTAGAAATTATACAACAGACTGAAGTCACATGTAGAACTGTAGTCAGAATTTTCACAATATACATACCAAATGACCCAACAGTCACTGTTGCAATGCACTGAGGCAGCTTTTAGTCTTTCTGCCTGTTGACCTTATAGCAATGCTTTAGCATGCCTGCACTGCAATATCTACTTTTACCAGTAAATACTTTCTGTAACTTTCTGTAAGCAACGTAATTGTACCTGATCTGTAAAAGGAGTTTGTAGCATAACACAATTGATCCATCATTTTTTTATTTACACTTTATTTTCACTAACATCCAAATTTTCAGGACAAGCTTTTGGGCTGTACCTTCATCTTCAAGGTCAAAACAGTACCTGTACTCCTATATGGGACCAGTGGCTTTCCTTGGGGAGGTTATCAGGAGCTGTTGATTCCTTACAGAGACCATTAACCTCCCTGGCGGTATGATTCTATCAGATTTTAGGTGCTGAAAGCGGTACCATTATTCTGCATGGAAATTTGGCGTTTTATATTGTAGGCCTGTAATTCTTAGGAATAACTCACTTAAATCTGTCCAAACCAGAGTCTAGTAGACATCCCGGGTATGATGAAGTTCAAAAAACAAAATCATAAATTATAATATAATAAATAACTATAAAATAATTATAACCAATAATAATATAATAATAATAAGTGTTTTTCAGTGTTTGATGACGAATTTCCCCACAAATCGCTATCGCTTAATTCTGCAAGTGATTCTAATTTATTTATAGAAAAATAGTGCAGCGCTCAAACTCAAGGGTTGCTGGAAGCAACTCTAATGTGTGAATAACTAATAAACCACTCTAATTGGTGATAAATTAAATAAAGTTCATGGATGGTCCATTCCAATGGATAATTTCACATATGAGATGACCTCCATGTAGGCTGGGAAACGTGACCCCTCGGGGTTGAATGAAGTAATTCCAAAAAGTCCAAACAGCATGTGTTTAGTGGAAATGGATGTCTTTTCATGGACAACACCGCCACCGCATGAATGACTGGAAGGTCTCAATATATCAGATGGAAAATGACAATATGGCACAAAGGGTAAGGTTGGATACTCTTACCGGACATGGTGGACCCACCTGTCATATGACAGTGGGTCAAACGAGCTTGATGGTCGCCGTGACCAGAAGTGAAGGGAACTGGATATCCAAGATACCTCGAACCGACTCCCACAGGGTAACAGATGACTGACTCACTCGATGGAAGCTCCTCTGGTCGTACAGGCTCCAAAACAGTCCAAGATGGACACAAGGGTAAAAAAGAAAGAAAACTCCAGATGGTGCAGGTCAATATAACCATGAACGGTTTATTGAATACATTTTGAATACATTTTGTCTTATATAAATATAGACAAAAATAAAAAGTGATCCTTCATTCAACCCCGAGGGGTCACGTTTCCCAGCCTACATGGAGGTCATCTCATATGTGAAATTATCCATTGGAATGGACCATCCATGAACTTTATTTAAGTTATCACCAATTAGAGTGGTTTATTAGTTATTCACACATTAGAGTTTCTTCCAGCAACCCTTGAGTTTGAGCGCTGCACTATTTTTCTATAAATCTGTTTATACTTTGTTTGTTTGAGTGCCAGCAGCTTTGTTGTATATATTGGTTTAGCGCAGTTTTTTTCACTACAGATTCTAATTTATTATCGCTGTTTCCTAGCTGGTCTAAAACCATTTTTGATGTAAAGGGACACTTTTTGGTTGCTATGGACAATCTCCAGTTTCCAGGCAGAAAGAACAGTATTTATTATATAAAAGTGCATGCAGGGCACTGGACAGACCACTAGGGACAAAGGGGATGTGTTATTATTTAATACAGTACTGTAATCTGTAAGATTACAGTATACTGTATGTGTATTGTGTGTTTCACTTTTTGAATTTGGCGCCAAACTCCGTCCCGTACGTAGGTTCAAGCTCAGAGTTGTTTGGTGGCTCTTTTCACATAGTTGATTGGTGGCAATATAGGCAACACTATAACCACTGGTTTATATTACACAGTGAATAGAGGATGTTTTTAACTAATTTTTGAAGGAAAAAAAATAATTAAAGTTGTGCTAAAATGTATATGTTGTTTTACTTTAATGCACCTAAATAAGCTTAAATCTAATCCCAACCCCATTCTAAGCCATTTGGATCTCTTTGGCGTGCATTCATGGGGGTTATGATTTAGGATTATTCAACCAACAAAAGCAAAAGGTTGAAAAGTAAATAACATATTTCAAGTTGAAATGTATATTTTGCTGCTATTCAAATGGCAAATATTTGTAAAGTTGCTTTAAGATTTCTAGCTCCTTTTTTCACAAACTTTAGCTGATATTATTATGAACCCCAAAGATTATTGTTAGAGAGAAGCTGAAGGCAAATTGAGAAAGAAAACTGGCACAGTGGGGGTTATTTATTAAAATGGAGAGTGCAAAATCTGGTGCAGCTCTGCATAGAAACCAATCAGCCTCCAGGTTTTATTGCCATAGCTTAAAGCGGAGGTCCACACAAAAATGGAACCTCCGCTTTTCGGAACCCCCCCCCCCCCCTCCGGTGTCACATTTGGCACCTTTCAGGGGGGAGGGGGGTGCAGATACCTGTATAATACAGGTATTTGCACCCACTTCCGGGCATAGACTCCCACGGGAGTCACGCCCACCCCCCCGCTGTCTTCTGGGAAACACACAGTTCCCAGAACACAGTGGGGGCCAGGTAGGACGCACAGCGTGACTTGCGCATGCGCAGTAGGGAACCGGGAAGTGAAGCCGCAATGCTTCACTTCCTGATTCCCTCACCGAGGATGATGACGGGGCAGCCGAGAGCCGAGCGATTGATCGGCTTCGGCTGCCGACATCGCGGTTACCCTGGACAGGTAAGTGTCCATTTATTAAAAGTCAGCAGCTGCAGTATTTGTAGCTGCTGGATTTTAATATTTTTAATTTTTTTAGGCAGACCTCTGCTTTAAGTGAACAAGGTGAAGTTAGAAGCTGATTGGCTACCATGCACAGCTATACCAGATTCTGAGTGTACCAGTTTTAGTAAATCTCCCCCACAGTTTTTAATTTACTAGTAACTTGCAATGTATTGTCTTATTTGGCAATCTGTCTTTGCTCCATCGTTTTTTACACTTCACTTTATATTGTCAAATTAACAACATTTAGTGGTAAAATGCAGTTAGGTGCATGCTAGGTAGCAGTTGAAACCATGAGCCCCGAACTGTAAGGTAAAGTGCTTGACTTGCACCAGTTTACATAAACAAACCCTTAAGGTTGATGTAGCTTTTTATTTTATCTTGTTTTGCATTAATATGTTGATATCATACTTGATGCATAAATAAACTCAACATAAGGATGTGAAGTTTAAAATGAAAACACAGGAAATAGAATAAAAAATAAAACCTCTCTCTGGAGCACCACCGGGGCACCACAGATGGTTAAGCATTGATTATTTGAGAAAAAAAATTACTTAATTCCAGAAGGTTTTCTAATGACTTGATCTCTGAAAATAAACTGTCAACAGCCTGTTTAGTTAATTATCCTGGACTTTGCTTCATGTTTCACTAACAACTACACTTTCCTAGAAAAAAAAAAAAAATCACTTACCAATCCAGACTGCTGAATTTCGCAGATAAAAAAAAAAAACTAAGTAAAAACCTGAATAAATCTAAATTGAACTGCTAAATTAATAATTAATAAAAAAAAACAACAGGTGACGGGGAAGCACATCATTGTTTTCATTTACTATCTTTCTACAACAAATAATTGTTGTTAGAGAGCCAAATGGTTATGTTATATACATACAAGGGTGGTCGAGCCTACACTGGGGCACTTTCTGGCACTTTAGCCTACTTTTTATGAAGCAAGTACATTATTATTATATTATTTTTCAGTAGACATTGGGCTAATTAAATTACTGTGTTGGTGTTAAATGCAACAATTTCAAAATTTAAATTGGGAATCAGACCAATTTGTTGCAGATGTCCCTACTTTAAATCATTAAACAAATAAAAAATATGTGTAAAGCAGTGGCAGGACCTGTTTTTAAGTGTACTTGCTTAGAAGGTCACCTATGGTTGTGAGCTTGCAGCAATGCTATGGACACAATGGGGGTTATTTCCGAAATACAACTATCCCTCCCTTACCTAGTTTTTTGTCTTTTTTGGTACCTATACTTTGGGGGTTATTTACGAAAGGCAAATCCACTTTGCACTACAAGTGCAAACTACAAGTGCAAAGTGCAATTGAATTTGCACTAAAAGTGCACTTAGAAGTGCAGTCGCTGTAAATCTGAGGGGTAGATCTGAAATGAAGGGAAGCTCTGCTGATTTTATTATCCAATCATGAGCAAGCTAAAATGCTGTTTTTTATTTTCCGTGCATGTCCCCCTCGGATCAACAGCGCAATTTCAAGTGCACTTTGCACTTGTAGTTTGCACTTGTAGTGCAAAGTGGATTTGCCTTTCGTAAATAACAACCAAAGTATAGGTACCAAAAAAGAAAAAAAAAAAACAATGTAAGGGAGGGATAGTTGTATTGTTGACCAAAGGTAGTAGTCATGAAAGACATATGATACTTGACTGAAAAAAAAAGAAAAAAGAGTAAAACGCAAACATGACTTTGATCATGAATTCTATAAAGGGTAGATCCTGACCAAAACATGCATTGAGTTTCATGCTTTTGTTTTCTAACTTACATTTTAAACATAACAGCAAACATAGTTGTTTGATAAGGGTAAATCCAAATGACTATTTATAAAGATTACTTAAAACTAAATGTCTGGAAATTTATTAAAACTTTTGAGAGCAAAAATTCTAAGTACAAGTTTAATTAGTTGCTTGTGCTAATGCTTTGTTAATACAATAAACTCCTTGCAAGACTGGATTTCATATACCATTATTTATTGCCAAAATTCACAAACCTTTTTGAGCCAAGTTAGCAAAACAATTTCTAGAATGTTTGCATGTAGCAAATATGCCAGCTGAATTTTGTGTTTTCTGCAATCCTAATTCTTTTACCATTTGTCAGAATAGCAAACTATGAAATTGTTGATACTCACATTTATATTTATCAAAATCATTGAACAGGAAAGGTATAACTATAAATGGAGGTGTCCCACAGCAAATTCATTTATTATGCTGTTCCATAGGCATAGGCATTGTAGAGGCAAAGAGGCAGATTTTCTCATGTATAGTTACCATCCATACAGTCATCTAATGTATGGTTTATATACACATTATTGCAATATTTAAAACTAGGATAGGACTAGACCAGCCTTTTTCAGCCAGGGTGCCAAAGCACCCTGGGGTGCTTTGAGGTTTCTTCAGGGGTGCCTTGGCAAAATGCCTAAAAATTGCCCCAACATCGTACACAAGCTGGTGGGTGGATGAAAACTGCCCTTTAGTTACACAAAGCCACAGGTTTTTATTGTACACCTTTACAACCTTCTAGCTTCCAAACTCCAATGACCAATGACATCATCAGTTGATAAGGAAGATGTTAGTTGCCTGCATATTATCCCTGTTTGACCCTCCCTTGTCCCTCTCCATCAGCTTTGGGGTCTCATTAGCTAAGTGATGGAGAGAAATTGAGGGATAAGAGAAACATTGGAATACTAGTCAGTACCAGTTTACAAAAGTGTATTTTCTTTGGAAGGATATATATCACCTTTAATGTCTAATGTTGAGTGTCCTACATGTATTGATGTTGCTGCATTATGTAAAACGTGTACACACGATCGTTTTTCATGCCATTTTTTTAACCAACGTTTTTCTCGTCGTTTTTTTTCATGTTTCCTCTCAAGCCTGTCTTGCATCCACACGATCATTAAAAAAAACGCTCGAGCAAAGCGCAGTGACGTACAACACGTACAACGGCACTATAAAGGGGAAGTTCCATTCGAATGGCGCCACCCTTCATGTTAGTAAACTTTGTTAAGCGGCGATTCGCGCTTTTCAGCCTCGTGCTTTTCAGTCTGTTACAGCGTGACGAATGTGCTATCTCCATTACGAACGCTAGTTTTACCAGAACGAGCGCTCCCGTCTCATACTTGATTCTGAGCATGCACGTTTTTTTTCCACTCGTAAAAGCATACACACTATCGTTTTTCACGTTGTTAAAAAAAACGACATGAAAAACTACGTGAAAAAATAGAGCATGTTCGAAATTTTAAATGGCCGTTTTTCACGCCGTTAAAAATGCTCTGGAGCATACACACAATCGGTTTTAATGGCCATTTTAAAAAATGCCATTTTTAACGGCATGAAAAACGATCGCGTGTACGCCGCATTAGAATCATTTTTACACTTTAGAATGGGGTGCCTCGAGACGGTCCATAATTTTGGAGGGTACCTCTATGTAGCGACCTCACCCTTCTGATCCCTTCTCACTCACGGCTTGTCTGTCTTGTCTAGGGGTTAACACTGGGGGGAGGGATGAGATACACCACGGCCCATGTCCTCCAAGGTGTAGAGGTCAGAACTATCGGGTTTTGTGCATGTGTCCCAGAGTCAAATCCTCTCCTCGGATTGACTCCCCTTTGCTCCTAGTAACCAGAGTTCCACACACTGCAAGGGTCCAACTCGTATTTATTCTTCTCAATAAATAGTCATACAGCACAGACCGGTTGAGACCCATATATTCGTGGGGAGTAGGCCAAGGCACAATTCTTCTAGATAGAGCTAACCACTGTAGTGTCACCAATGGCGAATAGTCATTGCCACTGACTATATTGAACAGAACATGAATTACCTTCGCTATCGTAGCCCCTATCAGGGGAAGGACATCCATCCAAGACAGTTACCAGAGGCCCTCCGTCACCAGCAATGCTGCGCTGGACTCTCCGGAGAAGTTCCGCTCACCGGCCTCCTCGTCTCAGACACGCCATAGTACCTCACCCCAGGCTAAAGGTGCATGAGATGGACTCCATCTCCCGCTCCGGCCAGGTCAAGGGCACCAGGGCCCGGAACTCCGGAACGCCAGCACCCAAGCTGAAGATGCCTGGGTGCGGCTGCGTCCTCCGAATCTGCACTCTCCCCAAGGTCAGGGAGTCTGCCCCTTTTATCTCCTCTCCCTTTGCGTCACAGCGGGTTCCCCGCCCCGCTGTACCAGCGCCAGGAAAGGACAAAAAGGGAGGCAGTCTTGCAGTGAGTGTTCAACTCCAGCCAGGGCGACAGCGCCACCTGCAGGCCGCAAGGAACCTCACGCCACCAGAGTCCTCCAAGAATCATAAAAGGATCTCAGATTCCCTAACAATCAATGCATCTGGGTTACACTACCACCCAGATGCCTCCCCTAAAATGACATACCCGCTAGATTGTCCATAATTTTAAAGGGTGCCTTGACTGAAAAAGGGTTGAAAAACACTGAACTAGGACAAACAAAATAGAAAATGCAAAGTGTAAAATATGTGATCCTAGTAGAAGGTTGTTGCTTTGGGCTTCAAAGCTTTTTCACCCACTTGCTTCAATGATGGAAATCTGGCCCTGTATGGACTGCTGCCTCTCCATCTTTCATGATGAAGGCAATTGTTCTACTGAGACCACCATCATCTAGAACAGTACATAACACACTACAGAACACTATTTACATCAGCACCCCTGAAACTATGTACAGTATTTATACAATTTATATGTCAAATCCTATACAGTGGAACCTCGGAGTACAAGTAACGCGGTTAACGAGCGTTTCGCAATACTAGTCGTCTGCTTAAGTGAACCTCAAATTTCTTTATTTCACCAAATAAAAATGCTGTGTCTTTAAATTGACACTTCCTGACAGCTCAGGAGGAGCCGCTGTACAAACTATCTGATGTTAGTACAGATATCTCCCCTGCTGTGCTATTGTGTTCTGACAGGGGGGTGTCCCCCGCCAGAACACTCCGATCAGCGCTCTCAACCAATGGCTAAGAGCGCTGATCGGGAGTCTGCCGGCTGCTGGTTTGACTGGCTTTTGTCGGACAGACTGACATGCACACGGGCAGAATGTCAGCTGGCATTGGCCATTGGCTGAGAGCGCTGATTAGGAGCCAGTCGGCAGATCTTTTTTGGTCATGTCCCATTGACAGAACCGGTCGGACAGGGGCCGAATGTCAACGGGTTTCTATTGAAAGAGCAGATGTTCCTCAAAATATGGCCTGTGTGTACTAAATTTTAAGTACTAAACCTTTCAGTCAACAGCTGACCACCAAACCCTAGATCTTATCCCTGTCTTTCTAAATACTGCTGGAAGCCATTTCTCCTCAAGTGCATTTTAATTTGCAGCCAGGCAAAGGCTGTGGAATCATCAGTGGCACACCAGGGATGGATGCTACAGCAGTTATTTCCTTATAATCTTTGCTGGGCCCCATTGCTGCAGAACCCAAATCATACAACTTCTACATGGTCTTCAGTGGTTGCAGTATTGCAAATCAATGTATTTCTTTCTATACTGTATGCATGCAGGCAAACAAAGAAGATCTGAATTATACAACGGTTGTTTGTATGACACATAGGGGTTGATTTACTAAAGGCAAACAGACTTTGTAAAGTGCAGTTGCTCCAGAGCTTAGTAAATGAGTTGGAGGTTCACTTTGCAAAGAATACCCAATCATGTGCAAGGAAAATAAAAAAAAATGTATTTTGCTTGCACGTGATTGGATGACAGAAGTCAGCAGAGCTTCTTCTCATTTACTAAGCTCTGGAGCAACTGCTCATGTAGAGTGCAACTGTTTTAAAGTGCACAGTCCATTTGCCTTTAGTAAATCAACCCCATAATGTAGGATAACTATTGTTTACTGTATATTAAAAAAACAGATGTCTCCCTCAATACATTTATTTTGATTTAGCTAAACATGTTTAAATCCAATAATCCATAGCGTCTTAATTATATTACTGAAAATGTTTTCAGATTTCCACCTTAATACACTTAAACAACAGCTGTGTTTAGGATTATAAAATCCACAGAAGACTTCTTCAGAGGTTTTCTAGACATAAATTCAGCTTTAGACATGCAAAATGTTTAACCTCAGAATGGTCTGGAGTGTTTTTAGTCATCCAATTCACTGTATAATTTCAGATACTTTATTGCACTTTGTGATAATTCAGAAAGCTTTCATAATTAAATACATAAGAGTTATGACATTTATGTGTTTTTATTGCTAACCGCTAATTTCCGTTTTCTCGACTATGCCATGTCTGTTTATGGAAATTATATGGTTACATATCTCTGGCCTGATTTCATTCACTCTTGAACTCTTTATTTGTCAGATTCTCCTTAGTAAATGAAAGAAAAAAAAAATGGACAAATGCAATATACAGCAAAGGCAATATACAGCGTATGGGGTCCATGCATGGCTGCCATGATCAATGGATTGATGGTTAGTAACTGAGTTCATACTCATTTCCATACATTAATTAAAAGCATAACCCTTTATTTCTAAAAGTTTCACAATGTAAAAAAGGGTATTTGAGACATATATTGCAGAACGTGTCACCACATCCAATGATAATTAAGCAAAAACAGAAAGAAAGAAAAAAAAAGAAAACAGACTTTAACCTCCCTGGCGGTTTTCCAGAGTGTGGCTCTGGGTTAAATTTCAGTACTATTAGCGGTAACCCCGAGCCACACTCGGGATTACATTGCAGGATCCTGGTGCAGTATACTTACCTTGTCCCCAGGATCCTGCAATGTCCCCCCGCTGTGTCCGCGAGCTCTGTCCTCCGCCTGATGCCTCTGTGTGCCAGGCTCCATTCCCTGCGAGCGTCGCGGCATACAAGGGCGGAGCTTGGCGGCAAATTCAAAAAGTACTAAATTCATAACACATACAGTACACTGTAATCTTACAGATTACATTACTCTATCAAATCATTTCACCTCCCCTTTGTCCTAGTGTTTTGTCCAGTGTCCTGCATGCAGCTTTATATTATATCTGTTCTTTCTGCCTGGAAACTTAAGATTGTCCATAGCAACCAAAAAGTGTCCCTTTACATCAAAAGTGGTTTTAGAACAGCTAGAAAACAGAGATAGTAAATTAGAACACTTGCAGAATTGAGTGATAGTGAATCGTGGGGAAATTCATTTTATTATTATTGTATCATTATTTTTTTATAATTATTTATAGTTATTTATTATATTATCATTTATGATTTCATGTTTCAACATTATCATACCTGGGATGTCTACTAGACTCTTGTTTGGACAGATTTAAGTGCGTTATGATTAATAATTACAGGCCTATAATTTAAAACGCCAAATTTCTATGCAAAACAATTGTACCGCTTTGAGTTGCAAAAATCTGACATAATCATACCGCCAGGGAGGTTAAAGGTTGCCACTATAATCCCAGATAGGAAAGAAGAATGGTCTTGTATTATTGTAAAATTATATAATTTATTTTAAATACATTAAAAACACATATAAAGGGAAAAAAGGGGTATATATATATATATATATACATATGAACATATCTCAAAGGGTACATTGTCTAATACAAGAAAACAAATATGGAAGCTGAAACAAGGAAGTCACATGGATGGCCTATGGGACTGGGAAGCCAGGTAGTCCTAGAAGATTCCTTCTGGCTTCGAGGCCAAGCATACAAAACTTCAATATCAGCGCCAATGGATCACAATGTAAAGTTGAAAAGTTGGTTTGTTAAAATGTAGGTATAGTCAAAAGCAAAAATTTCATATGTAACAAGGTGCCCACACACAATGACAGTACACACAGTAATTTTCTTGTGCTAGTGCTTTCTATATTAAAAGATAATTGTTAATACTGCCAGAAACCCTGCTAATACCATATATACTCGAGTATAAGCCAACCCGAAAATATAAGCGGAGGCACCTAATTTTACCACATAAAACTGGGAAAACTTATTGACTTGAGTATAAGCCTAGGGTGTCCATCTGCATGCCTCACTGTGCCTCACTTTGCCTCACTGTGTCCATGTGCATGCCTCACTGTGTCCATGCCTCACTGTGCCTATGCCTCACTGTGCCCATGTCTCACTGTGCCCATGCCTCACTGTGCCCATGCCTCACTGTGTCCATGACTAGACTGACGTTTAACATGGGAGTCTATGGAATGGGTGCCCGGCTTTGAAAAATCGGTGCTCCCCGGTTGTAGGTATTCCAGACAAAAATCTTTGCTCGCTTGTAGAGGAGAAATGGGGCTACATGTTTGCCAAGTTTTGGGTCCAGGGGACCTACGACCGGCCTGTACCGAGTCCCCAAAATCACCGGAGAAATTACAGTTTAACATGGGAGTCTATGGAATGGGTGCCTGGTTTGAAAAATCGGTGCTCCCCGGTTGTAGATCTCCCAGACAAAAATCTTTGCACACTTGTAGAGGAGAAATGGGGCTACATGTTTGCCAAGTTACGGGTCCAGGGGACCTACGACCGGCCTGTACCGAGTCCCCAAAATCACCGGAGAAATTACCGTTTAACATAGGAGTCTATGGAAGGGGTGCCCGGATTTGAAAAATAGGTGCTCCCTGACCGTAGGTCCCCCGAACTTTGCAATCTTGTAGATGAACAGTGGGGCTACATGTGTGCCAAGTTTGGGGTCCAGGGGACCTATAGATAGCCGGTACGGGGTCCCCAAAATCCAGGAGATCAGGCGCAAAAAGGTAACTCGAGTATAAGCCGAGAGGGGGCATTTTCAGCACAAAAAAATGTGCTGAAAAACTCGGCTTATACTCGACTATATAAGGTATATCTTATTTGACTAGGGTGACAATGATGACACTTTAGTGCTATTAAAAATGGTAATCAGCTTTGTCACCCTGGTATCCACTATTTAGTCTAGTACTTTCCAAAATAACTTACCGGTATGTAGGCATTGTACTCTGTTCTGATTTTAATAAGCGCTTCCCCTGAACTGTTAGCAGCATCTATCTCCAGCCATAACAACATGATTTATCTCCAGCATGGGAAGCTGCTGCTTGCCTATACTGCCCACCTATTGGATGATGAAGCACGGGAGAAGTCATCACTTGTGTCTTCTGCCCCCCCCCCCCCCCAGTACTGATAGGACACTGTGGCCTTGTAGAAGCTGGTGTATTTGCTGGCTGCACATCAATGTGAGATCATGTCAATCCATTGCAACTAACTACACACACCAACAGGAAGGGTCAGGAAATATCTGCACAGCGTTCCAAGGCTGTGGGCTTTTTTTAGGCTGCATTTGGAGTTCTGATTGAAAAACACAAAGCAATTTCACATTCTTGATTTGACATTAGGGTAAAAGTACACTTTACGATGTGTAGTTCTCAAAAAATCTGCAGAGCTACTTATCCTGTGAAACTGCACATACTTTTGTTTTCCCGCGAATTCCGGCAAAAAGAAATATTATTAGGGAATTTTCTTTCCAGGTTTAGCCCTGGTTCACATTGGTACAATTTGACATGCGTTTTGACATGTCAAATTGCATGTCAAATCAGCGGCATTTGCTGGCAATTGCCGGAAATGACACCATCCTAATCGGTGCGACGCTGCACCGATATCAAAAAGTAGTTTCTGTACTACTTTTTGCGATTTCGGGCCGCGATTTACATTGACATCTGTGCAGAAACCTGCACAGATGTACTAAAACTCTTGTCCGAAATCGGGATTGACATGCGGCAGTGAAATCGTGTGGGTTCAGCTGAACTTGCACGGCTTCATTCCCGCAGCCCAGTGTGAACCTGGGCTCAATGTTTCTCATTCAGAAATATAGCACGAATCAGGAAAATACTCCATTATGGCAACTAAATAGAGCTGATGACTATAGGAAATAAATGTTTTTTACTATGATTGTCTGCTCCACAACATTCTCCTGATTCTTGCTATTTTTATTACTGAATAACATCTTACTTGGAGCAAAAATAGCTTACAAACATTTGATTTTCCCAGGCATTTGTCCAGGACGAATGTACATGCAGTTTTGCAGGACGAATGGCTCTGCAAATTTGTAGTAAATTTTACATTTAAGTATTATCTTTGTAAATACTGTAGCATTATGCGCTTATTTTGTTGCTTTTTTCTGCACTGGCTTCCCAAGTATCAGGGAAGCACAGTGGAAAAATGGTCTATTTGTGCTTGTTTCTAGGGATTCCAAGGATAGAGGTCTGTCTACAGATATACGTCATTATTTACAGTTGCCAGTGAAATGTTTGTGAAGATTAGGGATGAGCTTCGTGTTCGAGTCGAACATACGTTCGACTCGAACATCGGCTGTTCGATCGTTCGACGAAGATCGAACGATTTGGGCCATTCGCGCCAAATTCGAGTGACGCGAACGGCCCACAATGCACTACGCCATCGCAGTGTCATCCAGGCGCTGTGATTGGCCAAGCATGCACTGTGACCCCGCATGCTTGGCCAATCACAGCGCCGGCAGCGAGGAGAGCAATGATTGGCCACAGGCAGGATGCCTGTGGCCAATTATTGCTGAGGGTGTTTAGTACACGCCCCACACTATAAAAGGCCGCCAGCACGGCGGCCTAGTGTAGTGTGTTCCGGAGCAGGGATAGAGCAGCATAGGCAGGGACAGTGACTGTTATTTCTTTCTTGCTTAACCTGGATTCCTTTAGTTTAGGGAAAGAGAAGGATAGGTAGGGAGAGTGTCAGTGTGTTTTGTGCTTGTGCTATAGTGTGCTTAAAAAAAACATTTATTCTAGGGACAGAAAACTGTAGGTAGGGACAGTGTCAGTTTCTTTCACTCTGCAAGTCCTTGTTTCCAGGGACCTGGAAGGACAGTGAGTGAATTGTCCTTGTGCTATATTGTGCTTAAAAAAACATTTATTCTAGGGACAGAAAACTGTAGGTAGGGAGAGTGTCAGTTTCTTTCACTCTGCAAGTCCTTGTTTCCAGGGACCTGTAAGGACAGTGAGTGAATTGTCCTTGTGCTATATTGTGATTAAAAAAAACATTTTTTCTAGGGACAGAAAACTGTAGGTAGGGAGAGTGTTTTTTTTCTTTCACTCTGCAAGTCCTTGTTTCCAGGGACCTGGAAGGACAGTGAGTGAATTGTCCTTGTGCTATATTGTGCTTAAAAAAAACATTTTTTCTAGGGACAGAAAACTGTAGGTAGGGAGAGTGTTTTTTTTCTTTCACTCTGCAAGTCCTTGTTTCCAGGGACCTGGAAGGACAGTGAGTGAATTGTCCTTGTGCTATATTGTGCTTAAAAAAAAACATTTTTTCTAGGGACAGAAAACTGTAGGTAGGGAGAGTGTTTTTTTTCTTTCACTCTGCAAGTCCTTGTTTCCAGGGACCTCTAAGGACAGTGAGTGAATTGTCCTTGTGCTATATTGTGCTTAAAAAAAACATTTATTCTAGGGACAGAAAACTGTAGGTAGGGAGAGTGTCAGTTTATTTCACTCTGCAAGTCCTTGTTTCCAGGGACCTGTAAGGACAGTGAGTGAATTGTCCTTGTGCTATATTGTGATTAAAAAAAAACATTTTTTCTAGGGACAGAAAACTGTAGGTAGGGAGAGTGTTTTTTTTCTTTCACTCTGCAAGTCCTTGTTTCCAGGGACCTGTAAGGACAGTGAGTGAATTGTCCTTGTGCTATATTGTGATTAAAAAAAACATTTTTTCTAGGGACAGAAAACTGTAGGTAGGGAGAGTGTTTTTTTTCTTTCACTCTGCAAGTCCTTGTTTCCAGGGACCTGTAAGGACAGTGAGTGAATTGTCCTTGTGCTATATTGTGCTTAAAAAAAACATTTATTCTAGGGACAGAAAACTGTAGGTAGGGAGAGTGTCAGTTTATTTCACTCTGCAAGTCCTTGTTTCCAGGGACCTGTAAGGACAGTGAGTGAATTGTCCTTGTGCTATATTGTGATTAAAAAAAAACATTTTTTCTAGGGACAGAAAACTGTAGGTAGGGAGAGTGTTTTTTTTCTTTCACTCTGCAAGTCCTTGTTTCCAGGGACCTGTAAGGACAGTGAGTGAATTGTCCTTGTGCTATATTGTGATTAAAAAAAACATTTTTTCTAGGGACAGAAAACTGTAGGTAGGGAGAGTGTTTTTTTTCTTTCACTCTGCAAGTCCTTGTTTCCAGGGACCTGTAAGGACAGTGAGTGAATTGTTCTTGTGCTATATTGTGCTTAAAAAAAACATTTATTCTAGGGACAGAAAACTGTAGGTAGGGAGAGTGTCAGTTTATTTCACTCTGCAAGTCCTTGTTTCCAGGGACCTGTAAGGACAGTGAGTGAATTGTCCTTGTGCTATATTGTGATTAAAAAAAAACATTTTTTCTAGGGACAGAAAACTGTAGGTAGGGAGAGTGTTTTTTTTCTTTCACTCTGCAAGTCCTTGTTTCCAGGGACCTGTAAGGACAGTGAGTGAATTGTCCTTGTGCTATATTGTGATTAAAAAAAACATTTTTTCTAGGGACAGAAAACTGTAGGTAGGGAGAGTGTTTTTTTTCTTTCACTCTGCAAGTCCTTGTTTCCAGGGACCTGTAAGGACAGTGAGTGAATTGTCCTTGTGCTATATTGTGCTTAAAAAAAATATTTTTTCTAGGGACAGAAAACTGTAGGTAGGGAGAGTGTCAGTTTCTTTCACTGTGAAAGTCCTTGTTTCAAGGGACAGAGAAGGACACCTGAAGGTAGCCCTTATTGCTTTTTTCCCATCTCCCTGCAGGCCATCTATTAGAATGTCTGGAAGGCAAACAAGGAGAGGCAGACAGTCAGGAGGCAATAAAAGAGGGCAAGCAGGCTCTGTGTCTGGGGGCAACAGTGCTGGTCGTGGACGCGGTGCATTGTCATCAGCACATGGCCATGGGACACGCTTGTCCTTCTTTTCGGCAGCTGGACATGTTGAGCCACATCATGCCGAAGACTTGGTAGAGTGGATGACCAAGCCCTCCTCCTCCTCCTCATCCTCTCTCACCCAGGCTCAGGGTACTGGAAAAGCAGCTGCCAAAGCGTCGTCTTCCCTGGTATCAATGTCAGACAAATCATCAGTCACTCCTTCCCTAGACCCACCATGTCCTCCTCCTGAGGAGTCCCCCGAACTGTTTCAGCACAGTGTTGGGTACATGCTCCAGGAGGATGCCCAGCGTTTCGAAGGGTCTGATGATGAAACCCAGCTAGAGGAAGGCAGTAGCGTGAGAGCAGACAGAGGGGATGCTCAAGAAGGACACCAATCTGGCAGTCATGTTCCAGCAGCTGCAGCATACTGCCAGATTGGCTCCAGTGATGAGGAGGGAGGGGATGATGAGGTCACTGACTCCACGTGGGTGCCTAATAGGAGAGAGGAGGAGGAGGAGGATGAGGAGGAGGCACATCTCCAACGAGGCAGGATGCCCTTTGGTGGCCAGCGTAAGGGCAGTACACCGACGGAATCACACCGCAGAGCTCCGCCTGTGCAGGGCGCTGCCTCTGCCCGTCATTCAAAAAGTTCTTTGGTGTGGGCCTTTTTTGAGGCTAGTGCATCAGATCGCACAGCTGCTGTTTGCAACATATGTCTCAAGCGTATATCGCGTGGCCAAAACATCAGCCGCTTGGGTACCACATGCCTGACCAGACATATGTTGACCTGCCATGCAGCTCGTTGGCAAGCCTACCTCAAAGACCCACACCAAAGAACAAAGCGGACCTCTCCTTGCACCGCATCAGCTGGGATCTCCAACCCCACTATAACTTCAGTCCTCTCTGAAACATGCACTGAGAGGAATGAAGGTGTAGAATTAGGTGTGTCACAGCCAAGTACTTGCGCCCACTCTGCTAGCAGTACACCGACGTCCGATTCTAGCAGGCAAATTTCCCTGCCCCAGCTGCTGGACCGTCGAAAGAAGTTCACTCCCAGCCATCCACATGCCCAGCGGTTGAATGCTAGCTTGGCTAAATTGCTAGCGCTTCAACTGCTGCCTTTTCAGTTGGTAGACTCGGCCCCCTTCCGTGAGTTTGTGCAATGTGCGGTTCCTCAGTGGCAGGTTCCCAAACGCCACTTTTTCTCACGGAAGGCTATTCCGGCTCTCTACCGGCATGTGGAAGGCAATGTCTTGGCCTCGCTGGACAGGGCGGTCAGCGGTAAGGTGCATATTACCGCTGACTCATGGTCCAGCAGGCATGGACAGGGACGTTACCTTTCTTTCACGGCCCATTGGGTCACTCTTTTGGCAGCTGGGAAGGATTCAGGACAAGGTGCAGTAGTGTTGGAGGTTGTCCCACCGCCACGCCTCCAAAATGCTACTACTGGTTGTGACACACCTCTCTCCTCCACCCCCTCCTCTTCTTCTTCCTCCATGGCCTCTTCCTGTGGTTTGTCCTATGAACCAGCGGTGCTCCGTAGCCGTTCACGGGGCTACGCAAGTACGCAGGCAAAAAGATGCCATGCCGTGCTTGCGCTGGTGTGTTTGGGGGACAGAAGCCACACTGGGGCAGAGGTCCTGTCTGCTCTGCAGGGCCAGGCCGAGAGGTGGTTGACGCCACGCCAGCTTAAGCCAGGAATGGTGGTTTGCGACAATGGCACCAACCTCCTCTCCGCCCTCCGACAGGGACAACTGACCCATGTGCCCTGTGTGGCTCACGTCCTTAACCTGGTGGTGCAGCGCTTCTTGGGCAGGTACCCGGGCTTACAGGATGTCCTGAGGCAGGCCAGGAAAGTCTGTGTGCATTTCCGCAGATCTTATAATGCCAGTGCTCGCCTGGCTGAGCTGCAAAAGGAGTTGAACCTGCCCAAGAACCGCCTTATATGTGACATGCCCACCAGGTGGAACTCAACGTTGGCCATGCTGCAGCGGCTGCACACGCAGCAGAGGGCCATCAATGAGTACCTGTGCGACTACGGCACCAGGACAGGGTCAGGGGAGCTTGGGTTTTTTTCTCCACGCCAGTGGGGCATGATCAGGGATGCATGCACTGTCCTGGCACCATTTGAGGAGGCCACGAGGATGGTGAGCAGTGACAGTGCATGCATCAGTGACACTGTACCTCTTGTCCACCTGTTGGAGCACACGCTGCGTGGAATAATGGACAGGGCACTTGAGGCAGAACAGAGGCAGGAAGAGGAGGACTTCCTTGCCTCTCAAGGCCCCCTTTACCCAGACAGTGTTCCTTCTGTCCCACCCATCGCACAGGAAGAGGAGGAGGAGGAGGAGGAGGAGGAGGAGGATTGTGTCAGCATGGAGGTGGAGGCTGGCACTCAGCATCATCAGCAGCAGTCTTTTAGGGATGATTTACAGTCCCAAGAAACCAGTGGACTTGTACGTGGCTGGGAGGAGGTGGCTGCGGATCATGTCGTCCTTAGTGACCCAGAGGACTCCGGAGCGAATGCCTCAGCAAACCTACGCTGCATGGCCTCACTGATCCTGCAAAGTCTGCGGAAGGATCCTCGTATTCTTCGGATCAAGGAGAGGGACCATTACTGGCTGGCCACTCTCCTTGATCCACGGTACAAGGGTAAGGTTGCGGACCTTATGTTACCGTCGCAGAGGGAGCAGAGGATGAGACAACTCCGGGAGGCCTTGCAGAAAGGTCTGTGCAACGCGTTCCCAGAGACTGGGAGGTTGCAAACTCCTGGTCCTGGACAACGAGTTGCTGAGGCTTCGGCCAGTCAAAGAAGGAGCGGTGGGGAAGGTGGCCGTCTGACCGATGCGTTCAGACAATTCTTTAGTCCGCAGCCCCAAAGTATGATCGGTTCCAGCAACCATCGCCAGCGTCTGATAAACATGGTGCAGGAATATCTAGGGGCAAGGTCAGACTTGGACACCTTCCCCACCGAAAATCCTCTGGCTTACTGGGTCTTGAGGATGGATCACTGGCCAGAGCTTGCACAGTATGCAATTGAGCTACTGGCCTGTCCTGCATCCAGCGTTCTTTCGGAACGCACATTCAGTGCTGCTGGAGGATTTGTCACGGATCACAGGGTGCGCCTGTCCACCGACTCGGTTGATCGACTGACTTTCATCAAGATGAACCAGTCTTGGATCACCACCAGCTACCACACACCTGATGCTGATATAACAGACTAATTGATTTTAACATGTCACATCCCTTCAAGACTGATGCTGATGCTGAGTGCCTGTGCTGTTATGTTGACTGGCTATCCTCCTCCTCCGAGTCCTCAATGATACGATTGATGATGATAGCTTGTAAGATCATTTTTGTTTATGGGTGCCGCCACCAGTGCCTAACGCCCAATTTTTCAGCCCCTGTTTAACAGGGGCGTGTAATTACAATTTTTGAAGCAATACTTTGCAACAGGGCTCATTGCTGTGCTCCAAGTACAGTATCTGTGAGGAGTTGCAGTGTTGTGCCACCAGTGCCTAAGGCCCAATTTTTCAGCCCCTGTTTAACAGGGGCGTGTCATTACAATTTTTGAAGCAATACTTTGCAACAGGGCTCATTGCTGTGCTCCAAGTACAGTATCTGTGAGGAGTTGCAGTGTTGTGCCACCAGTGCCTAAGGCCCAATTTTTCAGCCCCTGTTTAACAGGGGCGTGTCATTACAATTTTTGAAGCAATACTTTGCAACAGGGCTCATTGCTGTGCTCCAAGTACAGTATCTGTGAGGGGTTGCAGTGTTGTGCCACCAGTGCCTAAGGCCCAATTTTTCAGCCCCTGTTCAACAGGGGCATGTAATTACAATTCTTGATCTAATAATTCACAGCAGGGCCCATTGCTGCACCCACCAAGAGTAACTGTCAGGGCTTACAGTGTTGTGGCACCAGCACCACCATCAAAGGCCCAATTTTTACTACCACTGTTCAACAATTATATGTAATTAAAATTCCTGATATAATAGTTGACAGCAGGGCGTTCCAGCACCAACCAAGAGTAACTGTGAGTGCTTACAGTGTTGTGCCAACACCAACAACTAAGGGGCCTATTTCTGCAGAGTATATACGGCAGGTCCCTACTTTCAAACATCCAACTTACAAACGACTCCTACTTGCAAACGCAAGAAGACAACAGGAAGTGAGAGGAAATCTACCACTAGGAAGGAAAATTCTCTCCTGTAAGAATAAATATGGGAGAAAGGTGTCTCCTCTGTACTGATGCTTTATCAGCAATCCTTGTTTCAAGAAAAACACCACATTTCAAAAACAGTTGTCATTGGGACGGAAAGTGAGGTGAAATGTTCTGAACAGGGGCACAGACAGCAAAACAAATGTTACAGGGGTGATAACCCTTACCTATGTTTTCCAAAAAGTTTAAAAATAGATTTTTGGTCTGGAGCTACACTTCAACAATGTACCTGTTCAAAATTACAAACAGATTCTACATAAGAACAAACCTACAGTCCCTGTCTTGTATGCACCGCCTGTATAGGGCTGTTCAGAGTATATAGGGCCTTTTTTATTTTATGTGCGGGGTTCCCCTTAATATCCATACAAGACCCAAAGGGGCTGGTAATGGGCTGGGGTAGGGGGGGGGTCATGGGGTAGCTATGCCATTTTTCTTAAAGAATTTCATCCATATTACCGGGACCAGACATTACATTAAAGCCGCAAGCAGTTTTAAATGGCTTTTTTTTCCTTTAGAAGTGTCATTTTGTGCAGGGACAGTTCTAAACACGGGAAACACGTGGCACTTCACAGGCATACTTTAGACACCCCCCAGGTACGATATTTAAAGGAATATTTGACTTTTTTTTTTTCACTTTATGCATCATTAAAATGACTGCTCCCGAAAAACGACCGTTTTTAAAACTTCTTTTTGCATTGATACATGTCCCCTGGTGCAGAACCCGGGTTCCCAAACCCTTTTTAGGACAATAACATGCATAATAGTTGTTATAATTAGCACTTTAGAATTCGAACGTTCGCATCCATTGTATTTAATAGGGTTCTAATGTTCGTTCGAACTTTCGGTCCGTTCGCGGGTTCTGGTGCGAACCGAACCCGGGGGTGTTCGGCTCATCACTAGTGAAGATACAGCCTAGGTCGGTCATATATGTATTATCTGTTGTTCCTTACTATTAATAGACGCATCAACCGCCCAGCTTTTTTTTTCTCTGAATAGACAGTACAGCTTGTGTACCAAATGACATAGCCATGAAAAGGAAATGAGGCTAAATGAGAAGGGGTGGGGGTTACCACTATCCAAACTCATTTATGAAAAGCTGAGGGCACATTTCAAGTATGCTGGGGAGTTGGTCACCAACACAACAAGAGACTGACGTAATGAAGGTGTACAATGGCACTTCATTTGTGTGGCCTTGTGCATTGAATATCTGAATCAGGAGATCCAACATTTTACAAGTAACATTTTCAGCTGGATACAAGAGATACTTCAATAGCCTATACAAGGATTAGCAGACAATACAGAATAATTACCATGTGTAGAGTTGATTATTTCCATACACTGTTTTAAGAAATCAGCAAGGCTAGAAGAATGATTGATGGCTTGCCCTATCCATGTTTCTTTACAAGGAATAGTCAAGCACTAAAGCTTTCATAGCTGTAGCACTAAGGCTATTACCATTATTTGATTCTTAATGTGGCACGCCATTTAATTCATTCAACAACAGCTGTATATTCCAGTAGGCAGCAATAATTAAGAATTCAGAAAAAAACATATATGTTGGCTTGGGAAAAGAAGCAACTGATTTCAGGGGAGTCTCTCACTGTGAGCCTTTCATGTACTTTACAAATCATAAATAACTTACTAAATAATGAAGTGTGTATTGCAATGTGCGGAGGACAGTCTGGGTGAAACAGTTGGAGGATCAGTTTTTTCTAGCAGATAAAGGATTTCTTAGCGGAAAAGGTAATCAAATAAGCATTTGTAAAGGCTGCTGTTCCAGTTTAATGTTACCAGATGCCTAATTTTTAACTCACTCCCCCAGTTGTAGGTCATGTTACAGATCAGAGACCTAGGTAGAGCTGTGCAATTCTTTCATATACCCTTGCATGTAGGGCATTCTGAAATTCGAGTTGACCACATTATGTAATAAAGATTTCCTGGACCATGCGTAGCATAAGGCAAAGGTGGGTTAATGTCTAGGAGAGCAACAGTAGAACTAGTCCTCAACATTTACATATTGCAATATTATATATTTTTACATGAAGAAATATTAGGAAGCTGTTACTATATCTGACTTGAGGTAGTTTAAGGTCCTTTATTTAACCACTTCCATACTGGGCACTTAAACACCTTCCTGCCCAGACCAATTTTCAGCTTTCTGCGCTGTTGCACTTTGAATGACAATTGCGCGGTCATGCTACACTGTACCCAAACGAAATTTTTATCATTTTTTCCCCACAAATAGAGCTTTCTTTTGGTGGTATTTGATCACCTCTGGGATTTTTTTTTTCTGCTAAAAAAAATAAAAAAAGGCCAAAAATTTTGAAAAAAAAAGTATTTTTTTTGTTTCAGTTACAAAACTTTTTAAATAAGTAAGTTTTCTCCTTCACTGATGGGGCTGCACTGACAGGCACCGATGAGGTGGCACCAATGAGGTGGCACTGATGAGGTGGCATTGATGGGCACTGATGATGGGCACTAATATGTGGCACTGATAGGTGGAACGGATAATCGGCACGGATGGGCACGGATAGGCGGCACAGATGGGCACGGATAGGCGGCACAGATGGGCATGTATAGCCGGCACGTATGGGCGCTGATAGGCGGCACGTATGGGCACTGATAGGCGGCACGGATGGGCACTGATAGGCGGCATGGATGGGCATGGATGGGCACTGATAGGTGGCACGGATGGGCATGGATGGGCACTGATAGGTGGCACGGGTGGGCACTGATAGGCGGCACTGATGTACTGTAATGGATGCCAATCAGTGCCAAACAAAAATGCCTGCCAATCAGTGATGCCCATTGTGGGCACTGATTGGCATCCATTGTGGGCACTGATTGGCATCCATTAGGGGGCACTAACTGGCATCCCTGGTGGTCTAGGGTGGCATACCTGGTGCTGGCATCCCTGGTGGTCCAGTGGCATCCCTGGTGGTCCAGTGGGGGCATCCTCGGGGGGGCTGTGCTGATAATCGATCAGCACAAACCCCCCCTGTCAGAGGAGCAGCCGATCGGCTCTCCTCTACTCGCGTCTGAGAGACGCGAGTGAGGAAAAGCCGATGACCGGCTTTTCCTGTTTACACTGTGATCAGCCGTGATTGGACACGGCTGATCACGTGGTAAAGAGTCTCCGTCGGAGACTCTTTACCTAGATTGGAGTTGCGGGGTGTCAGACTGACACCCCGCAGCAACGATCGCCGCGATGCGCGCCCCTGTATGACGTCCTGTCAGGATTTTGCAACCACTTTGCCTACGTCAATCCGCTATAGGGCGGGCGGGCGGCAAGTGGTTAAAAATAAATAAATTCCAACGATGTAATCCCGTCGATGTCCAACGATGATCCATTCTCCAGCAACGCTGCAGTCTCCCCTCTCCAGCAGGAACAAAACTCTCATGACACGTAAGAGTGGGCGGGGTCACCTGTCCTTATCATAGAGAACCCCCGGGGTTTCGTCACGGGGCGGGGTCATCCGTCCTTATCATAGGGACATCGACGGGATTACGTCGCTGGATTTTTTATTTCATTTTTTTAAATAAAGGACTTGTCCAACTGTGTCTGTGTGTTTTTTTACAAATTTTTACACTTTCTTTGTGAAATGGTAGGGGTACAATGTGCCCTCTTACCAATTCACATAGGGGGCGCCGGGATCTGGAGTTCCCCTTTGTTAAAGGGGGCTTCCAGATTTCGATAATCCTCTGGCCCGCAGACCCCCACAACCACCGGGCTAGAGTTGTGGGGATGAGGCCATTGTCCTCATCAACATGGGGACAGCCTCCCCATGTTGAGGGCATGTGAACTGGTATGGTTCAGGAGGGGGGGCGCTCTCTCATCCCCCCCTCTTTTCCTGCGGCCTGCCAGGTTGCGTGCTTGGATAAGGGTCTGGTATGGATTTTTGGGGGGACCCCACGCCATTTTTTTTTACATTTTGGTACGGGGTTCCCCTTAAAATCAATACCAGACCTTAAGGGTCTGGTATGGATTTTTGGGGGGCCCCACGCCATTTTTTTTTATTATTTGGTGCGGGGTTCCTCTTAATATCCATACCAAACCTAAAGGGCCTGACATGGAATTTGGGGGACCCCCATGCTTTCTTTTTTTGGTTCAGTGTTGCATTTAATATTCATACCAGACCCAAAGGGCCTGGTAATGGACTGTGGGGGGGGGGGGCCCTGCCATTTTTTTCAATGACTTTCATCTGTATTGCCGGGGAGCCGACAATTCATTATAGCCGCAAGTGGTTTTAAATTACTTTTTTTTCTTCAGAAATTACATTTTGTGCAGGGACAGTTCTAAACACGGGAAACATGCACAACTTTACAGGCATACTTTAGACACCCCCCAGGTATGATATTTAAAGGAATATTTCACTTTTATTGTTTCACTTTAAGCATAACTTTTTTTTGCATTGATACATGTCCCCTGCGGCAGGACCCGGGTCCCCAAACCCATTTTATGACAATAACTTGCATATTAACCTTTAAAATTAGCACTTTTGATTACTCCCATAGACTTTTAACGGTGTTCCGTGGCTTTTCGAATTTGCCGCGAACACCCCAAATTGTTCACTGTTCGCCGAACGGGCGAACAGCCAATGTTCGAGTCTTAGGACAAACCTTAGGACAGCTGACGCGTTTCACACTTATTCAGTGTTTACTCATAGTAAGCACTGAATAAGTGTGAAACACATCAGCTGTCCTAAGGTTTCGTTGCTGTGACATGTAGTGCCTGTTTTTATCCTATTTTTGATAATAAAGCTACGTTGGATTGGAGTGCGGCTGTCCTAATTTTCCTTGTTCCTAATTGCCTTGTGCATTGCCAGCACCCTCGGTTCCTGAGAGAGAGATTACAACCAAGTTGGACCTGTTTGGAGCTGCAATTTCTATCTCTCATGAGTATTCTAGGGGTATTTTTATCTTAAAAGTCATATTTCGGCTGAAACTCCGCTTTGACTAAGTTTTCACCACGTTTTGTCCTGACCTGAAGCAGAGTTCCACAGAGGAACCACTAAGCACTGCACAGTCTTGCCATATACAGTAAAACTATAATTATTCAAGTTTTCTTTAATTAACATTTCATTTTCTTTGATAGTTTTACCATTACAAATATGGAACATTGGATATGATATACGCTCAGACTTGACACCTATAAATGGCCTATTTTTCGGTAAGGATTTTTTTTTATGTTTAAAACTTCTGCTTAGCCAACACAATTTCCTCCTTCGTAACACTTTTTCCAACTCTGAGGTGAGCACACTGTGAAAATGTGAGCAAATACGTAACAGCAACCTATTTTAATTAGTATTCTGTAGACTTTTCCAACTTAGAAGTATCTGACCTTTAAAATCCACCATGCTGAAAGAAGACCATGTTCATTGCTAGCATAAGACAAATACATTGTAATTTTTAACTTAATTTTTATTTTTTTTATCTTTTATGTATAAGCCAAGGTTCTGTAGATAATTATAATCCAAAACAAAAGCTCCAATGGTGTCTTTTTCTGTAGAAATAGAGTAAAACTCACCTAAGAAAAAAACATTTTTTTTTTAAAATAAATCCTTCAGATTTTTTATGTAGTTGCATACAATATGACATTCATATATACAATTGTAGCGCTACCCCCAGTTAAGAGAGCCGCTGGTTTGTTTTCGGGCCCTATGTGCAGTACCGCCAACCCCCGGCAATCTTACTTGACCCACGCTGGCACAGTTAGTCTAGGGCTATACTTATACCACATTCAATTGTATTGCATGAATTAAATAATCTCTAAGCAGGAAGACAACACACTAAGGCGAGAGATTGTTTATAACGGTTTTACTCTTATGGTAAATAGCATAGGTATAATATCACACATGCAACTGGCTTGCAGAGCCCTGCAGCAATCAATTCAGCACACTATAATGGCGCTGTGCGGTACTCCACCATGCGTGGCTATTATGGTGGGCGCGCCCTATGGCGCACTAAACAATATACTATCTCCCCACCCGAGTCAGGCCTGACATGGAGTAAATCTCAGTCACTTCCTATAAGGATTTCTTCGCATGCCAGCTTTCGGTGGTGCACTTGATGAAATTCTAGTTTGTAATCCACAACGGGCAGTAACTTGGAACAACTATACTGGGAGGGGGACACTTCAACTCTGTCCTGCTACCGGTCCCCCCGTGGAACAGCAGATAAACGAACGGTGGGCCTCTGCAGTTCTATAGGCCTGAACACGACACAGTCTATTGGTCTGGGCAGGTGCCCGCTCACCACTCCGGACGCGATTCCCAGTCCGGGACTTCCACCTGCTGTGTATCCGCACACAGCGTCTGCCACGATCGGGTCCCCGATCCAACTGATGTCCTCACTCGACAAGACAGGATCCACCCAGGCTACGCAGTGGGGTGGAAGGCTCTTCGGAAGTCACGCAAGGCCCCAGGCTTCGGGCCTTGCACCGCAGCAGATCCGCACAAGAAGACTGGTTGCTTGAAGCGCGGTGTCCAAAGAGGACGAGCTCCGCCTCCCCTCTTCCTTAAATAGCCTCTCCCATGAGTCTCTGCGGTGGAAACTTTCCCCTGAGGCCGGATGGGGTTCTGGGTAACGTAGTCCCGGGGCCTTAAAGGAGACCACGCTACACACTCCCCCCACTTAAACTCTTTGGTCCCCAAAGATAACATAACCTTAAATGACAGAACGTACAACATCAATCAAAGTTTCATATGATGTCGGCAGAGGAAATTCCCACCAAAACCGAGGTAGTGAAGTCCCCTGCCCACAGGACACACTATCATCAGTATCCTGTCTAACTGTAAAAGTGAATGGATAATACTGCGCCTGTCAGTAAGTGAAATTTTTTTTGTGTATATCTGAATATCACAAAAGGAAGTGATAAATTCTAATAAGCTGCCCACATAACAATTGACTAATTGTGAAGAAATATGTATATAAAATGTGAGCGCTAAATGCAATCCAAATTAATAAAAAACAGTGCCTATAGGCATGTAATACAACAAGTGCTTCCACACTGTTTGTATATCTGTGAGAAATCCCCCACAGGTGAAAAATAAATAAATAAATATAAAAAAAAAAAAAAAAAAAAAAAAAGGGAAACAAGGGGGTGGTGAATCACTGATGAGTGAAAAGATCCCCTGGTAAATGTGTGTACACAAACTATAAGCAAATGATACAGATCTAATGCGTGATCCCTATGGGTGTGACCCAGAAACCAAGTAAAATATATGTAAAAAACTGTATATAAAAAATATATATAAAGTGTGAAAACAATCTATTGAACTATAGGGTGTATAACCCCCTATGTATGAGAAATAAACTGTGAGCAATGTAAAGGCAACGTTGCTTATCATAAGATGTTAATTGAAGGACGGTCTGTGAAGTACATATCCAACATACAAAGCATAAAATGATAAAGTCTATATCAACTGTCCACACCATCAGGTATATACCAATGTCCCCCAAACGAATAGTAATCACATGGGGGCAATTGGAACCCCTGAATAAGAGTATAATGTCCTCTTGGATATCAAATTCCTGGGCTGTGGTGTAAATTCCTATAAGTGTGGGAACACCGATGATAGGAAGGGGGGAAAACACTTCAGAATTTCCAGCTGATACACGGTGATAACATCATCATCTCAAGTATTAAAGAGAATTGAATACTCTTACCGCAAGACTCGGACCCTGATCACCATACAGTGCTGGGTCATGCAGGCTTATGTCCACTCAGGGACTTGGGTCGTAGTGATGTGATGTTGTCCTTTATTCCTCCGCAGCTGGAAGCTTACACCGGATCAAACCCTTCAGCTCAAACCAAGATCAGATATCCAGGGAAAAAGTTGGTTCCAAAAAAAGAAAGAGAAAACCTCTGCATAGTGTAAATCCAGATAGCTGGAATTTTATTTAAAACTGAGCAGAGTTCAAATGACAAAACCACTACAAAGATATTTAAAATAAATAAAAATAATAATAAATCCAAAAATTCCTGGAAAATCAAAACCAGCGATACAACAAACATGCGTGGGCTAGGTGGCTGTAACTAGCATGTGATCCCGACGCGTTTCGTCTACTACAGACATCAACTGGGGTACAGGCTAGTATGTCACCTCCACGCTTTATATAGAAGGAGGAAAAAATTAAAATTGGAATTGAAAATGCCGCTCTGAACCCACTTCCGGGATCACCACATCACGTGGGTCATCGTGCAGACGTATTAGCGTCATTGCACGTTAGTGGGCCAATGGGTGACGGATCGGAAAACGTCCAGGTTTTAAATCCAATCACATCTCGAGTATATACGCGCGTGATAATCAAGCGCAAAGTATGCCGGGAAATGTAGTCCAAATATACCCCTATCGGGGAAAAGGGACTAAGTCTACATGGGGCCGCATATAAACCCCTAGGCTGTCAGGGAATAAACATAGACTGGCCATGAAATAACGGTAAATAACGTATACGTGAAATGTAAATGACACTTCCGGCAAAACCGGAGGTGAGACACAAGGTAACTTGGGGATTGTAGTATGAGGCCAGTTATAATGACACTTCCGGTGAAACCGGAAGTGGAGCGCTGGGTATTCTGGATATTGTAGTCTAGTGCCCAAAGCACTGAATGTTAACCACACCGACATGTCATATGCCTCACCAGTCTGAACCAGAGGCGGTGCGAGCTGGGGAACATGAACACAAATGTAGACAATGATCCAGCATGTTGACATGACGTCACGCGCTCCGCACTGGTCCTCCATGTGGATCAGAGGCTAGACAGAGGGCGGGCTGGGATATGTAGTCCCTAGTATGTCAGATACTCGAACCAGAAATACCTATTCCCAAGTACAAGGGAGACACATCTCCTGCACTAATGTCAGTGGGAACCGAATAATGTATGTATGGAATAGAGATGACCTTGATGAATGATAACCAGACTGGGCAAGACTGGCTAATCATATCAAACATAAATGGGAATGATTCTCAATGCTATATACAGACAATATGATGCTTAGATAACCCTTAAAGCAAACATAATAAATCTAAGGCAATATGATAACCGAATATTGATTATCTATACGAGCCAAAACTGATCGGTACTGTGGAAAATGTATATATAGACAAACCTTTTGAACAAATATGTATAAAAGAGTATTTCTATATAATCTATATATCTCTGTCTAACTGTGCCAGAGAGTGAGTTGGGGTTGCCTCCCACCAAATGAACAGTGGGAGGGTCAGGGTCTTCCATACTCCTTCTGGCAGTGACCACACTGTCTTCAGCACTCCTCCCCATTTGTGGGTAGTTTAATCTCCTGGGAGGTTTTATGGCTCTTCGCTTCCTCTGTCCTCTTGGACTTTCTGTTGAAACAGGTTCTTCTTCTGTAACTGACTTAGGAATTTCCCCTTGTTCGGGAGCCTCGGACTCCCGAGCAGGGAGGTACATGGCTTCCCTTGGATCTTCCTCTGGGTGTAATTCACAGGCACTCTCCCAAGCATCTGACCAGGGACTGGACGGGATGAACTCAGTAGCTTCTGCATTCAGTTTTTGATCTTCGGTATCTTTGTCAGGTGGAAGATCAATAGCTGAAGTTGCCGGGGCCTGGGAAGGCCAAAGCCAACCAAGTTCTTCTCCCTCATCTTCACTTATCTCCGAGTCTTCTGTATCCTCGGTCCGAGGGGTCTGAGACCGAGTGTTGGGTTTGGGAGTGTCCAGAATGGACGTGGGTTCAGGGGAATCCATCACAGGGGGTATCCGAACCGCCTCAGCTAGTGGAAGTAGGTGGTTCCGATGCCAGGTCTTCAAAGGCCCCAACTTTCCTTCTGGTTTAAGTCTGTAAAAGGGTAGGCCCAGTAGTCTTTTGCAAACAACATAAGGTTCAGGTCTCCATCTGTCTGCAAGCTTGTGTTTTCCAGGGATTCCCAAGTTCCGCAGCAACACTCTGTCTCCTGGTTGTAGATCTTGGATCCTAACCTTTAGATCAAAATTTCTCTTGTTGCGGGCCCCCCTTTGCTCCGAGGCTGCCTGGGCCTGCTCATAGGCCACTTTCAAATTACGTCTGAGTCTATCGACATATCCCTTGTGGGAAGCAGCAGAACAATGGTCTATGGAGGTGCCAAAGGCCAGATCCACTGGCAGTCTTGCTTCTCTCCCGAACATGAGTCTATAGGGTGAGTATCCAGTAGCGTCGCTGATAGTGCTATTGTATGCATGCACAAGAGCCGCTATGTGATTACTCCAATGTTGCTTCTTTTCACCGCTTAAAGTTCCCAGCATGTTGAGCAGGGTTCGGTTGAACCTCTCCGGCTGAGCATCACCTTGTGGATGATAGGGGGTAGTCCTTGTCTTCTTAATCCCCAAGGTATCCAGGAGCTTTCGTATCAGTCAACTTTCAAAATCCCTTCCTTGGTCTGAATGGAGCCGTTGTGGTAGCCCGTAGTGTATGAAGTATTTCTCCATAAGTACCTTGGCCACAGTGGAGGCCTTCTGGTCTTTGGTTGGGAAGGCCTGGGCATACCGGGTGAAATGGTCGGTTACTACCAGAACATTTCCTAGTCCACTCAGGTTGGGTTCGAGGCAGAGAAAATCAATGCATACCAGATCAAGCGGGCTTTGACTTTGTAGATGGCCCATTGGGGCAGCTTGATGGGGTAGAGTCTTTCTCTGGATGCATCGTGCACATGAGTGGCAGTATTCCTCAACTTCAGCCCTCATGCAAGGCCAATAGAAACGGTTCCTTTAAGAGTTGGAAAGTCCTTTACGCTCCTAGGTGGCCATGGTTGTCATGCAGAGCAATCATGACAGTCTCTCTGTGTTTCTCGGGCAGGAACAACTGCCATTTGTCTTCCAGGTCATCAGAGGGGCCCCTTCGATAGACCACTCCCTGACGCACCTGCAGCCTGTCCCACTCCTTCTTCAACAGGCGAGCTTCCTTTGAGGGATGACGTAGGAGTCTGTTCGGATCCTGGTTCTCCAGGGCCTCTAGGACCAATCTCCCCATAGGGTCTTCCAATTGGTCGGATCTCAACTCCTTTTTGGACAGTCTTGGCAAGTCATCTTCCCCCAGTTGGGTCACCCCGCAGTACTGCTTGGGAACTCCTTCTACGGTAACCCCTATCTCTTCTGCTCTTGAACCTCCACTGGCTTGGAGTTCAGCCCCTTGACAGAGGGCCCGCACCCCGTCGGGTGCCACTTGGGTCCAGTCTTCTGTACTGCAGGTGGGGACGTGAGATCTTCTGGACAAGGCGTCGGCATCTCGATTTCCCGCCCCAGGTCTGTATTTCAGGCTGAAATTGAAGGCAGACAGTGCCGCCAGCCATCTATGTCCTGTGGCGTCCAGCTTTGCTGTGGTAAAAAGGTAGGTAAGGGGATTGTTGTCCGTTTTTACAGTGAAGTCTGCCCCATACAGATAATCTCGGAGTTTGTCAACTACAGCCCACTTGAGGGCCAGGAACTCCAATTTATGAGTAGGATAGTTCTTTTCGGAGGGGGTCAGGCTTCTGCTCACACACGCAACAGGTCTCAGTTGCCCTTCATGCTCCTGGTAGAATACTCCTCCCAAACCATCATGGCTGGCATCTACGTGGAGCTCATAGGGCTTCTTTGGGTCCGCGTAGGCCAGAACAGGGGCAGTGGTTAAGTTCTTTTTTAGCATCTGGAAGGCGTCTTCACACTTCTCATTCCACTGGTCCTTGACTGACTCCCCTGGCTTTCTGGGGCCCGAGTCATCCTCTTCCCCCTCCGTCTTCAGCAGCTCATTCAAGGGCCTGGCTATCCGAGCAAACCCCTCCACGAACCTCCTGTAAGGGGAACAGAATCCCAGGAAGGACCTGAGTTCTGTTACGGTGGTGGGCCTTGGTCAGGAGGTGACTGCCTCCAATTTTCCAGGGTCTGTGGCCACCCCATCTTCAGACACTAAGTGTCCCAGATAGTTGACTGAAGACTGATAAAATTGGCATTTTTCAGGTGAGAGCTTGAGTCCTTCCTCACTCAGTCTCTTCAAAACCTTCTCCAGCCTTTCTTCATGTTCCTCCAAAGTTCTTCCGAAGACAATGATGTCATCCAAGTATACGAGGACTTCGATGAGGTTCATGTCTCCCACAGTCTTCTCCATGAGTCTTTGGAAGGTGGCTGGAGCTCTAGACAGGCCTTGAGGCATCCGGTTGAATTCGAAGAACCCTACCGGGGTTATGAAAGCCGTCTTTTCTTTGTCTTCTGGATGCATCGGGATCTGATAGTACCCGCTCTTGAGGTCCATAACACTGAACCACTTGGCTCCAGACAAGCTCTGTAGGGCATCCTCTATCCTCGGAGTGGTATACTGATCCGGTGTGGTTCTCCGGTTGAGGGTCCTATAGTCTATGCACAGCCTCAATGACCCATTCTTCTTCCGGACCACCACTATTGGGGAGGCATAGGGACTTCTAGATTCTCAAATCACCCCTGTTCGCTTGAGCTCGGCGAGCTGCTCCCTCAAATCTTCGAGGTCTGCCAACGGAACCCGCCTAACCCTCTCCCTGAAGGGCTTGTCTTCCTGGAGGCGGATTCGATGGGTGGCACTCCTAGCACACCCCACATCAAATTCATCATGGGAAAAGATCCTTTCCCACCGGGTCAACTGGGCCTTGGCTCTCTCTCTCCAAGCTCTGGGCAGGTTTGGATTCTCCATGGAAAGTTTCTCCCACACAGTACTTTCTCCATCTGTCTTCTCCACATCTGATGAAGCAACTGGTGTAGCTGGGCTCACCCGGCCCAGCAACAACCTGGCTGGGATCTCCATGGGACCATCCGTGGTGTTTCTGACACTCACAGGCACTTTACAGTGGGCCTTCTTTAGGGCCCTCACCGGAACCACTTCTGGGACTACTTCTAAGCCCGAAGGTTCTTCCGTTGGATCGGGTTCCAACATGACAAAAGGGCCAGGCTGCTCCCAAGTGAGTTTCACTGTGGCTTTCAGGCAGGTTACTTCACCAGGCTGCAGCACTATCCCCCTTCTTCCCAGTCTCCAGACCTTCCCTACCCCCTCTTCCGGGGCCTTCTGTTCCAAGATCAGCCGTTGGTAGGCGGTCTTCAACATTGGGTGGATCTCAGTGACTGTGGGGTTCTTCCTTCTTGTCAGTGGGGCCAGAAGTCTTCGGACCAGATCCGTGTTGGTCCCTATTATTAGGGAACTCTTGTTAGCTCCAGGCGGTCAGGGGCACACCACAGCTAAGGTGTCGAACACTTCAGCCTTTCCGGCTATGGACGGGTCAAAAGTCAGTTTTATGGGCAAATAGCCATCATAAGGGAAGCTCTCTGTCCCAATTCCCCATATCTCCAACTCTTCAATCTTCTGGATGGTTAGGTGACTCAGATGCCTGTCATAAAAGTCCCGATACAGCAGGGTCACCTGCGCCCCAGTATCCAATATGGCTCTTGTGTAAATTCCCTCCACTTGAATAGATACTATTGGGGAGGGGCCCACCAGCTTCTCTGGATACTGCTTCGAAGGGGTCTCTTTCTTTTGATCTTTGCATTTCCCTTTTTGACTTTCTTTCTTCCATTTGTCTCTGGACTTAAAGGGGTTGTAAATGTTCGTTTTTTATTTTCTAAATAGGTTCCTTTAAGCTAGTGCATTGTTGGTTCACTTACCTTTTCCTTAGATTTCCCTTCTAAATATTTGTTTTCTTTGTTTTCCTTGTCTGAATTTCTCACTTCCTGTTCCTCCTCAGTAAGCTGTTCAGTAAGCTGTTCTGGGTGACTCCACACCACTCGGATGATGGTGTGAAGTTTAGTGAGGAGAAACAGGAAGTGAGAAATTCAGACAAAGAAAAAAATCATTTAGAAGGTAAATCAAAGGAAAAGGTACGTGAACCAACAATGCACTAGCTTAAAGGAACCTATTTAGAAAATAAAAAACAAACCTTTACAACCCCTTTAAGTCTCTCTTGGGCCTGGTATGCATTGATCTCCCCCCTTTTTAGGGGTGTAGCTACCCGCTGAGGGATGTTACTGTCTTTCTTTGGAGTGCGTTCCCTCTGAGGAACTTTATGTTTCTTCTGAGGGGTCTTGTCCACTCCTCTCATGTGCTTCTTATTCAGTTTGGAGCTCACTGAAGGTGATGGGCACCCGGCTGACTCCTTCACCGGGGCCCGCTGAAGTTTTCCGGCGGCTTGCGGTTATTCAGTCTCTTCTTCTTGGGACTGGAACACACTCTGGCAGCGTGGCCAACCCCTCCGCAGTTGAAACAAGTCATATCCCCCCTATCTTCCAGGGATGCGGGCGCTGACGTATTTGGAAACAGCTCCTTCCTTGGGCTTTCCCTCTCTGGTACCCTTGACTCCTTTTCCATCAGGGAGGTCAGCATCCCCAACACTTGGGACATCTGCGACTTCAAGGTATCCACCTCTGCGTCTCTTTCCAGGGTCGTGGCTGTCCTGACCATCACGGGAGGAGGATTCACCGTCTCAACTGGTTGGCTCCTCTTCTTCTCCTCCAGCATAGCTTCTTCTTCTCTGACTACTCGGATCAAGTCAGGGTACTCCAGGCTCTTCCCGTCCTGTCTTGTACGCAGCGCCAGTGCGATGGGGTCCAGCGGCTGAGATCCTCTCATGACCTGCTGAACACGGGCCTCATCCACCTTCCGCGGATCAATCCCCTTCTTAAGGATCATCTTGTGCAGTATCTTATCCAGGCGCTTCATGAAATCTGACAGTTTTTCTCCTGCCTTTTGGTAGCAGTGCTCCAGCTGGTAAGTGAGCTCAGTGATTTTCTCTGTTCCACCAAACACATTCTGCAGGATGTCCAGATAGTCGTGTGCATCACAGTCTGTCTTGCTCATCTTAAGGTTGCGTATGGCCTCTAGAGCAGGTCCCTTCAAGCTCTCAGCAATTCTCTGCTTCTTTCTGTGGTCTGGAACTTCCCATTCTTCTAAGGCCTGAGTGGCACCGTCTAACCACTCCTCAAACCCCTCTTCGCCCGAAGGTACAGTTTTCCTCCCTGAAAACATTCTGAGTTTTTGGTATCCTGACATTTGGTAATCTTGAGGGTCTTTCTTACACTGGGCTATAATTTCCTCCAGGACCGCACATAGTTCGGTGCTGAGGGTGCCCTGCGGTGACCCGGGACTCTCTTTCTTCTTCCTTTTTACTGTTTTTGGGGTTGGTGTCTGAGGCCATCCTTCTTGTGTAGGCAGCAGTGCGTGTATTAGGCTATAGGTTTGATCATCTGTCACTTTTATACTTGGATTCTTGAAGTCTTCCGGGACTCCATCCTTCCACTCTATCAGTGCGTGCGTCAGCGAAGAATTCGACCTGACATCCACTATCCATGCCTTCTGGTGCGGGGACAGCGACGTCACTAGCTGCTTCACCGCTTCTTCTTGCCAGATCCCTGGGAGTTCTATAACTACTACCCCTCTTGGATCTGTGCTGACCACCTTGCACCACTTGAATACTTCCGATGGATCCATGCTGGTACTTTTTGGCGCGTTACTTGCTTCACCAGGATCCCACCCTCGAGAGCCCCTACGTGTAGCGCTACCCCCAGTTAAGAGAGCCGCTGGTTTGTTTTCGGCCCTGTGTGCAGTACCGCCAACCCCCGGCAATCTTACTCGACCCACGCTGGCACAGTTAGTCTAGGGCTATACTTATACCACATTCAATTGTATTGCATGAATTAATCTCTAAGCAGTAAGACAACACACTAAGGCGAGAGATTGATTATAACGGTTTTACTCTAATGGTAAATAGCATAGGTATAACATCACACATGCAACTGGCTTGCAGAGCCCTGCAGCAATCAATTCAGCACACTATAATGGCGCTGCGCGGTACTCCACCACGCGTGGCTATTATGGTGTGCGCGCCCTATGGCGCACTAAACAATATACTATCTCCCCACCCGAGTCAGGCCTGACATGGAGTAAATCTCAGTCACTTCCTATAAGGATTTCTTCGCATGCCAGCTTTCGGTGGTGCACTTGATGAAATTCTAGTTTGTAATCCACAACGGGCAGTAACTTGGAACAACTATACTGGGAGGGGGACACTTCAACTCTGTCCTGCTACCGGTCCCCCCGTGGAACAGCAGATAAACGAACGGTGGGCCTCTGCAGTTCTATAGGCCTGAACACGACACAGTCTATTGGTCTGGGAAGGTGCCCGCTCACCACTCCGGACACGATCCCAGTCCGGGACTTCCACCTGCTGTGTATCCGCACACAGCGTCTGCCACGACCGGGTCCCCGATCCAACTGATGTCCTCACTCGACAAGACAGGATCCACCCAGGCTCCGCAGTGGGGTGGAAGGCTCTTCGGAAGTCACGCAAAGCCCCAGGCTTTGGGCCTTGCACCGCAGCAGATCCGCACAAGAAGACTGGTTGCTTGAAGCGCGGTGTCCAAAGAGGCCGAGCTCCGCCTCCCCTCTTCCTTAAATAGCCTCTCCCATGAGTCTCTGTGGTGGAAACTTTCCCCTGAGGCCGGATGGGGTTCTGGGTAACGTAGTCCCGGGGGCCTTAAAGGAGACCCCGCTACACAATATATGAATTAAAAAAGGACAAATGGTAGGTGCTCAATCTATTTATAATAGGGAAGATGCACAATTGGAGGAACCAACAAAAAAAACTTTAACCACTTGACCTCTGGAAGATTTACCCCCCTTCATGACCAGGCTAGAAGACTATCCACACTGGTAGTATAGGGCTCAGTCCCATGCAGTGGCCAAAGCCATATGTTTACTTTTTTCCCACCTCTGAGCTGTGTGCAGGTCACTCATAGAAAGTGAATACAGATAGAAGTGAATATGGATATGCATTGGCTGTGAGGACTTACCTGTACATCCGAGTTTGACAAGTATGCATGGATGGGTGCACGGACCCAGATGTTGCTCCTATGTACCCAGCTCAGTGCACGCGTCCGTGTGTATCTGTCAAACTCGGCTGTGTACACATTCACTTTCTATGAGATGTCTGCATACTGCCCAGGGGTGGAAAAACAAGAGCAAACTAACGTCTCCGGCCGCTGCACAGGAGCACCTGTGGGAATAAGCCTATATAATAAATAAATAAAAAGAAAAACTTACGGGGGGGTTAAGGCCGTACGCATATATGCAGCCACTGGGAGGATGGGCTTTAATGCCAAGCGGCTGCATATACTATACTATACTATATATGTTCACTGTGTGCACCCACCAAAGAAACTAAGATGTCACGGGCAGCTCCTGATGCATAATTGCTATTGGGAGCCTCCAAGCATGTGACCTCTATGACAGCCATTCTCAAGATATCTAAGCCCGTCTCTGCCTCCTGGCATTCAGATCCTCTTAACCTCCCTGGCGGTATGATTATGTCAGATTTTAGGTGCTGAAAGCGGTACAATTATTTTGCATGGAAATTTGGCGTTTTATATTGTAGGCCTGCAATTCTTAGGAATAACTCACTTAAATCTGTCCAAACAAGAGTCTAGTAGACATCCCGGGTATGATAAAGTTTGAAACACAAAATCATAAATTACAATATAATAAATGAGCTATGAGTAAGTTATGATGTGAAACGCATTAGCCTATAGCCCTTGCATGTCCATCATCTGTTTTGGTTTATTTTTTGGATTTGTGGATTTATTTTTTGGATTGTACTCCTTTGAATATTTTGAAATAAATCGTTTTTACTGAGTGCGGCAGTCCAGGACCTTTTCTTTTCCTACAAATATAATAAATAACTATAAATAATTATGACAAATAATAATATAATAATAATAAAAATTATTCAATAATGTAATCAAATCAAAAACACTGAAATTTGCTCAGTTGTAGAATTGTCGCTGTCATTACTTTCAGTGTTTGATGACGAATTTCCCCACAAATCGTTATCGCTCAATTCTGCAAGTGATTCTATTTTATTATCGCTGTTTTCTAGCTGGTCTAAAACCACTTTTGACATAAAGGGACACTTTTTGTTTGCTATGGACAATCTCCAGTTTCCAGGCAGAAATGTTTTTATTTATAATATAAAAGTGCATGCAGGGCACTGGACAGACCACTAGGGACAAAGGGGATGTGTAATTTTTTTAATCTGTAAGATTACAGTATACTGTATGTGTATTGTGTTTTTACTTTTTAGAATTTGGCGCCGATCTCCGCCCCCGTGCGCCGCAACGTCGCAGGGAACGGAGCTCGGCGGCACTCGGGCACTGTGTGTGAATTGAGCGAGGAGACGGCTCGCACCGATAGCGGGGAGACATTGCAGGATCCAGGGGACAAGGTTAGTAACTCTCCCTGTATCCTGCGATGCAGCCCAAGTCTGGCTCGGGGTTACCGAGTAGGCGCCGGAAGTGGCGTAGATCACTGAGGTGATCTATGCCAGGAAGTGGGAGCAAATACCTGTCTTAGACAGGTATCTGCTCCCCCTCCCCCCTTAAAGGTGCCAAATGTGACACTGGAGGGGGGGGGGAGGGTTTCAAAAAGTGGAAGTTCGATTTTTGGGTGGAACTCCACTTTAATCCTGTGCTTGTTGCCTGTCTCCTGCCCATCTCTTTCACAACTTCCTGGATTCCCTGTATGCGTTGCAGCTTCATCTCTGCCATTTACTTTTATTGTATATGGACTACATATCCCATGGCACCTTGCTACCTGCAAGCAGTGATTCCTGTATTATATCAGATTTTTGAGATAGGAACAAGGGACACCTATTAGCAAAAGTATATAGGCATAGGACACACACCCTGCCACGCCCGCTTAAAGAAAAATTATACCAGAAAAATATTAATTACACCCATAGGTGCTTTTTTTACCACTGCTATTGCTTTATAATGGCTTTTGAAATTTACAAATGCAGCAATTTAGAAGTTGGATGAACGTTTTAGCACTGGGAAACACTTTGAAAGATTTAAAAAAAGGGAATACAACTATATAGATATACAGTAGATCAGACCAAAATGAGGGACTAATGAGGAGGAAAGAGGGACTTTGTTTCAAATCAGGGACAGTTGGGAGCTATGCAGAGATACTAAGAGGAAGAGTTTCAGTAGGTGGAGTCAGTACAGGTGTTCTATCAGATTGTGTAATGGAAGTGATGTTCTGACCAAAAAATACTTACTGTTACTATTACTGCTAAAATACCACACTGCTATGCATTCCACAGTGCTATGTGTTCCACAGTGCTATGCGTTCCAACGCAGATGCAGACGTAGCTGGGTATAGTAAGATGCCCGCTTGGGTGTTCTAACAGATTACCGCTATTCATCAGATCATGAAGCGTTTGGAACACATATCGCTGTGGAACGCATAGCGCATGCTCAGTAAGTATTTTTTGATCGAAATGTCACTTCCATTACACGATCTGACGGGTAGTGGTAATCTGATAGAACACATTGTACTGACTCCAACTACTGATACTCTTACTCTCTCTATCTCTGCATAGCTCCCAACTATCCCTGATTTGAAACAAAGTCCCTCTGTCCCTCTTTTCTCCTCATTAAGCGGAAAGCGGCTTTCTCTGGGGGCAACTGGTGAAGAGGAGGGGCCTGGAGCACCGGCAGGGGGCCCCAGAAGAAGAGGATTAGGGCGGCTCTGTGCAAAACCCTTGACCAGAGCAGATAAGTTCAGTAAAACTTTGGATTGGGAGTATCTTGGTCCTGGAAGTGTTTTGCAAGACAAGCAATTTAAAAAAAAAATAAACAAGTGATGTCTTGATATACAAGTAGCATCATGTCACAATCGAGTATGCCATCCTCTGCAGCGCCATCAACATCATCTCTTCCACACTGCACTCCATGAGAGTTTCAAGCCTCTCTTTCAGATCGCTCTACTGCAGGGTAGTCTTCCTGATCACGATTGCAGACTGACATCGGTGAGAGCCGGCGGTGCGGAGGATGATCTATGTGAGCAGCTTTACCCCGGATGCCTGAATACTTTGATGTGCCTCTTTTAATCATCAACCATGTGAGTTGCTAAATGTTGTACCTTCATTAAATGTAACCATATTGCTACACTTAGAGGCGCCTCTCTTCTCTTTTATACTTTGTAGCTCCTGCTGGATTTTGCTTCTAAACCCCTTGTGGATGCTTCCATTTGTGGATGGACATTTTATGGTTACACAACCCATCACATTGCTATAATCTTTTTATATGAAAACAGAATTTAAACCTAAAAACACACAAGTGAAAAACAGGAAAAAATGTAGCGCTAATAAAAAAAATCACTAAACTAATATAATAGCATTCACTAGTGACACTGTGATAATCAAATTGTACCTCACGTGACATGTGATAAAATTCAAAAACAATAGTCCATAAAGTCAAGTAATGTTCCAAAGAAGAAAGAAATATTCTTCTTCTTAATAGAGAATATCTTCCACCACACCGTGCACGTATTAGCTCTCCTTTGAAAATGCACTCACCAGCTGTATATGGTATGCCTCCCACTCTCGTGTTCGGCTCAAAGGCTTGCTAGTTAACCACTAGAGGGTGAACGACCATCAATTGAAAGCTTGTGTGTCAACACAGGATATCCCATACATGTAAAAATGAAAAGGTGCTCCAATATTGTAAAATAGTAACGACCAAATTTATTAAAATACACAACCACACTTCAAATATTGCACTCACATGATAAAATAAAACCAGCCTTAAATCAATCACAGCAAGCAGAAAAAAGTGTAAGATGGCACTGCAGTAATTTGCGGTCACGGCGGACCCAAGGTGTACGCTCGGTGTAGGTCTCTCACCCCCTCCTGAGCTGCGGGTCACAGCATCCGTGTAGCGTTCTTAGCCTCAGCGTGTCACGATAGTGTCAATGATAATGCAGCCACGCACCCGACGTTTTGTCACTTGGACTTATTCATGGGATAAAGGGATTTTTATAACAGCTTACCTGTAAAATCCTTTTCTTGGAGTACATCACGGGACACAGAGCGACTTAGTCATTACTAATGGGTTATATAGATACCTTCAGGTGCTGGCACTGGCAACTTCCAAAACCGGAAGTACCCTCCCCTATATAAGCCCCTCCCATCCGGGAGTACCTCAGTTTTGTAGCAAAGCAATAAGTGTCGCCAAAAAAGAGGGGTGGGAGCTCTGTGTCCCGTGATGTACTCCAAGAAAAGGATTTTACAGGTAAGCTGTTATAAAAATCCCTTTTTCTTTTTCGTACATCACGGGACACAGAGCGACTTAGTCATTACTAATGGGACGTCCCAAAGCAATGCCAAATGAGGGGGGGGGAACACTATACATAAGCTGGGCGCCATCAGGCATGAGGATCTTTTGCGGCCTGCAACACACTGCGCCCAAAGGCGACATCCTCCTGACTTCTAACGTCCACCTGGTAGAACCTAGTAAACGTGTGTACTGAAGACCATGTTGCGGCCTTACAGATTTGAGCCAGGGAGGCCTGGTGATGCACTGCCCATGAAGTTCCAACTGCTCTTGTGGAGTGCGCCCTAACTTTGAACGGAGGCGGTCTCCTTTTCAAGCCATAGGCTTGTATTATGACCTGTCGAATCCACTTGGCTGAAGTAGATTTTGATGCTGCCTGACCCTTTCTGGGGCCTTCCGGCAGAACAAACAAAGTATCCGTTCTACGAATCTGAGCAGTGGCTTTTAGATAAGCTTTAACTGCTCTTACTACATCCAAAGAATGCAATAACTTTTCCTCTACCGAGGTAGGTTTGGGAAAAAAAGAAGGAAGAACCACATCTTGGTTCAAATGAAACCTCGATACCACCTTAGGAAGAAAGGCTGGGTGAGGACGTAATACTACTCTGTCCTTATGGACAACCAGATATGGCTCCTTACAGGACATGGCGGCTAATTCCGATACTCTTTTAGCCAAACAAATGGCTACTAAGAAAATCGATTTCCTGGTGAGAAGAACCAAGGAAATGTGCTGCAATGGTTCAAATGGTTGTTTCTGTAGAACCGACAGAACCAGGTTTAAGTCCCATGGACATATGGGAATACTAACCGGAGGGCTAATACGCATCACTCCTTGTATGAAAGCTTTGACTAATGAATGCAAAGCCAAGGGCCTTTGAAAAAATATTGACAAGGCCGAAATCTGACCCTTGATAGTTCTCAAGGCAAGCTTCCTATCCACAGCCCACTGTAGGAAGTCCAGAATCCTACCTATTACGTACTTACGCGGATGCCATTTATTGGCCTCACACCACGCGATGTACGCCTTCCAGATCCTATAATAGATCTGTCTGGATACCGGCTTCCTGGCATTGATCATGGTAGATACCACCGGATTAGAGAGACCTCTCTTTTTTAGAATGTGGGCTTCAATAGCCAGGCCGTCAAACCTAGGGCTTGTAAGGAAGGGTGGTATATCGGTCCCTGCGAAAGCAGGTCCGGACGATGTGGGTCCAAGGACTCCCCACTGACATCTTTACGATCTCCGCATACCATGCTCTTCGGGGCCACGCTGGAGCCACCAGAATCACCGGTTTCTTTTCTACCCGGATTCTGCGGATTAATCACAGTAACAATTGTGGCGGTGGGAATGCATATATCAGCTTGAACTGATCCCAAGGGAACACTAGGGCATCCGAGCCGCAAGCTAGGGGATCCCTTGTGCGAGACACAAATCTGTCCACCTTTGCGTTGAATCTGGATGCTAGCAGATCTACATCCGGTGTTCCCCACCGCTGGCATATTGCCTGGAAAACCTCGGGGTGAAGAGACCATTCCCCCGGGCATAATTGCTGGCGACTTAGAAAGTCCGTTCTCCAATTTTCCACTCCTGGGATGAAAACCGCGGATATGGCTGGGACATATCTTTCTGCCCATTTCAGGATGCAATTCGCTTCCCTCTGGGCTGCACGACTCCTGGTGCCACCCTGGTGATTGATATATGCCACTGCTGTGGCATTGTCTGATTGAATTCTGACAGGGGACCCTTGGAGTTTGGATGTCCATGCTACTAGGGCATACCGGGCTGCTCGTATCTCTAAGAGATTGATGGGCAGGGCCTTCTCTGCTTCTGTCCACTTGCCCTGGAGAGACCATTGCTCCAGTACTGCCCCCCAGCCTATGAGGCTGGCATCTGTAGTGACCACCTTCCAAGAAACCGGACTGAAGGGTTTCCCTTTTTCCAGATTCTGGGGCACCAACCACCAATGGAGGCTCTTGCGAACGGAAGGGGACAGGGACATTGGTAAGTCTAAAGCCTGAACTTTTTTGTTCCAGGCTGATAGTATGACCCTCTGCAAGTTCCTTGAATGGAATTGACCGTAGGGTACTGCTTCGAATGAAGCCACCATTTTTCCCAGCAGCCTCATGCACAGGCGTATGGATGGTTTTCTTTTTGTACCCACTAAGTGGGTCAAATCTTTCAAAGACGACACCTTCTCTGGAGGTAAGAAAATATTTCTCTGATTTGAATCCAGCCTTAGTATTCCAGACTTTTGACTGGTCTTAGAGCTGACTTGTCTCGGTTGATAATCCAACCGTGATATCCCAGATACTTGATTGTCTCGTGAATAGCTACTTCCAGTTTTTCCACTGAGTGGTCTATTAGTAGCAGGTCGTCTAAATATGCCATTATCGTTACACCCCGTGTTCTTAGATTGGCCAATAGTGGGGCCAGAATTTTTGTGAACACTCGTGGTGCTGTGGCCAGACCGAAAGGTAAGGCTCTGAACTGAAAATGGCGCCCTTCTACTGCAAAGCGTAGAAATTTCTGATGGGCCGGAAAGATGGGAATATGCAGATAAGCATCCTTTATGTCGATCGAGGCTAACCATTCCTGCCCTTGTAGGGCGGTGGCCACCGATCGGATCGACTCCATCCGAAAAGTCCTGATATGTAGGAATTTGTTTATCCCTTTTAGATTTAATATGGGCCTCACGTCCCCGTTTGGCTTCGGGACTGTGAAGAGGTTTGAGTAAAACCCGAACCCGCATTCTTCCAAGGGAACCTTCATGATTACACCTTGGAGCAATAGTTGTTCTAGTGCCAGAAGGAGGGATCCTCTCTTCTGGGGATCGCTTGGCACGTTTGACCTCATAAAATAAGCAGGAGGAGTGTCTTTTAACTCCAGCTTGTATCCCAGACTTACTGCGGAGATCACCCATCTGTCTCTGATGGTGTCCCGCCAGGTCTCTGTGAACAACTGAAGTCTTCCCCCCACCCGATTGAGTGGGGGCAACCCTTCATGACTTGGGGGGAGGTTTCGTACCTCTCTTGACCCAGGGTTTCTTGTTACCCTGTGATTGTCCCTGATTTCCGCCCCCTGGATTTGACCGCGGAGGCCGTCGGAACTGTTTCACAGCCGATGTGCCAGGGACTGGAGAAGTAGGCTTCTTAAAAGAAGGACTTCTAGCTTTGTTCTTAACCGGCAAGAGTGTACTTTTACCGGCAGAAATTTTCTGGATATACTTGTCCAGATCTTCCCCAAATAAGCGTTCTCCATGAAATGGGAAGCTAATCAGCAATTTCTTACAGGGAGCCTCAGCAGACCAGTTTTTGAGCCACAAAAGCCTACGCATATGTACTACAGACAGCGTAAAGCGGGAGGCCTGTTGGATTGTATCCTTTATGGCATCCACCGCAAAACATAAGGCTCTGGGTAGGTCAGCTAGGGCAAGAGCCTGCTGATCTGGTAAGTCCCTTAAGACTTGTTTCAACTGATCCTTCACTGCTTGGCAGACCCCAATAGCTGCTACTGCAGGTTGTGTCACCATGCTTGCTGTAGAGAAAGCAGATTTTAGTAAAGACTCCAATTTTTTATCTATTGGGTCTTTGAACATTGGAACATTATCTACTGGACATGTCAGTGATTTATTCACAAAAGAGATGGCTGTGTCCACTGTGGGCACCTTCCATTTTTGTATGAACTTATCCTCCATGGGATAGATCACCGGAAATCTCTTGGGGGGAGTAAATATTTTATCAGGATGCTCCCAATCCTGGTAAATAAGCCCTTCCAATAAGGGGTGGATTGGGAAGGAACAGACAGTCTGGGGAGCTTTTAGCGACCCCAGCGAGGAGACAGTAGTGGTTGATGGCTCCGCAAGAGGCATTTTAAATGCTGATCGGACCATGTTAGTCAGAGACTGAACCCATAATCTTTCAGCCTGAGATGCTGAGAAAGGTTCTTCCACTGTTGATTCCTCTATAACCGAATCAACCTCATCCTGATCCCCTTCAGGTAGGTCGATCTCTATGTGGGGCTGTTCCTCCACTAACAGGCACTCTGAAGGAGGAGACGGAGATCGGACGCGTTTTCCCTGTGACAGGGAAGCAGCGATCAATGCTGTTAATCTCTCTTCCAATCCTCCCAGAGCTGAGGAAAAAACCTCCTCTGTTATATATACAGGAGCAGGTGGACTGTGGGCAGCCACAGCACCAGGTACTCCTGCGGGGTTCCTATGGCTACTAACCTCTGAAATTTCAGGGGAGATTGGTGCAGTACAAGCATGCCCAAAATCCTCAGAGCCCGATGGAGACCCCTTTCGCTTCTTGTAAGATTTATTTCCAGAGCGTCTGGACGACATATCCTTTAAGCACAGAGCTGAGGTATTCCCGTCGTCATTGGTGCAGTACAAGCATGCCCAAAATCCTCAGAGCCCGATGGAGACCCCTTTCGCTTCTTGGAAGATTTATTTCCAGAGCGTCTGGACGACATATCCTTTTGGTCGTTACACCACTACTGGTAATAGTCTAGCACAGTTGCTGCTATATACCAGCTGGTGTCCACTAAAGTGCCTTTCTATGGGGATGCCTGCATCAACCGCCTCTGTGTGCCACCGTTTTGTTGCTAGCTCTGTTTGCATCCAGCTGACACTTGTACTGTGTCTTTTATCCATGCTGGGACGCCTGCACATGCGCAGAAGCGCCGCGGCGCGCATCGAGCGTCATCCACCAGCCCCGCCCCTTTTTTTCGCTCATCTCTACATAAGAGGCGCGTGCACGCGCGCGCCCGTGTGCCTTCGGCGCTTTTTTTGAAAAATAAGCAGGGACTAGGAGCCAGGGCCCTTTTTGCCGGAGGGCCTGTGCGGTGGATGAGTGCAGCAACAGGGCAGAGAAAGTGGATTCCCAGAGAGAACTTACCAACTGCCTGGATCTTTTGACTTGAAAAGAAAAAGATCCACATGACAAGAAAAATGGACCACAGCGGCCTCTAGTGGTTTAACACAGGTACCGCGGTCTCCCTTTTTTTTTTTTTTTTCTTGACTACTATTAAAATTTACATTTTCCAGTAGTTACAGGCATGCACAGATATTTAGCGGGAATACCGTTAGGTAACAGACAGAAAGACAAATTAGGCTTGGGGGTCCCCCAATAGAACCAAGTTCCTGGGGGCCCCCACTTACCTCTTCCCCGCCGCAGGACTCTGTTTGGTCCACAGAAGCCCAAACTTCACCTATCACGGCAGGCATTGTAATTAAACCTTCAGGGACCGGGTTCCCAAGGATTCCACTCCCCTGGACCTGTATAGCACCCTGCACAGAAAACATCTTGGTCGTGGGTATGACCAGAGCTCTGGATCCCAGGGTCCAGCCCTCCTAAGAGAAGCATTACAGGCAGAACCTTGCTCTTCTCTTGCAAGGCCCGGGTACCGACCGTTTAGCTATGAAGCTTTTTTGGTCGGATCCGGAATAGCTTACTGAGGCCCAAAAGAACCTGTACGCAAGCTCAGTGAAAAACACATGTTACTTCTTGGCCAACACCTTAGACACTGGCAAAAAACTGAGGTACTCCCGGGTGGGAGGGGCTTATATAGGGGAGGGTACTTCCAGTTTTGGAAGTTGCCAGTGCCAGCACCTGAAGGTATCTATATAACCCATTAGTAATGACTAAGTCGCTCTGTGTCCCGTGATGTACGAAAAAGAAAATCTTTTTATATGGAATATAAACTGAAGGACTTATGAATAAATGGTTGTGGAACGAATCATCTGAGTTTCCATTATTTCTTATGGGGAAATTCACTTTGGTATACGAGTGCTTTGGATTACAAGCATATTTTTGGAACGAATTATGCTCGCAATCCAAGGTTTTAATGTAAAGGCATGTTAGTTATTTAAAAAAAAAAACTTTTACAATCACTTTAAGGATTCAAACAGAATGGGGCCCCAGCTGTTCACTAGTTAACAAAGGTTACACTTCCTTCTGAAATTTCACAGCTCAGTATTTCAGGAAAAGTTTTATGGCTTATTTCTATGAAATACAATAATGCAAGTTGCAGTTATTACTATATTTGAATTACCAAAGTGCTTTAGTATTTTTCTAGAATTACCGTATTTCTCGGCGTATAACACGCACTTTTTTCCCCTTAAAATCAGGGGGAAAATCGTGGGTGCGTGTTATACGCCGATACTCCGTCGAATTCCCCTGCTGAAACGAGCGAGAGGAGCGAGCGGAGCCGAAGCCGAATTACACTCGGCTTTACTCGGCTCCTCTCGCAGTCCCGCCCTTCTCTGACTGCGCCGCTGACATAGAGAAAGCCGAGTGTACTTCGGCTAGTCTCGGCTCCTCTCGCAGTCCTGCCCCTGACTGTGAGCAGAGCCGAGTCTAGCCGAAGTACACTCGGCTTTCTCTGTCAGCGGCGCAGTCAGTGGAGATGGGCGGGACTGCGAGAGGAGCCGAGTCTAGCCGAAGTACACTCGGCCCCGCTCGCTCCTCTCCACAGAAATCGGTGCCAAATTTAAAAAAACGCCGAGACTGACAAGATTGCAAAGGCACTGGGCAAGGCTGCAGATGGACAGATGGACACTGGGCAAGGCTGCAGATGGGCAGATGGACACTGGGCAAGGCTGCAGATGGACAGATGGACACTGGGCAAGGCTGCAGATGGACAGATGGACACTGGGCAAGGCTGCAAATGGACAGATGGACACTGGGCAAGGCTGCAGATGGACAGATGGACACTGGGCAAGGCTGCAGATGGACAGATGGACACTGGGCAAGGCTGCAGATGGACACTGGGCAAGGCTGCATGCTGCATTTAAATGTAAGTTTTTTTTCCTTGAATTTCCCTTCTAAACTTGGGGTGCGTGTTATACGCCGGCGCGTGTTATACGCCGATAAATACGGTATGTATGTGTGACCTTCAGACATTATGTGGCTCCATGAAGAATTATTCCATTCAATTCAGTCCAGTATTTCATTTGAGTATGACGTACCTAGACCAACCTGAATTTACCGCTAGTTTTGCTAGGCATGCTAGAGGAGTGGAATGATGCTTATTGTTACTAAAACTTTAGTTTAAATAAATAAATAAATAAATGTGCGTAAAAGTAATGCAACTATGCAGCTTTTAAATGTGACATTTTTTTTTTTTATATATACGTTAAGCATTTATAGCCCATATTCAAAAAGTAGTTGCTATAGTAATTCTCTAAAGTTAAAAGCTTATTTATCATATGCATGTTACAATCATCTGGGCGTAATGCCAAGACAAAGCCTTGTGCAACGTACACAGGAATATAATTCATTAAGTACTTTGCATATAAACAGTAATTTACAACATTACATCCCCACAAACATTCTGTTTCTATGTATGCTTATTTGCACAAGACTATATAATTATCTATCAGGTAATTACTGAGGGGTATTTCTGAAGAACACAAGTAATGTGAAGGCCTGAAGTGGCATTTGTCAGAGAAGGGTTGGTAGGATTGAGAGATGGAAGGGGTCAACTTTTGTTTAAAGGAACCCTGACATTAAAGAAATAAAGGGGACACCATTGCAAATGTTGATTTCTTGGCAGTCATGCTCATCCTGTGATTTTAATGTTTTCTATGTCACCTACAGTGGGGCAAAAAAGTATTTAGTCAGCCACCAATTGTGCAAGTTCTCCCACTTAAAAAGATGAGAGAGGCCTGTAATTGTCATCATAGGTATACCTCAACTATGAGAGACAAAATGTGGAAACAAATCCAGACAATCACATTGTCTGATTTGGAAAGAATTTATTTGCAAATTATGGTGGAAAATAAGTATTTGGTCACCTACAAACAAGCAAGATTTCTGGCTCTCACAGACCTGTATCTTCTTCTTTAAGAGGCTCCTCTGTCCTCCACTCATTACCTGTATTAATGGCACCTGTTTGAACTTGTTATCAGTATAAAAGACACCTGCCCACAACCTCAAACAGTCACACTCCAAACTCCACTATGGTGAAGAGCAAAGAGCTGTCGAAGGACACCAGAAACAAAATTGTAGACCTGCACCAGGCTGGGAAGACTGAATCTGCAATAGCCAAGCAGCTTGGTGTGAAGAAATCAACTGTGGGTACAATAATTAGAAAATGGAAGACATACAACACCACTGATAATCTCCCTCGATCTGGGGCTCCACGCAAGATCTCACACCGTGGGGTCAAAATGATCACAAGAACGGTGAGCAAAAATCCCAGAACCACACGGGGGGACCTAGTGAATGACCTGCAGAGAGCTGGGACCAGCGTAACAAAGGCTACCATCAGTAACACACTACGCCACCAGGGACTCAGATCCTGCAGTGCCAGACGTGTCCCCCTGCTTAAGCCAGGACATGTCTGGGCCCGTCTGAGGTTTGCTAGAGAGCATTTGGATGATCCAGAAGAGGATTGGGAGAATGTCATATGGTCAGATGAAACCAAAGTAGAACTGTTTGGTAGAAACACAACTCGTTGTGTTTGGAGGAGAGAGAATGCTGAATTGCAACCAAAGAACACCATACCTACTGTGAAGCATGGGGGTGGCAACATCATGCTTTGGGGCTGTTTCTCTGCAAAGAGAACAGGACGACTGATCCATGTACATGAAAGAATGAATGGGGCCATGTATCGTGAGATTTTGAGTGCAAACCTCCTCCCATCAGCAAGGGCATTGAAGATGAAACGTGGCTGGGTCTTTCAGCATGACAATGATCCCAAACACACCGCCCAGGCAACAAAGAAGTGGCTTCGTAAGAAGCATTTCGAGGTCATGGAGTGGCCTAGCCAGTCTCCAGATCTCAACCCCATAAAAAAACTTTGGAGGGAGTTGAAAGTCAGTGTTGCCCAGCGACAGCCCCAAAACATCACTGCTCTAGAGGAGATCTGCATGGAGGAATGGGCCAACATACCAGAAACAGTGTGTGACAACCTTGTGAAGACTTACAGAAAACGTTTGACCTCTGTCATTGCCAACAAAGGATATATAGCAAAGTATTCAGATAAACTTTTGATATTGACCAAATACTTATTTTCCACCATACTTTACAAATAAATTCTTTCCAAATCAGACAATGTGATTGTCTGGATTTGTTTCCACATTTTGTCTCACATAGTTGAGGTATACCTATGATGACAATTACGGACCTCTCTCATCTTTTTAAGTGGGAGAACTTGCACAATTGGTGGCTGACTAAATACTTTTTTGCCCCACTGTACCTGAAACAGGTATGAAGATGACTTCAAATCAAAATTGTTTTTCTGGCAGCATCCTTGTCCCAGGACAATGACATACAAAGTGTTGAGGAAAGTGATGGTCAGGCAAATAAAACTTTCAGGAGGAGGTGCTTGACGTGATTGTAGCCGTATTAGTGCAATTGTGGCAGAGAAAATTGAGTACTGTCCGTGATACTTTTTTTATTTGCACTAACATACAATTTTTCAGGACAAGCTTTCGGGGTATATCACCTTCTTCAAGGTCCAAGCCTGTACTGATTCACAATTTTTTAGCAGAATGTTAAAACAAAACAAGAAAAAATAAAATCTCAGAGAGAAAGGAAAAAACAAACAAACACATACAAATCAATGGTAATAAAGATAGCAGCAGAGTTAGTGAGATAAGACAGGGAGAGCTATAGACTTGAGGGGGGATGCTAGTCACAGAGGGGGTCATAAAACTGTAGTATAATAAGTAAGGAAACCAATATCTAAATTTAGGCCATTCGTTTTTTGTGTCAAAAAGAAGTACGAAGTACAGGAGGAGGTGGAAACTACAGTTCATTGATTCTAATTATAACACAATGCCCTTCGAAAAAATAATCCCTTCACAGAGTACAACATTGGAAGTACAGTGTTATGCCCTGTGCACACGATCGGTTTTACTGATGAAAACAGTCCGATGGACTTTTTTCATCCGACAAACCGATCGTGTATGGGCCCCATCGGTCTTTTTTCCATCGGTGAGAAAAAATAGAACATCCAATAGAAAAAAAAAACGATAGCAAATTCCGATCGTCTGTGTGAAACTCCATCGGAGAAAAAACCCACGCATGCCAAAAATCAAGTCGACACATGCTCAGAAGCATTGAACTTCATTTTTCTCGGCTCGTCGGAGTGTTTTACGTCACGGCGTTTGGGACGGTCGGATTTTTGACTGATGGTGTGTAAGCAAGACTGATGGAAGTCAGCTTCATCGGAATTCCGATGGAAAAATCCATCAGATTTGAATCCATGGGAAATCCGATCGTGTGTACAGGGCTTTAGCCAGCACTACAGAGGAATATGATTTGGGAGTACTCATTTCAGATGATTGAAAAATAAGCAAACAGTGTGAAAAGACAGTGGGAAAAGCGAATAGAATTCTAGGATGCATCACTAGAATTACCAGCAGGAGGAAGGAGGTCCTGATTCCCCTCTATAGATCTTTAGTTTGACCTCATTTAGAATACTGTGTCCAGTCCTGGAGACCTTACTTACAGAAAGAGAGAAGTATGTCACCAGTACACCAATGATCTCCAGAAAGGGTCCAAAGCTTTAATCAGAGATCACATCATAAATACAGAAGTGATGTTTCAGAGCCTCTCAGGACCCCTTTTTCAGGCATTCCTGATGAAGGGGTCCTGCAAGGCTTTGAAATGTCACTACTGTATCTAAAATGTGATCCCTGAATAGCTTTGGACCTGTTCTGGAGATTCTTGGTGTGCTGGTGACATATTTCTCCCTTTGAATGTCTTTTGTTTCCAGACATTAGTCACTGCAGCACCCACTTACACTCACAGCCAGTTTACAGGAACATGTGGTGAGAACAATGTGTTTGAACTCTTACTTATGTAGCGGGGTGTCACTTTAAGGAGCTCAAAAGACTACTATACTCAGTGTACAGCGGGACACCCACAGTGCATTGCCCGGCGCAAGGTCTGCTGGGGAAGGCCTATTTAAGGAGGAGCGGAGCAACACGCGGGTCTCTTTAGACGTTGCTCACCTAGTAAGTGGAGCCTGCGCTGGGTCTGTCATTGGACTGGGCCTGAGAGTTGGGCCTTGTGATTCAAAGAGCCTTCCGGCCTCCACGGAAGAACCCAAGAGTCACCTCGTCCATCATCCTTCCAAGGACTGTCGGGAGGATCGGAGACTGTGTACAGGAACCCAATTACGGAAGTCGGTTGTACGGACTTGTCCGGTCGGGTGAGAGAGCACTTGCTCAAGGATTATTTGACAAATCTTTAGGCTCAGTGTCCCCCGTTCAGGGACCACAGTTTACCGGAGTGTTGCATTGCACGTAAGAGGGACCGTGTGTTGTGCAGCAATAGTTGAATCCTTTATTGCATATCGAGTAGATGACTGTTCTTTTACCTGTGGATTACCAATACCCTTTTTAAGTGCACCACCATTGCTAGCGAAGATCTCTCCCAATGGAGCATCGTATCTGCAATAGTCAGGCCTGACTTTAAAACAATTAGACACTGTTTGGGCGCCATCTTTGCCCACAAGGGGGAGGCTCGCGAGCGTAGTTGATTGACAATGAATGTGTGAAATACTATTAGAACTTATTGCTTGTTTATATGCTTAACAGTTAACATTGCAGGGCTCTGCCTAGGCATATGTACTATTGTCTAACTTCATGTTTTATACTCAGTAAAACTTACTTGTGGTTAAGCAAATACGCTGTGTGGTTATATGTTTATTGCGGTATTGTGATCCCCTTAGCTAACGGGTTTTACAATACCATATTTACTGCTATCTGTGCCAAGGGAGGTTAGAGCCAGTTACTGGGGGTTGACAGCAGTGTGTTACAGGCCCAAAATCTATATCAGCAGCCCTCTTAACTGGGGGTATCTACACTTACAAAAAGGTATTGTTTAGATAGAACAAGTCAAGAGATTGGCAACAAAAATGGTGAAAGGTCTGAGGCATAAAACATATCAGGAGTGACTGCAGGAAGCTAATCTGTACAGTCTGGAGGAAAGAAGGGGAAGGGGAGACATGATTGAAACTTTTAAATAATGTGCATCAAAGGGGTGAATAGGGTTTAGGAGGGCAATATTTCCAATATGAATCCAAGCCAAGATTAACCACTTGCAGACCGCCTCATAGCACGTTTACTGCTACAGGGCGGCCGCGCTGCACAGAAACCTATATATATATATATATATATGTGATTATGCACTTCCGAGTTTTGGACGTGGTTTACACCCATTTTTTTTTGTTGCACAAGTTGTCTCTTGTAGTGCTGGCTGCTTTGTACTTGTTATCATTTATATTTTTGAACACTAATGCGTCGTACACACGATCAGTTTTCCTGACAAGAAAAGTGCAATGTGAGCTTTTTGTCAGGAATTCCAACCGTGTGTATGCTCCATCACACTTTTTCTGTCAGTTTTCCTGCCAAGAAAAGATTGAGAGCAGGATCTCAATTTTCGTGACAGGAAAAATTCCTATCGCAAATCGCGTTCGTCTGTATGTAATTACGACGTGCATGCTCAGAATCAAGCAGAAGAGCCGAACTGCCTATTCAACTTCATTTTCTCGGCTTGCCGTACACGTTGTACGTGTTGTACGTCACCGCGTTCTTGACGTTTGGAATTTCAGACAAGATTTGTGTGACTGTGTGTATGCAACACAAGTTTGAGCAGTTTTCCTGCTGAAAAAAAACCACGGCTTTCCTGTCGGAAAAAAATGATCGTGTGCACGAGGCATCAGTGTGGTTTAACATTATACTACAGTCTGTTTATCTTGCAAGGGAATTTACACTTTCTGTTTTTACTTTCTCAAGTTCTGCTGACTCCCATCATCCAATCATGCGCAAGCTAAAATAATTTTTTTCCCCCCTGCATGTGAATTTTAACCACTTTCGCTAGCTAAGTGAAAATTCTCTTGCAAAGTGAAAATTACATTGCAAAGTGAACAGCCTATTTGCTTTTAGCAATCAACCTCATTCTATTCAGATAATTAAAGGTCAGTGTTTTAACCACATGGAGCCTATCAGTGCCCACCAGTGCCGCCTTATCGGTGCCCATCAGTGCAGCCCATCAATGCTCATCAGTGCAGCCTCATCAGCGTACATCAATGAAGGAGAAAAATTACCCGTTTTGCAAAATTTTATAACAAAATATAAAAAAATAAAACTAAAAAAAAATCTGTATTTTTATTTTTTTTTTAACAAAAAATTAAAACCGCAGAGGTGATCAAATACCACCAAAAGAAAGCTCTATTTGTAGGGAAAAAATTATAAAAATTTCATTTGGGTACAGTGTTGTATGACCGCGCAATTGTCATTCAAAGCGCATCAGCGCTGAAAGACGAAAATTGGTCTGGGCAGGAGGGGGGTTTAAGTGCCCAGTAAGCAAGTGGTTAATATTGTTGTAAATATCACAGTGTGCATTGCCACAGTATGAGTACAAGTCAGTTCAGCGTGGTAAAGGGTTGGGACAGCAAGACATGCAAATGGGATTTAAAGGCTGGTAAAGTGAACATGTTGGGGGGACTGCAATCACATTTCTAATTTTATTTGCTGGTGACTATTCTGGCATATAAGGAAGGTCTGGGAATTTATTTGAGAGCTTTGCAGTGCAGTCATCTAATTAGTCATTTGACTCTTCAATGTGTTTGACTGGCCTCTATCAGCCATCACACAGCACATTTCCCAAAAGGCTATAAAAGAAGTAATTGCCAGGGCCAGCAGGCACAAAGGAATGCCAGCTTATCTAAAGCTGCTCTGCCTGCAGATGTATTCAGAAGAACATGATAATGCATACTTAAAGAATTAGGAGGCGCCCTATGTGCCATGGTCCACTGGCATTTACATACAGTACTCTATCTGTAAAATGTAAAATAAAAATGTGTAAAATGTGCAAATTTCCCTCTCTGTGGGTTCGTTCCTATAGATTGGACCATAATTGCAGGTTTGTCTTTCTCTGATTATTATGTATATCTATGATATCATAATGGCTGTTTGTTTTATTTAATTCCTTCAACCATAATGGACAATTATTGCATTGTCTCGGCCTTGCCGCAGCTGTAAGAGGCAGCCTGTAAATAGTGTATGAAAACAGTAATATTGATGTCATGCAGCTGCTGCCTTATATATTTCATTCACGCACAAACAAATACAAAATATAATTCTACAAAGAGGCGCATTAATTGTCTTTCAGGGGCTGATGGAAACGACGGCCCAGAGGGAAAAACCTGCACTTCTTTATTTGAAGATTTAATAGAATTTTCATATGCTGTAATCCATAATCCTCAACACGATATCTATTTCTTCAAGGAACTCTACTATAGCAATGAAGATCTTGAAAAACAAAGGCATGACTATGCTGCAATTTTCTGGAGGTCTTTGCAGAAGGACTGGATGTCCTTCAACAGCTAAATTAGTAAATTAGTTGGCCATTTGCAATGGGTATATCTAAATACAGCAACCGAAAGATACAAATGCACATCGCTTTATTTCTATACAGCTATCCTAAGTTGCTGTTCAACTTTCTCAATCATTCCAAATATACACATCTTGCCGAAAGGAATTTTTGGGCTTTTACAGCATATTTATTATTTTCTCTAAGTAAAAAAACATAAAGGTTGCCAAAGAAACTTATTAATCTAAAGCTGCTTTACTCATTGAAAAAGCATTAATCCTCCCAGATGCACCGCTATGTGGTTTGTAGAGATAACGGGAGTGCAAAAGAATACAGTGTTTCAGACAGATAGGCTTAGTTCTAAACTCTTGTCCTATTACTGGGTCATGGCTATAATGTTTATATTGAAGGAGCCTTTCACCTTTCATTTCTTACATTATAAATGTGATAAGGCTACAAAGCCAAAGTGTCCTGGTTTTGTTGTTTTCTATTCTGTTACAGATAGATTTAAAGATGTAATACAAAAGGTGAACACAATAACATTTCCGGAGATCTTGTGATTCCTGTCTGTGTGGAAAGATTTCTTTAGTGTGGCTTGCATGGCCATGCTCATTTTGGCTGATTGGAATCACTAGTCTGTTTTCACATTGGTAGACAAAGCTATATTAAAATAAAAAGGAGAAATCGAAGAATGAGGAATAAAGAAGCTTCTGACACAACAATTAGATACAAACAGATAAATACAAGTGCTAAAAAAATGCAGCGCTAAAAAAATAGGTAAAAGAAGAGAGAGAACCGGCAACTCTAAAAGGGCTCATGCACACTGCAGCTCAAAAAAAAAAAAAAAAAGCTGCTTTCATAGGCATTTGAGCTTTTATTTCAGCTTAAAGAAGCTCACGGGAGGGCTGGCGGCCTTAGGCCTGGGGGGAAAGTCCAGTCAAGTGGCCCACTGAACCGCCGAATCAGCTCACCATCCATGGCCCACCTGGTTTTTCAATGCAGCCTCACCAGTGCCCATCAGTGCAGCCAACTCCAGTGCCCATCAATGCAGCCTGATCACTGGGGCAGGTTACATGGGGTATATGGGGGGGAGATGGGGGGGTCAGCTAGGGGTGTCAGGGTCTCTCACCTCGGCGATCTCAGCTCAGCAGGTCCTTGCATGCCACGGTTTCCTGGGGGGGTAACGCTCCTGATCCTGGGGTCAAGTTGCCCTGCGTCCCGACTCCGTGGCACGCCCTGCCTCCCGACTCCGTGGCACGCCCTGCCTCTGCCTGCTTCCAAGAATCCGGTCCCAGGGAGTTATAGTTTCCTCTGCGCTGCTGTGTTTTCCACCCACCAGAAGCTTGAGTGCGGACTACAACTCCCGCAATGCAACAGCTAGTGCTCGGCCACCATGGCCATGCCCCCGGCCCAACTTCCTAGACCAGAATAAAAAAGAAAATGGTAGCTGGCAGCGGCTGCCGGCCATTTTGAACACAAGTTAGGGCGGCCTGGGAGGCAATTGCCACCCTGCTCCCTGGCCCAGCCCTCCCCTGAAGAAGCTTGTACTTTTTTGGGCTCTTTTGCACGTTTTTATTGAGCTCCTTTGAGCTTCTTTAACCACTTGCTTACTGGGCACTTAAACCCCCTTCCTGCCCAGGCCAATTTTCAGCTTTTAGCGCTGTCACACTTTGAATGACAATTGTGCGGTCGTGCGACGGGGCTCCCAAACAAAATTGACGTCCTTTTTTCCCCACCAATAGAGCTTTCTTTTGATGGTATTTGATCATCTCTGCGGTTTTTATTTTTTGCGCTATAAACAAAAAAAGAGCAACGATTTTGAAAAAAACACAATATTTTTTACTTTTTGCTATAATAAATATCCCAATTTAAAAAAAATATATATTTTTTTTTTCTCAGTTTAAGCCAATACGTATTCTTCTACATATGTTTGGTAAAAAAAAATAGAAATAAGCATTTATTGATTGGTTTGCGCAAAAGTTATAGCGTCTACAAAATAGGGCATAGTTTTATAGCATTTTTATTAATAATTTTTTTTTTACTAATAATGGTGGCGATCAGCGATTTTTATTGTGACTGCGACATTATGGCGGACACATCGGACACTTTTGACACCATTTTCGGAGAATTGTCATTTTTACAGCGATCAGTGCTATAAAAATGCATTGGTTACTGTAAAAATTACACTGGCAGCGAAGGGGTTAACCACTATGGGCGCTGAAGGGGTTAAGTGTTCCTAATGGAGTGATTCTAACTGTGGGGGGGAGGGGACTGACTGGGGGAGGTGACCGATGGTTGTCCCTATGTACAAGGGACACATCATCGGTCTCCTCTCCCTGACAGGGACGTGGATCTCTGTGTTTACACACAGAGATCCACGTCCCTGGCTCTGTAAATGCCGATCGCGGATCCCTGGCGGACATTGCGGCCACCAGGCACGCGCATCAGCACCTGCGTGACGCGGCGGGCACAGAAGTTCCCGGATGCGCGCTCGGGAGCGCGCGCGGGCAACGAGGAAAGGGGAGCACAGCAATTTCCGGGCGCGCGCGCGCCCATTCGCGAGCAGGGGAGCCAACAAGTGGGTCTGGCGGACTCGATGTCCGCCGGCCACCTGCGATCACTCCAGTGACAGACAGAACGGGGATTTGTCAGTTTAAACAAGCAGATCCTTGTTCTGTCAGGAGAGGAGAGACAGATCGTCTGTTCCTAGTGATTAGGAACAGCGATCTCTCTCTTCTCCTCCAGTCAGCCCAGCCCCCATACAGTTAGCAACACCTCCCTAGGGAACACACTTAACCCCTTGATCGCCCCCTAGGGATAACCCCTTCCCTGCCAGTGACATTTATACAGTAATCAGTGGCTATTTTTAGCTCTAAACGCTGTATAAATGTCAATGGTCCCAAAAAAGTGTCAAAAGTGTCCAATCTGTCCGCCGCAATGTCGCAGTTCCGCTAAAAATCACCATTACTAGTAGAAAAAAATAATAATAATAAAAATGCCATAAATCTATCCCATAGGTTGTAGACGCTAGAACTTTTGCGCAAACCAATCAATACACGCTTATTGCGGGTTTTTTTACCCAAAAATATGTAGCAGAATATATAACGGCCTAAGCTAAGGAAGAAATTCGTTTTTTTTGGGGGGGGGGGGGATATTTATTATAGCAATAAGTAAAAAATATATATATTTTTTTTTAAATTGTCGCCCTTTTTTTGTTTATATGGCAAAAAATAAAAACCGCAGAGGTGATAAAATGCCGCCAAAAGAAAGCACTATTTGTGGGAAAAAAAGGACATACATTTTGTTTGGGTACAACATCGCACGACCACGCAATTGGCAGTTAAAGTGACTCAATGCAGTATCGCAAAAAATGGCCTGGTCATTAAGGGGGCAAATCCTTCTGGTCCTTAAGCGGGTAAGCTCTTTTGAGCTCCTTTGAGCATAAGCGTTTTGTTTTTTTCACTGGAAACTCCCCTCAGCTAATTTTTCCTATTTCTTTTGTGTGTTTTCGAGTTTCTTTGAGCTTTTTCATGCTTTTTCACGTGTTTTTGGGCACTTGGGCGTTTTTTCTGCTCGAAACCTCCTTTCAAAAACGTGAGTTTGGTGGGGGGATTTTTTAACCTGTAAGAGCTTATGCCTGTAAAAGCTTGAAAAAGCCATAGTGTGCATGGACACATTGGCTAATATGGAGGTGAAAATAAATGATGAGCAGATATCAGCATAAGAAACTATATAAGTAAAGGCACCACTATCCCTATCTAATATGGAGGGGAGTTTCCGGGCAAAAAAAAGAAGAGCTCAAAAAAGCTCAAAAGCCTGAAGGAGCAGCTTCTTTGAGAATATTTGAGCTGCAGAGTGCACGAGGCCTTAATCTGTGATGTAAGTTTATTGGCTACAAAAGAGTGTCATTAAAAGAATAAGTTACCGCATTTCGGCGAGAGCCTTAGTCATAGCATGTTACAAACTGGAATGGCAAAACATTTATACATGTAAAAACTCCACCTAGAAGCAAATTAGCATGTTGTAATAACCCAATTAACCAATTATACAATTATGCAATAAAATCAAGGAGCACAAAGATGAAGTCAATGGCGCTGGGTTCTAAAAATAGTCTGTGGCAAAACATTTCTGTGTCATTAATGGAAAAAATAAAAACATAAGATATGTACAGCAATGTAATCCAAAAGAAAAAATGTAAAGGCATTAAAGGGGTTGTAAAGGTACATGTTTTTTCACCTTAATGCATATAATGCATTAAGGTGAAAAAACATCCAACAGAACCGCACCCCCCCGAGCCCCCGTTTTACTTACCTGGCCCCTCGAAAGTCCCTCGCTCGTCCCCGTCATCCTCCTCGGTTCTCAGCCTGGCCGCCGATTGGCTACACTGGATGGATTGAAATCAACGCAGCCATTGGCTGGCGCTGCTGTCAATCACATCCAATGACATGGCGCACCGGGGGCAGGGCCGAGAGATACAGTCGGCGGCTATGGCCACCGCTGTATCACGGGATCGCGCCCGCAATAACTCCACACCATGCGAGCTTGCTCGCATGAAGGTGTGGAGTCCTTGCGGGGAGGAGCCAAGACAGCCGCCGAGGGACCCCAGAAGACCAGGATCGGGGCCACTGTGTGCAAAACGAGCTGCACAGTGGAGGTAAGTATAATCTGTTTGTTTTTTTCTGCAAAAAAAAAGGGAAGCTTTAGTGTCCCTTTAAGTTCAGACACTAAAAAAGTAACTGTGGCTTAAAGTGGTTGTAAAGGCAGAAGGTTTTTTATCTTAATGCATTCTATGAATTAATATTAGCGATGGGCAAACAGTTCGGCCCGAGCATGAGTTTGCGCCAAGCTTTGGCTGTCCTCCCATTTCCTGAACAACCAAATTATCTGGTCCTTCGACTGTTTTTTCGGTCCGCCGAACAACCACAATGCACTGCGCCACGTTCATTGCAAGCCCTAATTAGCTGAAGCAATGAAAGCTTCGCCCAATTAGGGCACAGAGCACTGTCAGAGCCATGATTGGATGCTGTCATGATGACTGTATCCAATCATGGCTCATTGCTCTTAATCCCACCCCACACTATAAAAGTATTCTTTCAATAGCAGCCATTTGTAGTGTGATAGCAGCGTGGAGAGAGATAGAACAGGGCTCTGTTTAGTGCTATTAGACAGTTAATGTGCTATACTGTGCTGTTCTGATTCTATTGTCAGTGTAGAATATCAGTTTAGTGTGCATCTAGGGATAGTTCAGTGTGAGCATAATGCGACCATTCATCTTTACATTAGTGTGAATGTAGGGATAGTTCAGTCAGTGTGAGTGTAGTGATCATATAATACATTATATTTTATTGCGTTACTGCAAGTTTAACGCTATATATTTCAGTGCGTTATGTGCCATTTAAGTTTACTGCTGTATATTTCATTGCGTTACTGCAAGTTTAACGCCATATATTTCATTGCGTTATTGCAAGTTTAACGCCATATATTTCATTACGTTACTGCAAGTTTAATGTCGTATATTTCATTGCGTTACTGCAAATTTAACTCTGTATATTTCATTGCGTTACTGCAAGTTTAACGCCATATAGTTCTGTGCGTTACTGCAAGTTTAACGCCATATATTTAATTGTGTTACTGCAAGTTTAACGCCATATATTTCATTGGGTTACTGCAAGTTAATATGGTTCTGTGCGTTACTGCAAGTTTAACGCCGTATATTTTATTGCGTTACTGCAAGATTAACTCCATATAGTTCTGTGTGTTACTGCAAGTTTAACTCTGTATATTTCATTGCGTTACTGCAAGTTTAACGCTGTATATTTCATTGCGTTATTGCAAGTTTAACGCTGTATATTTAATCGCGATACTGCAAGTTTAACGCCATATAGTTCTGTGAGTTACTGCAAGTTTACCGATGTATATTTCATTGCGTTACTGCAAGTTTAACGCCATATAGTTCTGTGAGTTACTGCAAGTTTACCGATGTATATTTCATTGCGTTACTGCAAGTTTAACACCATATATTTCATTGCGTTACTGCAAGTTTATATAGTTCTGTGCGTTACTGCAATTTTAACGCCATATATTTAATTGTGTTACTGCAAGTTTAACGCCATATATTTCATTGGGTTACTGCGAGTTAATATAGTTCTGTGCGTTACTGCAAGTTTAACGCCATATATTTCCTTGCGTTACTGCAAGTTTAACACAATATATTTAATTGCATTAGTGCAAGTTTAATGCTGTATATTTCATTGTGTTACTGCAAGTTTAACGCTGTATATTTCATTGTGTTACTCCAAGTTTAACGCTGTACATTTCATTGCGTTACTGCAAGTTTAACGGCGTATATTTCATTGCGTTACTGCAAGTTTAACACCATATATTTCATTGCATTACTGCAAGTTTAACGCTGTATATTTCATTGCGTTACTGCAAGTTTAACACCATGTATTTAATTGCATTACTGCAAGTTTAACGCCGTATATTTCATTGCGTTACTCCAAGTTTAACATCATATATTTCATTGCGTTACTACAAGTTTAATGCCATATAGTTCTGTGCGTTACTGCAAGTTTAACGCCATATATTTCATTGCTTTACTGCAAGTTTATATGGTTCTGTGCATTACTGCAAGTTTAACGCCGTATATTTTATTGCGTTACTGCAAGTTTAATGCCATATAGTTCTGTGCGTTACTGCAAGTTTAACGCTGGATATTTCCTTTCGTTGCTGCAAGTATAACGCCATATATTTCCTTGCGTCACTGCAAGTTTAACGCTGTATATTTAATTGCGTTAATGCAAGTTTGACGCCATATATTTCATTGCATTACTGCAAGTTTAGCGCCATATAGTTCTGCATGTTTGACGCAGTATATTGCAGTATATTAAAATGTGTCCGTGGAGTGTGTCTGTGTAGTGAATACTCAAATTAATGTGCACCAAACACCACTTTCTATTGATTAAAGTGCATCCACGTACACATTTACACATCTTTGTTACATTTTGTTAATAAGCACAACCCCCCCACCCCCATCATGTCTGGGAGGACAGCAAGGAGAGGCAAACGTTCCCATGGCACTGTAAGGGGGCCAGCAGCATATGCGTCCACAGGCAAAGGTGGACGTGGTCAGTCCTCAGGCAGGGCATCATTTCCTGTGTTTAGTGATGTTGCCCGTGCTATCCAGCCACAGCATGCAGAGGAGGTGGTGGACTGGTTTTACTAAACTGTCCTTATCCTCTTCATCCTCCGTCACCCAAGTAGATACTAGTGTATAGTCCCCTGCAGCTGCCAGAGTTGCAAAACCTGCCTCCTTGTCCACAGCTATTACTGCTATAGCCCCAGCATCAGGCATGGAGTAGTCAGCAGAGTTATTTGAACAAAGCGTCAGACACTTGCTCCTTGATGATGCACAGCCATTACTTGATTCAGATGTTGGTTCTGAGGTTGAGGAAGGCAGGAACATGAGCCTACAGAGAGGGGATAACACTGGTACACAAATTGGCATTCATGTTCCCCCAGCCGTGGCGTATTGCAAAGTTGTGGTAATGAGAATGGAGGAGATGATGATGATGAGGTCACTGACTCGACTTGGGTGCCAGATAGAGCAGAGGAGGAAAGTGAGGGTGAGGCACAACCCCAACAATGCAGCCATCATGGAATAGTAGAGAGCAGCCACCCTATTCCATCACATTGTGGAGCTGTTTAGGGATGAGCCGAACACCCCCGGGTTCGGTTCGCACCAGAACCTTCGAACGGACCGAAAGTTCGAGCGAATTTTCGAACCCTATTCGTTATAATGGACGCGAACGTTCGAAATCAAAATTGCTAATTACAACGGCCAATATGCATGTTAATGTCATAAAACAGGTTTGGGGACCCGGGTCCTGCCCCAGGGGACATATATCAATGCAAAAAGAAATTTTAAAAACTAAAGTTTTTTCGGGAGCAGTCATTTTAATGATGCATAAAGTGAAAAAAAAAAAAAGTGAAATTTTCCTTTAAATATGGTACCTGGGGGGTGTCTAAAGTATGCCTGTGAAGTGGCATGTGTTTCCCGTGTTTAGAACTGTCCTTGCACAAAATGACATTTGTAAAGGAAAAAAAGAAGCCATTTAAAACCACTTGCGGCTTTAATGTCATGTCTTGTCCTGGCCGCCATATGGCTGAAAATCCTTGAGAAAAATGGCATGGCTACCCCATCACCCCCCCCCCCACCCCAGCCCCTTTGGGTCTTGTATGGATACTAAGGGGGACCCCGCACCCAAAATAAAACCCTATACCTACAACCCTATATACTCTGAACAGCAGTATATAGGTGGTGCAAACAAGACATGGACTGTAGGTTTGTTCTTAAGTAGAATCTGAACAGGTACATTATGAAGTGTAGCTACATCCCAAAAAAATCAATTTTTAAGCTTTTTGGAGAACATAGGGAGGGGTTATCACCCCTGTAACATTTGCTGTCTTTGCACATCTGTTCAGAACATGTCACCTCACTTTCCGTCCCAATGACAAATGTTTTTGGAAAAGTGGGGTTTTAATTGAAACAAGGATTGGTGATAAAGCATCAGTAGAGAGGAGATACCTTTTTCCCAAATTAAATCTAACAGGATAGAATTTTCCTTCCTAGGGGTAGATTTCCTCTCACTTCCTGTTTTCTCTTGCCGTTTGCAAGTAGGAGTCGTTTGTAAGTTGGATGTTTGAAAGTAGGGGCCTGCCGTATATACTCTGCAGAAATTTGCCCTATTAGATGTTGGTGTAGCCACAAGACTGGTGGGCACAGGAATGGGCCCTGCTGTGAGTTAATAGATCAAGATTTGTACTTGCATGCACCTGTTGAACCGGGCAGAAAAATTGGGCCTTTGGTGGTGGTGGTGGTGGTGGTGGACGGTGTTGCCACAAGACTGTAAGCCCTCACAGTTACTCTTGGTGGGTGCAGGAATGGGCCCTGCTGTGAGTTATTAGATCAAGATTTGTAATTGCATGCACCTGTTGAACAGGGCAGAAAAATTGGGCCTTTGGTGGTGGTGGTGGTGGTGGACGGTGTTGCCACAAGACTGTAGGCCCTCATAGTTACTCTTGGTGGGCGCAGGAATGGGCCCTGCTGTGAACTATTAGATCAAGATTTGTAATTACACGCCCCTGTTAAACAGGGGCTGAAAAATTGTGCCTTAGGCATTGGTGCTGGTGCCACAACACTGCAACCCATCACAGATACTGTACTTGGAGCACAGCAGTCACACCTGTTGCGAAGCATCTTTTTAAAAAATTGTAATTACACGCCCCTGTTATACAGGGGCTGAAAAATTGTGCCTTAGGCACTGGTGCTGGTGCCACAACACTGCAACCCCTCACAGATACTGTACTCTGAGCACAGCAATGAGACCTGTTGCAAAGCATTGCCTTAAAATTGTATTTACATGCCCCAACAGGGGCTGAAAAATTGTGCCTTAGGCACTGGTGCTGGTGCCACAACACTGCAACCCCTCACAGATACTGTACTCTGAGCACAGCAGTCACACCTGTTGCGAAGCATCTTTTTAAAAAATTGTAATTACACGCCCCTGTTATACAGGGGCTGAAAAATTGTGCCTTAGGCACTGGTGTGGTGGCATGGATCATTGAGGAGGAGGAAGAGGATAGACAGTGAACATAACAGGACAGTCACTCAGCATCAGCATAGGCAGTCTTGAAGGGATGTGACATTATAAATTATTCCGTTATATCCGCTTCAGGTGTCTGGTAGCTGGTGGTGATCCAAGACTGATTCATTTTTATGAAGGTCAGTCGATCAACCGAGTCGGTGGACAGGCGCACCCTATGATCGGTGACAAATCCTCCAGCAGCACTGAATGTGCGTTCGGAAAGAACGCTGGATGCAGGACAGGCCAGTAGCTCAATTGCATACTGTGCAAGCTCTGGCCAGTGATCCATCCTCAGGACCCAGTAAGCCAGAGGATTTTCGGTGGGAAAGGTGTCCAAGTCTGACCTTGCCCCTAGGTATTCCTGCACCATGTATATCAGACGCTGGCGATGGTTGCTGGAACCGATCATACCTTGGGGCTGCGGACTAAAAAATTGTCTGAACGCATCGGTCAGACGTCCACCTTCCCCACCGCTCCTTCTGCTACTGACCGAAGCCTCAGCAACTCGTCGTCCAGGACCAGGAGTTTGTAACCTCCCAGTTTCTGGGAACGCGTTGCACAGACCTTTCTGCAAGGCCTCCCTGAGATGTCTCATCCTCTGCTCCCTCTGCGACGGCAAGATAAGGTCCGCAACCTTACCCTTGTACCGTGGATCAAGGAGAGTGGCCAGCCAGTAATGGTCACTCTCCTTGATCCGAAGAACACGAGGATCCTTCCGCAGGCTTAGCAGGATCAGGGAGGCCATGCAGCGTAGGTTAGCTGAGGCATTCGGTCCGGAGTCTTCTGGGTCACTGAGGATGACATGATCGCCAGCCACCTCCTCCCAGCCACGTACAAGTCCACTGGTTTGTTGGGACTGTACATCATCCCTAAAAGACTGCTGCTGCTGATGCTGAGTGCCAGGCTCCACCTCCATGCTCACACAATCCTCCTCCTCCTCCTCCTCCTCCTCCTCTTCCTGTGTGATGGGTGGGACAGAAGGAACATTGTCTGGATAAAGGGGGCCTTGAGAGACAAGGAAGTCCTCCTCTTCCTGCCTCTGTTCTGCCTCAAGTGCCCTGTCCATTATCCCACGCAGCGTATGCTCCAACAGGTGGACAAGAGGTACAGTGTCACTGATGCATGCACTGTCACTGCTCACCATCCTCGTGGCCTCCTCAAATGGTGAGAGGACAGTGCATGCATCCCTGATCATGCTCCACTGGCGTGGGGAAAAAAAGCCAAGCTCCCCTGACCCTGTCCTGGTGCCGTAGTCGCAAAGGTACTCATTGATGGCCCTCTGCTGCGTGTGCAGTCGCTGCAGCATGGCCAACGTTGAGTTCCACCTGGTGGGCATGTCACATATTAGGCGGTTCTTGGGCAGGTTCAGCTCCTTTTGCAGCTCAGTCAGCCGAGCACTGGCATTATAAGATCGGCGGAAATGCACACAGACTTTCCTGGCCTGCCTCAGGACATCCTGTAAGCCTGGGAACCTGCCCAAGAACCGCTGCACCACCAGGTTGAGGACGTGAGCCATACAGGGCACATGGGTGAGCTGCCCCTGTCGCAGGGCGGAGAGGAGGTTGGTGCCATTATCAGAAACGACCATTCCTGGCTTAAGCTGGCGTGGCGTCAACCACCTCTCGGCCTGCCCCTGCAGAGCTGCCAGAACCTCTGGCCCAGTGTGGCTCCTGTCCCCCAAACACACCAGCGCAAGCACGGCATGGCATCTTTTTGCCTGCGTACTCGCGTAGCCCCTTGTATGCCTACGGAGCACCGCTGGTTCCGAGGACAGAGCACTCGAAGAGGACATGGAGGAAGAAGAAGAGGAGGGGGTGGAGGAGAGAGGTGTGTCACAACCAGTAGTAGCATTTTGGAGGCGTGGTGGCGGAACAACCTCCAACACTACTGCACCTTGTCCTGCATCCCTCCCAGCTGCCAATAGAGTGACCCAATGGGCCGTGAAAGAAAGATAACGTCCCTGTCCATGCCTGCTGGACCATGAGTCAGCGGTAATATGCACCTTACCGCTGACCGTTCTGTCCAGCGAGGCATGGACATTGCCTTCCACATGCCAGTAGAGAGACGGAATCGCCTTCCGTGAGAAAAAGTGGCGTTTGGGAACCTGCCACTGAGGAACCGCACATTGAACAAACTCACGGAAGGGGGCCGAGTCTATCAACTGAAAAGGCAGCAGTTGAAGTGCTAGCAATTTAGCCAAGCTAGCATTCAACCGCTGGGCATGTGGATGGCTGGGAGTATACTTCTTTCGACGGTCCAGCAGCTGGGGCAGGGAAATTTGCCTGCTACAATCGGACGTCGGTGTACTGCAAGTACTTGGTTGTGACACACCTAATTCTACACCTTCAGTCCTCTCAGAGCAGCTTTCAGAGAGGACTGAAGATATAGTGGGGATGGAGATCCCAGCTGATGAGGAGCAAGGAGAGGTCCACTTTGTTCTTTGGTGTGGGTCTTTTATGTGTGCTTGCCAACGAGCTGCATGGCAGGTCGACATATGTCTGCTCATGCTTGTGGTGCCCAAGCGGCTGATGTTTTGGCCACGCGAGATACGCTTGAGACAAATATTGCAAATAGCAGTGGTGCGATCTGATGCACTCGTCTCAAAAAAGGCCCACACCAAAGAACTTTTGTGATAACGTGCAGAGGCAGCGCCCTGCACAGGCGGAGCTCTGCGGTGTGGTACAGTTGCTGTGCTGGCCTCTAGCTGGCCTCCAGGGGGCATCCTGCCTCGTTGGACATGTGACGCTGCATCCTCCTCCTCCTCCTCCTCTCTCCCTTCAGGCACCCACGTGGAGTCAGTGACCTCATCATCCCCTCCCTCTTCACCACTAGAGCAAACCTGGCAGTAAGCTGCAGCTGGTGGAACACTACTGCCAGATTGCTGTCCTTCAGCATCCCCTCTCTCTGCGCGCACACTACTGACTTCCTCAAGCTGGGTATCATCATCCGAGCCTTCGAATCGTTGGGCATCCTCCTGGAGCATGTACCCAACACTGTGCTCAAACAGTTCGGGGGACTCCTCAGGAGGACATGGTGGGTCTAGGGAAGGGGTGGCTGATGATGCCATTGAGTACGCGTTGGCAGCTGCTCTGCCAGTACCCTGAGCCTGGGTGAGAGAGGATGAGGAGGATGAGGAGGGCTTGGTCATCCATTCTACCAAGCCTTCAGCATGATGCGGCTCCACATGTCCAGCTGCCGAAAACAAAGACAAGCGTGTCCCATGGCCACGTGCTGATGACGATGCACGACCACGTCCACGGCCAGCACTGTTGTCTCTAGAAACAGAGCCTGCCTGCCCTGTGTTCTTGCCTCGGCACGCTCTGCCTCTCCTTGGCGGTCTTCCAGCCATTGTAGTCGGTAGTGTATATAGTATAAAAAATAGAACTCCTATGTGTGCTCACAACACACTGTAGGTCCTATGGGTGCTGACACTAACACACTATAGGTACTATGTGTGCTGCTGACAAGAAAATATAGGAGCTCTGTTTGCTGCCACTAACACACTAGAAGTCCTATTGGTGCTTCTGAGATGAAAATATAGGAGCTCTGTGTGATGCCACTAACACACTAGAAGTCCTATGGGTGCTGCTGAGAAGAAAATATAGGAGCTCTGTGTGATGCCACTAACACACTAGAAGTCCTATGGGTGCTGCTGAGAAGAAAATATAGGAGCTCTGTGTGATGCCACTAACACACTAGAAGTCCTATGGGTGCTTCTGAGATGAAAATATAGGAACTCTGTGTGATGCCACTAACACACTAGAAGTCCTATGGGTGCTGCTGAGAAGAAAATATAGGAGCTCTGTTTGCTGCCACTAACACACTAGAAGTCCTATGGGTGCTTCTGAGATGAAAATATAGGAGCTCTGTGTGATGCCACTAACACACTAGAAGTCCTATGGGTGCTGCTGAGAAGAAAATATAGGAGCTCTGTTTGCTGCCACTAACACACTAGAAGTCCTATGGGTGCTGCTGAGAAGAAAATATAGGAGCTCTGTGTGATGCCACTAACACACTAGAAGTCCTATGGGTGCTGCTGAGAAGAAAATATAGGAGCTCTGTTTGCTGCCACTAACACACTAGAAGTCCTATGGGTGCTGCTGAGAAGAAAATATAGGAGCTCTGTGTGATGCCACTAACACACTAGAAGTCCTATGGGTGCTTCTGAGATGAAAATATAGGAACTCTGTGTGATGCCACTAACACACTAGAAGTCCTATGGGTGCTGCTGAAAAGAAAATATAGGAGCTCTGTTTGCTGCCACTAACACACTAGAAGTCCTATGGGTGCTTCTGAGAAGAAAATATAGGAGCTCTGTGTGATGCCACTAACACACTAGAAGTCCTATGGGTGCTTCTGAGATGAAAATATAGGAGCTCTGTGTGATGCCACTAACACACTAGAAGTCCTATGGGTGCTGCTGAGAAGAAAATATAGGAGCTCTGTTTGCTGCCACTAACACACTAGAAGTCCTATGGGTGCTGCTGAGAAGAAAATATAGGAGCTCTGTGTGATGCCACTAACACACTAGAAGTCCTATGGGTGCTTCTGAGATGAAAATATAGGAGCTCTGTGTGATGCCACTAACACACTAGAAGTCCTATGGGTGCTGCTGAGAAGAAAATATAGGAGCTCTGTGTGATGCCACTAACACACTAGAAGTCCTATGGGTGCTGCTGAGAAGAAAATATAGGAGCTCTGTTTGCTGCCACTAACACACTAGAAGTCCTATGGGTGCTGCTGAGAAGAAAATATAGGAGCTCTGTGTGATGCCACTAACACACTAGAAGTCCTATGGGTGCTTCTGAGATGAAAATATAGGAGCTCTGTGTGATGCCACTAACACACTAGAAGTCCTATGGGTGCTGCTGAGAAGAAAATATAGGAGCTCTGTGTGATGCCACTAACACACTAGAAGTCCTATGGGTGCTTCTGAGATGAAAATATAGGAGCTCTGTGTGATGCCACTAACACACTAGAAGTCCTATGGGTGCTGCTGAGAAGAAAATATAGGAGCTCTGTTTGCTGCCACTAACACACTAGAAGTCCTATGGGTGCTGCTGAGAAGAAAATATAGGAGCTCTGTGTGATGCCACTAACACACTAGAAGTCCTATGGGTGCTGCTGAGAAGAAAATATAGGAGCTCTGTTTGCTGCCACTAACACACTAGAAGTCCTATGGGTGCTGCTGAGAAGAAAATATAGGAGCTCTGTGTGATGCCACTAACACACTAGAAGTCCTATGGGTGCTTCTGAGATGAAAATATAGGAGCTCTGTGTGATGCCACTAACACACTAGAAGTCCTATGGGTGCTGCTGAGAAGAAAATATAGGAGCTCTGTGTGATGCCACTAACACACTAGAAGTCCTATGGGTGCTTCTGAGATGAAAATATAGGAGCTCTGTGTGATGCCACTAACACACTAGAAGTCCTATGGGTGCTTCTGAGATGAAAATATAGGAACTCTGTGTGATGCCACTAACACACTAGAAGTCCTATGGGTGCTGCTGAGAAGAAAATATAGGAGCTCTGTTTGCTGCCACTAACACACTAGAAGTCCTATGGGTGCTTCTGAGAAGAAAATATAGGAGCTCTGTGTGATGCCACTAACACACTAGAAGTCCTATGGGTGCTGCTGAGAAGAAAATATAGGAGCTCTGTGTGATGCCACTAACACACTAGAAGTCCTATGGGTGCTTCTGAGATGAAAATATAGGAGCTCTGTGTGATGCCACTAACACACTAGAAGTCCTATGGGTGCTGCTGAGAAGAAAATATAGGAGCTCTGTGTGATGCCACTAACACACTAGAAGTCCTATGGGTGCTGCTGAGAAGAAAATATAGGAGCTCTGTTTGCTGCCACTAACACACTAGAAGTCCTATGGGTGCTGCTGAGAAGAAAATATAGGAGCTCTGTGTGATGCCACTAACACACTAGAAGTCCTATGGGTGCTTCTGAGATGAAAATATAGGAACTCTGTGTGATGCCACTAACACACTAGAAGTCCTATGGGTGCTTCTGAGATGAAAATATAGGAGCTCTGTGTGATGCCACTAACACACTAGAAGTCCTATGGGTGCTGCTGAGAAGAAAATATAGGAGCTCTGTTTGCTGCCACTAACACACTAGAAGTCCTATGGGTGCTGCTGAGAAGAAAATATAGGAGCTCTGTGTGATGCCACTAACACACTAGAAGTCCTATGGGTGCTTCTGAGATGAAAATATAGGAGCTCTGTGTGATGCCACTAACACACTAGAAGTCCTATGGGTGCTGCTGAGAAGAAAATATAGGAGCTCTGTTTGCTGCCACTAACACACTAGAAGTCCTATGGGTGCTGCTGAGAAGAAAATATAGGAGCTCTGTGTGATGCCACTAACACACTAGAAGTCCTATGGGTGCTGCTGAGAAGAAAATATAGGAGCCCTGTTTGCTGCCACTAACACACTAGAAGTCCTATGGGTGCTGCTGAGAAGAAAATATAGGAGCTCTGTGTGATGCCACTAACACACTAGAAGTCCTATGGGTGCTTCTGAGATGAAAATATAGGAGCTCTGTGTGATGCCACTAACACACTAGAAGTCCTATGGGTGCTGCTGAGAAGAAAATATAGGAGCTCTGTGTGATGCCACTAACACACTAGAAGTCCTATGGGTGCTTCTGAGATGAAAATATAGGAACTCTGTGTGATGCCACTAACACACTAGAAGTCCTATGGGTGCTGCTGAGAAGAAAATATAGGAGCTCTGTTTGCTGCCACTAACACACTAGAAGTCCTATGGGTGCTTCTGAGAAGAAAATATAGGAGCTCTGTGTGATGCCACTAACACACTAGAAGTCCTATGGGTGCTTCTGAGATGAAAATATAGGAACTCTGTGTGATGCCACTAACACACTAGAAGTCCTATGGGTGCTTCTGAGATGAAAATATAGGAGCACTGTGTGATGCCACTAACACATTAGAAGTCCTATGGGTGCTGCTAAGAAGAAAATATAGGAGCTCTGTTTGCTGCCACTAACACACTAGAAGTCCTATGGGTGCTTCTGAGAAGAAAATATAGGAGCTCTGTGTGATGCCACTAACACACTAGAAGTCCTATGGGTGCTTCTGAGATGAAAATATAGGAACTCTGTGTGATGCCACTAACACATTAGAAGTCCTATGGGTGCTGCTGAGAAGAAAATATAGGAGCTCTGTGTGATGCCACTAACACACTAGAAGTCCTATGGGTGCTGCTGAGAAGAAAATATAGGAGCTCTGTTTGCTGCCACTAACACACTAGAAGTCCTATGGGTGCTGCTGAGAAGAAAATATAGGAGCTCTGTTTGCTGCCACTAACACACTAGAAGTCCTATGGGTGCTGCTGAGAAGAAAATATAGGAGCTCTGTTTGCTGCCACTAACACACTAGAAGTCCTATGGGTGCTGCTGAGAAGAAAATATAGGAGCTCTGTTTGCTGCCACTAACACACTAGAAGTCCTATGGGTGCTGTTGGGGTGCAATGCTGTGCTAACAGCACTGCGGTTGGTACTACTGCAATACTGTACTAACAGTAAGCACGCACCAGACTAATCCCCAGCAGCAGCTAATAACACACTAACTGTGCAATCAGCAGCAATGAACGATCAATGACTTAGGTAGCAATGGTTTAGCAAAGAAATAGCCAATGGTTTAGCAAAGAAGAGCAAATCTTTCAGTATCAAGCAAAGACTGAATCAGCAGACTAATCTCTCCTAAAGCCGGAACTCATGTGACCGGGGCCGATGGCGTGGCGGCCTTTTAAATGGTGGGGCGTGTACTAAAGCCCCTGAGCTGTAATTGGCTACAGGCGTCCTGCCTGTAGCCAATTATTGCTCTCCGAGTTTCGGGCGCTGTGATTGGCCAAGCATGCGGGGTCACAGTGCATGCTTGGCCAATCATCAGCCAGCAATGCACTGCGCCGGCCGCGCCGGCCGCAATGCATTGCGGGGCCGCTCGCATCACACGAATGTGATGCGAACGGCCCAAATAGTTCTGGGCTCGACGAGCGAGCGAACGCCCGGTGCTCGATTCGAACATGGGTTCGAATCGAGCACCGGGCCCATCCCTAGAGCTGTTATCTCCTGCACTTTCAGTGGCTCAAAAATAAAATAATAAATTGTACGAACTATATACAAATAAGCATTTCCAACCAAAAAATTGAATACTGGCCCTAAAATCCCCTTTAACCACTTGCCGACCGCTCCATGGACAAAAGACGTCCACAGCGCGGTCGAGTTATCCAGGGTGGACGTCCCAGGGACGTCCTCCCAGAATCTTGCTCCCGCGCGCCCCCTAATCGCGGCCGTTTACCACGTCAAATGACGGAGCGATCACTTGTAAACAGACCGGCGTCATGTGATGACGCCGGTTCCTCCCTCCCCTCTCTGTACCGATCGGTACAGTGTGAGAGGAGAGGGGAGGGAGCGGATCATGTCAGCTCCCTCCCACATGTCAGATCATGTCAGCTGTGGGCTGGATCTGTGACAATTGTAGTCACAGATCCAGCCATCCATCCATCCCTGCTCAGCCATCCCTGTGCAATACCCTGCTATATACCCTGCCAATACTCTGCAATACCCTGTACAATACCCTGTGCAATACTCTGCAATACCCTGTGCAATACTCTGCAATACCCTGTGCAATACTCTGCAATACCCTGCCAATACTGTGCAATACCCTGCCCATACTCTGCCCATACTGTGCAATACCCTGCCATACTGTGCAATACTCTGCCATATTCCACAATACCCTGCCATACTCCTCAATACTCCTCAATACCCTGCAATACTCCTCAATACCCTGCAATACTCCTCAATACCCCTCAATACCCGGCAATACCCCGCAATACTCCGCAATACCCGGCAATACTCCACAATACACGGCAATACCCCGCAATACTCTGCAATACCCGGCAATACTCCACAATACCCGGCAATACTCCACAATACCCGGCAATACTCCACAATACCTGGCAATACTCCACAATACCCGGCAATACTCCACAATACCCGGCATTACTCCTCAATACCCGGCAATACTCCTCAATACCCGGCAATACTCCTCAGTACCCGGCAATAATCCTCAATACCCGGCAATACTCCTCAATACCCTGCAATACTCCTCAATACCCTGCAATACTCCTCAATACCCCGCAATACTCGGCAATACCTGGCAATACTCCGCAATACCCCGCAATACCCCGCAATACTCCGCAATACTCCGCAATACCCGGCAATACTCCGCAATACCCGGCAATACCCGGCAATACCTGGCAATACTCCGCAATACCTGGCAATACTCCGCAATACCCGGCAATACTCCACAATACCCGGCAATACTCCGCAATAACCACTTCCCGCCCGCCGGCCGTCATATGACGTCCTTAACTTTATGCGGGGATATCTGAATGATGGGTGCAGCTACAGGCATCATTCAGATATTCGCTTTTTCAGCTGGCGATTCCCTACACCATAAGAACGATCATAGCGGCTGTTCCACCGCTTGATCGCTCTTACGGGAGGTGAGAGTGGATGCCCCCCCTCCCGCTGCCCTCCGGTGCTTCTACCGACTCACCGCTACGATCAAAGCCAAGATTGTTTTTTTTTTGTTTTTTTTCAGGCTTCCCAGCCTAGAGGTGAGATGTGGGGTCTTATTGACCCCATATCTCACTGTAAAGAGGACCTGTCATGCCATATTCCTATTACAAGGGATGTTTACATTCCTTGTAATAGGAATAAAAGTGATAAAAAAAAAATTTGGGGCGGAAAAACATGTCAAACTAAAATAAATAAAGTAAAATGAACAATAAAATATATATATATTTTTAAAGCGCCCCTGCCCCCGCGAGCTCGCATGCAGAAGTGAACGCATACGTAAGCCCCGCCCACATATGAAAATGGTGTTTAAACCACACATGTGAGGTATCGTTTCGAACGAGAGCAATAATTTTGGCCCTAGACCTCCTCTGTAACTCAAAACATGTAACCAGTAAAAATATTTAAAAGCGTTGCCTATGGGGATTTTTAAGTAGCGAAGTTTGGCGCCATTCCACGAGCGTGTGCAATTTTGAAGGGTGACATGTTAGGTATCTATTTACTCGGCGTAACTTCATCTTTCACATTATGCAAAAACATTGGGCTAACTTTACTGTTTTTTTTTTTCTTTTAAGCACAAAACATTTTTTTTCCGTAAAAAACGCGTTAGAAAATTTCTGCGCAAATACCGTGCAAGATAAAAAGTTGCAACGACCACCATTATATTCTTTAAGGTCTTTGCTAAAAAAACATATATAATGTTTTGGGGTTCTATGTAATTTTCTAGCAAACAAATGATGATTTTTACATGTAGGAGAGAAATGTCAGAATTGGCCTGGGTGCTCCAGAACGCCTGAAGATGCTCCCTGCATGTTGGGCCTCTGTATGTGGCCAGGCTGTGTAAAAGTCTCACACATGTGGTATCGCCATACTCGGGAGTAATAGCAGAATGTGTTTTGGGGTGTAATTTGTGGTATGCATATGCTGGGTGTGAGAAATAACCTGCTAATATGACAATTTTGTGAAAAAAAAAAAAAAAAGAAAAAAAAAATCTTGATTTTGCAAAGAATTGTGGGAAAAAATTACAACTTCAAAAAACTCACAATGGCTCTTTCTAAATACCTTGGAATGTCTTCTTTCCAAAAAGGGGTCATTTGGGGGGTATCTATACTTTTCTGGCATGTTAGGGTCTCAAGAAATGAGATAGGCCGTCAGTACTTCAGGTGTGATCAATTTTTAGATATTGGCACCATAGCTTGTGGACTCTATAACTTTCACAAAGACCAAAAAATATGCACCAATTTGTACTTATTTTTACCAAAGATATGTAGCAGTATAAATTTTGGCCAAAATTTATGAAGAAAAAATACTAATTTGCAAAATTTTATAACGGAAACAAAGAAAAATTCATTTTTTTTACAAAATTTTCTGTTTTTTTCTCTTATAGCGCAAAAAATTAAAAACCCAACAGTGATTAAATATATTAAGCAAACAAACGTATAGACCTTCCCAATCGAGCGCTCCAGGAGGAAAAAGAGAAATCCGGTGAAAGAAAAAAACACTTGCAAGAGGTTGTGCTATAAAACACCTCCCTCCTACTACCAATGAAGGAAAAAAGCTGCTGCTAGTTCCTGTCCATAGACAGGCAAAATAATAAACAGAAAAAACACATATACACAATAAATAATATATATATATATATATATATATAAGCAGCGCTAATTAAGTGCAAGCTGTGGGGGAGGGGAAACAGTTTCAGACAGGAGTGAATCTTAAGGTAAAAAACACACAGTATCTCATGGATAAGTCTGTAATAAGAGGTGATGAGAAAAAGCAATCTTCTTAATAGAGCCGCAATGCTCTCATTCTGCCACCAACACCAGCACTCGTGAAGAGAGGAAAACTGGGGGGCCGTGAGACCTCCCCTATGATAGAACTCTTACCAGACGGCGCTGGATCAAAGGCAAAAACAAAGTGGCTACAGATCTCCTCCTCTCTCAGATAGCGGATATCATCAGACGGGATGCTCACATGTGTGTAAGAAAGAAGATCCACAATAGTGTAACTCTACAAAAACACAAGTTTATTGGTCCCCAATAACTCCCATAAAAACCGCACTTACAATATATAAAAAATCATAATACATTACTCGATCATGGACGTTGCTGGAACCGCGAGATGTCAGAGCTGTGTCTCCATCCTAACTTCCCTGCGTTCCCTGCTCCGTTCAGCTGACGTACGTGTGCGACGACCAGCGTCGTGACGTCACTATGATATGCAGTCACTGTATCTAACCCAGACGCGTTTCGTCAGTAATAGACATCATCTGTGGGTGTGGACAAGTGACTAGGTATGCCATATTATATGGACTGATATGCTAGCTGATTGGTTGAACTTAGGGAGATGACACAACCAGACAACCGCGCTGACATCTCGTCCATTGATTCGTCACCGCATAGCATAACATAGCATAGGATAACAACACTTACTAATACATATATTGTCTCCTATCGGAAAACAACAGGAATAATATCCTCATGTGCAAAATAGTAACCACTATTCATAACTTACTAAAAAGGTAATCTGCATATTAAAACTTTATAAAACCGCTGTATTAATAAGAAATTATAATAAAGTGCATAGTGAATGAATGACTGGGTATAACTAAACCTTACATAAATCATAATCATAATAAAATGTAAACGCTAAAAGGCAAAGTTCTATATACAATCAATGTGTATATACTAAACATGATTAATAGTATTATGGGCACCAGAACCTAGATGGAACCCAAATAATATGATTAATACCATAATAAAGGAGTACTAGACAGATAAAAAAATACTTATTAACATATGCATTCCTTTTCAAACATAATAATGCTAATAATTAAACTCCATAAAAGAACATTATTCATAACAGAGATATGGACAGTAGAGCTACTAGTAGTCACTTATGAAACAGTTCACATCCAGCTCTATATTCATTCCTTTAGGTGTGAGTGTATCCATGAGAAATATTCAGCGTGTTTCTCTTTTGGATATCTCTCGCACCAAGTTCGAACCTCTCCAGTTCGGGTGTATACAATCTACGCCCCAAAATTTCAGAACGGAGGGATCTTGACTATGGTGTTCTTTAAAATGTAAGGATACACTATGATATTTATATCCAATCTTTATATTGTGTATATGTTCAGAGATACGAATCTTCAATTTCCTTTTGGTTCGGCCCACATACATCAAGTTGCATGGGCATTGCAGAACGTATATAACGTGGGTGGTATTACACGTTATAAACTCTGAAATCTTACAGGGCCTGTCATTCCCTGAAGAAACAAAATCTGTTAGTCCCCTAATATGATTGTTCACTGTTAGACATGAACTGCATTTACGGCATGAATAGAACCCGTTAAATTGCCAGCAAATACTTCTTCTAATAGGGGGATCCAATACTTTATGTACAATTTTATCACCAAAGTTAGGAGCTTTGCGATAAATGAAAGGTGGTTGCACTGGTAGTACACTCTGTAAGGTTCTATCCAAACATAGAACATGCCAATGCTTTCTGAATATTTTTTCGACTTCCTTATACTGAGTATGGAAGTTCGATATGAAACCCCATTCTTGTCTCGGGTTAGTAATACGCTCCCTATTGACAAAAAGCTCATCTCTTGGCATATTTGCAAGATCTTCTACAATCTTATCCAAGACTCGCTCATCATATCCTTTCTGGGTGAATCTTTCTTTTATAACCCTAGAATATGTAATGAAATCATCCTTCGTAGTACAATTCCGTTTAACCCTCATAAGTTGACCCTTAGGGATGTTATTAAGCCAGTTGGGATGATGGCCACTCATCAAGGGCAAATAACTATTCCTATCAGTTGGTTTAAAGTAAATAGTTGTAGAGAGGGTAGTGCCATGCAATCTTACATCAACATCCAGAAAGTGTATGTGTTCATTGCTGAACTCGTAATCTAGTCTGATGTTGTTTTTGTTATCATTCAGTTCTTTCAAAAAAGTATGTAATGACAACTCGTCTCCTTCCCAAATGAAGAACAGATCGTCGATGTACCTCCTGTAAAACAGGAGGCCATCTTTCCTACTGGCAAACACGGACTTATCCTCCCACTCACCCATGAACAAATGTGCGATACTGGGCGCGAATCTCGCGCCCATCGCAACTCCTCTCTTTTGGGAGTAATATTCATGGTTATACCAAAAATAGTTGTGGGCCAAGCAGAAGTCCAATGCTTGGCCCAAAAAAACTTTTTGTTCAAAGGGAATATCCTCACGCTGACTCAATGCCCAATTTAATGCCAACAGGGCGTCATCATGTTGTATAATAGTATACAATGACGATACATCCGCGGTCACCAAAAAAATACGGGTTTTACCAGTTAAATCAATATCATTGATGAGTTGTAGAAAGCTCTTAGTATCCTTTAAATAGGCCCTAGTGTTGAACACACTGGCCTGAAGAAAGGTATCTAAATATTGACCTAATCTCGCCGTAACTGACCCTATGCTATTCATAATAGTGATTAAATACCACCAAAAGAAAGCTCTATTTGTGTGAAAAAAAGGACAAAAATTTCATATGGGTACAGTGTTGTATGACTGAGTAATTGTCATTCAAAATGTGAGAGCACCGAAAGCTGAAAATTCGTCTGGTTAGGAAGGGGGTTTAAGTGCCCAGTTGTCAAGTGGTTAAGTCAGATGGGGATCAATGACCTCAAGAAAGGTGAATAGAAGAAAGAGAAGTCAAGAAAAGCACACAATTCCAAAGTATTAATAAATTGTACGAACTATATACAAATAAGCATTTCCAACCAAAAATTTGACTACTGGCCCCAAAATCCCCTTTAAATCAGATGGGGATCAATGACCTCAAGACAAGTGAATAGAAGAAAGAGAAGTCAAGAAAAGCACACAATTCCAAAGTATTAATATAATGAGTGTGTGGGAATATAAAAAAGGTAATCCTAGGTCACCTGGATTGGAAAAGTGATCCTTTTATGATGGGGCCTGATGATGAGAAGATATGATAGAATTACATGACAGACAGACAAAGGTATGAACTGGTCTCCAGTGGATACTTTACAAAGCGACATTACAATTTAATACTCTTATCAGTTCAGTTCTCAGTCTAGTAGTTTCTTTTTTGTAACATGTACTGTGTCCCTTTTATTGCATGTTTTGAAATACCGAAGACCAAAGAGCTGCCATTGCTCATACAGGGAAGCCATTGATAAGAATGCATCTCATAGTTAGGCGTGCAGTAAAGCAAATGCTCTGCAAACTGCTCCTGTGCATTGAGCCATTTGACTTAGTATGTCCTTTCAGTTCTGAAACTCGGAGCACGTGGCAAGTATTTTAGGAACATGGCACAAGCCTCCTTTTGATGCACCCATATTCAGCCTCTAAAACAGTTATTAAGATGTGAAATGAGGTGACTACAAAAAAAAAAAAAAAAAAATTAGGAAATGCTGGGACTTTCAGGGTGCCCATATGGAGCTCAAAACATCAAGATATTGTTATCTATTTATTAACCACTTCCCGACCACCATACTTATATATACAGTATATGTCCTCGTTGGAAAGTGGTTATAACAGGGACAAGGCTGCAGTAGTAGACATGACGCTGATATCAAAATTTGTAGTCAGCAATTCTTTTTTGTGTAAAAGCCATCCGTATGGCTCTACAGCCTGAAAATCACTTTTACAGGACACAAAAAGAGAGGGCTCTCCCTTCCACCACTGCCCACCGCTTTCTCCCATTTCACTGGGGAAGGACACTGAAGAGTGGGAGGAACTTTCAATTTTGATATCTTCTGTGATTTAAGATTTTGATATCTTCTGTGATTTAAGAAACCAGAAGCGATGAAGATTTAGTCACTTCCGATTTTGGTTTGTTTGTTTATTAGCCGTTACTGGTTAGTAAAGCAACCGATCAAACCAATCTTTGATTGACTTTGATTGACAGCTTAGGGAACACTTATGCCGCGTACACATGGCCGGAATTTGCCACGGGCATTTCTGACGGAAAAATAGAGAACCTGCTCTCTATCTAAGTCCGTCGGAAATTCCGACGAGAAAAGTCCGATGGGGCATACACATGGTCGGAATATCCGATGAAAAGCTCCCATCCGACTTTTTCGGAAATTCCGACCGTGTGTACGTGGCATTAGGTAAACCCGATAAGTAGGAAATACAGCATCTTATATGAGGTATTGAAATAAAATCCTTCAAAACCACGTGCAGCAGTCCCAGTGCTGATTATATTATATCACTGTCTGCACATGGCCTTTATAACCTCTATGCCCCAACGTTACACCTAAATTCAGGACCATTCTGACCGGCAAAGCCTCAAAATCTACTGCTAGGGTTAAAGTTCGCCCACTCCTGATCTGCCTCACTCACCTTCCTATTGGCTCTGAAGGGCAGCCTCACTGGCCAGTAGGAATGTGTGGGAGGCAGGAAGGATGGAAAAACTTTGACACTACTACTACACTACCCAAGCTTTGCCAATCAAATTGGCCCAAAACTTAGGCTTACAATGATTGCAAACAATCACCCTGTAAAACAACCCAGTCAGTTTAAAATCTAAATGAAAGGCATTTTTGTATAGATATAAAAAAAAATATATATATATATTATATTTTTTTATAAATGATCACATTCTCTCTGTTCTCAGCTGCATAAGAGCTGGGGGAGGAGAAGCAGCATCACACTGACCTTCCCAGTGAATGGCTGTGCAGCGGGGGGCGTGTCAGGACAAGTATGATCATTGAAGGAGAGTACACTGGGTTCCCAGCAAAGGTAAAGAACTGATCACGGTGTGCTCCCCTACTTAGCGTGGTCAGTTTTTAATAGGAAAGCTAGGGGATTAGCAGGATCACCAGGGATTTCACATAAAGGAAGAAATACAAAGAGAACAGGATACTTTCTCATACAAGTACATGGTAAAGCAGGCACATATCAGGAATATGAAGTGTTGGGGTAACAAATAGGCTTGTGCAATTCGCTTCGTAACGAATCGAAATTCGTCCGAATTTAGCAACTTTCGGACATTCGGAAGCATTCGAATTTCCGAACAAAGCAATTACGAATAAAACCGAATCCAAAATAAATTATACCGCAAATAGCGAATGCCCGAATGTCTTTGGCATAATTCGTTATGAAAAAAGTTACGAATGTACGAATCCATTCGAAGCACAATAACACTCTGCTCTGCTCTCTGCTTCTCCCTCACCGTGTTGAACCCTCTCAAAATGGTGTACAGGGGCGGAGGCTATAGCCGCATGTAAAAAACAAAAGTAAAATACGAGATTTTGAATCGGTACAAATAACCGCTATGTATTTAGAAAAGTACAAATCCATTCGAAACACATTAGGCATAATAGGCAGCGTCGTTGTGAGAGAGACACGGAAAATTACGAATCAACGAACCCCAAAAAAGTTACGAAAGTAGGAGTTGTGTCCAGAATCAACGAAAAACAATTTACCCTACCAAAAGTACGAATTATAAATCAACTAAAAAATTCAACGAAAAATGTCGCTTGCGAAAATACGAATTAGTCCGTACACAAAAAATCCTGTGTAGCAAAATTACGAATGATTACGAATCAACAGGACGGAAAAGAAACGAACCGAAACTAAACAAATTTTTCTGTTGTGCACAAGTCTAGTAACAAACGTTTTTAGACCCATTTCACCCTGGGGTGTTTTTCAGTAACTTTTGGGATAAAAATAGCACCTGTAAAGCACCTGAAAAACGTCTCCCCTGCAGTGTCAGTGTGAAAGCCTGAGGGCTTTCACACTGAGGCGATGCGCTGAGAGGACATTAAAAAATGTCTTGCAAGCAGCATCACCGCTCCTCCACCGCTCTTGAAATGAATGGGCAGCGTGGCGAAACCGCCGTCAAAGTGCTGCTGCAGTGGCACTTTGCGGGTGGTTTTAACTCTTTTTCGGCTGCTAACGGGGGTTAAAAGCGCTAAAAATATTGGCGCTTTACTGTCGACGCCGCCCACGCCCCAGTATGAAAGCAGCCTAACAGAACTTGGAGGCTGCCACAAGGATGTACAAATAGCCCTAGATGCCTACACTTTATACCCAAAATGTGTTTTTCATGTCAGAGTTGCCTTAACTGAACTCAACATTTTTAGTCCCTCTGATGTGATACATTTTATGTTTTTTTTTTCTATTTAAATTACTGATTCTGCCTGTATAACAATTATTATGGTTTTATTTCAAATGCAAAAAAGCAATGTACAAAGTGCAATGAACCACAGCATTCAATAAACATTCGCCTGTCATGTTCCAAACTAATGAAAGGGGAAATTTTATTAAGTGGTTGAACTTTGCATATCATAATTGCTCTACCCACTGCTTTAATAATTAAAATCATATAGACATATATTTAAAATCTAAATTCAGTTCTGCTTAATCTGTGTGTTTATACACAGGGGGTGGGGTTGGGGGGATCTGTTTCAAAGTTATAATCCTTTATCATCCTGTATGCACTACCACGTGATATGAAGAGTTCAATAATCTCAATCCAAATTCCTCAAGTGATGAAACTCCTGAAAGCACAGGACTGTCTTTATTATGCTTTTCTAGAAATCTCAAACTTTTATCACTTTCAAGAAGTTTCTGCGGACAGCTGCAAGGCTCCAAGTGCAGTTGGTGTGTGTTAAGCCTGGTACACACGATCGGATTTTCATCGGACAAAGCGTAGGACTTTTGTTCGAAGAGCGTTGGCCAGGAACTTGTATTGTCTACAAACGGCAAAGAATTGTCAGCCAACAAACACGAAACTACACGGTTTTTCAGCTCTTTAGCGTCACCCTTTGGGCAATTTTTGCTAATGTTGTGTTATGGTGAGCATTGCTTCTGAGCATGCGTGTTTGTACTTTGGAGTTTTGTCTGACGGACAACACACAATTGTTGGCAGACAATTTTAAAGCATGCTATTCCACATTTGTCCGTGGAAAATCTGACAAAAATTGTCCGATGGAGCGTACAAATGGTCGGATTTTCCACCAACAGCCTGTCATCACACAATTACCATTGGATAATTCGATTGTGTGTGTGAGGCTACAGAGGACAAATGCATTGCATGTATAATAGCTGTGGAAAGCGGGATGCCCCTTTAATACATTAGTGTTATCAAAACTGCCATCATTACACAGGATTTACTAAGTTGTGTAACTTAACAGCCAATTATGTGCTGGAAATAAATAGAATAGGGCTTCCCTTACCAATTATCACGTCAAAAGTGAATAGAGGCTTAATTCAATTCATCTCCCTTGTACATGTGTGGAAATCTCTGAAGAGCAATCTGCATTTGGATTACTTTTCAGAGGGCATTTGACAGTCAGTGAGGAGGCATTATGTTGCCACCTCACCACCTGATATAGCCTGTAAATACCACACCACTGTGCCGCATGTGCTTGCGGGGTGGTTGCAGCGCAGTCAGGGTGTGGTAAAACTGTGGCTCAACCACCTGGTCTTACCAACCCACCACCCCACCCTCCCGGCCGCTTGTGTGAACGAACCCTTAAGCTGACGATATTTTTGGAAATTTGAAAGAGCAATAAAACCTTCCATTGCACAGTTTTTTAGATATTGCATAGCAACGGTACACACAAATGCCTCATGCATACAAGCTTGTTTTACGGGTGCTGGTAGTTTTTCTCTGCGTCTAAAAGTCTCGCTATGTTAGCGCTGCACTTATATTCTTTGGTGATCTATAGAAAGTACAGGCTAGCAACTTGATAGCTTCTCCATAGAAAATATTTATTGAAGCATTACAGCAGTAACATCATCCAAAAACTGACGCGTTTTGGCCTTAGGCCTTCATCAAAGCAGATTTTTGGATGATGTTACTGCTGTAATGCTTCAATAAAGATTTTCTATGGAGAAGCTGTTGAGTTGTCGGCCTGTACTTTCTATGGATCACTTGTGAGCTTAATTAGCCAGATCACCAACTACTCTACACACCAACTATACTATATAGCGGTAGAGCTTGGGTGAGTTTTCCTCTTGCTATTATATTCTTTGGTGTTTTGGCCTGCAAAGCCTTATTTATGTGTTAATGGCCCGTCATAATGTAGCATTAAATCTGAACTCCGGTGAAACAAGGGGGTTGATTTACTAAAGGCAAATCGGCTGAGCACTTTGCAGTTGCTCCAGAGTTTAGTAAATGAGGTGAACCTTTACTTTGCACAGAGTACCCAATCACATGCAAAGAAAAAAAAAACATAATTGGATGATGGTGGTCAACAGAGTTTCTGCTTGTTTCCTGAGCTCTGGAGCAGCTGTACTTGCAAAGTGCACAGGCTGTTTGCCTTTAGTAAATCAACCCCTAAAAGTCTCCCTTTGCAGGGGGCTGCCCCTGTACTTTAAAGTGATTGTAAGCGATCACCTTGTAAAACAACCCATTCAGTTTAAAATAGAAATGAAATGCAAAAAATTTTGTATAGATATTAAAAAAACATAAAAAAAATACCTTTTTTATAAATAGAGATGGGCTGTGGCATGTTCGGGATGATAGTCCCAACCCATCTGCCCGATCCCGCCAGGAAGCCGACACTGCACACTGCTAATCACAGACAGTGAGGCATTTCCTGATCTGTGTAGCTGCGGACCGGGAAATGTCTTACTGTCTGTGATTAGCAGTGTCGGCTTCCTGGCCGGATCGGGCAGAATGGTTGGGACTAGGATCCCGAACACGCCCAAGCCCATCTCTATTTATAAGTGATCACATTCCCTCTGTTCTCAGCTGCATAAGAGCTGGGGTAGAAGAAGCAGTAGCACACTGAGCTTCCCAGTGAATGGCTGTGTAGCAGGGGCGTGTCAGGACAAGTCTGATCATTGGAGGAGAGTACACTGGGTTCCCAGCATAGCTAAAGAAATGACTATGGTGTGCTCTCCTGCTTAGCGTGGTCAGTTTTTTAAAGGCAAGCAAGGGGACTATCAGGAACACCAGGGATTTTGCACAAAGGGAGCAATACAAAGAGAAGAGGAGACTTTCTCATACAAGTACATGCTACAGCAGACACATAACAGGAATATAAAGTGTTGGGGTAACAAACACTTTAAGACTTCACTGTTTATTTAGACTAGGGGATGGTAAAAGCACTTTTACTAACCTGATGTGCCACTACCATGACAAATGGTGTTCATCCATTCTCTGGTAGTGGACTGTTTCTAGGACATCCTCACATCCAGTGCAGGGCTATGGTCCCTGCATCAGTCTTGATGATGTCAGGGGGCATCCCTCCAACAGTCTAGCAGCGCAAATAAGCCTGCAGAAGTGGCGTAGCAGGTAAAAATGCCTAACCTGGTCCCCTAGGCATCAACAAGCAGGTAATCCCACCAAAAGGGAAGACTATGGTGTTCATAGACGTGCGCACAGGGTGTGCCAAGGCGCAGATTCCTTGTTTAGACCCCTGATATTTCACCAAAACCCGCTGACCGGGGCTCCTAACATATTTTTTTTTTTAAAAGAATAAAAAAAATTAATTGTAAAAAATAATAAAAAAGGTAATAATAAAAATAAAAACGACTGACCCCATCCACTGCCCTACTGACAGCAATCCCTGTCCTACTGACATTGTCCATTGCTCTACTGACACTGTCCATTGCTCTACTGACACTGTCCATTGCTCTACTGACACTGTCCATTGCTCTACTGACACTGTCCATTGCTCTACTGACACTGTCCATTGCTCTACTGACACTGTCCATTGCTCTACTGACATTGTCCATTGCTCTACTGACACTGTCCATTGCTCTACTGACATTGTCCATTGCTCTACTGACACTGTCCATTGCTCTACTGACACTGTCCATTGCTCTACTGACATTGTCCATTGCTCTACTGACACTGTCCATTGCTCTACTGACATTGTCCATTGCTCTACTGACACTGTCCATTGCTCTACTGACATTGTCCATTGCTCTACTGACACTGTCCATTGCTCTACTGACATTGTCCATTGCTCTACTGACACTGTCCATTGCTCTACTGACACTGTCCATTGCTCTACTGACACTGTCCATTGCTCTACTGACACTGTCCATTGCTCTACTGACACTGTCCATTGCTCTACTGACATTGTCCATTGCTCTACTGACACTGTCCATTGCTCTATTGACACTGTCCATTGCTCTACTGACACTGTCCATTGCTCTACTGACATTGTCCATTGCTCTACTGACACTGTCCATTGCTCTACTGACACTGTCCATTGCTCTACTGACATTGTCCATTGCTCTACTGACATTGTCCATTGCTCTACTGACACTGTCCATTGCTCTACTGACACTGTCCATTGCTCTACTGACACTGTCCATTGCTCTACTGACACTGTCCATTGCTCTACTGACATTGTCCATTGCTCTACTGACACTGTCCATTGCTCTACTGACACTGTCCATTGCTCTACTGACACTGTCCATTGCTCTACTGACATTGTCCATTGCTCTACTGACACTGTCCATTGCTCTACTGACACTGTCCATTGCTCTACTGACATTGTCCATTGCTCTACTGACACTGTCCATTGCTCTACTGACACTGTCCATTGCTCTACTGACACTGTCCATTGCTCTACTGACATTGTCCATTGCTCTACTGACATTGTCCATTGCTCTACTGACATTGTCCATTGCTCTACTGACACTGTCCATTGATCTACTGACATTGTCCATTGCTCTACTGACACTGTCCATTGCTCTACTGACACTGTCCATTGCTCTACTGACACTGTCCATTGCTCTACTGACATTGTCCATTGCTCTACTGACACTGTCCATTGCTCTACTGACACTGTCCATTGCTCTACTGACACTGTCCATTGCTCTACTGACATTGTCCATTGCTCTACTGACACTGTCCATTTCTCTACTGACATTGTCCATTGCTCTACTGACACTGTCCATTGCTCTACTGACATTGTCCATTTCTCTACTGACATTGTCCATTGCTCTACTGACACTGTCCATTGCTCTACTGACATTGTCCATTGCTCTACTGACACTGTCCATTTCTCTACTGACACTGTCCATTGCTCTACTGACACTGTCCATTGCTCTACTGACACTGTCCATTGCTCTACTGACACTGTCCATTGCTCTACTGACATTGTCCATTGCTCTACTGACACTGTCCATTGCTCTACTGACACTGTCCATTGCTCTACTGACACTGTCCATTGCTCTACTGACATTGTCCATTGCTCTACTGACATTGTCCATTGCTCTACTGACATTGTCCATTGCTCTACTGACACTGTCCATTGATCTACTGACATTGTCCATTGCTCTACTGACACTGTCCATTGCTCTACTGACACTGTCCATTGCTCTACTGACACTGTCCATTGCTCTACTGACATTGTCCATTGCTCTACTGACACTGTCCATTGCTCTACTGACACTGTCCATTGCTCTACTGACACTGTCCATTGCTCTACTGACATTGTCCATTGCTCTACTGACACTGTCCATTTCTCTACTGACATTGTCCATTGCTCTACTGACACTGTCCATTGCTCTACTGACACTGTCCATTGCTCTACTGACACTGTCCATTGCTCTACTGACACTGTCCATTGCTCTACTGACACTGTCCATTGCTCTACTGACATTGTCCATTGCTCTACTGACACTGTCCATTGCTCTACTGACACTGTCCATTGCTCTACTGACATTGTCCATTGCTCTACTGACATTGTCCATTGCTCTACTGACACTGTCCATTGCTCTACTGACACTGTCCATTGCTCTACTGACACTGTCCATTGCTCTACTGACATTGTCCATTGCTCTACTGACATTGTCCATTGCTCTACTGACACTGTCCATTGCTCTACTGACACTGTCCATTGCTCTACTGACACTGTCCATTGCTCTACTGACACTGTCCATTGCTCTACTGACACTGTCCATTGCTCTACTGACATTGTCCATTGCTCTACTGACATTGTCCATTGCTCTACTGACACTGTCCATTGCTCTACTGACACTGTCCATTGCTCTACTGACACTGTCCATTGCTCTACTGACATTGTCCATTGCTCTACTGACACTGTCCATTGCTCTACTGACACTGTCCATTGCTCTACTGACACTATCAGTATATATACACACGCACACACATGCATATGTGTTAGAGCTTTGGGGTGCACACCCTAATGCCCATAGGTGTGCGCAGCCTTTTGCATTAGGGTGTGCACCCCAAAGCTCAAACACATATGCCTTTCTCTGCAGCCTCAAATGCACGGGGCAGGGAATGAATGGGAAGTGCTCTGTGCTGAGTGGCTTCCTGTTTATTCACAAATTGAAGAATAGGAAACTGAGTTTCCTATGCTTCCGTTATGAATGAACACAGTGAGTGTGTTCACTGTGTTCATTTAGAAAAGAAAGGCACCAAGAAATTACATATTTATTACCCCTTCCCCTATTCTCTTTCCTGAAACATCCCCTACAGCAGCTGGGGGGAGAAGAGAGGAGGCAAGTCAGCAGTACTGACAGGGGAAAGCCCAGGCAGTAGGGGGAATCTGCACCACACATAGTGATTAGGGTGTGCCTAGGCACACTTGGCGCACCCCCTGTGCATGCCCTATGCTAATGCATTGGCTGTGTACACCTACGATGGGGTTGATTTACTAAAGGCAAATAGACTGTGCACTTTGCAGTTGCTCCAGAGCTTAGTAAATGAGGTAAAGCTTAATTTGGTAAAGAATAACCAATCACGTGCAAGGAATATAAAAAAAAACAGCATTTTTGCTTGAATGTGATTGAATGATGGAAGTCAGCAGAGCCAGAGCTCCCAACTGTCCCTGATTTGGAGCAATGTCCCTCTGTCCCTCTTTCCTCCTCATTTGTTCCTCACTTTGGTCTGATCTATATAGATGTATATAAAATGCACTTTTTATCTATCAAAAAGTGTTTCCCACTTTCTAAATTGCTACATTTGTACATTTTAAAAGCCAATATAAAAGAATAGTAGTGATAAAAAAACCCTTGTGTATTTAATAAACCTTTTTTTTTGCTTATAGCAGAGTTCCACCCAAAAGCGGAACTTCCGCTCGTTGTACTCCTCCCCCTCTCCGGTGCCACATTTGGTGCCTTTCAGGGTGGGGAGGTGGGACAGGATACATGTCTTTCACAGGTATCCTGTTCCCACTTCCGGGAGCCTTAGCCGCGGGTATTGACGTCACCACCCGGGCACCTCCTCCTCCCTCATCCTCCCCCGGCCGGGCAGGGAAGGGGTTAACACTAGGGGGCGATCAAGGGGTTAAATGTGTTCCCTAACTGTGTGTTCTAACTGTGGGGGGGATGGGACTGACTGGGGGAGGAGACCGATCGGTGTTCCTATAAGGAACACATGATCTGTCTCCTCTCCCCTGACAGGACGTGGATCTGTGTGTTTAAACACACAGATCCATGTTCCTGCTCTGTTACGAGCGATCGTGGGTGCCCGGCGGACATTGCGGCCGCTGGGGCATGCACATTGCCTTCTTGGTGACGCGGCGCATGCCCTCTATGCCGGCGGGAAGCCAAGACGTCATAAGACGCCTGCCCGGGATGGGAGAGCCACATTGCGGACGTCATATGACTATATGTGGTGTGGTGGGGGCGTGCCCAATGCCTACATACATTTGCTAGCAGGTGTCCCTCATTCCCATCTCAAAATGTTGGGAGGTGTGCAGAGCTTCTGCTCATTTACTAAGCTCTGGAGCAACTGCTCTTTGAAAAGTGCACAGTCTATTTGCCTTTAGTAAATCAACCCCAATTAGTCTTCATGAAGTTCAGCTTTAAAGAGAAGCCCGTAGCAAGATGCAGAATTAGGCGCAGGGCTGGCATGACTAGGTAGCAGTGATAAGGGTTAAATTTGGGGAGTGTAGCTGGCCAGGCTAGGGGGTGGCCTGAGTAAGTTTATTCCCGGGGTAGGAGGGACCTGGGTCCAGTGGTCAGTTGCTGGTCACTGGATGAAGAAGGAGCTCCCACCCTCCCGCCCCAACATTTTAGTCTGGTTGTATATATGTTGGTTATTGGCGTAAGGGGTAGCGGTTGGGGATCTTTGGAGGCATTCAAAATTGAGACCAATATGGCATAAGTGGGGAACCATCATGGTATGGGATCCTCGGTTGATGCCAGTTAACCAAGGTTTAACTGGCATTGGGAGATGGGTATCAGGGTTGGAAGGTGCAGAGTGGTATTGTCCTTGAGTCGGCGTGCTGCGACTGGGGACCTTGTGTGGCCAAGCTGATACAAAGAAAATTTGGTCAGTACCTTCAATGATCCTCAACATGGTTACAATGTATCTCAAAGGAAAAGAAAGAGTTTATGAGCTTAATTGTTGAAAACTTAATTTTAAGGCGCCACATCCCTATTGAATACATAGAATATAGATAGGTTTGTTGGGACTTTTAAAGCACACATACAACGAAATTACAAAAATAGAAAAATGTATTTGATAAAAGTTCATAATTTGAATACATAAAATATTCACAGATAGATCAGTTAAATATATCAACAATAAGTGCACATCTGATTTATCTCTACATGTTTCGCCTTTTACGGCTTCTTCAGGAGATCTTTTACAACATGCACTGTAGATGAACTGATCACTACAATAGAAAAATACATGTTACAAATCGATAACAAAAGAAAATCAAAACATATTAAACAAAATATTTAAATATCTAATTATATTGCAGACTTGAACAAAAAGGATACAACCCATGCACTGATCATAGTACTAACCTGTGTATTCAAGGATAAAGCCCCTATTGATTGTAGAAGGATGTATAGGATTATTTGGGAGTATCATAGAGAGGGGAAACAGACTGGGAGGATCTATAGGTCCATCTGTATTGAAGGTAGATACACATACTGTATATACTCGAGTATAAGCCGAGTTTTTCATCCCTTTTTTTAAGGCTGAAAATACCCCCCTCGGCTTATACTCGAGTCAGTGCACCTGAAATTCTTGACAGGCTGTGGGCATCCATTGTTTAACCCCTTAACGACCTTTTACGGCATTTATACGTCAGCAGAATGGCTCGTACAGGCACAATCACGTACCTGGACGTTGCCCTTTAACTGCCTGCCGTGTGGTCGCGCGCGCGCCGGCGGCGGCGCGCTCGTGACCCTGCAGCCATCCCCATGAGTCGGACCGCGGGTCCCGCAGACTCGATCGTCATGGGGATCCCCACGATCGTCTCACGGAGGGATGGAGAGGGGAGATGTTAGTGTAAACACAACATCTCCCCGCTCGCCTACTGACACTGTCACCGATCTCCGCTCTGTGTAATCAGAGCGGAGATCGGTGACGTGTCACTCGTAGCCACGCCCCCAACAGTAAGAATTACTCCCTTAGGCACACTTAAACCCTGCAGCGCCCCTAGTGGTTAACCCCTTCACTGCCAGTGTCATTTTTACAGTAACCAGTGCATTTTTATTGCACTGATCGCTGTAAAAATGACAATGGTCCCAAAAATGTGTCAAAAGTGTCCGATGTGTCCGCCATAATGTCGCAGTCACGAAAAAAATCGCTGATCGGCGCAATTACTAGTAAAAAAAAAATATATATATATAAAAATGCCATAAAACGACCCCCTATTTTGTAAACGCTATAACTTTTGCGCAAACCGATCAATAAATGCCGATTGCGTTTTTTTACCAAAAATATGTAGAAGAATACGTATCAGCCTAAACTGAGGAAAAAAAAAATTTTTTATATATTTTTGGGGGATATTTATTATAGCAAAAAGTAAAAAATATTGAATTTTTTTCTAAATTGTCGCTCTATTTTTGTTTATAGCGCAAAAAATTAAAACCGCAGAGGTGATCAAATACCACCAAAAGAAGGCTCTGTTTGTGGGAAAAAAAAGGATGTAAATTTTGTTTGGGAGCCACGTCGCACGACCGCGCAATTGTCAGTTAAAGCGACGCAGTGCCGAATCGCAAAAAGGGGCCTGGTCTTTATGCTGCGTATTGATCAGGGGCTTAAGCGGTTAAAAGTCGCGGTCTCCTCCTGGTCCCTTCCATGATAGGCGTTTCCCAGCAGACACTGTGTTCAGTGTTCCGCCTATCACAGATGTTCTCTCATCCTCCGACTCAGTTTCCCAGCAGACACTGTGTTCAGTGTTCCGCCAATCACGGACGTCCGCTTGTCCGAGGATGAAAGGACCTCCATGATTGGCAGAACACTGAACACAGTGTCTGCTGGGAAACTGAGTCCGAGGATGAGAGAACGTCTATGATAGGCGGAACACTACACACAGTGTCTGCTGGGAAACGCCTATCATGGAACGGGACCAGGAGGAGACCGCGACTTTTAAACATGAATGGACGCCCGCAGCCTGTCAAGAATTTCAGGTACACTGACTCGGGCACAGTGAGGTTGGGCACAGTGAGGTTGCAATGGGCACAGTGAGGTTAAAATGGGCACAGTGAGGTTGGGCACAGTGAGGTTGCAATGGACACAGTGAAGTTGCAATGGGCACAGTGAGGTTTGGCACAGTGAGGTTGCAATGGGCACAGTAAGGTTGCAATGGGCACAGTGAGGTTGGGCACAGTGAGGTTGCAATGGGCACAGTGAGGTTGCAATGGGCACAGTGATGTTGGGCACAGTGAGGTTGCAATGGGCATAGTGAGGTTGCAATGGGCACAGTGAGGCTGGGCACAGTGAGGTTGCAATGGGCACAGTGAGGTTACAATGGGAACAGTGATGTTGGGCACAGTGAGGTTGCAATGGGCACAGTGAGGTTGCAATGGGCACAGTGATGTTGGGCACAGTGAGGTTGCAATGGGCATAGTGAGGTTGCAATGGGCACAGTGAGGTTGGGCACAGTGAGGTTGCAATGGGCACAGTGAGGTTACAATGGGAACAGTGATGTTGGGCACAGTGAGGTTGCAATGGGCACAGTGAGGTTGCAATGGGCACAGTGAGGCATGCAAATGGGCACAGTGAGGCTGTAGATGGGCATTGTTGACCCTCTTTTCTGCTTACAGTAGCTGCTGCATTCTCACCCTAGGCTTATACTCGAGTCAATACGTTTTCCCAGTTTTTTGTGGTAAAATTTGGTACCTCGGCTTATACTCGGGTCGGCTTATACTCGAGTATATACGGTATCTAAAAGATTTGTCCCTCAATTAATATCAAAAAAGGAAAAATTGATCTAAAGAAGGAAGCCTACCTTTATGGTTACAATGTATCTGTGAGAGGATAGTTTGTAAATAAATGTTATGGTTAAAATGTTAATAAAATGGCCGGTGCGGCCAATTATCTCCAAAATGGGTGTCGCCTGGTTATTTATGAGGGGAAGTGGGGATTATGGTACTATAGGCAATAGGCAGTTTGCATCTGTCTTACCATAGTCAAGTAAATTAGGCCCATAGTCTTCATAGTAAACTTGTATTTATGTCATAAAGATGATTGTGGACAGCAGATCTTAATTCTCATCCCGTCGGCTCAGCATTATTAGTTGTTTTCCAGATTATTTAAAGACTTATGGCTTGAATTTGATGCATGTTATCAGAACGCATTAGCTGAAGATCCCCCTTCTAAAATAACTGTAATCAGTAAAGCTATATGTGCATTGAAAGCAATCTGTTGTTTCTTTCAACTTGAAGGATGGTCTTTGTTGAAGGTGGCAGACAAAGCCATGTGCCATGTGATCCAGCTTCTGAGGACAGCTACTCTTACTTTTATAAAAGGATTAATCAGACTGGAAAACCAAAGACAAAACCTGTCTTTCTTTCTGCTGAGATCTGAGTATCCGGCCTCTACTTTTCATTTCTTTATCTAGATTCTCAGTCAAGGAGTACAAGGAAGAGAACAAGCATTTTTAATACACTTCAGAAGGCTGAGCACAGTAAAGGGTAAAATGAGACTAAGTCTGGTGTTTGTCAGCAGCTGAATATAAGTTGGGATCACGGAGAACTACTTTGCCTTTGCCGAAGAGCAGTGTCAGTGAATATTAATTTAGTGCTTACCTTTTAAAGATGAGGGATATTAAATGGTGAGCCTGAAAACAAAAAGATAAAACGAATACTTAGAGATGAAAAAAAAGTACTGAGGGAAGTAGAATTTGTCATTAACATCTTGCATTATATCACACACTGAATTAATGATGAATCATGTACTGCATAAAGCCGTGCCTATTAGTAATATGGAGTATTTTTTAAAGTTGACGTGGAAAATTATAAAAGGAAATCAAGACAAGCGGGAATATGTATTTTTACTTTTTTTGTTAGGTGTGATCTGCTATTAATAGATAGATCTGCCGTCGATGAGTCAGTTTAGTTAATCTACATGAAGACTATATTACATTAGAGGTACAATTACAAAAACCAAAGTACTACATAAATAGTTGACTAGTTTTTTTTATTATGACTTAATTTAGGACAGGACTATAGAGATGATTTATATCAAAGGGGACTAATATTAATTGTGTTGCCATAGCAACTAATCTAATTCCAGCTGTTGTTCCACTGGACCAAGTTAGAAATAAAATAAAAACTGTCTATCATGGGTAGCTTAAAGTGGTTGTAAATGTTCAGATATAAAAAATTAAAAATTAAAATGAACATGGTATATTTACCTGCTGTGTGCATTGGTTTTGCACAGAACAGCCCAGATCCTCCTCTTCTCAGTTCCCCTGTTGGTGCTCCTGGCTCCTCCCCCTGTCGAGTGCCCCCATAGCAAGCTGCTTGCTATGATGGCACTGATGCGTGAATGCTCCCAACCTGGCTCTGTGTGTCCATAAGACACACAAAGTGCAAGTTGCCCCCCCACTCTCTCCTCACTGGCTATGATTGACAGCAGTTGCATCTGAGCCAACGAGGAGGAAGAGAGCCAAGAGAGCCTCTTGTGCACATTGTTGGATCAAGATCAGGCTCAGGTAAGTATAAGGGGGCTGGAGAGGAAGCTGCATACTGAAGTTTTTTTTGGTAACGGTCTAGCCTGCAGATTTCTGTTTGTGAAATTCTTACCTCCTTGCTGCAGGGTTCTGCTAGATCTGTGAATCCATTTTACATGTGGTGTTTGGCTTCTCGGTTCACCTATGGGCGTCAACTGCTCCACTGTGGGTTTATATCCTTTTCCCTTCTATTACTTCCTGGGTCACCTCCCTGTTTGCTTCCCTATATATACGCATGCTCAGTGCAGCAACTTCACAGTTCTCTCAGCTCCTGGTTGTTACTAACCATATGTGTCTGACTACCCATGTACCGATCCCAGCTTCTTCTATTGTTGTGCTTGTCTGCCGCCCGCCCTGACCTCAGCTTGTTTCCTGGTTTGCCTTCAGTCTCCTGATGTACTGCTGATGGTTGCTGTAACGCATTTTCTTTAATATAGAGTTGCTGGTGATTTGAAACTGAGAAGAAGGAAAATAAAGCACCGGACCTCCAAGTTTAATAGTGTCCTGAAATAAAAACAACAAAAAAAGGCATGAGATCCTCCAGATTCCATACCAGACCTTCTAGTCTGGTATGCATTTTAGGTTGGACCTCACTCAAAAAAAAAAAGGAAAAAAGTGCAAAGTATCCTTCCACAATTCATACCTGCTATAAGCATCCAGCCTGCATGGCCAGGAAAGAGGAGTAATGAACATGCACAACCTAAACCATGCCAGGCCACATGTCCTGAACATGGGAGGGTATCTTGTAAGGGTTGAAAGGGGGACCCCCTATAAGAGCACCTTTTGCCCAGGTTGATGAGGACAAGGGCCTCTTCCCTACAACCCTGGCTCGGGGACCCAAAGGAGTGATTTACTAAAACTGGAGAGTGCAAAACCTGGTGCAGCTATGCATGGTAACCAATCAGCTTCCAACTTCAGCTTGTTCAATTAAAGAGGAGCTCCAGGTTCCTTCAGAAAAGATTAAAAGTCAGCAGCTACAAATCCTGTAGCTGCTGACTTTTATTATTAGGACACTTACCCATCCAGGGATACCGTGGTGTCTTTACCCCAGCCACATTTTCCATGGGCTCTTGGGTGCTGGCGCCACGATTGCTTGTAAGGGAAACCGGCAGTGAAGCCTTGCAGCTTCACAGCCAGTTCCCTAATGCGAATGCGTAAAGCACACTGCGCTTTGTGAGTGGCCCGGCGGTGGGGGAAGGAGGAGGGGGGGCAATTTCCTGGTGATCCCGCTGTGGCAAGATCACCCAGAAGTGGGAGCGGGTACCTTTCAAAGCAAGGTACCCACTCCCCCCCCCCCGAAAGGTGCAAAATGTGGCACCGGGGGGGGGGAGAAGGCAAATAAGCAGATCTTCCCCTTTTGGGTGGAGCTCCGCTTTAAGCTTTGATAAAAAACCTGGAAGCTAATTGGTTTCTATGGAGAGCTGCACCAGGTTTTGCACTATAAAGTTTTAGTAAATCAACCCCAAAGAGTCTACTGAACTAAATGACAACAGGTGTTTGAAGGTAGATATCAGATGATTCAATATCTAAAATGATGATTTAATAGTGGCAATGATTTTTGAGGGGAGATCCATTCACTGTAGGTTCGTAAAAGCTTCTCTTCAGCTGTATAGTGACTGCCTTGACCCGAGAGCATGAATCATAACATAGGACTAATAGGAAGGCATCGTAAATTTTCTCACCAAACATGCTTTAAAGGAGTTGTAAAGTCTCAAGGTTTTTCACCTACATTCTGAATGCCTTCTATGCAGCTGCCCCACAGAGCCCCCCTTTTCTTACCTGAACCCGATCGTTCCAGCGATGAGCATGAGCCCAGCAGCTCGTCCTCATTGAGCTTGGGTCCTCATTGGATAGATTGATAGCAGCAGAAGCCATTGGCTCCCGCTGCTGCCAATCAAATCCAGTGACACAGGAGTTGGGGGTGGGGCCAAGTCCTGCTGTCTATGTCAATGGACGCAGCAGCAGGACTCGGTAGCGTGGAATGTGGCTCTCCCTGGGGGCACTCGATGAAGTGGAGGAGCCAGGAGCACCAAAGGGGGCCACAGAAAAGGAGGATCGGGGGCCGCTCTGTGCAAAACCCTTGCACAGAGGAGGTAAGTATGACATGTTTGTTATTTTAAAAAAAACCTTTACAATCACTAAAACCTTACTTAGTGCTTCTCGTGTTTTTCAATTAAACACACTCCCATGACATGAGTTTTGCCTTATTTAACATTATTACTTTTAACCAGCCCATACCTTCTATCTGTACTTCACGTAAATTAATACAAGCACATTCAGCATCTGAAATTACATACTGAAATTTTGAAAATGAATGTCCTAGACAAGTATCTATTGGCACAATTCAACATTATTAATAGATTGCATATTTCTTGTTCAGCTTCACAGCGGCTGATAGAAATATATGTACTTTTCTGTGTTTTTTCATGACAAGCACACTAGACCCAGAAGAGCTATTTCTTTCTACCAATTTACACAATTGGTACATTCACATCTCTAAGTGCAATCTCTGCCTACATCAAGTTGTCTTCCAATTGTCACAGTTCATTTAGCTATGTACTAGTCAGTATCTCAAAAATCAATGTAGTACTTACTATTTATCAGGCAGTCACTCTTTAACCATAGATCATTCCCTGCAGTTTCCTTTTTTGCAATATTTATTTTCACATCTCGGAGTCTCCTGTGTATGTTTTACGCTTCGTTCAATTTAAACCAACGTGATATATATTTTTAATATGTGGCTTTTTTTAATGCAACATTCTCAGCAGATGACGTTGCTTCCTGATCAATAACATTACATGGCCTTAATCTCCTTATTATATTTATAACTCGCTAGTAGCACAGCCAAAAGATACTTCAACTTTCTTCTGTGTCATTAACATTAAACTGCAGATGGTTGCTGTAAAGCATTTTCTTAAATAAAGAGTTGCTAGTGATTTGAAACTGAGAAGAAGAAGACAGCATCAGATCTCCAAGCTTAATAGTGTTCTGTGGGAAGTGCTGACAATACAATTCTAATCCATTACTCCATGGGGGTCAGCCTGGCACATAGCTAATCTGAAAGTCTGATTAAAAAAGGGTGAGGGGTTTGCTGGAAAAAGAATTTGCATTTTAGACATATTAATTCAGTTTAAGCTGCTAAATAGGTGAATGATCTATCAAAGACATTTCAACTGAAGTACGGTATATTTCCTCCGTACAGAAAATTTGACTGCATTCATGGGATGTTTGCTAGGCATTTACAAGATATTTATATGAAGGAATTTCATATTCAGGGATCAGCGTACAAAGTCATTTGTATAGCCTTGTTGAATGATTGTTAATCTGAAAAGTGATCTCTCCCTTCCCTCTTCTTATTACTGCTGGTTTACCAAATCCTTCATTGATAACAACATTGATAAATAATTCATGCTATGTTGCAAATTTGAATCTAACAATGGTGGCTCTAATTACAAATTTACTGTGATGTTGAACACAGCTGTAGACATTTGGACATACTCAGTAAAGTCATAAGAAGAAATTGTATGATGTTTCAAAATACAGTAACTAGAGCCATTATACTTAATGATTTAACCACAGAAAATCTAAAGCCAAACTCAAAAAAAATTGCCTAGCATGTGAGGAATGGAAAAAAAGCAGATCCAACTGCATTATTCACCTCCTCTCTGGTGCTGCCCCCACAAACTCTCATGCTGCGTACACACGACCGTTTTTAATGTCATTGAAAAAAACGAAGTTTTTCTCGACGTGATTCTTCTCAAGCCTGCCTTGCCTACACACTATCGTGAAAAAAAATGCTTGAGCAAAGTGCGGTGACGTACGAAACGTACAACGGCACTATAAAGGGGAAGTTCCATTCGGATGGCGCCACCCTTTGGGCTGCTTTTGCTGATCCTCGTGTTAGTAAATTTTGGTGAGAGACGATTTGCACTTTTCAGCCTCGTGCTCTTCAGTCCGTTACAGCATGACGAATGTGCTATCTCCATTCTGAACGCTAGTTTTACCAGAACGAGCGCTCCCGTCTCATCACTTGCTTCTGAGCATGCACGTTTTTTTCATTAAAGCCTACACACGGCCGTTTTTCACAACGAGAAAAACGACGATGTGAAAAACAACGAGAAAAAATAGAGCATGCTCCAAATTTTTAATGCCCATTTTTCACGTTGCGAAAAATGCTCTGGAGCCCACACACGATCGTTTTTAATGACCAAATAAAAAAATGGCTACACAAGCAGCTTGCTTTGGGAGAACTTGGCAGGGGGGAATAGCCAGGAGCACTGGCAGGGAACCCCAGAAAAAGAGGATTGGGGCTGCTCGGTGCAAAACCATTGCACAAAGCATGTATGTATGATATGTTTTGATTTTAAAAAAATATTGCCTTTAGAATAAAAAATAAAAATATTTTTGCTTGCCCTTGCTAAATGGACCTTGCTCTGCATCATTGCTCTGCTTTACCAAATAATCCTAGTCAGAACCCATAACAACTAAACAATATTAACATAGAGCAAAAACTATATTCTATGTAAAAAGGCATAGATCCCAGAATGTAAGCAAATATTGTCCATATACATGTGGATGTTTCACTTGGATGATGAGTTTCTTTGACCCTTCAGTACTCCCTTGGTCACTTCATTTTGCTCTGTAGGTGAATATGGTACATACTCAATGAGACTTGTGTTCCTGTTTGTCCATTTAACAGAAAAAAATATAGTGCTACCTGCAGGGAGACCTTTCAACAGGTGGATCATTATTTGTGTGTTATCAACCAGATCAATTGGGAGTCCGGGGCGGCCCATCCATTAAGGGCGCATGGGCACCGCCCCCTCTATCCATGCCACCCCCTATATGGTTAATGGATAGATTCATGCATTGCATGAATCTATCCAGGGCCGCTGCAGCCACTCCCTATTCATGTGTCCGGCGCATGAATTACAGTGGCGGGGGTGTTTTTTTGAAGCACCTGATTAGAGCCATAGGCTCTAATAGGCTTCAAAATAGGGTGGACTCGGAGCACAGAGCATTGCGTTCGGAGGCCCACCCAGGTGTGTTAGAAAAGCAAATGAATATTCGCTTTTCTAACACTGAATCGCCTCTCCACCAATCAGGAAGCGCGGGTCTGATACCCATTTCCAGATTGGCTGAAAGGTCAGGAGATTCTATTGGATGCCTAGGAGGAGCAGGAGGGGGAGGATGCATGGCAGAAGGTGCCGCTATCCATACCACAGGAGAAGGAAGAAAGCCACCAGACATGCTGCCCACCTGCACGCTTCCTAGATAGGTTAAATGCGGGGCTTTGATGTCCCGGCTGTCCTTCCAGGGGGGGTGGCTGTTTGCCACCCCCAAAAGAAAAAAACACCAACCGCCACTGTTGGGAGTGTGGATCTAGGTTTTCATTTCACCACAACATACTGGTAAGCTGGAACTTAAGCTGCCTATATACTAGTAATATTTTGTTTGAAATTTTTCATTTTAGGAATGTTAGTTTGATTTTCTTATCCTTAGTGGGGTTAAATCAAATTTTGACTGCAGTGAGGAGAAAATTGGAAGGATTAGGATGGAAAATATTTATTGAACAAATTCATTTCTAAAGCCTCGTACACACGGTCGGACTTCCATCGTACTTTTCCGTGGTTTTTTGTCCGAACGGATTTGGTTGGGAACACCCATAGCATACACACGCTCTGACTTTTCTGCAAACTTTCTTAAAACTTCTTACAACATCACGTGTTTTTTCTGCTCTTTTCTGATCTTTACTGCCACCCTTTGGTCAACTTCTGCTATTGTTGGTTGATTTTAACATTAGTTGTTTTGTCCATCGGACTAAAGTCCGATGGTTATCTGTACACACGGTCGGACTTTGCTCCATCAGACTTTTGTTGGGCAAAAGTTTGTCCGTTTGCAGACCCAACTTTTGTCCGATGAAATCCAAAACCAAACGAAAAAAGTTTGTCCGATGGAGCGTACACACGGTCGGATTGTTGGTCAAACTTGCTCAAAGTGAAGTTTGTTGGCCAAAAGTCCGACCGTGTGTACGGGGCTTAACAGTGTATGTGGTTTTCTTTCAGTGAAGTTCGTTTGTTCCAAAATCGAAAGTTAACTACTTTCATCAAGCTGTACTGAGAATTTTTGTACATTTTTTTTTAACAAACTTTCAGAGCACTGCCCCCTGAGTCCACCCAGTTTTGTGACAATAGCAAATTAATATTCGCTATTGCCTTCCTGATTCTCCTCCTGGCCAATCAGAAAGCGGGTCCTGTCCCGCCCCAAAGCACCCACCCCCCATGTTGAGGGTATGTGGCCTGGTATGGTTCAGAGGGGGGCGCTCACTTGACCCCCCTTTCCTGATGTGCCAGGCTGCATGCCCGGATAGGGTCTGGTACAGATTTTGGAAACCCATTGACAGCTGATGACTCAGATCTCAGGATACACTTCCTGTTCAGCTGGTAGGAGAAGCAGCGGCCTGGCTCTTCCTTCCCCCTGCCTTCATTTCGGTTAGGATCAGTCCATCTAATGCCATGGGGGGGTGGGAGAGAGTTTGCTTGTGGCAAACGGCACCTTCCCATCCGCCGCCTGTCTCCCCCGGGGGGGGGGTGTCGTTAGTTCCCCCCCAAAATATTTTTCACCAGCCGCCACTGACCACACTTTATACTGCAGGGATATGCATTTAGCGGACCTCCAGCTGTTGCAGAACTACAAGTGCCCTAAGGCATAGCAAGACTCTGAGACAGCCACAAGCATAACACCCGGAGGCAGAGGCATGATGGGACTTGTAGTTTTGCAACAGCTGGAGGTCCGCTAATCGCATATCGCTGATATACTGTATGCAGTTGAGACTACTTACAGTTCATAAAGAATTCACAGCTGCTGTATGTGTTATCTAAGGAAATAGTTAGTTTGAACCAGCTTGGTCCAAAATATTAGTTTTAAGGTCATTAAACATGGAGTTCAGCTTTAACATACAATGCAGGAGAGTGGTTCCTAAGTTTTAGCCCTTTGTTGGAATCAAACGTTTTCAAATCTAGTTTACAGATGATAATGAAGAACTGCCAGCACAGGGTTACTTATGGAAACATTACTCCACAAACACATTTGGAAAGAAGCTTGGACTTTTTAGGCACCACCCGATGAGTAATACGTGTATAAAAGTTTATTAAACATATATCAAAAAAACACATTAAAATTATCCATCTTTTAGAAGTCAGTAAAAATCTATAACAAAGTTCATACTATACAAAGCCACTGGAGAGAGATACGTAAACTTGAAGATGAACATACATCATTCCATCATTGCATTAAAGTCCAGATATGAGGCTAAGTATCAGCTGTAGATGAGACGATGTCCTGGGCTCTACATGTTACGCGCCTCTCGCTTCTTCAGGAGCAAAGAAAAAGACTAGCTGGATGGATAGACACACAATAAAATCAATACACCAACTATACACATATACTGTACATAAAGAAATATATATAGAAAATAACATTATGTCTGTGACAATTCGCTGCAGAAACATACCAATTAACTATGGGGGCGTGCATAATAAGATGGCTATTGTAATGTTGGCTAAAGATAGAATGAAAAAAAAAAGGAAAAGAAACAAAGGGAAAAGGAAAAAGGGGAAAGGAAAAGAATAAAGGAATAAGAAAAGAAAGGGAGCAGGAGGAAAGAACTAGAAATTAGAAGAAGAGAGAGGGAAAGACTAGCTTAGTTTTATACAGTTTGCTCATCCTGCAATTCTTGTTCCCCTCCTCCCTTCCCGTCTCTAGCAATTAGATGTTCACTGAGGTACCTACCTATGATTAAATGATTAATGGTTGCTGTAAATCAGGGCTTTTTTTCTCAGGGAAAAGGTGCCGGAACTCACCCCCCTTCCACTAGGCCTCCATATCCAGCAAGAGACGGTCCCCAATATCCAGTAAGAGACAGTCCACTATCCAGGCAGCATTATTAGACAGCCAGGCAACCCCTATATTCATCCAGCAGCAACACTGTTTAAATAATTACCAAAATCAATGTACTTACCTCAGGCAGGCATGTAATGTAACTTATGCAGTGAGAAGGAGTCACAGGACAGGACACCACATGGCAACTCTTCCTCACAGGAACTTCCGCTCTGCTACAGGGAGAGGCAGAGTGCAGCTGATTACACTCCGCTCTCCAATCTCTTAAGGCTGCAGCCGGCAGGAGCTGTGTCGGCTTATGCGGCTGTCAGCTCACTCCGCGAGCGTAGAGTTGCATAGAAAAAGCTATAAAAAAAGTTCTGCTCCCTGGCAGAGGTGCCGGAACGCAGTACTGGCAAGTTCCAGCAGAAAAAAAGCCCTGACATAAATATATGATTATTGTTTACATGAATCAAAATGTTGGATACCCATTTCATTTGTTATCTATTGTTATTTTAGTAATTGTATAGTATCGTTTTGCATACTGTTCGACCTTTGTCTGTGACACTCCGCTCCATTGGGATGCCCCTTCCTGCTGTGTGCTTCTTGGAGGCAGTGGGTGCCATTATTCCATTCCTATGTGGCCGCCCAGCGCCACACTTCGCTAATTGATGCGATGGGTTGGTGCATGGGGGCCGGGTAGAGGGCGCTGTTCCTCTGCCCGATCCTATTTCACCTCTGCCTGCGCCCTTCTATCTCCGCCGAGCGCCGCAATGGCCATCATCTACTCATTGGGTGTTGCCTATAAAGTCCAAGCCTCTTTCCAAATGTGTTTGTATATTTCAATTAATAGGACGCGGCACTTATTATTATTATTATTATTATTATTAGGTATCCACAGGACCACTCTGTGTTAATACAACCTTTATTGTTCAAACATTACTCCACAGCCCCCTCCTATACATTACAAAGCAGGGAGAGCATGTAAAGATTTTAAGTAAGTAAAAAGCAAAAAAATAATAAAAATAATCAGCCATTTTATTTATATATTTTTTTTTTTCAGTTATACTATGTTAATGCTATTTAGACTGTAACAAATATAAAGTAGGTGTTTACCCAATTTGGTGGAAATACACTTTAAAGAGAGTGCCCAGAAACCATGGTGATCTTCAAATACACAGACACAAGTGGCACACTTCCAATGGCATCTCTTGTAAGTCTCTACCCCTCTGTATGGGCAGCTATCAGAACAGATGGACATGGTCACAAAAGATATAACCGCTGGTAGCTGAATGCACTTTTCACATAAGGAAAATGTGTTTGTATTAAAAAAATATATATATTTGAAATTTTGGAAATGAACTCAAACTAAGACATTTATGCAAACTAAAATGGCTAATATTATCTGTGCTGGAGAAGCTTTTAGGTAATAATTGCAAACATTATTATTTTTCACTAAAGTTATTATTCTAGGCTTCCTTGTGAGTGTCAAATTGCCATTCCTTGTTTTGTTTTCTTGCAGCACTTGCAGCAAATATTATATAACAATAGCAATTATTTTGTATGTGTGAAAATGGTGGAAGCAGTGAACAGTTACATAAAGGCACTGACCTTTTATAATAATGTGCATAGAATTATAACTGAGTCTCGCTGAAAAGTCTCTATAAGCTGTTACTCTACATTTTTCTGTACTTCTTTTGTGTAGATGCTCTGCTGGCATGTTGCTGGTCTTTTCTACTTTCTTGGCCAGTCTTCAACAAATCTTTAACGCAATTCTTTTGCTAAGCACATGTTTTAAGTACCCATACAAGTACAGAATATCTGCAGGGAAATGTCATTTTAGATAATTCAGCTGATAATCAGAATGTTTATGGGGTGCCACCTTTCAAAATCAACAAATATTTTCTCAGAACAGTCAGGATTATTAACATGGTTGTACAAGAACCACAGTGACAACTGTTAGGGATATGCCTTCACAATCAAGCTTTAAAGATACAGTGTATATTAAAGATGAACTGAAACAAAAACCTTTTTTTTTTTTAATTGGATATAATGCCCCATTGGGGAGATTTCCCTTCACTTCCTGTCTCATAGCCAAAACAGGAAGTGAGAGGTAATCCCTCTAAAATCAGGGAATCACTTGTTGTCACCCAAGTTGCCAGTAGGGATCGGCCAAACACCCCCCTGTTCAGTTCGCAGCAAATCTCATTGAAATCTATGGGAGCCGAACAGGAAAAATAAAAAGTGCCCATTTCGAAGGCTTATATGCAAGTAATTGGCCATAAAAAAGGTATGGGGGTCTGGTTACTGCCCTGGGGGACATGTATCAATATACCGTATTTATCGGCGTATAACACACACTTTTTTCCCCTTATAATCAGGGGGAAATCGTAGGAGCGTATTATACGCTGAACGGCTGCCTCGGAGGGGAAGGAGGGAATGAGCGCCGCCAAAATAGACAGAGCCGAGTGTACTGTGTACTCGGCTCCGCTCGCAGTCACACCCAGTCCCGCCTCCTAGCATTTACATCCCGCCATTGGACCGGTGTTATGTCCATCATAGGAGCCAGGCCAAGGGGCGGGACTGGGCGGGACTGCGAGACGAGCCAAGAGGAGCTGAGTACACAGGACATCCGGCTCTGTCTATCTCGGCGGCGCTCGTTCCCTCCTCTGCAGGCAGATGGACACTGACCATGCTGCAATTTTGAGCAAGGCTGCAGATGGACACTGATCATTCTGCAATGATGGGCAAGGCTGCAGATGGACACTGATCATTCTGCAATGATGGGCAAGGCTGCAGATGGACACTGATAAGGCTGCATTGATGGGCATTTAAAATGTAAGTTTTTTTCCTTAAACTTCCCTCCTAAAAGTTTTTTTCCTTAAACTTCCCTCCTAAACTTGGGGTGCGTGTTATACGCCTGTGCGTATTATACGCCGATAAATACGGTATATATTTTTTTAAACAATAATTTTTTCAGGAGAAGTGATTTGAATTATGCCTAAAGTGCAACAATAAAAAATAGAAATTACTTTCAATATAGTGCCTGGAGAGTCCCCTTATTCTGCTTGTAAAGTGGCGCATCTGTAGCATATATAGAACATACTACAGCAAAAATTACATTTCCAAAAAAATAAAAACAAGTCAAATCCCATTTAAAATGACTCGCGGTTGCAATTGCTTGTGCTCGGCTATTGAAAAAAAAAAATGGCATGGGGTCCCCCCCAGTTAATACCAGGCCCTTCGGGTCTGGTATGGATTTGGAGGGGAACCCCACGCCAAAATAAAAAAAAACCAGCGTGGGGTTCCCCCAAATCCATACCAGACCCTTATATTGGCATGCAGCCCGGCAGATGAGGAAAGGGAGGGGGACGAGCGGGCGATCCCCCCTAAACCATACCAGGCCACATGCCCTCAACATGGGGGGGTGCTTTGGGGCAGGGGGCTCTGTCCACCCACCCCAAAGCGCCTTGTTCCCATGTTGATGGGGACAAGGGCCTCATCCCCACATCCGTGGCCGGTGGTTGTGTGGATCTGCGGGCAGGGGTTTCACCGGAATTTGGAAGCCCCCTTTAACAGAGGGACCCCCAGATTCTGCCCCCCCCATGTGATGGGGAATCAGGTACCACTACCGATTCACCAAAAAAGTGTCAAAAAGTAAGTCCATTGACAGCTGATGACTCATCGGTTGTTAAGGACATTGTTGCCGGTTTCCCGGCCCCGCTCCTCAACAACCAGTTTGCACTGCGCCCTGATTGGGCTAAGCTTGTGCAGCACATATTGCATTGCAGGGTGTTTGTCGGGGCAAACACCCAGCGAACACCCTGCAAATGTTCAGCCCGAACTCATGCTCGAGCAAAACCTTTCACCCATCCCTAGTTGCCAGAACTAGTGTCCTTATTGGAAGATGGCCCCTCTATTCTTGTTTTAGTGACAACCCATAGTTTGAAGATTTTTATTAAATTTCACTTTTGGTAATAATGGTAAACAGGACAAATATACAGGGTGACCATACAGCAAAAAAAACCAACACGTGTTTTCTTACCTCTCTGCAGTCTATTCAAAACAAAAATAAAGCAAGCATTGCTTCTATTTACCGGACCTCTTACCAACTTCCTGGGGAGCAAAAATGGATGTCATCAGACTAAGGGAGCGTTTATTTATTTTTGCTATCTGTGTCCCATTGGGGAGTTCCCTTCACTTCATGTTCCATAGCCAAAACAATAAGTCAGAGGAAATCTATCCAAAATGAGGAAATCCCTGGTTTTTACCAGGGTCAAAAAAACTAGTGTTCCCATTAGAAAATTTCCTTTTCATTATTGTACTGGACTGGAGAAAATTCTGAATTTTAGATTTTCTTTCACTTTTAATTTCAGTTTTAAAGGTAAACATGGCAAATAGAGGGGGTGAATCTCTTTAATAGGGACACAGACAGCAATACAAACCTGACATGAGTTCTAATCCTACTTCACTCTGCCAAAACAAAAACAAAAAATTCGACCTTCAGTTATACTTTAAGTGTTCATAAAGCTAAAGTTTTAACCTTGGTTAAGGCCATTGTCTTTTTTTTTTTTCACTTTCTGTTTCTCACTGGAATGTTGGGCGACAGAGGCCAGTTCAATTAAAACCGGCAGACATTTGGCCCATGTTTATGGCAGCCGGTTCGATAGAAGCCTGCCTTTCGACTGGCTTATGTTGGATGTGCATGCTGGAAAACCAGCAGCTGACTGTCTCCCGATCAGCTCTTTCAGCCAATGGCTGAGAGCGCTGACCGGAGTGTTCTGGCGGGGGGTCTGTCCCCCTTACAATAGCACAGCAGGGGAGATCGTTGTACTAACAATGAATTATTAATACAGTGGCTTCGACTGGAGCCGCTGAGTTGAAAGAAAAAAAATGAGTGATGTGTACAAGGCTTTAGACAGCTGTCAACATAACAGGTTTCCCCGAGAAAACATTTCCTACTACCTCCATTTCCTGTGACAATTAAAAAGTTTGGGATTTTCCATTACTTTCTGTATTGAGCACAATGAGGCTGATTTACTAGAAATGGAGAGTGCAAAATCTAGGGAAGTTCTACATAGAAACCAATCAGTTTCCAAGTTTTTTGTCAAAGCTTATTTGAACAAGCTGAAGTTAGAAGCTGATTGGCTACCATGCACAGCTGCACCAGATTTTGTTCCCTCCAGTTTTAGTAATTTAACACCAATAGTTACTAGGACCAATAGTCATAGTGAATCTCAACAGTGGGGACACAGACAAGCACAACATCTGGCAAGGGTTTTAACTCTTCCACATTCTATCTGTAGCATTACCCCCGCAGGAGCTGCTGGTTAGTTTTGGTCTGCCGTTACCCCACTGTTCTCCGTGTTGGCTCAAAGTCTAGGGTTAAAGTCAGGGCTGGTGCAAGGATTTTTGACACCTTATTTTGGCGCCCCCTTGGCTCCGCCCCTGACCCCACCCCCTTTGTCCTTGCCCTGACCTTTTTAATGACTGCTCAAAAACTTAAAATAAAAATACCTTCAAAGTTGCTGCTTTCTCCACAAACCAAACTTCTCCTGCAATCCCCACTCCCAGCACCCTACCATTCCTGCTCCCAGCAATCCCCACTCACAGCACTCTGCCATTCTGCTCCCTGCAATCCCCACTCCCAGCACCTTGCCATTCCTGCTCCCAGCAATCCCCACTCCCAATACCCTGCCATTCCTTAGCCCAGCCTGCTACCTCTGCCCCAGCAAACTGTGGTCAGGATGTTGAGGGGTGGACAGTCCAGGATTGTGCATACAGCAGAGCAGGAGGAATTATCACCAATCTCCCCTCTCTAACCTCCTTCCCCAGGCTGGCTGAGTCACACACACACACACACAAGGCTGATTCAGAGTTACAATGCTGGCTGACCGCACTCACCCCTGGAGCTGCAGTGCCATACAGTCCAATGGCTGCATAAAAAAACTGTAATTTTTAGAGACAATTTGTTTACCTCCATGTTGTTCTGTGCCCCAGAAGGACCGAGCAATCATCCCTGAGGTCGGCCGCTCTGCCCCCCCCCCCCCCCCAGTGACAGACGGGATTACTTCTTGGCTGGTCACGCCCCCCGACCAGTGACAATGAAGGAGGCGTGCCAGCTGCTCAGTATCAATCAGAGCCCTGAGCCGCCGCACAGCTCTGCAGCTGGGGGAGCGAGAGGAGGGGTCTGTCATGTGGTTGTTCCCTCACCGCGCCCCTGCACGATTCCTCCCGCTCCTCCTCCTCCTCACATCCGATACACTCCTGCAGACTTGCCACATAGGGACGGCGGCTCCAGATGTGACATCCACTGGGGATGAGAAGGTGACAGGCCGTGGCTGCGCCCTAGGCGGCAGTGCGCCCTAGGTGGCTGCCTTGTTCGCCTAGTGGTAGCGCCGGCCCTGGTTAAAGTTGCATAAAACACGGTTGACAGTCACTGAGTCTTTTCCAATGCTTCTTTTATTAAACACAATGTTAGCAGAATGAGGGATGGAGGGTTAGGGGAAGTTCAGGTACCTGATGCAGATCACTGAGGAAAACTTCAGATCCTGGAGACAGGTACACTCGCTGTTGTTGGATCTTGCTCACCCGGATAGGCCCCTCTCACCGGCCTAGCAGCCGGGATGATGCACGGACAAATGAAAAGTCTCTGCCACAGACTTGGGTGAAACGGATAAAGTCTCTGCCACAGACTTGGTAATAGAATTTTCAAAGTTCAAGCACAACTGCACAGTATAAGAAAGTCCTTTAAGCCGACCTGGCAATACTGTGAGACAGATTGGTTGAGATGCATCCTCCAATTGAGGCCCCAGGCTCCTCTCGAGATACCAGCCTTCCGCTGCGTATTCTTCAAGACGAGTCCTCCCCTGGCTCCTTCAACTGCTTGGCTTCTTCCTGCAGGACAGACAGCACAGGACCACCCTCGAACCAGCAGGCCCCAGATAGCCTCTGGGCCTACCTGCAGTCACGTAGCCTCGGGCCAGCAGGCCCCGAGGCAGATGAGGAGTTGTCACATAACTCCAGCCAGGGTGGCCAAGAGGTGAGAGAAAGTCCAAAAATGGCGTCCGTCCCTTTAGTACCCTCTCCTAGTATGCCCAGCGGTATCAACCTACTGCTAGGTTGCCTCTGGGAAAGAGCACCCTATACGCCTCGGCTTGTTGTACCTTCCAACATGAACCAGAGTTGGCAGCGACACCTGCTGGTAACCGCGGGAAATACACCCAACTCAGCCAAGGCTGGAACATAGGCCAATTTAGCCAAAACATAGAATCTGAACTAACTACAGTTCAGACATCCCATTAAATGTAGATAATAGCGCCTGGTCAACAGGAGCAGGGTGCTACATATCTAAAAATTAAAAAAGAACAGTTTTGCTTCACATACCTTTTATTATGGAAGGATTTTTTTATGGGGTCAGTTTTGTTCCATCAGTCCCAAGCACTATGCTTATTTTTAGATCATGCACCCAACAACACACAGACAGTTTGCCTACATTGTAGGTGGTATTAGCAATTACATGGCCAATCTACTTTTAGGGCCATGGAAATGCCTAGGCTTATCTATCAGAGACTCTTTTATGGCACATTGTTATCTTAATGCGTTTGATCACAAATACTTTTATGCTTCATATTAATCAAGGTCTTGGTTCATGTACTCTGTACTATGCTTTTTTTATGAATGCTAAAAAAAATCTAGTGTATTGCAATGCACAATTGAAAGCATATTTTCTGTTCATAGTTGAGTGTATAGTGTCAGATACGGCTCACTTTCCACATTCATTTCATATTCCTTAGAACTCCAAATAGCACAAATACCTCAACAATGTTTCTGTTTCAAGAATTTTTCAGAAATCAACTAATTTATTTGGATAACAGTTCACTGTCCAGATTCAAAATTCCAGGTGTTGTTTTTTTCGTTTAGTAAATTATTTTGTGTCTGTTTTTTTATGATCAACGTTTTGTGTATGATCAACGTGTATAAATACATATTTGTTGTAGAAATCGCGCCGGCAGGTAAAAAACAAAGCTGCTGGCAAAAAACAGTCAGACACACAGTGCAACCAAATCCATAACAATAAGCGTGGAAAATTATTTTAATGTATAAATATCACTTGAAGGTCATCACAGAGGACAAGGGGGCACTCTTTACGTCTAGAGGAAAAGAGATTTAATCTCCAAATACGTGTAGCGGGGGTTAACATTTAGGGGGAGTGTCTGGGTGGTAGTATGACCCAGATACACTAATTGTTAGGAATCTATGGCCAATTTGATTCGTGGAGGATATAATGGTGCTCAGTTCCCTGCGGCCCCTGGGTGGCGCTGTCGCCTTGGGCTGGGGTTGAACCATCATTATAGGGCCGTGCCCTTTGTGTCCTCTCGCGACAGTAGTACGGCGGGGCGGGAAACCCACTGTGCCTGCTGGGAGAGGCTATAAAGGGGGTGGAAATCTAGCGCACGAGGTTCCGAGCCCCAGGCACCTTCAGCCTGGGGGCTGCTGTTCTGTCGTCCGCGCCCAGGTGCCCTAGGCCTGGGTGCGAGGGAGTTCGAGTTCCATCCCAGGCACCTTAGGCCTTGGGTGAGGTACTAGCAAAGACCCAGGGCCCAGTATTTTCGACTGGGTCCCGCATGGGAGAAGATGCCTAGGGGGCCCACCGAGTGAGGGGACTAGAGTCTCGGGCGAGGAGAACCAGGGAGGTGACCTGGCCTGAAGATCCTGAGCAGCATTGGCTGGTGACAGTGCAGGCCTCTGGGGACCGTCCTGGATGGATCATCTCCCTAACAGGGGTCGCCATTAGAAGGTAGTTCATGTTCTATGGTCTTTTCAGAGACCCAGCTACATCAGGTCGGTGGCAGAGGCCTATTCTAAGGTCTGTGGCAGAGACCTCACCGTTCACCCGGTCTGTGGCAGCGACCAACCTCACGGTCGGTGGCAGAGACCGTGCGCCAAAAGTTGTTGTGAGCTCCTAGCAACTTATATGATCCGAAAGGCTTGTGCCTGAACCCTCACCCCACCAAGTTGTGTTTGTATCAACCTGTCTGCTTGCAAAGAGGCATATTTTTCTCTGCGGAAATAAATATAGATGTTGTACTGTCACCTGGTGTGGGCTTACTTTTCTGGGAGCAAAGTGTTCTACATTCACCTATCTACTGGTCATTTTTAAAGTGGAACCTCCGGACAGAGACACAGACCCGAAGGTAAAGATCATAGCTCAAACCTCTACACACCTAAGAGGGGTGAGCTGGTGGCAGCATCTCACTCCTCCCCCTTGGTTCTCCTAGACGAGTAAACCAGCCGTAAAGAAGAAGGGAGAGAGCGGGTGAGACTGCTACATACGGAAAGGGAAAGATTCCTTTACAGTAAGAGCTGTGAAAATGTGGAAGAGACTCCCTCCAAAGCGGGTTCTGGCCAGCTCAGTAGATTGATTTAAGAAAGGCCTGGATTCTTTCCTAAATATACATAATATAACTGGATACTAACATTTATAGGTAAAGTTGATCCTGGAAATTTCTCGGGGGATCAGGAAGGATTTTTTTCACCAGCTGGAGCAAATTGTATCATGCTTCGCTTTTTTTTTTTTTGCTTTCCTCTGGATCAACTGTGGGTAAAGGATTGTGTATATAGGATTGTATAATTTTTTCCCCTTTTATTGGTTGAACTAAATGGACTTTTGTCTTTTTTCAAACAGACTAACTATGTAACTACAGTATGTAACTATGTAATTTAATAGCTAATCTCAGTATTGCAGTTTCTGCCATTGAAGCCCTATTAGGAAATACATTTGCACAATTTTTTTAAAGATTAAGGCTGGATTCACACTAGAGAATGCAGCAGCTCACAGCAGGAGTCCGTTGCGTCTCCATTCACTGTTTCAGGTCCGATTTCCGCCCCGGTTTTGGGCTGAATTCGGACCTGAAATGGACCAAAAGACGCACAGGGCTCCTGTGCAATTTGCACCGGAGCCGCTGCGGAGATGTGTGAACCGGCTCCATTGAGAGCCGGTCACAATCTCCTGCTATGTCAATTGGATGCGGAGGAAACCTGCATCTAATTCTCAATAGTGTGAACCCAGCCTGAAGGAATTAAGCAGGGACACTAATCTATACACTAATCTATACTGTGGCATTTTCCATACATTGAATTATTTTGATAGGCGTACACCCTGGTCTTCCATATTTAATGGTCACTGCAAAAGACAAGGAATCAGTCTTTGCTACTGTAAGAAGAGAAGCATAGATTAAACTTCCACAGGAGCTGGTCTAGGCAACTCTAGATACAGTGAAACCTCGGATTGCGAGTAACGCGGTTAACGAGCGTTTCACAATACGAGCAATATATTTTTTTGAAAATCCTGACTCGGTTTTCGAGTGTTGTCTCACAAAACAAGTAGGATTCAAGCCACAGCAGTGTGCAGTACCGCATTTGGCCTGAGGTGCGGTGGTGCCGGAGCCGAGCGGAGCCGATCGGGGCCATTCGGAGCCATGCGGAAAAACGTGGAAATACTCCATTCCCGAGCCTTTCCGAGGTTTTCCAAGTTCAGCCAAAATGTCCCAGAGTCTTTCCGAGAATTACCGAGGCTCTCCGGCGCCCCCCACCTCTGGCCACATGCGGTATTGCATGCCATAGAAGTCAATGCGGAACTAATTATTTTCGTTTCCATTGACTTCTATAGGGAAAGTCGCTTTGCGAGTGCTTTGGATTATGAGCATTCTCCTGGAACGGATTATGCTCATAATCCAAGGTTCCACTGTATTTAAAAAAAATACTGGATGTGTTTCTAAATTAACTAAATATATATGGCTATTAAAATGATAAGAAATGGCACTTTAAAAATGCTGATCCAGGAAGTATTGAATTGCGTTTTGGGATGGTTTTGAGGATGCAAAAGTTTAAATGTATTTCTCCATTTTTGTCTTCTGGTTAAACGTGATGGACATATGTCTTTTTTAAAGTTGACTAACCATAATAATATTGTCACAAAAGCCTTGTCATAGCATTGGTTGCAGAAAAGCAGCGTTGTGGCACAGACAGCTTACAACCCCATAAGGCTTTGTGACATCAGAGCACCTTTCTTTATAATGACTCTACTACCAAATGTACTGTTTAATAATATCTAATTATCTGTTCTTTATAAGGGGTTAAAGCAAGCAGTAGGCAAGAGGTTAATAACATGTTGACCTATTTATCATTTAAACCAAGAAGTATCAGTTCGGCACATTAAGATGGGGTCTAAAGGAATTAAAAAGTGGCAGACTCAGCAATCTACCTGATCTGCACAGTAAATCAGTATTTTAGAAGATGTATGACTTATACACTTTATATCTAAGAACTATGATCCCATCTTGATTTAATGAGCTCAGTTCCTTCTGGCTCAGTCTACAAAGGAGGCAACATAACCCCAGGACTTTATTTTTTTCGTAAGTGTGCAATGTGCAGTTAGGATAACCTTTGATATAGACTAGAAACCATTTAAATCACTTTCTTTTACAAAGCTCACAGTGCCCTGTTAGAGTTCTTTATTTATGAGCTATTTAACTTTAATCACTAGTCTTGGAAGATTAAACATTCTCTGCATAGTAATTAGATGATAAAAATATTGAGACCACACAAAACTCAAAGAACGTCCCTTGGACCAAGAGAGAGTGACATTGCCCTATCTCCATAGGATATGAGGATGCATAAAACTTCCCACAATTCATTAGGTTCTGAGTCCTATCTTTAATTATTCAGTAAATTACTATGCCTTGGGAGATTAGTATGCATCATGCTAAAATGCCACACCGCTGTCAAGGCAGAATTTACTATAATGGCAAAATCTGTTACATTGAACCAGAATGTTTCTGACGTGCCATATGGCTGAGGTCCTGAAGAATAAAATGTAAGATTCTGTGTCCATCAGTCAGCTAAGTGCATAGTTATAAAATGTATATACAGTATATACACACACAAACACACATATATATATATACAGTATGCAGTACTGTGCAAACATTTAGTGCAGAAATGCTGCAAAATAAGAATGCTTAACCACTTCCATACAGGGCTTTTTATAGCACTTCCATACCGGGCCTATTCTGGCACTTCTCTCCTACATGTACAAATCATCATTCTTTTGCTAGAAAATTACTCAGAACTCCCAAACATTATATATGTTTTTTTTAGCAGACACCCTATGGAATAAAATGACGGTCGTTGCAACTTTTTATCTTGCACAGTATTTGCGCAATAATTTTTCAAACGCCTTTTTTGGGGGAAAAAAATGGTTTCATAAATTAAAAAATAACAAAACAGTAAAGTTAGCCCAATTTTTTTGTAAAATATGAAACTTTAAAATTGCGCACACTCATGGAATGGCGCCAAACTTCGGTACTTGAAAATCTCCATAGGCAACGCTTTGAAAATGTTTACAGGTTACCAGGTTAGAGTTACAGAGGAGGTCTAGTGCCAGAATTGTTGCACGCGCTCTAACGCACGCGGCGATACCTCACATATGTGGTTTGAACGGTGTTTACATATGCGGGCGGGACTTACGTGTGTGTTCGCTTCTAAGCGCAAGCTATTGGGGACGGGCGTTTTAAAAAAAAGAAAACAATTTTTTTTTTTTTTTTACTTTTTATTTTTTTTTTACCACTTTTATTCCTATTACAAGGAATGTAAACATCCCTTGTAATAGGAATGTGTGTGACAGGTCCTCTTTATGGAGAGATGCGGGGTCAATAAGACCCTACATCTCTCCTCCAGGCTGGAAAGCATGAGATCGTGAAAAAAATGTCACTGATCTCATACTTATAGCCGCAATGGCGGCTTTGTTTACATTTGAGGACCCGGGCGTGACGTCATCACATCGCGCCCGGGCCTCCGACGATCATAGAGATGACTGGTGACCATCTGGTCACCAGTCATCTCTATGCTCGTCGTCACGTGACCCACCAACGGCGCCGATGATTCTCTCCGGGTCCCCGATGGCACGGGAGAGCCCGGAGAAGCACCGAATGGCGGCGGGAGGGGGGGATGTCCCCTCCCGCCGCCTATAAGAACGATCAAGCGGCGGAACTGCCGCTATGATCATTCTTATGGTGCACAGGATCGCCGGCTGAACAAAAGGATATCTGAATGATGCCTCTAGCTGCAGGCATCATTCAGATATCCTCCCTCAAACCCAGGACGTCATATGACGTCCACCCGGAGGGAGAGAGGGTTCCTGCCGGCGTCATTTTACAATGACCCGGTATGGAAGGGGTTAAAAAAAATATATATATATATATATATTTTTTTTTTATCAGTTTACATAATGCAAAGTGAGCAAACAGAAGAAAAATACAAATGAAAGGTGTACTCACTTTTGCTGCCAGTGGTTTAGACTTTAATGGCTGTGTTGGATTACTTTGAGGGGACAGTAAATTTACACTGTTATACAAGCTGTACACTCACTACTTTACATTGTAGCAAAGTGTCATTTCTTCAGTGTTGTCACATGAAAAGATAGAATAAAACATTTACAAAAATGTGAGGGGTGTACTCACTTTTGTGAGATACTATAATCTCATGTTTACATGTATTCCCAAATTGCCAGCAAAGTGATTAGAATACATATTTTGATTTCTAGTCTTTCCACAAGGAGACATTAATAAAGCACACACTCCTAGTTAGTGTGGTGATGAAAAAAAAAAAGGAGGGATGTTGTCTGCTTTACATAATTAGACAAGTTGATGAGTCTTGTGGTCATATCAACTCACAGCAGGGGCTGTTGGAATCACTGCACATATTTCCATATGTCTCAGTGACTCCTGCTGTGAAAGTATGAGGTTTAACAAATGCAAACAAAAGTTCAACTTTTCCAATTATCGTAAATGAAGGCTGTGCTGGGGTAAGAATGCTTGAATGATTGGCTATCATGAGTTTTCTGGATGTAAGCAACAGTAGGAAATAATGCAGATGTGAGGGTGATTTAGTTATCTGTTAAGTACACCCGAGACCCAGTATTCCAAAATAATAAACACGTCTATGAATCACCATTGGTAGATAAATATTACAGTTCCCAGGAGGGACAGACAATAAAAAAGGTTTACAATGGGTACGGAAAGTATTCAGACCCCCTTAAATTTTTCACTCTTTGTTATATTGCAGCCATTTGCTAAAATCAATTAAGTTAATTTTTCTCCTCATTAATGTACACACAGCACCCCATATTGACAGAAAAACACAGAATTGTTGACATTTTTGCAGATTTATTAAAAAAGAAAAACTGAAATATCACATGGTCCTAAGTATTCAGACCCTTTGCTGTGACACTCATATATTTAACTCAGGTGCTGTCCATTTCTTCTGATCATCCTTGAGATGGTTCTACACCTTCATTTGAGTCCAGCTGTGTTTGATTATACTGATTGGACTTGATTAGGAAAGCCACATACCTGTCTATATAAGACCTTACAGCTCACAGTGCATGTCAGAGCAAATGAAAATCATGGGGTCAAAGGAACTGCCTGAAGAGCTCAGACAGAATTGTGGCAAAGCACAGATCTGGCCAAGGTTACAAAAAAAAATCTGCTGCACTTAAGGTTCCTAAGAGCACAGTGGCCTCCACAATCCTTAAATGGAAGATGTTTGGGGCGACCAGAACTCTTCCTAGAGCTGGCCGTCCAGCAAAACTGAGCAATCGGGGGATAGGAGCCTTGGTGAGAGAGGTAAAGAACCCAAAGATCACTGTGGCTGAGCTCCAGAGATGCAGTCGGAAGATAGGAGAAAGTTGTAGAAAGTCAACCATCACTGCAGCCCTCCACCAGTCGGGGCTTTATGGCAGAGTGGCCCGACAGAAGCCTCTCCTCAGTGCAAGACACATGAAAGCCTGCATGGAGTTTGCTAAAAAACACCTGAAGGACTCCAAGATGGTGAGAAATAAGATTCTCTGGTCTAATGAGACCAATATAGAACTTTTTGGCCTTAATTCTAAGCGGTATGTGTGGAGAAAACCAGGCACTGCTCATCATCTGTCCAATACAGTCCCAACAGTGAAGCATGGTGGTGGCAGCATCATGCTGTGGGGGTGTTTTTCAGCTGCAGGCACAGGACGACTGGTTGCCATGGAGGGAAAGATGAATGCGGCCAAGTACCAAGGATATCCTGGACAAAAACCTTCTCCAGAGTGCTCAGGACCTCAGACTGGACCGAAGGTTTACCTTCCAACAAGACAATGACCCTAAGCACACAGCTAAAATAACGAAGGAGTGGCTTCACAACAACTCTGTGACTGTTCTTGAATGGCCCAGCCAGAGCCCTGACTTAAACCCAATTGAGCATCTCTGGAGAGACCTAAAAATGGCTGTCCACCAACGTTTACCATCCAACCTGACAGAACTGGAGAGGATCTGCAAGGAGGAATGGCAGAGGATCCCTAAATACAGGTGTGAAAAACTTGTTGCATCTTTCCCAAAAAGACTCATGGCTGTATTAGATCAAAAGGGTGCTTCTACTAAATACTGAGCAAAGGGTCTGAATACTTAGGACCATGTCATATTTCAGTTTTTGTTTTTTAATAAATCTGCAAAAATGTCAACAATTCTGTGTTTTTCTGTCAATATGGTTTGCTGTGTGTACATTAATGAGGAAAAAATGAACTTAAATGATTTTAGTAAATGGCTGCAATATAACAAAGAGTGAAACATTTAAGGGGGTCTGAATACTTTCCGTACCCACTGTATATGCAACCTACCTACCCCTTATGAAGGGACTATACCTTGTGACCACGCTCTCCTTCTTGCTCGATATATTCACATTACAAAGCCTAACTCCAAATTATTTAATTTTTTTGGGGATTCTTGGATAGACTAGGGAAGAATTAAATTCTAGACATGTGCATTCGTTTTCGTCCGAATGCATTTTCGTCCGAATTTCAGGTATTTTCGTTATCGTTTTAACAAACGAAAACGAAAATGCAGAATCCGAAAACCGAAAGATCCGACATAAACAAATGCTTAATTTTCATTTTCGTTGCAACAACAGTTCGATATAGATAGGAGATTCGACATGAGGCTGACAATAACAATCTGTGTCCATCGAACCTGTGGTCGAATGTGCCTAACCTTAACTCTATTAGTCCAAGATTATTCTACATAGAGAGAAAAGATTCGACATTATAGAGAGAAAAGATTCGACATAGAGAGAAAAGATTTGACATTATAGAGAGAAAAGATTCGACATTATAGAGAGAAAAGATTCGACATAGAGAGAAAAGATCACTGCTGGAATTGGGTGGGGGAAGTAAAATAAAAAAAATGATGATGATGAATGTTATTGGCTGATTGTAACCAAAGAGGAGGAGCAGTAAAATAGCTAGAACTAACTTGACAATTCGACATGAACGACGAAGATTCAACGAAGCATCGAAAAACATACAAACGTCGAATCTGTCATTGAAGGCTTATGGTGTCTGTTGAAAGTTCTAAGAAGATTCTACAGAGCACATAAACTGTACAACGCTGCAATCGTACATTTCCGGTCAAATGCTCGGCCCATAGGCTATAGAAGAATTCTAATGTTGGTTGACTAGTAGGGATGAGCTTCGAGTTCGAGTCGAACTCATGTTCGACTCGAACATTGCCTGTTCGCCCGTTCGCCGAACAGCGAACAAATTGGGGTGTTCGCGGCAAATTCGAAAAATCTATGGGAGAAATCTAAAGTGCTAATTATAAAGGCTTATATGCAAGTTATTGTCCTAAAAAGTGTTTGGGGACCCGGGTCCTGTCCCAGGGGACATGTATCAATGCAAAAAGAAGTTTTAAAAACGTCAGTTTTTTCGGGAGCAGTGATTTTAATAATGCTTAAAATGAAAAAATAAAAGTGAAATATTCCTTTAAATTTCGTACCTGGGGGGTGTGTATGATATGCATGTGAAGTGGCGCATGTTTCCCGTGCTTAGAATTGTCCCTGCAAAAAATGTAATTTTTGAAAGAAAAAAAGTCATTTAAAACTCATTCGCGGCTATTAATGAATTGTCGGCTCCCGGCAATACATACAAAAGTCATTGATAAAAAAAAAAAAAAAAAGCGTGGGGGTTCCCCAGAATTCAATTACCAGGCCCTTCAGGTCTGGAATGGATATTAAGGGGAACCCCGCCGCAAATTAAAAAAAAAATTGACGTGGGGTTCCCCCAAATATCCATTCCAGGCCTTTCAGATCTGGCATGGATTTTAAGGGGAACTCCACCCCAAATTTAAAAAAAAAATGGCGTGGAGTCCCCCTAAAAATCCATACCAGACCCCTTATCCAAGCACGCAACCTGGTCGGCCGCAGGGGAAAAGGGGGGGACGAGAGAGCGCCCCCCCCTCCCTCCTGAACCGTACCAGGCCACATGCCCTCAACATGGGGAGGATGTCCCCATGTTGATGGGGACAAGGGCCTCATCCCCACAACCCTTGCCCGGTGGTTGTGGGGGTCTGCGGGCGGGGGGCTTATCGGAATCTGGAAGACCCCTTTAACAAAGGGGACCCCCAGATCCCGGCCCCCCCTATGTGAATTGGTAAGGGGTACATTGTACCCCTACCATTTCACGAAGAAAGCGTAAAAAAATGTTTAAAAAAACACACAAACACCTTGAAAAAGTCCTTTATTTAAAAAAAAACAAAAAAACATTCCAGCGGTGCAATCCACTGTCCCGCAGCGATCCCGATGTCCAGCGCTGTCCTTCATTGGTTGTGCCTGAGCGGACCTGATGGGGAACTCCCTCTCAGTATTTTAAATGTATAGACCCGCCCCTTCTAAAGTTCCCCATCAGGTCCGCTCAGCGGACCAGATGCGGAACATGAGAAGGGGCGAGTCTATACATGTATTACCAAAGTGAGAGCAGTTCCCCATCAGGTCCGCCCCCTCGGTATGTCTGACCCGCCTACGTCATTGGCTTGAGCGGGGAACTTCCTTCACTGTGTAATTTAAATTTACATAGTGAAGGAAGTTCCCCGCTTTTTCAAGGTGTTTGTGTGTTTTTTTAAACATTTTTTTACGCTTTCTTCGTGAAATGGTAGGGGTACAATGTACCCCTTACCAATTCACATGGGGGGGGGCGGGATCTGGGGGTCCCCTTTGTTAAAGGGGTCTTCCAGATTCCGATAAGCCCCCCGCCCGCAGACCCCCACAACCACCGGGCAAGGGTTGTGGGGATGAGGCCCTTGTCCCCATCAACATGGGGACATCCTCCCCATGTTGAGGGCATGTGGCCTGGTACGGTTCAGGAGGGAGGGGGGCCGCTCTCTCGTCCCCCCCTCTTCCCCTGCGGCTGGCCAGGTTGCTCGGATAAGGGGTCTAGTATGGATTTTTAGGGGGACTCCACGCCATTTTTTTTTAAATTTGGGGTGGAGTTCCCCTTAAAATCCATGCCAGATCTGAAGGGCCTGGAATGGATATTTGGGGGAACCCCACGTCAATTTTTTTTAAATTTGCGGCGGGGTTCCCCTTAATATCCATTCCAGACCTGAAGGGCCTGGTAATTGAATTCTGGGGAACCCCCACGCTTTTTTTTTTTTTTTTATCAATGACTTTTGTATGTATTGCCGGGTTTTAAATGACTTTTTTTCTTTCAAAAATGACATTTTTTGCAGGGACAGTTCTAAGCACGGGAAACATGCGCCACTTTACATGCATATTATACACACCCCCCAGGTACGAAATTTAAAGGAATATTTCACTTTTATTTTTTCATTTTAACCATTATTAAAATCACTGCTCCCGAAAAAACGGCCGTTTTTAAAACTTTTTTTTGCATTGATACATGTCCCCTGGGGCAGGACCCAGGTCCCCAAACACTTTTTAGGACAATAACTTGCATATTAGCCTTTATAATTAACACTTAAGATTTCGAACGTTCGAGTCCATTGTATTTAATAGGGTTCTAAAGTTCACACTAACATTTTGTCTGTTCGCAGGTTCTGGTGCGAACCGAACAGGGGGGTGTTCGGCTCATCCCTATTGACTAGTAATAGTAATTAAAAAATATAATTATTACTAGTCATACAATAGAATTCATCTATAGCTTGTAGGCGGAACATTCGACCGGAAATGTACGATTGCAGCGTCGTACAGTTTCGCTGCTCCGTCGAATCTTCTTTGAACATTCGACAAACACCATAAGCCTTCAATGACAGATTCGACCTTAATTAATTCAGATTTTCGGACGAATGCAATTTCTAACGAAAAACTAAATAAATAAAAACGAATTTCGGGAGTAACTAAATACATTTATTTTTCTAACGAAAACAAAATTCCGAAACGAAATATTTCAGTGTGCACATGTCTATTAAATTCCAGGCTGTTCTTTCTGTTTGTGATCTCATTGGGAATATTTTCCCTCTTGTCAGGAATAAGGTCAAATCTCCTACACAGGGATACAGAGGCTCCAGTCCTTTCTTTCTTTTCCTTTCTTCCCCATTCCATTCTAGGTGGTAATTTTTAGCAAAAACTGCATCCAGGACTAAAAAGACAAAGATTGCAGATTCCTTCAAAGTGTAAAGGCTTTCTTTTTTTTTTTTTTTAAATAACAAACATGTAATACTTATGCCTTGTACACACGATCAGATTTTCCATTGGGATAAACTCTGACTGATTTTTCCGACGGAATTCCGTTCAAGCTGTCTTGCATACACACTGTCACACCAAATTCCGACCGTCAAGAACGCGGTGACTTACAACACTACAACGAGCCGAGAAAAATTAAGTACAATGCTTCTGAGCATGCGTTGACTTGATTCTGAGCATGCGTGTTTTTTTCTCCTTCGGAGTTCCACACAGACGAACAAAATTTCCGATAGTATTTTTTTCCATTGGAAAAAAAGAGAACATGTTCTCTTTCTAAACTCCGACGGGAAAAAGTCAGATGGGGCACACACACGGTCGGATTATCCGATGAAAAAATTCCATCGGACTTTTTCCATCGGAAATTCCGATCGTGTGTACAAGGCATTACCTGCTCTGTGCAGTGGTTTTGCACAGAGCAGCCCTGATCCTCCTCTTTTTGGGTCCCTTGCTGGCGCTCTTGGCCCTTGCCGAGTGCCCTCAGAGCAAACAGCTTGTAATGGGGCAACCAAGCATGCTCATTACCGAGTCACGCCTCTGCATGTCCATTTTAAACACAGTGCCACAACTCGGCCACACCCCGTCTCTTTCCTCAATGCCCTCCAATGACTCCGATGGCCATCTCAGCCAATAAGGAGGGGGAGAGCCGAGGCTCAAATGCACATTGAGAGGAAGTTCAGTTGAGTATAAGGGTGGGTGGGGGTGCTGCACAGAGAAGGTTTTTTACCTTCACGCATTGATTGCACAAAGGTAAAAAGCCTTGAGCCTTTAGAACTACTTTAAACTTTAATCTGGAGTGAAGGAATTCTGCTGCTTTAAATTTTTTTTATATTCACAGGTAATTCTGTTGTGAGGTTTGCTGATCACATAATACACTTCTTTATCATAGTAGGACTCCTTTACCAGTTTGGTAGATAGGGTGTAGTGATGAGCCGAACACCCCCGGGTTCGGTTCGCACCAGAACCCGCGAACAGACCGAAAGTTCGCACAAACGTTCGAACCCTATTGAATACAATGGATGCGAACGTTCGAAATCTAAAGTGCTAATTATAACGACTATTATGCATGTTAATGTCCTAAAAAGGGTTTGGGAACCCAGGTTCTGCACCAGGGGACATGTATCAATGCAAAAAGAAGTTTTAAAAACGGCCGTTTTTCGGGGGCAGTCATTTTAATGATGCATAAAGTGAAAAAAAAAAGTCAAATATTCCTTTAAATATCGTACCTGGGGGGTGTCTAAAGTATGCCTGTGAAGTGCCACGTGTTTCCCGTGTTTAGAACTGTCCCTGCACAAAATTACATTTCTAAAGGAAAAAAAGCCATTTAAAACTGCTTGCGGCTTTAATGTAATGTCTGGTCCCGGTAATATGGATGAAAATCTTTAAAAAAAATGGCATAGCTACCCCATCACACCCCCCCCCACCCCAGCCCATTACCAGCCCCTTTGGGTCTTGTATGGATATTAAGGGGAACCCCGCACACGAAATAAAAAAGGCCCTATATACTCTGAACAGCCATATACAGGCGGTGCATACAAGACAGGGACTGTAGGTTTGTTCTTATGTAGAATCTGTTTGTAATTTTGAACAGGTACATTGTTTAAGTGTAGCTCCAGCCAAAAAATCTATTTTTAAGCTTTTTGGAAAACATAGGGAAGGGTTATCACCCCTGTAACATTTGTTTTGCTGTCTGTGCAGTGTGCACCTGTTCAGAACAGTTCACCTCACTTTCCGTCCTAATGACAAATGTTTTTTGAAAATTTGGGGTTTTTATTGAAACAAGAATTGGTGATAAAGCATCAGTGGAGAGGAGACACTTTTTTCCCATATTAACTCTTACAGGAGAGAATTTGTCTTCCTAGGGGTAGATTTCCTCTCACTTCCTGTTGTATCCTTCCGTTTGCAAGGAGGAGTCGTTTGTAAGTTGGATGTTTGAAAGTAGGGGCCTGCTGTATATACTCTGCTGAAATTTGCCCCTTACATGTTGGTGTTGCCACAACACTGTGAGCCCTCACAGTTACTCTTGGTGGGCGCATGAATGGGCCCTGCTGTGAATTATTAGATCAAGAATTGTAATTGCATGCCCCTGTTGAACAGGGGCTGAAAAATTGGGCCTTTGGTGGTGGTGGTGGTGGTGTTGACACAACACTGTAAGGCCTCACAGTTACTCTTGGTGGGCGCAGGAATGGGCTCTGCTGTGAATTATTAGATCAAGAATTGTAATTACATGCCCCTGTTAAACAGGGGCAGAAAAATTGGGCCTTAGGCACTGGTGCCACAACACTGCAACCCCTCACAGATACTGTACTTGGAGCACAGCAATGAGCCCTGTTGCAAAGTATTGCATCAAAAATTGTAATTACACGCCCCTGTTAAACAGGGGCTGAAAAATTGGGCCTTAGCCACTGGTGCTGGTGCCACGACACTGCAACCTCTCCCAGATACTCTAGTTGGAGTGCAGGAATGAGCCCTGCTGCAAAGCATTGCATAAAAAATTGTAATTACATGCCCCTGTTAAACAGGGGCTGAAAAATTGGGCCTTAGGCACTGGTGCTGGTGCCACGACACTGAAACCTCTCCCAGATACTCTAGTTGGAGTGCAGGAATGAGCCCTGCTGCAAAGCATTGCATAAAAAATTGTAATTACATGCCCCTGTTAAACAGGGGCTGAAAAATTGGGCCTTAGCCACTGGTGGCGGCACCCAGAAACAAAAATGTTCTTCCAAGCTATCATCATCAATCGGATCATTGAGGAGGAGGAGGATAGTCAGTCAACATAACAGGACAGTCTCTCAGCATCAGCATCAGTCTTGAAGGGATGTGACATTTGAAAATAAATTAGTCTGTTATATCAGCTTCAGGTGATTGGTAGCTGGTGGTGATCCAAGACTGGTTCATCTTTATGAAGGTCAGTCGATCAACCGAGTCGGTGGACAGGCGCACCCTGTGATCCGTGACAAATCCTCCAGCAGCACTGAATGTGCGTTCTGAAAGAACGCTGGATGCAGGACAGGCCAGTAGCTCAATTGCATACTGTGCAAGCTCTGGCCAGTGATCCATCCTCAAGACCCAGTAAGCCAGAGGATTTTCGGTGGGGAAGGTGTCCAAGTCTGACCTTGCCCCTAGGTATTCCTGCACCATGTATATTAGAAGCTGGCGATGGTTGCTGGGAACCGATCATACCTTGGGGATGCGGACTAAAGAATTGTCTGAACGCATCGGTCAGACGGCCACCTTCCCCACCGCTCCTTCTTTGACTGACTGAAGCCTCAGCAACTCGTTGTCCAGGACCAGGAGTTTGTAACCTCCCAGTCTCTGGGAACGCGTTGCACAGACCTTTCTGCAAGGCCTCCCAGAGTTGTCTCATCCTCTGCTCCCTCTGCGACGGTAAGATAAGGTCCGCAACCTTACCCTTGTACCGTGGATCAAGGAGAGTGGTCAGCCAGTAATGGTCCCTCTCCTTGATCCGAAGAATACGAGGATCCTTCCGCAGACTTTGCAGGATCAGGGAGGCCATGCAGCGTAGGTTAGCTGAGGCATTCGGTCCGGAGTCCTCTGGGTCACTAAGGACGACATGATCCGCAGCCACCTCCTCCCAGCCACGTACAAGTCCACGGGTTTCTTGGGACTGTAAATCATCCCTAAAAGACTGCTGCTGCTGATGTTGAGTGCCAGGCTCCACCTCCATGCTGACACAATCCTCCTCCTGCTCCTCTTCCTGTGCGATGGGTGGGAGAGAAGGAACACTGTCTGGGTAAAGGGGGCCTTGAGAGGCAAGGAAGTCCTCCTCTTCCTGCCTCTGTTCTGCCTCAAGTGCCCTGTCCATTATTCCATGCAGCGTATGTTCCAACAGGTGGACAAGAGGTACAGTGTCACTGATGCATGCACTGTCACTGCTCACCATCCTCGTGGCCTCCTCAAATGGTGCCAGGACAGTGCATGCATCCCTGATCATGCCCCACTGGCATGGTGAAAAAAAACCGAGCTCCCCTGACCCTGTCCTGGTGCCGTAGTCACACAGGAACTCATTGATGGCCCTCTGCTGCGTGTGCAGCCGCTGCAGCATGGCCAACGTTGAGTTCCACCTGGTGGGCATGTCACATATAAGGCGGTTCTTGGGCAGGTTCAACTCCTTTTGCAGCTCAGCCAGGCGAGCACTGGCATTATAAGATCTGCGGAAATGCACACAGACTTTCCTGGCCTGCCTCAGGACATCCTGTAAGCCCGGGTACCTGCCCAAGAACCGCTGCACCACCAGGTTAAGGACGTGAGCCACACAGGGCACATGGGTCAGTTGTCCCTGATGGAGGGCGGAGAGGAGGTTGGTGCCATTGTCGCAAACCACCATTCCTGGCTTAAGCTGGCGTGGCGTCAACCACCTCTCGGCCTGCCCCTGCAGAGCAGACAGAACCTCTGCCCCAGTGTGGCTCCTGTCCCCCAAACACACCAGCGCAAGCATGGCATGGCATATTTTTGCCTGCGTACTTGCGTAGCCCCTTGAACGCCTACGGAGCACCGCTGGTTCCGAGGACAAAGCACAGGAAGAGGCCATGGAGGAAGAAGAAGAGGAGGGAGTGGAGGAGAGAGGTGTGTCACAACCAGTAGTAGCATTTTGGAGGCGTGGCGGCGGAACAACCTCCAACACTACTGCACCTTGTCCTGCATCCTTCCCAGATGCCAAAAGAGTGACCCAATGGGCCATGAAAGAAAGGTAATGTCCCTGTCAATGCCTGCTGGACCATGAGTCAGCGGTAATATGCACCTTACCGCTGACCGCCCTGTCTAGCGAGGCCAAGACATTACCTTCCACATGCCGGTAGAGAGCCGGAATCGCCTTCCGTGAGAAAAAGTGGCGTTTGGGAACCTGCCACTGAGGAACCGCACATTGCACAAACTCACGGAAGGGGGCAGAGTCTACCAACTGAAAAAGCAGCAGTTGAAGCGCTAGCAATTTAGCCAAGCTAGCATTCAACCGCTGGGCATGTGGATGGCTGGGAGTGAACTTCTTTCGACAGTCCAGCAGCTGGGGCAGGGAAATTTGCCTGCTAGAATCGGACGTCGGTGTACTGCTAGCAGAGTGCCCGCAAGTACTTGGCTGTGACACACCTAATTCTACACCTTCATTCCTCTCAGTGCAGGTTTCAGAGAGGACTGAAGGTATAGTGGGGTTGGAGATCCCAGCTGATGCGGTGCAAGGAGAGGTCCGCTTTGTTCTTTGGTGTGGGTCTTTAAGGTAGGCTTGCCAACGAGCTGCATGGCAGGTCAACATATGTCTGGTCAAGCATGTGGTGCCCAAGCGGGTGATGTTTTGGCCACGCGATATACGCTTGAGACATATGTTACAAACAGCAGCTGTGCGATCTGATGCACTCGACTCAAAAAAGGCCCACACCAAAGAACTTTTTGAATAACGGGCAGAGGCAGCGCCCTGCACAGGCGGAGCTCTGCGGTGTGATTCCGTCTGTGTGCTGCCCTTACGCTGGCCCCCCGAGGGCATCCTGCCTCGTTGGAGATGTGCCTCCTCCTCATCCTCCTCCTCCTCCTCCTCTCTCCTATTAGGCACCCACGTGGAGTCAGTGACCTCATCATCCCCTCCCTCCTCATCACTGGAGCCAATCTGGCAGTATGCTGCAGCTGCTGGAACATGACTGCCAGATTGGTGTCCTTCTTGAGCATCCCCTCTCTCTGCTCTCACGCTACTGCCTTCCTCTAGCTGGGTATCATCATCAGACCCTTCGAAACACTGGGCATCCTCCTGGAGCATGTACCATACCCAACGCTATGCTCAAACAGTTCGGGGGACTCCTCAGAAGGACATGGTTGGTCTAGGGAAGGAGTGACTGATGATGACATTGATACCAGGGAAGAGGACGCTTTGGCAGCTGCTTTGCCAGTACCCTGAGCCTGGGTGAGAGAGGATGAGGAGGATGAGGAGGGCTTGGTCATCCACTCTACCAAGTCTTCGGCATGATGCGGCTCAACACGTCCAGCTGCCGAAAAGAAGGACAAGCGTGTCCCATGGCCACGTGCTGATGGCGATGCACCACGTCCACGACCAGCACTGTTGTCTCTAGACACAGAGCCTGCTTGCCCTCTTTTATTGGCTCCTGACTGTCTGCCTCTCCTTGTTTGCCTTCCAGACATTCGAATGGCCTGCAGGGAGATGGGAAAACCAGCAATAAGGCCTAGCTTCAGGAGTATATTTTGCAGGAATCACACTACGCCTGCTGTAAGTGCTGCAAATGCCTGTTGGTGTAACACACCAGGAAAACACAGCAATACGGGCTAACTTCAGGTGTATAATGTGCAGGAGGCACACTCCGCCCGCTGTAAGTGCTGCAAATGCCTGTTGGTGTAACACACCAGGAAAACACAGCAATACGGGCTAACTTCAGGTGTATAATGTGCAGGAGGCACACTCCACCCGCTGTAAGTGCTGCAAATGCCTGTTGGTGTAACACACCAGGAAAACACAGCAATACGGGCTAACTTCAGGTGTATAATGTGCAGGAGGCACACTCCGCCCGCTGTAAGTGCTGCAAATGCCTGTTGGTGTAACACACCAGGAAAACACAGCAATACGGGCTAACTTCAGGTGTATAATGTGCAGGAGGCACACTCCGCCCGCTGTAAGTGCTGCAAATGCCTGTTGGTGTAACACACCAGGAAAACACAGCAATACGGGCTAACTTCAGGTGTATAATGTGCAGGAGGCACACTCCACCCGCTGTAAGTGCTGCAAATGCCTGTTGGTGTAACACACCAGGAAAACACAGCAATACGGGCTAACTTCAGGTGTATAATGTGCAGGAGGCACACTCCGCCCGCTGTAAGTGCTGCAAATGCCTGTTGGTGTAACACACCAGGAAAACACAGCAATACGGGCTAACTTCAGGTGTATAATGTGCAGGAGGCACACTCCGCCCGCTGTAAGTGCTGCAAATGCCTGTTGGTGTAACACACCAGGAAAACACAGCAATACGGGCTAACTTCAGGTGTATAATGTGCAGGAGGCACACTCCGCCCGCTGTAAGTGCTGCAAATGCCTGTTGGTGTAACACACCAGAAAAACACAGCAATACGGGCTAACTTCAGGTGTATAATGTGCAGGAGGCACACTCCGCCCGCTGTAAGTGCTGCAAATGCCTGTTGGTGTAACACACCAGGAAAACACAGCAATACGGGCTAACTTCAGGTGTATAATGTGCAGGAGGCACACTCCACCCGCTGTAAGGGCTGCAAATGCCTGTTGGTGTAACACACCAGGAAAACACAGCAATACGGGCTAACTTCAGGTGTATAATGTGCAGGAGGCACACTCCGCCCGCTGTCTTCCTCCTCTGGACCACAGGAATCCTCTTTATATATGATACCTTATCAACTATTCAAAGGGATGGTGCAGGGTGGATTATTAAATTGTCAAATACAAAACAAAGGATACTGTGCCATTAGAAGTATGGAAACGTATAAACAACGTTCCTTATCTCTGTAGGCTCTTACTGGGGATACAGCTCTATTTAATGTTGGTGAAAGAATATTGCCTCTGGCTTAAACCACATACTTAAAGGGGAGTTCCAGCCTTTTTTATGTTTATTAAAAGTCAGCAGCTACAAAAAGTGTAGCTGCTGGCTTTTAATAAACAGACACTTACCTGTTCCACTGTCCAGCGACGCGGCCGAACGGAGCTTCGCTCCTCTCCCCCCCTCTCCGCCGGCGCCTCCATTATAACTGTGGGCACCCAGCCGTGAAAGCTTTCGGCTTCACGGCTGGGCACTCACTGTGCATGCTCGAGCGGCGCTGTGCAATCTGAGTGGACAGGTGATCGCCTGGGACCTGTCACGTGTCCCAGGTGATCGCCTACAGGGGGGAGCCGCCTTTGGCGATATGACGAGTCGCTTAAGCGGTCCCTGGGCGGAAGGAGGAAGTGGGACAGGAAGTCCCACTCCTACTGAAGCCCTCACACCCCCCCAAAAAAATGATACGCCAAATGTGGCATGTAAGGGGGCGAGGAGTGGTTTAAGCGGAAGTTCCACTTTTGGGTGGAACTCCGCTTTAAGTTATATAAAAATAAAAAAACTAGGGTCTTTGGAGTCATTATTTCATATTCCACTTCATTATAGAATAAGGGCATTTGGCATGCTTTTTTTTTTTTGATGTGTTTTGATGTTTTTTATAATTGTACAATACAATAAAGATTTGTGTAACAATATATGTCAGAGGTAGCTTAAGTTATTGGCCATGCATCATCAAGAGTAATAATTCAATATTTTGAAGAAAAAAGGAAGAGCCAAGAATCCATATTTTTTTTATTGATCTTTAGTGTACCTTTAATCAAAATTTTACCCATAAGTGTAGTAAGACCGGGAGGATTTTTTATGAGTATTGATTGTCTCAGACTTTAATGCTTTCTGAATCACTGACCTGGAACAAACACGCAGATCAGAAGGTCAGAGTGAAGACAGAATGCCTGATTGGCCTTACCTGTTCTGGACTAATGCCTTAAAATTATTTTTTGTTTAGTATTAAAGTAGATGTAAACTAAGTTCTAAAAAAAAAAAAATCACATAATCTGTTCATGATTTTTTAAATGTACATCTTTCTTAAATATAAAATATAATATACCTTCAAAACTGCACAGGTTTTATCCCACGGTCCCAGAAACTTGTTTCAGGGGTTGTCCAGACAGGGGTACACACCCACATATTTTCTGGAACTGTGGGGCGATTAAATCAATCTGGCAGAGGGTATCCTCCAAATTTGCCCTCATTACGGGTATGCAACTAGCCCTGATACACCAAATGTACCTTTTTTTTGCTGACCTACCAGAGGTCTCCCCCTTCTGAACAAAAATTGGTCCATAGCTTGTTTAGTGAAGTTCACTGGACTATTGCATTGCACTGGCGCACCCCCAGGGTCCCTTGGTATCAGATTTTAAAATGTATGGCTGCTATTTAGCTCATGGAAAGGGTGCATCATACAATTATGGACACTATGCCAATTTATAATCGAACATGGGAGCTTTGGTCAGCCTATGGTTTTGCATAGACTCATTACTCAAAAGAAGCTAGCAATTCTACATGTACCGTTTTGGTACCCTCATGTATGCAATTTTTTTTAACTCCGCTGTTTACATTCCCTACTTTATTCTTGCTTAAAGATAAGTATTTCTTGTAATTTACTTCTGGTTTAATCTCAACTAGGAAATATGGCCATGTTATTATGTATACTGTACACAGGTTGACTTTGTGTGAATATCCTCAATAGAACCAAAAGCCATATATCAGAATGATCTTTATTGTCCAAGAATTGATGATACTGGTTTGATATTTGATATGTACAAGTCTTTGTATGTGATTTCCTTGGTATTTTTTTATTCTGCAATAAAATAAATTGTTTGTATTAAAAATATATATATAAAATGTAGCCTCCTGCCCTGATGGCCCTTGCTCAGATACTTCCTGTTATGGGGTGACAATGTTCTGCCCTTGTCGCCCAATTTCTCTCCTGGATTGTCACCTTGTCTTTTGCACTTTTGATGTAGACTGTATTCATATTGCCGCGTACACACGGTCGGAATTTCCGACAACAAATGTTGCTCGATGGGAGCTTTTTGTCGGAAATTCCGACCGTGTGTAGGCTCAATCGGACATTTGCTATCGGAATTTCCGACAACAAAACTTTGAGAGCTGGTTCTCAAATTTTCCGACAACAAAATCCGTTATCATAAATTCCAATTGTGTGTGGACAATTCCGATGCACAAAATTCCGCGCATGCCCTGAATCAAGTACGAGACAGAAGTGCTCGGTCTAGTAAAACTAGCGTTCGTAATGGAGATAGCACATTCGTCACGCTGTAACGGACTGAAAAGCACGAGGCTGAAAAGTGCGAATCGTCGCTCACCAAACTTCTACTAACACGACTGGTATTGAACTTCCCTTTAATTGTGCTGTCGTACGTCTTGTACGTCACCGCGTTCTTGGCGTTCGGAATTTCCGAAAACACTTGTGTGACCGTGTGTATGCAAGACAAGTTTGAGCCAATATCCGTCGGAAAAAAATCCACGGTTTTGTTGTCGGAATTTCCGATCGTCTGTACGCGGCAGATGTGTCAAAGCTCAGTGAGCAAGCATTTTCTGCATTTGTCACCATTAGTAAACCTGCCTTGGTTGATGGCCTAAGCTTAGGCGTTAGCCCTTATGGTAAGCCATTTGTGGGTACTGCTGAATGGAGGCTCATGCAAGTGCAGGCTTGCAGTGGATATCTGGAATTTACATAGTCCAATGCACTTTTCACTTTCCCATTGAATATGTCCTATTGATGTGAAAAGCAGTCATACTGGTGGGTGAGTGCATACATGGACTTACATATATACAGTAGGTGCCGCCGATATTGTGTCAATCTTGCAGCTTCTAGCGGCGAGATTAACACCCTATGAGCTCCGCCGCGAAAGCCAGCGCCAAGCTGTCTCATCATCGGGAAAGGAAAAATGTTCCTTTCATGATGAGCGACACGCATTGCCGGTAGACGGAGATCCGACGTGGATTCTCGCCAATACCAGGCACTGCGTTTGGTATGAATCCTGAGCGGGAACTCCACGCCAATTTTTAAAGAAAAAAACGGCGTGGGTTCCCCCTCCAGGAGCATACCAGGCCCTTGGGTCTGGTCTGGATTTGAAGGGGAAACCCTACGCCGAAAAAACGGCGTGGGGGTCCCCCTCAAAATCCAAGCCAGACCCATATCCGAGCACGCAACCTGGCAGGCCGCAGGGGAAGAGGGGGGATGAGAGAGCGGCCCCCTCCCTCCTGAACCGTACCAGGCCGCATGCCCTCAACATGGGGGGTTTGGTGCTCTGGGGCAGGGGGGTGACCTGCGGCCCCCCACCCCAGAGCACCCTGTCCCCATGTTGATGAGGACAGGGCCTCTTCCCGACAACCCTGGCCGTTGGTTGTCCAGCTCTTTTGCTAGCGGAGGCCCGGTCTTCCCCGTCGTCTCGTCCGGTTCTCCATTGTCCTTCTGCCAGCCCCTCCACTATCTTCTTGCAGCTCTTTTGCTAGTGGAGGGGCCGGTCTTCCCATCATCGCCGTCGGCGTCTTCTTCCCTCTTCTCCTCCTCGATTTTGACTCGTCGCTTCCTCTCGCAGTAATGCTAAATCTTCGGTCCGCAGAGATTTATATAGGCTTCTCATGACGTCACATTCACATGGCCCCGGAGCATGTGACTGTGACATCATGGGAACATGTGACTGTGACGTCATGAGAAGCCTATATACAGTAAATCTCTGCGGACCGAAGATTTAGCATTACTGCGAGAGGAAGCGACGAGTCAACATCGAGGAGGAGAAGAGGGAAGAAGACGCCGACGGCGACGACGGGAAGACCGGCCTCTCCACTAGCAAAAGAGCTGCAAGAAGATAGTGGAGGGGCCGGCAGAAGGACAACGGAGAACCGGACGAGACGACGGGGAAGACCGGGCCTCCGCTAGCAAAAGAGCTGGAAGAAGATAGCGGTGGCCTGGCAGAAGAAAGAACCGGAGAGCATGGCGCGGCGACGACACCGGAGACCCCCGAAGACGGAAGAGACCCCCGGAGCTGTGCAATAAAATACTTTAAAAAGTAAGAAAGAAAGAACCGGAGAGAAGAAGAGGGAAGAAGGCGACGGAGAAGACTGGGCCCCGCTAGCAAAAGAGCTGGAAGAAGATAGCGGTGGCCCGGCAGAAGAAAGAACCGGATAGCGTGGCGCGGCAACGACACCAGAGACCCCCGAAGACGGAAGAGACCCCCGGAGCTGTGCAATAAAATACTTTAAAAAGCTGTGTGTTTTTTTTATTGCCATTTTTTTCCACCAGGTGAATGGGTAGGGGTACGATGTACCCCATACTCATTCACATAGGGTGGGGGGGCTGGGATCTGGGGGCCCCCTTATTAAAGGGGGCTCCCGGATTCCAATAAGCCCCCCGCCCGCAGACCCCGACAACCAACGGCCAGGGTTGTCGGGAAGAGGCCCTGTCCTCATCAACATGGGGACAGGGTGCTCTGGGGTGGGCAGGGCCGCAGGTCGCCCCCCTGCCCCAGAGCACCAAACCACCCATGTTGAGGGCATGCGGCCTGGTACGGTTCAGGAGGGAGGGGGGGCCGCTCTCTCAACCCCCCCTCTTCTCCTGCGGCCTTCTCAGGTTGCGTGCTCGGATAAGGGTCTGGTTTGGATTTTGAGGGGGACCCCCACGCCGTTTTTTCTGCGTAGGGTTTCCCCTTCAAATCCAGACCAGACCCAAACGCCTGGTATGCCCCTGGAGGGGGAACCCACAACGTTTTTTTCATTAAAAATTGGCGTGGAGTTACCGCTCAGGATTTATACCAAACGCAGTGCCTGGTATTGGCGGGAATCCACGTCGGATCCCCGCTCAATACAGTGCCGCGTCTCCTCGCTATTGCAGCGAGCGCGACATGTGTCGCCACCCTGTCGCCGAGATGTCGGCACCCCTGTCGTCGAGAATCTCCGCGATAGGATCGCGATGAATATACAATGTCGGCGGCACCTACTGTGCATGGAGTGTGTCATATCACACTGAGCTGCAAGTCCAGAAACTTAACGGTTGGCTAACTTAGCTTTGTATGTGACCTAACCAGTGATCTGAACTATACTTCCTTTCCAGTCAGCAGATTTGAAGCAGTAAAGGATTACGAGATATTATATGAACTAAAGTTTACAAAGGCATCCTGCCAGCATTTGAGAGGAAATTGGATATTTTAAGGGATAAAACCTGTATCTACATGCCTTGCTGGAAAAAAAGAAAACTGCTTTATTCTATGTAAGAAGTAAAATGGACCTGACTGTTTGTACAATCTGTCAATCAGAGATAAGCCGTAACAGCCTAAAACCAACATATCTTCTTTTCAGATAGTGATAAAATAATCATAGACAGCAGCCAGACTGGATTAACACACAGGGTTAAATTGAAGTAAAATCTGGTTTATATCCTACAGGATAGAAATTAATAAAATGCAAGCACATTTTGAAGCATAGAGGCAGGCTGTAATTACAAAGTAAAACTTGATTAATGTATCACTGTAAAGTTATTGATGTTCTTGGAATAAGGTACAGTGCCATTTTGAGCAATGACTATGGGCAGTGAAGTTTGACAGACATTTCTTTTCCTTAAACAGTGCATATGTTAAAGCTATTTTGGTTAATGGCAAAGCAGAATAAAAAAATAAAAAAACACTGGGAGATATACAATAACATACGTTTATAGGTAATCTGTTACAATGCTTAATAACTACATCATCTCAGTAGACATCGCTGACTTTAGAAGTCCTTAGCCAGTGACGCCAATTTTGTTTATCATCACAGCAAGTGAATTTACGTTTGAGTTGGTAAATGATATTGTATGCATACATACTATGGTCAACTTGGAAAGGAACCAATTAACTTACCAGAATGTCTTTGGAAATCAGAAACCAGAGAAAATGGTATAAACTGGAGAACCTGATGGAAACCCACTCGAGCACAAAGAGAACATACACAAATTCTATGCAGATAGCACTCTAACTGGGATTCAAACAGGGGACCACAACACCTGGAGGCAGAAGTGTTAAATATATGTGTCCACTCCTAGTGTCTAGTGACACCCTCAAAATCCTTTGGCACAACAAATCAGACAATTGTAAATAATAGGCAACTTTATTCGGCTGCACGCTGCAAATAAGAAAAATGGTTAAAGAAAACAGGATGTCAAGTTCACAAGCACTTGTACAAGCAGAAACAACATTTTCCATTAGAACATCAATACAGAAAATGTAACCGTTTTCTTTACCTTATATATCTAAACCAACTGTAATTTAAGTCCCAAACGTATCCGTTGGTGAGCTCATGAGTCAATGTTAGGGCCCAGTAACAATTTCCTTTGCAAAGTTTGCAAAGTAGTTAGTAAAGTTAGTGTCATACTAATGGTGTACTGTCTATTTAAGATACTACACACTGAAAGCAGTGGTGGCTGGCGCTCAAATTTTTTTTTGGGGGGGGGGGGGGGGCGCAAACGAACTGAAAAATTCAGAAAAATACTAAAAAAAACTCATCAATTGCAGCCCCACTGTGCTATCAATTACAGCCACTGTGCCCATCATATGCAGCAATTGTGCCCATCATATGCAGCCAACTGTGCCCAGCAAATGCAGCCACCTGTGCCCATCATATGCAGCCAACTGTGCCCATAATATGCAGCCACCTGTGCCCATAATATGCAGCCAACTGTGCCCATCATATGCAGTCATCTGTGCCCATCATATACAGCCAACTGTGCCCTTAATATACAGCCAACTGTGCCCATAATATGCAGCCACTGTGCCCATCATATGCAGACTACGTGCCCATCATATGCAGACTCTGTGCCCATCATATGCAGCCAACTGTGCCCATAATATGCAACCTCTGTGCTCATCAAATGCAGCCAACTTTGCCCCATCATATGCAGCCACTGTGTCCATCATATGCAGAATCTGTGCCCATAATATGCAGACTCTGTGCTCATCAAATGCAGCCAACTGTGCCCCATCAATTGTAGTTTATGTGCCCATAATATGCAGCCACTGTGCCCCGCAAATGCTGCCAACTGTGCTCCATGAATTGCAGCCTTTGTGCCCATAATATGCAGCCACTGTGCCCGTCTGCCCGCCGTCTGCCCGGCACTTACCCCATCATGGTGGCGTGTCAGGCAGCTGGTCAGGCGACGAGCCGTGGGATGGTAGCGCGGCGATGGATGCTGTGTCCTCTGACTCCTGTGTGCGTGTCTTCTTCCTGTATTCCTTGGCACCAATGGGATCGCCTCTGCTTTCAGGGAATTAGGTGCCTGGTAATTCAGGCGCCTGGCTCCAAAAAAGGGGCCAGACGCCTGAATAGGGGGTGGCTACAGCGGCCGTGGATAGATTCATGCAATGCATACATCTATCCATAGTACACAGAGGGGGTAGCTAGAGAGAGGGGGCGGCACCCAAGCACCCCTAATGGGCGCACCGCCACTGACTGAAAGAAATATCAGCTGTGAGGTCTTTGTAAGATGATTTGTCTTGGAGGAAGATCTTGTCTCAGTTCACTTTATTCAACAGATACTACTTTACACCAATTGTCTGCCTTTATCCCCTGTATCAGTCTCTCCTTGACTATATAGTACAGTCTATCACACTAGCTCCCAATGAAAAAACAGCTTAAAGTGGTTGTATACCCTCCCTTGCAAGTTACACCTACAGGTAAGCCTAGATTAAGGCTTACCTGTAGGTGTTTGCAATATCTCCTAAACCTACACGGTTTAGGAGATATTTGCCAAAGGGATTACACCGTTGCCAAAGGGATTACACCGTTACCCATTGTGTACGGTGTTGTGTACGGCGTTGCCAAAGGGATTACACCATTACACCGTTGTGTACGGCGCATGCGCGCCGCAGACAACGGCGCAAGCGCACTGTATATACCATTCACAAATCCGGATTTGACGGCTCCCGTGCGCATGTGCAGAGTGACGTCTTCGCCGCTCCGACCAATCACAGAGCTGGAGTGGTGATACCCGGAAGTAACCTTCCGGCGAGATGACTGCGGCCGGAGGGGGAGACGTGGACGGTTTTGATCTAAGGTAAGTAATACATAATGAGCTAGTATGCTAGTCCTACTAGCTCATTATGGCTTTGTCTTGCAGTTTGTTTTTTGTTTTTTTCAGGATTTACATCCACTTTAAGATATGGTAGTACTGTGTTGCAACAAAGTTAAAAAATATGAGAAATGGGATGGATAGTCATTGTAGCACAACGAACTTGTGAGAACCATGTAGCACTTACAGTCTCATAGTCAGGTCTCCTTAGTCCTCTTAAGTCAGCCATAGACTGTTGGAATCTCAGCCGGTTCAGTAGAAACATGCCAAGATTTGAACCATGTATGGGCTGGCTGAATGTACCCTAGTTGATCTATCGATCAACTTGGGTACAACCAGACTTTCGGATTTTAAATGCGATTATTGCTAGAGGCTGTTATAGCCACTAGCAATAATCAATGTGTTCTCTTGGCGGGGATGGCTTCCCTTCAGGAGAACACAATCGCTCTGCGGGAGGTTCTCTCTGCAGCCTCTATCAGCTGCCCTCTTCCAGAGTGCTCTCTCACTGACTCCTCCTAGACTGAGTTGCAGAATGTTATTCTCTCTGATGTTATCCACACTCAAGGCTGGCACACATTTTTGTAGCTGTCCTGATGAAGTAGTACATTGTGATAGCCATTTTGACATAGTCTGAAATCCCTGGCTGGCAGGATGTTAGGAAAAGAATGGCCTCTAATGGCATAAAACAGTCTGTGGAGAATGATAAACAATAAACAGTTTTGTGGTACAGTACATGCACACAACAGGTAGCATACCAAATACCCCTAAGTGGCTACAAAAAAATTTGACATACACAGCCTTATGCAGTAAAGAGCTCTCATTCTTATAAGCCATTTTTTTTTTTTTAATTGTGCCAAGATAAATATGGATACTCTTTATTGGAAAGACTGGTGGCCTGTAAATGGTAATGTTTTGATGTTTTGCTGTTGCTGGATTCTGTTAGTAAATTGTAAAGCAGTAGTAGAGGCACCTGAGCAAAGTTTAAAAAATGGTCCCCCTGCAGGTTTAAGTCATAAAGTACTAGTCTGCACAGCATACTAACACATTATGACATACTTACCTGCAAACTGAACCCTCCAGGGCTGCAATGTCAAGACTCCCTTGGTCCCCGACAGCTTCCATCTTTGCCCGTTCTTTCTTCTGGGTTCTATATCTTCAGCTTCTTGAATGGCTGGGCCGCAGGTGACATCACTCCCACGCATGCACACAGGAGTTACATCGCCATGCCACACAGAGAGGGCCCTAAAAGTGGTCTGAGGTGCACATGCAAGGTTCACATCACAATACCAGTGACAGGCAGGGGGTGCATTTAGAACAGAAGAGACCACAGGAGTTTCTTTTCTTAATAAAAACCTTATCTCTCAGCATTTTTTTTTTTTTTTTACTTTACTACCACTTAAAGCATCTAGCATGTTCATGTACACAAGAAAACTCATGCAAAATGTATGTATTCTACTAGTATATTGCTACTGGTATATTTCCAAAATTTTAAGTAAATTTATAGGCAGTTTTTTTTAGTTTTTATAGAGTGTCCCTGTTGGAAAGATTCTCTCTCACTTTCTGTTCTGGTGCACCCCATAGCACGCATGAGGAAATGAATATGCTTTTTTTTAATGTTCAGAGACATTAAACAAATGGTAAAAAAAAAACTGCAATGCCTATCAGGACAATAGATCAGTCAACCAAAAATAGACCTTTTTGTCCTACAGCATGCATGAATTACCACATACAAGATAGCCAGGGATATGTTTGTTTTAAGAGGACAAAAAGTTTTGCTGATAGTTAACATTTTTTTAATTTAGAGTTGGATACCTTGGATCCAAAAGACAATGGATAATGCAGATTGTAGGACATTTTTTTTTTGAATAAGTAATTTAATACAGGACTCCAACCACAATTCTAACTGTATACAGAAACCATTCTACCCTTCCCTTCCTAGGGTATAAATGCATAACTCCCAACTTTCTTGGAGCAAAGAGAGACATCACAAAGTATGTTTACAAAGGACACAACCCTATCTCACCCCCAGTTACCTAGACTGTGAAGAATTTGTGCTAAAAAAATAATTGGTTAAATCCATTGATGCTTTTTAAATGCTGCTTTTCCTTTACTGTAGCATTTGAAAATGACAACTGCTATCATTTAAAGGTTGGATAAAAGTTAAGTGCAGTATAACTCTAAAAAAGTTCTTAAACAATTTTAAAGCTTCAGCAGAAACTCTCAATACTACAACCACAGAATGAAAAATCTACAGGTTTTCCTTGTAATAGACAGTGAAAAAATTTGACCCAGCAATACCCCACACAGAAGCCATATATATAAGATACTATCATTTCAGGAGATGCATATTTCAGAATCTTACAAATGATGAAGCATCATATACACAGGGCTCAAAATTTCAAGTCTTGAGCCACTAGCCAGGCCTCAAGGGTTACTCGCCACTAGTTGCCCCACCCAACCCCTACCCTGCTCCGCCCCTAATTCTGCCGCTAATCATGCCCTCATAAATTATCTTGTGAAATGTTTTATGCAGAATTAAGTTACAAAAAATAAATATTAACAACAACTTTATCAGTTCCTCTCAGCACAGTCTCACCGTGCCCACCATTGCAGCCTCACCGTGCCCCCATTGTGGACTCACCGTGCCCCCACTGTGGACTCACCGTGCCCCCCTTGCGGACTCACCGTGCCCCCATTGCAGATTCACAGTGCCCCCATTGCAGATTCACCGTGCTCCCATTGCAGATTCACTGTGCCACCATTGCAGATTCACTGTGCCCCCATTGCAGATTCACTTTGCCTCCATTGCAGATTCACTGTGCCCAACATTGCAGATTCATTGTGCCCCCATTGCAGATTCACTGTGCCAACCTTGCAGATTCACTGTGCCAAACTTGCAGATTCACTTTGCCCCCATTGCAGATTCACTTTGCCCCCATTTTAGATTCACTGCGCCCAACATTGCCCCTATTGAAGACTCACCGTGCTCCCATTGGTGGCCAGATCATGACAGGAGGAAGAGGAGAGCCAGGGGATCGCAGAGCGGTATAGCATGCTGTTACAACTTACATTGAAATTTCTTCCGCTCTGTTCACTCCCACAGCCCGCCTCCTCCTGACCCCGCCCCTGTGATAGACAACACATCTCAGCATTGGACCCGCATTCTGTCTATTACAGGTGCGGGGTCAGGAGGAGGCGGGGCTGTGGGAGCGAGCAGAGCGGAGAAAATTTCAATGTAAGTTGTAACAACATGCTATACCGCTCTGCGATCCCGCGGCACTCCTCTTCCTCCATGCTCTCTGACATCGGGGCTAACCCTTAGGAGAACGGCTCGCGATCAACCCCACCCGCCGGCGGCATTCGTCCCCCCATTTCCAGGAAGCCCAGCTCCTCGCCAGACCTCATTTTCCACTCGCAAAATACGAGTAGGCGAGTGGAAAATTTGAGGTCTGATATACATGTAGCGGGGTGTTGCTTTAAGAACCCAGAGACTACCATACCCAGGGTGCATTGCCCCACGCAAGGACTACTGGGGTGGGCTATTTAACTGAAGGGCGGGCCGTAGTTCGGTCTCTTTGGACATTGCCCACCCAGCAAGTGGAACTCTGTGCTGAGTCTGTTGTTCCTGACAGGGCCTGAAGTTTAGGCCTTGTGTTTCCAAAGAGCCTTCCGTTTCCACTGAGGAGCCTGAGGGACGTCTCCTCCTGCTACCCATCTACTACTTCCAGGAGGACCGGAGACCCAGGTGTCGTGGAACCTGTGTACCGAGACACAGCTACCGAAGATATGGACGTGGGCTGGTCCGATTGGGTGAGAGAGCACCTGCTCAGAGATTAGTACAGGATCTCTAGGCCCAGTGTTTGTTGTTCAGGACCCACCATTTAGAGTTTGCATCTGCACGACGGAGGGACAGTGCATTAAGTAGCATTAGTGACTTTATTTTATTCCTCAAGTTTACAAGTACATATTCCTGTGGATTACAATTTGTCTCCAAAAAGTGCACCACCATTTGCTAGCAAAGATCCATCTCTACGGAACTTACACATAGAACAGTCAGGCCTGACTTCTAAGTTTAGACATTGCTGGGCGCCATCTTGCCCACGAGGGAGGGGAGCTGCAAGCGGGGTCCGTTAGTTGTGTGTGTACAGAATTGTATATCTGTTTATTTGCTGAATACCTTTTATTGCAGGGCTCTGCATATGCTAATATATACAGTTTATCTGCTTAATCATTTCGTTCAGTAAAAGTACCAGGATTAAGCAGACAAGTTGTTGGTGTGATTGCTTTGCTGAGGGAACGGTTAGTGTCAGTTCTACAATATCACTGTGTGCCTTTATTGCCGGATTGTGTAACCTAAAGTTACAGGTCTCACAATCCTATCATCCCCTACTAGCTGTGCCAAGGGAGGGTAGAGCCAAATGCTGGGGGTTGACAGTGGTGTGTTACAGGCCTGAAACATCATACCAGCGGCTCTCTTAGCTGGGGGTATCGCTACATATAGATGAGAAAAAGTTGTATATAGAATTTATAATTCACATCAAGCATGCAGGAATCTCTTAGAAAAGTGGTCTCCAAACTTTTCATTATGAGGGCCACATTAAACAAATGAATACGTTTTATTTGGATTTTATTTTGTATTCGGCATCATATCACATCGGTGTCCCCATCAAAGCCCCCCTTACGAAACAAGAAAAGCTGCTCCAGGTGTAATCCGTGTACACACTAGTCAGGTGCTAGCCCAGCTCGCATTCTGCACTTCCAAAAATCCTTTTATTGAAGCTTCATATGACAAGTGGTTGACATATGACATATGGAGCAGGGGACAAAGAGGTAGACATGTTTCGTGCAAATGTCAGCGCTTAGTCATTACCTCAAATTACCTTGTAATGACTAAGCGCTGACATTTGCACGAAACGCGTCTACTTCTTTGTCCCCTGCTCCATCTGTCAACCACCAATAAAAGGATTTTTGGAAGTTCAGCCGTCCGGAATTATTTCTTAACAAAGCCCCCCTTACATTAAGGTCCCTATCAGAGTCCCACCTTACATCAGAGTCCTATCTTACGTCAGGGTCCCTGTCAAAGTCACCCTTTAATCAGAGTCCCCATCAGAATTGCCCTTACATCAAAGTTCCCCCTTACATTTGAGCTCCTATCAGAGTCCTCCTAACTTAAGAGCCCCATCAAAATCTACATCAGGGTCCGCATCACAGTCCCCCCCTTACATCAGGGTCCCCTTCAGAGTTACCCTTACATCAGGGTTCTCATCAAATTTCCCCTTACAGCAGGGGCCCCATCAGAGTCCGCCTTATATCAGAGACCCCATTAGACTTCCTCTTACTTTAGAATGCCCATCAGAGTCCCCCTCATATCAGAGACCCCATTAGAGTCCCCTGGGCAGGGACCATAGGCAGCCTCTGCTGACTTCAATGCTCAATCTGTGCACATTGGGCACATGCCACTGACCCTAGCTGAGGGTCGGAAAAAATCTTGTAGCAGTCAAATAAGGCCTGTGGGCCAAAATTTGAAGACCTTTTTCTTAGAATGGAGTATAAAGATCATCCAGTACTTGAAGCATATTCACAAATTCAACAGATTAATTTACAGTGGCGTATTAGCAGCAGAAGAAATAGTAAAGTATATCTAAATCAAAGATCAAAAATTAGATATTGAATATTTCAGCTTAAAATTCCTTAGATGTGGTGGAAGCATTCCTGAATAGAGAGAGATGTTTGTAGTCCATTTTGTAGTCCAATTTAGTAGAGCAGGCTAGGAGACCACACTTCTCGTCAATTGATTAAGTGGAGTTTAACATTGTCACCTTTAGTGCAAAACACAAGGACTGGTAAACTGCAATATATTACATTTGTTGCTGGGTTTAAATAGCATTTAAGTGACTTACTAAAAGTAGGTGATTATATTGTTTTGTTGTTGCAGTTTATCACATGTATATAAATCTTGTGGCCATGTGTATGCAGTATAATGATGAATAACTATAACTAAAGAAAAATACTGTGATATTTATTATCCAGTGGTTATTTTAGTGTAGTGTCAGCTTGAGTCAAACTGGTATAAATCTCAGTGGTTTTCTTTTTGTTTTGATTATCATTGATTTTTGTGTAAGCTCAGGTCTATATAAGTTTCACCAGGAGCTTTGAGTGGGATCAGTGCCATGTGTTGGTAGCGTGTAGTTTAAAGTCAGTTCTGTTGCAAACTCTTTAGCCCTGTACACACGATCGGATTTCCTATAGATTCTAATTCAATTGGATTTTTCCATCGGAAATCCGATGAAACTGAATTCCATCAGTCTTGCCTACACACCATCACTCAAAAATCCGTCCGTCCCAAACGCTGTGACGTAAAACACTCCGACAAGTCGAGAAAAATTAAGTTCAATGCTTCTGAGCATGCGTCGACATGATTCTGAGCATGCGTGGTTTTTTTGTCCGATAGAGTTCCACACAGACGATCGGAATTTGCTATTGTTTTTTTTCCCATCGGATAAATTTAAAACATGTTCTATTTTTTCTCACCGATGGAAAAAAAAACGATGGGGCCCATACACGATTGGTTTGTCTGATGAGAAAAGTCCATCGGACTGTTTTCATCGGTAAAACCGATCGTGTGTACACGACATTATGCATTACAGAAATTTTCATCATAGCATGGTTCCGATTTCACCTTCTGCAAAGGCTGAAAAATCTATGGAAATACTCAAACTGCAATGCAACTGGAATGAGTTGGGCCTCAGGAAGCCTACAGTTTGGGACTAAGATCCTTACCATGAAGCCCCCTAGAGTACTTTTTAGCTACAGTTAATAAACATAGTATATTAGTTCCTGTGATAGAACATGTAGGGATAACTGACTACTTAGAATAGTAATTTAATGTTCTTGTAAATGCTAATATAAATAACTAAATCTGTCTATATATTAACTTCCTGTATTCCAATGCACAGAAGACTGGTAAAGGGATGGTCAGCAGTTCGAGTTATGGAGGGTCTCACTGCATTGTACATTACTGCCAGTCTAAAACTGGGAGTTTGATGTGGAATAAAGCAGATTAGGAGGCTGACAATCTCATCAGTGTGCTGATGTGAAGCTAAGTATGGGTTAGCTATGGTATCAAAGAGCTATTACTTGCCTGCAATGGGGAAAATTTTGGCTACCAATCGGGCTATGCTGTCTAGTAAGTCATCCAAAGCACCAGATTAAACAAGTAGAATCACAGCTCTTTTGGCATAAACAACAGTTCACATATAAGTATTTCAGTTGTGTATTTAGCTGCCTGGAGATCAGTTTAATAGATTCTGCCAACTACAGGTAAAAAAAATCTACTGTTGTCCCATCTTCCTCATGTATTTAGGCTAGAAACATTTTTTTTAGTACTGCTTCTGTTCATCTGTTTTAATTCCTTGGCAAAAACCCTTGACTAAAGGATTCAACAACCTTGGTCTAACCCATAAAATAATAACACAGATTGTATGATCTAGGTTTAACTACTTGCCTACTGGGCACTTCACTCCTTTTCTGCCCAGGCCAATTTTCATACTTTGAATGACAATTACGCGGTCATGCAAAGCTATACCCAAATTCAATTTTTATCTTTTTTTTTTTTTTTCACACCAATAGAGCTTTCTATTCGTGGTATTCAATCATTGCTGGGTTTTTTATCTTTTACAAAAAAAAAGAAAAATTCAGACATTTTTTGAAAAAAAAAAGTTTTGTAAATAATGTAATTTTTCTCCTTCACTGATGTGTGCTGATGAGGAGGCACTGATGGGCACTGATAGGCTGCACTTATGGGCAATGATGAGGCAGCACTAAAGGGCACTGATTAGGTGGCACTGATGAAGAGGCACTAATTTGCCGCACTGATAGGTGGCACTGATGAGCACTGATAGGTGGCACTAATGGGCACTGATAGGCGGCACTGGTGGGCACTGATGAGCAGGCACTGATAGGCACTAAAAATTGCAGCACTGACTGGCATCACTAATGGGCACTGATTTGTGTCACTGATGGGCACTGATTGGTGTCACTGCTGGGCACTGATGGGGCCCCAGGTTGACATGGTGTCCACCATAGCATTTGCAGTGTCAAGGCAGTGTAGGACTGGCCAGAAGAGGGATTACTTTGATTGAGATGGTCAGCTTAAACGTGTATTGCCCGCGATCACAGCAGGACCGTGGATCTGTGTGTGTAAACACACAGATCCACGTCCTGTCAGAGGGGAGGAGACCGATGTGTGTTCCCAGTACAGAGGATAACAGATCGGTCTCCTCCCCTTGTGAGTCCCCTCCCCCTACAGTTAGAATCACTCCATAGGTAACATATTTAACCCCTTGATCGCCCTCTAGTGTTAACACCTTCCCTGCCAGTCACATTTACACAGTAATCAGTGCAGTTTTATAGCATAGTGAATGGTCCCAAAAATGTGTCAAAAGTGTCTGATATGTCCGCTGCAATGTCACGGTCACAATAAAAATCGCAGATCGCCGACATTACTAGTAAATAGAGTTGAGCGGACACCTGGATGTTTGGGTTCGACGGGTTCGGCCGAACTTCGGAAAAAAGTTCGGGTTTGGGACCGAACTTTAACCCGAACCCGAACCCGAACCCCATTGAAGTCAATGGGGACCCGGACTTCTAAGGACTAAAAAGGCTCTAAAAAAGTAATGGAAAGGGCTAGAGGGCTGCAAATGGCAGCAAAATGTTGTTAAGAGCATAGCAAGTGCTCTGAAAACAAATGTGGATAGGGAAATAACTTAAAATAACATAAAAAAATAAAATAAAATATGCTGGAGGCCCCCTTTTCAGCAGAAGAGGTACGGGAAGTCATTAAGAACCTCAGAAACTCAACGTCACGATGCCACACATATGGTGGGAATGCCCCAGAATACGCCCTTTCTGGAATAAATTATTCAATTTAATGGATAAGCTAGTGGGAAAATAAAATACTTTGAAATAAAAATGTAGCGGGGTGCTAAATTTAAGGGAAGTGTTTGAGTGGTAAATAGGCTCAAACACCCTAATTCTGTAGGATTCATGGACTATTTTGTCCTCGGGGGACAGTATTGGTGTGCAGTTCCCTGCGGCCTACAGGTGGCGCTGCCATGGTAGGCTAGGGTTGAACCGCCGATACAGTGCTGTGCCTTTTGTGTCCCCTCTTGGCAGTAGTACAGCGGGGCGGGGAACCTGCTGTGCATGCCGGGAGAGCATATAAAAGGGGCAGACCTTTGGCCTGGGGGCTGATGTCCAGTGGGGTCCACACCCAGGTGCCTTCGGCCTGGGTGCATGTGTTCCTGTTCCATCTCGGGTACCTTTAGCCCGGGGTGAGGTACTATCCTGGAGTTCCTGCTGCCCTGGGTATGGAGGTCTAGGTGCGGGAGTAAAGCCTGGAGTCCAGAGCCTTCGTCTGGAGTCCGCTAAGGGTCGAGGAGTCTTAGGGTGCCGCCTCGTGTAGGGGACCATGTTCCAGGGAAGGGAGGATCATTCTGATGGACCGATGCGGGAGTCACGGTGAAGGAAGGGTCTGTTGACTCCCTGGAGAGATGTCTTCCCCTTGATATGGGCTAGGTTCGTAGAAGGAGAAGCTCAAGGTCATCTTGACTGTATCAGAGACCAAAGTTCTCCAGGTCCGTGGCAGGGGCCTTGTACACCCGATCTGTGGCAGAGACCAACCTCAAGGTCTGTGGCAGAGACCGTGCACCTAAAACTGTTTGAGAAACCTAAGCAGTGAAGTGAATGTGCTACGTTTGTGCCTGGACCTCCTCCACACCTTAAGCTGTCCTTTTTCTTTGCTCTAACCTTTTCTATCCGAGTAGAGTTTATTTTGCCATGAGAGAATAAGAGTTGTAATTTCAGCTGGAGTGGACATTGACTTTACTGGGAATTAAAGGACTTGCCTCTACCTACAGTAGAGGTGAGAATCATCCTCTGGAGGAGTTTTGACTCCGGCTGTGGACACGGCCCGTCAAGTACACCGCTCAACCTCTTTATATAGGAGGATACGGGCTGATAGTGCGGTGTGCCTTTCTCCCTCCTGCGAGGAGCCAACAACATAAAGGCAGGTAAGGGGGAAAGGATCTGTGCGCTACAAAAAAATTAAATAAAAATTATAATCTTGACCTAGGAGGACGAGGTCCATATGGAGTAGGAGGTTGAGGTGGCGGTGGATGTGGCTGTGTAGGTGGAAGCGGCGGTGGAGGAGGACGAGGTAGCCATCACTGGTTCAAAAATACAACAATGGCTGGGTAAGGCCAGTGATGTGTCGAATTCTGTCCACCGTCGAATAGTGTCCACCCTGTACTGCGCTTGCTCAGTATGTAGGACAAGAGGATTTCGAAAATCTCCCAAGATGAACGGCGCCTGCGTGGTGAGTTCAGGTGAAGGCCACGCCATCCGTGGTTCAAGCCGAGCCAAGTAAGGCCGTGCCCGAAGCATGGTGATCGAAGCGAGCCCGTGAGGGGCCCTGTTACTATGTGCTACCGTATGTCCACTTGGATGTTGGGGCTTGAACCTGCACTCACGGCGCAGGTGCCGTTCATCTTCGGAGATTTTGTGAATCTCCTTGTCCTCTGTACTGCGCAAGCGCTGCGCCTTCGCAGTACGGGCCGGACACAATCCGATGGCCTGACAGTTTTTGTCACAACACCGGTATACATGTCTATTCTGCACAAGGTACGGACAAGTCCTGTGGGATCCATGCCTGGTTCATTTTAATGAACGTGAGCTTGTCCACATTGGCTCTGGACAGGCGGCTGCGCTTGTCTATGATAACGCCCCCTGCCGTGCTAAATACATGTTCAGATAATACACTGGCTGCAGGGCAGGCCAGCACCTCCATGGCATAAAGGGCAAGCTCAGGCCATGTGCCTAATTTGGAGACCCAGAAGTTAAAGGGGGCAGACCCATCATCCAGTACGTGTAGGCCTGTGGACAAATACTGCTCAACCATGTTGGTGAAATGCTGCCTCCTGCTAAGCTGGTGATGCTGGTTGTTGTGGCGTGCTGACAAAGCTTTTCCACATTTCAGCCATGCTAACCCTGCCTTCTGAGGTGCTGCCGGTCCCCCGGCTGCGTTGGCGACCTCTTCCTCCTCCTCTGCCTTCGCCTTGTGCTTCCACCGTACGCCCGCTGTCAGGTGGGAATGCCACCAGCAGTGCGTCTACCAGCGTGCGCTTGTACTCGCGCATCTTACGATCCCGCTCCAGTGAGGGAATTAAGGACGGTACGTTGTCCTTGTAACGGGGATCCAGCAGGGTGGCCACCCAGTAATCATCACCAGTTAAAATGTGGGCAACTCGGCGGTCATTGTGGAAACACTGCAGCATGTAATCGCTCATGTGTGCCAGGCTGCCCAGAGGCAAAGAAAAGCTGTCCTCTGTGGGAGGTTTATCGTCTGTGTCCTCTGTATCCCCCCAGCCACGCACCAGTGATGGCCACGAGCTGGTCTGGGTGCCACCCTGCTGTGAACATGGCTCCTCCTCTTCCTCCTCCTCCTCCTCCTCCTCCTCCATCTCCTCCTCCACCTCGTCATCCTCCAGAACTGTGCCCTTTCTGCCGGACAATTGTGTACCTGGCGTTTGTTGGTGCAGGAACCCACCCTCGTAGCTACTTGTGAAAGACTGCCCTGAAAGCCTTTGAAATGATCCCGCTTCCTCCTCCTCCTCCTCATCCTCCTGTGCCACATCCTCTTCCATCATCGCCCAAAGCGTTTTTTCAAGGAGGCATAGAACTGGGATAGTAACGCTGAGAACGGCGTCATTGGCACTGGACATGTTGGTGGAGTACCCGAAACAGCGCAACAAGGCAGACAGGTCTCGCATGGAGGCCCAGTTATTGGTGGTGAAGTGGTGCTGTTCCGCAGAGCGACTCACGCGTGATTGCTGTAGCTGAAACTCCACTATCGCCTGCTGCTGCTCGCACAGTCTGGCCAGCATGTGCAAGGTGGAGTTCCACCTTGTGGGCACGTCACATATGAGGTGGTGAGCGGGAAGGCTGAAGTTACGCTGCAGCGCTGACAGGCGAGCAGCAGCAGGGTGAGAACGCCAAAAGTGCGCACACACAGCCCGCACTTTCTGCAGCAGCTCTGGCATATTGGGGTAATTTTTAAGGAACCTCTGGACCACCAAGTTCAGCACATGCGCCAGGCAAGGGATGTGCGTCAAACCGGCTAGGCCCAGAGCTGCTACGAGATTTCGCCCATTATCGCACACCACCAGGCCGGGCTTGAGGCTCACTGACAGCAACCACTCATTGGTCTGTTGTTCCATGTCCCTCCACAACTCCTGCGCGGTGTGGGTTTTTTCCCCCAAACAGGAAAGTTTTAAAACTGCCTGCTGTCGTTTACCCCTGGCTGTGCTGAAGTTGGTGGTGAAGGTGTTACGCTGACCGGATGAGGAGGCGGTAGAGGATGAGGAAGCGGAGTAGGAGGAGTTAGCAACAGGAGGCAAACTGAAGCGCCCTGCAATCCTCGGTGGTGGAAGGACATGCGCCAAACTGCTATCTGCCTCAGGCCCAGCTGCAACTGCATTTACCCAGTGTGCTGTTATGGAGATATAACGTCCCTGACCGTGCTTACTGGTCCACGCATCCGTAGTTAAGTTGACCTTGCCACAGATGGCGTTGCACAGTGCACACCTGATTTTGTCCCCCACTTGGTAGTGCAGGGAAGGGATGGCTCGCCTGGAAAAGTAGTGGCGGCTGGGCACGACGTACTGTGGGACAGCCAATGCCATCAGGCTTTTAAAACTCTGCGTCTCCACCAGACGGAATGACAGCATTTCAAAGGCCAGGAGTTTTGAAATGCTGGCATTCAGGGCCAGGGATCGCGGGTGGCTAGGGGTGTACTTCCTCTTCCGCTCCAATGTTTGGGAGATAGACAGCTGAACGCTTCCATGGGACATTGTGGAGATGGTTGGTGACCCAGGTGGTAGTGTTGTTGGCAGATCCTCTGTTTGCGGGGTGGCAGGTGCCACTGTCACTACAGAGGTGGATGAAGAGGCCAAGACTGCAGCAGAAGAGGAAGCAGGAGGAGCCAGAGTCCTTTCTTGGTTTTTGAGGTGTCTACTTAGATGCCTGGTCATGCAGGTTGTGCTCAGGTTGAGAACGTTTATGCCTCGCTTCAGGCTCTGATTGCACAGCGTGCAAACCACTCGTGTCTTGTCATCAGCACATTGTGTGAAGAACTGCCACGCTAGGGAACTCCTTAGACCTGGCTTTGGTGTGCTCGGTCCCTTGCTGCGTTGGGCAGTAGCAGACTGCTCCCTCTTCTGCTGTGCTGGTGGCTCTGTGCGACCACCGCCTCTTCCTCCAAACTACACTTGTCACCTGCATAACGTTGATTCCATGTGGGGTCGAGGACCTCATCGTCCTCCATATCATCTTCCACCCAGTCTTCACCCCTGCCCTCCTTGTCTGTCTGCACAATTGCGAAAGCAGCAGCAGTTGGCACCTGTGTTTCGTCATCATCCGAGACGTGCTGCGATGGTCCTCCCATGTACTCATCATGAAACATAAGTGGTTGGGCATCGGTGCACTCTCAATCTCTTCCACTTCTGGGGCAGGGCTAGGTGGATGGCCCTGGGAAAGTCATCGAAAAGCAGAAGAGACTGCTGCATGATTTGGGGCTCAGACTGCTTGGCTGATTTGCAAGGGGGTGAGGTGAAAGACTGATGGACATGGGTTTCAGGTGCCAACTCTGATCTTTCATCAGAAGAGTGGGTGGGAGACAATGTGAAGGAACCCGAGGCACTGTCAGCAACCCAATCTACTATCGCCTGTACTTGTCCTGGCCTAAACATTCGTACAGCCTCATTAGGCGTGACAAAATACCGCCGCAGGCTCGGTCGCCTACTCGCACCTGTGGAAGGTGTTTCACTTGTGCGTGTATCTGGCACAGATCCACCACGTCCTCTCCCTGCAACAGGAGCTCCACCAGCAACACCACGACCGGGGCCACCACGTCCCTTTGACCTTCTCCTCATATTTTCCAAATTTAGGATGTTGCCCTAAATGGGTGTTTTTGGAAGAGCAGAACACACCCACAGTACGTAACCACTGAATCGCACAGCTACAGAACTGCAGAAAATGCTATTAAAAAAAAATGTTTTTTTTTTAGTATAGCACAGTAGAAGAAAAGTATATATAAATTGTTTATTTCACACACCTCCACATATGTATAACACACTGCAAAATATTTTTGGTGGCCTTAAATGGCGTCTTTTGGAAGACCACAATACACCCACAGTACGTAACCGCTGAATCGCACAGCTACAGAACTGCAGAAAATGCTATTCAAAAAAAATGTTTTTTTTTTAGTATAGCACAGTAGAAGAAAAGTATATATAAATTGTTTATTTCACACACCTCCACATATGTATAACACACAGCAAAATATTTTTGGTGGCCCTAAATGGCGTTTTTTGGAAGACCACAATACACCCACAGTACGTAACCGCTGAATCGCACAGCTACAGAACTGCAGAAAATGCTATTCAAAAATTTTTTAGTTTTTTTAGTATAGCACAGTAGAAGAAAACTATTTAGAAATTGTTTATTTCACACACCTCCACATATGTATAACACACTGCAAAATATTTTTTGTGGCCCTAAATGGCATTTTTTGGAAGACCACAATACACCCACAGTACGTAACCGCTGAATCGCATAGCTACAGAACTGCAGAAAATGCTATTCAAAAAAAAATTAGATTTTTTAGTATAGCACAGTAGAAGAAAACTATTTAGAAATTGTTTATTTCACACACCTCCACATATGTATAACACACTGCAAAATATTTTTTGTGGCCCTAAATGACTCTTTTTGCAAGCGTACATTAAAGTGCAAATTTTTTTTTTTGCCCTAAACGGGTCTTTTTTTGCCCAATTGGTCTTTTGGAAAAGAGCACAATAAAGTGCCTTTTTTTTTTTGTCCTAAATGGATCTTTTTCCAAGAGCAGAATACACCCACAGTATGGAAACGGTGTATCTCTCAACGTAATATATGCAGTGCTGGTGCACTGAGCTTGCAGATAAAAGGTAGATTTTCTCTGACACTGGGCTCATAGCAGTGTAAAAAGACTGCACTGCAACACAAACAGGTAAACCTATGCAGATCGCTGAGTTATATCTCTGAATCTGGACTCCTATTCCTATATAATATATCTCTCTCCCTAAAAGCAAAAAACAGGAACCTGGCCCTACACTACACTGTCTCTCTATCTTTTCCCTCAGATTCCTGAATCAGGACTAACTCATGTATTTTTCTATCTCTCCCTAAAAGCAGCAGCAGCAGACTAGATCCTCTCCCTATCTATTCTGAAGCAGAGTGACGTGTGTGCTGTGTGCCTCTAGCTCAGGGATATGCAATTAGCGGACCTCCAGCTGTTGCAAAACTACAAGTCCCATCATGCCTCTGCCTCTGGGTTTCATGCTTGTGGCTGTCAGAGTCTTGCTATGCCTCATGGGATTTGTAGTTCTGCAACAGCTGGAGGTCCGCTAATTGCATATCCCTGCAGTCTAGCTTATATAGAAGCTGGGTCACATGTTGCACTGACCAATCACATTAGTAGGCATGGCTATGATGGCTTCTAAGTGCACACCAGCTAATCAAAAGGTGATTGGCTGGCCCCTGAAGCATTTCTAACTGCGTAATTAGATTCCCGAACCCGAACCCGGACTTTTGCGCAAAGTCCGGGTTCGGGTTCGGGAAAAAGCTAAAGTTCGGTACGGACCCGAACTTTACAGTTAGGGTTCGCTCAACACTACTAGTAAAAAAAATAAAAAAAATAAAAATGCCATAAATCTATCCCCTATTTTGTAGACGCTATAACTTTTGCGCAAATCAATCAATATATGCTTATTGCGATTTTTTTTTTACTAAAAATATGTAGAAGAATACATATCGGTCTAAACTGAGGAAAACATTATTTTATTTTTTTTAAATTGTTGTTAAATTTATTAAATCAAAAAGTAAAAAATATTGTGTTTTTTTCAAAATTGTCGCTCTTCTTTTGTTTATAGCACAAAAAAAAACACAGAGGTGATCAAATACCACCAAATGAAATCTCTATTTGTTGGGAAAAAAAACGATTTCAGTTGGGTACAGTGTTGCATGACCGGGCAATTGTCATTCAAAGTGCGACAGCGCTGAAAACTAAAAATTGGTCTGGGCAGGAAGGGGGTGAAAATGGCCTGTATTTAAGTGGTAAACATGTGTAGCCACCCCCTCACCCCGTCCTCTTTAGCTAGGGGTATGTCACGCGACAGGGTGAGGTGCGCTACGGCCCATGTCCTCCCCACAACGGCGGGCGAGGTGAAGGCCAATACCTGATGTTTCCTCGGGCCGGTGTGTCCTGAGCATGTACCGAGTCTATCGTGCAGAAACCACCGAACCACCCTTTGCTCCCATTAACAGAGTCCATACACGATCACAGTCCAACTGTTGGTTTATTTCGTATCTCCACATACAGGCAATGCGATGGCATGATACGGTGGGATGAGCAGGTCGAGGCACTATACTGATCTGGGTCCCTACACCCCCTGTGCTATGACCAAGGGTTGTAGGAGTCTTGACATGAATACCTCCGTTGCGTTGCGGCCCCTATCAGGGGAAGATGTCCTCCAAGGGAGTTACCGAAGGCCCATCCGTCACCGGGTTGACACTACACCGGGTCTTCGAACGGGTGACCTCCCCAGCCTCCTCACCTCAGATGCGGGCCCCCTCGCAAGGGGCGCCCTGGAGCAACTCCACCCTCGCGGGACCCAGTCGGAGTCACCGGGTCCTAGGCCTCCTCAATAGTACCTCACCCCAGGCTGAAGGTGCCTGGGATGGACTCCATCTTCATTCCGGCCAGGCCTAGGGCGCCTAGGCCGGAACCTTGAACCGCCCGCACCCAGGCCTAAGGTGCCTGGGTGCATGAAGAGATGATCCCCGAAAAAGACCTTGTGGCGAGGGCGTCTCCCCCGTTTATCTCCTCCCGTCGACACCACGGCGGGTTCCCCGCCCCAGCCGTACCATCTCCAGGAAGGGACAAAGAAGGGTAGCACTCCGGTAGTGATTCTACCCTGAGCCAGTAGGTACACTGACACCCACTGGTCAAGGAGAATATTACACCACCCAATCCTCCACGAATAACAAAAAGGGGTCTGAACCCTAACACAATTACACACTTGGGTCACACTACCCCCAAGTGTATCCCACTAAATTGAGGACCCCGCTACACACTCCCCCCTGTGATTTGACGCTGGTCCCCAGCGTCAGGTGCACACCCATGTCTCCCAAAGAGTGGTGACATGAAGTGGGCCCCAGAGGCTATCCCTCAAATTTTTGGATACTAAATGTGCCAAGACCTGCTCAAAAGGGAAAGGGGAAATATAAAACGATAAACATTTGTATAAGACATCTATTCTGTACACATGTACAATCCCTCCCATCGCTGTCTAAGAACCACCCCACTCTCAGTAGTCTTGACCGATGAATCTCCTGCAGAAGGGAAACAACAAAAAGAAAACACATCCTAACACTCTGTGTTAACTTGGCATGAGTGGGTCCGTCAGCCGAGAGACCCGCTCACTCCAATAAGTAAGTAATGCATGTGTAGCATTTCGAACAACCGTTGCACAACACTGCCACCTGGTGACAGAGCTGCGGTAATGACACTTGGTGAGATCTTCATTCTTCCTGCTTTCCTACTCTGACTCTACCCCAAAAGTCTCTGCCTTTGGCACATGAAGAAAAGGGAGAAAAAAAAACACAACAGCTCCCAAGTCTCCAGTGAGTAAAAGAAAAAACCCAAATCAAAACAAAAGTAGGGCACAGTTCTAGGCGTCTGGGAATGTCTCATCCAGAAAGTTTCAACAGCAACAAGATAGGAGCTCACTCCTCCTATAAGTAGAACCTTGGATCCGGCAGAAACAGAGGCTTCAGGTGCCCGTCAAACACTTCCACTGAATACTCAACATCCTCTCCTTCTTTCCTACAGATGAGCACCTTATCAGCATGAATATGGCGCCCAAATCTCCAATCAGCTCTGCAGTCCTTGAACTTTTTAGACACAGGCGGCGAACATGACAGGTATCGCCTGGCATGGGGTACTTTAAGCTTTTCCCATACAAACTCGTCATACCACCTTGGTCGCAGGACCTCAACTTCATACAATAAGTCCCGAGGCAAGTAGGGGTACTCCCACCCATATTCACGGGCGACTCTCTGGGAGAAAAGTCTCTGCAATCTGGCTAGGGGCGGCATCACATCTTGCTCACCTTCTCCTGGCTGTACGATGGCCTCCAGGTGCCGAGGTACCTTCACCATCTCGGGTTGCTTTGTCTTTGGTGCCCGCAGCGAAGCACGCTGCGTCCCCACCATCAGAGCGGGTGATGTAGTTGAATGAGGAAAGTTGGTCAGAGGGTTAGATTTCCTCGGGAACTCCGGGGCCTGCGCCCGGAGCGTACTGTCTTCTATGGACATGGGGGAATCCTGTGGTTTACTCAGCACAGGTAGCGGGCGTCTGTCCCAGCCCTTCCGGTGAAACAGCTTGTCTATTTCCCCGTCATCCCCACAGTCTGACAATGACTCTAGGTCGGAGGTGTCATACATCTCGGCGGGAAGGTAGTCTCTAGTAGACGGAAGGCTACCCTCCCTTTCGGGCTCCACCGACTGTGAACTCCCGACACCTCCAACCAACACCACAGTCCCAGCCCCTAGCTCACCTGGACCTACTGAAGAACTGGGATGTCCGGGACTCTCTTCTCTACCGGCGCCATCCAGGCCAGGCAAGCGGCGGGGTGAAGCTCGACCACGACCACAGGATGCCTGCACCAGGCCTATCTTCCTCTTCGGGGGTGGCAGCAGGGAGTCTGTGGTGACCGAAGCAGTGTCTTCGGATTTTTCTCTCTCAGTCTCTGGTTGGGCAGTCACTTCGCCCTGGTCAGCGCGTACGGGGACCTCCGCAGAGGCCTGGATCTCTCCCTCCGGAGTGGCGGTTCCTGTGATGCAGTTGAGGCGTAGGGCTCGGGGCCTTTCCGTGTATGGTTCAACCTCAAAAAGGAACTCCTTGCATGCCTCACATCGCCCGAATGGCTTCAGTTGGACCACCAGTCCCGAGCATCTGGGACAGATCACACCGAGGGCCTCCGTGTCTCTGCATGAATACAGAGCCAACTGTCCTCGGGGCCTAAGTCTTATCCCCGTGTCTGTCAGGGGAGCAGCAAATGCAGTCATCTTCGTGGGGTAAGGTACCGGTATCCACGGGGAGCTTGAGGCCATCCCGACCACTTGCTGTTCCATCACGCGCTGACCACGCGCCGGAGTCTCCACGTGTATCTCCACACGTGGCCAGACTCCTCCCACAACTTGTACGTTTTCGCGGGCTTCCGCCAGCCTCCGCCCACGAATTGTACAGTCATGGGGTGCCTCGTGGAGCAGTGCATTAACAGTCCCCACATGTAGTACTTCACACGGCTGGACCTTTCCCTTTTTACGCTCCTCTGCATGGGCCTTTCCCGACTTAGGGTCATGTCCACAACTCCGAGCAGGGATGCACTTTGGCCAATCACATGGCCGACCTGTTCGGAACTCCTCCGGGCAGCAAAGTTCAAACACAGACGTTCTCAGTTCCATCGCCAAGACACACACTATCCCGGACGAGCCCCCACGTGTAGCCACCCCCTCACCCCGTCCTCTTTAGCTAGGGGTATGTCACGCGACAGGGTGAGGTGCGCTACGGCCCATGTCCTCCCCATAACGCCGGGCGAGGTGAAGGCCAATACCTGATGTTTCCTCGGGCCGGTGTGTCCTGAGCATGTACCGAGTCTATCGTGCAGAAACCACCAAACCACCCTTTGCTCCCATTAACAGAGTCCATACACCGATCACAGTCCAACTGTTGGTTTATTTTGTATCTCCACATACAGGCAATGCGATGGCATGATACGGTGGGATGAGCAGGTCGAGGCACTATACTGATCTGGGTCCCTACACCCCCTGTGCTATGACCAAGGGTTGTAGGAGTCTTGACATGAATACCTCCGTTGCGTTGCGGCCCCTATCAGGGGAAGATGTCCTCCAAGGGAGTTACCGAAGGCCCATCCGTCACCGGGTTGACACTACACCGGGTCTTCGAACGGGTGACCTCCCCAGCCTCCTCACCTCAGATGCGGGCCCCCTCGCAAGGGGCGCCCTGGAGCAACTCCACCCTCGCTGGACCCAGTCGGAGTCACCGGGTCCTAGGCCTCCTCAGTAGTACCTCACCCCAGGCTGAAGGTGCCTGGGATGGACTCCATCTTCATTCCGGCCAGGCCTAGGGCGCCTAGGCCGGAACCTTGAACCGCCCGCACCCAGGCCTAAGGTGCCTGGGTGCATGAAGAGATGATCCCCCGAAAAAGACCTTGTGGCGAGGGCGTCTCCCCCTTTTATCTCCTCCCGTCGACACCACGGCGGGTTCCCCGCCCCGGCCGTACCATCTCCAGGAAGGGACAAAGAAGGGTAGCACTCCGGTAGTGATTCTACCCTGAGCCAGTAGGTACACTGACACCCACTGGTCAAGGAGAATATTACACCACCCAATCCTCCACGAATAACAAAAAGGGGTCTGAACCCTAACACAATTACACACTTGGGTCACACTACCCCCAAGTGTATCCCACTAAATTGAGGACCCCGCTACACATGTATTGCAATATATATGAACTAAATATCTCTGTTTTTCATTGCATAGTTTGCTGGGGAGGGTGCAGCAGTGTGCAGAGGGTGAAACTTCCCCTTTGCATGAACTATCCAGAATGAATACTCAGCATCCTTCACATGATCAACCCTTGTGGCTCCACCCTGCCCATCTGAACTTCAGTTTCCATTTCGGTAAGACCTCCACCCAGTGGTGTATTTAGGTTTTTGTGCTGCCCTAGGCCTGACTAAACTCATGCACCCCCTAATTTAAATATAACCCACCCCTTCCTATTAATGTCACACCTCTTCCTGTTTAAGACCCACCCTGTCATCTGTAAACCACACCCCTTCCTCTTTAGGCTCCACCTCTTCCTCTCCCTATATTAAAAGTGGGTACCAAGTGCAACCTCATCAGTGCCATCAATGCAGCCTCACCAGTGCCCATAAGCGCAGCCTCACCATTGCCCACCAATGCAGCCTGATCAGTGCCCAAAAAGGGTCTCCAATTGCATTCTAATTGTACCTGGTCTGGGGGTTTCCCTCCTCCCTCTCTCTCCAATCAACACAGAGGATGGGCCGGGAGGAAGTTGCGATATGTAAGGATGCTCTGGAGGAGGGTACGCAGAGCATTAGGCAGATGCACGGGTTTACACACAGTTATACCTCTCAGCTTTTTCCTATTAAACTTCTTAGGAACAAAGTGGATGGATGGGAAGGCATCGGCTATTGTCAGCTTTCTTTTTCTGGCTGCTGGGTTTTAAACTTCCCTCCCAAACATCCAGGGCCATCTCAGTAGCATCATGGGACCCTGGGCAATGTAATGCACTGGGGCCCCTACAAGCCTGCAATAATCTTTGCACCTACTCTCAAATATTACAACCCACTATTACTAAATGCAACTTATTCAAATAAAAAGGGTCTGTGCTGCAGCATTTAGGGTTTTAATACAGGTGGTGAGGAGGCAGCATATAGCCTCCTCACTGCCTGTCAATCGCCTCTGAAAATAAATCTGTGTGTGGATTGCTTTTCAGAGGAGTGGCAGTCTTTTTTAATCAGAGCAGCAGAGGGGGGCATTAGTGTAATTGTCTAGGAGGAGGTGGTGTTTAAACTTACTCACCAATTTTCAGCCTCTAGTGTGCGTGTACTCCAATTTGCCTCCTGTCCTGCACACCTTAAGGCTACTTTCTCACTGAGGCAGTTTTCAGGTGTTTTAGCACTAGAAATAGCCTCTAAACAGTGGCGTAACTAGAACCTTCAGGGCCCCGGTGCAAGAAACCATCAAGGGCCCCCCCTGAACCCCAGCCGGGGCCCTTCCCTCCGAGTCCGGTGGTGAAACTCCAGGGCCCGGTCACAGGTATGACCTTTGTGAGCTCTGTAGTTCCGCCACTGGTATCAGTGTTTTTTTTATTATTTATAAAAAAAAATTTGGAGCCCTGTTGGGGGACTTTCGTGAGATATCAGAGGTCTAAAGAGACCTCTGATGTTTCACCTTTGAGACAAAGAGGAAAACTGAGGACACAGCCCCCAATTTCCTTCTCTGCAGCCTCAGCTACATAGAATGAATGGACAGGAATAGCTCTGTACAGAGATTCCGGTCCATTCATAAACTGAAGCATAGTAAACGCAGTTTAGTATATGTCACAGTTATGAATGGACAGAGTCAGTGATCAGTACAGATCACTGACTCTCAATTCAGAAAAAAAAGGGGCTGGTAAATTACACATTTACTGGCCCATTTCTCACTCTCTGTGCTGACAGATCCCCAGCAGCAGCCAGCAGGAACGGGGATGCGGAAACCTGGCAGAGCCGATAAGGGGGTCCGAGAAAGAGCACACAGAGGCTGGAGAGCACACCTTGCTGGTACTGCTGTACCCCCCAATCCTCCAGCCACCCCACACTGGTACTGCTAGACCCCTCTCTGTCCTCCAACCTCCCCACGCTGGTACTGCTGTACCTCCCTCCCCCTCCCCTGGTGTCCAGTGACCTCTGCTGGTACACCTCCCAAATGGCTGGGGATTCAGATTTCCTCTGTGTGTTATGCCCCCTCCTCCATCCTGGCACCATAGGGTGGCTGACACCAGCCCTGCTAGCCAGCATGGTCTGTAGATGGGGTTCCATTTCTTAGGGGAGGTGGGGTCCTGATCCCCAGGGAAGATGGGGTCCCTAGGTAAGATGGAGTCCCTGTTACCAGGGGAGATGGGGTTCCAAACCCTAGGCAAGATGGGGTCACTGTCCCCACGTGAAAAGGTCCCGCTGTCCCCAGGAGAAAAGGGGTCCCTGTTCCCAGGAGAGAAGGAGGTCCCTGTCCACAGGAGAGAAGGAGGTCCCTGTCCCCAGGAGAGAAGGAGGTCCCTGTCTCCAGGAGAGAAGGGGTCCCTGTCCCCAGAAGAGAAGGAGGTCCCTGTACCCAGGAGAGAAGGGGTCCCTGTCCCCAGGAGAAAAGGGGTCCCTGTCCCCAGGAGAGAAGGGGTCCCTGTCCCCAGGAGAGAAGGGGTCCCTGTACCCAGGAGAGAAGGGGTCCCTGTCCCCAGGGGAGATGGAGTCCCTGTCCCCAGGAGAGAAGGGGTCCCTGTCCCCAGGAGAGAAGGGGTCCCTGTCCCCAGGAGAGAAGGGGTCCTTGTCCCTAGGGTAGATGGGGGTCCCTGTCCCCAGCAGAGATGGGGTCCCTGTCCCCAGGAGAGAAGGGGTCCCTGTCCCCAGGAGAGAAGGGGTCCCTGTCCCCAGGAGAGAAGAGGTCCCTGTCCCCAGGAGAGAAGGGGTCCCTGTCCCCAGGAGAGATGGGGTCCCTGTCCCCAGGAGAGAAGGGGTCCCTGTCCCCAGGGGAGATGGGGGTCCCTGTCCCCAGGAGAGAAGGGGCCCCTGTCCCCAGGATAAATGGTGTCCCTGTCCCCAGGGGAGATGGAGGGGGGTATGTGATGGTGTGGGGGGGATGGGGTCATCTCACTCACCTCCATGACCAAGCTGCAGGCCAAGCACTCATCCATGGTGGCCTGGGCTCCCTCCAGCCTGCTGGTTGGGTGATCAGCATATCTCCCAGAAAGACCTGTCACCTGTCTATGGCGGGGGAAGAGGAGGGGGGCTGGCAGAAAGCTTGCGATATCCTCGGGTAGCCGGCTCTCACGGGGCTGCACTGCACAGGAGAAGCATGCATTGCAGTTTGAGCCGACTGAGGGGGCGGGACTCTGGTTGGGGAGGACAGACATCGGACTGAGTGGCGCTGCATGGAGCAGGAGAGGGGGACCCGGAGGAGCCGCCGAGGACACAGGTCATGTGGGGAATGCACAACTAAAGAGCAGCCAGTGCAATAGTCGAGCATGGAGCTCTGCTAGTCACCCCCCACCTCCAGCCACCCGTGCGCATGGTGCACTGGTACTCCTAGCCCGCCGTCTTTGTTGCCGCCGGTGTTCTGCCATATGTAAAGGGTGGCCACACGGGCCCCCTGCAGCACAGGGCCCAGTCGTGGTCGCGACTGCTGCACCCCCTATAGTTACGCCCCTGCCTCTAAATGAAGCCTGAAAACTGCCTCACCATTCATTCCAGTGTGATTTTTCACACTGGAGCGGTGTGCTTGCAGGGCGTTTGAAAAAGTCCTGCAAGCAGCATCTTTGGGGTGGTTTGGGAGCGCTGTATACACCGCTTTTAATCCCTTCTTTGGGGTAAAAGCACCCCGCTAGTGACCGAAAAGCGCTGCTAAAACTGCGGTAAAGCAAAGCTAAAACAAGCTGCGCTTTACCGCTAATGCAGCTGTGGCCCAGTGTGAAAGTAGCCTAACATACACACAGAAAGTATGTCTGTGTGTGCATCAGAGGTCGGAGTATGGATGTAGCTGATGGGGCAGGCACAACAGAGATTGGTGGTGGGGCAAAATAGTTAAAAAGACACGAAAAGAGAAAAAAAAGTTGCCGTCAGTCAGAAATGTAGTCAGCAGGATGGACACTAAAATCCAGACTGATCTATAATGAGAAATAACACTTCTTCATATGCCAGAAGGCAGCATTAGCCATACAGGTAGCTAGCTATACAAGCAGACACTAAGGTGTTAAATGCCATTGATTCCAGAAGCGCCAGCCTGCAGATATTGATCTGTAAGGGCACTTTCACACTGAGGCGTGGGTGTGTCAGCCGTAAAGCGCCGCTAGTTTTAACGGCGCTTACTGTAGTTTTAGCGGCGCTTTTTGGCAGCTAGTGGGGCGCTTTTAACCCCAGCTAGCGGCCGAATAAAGGGTTAAAAGCGGCGCTGCCAAATCGCTTTGGTGGCGCTGCGTATTGATTTCAATGGGCAGGGCGGTGGAGGAGCGGTGTATACACCGCACCTCCACTGACCCCAAAAACGCTGCTTGCAGAGCTTTTTGGAACGTACCGCAAGCACACCACCCCAGTGTAAAAGCACTTGGGCTTTCACATTGGAGTGACAGAAGAGGTGCTTTACAGGCGCTATTTTTAGTGCTTTAGTGCCTGTAAAGCGCCTCAGTGTGAAAGAGGCTTAAAGAGTTAATCATTTAGGTAAGCAGCAGTGTACATGTGTCTATTGTAGCAGAGTAGAAAAGCACAGTCCTCTCAAGAGTAGAGAAGCACAGAAAGTTAATGACCAGAGTCTCTATTTCAGAAAACAGGGGATAGGAGAAAGTCGGATAGCTGGAGCACAGATAAGCAGCATGAGGTTTTGACTTGGAGAGACAGATTGTGAAGAGGATCGGTATCTCACTCTCACCCCTCCAAGATATACACTATTAGTTAGGTCCGCTGCTGAAGCCACAATCCGACTGGCCGTGATATGGTTCTATGTGCACCTGGAGAAGCTGACCAGATTGCGCTCTCTCTGCTCTCCTGACTGTGCGGAGGGGGAATTGTCACGCTCTATGCTCCATGAGAGAGACAGACGTTCTCCGAACACTGCAGCCAGAAACCCGGGCAATGAATAGGCTTATTCAGGTGGAAGGAAAAGCTTTTTTCATTCGGGGGGGGTGCCTCCCCCCCAAAGTGCCGCCCTAGGCCTGGGCCTTGTCGGCCTAGGCCAAAATACAGCACTGCCTCCACCCCCTCCACATTAAACTCAATTTTTATTGCCTTTTTTCTGACCTGTTCCTCCCCTTAGTCATGCAGACCCTCTGCCCATTCACCCTTTTACAGGACTCACTGAATATAATTCCCCAGCTCTACTGCTGGTGATGCTATCCAAAGCTGTCTGGCATGTGCAGTTACTCAGCACTTTTAACGTTGATAGATGTTTAAAAATGTTGAAAAACTTTATACACACTTCGGCCACTGTGGCAATACTCATAGCATAATAAGTTATTATGCTATGAGTAAGGCCACAGCAGCCGAAACACGTAAACATTGTTTTACTGGATGTACTTGTGTAGCCAATAAAGATTTGTAAAGTTTGAGTCCACCGAGTTGTCCGCTTTTACAGGACTCACCTTAAACAATAGTGGTAGGAAAAAAAAGAGAAACCTGAGAAGACCTGAAACTTGAAAATAGCATTCGAGTTATGGTTTTATATGGAGGCACACTTTTTAGGCATATTCAAGAGCAAAGGTGCTCTTGCAAATGCAATAACCTACAGCAACTACACCAATTTTAGTTTACAGTACTTAGACAGTACTTAGATACTTCCTAAGTGGTTGTTATTGGTTACTGAACTACATATATTACCATTGGTGTTTGTGTTCTCTTATGCCCTGTACACACGATCAGATTTCCGATGGAATAAAATCCGATGGATTTTTCCATCGGAAATCCGATGAAGCTGACTTCCATCAGTCTTGCCTACACACCATCAGTCAAAAATCCGACCGTCCCAAACGCCGTGACGTAAAACATTCCGAAGAGCCGAGAAAAATGAAGGTTAATGCTTCTGAGCATGCGTCGACTTGATTCTGAGCATGTGTGGGTTTTTTCTCCGATGGAGTTCCCCACAGACGATAGTAATTTGCTATCGGTTTTTTAACCATCGGATAAATTTAAAACATGTTCTATTTTTTTATACCGATGGGAAAAAAGACCGATGGGGCCCACACACAATCGTTTTTTATCAGAAAAATGATTGTGTGTACGCGGCATTAGGCTAGATTTATGGTGAACATACACACTTTAATTTTTTTATCTGACCGATGTGCGAATTAATCAACACATTTATTTAAACAATCCAATAGTAATAACTTTCCTTCTGAATGATTTAAACTCAATTTAGATCAGTTTTAATTAAAGGCAGTCCCTGACTTACGAACACCCGACTTACGAACGACTCCTACTTACGAACGGCCTCAATGCCAGCTGCTTGGTCTCCCCACTGGTTCTGGATACCTCCGAGCAGCTATCTTGCCACATTCCACACTGCAGTACTACATGCACTGCATGGCCAGAAGAGCCCCAGAAGCGCCCGGAACATCCCACATCCCTGCACAGGTGGAAGTTACACTTACAAGCAGTGTTCCGACTTACGAACAAATTCCACTTACGAACAAACCTACAGTCCTTATTGTGTTTGTAACTCTGGGACTGCCTGTATATTGAGCTGATCAACCAGGGGGGGAAATGATTGATCATTTTGCATCGATCTGCAGCAATGAGGTGCTTTGGGTATGATATTGATCATATATCCATCAGATTATGATTTTGCATGGTGGAGACAGATGTGATCAATAATCTATTATGGTGTACTCCAATTAACCATCAAAATCATTACATATCTGTCAATTGAGTTGTTGATTATAGTTCAATTATTCCTATGAGGATGAATCAATCAGTAAAGAAATGTATTATTTATCAAAGTGTTCATGGCCACCTTTGACTTTTGCATCCAGTTGCAGTGTGTTAACACTTGTTAATACTCGTTAATTGGTGCTGCCTTACAACAACCCATTCAATTCACTATGAATTGCATCAAGCTTGTTATTTGGTTTATGTATTTAAATGTGATATATGTGCAAATCCTGTATGTATCAATACGTAAATTATGTAGATTTCTTTATGAATAAAATTATATATATATTATTAGGAAGTGTCTTTCTTTCACCCAGTGCATATGTTATAGCAGGGACTCAGCAAAACATCAGATTATTCCAGCTGGCAGCTTTTAATAAATAGGAGAAACACTGATTGCTTCCAATAAACACAACTATCATCATCACTACAAACTGCTGTGATTCAACAGCACCAGCATGTGTTAGGATAATTAATCAGGGCACTGTCTTTAGTAAATAGGACAGTACCATTGACTTAACCGTTCTGACCTTTAACAAGACCTTAAAGATGTTTCACATTGCTCCAGCATGTAAAAGTGGGGCAGGCTGGAAGCCCAACCGGTGCTATAAACTAGTTTACCACATGAGGTCACAGCCAATTAAAAACATCTCCAACTGCACCGAGAACTCAAAACTGCAGGGACACTATGCTAGCAATTCTGGAATGAAGTGGGTCATGGTCACTCGGTGATAGCATTACAGTTCACAAGTATCTTTATACTATGGGTCATGTACATAGTAACATAGTTATTCAGGTTAAAAAAAGACACAAGTCAATCTATTACAACCAATATAAAAGAAAAAAAAATAGACAACCTCCATATACAGAATCCTATACCCACAGTTGATACAGAGGAAGGCAAAAACCCCCATAAAGCATAGGTACAATTTTTAGGGAAAAATACATTCCTTCCTGATCCCCCAAAAGTCAATGAGATGTTCCCAACCAACAATTCCAACAATTTACATCCATTAAATGTTATTCATAAGTGGAAAATATATTTTTTCCAAATTTGTTTAATTATTATTTTATTAAAAACCTTAAAGTGATTGTAAGTCTCGTTTTTCTTTCTCTAAAAATAACAAACATGTTATACTTACCTGGTCTGTGCGGTGGATTTGCACAGAGCAGACCAGATCGTCTTCTTCTCCTCTATCTTTTTGGCTCTCCTGGCCCCTCCCTCCTGTCCAGTGCCCCCCACAGCAAGCAGCTTGATATGGGGGCACACGAGCTGAGTCACAGCTCTGTGTGCCGATTCAGAAACGGAGCCCAAGTTCGGACCTGTCACCTCTCTCTCCTGATTGGCTGAATGACTTTGATTGACAGCAGCAGGGGCCAATGGTATCAATGCTGTGTCTCAGCCAATCAGGAGGAGAGTCCCGGATGGCCGTGGCACTCGTGAACATCGCTGGAGAGAGATGGGGCTCATGTACGTATTAGGGGGTGCTGGGGCGGCTGCTGCACACAGAAGGTTTTGTTATCTTAATGCATAAAATGCATTAAGATAAAAAACCTTCTGACTTTACAACCACTTTAATGTAAATAAATCACCAGGACCAGATGGCTTACACCCGAAAGTCCTAAAAGAACTTAGCCATGTTATTGCTAGATTGTTATTCCTAATTGTTAAGGACAGCTTACTAACCGGAATGGTACCAGCTGATTGGTCAAAAGCTAATGTGGTACCAATATTCAAAAAAGGGTCAAGATACATACCTGGAAACTACAGGCCAGTCAGCCTAACATCAATAGTATGTAAAGTATTGGAAGAGAGGATAAGAGACTTTAATGAAAATAGTATCATTATTAGTAACTAGCATGCATTTATAAAGGATCGTTCTTGCCAAACCAACCAATTAACATTCTATGAGGAAGTGAGTTGTAATTTGGAAAGAGGAAGGCTGGTGGACATAGTGTATCTGGGTGAAAGATTGCCCCAAAGTGTACTTGCTACTTGTACTTCCCCTGCACTGTCATTGTTTTCTGTTGATCCAGTTGTGAGGCTCAGCAAGCAGAGCAAATATTTCCTTGACTACAAATTCTTAGGCCATGGTGATATATTATAAAAACCTTAATTTTACAGATAAACATTTAATATAGGGCACACTCAGGACTAACATTAGAAATCAAGGGGCTTCATCATACAGCTGGCCTGACAGGGCCCTTCCACTCCATACAGTCCCGAATTTACCTACTGTACCTTATTGTGCACAGACAGTAATTCTGTCAGTTATGTCACCCAGCAATTATTCACAAATTTTCGGCAACAGGCAGAGTAAGTACTGCCATTCCCAACTGTTAAATGAAAGTTCTAGTCTGCCCCGGTAGATTGATATAGAAGAAGAGGCTGGAACTTTATTTTAATTGTCAGGACTAAGGAGTTGCATCATGGAGGGTTGCTCTGCCTGCTCCTGAAAATTAGTAAATAGTCCCTTCTCTGTACCCAGCCCCTGCTAATGAACTGATGGGGCCTGGGGAACTTTCATTTAATGGCTGAAAGCCATGCCCATTTGAATTACTGTGCATGCACCCTAAGGTCTTTAAAAAGTTCTCTCTCTGTCCCCAGGCCCTCTGCTGAACTGATGGTGTCCTGACTAGTATAGGAGGACCAGCTCTACCCTCCTATTTGTGGCCCTTGGTGCACTTATGACACCAAGAGCATTTTGAGTTTTCTGATTAATTATGGCTTTCTCTCTAATTCAAAGTTTGCATGGGGCCACACGTAGCAAAGGAAGAAGAATGGGGGGGGGGGGGGTTTGCATACTCTGTAAATAGTCTGATCTTGAGCTAATAAACTCTGTACACAACAGGAAAACAGCTATGATTCATCTTGTAAATGTATGAGAAGGAGACTATAGTCACACCTTCTGGCTAGAAACAGGTAAATATAAAACTGCCAGATACATTATTTAGTGTTTACCTGGATAAAACAAATAGGATTTTCTTTTTATATTAATGTCCTATACATAATATATAAAATATAAACAAAATACTATATATTCCCTTTAAGGGGGATCCATTAATGTTAACCAAACTATCTTAACTGGCCTCTCGGCTGTGTAAATCAAAAGATCTTCCTCAAAGCTATTCTGAATTACTAAAGCCTCACTTTACTGTAGAGAATAAAAGCAGCTACACCACAAAGACTCATCATTTTCACGGCTTGTATTTGTGACTGTGTCAAATTTTAAAAATTTCAATCTGTTATAGCTGTACAATATATAAACGTTTGCAGTCAGCTAACAGATGAACATACACCTTCAAAACCTAACATGGTTTGTTCGACATATTTACATTTTAATTAATGGTCTACAGGGCAATGTGCCTGAGGCACACAAAGACATTGTGCTGACTTTAGACTATGGGGATGAAACCTAAGAAATGGGCATATATGAGTGCATCACATGTCACTGGGGTCAATTATTAACATAGACTTAAACACAGTTTGAATAATAATTGGAATGTGCTCCATGTTCAGATCAAATACACAGTTGGGTAGATTTACTAAAGGAATTAAGAATATTACCATAATATATTGTGTGAATATTAATTTCAGTTATTCAATTGTACCATGTAGGATCTGTTAAAGGGTGCTCCTGTTCTTGGCCTTGAACTCTTCAGATGCCTCAACCTCTCTGAGTTACCTATTCGGGTGGGGGCCTGTATAGCATCACAAAACCCGCTGAGTAGTCTCTGACACCTACCGATAATGTTCTACCAGAGAGACAAACACCAAATCAGATAGTAAAAGTTAACTTAATGTATTGTGAATAAGGTAATTGACCAGGTAAACACAAAATAGATTGAATACAGTATTGACATTGACTGACATCCAGAATATAAAACAATAATTGGATTTGACCTCCAGATCAGCACAAACAGTAACAACACTCCCAGGAGTGCAGCCGTGAGCAGTGAATATATTTGAATTATTAAATAATGAGGCTATACTATTAGCGTAAACAAATGGTAGCTAAGCCAGGCCTAAACTGACTGGACAGGCTTAGACCATATAGAAGTGACTGAATGCTTAAAGAGACTAAGGGGTGTAGCAATAGTAACTCAAAGGGGCAGTCTGTAATATGGGTCTCTGACCAGCTACCATTGGGGCCTTTAAACATTGGTGCACTTGGTGAAAGTCACCTTTGAGACCCTGCAGGCAGTAAGTAGGCGCTGAATACTAGCTTGTTTCAGTATAGCCCTTGGTAACTGTCAGTTATGAGTGCAGTTCAAAAGGTATACAGTAGTGTGATATTGATAAAATAGCATTTCTTTCTCGTACATCACGGGACACAGAGCGACATAGTCATTACTAATGGGTTATATAGATACCGTCAGGTGCTGGCACTGGCAACTTCCAAAACCGGAAGTACCCTCCCCTATATAAGCCCCTCCCATCCAGGAGCACCTCAGTTTTTTTGCCAGTGTCTAAGGTGTTGGCCAAGAAGAAACATGTGTTTTTCACTGAGCTTGCGTACAGGTTCTTTTGGGCCTCAGTAAGCTATTCCGGATCCGACCAAAAAAGCTTCATAGCTAAACGGTCGGTACCCGGGCCTTGCAGAGAAGAGCAAGGTTTTGCCTGTAATGCTTCTCTTAGGAGAGCTGGACCCTGGGATCCAGAGCTCTGGTCATACCCACGACCAAGATGTTTTCTGTGCAGGGTGCTATACAGGTCCAGGGGAGTGGAATCCTTGGGAACCCGGTCCCTGAAGGTTTGATTACAATGCCTGCCGTGATAGGTGAAGTTTGGGCTTTTGTGGACCAAACAAAGTCCTGCGGCGGGGAACAGGTAAGTGGGGGCCCCCAGGAACTTGGTTCTATTGGGGGACCCCCAAGCCTAATTTGTCTTTCTGTCTGTTACCTAATGGTATTCCCGCAAAATTCTGTGCATGCCTGTAACTACTAAAAAAAATGTAATAATTTTTAATGGTGGTCAAGAAAAAAAAAAAAATATATATATATTTTTTTATATATATATATTTAATATATTAGACTGCGGTACCTGTGTTTGTCCACTAGAGGCCGCTGTGGAATGTTTTCTTGTCATGTGGACTAGCTTCTTCTCAGCAGAGCAAAGTCCAGGCAGATGGTGAGTTCTCTTATAGGAAACTGCTTCCTCTGCCATGTTGCAGTGCTTGTCCATCCCCCGGCCTGCGGCAAAGAGGGGCCCTGGCTCCTGTCCCTTGTTACCATATTTGAAATTAGCGCCAAAGGCGCACGTGCCCGCGCGCGTGCACGCGCTTCTATATATAGAGGTGAGCCGGGAAAGGGGGCGGAGCCTGGGGGATGACGCTCTGTGCGCGCCGCAGCGCTTCTGCGCATGTGCGGGCGTCCCAGCAGTTTAAAAAAAAAAAAAACACAATATTGTAGTGAGCTGGCTATGAAGTACAGAGACAGAGCTGGCAACATTTAAAGGCATACAGCAAGCGGTTGATACAGGCATCCCCTAGAAAGGCACATTAGTAGACACCAACTGTGATATAGCAGCAATTGTGCTAGACTATTCTCAGTAAAAGTGGTGTATTACGGCTGGAATACCTCAGCTTTAGGCTTAGGAATATGCCGTCCAGAAGCTCCGGAACTGAATCTTCCAGGAAGCGAAGGGGGTCTCATCGGGCTCGGAGGATCTTGGGCATACTCCTGCTGCACCAGTCTCCCCTGAAGTTCAGAGGTAAGTGACCGTAGAGACCCCGCAGGGGTACTTGGTACTGTGGCTGTCCTCAGTCACCTGCTCCTGTGTATGTAACAGAGGAGGTTTTTTCCTCAGCTCTGGGAGGATTAGAGAGAGATTGTCAACATTTATCGCTGCCTCCCTGTCAGGGAAAGCACGCCCGATCTCCGTCTCCTCCTTCAGAGTGCCTGTTAGCAGAGCAACAGTCCCATACAGGGATCGACCTGCCTGAAGGGGATCAGGATAAGGTTGATTCTGTTATAGAGGAATCAACAGTGGGGGAACCTTTTCTCAGCATCTCAAGCTGAAAGATTATGGGTTCAGTCTCTGACTAACATGGTCCGATCAGCATTTAAAAATGCACCTTGCGGAACCATCAACCACTACTGTATCCTCGTTGGGGTCGCTAGAAGCCCCCAGACTGTTTGTTCTTTTCCACTTCACCCTTTACTGAAAGGGCTCATTTACCAGGATTGGGAACGTCCTGAGAAAATATTTATTCCCCCAAGAGATTTCCGGTGGTCTATCCCATGGAGGATAAGTTCATCAAAAAAAAAAAAAAAAAAAAAAAATGGAAGGTCCCTACAATGGACGCAGCCATCTCTTGTATGTATAAATGTTCAAGAACCCAATAGATAAAAGATTGGAGTCCTTATGAAAATCTGCTTGGTGATACAACCAGCAGTAGCAGCTATTGGGGTCTGCTAAGCAGTGAAGGATCAGTTGAAACAGGTCTTGAGGGACTTGACAGATCAGCAGGCTTTGCCCTAGCTGATCTACCTAGAGCCTTAGGCTTTGCGGTTGACGCCATAGAGGATTCAGTCCATCAGGCCTCCCGCCTTACGCTGTCTATAGTACATATGCGTAGGCTCCTATGGCTCAAAAACTGGTCTGCTGAAGCTCCCTGTAAAGAATGGCTGGTTAGCGTCCCATTTCATGGTGAATGCTTATTCAGGGAAAACCTGGACAAATATATCCAGAAAATTTCCAGCGGTAAAAATACGCTCTTGCCGGTTAAAAGCAGAGTTAGAGGTCCCTCTTTAAGAGGCCTGCTTCTCCAGTCCCTGGGGCATCGGCTGTGTAACAGTTCCGACGGCCTCCTCGGTCAAATCCCGGGGGTAAAAAACAGGGACAGTAGCAGGGTAATGAGAAACCCTGGGTCAGGGGAGGTACAAAACCTCCCCCAAAGTTAAATTCATGAAGCCCCCACTCAGTCGGGTGGGGGGAGGACTCCAGTTGTTCGCAAGAGACCTGGCGGGACACGATCAAGACAGATAGGTGCTCTCCGCAGTAGGTTTGGGATACAGTTTGGAGTTAAAAGACTCTCCTCCTTCCCATTTTTGAGGTCAAACGTGCCAAGGGATCCCCGGAAGAGAGAGTCCCTCCTGTTGGCACTAGAACAACTATTGCTCCAAGGAGTAATTATGGAGGTTCCCCTGGAAGAATGAGGGTTCGGGTTTTACTCAAACCTCTTTACAGTCCCGAAGCAAACGCGGACGGGAGGCCCATATTAATTCTAAAAGGGCTATACAAATTCCTGTATATCAGGACTTTCCGATGGAGTCGATCCGATCGGTGGCCACTGCCCTACAAGGGGAGGATTGGTTAGCCACGATCGACATCAAAGATGCTTATTTGCACATTCCCATCTTTCCAGTCCACCAAAAATTTCTACGCTTTGCAGTAGAAGGGCGCCATTTTCAGTTCAGAGCCTTACCCTTCGGTTTGGCCACAGCACCACGAGTGTTTACAAAAATTCTGGCCCTTTATTGGCCAATCTAAGAACACAAGGTGTAATGATAATGGCATATCTGGATGACTTGTTGCTGATAGACCACTCAGTGAAAAAACTAGACGTGGTCGTTCACAAGACGATCAAGTATCTGGAATCTCACGGTTGGATTATCAACCGAGACAAGTCAGCCCTAAAAACCAGTCAAAAGTCTGGAATACTTGGGGCTAAGGTTGGATTCAGGCCAGAGAAAAATATTCTTGCCTCGAGGAAAGGTGTTGTCTTTGAAAGATTTGATCCACTTAGTGGGTACAAAAAAGACAGCCGTCCATACGCCTGTATATGAGGCTGCTGGGAAAAATGGTGGCATCATTCGAAGCAGTACCCTACGGTCAATTCCATTCAAGGAATTTGCAAGGGGCCATACTGTCAGCCTGGAACAAAAAAGTTCAGGCCCTAGACTTACAATGTCCTTGTCCCCTTCCGTTTGCAAGAGCCTCCGTTGGTGGTTGGTTCCCCAGAATCTGGAAAAAAAAAGAAATCCTTCAGTCCGATTTCTTGGAAGGTGGTCACTACAGATGCCAGCCTTATAGGCTGGGAAGCAGTACTGGAGCAATAGTCTCTCCAGGGCAGATGGTCGGATGCAGAAAAGGCCCTGCCCATCAATCTCTTAGAGATACGAGCAGCCCGGTATGCCCTAGTAGCATGGACATCCAAACTCCAAGGGTCCCCTGTCAGAATGCAATCAGACAATGCCACAGCAGTGGCATATATCAATCATCAGGGGGGCACCAGGAGTCGTGCAGCCCAGAGGGAAGTAAATTACATCCTGAAATGGGCAGAAAAATATGTCCCAGCCATATCTGCGGTATTCATTCCAGGAGTGGAGAATTGGAAGGCGGACTTTCTAAGTCGCCAGCAATTAGGCCCAGAGGAAGGGTCCCTTCACCCCGAGGTTTTCTGGATAATATGTCAGCGGTGGGGAACATCGGATGTAGATCTTCTAGCATCCAGATTCAATGCAAAGGGGGACAGGTTTGTCTCTCGGACAAGGGATCCCCTAGCTTGCGGCTCGGATGTCCTAGTGTTCCCTTGGGATCAGTTCAAGCTGATATATGCATTCACACCGCCACAATGGTTACCTCGATTACTCCGCAGAATCAGGGTAGAAAAGAAACCGGTGATTCCGGTGGCTCCAGCGTGGCCCCGAAGAGCGTGGTACGCGGAGATTGTAAAATTTCAGTGGGGAGTCCTTGGACTCTCCCACGTCGTCCGGCTTTCGCAAGGACCGATATACCACCCTTCCTTACCAGCCCTAGGTTTGACGGCCTGGCTATTGAAGCCCACATTCTAAAAAAGAGAGGGCTCTCTAATGCTGTGGTATCTACCATGATCAATGCCAGGAAGCCGGTATCCAGGCAGATCTACTATAGAATCTGGAAGGCGTACATCGCGTGGTGTGAGGCCAAGAAATGGCATCCACATAAGTACGTAATAGGTAGGATTCTGGACTTCCTACAGTGGGCTGTAGATAGGAAGCTTGCCTTGAGTACTATCAAGGGTCAGATTTCGGCCTTGTCAATATTTTTTCAAAGGCCCTTGGCTTCGCATTCACTAGTCAAAGCCTTTATACAAGGAGTGATGCGTATTAGTCCTCCGGTTAATATTCCCATATGTCTATGGGATCTAAACTTGGTTCTGTCGGTTCTACAGAAACAACCATTTGAACCATTACAGCATATTTCCTTGGTGCTTCTCACCAGGAAATTGATTTTTCTAGTAGCCATTTGTTCGGCTAAAAGAGTATCGGAATTAGCAGCTATGTCCTGTAAGGAGCCATATCTGGTTATCCATAAGGACAGAGTAGTGTTACGTCCTCATCCAGCCTTTCTTCCTATGGTGGTATCGAGGTTTCATTTGAACCAAGATGTGGTTCTTCCTTCTTTTTTCCCCAAACCTACTTCGGTAGAGGAAAAGTTATTGCATTGTTTGGATGTAGTAAGAGCAGTTAAAGCTTATCTAAAAGCCACTGCTCAGATTCGCAGAACGGATACTTTGTTTATTCTGCCGGAAGGCCCCAGAAAGGGTCAGGCAGCGTCAAAATCTACTTTAGCCAAGTGGATTCGACAGGTCATTATGCAAGCTTATGGCTTGAGAAGGAGACCGCCTCCGTTCAAAGTTAGAGCGCACTCCACGAGAGCAGTTGGAACTTCATGGGCAGTGCATCACCAGGCCTCCCTGGCTCAAATCTGTAAGGCCGCAACGTGGTCTTCAGTTCACACGTTTACTAGGTTCTACCAGGTGGACGTTAGAAGTCAGGAGGATGTCGCCTTTGGGCGCAGTGTGTTGCAGGCCGCAAAAGATCCTCATGTCTGATAGCGCTCAGCTTATATATGGTGTATCCCCCCCCTCATTGGGCATTGCTTTAGGACATCCCATTAGTAATGACTATGTCGCTCTGTGTCCCGTGATGTACGAGAAAGAAAATAGGATTTTTATAACAGCTTACCTGTAAAATCCTTTTCTTAGGAGTACATCACGGGACACAGAGCTCCCGCCCCTCTTTGGGGACACTTATTGCTTTGCTACAAAACTGAGGTGCTCCCGGATGGGAGGGGCTTATATAGGGGAGGGTACTTCCGGTTTTGGAAGTTGCCAGTGCCAGCACCTGACGGTATCTATATAACCCATTAGTAATGACTATGTCGCTCTGTGTCCCGTGATGTACTCCTAAGAAAAGGATTTTACAGGTAAGCTGTTATAAAAATCCTATTTTTAGATAGCATTTTTCAGTCTGCTAATTAAGGGGAGTGGTTATTTGGTCACAGGTGCTCCAGATACTATATAACTTTCTGTAGAGAACGCATTTGAGTTTGCCACATTATGCTGGCTGGAAGCTGAAGAGTGGGAAATTTGAATGGAAAATTAAAAACAGTTTTGCTTTTGACTGCTGGTGAATGCTTGTGGTTGCAGTTGTTTTATTTTCTTCTTTGGGGGTTTTATTTACAGATTTTTAAAACACCTTTTCTGTCACTTCTTAAGCCCAGGTTCACACTGGGCTGCGGGAATGAAGTTCAGCTGAACTAGCACTATTTCACTCCCGCTTGTCAGTCCCGATTTCGGACACAATTTCAGAGACATCTGTTCAGGTTTCTGCACAAATGTCAATGTAAATCCCAAAAAGTAGTACAGAAACTACTTTTTAAAATTGGTGCAGCCCTGCAGATGCGGCATCGCATGGATTAGGACGGTGCCATTGCCGGCAAATGCCTCCGATTTGACATGCAATTTGACATGTCAAATCGCATGTCAAATCGTACTAATGTGAACCAGGGCTTAATAGAATTTTTTTCTTTCCTTCCTTCAATCTGCTAATTAAGGGGAGTGGTTAATTGGTCACAGGTGTTTCAGGTACTATATAACTTTCTGTAGAACGCTTGCCCTACTTTTTGCTTGCTGGAACTTTGACAAAGTGGTGAGTTTAAAATCAAAGTTTATAATTGGAGTCTTCTTTTTTTTTTTTTTACAATCAGGTTGTGTTTATTGAGCAGTTATATATACATGAACATATAAACAGAGCTCGGCCAACATAGCCGAGGAATATGACATTACAACTTGTGACATACATGTAGCGGGGTGTTCCCCTTTAATCAGAGACAGGAAATTCCAGAGAGAGGGGAGTCGGGAGGAAGGAGGAAAGAGACGTTTTTTTGTTAACAGAAGAAGAGGACAGAACTACTGTTCCCAGAACCCCACTGGGTCCCAGGATGTTTTGAGTTATGCCCCAGAGACTCATGGGGGAAGGAATATAAGGAGGGGGTGAGGCCTAGCTCTTTCTCTTTGGACACGGGGAGGCAGAGAGAGATACACCTGTGCGGATCTGTGCTGTTCCAGGCCTGAAGCCTGGGGCCTGTGGAGCGAACCAAAGAGCCTTCCACCCCCTTTGCGAGCCTGGGTGGCATCCAGACTCATCTCTTCTAAAGTTATCTGGATCGGGGATCCGATCGCAGAAGCCGCTGTGGACGAGGACCGACACAGCCGGTGGAAGTTCCGGACTGAGGGAAGTGTTCCGGAGTGGTGAGCGAGCGAAAGCTCATCTTTAAACTGTTACTTTTATACTTTGTGCCTACTAGACTTCCGAGGCCTAACACCTCCGGTGAGGGAGAATTACCCCCCCCCCTATTGGATTACAAATACATGGTTTTAAATACTTCAAGTGCACCACCTTTATAGATCCTGTGCCGGTGAAGATTTGTGTTTCTTCTAAGACTGAGTTTCATGGTTAGGGATCAGGCCTGATCCGTTAGATAGTTATAAGTTAGTTATCACACCACAGGGTGTTTAGGTAACGGTCGCCCCACGTGGCGTTCCGTCCCCTTTCCATTGCTGGTACACACACACACAGTATTGTGATTTATAACTGCAGGGACCTTCTTATGTGTTGTGAACCAAATGTTACATGCATGTTATCCCCTTTTATCTTACCACTAGCAGTAAAGTCAGTTATTATTTACAACATTGTCTATGAGTCTGAGTTATCAATCCACACACCCACATTTAAAGCATAAGTGATTGTTTATGTGAAATTGCTGTGGGTTAACTGTGCCAGAGCGGGTAGAGCAGATTGCCGGGGGGTTGGGGAAGCTGTACTCAGGGCCCAAATCAAAACTTGCGGCTCTCTTAAGTTGAGGGTATCGCTACACGTGGGGGCTCGTAAATCCGGGATTACTGAGACAGCAGTGAGAGCCCGCCAAGACTTACCGGCATGGACCCGAAAGACATCAGAACGTGGTGTGAAGTAGCTAAGACAGATCCAAGCCAGTCAGTGGTCATTAACATTCCAGGTCAGGAATGGTCGACCGAAACGATGGAAGGGTTAATGAAGTCAGACCCAGACACCTCACACCAGTATACGCTAGTGGAATATTCAGATAGGAAGCCAGAGGCTTGTAAATGCAAATATGCGCGGATGCCGGATAACAGATCTTATAGTTTGGCGCACGCTATTAAGAAAGAGCTATCACCAACGGGATCACCGCAGGTTGCGGCCCGTACCCCGCCAGAGAGGAAAGACGGAGCGACACCTCCGGTGACGCCTGCACCTGCCACGGCCATATCACCCGAACTGATAAAGGCGTTAGGGGATCTACTAACAAACTGTCAGAAGACAAGCACAGTGCACGTAGAGACTAGCTACCGGAGACTAAAAACATTCTCGGGGGAGCTCCCCGTCCCTGCGGGGGAGGAAGATTTTGACACTTGGGTGGAACAGGCATTACAAGCAGTAGAGGCATGGGAGGTGCCTGAAGCACAGAAAAGACAACGAGTTTTAGAAAGTTTGAAAGGTGCCGCGGCAGAAGCGGTGAAGAGCTTCCGGTTTGGAAATGCAAACTGTACAGCTCAAGATTGTCTGGCCATGCTGCAGGAAGAGTTTGGACAGCTGGAGAAGGTGACAGAGATGGTCTACCAATTTGAACATACTTTCCAGCAGCCGAATGAGAAACTGTCAGAGTATGTTAGAAGGTTGAACAGGCTGTTATGCAAGATCGTCCTGAAGAAGGGAATGCTGCCCAAAGATGCGGATGAAGCACGAATGAAGCAGATCATGAGGGGAGCGCGGCGCTCAGACCCAGTCTGGCTGCACCTGAAAACCTCAGGAGGAGGAATGTCACTGACCTACTTTGATCTAATAAAAATTATTAGGGACGAAGAGGCGCTGCAGAGAGATCAGCAGGTGGCCAGGGTGAGTGTCACCCCTGTACCAGTGTTGGTCAGTTCGGTCAAGAGCCCGGAAAGAGATGCAGAAGTCGACACTTTGAAATCACAAATGTCCCAAGTGTTGGAGATGCTGACCTCTTTGATGGAGAAAGATCAAAGAAGAGCAGAGAAACCAAGTCCAAGAAAGGAGTTGTTCCCGAATACCTCAGAACTAGGGATGAGCTCGGTGTTCGAGTCGAACATACGTTCGACTCGAACATCGGCTGTTCGATCGTTCGACGAAGATCGAACGATTTGGGCCGTTCGCGCCAAATTCGAGTGACGCGAACGGCCCACAATGCACTACGCCATCGCAGTGTCATCCAGGCGCTGTGATTGGCCAAGCATGCACTGTGACCCCGCATGCTTGGCCAATCACAGCGCCGGCAGCGAGGAGAGCAATGATTGGCCACAGGCAGGATGCCTGTGGCCAATTATTGCTGAGGGTGTTTAGTACACGCCCCACACTATAAAAGGCCGCCAGCACGGCGGCCTAGTGTAGTGTGTTCCGGAGCAGGGAAAGAGAAACATAGGCAGGGACAGTGACATTTATTTTTTTCTTGCTTAACCTGGATTCCTTTAGTTTAGGGAAAGAGAAGGATAGGTAGGGAGAGTGTCAGTGTGTTTTACTGTGTGAATCCTTGTTTCTAGGGACAGGGAAGGACAGTGAGGGAATTCTCCTTGTGCTATAGTGTGCTTTAAAAAAACATTTTTTCTAGGGACAGAAAACTATAGGTAGGGAGAGTGTCAGTGTCTTTTACTGTGCGAATCCTTGTTTCTAGGGACAGGGAAGGACAGTGAGGGAATTCTCCTTGTGCTATAGTGTGCTTTAAAAAAACGTTTTTTTCTAGGGACAGAAAACTATAGGTAGGGAGAGTGTCAGTGTGTTTTACTGTGCGAATCCTTGTTTCTAGGGACAGGGAAGGACAGTGAGGGAATTCTCCTTGTGCTATAGTGTGCTTTAAAAAAACATTTTTTCTAGGGACAGAAAACTATAGGAAGGAAGAGTGTCAGTTTCTTTCACTGTGATAATCCTTGTTTCTAGGGACAAAGAAGGAAAGTGAGTGAAATTCTCCTTGTGCTATAGTGTGCTTTAAAAAAAAACATTTTTTCTAGGGACAGAAAACTATAGGTAGGGAGAGTGTCAGTGTGTTTTACTGTGCGAATCCTTGTTTCTAGGGACAGGGAAGGACAGTGAGGGAATTCTCCTTGTGCTATAGTGTGCTTTAAAAAAACATTTTTTCTAGGGACAGAAAACTATAGGTAGGGAGAGTGTCAGTGTGTTTTACTGTGCGAATCCTTGTTTCTAGGGACAGGGAAGGACAGTGAGGGAATTCTCCTTGTGCTATAGTGTGCTTTAAAAAAACATTTTTTCTAGGGACAGAAAACTATAGGTAGGGAGAGTGTCAGTGTGTTTTACTGTGCGAATCCTTGTTTCTAGGGACAGGGAAGGACAGTGAGGGAATTCTCCTTGTGCTATAGTGTGCTTTAAAAAAACATTTTTTCTAGGGACAGAAAACTATAGGAAGGAAGAGTGTCAGTTTCTTTCACTGTGATAATCCTTGTTTCTAGGGACAAAGAAGGAAAGTGAGTGAAATTCTCCTTGTGCTATAGTGTGCTTTTAAAAAAGCATTTTTTCTAGGGACAGAAAACTATAGGTAGGGAGAGTGTCAGTGTGTTTTACTGTGCAAATCCTTGTTTCTAGGGACAGGGAAGGACAGTGAGGGAATTCTCCTTGTGCTATAGTGTGCTTTAAAAAAACATTTTTTTCTAGGGACAGAAAACTATAGGAAGGAAGAGTGTCAGTTTCTTTCACTGTGATAATCCTTGTTTCTAGGGACAAAGAAGGAAAGTGAGTGAAATTCTCCTTGTGCTATAGTGTGCTTTAAAAAAACATTTTTTCTAGGGACAGAAAACTATAGGTAGGGAGAGTGTCAGTGTGTTTTATTGTGCAAATCCTTGTTTCTAGGGACAGGGAAGGACAGTGAGGGAATTCTCCTTGTGCTATAGTGTGCTTTAAAAAAACATTTTTTCTAGGGACAGAAAACTATAGGTAGGGAGAGTGTCAGTGTGTTTTACTGTGTGAATCCTTGTTTCTAGGGACAGGGAAGGACAGTGAGGGAATTCTCCTTGTGCTATAGTGTGCTTTAAAAAAACATTTTTTCTAGGGACAGAAAACTATGGGAAGGAAGAGTGTCAGTTTCTTTCACTGTGATAATCCTTGTTTCTAGGGACAAAGAAGGAAAGTGAGTGAAATTCTCCTTGTGCTATAGTGTGCTTTAAAAAAACATTTTTTCTAGGGACAGAAAACTATAGGTAGGGAGAGTGTCAGTGTGTTTTACTGTGCGAATCCTTGTTTCTAGGGACAGGGAAGGACAGTGAGGGAATTCTCCTTGTGCTATAGTGTGCTAAAGCATTCCTCATCAACCATCTTTGAAATCCTTGTTTTTTTGGACAGTCAGGGAAATTGTCGTTGTGCTATTCTGTGCAAAAGCAATCATCCTCAACCATATTTAGAAATCCTTAAGTAAAGGGACAGAGAAGGACACCTGAAGGTAGCCCTTATTGCTTTTTTCCCATCTCCCTGCAGGCCATCTATTAGAATGTCTGGAAGGCAAACAAGGAGAGGCAGACAGTCAGGAGGCAATAAAAGAGGGCAAGCAGGCTCTGTGTCTGGGGGCAACAGTGCTGGTCGTGGACGCGGTGCATTGTCATCAGCACATGGCCATGGGACACGCTTGTCCTTCTTTTCGGCAGCTGGACATGTTGAGCCACATCATGCCGAAGACTTGGTAGAGTGGATGACCAAGCCCTCCTCCTCCTCCTCATCCTCTCTCACCCAGGCTCAGGGTACTGGAAAAGCAGCTGCCAAAACGTCCTCTTCCCTGGTATCAATGTCAGACTCATCATCAGTCACTCCTTCCCTAGACCCACCATGTCCTCCTCCTGAGGAGTCCCCCGAACTGTTTGAGCACAGTGTTGGGTACATGCTCCAGGAGGATGCCCAGCGTTTCGAAGGGTCTGATGATGAAACACAGCTACAGGAAGGCAGTAGCGTGAGAGCAGACAGAGGGGATGCTCAAGAAGGACACCAATCTGGCAGTCATGTTCCAGCAGCTGCAGCATACTGCCAGATTGGCTCCAGTGATGAGGAGGGAGGTGATGATGAGGTCACTGACTCCACGTGGGTGCCTAATAGGAGAGAGGAGGAGGAGGAGGATGAGGAGGAGGCACATCTCCAACGAGGCAGGATGCCCTTTGGTGGCCAGCGTAAGGGCAGTACACCGACGGAATCACACCGCAGAGCTCCGCCTGTGCAGGGCGCTGCCTCTGCCCGTCATTCAAAAAGTTATTTGGTGTGGGCCTTTTTTGAGGCTATCGCATCAGATCGCACAGCTGCTGTTTGCAACATATGTCTCAAGCGTATATCGCGTGGCCAAAACATCAGCCGCTTGGGTACCACATGCCTGACCAGACATATGTTGACCTGCCATGCAGCTCGTTGGCAAGCCTACCTCAAAGACCCACACCAAAGAACAAAGCGGACCTCTCCTTGCACCGCATCAGCTGGGATCTCCAACCCCACTATAACTTCAGTCCTCTCTGAAACATGCACTGAGAGGAATGAAGGTGTAGAATTAGGTGTGTCACAGCCAAGTACTTGCGGCCACTCTGCTAGCAGTACACCGACGTCCGATTCTAGCAGGCAAATTTCCCTGCCCCAGCTGCTGGACCGTCGAAAGAAGTTCACTCCCAGCCATCCACATGCCCAGCGGTTGAATGCTAGCTTGGCTAAATTGCTAGCGCTTCAACTGCTGCCTTTTCAGTTGGTAGACTCGGCCCCCTTCCGTGAGTTTGTGCAATGTGCGGTTCCTCAGTGGCAGGTTCCCAAACGCCACTTTTTCTCACGGAAGGCTATTCCGGCTCTCTACCGGCATGTGGAAGGCAATGTCTTGGCCTCGCTGGACATTACCGCTGACTCATGGTCCAGCAGGCATGGACAGGGACGTTACCTTTCTTTCACGGCCCATTGGGTCACTCTTTTGGCAGCTGGGAAGGATGCAGGACAAGGTGCAGTAGTGTTGGAGGTTGTTCCACCGCCACGCCTCCAAAATGCTACTACTGGTTGTGACACACCTCTCTCCTCCACCCCTCCTCTTCTTCTTCCTCCATGGCCTCTTCCTGTGGTTTGTCCTCGGAACCAGCGGTGCTCCGTAGGCGTTCAAGGGGCTACGCAAGTACGCAGGCAAAAAGATGCCATGCCGTGCTTGCGCTGGTGTGTTTGGGGGACAGAAGCCACACTGGGGCAGAGGTCCTGTCTGCTCTGCAGGGCCAGGCCGAGAGGTGGTTGACGCCACGCCAGCTTAAGCCAGGAATGGTGGTTTGCGACAATGGCACCAACCTCCTCTCTGCCCTCCGACAGGGACAACTGACCCATGTGCCCTGTGTGGCTCACGTCCTTAACCTGGTGGTGCAGCGGTTCTTGGGCAGGTACCCGGGCTTACAGGATGTCCTGAGGCAGGCCAGGAAAGTCTGTGTGCATTTCCGCAGATCTTATAATGCCAGTGCTCGCCTGGCTGAGCTGCAAAAGGAGTTTAACCTGCCCAAGAACCGCCTTATATGTGACATGCCCACCAGGTGGAACTCAACGTTGGCCATGCTGCAGCGGCTGCACACGCAGCAGAGGGCCATCAATGAGTACCTGTGCGACTACGGCACCAGGACAGGGTCAGGGGAGCTTGGTTTTTTTTCTCCACGCCAGTGGGGCATGATCAGGGATGCATGCACTGTCCTGGCACCATTTGAGGAGGCCACGAGGATGGTGAGCAGTGACAGTGCATGCATCAGTGACACTGTACCTCTTGTCCACCTGTTGGAGCACACGCTGCATGGAATAATGGACAGGGCACTTGAGGCAGAACAGAGGCAGGAAGAGGAGGACTTCCTTGCCTCTCAAGGCCCCCTTTACCCAGACAGTGTTCCTTCTGTCCCACCCATCGCACAGGAAGAGGAGGAGGAGGAGGAGGAGGATTGTGTCAGCATGGAGGTGGAGGCTGGCACTCAGCATCATCAGCAGCAGTCTTTTAGGGATGATTTACAGTCCCAAGAAACCAGTGGACTTGTACGTGGCTGGGAGGAGGTGGCTGCGGATCATGTCGTCCTTAGTGACCCAGAGGACTCCGGAGCGAATGCCTCAGCAAACCTACGCTGCATGGCCTCCCTGATCCTGCAAAGTCTGCGGAAGGATCCTCGTATTCTTCGGATCAAGGAGAGGGACCATTACTGGCTGGCCACTCTCCTTGATCCACGGTACAAGGGTAAGGTTGCGGACCTTATGTTACCGTCGCAGAGGGAGCAGAGGATGAGACAACTCCGGGAGGCCTTGCAGAAAGGTCTGTGCAACGCGTTCCCAGAGACTGGGAGGTTACAAACTCCTGGTCCTGGACAACGAGTTGCTGAGGCTTCGGCCAGTCAAAGAAGGAGCGGTGGGGAAGGTGGCCGTCTGACCGATGCGTTCAGACAATTCTTTAGTCCGCAGCCCCAAAGTATGATCGGTTCCAGCAACCATCGCCAGCGTCTGATAAACATGGTGCAGGAATATCTAGGGGCAAGGTCAGACTTGGACACCTTCCCCACCGAAAATCCTCTGGCTTACTGGGTCTTGAGGATGGATCACTGGCCAGAGCTTGCACAGTATGCAATTGAGCTACTGGCCTGTCCTGCATCCAGCGTTCTTTCGGAACGCACATTCAGTGCTGCTGGAGGATTTGTCACGGATCACAGGGTGCGCCTGTCCACCGACTCGGTTGATCGACTGACTTTCATCAAGATGAACCAGTCTTGGATCACCACCAGCTACCACACACCTGATGCTGATATAACAGACTAATTGATTTTAACATGTCACATCCCTTCAAGACTGATGCTGATGCTGAGTGCCTGTGCTGTTATGTTGACTGGCTATCCTCCTCCTCCGAGTCCTCAATGATACGATTGATGATGATAGCTTGGAAGATCATTTTTGTTTATGGGTGCCGCCACCAGTGGCTAAGGCCCAATTTTTCAGCCCCTGTTTTACAGGGGCGTGTAATTACAATTTTTTTAGCAATAATTTGCCATAGGGCTCATTGCTGTGCTCCAAGTACAGTATCTGTGAGGGGTTGGAGTGTTGTGGCACCAGTGCCTAAGGCCCAATTTTTCAGCCCCTGTTTAACAGGGGCGTGTCATTACAATTTTTGAAGCAATACTTTGCAACAGGGCTCATTGCTGTGCTCCAAGTACAGTATCTGTGAGGGGTTGTAGTGTTGTGCCACCAGTGCCTAAGGCCCAATTTTTCAGCCCCTGTTCAACAGGGGCATGCAATTACAATTCTTGATCTAATAATTCACAGCAGGGCCCATTGCTGCACCCACCAAGAGTAACTCTGAGGGCTTACAGTGTTGTGGCAACGCCACCACCACCACCACCACGAAAGGCCCAATTTTTCAGCCCCTGTTCAAAAGGGGCATGTAATTACAATTCTTGATCTAATAATTCACAGCAGGGCCCATTCCTGCACCCACCAAGAGTAACTCTGAGGGCTTACAGTGTTGTGGCAACACCACCACCACCACCACCACCACGAAAGGCCCAATTTTTCAGCCCCTGTTCAACAGGGGCATGCAATTACAATTCTTGATCTAATAATTCACAGCAGGGCCCATTGCTGCACCCACCAAGAGTAACTCTGAGGGCTTACAGTGTTGTGGCAACGCCACCACCACCACCACCACGAAAGGCCCAATTTTTCAGCCCCTGTTCAAAAGGGGCATGTAATTACAATTCTTGATCTAATAATTCACAGCAGGGCCCATTCCTGCACCCACCAAGAGTAACTCTGAGGGCTTACAGTGTTGTGGCAACACCACCACCACCACCACCACGAAAGGTCCAATTTTTCAGCCCCTGTTCAACAGGGGCATGCAATTACAATTCTTGATCTAATAATTCACAGCAGGGCCCATTGCTGCACCCACCAAGAGTAACTGTCAGGGCTTACAGTGTTGTGGCACCAGCACCACCATCAAAGGCCCAATTTTTACTACCACTGTTCAACAATTATATGTAATTAAAATTCCTGATATAATAGTTGACAGCAGGGCATTCCAGCACCAACCAAGAGTAACTGTGAGTGCTTACAGTGTTGTGCCAACACCAACAACTAAGGGGCCTATTTCTGCAGAGTATATACGGAAGGTCCCTACTTTCAAACATCCAACTTACAAACGACTCCTACTTGCAAACGCAAGAAGACAACAGGAAGTGAGAGGAAATCTACCACTAGGAAGGAAAATTCTCTCCTGTAAGAATAAATATGGGAGAAAGGTGTCTCCTCTGTACTGATGCTTTATCAGCAATCCTTGTTTCAAGAAAAACACCACATTTCAAAAACAGTTGTCATTGGGACGGAAAGTGAGGTGAAATGTTCTGAACAGGGGCACAGACAGCAAAACAAATGTTACAGGGGTGATAACCATTACCTATGTTTTCCAAAAAGTTTAAAAATAGATTTTTGGGCTGGAGCTACACTTCAACAATGTACCTGTTCAAAATTACAAACAGATTCTACATAAGAACAAACCTACAGTCCCTGTCTTGTATGCACCGCCTGTATACGGCTGTTCAGAGTATATAGGGCCTTTTTTATTTTATGTGCGGGGTTCCCCTTAATATCCATACAAGACCCAAAGGGGCTGGTAATGGGCTGGGGTGGGGGGGGGGGGGGGGTCATGGGGTAGCTATGCCATTTTTCTTAAAGATTTTCATCCATATTACCGGGACCAGACATTACATTAAAGCCGCAAGCAGTTTTAAATGGCTTTTTTTCCCTTTAGAAGTGTCATTTTGTGCAGGGACAGTTCTAAACACGGGAAACACGTGGCACTTCACAGGCATACTTTAGACACCCCCCAGGTACGATATTTAAAGGAATATTTGACTTTTTTTTTTTCACTTTATGCATCATTAAAATGACTGCTCCCGAAAAACGACCGTTTTTAAAACTTCTTTTTGCATTGATACATGTCCCCTGGTGCACAACCCGGGTTCCCAAACCCTTTTTAGGACAATAACATGCATAATAGTTGTTATAATTAGCACTTTAGAATTCGAACTTTCGCATCCATTGTATTTAATAGGGTTCTAATGTTCGTACGAACTTTCGGTCCGTTCGCGGGTTCTGGTGCGAACCGAACCCGGGGGTGTTCGGCTCATCACTACTCAGAACCAGCCTCCATACAGGACCGAGAAGAGATGCTATGCTACAACTGCGGGGGCAGTGGCCACTTTGCCAGTAGGTGTTCCAGTCCCAAGAAGAAGAAAATGGATAATCGCCAGCCGGCGGGAAACTCCAGAGGGCCCCGGTGAGGGAGTCAACCGGGTGCCCATCTCTTTCAGTGAGCTCCAAACTGAATGGAAGGAAGCAAAAGAGAGAGAACAAAACTCCTCAGAAGGAATCTAGGGTCTCTCAACCAAGATACACACCAGAGAGAGGGGACAAGACCCCTCATAAGAAATGTAGCACTCCCAAGAAGGAATGCCTACAACCAAGAGACAATAACATCCCTCAGCGGGTTTGTACTCCCATTAGGGTGGGGAAGGTCAATGCATACCGGGCTCAAGAGAGAATAAAGTCAAAAACAAACTGGATGAAGACAAGTCCTCAGAAGAAAGTGACCTCAACCCGGCCGTACCCAGAAGAATTGGTCGGCCCGTCCCCCACTGTATCTATCCAGGTGGAAGGAGTATATACGAAGGCCCTCCTGGACACTGGAGCTCAAGTGACTTTGTTGTACAGAGACTTCTACGATAGGCACTTAAGCCATTTGCCTATACAGAAGATAGAAGAGCTGGAGATATGGGGCCTGGGAACGCAGAGGTTCCCCTATGATGGTTATCTGCCCATAAAGCTGACATTCGACCCCTCTGTGGCTGGGAAGACAGAAGTGTTCGACACCCTGGCAGTTGTGTGTCCTAGACCACCCGGGGCCAGCAAGATGTCCCTCATCATAGGCACCAATACGGATCTAGTGAGAAGACTTCTGACGCCCCTGGTGAAGATGAGGAGCCATCAAGATCCAAACATCCATCCCATGCTGAAGACAGCCTACCAACGGTTAGTGTTGGAGCAATAGACCCCAGGAGAGGGGATAGGGAAGGTGTGGAGACTGGGGAGAGAAGGAGTGGTGCTGCAGCCCGGACAGGTGGCTTGCCTCAGGGCCACTGTGAAGCTCACCTGGGAGCAGCCTGGTCCCTTTGTCATGCTGGAATCCGACCCAAGGGAAGATCACTCAGGCCTGGAAGTGATACCGGAAGTGATTCCAATCAAGGCCCTGAAGAAAGCCAGGGGAAGAGTCCCGGTGAGTGTGAGGAACTCTACAGAAAGGGCCATAGAGATCCCTGCCCGGATGCTGTTGGGACAGGTGAGTCCTGCTGTCCCAGTCAGCTGGTCAGAAGTAAAGGGGACGGGTGAAGAAGGAGATGTTTGGGAAAAACTTTCCATGGAGAACCCGAATTTACCTGGAGCCTGGAAAGAGAGAGCCAAGGCCCAGCTGACTAGATGGGAGAAGATTTTCTCCAAAGATGAGTTCGATGTGGGGTGTGCGAGGAGTGCTACCCACCGCATCCGCCTGCAAGAAGACAAACCGTTCAGGGAGAGAGTCAGGCGGGTTCCGCTGGCAGATCTGGAGGATCTGAGGGAGCAGCTTGCAGAACTGAAAAAGACTGGGGTGATTCGAGAATCCAGAAGCCCCTATGCCTCTCCAATAGTGGTGGTCAGGAAGAATGGGTCGTTGAGGCTCTGCATTGACTACAGAACTCTCAACAGGAGGACCACCCCTGATCAGTACACCACACCAAGGATAGAGGACGCCTTACAGAGTTTGTCTGGAGCCAAGTGGTTCAGCGTGATGGACCTCAAGAGCGGGTACTATCAAATTCCCATGCACCCAGAGGATAAAGAAAAGACCGCTTTCATAACTCCTGTGGGGTTCTTTGAGTTTAATAGAATGCCTCAGGGCCTATCTGGGGCCCCAGCTACTTTTCAACGTCTCATGGAGAAGACTGTCGGAGATATGAACCTCATAGAAGTCCTCGTGTACCTGGACGATGTCATTGTCTTCGGGAGAACTTTGGAGGAACATGAGGCCCGATTGGAGAAAGTGTTGAGAAGGCTTAGTGAAGAGGGACTAAAGCTTTCCCCCGAGAAGTGTCGGTTCTACCAGTCTTCGGTGAACTATCTGGGACACATAGTGTCTGAAAAGGGGGTGGCTACTGATCCTGAGAAGTTGGAGGCAGTTACCTCCTGGCCAAGACCCACAACAGTCACTGAACTTAGATCTTTCCTGGGCTTCTGCTCCTACTATAGGAGGTTTGTGGATGGGTTTGCCCGTATTGCCAAGCCCCTAAATGAACTGCTCAAGACTGAAGGGGAAGAGGATGGCCAGGGACCCAGAAGACCCGGGGAGTCGGTTCAAGATCAGTGGACCCCCAGGTGTGAAGAGGCCTTCAGAACCCTGAAGAGGAGCCTCACCACAGCCCCAGTATTGGCCTATGCTGATCCCACCAGACCATATGAGTTACATGTTGATGCTAGTCATGAAGGCCTAGGTGGAGTGCTCTACCAAGAGTATGAAGAGCAACTGCGACCAGTGGCCTATGTGAGTCGGAGTCTGACCCCCTCGGAGAAGAACTACCCCACTCATAAGTTGGAGTTCTTGGCCCTCAAATGGGCAGTGGTGGACAAACTAAGAGACTACCTCTATGGGGCAGAGTTTACAGTAAAAACAGATAACAACCCTCTGACTTACCTATTCACCACTGCCAAGTTGGATGCCACAGGACACAGGTGGCTGGCTGCATTATCTGGGTTCAACTTCAGTCTTAAATACAGACCAGGGACTGGAAATAGGGATGCAGATGCCCTGTCCCGAAGATCTCATACCATGGCGGATGACTGGGAGGACTGGACTCAGGTAGCACCGGAGGGAGTGCGAGCCCTTTGTCAGGGGGCTGAATTTCAAGCCAGAGGGGGCTCCAGAGCCGAGGAGATAGGAGTTACCACAGTGGGAGTCCCAAAACACTACTGCGGGGTGACTCAACTTGAAGAGGAATGCTTACCGAAGCTGTCTAAGAAGGAACTGAGGTGCGACCAATTGGAAGACCCCATGGGGAGATTGGTCTTTGAAGCATTGGAAAACGAGAGTCCAGAGAAACTTCGACATCACCCCTCCAAGGAGGCTCGTCTGCTAAGGAGAGAGCTAGACAAGCTACAGGTCCATCAGGGAGTGGTATACCGAAGGGGCCCCTCTGATGACTCCGATGATAAATGGCAGTTGTTTCTCCCAGAGAAGCACCGAGAGACTGTGCTGGTTGCCTTACATGACCAGCATGGTCACCTGGGAGCTGAAAGAACCTTCCAACTTGTCAGAAGCCGGTTCTATTGGCCCTGTATGAGGGCTGAAGTGGAGGAATATTGCCACTCCTGTGCACGATGCATCCAGAGGAAGACTCTACCCCATCAAGCTGCCCCAATGGGCCACCTACAGAGTCAAGGCCCAATGGATCTGGTATGCATTGACTTTCTCTGCCTCGAACCCGATTTGAGTGGATTGGGAAATGTTCTGGTGGTAACCGATCATTTCACCCGTTATGCACAGGCGTTCCCCACCAGAGACCAGAAGGCTTCCACTGTAGCTAAGGTGCTTCTAGAAAAATACTTCGTCCACTATGGATTACCACAGAGAATCCACTCCGACCAAGGAAGGGACTTTGAGAGTCGCCTGATCCGGAACCTACTGGACTCCCTGGGAGTGGAAAAGACCAGGACTACCCCTTATCATCCACAAGGAGATGCCCAGCCTGAGAGGTTTAATCGGACTTTGTTAAACATGCTGGGGACTCTGGAGACAGAGAAGAAGCAGCATTGGAGTCAACACATATCCACTTTGGTGCATACCTACAATTGCACCACCAGTGATGTGACGGGTTACTCTCCCTACCGCCTCATGTTTGGGAGAGAAGCAAGATTGCCAGTGGATCTGGCCTTTGGCATTTCTCTAGACTATACCTCTGCTACCTCCCACAAAGGATATGTAGACAGACTTAGGTATAATTTGAAAGCGGCCTATGAACAAGCCCAAGCGGCCTCAGACCAGAGAGGGGCCCGAAATAAAAGGAACTATGATTTGAAGGTTCGAGTGCAAGACCTGCAGCCTGGAGACCGTGTTCTGCTACGCAACCTAGGGATCCCAGGGAAGCACAAACTTGCTGATAGGTGGAGGTCTGAGCCTTACGTTATTTGTAGGAAACTCCCTGGACTACCGGTGTACAAGTTAAAGCCAGAGGGGAGAGTGGGACCCTTGAAGACCTGGCACAGAAACCACTTACTCCCGCTTAAAGAAGCAGTCAGGATACCTCCAGTGAGGAACCTACCGGAATCTGTTTCCATCTTGGATACTCCCAGACCCAACACTCGGTCTCAGACCTCTCGATCTAGAGGTGGACAGGCTTCTCAACCAAGTGAAGATGGGAGAGGAGAACTGGAGTGGCTATGGCCTTCCCCAACCCCGGACCATAGACCTTCCACCCACTGAGGATATGCAGGATGGGACCCTGAACCCAGAAGCTACAGAGTTCATTCCATCCAGTGGCGTGCCTGAATGCTGGGAAGATATTCCGGGCCTGTACTCAGATGAAGAAGAGACAGAGGCCCCAGAACCAGTGACGATGTCAGAGAGTGTTCCTGAAACAGAGCCTGTGGCACCAGAGCCTGAAGTCCCAAGGGAGCAGAGAGCTTGCAGAGTCGTGAGGCCTCCCATGAAGTTAACCTACCCTCAATTGGGAAAGAGCTCAGAGGATTCTGTTACCACCGCTAGAAGAAGTACAGAGTGCTCCAATCCTTCCACTGTTCATTTGGTGGAGGGCAACCCCAGCTCACTCTCTGGCACAGTTAGGCAGGCCACTCATGCCAGTGTGACCTGTAGGACAGGGAATCCCACCTCTGAGTTTTGGTGGCAATTCCCTGTACCAACATCATACTCCGCACTCTCTAAAATGGTTCAGAAATTTTGTTGAAATGTTTATCTTTGGGGACCAAAGAGTTTTAGTGGGGGGAGTGTGTAGCGGGGTGTTCCCCTTTAATCAGAGACAGGAAATTCCAGAGAGAGGGGAGTCGGGAGGAAGGAGGAAAGAGACTTTTTTTGTTAACAGAAGAAGAGGACAGAACTACTGTTCCCAGAACCCCACTGGGTCCCAGGATGTTTTGAGTTATGCCCCAGAGACTCATGGGGGAAGGAATATAAGGAGGGGGTGAGGCCTAGCTCTTTCTCTTTGGACACGGGGAGGCAGAGAGAGATACACCTGTGCGGATCTGTGCTGTTCCAGGCCTGAAGCCTGGGGCCTGTGGAGCGAACCAAAGAGCCTTCCACCCCCTTTGCGAGCCTGGGTGGCATCCAGACTCATCTCTTCTAAAGTTATCTGGATCGGGGATCCGATCGCAGAAGCCGCTGTGGACGAGGACCGACACAGCCGGTGGAAGTTCCGGACTGAGGGAAGTGTTCCGGAGTGGTGAGCGAGCGAAAGCTCATCTTTAAACTGTTACTTTTATACTTTGTGCCTACTAGACTTCCGAGGCCTAACACCTCCGGTGAGGGAGAATTACCCCCCCCCCCTATTGGATTACAAATACATGGTTTTAAATACTTCAAGTGCACCACCTTTACAGATCCTGTGCCGGTGAAGATTTGTGTTTCTTCTAAGACTGAGTTTCATGGTTAGGGATCAGGCCTGATCCGTTAGATAGTTATAAGTTAGTTATCACACCACAGGGTGTTTAGGTAACGGTCGCCCCACGTGGCGTTCCGTCCCCTTTCCATTGCTGGTACACACACACACAGTATTGTGATTTATAACTGCAGGGACCTGCTTATGTGTTGTGAACCAAATGTTACATGCATGTTATCCCCTTTTATCTTACCACTAGCAGTAAAGTCAGTTATTATTTACAACATTGTCTATGAGTCTGAGTTATCAATCCACACACCCACATTTAAAGCATAAGTGATTGTTTATGTGAAATTGCTGTGGGTTAACTGTGCCAGAGCGGGTAGAGCAGATTGCCGGGGGGTTGGGGAAGCTGTACTCAGGGCCCAAATCAAAACTTGCGGCTCTCTTAAGTTGAGGGTATCGCTACATACAAATCAGTGTATTCAGCAGGCAACAGCGACATATAAGGGATAATGTAAAGAATATAACTTCTGGGGGGGGGGCCCCGCCTACCCAACCGGCCATCCTATCTCAACCGGGCGCAAAAGTCTAGAAGGGGGTTGCAGGACCAATCAAGGCGATATCCAGGGCAACCACACCTTGTCAAACTTCCAGGGGCATCCCCTGCTGATATACGTCAGCCTGTACATTGGTATTGCAGCATCAACCATGGCCAGCCAGGAGGACACTGACGGAGAGCTAGGGGATATCCACTTGCAAACAATAGACTTTTTGGCATAAAATAACAAGTACGCAATCAACTGTTTCCTATGGCGGGGTCTCTGCTCATCATCTTGGACCCCAAACAAGGCTAGCTCTGGCGACACGGGAAGCTCCAAGTCCAGTTTCAGATTGATCAACTCAAACACCCCTCTCCAGAATACCTGTATTTAAGGGCATTCCCAAAGTAGATGTATAAGGGTGCCAGGGTGAGTCCGACATCTTGCGCAGCAGGGGTCTCTGTCAGGGTATATCCTATGGAGCCTAACCGATGTATAATACACCATGTGCAACATTTTGATTTGTGTCAGTTTGTCTCGGGAGGAAATCACCAGCTTGGGACATTCCTCCAACGCGTCCTCCCACTCCTCCTTCCCCAGGGATGGGACGTCTGCCTTCCACCTATCCCAAAGCCTGTCCAGTCTCGGGGTATCTGGTTTGAGCAGTGTCCCATATAGTACAGAGAGTGGCTTTTTGAGGTCCTCCTGTACCAAGAGCGACTCAACAGGGTCAAATTCTAACAGGGGTCTAGTGGAAAATTGCGCCCTAGCAGCGTGGCGTAGTTGGAGATATCGGAAGAGCATCCATCGCGGCACCTGAAACTGCCTGCTAAGCTGTGCAAAGGTTAAAAGTACCCCATTTGGCATAATGTCCTGCAATGTTTTAACCCCGAATCTGGCCCAGACCTGTGGATCAGGAATCGATCTAAAGTGCGGCAGTCCAGGATTGCCCCACAATGGCTGAGCCGGGGCCCATCTATTGGGCAGGGAGAACCTTTTCCTAGCAGCCGCCCAAACCTTAAGGGTAGTTTTGGTGGGGGCCGGAACCATAGAATATGCCCTTGCCCCTCTGTATATCAGGTTTCGCAGGTCCATCAAGGAACCCAAACAGGCTGCCTCGAGGCACACTGCTGCATTTGACCTATCTCCCGCCACCCACCAGTGTGCCGTCACCAGGACAGCTGCCCAGAAGTAGACCAGCAGATCTGGTAAAGCGAGCCCCCCCAGCCGCGTAGGAAGATGAAGGGTAGACCTAGCCAGTCTGGGGACCCTCCCATTCCACAGAAATGAGGTAATGCACCCATTAACAGCTCTAAAGAAGGAGGCCGGGATCCAGACCGGGGCGTTCCGAAATATATAATTAAACTTTGGTAGCAGAACCATCTTAATAATGTTGATGCGTCCTATGAGGTTCAGGGGGAAACCAGACCAAGCCAGGCACTTATCCTTTACTACATTCAATAGGGGGAGGACATTATGTGTATAATATTGGGCTGCCTCCCTTGTCACCATTACTCCCAAGTATTTAAATTCAGTGACCCACTTTAAGGGGGACGGGCTAGCCAGAGAGGGAGCCCGGGCATCCAGCGGGAAGAGCACCGACTTGGACCAGTTTATTCTAACTCCAGAGAACGTCCCAAAAACTTCAAACGTCTCCAGGGCTGCCAGCAGCGAGGGACCAGCGTCATTGAGGTACAGGAGGGTGTCGTCCGCGTAGAGGGATATCTTCTCCTCCAGCCTCCCAACCGATAGCCCGGAAATCGCCCGGGACTCCCGGACAGCGATTGCCAGGGGTTCCAACGCAAGGGCAAATAGGCCGGGGGAGAGGGGGCACCCCTGACGAGTCCCCCTGGAAAGCGGAAAGGGCTCCGAGACCCACCCATTGGTGCGAACCCTCGCCACCGGCCTCCCATACAGCATCCGAATCCAGTGTATAAAACGGGGGCCAAAGCCAAACCTGGCCAAGACCTCCCACAAATACCCCCATTCCACTGTGTCAAAGGCTTTCTCCGCGTCCAGAGAAGCCACCACCCGGGATCCGACACGGTCATGCGTTACAGAGAGATTCAAAAAGAGTCTCCGAATATTGATGTCGGTGCCCTTACCCGGCATAAATCCAGTCTGATCCATGTGAATCAGCTCAGTAATCACTCCTGATAGACGGTTCGCAGTGATCTTGGCAAGGACTTTAGCGTCCACGTTCAGTAGGGAGATGGGCCTGTAGGAGGCACAATCTAGAGGATCCCTACCGGGCTTGGGCACCAACACAATAACCGCCTCTGCCATAGATTTAGGCAGGGCACCATGTCTGCTGAATTCTGAAAGAAGCATTGTCAGCTTTGGGGCAAGGGTCTCCAAGTTCTGTGAGTAGAATTCTGTCGGGAGTCCGTCAATCCCAGGGGTCTTACCTCCCTGCAACCCCCTTATGGCCCCCTGAACTTCCTCCAGGGTAATGTCTGTCTCAAGGTCTGCCCGCACAGTCTCATCAAGTGTGGGGAATGGGACCAAGTCCAAAAAGGCCTGCAGGTCAGAGGGCGAATACTGAACTCTCGAGGAGTAGACCCCTTGAAAGAATTGGGAGAATCTAGTATTGATATTGTCCGGGGAAGTAAGCACCGTCCCTTCCTCGTCCCGTACCCCCACTATATGTGTAGACTGAGTCGAACCCCTGGATAGCCATGCCAGCAAGTGTCCATTCTTGTTTCCATGTTCAAAAACTCGTTGGGCAGAGTATAACATAGATTTCTTAGTCTGATCAATCCGGCACAGGGAAAGCTTCCTAAGGGCCTGCTGCCATGTAGAATATGTTGCCTCCGTAGGGGCCTCAACATAGGATCTCTCACACCCACTAGCCTCCTCCTCCCTGTCAAGCAACTCCTTCTCACCCTCCCTTTGCAATGTAGATATCCGGGAGATATATTCCCCCCTAACCCAGGCCTTAAAAGCATCCCACTGCACACCAGAGCCAGCCGAGTCCCTGTTAGCAGACCAATAATTACAGATAGACTCCGCCATATCTTCCTGAATCCTGTCGTCCATGGCCCAGTACCTGGAAAGGCGCCATAGCCTCGCACCCCCAGGGTCCGCAGGCGATAGATCCAGACAGACGGGCGCGTGATCCGATATGCCCCTAGATAGATGACTAGCACCTCGAACCCAATTGAGAGCATTAGTGGCATATACTAGATCAATACGAGACAGAGTTCTATACGTGGCAGAGTGGCACGTGTACTCCCTAGTATGAGGGTGAAAGTGTCTCCACACGTCCGTCAATCCATATGCTTCCACCCATCGGGGGAGGTCCGAGGAGGGTCGAGACACGGAATGCAGCCTGTCCATGCCCTGGGAGGGGACGAAATTAAAGTCTCCAAAAACGTAAAGAACTGGTGCATCAAATTCAAGAATTATCCCCATAAGATCATATAGCAGTTGTATCGAGGCCGGGGGGGGCAAGTACACCCCAGCCAAGACCACCCGCTTATCAAAAATACATGCATGGAGAACCACAAATCTGCCCCCGGGGTCCGTACGGACGCCTATTATCCGGAACGGCAGAGACTTCCTAATCAGGATACTCACTCCCCGGGCATAGCAGGAGTAGGTGGAGTGGTAAGCTGCTCCAACCCAGGCCCTGCGCAAAGCAAGAATTCGTGAGCCCGTCAAGTGAGTCTCCAATAGAATACAGATGTGGGGGCTAATCTTCTGAAGGTACCGGAACACCAGGGATCTCTTAACCGCAGAGCCGAGACCCCGGACGTTCCAGAAAACAACTCTAATCTGAGCCATCAGGACGAGTGACGGACATAGATATCCCCACCCCCCACAGACACAGAGCGCCCAAGATCCAAAAAAGGGCACAGGGACCCCCCCTCCCCCCCAGAACATCTCCATCACCGAACCTGCAAAAGGAAATTATTAGGCATGTAATGTCACAAAGAAACAAAACAAAAATCTTCCCCTCCCCCTGCAACAGCAGTATAACAACCAGTTCCCAACAGTTCCCTACCCCCCCCCCCACCCCGCCACCCCATCCCAATCATGGAGAGCATAATCCCCTAACCCCAGACAACAGGTCTGTTAGAACAAGGTACTAGTGTATCGGGCCGTGGACCGGAGGAGACCACACATTAGTCCAGGTGCTAGTTCAGCACCAGAGCCGCTGGCCACCACATGAAAGTACCTATTAATGCAGGTAGCAACCCCAAATTCCCACGGCAGTCCATGGCAAAGTACAGGAGCAAAAAAAAAAAGGGTTCTACCAGGTCACCAGGAATAAGGACAACAGGTGGTAAGTCAGTCAAAGAAACATCTCCTGCAAGCAGGGGCACATTACTTGAGAGTAACTGCACTCGGGGCATTCAAAAGAGCATAGTACATACCCCAGAACAGCACTGGTGTCCCCAGGCAGCAGCAGAACCCAAACTTCTGGAGGGTCCCGGCAGAATTGAAGGCAGCAAGGTGGGCCCTACCGCAGCCAGGGTGGCAGCAGATAAAAAGGGCAGATATGTCTTCTCATGCATAGAAGGAAGGTAGTTGGCAACTCAGTGACGAGGTGGTAGTGTGTCGATCCAGGAGAAAGCTTCCCTTGGTGACATGAAGATGCGTATGGTTTCACTATCTTGTACCCGGAGACGTGCAGGGAACATCATATTGTATTGAATATCACGGGTGCGGAGCTGGGCCTTGACCTGGTCGAATGACTTCCGCAACTTCTGGGTCTCCATCGAATAATCCGGGAAGATGAGAACTTTAGCGTTCTCGTACCGAAGCTCTCCCTTACCCCTTGCGGCTCTCAGCACCTCATCCCTGTCCCGAAAATTCAGGAACCGGAGAATGAACGTGCGGGGAGGGCCCCCGGCAGGATTCGGCCGCGGAGGGATCCGGTGCGCTCGCTCCACCGCATAGAAGGGAGAGAAGTGAGCCTCTGGGAGGAGATCACGCAGAAGGCCCTCCACAAATCCAGTTGGGGACTGTCCCTCCGCACCCTCCGGGAGTCCAACAATCCGGAGGTTGTTCCTCCTATTTCGGTTTTCGGCGTCGTCGGCCTTATATTCCAGTGCCTTGATCCGGTTGTGCATGGCTCGGAGGTCAGCGGAGTGGCTTGTCACTACGTCCTCCACATCCCCCACCCGCCGCTCCGCCTCCGAGACTCGGGACCTTATCTTGTCCATATCCTGCCTCATGATCCCCATCTCCAGCTGCACAGCCTCAATCTTAGAGGTGAGTGTTGCTTGGCAAGTCGCTATGGCTGCCATGATCTCGGCTACATAGCTGGGCTGGGACGGGGGCTCCTCCGCCCGCACTGGTTGTGACGCCATCTTGGAAGGCCGCACACCATGAGGCCACACACAGGCCAGGGGAGAGTCTGCAGGGATCTTGGACAGCGGAAGAAACCGAAGCGTCTTACCTCCACCTGAGCCTCCCCGCCGTGTGCGGCGTCTCATCTGCCAGGGAATAGGAGCCACGAACGGAGTTTAAACCCGCCTGGACAGGATAAAAGGCAAGGTAGCCAGCAGAGCTCCGTTAAGTGCGACTGTTCAGGTCTCCATCTTGGCCACGCCCCATAATTGGAGTCTTCTAACCTGTAAGTTACATAGTTACATAGTAGGCGAGGTTGAAAAAATACAAAAGTCCATCAAGTCCAACCTATGTGTGTGATTTTATGTCAGTATTACATTTTATATCCCTGTATGTTGTGGTCATTCATGTGACTATCTAATATTTTTTTTAATTATCGATGCTCCCCGCTGAAACCACTGCCTGTGGAAGAAAATTCCACATCCTAACCACTCTGAAGCCTCGTACACACGGCCTTTTTTCTTGGCAAGAAAGCTGCTGGGAGAGCTTTTTGCCGAGAAAACCGGCCGTGTGTATGGTTTCTCGTCTGGAAAACTGTCGGGAATCTCAACGAGAAAAATAGAGAACCTGCTCTCTATTTTTCTTGTCGGGATTCTCGCCAGAGTTTTCCTGCTGAGAAAACCGTGAGTGTGTATGCTTACCTGTCCCTGGTAAGCCGGCGCATGCTCGATGAGACTTCGACACATGCGCGGTAGCATACAAGGGTAGTGTAGGGTGTAGCAAAATGGCGGCGATGGCATCGAATGTGACGAGCGCCGGCTCGTCGTAGTCAATAACGTCACCGCATTCTTGCCATAAAAAAGAACGGCGGTTCTTTTGAATGGTGTGTGTGTACACAGGGCTTGGCAAGACAAGCTTGCCAGAAATCCCGTCGAGAAAACCAACGTTTTTTTACCGACGGGATGCCCGCCCGTGTGTACAGGGCTTTACAGTAAAGAACCCTCTACGCAGTTTAAGGTTAATCCGCTTTTCTTCTAATTTTAGTGAATGGCCGCGTGTCTTATTAAATTCCCTTTTCACAGAAAAGCTTTATCCCTATTGTGGGGTTACCAGTACGGTATTTGTACATTGAAATCATATCCCCTCTCAAGCGTCTCTTCTCCAGAGAGAATAAGTTTAGTGCTCATAACCTTTCCTCATAACTAAGGTCCTCCAGACCCTTTATTCGTTTGTTGCCCTTTTCTGGACTCTCTCCAGTTCCAGCACATCCTTCCTGAGGACTGGTGCCCAGAACTGGACAGCATACTCCAGGTGTGACCGGACCAGAGTCTTATAGGGTGGGAGAATTATCGTTTTATCTCTGGAGTTAATCCCTTTTTTAATGCATGCCAATATTCTGTTTGCTTTGCTTGCAGCAAGTTGGCATTGCATGCCATTGCTAAGCCTGTCATCTACTATGACCCCCAGGTCCTTTTCCATCCAAGATTCCCCCAGAGGACACCCCCCAGTGAGTAAATTGCATTCATTAATTTTGCAACCCAAATGCATTATTTTACATTTTTCTACAGTAAACCTCATTTGCCACGTAGTTGTCCACCCCATTAATTTGTTCAGATCTTCTTGCAAAGTTTCCATATCCTGCGGAGCAGTTATTGCCCTGCTTAGCTTAGTATCGTCCGCAAATACAGAGATTGAGCTGTTTATCCCATCCTCCAGGTCATTTATGAATAAATTAAATAGGATTGGTTCCAGGACAGAACCCTGGGGGACCCCACTGTCCACCCCGGACCATTCCGAGTACTCCCCATTTACCACTACCCTCTGAACTCGCCCCTGTAGCCAGTTTTCAATCCATGTACTCACCCTATGGTCCATGCCAATGGACCTTACTTTGTACAGTAAATGTTTATGGGGAACTGTATCAAATGCTTTTGCAAAATCCAGATACACTACATCTGCAGGCCTTCCTTTATCTAGATGGCAACTCACCTCCTCATAGAAGGTTAATAGATTAGTTTGGTAAGAACGATTCTTCATGAATCCATGCCGATTACTGCTAATGATACTGTTTTTATTACTAAAATCTTGTATATAGTCCCTTATTATCCCCTCCAAGAGCTTGCATACAATTATTGTTAGGCTAACTGGTCTGTAATTCCCATAGATGTATCTTGGCCCTTTTTTAAATATTGGTGCTACATTGGGCTTTTCTACAATCAGCTGTTACCATGCCAGTCAGTAGACTGTTCATAAAAATTAGGAACAATGGTCTGGCGATTACTTCCTCGGGTGCAAGCCAACTGGTCCCAGTGACTTATTAATGTTAAGTTTTTCAAGTATATTTTTAATTCTGTCCTCTGTTAGCCATGAGGGTGCTTCCTTTGACATGTCATGAGGATAAACATTGCAATTTTGGTTACTGAAGCCCCCCAATTTCCTTGTGAAGACTGAGGAGAATAATAAAGTCAATACCTTCGCCATCTCTCCATCCTTAGTAACCAGATTCCCTTCATCATTCTTTATGGGACCAATAAGATCTGACCTCCCTTTCTTACTATTAATGTAACATCTGAAATTTCCCGTTAGCAATATTAATATTGTAACTAGGATAATGACTGCTAGCAAGGTTGAAGGTTTGGTGCAGTGCACAGTGTGCCGCATGTATACAACAATGGCTCCAAGATGGATACCACTGCGACAGATGTGAGCGTGTTGCTATTCTAGAACCTCACATTAGAGATCTGGAGGCACAAGTTGCAACACTGGGCAGAACTGACAACCTTAAAAGGGTTTTCTGCTCACTGAGCAGGTGGTTATGGGGTTAATGTGGAGGGTGGAGGGGCAGGTCAGGATTATCAGGTAAGAAGGTGGATTACTGTATTTATAGGGAGTGGTAGGGGCTCACATAAAAGGAAGCCCTGATTTTGAACGTCCAAACATATTTGCCATGTTGGGTGAAGATGTGGGGGTGGCAAGTTTAGAGGGGGCAGCCCTAGATGTCACTGCTGCCATTGTTGAGCCGTCGATCTTGAAAGAGAAGTCAGAGGAAGCAGTACGTGGGGGAGGAAATATCATGAGCTTGCTTTTAGATAGATTGAGTTTGAGGAAGTGGTGTAACATCAAGTCAGATATGTCTGTTTGTAAATTTGTGATGCGTGTGAAGACTGATGGAGTGAGCTGAAGGATGTATAAATATATTATGGTGTCATCCGCATAGAAATGGTATTGAAAGCCATTGGAGGCTATCAGCTGACCCAGGGAGGAAGAGTAGATCAAGAATAGGAGAGGTCCAAGAACAAAACCTTAGGGAACCCCAACAGAGAAGGGAAGGGAGAAGAGGGAATATAATTGCAAGTGGCACTGAAGGTGTAGTGGGATAGGTAGAATAAGAACCAGCAAAGAGTACAGTCACAAAGGCCAAATTAGTAGAGTTTTTTTTTTTTTGAGGAGGAGGAGGGAGTGGTCCACCATGTCAAAGGAAGCAGAGAGGTCCAGGAGTAGGAGTACAGAATAGTGTCTATTGGTTTTAGCCATTAGTAATTTGTTTATGAGTTTTAGGAAAGCAGTTTCCATGGAGTGTTGAGGGCAAAATCCAGACTGAAAGGGATCAAGAAGGTTCTTTTCAGTGAGATAGTTGCTCAGTTGGTTTTAGATCAAATGTTCCAGGAGTTTGGAGGAAAAGAGGAGCAAAGAGATGGGGCATAGGTTGTTAAGATTGGTGGGGTCCATTGAGGGCTTTTTAAGTATGGGGGTGACTAGCGCATGTTTTAGAGAGTTGGATAAGATGTCAGAAGAGAGGGAGGCACTGAAGATGTGAGTTAGAGAGTGTAGGATAGAGCCAGTGGGTGACCGTAGCATTTGTGAGGGAACAGGGTCCAGGTGGCCGGTGGTTAGGTGGGCATTAGAAAAAAGTTTAGCAACCTTGTCTATGGAGTGTTAAGGGGGGAGGTATCTGAGCAGCAGAGATCTCCTCACAAATTGTATCAATCTTACTTTTAAAGTGATTGGTGATCGAGTGGGTGGAGGCAGTGGAAGACGAAGTAGCGAGTTGAAGAAAAGTAGAATTGAAGAAGAGTAGAGAAGAATTGACGGGGGCTGGCCAAGAAGGTGTTAATGTGAGTGACAAAATAGGTCTACTTGACAGAGAGGAGGCAGGAAATGTATTTTTGGAAGGCAGATTTATATTGGTTGAAGTCTTTCTAAAACTTAGTCTTACGCAACAGGCGCTCAAGATTGTGGCAATGTTTTTTGAGACTGCTGATGTCATCTGTTTGCCTGGGTTGTAGGGGTTGGGGCCTGATTCTGTGTGTAATGAGGGGGTGAGCTGGTCTAGGGAGGATGACAGTGAACTGTTTTAGACAGAAGTGGCTAGGTTGGGACAGTACAGGAATGAGATTTTGTTATAGAGGTGGTCGGTAGCAGAACAGAGAAGAGAAGGGTTAAAACGTTGAAGGTTTCTATGGGTAATTGTTAGGCAGTGGGAGGGAGCAGAAGTAGAAGACAAGGAGAGAGTGAAAATAATAAGGTGGTGATCAGAGAGAGGGAAAGGATTGTTGGATAGGCTGAATGTAGTGCATAGGTAGGAGAATACAATGTCCAGGGTGTTTCTATCAGAGTGAGTAGAAGCCTGTATCCATTGGTCAAAAGAGGAGATTAGCGGATATTTCCCCACAGGGCTTTTTAGCAGCAAAAAAGAATCAAATATTTTGTAAAAAGTCACTGATTTTATTAACAAATTAGATCTGAATTATATACAAAAGTGAAAAAATGAGCTCGGGTATATACAAGCGAGACAGTTATTGACTAAAAAAAGAGTTTACATCAAGAGGTATTTCACTGTTAAATTTGGTTTCAACCTGTTAGCATCATCATCAGGCTGGACTCACAGTACTCCAGGACTGACCGGTGACCGGCGACACATCCCCTGGACCATCCACTCTCATGGGCGGCATCAATGCGACCACAACATCACCATCACATTGTTGTGGTCGGATTGATGCCTTCCATGTGAGTGGATGGTCCGGGGAAGTGTTGCCTCACACTGTGGACTTTTCCGCTTGTCTTGTCATAGAACCTGGAGTGTCCTTTACCTCCTCCATGAGCAGTCTTCAGTGGTAGTGGTAGTGGTGGGTGTTTCTGCCTTCTGGACTGAAATTACAAATAAACTTGGGTCAGTCCTGGAGTACTGTGAGTCCAGCCTGATGATGATGCTTCCCTAAATTTCCCAAACTGAACGCGTCGAGTTGCTAGGGCAGTGGACTGGGTCACTGAGAAGCAAAGAGGAGACGAGATTTATCTGGTTGGGAGTATGTTGATTGAACGAGTTGTTTAATGCATTGAGGTGAGCAGGCATTTTGACTGGTGGAGAAGGCGCACCTGTGCATGAAGAGTGAAAAAACTGGGTGTTTTATATGCCTGTGCATGTTTATTCATCACGTCGTCATTTTCACTGTTTTAAGAGAAAAGTTTTTTGTGTGAACAAGTGGACACATTCACATTGTTGAAATATTATTTTGGGACTCATATATATATATATATATATATATATATATATATATATATATATATATTTGAACATAGAGTTATACTCTGACAAAAAGTTAAATAAAAATTAATAAATAAATTCAATGTAAAAATATATACAGTACATAAAAAAAAAACCTTAGGCAGACACAATGGAAAACCATTATTCTGCCATTATCCTTTATTCTACCAATCTAATTCTACCTTCTATGCTTCTTAAGGATTCACAACTCCTTTAGTAAAACAACTACAGTCTCCCAGATGCAGCTCAATCTTCAAACTTCGAATCCGATCAAAAAAAAACAAAAACTGCTCTCCACGTTCTGTGTCACCACCAAACACCCAATGCTCACCAAATCCTTATGACCACACAAAAATTATAAATCATATAGCTAACTTGTAACCGCCTCACAGAAAGCCTGCTACCTGGAAATGTTAAACTTTTTTTTTTTGCTTACTTAGAGGTCCTTTACTGGTATTTTCTGAAGTTAGACAGAAGAACTGTTTGTATAGTCATAAGAAGTCAAGGAGTACCTCTGCTTGAGGCTGTCTGGAGGCCTCTATTGAACTTTGTGCAACTTTAATTGCATTTGATGACAAAGGTTTCCTGGCTTAAAGTGAAAACCTCGTCCATCTAAACTTCTCAATCAGTATGAATTTAAAGTAGTGCTAAACCCTGTTTTTTTAATTAATAATCCACTCTACACATAGAGGTGAACATTTCATTGTACATTTATGAGATATTATTTTTGGCAAAACACTTAAAGTGATTGTAAAGCCTTGTTTTTTTATTAAAACAGTATTTATGTTATATGTACCTGCTCTGAACAGTGGTATTTCACAGAGTGGCCCCGAACCCCCTCTTCTGGAGTCCCCCAATGGCACTCTCAGGCTTCCCTTTCTTCTCAGTGCAACACTGCGGGCTTGCACCAGAGCTGGGCTGTGTGCATCTATAGACATACACAGCCTGGAACAGCCCCACCCCCCAGTCCCTCCTTACAGGATTTGATTGACAGCAGCATGAGCAGGAAGAGAGAGCAGCACAGCTGCTGCACTTGGGCTCTGAGGAAGAAGCTCTGTGCTTCGAAACGCGTCAGACGGCAGTGGCCCTCATCACATCTTCTACGACAGTTTGGATTTGGGATCTGTATGCTGCAGCCACCTATGGAAACACTTTTGTACTGCAAACCTTTCTGCTACACTTGTGAGTAGTTTTTATAATTTATTTTAAATAAAATCCATCCAAACGATAATACACTAGGCTGGTGCGCCCTTTTTTATTTTTTCTCGTCTGTCTTTAATATTGATTGGACCCTGGACAAAACATTTCTTGGGGCCCCTTCCATGCAATTTCGCTCTCCACGTGCTCTGAGACATACAATAAATATAATCTAGACTTAAAATCAGTTTACTATATCAGATCAGGCAGCGATTGCAATTGGTTGCCAGAGGTTACAGCATATCATTACCACTTACTGACTAGTTGCTAGAGGTTACACCACACATTACGGCTCACTGATTAGTTGCTAGAGGTTACAGCACATGATTTCTGCTTGTTGATTGGTTGCTAGAGATTACTGTACAGTAATACTTCCACTGATTGGTTGCTAGAGGTTACAGCACATCATCTCCTCACTGCAGAGGGGCATGATATACATATGAATGCTGCCTTTATTCACATATGAATGCTGCCGGTCTCAGCTATTTACATATGAATGCAGCCGATATTTACATATAAATGCTCCAGTTACTTACAAATGAATGACGATTATTTCCATGTAAACACAGGGTCTGCAGGTGAGTCATCTGTACACAACAATAGGGCAGAGCTGGGCAGCACTTCACACTGAGATATCAGGACACAGCACAGGACTAAAACTTCAAGGGACAAGGGAATTTAAACTGGGATAGTTGGCAAGTATGAGGCAGCTGCCTTGGGCCCCACAACAATTACAGAGCAGCTGCCCCTTTTGCCCTACCTTAAAGATGACCCTGGTCAAGTCCATCAGTAAAGTCTGCTAGTCCATCTTATATTACCCTCTTCCCAGACTGACAACTCTGCTGTCTTAGGGTGTCTCCATTGCTCCCACATCCAGTGTAAAGACCTCCTAAGACAGGAAATGTGTTACTGGCTGGATCACCCGTTGAAAATAGAGAAAAAAGCAAAAAAAAATTAAAACGAATGCAGCCACCACATTTAGAGATAGGTAAGCTGCAATCTAGTACATGTTTTTTTTTTGGCTTTAATACCAATTTAAGGTCTGTTTTATTTCAACAACATAGAAATGAAAAGTGCTTACTAATGCTTGTAGGTCGTTTATAGCACACCTGTATTTACTCAAGATAATTACAGGATACATGTGTTTAATTCATACTGTATAGTGTGGCCTTTTAAACTATACTGGGTATATAAATGAATCATTGAGCAGGGCACAGCTTGAATTTCTATCCAGTGACCAGTCAGGCCTTGTCCATAATTCAGACTACTATTACCCGACGTTCGTCTTATATTTTGACTAAAGAGCTATAGAGCACTCTTTGTACAAAATCTCTACAGTAGCCGCACAGCACTTGATTAGCTGTTGTTTATGTGGAACAACTTCATTTTTATGATTGTTTCCTGAATGAAAACAACCATTATCTTTTGTTCTAATTAGAGCAATGACATTCTTCCAGCTGTGAGTACATTATGAGATAATCTGTTGGTAACTTTAGTAATTGTAAGTTTTATGTCTTCTTGGCTTATGCAGAACTGTACAAAACTCCGGAAATGCTTCTAGCCGCTGGAGGTCTCATGTTTTTCTTGGGAAGAAGAAAGAATTTGCTGTATTGACCACTAATGTTTCTCTTCCATCACAATCCCACAGAGAAACCAACGGAATATTATGGGTCCGATGAGGCAAGCATGATTGTTTGTAGCTCAGAGCCTTTTGTAGTTGTCTTAGCTTTGACCTGTTTGTGTTTTCTCCCAAAGGTCTCCTGTATGCTCACTTGTTTTAATGATTGCAGTGAGCCATGTATCCCAGTCTGAAAGTGAGAGTCTGAAACTATTCTCTATAACTGTCGTAGCACTAAAGGACTAGCAGATGGGATGCTTTTTTGTCAATTTTGTTTCAGCCGACAATTACGGTTTAATGGTTCCTCTACGTAGCCACAGGTGACCTTCCTATGCAAACTTTGTTAAAGGATAACATCTGCCTGGGGATGAAACTAAGGACTTTCCTTGTATTATGTCAGGTTTGATTAACTTACATTTTGTAGGATAATATATCAGGACTCCAACACAGGAACTTTTGTGTATATATGGAGGGTCCTCTGTTTCCCCTCGACGCCTGGGACAAGACACAAAATTTGTATGTTGTATATTAATGAGTTCCAAAGACACCGCAGACAACATCTTGACGAAGTACGGATTACAGGCTTAAAAAAATAGAAAGATAGAGAGACATGTCAGAGATAGAAAGATAGAGAGACATATCAGATAGATAGATAGATAGATAGATAGATAGCTATAGATACTCAATACAGGAGCAGTAATGATGAAGACCAAGCACCAAGCAGTGGCTTCTGGTGTCTGTCGGCTTTTGCCTTTTATCAGCCTGTATTTAAACATCTCCATTATTTTGTTGTAACACCTTGATGAGAATTTTTTTTTTATATTTGCAGAGATTAAAGCGGAGTTCCACCCAAAAATGGAACTTCCACTTTTTGGAATCCCCCCCCCTCCGGTGTCACATTTGGCACCTTTCAGGGGGGAGGAGGTAGCAGATACCTGTGTAATCTAGGCCTACTTCGTCCCCCCCGCTGTCTTCTGGGAGACACACAGGTACCAGAAGACATCAGGGACCAGTGGGATCGCGCAGCGCGACTCACGCATGTGCAGTAGGGAACCAGGAAGTGAAGCCGCAAGACTTCACTTCCTGATTCCCTTAAGGAAGATGGCGGCGGCAGCACCCGAGAGCCGAGGGAGAGATCGGCTTTGGGTGCTGACATTGCGGGCGCCCCAGGACAGGTAAGTGTCCATATTTTAAAAGTCAGCAGCTGCAGTATTTGTAGCTGCTGACTTTTTTTTTTCCCCCGCGGAACTCCGCTTTAATTACAGAATTAAAGTTCAAAAATATATGAATATATACTAACCACTTCAATACCAGGCACTTATACACCTTCCTGCCCAAGCCAATTTTCAGCTTTCAGCGCTGTCCTAATTTGAATGACAATTGCGCGGTCATGCTACACTGTACCCAAACAATTTTTTTATCATTTTGTTCCCACAAATAGAGCTTTCTTTCGGTGGTATTTGTTTGCCTCTGCGATTTTTATTTTTTGCACAACAAATAAGAAAAGAGCGAAAATAAAATTTAGAAGAAAAATATGTTTTTCTTTGTTTCAGTAAATTTTTGGGGAAAATAAGTATGTTTGCTTCTTCAATGACGGGCACTGATATGGCTCCACTGACGGGCACTGATAAGGCAGCACTGATGGGCACCGATGAGGTGGCACCAATGAGGTGGCACTGATGGGCACTAATGATGGGCACTGATAAGCGGCACTGATGGACACTGATAGGCGGCACTGATGGGCACTGATAGGTGGCACTGGTATGCGGCACTGATGGGCACTCATAGGTGGCACTGATGGGCACTCATAGACGGCACTGATGGGCACTCATATGCGGCACTGATGGGTACTTATGGGTGGCACTGATGGGTACTTATGGGTGGCACTAATAGGTGTCACGGAAGGGCACTGATAGGTGGGCACGGATGGGCACGGATAGGTGGCACTGATGGACACTGGTGGGTGCCACTGATGACTCTGGTGGGTGGCATTGCTGGGCATCACAAAAAAAATTGTGCCAAGATGGTGCCAGTCAGTGCCCATTTGTGGGCACTGTTTGGCATAAGTTAGGCATATTTTTATACATGTGGATGGCCATGGGGGACTTACCTGGCCATCCACATGTTAGGTGCTTCCCTGGTGGTCCTGGGCGGCATCCTGGTGGTTTAGTGTGGGCATCCGAGGGGGGCTGCACTGATAAACAATCAGCGCGAACCCCCCCTGTCAGGAGAGCCGATCAACGGCTCTTCCTGTTTACATTGTGATCAGCCGTGATTGGACACGGCTGATCACTTGGTAAAAAGCCTCCGCCGGAGGCTCTTTACAGAGATCAGTGTAGCGGTGGGTCAGACTGACACACCGCTCCACCGATCGCCGCGATGCGTGCCCCCCCCCCCCCCGGGCGCACGGCGGCTGTTATCCTACAGGACGTCAATAGATGTCCAGTCAGGATAACACAACCACTTCCCGGACGTCAATCTCCTATTGACCGGGTGGGAAGTGGTTAAGCATGGTGTCATGTGTTCTAAGTGAAAGTGGAACTAAGTTCCATATTATATTTTTAGTCAATTCCAGTCATGCTAATCTTTTGTGTTAGTTCTCTGCAGTAAGACATATAATAGGATTCTCTTTTGTATATGCTTTATTTAATAACTTAACACGTTTTTTTTTATTTCATTTTGCTTTTTGCTGACACCCACAGTGCTAGAAGCATTTCTCCCTGACACACTCCTCTGCACAACCTGGTGCCCTATTCTCCAGAGATTTTCTGTAGCACAAGCCACTTTACAGTCTTCTCTCTCTTTGTTCTTTAAAGCCTAACTTCGGGTTTTCTGTCACTCTAAATAGGTTGTTTTTGGCCAAGGTAGCCCAAATGAACTATTTAACCACTTCAGCCCGGACCATTTCACTGGCCAAAGACCAGAGCATTTTTTGCGATTCGGCACTGCGTCGCTTTAACTGACAATTGCGCGGTCGTGCGACGTGGCTCCCAAACAAAATTGACGTCCTTTTTTTCCCACAAATAGAGCCTTCTTTTAGTGGTATTTGATCACCTCTGCGGTTGTTGTTTTTTTTGCGCTATAAACAAAAATAGAGCGGCAATTTTGAAAAAAAAGCAATATTTTTTACTTTTTGCTATAATAAATATCCCCAAAAAATATAGAAAAAAACATTTTTTCCTCAGTTTAGGCCGATATGTATTCTTCTACATATTTTTGGTAAAAAAAATCACAATAAGCGTTTATTTATTGGTTTGCGCAAAAGTTATAGCGTCTACAAAATAGGGGATAGATTTTTTTTTTTTTTTTTTTTTTTTTTTTTTTACTAGTAATGGCGGTGATCTGAATTTTATCGTGACTGTGACATTGCGACAGACATATCAGCCAATTTTGACACATTTTTGGGACCATTCACATTTATACAGCGATTAGTGCTATAAAAAGTGCTATAAAACTGCACTGATTACTGTGTAAATGTGACTGGCAGGGAAGGGGTTAATACTAGGGGGCGATTAAGAGGTTAAATATGTTCCCTAGGGAGTGATTCTAACTGTAGGGGGCGGGGACTCACAAGGGGAGGAGACCGATCTGTGTTCCTCTACGCCTCAGATTTACAGTGACTGCAATTTCAAGTGCACTTTGCACTTGTAGTTTGCACTTGTAGTGCAAAGTGGATTTGCCTTTCATAAATAACCCCCAATATATTTTACTTTTTGCTATAATAAATATCCCACATTTTTTTTTTTTTTAAAACTCATTTTTTCCTCAGTTTAGGCCGATATATATTCTACTATATATTTTTGGAAATAAAAACGCAATAAGTATATATTAATTGGTTTGCGCAAAAGTTATAGCGTCTACAAAATAGGGGATAGAATTATGGCCTTTTTATTATTATTAATATAATTTTTCTTACTAGTAATGGCGGCGATCTGCGATTTTTATTGGGACTGCGATATTATGGCGGACAGATCGGACACTTTTGACACATTTTTGGGACCATTGACAATTTTACAGCGATTAGTGCTATAAAAATGCACTGATTACTGTAAAAATGTCGCTGGCAGGGAAAGGGTTAACACTAGGGGTGATAAAGGGGTTAACTGTGTTCCCTCTGCATGTTCTAACTGAAGGGGGGATGGGACTTACTAGGGGAAATGACAGATCACTGTTCATACTTAGTATAAACAGACGGTCAGTCATTTCTCCCCTAAGAGAACCGGGATCATGTGTGTTTACACACACAGATCCTGGTTCTCGCTGTGTCATGAGCGATCGCGGGTGCTCGGCGCCCATCCCGCCCGCCGGGCACTCGCATCGGCTCTGGGGGCGAGCAGCTGGCGCGTGCCTCTGGGGGCGAGCAGCTGGCGCTTGCCTCCGGCGGTGCGCGTGCGCCCCTAGTGGCCCCAGGGTCAAATGACGTAACATAACGTTGTTTTGCGCAGCCGAGCCATGCTGCCGCAGTAAAACTGCGGCGGCTGGTCGGCAAGCAGTTAATCTCATACTTGTAGCACACAATATATAATAATACGAGGGGTCTTCAAAAAATTTCCACACTTCCCACTTTTATATTTTCACTGGAAACGGTGATGGCGGGAGCAGTAGTAACTGGTTGTGTCCGACAGTGTCATGTGACTAGTCTGTCTGGCAAGCCGGCTGACCTTGCAGTTGAGTAAAAGTGATGTATTTTAATTTTGAAATTCTTATTAAAAAGAGTTTAAAAACAGTGGGGAAACTTTTTGAAGAGCCCTCGTATTTCTATAGCACCTTTCTCCCTAGAGACTCAAAGTGTCCATCCTGTGTAAGTTGGATTTAAATGTCAAACCAATTTCCTGTCTATTGGCTTATTATTGATATTTGGATCTAGTTAGAGATATATTCCACCTCTGCCTAATGAAGAAGGTCATTGGAACTTGTGAAACGTATTGAGAAACTTTATCACCTCTTCCCAAGATAGATTCGGCCCAATCATTCAATAATGGTCACATATGATTTGTGGCTGAGTAGTATATGCAATTTATAAAAAGGGTAACCATAGAGTATTAACAGGTGAAAAATCTACTGTACCCAGTATGATACTCATGGTATGATCTTGTAAAACAGGTGTCTACACAAAATAATACAGGGTTCTTTGGGTTTTTGAAGAAAAAATATTTTCTACGTGGAGCTCACTGGCCCCTTTGTTAGGTACGCCTTGCTAGTAGTGGGTTGGACCTCATATTGCCTTCAGAACTGCCTTAATTCTTTGTGGCATAGATCCAACGAGGTGTTGGAAACATTCCTCAGAGATTTTGGTCCATAGTGACATGATGGCACAGTTGCTGCAGATTTGTCCGTGGAAGCCATTGGAGTCCAGTGACCTCATTGTCATGTCCAAGAAACCAGTGCAGCCTGTTTAGTGCCCATCTGCAGTCTCACCTTTGCCATCAGTGTCAGATTATCCTATTAAGAGGAGGAGAGAGCGCCGCTGAATTTACACAGAGCCACGATCTCCTGTGTACCTGGCGCTCCGTCACTCACAGCCATGCCTCCTGGCCTTGCTCATATGATAGACAGTACAGTGGCCCAATGCGGGGCCAGGAGGCGTGGCTGTGCTTGACTGTGCGTGACAGAGCGTTCGGGTACATAGGTGATCGCGACTCTATTTAATTCAGCCACGCTCGCTCCTCTTCCCTCAGACAGCAGGGATCGGCGTATAACACGCACCCACGATTTCCCCCTGATTTTAAAGGGAAACAAGTGAGTGTTATACGCCGATAAATACAGAATATATATATATATATATATATATACAGCCCTCAAATTTTCCACTTGCAAAAGTGGAAAATGGCTGTTGGCGAGAGTGGGGCTGCCTCAGAGTTGGAAGGCTTTGAAGACACTTTGAAGCACCACTAAAGCTACATGGGATATCATTTCTGAAGCAAAGCAAAAGCAAGGTGTAAACAGGACTGTAATCTAACTATTTTATTAAGTGACAGGAGCTTTGACTGGCATTCAGAGAGCTTTAATAACGCGTGTCCGAAGCCATGTTTTGAAGTAAGTGTAAACTAGCCCTTATGAAAAAATAAATGATTTTTGTTTTCCTCAACTAACTCCCTGTAAGGGCTCATACACTTGCTTTGGCTTCAACACACATTAAAGGGGTTGTAAAGGTTTGTTTTTTATTTTCTAAATAGGTTCCTTTAAGCAAGTGCATTGTTGGTTCACTTACCTTTTCCTTAGATTTACCTTCTAAATGTTTGTTTTCTTTGTCTGAATTTCTCACTTCCTGTTTCTCCTCAGTAAACTTCACACCATCATCCGAGTGGTGTGGAGTCATCCAGAACAGCTTACTGAACAGCTTACTGAGGAGGAACAGGAAGTGAGAAATTCAGACAAAGAAAACAAAGAAAAAAAAATATTTAGAAGGGAAATCTAAGGAAAAGGTAAGTGAACCAACAATGCACTAGCTTAAAGGAACCTATTTAGAAAATAAAAAACGAACCTTTACAACCCCTTTAATGGCTAATTTACACTTGCTTCAAAACAAGGCTTCAGACAGGCTTTGTTAAAGCTCTCAGAACACTACTTAAAGCTCCTGTCACAAAAAAAAAGTACTTTTGCTTTGGTTTGCTTCGGCTTTTCATCAAAAATTATACCCCATGTAGCTTTAGTGGTGCTTCAAAGCATCTTCAAAGCCTCCATAGAAGTCTATGGCAAAGCTCGGTTGAAGCCCCACCGAATCCTCACCGAAGCCCCACCAAAGCTCCACCAAAGCCCCACTGAAGCTCCACCAAAGCCTCACCGAAGCCTCATCGAAGCACCAAGCAAAAGCAAGGTGTAAACAGGACTGTACGCTAACCATTTTATTTAGTGACAGGAGCTTTCACTAGCGTTCAGAGAGCTTTAACAAAGCGAGTCCGAAGCCTTGATTTGAAGCAAGTGTAAACTAGCCCTAAAGATTAATAACTGTCAGTTTTTTTTTATTATTTATATTCCTTAAAGTGACACTTAACAATATTCTGGCAAGCAAGAGAGGGTGGCTATGTTCCTACATACAGTGGGACTATGGAGAATGAACAAAGCCACCCTCTAATAGAAAGTCAGATCACAGCAGCAAAAAAAGGAATTTGGAGATTTGGTGGAAGCTGTTATAAGGGACTTTTCTGAGTTAAGAATACATACTTGAATATATTTTTTTAAAGTTGTGTCCACTCATACAGGCAAATAATTATCATATAACGTGTGAGAGGATTCAACTAAGATCCAATCAGAATCAAAAGGCATATGTTCTTTATCAGTGTTTCATTTCCAGCCCCTCTTATTTCTCTCTGCCTGGTGGAGAAAGTACATCCTATGACAACCGGATATCTTGGTTAAAAAAAAAAAAGGATATACCGTATATACTCGAGTATAAGCCGAGTTTTTTAGCACATTTTTTCGTGTTGAAAATGCCCCCCTCGGCTTATACTCAAGTCACCTTTTTGTGCCTGTTCTCCCGGACTTTGGGGACCCGGTACCGGCTGTAGGTCCCCTGGACCCCAAACCTTGGCACACATGTAGCCCCATTTCTCCCCTAGACGTGTGCAAAGTTTGTTGTCTGGGGGACCTACGGCCAGGGAGAACCGATTTTTCAAAGCCAGGCACCCCTTCCGTAGACTCCCATGTTAAACTGTAATTTCTCCGGTGAATTTGGGGACCCGGTACCGGCCGGTCGTAGGTCCCCTGGACCCCAAACCTGGCACACATGTAGCCCCATTTCTCCTCTATAAGTGTGCACAGTTTGTTGTCTGGGGGACCTACGGCCAGGGAGCTTAGATTTTTCAAAGCCGGGCACCCCTTCCATAGACTCCCATGTTAAACGTCAGTCTAGTCATGGACACAGTGAGGCATGGGCACAGTGAGGCATGCACATGGACACAGTGAGGCAAAGTGAGGCACAGTGAGGCATGCAGATGGACACCCTAGGCTTATACTCGAGTCAATACGTTTTCCCATTTTTTTGTGGTAAAATTAGGTGCCTCGGCTTATATTCGGGTCGGCTTATACTCGAGTATATACAGTATTTTATTTTTTGTTTCTTTCTCTAGTAGGTATGGTTTCTTGTAAACTCTCCAGCAAGAATTTATTATGTTATTTTTTTAATGACAGCAGCTGTCCAATCTCCTTTAAGGAATAAGTAACCATGACACTGAATTTAATAGGTCTCCTAAGCTCTAACTTCCAATATTCCCTTATGTTAAGCTGAACGTTTCTTCTGCTGAGCAGGTCATTACCAAACTTCAGAGCTTCTTGCCTGGAGGATAATTAAGCTTTTCAGAGAAGAAAGTTAGATGAATTAAATATTGATGATTCAAAGCATTTACAGTTTAGAGCATTCCGTGATTTCGCCCCTGAATTCTGAAGTATGCCCCCTGATAACAAAGTAAACCGAGAATTAACAATGACAAAGTTATATATTATTCTAGAGCAGTGATGCTCAACCCATTGCAGCTGGGACCTAATTATCCCTAATTCCATTGTACTAGGAAGCCAGTTGTTAGTGGGCTAATGTTAGGGCTCTTTCACACGGAGGTCCATTCAGGTCCGCCTGTCAGTTTTTTAGGCGGACCTGAAACGGATCCTCCATGTACCCCTATGGAGGCACGGATGTCAGCGGAGACATGTCCGCTGACATCCGCTCCGCTCCGCTCCGCCAAAGTGTGACGGAGGAAAACCCTATTTTTCCTTCCGTCGGCGGAGCGGATCGGATGACGACGGACTCTACGGTCCGTCGTCATCCGATTCCCCATAGGGGAGAGCGGTGCTCTGACAGGGCGGTCCCTGCACAGTGTGCGGGGACCGCCCAGTCATCCGTCGGCTCAGCGGGGATCAACGGAGCGATCCCCGCTGAGCAAGCGGAGCTTCACGGGGCGGATCTGCACGGATCCGCCCCGTGTGAAAGGACCCCTATGGTGCACCTAGTATAAGGTTGGTCATAATAAGGCAGATTTGTTATTAAGGGTGATGGGCGATGAGAGATTTGTCCAGCCAAACTTGCATGGTATATTTCTTTTTTTTTTTTTTTAGAACAAGTATTGGACACATTAAAGAAGAAAAAGCGGAATTAAAAACATTTTTTTTAAGATCTAATGCCCTGTACACATGACCGGTTTTCCCGTCGGATAAAAAACCGATGGTTTTCCCAATGGAATTCCTGTCAAGCCTGCCTTGCATACACACAGTCACACAAAAGTCTGGTGAACTTTTGACTGCCAAGAACGCAGTGACGTAAAAGACTACGACGAGCCGAGAAAATTAAGTTCTATGCTTCTGAGCATGCGTCGTTTTTTTTCCGAGCATGCTCGTTTTTTTACCCGTCGGAAAAGCATACAAGCAAACGGTTTTCCCGCTAGGATTTTTTCCTGACGGGAAAAAAGAGATCCTGCTCTCTTTTTTTATCCGGCAGTTTTCCCATCGGAAAAACTGCGAGGGAGCATACACACGGTCGGAACTCCCGGCCAAAAGCTCTCATCACAGTTTTTCCGACGGGAAAACCGGTCGTGTGTACAGGGCATGAGAGTAATGGGTTTTTTTTACTTGTAAACGATCTCAATCCATGGTGTGCTGTCCATACAGAAGTATGTGTTGTTGTTGTTTTTATTTTTTATTATGTAATTCTTTATTTAGACATTGTGTTGTTTTCACTGTTTTTCCTTCTGTTTATGCATAGCAGTGTTGTGCTTTTAATATAACTATTTTATAGATTCTATATTGTTTATTTTATATAGTTAGACAGCCATTGCTGTTTATTGGGACTCAGCGGCTGCACAAACACAGCCGCTGCTCCCAAAATGACATCCATGTGGGTGCGAGTGCACAGCCCCAAATGTGTGTTTGGGGACGAGCACCCACAGAGATGTCACATTTGGAGCAGCAGCAGTGTCCTAATTGACAGCTATGGGACTGCTGGAATGGGAATGCAGGCAATACCTGTGTATCCCCATGCAGGTAAACACGACTCTACACGGTTTAAAATGCCTAGTGTGAATGAGGCCTAACACAGAAGCAGAAACATGCAGACAGGACGCAGAATTACATAAGAAAACAGAAGTCGAAAAGTGGACGCAACAAGCAGAGTGCAGGTAGGTTCCTGAAAGAAGCACAGATTGAGGGGGGTTTACTAAAAGTGGAGCATACGAAATCTGGTATAGCTCTGCATATAGACTAATCAGCTTTCAGATTCTATTGTCAAAGCACAGCTGCACCTGATTTCGCACACTCCAGTTTTATTAAATCAACCCCTATCTGGCCAGGACAGAGGTGAAACTACTAGGGTACGTGTGAAAGGGAGAGACACGCTATGTATTTACCTGCACTTATGGTTCATTGCCATACTGGAAGTTGATTGGCTAACATGCACAGTTGCACCAGATTCTGAGTGCTCCAGTTTTAGTAAATCTCCCCCAATACATGTGTTACAAGCAAATACTATGGCATTATGTTCAAAAATGATTTAAAGCTGTACTCGGAAACTAGGTGTTTAAAACACCTTAAAGTGGTTGTACTAGGTTTCAGGTAAGAAGTGACACATAATGGGCTACTATGCGATACATAGTAGCCCAATATGCTTTACCTTTGCAGGGAAACAAAGAGGAAGTAAAACTCATCAGGGTTTACTTCCTCTTTAAGCTGATCACATTTACTTACCGGTACACATAATCAAAAACTGTAAAATACTTAAGGTTTCCTTTGATGTGACCACTGTCTGTATTTTCTATCAAATCTCTGGTTTCAGAGTATTTTCCTAGATGAATTTAACTTAGGCTGTCATTACTGTCTGTGAGCCAAATGTGGAGAATCTAATCCAGGTGCCTCTATTCCCTCCCACAATAAAGCTACAGCCTTTAGGTAAGAGTGTCCTATTGACTTTGTCACAAATATTGGCCAGTGAAGCTACAGTTTGATGACACAGTTTGTGAGCATGCTCTTTTTCGTAGTACTGTACTGCATTGTTTTCAAATGTAAAAACAGTGTCCACCATCTAGTGGACAAAGCCCCACTTCCTTCAGTTCTTGATCCCACAGAGGCAAATACCCAGATGCCATTTTTTAAATATAATGTTTTACTTTTTAAATTTTCTCTAATTTGTGCATGTATCTAGTTTATTTCTCATTTTATTATGTTTCCCTACCTTCAACAATCATGTGAATCAAAAGGTGTCCTTCTCCCTGGAACACAGTGTCAGTGGCAGGGTACACATGACCATTGACATCTGGTCAAGCACACACAGGCAAGGATGACATATACTGTTCACTGAATATGGGGTGAACACTTTTGTTGGTTCTTAATCATGGTAGTCCATTTCCAAGGATTAACCCCAAATTTGAATTATTTTAATTTCTATTATTTCTCTTATGAGAGGGCTGGGCAGCTGTGTTTGCCATAATTAGCCCTGTCTGTACTATGTAGGCAGATCTTCATGATCAATTGTAACTCGATTTGAAAACTATCTGTCCTAACAAAGGGTTAGAGGCTGGGCTTCTTGCATTGTATGAGGACAGACATGGGACAGGTTCACTCTAACAGTATTAAAAAAAAACCTTGTAGTGAGATATGACACTTCCTCCTGAGAAAAATCTAAAAGGTAAGGAAATATTTGTAATTTTTTAAGTATGCTGTGTGAGTGTAAACACAGAACAAACATAGAGTGAAATCAAATCCGACTGCAAAAGTGGAAATATAGAAAAATGTATAAGTGCCCGCGATATGGTACATAAAAAATGAAATAACTAAATAAACAAATTGCAATTGTAAACAAATGAAATAATTAACAAATTAATTAATTAATTAAGAGCAGCTCAAAAGCGGAAATATGCTTTAACCAGTTGCTGACCAGCGCAAGTTGGCTTGGCTGCCCGAATCAACGTACTGGTACGTCGGTTCGTGCACTGGCTTTTGCAGGCACACGCCCGCAGCGCGCCACGGGAGCTCGCCCGCGGGTCCAGCGTACTTAATATCCGCTGGCCACCCGCAATTGTGTGAAAGAGAGCCAGAACGGGGATCTGTTGTAAATAAACAGATCCCAATTCTGACATGGGAGGAGAGAGAGAGATCTGCTGTTCCTAGTGATCAGGAACAGCGACCTCTCTCTTCTCCCAGGCAGCCCATCCCCCATACAGTTAGAAATACCTCACAGGGAACACAGTTAACCCCTTGATCACACCCTAGTGTTAACCCTTCCCTGCAAGTGTCATTTATACAGCGTTCAGTGCCTTTTTATAGCACCGATCACTGTATTGGTGTCACTGGTCCCCAAAAAGTGTCACTTAGGGTCAGATTTTAGCAGTAGCATAGTACATAGTACACATAATATGTGTAGCCAGGTGCTGGGCTACAGCAAAATGTAAAAGGAGACATTCCCTTTTATTCTTCTCTGCCTATATTGAGATACTGATGTTATGCGGCACCATAAATTCAAGCAAGCCCATAGGCTTCTAAGCAGAGTGCTGAGAATCCTGGGAGTTGTAGTTTGAGATGGCAGCCATATATAAAGGGGCTAGTTGACTCCTTACACTACTGATCACAATACGCACTGTGCAGTAGGAGGAGAGAGAGATGATTTTTATTAAACTGTGTGGGAAAGTTCTTCCTATTGGCACTGAGGTAGTCAAAGAGAGCAACTCTGTCTGAACATTCGCCTGCCAGAAGGGGACCATACCAGTGGAGATCAGAGCCTGAGACTAGGAGTGAGGACACCCAGGGGCAGTGCAGCACCACACACATCACAGCACATGCACTGCTGCCACACAGAGAATGGAGTATCCACTCATCCTCTACATCCCACCGCTAATCACTAGAGGCCTTCAGGAAAAGACCAGAGAGAGGTCACTGCAACATCCAGGGGACTGATGAAAAGGTCATTTGCCCATTACTGATACTGCTAGCAGGAACTGAGCCACTTAGATCAGGACATCAGGACAAGCGTACCCAATCCATATTGCACACTTACTGCACTCTATACGGAACTTATTCCAAACCTAGACTGCACCTAAACCAACCCTTTACCACATTATACCAAACCTGTACTGCATTTAAACCACATCTACCCTGCACCTGTGTCGAGACTATATTGTACCTGTACTGTACCTATACTGCATGCAGGTTAACTGGGACTTTTGTTAAGTGCAAACAGGCCCCAACGATAGCCAGCAGAAAAACATCTTAAAGGACTGCACATCCCGTAATAATTATTCTTTAAGTCCCCTTTGTTCCCCTGCTACCCTTGTCCTCTACCACCCCCATTTTCTTTAAAACAGTGCATACCCAGTTAGTTTAGGACAAGCATTGCTGCCATAAATGCACTCTGGCAGTATATTTACAGCACTCCGTAGATTAAACGTTACTACTGCTCACTACTGAACTTGAGGTGGCCTTGCTACTGTTTGTGCTGATCTGGACACCAAACATAATTTTATGCCTAGTCCTTACTGTTAATCACTTTGTATGCTAAATTGTGTTATTATCATTGTTAATCCATTTTATGCTTGCCAAGTTACAAGCCATATTGGATGTCAATGTGTTAAGTTTGCCTTTACTACCTGGTTTGATGCCTGATTTCTTTAATATAGCACTACACCTGGATACAAAGTATTACTTTCAGTGATTTCATGTGATATTGTATGTTTGTACGCTCAATCTGATGTGTTAGAGCAGTGTTTCTCAACTCCAGTCCTCAAGACGCCCCAACAGGTCATGTTTTCAGGTTTTCCATTATTTTGCACAGGTGATTTGATCAGTTTCACTGCCTTAGTAATTACCACAGCAGTTTCATCTGAGGGGAATCCTGAAAAGATGACCTGTTGGGGCGCCTTGAGGACTGGAGTTGAGAAACACTGTGTTAGAGGGTCTGAGGTTTTTAAAAAGGTTAAGGCAAAGAACAGAGGACCCATCCTAATCAACAGCTTCTACAGGGGTAGAGCTACATATGCATTATCCATCATCGTAAAGATTTTCCATTTTATAAATTTTTCCTACTTCCATATAACACCTACAGGTAAGATTGTATCCAGCTGGCCTAGTCTTCATTGTCATTATTACAACCCACTCTACAGACTGAAAGCTACACCCTATTTGCCCTAGGACTGCCATGAACATGTAACTCTCTAAAACCACATTAATTACATGGTATTAACCAACTAATATATAAATATTGTGATGCATTTATTCTGTACACAAATACTCAACACTTTTAATGAAAAATTCCTATTTTTATACTGTTTCAGATTCAGACACATTTTTCTATTCTTCTTAACTAATACAACCCAGGCTTCTGCACCATGTCTCTTACTACATTTTCTTCCAGTTTCCCTTCAACCTGATTTGCCCTCAGCACCAACAATCACACATTTGCTAGTTTTGTTTTAGTATAAATACAAGCTATGGCGAATCTCAGGAGAAAGAAATGTAATTCGAGATGTCTCTGGTGGATTTCACATGGATAATGAAAAAAATAGAAAGAAAAGTCAAGCTTGGTTTATTTAACATACAGTATTATGGGCTAATGTATAAGGAGCACCACATTCATATCATTATTATGCATAAGGTGAACCACTGGACACTTTTAGGGTACCAAATCATAACAAAAGTATTAGAAAACCAATAAGCATTTTATTAAAATCTTAGTTTAAATATATTAAAAACTAGAGCTTACAGTGAAATTACAGATTTTAAGACATCTCAATAGTTTTTGTTGTCCACAACCTATACCCATCCAGATACAGTGCCACAATCAGGGGTTAGGCTCGGTGACCAGTGACTTTAGCAGTAGGGGGACTCCCACCAATCAGTAGGATAAGTATACAAGCAGGTCCCCCTGTCAGTTGATGCGGGCTCACCTGAGGTCCAGAGTCTAAGTACTAACCAGTGTGCACCAGAGCTCCTGATGGTGGAGATGGGTTTTGCTGCATGAGGAGTACCAGGTCGCGGTCCTCAGGATCGCCCCACCAGGTGGTGAGCAAGCCATGGTCTAGTATCAGATATAGCAGGTAAGGATCAAACAGAGGCATAGTCAGTAAACAAGCCAAGGGTTGGTAACAAGTGGTTGCAGGTTGGGATCAGGCAGAAGTGTATTCCAGGAACAAGCCAAAGGTCAGTAATGAGTAGTAGCAAAAATATTGATGGCAGCAGGGAAGACAAAAGTGAAATACTGGCTGGAAAGAGCACAATAATCTGGCAAACAGGAAGTGCAGAGACATGACTTAAATCAGGAAGTTCGTGTGAGGAGCAAAGAGTTCAAGGTTCAGCAGAAGGCACAAGGCAGGGTTGTCAAATGGATCAGACAGGGTGTTGTCCAGCCTCTCAGGTAGCTCAGCGAGAACAGTCAGTGCCACACACAGCATAGGTCTCAGGTTCAAGTCCATGCCCTGACATCCAGTATATATACAGCTTATAGAGCTAAGTTATCACACAAGGTTCAAAATTTCAAACAATATCTACTGTGTTTCAACTCTGGTAGATGAGTGACACGATAGGTGACAGTCAATGTGTTTCTCAGAACAGAATTCTGACTCTTCAATCGAGATATTGAGATGAAACTCTAGAATACATATTAATATACATGTGGATAACAACTATGTCAAACTTATGAGTTATTTAACAGATATTGTGGCGCCTTATCAAGTGTGACTACTTCTAGTTTGGTGATCAGTTAATGAATAATAGGTATTTAAATAAATATACAGGATACAAAATAAAATAAAGAAAAAAATGTCAAACTAATATATTTATAATATTATTACATGCATTCTATCCCTGGGGTAAGCGTAGGGGCACCAAGGAGACCGATAGGACCTCACTGACCAAAAATAGCCAAGCTGCTCATGTGAACATTATTGTAGTGATGTAGTTGTGGGATGATGGCAGTCCTCGTCATCCATGGGGGGAGGGGGGAGTGTATAAGAGGGAAACCCGTTTGGCTAAAAGTGTCATCATGTTAATAATTTAATTAGTTGTCATCTACCCACTACTACATCACTACAATTATAAGATCGAATGTGAATGAATGCCATAGTAAATCTACAAAAAAACAAAAATACCAAACTCAGTTTATCCCAAATATTCTAGGGATAGGGCATTTCTTCCCCTTAGGATGCTCAACAACAGTAGTATGACTGGAATGTTATCTTTTTCTCTCCACTCATGATAAATTCCTACTTTTTTGGTGGAGTTACTCTTAATGTATCTTCAAGCAGTGCATTTAGATCAATATCTAAAAATTCATGCTCCAGCTGAAATATGTAGCATTCTAACCCTTAAGTAACTTGCTATAATTCGCCCGCCGCTTGTGTTTTTTTTATGTGTTACAACAGATTGCACATTCATGTCAGGTACTGCCATGTTCAATAAAAGGAGACTAAACACAGCGAAGCTCTTTTGAACGTGTGCTGCAAGGTGACACATGTACAGTGCTGTGTCAGGTCACATCGGATTTCATTTGTAGAGCTGAGCGCAATGAGAGCTGACACAACCAGATGCAAAGCAAACAATGCGTCACGTAACATCCCATGTATATTTGTTTTTTTAAGCTAAAGACGACAGTGGGTTATAAAAAAAACACAGCTGCCCTCAGGATATGTTTAATCAGATTCAAGTCACACAGTTTTTTTCCCTATGAAGGTATTATAGTTAGGAAAAAGGTTTAAAATGTATTTGCAGTAAACACAGAAAAAATAGCCCTGATTTGGTTCTTTGTTTTAAAATGTGACTTGAGTAAAAGTTTTTATATTTAGATTTAATGCTGTCTGTGTCCTTGCTGGGGAGACTTGCTCTCTTTATTCTATTGTCACCCGAGAGAAAGTAATGGAAGATCCAAAATCTTACAGTCGTCACCAGATTGGGAGAGTGTAAATCTTTAAGTGGGGACAACTGTTATTGTGACTGCTGTCTGAGAAAGGATGTTTCTTCACTTTTGTAGCGCTTATTCCTTGGGGGAGCTGTTTGGTATGACAGGTTCTCTGTTCTTTGCCACCACTCTGTGAACTGCTTGGTCCCCTCTGACACAGCTGGTTGCATAAAGAGATGCTGCAAACACCTGTGTGAGCTCAAGTATTAAAATACTACTTACAACTATATTAGCACATAGGTAATAGGCACCAGGCTACTTAATTGTAAATACAACGCAAAAAAATAGGATTTTTATAACAGCTTACCTGTAAAATCCTTTTCTTGGAGTACATCACGGGACACAGAGCGACATAGTCATTACTAATGGGTTATATAGTTACCGTCAGGTGCTGGCACTGGCAACTTCCAAAACCGGAAGTACTCTCCCCTATATAAGCCCCTCCCATCCGGGAGCACCTCAGTTTTGTAGCAAAGCAATAAGTGTCCCCAAAGAGGGGCGGGAGCTCTGTGTCCCGTGATGTACTCCAAGAAAAGGATTTTACAGGTAAGCTGTTATAAAAATCCTATTTTCTTTCTCGTACATCACGGGACACAGAGCGACATAGTCATTACTAATGGGATGTCCTAAAGCAATGCCAAATGAGGGGGGGGATACACCATATATAAGCTGAGCGCTATCAGACATGAGGATCTTTTGCGGCCTGCAACACACTGCGCCCAAAGGCGACATCCTCCTGACTTCTAACGTCCACCTGGTAGAACCTAGTAAACGTGTGTACCGAAGACCATGTTGCGGCCTTACAGATTTGAGCCAGGGAGGCCTGGTGATGCACTGCCCATGAAGTTCCAACTGCTCTCGTGGAGTGCGCCCTAACTTTGAACGGAGGCGGTCTACTTCTCAAGCTATAGGCTTGTATTATGACCTGTCGAATCCACTTGGCTAAAGTAGATTTTGACGCTGCCTGACCCTTTCTGGGGCCTTCCGGCAGAATAAATAAAGTATCCATTCTGCGAATCTGAGCAGTGGCTTTTAGATAAGCTTTAACTGCTCTTACTACATCCAAAGAATGCAATAACTTTTCCTCTACCGAAGTAGGCTTGGGGAAAAAAGAAGGAAGAACCATATCTTGGTTCAAATGAAAACTCGATACCACCTTAGGAAGAAAGGCTGGATGAGGACGTAACACTACTCTGTCCTTATGGATAACCAGATATGGCTCCTTACAGGACATAGCTGCTAATTCCGATACTCTTTTAGCCGAACAAATGGCTACTAGAAAAATCAATTTCCTGGTGAGAAGCACTAAGGAAATATGCTGTAATGGTTCAAATGGTTGTTTCTGTAGAACCGACAGAACCAAGTTTAGATCCCATGGACATATGGGAATATTAACCGGAGGACTAATACGCATCACTCCTTGTATAAAGGCTTTGACTAGTGAATGCGAAGCCAAGGGCCTTTGAAAAAATATTGACAAGGCCGAAATCTGACCCTTGATAGTACTCAAGGCAAGCTTCCTATCTACAGCCCATTGTAGGAAGTCCAGAATCCTACCTATTACGTATTTACGTGGATGCCATTTCTTGGCTTCACACCAGGCGATGTACGCCTTCCAGATTCTATAGTAGATCTGCCTGGATACCGGCTTCCTGGCATTGATCATGGTAGATACCACAGCATTAGAGAGCCCTCTCTTTTTTAGAATGTGGGCTTCAATAGCCAGGCCGTCAAACCTAGGGCTGGTAAGGAAGGGTGGTATATCGGTCCCTGCGAAAGCAGGTCCGGACGATGTGGGAGGGTCCAAGGACTCCCCACAGACATTTTTACAATCTCCGCGTACCATGCTCTTCGGGGCCACGCTGGAGCCACCAGAATCACTGGTTTCTTTTCTACCCTGATTCTGCGGAGTAATCGAGGTAACAATTGTGGCGGTGGGAATGCATATACCAGCTTGAACTGATCCCAAGGGAACACTAGGGCATCCGAGCCGCACGCTAGGGGATCCCTTGCCCAAGAGACAAACCTGTCCACTTTTGTGTTGAATCTGGATGCTAGCAGATCTACATCCGGTGTTCCCCACCGCTGACATATTGTCCGGAAAACCTCGGGATGAAGGGACCATTCCCCTGGGCATAATTGTTGGCGACTTAGAAAGTCCGCCTTCCAATTCTCCACCCCTGGAATGAATACCGCAAATATGGCTGGGACATATCTTTCTGCCCATCTCAGGATGTAATTTACTTCCCTTTGGGCTGCACGACTCCTGGTGCCCCCCTGACGATTGATATATGCCACTGCTGTGGCATTGTCTGACTGAACTCTGACAGGGGACCCTTGGAGTTTGGATGTCCATGCTACTAGGGCATACCGGGCTGCTCGTATCTCTAAGAGATTGATGGGCAGGGCCTTTTCCGCATCCGACCATCTGCCCTGGAGAGACCATTGCTCCAGTACTGCTCCCCAGCCTATAAGGCTGGCATCTGTAGTGACCACCTTCCAGGAAATCGGACTGAAGGATTTCCCTCTTTCCAGATTCTGGGGAACCAACCACCAGCGGAGGCTCCTGCGAACGGAAGGGGACAAGGACATTGGTAAGTCCAGAGCCTGAACTTTTTTGTTCCAGGCTGACAGTATGGCCCTTTGCAACTTCCTTGAATGGAATTGACCGTAGGGTACTGCTTCGAATGATGCCACCATTTTTCCCAGCAGCCTCATGCACAGGCGTATGGATGGCTGTCTTTTTGAACCCACTAAGTGGATCAAATCTCTCAAAGACGACCCCTTTTCTTGAGGCAAGAAAATCTTTCTCTGGTCTGAATCCAGCCTTAGCCCCAAGTATTCCAGACTTTTGACTGGTTTTAGGGCTGACTTGTCTCGGTTGATAATCCAACCATGATATTCCAGATACTTGATTGTCTCGTGAACAACCACTTCTAGTTTTTCCACTGAGTGGTCTATCAGCAACAAGTCGTCTAGATATGCCATTATCGTTACACCTCGTGTTCTTAGATTGGCCAATAATGGGGCCAGAATTTTTGTGAACACTCTTGGTGCTGTGGCCAGACCGAAGGGTAAGGCTCTGAACTGAAAATGGCGCCCTTCTACCGCAAAGCGTAGAAATTTTTGGTGGGCTGGAAAGATGGGGATGTGCAAATAAGCATCTTTGATGTCGATCGAGGCTAACCATTCCTCCCCTTGTAGGGCAGTGGCTACCGATCGGATCGACTCCATCCGGAAAGTCCTGATATGTAGGAATTTGTTTAGCCCTTTTAGATTTAATATGGGCCTCACGTCCCCGTTTGGCTTCGGAACTGTAAAGAGGTTTGAGTAAAACCCGAACCCCCATTCTTCCAGGGGAACCTCTATAATTACTGCTTGAAGCAATAATTGTTCCAGTGCCAACAGGAGGGATCCTCTCTTCTGGGGATCCCTTGGCACGTTTGACCTTATAAAGCGGGAAGGAGGGGAGTTTTTTAACTCCAATTTGTATCCCAGATTTACTGCGGAGAGCACCCATCTGTCTCGGATCGTGTTCCGCCAGGTTTCTGTGAACAACTGAAGTCTTCCCCCCACCCGACTGGGTGGGGGCAACCCTTCATGCATTTGACTTTGGGGGAGGTTTTGTACCTCTCCTGCTCCAGGGCTTCTTGTTACCCTGCAACTGTCCCTGATTTTTACCTCCGGGATTTGACCGGGGAGGCCGTCGGAACTGTTTCACAGCCGATGTCCTAGGGACTGGAGAAGCCGGCCTCTTAAAGGAGGGACCTCTAACTCTATTTTTAACCGGCAAAAGTGTACTTTTACCGCTGGAAATTCTCTGGATATACTTGTCCAGGTCTTCCCTGAATAAGCGCTCCCCATGAAATGGGAAGCTGACCAGCAATTTTTTACAGGGAGCTTCAGCAGACCAGTTTTTGAGCCATAGAAGCCTGCGCATATGTACTACAGACAGCGTAAGGCGGGAGGCCTGATGGATTGAATCCTTTATAGCGTCCACCGCAAAGCATAAGGCTCTAGGTAGATCAGCTAGGGCAAGAGCCTGCTGATCCGGCAAGTCTCTTAAGACCTGTTTCAACTGATCCTTCACTGCTTGGCAGACCCCTATAGCTGCCACTGCTGGTTGTGTCACCAATCCTGCTGTAGAAAAAGCAGATTTCAATAATGACTCCAATTTTTTATCTATTGGGTCCTTGAACATTTGGACATTTTCCACCGGACATGTCAGTGATTTATTCACACAAGAGATGGCTGCGTCCACTGTAGGGACCTTCCATTTTCTGATGAACCTATCCTCCATGGGATAGACCACCGGAAATCTCTTGGGGGGAGTAAATATTTTGTCAGGATGCTCCCAATCCTGGTAAATGAGCCCCTCCAGTAAAGGATGGATCGGAAAGGAACAAACAGTCTGGGGAGCTTTTAGCGACCCCAACGAGGAGACAGAAGTGGAGGATGGCTCCGCAAGTGGCATTTTAAATGCTGATCGGACCATATTAGTCAGGGACTGAACCTATAACCTCTCAGCATGTGATGCTGAGAACGGCTCTTCCACTGTTGATTCCTCTACAACCGAATCAACCTCATCCTGATCCCCCTCAGGTAGGTCGACCTCTGTATGGGACTGTTGCTCTGTTAACAGGCACTCTGAGGGAGGAGACGGAGATCGAGCGCTTTTCTCCTGTGACAGGGAAGCAGCGATTAATGCTGACAATCTCTCTTCCAGTCCTCCCAGAGCTGAGGAAAAAACCTCCTCTGTTACATACACAGGAGCAGGTGAACTGAGGACAGCCACAGTACCAGGTACTCCTGGGGGTGCCCTACGGTCACTAACCTCTGATTCTTCAGGGGAGACTGGTGCAGCCAAAGCATGCCCAAGATCCTCAGAGCCCGATGGAGACCCCCTATTCCTCCTGGAATTTCTAGTCCCGGAGTTTTTAGACGGCATATTCCTAAGCCACAAAGCTGAGGTATTCCAGCCGAAATACACCAGTTACTGATAATAGTCTAGCATAAATGCTGCTATAATAAACAGTTGGTGTCTACTAATGTGCCTTTCTAGGGGATGCCTGTATCAACCGCTTGCTGTATGCCTTTAAATGTTGCCAGCTCTGTCTCTGTACTTCATAGCCAGCTTACTACAATATTGTGGCTTTTTAAAACCTGCTGGGACGCCCGCACATGCGCAGAAGCGCTGCGGCGCGCACAGAGCGTCATCCCCCAGGCTCCGCCCCCTTTCCCGGCTCACCTCTATATATAGAGGCGCGTGCACGCGCACGCGCGCGGCCACATGCGCCCTCGGCGCTAATTTCAAACATGGAAACCAGGGACAGGAGCCAGGGCCCCTCTTTGCCGCAGGCCGGGGGATGGACGAGCACTGCAACATGGCAGAGGAAGCAGTTTCCTATAGGAGAACTCACCAACTGCCTGGACTTTGCTCTCTGAGAAGAGACTAGTCCACATGACAAGAAAACATTCCACAGCGGCCTCTAGTGGACAAACACAGGTACCGCAGTCTAATATACTAAATATATATAAAAAAAACATTTTTTTTTTTTTTTTTTTTCTTGACCACCATTAAAAATTATTACATTTTTTTAGTAGTTACAGGCATGCACAGAATCTTGCGGGAATACCATTAGGTAACAGACAGAAAGACAAATTAGGCTTGGGGGTCCCCCAATAGAACCAAGTTCCTGGGGGCCCCCACTTACCTGTTCCTCGCCGCAGGACTTTGTTTGGTCCACAAAAGCCCAAACTTCACCTATCACGGCAGGCATTGTAATCAAACCTTCAGGGACCGGGTTCCCAAGGATTCCACTCCCCTGGACCTGTATAGCACCCTGCACAGAAAACATCTTGGTCGTGGGTATGACCAGAGCTCTGGATCCCAGGGTCCAGCTCTCCTAAGAGAAGCATTACAGGCAGAACCTTGCTCTTCTCTTTGCAAGGCCCGGGTACCGACCGTTTAGCTATGAAGCTTTTTTGGTCGGATCCGGAATAGCTTACTGAGGCCCAAAAGAACCTGTACGCAAGCTCAGTGAAAAACACATGTTTCTTCTTGGCCAACACCTTAGACACTGGCAAAAAACTGAGGTGCTCCCGGATGGGAGGGGCTTATATAGGGGAGGGTACTTCCGGTTTTGGAAGTTGCCAGTGCCAGCACCTGACGGTAACTATATAACCCATTAGTAATGACTATGTCGCTCTGTGTCCCGTGATGTACGAGAAAGAAATATATATTGTCACAAGGCAACCTAAATAGCAATTCAATGAACAGGCAAAATAATCTGTTTGCATGCAGTAAGAAAACGAATGTTAATACTAGGTTGTAGCATAGCAGCTAGTTTAATTTACCAAGGTACTAGGCGCGATTAACCTAGGAACAGCAGCACTAGTAATAAGCAATTCAAGTAGTGAATCGTATGCACAATGAACAGTATAAACAGTAGTGAAAAGTCTCACAGTAACTCCTCTCTAATAAATGACCAACAGGTGTCTAAATCCCCATAAACACGATCGGACTTTTTGACAACAAACTTCAAAATGAGCAGGTTTTCAAAAATATCAGACCGTGTATACGCTCCAACGGACAAACTTTTTCGGTTTTCATCGGACAAAAGTTCGCTCTGAAAACGGACAAACTTTTCGGCAACAAAAGTCCTACGGCAGAGGCGTACTAAGTGGGGGGGGCCCCGCGGCTGAAATGAAGACAGCGGGGCGGGCGGGTAAGCCGCGGCACCGCGGCGGTGACAGGAAGAACACACATAGCCTGTAGTGGCTTTGCAAGAAGAAGAAGGGGGGTGCGAGCGCGAGCCGAGTGACACCCGCAGCGACCCCCCTCTCTCGTTGCCGCGCTGCGGCTCTGTTCAGTCTCGGCTGAGTCCCGAGCAGAGTGAAGCCGCCTCCCCCTCCTCCTCCCTACTCAGGGGGAGGGGACCCGTCCGTCACCTGACCAGTTCTGTGTGTGCATGTCCCACGCTTATCATCAGACTGAGGTACATTATGTGCCTGTACTGTGGGGGTGTCTGTACTGGGGGGCTGCACTGTAGGGGTGTCTGTACTGTGGGGTGTCTGTATTGTGGGGGGTGTCTGCACTGTGAGGGGGGTCTGCACTGTGGGTGGGGTCTGCACTGTGGGGGTGGCCTGCACTGTGGGGGTGTCTGTACTGTGGGGGGCTGCACTGTAGGGGTGTCTGTACTGTGGGGGTGTCTGTATTGTGGGGGGTGTCTGCACTGTGAGGGGGGGTCTGCACTGTGGGGGTGGTCTGCACTGTGGGGGGGTCTGCACTGTGGGGGTGTCTGTACTGTGGGGGCTGCACTGTAGGGGTGTCTGCACTGTAGGGGGTGTCTGTACTTTGGGGGGGTCTGTACTGTGGGGGGTCTGCACTGTGGGGGGCTGTGTAATGTAAAGGGGTCCAGAGGTGTAAGGGTGCTGTGTAATGTAAAGGGGTCCAGAGTACTGTGTAATGTAAAGGGGTCCATAGTGCTGTGTAATGTAAAGGGGTCCAGAGGTGTAAGGGTGCTGTGTAATGTAAAGGGGTCCAGAGTACTGTGTAATGTAAAGGGGTCCATAGTGCTGTGTAATGTAAAGGGGTCCAGAGGTGTAGAGTGCTGTGTACTGTAAAAAGGTCCTTAGGTGCAAGGTGCAGTGTAATATAAAGAGGTCCTTGGGTGCAAGGGGCTGTGTAATGTAAAGGGGTCCAGAGGTGTAAGGGTGCTGTGTCATGTAAAGAGGTCCTTAGGTGCAAGGTGCTGTGTAATGTAAAGGGGTCCAGAGGTGTAAGGGTGCTGTGTCATGTAAAGAGGTCCTTAGGTGCAAGGTGCTGTGTAATGTAAGGGGTCCAGAGGTGCTGTGTAATGTAAAGGGGTCCAGAGTGCTGTGTAATGTAAAGGGGTCCAGAGGTGTAAGGGTGCTGTGTAATGTAAAGGGGTCCAGAGTACTGTGTAATGTAAAGGGGTCCATAGTGCTGTGTAATGTAAAGGGGTCCAGAGGTGTAGAGTGCTGTGTAATGTAAAAAGGTCCTTAGGTGCAAGGTGCAGTGTAATATAAAGAGGTCCTTGGGTGCAAGGGGCTGTGTAATGTAAAGGGGTCCAGAGGTGTAAGGGTGCTGTGTCATGTAAAGAGGTCCTTAGGTGCAAGGTGCTGTGTAATGTAAAGGGGTCCAGAGGTGTAAGGGTGCTGTGTCATGTAAAGAGGTCCTTAGGTGCAAGGTGCTGTGTAATGTAAGGGGTCCAGAGGTGCTGTGTAATGTAAAGGGGTCCAGAGTGCTGTGTAATGTAAAGGGGTCCAGTGGTGTAGGGTGCAGTGTAATGCAAAAGGGTCCAGAGGTGTAGGGTGCTGTGTAATCTAAAAAGGTCCTTAGGTGCAAGGTGCAGTGTAATGTAAAAGGGTCCAGAGGTGCAGGGCGCTGTGTAATGTAAAGGGGTCCAGAGGTGTAGGGTGATGTGTAATGTAAAGGGGTCCAGAGGTGCAAGGTGCAGTGTAATGTATAGGGGTCCAGAGGTGCAAGGTGCAGTGTAATGTATAGGGGTCCAGAGGTGCAAGGGGCTGTGTAATGTAAAGGGGTCCAGAGGTGGAAGGTGCTGTGTAATGTAAAGGGGTGCAAGGTGCTGTGTAATGTATAGGGGTCCAGAGGTGCAGGGTGCTGTGTAATGTAAAGGGGTCCAGAGGTGCAAGGTGCTGTGTAATGTAAAGGGGTCCAGAGGTGCAAGGTGCTGTGTAATGTAAAGGGGTCCAGAGGTGCAAGGTGCTGTGTAATGTAAAGGGGTCCAGTGGTGCAGGGTGCAGTGTAATGTAAAAGGGTCCAGAGGTGCAGTTGTGGAGAGGGGGTACACAGTAGTGACAAAGAGATATTGAAGGATACAGAGGTATGCAGGGGGCACAGTGGGGTGTTTTTACATTTTAATGTGGGGAGGGGGTGCCAGATATAGGATCCGCCCCGGGTGCCAAATACTCTAGGTACGCCCCTGTCCTACGGTGCAAAGTCCTGCTGTGTGTACAGAAATCCATCGGACTTTAGTACGAAGTACAAATACGCATGCTCAGAACCAATGTTAAAATCAACCAACAATAGCAGAAGTTGACCAAAGGGTGGCGGTAAAGAGCAGAAAAGAGCAGAAAAACCACGTAGTACGTCAATTACGTCACTACGTTCCTGTTTGTTGGCTGAAAAAGTCCTGTCATGTGTATGCTATGGGCGTTCCCGGCCAACTCCCTTCGGACAAAAATCCACGGAAAAGTTTGTTTGAAGTCCGATCGTGTGTATGAGGCTTTAGAGTGCGCTCTGTGTACATCCCTCTGAGTGTAGGTATGAATATATGTATGAGAGGTGCACTCCTGGGAGGCAGCTGTTTAGTATATAGTGCCTGACCTGCAAACTTCAGCTGGCTTATGGTGGGACCCAGTCTGTATGATTGTGCACCTAATTACTGTCCCTTTTCGACTGCATGCAGTGATCTGTTTTTAGGCTATTAGGCAAATAGACTCCTCTCTTCCTGAACTGCTAAACTGTGGTAAGCCCAGCACAGCTTCAACCGCTCACCAGTCTTGACTCAAATCTTGTCCTGGACACTCATCTGTCTCTGGTCCTCAGGAACCTGGTCCTCATCAAAGTTCTGTCCCAGCAATCCAATCCTCAAAGGCGCAGTCAAAACACTCCGGTCCTCAAAGGCTCAATCCCCGCACTGCAGTCCTCAAAGGCTACATATCAGCACTCCAGTCCTCAGTGGCTGTCTCTGACCTCTGCACACTCATCATGCAGGTCTCTACAGCTCCAGTTCCTGCACAGCAAGACTTTGCTCTCTCTCTCTTAATTCAATGTCCAGCAAAACTCTTCACTACCCTCCACCCCCTCGTTTTTTTTGTTTTTTGTTTTTTTTTTTAGGAGAAAACACTGGAGTGGTCTTATGTCATTACTGTCAGGGACTGTTTGGAGTTAGACTATTTTTGGAGGACAATCCAGATGTTTCAAGTTAATCACTAAAGTGACCAACTACGTGTGCTATCTAATAGACTCTGGTTACTTCTCCTTTACCGAAAAAGACACAGACACCACTAACAAACAAAAAGGTATACATCATTGCCTATTTCATCCAAAACCAGGCATAAGGGTTGGGTTTGCTGCTACAATGGATACACGGCAGATCCGGTCAGATCAAAATTTGTGGTCTTAGCAAATTGTTGCAGAAATTTGCCAGACTGCATTCTCAGTAACTATAATGCATTGCCTGGCCTTTAAACGTAGGTCAGCTGGCTTAGAAGGACTAATAAGGGGACTTTTGGATGAGCCAGATCCCTCACTATAAAAAGGGTGGGGTCACAAAAGCTTTTTGAGAATGTGCTTTATCTGTAATCAGAAATGCATGGGGAGTGCTGCTGTCAAACTGCACAGGGAGAGATTAGTGTAGGGTCTATTAAAGTAGATGTAAACTATTACCTAATGCCATGTAGGTAGCAAAATGCTGTGTATTCTACACATCTGAGGGGTGAGGTCGGAAGGGGAGGGTTTTTACCTCTGTTCATCCTTTGTTATATCTCGATGACCTGCAACCTCTTTACAACTTGTCCCTGTACATGAGCACTATGGTGAGAACAGGCTGCATGTGTTTTTTTTACATGTAATGTTTCCTTATTGTTGCTGGTCACTGTTTATTTTTTTAAATGGCTTGAGCAACATGCATCAGCACAGCGACTTATAGTTTCCTTTTGTTGAGCATGTGACAGGAGAATTTACAGGCAGGAGTTGGCAAAAAAAAAAAGACTTTCCAAGTGGTATTATATGGGAGTGGTTTTATAATTATCAATCAGCTGCTGCAAATGCAGGGCTCTAATGAGGAAAGTTGCAGGGTCCGCAACCCTTTAGACATGATTTCACAACACGCTGGCTACTTTTTTTTTAATAATTTTTTTTTGCTTATAACTTTTAGCCTTGGGTTATTAAATTGCCTCAAGCAGTTATTGTTGACAGTCCATTCAAGAGGTGCCTTTTTTCACAGCACCTCACTGTACACCCAAAACACCTTACACCTTCACCCCAGATGCACTGCAATGCCTTGGGCTACTCCTATATACTGAAAAAAAAACAAATATCAGCTATAGACCTTAGGCTAGACATTTGGAAACATATGCAAGGCAAGTGTTTTGCTACACTCGAAATTCAAGTCTATCATCTCAGAGACACTTACGAAACAAAATGGCCAGCAACAGGGCAGATGTGTGAATGAATTAAAGAGGGAAGAGGGCTTAGATACAAGGCAGCTCAGCTGTATTTTTTTCTAAAAATAAAAATGCCTTACTAGAGACGCTTAAAAAAAATTGACCAGCAGCAAGATGGTAGGTTTATTACATCCAGGTATAATAGTTTGAACTGTGCAGCCACAAACAAAAAAGGTTTAAGTTCTAAAATAAAAATTACAGGGTAATATATAGGTACATTTGTGAAAAACAATTACGGCAGGCACAGACAGGATGTGAGCCGCTCGAATAGGCCATAACGTGTAAACACCAATGACGTTTTTTTTCCCCTTCAGCCCTTTTTTGATTTGAAGAGTATTTATTTATTTTTTTACAAAGGGAAAGAGACAAAGCAAGAGAGGTGCCAAGAGGCTGAAATGTTGGCAGCAGCAACAGCAAAATAAGAGAGGAAAGTAGTTTTGCTTTTTCTTAGTAAAATGGAAATAAAAAACATGTAATACAGTCCTTATTCATTTTAATAAATGTCATTGTCTCAGTCCAAAATTCTCCTGCTGCACTGAAATCACTCTCTGACATGGCTCTTGCAGCAAGGCAGGCCTTGGCCTCCAGGGCATACGTGGCCACCTCCAGTCAGTGGTATATCCTAGACACTAGGTCCATTTTTTTACAGCCTTGCCATGCCTGCCAGTGTTTGCTTGACCAGGGCAGGGACAGTGTTATGAAGAAAGGAAATATAAAAATGAATGTGCAAAAGAAAATTAAATGTGCAAAATAAATACTGCTTCCTATGATATGATCCCCATGGAAAGCACTGGTGGAGTGCAGGAGACAGCTGTGAGGAACTGGCTTCATCACCAGGGCTTGGACATGTCAGGAAATTGAAACTGTAAGTACACAACATTTTTTTTAGTTTATGTAGCGCCCTGCCCCCGATGATTGGGGCGCTATTGTAAACTTAGGGGGTGTCTGAGCCAATAGTTGGGCTCAGACTGGTGTAATTATATACAAATTGCCTCTGTCCTGGCTATGGTGGTGCCTGGTAGTGTTTTCCCTTGTTGCCTGAAGGTGGCGGTACCACCTCAGGTCCATGTTGGAACGCAGGCAGACCATGGTGTATTGGGTGTCCCTTCTCGGCAGCGGTTCAGTGGGAGTGTTGCCCCGCTGTGCATGCTGGGGAGGGATACTTAAGGGGCAGACGCCATTGTGTGGGGCTCTTCTTTGTCTCGTGGCCCTCCTGGCGCGAGGTATGTGTGTGTGTTCTCAGCCCGGGGGCACATTGGCCCGAGGCTGCATCTCTAGCGAGTAGGCCCAGTTATGATGACTGGGGCCTACAATCCTAAAGGGGATCCCAAGCTGTCCACCAAGAGGGAGGAAGCTGCTTAACGAAGGAAACCGGGGGAGGACCTGCCCTGGAAGAGACCAGCAAAGTGCTAATGTCTCGGGATAGGCCTGGTGACCTTGTTAAGAGGGGATCCACTACTTTAAAAGCCCAGCAGTTTGCCGGATCGGCTTGAAGGTTCTTTTACGGCACGGCTGGAAGTTCAGGACTAAAATCCTGTGGCAGAGGATTCCTGGCTATCCATATTTGTTCTAATGAGGTTTCATACAGCAGATGTCTCTACAAACATAACAGATTTTTTTTTTACATTAGGCTATGAGTTTACACATGTGATTTATCTCCAATTTTGTTTCACACTCTGAAAATCTACTTTCTGGAAAGTTTTAACCTTTGCAGTCTGCACGTGAGCACCCAGCGGTGCAGTAAATAAGGTACAGTATTCATCACAATCATTTTACACAAAACACACACTGGACTTTATATTATCATGTAACACAGCGGATTACAGGATTTCACAAAATCACTTTACAACCACTTTTACTCCAACTAACCCTATTTTAATAGCTAGAGCAAAGGGTTTCTTTCTTTAAAAAAAAAAAAAGTTTAAACCGTATCAATATTTTTATAAAATGCTTAATTTATTTTAAACTACAGGGACCCCTTGTTTTTGCATGGGGCAGTAAAAGGTAAACTTAGCCTTTAAATTGTTTGTACCAACCCCTATAACTGAAACTTTTTCTAGAGAGCATAAGCTGTTAAAGGTAATGGAAAAAATAACATATTTATTAGTAGGATCAACAGGTAATAAAACTGGAAGTCAGAAAAACTAAATCTGCAGTGTTAATGCTACTGACAGACTGCATCATATATGTCATGATTTATTTTTCCACTTGAACAAAAACAGATATTTTTCCTATTATTTGAACAAAAATTTACGCTTTGAATGTTCCAGCTGTATAACAAAGGAGAAAAAGGCATTAAATGGAGGAGGTGATAGGATCAGATAATTGTATTTCTAGACAGCAACTGCAAATATATGCGCGGCGAATAAGTTACAGCATTTAACTCTGTTTGCACAAGGAAGGGGTGATGGATTAATTGAAATCTGCTGTGCTCTTCTTATTGCCTCCGCCTTTTCTCTCACACCCTTTAACAATACACATCTGCACTTATGTTAATTGAATTCCCACAAATTATCTAACCTGCTTGAACGCAGCACACACTAGACCTGACTATCTTGATGATTTCTTGCAGAAGGAAAAGCAATAATTGGTCTTTAACAAGAAGGTAAACGTGGACCTGAACATAAAAATCATTTGCTGATTTAGGAGACAAAATAGATACCTTTGGACTTTAACGTAGGAAGTGCAAAGTAACTAAACCTTGATGACAATATCAGTATTCATTGATGAGGGCAGCATAAAGTCACTGGTTCATCTATTCCACAAACTGGAATCCAGTCTTATTAGACTGCATTTGGCATTGTGCCTTGCATTAGTCAGTTAATGCTGTGCTCATTCTAGTTGTATTTAATGAAGGCTGCCTGCGTGACTTGATTTTCAAGCAAAGACTTTACCCACAGACTATTGCTGATTTTATAAGCTATATGTTTAAAACTAATTGTCTTGATCTTTCCCTAAAGTATGGAAATTGGATAAAAGGAAAGCTCCTTTGAAGTACTCTATATAATATTTTTTTCATAAGCCCTTGACTTTTTCAACTTTTTTTTCCTGTTTGAAACGGGTTTCTTTGATTATTCAAATGTCAGGAATCAAGGCTGGTTCATTTTCCCTAAACTTAGAAATTCAACGTCTTTCAGACATAACCATGTTTTATGAAAATGTGTGCATGGTAATTTTGGAAATTGGTGTTATGCATTATCTGCAAAATTACTTTATTCATTCTGTACAGTAAAATATGGGCTGCAAAAGGTAGGCTAGTATTAAATATATTTAGTAAGTTGTTATCTTAGTGTTGATTTCCACATGTAGGTATATTTTTAACTGATTTAACAAAAAATGCATACTCATTATCTCCATTTGTAGTACAGTAAAAAAGAGTTATAAAGTCAGCTCATAACATAGCTATCGTAGAGTTAACTGGTCCTTACATTACGTGCATTTTTAAAACACTGTACTACGCAATGGCTTATATCTATCTAGTATCAGCAGCCTGTAAGGGCAAAGCTAGTGAGTGTTAGCTTATCTCTTGACAGCTCTTACTCTCCATTAAAGTGTAAGTAAACCCTCCTATTGTTTTCAGCCAAGGAAGCTGCCATCTTTGCCTCTGTTTAATATACAACTTCCTTGATGCTGCACATGTACATAGAATATATATGTATGAATGTGTGTTAGGGACCTTAGATTGTAAGCTCCTTGAGGGTAGGAACCGATGTGAATGTTCAATCTATATGTAAAGCGCTGCGTAAATTGTATTATTTTCAGGGCGTGGTCTAACCTCGCTGAAAGATGGCCGCTTAATTCTGGAGCTCCCGCCGCTATGGATGTTATTAGCCTGAAAGGAAATATTTTTCTCCGCTCATACGGTAATTAGACTACGGGGTTGATTTCACGAGATTCCTCCACCTCATGGTTCAACAACCGAGCGATTTAATAGCTCCTATACCGACTGAACTCATTGACTAATGATGGCGGCTTCTCTTCAAGATACCGTACTGACATCTTTACCATTAACAATTGGGACTCCTTCTGAACTTGATCCGAGAGAAATCCCGGTTCAAATACAACAACACCCGAGTCTCTATGACCTTCATACAGTAGCGGCAGATATTAAAAATACGCTATCAGCCGCCATTGCTGATCTGCGCATTGACATCCGAGCCATCGCTGACATGATATGGAAAGTTGAAAAATCAACTGCGCAACAAGAAACGGCTATACACGGAATTACAACCAAAATGGATACCCACACCCTTCAACTAAGAGATCTTCAACGCAATTTAGAAGACATTGAGAACAGGGGATGTCGACACAATCTCAGAATACGTGGTTTACCTGAATCGATAGATTCGGATAAATTGCTTACCTCTGTCACTAATCTGTTTAACAATATCCTGGATAGACCTTTATTAACAGCCATTGACATGGAACTAATTCATCGTGCACTTAGACCTAAAGGGAAGGACACTGACCCTCCAAGAGATGTGATTTGCTGTCTTACTGACTATAAATTAAAAGAAAATATCCTCAGACAAGCTAGAATTAAAATCCATCTTACACATGAAGGTTCAAGCGTTCACATATATCAGGATTTATCCAGCATCACCTTGAGACACAGGAGGGAGCTAAAACCTTTGTTAGATATCCTACGCACCAAAAATATACTTTATAAAGGGAAATTTCCCTTTGGCCTTTTAGCTACATCCCATGATCGTACAGCTTTGCTGCGGGTTCCAGAAGACCTCCAATATTTTTGTGACACTCTGAATATCCCTACAGTAGATGTCCCAAATTGGTATGCGGAATTTCGTCATGGCTCTACTGAAAAGAAGATACCGAATGAAGAACCCATGGAAGCTCAAGAACTTTGATTTCGTAGATGACGATCCTCATCAGGAACTAATTCTTATGCTGTAAATCCTGGATATCACGCTGGATTGAGTCCAACTAAATCTCCGAGGTCAAGACGAGCTTGACATAAATACTGAATCTACATAGATCTTCTCACGGAACTTACTATATCTGTACGAACTTGTATCAGACTGATTTTTACTTTTACTACAGTTTATTTTCTGTTTTGTTATTTTGTTTCTATTCCTCTTATACTTCTAGCATATTTATTTACTGAAAATGTTTTTGTCTGACCGCAACATAATTTGGTTGAATTTTTTACTCCTTATACTACGATTGCTTTCATCATTATTAATTGTTATTGAATAGGACTAAAGCCCTGTACACACGATCGGTTTTACCGATAAAAACAGTTTGATGGACTTTTTTCATCGGACAAACCAATCGTGTATGGGCCCCATCGGTCTTTTTTCCATCGGTGTTAAAAAATAGAACATGTTTTAAATTTATCCGATGGAAAAAAAAAAACTATAGCAAATTACTATCATCTGTGGGGAACTCCATCGGATAAAAAACCCACGCATGCTCAGAATCAAGTCAACGCATGCTCAGAAGCATAGAACTTTAGTTTTCTTGGCTCGTCTGAGTGTTTTATGTCACGGCGTTTGGGACGATCGGTTTTTTGACTGATGGTGTGTAGGCAAGACTGATGGAAGTCAGCTTCATCGGATTTCCGATGGACTAATCCATCGGTTTAAAATCCATAAGAAATCCGATCGTGTGTACAGGGCTTAGAATTTACCTATTTATCAAATTGAATTACTCCTACTCTTACTGGTATGAGGGACCTCCATAGCAACCGCTTCGTGATGGATGCTTCAACTTAACTTTACAAAATTTTAATTTCTCAACTTTTCATCACTTCAATGATCCATAAATATACAAAAATATACCTTACATGCATGCTTTCGATCCTGCTCACCTCTTTTATACAAGCATTACATGACACGGTTACTACAAAAATCCTTTCCTATACATACTGTACAATTTACTTTCATAATGTAGACGTGTATATATTATCAGCCAATATTTATTTCTTATCTTCCTTCCTTTCTTTCTAGCCATTATTATACTCTGTGACTCATTTTATACAGGATTGACATGAAATGTTGAAATAATAATAGAGGATATTTATTATAAATTACATTTATCTCTATGAACTGTTTTAGATGGATGTTAATGCATTTTGTTTCACCTAACTTTGCTACTTGGTTTAACATAACACTCCTGACTATATTTTCGGTGGTCATTTGTTGAGCTGAAAATGTATCTGTTTATTAATCGATATCCTATACTTTTAAATCCCACGCCAGATGATACTCGAGTTGAGAGGCGCATGCGGGGTCTGGGATGCAGGGGATATCTGATATTGAGAGGATGTCAGGTTAGTTGTTACTGAGACATATACATTTGCTCCGCTCAATCCCTATGCTTTTCGGCAGCAAAGCCTAACATGTCGGATGAGATCCACCTCGGTGAGGCGGCACTGACAGCGATTCGTCGGGAGGAGGTTGTGTTATTTAATATTCATTTTTATAGGTTGATACAGCGCATGACAAAGTAGGACGGATGCATTCTTAATTTGTTATGGGATATTTACCTCAGTGAAGTGGCATAATCCACATCCTTCTACCTGTTGCTTTATTAATATGGATGTGACTGCCGCTGATCTATCAAAATATCTGTCCTGTTGTTGACCGCTACTTGCTGATGCACCCACACCCTTTTAGGTACCGTCCACCCCTTACTATGTTACATTGGGCACAGGTGATGCTCTTCTACCAGAGTGGGTTCCACATTCGATGGAACGGAAATTATAGATAGATATTAGAAATTGTTGCTCTACTGGCTGCACATGTTCCAGAAAGGAATGATGGGACTTGTATTCGGTATCATTGGACTATGTAGTCTACGGCGGCGTGAGCACGTTCAGACCGATACGTTGCATGCTGAGATGCTCATTTAGCTAATATACTTAATCCCAAGATGATACTGAAAATAGGGTATTTATATAGATATAATATCAAAGACATCGAGTCCACATTTAGATTTACCTATGGATTTAATTTTACTTTATTGATAATTATTTTTACCTTTATCTACTATTTATGAATAATATTTTTTCCTGACAATAAATGTTCAGAAAAAGGTTAATCGATGTCATAACATCATCACTTCGTTCATAAAGGTAGGAAAAGAGAGGAAAGGAAAAGGAAGGAAAATGGGGGGAAAATTAAAAAAATATATATATATATACCGGTATATATAAAAAACAATTAGTTGTATCTTTTAAATCTTTGTTATTTTGAAATTGCACTATTATTTATCGTAGTCCTTTTTCTTATTACTTCAATGTTGTCTCCATATTATAACATTTACATTAATTGTTTTTTGAACTATACGAAAATACTGATTAATACTTTCACTTCTCTGAATACAAACTTGTATTACAATTCTTAATTTTTACTTGTTCCAGTATATAAAATCTTCATATATATAGAATTATTTCACTATTGTTGATAGATCTATACTTTAATTGTTATATTTAAAAACCGTATTGAGACTTTAAATTTAACATACTTTCCTTATATTTGCTTAAGTAGACCTATATATCCTGTAGCGGTGGGTTGTCCTATCTCCTATTCTCTCATCTATAAAGCTAGGATTATTTCAACCCCCACATAATTCAATTTTGGTGATTCACTCCTTCGGGTTATTGTTCACTTAATTTTCACTATACCTTACCGTTTTAGATAATTTTTTGAGAACAGATTATTCTCTTCTCTTTATAGTTCATTATTTAGCAGATTATATCTCCTGCCTCTCCTTCCCTTCTCTTCCCACTTTGATTGATTTTATCCCTATACAATGTGTCATTTAAAGAACACTTTACCACCCCCCCAGGTCAAACTTTATTCCCTAATATACAAGGATTGAATGCACCTGAAAAGAGATCACATTTACTTTTACTTTTATGAAAAGTCAAAGCAGACATGGTATTCCTTCAAGAGACGCACTTTAAAACAATATACCAAATCTTCATAGCAAGCTTTATCCAATATCTTATTATGCTACTAGCTCTGCATCTAAATCTAAAGGCATTTCTATTTTAATTTCCAAAAATTGCCCTATCCAGATCCAAGATACATTGTTAGATGAAGAAGGTCAATTTATCTTTTTAAAAGGTACCATATATACTCGAGTATAAGCCGAGTTTTTCAGCACATTTTTTTGTGCTGAAAATGCCCCCCTCGGCTTATACTCGAGTCACCTTTTTGCACCTGATCTCCCGGACTTTGGGGACCCGGTACTGGCCGGCCGTAGGTCCCCTGGACCCCAAACTTGGCACACATGTAGCCCCACTCCTCTACAAGTGTGCAAAGTTTGTTGTCTGGGGGACCTACGACCGGGGAGCACAGATTTTTCAAAGCTGGGCACCCCTTCCATAGACTCCCATGTTAAACTGTAATTTCTCCGGTGAATTTGGGGACCTGGTACTGGCCGGTCGTAGGTCCCCTGGACCCGGAACTTGGCATACATGTAGCTCCATTTCTCCTCTACACGTGTGCAAAGTTTGTTGTCTGGGGGACCTACAGCCGGGGAGCACCGATTTTTCAAAGCAGGGCACCCCTTCCATAGACTCCCATGTTAAAAGTCAGTCTAGTCATGGACACAGTGAGGCATGGGCACAGTGAGGCATGGGCACATTGAGGCATGGACACAGTGAGGCATGCACATGGACACAGTGAGGCAAAGTGAGGCACAGTGAGGCATGCAGAGGGACACCCTAGGCTTATACTCGAGTCAATACGTTTTCCCAGTTTTTTGTGGTAAAATTAGGCGCCTCGGCTTATATTTGGGTCGGCTTATACTCGAGTATATACGGTAAATTATATAATAAACCTATTACTTCTTACTACTTTTCAAATTGGAATGCTTATTGTAGGAGGAGATTTTAATCTGGCTCTCAATCCCTCTCTTGACACTTCATCAGGCTCCTCCTCTTTACCATACAGGGCCCTTCACACAGTTAAATCTTTACTTAAAGGTCTTACTCTTCATGATACTTGGCGGACTTTACATCCGAACACGAAAGATTAAAAAAAAAAAATTCACCACCACATAATAAATATTCGAGGATTGATTATTTTTTCATATCTCAATCTTATCTTGAATCCCTTGCAACAGCAGATATAGATCCAATGATCCTATCGGATCACCATCCCGTTTCCATTACCCTTACTTTCTCTTCAATACCCTCTAGATTTAATATCTGGAGATTGGATAATTCACTTCTTACAGATCATGAAACTTTGAAATTTTTAAATTCTCGTCTTTTACAATATTTTCAAGAGAATGACTCTTCTGAAATACACTCAATGAGCCTATGGGCAGCACACAATTGTGTGATAAGGGGAGAGCTTATCTCCATCACAGCAAAGCGACGGAAGACTAGACAAGCCCTTATTACAAAACTTTCAGAGCGTGTTCATTCTTTTGAAAGTAGACACAAACAATCTCTGACAGACAGCTTATTTGCTGAATTACTACAAGCTAGGGAAGCTCTACTAGATGAACTTGGGAAAACGACTAGACGCTAATTTGCTATGACGCGTAAATTATTTTATGAATCGGGCAATAAATCCGGGAAATTACTTGCCAGAGCTCTCCAGTCTAAAAGAGCTGCCCTAACCATTCATTCCATCACAGATCCCGCTGGCAATACCTTCTTCACCTCCTCTGAAATTGCTACTCAATTTAAACATTTCTATTCTAAATGGTATAATTTACCTTTGCAAACCTCAAAAGATCTACCCACGGATAGGAAAAAAATTATTTCAGACTTTTTAACTCATTATAGCCCAATTCCCATAACTCCTTCAGAAGCTACAGAATTGGACAAACCGATTAATTGGGATGAATCAATTACAGCCCTGAAGCAACTAAAGACAGGCAAATGTCCTGGTCCTGATGGTCTGTCTGTCGGTTATTACAAATCTTTTAAGGATACAATTCTGCCATATTTCTTAAAATCTTTTAACTCTATCCCTGCCTCTTATCCCCCTAACAAAGATATACTCGAAGCTCATATAACTATGATTCCAAAACCTGGTAAAGATGCTACGACAGTCTCGAATTATAGACCAATTTCACTCCTGAATGTTGATATAAAACTTTATGCAAAAATCCTTGCCAATTGCTTACTTCCCTTACTCCCTAACTTAATCTCCATAGACCAGGTAGGATTCATTCCCGGGAGAGAGGTAAGGGATAATACCCTAAAAGCTATTAGTGTTCATCATTGATTAACCAAATCCTCCACACCTGGCTTCTTCCTCTCTCTGGATGCGGAGAAGGCATTTGACAGGGTAGCTTGGGATTACATGATTGAAGCTCTGAAAGCGTTGGGGTTTCAGGATCGTATGCTTCAATATATACTTGCTCTCTATTCATCCCCAACTGCTAAAATAAAAGTCAATGGATGCCTGTCGGATGCCTTCTCCGCGTCGAACGGAAAACGCCAAGGTTGCCCCTTGTCTCCTCTTATCTTTGTTCTCACATTAGAACCTATCCTTCACAAACTTCGAACTAACCCAGACATCAAGGGAGTGGAAATTAAAAATAAACAATATAAACTAGCTGCTTATGCTGATGATATTTTACTATTTCTTACTGATCCCATCACCACGTTGCCCAATCTTTTAAAAGATGTTTCCCTTTTTAATTTGATATCCAAAGTACAAATTAACTTTAGTAAATCCAAAGCTCTAAACGTATCTTTACCTACTAATATAATATCACTCTGCCAACAAAACTTCCCCTTTACTTGGGACACACATGCCTTGACATATCTTGGAATCCAAATACCTGTAAAACTAGACAATCTTTATTCATCTAACTTTGTCCCTATACTAAAAACTATTCAGGATGATCTTCAGGAATGGAATAAAGGTTTCTTTTCATGGTTCGGGAGGGCGGCAATATTAAAAATTAATGTTCTTCCTAGACTTCTTTATCTCCTACAAACAATACCAATTAAGCTATCGGCTTCTTTCTTTGCTACTTATAAACGAATATGTCTGAAATTTATTTGGGCTTCTAAACAACCCAGAGTAAAATGGGACAAATTAACTACCCCCAAATTATTATGTGGAATTGGCCTCCCCGACATTCAAAAATACTATTGTTCCTGTCACTTATCCCATATAATTGATTGGCACCTCCATACTACAACCAAAGCATGGATAGGACTGGAGGCTGCAGTTTCCTATATACCATTATATTATTTACCTTGGATCAATCCTCGCAAAATTCCTGGCAGAAATAAAAATCACCCCCTTACTGGCCCTACCCTACTGATTTTTCAATTATTTTGTAGAAAATTAAATATTGCATCATCTCCTGGACCCATTACTCCAATTGACCATAATCCAGACTTTCCCTTAAAGATTTCTGAACTTGACATACATGGCTCACCTTTAATTTCTTCTATTAGAGCAAGATCTCTTTTTGATAAAGGCATATTTGTTTCATTCGACAAGTTCATTGCACCAAATCCAGATAGAGATATCCCCTTTCTCAAATATACCCGGATTAGGAACCTCTTGCTTGGTTCTGAATCACCTTCTCTATGGTACAAAAATCTAACACCCTTTGAAAAAATATGCACCGGATCAGAACCACACAGACACACAATTTCAACCATGTATGCTTTGCTTTTTGCTGACATCAATCCTAAAGAAGACATGACTAGCCAAAAATGGGAAAAAGAACTTGATACAAACCTTTCTAGAAATGAATGGGAATGTGATTTTACATATATCCACAAAGGTTCCTTAAATGTTTTGACTCAAGAGAATGGATTTAAGATATATTCCAGGTGGTATAAAACTCCTGACATAATTCATAAATTTAACCCTGATACTAGTCCTCTGTGTCGGCGATGTACAGCTGCCCAGGGAACACTCCTTCATATATGGTGGGATTGCCCTCGAATACAACCCTTTTGGAAGGAAGTACATTGCCTTATATACCACATAAGGACATATAAACTAGATTTTACTCCTGCCCAATACTTATTGCACCACACATCATTACCTAATTTGATTTACAAAAAATCTCTTATTATACATCTTGTTAATGCAGCAAAACTATGTATACCTATACATTGGAGAGATGTTTCACCTCCATGCATCTCTGAATGGTTAAAGAAAGTCCAGAAAATTGGCGAAATGGAAGATTTAATACAACAGGCCAATGATTCACCATTTAAGTTCCACAAAACTTGGGCCAGCTGGATACACTTTACTAATTCTTCAGAATATCATACCCTGACTTATTTTATTCATTAACTTGACTTGGGGATATTTACTTTGCTAGAAACTCTAATATTGTTATTGTTTTTTTCATGATAACAATTGTCCACTCTTCCCTTTATTTACCCTTATTCCCTTTCATTTCATCCATACTTACTACAAAATAACATGAATTATCTTAATTATCTTGTTTAGTTTACAGGTCCTTCTCAAAAAATTAGCATATTGTGATAAAGTTCATTATTTTCTGTAATGTACTGATAAACATTAGACTTTCATATATTTTAGATTCATTACACACAACTGAAGTAGTTCAAGCCTTTTCTTGTTTTAATATTGATGATTTTGGCATACAGCTCATGACAACCCAAAATTCCTATCTCAAAAAATTAGCATATCATGAAAAGGTTCTCTAAACGAGCTATTAACCTAATCATCTGAATCAACTAATTAACTCTAAACACCTGCAAAAGATTCCTGAGGCTTTTAAAAACTCCCAGCCTGGTTCATTACTCAAAACCGCAATCATGGGTAAGACTGCCGACCTGACTGCTGTCCAGAAGGCCATCATTGACACCCTCAAGCAAGAGGGTAAGACACAGAAAGAAATTTCTGAACGAATAGGCTGTTCCCAGAGTTCTGTATCAAGGCACCTCAGTGGGAAGTCTGTGGGAAGGAAAAAGTGTGGCAGAAAACGCTGCACAACGAGAAGAGGTGACCGGACCCTGAAGAAGATTGTGGAGAAGGACCGATTCCAGACCTTGGAGGACCTGCGGAAGCAGTGGACTGAGTCTGGAGTAGAAACATCCAGAGCCACCGTGAACAGGCGTGTGCAGGAAATGGGCTACAGGTGCCGCATTCCCCAGGTCAAGCCACTTTTGAACCAGAAACAGCGGCAGAAGCGCCTGACCTGGGCTACAGAGAAGCAGCACTGGACTGTTGCTCAGTGGTCCAAAGTACTTTTTTCGGATGAAAGCAAATTTTGCATGTCATTCGGAAATCAAGGTGCCAGAGTCTGGAGGAAGACTGGGAGAGGGAAATGCCAAAATGCCTGAAGTCCAGTGTCAAGTACCCACAGTCAGTGATGGTCTGGGATGCCATGTCAGCTGCTGGTGTTGGTCCACTGTGTTTTATCAAGGGCAGGGTCAATGAAGCTAGCTATCAGGAGATTTTGGAGCACTTCATGCTTCCATCTGCTGAAAAGCTTTATGGAGATGAAGATTTCATTTTTCAGCACGACCTGGCACCTGCTCACAGTGCCAAAACCACTGGTAAATGGTTTACTGACCATGGTATTACTGTGCTCAATTGGCCTGCCAACTCTCCTGACCTGAACCCCATAGAGAATCTGTGGGATATTGGGAAGAGAAAGTTGAGAGACGCAAGACCCAACACTCTGGATGAGCTTAAGGCCGCTATCGAAGCATCCTGGGCCTCCATAACACCTCAGCAGTGCCACAGGCTGGTTGCCTCCATGCCACGCCGCATTGAAGCAGTCATTTCTGCAAAAGGATTCCCGACCAAGTATTGAGTGCATAACTGAACATAATTATTTGAAGGTTGACTTTTTTTGTATTAAAAACACTTTTCTTTTATTGGTCGGATGAAATATGCTAATTTTTTGAGATAGGATTTTTGGGTTTTCATGAGCTGTATGCCAAAATCATCAATATTAAAACAAGAAAAGGCTTGAACTACTTCAGTTGTGTGTAATGAATCTAAAATATATGAAAGTCTAATGTTTATCAGTACATTACAGAAAATAATGAACTTTATCACAATATGCTAATTTTTTGAGAAGGATCTGTATATTATTTGATTCTGTTTATATAATTTGATACATTCTGTGTTCTGCTTGTTCACAATATATATACTATAATTCATATTTATGAATATTGATTTGAACATTGACTGCCTTGTTCTATTTCTTATGCATTTTATTGTATAACATTATTTATACCCTTTTTTTTATGATAAAATATAAATAAAAACATTGAAACTTAAATTGTATTATTTTCATGTTTATTAATAATTGTTTTAGGTTCCTAATGTTGGAAAGGGTACATACACAATCCTGCTCCCAGCTGTATTCAGGATTTTATTTGGGACATAACCACTTCTTTCTATTGTTTGCTAATTTTTTTATTATAAAATCCTGAATACAGCTGGGAGCAGGATTGTGTATCTACTCTTTCCAACATTAGGAACCTAAAACAATTATTAATAAACATGAAAATAATACACATTTTTTTGCACTCAAACCCTACTGTACTTAACCACTTGTCCACCGCCCACCGTCAAATTACGGCGGGAGGAAGACCCTGTTGTTCTGGGCGGACGTCATATAACGTTCCCCCTTCCCAAGCCACTAGGGGGCGCACGTGCGCCGCGTCACTGGGGACCTGATGCGCGTGCCCGGCAGCCACGATGGCCGCCGGGCACCCACGATTGCCCAGTAACTGAGCAGGACCGTGGATCTGTGTGTGTAAACACACAGATCCACGTCCTGTCAGGGAGAGGAGACCAATGGTGTGTCCCTTGTACATAGGGACAACCATTGGTCACATCCCCAAGTCAGTCCCCTCCCCCCACAGTAAGAATCACTCCCAGGGAACACATTTAACCCCTTGATCGCCCCCTAGTGTTAACCCCTTCCCTGACAGTCATATTTATACAGTAATCAATGCATTTTTATAGCACTGATCGCTGTATAAATGTGAATGGTCCCAAAAATGTGTCAAAAGTGTCCGATGTGTCTGCCGCAATATCGCAGTCACAATAAAAATCGCTGATCGCCGCCATTACTAGCAAAACATTTGTTTTTCTAAAAATGCTATAAATCTATCCCCTATTTTGTAGCTGCTATAACTTTTGTGCAAACCAATCAATATACGCTTATTGCGATTTTTTTAACCAAAAATATGTAGAAGAATACATATCGGCCTAAACTGAGGAAAAAATTTGTTTAAAAAAAAAAATGGATATTTATTATAGCAAAAAGTAAAAAATATTGTTTTTGTTTCAAACTTGTCCCTCTTCTTTTGTTTATAGCGCAAGAAATAAAAACTGCAGAGGTGATCAAATACCACCAAAAGAAAGCTCTATTTGTGGGGAAAAAATGATAAAAAATGTATTTGGGTACAGTGTTGCATGACTGCGCAATTGTCATTCAAAATGTGACAGCGGTGAAAGATGAAAAATGGCTTGGGCAGGAAGGGGGTGAAAGTGCCCTGTAGGCAAGTGGTTAAAGACAACTAAAAAATAGGAAAGGAATTAAAAGATGGTTAAAGTGTAAGTAAACCCCCTATCAAAGCTGCCATCTTTGCCTCTGTTTAATCTACAACTGCCATGATGCTGCACATGTGATCAGTTATGACACCAGCCATTGGATAATTTTAGAGTTTAGTTGAAAGCACAATCAATGGGAAGGTTACATTTCCAGCACGTGCCGGAAATGAAACTGTTTAATGGATGGGTTTACTTCCACTTTAAGCATTAAGCATTTCAGTATGTTGTGTATGTGAATTAAAATTCACCAATTCATAAATATATGTTCATAGCTTTCTATAATCAGATTTGCAAGAAAAAGTTAGTGTCTATTCACCCCCTCCCCCCCCTCCAAAAAATAAAATAAAATAAATTGCACACTACACTTTCTGTTTTCAAGGGGATATTGATCAACATTAAGGAGGCATGCAATGATATAACAACTTTTATATTGTAGAAATTTAAAACCACATTCCTCAAAGACGTGCTTATATCCGAAAACTGAATAGACTTCAAATTATAACGTTTGGAACCAGAAAACTGTATAAGGCCCTGTTTACATCTCTTGTAGTGGGGATATGTGTTCCAGTTTGGGAGGAAACCTCCTCAACAGACAAGGTGCAACAACCTCAGATGCAGCGATCCAAGACGCCTCCTCAGGACCAAAACCTCTCCAATGCACAAGGTACTGAAGAATGCCTCTGCAGAGCCGAGAATCCAGAACTTGTCTAACCTCGTACTTTAGATTATCCTCAGAGACCGGAACCGAGGTAGGGAGAGGATGATAAGATTTATTGAGGACCAAAGGCTCTCTAGGAATAAGCAAGGGCATGAGAGGATCAACAGGAATCTGAGGAGGGTCCCCCAGACCCTTAAAGATGAACTGGGCATCTAGCACAGGACCATCAGACTGGACAGATGTCAGTGGAATCCTGAAGTCAGGTTGGTTAGAAGGTGACATGTCACAGGAGTCAAGCTGAATAGCTCAAAGACAAGCAGAATGTCCTGAATAAGAAAAAGTAGGAGGCTCACTGGGCATGGGCTGGACTGGCATAACTAGTACAGAGGCTGAGTGAATAGCAGAGTCAGGTGTAGCGATTACCTGAATCGCATCGCAAGGCGTAGCGACTGCAGAACTTGTAGACAAGATAGCCTGGCTGTGCATCCAAGGGTAATTAGGGACAGACAAATGTAAATGGTTATGCAAACTGGAGTGAATGATCGGCTCAGGTTCACAAGGGGCAACCTTGGGTAGGCAGGACGAGGAACAGGAGGAGCCCCAAGCCAGGATCTGTCCAGTAGTCCAGTCAACGTGTGGAGAATGGAGCTGTAACCATGGGAGACCCAAAATGATAGGAGTTGAGGCCCTAGGTAAGATAAGGAAGGATATCCACTCCTGGTGGAGTGTCCCTATCAACATTTTAACAGGGAGGGTCTGGAAGCGGATAGGATCCCCTGGGAGAACAGTGCCATTAATCGCCAAGACCACCAAGGGCGTGGTGAGTGGCAAAAGGGTAACTCTCATAGACGATGCAATTTCCCAGTCCATGAAATTGCCAGCAGCTCCGGAATCCGAATGAGAAGAAGCAGCAACATGAAGGAACACAGAAAGAAGAAGACGAGAAGGTGAGGGTGAAATTTCTGGGTCCAATACTCGACCCGAACATTTTTCCGGACAAAGAGAGCAAGTGTCACGAAAATGACCTTTGCCCCCACAGTAGAGACACAGGCCTAGAGTTCTGCACCTAGCACGTTCCTCTGGGATAGCCTGGTCTGACCCAGCTGCATGGGTTCCTCAGCTGGCAGGAGATGCTCCACGGGTCGAAGAGAGGGGAGCTCAGGCTGACTAAGGACCAAGGAAAGCTGGCGTCGCTTTTCTAGGATCCTTTCCTGAAAGCGAATATCGATCTGGTTACACAAGGAGATAACTCCGTCCAGATCAGTGGGAATGGTTCTTCCTGCTAATTCATCCTTCACTCTATCAGAAAGGCCATGCAAAAAGGTTGCGACTAAGGCCTCATTGTTCCAGCTCAATTCAGCCATCAGAATGCGGAAATGAAGAGCATACTGTCCCACAGAAGCAGACTCTTGGCGGAGACGTAAAAGGGCGCTGGCCGCTGAAGAGACACGAGGCGGTTCTTCAAAGATATTCCAAAAAAGTTTCAAGAAGTCAGACAGGCTAGAAACCACTGGATCATTCAGTTCCCACAGTGGGGCTGCCCAGGCTAAAGCTTCACCGGAGAGGAGGGAAATGATAAAGGCTACCTTAGCTCGATCAGACAGGAAGTTTTGGGGCTGGAGCTCAAAATGAACCGTGCATTGGCTAAGGAAACCCCCGCAGGCCTTAGAGTCCCCAGAGAAACGGGATGGAGCTGACAGTTGTAGTGAATGTGTGGCTGCGACTGCGACCGGAATAGGTGCAGCCGCTGATAGCGGTTGAGGTTGTTGATCCGGGGGTCCTAAGGAGGCCTGAACCTGTTCAAAAAGGGAGGCCAAATCCTAAAGGAATCGCATGACCTGGGTTTGATTAGATTCCTGGGTCTCAAGTCTGCAGACTATGCCCTGCAATGGATCATCTACGGGAAGCGGCACGTCAGCCGGGTCCATGTCTGATCAAACTGTCAGGTCACCTGTGGCCAGATGACAAATGCACACCGTTGGGGGTCAGGAGTGCACCACAACTTAGTGAACCCTATGGCTGACTGCTGCGGATGGGACACTGGGTGGTTGTGGAAAACGGGACCAGTGGAGCACAACAGGGATCCACAGGGAGCTAGAGCCCAAGATTCCCCAGGGCACAAGAGTCTAAGATCCAGCAGGTTTTCACCAGAGCCTCTAGTGGTGAGGATGGCCTACGCTGCAGCTGGATCCAGGTCGCGGACCCCAGAGTCCCCTAGCTCACACTCTGTAGGGTAAAGAGGGTAGAGGAGAAGCAGCAGCACAGGATACAAGAATAGTGAGGGGAAAAGCAAAGGTCAGGGCAACAAGCAGACACGGATAAACAAAGGACAACCCGAAGGTCAAGGTCACTAGCAGACAGGGATAGTCGGGAACAAGCCAATATCGTAACACAGAGACAGACGTAGCACACAGAAGGCAGGAACCCAAACACACAATGCTTAACAAACACGTTGATCAGCACGGCTGGCTTGCTGTGCACAGGTTAATATAGTGTTCCTGATAGGGCCTGGGGTGGAGCATACTGGGAGGAGAGATTATAAAAGCAGCCAGGTGATAGAGGCTGGCCTCTAAGGTGAACACATGGAGAAGGGGTAAGCTGAGAAACAGACATTACTGCATAACCATGACATCATCTAAGTGTATCTATTTTATATATTTTAGCAATTTTGGGGCATTTTTTTTGCAGCTTTTTACAAGTGTTTTTAGAGTGTATTAGAAGCGTATTATTAACCTTTTTCAACTTCAGACCTTTTTGTTTAGCCAATAGAAAGCACTAGATGGTGGAGAGGAAGAGTAAATTAGGGGTGGAGTGCTGCTTTTTGAGCAGAAAATAAGTGGCAGAAAACAAGCAACAAAACACTTGTAAAACGCTCAAGTCAGGCATTTCTATTGAAGTCCATTGAGCCACACTTGTAATCTGCCAAAACATGTACTTTTTCGAGCGACAGGTATTTTGCTGCAGGCAACAGAATGCTCAGGTGTGAAAAGGGCCTAAGGGTAAATCCAAAAATCCTCCAATGGGGACACTTAGCTAGTAGTAGTTAGTCACATCCAACCAAATTTGTTCTGTAATGTTGAAAGGCGCTTATTCTGGAGACAACTGTCTAAGAGGGGATTTCCCTTACATCCCATAATTTTCTGTTAAGTGAAGGCAAACCTCCAAATGAGACACAGATTACAGAAACCTAGAACATTTCAAAAAGACCATGGTTTTAACATCGGCAAATCTATCCAAAAAGAGAAGAAAAAATTAATTGGGTTTATACTTGGATATCGTTTTTAATACCCCAGAGTGAGCACCTACCTTACTGTAGAGCACTAACATGCTCTACAGTATATTATTTCCCGTGATCATCACTGGGTCTCTAAGCTTTTCTCCACAATACAGGAAGATCATAGCTGGTGCGAGGTTCGAGCAAAGTGTTGTAGATTGCTTCCAAACAACATCACACCATCCTGCCTATAATTAAAGTGGAATTCCAGTCAAATTCTACCTAAGTCTAAATCTATTCCCATACCCATTCTAAGTCTATTCTGTCTACCCTGTAAAAGAAAAGATGTATATACTTACCTATTTTAAAGCCACTCCGGTTAAGTCACATGATTAGGTTCCAGCACCGGCTTCAGTGTGGAGGAGGGACAGCTAACAACGGTTGCCCCATGATAAGTCTATGGGTGATGTCAGCGATCTCGCCTCTTCGCTAAGGTTGGGGATGGGACACGATTAGGTGACCGGACCAGAGCAGCATCAGAATTGGTACGTATACTCATTTTCATTTTTACAGTGTAGATATCATAGACTTAGAATTGGGGTGAGGGTAGATTTAGGCTAAGATAAAATTTGACTGGAATTCCACTTAATAATTATTTACAGAAAGTAAAACGTCTGAAAGGCTATAAATTGTTTTATAACAGTGTAGGTAATGTTATATTTGTGCAATATCACTTGTATGGAATTTTTTGGAAAGAAAAATAACAAACCTTTTAAAAAGTCCAAACTTGTACCCTAACAGTTTAGATTGACCCAAATGACTCTGTCAAGAGAGGTGTTGCCATTGCTTGTCCCACAAAGTTCTATATTTGTAACAGACCAATAAACAGCACTGTGTTTACCTGAATGATATATATTTAAGATTTAATATCTCAAAGATATGATGTGGGTTAAATGAGAGTTCTTTTGATTAGAAGTGAAAGCGTTAACATAATAACATTTATTGGAGTATTGTTAAAAGTCTATCTAATACACAGAAAACATCTATAGTTTTAAGCAAGGGAGGAAATATTAGGTTAAAATACAAGAATACAAAGAATACAGAGTATATTCATCACAATACAAAAAGCAAACAAACATATGACAATTAAAGCCAAAAACAAATCTGTTGCAATATGCAGTAATGCCAACCTCTATTAATTCCTCAGGACAGAGCATGTGCAGGAGTGTCAATCGTTTACAGTGGTGGACAGACTTTTAAGGGAGAAGTGCAAAATATGAAACAACCAAACAAACATCTATACTAACATGTGGCTGCAGCATCGGTCTCCCACCGGTTCTAAGACCAAGAGCTGAGCAATCACATGATCGCTGATCGCTCAAATCCTTGCTTAGCCTAGACCAACTCTGTGACATTAGCCAATAATGGGCTTTAGCCTGCTGTTGACTGAATCTGGGTCACAGGAGGGCTGTGCAGAAATAAGTGCACTCCTGTGACCCAGAAGAGAAGTATGGGCAAAAACAGCTTTAGTCATATTCTGGGCTTTTTTTCTCAAAAAATAGGTGCTGGAACTTAACCACAGCCCCACATAACCCCTCCCCCTACACACACCCTCCAAATCACATCAAATAGTGGGTGTGGTCAGTCAAATTTCACAAAAACAGTAGAAGGGTCTTAAAGGGGCATTAAATATCAGGATTGCATTACATACAGAGTGCAGAGCTGTCACTTGTAAACACAGAAACCGGACTCCTGTGTTTACAAGTGATTGTGGTGAGCAGGCACTAAAGGGTCTGGTCCATTGATATCAGGTTTGTTAGTCATGTTTTCGACTGAAAAATCCTGTAATTTGCATTTATTAGATGTATATCACCTTGCTCATTACACAGCTATCAATCCTCTGTTTAAAAATAACCAAACTGCATAAAAAAAACTGTTTCACTACCTATCTGGCAGATCTTCAGAATCTGCAGGCACACTCCAAACCAGCATCATGAATTTGAAGTTTCAATTCTGAGCTGCTATACTGGATTAACGACAATCATCTAGGGCAGGGGTGTCAAACTCACTTTCATCGTGGGCCGCATGAGCATTATGGTTGCCCTCAAAGGGCCGGTTGCATCCATCTATATAAATGTATCTACTCTTTATCATATTATGCTGAGCAGCAGAAAGTACAGGGGCTGGGGGAGGGCTGAAGGCAGCTGCCGGAGTCTGCTGAATGCAGAGACCAGGGGATGTGGGGACAAAGGGATATTTGGGTTGCACAGAGAGTCACAGGATCTATAAGAAGAATTCTGTCATCCTCTCTGCTGCCAACTGCTGAGACGGGGAGGTGGTGGGTTCAAAGATGAGCCTCTCCTTATCTGCATGGAGAAGCACAGAATCTGTCGAAGGAGTTCTGTCCCCCTCTCCGCTGTTGACTGCTGAGACACAGTGGGGGCAGACACAAGGGGGGTGCCCCAAATGCAAGTGGGGTGAGAGGGCCACATGAAATGGCTTGGAGGCCCTTGTGTTTGACACATGTGATCTAGAGCTTCATAAATGTGATGGCATGCCTATTTAGGCTTTTACAAGGCTGTGCAGTGCAGGTAAGTTTGCATCAGCAATAGTAAATGAGCCCCAGCGCATCAAGCTGAAAGGTCACTCAACCACAGCTTTAATGTAAAATTAAAGGTTATTTTTTTCCTTTAAAATAACAAACATATTATACTTACCAGCTTTGTGCAATTGTTTTGCACAGAGCAGCCCTAATCATCTTCTTCTGGGGTCCCCCGCTGATGCTCCTGGCTCCTCTTCTTCAGTGAGTGCCCCCATAGGAAGCCGCTTCCAATGGGGGCACTCATGCGGGCTTGCTCTTAAGCCGCCTTGTTGCAAACAGGGCTGCCCACTCCCTGCTCCCTTGTCACAAAATTTAATTGACAACAGCAGGAGCCAATGGCTCCTGCTTCTATCAATCTGTGCAATGAGGCAGGACAGAGGTGGGAGAGCCGCTGCACATCGCTGGATCGGGATTGGACTCAGGTAAGTATAAGGGGGTGAGCACAGCACAGAAGTTTTTTACCTTAATGCATTATGCTAGGTTTGCACCTATGCGTTTTTGTTTGTGTGGGCATGGCATCTCATTCAAATGAAAAAGAAGCCTTAAAAACATTAAGTCAAAACAAATCCATTACGATAAAGCTGGCAATATTGTCCTCATGGACAATACTCAATATACTGCCATGTGCTTTAAAATCCTTTTGAATGAGAACTGATATAGGAAGATTACCAAGGGCATTGTAGAAAGATTCAATTTAGAGTACTATCAGTTGGTTGATTTGGCCCACTCCAATAATATTATCAATAAAACAATATGGGACTATGTGAGAACCAAATTTCAAATAGTACCAACTTTTTACTCACTACCAAAGGTCCACAAGGATATATTAAACCCCACTGGAAGACCTATAATATCGGGGAAGGGCTCGATTAGTGAGAATGCAAGTTGTCTTATTGATGAGTATTTGAAACCCCATGTGGCGAGTTTAAGATCATTTGTCAAAGACACCATTAATTTTTTGAAAATTATTGAAAGTCTCACTGTCCCTGCAGGTGCCTTTTTGGTTTTACGATTGATGTGGAAGCCCTCTATAGCTCCATCCCGCATGACAAGGGAATGGCAGCTATGATACATACCATATACCAGAGAGGGGATGAGGACTGGGCATACAATGAGTTAATTCTGTCATTATTGGAATATATCCTGTTTCACAATGTTTTCACCTTCAATGGCTCCCACTTCCTCCAGGTGCAGGGGGTAGCGATAGGGACATGCTTTGCCCCATCGTATGCCAACCTGTACCTGGGGGAATGGGAAACCATGTTCCTCAATGATAAAGCCTTGTCGGTATACACAAACCACCTGTTGGTATGGTTCCGCTATATCAACGATGTATTCACCATATGGGAGGGGCCAATAGAATTATTACATCAGTGCCTGGACAGGATGAACAAGAACCAATTTAACCTCACCTTTACTATGTCTTTCAGCCCCAAGGAAATCCCCTTTCTGAATGTACAGGTCTCCATCAACGAAGATGGTACTCTCCGCAGTGGTCTGTACCTCAAGGCCACTGCAGGGAATACCATACTTCATGCCTCGAGCTTCCACCCTCAACCGCTAATTAGGTCTATACCTTATAGCTTATAGCCAGTATTTGAGGGTGAGAAGAAATTGCACTAATGACGACAACTTTTTGATTGAGGCAGGCAATCTACGAGACAGACTTTTTCAGAGGGGCTATTCGCAGAAATCATTAAAAAAGGCCTTTAAACGGGCCATTCTGCATACCAGATAAAATCTCATCTATTCACAAAAGGTGCATAATGCAGACAATCCTCTTCAGATTGTCACCAAGTTCAGCAATCAGCACATTGAAATCAGGAAAGTGGTCTCCAAATTTTGGCATGTCCTGACCATGGATCCCAACTTGGGGAGACTACTTCCTGAAACGCCCCTTTTTACCTTTAGAAATGCCACATCATTAGCATCTCAACTGGTCAGTAGTGAGTACAGGGGAGACCATGATTTTGAACATTGCAAGTACAAGGGCACTTTTATGTGCGGATCTTGCGGGTACTGCAAAATCATGTACACCAATAAAAAACCTACTCTACAAGATGGCAGTGTTTTCACGCCCAAACACTTTGCCAACTGCAAAACTTTTGGTGTCATCTATATGCTCCAATGTGACTGTGGGTACTTCTATGTCAGGAAGACCAAATTGGAATTTTGGCATAGGGCATACCATCACATCAGGAGCATGCAGATCTGCAACCCAGATCTACCATTGGGAAGACACACTACCCTGGTTCACCAGGGGGTCTTCCCCAAGATCAAATCTCTGATCTTGGACCGCATCCATCCCAATCCGAGGGGAGGCGATTGGAATAAGAGGCTCCTACAACTCGAATTGCAGTGGATTTTCAGACTAAAAGCTACCAGACCACCGGGGTTGAACAAGGCAGTTTGCTTCAAGCCCTTTCTTGAGGGCTTCAACTCCGGTGGGATGGAAAAATAGGCCCTTGTCCCCCTTTTTTTGGGCCTCTCTACCTGCCTTGTTTTCTCTCTTCCCCCCTGTATCACAATATGCCAGCTTCCCTTCCATATGATTTGCAAGTGGGGCAAATGTTGTGGTTCACTCTGCCTCCCCCTGCTTCCCTCTATATGATGTCCGCTCAACCTCATATTACTGACTTTTTATTTTTATTCCTGTTTTGCTCTTTGATTAACTAAGTACTTATGACTTTATTGTCATATAGATATTTGTTATTTATTTACATCTTTTGGCCCCTTTTTTGTATATTTCCTGTGTAGATACCGCCACGCATGTCCCATCACCTACCATTCACAGGTCCGATTACAATCTTTGTACTCCACTTCTATGCTGCACTCGCTAAGTGCAAGGAGTTTGCTTTTAATTGTATCATCCAGACTTCTGGGAGGTTTTTATAGTTATTTTCCATATACCTCATTTTGGTTTACCTGCTAGTTTCATATTGCCCCCTTTACACCGTCAGGATTTAGCTTGTGTGCCTGGCACGGCTAAGACTCCCTCCCTTGGAGTCTTTGGGAGGAGACAGGTGTTGTCATTCTTCCTTGCTCCTCCCTTCTTTTGTGTCCAGGGAAACTATGTTGCCTGTGGAACACGTTGCCGTGCCAGTGGGACCCGCGCGCGGTGCGTTGCTCCTGGGCGCGCGCGGTCTTGCCGTGCGCGCTCCACATCCAGAGATGCGCGTGAGCGGTGTGGGGTTTGCGCGTGCACCTTGTGGCAGCTTCCGCCATCGGCGCTCAGGGGGCCTGTCAGACTTATACTTACCAGACTGGTGAGCCCAATGGAGCAGAGGAAGGTCTCCCTTACGTATCCGACTCACGGCCCCTGATAGTATGAACAGGAGGCACGGGAGTGCGGAGTGGTATGAGAGCCTGGCGGGTAGTTGCATGGGATGTGGTTCTGGATCCAGGTGCAGAGGAGTAGGTGTCCGGCCGGACAGGCAACAGAAAACAGGAACACAGGCAGAGGATGCTGAGCAGGAGCAGAGCGGGATGGTCGGGTCACAGGCAGGATCGGCAACAGGCAGGCAGCGAAGTACAGAGGAACAGGTAGGTTCAAGGTCAAGACTAGCCGAGGTCAGGTGCAGGCAGGAGACAAGGGTAATCCGATGGGCAGGCCCGGGTAATCAAGAAACAAGTGTTCAGACAGGTATCAGGAGCAAAAGGTCACAGGTAACTGCAGATCAGACAGCACCGGTCTGAAGTATTCCAGGGGTTTAAATGGACTGTTTGGCGCGCATCGGCGCACGCAATGGCGCGCTTCGGCGCACGCAATGGCGCACGCGCATCGGCGCACACGCGCGCGCACATGCGCCATCGCGCACAGGCACACCATCACGCACAGGCGTGCGCACCCGCAGTCCAGGATGTGAACCAGCGCGCACAGGACCATGCATAACACGTCCAGCAAGGTGAGTTCTCTGACAGTGCCCCCCCCTTAAGGGCAGCCTCCGGATGCCCAATTGGGCAATTTTCGTGGCATGGGACCTTTTGAAGGCCTGCATAAGTTCTTCAGTATGTATGCTGCTTCCGGGTTCCCAGGAATTATCCTCTGGTCCATAGCCCTTCCATTTTATCAAATATTGCATCTGATTGTATCTTCTCCTACAATCCAAGATAGCCTCCACCTCAAATTCTTCCTCATTGTTGACTATTATGGGTTCTGGTGGACCGGTACTTTGGCCAGAAAAGGGGTTAGGAACAACAGGCTTCAGCAGCGTCACATGGAAGACTGGGTGGACCTTCAGAGAGTCAGGTAAGTCAAGTTCATAGGTCACGTCATTAATCTTTCTGTTAACAGAAAAAGGCCCCATAAATCTGGGACCCAGTTTCCTGGAGGGGCAGGCCATCTTTAGGTTAACTGTAGACAACCATACTTGGTTGCCAGGTTCCAGAATAAGCTCTCCTCGTTTCTTCCTGTCGAACATCTTTTTATTATATTCCTGAGTCTTGGACATGGTTTCCTGTAAAAGTTTATTGTTAGTGAGGAAGAAGTCCATTGTTTCGGAAACTGCAGGAATAGCACATTCAGGTATAGTACTGGGCAGGAATGATGGGTGGAAGCCGTAGTTAGCAAAGAATGGCGTCTGCTTGATAGCAGAATGCAGAGAATTATTATACGCAAACTCTGCAATAGGCAGTAAGGAGGCCCAGTCATCCTGTGAGAAAGAGGAGAAGCAACGGAGGTACTGCTCTAAAGTCTGGTTGGTCCTTTCCGTTTGCCCGTTTGACTGGGGGTGATAAGCAGAAGAAAAAGCCAACTCGATCTCCAAAGAACCACAAAGAGCCTTCCAGAACCTGGAGGTGAACTGAACACCTCGATCGGACACAATGCTGGCTGGAACTCCGTGCAAGCTCACTATCTCTTTGATAAAGATCTTCGCCGTTTCCATAGCCGAAGGTGTGCCTTTCATAGGCAGAAAGTGGGCCATTTTGGACAATCTGTCCACTACAACAAAAATAGTAGAAAACCCCTCAGCCAGGGGAAGTTTCACGATGAAATCCATCGAGATCATCTGCCAAGGTCTTTCTGGGACAGGTAGAGGCTTTAATAGACCCCAGGCTCTTGCCCGGCTACTCTTGCTTCAGGAACAGGTATTACATGACTCCACATAGCTTCTACAGTCGCTCATAAGTTGAGGCCACCAAAACGTGCGCTGTATCAATTCAGCTGTCTTCAGCGCACCAAAGTGTCCAGCCAATTTATGGTCGTGGCAAAGTTCTAGCACTGCTACCCTTAAGTTCACTGGGACCACAATCTTGTCTTTATGCCACATCAGCCCATCTTGTGCCCTTACACAGGTGTCAGGAAACGAGGTTAGTCCGGCAGAGGCTTGTTTAATTCGGGAAATGAGATCCCCTTGAAGCAACAGAAAGTTCCCCGAAGGGAGGATGGTGTCTGGAGATATAGACTTCTCGGAATCGTTAAACATGTGGGAGAGAGCATTGGGCTTGGTATTTTTTGACCCAGGTCTGTACGTAATGTGAAACAGGAATCTTGAAAAAAAAGTGCCCACCTTGCCTGCCGTGGTTTCAATCTCTTGGCCGTTCTTAGATACTCTAAGTTTTTATGGTCGGTGTAGACCAAGATGGGATGTGCAACACCCTCAAGTAGGTAACGCCACTCTTCTAATGCGGCCTTGATGGCCAGAAGCTCCCGATCTCCCACGTCATAATTCTTTTCCGCTGTGGAGAGCTTACGAGAGAAGAAGGCCACTGGATAGAGGAGAGATTTGGCTCCTTGCCGTTGGGATAGCACAGCCCCTACCGCGATTTCTGAAGCGTCAACTTCGAGGACAAACGGTAAAGCAGGGTCAGGGTGTTTCAAGATGGAGGCAGAGGTGAACAATTCCTTGAGCTTTTCAAAGGCGGTTTGAGCCTTGGACGACCAGAAGAATCGGGTTCCTTGCTTGGTTAGTTCAGTAAGGGGAGCAATTATCGCAGAAAAGTTCCTGATAAACTTCCGGTAAAAATTTGAAAAACCGATAAAGCGCTGAACCCCCTTTTTATCTGTAGGAGCTGGCCAGTCCAGGATGGCAGAAACCTTCTGAGGATCCATTTTGATGCCCTCAACAGAAATGATTAATCCCAAAAACTGGATGCATTGCAGTTCAAATGCGCATTTCTCTGGTTTAGCATAAAGTCCATGCTGCCTGAGCCGGGTTAGAACATTTTGGACATGCCTGCGGTGGTCACTTACTGAGGGAGAGAAGATCAGGATGTCATCCAGGTAAACTATAATGTACAAATCCAGATAGTCACGGAAGATGACGTTGACAAAATGTTGGAACGTTGCCGATGCATTACACAGCCCGAAGGGCATAACAAGGTACTCGAAGTGCCCGAATCGGGTACGAAAAGCCGTTTTCCACTCATCCCCCTCTCGAATATGGATTAAATTGTAGGCTCCTCGGAGGTCAAGTTTAGTAAAAATGACCGCAGATCCCAACCTTTGGAAAAGTTCAGGCACAAGAGGCAGTGGGTAACGGTTCTTAATTGTAATTTTGTTCAATTCCCAATAGTCAATGCAGGGTCGTAATGAATGGTCCTTTTTTTCGACAAAAAAGATGCCAGCACCGGCCGGAGAGGTAGAGGGGTGAATAAACCCTTTCTTTAGGTTTTCGTCGATATAGACCTTCAGAGTGCCCAGCTCCTGCTCAGTCAAAGGGAAGATTCTTCCAAACGGGACTTCAGTTCCAGGTAATAACTCTATAGGGCAGTCATAAGGCCTATGAGGAGGAAGAGTCTCTGCCCCCTTCTTGCTGAACACGTCCAGAAAGTCATGATAGGGCGCGGGGACTGACTGCCGTAGCTCCGAGTCAGTATTAAGGCAGAGCAGTTGTTGGGAGTTAACTGAGGTTTGTTGCAAACAGTGCTGCTGGCAGTAGCTGGACAAGAACTTGATCTCCCCCGTGGCCCAATCAATACTGGGGTTATGGACTTGCAGCCAGGGCATCCCCAAGATGATAGGGAACAGGGGTGAGGAGATAGCATCAAGGTGTAGAAATTCCTGATGATGGGTGGCCATGGTGGCCAGCAATGGAACAGTTTCCTGTGTAACAGGGCCGGATTTAATGGTGGACCCATCGGCAAGGTGCACAGCAAGTCCCCGGGTCTTAGGCTGAAGAGGAATGTGGAGGTTGGCAGCAAATGATAGGTCAATGAAGCAACTGCATGCACCAGTGTCAATTATGACGGAGACTGGGATCGGAGTATCTTTTCCTGGTAGCTGCAACAGGATGGGAAGAGCAAGGTGAGAAGCTGGTTTAGGTAGAACAGATGTGCACAAGGAAGAGGTTGGGAGGATTTTACGCATCTTGGTAGGGCAAGACCTCACATAGTGCCCTGGTCCTCCGCAGTACATACAAAGGTTGTGGATCCGTCTGCGCTGTCGTTCTTGCGGGGTGAGGGAAGGACGAAATAGACCCAGCTGCCTGGACTCAGGAGCGTCAGAGACTAGGACGGCTGGAGACGAAGGGGCCTGGCTGGGAAAACTGAGGACCTTGGGAAGCATCCAGGTGGGTCGAAGTTGGCTGGTGGACTTCTCGGAGTGGCGCTCCCGTAAGCGTCAGTCGATTTGGATAGACAGATTAATGAGACCATCCAAAGTTGGAGGAGTACCGACCCGTGCCAGTTCGTCCTAAAGTGCATCAGATAGTCCCATCCGGAATTGATAACACAGGGCAGCGGTGTTCCAATTAGTGTCGGAACTCCACTGTCTGAACTCTGCCACATAATCTTCCGCTGCTCGGTGACCTTGCTGTAGAGCATATAGTGCAGACTCGGCAGTGGCAGTCTGCTGGGGGTCCTCATAAAGCTGAGACATAGCGGCGCAAAATGTGGTTAGATGATTCAGGGATTCTGCTTTTTGCTCCAAGAGACGGTGGGCCCAGGTTTGAGGTTCACCAGACAGGAGGGAGATTACGAAGCCTACTTTAGTTACTTCCAAAGAAAAGGTGCGAGGTTGTAGAGCGAAGTAGAGTTCGCAGGCATTGTGAAAAGTCCGAAATTGACTGCGTTCACCCGAAAACCTGTCGGGCGTGGGTACCCTGGGCTCGGGAGGTAGCATCACTACAGAGGGTGCAGCTGCGGCAGTGCCTTGTGGACTGGTGGGCGAAGACAGGACGTGAACCCGTTCTTCCAATCTTGTGTAGCCTTGTTGAAGATCCTTCACAGCTTGTGTTAGACCCGCCAGGTGTCTACAAAGTTCCTCTATGGGAGTGGTTCCTTGCTCGGGCTCGGGCATGGCTGTCTGATACTGTCAGACTTATACGTACCAGACTGGTGAGCCCAATGGAGCAGAGGAAGGTCTCCCTTACGTATCCGACTCACGGCCCCTGATAGTATGAACAGGAGGCACGGGACTGCGGAGTGGTATGAGAGCCTGGCGGGTAGTTGCAGGGGATGCGGTTCTGGATCCAGGTGCAGAGGAGTAGGTGTCCGGCCGGACAGGCAACAGAAAACAGGAACACAGGCAGAGGATACTGAGCAGGAGCAGAGCGGGATGGTCGGGTCACAGGCAGGATCGGCAACAGGCAGGCAGCGAAGTACAGAGGAACAGGCAGGTTCAAGGTCAAGACTAGCCGAGGTCAGGTGCAGGCAGGAGACAAGGGTAATCCGATGGGCAGGCCGGGTAATCAAGAAACAAGTGTTCAGACAGGTATCAGGAGCAAAAGGTCACAGGTAACTGCAGATCAGACAGCACCGGTCTGAAGTATTCCAGGGGTTTAAATGGACTGTTTGGCGCGCATCGGCGCACGCAATGGCGCGTGCGCGCGCACATGCGCCATCGTGCACAGGCACACCATCACGCACAGGCGCGCGCACCCGCAGTCCAGGACGTGAACCAGCGCGCACAGGAGCATGCACAACACGTCCAGCAAGGTGAGTTCTCTGACAGGGCCCTTCTGATTACCAACACAGAAGCTGGTTATCTCCAGCTGATTTTAATGGGACACCAATTTTGGCCCAATTAGCTGGGCTATTTAAAGTTCACTTCAGTTGCTTACAGACATGGCGGGCAGGAGGATGTGTTTGGAGGGATCTGCATGTCACACAGTTGTAAGTAAGTACAGGATTTAACCACGATTTGATCAGATGTCACTAATGGATGTGTGGCATAATTTATGCTAAACACACCCTGATCTTGGATACATATCCTTTTGCTAATCCATTTTTTACTTTTTATTTTTTATGGATTTTTTTTAAATAGTTGGTTCTTCTGTGTATGCTGAAACCATCTGCACTGTCAAACCACCACACTTCCCTGTCTACCTGCCTGCCGGTATGTGAGTGTACCACTATGCATAGGTGGGTGCCATACTTATAGTGATTCTGTGTGTGTGTGTGTTTTTTTTTTTTTTTTTGCACACATGAATCAGTATCTCCATTTATGCAGTCATTTATGTATTTTATATTTATTTTTATTTTTATATTTATGTTCCTGTTGTAGGTTCTCGGTTTTTGGACCTCAGTATACAAGCACACTGTGTCTGGATGCAGTATACGGTGTTCCCTTAGGTGTTTGGGACAGAGATCCTTTCAGGGTTATCCTTTGAAATATTCTATACCCCTTCTTTTCTGTCTGCTATCTGCCAATATTGATATTGTGGATGGGCTGTTGGATTTGACATGCGTGGCGATCAGCGCTGTATCCTGGCCTAGGCCAACAAGGCCCAGGCCTAGGGCAGCACTTTGCAGGGGGGCAGCACTGAAAGAGTCCCCGCTGGCTTGTGCTACACTGTCAGTGTAACGCAAGCTGCTTCTAATTTTGACTGTCCTATCAGCCTGGACCACAAACCTTCCTCACTGTGCTATATGTTTTCTGCTGCACCATTCGCATGGTTATATCTTCTTGGTCCTCTCCATAAAATTATCAGAAATTTGTGCTTAAAGTAGAACTATAGGCAACACTTTTTTTTTGTTTGATTCATTTTGGATAGTGTAAGGGAGGGTTATAGCCCCTGTCAGTTTATTTTTTACCATCCCTGTCCCATTGCAGAGATTACCCTTCACTTCCAGCCCCATAGCCAAACAGAAGGTGAGAGGAAATCTATGAAAATTAAGGGAATCCATTTCCCCCCTTCCCAGGCCCTAAGAACTAGTGTCCCCACACGAAAATTTCAGGGCGGGTCTTAAACAGAAAGTTGTGTGTCCTTGACAGGAAGGGGTGAGTCATATTTAAATTAGGGGGTGCACAAGTTTAGTCAGGCCTAGGGCAGCACAAATTCTAAATGCACTACTGGTGGCGATACCAAACTCTCTTTTTAACCCTATGGATACATATTTGTACTACCAACAATAAGGATGTAAGTTTAATATGTGAATGAGCTATTTACATTATTACTTTGTCAATTGATATACTGTTGTACAACCTGTCCATTGATTATCTTGCATCTATTATAGATATGATATTCTATTACTCCTTGAAGAAGGAAGAAAAAAAACCTGTTTTCCGAAACGCGTTGGTTTTATTAATTTATATCTTTTTTGTATTGTATTATGTATCCATGCTTTTGTACTATTTTGTACTACTATGTTCTTGTGTGTTTTCAATAAATATTTTTTACTCCGTTACTATCCACAATTTTTGCGGTAGTGCCCTTAAAGTCCCACCCAGGGGTTTTCTCTCTTTCCAATTATTTTGGGATGTTGCACACCCATGTATAGTTTTATTTATCAGATTCCCCTTTTTTCATTCAAAGGAATGGGCATTTTCACTGCGGGTGGTTGCAGGTGCGGGAATCACTGCGATTCCCGCAACCACATTCAGAAGTGTAAACCTATCATTCTTCTATATAAATAAAGAATTTGAAAAAAAAAACCCATAAGACTTTACATCCAACTTTTCAAACAGTCCCTCACTTCTTCTGTGCAAATGTTGAAAATGTTCATTTATTTCTATGGAGAAGCTGTCTTTCGTTGGGACACATAATAGAGGACTTCTCCAAAGGAATGAGTCTGGCTGGTAGAGTTTACAGCTGTGGATGTGTGGCACTGGCATCCCATGGACCACAAAGTATAAATCTGGCAGGAGCCTAGACAGGTGAGTAAAAGACTTTGAGGATTGCATGGGCCTTTAGGTCTATGTATTTTGTAAACTGTTGTTTTCTATCTGTTTTTTAATATTCATAAACAGTATCTTTTATCATAAAAGTAAACTGAGAGCCTTTACAACTTAAAAAGGAGCCTAAAGCGCAACATAGACAGTTGTCACTGTAAAAGGTTTCCCCACTGGAAGATTTCTAATCTATTGCTGTTTCAGTGACAAATTTAAACATTCAGGTATTCATTCCTTTCTGTATCAGTGACATTGGTCTCCCAATCAAAAAAAAAAAAAAAAGCTTTCGGCTATAGATATATTTTACCTTAAAATGTAATATTCAAAAGGATAAAACAAAACAGAGTAGTCTTGACATATGGAAAAGCTGTGAAAAATCATCCTGTTTCAAGTAATTCAATTATACATAAGTAAACAGACTTTCTGAAATGACGTTGTACTTTGCAGATTCAATACTGAAAATATGAAACTTAAATTAAAAACTTTTAAGATGCTGAAGCACAGACAACCAATTTCATTGAGGTTTTTAGAATTATACTCTAAGCCTGCAGGGAAATACTTAAAGTCAGACCCCATATTGGAAGCATTCTGAAAAATTAACCCAGTCACGCAACATGTAATGTTCACCAGTGATGCAATTATCTAAGCCCTTCCAGCCATAACTTGGTTTGTATGAGTTCATAAATGAGGAGCACTGAACATTTGGGTGTGTGACAAAAGTTTTCAGTATGGGTCAAAGGGAATTTCCAGCATACTTGAAAATCTTTTTGTCATTTATTCACCAAAAGGGTGTTTAGGAAGAGAAATGTTTCAGCCAGAACTTGGATTTCCCGGCCAGTTCGTAGGTATTTGGTCAAGAGAAATCTTCCAACCTATGGCCAATCTTCCATGTTAAGGATCCATTGCTACTCCAATCTCTTATGTTCATCTCTCCTATGTTCATCTCTTATAATGAGAGGCAAATACAGCAAGCCAATAATAAAATGGTATTCAGCAGCACTGTAAGGCAGCCCATAGATGAGTCAGTTTTTTTGTCCAACCAGTGGGTTAAATTAAAAAACTGACTTTATTCCCCCATCCACACATTCGATGAGGATTGGGGAATCCTCCATGTTAAGGATCCATTTCTACTTCAATCTCTTCTGTTCAACTTTTATAATGTGAAGCAAATACAAGCCAATAATAAAATGGTATTTAGCAGCACTGCAAGACAGCCCATAGATGAGTCAGAACAAATGGATTCAATGTGGATGGGGAAATCCTCCAGTTTGAGCCATTGTATTCTGTCAGGGGGGGAAACCCCCCCCCCCCAAGAATACACTGATCAACATTGCAGGCTATAACCTGCAGCACTGATCGCGCAGAGAAAATCCGACAGGGCGGTTGTACAGAAGTTGATCGGAAGATGTCTGGTCCTTGCTGAACTGCCCAAATTTCGATCCATGTTTGGCCAGCTTTACTCTATGGACATGTGAAGTGTAAGGTATCTTGGTGCAGCTCTGAATAGAAATAAATCAGCTTCCTTTTTTTTTTTTGTCAAAGCTTAATTGAACAAGCTGAAGTTAGAAACTGTTTGACAAACATGCACAGCTACACCAGATTTTGCACTCTCCAATTTTAGTAAATTAACCCCTTGGAATTCTTTGCCAACACCAAAGTTCAAATGCATCAATATACTTCTCCTTTCTTGCTTCTTCATTGTCCAACTTTAACATCCATGGAGAATGACATAATGATCATATTCCGAGAAATTCTAACCTTTGTTTTTATAGACATATCCATATTTTTTTAAATCTAGGAATTTTATACATATTAAAAATGATAGAAAGCATAATTTTAAAAATGTATAATCTAATAAAAAAAATATAGTGGCTTCCATTGCTGACCTGAAATTGTAGCTGCCTGCTGTTTTGCTGACTCCCTGGCTTCGGTACTTTTGTGAGGTCTACAGTATTTATCAATGTTTTACCCAAGATTCACACATTTTGTAACAGAATCTTGTGTGAAAAAAGATGAATCATGGGTGAAAGTTGTATAGATCTTGGCTGAAAACATTGATAGATTCCTAGGTCAATGGCCTGAAAACATTACTCATAACAGGAGAATCAAAGCTAAGCCAGAGGCTCTTATCTGTGCATACTTATGCTGGATTTGTGATTGAAAGCCTGCTTGCATGACAGCCAAGCAATTGGTGTATGCAGAATTAGATGTCTTCAATGGCAGCCTCCATTGATGACTTCTAAAGTATTTACACTAAAGTATGACCTCCTATAAAAAATACAGTGCCTTGAAAAAGTATTCAGACCGGGCAAGGAGAGCATTAATCAGAGAAGCAGCCAAGAGGCCCATGGTAACTCTGGAGGAGCTGCAGAGATCCACAGCTCAGGTGGGAGAATTTGTCCACAGGACAACTATTAGTCGTGCACCCCACAAATCTGGCAAGAAGAAAGCCATTGTTGAAAGAAAGCCATAAGAAGTCCCGTTTTCAGCTTATGAGAAGCTATGTGGGGGGCACAACAAACATGTGGAAGAAGGTGCCCTGGTCAGATGAGACCAAAATTGAACTTTTTGGCCTAAAAGCAAAATGCTATGTGTGGTGGAAAACTAACACTGCACATCACCCTAAACACACCATCCCCACCGTGAAACATGGTGGTGGCAACATCATGTTGTGGGGATGCTTTTCTTCAGTAGGGACAGGGAAGCTGGTCAGAGTTGATGGGAAGATGGATGGAGTCAAATACAGGGCAATCTAATGCCTTGTACACACAGTCGGACTATTGTCCGACCAAAAGCACATCGGAATTCCGACGGAATTCCATCGGAGAAAAATAGAACATTTTCTATATCTAAACTCCGACGGAATTCCTCGGAATAAACTCCGATGGAGCATACACATGATAGGAAATTCCAATGAAAAGCTCCCATCTGACTTTTTTCATTGGAAATTCCGATCGTGTGTACAAGGCATTAGAAGAAAACCTGTTATAGTCTGCAAAACACTTGAGACTGGGGTGGAGGTTCACCTTTCAGCAGGAAAACGACCCTAAACATACAACCAGAGCTACAATGAAATGGTTTAGATCAAAGCATATTCATGTGTTAGATTGGCCCAGTTGAAGTTCAGACCTAAATTCAATTGAGAATCTGTGACAAGACTTGAAAATTGCTGTTCACAGACGCTCTCAATCTAATCTGACAGAGCTTGAGCTATTTTGCAAAAAAGAATAGGAAAAATGTCACTCTCTAGATGTGCAAAGCTTGTAGAGACATACAAAAAAAGACTTATGCCGCGTACACACGATCGTGATTCACGGCGGTGAAAACACCGCCGTGAATCACGACATGAAATTAAATGAAAAACGAGGGAACGGCATTTTCCCCCACACACGACCGTTTTTCCCGTCATTTTTTTCTTTGTCGAGAAAAACGACCGTCTGTGGGCTCCGCGGCAGTGTCTCCCTATGGGAAAACTGCCGCGGGAAAAAATGATGGAAAAAACGATGAGAAAATTTAGAACATGTTCTAATTTTTCTCGTTGTTTTTCCTGCCGTTTTTCTCAACGAGAAAAATGGCATAAAGCCCACAGACGATAGTTTTTCTCGGCGAAAAAAAAAAATGTCATTTTTCCCGACGGGAAAAATGATCGTGTGTACGCGGCATCACAGCTGTAATTGCATCGAAAGGTGGTTCTACAAATTATTGACTAAGGGGGACTGAATACAAATGCACACTACACGATTCAGATATTTATTTGTAAAAAAAATTGAAAAACCATTTATCATTTTCCTTCCACTTCACAATTTTGTGCCACTTTGTGTTGGTCTATCAGATAAAATCCCAATAAAATCTACATTTTTGGTAGTACCATGACAAAATGTGGAAAATGTCAAGGGGTATGAATACTTTTTCAAGGCACTGTATACAGTATATGCTTGTCATTTAAAGTGTAACTTTGGTCAAAATTTAAAATCATATATTCAGTAGCACACTTTATTTAAATTATTTCTAGATTACTATTACTACTATTAACTTGAATGATCTTGACGTTTGCAAACTTACTCTCTGAAGATCCTCACACATTTTACGTCCTTGCATTCTGTTATACGTATTCACTATGCCCTGTGTGAGAGTATGGTACCCCACCACTGTATGAATACAGGACTCTCAACCAGGCAGGTTGAGGGGCTCCAGGGTATTTGCTTGTTTGGGAGGAAACTGGCTTTTCAGTTTCCTCATGATTTACTAATGTCCACTTTGGGACCTGGAGCCTGGGGATTTCTTAGAGATCCGGGTGGGATGAAATCCCCAGTCCTGGATCCGGGTTTTGAGATTCAACGGTACACTGATTGTTCAGGTGTGTGTGGGCCTGATAGTAAAGTCAGGACCAGCATTCTGGGCTCCACCCTCCCGACGAGTGCAGGTGTGCACTGGGGAAGCCATAGAGTGCAAGTGTGCACTGGAGAAGCCAGAAAGTGGTTGTCTGCACACTGGAAGCCAGAGACCCAGGTCTGAGGGTCAGAGCAGTGAGGGGCTGCTATTCCAATGGAATAGTCTGTAGGAGACAGACAAGAGCCTGAAGTGGAAGGACTGAGCAGCACTGCTGTATGTATAAGCCAGGAGGCTGAATGTCATTTTGTTGATGAAAAGGAGTGTTGAAACCCCTGCGAGGGAAACCTTTGATTTTGTTTGAACTTCTTTTAATAAAAATGGGCAAATAAAGCCCTCAAAAAGAAGATCCAGCTAGTGGCGGTGTCCTTCAAGCACTACCTTTGATGCTAGTCCTTCACACCTGTGAGAAGGCATTGCTGTGTCACACATTTCACAGAGCCTGCCTTCTGAACTACAGAGGTGCTGAGAGGAGGAACTTCAGGAGGCAAAGTCAGTACAGGTATCACTGCTTGCAGACAGCAAGGTGCCATGGGATATGTAGTCCTTAGAAATTGAAAATATAGACAAAATAAAAAGTGAAATTAGAAGGATGACAAACCGCCCGATATCATTCTGAAGATGGTTCTGCTGCCGAAAATCTTATATAAATTCCAGATGTTACCAGTTGCAATACCTCAACCGTACTTCAGAGTGTTAAAAAAGATGCTAATGAATTTCGTGTGGAAGAATAAAAAGCATAGAATCTCCTTCTCGGTAAAACAGGAAAAAAAACATGGAGGGTTGGCAGTGCCAGACATAAAAAAATACTATAATGCGGTGGGTAAAAATTGAAAAGGTAATGGCAAACACACAATTGGGAGGTGTAATATGGAACCCCCCCCCCCCAGTATAGAGCACTAGGTGAAAACACTCATGTTGTGACACGTATTGCACTTAAAATTTGGGACAGGTTACATAAACAAATAGACAGGGACTATAATTCTCCCCTTATAGAACTAAAAGAAAATTAATTTTTTGCACCGGGAAAAAAAATAGTGGGAGGAAACTGGATTAAAAAAGATAGAGCACAGTTACGAGATATAATAAAAAAAGGGAAAATTACACCATTTCAAGAATTAAGACACAATAGGGAATTAATGATAGTAGATGAGTGGAGGTACCATCAGTTGGTCCACTTTGTACAAAGCCTTCCCCAGCCAATTAGGTCGGGGGAGGAGCTTACGACGTTGGAACGGCTTTGTATGGCCGATAATTCAAAAGGAACTATATCAAAACTTTATAAATTGCTGCTGACAGTGGACGGACTGGAGATACCCCCATTCATAAAGAAATGGGAAAGAGAATTATATATTCTATATACCGTATATACTCGAGTATAAGCCGAGATTTTCAGCCCTTTTTTTTGGGCTGAAAGTCCCCCCCTCGGCTTATACTCGAGTCAGCAAAATTTTTACATTGGAAATCGTACCTGTAAAGAAGTTGTGGCTGCAGCGTCCATCGTTCAAATTCCGCGGTCTCTTCCTGTTCCTTCCGTGATAGGCGATTCTCATCAGACACTCTCCGCCTATCACGATCGTTCTCTCATCCTCAGTTTCCCAGCAGACATCTGTGATTGGCGGAACACCCAACACAGTGTCTGCTGGGAAACTGAGGATGAGAGAATGATCGTGATAGGCGGAGAGTGTCTGATGAGAATCGCCTATCACGGAAGGAACAGGAAGAGACCGCGGAATTTGAACGATGGACGCCGAAGCCGCAACTTCTTTACAGGTACTATTTACAATGTAAAATTATAGGATAGGAAACAGTGAGCTAGGGAACAGCGAGCTAGGGAACAGTGAGGATAGGAAACAGTGAGGATAGAAAACAGTGAGGATAGGAAACAGTGAGGATAGGAACAGTAAGGATGGGAACAGTGAGGATAGGGAACAGTAAGGATGGGAACAGTGAGGATAGGGAACAGTAAGGATGGGAACAGTGAGGCATTGTTGACCCTCGGCTTATACTCAAGTCAGTAAGTTTTCCCAGTTTTTTGTGGCAACATTAGGTACCTCGGCTTATACTCAAGTCGGTTTATACTCAAGTATATACGGTATATATTCTCTCTATAGAGAGAATAATAAAATTGACCCTCTCGTCTGCTATGGACAGCAGGACCGCAGAGATGAATTATAAGTGTATCACAGGTTGGTACGCCACACCAGACAAATTGAGTAAATTTCAAGTGGAACAGAAAGCAGAATGTTGGAGAGAATGTGGGGAGAGGGGAACAATGGCCCACTTGTGGTGGCAGTGCCCTAAAATTCAAAAATATTGGGAAAAGATACTGGAAATGATAAAAGCAATTACAGAGAAGGAGATTAAAAAAGACCCATGGATAGTCTTATTCCATGGAGGAGAGGGAGGAATGAAACAGTATAAAGAGTCACTGATCCCACATTTACTAAACATGGCTAAAAGGTTGATCCCCCAAAAATGGCGAAAAGTGGAAAGTCCATCTGTATGGGAGTGGGTAGACTCCGTGGAAGCAACATATAGCATGAAGGGACTGAAGTACGGCGTAGAGGAGGAAAAAAAAGGATTTAAAGACAAGTGGGAATGTTGGAAAGAATTTAAGAAAACATGGAGTTATGCATAAAATCTGAGAAATTTGAGATTTTTTTTTAGAAAATAAGAGGTTGAAGGGGGGGGGGGAGGGGGGGGTATAAAGTGAAAAGGGGGGGATGGGAGGGTGAAATAGATATTTTAGAAATGTGTGTATAAGGAGAAGAGCCAAGAGTCTCTTAGTACTCATGATTATTTTTGTAAATGCATTGTCTTGGCTGGATCAATGGAAATGCACTGATGTAACATAACTGGAATCTTGATAAAATAAAAAAAAGAATAAAAAAAAAAAAGAAATTGAAAATAAACTTTAGAGGAGAAGCTGAAAAGCATGCAGGGAATCCAGAAAGTTGTGGAAAGAGATGACCAGCAGACAGGCAAAAATTATTTTGGATTGTCAAAAATAATTATTGTTTGCAATTCTATTACAATGCTGGTTATAAAGTGAACGTTTATGCTGTGACTATAGAACTCCTTTAATGGGGTGCCTTGTCACGGCCTCATCAGCTTACGCATGTATTTGCAAATGTGTGCAAACTAAACCCCTATTTTTAACGCAAACTGTTCGGTTGTTTGCAGGCTGGCTGACAAGTTCAGCTGGGAATCTTCTTTGGTTTTGTTTTGCATGTGTTGCCCTTCCATATGCTGCTTATAGCTAAGTCCAGTTATAGGTGGGGCAGTGGCCATTTGTTTGTACTATAGAACGCCTTTAATTGTATGTGCATTTCCATTTACAGCTTTCCATTAGTCCTCCTGTAAAGTCTACCTGTCGATTTTGCCAGTGTAGTCCACCAATTGATGCTTCCTGTGATGAGTGACAATATTACTGCCCTGATTGTGAATTTAGAGCAGCGTTGTCACACTCATGTAGGCTGTGCCTGCTTGCACTATGCCGGAATGAGAAAATCTTGCAGTGAAGATTAACAAGCCTATAGCTTAGGCAACTGGCCTAACCCAGCCCTTACCATTGCTTTCTGGAATGACAAAATGGACTACATAAAACCCTCTTACTGTGAGTTGCAGTGTCAAGGAGGGGGAGTGTGTCTATTAGACTATCATTCAGGAGCCTTAAGATGTACTCTAAAGCAGTGGTTCTCAACCTTAGTCCTCAAGTACCCCAAACGGGCCATGTTTTGGGAGCTTCCCTTAGATAAAATAGCTCTTATCAATACCATGTACTTGATATTGATTAAAGAGGCTTTGCAAAGTAAAGGAAAACCTAAAAACATGGCACGTTGGGGGTACTTGAGGACTGAGGTTGAGAACCACTGCTGTAAATCACCAAAACAGCACAACAGTCAGCCAGCTAGAATTTTCAGAATATGGGGTCAGCGGTGTCAATCATTGTACAGTAAAACCTTGGATTGTGAGCATAATTTGTTCCGGAAGCTTGCTTGTAATCCAAAGAACTTGTATATCAAAGAAAATATCCCCATAAGAAATAATGGAAACTCAAATGATTCGTTCCACGACCATTTATTCATAAGTCCTTCAGTTTATAGTCCATATTAAAAAAGATTATAGCAATGTGACCAGGTTGTGTAACCATAAAATGTCCATCCACAAATGGAAGCCTCCACAAGTGGATAAGAAGCAAAATCCAGCAGGGGCTACAGAGTATAAAATTGAAGAGAGGCGCCTCTAAGTGTAGCAATATTGTTACATTTAATGAAGGTGCAACATTTAGAAACTCACATGGTTGATGATTAAAAGAGGCACATCTAAATATGCAGGGATCCGGGGTAAAGCTGTCCACATTGACCATCCCCCGCAGCGCCGGCACTCACCGCTGTCAGTCTGCAATCGTGATCGGGAAGACTACCCTGCAGTAGAGCGATCTGAAAGCGAGGCTTGATCCGATCGTGGAGCGGATGTCGGCATACATAGAAGTGCCTGTTTAATCATCAACCATGTGAATTGCTAAATGTTATACCTTCATTAAAATGTAACCATATTGCTACACTTAGAGGCACCTCTCTTCTCTTTTATACTTAGTTGTGACATGCCGCTACTTGTATATCAAGACATGGCTTGTATATCAAGTCAGAATATATATAAAAAAAATTGCTTGTCTTGCAAAATGCTTTCAAACCAAGTTACTCTTAAACCAAGGTTTTACTGTATTTCCCTCAGCACAAATTCCCATTAATTAGAATAGGGATGATTTATAAAACTGGACACCGACAAAATTAGAGCCCTGCCTAACATAAATCCCACTGCCCCTCATTTGTCAAAGATTTGCATGGTTTTGCTTGCATGCGCAACACTTGTGCATGGAAACCCAAATAACCAACTGGTCAGTCCTGCAAACATCTGTGCTAGATTTACCATTATGTTTGCGACATTGAGTGTATCTGTAAGAAGGGGCTTATGGAATGGACTGTGATTTGATAGTAAATCTGTTTGAAAAAACATTGCACCGGTTCAACCTCTATGAGGTTTGATAATCCCCCCCTTCCATAATTTATATTATATTTACTTGTATCTATACAAGTCTAAAAGGCCTTGAAAGTACCAGCACTGGAAGATTAAATGGATGCGCTTTGTATTTTCCTATCATATTTTTTATCTGATGATCCACTGGTAATCCTTAAAGTGATGGACTGATAAGCTGGGCAAAGCAACAGGCCCATTCTACCTTTGTCCTCCTCAGCAGCTTATACCTACCTTCCTTTCATTGCCCCTTCACTGAGTTCAGCTTCTGGGATCAAAGGTAAGCCCTATGTAAGCTAGAGATTGCTGGAGTTATTGCTAACACCCGGCTTTGTGTGCATCCTCCTCCATACCTGAAAATACAGAGGAAACTTGTTGTTTCATAAAACAAGAGATATTTGATTGCTGGAGACATATTCTGCACTAAAGTGTATTTTCACTTTTGCAGCTAAGTTGGAATAGCACTTACCGTACTTTATATTTGTTACATGATCCCATTAACCCAGCATATATTTAAAAAATGTAGAAAATGCTGGTTACTTTTTATAAATGCTTTTTACGTAAAATCTTTACATCGCACCCCCCACACACTTTTCTATGTAATGTTGTGTGAATGGGAACGCATAACAAATATATACAAAATTTGCTTTAAAGTGGGTGTAAACCCTTAAAAAAAAAAAAACCTGCAAGACAAAGGCATAATGAGCCAGTATGCATAGCATACTAGCTCATTATGTATTTGTAGCGGGGTGTTGCTTTAAGGACCCAGAGACTACTGTACCCAGGGTACAGCGGGACACCCATGGTGCATTGCCCCGTGCAAGGACTGCTGGGGTGGGCTATTTAAAAGGGGGGCGGGCCGGCAATCGGTCTCTTTGGACATCGCCTGCCCAGCAAGTGGAACTCTGTACCGAGTCTGTTGTTCCTGATAGGGCCTGAAGTTTGGGCCCTGTGTTTCCAAAGAGCCTTCCACTTTACACTGAGTAGCCAGAGGGACGTCTCATCCTGCCGCCTGTCTACTACATCCAGGAGGACCGAAGACCCCGGGTGTCGTGGGATCTGTGTACCGAGACACAGCTACGGAAGATACTGACATTGACTAGTTTGGTTGGGTGAGAGAGCACCTGCTCAAAGATTATTACAGGATCTCTAGGCCTTGTGTCTGTTGTTCAGGACCCACCGTTTATAGTTTGCATTTGCACGCCGGAGGAACAGTGCATTGAGTAGCTTAGTCACTTTCTGTTATCCATCGAGTTACCAGTACCTATTCCTGTGGATTACAATTTATCTTCAAAAAGTGCACCACCATTTGCTAGCAAAGATCCTTCACTACGGAACTTGCATATAGGACAGTCAGGCCTGACATCTAAGTTTAGATATTGCTGGGCGCCATCTTGCCCACAAGGGAGGGGAGCTGCAAGCGGGGTCCGTTAGTTGAATGTGTACAGGATTGTATATTTGTTTACTTGCTAAATACCTTTTATTGCAGGGCTCTGCATATATTAATGTGTACTGTTTATCTGCTTATCTATTTCACTCAAGTAAAAGTATCAGGATTAAGCAGACAAGTTGTTTGGTGTTATTACTGTGTAGAAGAGACGGTTAGTGTCAGTTATACACATTATCACTGTGTGCCCTTTGTTGCCGGATTGTGTTACCTAAAGCTACGGGTCTCACAATCCTATCATCCCCTACTAGCTGTGCCAAGGGAGGGTAGAGCTAATTACTGGGGGTTGACAGCGGTGTGTTACAGGCCCGAAAATCATACCAGCTGCTCTCTTAGCTGGGGGTATCGCTACATATTACTTACCTTAGATCGAAGCCCCCACCGCCGTCTCGACACCCCCCCCCTCCAGCCACAGACATCTCTCCCGGAGCTAACTTCCAGGTATCTCGGCTCCGGCGCTGTGAATGCCTGGAGCTGCGATGACGTCACTCCCACGAATGTGCGTGAGGTAACATCTAACTGAAGCAGCGGCACGACGTGCCATTGCTTCAATGCGCATGTGCCGATCACTTCGGCACATGCAGACACAGGGGGATATCTCCTAAACCATGCAGGTTTAGGAGATATCCAGGGTAGCTACAGGTACGCCATAATATAGGCTTACCTGTAGCATAAAGTTATAAAAATTGATTTACAACCACTTTAAAGTATAAGAGTGGAGAGGGATCAGAACACCAGTCAGGTTTGTATTGCTGTCTGTGCCCCTGCTTGGGAGATTCATGCTCTCTATTTGTCCTCTTTACCATTATCGTTAAAAGTGAAACTAAAAGAAAATCCCAAATTGTGGGTTGTCCCCAGAAAAGTAATAGAAGGGAAATCTTCCAATTAGATCTGGAAGTCCCCATGGGATACCCTTGATTTGCAGGGATTTTCTCTCACTTCCTGTTATGACTATGGGACAAGAAGTGAAGGTGAATCGCCCTAATGGGACACAGATGGCAAACAGAAATAAATCTGACATGGGTTATAACCAACCCATATGCAAAAGGAAAAAAATAATGTTTTGCCTATAGTACAACTTGTATTTCCACTTTTGCAGCCAAGATGGGTTAACACCTAGTTTATATTTATTCTCATTAACATAGCATAACTGGATACCTTTTATAAGTGCTTCTTACTTGCCTACAAATCCTTACACTACCTTATCCTCTACCCCCCTCCCACTTTGTGTGAATGGGAACACATAACAAACATACACTATATTACCAAAAGTATTGGGGCACCTGCCCTTACACACACGTGAACATTAATGGCATCCCAGTCTTAGTTCATAATGTTCAATATTGAGTTGACCCACCCTTTTCAGCTATAACAGCTTCAACTCTTCTGGGAAGGCTGTCCACAAGGTTTAGGAGTGTGTCTATGGGAATGTTTGACCATTCTTCCAGAACACAGGCCTTCTAGTCCAACATCAGTGCCTGACCTCACAAATGTGCTTCTGGAAGAAAGGTCAAACATTCCCATAGACACACTCCTAAACCTTGTGGACAGCCTTCCCAGAAGAGTTGAAGCTGTTATAGCTGCAAAGGGTGAGCCAACTCAATATTTAATCCTACAGACTAAGACTGGGATGTCATTAAAGTTCATGTGCGTGTAAAGGCAGGTGTCCCAATACTTTTGATAATATAGTGTATATTGGGGTTTTCTCAAATCTGACTGCAGAAATGCAAACATGGTTTAAAGTATGCTGCTTTGAAACTTTTTTTTTTTAATGAAATAATTAATGTTATTGGTCTGTTCTGTAATTAAACTGTCAGTATACAGCAAAGTGTAATACCTTGAAATACAGGATTAATTGACATCAGGGAATTATTGATGTCTTCAGTACAAGGTAATGATAATGGGCAGGACTATTGGAAGAGAAGGTCATGCCGGAGGAATGAACAAATCACAATTAAAATGTAACTATGAAGCTAACTATATCAGTAGTGATTACATAAAAGATTAGATCAATTTAGCCCTAATCTGCTAATAATTGGTTTTTCTGCACAGACAGTTGTTCCACCCAGTCAATATCTGCTTAAGGTGGGTGCACACTGAGGTTTTATTTGCTCATCCATCAGGCTAAACATAAAAAACCTCACAGATCCACACAAGTGATTTGGATGCAGGGATCTCCCCCACTGTACTATTACATTCTAACAGCGGGGACTCCTCTCCCCCACCAGAAGAATACACTGATCAGTGCTGCAGACATTGGATGCAGCAGCTGATCAAATGCTGGTTTTCAAGGTCTAATGATCAGCTTCTGTTGAACAGAGAGGGCAACACACAGATTGAAATTCATCTGTTTACTGCTGAACCAACTAAATTTTGATATACTGTATGTATACCAAGCTGTAGTTATTACCTGTTTATCAACTGGGTAAATGGAAATCAGTCAAATATTTCAATTTTTTTTCCTATCTCTCTTTCTCCCACTGTCTCTCCATGCGGTACGCCTTCCTGGGACAATTTGATGTTCACAAATTAATATGCAATATGCTTCCTGAGCTACAACGTGTATATTAGAGTTAGCCACCATCCTTATGGAGAAAAATTACAATAAATAGTGTTTTAGGGGTTCACACATGAGGCCTGGGGCAGTAAAACCATGCCACTGAGCTGGGTTTTTACCATTCCTCTTTAGCTACGGAGGCAATGACCAGGGGTACTATCGTCTGCCGAACGTGACCCATTCAAGTAAATGGGACCACGCTGCTACCGTCCCAAGTGGTTTTATTTCAGTGATGCAGCATTTATGGGGCTAAGGCGGTGTTAAATGCCTCTGAAAAGCTGTCCGAGTGAGGATTGCTTTTCAGAAGAGCAGCAGTCATTGCCGCTAGTGTGAGTCCCAACTGACACTTCTGGCCTGTGTCCACCATAAGTCATTATATATATAATGATACATAAACTGAATATGTAAAATGTATGGAAATTAAAAAAAAATGTGAAATTTATCCAGCTTAAAAATCAGATTTTAACTATGTTAAAGTGGAGGTCCACCCTAAAAAAAATCCTCCTCGCGTTGTCTTCTGGGGAATGGGGTGCGCTGACTTCTGGGAACTGTGTGTCTCCCAGAAGTCAGCCGCCCATTCACACAGCGCCGCGCGACTCGTGCATGCGCAGTAGGAAATGGGCAGTGAAGCCGCAAGGCTCAGCTGAAGCTGCTGCCTGTTCACTTCCTGAATTTACACTAGGGTTGCCACCTGTCCGAGATTTACCCGGACAGTTTGGGTTTTGAATCATGTGTCCGAGTTTTAGTCGTCTGAAACCCGGACACATTATTCAGACAGGAATGTGGCTCGGAACAGGGCCTGACAGAAATGTGAAGGGGGCACTATGCATTCTCTTTGGAGGCCCAAAGGTGTCCCAGGTCTGTTGCTATCCTATAGTGTATACTAAAAAAATTTTTTTTGCTGTGGGCCACTTAAGTGTTTGGGTTTGGGCTGAAGAAAAAGTGTCAACCCTAATTTACACAGAGGCACACCTCCAGCTCTGCAGCTCTCATGGGCCCTCTCATGACTCATCCCCCTCCACTTCAAGAGTGTGAGAGAGAACTGTGCATGATGTCATAAGCCTAGGCTTTTTTTCCAGACAAGAAACAGGAAGTTGGCTGTATAAGGTATTTACTGTCTGGAAAAAAAAAAATTACTATCCAAAGTTAAAACAACAAGGGCAGAAGATTTAGGCCCGGTTCACTTAGGGGCGACTCGTCAGGCGACTCGGTCGCCTGACGAGTCGCGTCCCGCTCTGTTGAATGGAACCGTTCCAATAGGAGTGACTCAGGTCGCTCCGACTTAGAAAAAGGTTCCTGCACTACTTTTGGGGGCGACTCTGGACGACTTGCATTGACTTCTATACAGAAGTCATTATGCAAATCGCCTGAATTGGGCCTCTCAAGTCGTCTTGAGATCGCGTCGCGGCAGTCGCCCCCAAAGTCCTGCCGCCCCTGTGTGAACTGGACTTTAATAGATGGAAAGATGAAAAAATTACTAAAGTTCCCCTTTAATTTAGATTTTAATTGGACGTATAAAAAACAGGCTTTATTAGCATGATCTAAAGAGCAAGTGGGTGCAGCTAATATCGGCCAGTCATATATCTTAGGTGTTTGGTATACCCAGAGCAATGAAAGCTGAATTTTGATTTGTTGATACGGATGTCTGCACATAATTTCTTATGATTTCTCATTATCAAAAGAAACTCAATAAATGTTAAAGAGGTGATTTTACTGCCAGGCCATCCGAAACTCCTTGTCTACCAATTCTGCATGTCAAGCAGGCATCTGGCTCGCTTCATACAAATGCCCTTTAGAATTTTTAAGTCTGTCTGAATTGAACTACTTTAAACTGCTTGTCGATTTAGTAACTTATTTACTCATTTGAAACTGCTCACAGATCAACACCATGATGTCTGCTCTGGATCGCATTTTTTGTTGGTTTTTTAATCACAGAATTATTTTACTACAGCTGTGGCACGCACAAACATATCTAAGTGAAACCAAAGAATTTGCTTCCACATTGTAATTGGAAAGAGTTTTAATTACGCAGGCGGGATTGTAACTGGTATCAGTCCAAACAGCAGGGATTTTACTCTGTGCAGAAAAGACCCAGATACATAAACACTTGTTTATCATAAACATCAGGAAGTTCGAGTTTTGAGCCTGTCTTTGAAATTATATCTTACAGAATGACTTTTACATGTTATATAATCAGACATTATTTATTTAAAGCCAATAAGTAGAAAACCAGCTGCTGCTGAGCGTTATATAAAGAATGTGCAAAATGCCAAAGAAGCTCATTTTGAATTCTGCTCTTTGTTGGATAATGTAGGAAGAACATTAACTATTTTTAAAGGGATGCAAAAGGCTATTTTTTTTTTATAACAAACATGTTATACTTACCCAGGGCTTTTTTTCCTCAAAGAAAAGGTGCAGGAACCCTGTCCCCCCTTCTGATGCACCCTTAAGCCTCATACACACGACCGAGAATCTCGTCGCAAAAAAAACATTGTTTTTCTCGACGGGTTTCTTGTCAAGCTTGACGAGATTCTTGTCAAGCTTTCCTTGCATACACACTGTCAATCCAAAATCTTGTTGGCCTAAAGCGCGGTGATGTACAACATGTACGACGGCAGTATAAAAGGGAAGTTCCATTCTCATGGCGCCACCCTATGGGCTGCTTTTGCTGATCTCGTGTTACCGCGTGTTAGTAAAAGTTTGGGAAGAGACGATTCACGCTTTTCAGTCTTCGTGCTTTCAGTTCGTTTTTTGCGTGACGAATGTGCTATCTCCATTACGAACGCAAGTTTTACCTGAAGGAGCGCTCCCGTCTTATATTTGATTCTGAGCATGCGCGGTTTTTGAAGACTCGGAAAAGCATACACACAAATGTTTTTTTCGTCCAAATACAGTCTGACGAGAATCACGACGAGAAAAAAGAAAGCAGGTCTTCTTTTTTTCCCGTCGAGATTCTGGGCAGTTTTCTTGACGAGAAACCTGAAAGCCTCGTACACACGCACGGTTTTCTCGGCAAGAAGGCTCTCCCAACAGAAAACCGGTCGTGTGTACGAGGCTTTTGTCTCTGCCCCCTACCCACCTCTGAGCACCATCCCTTGGTTCCACACCCTACCCACCTCCCAGTACCGCCCCTTTTATTGAATACAGAACCAAGTATAATTTCATGCTACTAAGTAATTTGTATTAAATTTGATAGACCCCACCCGAGCAACAATAGATCCCCCACACAACTATAGCCCTCCCCCAGCAACAATAGACCCCCCTCCAGTAACAATAGACCCCCCAGCAACAACATACCAACCCAGCCACAATAGACCCCCAGCAGCAACAACAGATCTCCCAGAAGCCAGCATCAATAGACACCCCAGCAGCCAGCAACAATAAACCTCTCCCTCAACAGTAGATCCCTCCAAGCAACAATTAACCCCCCATCAAGAGACCCCTCACCAACAACAATAGACCTACCCAGCAACAATAGACCCCCACACAAAAATAGATCCTCACCAGCGGCATTAGATCCCCCAGCACCCAGCATCAATAGACCCTCCAGCACTCCTTACCATAAAATACTTTCAGTGCTGGAGGTGCCGGAACTGCATTCCCCCGCATTCCCGCTGAAAAAAAGCCCTGTACTTACTTGCTCTGAGCAGTGGTTGTGCACAGAGCAGCCCAGATCCTCTTCTTCTTTGGTCCCCACCAGCGCTCTGGACACCTCCCCTCTGCCAAGTGCCCCAATAGCAAACCACTTGCTATGAGGGCACTCATGCGTGCTCTCTCTCTCGTTTTTTTGTTCATAAGACACACAAAATGGGGCTAAGCCTCATCCCCGCGCTCTCCTCACTGGCTGTGATTGTAGGGTTGCCACTTATTCTTCAAGCCAAACCTGAACACTTTGCACCGTAATTTTTTTTTTTTTTTAGCATACACTATAGGATTGTAACAGACCTGGGGCACTTTTGGGCACTCCAAAGAAAATAGTAATGTGGCACACATAGTGCCCCCTCACCCTCCTATCAAGCCCTATTCTGAGCCACATTTCTGTTTAAATAATGTGTCCAGGTTTCAGGTGGACTGAAACCCAGACACATGATTCAAAACCCAGACTGTGTGAATCCCGGACAGGTGGCAACCCCATATGATTGATAACTGCTGCTGTCTCTGAGTCAATGAGCAGGCAGAGAGTCGGGAGAGAAGCTGTTCTTGTGCACATCGCTGGATCAAGATCGGGCTCAGGTAAGTATTGGGGGGGGGGGCTACTGGGTGGAGCTGCATACCTTTAGCTTTTATAACTTCTTTAATCCGTATGCTGCTAGCATTAGAAAATATATAGAATAAATATTATATTTTGCTTTTTTAAACTTTTTATTTAATTTCTTTAGTTGTTTCCTGGTTCTGGTGATGATGTCATACATTGTATTTCCTGGGAGTCTTCATGGGCATTTTTTGTTTCTTTCATCTAGAAGAGGGGATTTCTCAGCTAAGCACACCCTCCTGTCTGCATGCCTGAGCTAGGGGCACATGGGTTCCAGGACCTACTGTAAATGCTACATGAATCATCTGCCCAAACTCAAGATGGCCATGGCTAGAAATGCTGGGGAGGGGAGGGGGGGGGTGTGTTTCAAAGTGATTTCTCAACAAAATAAAGAAAGGAGACATAAATGGATGGATGGGGGAGTTTGCTTTGAATATTAAAAAATAATTAATTAGCTTTTCAGTTTTTGGTCCTTAGATACAATTTAGTTCTACCATAACTATGTGACAAATTCACATTGTTCATATGGTACTTGTGTGTGGAATTTGGTCTACCCAAGTAGGAAGTGGATTTGTACGTTTTCTAATATAGATTTAGTGATAACCCCGAAAGGGCTGCTGGATTAATTTTGGGTCCTGCTGTTACCCCACATTTCACCATCCCAGAACTTAAGAGTCTATGTTAAGTAATTAGAATAGAGGTGATTGCCAGTCACTTCAGTCTTTTTCTCAATTTCTTAATCAAACAACTTCAGGTAGGGGATAGAGGGTTAGGGGAAGTTCAGATACCTTAGTTTTGCAGATCACTAATGCAGTTCTTGAATCCAGATGACAACAGCTTTCTGTCTCTGGTTCTTGCGACAACCGGATAGGCCTCTCACACCAACCTAGTAGCCGGTATGAAGCATGGACAAAGTCTCTGCCACAGACTTGAGTGATAAGTAGAAACTTCTGGATAATCCCCTGCCACAGGATTGTTTAGCCAGTAGTCTGTTAGTTAGGTCAGCTGCACAGTACCTGAACCTTTAAGCCATCCGGCAGTACTGTGAGGTAGGTTAACTTGGGTGCATCCTCCAAACGAGTCACCAGGTCCTTCCTGAGATACCAGCCATCAGCTCAGTCCTCTCCAGTAAGGTCCTCCCCTGGAATATTCTCTGCTTGGGTGGCTTCTTCCCGCAGGACAGACAGCACAGGATCACCATTCGTTAAGTAGGCCCCAGACAGGCTTCTGGGACTACTTGCAGCAAGCACAGCAGCAGAGCCTCAGGCCTGGAGGGCCATGAGGCAAGAAGGACCCTGAAGTACATGGCACTGCCCCTTAAATATCCTTCCCCAGCAGGCCCAGCTACAAAGAAGCTCCTGATTGGGCGGTTTTCTGGGGGACAGAATATCCAATGCACTTCTCACACTTGAAAAGTGTAACACCTCATGCAACCCAACATGTAATTGCCATCATCCCGAATATATGTGGAAAATGAGAAAACCTCTGTTGTTGGGATTTTGGAGGCAATGCAAAAAAAGGGGGGGAGGAAAAACCTCAATTTAAAAATATCTGAATATTTATTTGTAACAAAACCGTATAAAACGGACACATATATAAAATTACAAAATTGTACAAAAAGGCACATATAAACATGGATATTGTACAATAACTACATAAATCTAACATATTACAAATCTTTCAAGAAGCAATACAGTAGCCTGATTGACCGCTCCCGCCGGAAGCAGATCAAGAGAGGCTTATCCAACGCGTTTCAAACTGTAATTGTCCTTCATCAGGGATTTCAAATGCATTTGCTTCTAAGAGATCAAATTTCTGTTAAATACAGAAACAATAAGATAAGTTTTCACTTTAATTTCAACCATTATATAAAATGCAATACAAAGGAAACAAACTTACACAAAAAATCATATATAAATTATTCCATCAATGTTCCCATACATGCATCCCAGGTTCCAGAAACTCCAGGGGTAGATTCCCCGATGCCCTCAAAATGCCAGGAAAACCCTCTGTCAGAACACATGTCCATATAAGAAGTACGGACATCTAAATAAATTGGTCCAAAATAGGTGCCTTAAACAAAAAATAATAAATAACATACATAAGTATGGATGTAATTCTGTTGGGGAATAAAATAATTATCCCTAGAGAGAATGTGGTACCTGTAGATGGAAAAATGGAAATCTAGGATTCAGATTCATCAGGCAAGTATAACTCATGTACAGAGACAGGACCAAAGGATGCTTGAGTCCAAAGATATATGTCCTAAAAATAATTAAAGAAAACAATAAAAATTGTATCAATCAAAAGAGAAGAAAAGTTCTTCCCTCTTCTAAATAAAACGTCTCCAAAAGTTTTTGAGTATTACCTGTCAAAAGGATCAGAAATCCCGATAATTATCCAAAAAAGTTTCCATGCAGTAGAGGTCCATACAGAAACATCCTCTGCCTGCCAGCAGAGGGAAAGAATGACACCATATAACTCCTTTGGCGTCCTTTATATCCCTCTGCTATGTCTGATTGGTCCAGACCAGGTCACATGACGCACCTGCTCATAGAGCAGAGCCTCATGTAGCCATGGAAACGCCACGCTTCCCAGGTCAAGCCACGTCAGGCGCTGATCACATGACGCAACCAAACCAATCAGCGGTGCGTCTGCCATCATTGCATATCAGCAGCAAAACACCAAGGGAGCGCGGCATGAAAAAGCCCACGGCCGCATCATTGAACCGCTATAGCGTCACCCATCATACCCCGCTATGGAAGCAAGGGTATGATAAACGACCCTCTGCTAAATCAGTCCCCATTCCGATCCGTCCCGCACCGCAGGAAGTGCATAGACGGCCATCTTGAATGTGGGCAAAGTAAAGGGATGCCAGATGGAAAAAATGGTTTAGATGGAAAAGATGGAACTAAATTGCCGTGGGGCAATCAGACATTGAATATTAGCACCAGTTTACCATTGTAAACTCGTGCCCAGGATATAGATCCTTATCCCAGAACAATTGTATATGGACGGGGAGCGGACCAGGGACTAACACCACTGGTGCCGTTTTAAGCCTACGGGAGGAACAAAAAAGTTTCTCCTGCCCAGGAAAAAATGGTGGGGGATAAATTCCATTGGAAAACCCCCTCCCCGGCACCGGATATTCACATGTGAAATTGAAAAATAAGGAATCCTAGATAGAGAGAAAGAAAACGGCCACCCCAAAACGGAACTCTGGCTTGATCACAAACCAATATGGGACGCATGCATGGGAGCACGTCAAAAAAAATCAGCCGAAGCATCAAAAAAGATGCCTCCGCAGAAAAAATGTTATGGAACATTGAGCACACAGAATATATATGATATAAAAGTCTATATATCTCAAAACCCCACATGTGTGTCAGTGTGTTTTTAGAAAAAATTAGAAAAGTTCTCCTCTATCCATAGACATGGAGAAAAGCTGGAATGTCAGGGCTCATAACTGGGGGTGGGTGGAACATCACGCCAGAATATATCAACCAGGCTAATCAGTCTTCCCCGAACTAAAGCCCTCCAGGAATGGACGAAAGCTTTCAACTTCATTTAAACCTGGGGGCGTAGTTGCCCTAAGGTACCTGATCCAGCGCATTTCCCGCTGGAGCAGGACCTTGTTCCAGTCACCCCCCCCCCCTACATGGAATATGAATCCTTTCAACAACTGAAAAAATTACTTTGGGCATTCTATACCTGTGTTTTTTGGCCACATGTCTCCCAAGAGGCAAGTAGAGGTTCCCTATCCTCATGCTATGTATATGTTTTTCCACTCTCTTCCCAAATTCCTGTCTTGCTTTTCCGACGTAAAAACATCCACACTGACAGACCATTAAATAAACCACACCTTGTGTCTTGCAATTGGCAAAGTGCCTAAGTGTGAAGGTCTCCCCATTGGGTAAAGTGAGTGTGGATCCCCCGCCAATGACAGTACATTGAGAGCATGCCCCACAGGGATAGGTCCCAAAGATTTTACATGGGTCCTTTCTTGCCTCTCCCTTGTATTCACTTTTGACTAGCATTCCACCGATAGATTCTGCCTTTTTGAAAGTGATTACTGGTTTTAATGGTACTAGTGTCTTCAGGACTGGGTCCTCAGTAAGGATCGGCCAATATTTGGTTAGAATCTGTCTGATTTTCTTGTGCTCATTAGAGAATTTGAAAATTATTCTTGAAATATTATCTTCTTGAGTTTTTTTCTTTTTCTTTGAAGTCTTAAAGACCAGAGTATGTCTTTCCATTCCCTTTACTCTATTGAAAGCTTTCTTTAGTGTGGATCTACTGTAACCTCTCGCTAGTAAACGGTTACTTAATTCATTAGATTCAAGTTGAAAGTCATCATCTGATGTACAATTCCTCCTAAACCGGAGGAACTGGCTGAAAGGTATGGATTCTTTGAGTGTTGTTGGATGGAAACTGGCTGCATGCAACATCGTGTTGCCAGCCGTTTCCTTCCTAAACAGTCTACTTTGGACTTTCCCCTGTATATCTTTCGATATAAGGATATCAAGAAAACTGACTTTCTCAGAGTCATAAGACATGGTAAAAAATAAATTTTGGTTGTTAGTATTCATAAGTTCCAAAACTCTCTTGAGCATGTCTTCAGGCCCATCCCAGATGATGAAGATGTCGTCTATGTAGCGCTGCCACATGAGAATGTGGCAGGCATACATAGACGCATCATCTCCCAGGAGGAAATCCTTCTCCCACTCCCCCAGGTACAGGTTGGCATATGAGGGTGCACAGCACGTCCCCATAGCCACCCCCTGTACCTGGAGGTAGTGGGAGCCCTGAAACAAAAAAATGTTATGCTGTAAAATAAAATCAAGCATCTGTATGATGAATTGATTAAACTTCCAGTCCGTGGTTGGGCGTTGTCGTAGCACTCTTTGGACAGCTAAAATGCCAAGATCGTGTGGTATGCTGTTGTAGAGAGACTCTACATCTACAGTAACCAAGAGCGCTGATGGTGGTATGACAAGACCTTCCAATATTTGCAGAAGATGGATTGTGTCTTTGGTGTACGAAGGGAGATCCATCACATGAGGTCTGAGGTGCTGGTCAATAACTCGGCTAGCACCTTCAGAGATGGAACCATTACCTGATATGATGGGCCTGCCAGGTGGCCTCAACAGGTTTTTGTGCACTTTAGGAAGTGCATACATCGTAGGGGTACGTGGGTGTCTGGTTCGAATAAAGTCCCAGATATCTTGGTTTATGGCACCATCTCTAAAGGATTCATCAACCAATTGATAGAATTCGCTATTCATTCTATCCACCGTGGATGAAGAGATTTTGCGATAACACTTAGGATCCCTAAGTATTTTCATGCACATCTCCTCATAATCTGGGTTGTCCATAAGGACGATGTTACCCCCTTTATCTGAGCCTTTGATCGTAATGTTAACATTGTTCTTAAGAGTTTTTAGGGCATGTTTTTGTTCTGGGTTGAGATTAGAATGTGAAGTGTCTTTTTTTAGGACCTCAATCTCTTTAGATGTTTGTCTTACAAATAGAGCTAAAGCCGGGTTCTGGTTAATTGGTGGGAAATTATGAGATTTCCTTTTAAATTTTTCGGGGGTAAAAGGTGTCTGATTATTTTCCCCATCATCACCCTCCTCTTCCTCCAAATTCTCCCCCCATATCTGACTCAAGGGGGCGTTTTCCTGAAGTAGGAGATTTAGGTCCCTCAAGGCCTTAAAGTCGGCAGCTTTAAGATTAGGTGCTACCTCACTTTCTTGATTCTCTTGTTTAGCATATAAGCTCTTATAAAAAAGCTTACGAGCAAACAGATGAATGTCCTTAACTGTTTCAAAATTATCCGTATTGCTGGTTGGGCAAAAAGAAAGGCCCAATGACAATACTTCATGTTCTAAATCAGATAGCTTGTAAGAGGATAAATTTATGATGTTGAGTTTACCCCCGGAATTACCTTGGTCACAAAAGGTTCCATGACTAGTTGTGTCATGGGCGAGGGTGGGATTGGATATATTTTGCCCTTCTCTAAAAAATCCTCCACTGAAAGTGATTGGACTCTAGAGATGGCCCCAGATTTGGGTATTGCCCCCAATTCCCTCTGAGAGGCCGTTTTACTTCGAGTGGTAGATCCCTTGGGGTTGTTCTTGTATGAACCCCGACTATGTCCACTCCCTCTTCCATTTTGTGTGGAAAATACCTTAGAATCCGTTGTTGCCTTTTTGTTACATTGTGAGACCTCTCCATCAATTTCATTGGATCTGGGTGAGGGGCCTTTCCTTTTTGTCCCAAACATACGACCTGTATTTGAGGAGACTGAAGAGGAAGAGTTGGATGGGGTATCAGACAAACAATCATTTTGTACATTAGTATCTCCCCCTCGATTTTTATTTTTATTAAATTGATTGTTTTTATATTTTTTCTCTTGATTCCATCTATATGCCCGGCCCTCACTAAACGCATTTTTATCCCTCCAATACTTTTTCTCTTTTTTAATAAGTATTGTTTTACCAAAATTTTCCAAATGTTCTTTAAGGTTTTTTTCCAAATTACTATATTCTTTATGCGTTTTTAAAAGTGAGAGGCGAGCATATAGTGACTCAATTTCTATATCCAAAACAACCAGCTGCTGCTTATATTCCTCCTGTAGTAACATCATCAAATTCATTGAACATTCATTTAACTTGGTTTCCCAATTGGTCTTAAGGTTTTTACTGATATTTTCCAAAATAGGAAATATCTGAATCCTCAGACCGATAGGATTAATATGTTCTCTAATATACCTATCGAATGAGTTAATATGTCAATATAGGGCAGATTTTTTCTCTAGTGTTTTCCTAAGATTGAAAAATAGGGATGATAAATCTGAGATTGGTTGTTCAGTCCCTTGATAGTTCTTCTGAATCCCAGACATGAGCTCCTCCCATCCATCTCCCTGAAGGTCCCCCATGTTCAATGGTCAGTGATAAAACAAATTTTCAAAACACAAAAGACTTATACTATTATAGCTGTATTTCAAAAATAAATATCAGCTCTCAAAATATGTGCACCACACTCCTGCCAATATTGGATTTCTCCAAGATGGCAGATATATGGGAAAAATAGTGCACCGAGTTAATTATAATTTTAACACAAAAATGGGGTCCATGTATGGGTGCATGGGTATGAAAACGAGGTTTGTGGGTGTATTATCCACCCTATGAATACGTGAAAAGTGTAACACCTCATGCAACCCAACATGTAATTGCCATCATCCCGAATATATGTGGAAAATGAGAAAACCTCTGTTGTTGGGATTTTGGAGGCAATGCAAAAAAAGGGGGGGAGGAAAAACCTCAATTTAAAAATATCTGAATATTTATTTGTAACAAAACCGTATAAAACGGACACATATATAAAATTACAAAATTGTACAAAAAGGCACATATAAACATGGATATTGTACAATAACTACATAAATCTAACATATTACAAATCTTTCAAGAAGCAATACAGTAGCCTGATTGACCGCTCCCGCCGGAAGCAGATCAAGAGAGGCTTATCCAACGCGTTTCAAACTGTAATTGTCCTTCATCAGGGTTTCAAATGCATTTGCTTCTAAGAGATCAAATTTCTGTTAAATACAGAAACAATAAGATAAGTTTTCACTTTAATTTCAACCATTATATAAAATGCAATACAAAGGAAACAAACTTACACAAAAAATCATATATAAATTATTCCATCAATGTTCCCATACATGCATCCCAGGTTCCAGAAACTCCAGGGGTAGATTCCCCGATGCCCTCAAAATGCCAGGAAAACCCTCTGTCAGAACACATGTCCATATAAGAAGTACGGACATCTAAATAAATTGGTCCAAAATAGGTGCCTTAAACAAAAAATAATAAATAACATACATAAGTATGGATGTAATTCTGTTGGGGAATAAAATAATTATCCCTAGAGAGAATGTGGTACCTGTAGATGGAAAAATGGAAATCTAGGATTCAGATTCATCAGGCAAGTATAACTCATGTACAGAGACAGGACCAAAGGATGCTTGAGTCCAAAGATATATGTCCTAAAAATAATTAAAGAAAACAATAAAAATTGTATCAATCAAAAGAGAAGAAAAGTTCTTCCCTCTTCTAAATAAAACGTCTCCAAAAGTTTTTGAGTATTACCTGTCAAAAGGATCAGAAATCCCGATAATTATCCAAAAAAGTTTCCATGCAGTAGAGGTCCATACAGAAACATCCTCTGCCTGCCAGCAGAGGGAAAGAATGACACCATATAACTCCTTTGGCGTCCTTTATATCCCTCTGCTATGTCTGATTGGTCCAGACCAGGTCACATGACGCACCTGCTCATAGAGCAGAGCCTCATGTAGCCATGGAAACGCCACGCTTCCCAGGTCAAGCCACGTCAGGCGCCGATCACATGACGCAACCAAACCAATCAGCGGTGCGTCTGCCATCATTGCATATCAGCAGCAAAACACCAAGGGAGCGCGGCATGAAAAAGCCCACGGCCGCATCATTGAACCGCTATAGCGTCACCCATCATACCCCGCTATGGAAGCAAGGGTATGATAAACGACCCCTCTGCTAAATCAGTCCCCATTCCGATCCGTCCCGCACCGCAGGAAGTGCATAGACGGCCATCTTGAATGTGGGCAAAGTAAAGGGATGCCAGATGGAAAAAATGGTTTAGATGGAAAAGATGGAACTAAATTGAGTCAGACAATCAGACATTGAATATTAGCACCAGTTTACCATTGTAAACTCGTGCCCAGGATATAGATCCTTATCCCAGAACAATTGAATATGGACGGGGAGCGGACCAGGGACTAACACCACCGGTGCCGTTTTAAGCCTACGGGAGGAACAAAAAAGTTTCTCCTGCCCAGGAAAAAATGGTGGGGGATAAATTCCATTGGAAAACCCCCTCCCCGGCACCGGATATGCACATGTGAAATTGAAAAAGAAGGAATCCTAGATATATTAGAGAGAAAGAAAACGGCCACCCCAAAACGGAACTCTGGCTTGATCACAAACCAATATGGGACGCATGCATGGGAGCACGTCAAAAAATCAGCCGAAGCATCAAAAAAGATGCCTCCGCAGAAAAAATGTTATGGAACATTGAGCACACAGAATATATATGATATAAAAGTCTATATATCTCAAAACCCCACATGTGTGTCAGTGTGTTTTTAGAAAAAATTAGAAAAGTTCTCCTCTATCCATAGACATGGAGAAAAGCTGGAATGTCAGGGCTCATAACTGGGGGTGGGTGGAACATCACGCCAGAATATATCAACCAGGCTAATCAGTCTTCCCCGAACTAAAGCCCTCCAGGAATGGACGAAAGCTTTCAACTTCATTTAAACCTGGGGGCGTAGTTGCCCTAAGGTACCTGATCCAGCGCATTTCCCGCTGGAGCAGGACCTTGTTCCAGTCACCCCCCCTACATGGAATATGAATCCTTTCAACAACTGAAAAAATTACTTTGGGCATTCTATACCTGTGTTTTTTGGCCACATGTCTCCCAAGAGGCAAGTAGAGGTTCCCTATCCTCATGCTATGTATATGTTTTTCCACTCTCTTCCCAAATTCCTGTCTTGTTTTTCCGGCGTAAAAACATCCACACTGACAGACCATTAAATAAACCACACCTTGTGTCTTGCAATTGGCAAAGTGCCTAAGTGTGAAGGTCTCCCCATTGGGTAAAGTGAGTGTGGATCCCCCGCCAATGACAGTACATTGAGAGCATGCCCCACAGGGATAGGTCCCAAAGATTTTACATGGGTCCTTTCTTGCCTCTCCCTTGTATTCACTTTTGACTAGCATTCCACCGATAGATTCTGCCTTTTTGAAAGTGATTACTGGTTTTGATGGTACTAGTGTCTTCAGGACTGGGTCCTCAGTAAGGATCGGCCAATATTTGGTTAGAATCTGTCTGATTTTCTTGTGCTCATTAGAGAATTTGAAAATTATTCTTGAAATATTATCTTCTTGAGTTTTTTTCTTTTTCTTTGAAGTCTTAAAGACCAGAGTATGTCTTTCCATTCCCTTTACTCTATTGAAAGCTTTCTTTAGTGTGGATCTACTGTAACCTCTCGCTAGTAAACGGTTACTTAATTCATTAGATTCAAGTTGAAAGTCATCATCTGATGTACAATTCCTCCTAATCCGGAGGAACTGGCTGAAAGGTATGGATTCTTTGAGTGTTGTTGGATGGAAACTGGCTGCATGCAACATCGTGTTGCCAGCCGTTTCCTTCCTAAACAGTCTACTTTGGACTTTCCCCTGTATATCTTTCGATATAAGGATATCAAGAAAACTGACTTTCTCAGAGTCATAAGACATGGTAAAAAATACATTTTGGTTGTTAGTATTCATAAGTTCCAAAACTCTCTTGAGCATGTCTTCAGGCCCATCCCAGATGATGAAGATGTCGTCTATTTAGCGCTGCCATATGAGAATGTGGCAGGCATACATAGACGCATCATCTCCCAGGAGGAAATCCTTCTCCCACTCCCCCAGGTACAGGTTGGCATATGAGGGTGCACAGCACGTCCCCATAGCCACCCCCTGTACCTGGAGGTAGTGGGAGCCCTGAAACAAAAAAATGTTATGCTGTAAAATAAAATCAAGCATCTGTATGATGAATTGATTAAACTTCCAGTCCGTGGTTGGGCGTTGTCGTAGCACTCTTTGGACAGCTAAAATGCCAAGATCGTGTGGTATGCTGTTGTAGAGAGACTCTACATCTACAGTAACCAAGAGCGCTGATGGTGGTATGATAAGACCTTCCAATATTTGCAGAAGATGGATTGTGTCTTTGGTGTACGAAGGGAGATCCATCACATGAGGTCTGAGGTGCTGGTCAATAACTCGGCTAGCACCTTCAGAGATGGAACCATTACCTGATATGATGGGCCTGCCAGGTGGCCTCAACAGGTTTTTGTGCACTTTAGGAAGTGCATACATCGTAGGGGTACGTGGGTGTCTGGTTCGAATGAAATTGATGGAGAGGTCTCACAATGTAACAAAAAGGCAACAACGGATTCTAAGGTATTTTCCACACAAAATGGAAGAGGGAGTGGACATAGTCGGGGTTCATACAAGAACAACCCCAAGGGATCTACCACTCGAAGTAAAACGGCCTCTCAGAGGGAATTGGGGGCAATACCCAAATCTGGGGCCATCTCTAGAGTCCAATCACTTTCAGTGGAGGATTTTTTAGAGAAGGGCAAAATATATCCAATCCCACCCTCGCCCATGACACAACTAGTCATGGAACCTTTTGTGACCAAGGTAATTCCGGGGGAAAACTCAACATCATAAATTTATCCTCTTACAAGCTATCTGATTTAGAACATGAAGTATTGTCATTGGGCCTTTCTTTTTGCCCAACCAGCAATACGGATAATTTTGAAACAGTTAAGGACATTCATCTGTTTGCTCGTAAGCTTTTTTATAAGAGCTTATATGCTAAACAAGAGAATCAAGAAAGTGAGGTAGCACCTAATCTTAAAGCTGCCGACTTTAAGGCCTTGAGGGACCTAAATCTCCTACTTCAGGAAAACGCCCCCTTGAGTCAGATATGGGGGGAGAATTTGGAGGAAGAGGAGGGTGATGATGGGGAAAATAATCAGACACCTTTTACCCCCGAAAAATTTAAAAGGAAATCTCATAATTTCCCACCAATTAACCAGAACCCGGCTTTAGCTCTATTTGTAAGACAAACATCTAAAGAGATTGAGGTCCTAAAAAAAGACACTTCACATTCTAATCTCAACCCAGAACAAAAACATGCCCTAAAAACTCTTAAGAACAATGTTAACATTACGATCAAAGGCTCAGATAAAGGGGGGTAACATCGTCCTTATGGACAACCCAGATTATGAGGAGATGTGCATGAAAATACTTAGGGATCCTAAGTGTTATCGCAAAATCTCTTCATCCACGGTGGATAGAATGAATAGCGAATTCTATCAATTGGTTGATGAATCCTTTAGAGATGGTGCCATAAACCAAGATATCTGGGACTTTATTCGAACCAGACACCCACGTACCCCTACGATGTATGCACTTCCTAAAGTGCACAAAAACCTGTTGAGGCCACCTGGCAGGCCCATCATATCAGGTAATGGTTCCATCTCTGAAGGTGCTAGCCGAGTTATTGACCAGCACCTCAGACCTCATGTGATGGATCTCCCTTCGTACACCAAAGACACAATCCATCTTCTGCAAATATTGGAAGGTCTTGTCATACCACCATCAGCGCTCTTGGTTACTGTAGATGTAGAGTCTCTCTACAACAGCATACCACACGATCTTGGCATTTTAGCTGTCCAAAGAGTGCTACGACAACGCCCAACCACGGACTGGAAGTTTAATCAATTCATCATACAGATGCTTGATTTTATTTTACAGCATAACATTTTTTTGTTTCAGGGCTCCCACTACCTCCAGGTACAGGGGGTGGCTATGGGGACGTGCTGTGCACCCTCATATGCCAACCTGTACCTGGGGGAGTGGGAGAAGGATTTCCTCCTGGGAGATGATGCGTCTATGTATGCCTGCCACATTCTCATGTGGCAGCGCTACATAGACGACATCTTCATCATCTGGGATGGGCCTGAAGACATGCTCAAGAGAGTTTTGGAACTTATGAATACTAACAACCAAAATTTATTTTTTACCATGTCTTATGACTCTGAGAAAGTCAGTTTTCTTGATATCCTTATATCGAAAGATATACAGGGGAAAGTCCAAAGTAGACTGTTTAGGAAGGAAACGGCTGGCAACACGATGTTGCATGCAGCCAGTTTCCATCCAACAACACTCAAAGAATCCATACCTTTCAGCCAGTTCCTCCGGATTAGGAGGAATTGTACATCAGATGATGACTTTCAACTTGAATCTAATGAATTAAGTAACCGTTTACTAGCGAGAGGTTACAGTAGATCCACACTAAAGAAAGCTTTCAATAGAGTAAAGGGAATGGAAAGACATACTCTGGTCTTTAAGACTTCAAAGAAAAAGAAAAAAACTCAAGAAGATAATATTTCAAGAATAATTTTCAAATTCTCTAATGAGCACAAGAAAATCAGACAGATTCTAACCAAATATTGGCCGATCCTTACTGAGGACCCAGTCCTGAAGACACTAGTACCATCAAAACCAGTAATCACTTTCAAAAAGGCAGAATCTATCGGTGGAATGCTAGTCAAAAGTGAATACAAGGGAGAGGCAAGAAAGGACCCATGTAAAATCTTTGGGACCTATCCCTGTGGGGCATGCTCTCAATGTACTGTCATTGGCGGGGGATCCACACTCACTTTACCCAATGGGGAGACCTTCACACTTAGGCACTTTGCCAATTGCAAGACACAAGGTGTGGTTTATTTAATGGTCTGTCAGTGTGGATGTTTTTACGTCGGAAAAACAAGACAGGAATTTGGGAAGAGAGTGGAAAAACATATACATAGCATGAGGATAGGGAACCTCTACTTGCCTCTTGGGAGACATGTGGCCAAAAAACACAGGTATAGAATGCCCAAAGTAATTTTTTCAGTTGTTGAAAGGATTCATATTCCATGTAGGGGGGGTGACTGGAACAAGGTCCTGCTCCAGCGGGAAATGCGCTGGATCAGGTACCTTAGGGCAACTACGCCCCCAGGTTTAAATGAAGTTGAAAGCTTTCGTCCATTCCTGGAGGGCTTTAGTTCGGGGAAGACTGATTAGCCTGGTTGATATATTCTGGCGTGATGTTCCACCCACCCCCAGTTATGAGCCCTGACATTCCAGCTTTTCTCCATGTCTATGGATAGAGGAGAACTTTTCTAATTTTTTCTAAAAACACACTGACACACATGTGGGGTTTTGAGATATATAGACTTTTATATCATATATATTCTGTGTGCTCAATGTTCCATAACATTTTTTCTGCGGAGGCATCTTTTTTGATGCTTCGGCTGATTTTTTGACGTGCTCCCATGCATGCGTCCCATATTGGTTTGTGATCAAGCCAGAGTTCCGTTTTGGGGTGGCCGTTTTCTTTCTCTCTATCTAGGATTCCTTCTTTTTCAATTTCACATGTGCATATCCGGTGCCGGGAGGGGGTTTTCCAATGGAATTTATCCCCCACCATTTTTTCCTGGGCAGGAGAAACTTTTTTGTTCCTCCTGTAGGCTTAAAACGGCACCGGTGGTGTTAGTCCCTGGTCCGCTCCCCGTCCATATACAATTGTTCTGGGATAAGGATCTATATCCTGGGCACGAGTTTACAATGGTAAACTGGTGCTAATATTCAATGTCTGATTGCCCCACGGCAATTTAGTTCCATCTTTTCCATCTAAACCATTTTTTCCATCTGGCATCCCTTTACCTTTCCCACATTCAAGATGGCCGTCTATGCACTTCCTGCGGTGTGGGACGGATCGGAATGGGGACTGATTTAGCAGAGGGGTCGTTTATCATACCCTTGCTTCCATAGCGGGGTATGATGGGTGACGCTATAGCGGTTCAATGATGCGGCCGTGGGCTTTTTCATGCTGCGCTCCCTTGGTGTTTTGCTGCTGATATGCAATGATGGCAGACGCACCGCTGATTGGTTTGGTTGCGTCATGTGATCGGCGCCTGACGTGGCTTGACCTGGGAAGCGTGGCGTTTCCATGGCTACATGAGGCTCTGCTCTATGAGCAGGTGCGTCATGTGACCTGGTCTGGACCAATCAGACATAGCAGAGGGATATAAAGGACGCCAAAGGAGTTATATGGTGTCATTCTTTCCCTCTGCTGGCAGGCAGAGGATGTTTCTGTATGGACCTCTACTGCATGGAAACTTTTTTGGATAATTATCGGGATTTCTGATCCTTTTGACAGGTAATACTCAAAAACTTTTGGAGACGTTTTATTTAGAAGAGGGAAGAACTTTTCTTCTCTTTTGATTGATACAATTTTTATTGTTTTCTTTAATTATTTTTAGGACATATATCTTTGGACTCAAGCATCCTTTGGTCCTGTCTCTGTACATGAGTTATACTTGCCTGATGAATCTGAATCCTAGATTTCCATTTTTCCATCTACAGGTACCACATTCTCTCTAGGGATAATTATTTTATTCCCCAACAGAATTACATCCATACTTATGTATGTTATTTATTATTTTTTGTTTAAGGCACCTATTTTGGACCAATTTATTTAGATGTCCGTACTTCTTATATGGACATGTGTTCTGACAGAGGGTTTTCCTGGCATTTTGAGGGCATCGGGGAATCTACCCCTGGAGTTTCTGGAACCTGGGATGCATGTATGGGAACATTGATGGAATAATTTATATATGATTTTTTGTGTAAGTTTGTTTCCTTTGTATTGCATTTTATATAATGGTTGAAATTAAAGTGAAAACTTATCTTATTGTTTCTGTATTTAACAGAAATTTGATCTCTTAGAAGCAAATGCATTTGAAACCCTGATGAAGGACAATTACAGTTTGAAACGCGTTGGATAAGCCTCTCTTGATCTGCTTCCGGCGGGAGCGGTCAATCAGGCTACTGTATTGCTTCTTGAAAGATTTGTAATATGTTAGATTTATGTAGTTATTGTACAATATCCATGTTTATATGTGCCTTTTTGTACAATTTTGTAATTTTATATATGTGTCCGTTTTATACGGTTTTGTTACAAATAAATATTCAGATATTTTTAAATTGAGGTTTTTCCTCCCCCCCTTTTTTTGCATTGCCTCCAAAATCCCAACAACAGAGGTTTTCTCATTTTGCACTTCTCACACTAGCCTGTGACAACAGTGACACCTACTGGCCACAGTGGGAAATGCACACAACTCAGCCAAAGCTGGAACAGAAACCAACAATTTACATAATCATTCCGAGCTATTTACAGCTCAGAGAATACTAAATTTACAGAATAGCCCATGTTCAAAAGTAGCAGGGCGCTACATAGAATAGCTTTTTTATTTGAATCAGTGATTTAGAAAATATTGGCATATGGGCATATCAGTCACTTCTCCCAATACATATTTAAAGAATCAATTTTTTGTTGTTGTGGATATTGTTTATTGTATGCACAACTCTTAAAAAGAAGGTTAAAAATGGGAGACAGTGCCCTTGTTTTTTCTTCTTTTAGGTATGTTGTTTTCTCGTGATGTTAAATCCTACTGCAACCCATCAACTTATGCAAGTTGCCCTATTATGCAAGCAACCATGGCAAGTGGAAGAACTGGAATGTTTTTGAACTCAATGTTTTTGAAATGAACAGGAGATTGGGCACTACTGCTAGAAGGAGAGAGAGTGCACTTCGCATGGGCGACAATTGTATGAGCCAGGAGTAGCTGCTTGGAGTGCTCTTCTAAGGTTTGGCTCATCCTACCCTAGAGCCAGGATGGAAGGGGTTCACTTATCTAGAGATTTTTGCAGACAGGCTGTGCAGAACATAGAGGTACACAATAAAAAAGAGCAGCTCTTTAAAATCTGAATAGTTTTACAATATGGTGGGGGCGATGGAAGCATAGGAACTTTTTTTGGAAAAAGTGCAGAAAGGTGAAACCACCCTTTAAGGCTGAGGCTGTAATCGTCATCCTTGCTGCTGGCTGCAAACTCATTCTGGCTCAGTGCCCTCCTAGGTAGAGAAGCAAAGATGAGTTTGTATAATACAACTTTCAACAAGATGACACTCAGATTTATTTTCCAACAGGTTTCCCGAGCAAAAAAATTCAAAATTTTGGGTGGATATCTGCAGATGCAATCAGGTCCATGTTTATTATGGCATTTGGGTCAATAGCTAGGGTAGCAGGGTAAGCAGAGCAGAATCAAGTCTTCAAATGTTAAAATTGTGATCTTTTTTTGTTTGTTTATCTTTTCTGGCCACCTCTGGACCTTTTTAGCTAAATTCAGCAAATGACCTATAGAGGTAGCTGTATGCACGGGATCTCGGGAGGAGTCAGTAGACTTACTAAAGTACAACACATATTAAACCATCTCTCCTTTCTCTTAATTGCTTGCCTATGCATTTAAACTGTACCTGTGACTAAAAAGCAGACACTATGCTTTCTTCAACAGCACATTATTACTTGCACTAAAATAAATGGATGACACAAGGGGTGGCGCTTGAGCAAAATGGCTTCATCATCAAGGTGTGCCTAGGGTTGCATTATATCCAAACACAGCCCTTGGCTTTTTAAACCATTGGCTTTAGAGAAAACTTGGGGATTGCAGAGGGAAGATCCTGGCAATCCATACCAAACAGTGGAGTCATTCACCTTCTGTTGGTTGACAGTTATAGTATATAAGTAAACAGGCATGTTTCATTAAGTTGGGCAGCCAATGGTTTACTTAAAGCTGAGACTAATGTATGATTAAAGATGGATTAAGGCTAAATGGGGCTGTAGGAAAGGGAGCAACTTTGGCAACCCCAGCCCTTTATTGCCATGAGTAAGGATTTCAATGGGTACAGAGAAGCTTCTGCATTTGAATTGTCTGTACTGGAATAGGCCTGTAGCAGAATGCCCATTTATTCAGAAAGGCCACACCTGATGATGCAGGAGTAGCAGGGCAAGTCATCCTCAGTTAGGTGAGAGGCTCTCCATTGTTAGAACAAACCAGACTCTAATAGCATACAGCCTTTCAAAAAGATCCAGCTAGAGTAGGGAGCCCTTCCTGATTGCTACCAGAGTTATTTTAGTTGGGTAGCCTTTTTTTCCTTGGGTCTCAGATCCCTCCAAATATTCACCTATTTTACCAGAGCTACCCTGGACTGCACTGTGAGGGTTGTTGTCTTTAAGGATAAGTTCTAATAGCTGTGTTCTGTACTGTTTTACTGAAGTAGTCGTATAGATTATTTAGAAACTATGCTTTCCAGCCATATATTAACCTAACTAATTTACAGGGATATTGCTGTAAAGCATCCATGTTTGTGCAGATTCCATACCTTTGTGTAACTTTTATTATTATTCAGTGTATGCAAGGTTTTGCATACACTGCTCCACCCTGACATCCAAATGACATCACTTCCAGTCTGCTCTGCATCCCAAAAGAAGCTCTCTGCCATCTTGTTGTTTTTCACTTCCTCATCTAAGCTGTCATCCAGCCTGATGTTCGGACTTTCCAGGATGTAAATTGTAGGAAGAGGCTCCCCATTCCAGATGCATGAGCCAGATTAAATCTGTTAAAATACTACACTCAGATTGCGCACAGCTGTTCTTCTTATCTGTTTGCCTGGAGATAATTCAGTCTCTTCAGAGGTGCTGCATCTGGTGCATTGAGATCAGCAGAAAGTTATCCTGAACGCTCCAAGTGGACTTCAAGAACTTTTTGCTGTTCTGCATAGACATTTATGTACACACAAACACTTATTGCGTCATATACCCCATTGCTACTGTATGCAAGTTATTTTTGCCATCCTGAACTTGTTTTGCATAATTGCTTCTTTCTTTACACATATTTAGTAAACTGAAAAGTAATTCTCTGTCTGATCACGTGGCTTATTGCCCATTCTATCAAAGGCCCATCACACACAAACTACCTGCAAGTGCACCTATACCTGAGAAGTGACAGGTATATGTAGTTACATAGTAACATAGTTACATAGTAAGCAAGGTTGAATAAAGACAATAGTCTATCCAGTTCAATCTGTGAAGGTGCATGTGTGTCAGTGTCGATAATTATTTCCCAAATCCCTGTATATTGTGTTCTTTAGGATACACGTCCAAGAGACTTTTAAAAATATCAATACTCCCCGTTGACACCAGCACTTGTGGAAGAGAGCTCCACATTCTTACTGCCCTGACAGTGAAAAACCCCCTACGCTGCTTAAAACGGAGTTCCACCCAAAAATGGAACTTCCGCTTTAAGGGAAGGTGACCCCCTGACATGCTACATTTGGCATGTCATTTTTTTGGGGGGGGGAGTGGAAACCCTCTTTTTAGAAGGTTCCAGCTCCCACTTCCTCCCGGTGCACCGCGGCACCAGAAGGAAGTTCACCTCTCCTCCCTTCCTCTCGGCAATCATCTGGGACATGTCACAGCCTGGTCCCAGATGATTTCCCGGCCAGTCACAGTGCGTAGTGAGGCTCGCGCATGCGCAGTGCTTGCCTGGCTGTAAAGCCACAGCTGAGCGCCCACAGTGACAATAACGGCGCTGCGGAGAGGAGGGGGAGAGGAGCGATGCCCGCATTGCTGGACCCTGGGACAGGTAAGTGTCCGATTATTAAAAGTCAGCAGCTGCAGTATTTGTAGCTGCTGACTTTTATTTTTTTTAGTCGAAACTCCGCTTTAAGGTTAAACCGCTTCTCCTCCAATCTCATTGTGTGGCCCTGTGTCCTATTACACTCCTTGAGACTGTATAGCTTTTTTCCTATGCTGGGATCACCATTGAGGTGATTTTTCTCCAGCAAGAATACATTTAAGTGCTTTTATGGTTTGACCAATTGTGCTATTTCCCCTGGTTATGAATAATTTATTTGTGTTATAGCCATAGTTGCAGTGATAAGAGAGTTTTATTTGCATATGCATTACATTTTGTTAAACATATGTAGATGGTTGGTTACGTATTGGAAAACATTTTGTTCTTTTCTGTCTAAGTTTCTTTTATATCAGATAGTCAGTTCTGAACAAAGTGGACGTTCCAAGGTAGATGCTTGCAGAGTCAGTCCAGACAGACTGAGGATAGTCCTCAAAGCAGAGGCGGCTCTCTAATTAGACAAAGTAGGCGGTAGCCTAAGGCCCCGCACTCACAGGGGCCTCGCACGACCCGCCTACTTTGCCGAACGTGTGTGAGAGGGGAATGTCCCTGGTCAGCGGGTAAAGCCATGCAGGTTCCAGCTGTGCCGGCTGTAACATCCCCCTCCCACGGAGAACAGCTCATGATCTCTACTGCCTCCTAGCCTTCTCAGAAAGCTGACACCAGAGCTGCAAGGAGGGGGGGGGGGGGTGGATTGCGAGCTGAACTATGCTCATTCAGTGCAGGAGAAATGGCCTGAGCTGAGGTTGTGTACACTGTGCACACCTCTCTGTAGCTGCAGCCATACCAATGTGCATACAGGAGAAGGACGATCCTCCTGGGTTTGCCTGGCTGGATCGGAGCTTGCACAGTCTGAGCAGCAGTAGAGGTGGGCGGAGCAGGCTGAGAAAGTTGCACTGCACTGCACACTCTGCAGCACCGATCACTGTCCAGCCCAGCAGTTACCAGAGCTCTCCTCAGACCAGCAAACAATCTCTCCATTCAGTCCATGGAAGCTACTAGTAAGGTGAGGTGCTAATGTATTTGATGGATTACTAGTGTCAGCAATGCCAGATTTGTAAAACATCCTGGCTGTGTCAGTCTGCAATCAGTGCTTGCAGATTACTGTTAAATTATCAGTATCCTGCAACTCTGATGCGATCAAAGACCAGGAAAACTTCACTACTTCCCAGGCTCAGAAAACTTTACTGGACATTTACTAAAGGCTATGTTTTGCTTGCAAAGGAGGTGAGGGTCTACTAGAATTGAGCCCCAAGCCTGTGATCAGTGATATGTGCATTTATAATGTAAAAAAAAAACTCTCAGCAGTGACTCATTATCAATCATTTTGGGGTATCAGTGTGTAGCTGCTAATCTATAACAAGGAATCTGAATTTTAGGCTGACAATAGAACACAAAATTTAGCACCAGAGCTGCCCTCTCCCTCTGATTGCACCGCTCCTCCTTCACAACTACACAGAGCCCGTTAAACTGGGCACACACAGACCAAAAATCGGCCACTTCAGTAGGGACCAGACACATTTCAGTCTGTGTGTGGCCTTCCCCCTTTCTGTTTGTAGCTGGGGTCCAAATTTAGGGGGTGATTCGAGTGGTAGTTGGCTCGGATCTTCCAATTCTTATTGGACTCTGCCTTGCTGCTGTTTTCATCTGGCGTGCAGTCCCCCTTAGAAGTATGGGTGGCACTGTCACTTGTACTCAGGGTTGAACCACAGGTGATGGAGTGGCGATTGGGTGTCCTCTCTCGGCAGCCGTGCAGTGGGCGTGGTCTACCCACTGTGCATGTCGGGAGAGGGTACAAAAGGGGTGGACGCCATTAGAGAGTGAGCAATTCCCGGGGCCAATGCCCGGAGGGAGAACCTACGGTCCAAGTTCAAGTGCATGGCCCTCCAGGCCATGGGGCCACATGCACCTCAGTCCCAGGCACCTTTAGTCCTGGGACTGCAACTTCGACCCTGGGCCCAGCACCTTTAGCTGGAGCCCACTTCGGTGAGGAAGAATCTCAGGGTGCCGCCTTGCGAGGGGACCCGCATCTGGAGGAGGAGGCTGGGGGAGGACCGTTCCAAAGGACTGGTGAGAGATCACAGTGAAGGAAGGGGCCCAGTAACTCTCTGGAGGGATGTCATCCATCCGAAGAGGGATTTAAACAACGTAACCATTAGGAGGTTCGGGTCACTATAGATTCTGTGGCAGGGGATCTCCCGATCGCATCCATTAAGGAAATTTGATTGACTGTTTGAGCTACATGCCGGCTGCTAGTGCCCTTGGGTGACTATCCGGGTGAGCTATACCCACTCGGGATCGAGTGGCGAAGAAGCCAGGAATGTCTGAATATGATCTGCTCTTCTAACACCCTTCTCTCTTCTCAACTTTGTGGTTATTCATGCATAAGGAAAAATAAACTCTACGTTGGAGTTGCTGCTGGTGTGGACCTTGGAGTTACTTGAGGTATAGAGACTTGTCCCTTACATTCTAGGGGATGGGAACCAACTTTAGGGGAGACTTGCTGCAAGACCCGTAAGTTACAAGTGTGCTTAACCTCTGCAAACCAGAGGGTATGGGCATGGTGGCATCATGTGCCTTTTCCTCCTGTGAGTGAGCCAAGGACGGGAGGAGAAGGGTGCGTGTGCTACACGTTCAACAGAAATCAATTAGTAGATCAACTTCTGTCGAATGGCCATGCTAGAAAACTTTCCTTCAATCAGCGGCCAAAGCCAAATGGTTGCAGACTGATCAGTGTATTCTGACATCGGGGGGAGTCCCACTATCAGAATACAATGGCACAGAAGGGGAGGATTCCTCCATCTGTCTCATTTGTGTGGCTGAGGTGAATCTGTTCATTTATCTTTTCTTCCGCACACCAGCTGCACAAAAAATAAAACAAACTAACCGTGCCTACTCCGCTTTAGACTCACTCCACAGAAGCAGGGGCATCTATTTGTTCTAGTGACACACACAGGCAATTTTCCTCACACTGATCCATTTTTTCTACATCACTGTTGGCCCAAAGCTTTACTGCAGGATAAAATGCGTACTGCTATTAAACTGCACATGTCGCTACAAACTGCACCCCAGCCCCTACTCACCCTGGGGGAGTTGGGTGCAGTTTAACACCTTTGCCCTGGGCACTGGATGAGCTTGTCCCGGCACCGCATTGCATGGCGGGAGTTGTAGTTCTCCACACCACACACTAGACTTGGCCCACCGGTGCCTGCACTCTGCAGAGACTACATCTACCAGAATGGTGCTCAAAGCAATTGTGTCGGCTTCTCCTGCTTCACTGCTTGTAGTAGGAACCAAAGAGTGTATAGAGGGATCGTCTGTCTGCTCTGCACCCTGTCTGTGGTGGTATCATCTGTGGCTATGGCTCCAGTGTTTGGTGCCTTTCTGCACAGTCATAACCGGATAGTCTCTGACCATCTTCTGCAGCATGTTTGTAGTCTCTGACTATCTTCTGTAGCATGTCTGCACAGTCTCTGACCATCTCCTTTATCATATCTGCAGTCTCTGACCATCTCCTGTATCATGTCTGCACAGTCTCTGACCATCTCCTGTATCATGTCTGCACAGTCTAAGACCGTCTCCTGTATTATGCCCGCACATTCTCTGACCATCTCCTGTATCATATCTGCAGTCTCTGATCATCTCCTGCATCATGTCTGCACAGTCTCTGACCATCTCCTGTATCATGTCGGCACAGTCTCTGACCATTTCTTGTATCATGTCCGCAGAGTCTCTGACCATCTCTTGTATCATGTCTGCAGTCTCTGGGGGGGTCTACAGAGGAATCAAGAGCGGGAGCGCTGCCAGGACAGGGGTAATGTGAGGAGTCAGATGTGTGCAGAATGTGGAGAGGATAATATAGGATGAAACCAGAGCCACCAAGCTGGAGCCTAGAGAGGACCATCTGACTGAGCCCTGCAAGGTGCACCTGAGAGGAGGTCAGTGACAGCGCTGCAAGGCCAGTCTGAGGGGGATTACTGATGTAAGGGGGAGTGAATACAGTAAGGTAAATAAGGTAAAGGGGTATTGATTTAAAAGTTCCCCCTGATATCAGTAACCCCCCCTTACCTTTGTGCATTCACTCTGTGGAAGGTGGTCTGTGGTCACCAGAGTCCCCTCCATATCAGAGTTCCCGTTTTAGATGCAAGTTGGAACTCTGCGGACCCTGATGTAAAGGGGAATGCTGTGCACTCTGATATAAGGTGATCTCTGGTCACCAAAGCCCCCCCCTTAAATCAGAGTTCCCCTTTACATCAGTCTGCAGCATTCCCTCTTACATCATGATCTGCAGCATTCCTCTTAACATAAAATTTCCCCTTGCACTGTAAGGGGGAATCCTGCAGACTCTGATGTAAGGGGGAACTCTGTGCTGGGTTATATTAGCCTGAGCTTCATGTAAATGGTGAAATATGTTTTTTTACTTTTGTTATAACCTAAACACATTGTTAGCAAATATATACAATGAACCCTCTGTGCTATATATGCATGTTAGAGAGTATGAGCCTGTAAAAGGATTGAGGTGTAGAGTCTAGATCAGTGGTTCTCAACCTGGGGGTCGGGACCCCCTCGGGGGTCGAATGATGATTTGCCAGGGGTCACCGAATCCTGGGCTGTTCCTGAAGCCCTCACAGCTCTCCCAGTCTTTTTGCGGCCGCCCAGTAAGGCTGTTATTATAGTTGCCATTAAGAGTCCCCACTACAGTTCTCAGATCAGCAGATGACCTTGTTTAAGAGCACCTAAGTTGGCTGATCAGAACTCCCCGCCAGCACTGCCACTGATTCCAACTCCCCGCCAGCACTGCCACTGATCCCAACTCCCCGCCAGCACTGCCACTGATCCCAACTCCCCGCCAGCACTGCCACTGATCCCAACTCCCCGCCAGCACTGCCACTGATCCCCCCCCCCACCAAGGAGTAAAAGTAGAGAATACATGGAAGGGAGAGAAAAAGAGGGGGAGGAACAAAGAAAGGGAGAGAAGGAAAAAGAACAAGAAAGATGGCTAGAGAGAGGGATGGGGAAAAAAAACTAAATTGTAGGATAGAGAGAGGTAAAAGGGAAAGAAAGGAGACCAAAGAGTGGTACATCCTAAAATGTACCATAAGGGGGTTCAATACTGTACGAGTGGAAGGGACTTAGGGAGCGCTAAATGTCCGTGGGTTAGGTGCGCAAATTACTTGTCTTGGATGCTGACAACCCATGGTATGAAAATAATTTTACTATTAGGGGTCCCCATAACTTGGGAAATTTTATCAAGGGGTCACGGCACTAGAAAGGTTGAGAACCACTGGTCTAGATACACACCACCATATCTTCACCAGAGCAACCCGCAAGGGGTAATGAACTTTAATGGAGGGTGTACCAGGTTGCAGCCCTTGGCAACAGATGTACATATGGCATAAAGGTCAGGCAGGCCGCGAATAAGATTATTCAAACACAAGCTGAAGCTGGTAACCAGAAAAGTAGCAGTGTGGGAGCACAGGAGCTAACACAGATAGGAAGCTTGAGCTAGGAAAAAAACCTGGATCCTGGGCTAGGAAATAAACAATTTGCTCAGGCAATAGCCAAATAATGAAGTTGATTGACAGGCTGGGCCTGGGCTAGACCTGTAGCTGCTATATCAATCAGTAGGGGAAATCTACCCGCGCCTATACCGCCAGGCCTGTGGAATAGACCAGGCTGCAGCAACAAGGTAGGATAGACTACATATACTGTATATAGAACTTCACAGAGTAGCAAATCGGCTTTGCTGCTTAGTGCTGACCCATGACAACATGTAAGATACTTTATTGAAATTATAATATAATAATAATATTATAATATGAGTTGCAGTGACACTAATGTAGTAGCTCAACCTAATAATAGCTTCTTTTGAGACATGTAGCTTCAACAGTATATAGTACATTCATTTTTAAATGGTAGAGACCCTTAAAGAGTACATTACACCAACATTTCATATTCCTGATATGTGTCTGTTGTACCACGTACTTGTGTTAAAAATGTATCCTGTTTTCTTTGCATTGCTTCCTTTGTGTGAAATACCTGGTGATCCTGCCAGTTCCCCTGCTTTCCTATTCAAAACTGACCACGTTAGGCATGAGGCCACATCTGTCCAAGCGTGGTCAGTTTTCTGGCTGTGCTGGGGTACAGCCTATCTGTCCTCCAATGGCCAAGACTTGTGCTAACATGCCCCCCTGCACAGCTCTTCACTGGGAAGATCAGTGTACTGCTTTCTCTTTGACTCCTACTGACATGTCCCCCTGCACTCTCCACCACAGCACTCTAAGAACTTTATGCAGCTGAAAACAGAGGTCATGTGATAACCTATATAAAAAAAAAAATTATAATGTTTCTTATATTTATACACAAACATTTCCAGGGTCTGGGGGCGTGCACGCACGCCGCCGGCCGCCAGCTCCCGCTGTGATTGGATACAGCGGGAGCCAATCAGCTGGTCCGCTGAACTCGATGTACGCCGGGACCCGCCAATCTTTCCCAAGGCACACAGAAAACAAAGCAGATTGCCGTTCTGTGACAGGAGAAGACAGAGTTTCTGTGTTTCTGCTAAGCAGTAACACTGATCTCTGTTTTCTTACAGTACAACCCCCCCTAGTAAAAAAAAAAAAAAAATCCATAAAAATATCCCATCGTTTGTAGACGCTATAACTTTTGCACAAACCAATCAATATACACTTATTGGGATTTTCCACCAAAAATATGTAGCAGAAAACATGTAGGCCTAAATTGAAGAAGAATTTTTTTTATTGGATGTGTTTTATATCAAAAAGTTAAAAATATATATATTTTTTCAAAACTTTTTTGTTTATAGCAAATAAAAACCGTGGAAGTGATCAAATACCACCAAAAGAAAGCTCTATTTATAGGAATAAAAGGGCATCAATTTTATTTGTGCACTGGCCTGGTCATAAAGGGGGATAAACCTTCCAAAGCTGAAGAGGTTAACCACTTAAGGAACGCCGCCTGTACATATACGTCAGCAGAGCGGCACGGCTGGGCATAAGCACGTACAGGTACGTTGCCCTTTAAGAGCCCAACCGTGGGTCGTGCGCGCCGACGGCGGCGTGCTCGCGACACGGTCCAGAGCTCCGTGACCGCGCCCGCGAGACATGCGGACCCGATCGCCGCCGGTGTCCCGCGATCGGGTCACAGAGCTGGAGAACAGGGTGAGGTAAGTGTAAACAAACCTTTCACCGTTCTTCCTAGTGAGAGTGTCACTGATCGTCTGTTCCCTGTCATAGGGAACAACGATCAGTGACATCACACGCGAAGCCACGCCCCCACAAAGGAAGAATCACTCATTAGGTCACACTTAACCCCTTCAGAGGCTCCTACAGGGTAACCCCTTCACTGCCAGTGTCATTTTCACAGTAATCAGTGCATTTTTATAGCACTGATCGCTGTAAAAATGACAATGGTCCCAAAAATTTGTCAAATGTGTCCGATGTGTCCGCCATAATATCGCAGTCATGATAAAAATCGCTGATCGCCGCCATTACTAGTAAAAAAAAAAAATATTAATAAAAATGGCATAAAACTATCCCCTATTTTGTAGACGCTATAACTTTTGCGCAAACCAATCAATAAACGCTTATTGCGATATTTTTTTACCAAAAATATGTAGAAGAATACGTATCGGCCTAAACTGAGGAAAAAAATGTTTTTTTTATATATTTTTTGGGGGATATTTATTATAGCAAAAATTAAAAAATATTACATTTTTTTCAAAATTGTCGCTCTATTTTTGTTTAAAGCGCAAAAAATTAAAACCGCAGAGGTGATCAAATACCACCAAAATAAAGCTCTATTTGTGGGAAAAAAAGGACGTCAATTTTGTTTGGGAGCCACGTACGACCGCGCAATTGTCAGTTAAAGCGACGCAATGCTGAATCGCAAAAAGGGGCCTGGTCCTTTAGCAACAAAATGGTCCGGGGCTGAAGTGGTTAAAATGAATGGGTTGTTTTACAAGGTAAATGTTCACATATACTTATATACAAATGATTGTAAAGGCAGAAGTTTTTTTTTATCTTAATGCATTCTATAATGTAACATGTTTGTTATTTTGAACAAAAAAAAAAAAAAAACGAGACTTTAGTATCACTTTAAGTTTAGTAAATCTGATTAAAAAAAAGCAGAACACTGCAAAACACTTGGCCAGTTCATTTCTTCTAATAATTTGTAGCACTCCTGGAGAGCTTATCTAAGTATCCATATAATGAGGAATATGAGGATTCATTTAGAAAGGTTCATAATGAGTCTTTTTCAATTATTTGTCTTGAATGTTCCGGTCATTGTATTAAAGCACAGCTGGAATGTCCTTGTACATGGTGACAAAATTCTCAGTAAAATAATCGGGGGCACTTTGTTACTTAAATAGCTTGTAAAGTAACATACTTCTATGCTATACACAATCACATTACATTTTCAGAACTATACTAAATGTGAGGACATAAGAGAATGAGAATTACCGTATATACTCGAGTATAAGCCGAGATTTTCAGCCCTTTTTTTTAGGCTGAAAGTGCCCCCCTCAGCTTATATTCGAGTCGCCGTTGTCTGCCTACCCCATCAGCGTGTCATGCAGACAGACTGCGGCCATTCCAGTGTTCAAAAGCCACGCCTCCTCGTCTGTGATAGGCGGAACACCCAATTTCCCAGCAGTCAGTGTTCAGCCTATCACGGACATCCTCTCATCCTCATCCGTGTTATGAGGATGAGCAGATGTCCGTGATGGGCAGAACACTGAATGCTGGGAAATTGAGTGTTCCGCCTATCACAGACGAGGAGGAGGCGCGGCTTTTGAATACTGGAATGGCCGCCGTATGTTTTTATGACTGCTGATCGGTGGATGCAGAGCGGCACAGAGAATGCAAAACGGCACACGGAGGCTGCAGATCGGTACACGGAGGCATGCACAGGACACAGGTAGGCTACAATGGACACAGGGAGGTACACAGGACACAGTGAGGTAGGCAGATCTGCACAGGTAGGCATGCACAGGACACAGGGAGGTATGCAATAGACACAGTGAGGTATGCAGCTGCAGATGGGCATTGTTGACCCTCTTTTCCACTTACAGTAGCTGCTGCATTTCTCACCCTCGGCTTATACTAGAGTCAATAAGTTTTCCCAGTTTTTTGTAAATTAGGTACCTCGGCTTATATTAGGTTCGGCTTATACTTGAGTATATACGGTATGTGGCCCTTGCAACTAGGCAGATTCTTACCTATATTTTAAAAACATCTTTAGAAAGCTGAAATCTGTTAAGAATTTTGCTTTTGTTCTCTTTTATAGTATGGCCATGTTTGAAAGAGATCTTACCTGAGAGCTATTTATAGTCTTAGATACATTTGTCTCGATAGTATTTTTTTTAGAGAAGAACTGGATTTTAATTTACCGTATTTGCCGGTGTATAAGGCGACCGGACGTATAAGACGACCCCCTAATTTTACAGTTTTTTAAGACTTTTTGCCTGTACTCACCGAATAAGACGACCCCCCTTCCGAGGCTTCATATTTCTTCCTTCTGGAACCATATTCTTCTTCATTCTTGCTGGAGCTGGAGCCAATCACAGCGAGCGATGTATTCTATTAATGAATACAAAGCCTGCTTGGATTGGCAGATGCTGTAACATCATCAGCCCATGCCTCTCTGACTCTCAAAGCCAATCCGAACAGGCTACTGTAGCCTGCTCGGATTGGCAGAGGTTGTTACTCCAATCTGAGCAGGCTCTGTATTCATTTGAATACATCGCTCACCGGGATTGGCTAAGCAGTATATACTGTATGTATCCGAAGCTACATACAGTATTACCGCACATCCAGCAGGCATCCAAGCAGCTGACCCGGCGTATAAGACGACCCCTGCTTTTTGGCCATTTTTTTAAGTGTAAAAGGTAGTCTTATACGCCAGAAAATACAGTATGCAATCTATATTACAATATATTATATAGTATGAAATGTTTTTATATACTATAATATACAATGGCTACTGCGGTCACAATTTATTTATTAGTCTTGTCAATCATTACATGTAATGGAAATTAATTTTTTATTTTTTGATGTTTAATAAAAATGAATGTGCTTCATACCATTAGTATTTAATAAAATCAACCTAGTATTGACATTGGTGTCCCCTTGAGATTGATCTTTTGCCTCGACTATGGCACCTCTGCTACACTACAGGACGGGTACGTTTCAATTTTGTTACAAAATAGAAAGTTTGAGAACCACTGATCTAGAGTTATTTGGTGCAACGTTCCAGAGATCTTATTTATCATCTTATTTATCATAAGATCTCTGGAACGTTGCACTAAATAACTCTAGATCAGTGGTTCTCAAACTTTCTGTTTTGTAACAAAATTGAAAAGTGCCCATCCTGTAGCAGAGGTGCCATAATGCATAGGGGCACCCCCACCCTAGTGGCCGGTGCCCTTATGCATTCGGGGGCCATATTTGCATCATGGAGCCCCTATGTATCTAGTTGCATGTCATGGGGAAGAATAAAGATCATCCTCGAGAGTTGGCTTGCCACTGGGAGTGAGATGGCATCAAAGCTGGGCTGAAAAATGGGATACAGGCTCTGCGGTATCCCCTTTAAAGTGTTGCACCATTGAAGGAAGACAGTTTACAGTAAAGTGTAACATCACTGTGAAGAAATGAGACAGGAAGAGTTTAAGGATATGTTACCCCAACATTTCATATTCCTGATATGTGCTTATTGTACCATGTACTTGTGTAAAACACGTACTGTATCATGTTCTCTTTGTATTGTGAAGACCAGTGTACTGCTGTTTCTCCTCCCTCACCTCTCTGTGCTGCTGAGAACAGAAGCTATGTGATCACTTATTAAAAAGGTATTTATAATGTTTTCATATCTATATACAAATGTTTGCTTTTCATTTCTTTTTTACACTGAATGAGTTTTTTTTACAAGGTGAGGGTTTACATCCTGTACGTTGGAGTATGTTGGAGTGCAGCCTTAAAAAACATTTCAAAGAACCGTGGCCTCCATCTGCTTAGTTGGATTTTAGTGAGGGGAGGTTCCAGAGTTCACCTTTTTGGGCAATAAGCTCTGCCCACACAATATAGAAGACTGGAGTATATGTAAAATATTATGGGCTGTTGTGACCTTGGCTCATACCCTGACTCCGCTCCTACCTTTCATTTCTGTACCTCACTGCTCGGCTGTGTACTGACCCCTGTTTAAATCTTAACTCTGCCTCTGCCTCCTCTGCTTGATATTCCTGTACCTTGCGGCCTGGCTGTTGATGACCTTATGGCTTGTGTCCTGGCTTCATTCCTGTCTGCTGATCAAGTAGGCAGCACAGTGGCTAAGTGGTTAGTACTTTTGCCTAGCAGCACTGGGGTTGTTAGTTCAGATCCCAACCATGGCGCTACCTGCCTGGAGATTGCATGTGCCTGGGTTTCCTCCCACACTCAAAAGACATGCTGGTAGATTAATTGGCTCCTGTCTAAATTGGCCCTATTATGTGTATGTATGAATTTGAGTTAGGGCCCCTAGATTGTAAGCTCCCTAAGGACAGGGACTGATGTGACTGTACAATATATATATATGTACAGCACTGCATAAATTTACGGCAATATATAAGTATCTGAAATAAATAAATGTCACCTTGTACCAGTCTCTATTTCCTGTCTGGTGATCCACGGTCATCTGTATCCTGCAACCAACAGCTGGCACTAGCGCTGCCTGCTACATTGGTGTTCATGCCTTTCTGGGGTTGATTTACTAAAACTGGAGCACTCAGAATCTGGTGCAGCTGTGCAAGATGGCCAATCAGCTTCTAACTTCAGCTTGTTCAATTAGGCTTTAACAATATAACTTGGAAAGTAATTGGTTTATATGCAGAGCTGCACCAGATTTTGCACTCTCCAGTCTTAGTAAATCTAAGGGTGCCTCAACGAATTAACATGAAAAACTGGTCTACTTTGCATTACTATGTTGAGTTCAGCCACACAGATTTATGCCCCGTACACACGATCGGAAAATCCGACAGCAAAAGTCCGATGTGAGCTTTTGAACGGAAATCCTGACCGTGTGTAGGCTCCATCGGACTTTTGCTGTCGGAATTTCCTCCAGCAAAAGATTGAGAGCAGGTTCTCTATTTTTCAGACGGAAAAAATTCCGATCGGAATTTCCGAATGTGTGTACCAATTCCGACGCGCAAAATTCCTACGCATGCTCGGAAACAATTTGACGCATGCTCAGAAGCATTGAACTTAATTTTCTTGGCTCGTCGTAGTATTGTACGTCACCATGTTCTTGACGGTCGAAATTTCAGAGAACTTTTGTGTGACCGTGTGTATGCAAGCCAAGCTTGAACGGAATTCCGTCGGAAAAACCATCCAAGTTTTTTCTGACGGACAATCCGATCGTGTGTACGCGGCATTAGGTATCAAAAGTGATACAAAAGTCTCTAACTTAAAGCAGAGTTCCACCCAAAAGTGGAACTTCCACTTATCTGTCTCTTCCCCCCTCCGGTGCCACGTTTGGCACCTTTCGGGGGGAGGGGGGGCAGGTACCTGTTTTTGACAGATACCCTGTCCCCACTTCCGTTGGACTTTGCTGCGGCGAAGTATGTCAGAAGTTCGGCCCCCTCCTCCTCCCTCCTCCTTTCCCTGCTGCCGGGCCAGTAAGAGAGCCCAGCTTAAGTATCAGTGATCTAAGCAAATTCTCCTGACTGGAACTCAAGGACAACTTTTTAATTATAGAAATAGGGTTTTGTTTTGAAAACTGTACTGCGCATTGGGATATACTAGGGATTTATTAGTCAGACTTGTAAAGATACTGTTGACTAGGCTTGTGCAATTCGTTTCGTAACGAATTGAAATTCGTCCGAATTTAGCAACTTTCGGACATTCGGAAGCATTCGAATTTCCGAACAAAGCAATTACGAATAAGACCGAATCCGAAATAAATTATACCGCAAATAGCGAATGCCCGAATGTCTTCGGCATAATTCGTTATGAAAAAGTTACGAATATACGAATCCATACGAAGCACAATAACACTCACTCTGCTCTGCTCTCTGCTTCTCCCACACCGTGCTGAACTCCCTCTCAAAATGGTGTACAGGGGCGGAGGCTATAGCCGCATGTAAAAAACGAAAGTAAAATACGAGATTTCGAATCCATTCGAAGCACAATAACACTCACTCTGCTCTGCTCTCTGCTTCTCCCTCACCGTGCTGAACCCTCTCAAAATGGTGTACAGGGGCGGAGCCTATAGCCGCATGTTAAAAACGAAAGTAAAATACGAGATTTCGAATCGTTACAAATAACCGCAATGTATTTAGAAAAGTACAAATCCATTCGAAGCACATTAGGCATAATAGGCAGCGTCGTTGTGAGAGAGACACGGAAAATTACGAATCAACGAACCCAAAAAAAGTTACGAAAGTAGGAGTTGTGTCCAGAATCAACGAAAAACAACGTACTCTACCGAAAGTACGAACCCAAAAAAAGTTACGAAAGTAGGAGTTGTGTCCAGAATCAACGAAAAACAACGTACTCTACCGAAAGTACGAATTATAAAGCAACAAAAAATTCAACGAAAAATGTCGCTTGCAAAAATACGAATGAGTCCGAACACGAAAAATCCCGTCTAGCAAAATTACGAATGATTACGAATCAACAGGACCGGAAAGAAACGAACCGAAACGGAACTAATTTTTCCGTTGTGCACAAGTCTACTGTTGACTGTAAAAAATGTTTGACATGAAAAAGCAATCCATGTTATATACTGTATTTATTGGCGTATAACCCTCACTTTTTTACCCTGAAAATAGAGGGTAAACTGTGCCTGCGTAATATACACAGGGGGCTGTGAAAGTTTTTTTTCCTGAAACTTCCCTATTAAAGTTAGGGTGCGTGTTATACGCCTGTGCGGGTTATACGCTGATAAATACGGTAATAAACAACCTAATACTATATTTGTCAGTAGCAATATAGCCCATCCTTATGCCCAAATGCTTAAGAGAGCACCAAGCTCAAATAGAACATGAGGTCACCCAAAATGGCTGCCAGATTCCACAGCTACAGACACATTTGAAACACTGCTGCATGGCTCTTTTTCGTCGCTTTAGTGCAGTTCTCTAGTGGATGCCATTGAATATTACATTTCCGTACATGTAGGTTTATTACCTTCATTTTGTCACATGTGCTTTTGTGTGTATTTAATGCACATGTGCTCTTGCTTTAATGTGTCAAAAACATTTACTATTCGAAAAATCAAGATTGTGTTTCACTTCTGTTTTTGTTGTGTTGTCATACTTTTTTTTTTTTTTTTGGAAAAGTGGCAAGGAAATGATAGTGTCATGTGTTTTACAGTGACGGGAAACCTTCACTACTAAATGCACACAAAAGCGCATGCGACAAAATAAAGATACCGTATATACTCGAGTATAAGCTGACCCGAATATAAGCTGAGGCACCTAAATTTACCACCCAAAAATGGGAAAACTTATTGACTCAAGTATAAGCCTAGGGTGTCCATCTGCATGCCTCACTGTGCCTCACTGTGCCTCACTTTGCCTCACTGTGTCCATGTGCATGCCTCACTGTGCCCATGCCTCACTGTGCCCATGCCTCACTGTGCCCATGACGAGACTGACGTTTAACATGGGAGTCTATGGAAGGGGTGCCCGGCTTTGAAAAATCGGTGCTCCCCGGCCGTAGGTCCCCCAGACAACAAACTTTGCACACTTGTAGAAGAAGAGTGGGGTTACATGTGTGCCAAGTTTGGTACCGGGTCCCCAAAGTTTAGGAGATCAGAAGCAAAAAGGTGACTCGAGTATAAGCCGAGGGGGGCATTTTGCAAAAAATGTGCTATAAAACTCAGCTTATACTCGAGTATATACGGTAAAAAGAAACAGCAGCAATTATATCTTATGTCTTCTGCATCCTTATGGGGGAGATTTCCATATTCCATTCACATCCAAAAAACAACTGTCACCAGTACAGCAGGAAGTGAAGGGAAATCTCTATAGACACAGACAGCAATAAATACCATTCACCTTTCTAGCCAAAACAAAACAACAATGTAGCATACAATAATTTATTACCAAGGTTGGTGTAGAGTTAGCTATACGTTAGTTGAATTTTTTATTTATTTTTTAGTTTTAGTTTTCTGAACGCTTGTTTGATTTTCTTATTGTTAGTGGGGTCCAAATAGAAGTTAATTTTTGACTGCAGTGATGACAAAATTCAAAGGAGCAGGATAGAGTATTTTTCTTAAACAAATGAATTTCTAAGACTTGCCATAGATGATTTTTTTTTTTTTTTTCTGTTCAGCCAGGGGGCCAATTGAAAAAAACGAACGAACAAACAAACTGACTCCTCCATCCACACAAACGAGGTGGGTGAAGCAATCCCCCCTTCCCCACTGGGACATTATATTCTGATGTCTGCAGAATTAAAATATACTCAGCGGTTGGAGCTGCTGATCAACAAAAGATTGACTGAGCTCCGAGGGGGCAGAGTGAAACACATTGGAGCGTGGCCTGTTTGGGGTCCAGGCTGAGGTTGTCACTCCATTCACCTATCTAGGATACTACAGATGTGCGACTTCCAGGGGCTACCCTCCTTTTTCCCTTGAACAAAAGATTAAAAACTTGCCCGTTCACCAGAAATTAGTCATTAGAACAGGGATAGCCACACACTGATCGAAACACGGCTCATCCCTGCCGAACCGGCCTAATTTCAATCTGTCTATGGCCAGCTTAAAGCGAAGTGGCAGCCGAAAAAAAAAAAGTCAGCAGCTACTAACAATGTAGCTGCTGACTTTTAATAAGGACACTTACCTGTCCTACTCGCCCGCGATGTCGGTCCCGCCACGGCGATCGATCGCTGCTGGCAGGTCCCGGCTCCTCCATCCTGAGTAAGGGAAACAGGCAGTGAAGCTGTAAGGCTTCACTGCCCATTTCCTACTGCGCATGCGCCACTCGCACTGCGCTTTGTGAATGGGCGGCTTGCCTCCTGGGATACACACAGTTCCCAGAAGGCAGCGCGCCCCATTCACAAGAAGAGGAAGCGGAAGGAGACCCACCGCGGAAGAGAAGAGCAACATTAGAGGCAGATTAGGGGACTTCCGCATAGCAACAGGCATTTAGGGTGAGTATAAATTTTTTTTTTTCTATAATTTTTTTTTTTATATCGGATTTTTAATATTAAAAAAATTTCAGGGTGGACATCCGCTTTAACAGAGTATTTTTTTTTTTTTTCATTTTGGAAAGTACATTTATTCCAAAATCAAACGTTAAAAGCAAGTACATTTTGAAGTACTCTCAAATGGCATTCATCAAGTCTCTTTAAGCATTACTGAATGTACTGAAAACATTTTTAATATGAACATTCCTACAAAAATCCACCAGTGTATGTCCAGCTTTAGTCAAAGTAACAATAATTGGAGCATTTATCAAAAAAAAAAAATGAAAAAGTAATATTTTGCAATGTTAGTGCTGCCCTCTCAGCACAACTAGGGTTTCCATGTTGTTTAAGCAGTAAAAAAGACCCTGCCGTCAGACCATTAATGAAAAAAACAATTCTATAACAACATATGTATTTATTATATTTTATATGTGTTATTTACCTGTGGAAGCCTTCTCTTTGTGTACTTTAACCACTTCAGCCCCGGAAGAATTTACCCCCTTCCTGACCAGAGCATTTTTTGCGATTCGGCACTGCGTCGTTTTAACTGACAATTGCACGGTCATACGACGTGGCACCCAAACAAAATTGATGTCCTATTTTTCTCACAAATGGAGCTTTCTTTTGGTGGTGTTTGATCACCTCTGCGGTTTTTATTTTTTGCGCTATAAACAAAAAAATAGCAACAATTTTGAAAAAAAAAGCTAAATTTTCTTTTTACTTTTTGCTATAATAAATATCCCCCAAAAATATATAAAAAAAACGAATTAATTTTTCAGTTTAGGCCGATATGTATTCTTCTACATATTTTTGGTTAAAAAAATCATAATAAGCATATATTAATTGGTTTGCGCAAAAGTTATAGCGTCTGCAAAATAGTGGGTAGTTTTATGGTATTTTTATTATTATTATTTTTTTATTAGTAATGGCGGCGATCAGCGATTTTTATCGTGACTGCGACATTATGGCGGACACTTTTTACTCTATTTTGGGACCATTGTCATTTATACAGCGATTGGTGCCATAAAAATGCACTGATTACCGTGTAAATGACACTGGCAGGGAAGGGGTTAAACACTAGGGGGCGATGAAGAGGTTAAGTGTGTCCTAGGGAGTGATTCTAACTGTGGGGGGCTGGACTACCAGTGACACGATAGTGATCACTGCTCCCGATTAGGGATGAGCTTCGTGTTCGAGTCGAACATACGTTCGACTCGAACATCGGCTGTTCGATCGTTCGACGAAGATCGAACGATTTGGGCCGTTCGCGCCAAATTCGAGTGACGCGAACGGCCCACAATGCACTACGCCATCGCAGTGTCATCCAGGCGCTGTGATTGGCCAAGCATGCACTGTGACCCCGCATGCTTGGCCAATCACAGCGCCGGCAGCGAGGAGAGCAATGATTGGCCACAGGCAGGATGCCTGTGGCCAATTATTGCTGAGGGTGTTTAGTACACGCCCCACACTATAAAAGGCCGCCAGCACGGCGGCCTAGTGTAGTGTGTTCCGGAGCAGGGATAGAGCAGCATAGGCAGGGACAGTGACTTTTATTTCTTTCTTGCTTAACCTGGATTCCTTTAGTTTAGGGAAAGAGAAGGATAGGTAGGGAGAGTGTCAGTGTGTTTTGTGCTTGTGCTATAGTGTGCTTAAAAAAAACATTTTTTCTAGGGACAGAAAACTGTAGGTAGGGAGAGTGTCAGTTTCTTTCACTGTGCAAGTCCTTGTTTCTAGGGACCTGGAAGGACAGTGAGTGAATTCTCCTTGTGCTATATTGTGCTTAAAAAAAACATTTTTTTCTAGGGACAGAAAACTGTAGGTAGGGAGAGTGTCAGTTTCTTTCACTGTGCAAGTCCTTGTTTCCAGGGACCTGGAAGGACAGTGAGTGAATTCTCCTTGTGCTATATTGTGCTTAAAAAAAACATTTTTTCTAGGGACAGAAAACTGTAGGTAGGGAGAGTGTCAGTTTCTTTCACTGTGCAAGTCCTTGTTTCCAGGGACCTGGAAGGACAGTGAGTGAATTCTCCTTGTGCTATATTGTGCTTAAAAAAACATTTTTTCTAGGGACAGAAAACTGTAGGTAGGGAGAGTGTCAGTTTCTTTCACTGTGCAAGTCCTTGTTTCCAGGGACCTGGAAGGACAGTGAGTGAATTCTCCTTGTGCTATATTGTGCTTAAAAAAAACATTTTTTCTAGGGACAGAAAACTGTAGGTAGGGAGAGTGTCAGTTTCTTTCACTGTGCAAGTCCTTGTTTCCAGGGACCTGGAAGGACAGTGAGTGAATTCTCCTTGTGCTATATTGTGCTTAAAAAAAACATTTTTTCTAGGGACAGCAAACTGTAGGTAGGGAGAGTGTCAGTTTCTTTCACTGTGCAAGTAAGTCCTTGTTTCCAGGGACCTGGAAGGACAGTGAGTGAATTCTCCTTGTGCTATAGTGTGCTTAAAAAAAACATTTTTTCTAGGGACAGAAAACTGTAGGTAGGGAGAGTGTCAGTTTCTTTCACTGTGCAAGTAAGTCCTTGTTTCCAGGGACCTGGAAGGACAGTGAGTGAATTCTCCTTGTGCTATATTGTGCTTAAAAAAAACATTTTTTTCTAGGGACAGAAAACTGTAGGTAGGGAGAGTGTCAGTTTCTTTCACTGTGCAAGTCCTTGTTTCCAGGGACCTGGAAGGACAGTGAGTGAATTCTCCTTGTGCTATATTGTGCTTAAAAAAAACATTTTTTCTAGGGACAGAAAACTGTAGGTAGGGAGAGTGTCAGTTTCTTTCACTGTGCAAGTCCTTGTTTCCAGGGACCTGGAAGGACAGTGAGTGAATTCTCCTTGTGCTATATTGTGCTTAAAAAAAACATTTTTTCTACGGACAGAAAACTGTAGGTAGGGAGAGTGTCAGTTTCTTTCACTGTGCAAGTCCTTGTTTCCAGGGACCTGGAAGGACAGTGAGTGAATTCTCCTTGTGCTATATTGTGCTTAAAAAAAACATTTTTTCTAGGGACAGCAAACTGTAGGTAGGGAGAGTGTCAGTTTCTTTCACTGTGCAAGTAAGTCCTTGTTTCCAGGGACCTGGAAGGACAGTGAGTGAATTCTCCTTGTGCTATATTGTGCTTAAAAAAACATTTTTTCTAGGGACAGAAAACTGTAGGTAGGGAGAGTGTCAGTTTCTTTCACTGTGCAAGTAAGTCCTTGTTTCCAGGGACCTGGAAGGACAGTGAGTGAATTCTCCTTGTGCTATATTGTGCTTAAAAAAAACATTTTTTCTAGGGACAGAAAACTGTAGGTAGGGAGAGTGTCAGTTTCTTTCACTGTGCAAGTCCTTGTTTCCAGGGACCTGGAAGGACAGTGAGTGAATTCTCCTTGTGCTATATTGTGCTTAAAAAAAACATTTTTTCTAGGGACAGAAAACTGTAGGTAGGGAGAGTGTCAGTTTCTTTCACTGTGCAAGTCCTTGTTTCCAGGGACCTGGAAGGACAGTGAGTGAATTCTCCTTGTGCTATATTGTGCTTAAAAAAAACATTTTTTCTAGGGACAGAAAACTGTAGGTAGGGAGAGTGTCAGTTTCTTTCACTGTGCAAGTCCTTGTTTCCAGGGACCTGGAAGGACAGTGAGTGAATTCTCCTTGTGCTATATTGTGCTTAAAAAAAACATTTTTTCTAGGGACAGCAAACTGTAGGTAGGGAGAGTGTCAGTTTCTTTCACTGTGCAAGTAAGTCCTTGTTTCCAGGGACCTGGAAGGACAGTGAGTGAATTCTCCTTGTGCTATATTGTGCTTAAAAAAACATTTTTTCTAGGGACAGAAAACTGTAGGTAGGGAGAGTGTCAGTTTCTTTCACTGTGCAAGTAAGTCCTTGTTTCCAGGGACCTGGAAGGACAGTGAGTGAATTCTCCTTGTGCTATATTGTGCTTAAAAAAAACATTTTTTCTAGGGACAGAAAACTGTAGGTAGGGAGAGTGTCAGTTTCTTTCACTGTGCAAGTCCTTGTTTCCAGGGACCTGGAAGGACAGTGAGTGAATTCTCCTTGTGCTATATTGTGCTTAAAAAAAACATTTTTTCTAGGGACAGAAAACTGTAGGTAGGGAGAGTGTCAGTTTCTTTCACTGTGCAAGTCCTTGTTTCCAGGGACCTGGAAGGACAGTGAGTGAATTCTCCTTGTGCTATATTGTGCTTAAAAAAAACATTTTTTCTAGGGACAGAAAACTGTAGGTAGGGAGAGTGTCAGTTTCTTTCACTGTGCGAGTCCTTGTTTCTAGGGACCTGGAAGGACAGTGAGTGAATTCTCCTTGTGCTATATTGTGCTTAAAAAAAAACATTTTGTCTAGGGACAGAAAACTGTAGGTAGGGAGAGTGTCAGTTTCTTTCACTGTGCAAGTCCTTGTTTCCAGGGACCTGGAAGGACAGTGAGTGAATTCTCCTTGTGCTATATTGTGCTTAAAAAAAACATTTTTTCTAGGGACAGAAAACTGTAGGTAGGGAGAGTGTCAGTTTCTTTCACTGTGCAAGTCCTTGTTTCCAGGGACCTGGAAGGACAGTGAGTGAATTCTCCTTGTGCTATATTGTGCTTAAAAAAAACATTTTTTCTAGGGACAGAAAACTGTAGGTAGGGAGAGTGTCAGTTTCTTTCACTGTGCAAGTCCTTGTTTCAAGGGACAGAGAAGGACACCTGAAGGTAGCCCTTATTGCTTTTTTCCCATCTCCCTGCAGGCCATCTATTAGAATGTCTGGAAGGCAAACAAGGAGAGGCAGACAGTCAGGAGGCAATAAAAGAGGGCAAGCAGGCTCTGTGTCTGGGGGCAACAGTGCTGGTCGTGGACGCGGTGCATTGTCATCAGCACATGGCCATGGGACACGCTTGTCCTTCTTTTCGGCAGCTGGACATGTTGAGCCACATCATGCCGAAGACTTGGTAGAGTGGATGACCAAGCCCTCCTCCTCCTCCTCATCCTCTCTCACCCAGGCTCAGGGTACTGGCAAAGCAGCTGCCAAAGCGTCCTCTTCCCTGGTATCAATGTCAGACTCATCATCAGTCACTCCTTCCCTAGACCCACCATGTCCTCCTCCTGAGGAGTCCCCCGAACTGTTTGAGCACAGTGTTGGGTACATGCTCCAGGAGGATGCCCAGCGTTTCGAAGGGTCTGATGATGAAACCCAGCTACAGGAAGGCAGTAGGGTGAGAGCAGACAGAGGGGATGCTCAAGAAGGACACCAATCTGGCAGTCATGTTCCAGCAGCTGCAGCATACTGCCAGATTGGCTCCAGTGATGAGGAGGGAGGGGATGATGAGGTCACTGACTCCACGTGGGTGCCTAATAGGAGAGAGGAGGAGGAGGATGAGGAGGAGGCACATCTCCAACGAGACAGGATGCCCTTTGGTGGCCAGCGTAAGGGCTGTACACCGACGGAATCACACCGCAGAGCTCCGCCTGTGCAGGGCGCTGCCTCTGCCCGTCATTCAAAAAGTTCCTTGGTGTGGGCCTTTTTTGAGGCTAGTGCATCAGATCGCACAGCTGCTGTTTGCAACATATGTCTCAAGCGTATATCGCGTGGCCAAAACATCAGCCGCTTGGGTACCACATGCCTGACCAGACATATGTTGACCTGCCATGCAGCTCGTTGGCAAGCCTACCTCAAAGACCCACACCAAAGAACAAAGCGGACCTCTCCTTGCACCGCATCAGCTGGGATCTCCAACCCCACTATAACTTCAGTCCTCTCTGAAACATGCACTGAGAGGAATGAAGGTGTAGAATTAGGCGTGTCACAGCCAAGTACTTGCGGCCACTCTGCTAGCAGTACACCGACGTCCGATTCTAGCAGGCAAATTTCCCTGCCCCAGCTGCTGGACCGTCGAAAGAAGTTCACTCCCAGCCATCCACATGCCCAGCGGTTGAATGCTAGCTTGGCTAAATTGCTAGCGCTTCAACTGCTGCCTTTTCAGTTGGTAGACTCGGCCCCCTTCCGTGAGTTTGTGCAATGTGCGGTTCCTCAGTGGCAGGTTCCCAAACGCCACTTTTTCTCACGGAAGGCTATTCCGGCTCTCTACCGGCATGTGGAAGGCAATGTCTTGGCCTCGCTGGACAGGGCGGTCAGCGGTAAGGTGCATATTACCGCTGACTCATGGTCCAGCAGGAATGGACAGGGACGTTACCTTTCTTTCACGGCCCATTGGGTCACTCTTTTGGCAGCTGGGAAGGATGCAGGACAAGGTGCAGTAGTGTTGGAGGTTGTCCCACCGCCACGCCTCCAAAATGCTACTACTGGTTGTGACACACCTCTCTCCTCCACCCCCTCCTCTTCTTCTTCCTCCATGGCCTCTTCCTGTGGTTTGTCCTATGAACCAGCGGTGCTCCGTAGCCGTTCACGGGGCTACGCAAGTACGCAGGCAAAAAGATGCCATGCCGTGCTTGCGCTGGTGTGTTTGGGGGACAGAAGCCACACTGGGGCAGAGGTCCTGTCTGCTCTGCAGGGCCAGGCCGAGAGGTGGTTGACGCCACGCCAGCTTAAGCCAGGAATGGTGGTTTGCGACAATGGCACCAACCTCCTCTCCGCCCTCCGACAGGGACAACTGACCCATGTGCCCTGTGTGGCTCACGTCCTTAACCTGGTGGTGCAGCGGTTCTTGGGCAGGTACCCGGGCTTACAGGATGTCCTGAGGCAGGCCAGGAAAGTCTGTGTGCATTTCCGCAGATCTTATAATGCCAGTGCTCGCCTGGCTGAGCTGCAAAAGGAGTTGAACCTGCCCAAGAACCGCCTTATATGTGACATGCCCACCAGGTGGAACTCAACGTTGGCCATGCTGCAGCGGCTGCACACGCAGCAGAGGGCCATCAATGAGTACCTGTGCGACTACGGCACCAGGACAGGGTCAGGGGAGCTTGGTTTTTTTTCTCCACGCCAGTGGGGCATGATCAGGGATGCATGCACTGTCCTGGCACCATTTGAGGAGGCCACGAGGATGGTGAGCAGTGACAGTGCATGCATCAGTGACACTGTACCTCTTGTCCACCTGTTGGAGCACACGCTGCGTGGAATAATGGACAGGGCACTTGAGGCAGAACAGAGGCAGGAAGAGGAGGACTTCCTTGCCTCTCAAGGCCCCCTTTACCCAGACAGTGTTCCTTCTGTCCCACCCATCGCACAGGAAGAGGAAGAGGAGGAGGAGTAGGAGGAGGAGGAGGATTGTGTCAGCATGGAGGTGGAGGCTGGCACTCAGCATCATCAGCAGCAGTCTTTTAGGGATGATTTACAGTCCCAAGAAACCAGTGGACTTGTACGTGGCTGGGAGGAGGTGACTGCGGATCATGTCGTCCTTAGTGACCCAGAGGACTCCGGAGCGAATGCCTCAGCAAACCTACGCTGCATGGCCTCCCTGATCCTGCAAAGTCTGCGGAAGGATCCTCGTATTCTTCGGATCAAGGAGAGGGACCATTACTGGCTGGCCACTCTCCTTGATCCACGGTACAAGGGTAAGGTTGCGGACCTTATGTTACCGTCGCAGAGGGAGCAGAGGATGAGACAACTCCGGGAGGCCTTGCAGAAAGGTCTGTGCAACGCGTTCCCAGAGACTGGGAGGTTACAAACTCCTGGTCCAGGACAACGAGTTGCTGAGGCTTCGGCCAGTCAAAGAAGGAGCGGTGGGGAAGGTGGCCGTCTGACCGATGCGTTCAGACAATTCTTTAGTCCGCAGCCCCAAAGTATGATTGGTTCCAGCAACCATCGCCAGCGTCTGATAAACATGGTGCAGGAATATCTAGGGGCAAGGTCAGACTTGGACACCTTCCCCACCGAAAATCCTCTGGCTTACTGGGTCTTGAGGATGGATCACTGGCCAGAGCTTGCACAGTATGCAATTGAGCTACTGGCCTGTCCTGCATCCAGCGTTCTTTCGGAACGCACATTCAGTGCTGCTGGAGGATTTGTCACGGATCACAGGGTGCGCCTGTCCACCGACTCGGTTGATCGACTGACTTTCATCAAGATGAACCAGTCTTGGATCACCACCAGCTACCACACACCTGATGCTGATATAACAGACTAATTGATTTTAACATGTCACGTCCCTTCAAGACTGATGCTGATGCTGAGTGCCTGTGCTGTTATGTTGACTGGCTATCCTCCTCCTCCGAGTCCTCAATGATACGATTGATGATGATAGCTTGGAAGATCATTTTTGTTTATGGGTGCCGCCACCAGTGGCTAAGGCCCAATTTTTCAGCCCCTGTTTTACAGGGGCGTGTACTTACAATTTTTTTAGCAATAATTTGCCATAGGGCTCATTGCTGTGCTCCAAGTACAGTATCTGTGAGGGGTTGTAGTGTTGTGCCACCAGTGCCTAAGGCCCAATTTTTCAGCCCCTGTTTAACAGGGGCGTGTCATTACAATTTTTGAAGCAATACTTTGCAACAGGGCTCATTGCTGTGCTCCAAGTACAGTATCTGTGAGGGGTTGTAGTGTTGTGCCACCAGTGCCTAAGGCCCAATTTTTCAGCCCCTGTTCAACAGGGGCATGCAATTACAATTCTTGATGTAATAATTCACAGCAGGGCCCATTCCTGCACCCACCAAGAGTAAGTCTGAGGGCTTACAGTGTTGTGGCAACGCCACCACCACCACCACCACGAAAGGCCAAATTTTTCAGCCCCTGTTCAAAAGGGGCATGTAATTACAATTCTTGATCTAATAATTCACAGCAGGGCCCATTCCTGCACCCACCAAGAGTAACTCTGAGGGCTTACAGTGTTGTGGCAACACCACCACCACCACCACCACCACGAAAAGCCCAATTTTTCAGCCCCTGTTCAACAGGGGCATGCAATTACAATTCTTGATCTAATTATTCACAGCAGGGCCCATTGCTGCACCCACCAAGAGTAACTGTCAGGGCTTACAGTGTTGTGGCACCAGCACCACCATCAAAGCCCCAATTTTTACTACCACTGTTCAACAATTATATGTAATTAAAATTCATGATATAATAGTTGACAGCAGGGCGTTCCAGCACCAACCAAGAGTAACTGTGAGTGCTTACAGTGTTGTGCCAACACCAACAACTAAGGGGCCTATTTCTGCAGAGTATATACGGCAGGTCCCTACTTTCAAACATCCAACTTACAAACGACTCCTACTTGCAAACGAAAGAAGACAACAGGAAGTGAGAGGAAATCTACCCCTAGGAAGGAAAATTCTCTCCTGTAAGAATAAATATGGAAGAAAGGTGTCTCTTCTGTACTGATGCTTTATCAGCAATCCTTGTTTCAAGAAAAACACCACATTTCAAAAACAGTTGTCATTGGGACGGAAAGTGAGGTGAAATGTTCTGAACAGGGGCACAGACAGCAAAACAAATGTTACAGGGGTGATAACCCTTACCTATGTTTCCCAAAAAGTTTAAAAATAGATTTTTGGGCTGGAGCTACACTTCAACAATGTACCTGTTCAAAATTACAAACACATTCTACATAAGAACAAACCTACAGTCCCTGTCTTGTATGCACCGCCTGTATACGGCTGTTCAGAGTATATAGGGCCTTTTTTTATTTTATGTGCGGGGTTCCCCTTAATATCCATACAAGACCCAAAGGGGCTGGTAATGGGCTGGGGTAGGGGGGGGGGGTCATGGGGTAGCTATGCCATTTTTCTTAAAGATTTTCATCCATATTACCGGGACCAGACATTACATTAAAGCCGCAAGAAGTTTTAAATGGCTTTTTTTTCCTTTAGAAGTGTCATTTTGTGCAGGGACAGTTCTAAACACGGGAAACACGTGGCACTTCACAGGCATACTTTAGACACCCCCCAGGTACGATATTTAAAGGAATATTTGACTTTTTTTTTTCACTTTATGCATCATTAAAATGACTGCTCCCGAAAAACGACCGTTTTTAAAACTTCTTTTTGCATTGATACATGTCCCCTGGTGCAGAACCCGGGTTCCCAAACCCTTTTTAGGACAATAACATGCATAATAGTTGTTATAATTAGCACTTTAGAATTCGAACGTTCGCATCCATTGTATTTAATAGGGTTCTAATGTTCGTACGAACTTTCGGTCCGTTCGTGGGTTCTGGTGCGAACCGAACCCGGGGGTGTTCGGCTCATCACTACTCCCGATCACAGGGAGCAGTATATCACTGTCCTGTCACTAGGCAGAACAGCGAAATGCCTTGTTTACATAGGCATCTTCCTGTTCTGCAGCTCCGTGACATGATCGCGGGACACTGGCAGACATTGAGTCCGCGGGTCCCACGGGCACGGTCACGGAGGTTGCGGCAGGCGCGGGCGCGCCCGCACAGCGGCAAATTCAAAGCAACGTACTGGTTGACGTACTGCCGACGTAGATCAGCGTTAGTCGGTCGGCAAGTGGTTAAAAAGCCCAGAGATTGTTGCTGGGTGCTGCCATCTTGGATGTAATGTCAGCAGGCCCAAGAGACTCAGAGCTGTCACTCAGGTGACATACTATAGTGTTCCCCTTCAAAACTCCCTGACAGCTACAAAAAAAAGGTTGCAGGGAGGTAGTAGGCAGATGAAAGGAGGGGGCAGAGGAGCTAGGCCAGCACAGAGAGTAAATAGAGCACAGAGAGTAACTAGACACTTCCAGGAGAGGAGAGGTTTATGACACTCAGAGAGGGAGGCAAGTCAATTATTTTGACAAGATCAAAGGCACATTAAAGGTGAATTAAAATAATTTAAAGAAAGGAAAACACTGTATATAAGATGTAAAATACATGATTTTTCTGTTCTTTTACCTTTGTGACAAGGTCCCATTACCATTGGAATCATACAAGCCTTACTACCATATCAACCCTCTGATTGATCTCTCAATTATCATTTAGTGAATACTCTTGCTCATACTTGGCAGATCCACTAAGCAAATTTGTGAGTCACTAATGACCCTCAGTCTTTTTTTATTAAACTCTCCAGAGCATGTAATTAAGGCCCCTGTTTCAGGATATAAATAAAATATATTTTATTTAAATATTTGTGCATGTTAACAGCTTATTATAACTGTTTTAGCTATTGCTACTTCCTCTGTATCCTGCTAACAAGTAACATCTATTTAATGTATTACACTAAGAAATGAATGTGTCCCAGGGCCCTGTGGATGACACAACAAACATTCACAGCTTTAGAACTTTGCAGAGACCTTGTAAATCCATTCTGTTGCTTCACAAAATCCCATTGTTCAGCACTTTGTTTTCTGATGAATGGAGAAGACATGACTGATGGCTTTGCAAGTGACATCAGCTTTGTGGGTGAAAGCATTGTACCATTCCCGGAGTCATACTCAATTTATGTTCTTAGTATGTTTAGATGTTTTATTCCATGACCATGGAAAACAAATTAACTTTACATGGTAACTTGGAGGTTTGTGCAAGGAATGCCATTAGTGTAATATATAGCTGTAGATGCAAGATAAAGAATAGAAAGTGCTTATGCCTTGTGACTTTTTAAATACGAATATAGCCAGTAGAGTCAATAATGACATTAACAAGGTGCTTTTTACAGACTGTACGTGCTTTAACCCTTTCATGACTAGGCCTATTTCTGACATATAGGGGGTTATTTATGAAAGGCAAATCCACTTTGCACTACAAGTGCAAACTACAAGTGCAAAGTGCTTTTGAAATTGCACTGAAAGTGCACTTGTAAGTGCAGTCGCTGTAGATCCGATAGGGACATGCAAGGAAAATAAAAAAAACAGCATTTTAGCTTGCACATGATTGGATAATAAAATCAGCAGAGCTTCCCCTCATTTCAGATCTACCCCTCAGATTTACAGCGACTGCACTTCCAAGTGCACTTTTAGTGCAATTTCAAGTGCACTTTGTACTTGTAGTTTGCACTTGTAGTGCAAAGTGGATTTGCCTTTCGTAAATAACCCCCACAGTGTTTACAACTGTATTGTTTGCTAGAAAATTATGCCGCGTACACACGACCGTTTTTAATGATGAGAAAAATGTCATTTTTTTAAATGGTCATTTAAAACTATCGTTTGTGGGCTTCAGAGCATTTTTCACGACGTGAAAAATGGCCATGAAAAAAATGGAACATGCTCTAATTTTTCTCGTCGATTTTCACCTCGTCGTCTTTCTCGTCATGAAAAACGTCCGTGTGTAGGCTTTAACAACGTGAAAAAAACACGCATGCTCAGAATCAAGTATGAGACGGGAGCGCTCGTTCTGGTAAAACTAGCGTTCGTAATGGAGATAGCACATTCGTCACGCTGTAACGGACTGAAAAGCATGAGGCTGAAAAGCGCAAATCGTCTCTCAACAAACTTTATTAACATGAAGGGTGGCGCCATCCGAATGGAACTTCCCCTTTATAGTGCCGTTGTACGTGTTGTACGTCACTGCGCTTTACTCAAATTTTTTTTCCACGATAGTGTATAGGCAAGGCAGGCTTGAGAAGAATCACGTCGAGAAAAATTGAGTTTTTTTCAATGACATTAAAAACGATCGTGTGTACACGGCATCACTTAGAACCCCCAAACATTATGTATATTTTTAAGCAGAGAATCTAGAGAATAAAATGGCAATTGTTGCAATATTTTATGTCATATGATATATGTGTGCAGAGGTCTTTTAAATGCAACTTTTTGGGGAAAAAGACAAAAGAAAAAACGAAACAGTAAAGTTAGGCCAATTTTTTTGTATAATATGAAAGATGATGTTACGTTGAGTAAATAGATACCAAACATGTCACGCTTTAAAATTGCGCACACTCGTGGAATGGCGACAAACTACAGTACCTAAAAATCTCCTTAGGCGATGCTTTAAAAAAAATAAACGGTTACCAGGTTAGAGTTACAGAGGAAGTCTAGTGCGAGTATTATTGTTCTCGCTCTGACGATCGTGGCGATACCTCACATGTGTGATTTGAACACCGTTTAATACATATGCGGGCGCGACTTTCATATGCATTTTATTTGCTGCACGAGCTTGCGGGGACGGGGGCGCTTTAAAATTATTTTTTTATTATTATTTTTTTTTTTTTTACATTGTGTTTAAAAAAAAAAAAAATTTAATCACTTTTATTGCTGTCACAAGGAATGTAAACATCCCTTGTGACAGTAATAGGTGGTGACTACTCTTTATGGAGGGATCGGGGGTCTAAAAGACCCCAAATCCCTTCTTTGCACTTCAAAGTATTCAGATCGCCGAATACGGCGATTCTGAATACTGTATATTTTTTAAAAACCAGCGCAATTGGCAGCTGAGTAAACCGGACGTGACGTTGTGACGTCGCTTCCGTGTTTACATGAAGGAGACTGGAACAAAGCCGTTTCCGGCTTCGTGCCAGTCTGTCTCTAGACACCGGAAGAGGCGGATCGAGGATCGGGTCTCCCGATGGGATGGGAGCCCCGGAAATAGTGGCGGAAGGCGGCAAGAGGATGTCCCCTCCCGCTCCTTTGTTATCCCTGGAAAGCCGACCGCCCGCTATAAAAAAACATACATGCGGACGCTCGGCGCAAAGGGGATAATTACTTTAATCCATGACCGATATATATATATCTATAGATATAGATATCTATAGATAGATATCTATATCTATAGATATATATATATGTAGCAGGGTCTTTAAATTTAGTTGGGGTACACCTGGGGGTAGTGTGACCCAGGTGTATAATTAGGAAAGGTTCTGGACCCCTTTTTGGTAATTCATGGAGGATTGAGTGGTGTGTTACTCACCTTGGCCTGTGGGTGACGGTGTACCCGCAGGCTCAAGGTAGAATCACTGCCACAGTGCTACCCTTTTTTTTGTCCCTTTCCGGAGATGGTACGGCTGGGGCGGGGAACCCGCCGTGGTTGATGGAAGGAGATAAAAGGGGGAGACGCCCTCGCCATGTGGTTGGTTCGTTCGTTCTTTCTCGGAGGAGTTCTCTTCACGCACCCAGGCACCTTAGGCCTGGGTGCGGGCGTTCAAGGTTCCGGCTCAGGCGCCCTAGGCCTGACCGGAATGAAGTTGGGGTCCATCCCAGGCACCTTCAGCCTGGGGTGAGGTACTATATCGTAGGCCTGGGGCCCAGTAACTTTGACTGGGTCCCGCAAGGGCGAAGTGATCTCAGGGTGCCGCCTTGCGAGGGGACTCGCATCTGAGGTGAGGAGGCTGGGGAGGTTACCCGTCCGGAGACCCGGAGCAGCATCAACCCGGTGACGGATGGGCCTCCGGTAACTCTCTTAGAGGGACATCTTCCCCTGATAGGGGCCGCAGCGCAGCGAAGGTACTCCCATCTATGTTTTATGGAGTCGCTGGTAGAGACTCACAAGTTCTATGCTCTATGCCATTCAAAGCTGCTACAACCCCTGGTCAAAGCACAGGGGTTTAGACTGAAATCAGGATAGTGCCTCGGCCTGCTCATCCCATCGTATCAAGTTATAATAATGTTCCAACCAGTTGACTATTAAGACATTGTTTATTGTGGAGTGTACAATAAAGCAAGAGTTGGACTGTAATCGGTGTATGGACTCTGGTTAATGGGAGCAAGGGAGATTCCAGCATAGCAGGACTGAGTTTTAAGACTAATGCACATTGGCCCGAGGAAGATACTGATACTGGCCTTCACCTCACCCACAGCCATGGGGAGGACATGGGCCGTAGCGCATCTCACCCTGTCATGTGACATACCACTAGTGAAAGGAGATGGGGTGGGGCCGCTACACGTGGGGGCTCGTGAGTCTGGGATAAAATGTGTGTTGACTTTGAAACTTGAAATGGCTGTGTCTGGACTTTGCTGCCCGGAGGAGGTCCGAGCAGGTCGGCCATGTGATTGGCCAAAGTGCGTCCCTGTGCTCGAAGTCGTGGAAGTTTCCCTGAAAAACCGGGAGAGGCCCATGCAGAAAGAGCGGGAAGAGGGAAAAGCCCAGCCGTGTGACGAACTACATGTGGGGGTGTTTAATGCACTGCACCACGAGGCACCCCATGACTGCGCAATTCGTGGGCGGGGACTGTGGGAAGCCCGAAAGATGTGCAAGTCGTGGGAGGAGTCTGGCCATATGTGGAGATGCACGTGGAGACTCTGGCGCGTGATGGAGCAGCAGGTGGTCGGGATGGCCTCAAGCTCCCCGTGGATGCCGGTATCATACCCCACGAAGATGACTGCTTTTGCTGCTCCCCTTACAGACACGGGGATAAGACTCAGGCCCCGAGGACAGTTGGCTTTGTACTCATGCAGAGACACGGAGGCCCTCGGTGTGATCTGTCCCGGATGCTCGGGACTGGTGGTCCAACTAAAGCCATTTGGGCGTTGTGAAGCGTGTAAAGAATTTCTGTTTGAGGTTGAATCATCCACAGTAAGGCCCCGGGCCCTTCGCCTCAATTGCATCACAGGTACCGCCACTCCAGAGGGAGAGATCCAGGCCTTTGCGGAGGTCCCCGTACGCGCTGACCGGGGCGACGGGACTGCCCAACCAGAGACTGAGAGAGAAAAATCAGAGGATGCTGCTTCGGTCACCACAGATTCCCTGCTGCCACCTCCGAAGAGGAAGATAGGCCTGGTGCAGGCCTCCTGTGGTCGTGGTCGAGCTTCACCCCGCCGCTTGCCGGACCTGGATGGATCCGGTTGGAAGAGTCCTGGACATCCCAGTGCTGAAAAAGGTCCAGGTGAGCCAGGGGCTGGGACTGTGGTGGTGGTTGGAGGTGTCGGGGGTCCACTGGAGGTGGAGCCCGCAAGGGAGGGTAGTTCTCCGTCCACTAAAGACTACCTTCCCGCCGAGATGTATGACACCTCCGACCTGGAATCGCTGTCGGACTGTGGGGATGACGGGGAAATAGATGAACTGTTTCACCGGAAGGGCTGGGACAAACGCCTGTTACCCGTACTACGTGAACCACAGGATTCCCCTATGTCTATAGGAGACAGCACGCCCCGGACACAGGCTCCGGAGCTCAGGAGGGAGTTTAGTCCTCCGACCAATCTTCCACATTCCACAACATCCCCCGCGTTGATAGTGGGGATGCAGCGCGCTTCCTTGCGGGCGCCAAAAGCCAAGCCATCCGAGGTAGTGAAGGTACCTCGGCACCCGGAAGCCATCGTGCAACCAGGAGAAGGTGAGCGGGATGTCGTGCCTCCTTTAGCCAGATTACAACGACTTTTCTCCCAGAGAGTCGCCCGTGAGTACGGATGGGAATATCCCTACTTGCCTCGGGACTTACTTTATGAAGTCGAGGTCTTGCGCCAGAGATGGTACGACGAATTTGTCTGGGAGAAGCTCAAAGTGCCTCATGCTCGGCGATACTTGTCATGTTCGTCGCCTGTGTCCAAGAAATTCAAAGATTGCAGAGCGGATTGGAAGTTGGGGCGCCACATTCATGCCGATAAAGTACTTATCTGCAGAAAGGAGGGAGAGGATGTCGAATATTCAGTTGAAGTGTTTGACAAGCACCTAAAGCCCCTGTTTTTGCCAGATCCAAGATTCTATTTTTAGGAGAAGAGAACTCCTATTTGTTTGCTTATCGAACTCTCTGGAAGGAACATTCCCAGACACTCAGAACTGTGCCCTAGTTTTGTTTTGATTTGGGCTTTTCTTTTACTCACTGGAGACTTGGGAGCTGTTGTTTTTTTTTTATTCTCCCTTTTCTTCATGTGCCAAAGGCAGAGACTTTGGGGGTAGAGTCAGTGTAAGGAAAGCAGGAAGAATGAAGATCTCACCAAGTGTCATTACCGCAGCGCTGTCACCAGGTGGCAGTGTTGTGCAACGGCTGTTTGAAATTTTGCATTTACATCACTTTACTTATTGGAGCAAATGGGTCTCTCGGCTGATAGACCTATTCATTCCAAGTTAACACAGATTGTTAGGATGCTGGTTTTTTTTGTTCCCTTCTGCGGGAGATTCGTCGGTCAAGACTACTGAGTATGGGGTGGTTCTTAGACAGTGATGGGAGGGATTGTATATGTGTACATGACAGATGTTTTTTTCAAGAGTTTTATCGTTTTATAGTTCCCTTTCCCCTTGAGCAGGTCTTGGCACACGCAGTATTCAAAATTTTGAGGGACAGCCTCTGGGGCTCGCTTCATGTCACCACTCCTTGGGAGACATGGGTGTGCACCTGACGCTGGGGACCAGCGTCAAATCACAGGGGGGAGTGTGTAGCGGGGTCTTTAAATTTAGTTGGGGTACACCTGGGGGTAGTGTGACCCAGGTGTATAATTAGGAAAGGTTCTGGACCCCTTTTTGGTAATTCATGGAGGATTGAGTGGTGTGTTACTCACCTTGGCCTGTGGGTGGCGGTGTACCAGCAGGCTCAAGGTAGAATCACTGCCACAGTGCTACCCTTTTTTTTGTCCCTTTCCGGAGATGGTATGGCTGGGGCGGGGAACCCGCCGTGGTTGATGGAAGGAGATAAAAGGGGGAGACGCCCTCGCCACGTGGTTGGTTCGTTCGTTCTTTCTCGGAGGAGTTCTCTTCACGCACCCAGGCACCTTAGGCCTGGGTGCGGGCGTTCAAGGTTCCGGCTCAGGCGCCCTAGGCCTGACCGGAATGAAGTTGGGGTCCATCCCAGGCACCTTCAGCCTGGGGTGAGGTACTATATCGTAGGCCTGGGGCCCAGTAACTTCGACTGGGTCCCGCAAGGGCAAAGTGATCTCAGGGTGCCGCCTTGCGAGGGGACCCGCATCTGAGGTGAGGAGGCTGGGGAGGTTACCCGTCCGGAGACCCGGAGCAGCATCAACCCGGTGACGGGTGGGCCTCCGGTAACTCTCTTAGAGGGACATCTTCCCCTGATAGGGGCCGCAGCGCAGCGAAGGTACTCCCATCTATGTTCTATGGAGTCGCTGGTAGAGACTCACAAGTTCTATGCTCTATGCCATTCAAAGCTGCTACAACCCCTGGTCAAAGCACAGGGTTTTAGACTGAAATCAGGATAGTGCCTCGGCCTGCTCATCCCATCGTATCAAGTAGGGATGGGCCCGGTGCTCGATTCAAACCCACGTTCGAATCGAGCACCGGGCGTTCGCTCGCTCGGCGAGCCCAGAACTATTTGGGCCGTTCGCATCACATTCGTGTGATGCGAGCGGCCCCGCAATGCATTGCGGCCGGCGCGGCCGGCGCAGTGCATTGCTGGCTGATGATTGGCCAAGCATGCACTGTGACCCCGCATGCTTGGCCAATCACAGCGCCCGAAACTCGGAGAGCAATAATTGGCTACAGGCAGGACGCCTGTAGCCAATTACAGCTCAGGGGCTTTATTACACGCCCCACCATTTAAAAGGCCGCCACGCCGTCGGCCCCGGTCACATGAGTTCCGGCTTTAGGAGAGATCAGTCTGCTGATTCTGTCTTTGCTTGATACTGAAAGATTTGCTCTTCTTTGCTAAACCATTGGCTATTTCTTTGCTAAACCATTGCTACCTAAGTCATTGATCGTTCATTGCTGCTGATTGCACAGTTAGTGTGTTATTAGCTGCTGCTGGGGATTAGGGATGAGCTTCGTGTTCGAGTCGAACATACGTTCGACTCGAACATCGGCTGTTCGATCGTTCGACGAAGATCGAACGATTTGGGCCGTTCGCACCAAATTCGAGTGACGCGAACGGCCCACAATGCACTACGCCATCGCAGTGTCATCCAGGCGCTGTGATTGGCCAAGCATGCACTGTGACCCCGCATGCTTGGCCAATCACAGCGCCGGCAGCGAGGAGAGCAATGATTGGCCACAGGCAGGATGCCTGTGGCCAATTATTGCTGAGGGTGTTTAGTACACGCCCCACACTATAAAAGGCCGCCAGCACGGCGGCCTAGTGTAGTGTGTTCCGGAGCAGGGAAAGAGCAGCATAGGCAGGGACAGTGACATTTATTTCTTTCTTGCTTAACCTGGATTCCTTTAGTTTAGGGAAAGAGAAGGATAGGTAGGGAGAGTGTCAGTGTGTTTTACTGTTCGAGTCCTTGTTTCTAGGGACAGGGAAGGACAGTGAGTGAATTCTCCTTGTGCTATAGTGTGCTTTAAAAAAACATTTTTTCTAGGGACAGAAAACTCTAGGTAGGGAGAGTGTCAGTTTCTTTCACTGTGCAAGTCCTTGTTTCTAGGGACAGGGAAGGACAGTGAGTGAATTCTCCTTGTGCTATAGTGTGCTTTAAAAAAACATTTTTTCTAGGGACAGAAAACTCTAGGTAGGGAGAGTGTCAGTTTCTTTCACTGTGCAAGTCCTTGTTTCTAGGGACAGGGAAGGACAGTGAGTGAATTCTCCTTGTGCTATAGTGTGCTTTAAAAAAACATTTTTTCTAGGGACAGAAAACTCTAGGTAGGGAGAGTGTCAGTTTCTTTCACTGTGCAAGTCCTTGTTTCTAGGGACAGGGAAGGACAGTGAGTGAATTCTCCTTGTGCTATAGTGTGCTTTAAAAAAACATTTTTTCTAGGGACAGAAAACTCTAGGTAGGGAGAGTGTCAGTTTCTTTCACTGTGCAAGTCCTTGTTTCTAGGGACAGGGAAGGACAGTGAGTGAATTCTCCTTGTGCTATAGTGTGCTTTAAAAAAACATTTTTTCTAGGGACAGAAAACTCTAGGTAGGGAGAGTGTCAGTTTCTTTCACTGTGCAAGTCCTTGTTTCTAGGGACAGGGAAGGACAGTGAGTGAATTCTCCTTGTGCTATAGTGTGCTTTAAAAAAACATTTTTTCTAGGGACAGAAAACTCTAGGTAGGGAGAGTGTCAGTTTCTTTCACTGTGCAAGTCCTTGTTTCTAGGGACAGGGAAGGACAGTGAGTGAATTCTCCTTGTGCTATAGTGTGCTTTAAAAAAAAAAATTTCTAGGGACAGAAAACTCTAGGTAGGGAGAGTGTCAGTTTCTTTCACTGTGCAAGTCCTTGTTTCTAGGGACAGGGAAGGACAGTGAGTGAATTCTCCTTGTGCTATAGTGTGCTTTAAAAAAACATTTTTTCTAGGGACAGAAAACTCTAGGTAGGGAGAGTGTCAGTTTCTTTCACTGTGCAAGTCCTTGTTTCTAGGGACAGGGAAGGACAGTGAGTGAATTCTCCTTGTGCTATAGTGTGCTTTAAAAAAACATTTTTTTCTAGGGACAGAAAACTCTAGGTAGGGAGAGTGTCAGTTTCTTTCACTGTGCAAGTCCTTGTTTCTAGGGACAGGGAAGGACAGTGAGTGAATTCTCCTTGTGCTATAGTGTGCTTTAAAAAAACATTTTTTCTAGGGACAGAAAACTCTAGGTAGGGAGAGTGTCAGTTTCTTTCACTGTGCAAGTCCTTGTTTCTAGGGACAGGGAAGGACAGTGAGTGAATTCTCCTTGTGCTATAGTGTGCTTTAAAAAAACATTTTTTCTAGGGACAGAAAACTCTAGGTAGGGAGAGTGTCAGTTTCTTTCACTGTGCAAGTCCTTGTTTCTAGGGACAGGGAAGGACAGTGAGTGAATTCTCCTTGTGCTATAGTGTGCTTTAAAAAAACATTTTTTCTAGGGACAGAAAACTCTAGGTAGGGAGAGTGTCAGTTTCTTTCACTGTGCAAGTCCTTGTTTCTAGGGACAGGGAAGGACAGTGAGTGAATTCTCCTTGTGCTATAGTGTGCTTTAAAAAAACATTTTTTCTAGGGACAGAAAACTCTAGGTAGGGAGAGTGTCAGTTTCTTTCACTGTGCAAGTCCTTGTTTCTAGGGACAGGGAAGGACAGTGAGTGAATTCTCCTTGTGCTATAGTGTGCTTTAAAAAAACATTTTTTCTAGGGACAGAAAACTCTAGGTAGGGAGAGTGTCAGTTTCTTTCACTGTGCAAGTCCTTGTTTCTAGGGACAGGGAAGGACAGTGAGTGAATTCTCCTTGTGCTATAGTGTGCTTTAAAAAAACATTTTTTCTAGGGACAGAAAACTCTAGGTAGGGAGAGTGTCAGTTTCTTTCACTGTGCAAGTCCTTGTTTCTAGGGACAGGGAAGGACATTGAGTGAATTCTCCTTGTGCTATAGTGTGCTTTAAAAAAACATTTTTTCTAGGGACAGAAAACTCTAGGTAGGGAGAGTGTCAGTTTCTTTCACTGTGCAAGTCCTTGTTTCTAGGGACAGGGAAGGACAGTGAGTGAATTCTCCTTGTGCTATAGTGTGCTTTAAAAAAACATTTTTTCTAGGGACAGAAAACTCTAGGTAGGGAGAGTGTCAGTTTCTTTCACTGTGCAAGTCCTTGTTTCTAGGGACAGGGAAGGACAGTGAGTGAATTCTCCTTGTGCTATAGTGTGCTTTAAAAAAACATTTTTTCTAGGGACAGAAAACTCTAGGTAGGGAGAGTGTCAGTTTCTTTCACTGTGCAAGTCCTTGTTTCTAGGGACAGGGAAGGACAGTGAGTGAATTCTCCTTGTGCTATAGTGTGCTTTAAAAAAACATTTTTTCTAGGGACAGAAAACTCTAGGTAGGGAGAGTGTCAGTTTCTTTCACTGTGCAAGTCCTTGTTTCTAGGGACAGGGAAGGACAGTGAGTGAATTCTCCTTGTGCTATAGCGTGCTTTAAAAAACATTTTTTCTAGGGACAGAAAACTCTAGGTAGGGAGAGTGTCAGTTTCTTTCACTGTGCAAGTCCTTGTTTCTAGGGACAGGGAAGGACAGTGAGTGAATTCTCCTTGTGCTATAGTGTGCTTTAAAAAAACATTTTTTCTAGGGACAGAAAACTCTAGGTAGGGAGAGTGTCAGTTTCTTTCACTGTGCAAGTCCTTGTTTCTAGGGACAGGGAAGGACAGTGAGTGAATTCTCCTTGTGCTATAGTGTGCTTTAAAAAAACATTTTTTTCTAGGGACAGAAAACTCTAGGTAGGGAGAGTGTCAGTTTCTTTCACTGTGCAAGTCCTTGTTTCTAGGGACAGGGAAGGACAGTGAGTGAATTCTCCTTGTGCTATAGTGTGCTTTAAAAAAATTTTTTTCTAGGGACAGAAAACTCTAGGTAGGGAGAGTGTCAGTTTCTTTCACTGTGCAAGTCCTTGTTTCTAGGGACAGGGAAGGACAGTGAGTGAATTCTCCTTGTGCTATAGTGTGCTTTAAAAAAACATTTTTTCTAGGGACAGAAAACTCTAGGTAGGGAGAGTGTCAGTTTCTTTCACTGTGCAAGTCCTTGTTTCTAGGGACAGGGAAGGACAGTGAGTGAATTCTCCTTGTGCTATAGTGTGCTTTAAAAAAAAAATTTTCTAGGGACAGAAAACTCTAGGTAGGGAGAGTGTCAGTTTCTTTCACTGTGCAAGTCCTTGTTTCTAGGGACAGGGAAGGACAGTGAGTGAATTCTCCTTGTGCTATAGTGTGCTTTAAAAAAACATTTTTTCTAGGGACAGAAAACTCTAGGTAGGGAGAGTGTCAGTTTCTTTCACTGTGCAAGTCCTTGTTTCTAGGGACAGGGAAGGACAGTGAGTGAATTCTCCTTGTGCTATAGTGTGCTTTAAAAAAACATTTTTTCTAGGGACAGAAAACTCTAGGTAGGGAGAGTGTCAGTTTCTTTCACTGTGCAAGTCCTTGTTTCTAGGGACAGGGAAGGACAGTGAGTGAATTCTCCTTGTGCTATAGTGTGCTTTAAAAAAACATTTTTTCTAGGGACAGAAAACTCTAGGTAGGGAGAGTGTCAGTTTCTTTCACTGTGCAAGTCCTTGTTTCTAGGGACAGGGAAGGACAGTGAGTGAATTCTCCTTGTGCTATAGTGTGCTTTAAAAAAACATTTTTTCTAGGGACAGAAAACTCTAGGTAGGGAGAGTGTCAGTTTCTTTCACTGTGCAAGTCCTTGTTTCTAGGGACAGGGAAGGACAGTGAGTGAATTCTCCTTGTGCTATAGTGTGCTTTAAAAAAACATTTTTTCTAGGGACAGAAAACTCTAGGTAGGGAGAGTGTCAGTTTCTTTCACTGTGCGAGTCCTTGTTTCTAGGGACAGGGAAGGACAGTGAGTGAATTCTCCTTGTGCTATAGTGTGCTTTAAAAAAACATTTTTTCTAGGGACAGAAAACTCTAGGTAGGGAGAGTGTCAGTTTCTTTCACTGTGCAAGTCCTTGTTTCTAGGGACAGGGAAGGACAGTGAGTGAATTCTCCTTGTGCTATAGTGTGCTTTAAAAAAACATTTTTTCTAGGGACAGAAAACTCTAGGTAGGGAGAGTGTCAGTTTCTTTCACTGTGCAAGTCCTTGTTTCTAGGGACAGGGAAGGACAGTGAGTGAATTCTCCTTGTGCTATAGTGTGCTTTAAAAAAACATTTTTTCTAGGGACAGAAAACTCTAGGTAGGGAGAGTGTCAGTTTCTTTCACTGTGCAAGTCCTTGTTTCTAGGGACAGGGAAGGACAGTGAGTGAATTCTCCTTGTGCTATAGTGTGCTTTAAAAAAACATTTTTTCTAGGGACAGAAAACTCTAGGTAGGGAGAGTGTCAGTTTCTTTCACTGTGCAAGTCCTTGTTTCTAGGGACAGGGAAGGACAGTGAGTGAATTCTCCTTGTGCTATAGCGTGCTTTAAAAAACATTTTTTCTAGGGACAGAAAACTCTAGGTAGGGAGAGTGTCAGTTTCTTTCACTGTGCAAGTCCTTGTTTCTAGGGACAGGGAAGGACAGTGAGTGAATTCTCCTTGTGCTATAGTGTGCTTTAAAAAAACATTTTTTCTAGGGACAGAAAACTCTAGGTAGGGAGAGTGTCAGTTTCTTTCACTGTGCGAGTCCTTGTTTCTAGGGACAGGGAAGGACAGTGAGTGAATTCTCCTTGTGCTATAGTGTGCTTTAAAAAAACATTTTTTCTAGGGACAGAAAACTCTAGGTAGGGAGAGTGTCAGTTTCTTTCACTGTGCAAGTCCTTGTTTCTAGGGACAGGGAAGGACAGTGAGTGAATTCTCCTTGTGCTATAGTGTGCTTTAAAAAAACATTTTTTCTAGGGACAGAAAACTCTAGGTAGGGAGAGTGTCAGTTTCTTTCACTGTGCAAGTCCTTGTTTCTAGGGACAGGGAAGGACAGTGAGTGAATTCTCCTTGTGCTATAGTGTGCTTTAAAAAAACATTTTTTCTAGGGACAGAAAACTCTAGGTAGGGAGAGTGTCAGTTTCTTTCACTGTGCAAGTCCTTGTTTCTAGGGACAGGGAAGGACAGTGAGTGAATTCTCCTTGTGCTATAGTGTGCTTTAAAAAAAAAAAATTCTAGGGACAGAAAACTCTAGGTAGGGAGAGTGTCAGTTTCTTTCACTGTGCAAGTCCTTGTTTCTAGGGACAGGGAAGGACAGTGAGTGAATTCTCCTTGTGCTATAGTGTGCTTTAAAAAAACATTTTTTCTAGGGACAGAAAACTCTAGGTAGGGAGAGTGTCAGTTTCTTTCACTGTGCAAGTCCTTGTTTCTAGGGACAGGGAAGGACAGTGAGTGAATTCTCCTTGTGCTATAGTGTGCTTTAAAAAAACATTTTTTCTAGGGACAGAAAACTCTAGGTAGGGAGAGTGTCAGTTTCTTTCACTGTGCAAGTCCTTGTTTCTAGGGACAGGGAAGGACAGTGAGTGAATTCTCCTTGTGCTATAGTGTGCTTTAAAAAAACATTTTTTCTAGGGACAGAAAACTCTAGGTAGGGAGAGTGTCAGTTTCTTTCACTGTGCAAGTCCTTGTTTCTAGGGACAGGGAAGGACAGTGAGTGAATTCTCCTTGTGCTATAGTGTGCTTTAAAAAAACATTTTTTCTAGGGACAGAAAACTCTAGGTAGGGAGAGTGTCAGTTTCTTTCACTGTGTGAGTCCTTGTTTCTAGGGACAGGGAAGGACAGTGAGTGAATTCTCCTTGTGCTATAGTGTGCTTTAAAAAAACATTTTTTCTAGGGACAGAAAACTCTAGGTAGGGAGAGTGTCAGTTTCTTTCACTGTGCAAGTCCTTGTTTCTAGGGACAGGGAAGGACAGTGAGTGAATTCTCCTTGTGCTATAGTGTGCTTTAAAAAAACATTTTTTCTAGGGACAGAAAACTCTAGGTAGGGAGAGTGTCAGTTTCTTTCACTGTGCAAGTCCTTGTTTCTAGGGACAGGGAAGGACAGTGAGTGAATTCTCCTTGTGCTATAGTGTGCTTTAAAAAAACATTTTTTCTAGGGACAGAAAACTCTAGGTAGGGAGAGTGTCAGTTTCTTTCACTGTGCAAGTCCTTGTTTCTAGGGACAGGGAAGGACAGTGAGTGAATTCTCCTTGTGCTATAGTGTGCTTTAAAAAAACATTTTTTCTAGGGACAGAAAACTCTAGGTAGGGAGAGTGTCAGTTTCTTTCACTGTGCAAGTCCTTGTTTCTAGGGACAGGGAAGGACAGTGAGTGAATTCTCCTTGTGCTATAGTGTGCTTTAAAAAAACATTTTTTCTAGGGACAGAAAACTCTAGGTAGGGAGAGTGTCAGTTTCTTTCACGGTGCGAGTCCTTGTTTCTAGGGACAGGGAAGGACAGTGAGTGAATTCTCCTTGTGCTATAGTGTGCTTTAAAAAAACATTTTTTCTAGGGACAGAAAACTCTAGGTAGGGAGAGTGTCAGTTTCTTTCACTGTGCAAGTCCTTGTTTCTAGGGACAGGGAAGGACAGTGAGTGAATTCTCCTTGTGCTATAGTGTGCTTTAAAAAAACATTTTTTCTAGGGACAGAAAACTCTAGGTAGGGAGAGTGTCAGTTTCTTTCACTGTGCGAGTCCTTGTTTCTAGGGACAAAGAAGGAAAGTGAGGGGAATTCTCCTTGTGCTATAGTGTGCTAAAGCATTCCTCATCAACCATCTTTGAAATCCTTGTTTTTTGGACAGTCAGGGAAATTGTCGTTGTGCTATTCTGTGCAAAAGCAATCATCCTCAACCATATTTAGAAATCCTTAAGTAAAGGGACAGAGAAGGACACCTGAAGGTAGCCCTTATTGCTTTTTTCCCATCTCCCTGCAGGCCATCTATTAGAATGTCTGGAAGGCAAACAAGGAGAGGCAGACAGTCAGGAGGCAATAAAAGAGGGCAAGCAGGCTCTGTGTCTGGGGGCAACAGTGCTGGTCGTGGACGCGGTGCATTGTCATCAGCACATGGCCATGGGACACGCTTGTCCTTCTTTTCGGCAGCTGGACATGTTGAGCCACATCATGCCGAAGACTTGGTAGAGTGGATGACCAAGCCCTCCTCCTCCTCCTCATCCTCTCTCACCCAGGCTCAGGGTACTGGCAAAGCAGCTGCCAAAGCGTCCTCTTCCCTGGTATCAATGTCAGACTCATCATCAGTCACTCCTTCCCTAGACCCACCATGTCCTCCTCCTGAGGAGTCCCCCGAACTGTTTGAGCACAGTGTTGGGTACATGCTCCAGGAGGATGCCCAGCGTTTCGAAGGGTCTGATGATGAAACCCAGCTACAGGAAGGCAGTAGGGTGAGAGCAGACAGAGGGGATGCTCAAGAAGGACACCAATCTGGCAGTCATGTTCCAGCAGCTGCAGCATACTGCCAGATTGGCTCCAGTGATGAGGAGGGAGGGGATGATGAGGTCACTGACTCCACGTGGGTGCCTAATAGGAGAGAGGAGGAGGAGGAGGATGAGGAGGAGGCACATCTCCAACGAGGCAGGATGCCCTTTGGTGGCCAGCGTAAGGGCAGTACACCGACGGAATCACACCGCAGAGCTCCGCCTGTGCAGGGCGCTGCCTCTGCCCGTCATTCAAAAAGTTCCTTGGTGTGGGCCTTTTTTGAGGCTAGTGCATCAGATCGCACAGCTGCTGTTTGCAACATATGTCTCAAGCGTATATCGCGTGGCCAAAACATCAGCCGCTTGGGTACCACATGCCTGACCAGACATATGTTGACCTGCCATGCAGCTCGTTGGCAAGCCTACCTCAAAGACCCACACCAAAGAACAAAGCGGACCTCTCCTTGCACTGCATCAGCTGGGATCTCCAACCCCACTATAACTTCAGTCCTCTCTGAAACATGCACTGAGAGGAATGAAGGTGTAGAATTAGGTGTGTCACAGCCAAGTACTTGCGGCCACTCTGCTAGCAGTACACCGACGTCCGATTCTAGCAGGCAAATTTCCCTGCCCCAGCTGCTGGACCGTCGAAAGAAGTTCACTCCCAGCCATCCACATGCCCAGCGGTTGAATGCTAGCTTGGCTAAATTGCTAGCGCTTCAACTGCTGCCTTTTCAGTTGGTAGACTCGGCCCCCTTCCGTGAGTTTGTGCAATGTGCGGTTCCTCAGTGGCAGGTTCCCAAACGCCACTTTTTCTCACGGAAGGCTATTCCGGCTCTCTACCGGCATGTGGAAGGCAATGTCTTGGCCTCGCTGGACAGGGCGGTCAGCGGTAAGGTGCATATTACCGCTGACTCATGGTCCAGCAGGCATGGACAGGGACGTTACCTTTCTTTCACGGCCCATTGGGTCACTCTTTTGGCAGCTGGGAAGGATGCAGGACAAGGTGCAGTAGTGTTGGAGGTTGTCCCACCGCCACGCCTCCAAAATGCTACTACTGGTTGTGACACACCTCTCTCCTCCACCCCCTCCTCTTCTTCTTCCTCCATGGCCTCTTCCTGTGGTTTGTCCTATGAACCAGCGGTGCTCCGTAGCCGTTCACGGGGCTACGCAAGTACGCAGGCAAAAAGATGCCATGCCGTGCTTGCGCTGGTGTGTTTGGGGGACAGAAGCCACACTGGGGCAGAGGTCCTGTCTGCTCTGCAGGGCCAGGCCGAGAGGTGGTTGACGCCACGCCAGCTTAAGCCAGGAATGGTGGTTTGCGACAATGGCACCAACCTCCTCTCCGCCCTTCGACAGGGACACCTGACCCATGTGCCCTGTGTGGCTCACGTCCTTAACCTGGTGGTGCAGCGGTTCTTGGGCAGGTACCCGGGCTTACAGGATGTCCTGAGGCAGGCCAGGAAAGTCTGTGTGCATTTCCGCAGATCTTATAATGCCAGTGCTCGCCTGGCTGAGCTGCAAAAGGAGTTGAACCTGCCCAAGAACCGCCTTATATGTGACATGCCCACCAGGTGGAACTCAACGTTGGCCATGCTGCAGCGGCTGCACACGCAGCAGAGGGCCATCAATGAGTACCTGTGCGACTACGGCACCAGGACAGGGTCAGGGGAGCTTGGTTTTTTTTCTCCACGCCAGTGGGGCATGATCAGGGATGCATGCACTGTCCTGGCACCATTTGAGGAGGCCACAAGGATGGTGAGCAGTGACAGTGCATGCATCAGTGACACTGTACCTCTTGTCCACCTGTTGGAGCACACGCTGCGTGGAATAATGGACAGGGCACTTGAGGCAGAACAGAGGCAGGAAGAGGAGGACTTCCTTGCCTCTCAAGGCCCCCTTTACCCAGACAGTGTTCCTTCTGTCCCACCCATCGCACAGGAAGAGGAGGAGGAGGAGGAGGAGGAGGAGGATTGTGTCAGCATGGAGGTGGAGGCTGGCACTCAGCATCATCAGCAGCAGTCTTTTAGGGATGATTTACAGTCCCAAGAAACCAGTGGACTTGTACGTGGCTGGGAGGAGGTGACTGCGGATCATGTCGTCCTTAGTGACCCAGAGGACTCCGGAGCGAATGCCTCAGCAAACCTACGCTGCATGGCCTCCCTGATCCTGCAAAGTCTGCGGAAGGATCCTCGTATTCTTCGGATCAAGGAGAGGGACCATTACTGGCTGGCCACTCTCCTTGATCCACGGTACAAGGGTAAGGTTGCGGACCTTATGTTACCGTTGCAGAGGGAGCAGAGGATGAGACAACTCCGGGAGGCCTTGCAGAAAGGTCTGTGCAACGCGTTCCCAGAGACTGGGAGGTTACAAACTCCTGGTCCTGGACAACGAGTTGCTGAGGCTTCGGCCAGTCAAAGAAGGAGCGGTGGGGAAGGTGGCCGTCTGACCGATGCGTTCAGACAATTCTTTAGTCCGCAGCCCCAAAGTATGATCGGTTCCAGCAACCATCGCCAGCGTCTGATAAACATGGTGCAGGAATATCTAGGGGCAAGGTCAGACTTGGACACCTTCCCCACCGAAAATCCTCTGGCTTACTGGGTCTTGAGGATGGATCACTGGCCAGAGCTTGCACAGTATGCAATTGAGCTACTGGCCTGTCCTGCATCCAGCGTTCTTTCGGAACGCACATTCAGTGCTGCTGGAGGATTTGTCACGGATCACAGGGTGCGCCTGTCCACCGACTCGGTTGATCGACTGACTTTCATCAAGATGAACCAGTCTTGGATCACCACCAGCTACCACACACCTGATGCTGATATAACAGACTAATTGATTTTAACATGTCACATCCCTTCAAGACTGATGCTGATGCTGAGTGCCTGTGCTGTTATGTTGACTGGCTATCCTCCTCCTCCGTGTCCTCAATGATACGATTGATGATGATAGCTTGGAAGATCATTTTTGTTTATGGGTGCCGCCACCAGTGGCTAAGGCCCAATTTTTCAGCCCCTGTTTTACAGGGGCGTGTAATTACAATTTTTTTAGCAATAATTTGCCATAGGGCTCATTGCTGTGCTCCAAGTACAGTATCTGTGAGGGGTTGGAGTGTTGTGGCACCAGTGCCTAAGGCCCAATTTTTCAGCCCCTGTTTAACAGGGGCGTGTCATTACAATTTTTGAAGCAATACTTTGCAACAGGGCTCATTGCTGTGCTCCAAGTACAGTATCTGTGAGGGGTTGTAGTGTTGTGCCACCAGTGCCTAAGGCCCAATTTTTCAGCCCCTGTTTAACAGGGGCGTGTCATTACAATTTTTGAAGCAATACTTTGCAACAGGGCTCATTGCTGTGCTCCAAGTACAGTATCTGTGAGGGGTTGTAGTGTTGTGCCACCAGTGCCTAAGGCCCAATTTTTCAGCCCCTGTTCAACAGGGGCATGCAATTACAATTCTTGATGTAATAATTCACAGCAGGGCCCATTGCTGCACCCACCAAGAGTAAGTCTGAGGGCTTACAGTGTTGTGGCAACGCCACCACCACCACCACCACGAAAGGCCCAATTTTTCAGCCCCTGTTCAAAAGGGGCATGTAATTACAATTCTTGATCTAATAATTCACAGCAGGGCCCATTCCTGCACCCACCAAGAGTAACTCTGAGGGCTTACAGTGTTGTTGCAACACCACCACCACCACCACCACCACGAAAGGCCCAATTTTTCAGCCCCTGTTCAACAGGGGCATGCAATTAAAATTCTTGATCTAATAATTCACAGCAGGGCCCATTGCTGCACCCACCAAGAGTAACTGTCAGGGCTTACAGTGTTGTGGCACCAGCACCACCATCAAAGCCCCAATTTTTACTACCACTGTTCAACAATTATATGTAATTAAAATTCCTGATATAATAGTTGACAGCAGGGCGTTCCAGCACCAACCAAGAGTAACTGTGAGTGCTTACAGTGTTGTGCCAACACCAACAACTAAGGGGCCTATTTCTGCAGAGTATATACGGCAGGTCCCTACTTTCAAACATCCAACTTACAAACGACTCCTACTTGCAAACGCAAGAAGACAACAGGAAGTGAGAGGAAATCTACCACTAGGAAGGAAAATTCTCTCCTGTAAGAATAAATATGGGAGAAAGGTGTCTCCTCTGTACTGATGCTTTATCAGCAATCCTTGTTTCAAGAAAAACACCACATTTCAAAAACAGTTGTCATTGGGACGGAAAGTGAGGTGAAATGTTCTGAACAGGGGCACAGACAGCAAAACAAATGTTACAGGGGTGATAACCCTTACCTATGTTTTCCAAAAAGTTTAAAAATAGATTTTTGGGCTGGAGCTACACTTCAACAATGTACCTGTTCAAAATTACAAACAGATTCTACATAAGAACAAACCTACAGTCCCTGTCTTGTATGCACCGCCTGTATACGGCTGTTCAGAGTATATAGGGCCTTTTTTATTTTATGTGCGGGGTTCCCCTTAATATCCATACAAGACCCAAAGGGGCTGGTAATGGGCTGGGGTAGGGGGGGGGGGGGGTCATGGGGTAGCTTTGCCATTTTTCTTAAAGATTTTCATCCATATTACCGGGACCAGACATTACATTAAAGCCGCAAGCAGTTTTAAATGGCTTTTTTTTCCTTTAGAAGTGTCATTTTGTGCAGGGACAGTTCTAAACACGGGAAACACGTGGCACTTCACAGGCATACTTTAGACACCCCCCAGGTACGATATTTAAAGGAATATTTGACTTTTTTTTTCACTTTATGCATCATTAAAATGACTGCTCCCGAAAAACGACCGTTTTTAAAACTTCTTTTTGCATTGATACATGTCCCCTGGTGCAGAACCCGGGTTCCCAAACCCTTTTTAGGACAATAACATGCATAATAGTTGTTATAATTAGCACTTTAGAATTCGAACGTTCGCATCCATTGTATTTAATAGGGTTCTAATGTTCGTACGAACTTTCGGTCCGTTCGCAGGTTCTGGTGCGAACCGAACCCGGGGGTGTTCGGCTCATCACTACTGGGGATTAGTCTGGTGCGTGCTTACTGTTAGTACAGTATTGCAGTAGTACCAACCGCAGTGCTGTTAGCACAGCATTGCACCCCAACAGCACCCATAGGACTTCTAGTGTGTTAGTGGCAGAAAACAGAGCTCCTATATTTTCTTCTCAGCAGCACCCATAGGACTTCTAGTGTGTTAGTGGCTTCACACAGAGCTCCTATATTTTCATCTCAGAAGCACCCATAGGACTTCTAGTGTGTTAGTGGCAGCAAACAGAGCTCCTATATTTTCATCTCAGAAGCACCAATAGGACTTCTAGTGTGTTAGTGGCATCACACAGAGCTCCTATATTTTCTTCTCAGCAGCACCCATAGGACTTCTAGTGTGTTAGTGGCATCACACAGAGCTCCTATATTTTCATCTCAGAAGCACCAATAGGACTTCTAGTGTGTTAGTGGCATCACACAGAGCTCCTATATTTTCTTCTCAGCAGCACCCATAGGACTTCTAGTGTGTTAGTGGCATCACACAGAGCTCCTATATTTTCTTCTCAGCAGCACCCATAGGACTTCTAGTGTGTTAGTGGCATCACACAGAGTTCCTATATTTTCATCTCAGAAGCACCCATAGGACTTCTAGTGTGTTAGTGGCATCACACAGAGCTCCTATATTTTCTTCTCAGCAGCACCCATAGGACTTCTAGTGTGTTAGTGGCATCACACAGAGCTCCTATATTTTCATCTCAGAAGCACCAATAGGACTTCTAGTGTGTTAGTGGCATCACACAGAGCTCCTATATTTTCTTCTCAGCAGCACCCATAGGACTTCTAGTGTGTTAGTGGCATCACACAGAGCTCCTATATTTTCTTCTCAGCAGCACCCATAGGACTTCTAGTGTGTTAGTGGCATCACACAGAGCTCCTATATTTTCATCTCAGAAGCACCCATAGGACTTCTAGTGTGTTAGTGGCAGCAAACAGAGCTCCTATATTTTCATCTCAGAAGCACCAATAGGACTTCTAGTGTGTTAGTGGCATCACACAGAGCTCCTATATTTTCTTCCCAGCAGCACCCATAGGACTTCTAGTGTGTTAGTGGCATCACACAGAGCTCCTATATTTTCATCTCAGAAGCACCAATAGGACTTCTAGTGTGTTAGTGGCATCACACAGAGCTCCTATATTTTCTTCTCAGCAGCACCCATAGGACTTCTAGTGTGTTAGTGGCATCACACAGAGCTCCTAAATTTTCTTCTCAGCAGCACCCATAGGACTTCTAGTGTGTTAGTGGCATCACACAGAGCTCCTATATTTTCTTCTCAGAAGCACCCATAGGACTTCTAGTGTGTTAGTGGCATCACACAGAGCTCCTATATTTTCTTCTCAGCAGCACCCATAGGACTTCTAGTGTGTTAGTGGCATCACACAGAGTTCCTATATTTTCATCTCAGAAGCACCCATAGGACTTCTAGTGTGTTAGTGGCATCACACAGAGCTCCTATATTTTCTTCTCAGCAGCACCCATAGGACTTCTAGTGTGTTAGTGGCATCACACAGAGCTCCTATATTTTCTTCTCAGAAGCACCCATAGGACTTCTAGTGTGTTAGTGGCATCACACAGAGCTCCTATATTTTCTTCTCAGCAGCACCCATAGGACTTCTAGTGTGTTAGTGGCAGCAAACAGAGCTCCTATATTTTCTTCTCAGCAGCACCCATAGGACTTCTAGTGTGTTAGTGGCATCACATAGAGCTCCTATATTTTCATCTCAGAAGCACCCATAGGACTTCTAGTGTGTTAGTGGCATCACACAGAGCTCCTATATTTTCTTCTCAGCAGCACCCATAGGACTTCTAGTGTGTTAGTGGCATCACACAGAGCTCCTATATTTTCTTCTCAGAAGCACCCATAGGACTTCTAGTGTGTTAGTGGCATCACACAGAGCTCCTATATTTTCTTCTCAGCAGCACCCATAGGACTTCTAGTGTGTTAGTGGCATCACACAGAGCTCCTATATTTTCATCTCAGAAGCACCCATAGGACTTCTAGTGTGTTAGTGGCATCACACAAAGCTCCTATATTTTCTTCTCAGCAGCACCCATAGGACTTCTAGTGTGTTAGTGGCATCACACAGAGCTCCTATATTTTCATCTCAGAAGCACCAATAGGACTTCTAGTGTGTTAGTGGCATCACACAGAGCTCCTATATTTTCTTCTCAGCAGCACCCATAGGACTTCTAGTGTGTTAGTGGCATCACACAGAGCTCCTATATTTTCTTCTCAGCAGCACCCATAGGACTTCTAGTGTGTTAGTGGCAGCAAACAGAGCTCCTATATTTTCTTGTCAGCAGCACACATAGTACCTATAGTGTGTTAGTGTCAGCACCCATAGGACCTACAGTGTGTTGTGAGCACACATAGGAGCTCTATTTTTTATACTATATACACTACCGACTACAATGGCTGGAAGACCGCCAAGGAGAGGCAGAGTGTGCCGAGGCAAGAACACAGGGCAGGCAGGCTCTGTTTCTAGAGACAACAGTGCTGGCCGTGGACGTGGTCGTGCATCGTCATCAGCACGTGGCCATGGGACACGCTTGTCTTTGTTTTTGGCAGCTGGACATGTGGAGCCGCATCATGCCGAAGGCTTGGTAGAATGGATGACCAAGCCCTCCTCATCCTCCTCATTCTCTCTCACCCAGGCTCAGGGTACTGGCAGAGCAGCTGCCAACGCGTACTCAATGGCATCATCAGCCACCCCTTCCCTAGACCCACCATGTCCTCCTGAGGAGTCCCCCGAACTGTTTGAGCACAGTGTTGGGTACATGCTCCAGGAGGATGCCCAACGATTCGAAGGCTCGGATGATGATACCCAGCTTGAGGAAGTCAGTAGTGTGCGCACAGAGAGAGGGGATGCTGAAGGACAGCAATCTGGCAGTACTGTTCCACCAGCTGCAGCTTACTGCCAGGTTTGCTCTAGTGGTGAAGAGGGAGGGGATGATGAGGTCACTGACTCCACGTGGGTGCCTGAAGGGAGAGAGGAGGAGGAGGAGGAGGATGCGGCGTCACATGTCCAACGAGGCAGGATGCCCCCTGGAGGCCAGCTAGAGGCCAGCACAGCAACTGTACCACACCGCAGAGCTCCACCTGTGCAGGGCGCTGCCTCTGCACGTTATCACAAAAGTTCTTTGGTGTGGGACTTTTTTGAGACGAGTGCATCAGATCGCACCACTGCTATTTGCAATATTTGTCTCAAGCGTATCTCGCGTGGCCAAAACATCAGCCGCTTGGGCACCACAAGCATGAGCAGACATATGTCGACCTGCCATGCAGCTCGTTGGCAAGCACACATAAAAGACCCACACCAAAGAACAAAGCGGACCTCTCCTTGCTCCTCATCAGCTGGGATCTCCATCCCCACTATATCTTCAGTCCTCTCTGAAAGCTGCTCTGAGAGGACTGAAGGTGTAGAATTAGGTGTGTCACAACCAAGTACTTGCAGTACACCGACGTCCGATTGTAGCAGGCAAATTTCCCTGCCCCAGCTGCTGGACCGTCGAAAGAAGTATACTCCCAGCCATCCACATGCCCAGCGATTGAATGCTAGCTTGGCTAAATTGCTAGCACTTCAACTGCTGCCTTTTCAGTTGGTAGACTCGGCCCCCTTCTGTGAGTTTGTTCAATGTGCGGTTCCTCAGTGGCAGGTTCCCAAACGCCACTTTTTCTCACGGAAGGCGATTCCGTCTCTCTACCGGCATGTGGAAGGCAATGTCCATGCCTCGCTGGACAGGGCGGTCAGCGGTAAGGTGCATATTACCGCTGACTCATGGTCCAGCAGGCATGGACATGGACGTTATCTTTCTTTCACGGCCCATTGGGTCACTCTATTGGCAGCTGGGAGGGATGCAGGACAAGGTGCAGTAGTGTTGGAGGTTGTTCCTCCACCACACCTCCAAAATGCTACTACTGGTTGTGACACACCTCTCTCCTCCACCCCCTCCTCTTCTTCTTCCTCCATGTCCTCTTCGAGTGCTCTGTCCTCGGAACCAGCGGTGCTCCGTAGGCGTACAAGGGGCTACGCGAGTACGCAGGCAAAAAGATGCCATGCCGTGCTTGCGCTGGTGTGTTTGGGGGACAGGAGCCACACTGGGCCAGAGGTTCTGGCAGCTCTGCAGGGGCAGGCCGAGAGGTGGTTGACGCCACGCCAGCTTAAGCCAGGAATGGTCGTTTCTGACAATGGCACCAACCTCCTCTCCGCCCTCCGACAGGGACAACTGACCCATGTGCCCTGTGTGGCTCACGTCCTCAACCTGGTGGTGCAGCGGTTCTTGGGCAGGTTCCCAGGCTTACAGGATGTCCTGAGGCAGGCCAGGAAAGTCTGTGTGCATTTCCGCCGATCTTATAATGCCAGTGCTCGGCTGACTGAGCTGCAAAAGGAGCTGAACCTGCCCAAGAACCGCCTAATATGTGACATGCCCACCAGGTGGAACTCAACGTTGGCCATGCTGCAGCGACTGCACACGCAGCAGAGGGCCATCAATGAGTACCTTTGCGACTACGGCACCAGGACAGGGTCAGGGGAGCTTGGCTTTTTTTCCCCACGCCAGTGGAGCATGATCAGGGATGCATGCACTGTCCTCTCACCATTTGAGGAGGCCACGAGGATGGTGAGCAGTGACAGTGCATGCATCAGTGACACTGTACCTCTTGTCCACCTGTTGGAGCATACGCTGCGTGGGATAATGGACAGGGCACTTGAGGCAGAACAGAGGCAGGAAGAGGAGGACTTCCTTGCCTCTCAAGGCCCCCTTTATCCAGACAGTGTTCCTTCTGTCCCACCCATCACACAGGAAGAGGATGAGGATGAGGAGGAGGAGGAGGAGGAGGATTGTGTGAGCATGGAGGTGGAGCCTGGCACTCAGCATCAGCAGCAGCAGTCTTTTAGGGATGATGTACAGTCCCAACAAACCAGTGGACTTGTACGTGGCTGGGAGGAGGTGGCTGGCGATCATGTCATCCTCAGTGACCCAGAAGACTCCGGACCGAATGCCTCAGCTAACCTACGCTGCATGGCCTCCCTGATCCTGCAAAGCCTGCGGCAGGATCCTCGTGTTCTTCGGATCAAGGAGAGGGACCATTACTGGCTGGCCACTCTCCTTGATCCACGGTACAAGGGTAAGGTTGCGGACCTTATCTTGCCGTCGCAGAGGGAGCAGAGGATGAGACATCTCAGGGAGGCCTTGCAGAAAGGTCTGTGCAACGCGTTCCCAGAAACTGGGAGGTTACAAACTCCTGGTCCTGGACGACGAGTTGCTGAGGCTTCGGTCAGTAGCAGAAGAAGCGGTGGGGAAGGTGGACGTCTGACCGATGCGTTCAGACAATTTTTTAGTCCGCAGCCCCAAGGTATGATCGGTTCCAGCAACCATCGCCAGCGTCTGATATACATGGTGCAGGAATACCTAGGGGCAAGGTCAGACTTGGACACCTTTCCCACCGAAAATCCTCTGGCTTACTGGGTCCTGAGGATGGATCACTGGCCAGAGCTTGCACAGTATGCAATTGAGCTACTGGCCTGTCCTGCATCCAGCGTTCTTTCCGAACGCACATTCAGTGCTGCTGGAGGATTTGTCACCGATCATAGGGTGCGCCTGTCCACCGACTCGGTTGATCGACTGACCTTCATAAAAATGAATCAGTCTTGGATCACCACCAGCTACCAGACACCTGAAGAGGATATAACGGAATAATTTATAATGTCACATCCCTTCAAGACTGCCTATGCTGATGCTGAGTGACTGTCCTGTTATGTTCACTGACTATCCTCTTCCTCCTCCTCAATGATCCATGCCACCACACCAGTGCCTAAGGCACAATTTTTCAGCCCCTGTATAACAGGGGCGTGTAATTACAATTTTTTAAAAAGATGCTTCACAACAGGTGTGACTGCTGTGCTCCAAGTACAGTATCTGTGAGGGGTTGCAGTGTTGTGGCACCAGCACCAGTGCCTAAGGCACAATTTTTCAGCCCCTGTTGGGGCGTGTAATTACAATTTTTAGGCAATGCTTTGCAACAGGTCTCATTGCTGTGCTCAGAGTACAGTATCTGTGAGGGGTTGCAGTGTTGTGGCACCAGCACCAGTGCCTAAGGCACAATTTTTCAGCCCCTGTATAACAGGGGCGTGTAATTACAATTTTTTAAAAAGATGCTTCGCAACAGGTGTGACTGCTGTGCTCCAAGTACAGTATCTGTGAGGGGTTGCAGTGTTGTGGCACCAGCACCAATGCCTAAGGCACAATTTTTCAGCCCCTGTTTAACAGGGGCGTGTAATTACAAATCTTGATCTAATAGTTCACAGCAGGGCCCATTCCTGCGCCCACCAAGAGTAACTATGAGGGCCTACAGTCTTGTAGCAACACCGTCCACCACCACCACCACCACCAAAGGCCCAATTTTTCTGCCCTGTTCAACAGGTGCATGCAATTACAAATCTTGATCTAATAACTCACAGCAGGGCCCATTTCTGCACCCACCAAGAGTAACTGTGAGGGCTTACAGTCTTGTGGCAACACCGTCCACCACCACCACCACCACCACCACCAAAGGCCCAATTTTTCTGCCCGGTTCAACAGGTGCATGCAATTACAATTCTTGATCTAATAACTCACAGCAGGGCCCATTCCTGCACCCACCAAGAGTAATTGTGAGGGCTTACAGTCTTGTGGCAACACCGTCCACCACCACCACCACCACCACCAAAGGCCCAATTTTTCTGCCCGGTTCAACAGGTGCATGCAAGTACAAATCTTGATCTATTAACTCACAGCAGGGCCCATTCCTGTGTCCACCAGTCTTGTGGCTACACCAACATCTAATAGGGCAAATTTCTGCAGAGTATATACGGCAGGCCCCTACTTTCAAACATCCAACTTACAAACGACTCCTACTTGCAAACGGCAAGAGAAAACAGGAAGTGAGAGGAAATCTACCCCTAGGAAGGGAAATTCTATCCTGTTAGATTTAATTTGGGAAAAAGGTATCTCCTCTCTACTGATGCTTTATCACCAATCCTTGTTTCAATTAAAACCCCACTTTTCCAAAAACATTTGTCATTGGGACGGAAAGTGAGGTGACATGTTCTGAACAGATGTGCAAAGACAGCAAATGTTACAGGGGTGATAACCCCTCCCTATGTTCTCCAAAAAGCTTAAAAATAGATTTTTTTGGGATGGAGCTACACTTCATAATGTACCTGTTCAGATTCTACTTAAGAACAAACCTACAGTCCGTGTCTTGTTTGCACCACCTATATACTGCTGTTCAGAGTATATAGGGTTGTAGGTATAGGGTTTTATTTTGGGTGCGGGGTCCCCCTTAATATCCATACAAGACCCAAAGGGGCTGGGGGGGGGTGATGGGGTAGCCATGCCATTTTTCTCAAGGATTTTCAGCCATATGGCGGCCAGGACAAGACATGACATTAAAGCCGCAAGTGGTTTTAAATGGCTTCTTTTTTTCCTTTACAAATGTCATTTTGTGCAAGGACAGTTCTAAACACGGGAAACACATGCCACTTCACAGGCATACTTTAGACACCCCCCAGGTACCATATTTAAAGGAAAATTTCACTTTTTTTTTTCACTTTATGCATCATTAAAATGACTGCTCCCGAAAAAAACGTTAGTTTTTAAAATTTCTTTTTGCATTGATATATGTCCCCTGGGGCAGGACCCGGGTCACCAAACCTGTTTTATGACATTAACATGCATATTGGCCGTTGTAATTAGCAATTTTGATTTCGAACGTTCGCGTCCATTATAACGAATAGGGTTCGAAAATTCGCGCGAACTTTCGGTCCGTTCGAAGGTTCTGGTGCGAACCGAACCCGGGGGTGTTCGGCTCATCCCTAGTATCAAGTTATAATAATGTTCCAACCAGTTGACTATTAAGACATTGTTTATTGTGGAGTGTACAATAAAGCAAGAGTTGGACTGTGATCGGTGTATGGACTCTGGTTAATGGGAGCAAGGGAGATTCCAGCATAGCAGGACTGAGTTTTAAGACTAATGCACATTGGCCCGAGGAAGATACTGATACTGGCCTTCACCTCACCCACAGCCATGGGGAGGACATGGGCCATAGCGCATCTCACCCTGTCATGTGACATACCCCTAGTGAAAGGAGATGGGGTGAGGCCGCTACATATATATATAGCAAATTCTATATACAGTATCTCACAAAAGTGAGTACACCCCTAACATTTTTTGTAAATACTTTATTATATCTTTTAATGTGACAACACTGAAGAAATTACACTTTGCTACAATGTAAAGTAGTGAGCGTACAGCTTATATAACAGTGCAAATTTGCTGTCCCCTCAAAATAACTCAATGCAATAAAAGTGAGTACACCCCTAAGTGAAAATGTCCAAATTGGGTCCAATTAGCCATTTTCCCTCCCCGGTGTTATGTGACTCGTTAGTGTTACAAGGTCTCAGGTGTGAATGGGGAGCAGGTGTGTTAAATTTGATGTTATCACTCTCACTCTCTCATACTGGTCACTGGAAGTTCAACATTGCACCTCATGCCAAAGAACTCTCTGAGGATCTGAAAAAAAAACTGTTGCTCTAGGCCAGTGATGGTGAACCTTGGCACTCCAGATGTTTTGGAACTACATTTCCCATGATGCTCATGCACTCTGCAGTGTACTGGAGCATCATGGGAAATGTAGTTCCAAAATATCTGGGGTGCCAAGGTTCGCCATCACTGGCCTAGGCTATAAGACGATTGCCAAGACCCTGAAACTGAGCTGCAGCACGGTGGCCAAGACCATACAGCAGTTTAACAGGACATGTTCCACTCAGAACAGACCACGCCATGGTCGACCAAAGAAGTTGAGTGCACATGCTCAGCTCATTACCAGTATAGAAGACACCTGGGAGCCAGAAATCTTGCTCATTGATAGGGGATCAAATACTTATTTCACTCATTAAAATGCAAATCAAGTTATAACTTTTTTGAAATGTGTTTTTCTGGATATTTTTGTTGTTTTTTTTGTCCCTCATTGTTAAAATGAACCTATCATTAAAATTATAGACTGATCATTTCTTTTTTTTTTTACTTATTCTTTATTTATGTTTCAGGTGAGGAACAAATAACAAGGTACAACTCTTCATTCCACTTTATACATATTTCACTTCCCTTCCCTCCAACACCTCCCCCCCCCACCCTCCTCCCCCACCCAACCTTGCAGATGGGGGAGGACGAGGATAGGGAGGGGGGAAGCGAGAAGACAAAGCAAAAAGAAACGGAGGATGGGGGGAGAGACACATTAAAGAAAACAAACCAAGAAAAAGCAAGCATACCTTTCAATCCCCCAAATTTTATGGGATGTATCTTCCTAAATTAACTTAGTCAAATGTACTATTTCATAATCTCCTCTCCATTTGTCTCTATTAGCCTTTCATTGTAGAGAATTTATTCAATCTCCTCGGGATTCACCTTTTAATTACTTCCAATGCCCCACTTCATTTTGTTTCCCCCCTCCCCCGTCCGTCTATAAGTGCCCCCACCTGCTCCTTTTGTTTTATTTATTTTACCTCCCTCATCCACCCCCCTCCCCCCCCCCCGAAGCCCAAAACAAAAAACAAAAAAACAAATAATAAATAAAAAATCGGTGCACATTTAAAGCATCTTCCCACCTCCTATCTCTCTCCTGCATCTCCCCTCCGCCTCCCCCCCAGTGAGGTGGGCCAAGTTCCCTTCTTCTCTTTTTCCCCTTTCCTCTCTCCTTCCTCCCCCTTCTCCCCCTCTTCCCTTCCTCAGCACGACTGTTCCCCTTTCATCAGCCTCCTCCCTTCTTCCGAATCCATAAAAAGATTCCATGTAGTCCAGATCTTAATATATTGCTTTTCTATCTTGGGCTGACAGGACCAGGTCCTCTATAGCCCCTACCTTCCTGACCTTATTGAGCCATTCTGCAATTGAAGGAGGTCTGGGGTCCTTCCAACATCGTGCAATACACGCCTTTGCCTCATTGGCCATGTGACATAATACAGAGTTTTTATATGTCTGTATTGGTATTTCTAAGAGGTGTAATAAGAAAAAAGCAGGATCGTCCTGTATTTGGTCAGTTGTAAATTTTTGCAATATCCTTCGTACTTCTGACCAGTATTGTCTGATCTTGGGACATATCCAAAATATATGCAGTAGGGTTCCACATCCTTTATTACATCTCCAACACTGGTCAGAAGCTTCTGGGCAAAATTTACGAATTTTCGAAGGTGTGTAATACCATCTGTTCATTATTTTATAGTTCAGTTCCTGAGTTCTAGAACAAACTGATGTATTCAGTGAGAGATGTATTATCTTCTGACTTTGGGCTTGCGTAAACGTCCTATTAAAGTCTCTCGCCCATTTCCCTATTGCTGGGACCTCAAAATTATCTGGAGGTGAGATTAACATCGTATAAATTTTAGATATCATTCGGGCCAGCGGTTCCTTCTCTTCACAGTATATCTCAAATTTTGTCAAGTCTCGTCTATATGTTTTTGCTGGGCCTAATGAATTAAGAAAATGGCGGAGTTGTGTTGCACGCCAGTTTCCTAATTCAAACCTATCTCCTCTCTGGGTCAGAGTCTCTACTGTCGGCCAAGTATCTGAATCCAAAAAATGTGAGACCTAGGTGTAGCCTTTCTCCCTCAACTTCGAGAACGCCCCTACCTCCAGCCCCGGGCCAAAACTTTGATTTCCCATTACTGGATACAGTGGTGACTGTACAGAGGAATATTTAGGGTTCTGGCAAATTTTATAACCCGTCCGGAGTGTTGGTCCTATAAGGGGATGTTTTTTTAGGGGTTCCGGCAATTCTGCATAACACCAGGATGCTCTACCCAATGGTACCTTACTAATCTCTTGCTCTAGATCCACCCATTGTTTCCATTCTGCATGTCTGCACCAGTCTATGACCCTTCCCAGGTGTGCTGCCTGATAATATTTAGAAACATCTGGGACCGCCAATCCCCCGTACTTCTTAGGAAGGGTCATATGACTTCTGCTAATCCGTGGTCTTTTTTTTGCCCATATATATTTGGTGAAGAGTGTGTTTACTTGGCGGAAATAGGCAATAGGGACATCCACCGGCAGAGCCTGGAATAAGTACAAAAACTTTGGTAATATACTCATTTTAATTGTGTTGCAACGGCCAAACCATGAGTGGAGTCCATGCTGCCATTTGTCCAGTAGTGAACAGGCTACCTTGTACAGCGGGGAGAAATTGGCCAGGAAGGTCTTCTCTATTTTTGATGGTATCTGTATTCCTAGATATTTTAATGTAGTCCTTACCCATTTAAACTTAAAGTTGGGTTGGATAATTTTCTGCACTGCTGTGGGGAGGGCCACCCCCATTGCTTCCGACTTGACGTAATTAATTTTTAAATTTGCAAGTACTCCATATCCCTCTATTTCTTTCATTAAATTTGGCAGGGAGACATGTGGATTAGTTAGAGAAAACAGCAAATCATCTGCGTAGGCTGAGATCTTATAATTATGGTCTCCTATTTGAAGGCCCTTGATGTCTGAGTTTTGCCTAATTTTATTTAATAGAGGTTCGAGGGAGAGAGCGAACAGCATAGGGGAGAGTGGGCATCCCTGTCATGTCCCATTTGAGATTTTAAGTGGTTCAGAGTATATCCCATTAACTTTAACTGATGCCTCCGGGGATGTATATACTCCCTCTATCCATTTTATCATTTGCTCTCCTATTCCCATTTGTCTCAAGACCTCGAACATAAACCGCCAATTCACTCTGTCAAACGCTTTCTCCGCGTCGGTGCTCAAAAAGATGCTGGACGTTTTTGTAGCATTTGCCCAGTGAACCAGGTTGAGTACCTTGATAGTATTGTCCCTGGCTTCCCGGGCTGGGATAAACCCAACCTGGTCCAGGTGTACTAATTGATTTATTAGCGGTTCATAGACTGATCATTTATTTGTCAGTGGGCAAACGTACAAAATCAGCAGGGGATCAAATACTTTTTCCCCTCGCTGAACATAGAGTGTGTGTTTATATACATATATACACTATATAAGGGCCACTAGCCAGGACTTAAGAGTTACTCGCCACCAGTTGCCCCACCCAACCCCTCCCCTGCCCCACCCCTAAGCCCGCCCCTAAACATGCCCTCATAAATTATCTCATGAAATTACACTGTTAAATATTTTATTCAGAATGAAGTTCCAAAGATAAATATTAGCAACAACTTTACCATTATTAACATAAAGCATATCAGTACCGCCTCGTCAGTGCTCATCAGTGCAGCCTCACTGTGCCCATCAAATGCAGCTTTACGGTGCCCATGAATGCAGCCTCACTGTGCCCATGAATGCAGCCTCACTGTGCCCATCAATGCAGCCTCACTGTGCCCATCATTGCAGCCTCACTGTTCCCATTATTGCAGCCTCACTGTGCCCATCAAATGCAGCTTTACGGTGCCCTTGATTGTAGCCTCACTGTGCCCATGATTGTAGCCTCACTGCCCATGATTGTAGCCTCACTGTGCCCATGAATGCAGCTCACTGTGCCCATGATTGTAGCCCCACTGTGCCCATGATTGTAGCCCCACTGTGCCCATAAATGCAGCCTCACTGCCCATCAATGCACCCTCGCTGTGCCCATCATCCATACAGACTTACCATGAATGATGGATCACACACACACAGCGGGCATCTCCTGCTGTGTGTCAAGGAGCTGGGTCTGTGTTCGGCGGCTCTGTAACAATGTCCCTGTCCCCCTACACTGGCTCGTGTGATAAGCGGAACATTGAGTCAATCAGTGTTCCATCTACTATCACACGAGCCGGTCTAGGGGGGCGGGACCTTGTTACAGCACTGCCGAACACAGACCCAGCTTCGTGATACACAAGAGGAGGAGGAGAGAGGGAGGGAGGGGATTGCTGCAGCCTCAGCTTAATGCGGCCCCAGGGCAGTCTGGCCCTGCCGCTGTGTGTCCTCCGGCTGACAGTTTCCTGGATGATCGCTTCTGACAGAAGTGGTGCAGGCTTTTTTTACAGGACATCAGAGTGGCGGGGGGCTGTAAACCTCCCCTCCGGGCCGCTCTGATTTCCGCACCGCTTCTGCCAGAAGCAATCAGCCAGGAAACTGTCAGCCTGGTCCACCCCTGCTCCTCACTCGCCCTGCACTGAATTCCACTCGCAAAATGAGAGCTGCACTATATTACCAAAAGTATTGGGACGCCTGCCTTTACACGCACATGAAATTTAATGGCATCCCAGGCTTAGTCCGTAGGGTTCAATATTTAGTTGGCCAGCTATAACAGCTTCAACTCTTCTGGGAAGGCTGTCCACAAGCTTTAGGAGTGTGTCTATTGGAATATTTGACCATTTTTCCAGAAGCGCATTTGTGATGCCAGGCACTGATGTTGGACAAGAAGGCCTGGTTCGCAGTCTTCGCTCTATTTTAACCCATCAGTTGCAGGGATTTCCTCTCACTTTCTGTTTAGTTATGGGACAGGAAGTGAAGGAAAATTTCTAAATTAGGGCACAGACGGCAAACAAAAAAACTCTTAAATGGATTATAACCCTCCTTTGCTCTATCCAAAATGAAAAAAAGTTTTGCCTATAGTTCTACTTTAACTTGCTAAAGATTACATGAGATGTTAGTGATTGGGTTTATATCTACTTTAATTGAATTTACATAGTAGTTTCATATTTTGTACTAGAGATAAGCTTTATGTTCGCGGCAAATTCGAAAAGCCACGGAACACCCTTTAAAAGTCTATGGGAGAAATTAAAAGTGCTAATTTTAAAGGTTAATATGCAAGTTATTGTCATAAAAAGTGTTTGGGGACCCGGGTCCTGCCCCAGGGGACATGTATCAATGCAAAAAAAGTTTAAAAAACGTCCATTTTTTCGGGAGCAGTGATTTTAATAATGCTTAAAGTGAAACAATAAAAGTGAAATATTCGTACCTGGGGGGTGTCTATAGTATGCCTGTAAAGTAGCCCATGTTTCCCATGCTTAGAACTGTCCCTGCACAAAATGTAATTTCTAAAGGAAAAAAACTACTCGCGGCTATTAACGAATTGTCGGGTCCCGGCAATACAGATCAAAGTCATTGAAAAAACCCCGAACCAAAAAAAAAGTGTGGGGGTCCCCCCAAATTCCATATCAGGCCCTTCAGGTCTGGTACGGATATTAAGGGGAACCCTGCGCCATTTTTTTTCTTCAAAAAATGGCGTGGGGTTCCCCCCAAAAATCCATACCAGACCCTTATCATAGCACACAACCTGGCAGGCCACAGGAAAAGAGGGGGGTCGAGAGAGCGCCCCCCCCTCCTGAACCATACCAGGCCACATGCCCTCAACATGGGGAGGATGTCCCCATATTGATGGGGACAAGGGCCTCAACATCACAACCCTTGCCCAGTGGTTGTGGGGGTCTGCGGGCGGGGGGCTTATCGGAATCTGGAAGCCCCCTTTAACAAAGGGGACCCTCAGATCCCACCCCTCCATGTGAATTGGTAAGGGGTACATTGTACCCCTACCATTTCACAAAAAAAATGTGTCAAAATGTTAAAAATTACAGGAGACGGCTTGGGACATGTCCTTTATTAAAAATAAAAAAATAAAAAATAAAAAAGAGATTCCAGCGAAGTAATCCAATAAATCCATCCTCGATCTCCAGTGATGTAATCCAATTCTCGTTCTCCAGCGATGGATGATCTCTGCGACTCCAGCAAGGAACACACACAGGATCCTGCCTCCACCGAAGGCACCCGGCCAATGAAGCAGCGCCAGCCTGACAGCTCTTATGTAGCTGAGGGGGGGCCACCCGTCACATGATCCTGTCCCCCTCCGACACAAGGAGAAAGCCGGGGGTTACCCAATGACGTGGATGGGTGACCCCGTGACGTGGGGCAGGGTCGCCCATCCACGTCATTGGGTAACCACCGGGCTTTCTCCTTGCGCAAGGATAAGCCCCCCACCCGCAGAACCCCACAACCACCGGGCAAGGGTTGTGGGGATGAGGCCCTTGTCCCCATCATTATGGGGACATTCTCCCCATGTTGAGGGCATGTGGCCTGGTACGGTTCAGGAGGGGGGGGCGCTCTCTCGTCCCCCCTCTTTTCCTGCGGCCTGCCAGGTTGCGTGCTCGGATAAGGGTCTGGTATGGATTTTTGGGGGGAACCCCACGCCATTTTTTTTTTATTTTGGTGCGGGTTCCCCTTAAAATCCAAACCAGACCTGAAGGGTCTGGTATGGATTTTTGGGGAGAACACCGCACCATTTAAAAAAAAATGGCGCAGGGTTCCCCTTAATATCCATACCAGACCTGAAGGGCCTGATATGGAATTTGAGGGGGGCCCCCATGCTTTTTTTTTTGGTTCGGAACCCCTGCTGTTTTTTTTCAATGATTTTGATCTGTATTGCCGGGACCGACAATTCATTAATAGCTGCGAGTAGTTTTAAATTACGTTTTTTCCTTTAGAAATTACATTTTGTGCAGGGACAGTTCTAAACACAGGAAACAGGCGCTACTTTACAGGCATACTATAGACACCCCCCAGGTACGAAATTTAAAGGAATATTTCACTTTTATTGTTTCACTTTAAGCATTATTAAAATCACTGCTCCCGAAAAAAGGGAAATTTTTAAAACTTTTTTTTGCATTGATACATGTCCCCTGGGGCAGGACCCGGGTCCCCAAACACTTTTTATGACAATAACTTGCATATTAACCTTTAAAATTAGTACTTTTGATTTTTCATGTTCGTGTCCCATAGACTTTAACGGTGTTTGCGTGTTTGAATGAATTTTTTGCCTGTTCGCATGTTCTGGTGCGAACCGAACCGGGGGGTGTTCGGCTCATCCCTATTTTGGATTACAGGTACGTGCAAAAGCTCAAAATGGATGAGGTGAATAAACAACCCATCCACACACTAACAAATGAATATGCTGCTTAAAAAGAAATGACTTGTCTTTATGGCTATGTTTTGTTTCATTAGCTCAAGTGCTGCATTATCCTGGAAGTCTGCTGATGAAAAAGGTTATATATTTCAATGTGATTTTAGAACAGAGAAGACAGATAAATGCATTACTATTTTTTTTTTAAAGTATAAACATAAATAACACAGTACTCATTTGCTTGATATAACTTCTTAATTTCCAATTCATAAAATGTCATCTTTTGTTGCTAACTTCCTTTCCAATTCCCTTTATGGTTCTTGCTGAGTCTGCTTCATGCTGCAAAATGACAAGACAAGTGGTATAGCTGAGCTGCCCCCCACAAAGACAGCAGCTGCCACAGTCTCTCACTCGCTCCTATTCTACATCATCTGATTGCAGTTTATCTTCATCAAGTGTGCTGCTTGCTAATTCTGTTTTTGACAGTTTTTTTTTATATATTTTTTTTTAGTTTGAACACAGAAAAATATCTGTTTTGTAATGAATGCATATTGTATTTATATGTTATGTGGAGTATTCGTTTTTTCTGATGTATTTTTGCTTATTGTGAAAATGTTTTAAATATTGTTTTTATATGGTGATATAATAATTATCCACTTAAAGGCCGCCCATAGAAGTTTTACTGCTATAGGGTGGCTCTCCTGTGCAGAATCACGTATATACTGTATATACATGATTCTGCACTTATGCCTGCAGGGTGCACAAGATCACTGCCGGCGAGCCACTTCTGCTGTGATTATTTACAGCGGAAGCCAATCTGCGTGTGTCAGGCACTGGATGTCCGCCGGCACCCGCCAATCGTCAGTAAAACACACAGAATGGGTATCCTAAATAAACAAGGCAGACAGGGGAGAAGGAATGGAGTTTGTGTTTCTGCAAAGCAGGGAACAAAATCCATCTCTTCCCTTAGTGAAACCACCTAACACACTATACAAAAACACTGGCTAGGCACACAGTTAACCCTTTGATCACCCTTGATGTTTAACCCCTTTCCAGCCAATGTCATTTGTACAGTGACAGTGTATATTTTTTTTAGCAATAATCACTGTATAAAGGCCCATACACACGATAGGACTTTTTGACAACAAATGTCTGACGGACCTGTTTGATCGGACAATCCGACTGTGTGTACGCTCCATCGGACAAATGTTTTCGCTTTTTCATCAGACAAATGTTCGCTGTGACAACAGACAAACTTTCCGGCAACAAATGTCCTACGTCGGCTAATCCTATCGTGTGTACACAAGTCCATCGGACTAAAGTCCAAAGTACAAACACGCATGCTCAGAACCAATGCGAAAGATCAGACAACAATAGCAGAAGTTGCCCACAGGGTGACGGTAAAGAGCTGAAAAACCACGTGATTTGGTGAAAGTTGGCTGAAAAGGTCCTGCCGTGTGTATGCATACCAAGTTCACGGCCAACGCCTTTTGGACAAAAATCTACGGAAAAGTCAGATGGAAGTCCGATCGTGTGTATTAGGCTTTAGTGTCACTGGTTCCCGCAAAGTGTCAGTTATTGCCCAGATGTCCACGGCAATATCCCAGTCTCGCTATAAGTTGCTGATCGCCACCATTATTAGTATAAATAAAAATAAATAGAAATTCCATAAATATATACCATAGTTTGTAGACTCAATCGATATACGCTTATTAGGATTTTTTTTTACCAAAACCATGTAGCAAAATACATATTGGCCTAAATTTATGAAGACATTAAATTTTTATTTATTTATTTATTAAATGTGTTTTAAAGCAGAAAATAAAAAAAGAATGTTTTGTTTTTTTTTTCAAAATTGACGCTCTTTTTTTGTTTATAGCGCAAACAATAAAAAATGCAGTGGTGATTAATACCACCAGTGGTCATCAATACCACCAAAAGAAAGCTCAATTTGTTGGGGAAAAAAATTACATATTATATTTGGCTACAGTGTCGCATGACCACGCAATTGTCAGTTAAAGTAACGCAGTGTCGTATTGCAAAAAAATGGCCTGGTCATGAAGGGGGGGGGGGGGGGAATCTTCCGGAGGTCCAGTGTTTAAAGCAAATATAGAATGTTTGAATGTTTACACTGCAAAATAATTAGATTTTCATAGCATTTTTAAAGAGTGTGTGGGCGGGTGTTAGTGCCCTTTATTTGTTGCCCCTCTTGTAGTGAAGTAATAGGTGGAGATGGTGCTCCTTTATATACAAACTGTGGGTGAGGCCAAGTGCACTTGGGGCATGGGAGCAGAACACCCCTGCTCATCAGAGATATAGTGATCTGAACTAAAGATCCCTCTGCAGGAATGAACTGCCAGGGTGGTGCGTGAGGGCAAATTGGCGACAGACAGAGAAACCTTGACCCCCTTGACCCTTGCCTAGCAGGTTCTATGGCTTGGTTTTGAATGGCTCTTTGTGTGTGAGGAAGGAAGCCCTGAGTGAGTAAGGCCCCTGTCACACGGGACGGATCAGTAATGATCCGCCCCGTGAACCTCCCCTTGCTCAGCCGAGACCGCTCCGTTGATCCCCACTGAGCCGGCGGATGACAGGGTGGTCCCCGCACACTGTGCAGAGACCGCCCTGTCAGATCTCTGCTCTCCCATATGGGGGGATCGGATGAACACGGACCGTCTGTCCGTGTTAATCCGATCCACTCCGCAGACGGATAGAAAAATAGGAATTTTTCTATCCAGAAAAAAGGAGCATTGCGGACACGGATGAGATCGGGTGTCAGCGGATGTTCATCCGGTGACACCCGTGATCTCATAGGGACCAATGTATGTCCCTTTTTCATCCGTACACGGATGGATGAAAAAGCGGACATACGGTCCGCTGGTGTGAAAGGGGCCTAACACCTTGTTAAAAAGACTGTAACATCTGGAGGAGAAGGCTTTACTTATTTGGGAGACCATTAAATACTCTGCACTTGTCTGAGCACTGTTTCGTCTGTGAGAAAGAGGAGAGTGCAGCATCGGTCTAAAGATACAGCTGTCCCATGTTGTCTCTAAGATGAAGAACTGAGTGATCACTGGACCACTGATCACTCAGTTCTAAGTCTGCTTAGAGAGGAGGGCAGTGACTGCCAGTCACTCTTCTCCACTCTGCTCCTACAGTGCTCACTGGATCGCTGGGCTGGAGAGGGGACGGGCACAGCTTTGGTTTTTCGGTCACAGGCTGAGAGCTGGAGTCAGCTGTCAATCAGGCAGCTTGGGGGATTTCAAGCCTGGAGCGACTCTATGACATCAGCTGATAGCAGTCAATAGCTTGCTAGTGGTCAATAGCCTGCTATCAGCTGACTCTGGGTCATAGGAGTGCAGAAGTAAGTGACAGAGAAGAGAAGTATGATGAAAAAAGCTTTGGACCTCCTTCTCAGAGATGTCAACCAACCTAGATTTTTCTGGAGTCACCCATGTTACTGTGTCGTTACTGTGTCTCTAGTATCTATGGTAATGTTTAAAAACGTTCTCAGCACATTTTGATTCCTGACATTTTATTTAGGTATGACGATTGTGGGTCAGATAATACAGTCTGATCACTTGAGGAATACCCCCCCTTTTTACCAAACAGTGTGCCCAAAACCAAAATGCAAACACAAATATGTAATTATTTTATTACTTGCTTGTATCATCTGTATGAACGGATTATTGGGAGAATCGTTCATTTATATATTCAGGTTTAGAAAGAAACACTTATTTGATGTTTTTTATTGAGGTAGCTAATGGATGTCCTGGAAAGCTGACGATATGGAAATAGCATGCAATGTTCTACTGGAAGAATCTATCGAGCCATGGCTATAATTTCCATATTTCGTTTTTCCTGGACAGCACTGTGCCTTTGTAAAAAGACGGTTTCTAGTCTAGACATAAGGCCTATATTCTTCCAAGCCATTATTCACAACAGTTTTGGAAATTTAATTTCCAGTAGAACTTACAATCACTATATATTATTATTATTATGTTATTCACAACAGTGCATTTTACCCAAAGGAATATGCATAAAAAAAACAATGTAATGCCAGGCAATATCACTTGAGATAAGACAATAGCAGCGCTACAAAATGGTGCTAAAAATATAATAAACAATAACATATAAACTCAATAACACCACGTGATAAGTGAAATAAAGTCAATAATGTAATGAAACTGCTAGAGAAAATATTGATGAAAGCCCATGATTAAGCATTTTTGCGAAACATGTCGGGAACGTGGCTACAGCTTCACTGACTAGAGACGACGCTGCTGTTTAAGATCACTTACCGCTACTGGAAGCCGGGAATCTGGAGTGTGGTGAGCTTATTTCCATCAAGCACACACCTCAGGCCCGCCGTGGCCACTTTGCACCGCAAAGCCAATTTAACATTTGATGTTTGCTGTGGATTTTTTAATGCTGGTTTTTAATGGTTCACATGTGAGTTCAATGAATGAAGTGTGATTGTGTTTTTTTTAAATTAAACTGGTGATACAATTTTACACTATTGGAGCACTTCTTTTTGTTTTCATGTGAAAATCTGAGAATCATCACGGTAATCACGGTAATCCAGCAGAGAGTCGTTTTTCCATCTATGGGATCATACACAAGCGATTCAGCCTAACACGAGAGTGAAAGGCAAATCTATTTGGTGAGTGCGTTTTTCAGAGGGGAGGTTTCACAGCACGGTGGTGTGGTGGAAGATACACAGCATCAAGATATTTTTCATCAATATTTTCTCTATCAGTTTCATCACATTAGGGACTTTATTTCACTTATCATATGGTGTTATTGAGTTTATATGTTATTGTTTATTATATTTTTAGCACCATTTTGTAGCGCTGCTATTGTCTTATCTCATTTAGGTGTTTTGGATTATGTTTGTTCTGCTTTCAAGATTTACACATTAAGCGGCAGCTTTAGTTATTTTTATTTTTTATTTTATTCTTTATTCTTTGGCGCAGCGGTGATAGAGGTTACTCAGGGCGTTTGTATCCTATATCAGCAACATAATATCACTTGAGATGCTGACATTTGACTAGTGAGATGAAGGTAGTACATCCAAACATAACAAGAACATAAACAAGTGGCCGCACCACAGGATAACATATATAATGGAAATAGCTGAGACCACAGTAAACTATTAATTTTAAAAATAAATATACCCAACGATATTACAAATAACTATACTCTACAAGTCACAATCTTTAAAAATCCAACGTTTTTGACAGACAGACCCCTGTATAGCTAATAAACACTTAGGGATGAGCAGGGTGATTTTTCCAAAACTGACTTAGCTGCAAAGTTATTAGTTTTGTGATTACTGAAATGTAATCATAATTGTCTCAATCAGCCTGCTGAAATCTTAAAATGGGAAATTATCTTGCAACCTGTATCTGCATCTCTGTTTTGTAGAATGGTGCAACAAGGATTGTAGGGTAGTGCAATTTTCTACCTGGAATTTCTTTTATAAGGAAAGTAAATCACTGTGAATGTGTGTGATGTAATGTTACTCACATTCAATATCCCTGGATGTAATGTACACATATTGAACTGTGCATTCTTTATAAATGTTTTCAGGGACAACCTCCTAGGTGCTTTAAAAGTAGATATGTATAAACTGAATTATGATATAATACTATAATATAATTTTAATATAATAGAAGAAGATAATAATAATAATAATTTAATATAATATAATAGACAATGCCTTGAAAAAGTATTCAAACCCCTTGTTACAACCAAAAAAACTTAAATGTATTTTATTGTGATTTTATTTTTGTTTTCAAAAGGTTTTTATTATGCAAAATAAAAACAAAGATTTACCATATACATGGACTTATGACATGGATCAACTTCAATAATTATCAATTAAAGATGACAAATGGGAGACAAAAAGTTTTCAAGGATCAAAGCAGAGCATTCGGAGGTATATATGATCTCATCCATTGATAAACATTAGGTGACATTATAAGCAGATCATGCAGGTAAACCATTAACAAAGCCATATAAAATGGAAATAATAAAAGTAAAAAGAAAAATAAGAGAGAAAGAACTAAAAGCAAAAACACAACAAACATAAATTCAGTCAGTCTTGAAGTCTAAACACGAACCAAGGGTTCCACTTAGCATCAAATAAGGGAATAGAGTCGTGCAAGGTATGAAATATTTTTTCCGACAACATCATTTGGTCAACCCGTGTAATAACCTGAGCGAATGGAACTGATGTCGTTTTCCAATGCAATGCAATAGCCCACTGCATGGCAATGCAGATTGAATGGATCAATTTCATAAGTGGTTTGGGGGTATCAGGCAAACTTTGAAATAAAAGACAGTGCTTGTGTGTCAGAGCCACGGGTCCACCCGCCAACCTGTCTATCAGATCCAGGGCCTCCCTCCATGTAGGTAGCAACTTTTCACATTCCCAAAATAGGTGCAGGAAGGAGCCTTGATTGTCGCAACCCCTAAAGCAAGAGGGGGAGGCCTGTGGGTAAATTCTGCTTAGGCGTAGGGGAGTGTAATACCACCTAGTCAATAATTTAATGGCTGTTTCCCTGTTTCCCTGACTGTCAAAGACTTGGTGCAGTCATGCATGTTTCGCCAACCCTTCGCCCAATCCAAATCCTCCTCACCTAAATCAAGGTCCTGCTCCCACTGGGATCTATATTTCAAAATAGGTTTCTCATGAACTGATTCCAAAGACTTATAAACACCTGAAATGAGACCCTTTTGTCTGGGTGCAGAATCGCATATATCCTCAAAAAATGTGTTTGAATCAGAGGCTGTAAAAGAATAGTGCTGATGAAAAAAATTTCGGATTTGGAGAAAGTGGTAAAATTCCCCAGCTGGGATTTGATGACGGTTTTGTAAATATGAGAAAGTTACAAATTTTGAATCTACTAGAAAGTCATCCAGCTTGGTCAGGTCACAGTCCACCCAGATCTGAAAAGATGCCGGGTGTTTATTGGCGGGGGAATCGAGAATCTCCAAGGAATGAGGCTCCCCGGGGGGTCTGCGATATAAGATTATACTTCACCTTATAGTCATCCCATAACCTCAATCCAATCGCCACTATTGAGTTTTTAGAGCTCAAACCAGACTTAAGCCCCGTACACACGGTCGGACTTTTGGCCAACAAACTTCATTTTGAGCAAGTTGGACCAACAATCCGACCGTGTGTACGCTCCATCGGACAAACTTTTTTTGCTTTTTTCTTGTTTTCATCGGACAAAAGTTGGGTCTGCAAACGGACAAACTTTTGCCCAACAAAATTCCGTTGAAGCAAAGTCCGACCGTGTGTACAGAAAACCATCGGACTTTTGTCCGATGGACAAAACAACTAATGTTAAAATCAACCAACAATAGCAGAAGTTGACCAAAGGGTGGCGATAAAGAGCAGAAAAGAGCTGAAAAACCACGTGATGTTGCAAAAAGTTTTGGGAAAGTTTGCAGAAAAGTCAGAGCGTGTGTATGCTATGGGTGTTCCTGACCAACTCCGTTCGGACAAAAAAACACGGAAAAGTCAGATGGAAGTCCGACCGTTTGTATGGGGCTTTAGAGGGGTTAGAGGACCATAAAAGTCCCGGAAGGTATAGGGGTAAGATAGAGTCTTGTTCAAACCTAACCCAGGGAACCTTGGAATCAATAATATTCCATTGGGCTTGTTGAGTATATCTGCTTGCAAGATAGTAAAGCCATATCTGGGGGACCCCCAGGCGACCTCTTATGGAGAAGCGGTACAGAGTGTCCCTGGCGAACCTCGGGGGTTTATTCTGCCAAATAAATCTGTTAAAGTGGGACTGGACATTATTCAAGTATGTTTTTGAGAGTCTAATTGGTAGGGAGCGAAATAGGTAAAGTAACTTAGGTGGAATCGTCATTTTGAGGGCTGTAACCCTACCCAGGAATGAAATGTGGATCGTGGACCAAAGTTTGAGCAATTGTTTTAATTTAGATATCATCTGAGGATAATTGGCCTCGAAGAGCTTGCAAAAATCTCTGGTCAGGTTAATGCCCAAATATGGGAGATGGGCTCCCGCCCAAGTGAAAGGGAATGAATTTTTAAGCTGGTGGAGTTCCGAGGGCAAAAAACCTACCGGAAGGGCCACAGATTTTGAGACAGACCGGAGATCCCTGGAAAACTCGATAAGGTCCGAAGTAGGTTGGGCAAGGTAATATCCAGTGATGTCAGGGTTAACCAATATAGCAATGGCTAAGGGCTCAAGAGCTAGAGCAAATATTAGAGGGGAGAGAGGAAAACCCTGCCTAGTAACCCCGCCTAGGCTGAAAAATTCTGAACTACAACCCGGGAACTTAATTCGTGTTTTAGGGTTTTGATAAAATGCCTGAAAGGCATGTAAAAATTCCCCCTGAAAACCCATGCGTTGTAGCAGGGCGGACACATAGCTCCATGACACACTGTCGAATGCCTTATGGATATCAAGGCTAAGCAAAAAAAGTTTCCGGGAGAATAGGTTTGCATCCTGAATTATATCTGTGGCCAGACGTATGTTGTCTGTAATGAGCCTGTGGGGAATGAAACCCGATTGGTAGGCTGATATAAGTGAGGAGATTATGCCTGCCAATCTGTCTGCCAAAATCCTACTGAAAATTTTCAAATCATTATTAATGACTGAAATGTTAGGCTTAGGGATTCTTGTTAGGCTTAGGGATCAAAGACATGTTCGCCAATAGCATCTCCTCCGGAAAGCTAACCTCCTGCAACACGGAGTTGAAAAGCTGAACCAGTCTAGTGGATAGGGGGATGGAATTTTTTTTATAATATACAGATAAAAAGCCATCCGGGCCTGGAGCGGAGCCCCTCTTTAACGCTTTAATCACATTCAAGACCTCTGATTGTGTAATAGGTGAGTTAAGTTTCTCTAACTGTGAGGAAGAGAGGGATGGAACAGGGATGTCCTGAAACCAGGCTTCATCTTCTGGTGTGGGTTCTGACTGTCTAGGAGATATTAGAGCTGAATAGAATTGCTCAAACAGTCTGAGAACCTCTCGTGGGTGAGTGGTAGTCTGCCCAGAGCTAGTGGCCAATTTATAGACATGAGGGGGGCGGGAAGACTGGTTCAGCTTTCTAGCAAACATGGTTGAAGAGGTGTTACTGTGAAGCATGAATTTGGCTTTGGACCATCTAAGAGCTTTCTCCACTTTAGTAGAGAGTAACGTGTCCAATCCCAGATGCCTCTGATCAATTGCCAGTCTGGTGGACTCCAGATGCAAAGAACCAGAATACCTATATAGACTGTCAAACTCCATCGTGAGAGATAGTATTTTCTGTCTGTTAAGCTTGTTACGGGCTGAGGCAATTCCAATAAGTTTGCCTCTCAGTACCGCCTTATGGGCCGTCCAAACAGTAGAAATTGGGGTTTCGGGTAAGGCATTAAGGGTGAAGTACTCATCTATGGCTTGTGCAACCTCCGATTCTACCGCCAAGTCAGAGAGGAGTGCTTCATTCAATCTCCATGTATAAGTAGTGGGGGCTAATCTAATAAATTCAGTCGAGAAGGAGGTAGCGTGGTGATCGGACCATACACAGGGATGAATTGATGCTTTTGTAGAGTTAGCGAGAATAATGGGGGAGGAGTAAATATAATCCAGTCTAGCTGAACTGTTATGTGGATGGGAGTAAAAAGTATATTCCCTGGCTCCCATGTTATGTGCTCTCCAAGTGTCCACTAATTGGTGGTTTAATAGGCCTTGGGTAAGGGATTTAGGGAAAGCTTTAGCTGTTGTTGCCATCGTGCATCTGTCTAACGTGGAGTTGGCTACCATATTGAAATCTCCACCTATGATCATGTGAGATGATTGATATTTAGCCAGATGATCAAAGAAGGATTTAAAGAAGGAAGCAGGAGAATCATTTGGGGCGTAGACGATAGCAATAGTAAGTTCTCTATTATGAACAATACCTTTAATAATGACATATCTACTTTCAGTATCTCTAAATATCTGTTTCACGTCCATAGGAAAGGAGGAGTGCAGGAATATGGATGCACCCCTACTTTTTGAGGTGTGAAGAGAGTAAAAGGATTGGGGGAATTGTCTATGAAAGAATTTGGTATGGGAGGAATGGGCAAAGTGTGTCTCCTGGATCAAGAGAATCCTGGCCCCTTGCTGTTTATAGAAATCAAATGCTTTCCACCTTTTAGTCCGGGAGTTAAATCCCTTTACATTATGCGAGATGCAAGTAATCGCCATGGGAGGGAAAATGCAATAATATCATCAGAACTGTAATCATGTATGTGAACTGGGAGAGGGCCCCATATAAATGAATTCCCTATACTCCCGCTGCTAGCAAGGGGTGCTGCAGCAGAACATTGCCGACCCCAGTGAAACATCTGTGTCCTTAAACCACATATATTACTATAGGAACATGACATACTTGTACCATAGGGTTTCATCAGGAAAAAAAATAACATTCCAACAGTGATAGAACTGACCTGAAAAAAAAAAAAAAAATACCACAAAAGAAAAAAAGTCTGGAAATAATGGAAAAGACAATAGAACAAAGTCTAGAACTGGATCAGGTAATAGAACATAACCTGACAAAAGAAACACCAAACATGCAAGACAACCAGGTCTCAAACCCAGCTCTGCTACCAAGGGGAACAAGGAGCTGATCTAGCAAGTCTTGCTGCTAATGATAAAAAAAAAAAAAGTAAAATAAAAAGGAGAACAAAAATTTGAAAAGCAACCGTTAGTAAAGCAGGTGAAGTGTGCTTAAGCTGGGTGGGGAGGACATGCAGCGGCTCCAAGGGACAGACTCTTGAGCCTGTGGGAAGAAATGTAGTGCCAGCAACATCAAATTTTGAATTGTCTTAAGCAGGGAACCGGAGAAAAGATCTACGGAATTTAATCAAAGTTTCTGTCCCCGATATCGTAACGAATCCTTCTCCTATACCTCTGAGGTGGTGGTGTACGCCAGATTGGAGAAGGTCTGGGGGTTGACGGAAGACAGCGGATAGCCTCAGCATCGAGGAGGCCCAGCTTCCCCAGAATCTCCTGGCCCTCTTGCAGGGATGTAGCTGAATAGGTGGTACCGTTATGTGGAACAACCAGTTTAAAGGGGAACCCCCATCTGTAGCGAATACGTGCAGACTGGAGCGCTGTAGTGATCTCCTTAAGGCCCCTACGTCTATCCAGAGTAGCAGGGGAAATGTCTGGATATATCTGGATAACATGTTCATCCAGTGTGATATGCTGTTTGTTCAGGGCAGCCCTCGGGATTTCTTCTTTGATCAGGAAGTCCTTCATACAAAGGACAATATCCCTGGGGGGTTTATCTGCTGGAGGCTTCGGTCTGAGTGCCCTGTGAATGCGATCGCATGTAAAAGTAGCCGAATCACAGTCCGGGAGAAGGGATTTAAACAGACGGATCACCGTTGGGATGAGATCAGTCTCTGATTCCGGGATTCCACGTAAGCGCAGATTATTGGGCCTGTTCCTGTTATCGAGGTCCTCGACTTGTGTTTGAATTAGGGAGAATGCTGATGCAAGAGAGTCATGCTCCCTGCTAAGATCACTGTGCTCCAGGGCAAGCGCATCATGCTTTATCTCCAGTCTATCGGTCCTTGTACCTAAGGCCGCAATCTCTTGTGAGAGTGTATGGGCAGTATTGTGAAGCTCCGTCTGGAACTTAGTGGCCAACTTTGTGTACATAAACTCCAGACTAGCATCCAAATCTGCTTTAGATAAGGTGGCAGCGTACTCGCGGTTAGCTTCTGATATAGAGACAGGGGCCAGCGGAGGTGAGGAGGCGGTGAAGGAGAGCAAGTCCCGTCCGCTGCGCCATTTTGGGACATGTTGCACAGTTCCCGCGTGCGAAGCAGATAGTGGGTAAGAGTGTTTTGAGCGGAGCCCCGGGATTTGTTCTTTTTCAACGGCATGCAATGTGTCAATGTTGCTTGAGGGGTATTAAAATCGTTAAAGTTGCAGGTGTATATGGCCCTCTAGAAGCCGTTAGAGTCCCGAGTGGAGCGGAGCTACAGCATCAGACGTCCATCACGCTCAGCGCCGCGCATGCGCCCCCTTTATTGTGATTTTATGTGATAGACCAACACAAAGTGACACATAATTGTGAAGTGGAAGGAAAATGATAAATGTTTTTCCAAATTTTTTACAAAAAAATATCTGAAAAGTGTAGCGTGCATTTGTATTCAGCCCCCTTTACTCTGAACCCCCTAACTAAAATCTATTGGAACCAATTGCCTTCAGAAGTCACCTAATTAGTATATAGAGTCCACCTGTGTATAATTTAATCTCAATATAAATACAGCTGTTCTGTGTAGCCCTCAGAGGTTTTTTAGAGAACCTTAGTGAACAAACAGCATCATGAAGGCCAAGGAACACACCAGACAGGTCAGGGATAAAGTTGTGGAGAATTTTAAAGCAGGGTTAGGTTATAAAAAATATCCCAAGCTTTGAACATCTCACGAAGCATTGTTAAATCCATCATCCGAAAATGTAAAGAGTATGGCACAACTGCAAACCTACCAAGACATGGCCGTCCACCTAAACTGACAGGCTGGGCAAGGAGGACATTAATCAGAAAAGCAGCCAAGAGGCCCATGGTAACTCTGGAGAAGCTGCAAAGATCCACAGCTCAGGTGGGAGAATCTGTGCACAGGACAACTATTAGTCGTGTACTCCACACATCTGGCCTTTATGGAAGAGTGGCAAGAAGAAAGCCATTGTTAAAAAAAAGCCACAAGTTGTCCCATTTGCAGTATGTGAGAAGCCACGTGTGGAATATAGCAAACATGTGGAAGAATGTGCTCTGGTCAGATGAGACCAAAATTGAACTTTTGGCCTAAAAGCAAAATGCTATGTGTGGTGGAAAACTAACACTGCACATCACCCTGAAGACGCCTTTTCTTCTGCAGGGACTGGGAAGCTGGTAAGAGTTGATGGGAAGATGGATGGAGCCAAATACAGGGCAGTCCTAGAAGAAAACCTGTTAAGCCTCGTACACACGATCCAATTTTATGGCCATAATTGTCTGATGGACGCGTTGTGTCGGATAATCCGACCGCGTGTATGCTCCATCAGACAATTGTTGGCTGAATTAACGACAACAAATGTTGGCTATTCATGCTCACCAACTGTCTGGCAATAAATCTGTTACGTCGGTTTATCCGATCGTGTGTACACAAGTCCGTCCAACTAAAATCTAAAGTACAAACACGCATGCTCGAAACCAATGCTAAGCATCAGACAACAATAGCAGAAGTAGCCCGAAGGGTGGCGGTAAAGAGCTGAAAAACCACACGGTTTGGTGAATGTTGGCTGAAAATGTTGTGCCGTGTGTATGCAGAACAAGTTCACGGCCAACGCCCTTCGGAAGTCCAATCGTGTGTACAAGGCTTTAGAGTCTGCAAAAGACTTGAGACTGGGGCAGAGGCTCACCTTCCAGCAGGACAATGACCCTAAACATACAGCCAGAGCTACAATGGAATGGTTTAGATCAAAGCATATTCATGTTTTAGAATAGCCCAGTCAACGTCCAGACCTAAATCCAATTGAGAATCTGTGGCAAGACTTGAATATTGCTGTTCACAGACATTCTCCATCCAATCTGACAGAGCTTGAGCTATTTTGCAAAGAAGAATGGGCAAAAATTTCACTCTCTGGATGTGCAAAGCTGGTAGTGACATACCCAAAAAGACTTGCAGCTGTAATTGCAGCAAAAGGTGGTTCTACAAAGTATTGACTCAGGGGGGCTGAATACACAATTTTCACATATTTGTAAAAAAAAAAATGGAAAACCATTTATCATTTTCCTTCCACTTTACAATTATGTGCCACTTTGTGTTGTTCTATCACATAAAATCCCAATAAAATACATTTACGTGGGGGCGTGGCTTGGACGGGACCCGAGATGGCAGCTTGAGGAAAGAGCTCCCGCACAACGAGGACGAGAATACGCTGTAATGCGGGTATATTAGACCCCGAATCATGGGTAAATCGACCAGGAGCTTGTCGACACCCCGTACGCTGAAGGATACCGGGTCCCAGCTAAGTAACAATATACCGGAGATGTTCCGGACCCGGCCGCAGGGACAGCACGCCGTGGACTCGCAGGCCTCACAGGTCTCATCCCGGCCTCAATTAGTGGTGCGGACGAACCACTGACAGATGGCGGCGGTGCCGCGGTTCTCAACCCGACCCTACGGGACCTCCAGAGGGACTTACAAAAGGTCGCCCTGGACATTAAAACTACTATGATGACTTCCATATCTGAGCTCAAATCTGAACTTTTGGTGATGAACCGCCACATGGCTGAAGTGGAGGACACGTCCCACATGCAAGCAGCAGCAATAAGGCAAGTTCAGAAAACCTATGACATGCAACTACCGCACATGTTTGAAGTCCACAGACATGTGGAAGATTTAGATAACAGGGGTCGCAGACATAACATTAGGGTGAGAGGGGTCCCTGAAAGCATAGAACAGGCCACCCTACCACAGACGGTATGCGCCATTTTTAACGACCTGCTTGGCCGACCGGCGGATACCCCTATCGAAATGGAGAGACTCCACCGAGCTCTGAGACCCCTTCCCCAGGATTCTGATCCCCCAGAGACATTGTGTGCTGCATTGTAAACTATCCCCTTAAAGAAGAGGTCCTTAGAAAAGCCAGGGACAGAGGATGTATTGTGTTCAATGGGGCGGACATTAAACTGTTTCAAGATCTCTCGCAGATAACCTTGCAGAATAGATGCTCTCTGCGCCCCCTGCTGGATGCCTTATGTTCCCACAACATCAAATATCCCTGGAAGTTCCTATTTTGCACAGCCTTCTCCGAACACCTGAAGACTTGCTTACGTTTTGTGAGCAGATGGACGTCCCACAGATCGAGCTACCTGACTGGTACTCTTTCTACTTCCCTGCGTAACCATGGAAGCCGGTCTCTCACATCTCATCTCTAAAGGCCCAGCGACAGCGATCCAGACGCCGCAGACTAGACCCCACCTCGCCGAATGACCGCAACATGAGATCATCCCTCATACGAACGGGAGAGAGTGGATACCCCCCGCAGGGGTCGCCAGGATGACTAGTTCCTCTCCATTGCACTCCACTGCTCAACAGTAGCTGAAAGAGACATTTTTGGTTCTCACCCCTGTTTTGTTTTTTTCTTTTTTTTTATGTTGTTCACCTGTGCCTTGCCTCCCTCTCCTATCTTGCTCCAACAGTGATTCCTGGACTGCTGACTCCACATCTCGAGGGACTTGGCCAAAAAGCATTACCAGAGATCTATAAGGAACAATGATACATCCGACCGAGGTACTGATGCTTCCTTGTTGAATCCCTCTTGCTGACACTCCTCCATAGAGAGGTTCAAGAGACTCTAAGCACTGAGCTATCCCCCTTCCCCTGACCCCCGGACTCTCCCCCGATGTCCATATTTTGTACCGCATACAGGTGATAATATGTTTAATCATGCAAGTCATGCTAGATATACTGGTCTAACTGCAACAAGCTCTACCGTCCCGTAAAGTCAGGCTTTTCATTGGGGGGGTCACACTCTTCTAGCATGGGCAGGGGTGCCCTCACGATTTTCGCTGTAGGCCCCCACTGAGGCTGAGACACATGATCGCATTTCCCTTTTACACTATGACCATACCTTATATAGGGGTCTAATTACTGGATATTCACGTGTTTATCTAGGGCGCTTGGCGGTCAGACTTGGGAGAGGTGGGGAGGAATAGGAGACCCTCTAGTTCATGTTGGGGAGTCTCCCTACAATATCACACCAATACTATAATATCTGCGAGCCTAGAACTCAATAGGCCCTACGGCAGTATATGCCTTAGCTGTTACACACCCTGAAACGTTCATGCTAAGTATAGCTTTGGGTAGGAGCAGACCACCAGAATCCATGAATCTGCCATGACTTCTCTGGTAGAAGAGAGGGGGGTTGGGAGGTTTAAGGCTCTTGAATGTGCTTACCTGCCTAGTCTCTGGTAACTTTACTTTACTTCATTGAGTGTTAGATCAGACGGAAAAAGACCGAAAATTTTGAAAAAAAATAGTTTTTTTCTACTTTTTGTTATAAGAAAAATCTAATAAACTCAATTTTAGTCATACATTTAGGCCAAAATGTATTCAGCCACATGTCTTTAGTAAAAAAAATGTCAATAAGCGTATATTTATTGGTTTGCGCAAAAGTTATAGCGTCTACAAACTAGGGTACATTTTCTGGAATTTACACAGCTTTTAATTTATGACTGCCTATCTCATTTCTTGAGGTGCTAAAATGGCAGTACAAACCCCCCCCAAATGACCCCATTTTGGAAAGTAGGCACCCCAAGGAAATTGCTGAGAGGCATGTTGAGCCCATGGAATATTTTTTTTTGTCCCAAGTGATTGAATAATGACAAAAATAAATAAAAAAATTACAAAAAGTTGTCACTAAATTATATATTGCTCACACATGCCATGGGAATATGTGAAATTACACCCCAAAATACATTCTGCTGCTTCTCCTGAGTATGGGGATACCACATGTGTGGGACTTTTTGGGAGCCTAGCCGCGTACGGGGCCCCGAAAACCAATCACTGCCTTCAGGATTTCTAAGGGCCCAAATTTTTGATTTCAATCCTCACTACCCATCACAGTTTTGAAGGCCATAAAATGCCAAGATGTCACAAAACCCCCCCAAATGACCCCATTTTGGAAAGTAGACACCCCAAGCTATTTTCTGAGAGGCATGGTGAGTATTTTACAGCTCTCATTTGTTTTTGAAAAAGAAGAAAGATTTTTTTTTTCTTTTTTACATTTTCAAAACTTTTCAGACTTGGGAGAGGGGGGGGGAGGGATAGGAGACCCTCTAGTTCATGTTGGGGAGTCTCCCTACAATATCACACCATACTCTAATATCTGCGAGCCTAGAACTCAATAGGCCCTACGGCAGTATATGCCTTAGCTGTTACACACCCTGAAACGTTCATGCTAAGTATAGCTTTGGGTAGGAGCAGACCTCCAGAATCCATGAATCTGCCATGACTTCTCTGGTAGAAGAGAGGGGGGTTGGGAGGTTTAAGGCTCTTGAATGTGCTTACCTGCCTAGTCTCTGGTAACTTTACTTTACTTCATTAAGTGTTAGATCAGACGGTTTATTTAGTTGGCTGTTATATCTCTCATTGCAACTGATTGACAGTACTGGTTATGTTTTAAGTTTAGATAGACCTTGATCTAATGTAACCTCATATACAGCCTCTTAACAAATGTTCTACACATTATATACTGACCTAGACAAAACCCAAGTGCCCAATGGGCCCTTATTTGTTATTTGTTTTTGCACCTGTTACTGTTTTTTTTTTGTTTTATGACCACCTCTTCTACGATTGCTGCTCCCTGGTTGTTCACTATGATAAATGCTGGCTGACAAATACCCTTAAAGTTTCTGTTTATCCTTTCTCGTCCTCCTAGTTGCGTATTCTCGAAATACAGTCCTAGTTTATTGTCCCCCATCAGCTATTCTATTGGATAGTCGCTGACCCCCCCGGTTTCCCCCTTTAGGTGGTTGGGTGTGTATTCAACCACCTCTGGTAAACTTCTTGTACACGTGGTTACTGGGCCCCACGTACGTACAAAACCTACATATCCCATTTATACCCCCTCCGTCCTCCTGGGATTGGATCACTGTGTCCCTAACCCCCCTCCCAAACCTTTACCTCCTACCCTCTTTCCTTGACCCCCTGATACCATCACAATGATGTAGCCGACCTAATGTTCGCCGAGGGCCCTGATGGGGATCCTTGTAAAATACACACCTGTAGCAATATCAGGTATATGATAGCTTTCTTGGTCGCGATTAGACCGGTTGATAGGGGTCTACAAGGCCTATGCATTCATTAACAGGGTACTTTACTGTCACCCAGATACCTGACCCTGCCAGAAGTCTGTGCTGGTCAATCATTTGTAATACATAGGCCTTGCCCTGTATTAATATATACAAATCCCTGTTTGACTTTTTCATCCTACTGCTGTATTGCTTCGTAAGATTGTTCTTGTTGAATTATTACGCTATGGACCCATTTGCAGATGGCTTGTTCAATGTAATGTATGTACATCCATATTTTCTTCCTCTAATAAAAAAAAAATTTGTGGGAAAAAAATAAAAATACATTTACGTTTTTGAATGTAACATGACAAAATGTGGAAAATGTCAAGGGGTATGAATACTTTTTTCAAAGCACTGTAATATAATATGTGATATATTATGCTATAATATTACCATTTCCACAAATATTACGACACCTTCCTCCACTTTGTTTCTTTTTAATTTTTAAGTTCTTCAATGATGTGTTTATTGAAGAGGCATTTTATTATATTGTGTGTCCTGCAGACATTGTGAATAACTTTGTTACATTTATTACCCCAAACTGATCTGTAAAATAATAAAATGTGTAAAAAAAATGAAGTTAAAAAGGCATATACCTATAACTACATGTAGGCATCTTTAAATGCAAATTGCATTTTATTTTTTTATACAAATATAGTTTAACCACTTAAGCCCCGGACCAATACGCAGCATAAAGACCAGAGGTGTTTTTACAATTTCGCACTGCGCTGCTTTAACTGGTAATTGCGCAGTCATGCAATGTTGTACCCAAACTAAATTTGCGTCCTTTTTTTCCCACAAATAGTGCTTTCTTTTAATGGTATTTGATTGTCTCTGCTATTTTTATTTTTTGTGATATAAACGGAAAAAGACTGAAAATTTTGAAAAAAAAAATTATTTTCTACTTTTTGTTATAAGAAAAATCGAATAAACTCAATATTTATTGGTTTGCGCAAAAGTTATAGCGCCTACAAACTAGGGCACATTTTCTGGAATTTACACAGCTTTTAATTTATGACTGCCTATCTCATTTCTTGAGGTGCTAAAATGGCAGTACAAAACCCCCCCAAATGACCCCATTTTGGAAAGTAGGCACCCCAAGGAAATTGCTGAGAGGCATGTTGAGCCCATTGAATATTTTTTTTTGTCCCAAGTGATTGAATAATGATAAAAAAAAATAAAAAAATTACAAAAAGTTGTCACTAAATGATATATTGCTCACACATGCCATGTGTGAGCTAAGTAGGCACCCCAAGGAAATTGCTGAGGCATGTTGAGCCCATTGAATAATTTTTTGTTTCCCAAGTGATTGAATAATGACCATTTTTAAAAAAAAATTACAAAAAGTTGTCACTAAATGATATATTGCTCACACATGCCATGGGAATATGTGGAATTACACCCCAAAATACATTCTGCTGCTTCTCCTGAGTACGGGGATACCACATGTGTGGGACTTTTTGGGAGCCTAGCCGCGTACGGGGCCCCGAAAACCAATCACTGCCTTCAGGATTTCTAAGGGCGCAAATTTTTGATTTCACTCCTCACTACCCATCACAGTTTTGAAGGCCATAAAATGCCAAGATATCACAACCCCCCGCCCCAAATGACCCCATTTTGGAAAGTATACACCCCAAGCTATTTTCTGAGAGGCACGGTGAGTATTTTACAGCTCTCATTTGTTTTTGAAAAAGAAGAAAGACATTTTTTTTTTCTTTTTTCAATTTTCAAAACTTTGACAAAAAGCGAGATCTGCAAAATACTCACCATACCTCTCAGCAAATAGCGTGGGGTGTCTACTTTCCAAAATGGGGTCATTTGGGGGGGGGGGGGGGGGTTGTGCCATCTGGGCATTCCATGGCCTCCGAAACTGTGATAGGCAGTGAGGAGTGAAATCAAAAATTTACACCCTTAGAAAGCCTGAAGGCGGTGCTTGGGTTTTGGGGTCCCGTACGCGGCTAGGCTCCCAAAAAGTCTCACACATGTGGTATCCCCGTACTTAGGAGAAGCAACAGAATGTATTTTGGGGTGTAATTCCACATATGACCATGGCACGTTTGAGCAATATATCATTTAGTGACAACTTTGAGCAAAAAAAAAAAAATTTAAAAAAAATAGTATTTTTCCCGCAACTTGTGTCAAAATATAAAATATTCTATGGACTCGACATGCCTCTCAGCAAATAGCTTGGGGTGTCTACTTTCCAAAATGGGGTCATTTGGGGGGGTTTTGAACTGTCCTGGCATTTTATACACAACATTAGGAAGCTTATGTCACACATCATCCACTCTTCTAAGCCCTTTCTGACACTTTTAGTTTACATGAAAACATTTTTTTTTTTTGCAAGAAAATTACGTTCAACCCCCAAACATTATATATATTTTTAAAGCAAAGGCCCTACAGATTAAAATGGTGGGTGTTGCATTTTTTTTTCCACACAGTATTTGCGCAGCGATTTTTTAAACGCTTTTTGTTGGGGAAAAAGTACACTTTTTTAAATTTTAATGCACTAAAACACACTATATTACCCAAATGTTTGATGAAATAAAAAACATGATCTTAGGCAGAGTACATGGATACCAAACACGACATGTTTTAAAATTTCGCACAAATGCGCAGTGGCGACAAACTACATACATTTTTAAAAGCCTTTAAAACCCTTTACAGGTTACCACATTAGATTTACAGAGGAGGTCTACTGCTAAAATTACTGCCCTCGATCTGACCTTCGCGGTGATACCTCACATGCATGGTGCAATTGTTGTTAACATACGACGCCAGACCGACGCTTGCGTTCGCCTTTGCGCAAGAGCAGGGCGGGACAGGGGTGTTTTTTTTTTATTATTTATTTTGCTTTTTTATTTTATTTTTAAACTGTTCCTTCCATTTTGTTTTTTGTTTTATCATTTTTATTGTTATCTCAGGGAATTGTAAATATCCCCTATGATAGCAATAGGTAGTGACAGGTACTCTTTTTTTGAAAAAAATGGGGTCTATTAGACTCTAGATCTTTCCTCTGCCCTCAAAGCATCTGACCACACCAAAGATCGGTGTGATAAAATGCTTTCCCAATTTCCCAATGGCGCTTTTTATATCCGGGGGGACATTCCCTCCCACTGCTTGTAAAAGCAGTCCAGATGCTAATTAGCCGCTAGGGTTGCTTTTACATGAAAGTTGGCCGCTGGCTGAAAATAATGATACCAAGATGATACCTAAACCCGCAGGCATCATTCTGGTATAACCATTCAAAATCCAGCAACATACCAGTACGTTGCTGGTCCTTGTTGGACATGTATTGTAATCTTTTTTTTTCATGCAGCCTGTTGGCTGAACGGAAAAAAAAGATTGATCGGTGGGTATGCCCACCATTAGAACACCTCCCTTCATTCACCCACTTCTAATGATGGGCATACATGCACCATTTATATATGCCGAAGCATGGGGGTATCCTCCCGCAAAAGTTATGCCGCCTACACACGTCTGACTTTTCCACGGGCAAGCCTCCGTTGGAATTTCGACCGTATGTACACGGCATTAGGAGCAAAATCGCTCCTCCGCCCCTGCTGCCCCCATGCTTCGGCATATATGCTCTTTTTTTTTAACGGTGGTGGTGAAATCACCTCTTACAGTACTGGAGTCACAGGGATCAGGCCTGTCTCTGCGAACGCTGCAGTTATGTGTGTTGTGTTTTGTAAGTGACAGTGATGGATCGATACTGCACTTGGGTGGGCTGGGCTGGACGGAGGGGCAAAACGCAGGTGCTAGCAGGTATCTGGGCTGATCCCGCTAACACTGCGTTTTAGGGAACCCTAAGCTGTTGGGGATGCTAGTATAGATCTGATCAGATATTGATCTGTTCAGATACTATACCACTAAGGGAGGTGTATGCTTCGTGCGTGGGTGTTAGCGTTACTGGCACTAACCTGACGCTGCCTGGGGTGACGCAGACCCTCTCTGACACTAAAACCTAATTGATAGCACCCGCCGGGCGATCAGGGGGTTAAACCTTTATTGGGTTATATACGGCGGGTGCCCTGACACTATAAAAAGCAAACTAACTAACCAGCATCACCCGTAACACTTATACAGTGATCACTGGCGAAAGTTAACTAGGGGCAATCAGGGGTTTAAAACCTTTATTAGGTAATATATGGGGGTACCTGACGCTATATAAAAACCTGACGGGGAACCTAAATAACTAACTGGCTAACCAGTGTCACCAGTGACACTAATACAGCGATCAGAAAAACGATTGCTTAGTGACACTGGTGATAGGGGGTGAAAGGGTTACCTGGGGGGGCGATCAAGGGGTTAAACCTTTATTAGGTAATATATGGGGGTACCTGGCGCTATATAAAAACCTGACGGGGAACCGAAATAACTAAATAACTAACTGGCTAACCAGTGTCACCAGTGACACTTATACAGTGATCACTGGTGAAAGGGTTAACTCTAGGGGCAATCAGGGGGTTAAAACCTATATTAGATAATATATGGGGGTACCCGATGCTATAAAAACCTGGCAGTGAACCTAAAAAAATAACTGGCTACCTAGCGGCACCAGCGACACTAATACAGCGATCAGAAAAACGATCGCTTAGTGACACTGGCGATAGGGGGTGAAAGGGTTACCTGGGGGGCGATCAAGGGGTTAAACCTTTATTAGGGGGGGTTAGGGGGCTACCCTGGACCTAAAGGGACCTAACACTAACTGCCCTGACACTTTTACTATCACAAATGTCACTGATTGCAGTGATCAGTAAATAAATGATCACTGCAATCAGTGACACTGTGAATGGGGGCTGGGGGGTGATCTGGGGGGCGATCTGGGGGTGACTGGGGGGGTGGAAAGTGTACCTATGTGTCCTGGTGTCAGTGTACTGTTGGTGCACTAACCTGATGTCTTCTCTCCTCGGTGCTCTGGACGAATAGAGCGCCGCATGGAGAGATGACATCACTTCCTCCTGCCTTCCTTCCTGAAGCAATACCGACCGCCCCATGTACCGGGAGGGGGTCCGATCGGACCCCCCACCCCCACAAAGGCAGGCACGTACAGGTACGTGATTGTGCCTGTCCTTGCTACTCTGCCGACGTATATGTACATGGGGCGGTCGTTGGTTAATGTAAAGATATTATCTGTAATGGATACAAATATTTCACCTTAGAACTCAGCACCTTGCATTTTTTCCATGTTTTCTTCTGTGTTTTGTAGTGTTCTGTTTTTGTTCTCTAGGTGATATCTAAATCCTTCCAACTCTCTCATATGTCTCTGACTTTACATAAGGGTGATGGGGTAGAAATTTAACGCAAAGTGGCAGTGCGTCAAAAATCTGACTCGAGTCACTTTTTCATAATTTGGTTATGTTGCACAACACATACTGTATCTCCATGTCTCTATTTTTATCAACGCAACAACGTTTTCCAGACTGGATAAATCTGACTCAGCTAAGAGTCACTTAACTATGAGTTACGTGTCTTTTTTTGATTGTCATTACTATCCCACCATCTGTTGTGTTACCATATGTATGCTTAGACTTTCAGTATTTTTTAAGACATGAGAGTAAAGGGAACATTAGATAATGCATGCAGACAAGATACACTGTCAACTTAGGAATCAAAACAAAGTGCATTGAAGCGGAGGCTGAACTGACTGCAGCATGGTGGTGTCACCGGTTTGCCTGAAGGGAAAGTTGTGGAATTTTTAGAGGAAAGTGCTGTGTGGATGTCGCTGGGTGGAATGTAACAGATGGTGTCTTGGAAGGGAGACCCGAGCAAAGCTGGTACTAACTATATAAGTGAACAGCATGTCATTTTTCATTTTTCAGAAAGATGAGTTTGTTCACTGATCCACTATCTTTGCTGAGTTAATGTTTATTTAACCACTTGCTTACTGGGCACATATACCCCCTTCCTGCCCAGGTGAAATTTCAGCTTTCGGCACTGTCACGCTTTGAATGACAATTGCGCGGTCGTGTGACGTGGCTCCCAAACAAAATTTAAGTCCTTTTTTTCCAACAAATAGAGCTTTCTTTTGGTGGTATTTGATCACCTCTGCGGTTTTTATTTTTTGCGCTATAAACAAAGAAAAGCGTAAATTTTGAAAATAACACAATATTTTTTGATTTTTGCTATAATCCCAAATTTTTTTTTAAAAATATTTTTTTCCCTCAGTTTAGGCTGATACGTATTCTTCTACATATTTTTGGTAAAAAAATCGCAATCAGCGTTTATTGATTGGTTTGCACAAAAGTTATAGCGTTTACAAAATAGGGGGTAGTTTTATGGCATTCTTTTTTCTTTTACTAGTAATGGTGGCAAACAGTGTTTTTTTTTGTGACTGCGACATTATGGTGGACACATCTGACACTTTTGACACTATTTTGGGACCATTCAGATTTATACAGCGAACAGTGCTATTAATATGCACTGATTACTGTATAAATGTGACTGGCAGGGAAGGGGTTAACACTAGGGGGCGAGGAAGGGGTTAAATGTGCGCCCTGGGAGTGATTACTACTGTGGGGGGAGGGGACTGATCTGTGTCTCTATGTACAAGGGACACAGCATCGGTCTCCTCTCCCTGATAGGACGTGGATCTCTGTGTTTACACACAGAGATCCACGTCCTTGTCTGTGTAACGACCGATCGCGTGTACTTGGCGGACATCGTGGCCGCCAGGCACGCGCATCGGCATCTCAGTGACGCACCTGGCATGCTCGCGCGCCCCCCAGTGGTGGGAGGAGCGGAGGCCGTAAAAAGACGGCCTCCCGGCATTGTAGAGCCACCTTGTGGCCATATATAGCCGTACGGCGGGCGCGAAGTGGTTAAAGAATATGTCTGCCTGTAAACCATCAATTCAGCAAGAGATGATATATTTGTTCCCAGTGCATTTTTTTTTCCTTTTTGCTACATATCATGTACATACTGTAAATACTTGCTATTCATCCAGAGTCATGAGGGGACAAGGTGCCAGTTCCTTTAAAAAATTAGTTCTGTGTCCCCTCTATTTTTCTTTCACTGTAAGGCTGACCACACCTTAAAAGCTAAGTTCACCTTTTTTTCCCTAAATTCCAGCTCCCCTATGTACCAATATAGAATGAATGTACTTCTTTTGCAAAAGTAAACAGCTTTCCATTTATTCTACACACGCTTACCTCACACTTCCAATGGCTGTTAAAAACCCTGTCCCATTACTTCTGCCTTACTTCCTGAACAGACTTTAGGTCGTGACATAGGAATGAGTTGACCAGCTGACCTTATTAGCACACACACTGCATCATCTACCCTCAGCTGGTCAACTTCTTTCTGTGTTATGACCTAAAGTCTGTTCAGGAAGTAAGGCAGATGTAATGGAGCAGTGGTTTTAACAGCCATTGGAAGAGTGAGATAAGCGTGTGTAGTATGAATGAAAGTTTTTTTATTTTTGAAATACATTAATGCTATATTGGTACACAGGGGAGCTGGAATTTAGAAAAAAAAAGAAAAAGAAAGGGTGAACAAAGGTGAACTTAGCCTTTAAAGTTGCAATGCCTCCTTCCCAGTCAGTGTCTGATGCCATCTCTGATATTATTTTTCACTCACTAAACTATATGTGACTTGCTTAAGGTGACTAGGGATGAGCCGAACACCCCCCAGTTCGGTTCGCACCAGAACCTGCGACGGACCGAAAGTTTGCGCAAACTTTAGAACCCTATTAAATACAATGGACGCGAACGTTCAAAAATCTAAAGTGCTAATTATAACGGCTAATATGCATGTTATTGTCCTAAAAAGGGTTTGGGGACCCGGGTTTTGCCCCAGGGAACATGTATCAATGAAAAAATAAGTTTTAAAAACGTCAGTTTTTTCAGGAGCAGTCATTTTAACCACTTAAGCCCCGGACCATTTGGTAGCTAAAGGACCAGAGGTGAATTCAGAATTTTGCACTGCGCTGCTTTAACTGTAAATTGTGCGGACATGCAATGTTGTACCAAAACGAAATTTGCGTCCTTTTCTTCCCACAAATAGAGCTTTCTTTTAATGGTATTTGATTGCCTCTGCAATTTTTATTTTTTGCGATATAAACGGAAAAAGACTGAAAATTTTGAAAAAAAATGAAATTTTCTACTTTTTGTTATAAGAAAAATCGAATAAACTCAATTTTAGTCATACATTTAGGCCAAAATGTATTCAGCCACATGTCTTTAGTAAAAAAAATGTCAATAAGCGTATATTTATTGGTTTGCGCAAAAGTTATAGCGTTTACAAACTAGGGTACATTTTCTGGAATTTACACAGCTTTAAATTTATGTCTGCCTATCTCATTTCTTGAGGTGCTAAAATGGCAGGGCAGTACAAAACCCCCCAAATGACCCCATTTTAGAAAGTAGACACCCCAAGGAAATTGCTGAGAGGCATGTTGAGCCAATTGAATATTTTTTTTTTGTCCCAAGTGATTGAATAATGACAAAAAAAAAAAAAAAATACAAAAAGTTGTCACTAAATGATATATTGCTCACACATGCCATGGTTATATGTGGAATTGCACCCCAAAATACATTCTGCTGCTTCTCCTGAGTACGGGGATACCACATGTGTGTGACTTTTTAGGAGCCTAGCCATGTACGGGACCCCGGAAACCAAGCACCGCCTTCAGGATTTCTAAGGGTGTAAATTTTTGATTTCACTCCTCACTACCTATCACAGTTTTGAAGGCCATAAAATGCCAAAATAGCACAAAACCCCCCCAAATGACCCCATTTTAGAAAGTAGACACCCCAAGGAAATTGCTGAGAGGCCTGTTGAGCCCATTGAATATTTTTTTTTTGTCCCAAGTGATTGAATAATGACAAAAAAAAAAATTACAAAAAGTTGTCACTAAATTATATATTGCTCACACATGCCATGGTTATATGTGGAATTGCACCCCAAAAGAAATTTTGCTGCTTCTCCTGAGTACGGGGATACCACATGTGTGGGACTTTTTAGGAGCCTAGCCGCGTACGGGACCCCGAAAACCAATCACCGCCTTCAGGATTTCTAGGCACAAATTTTTGATTTGACTCCTCACTACCTATCACAGTTTCGAAGGCCATAAAATGCCAAAATAGCACAAAACCCCCCCAAATGACCCCATTTTGAAAAGTAGACACCCCAAGCTGTTTGCTGAGAGGCATGGTGAGTATTTTACAGCTCGCATTTGTTTTTGAAAATGAAGAAAGAACATTTTTTTTTTTCTTTTTTTTTTTCAATTTTCAAAACTTTGTGACAAAAAGCGAGATCTGCAAAATACTCAATACCTCTCAGCAAATAGCTTGGGGTGTCTACTTTCCAAAATGGGGTCATTTGGGGGGGGGGGGTTTGTGCCATCTGGGCATTCCATGGCCTCTGAAACTGTGATAGGCAGTGAGAAGTGAAATCAAAAATTTACACCCTTAGAAAGCCTGAAGGCGGTGATTGGTTTTTGGGGTCCCGTACGCGGCTAGGCTCCCAAAAAGTCTCACACATGTGGTATCCCCGTACTCAGGAGAAGCAACAGAATGTATTTTGGGGTGTAATTCCACATATGCCCATGGCATGTTTGAGCAATATATCATTTAGTGACAACTTTGTGCAAAAAAAAAAAAAAATTGTATTTTTCCGCAACTTGTGTCAACATATAAAATATTCCATGGCCTCGACATGCCTCTCAGTATATAGCTTGGGGTGTCTACTTTCCAAAATGGGGTCATTTGGGGGGGGGTTTGAACTGTTCTGGCATTTTATACACAACATTAGGAAGCTTACATCCACTCTTCTAACCACTTGAAGACAAAGCCCTTTTTGACACTTTTTGTTTACATGAAAACATATTTTTTTTGCAAGAAAATTATGTTGAACCCCCAAACATTATATATATATTTTAAAGCAAAGGCCCTACAGAATAAAATGGTGGGTGTTGCATTTTTTTTTCTACACAGTATTTGCGCAGCGATTTTTCAAACGCATTTTTTGGGGAAAAATACACTTTTTTAATTTTAATGCACTAAAACACACTATATTGTCCAAATGTTTGATGAAATAAAAAAGATGATCTTAGGCCGAGTACATAGATACCAAACACGACATGTTTTAAAATTTCGCACAAACGCGTATTGGCGACAAACTACATACATTTTTAAAAGCCTTTAAAAGCCTTTACAGGTTACCCCGTTAGATTTACAGAGGAGGTCTACTGCTAAAATTACTGCCCTCGATCTGACCTTCGCGGTGACACCTCACATGCATGGTGCAATTGCTGTTTACATATGACGCCAGACCGACGCTTGCGTTCGCCATTGGGCAAGAGCAGGGCAGGACAGGGGTGTTTTTTTTTTTTTTTTTTTTTATTAATTTTGTTTTTTTATTTTATTTTTAAACTGTTGCTTCCATATTTTTTTTTTCTTTTTATCATTTTTATTGTTATCTCAGGGAATGTAAATATCCCCTATGTTAGCTATAGGTAATGACAGGTACTCTTTTTTGAAAAAACTGGGGTCTATTGGACCCTAGATCTTTCCTCTGCCCTCAAAGCATCTGACCACACCAAGATCGGTGTGATAAAATGCTTTCCCAATTTCCCAATGGCGCTTTTTATATCCGGGGGGGGGACATTCCCTCCCACTGCTTGTAAAAGCAGTCCAGAGGCTAATTAGCCACTAGGATTGCTTTTACATGAAAGCCGGCCGCTGGCTGAAAAGAATGATACCAAGATGATACCTAAACCCGCAGGCATCATTCTGGTATAAACATTGAAAGTCCAGCAACATACCAGTACGTTGCTGGTCCTTGTTGGACATGTATTGTAATCTTTTTTTTCATGCAGCCTGTTGGCTGAACGAAAAAAAAAGATTGATCAGTGGGTATGCCCACCATTAGAATACCGCCCTTCATCCACCCACTTCTAATGATGGGCATACATGCACCATTTATATATGCCGAAGCATGGGGGCATCTTCCCGCAAAAGTTATGCTGCGTACACATGGTCAGACTTTTCCACGGGCAAGCCTCCGTCAGAATTTCGACCGTATGTACGCGGCATTAGGAGGCAAATCGCTCCTCCGCCCCTGCTGCCCCAATACTTCGGCATATTTGCTTTTTTTTTTAACTGTGGTGGTGAAATCACCTCCTACAGCACTGGAGTCGCAGGGATCAGGCCTGTCTCTGCGAACGCTGCAGTTATGTGTGTTTTGTTTTGTAAGTGACAGTGATCGATCAATCCTGCACTTGGGTGGCCTGGGCTGGACGGAGGGGCAAAACGCAGGTGCTAGCAGGTATCTGGGCTGATCCCGCTAACACTGCGTTTTTGGGAACCCTAAACTGCTGGGGACGCTAGTATAGATCTGATCAGATCAGATATTGATCTGTTCAGATACTATACCACTAAGGGAGGTGTATGCTTCACGCGTGGGTGTTAGCGTTACTGGCACTAACCTGACGCTGCCTGGGGTGTGACGCAGACCCTCTCTGACGCTAAAACCTAATTGATATCAACCGCCGGGCGATCAGGGGGTTAAACCTTTATTGGGTTATATACGGCGGGTGCCCTGACACTATAAAAAGCAAACTAACTAACCAGCGTCACCCGTAACACGTATATGATGATCACTGGTGAAAGGGTTAACTAGGGGCAATTAGGGGGTTAAAACCTTTATTAGGTAATATATGGGGGTACCTGACGCTATATAAAAACCTGACGGCGAACCTAAAAAAAAATTACTGGCTACCGATCTGCATCACCGACACTAAGACAACGATCATAAAAACGATCGCTTAGCGACAGTGGTGATAGGGGGTGAAAGGGTTACCTGGGGGGCGATCAGGGGGTTAAACCTTTATTAGATAATATATGGGGGTACCTGACGCTATAAAAACCTGCGGCGAACCTAAAAAAAATTACTGGCTACCGATCTGCATCACCGACGCTAAGACAGCGATCAGAAAAATTATCGCTTAGTGACAGTGGTGATAGGGGGTGAAAGGGTTACCTGGGGGGCGATCAAGGGGGTTAAACCTTTATTAGGTAATATATGGGGGTACCCGACGCTATAAAAACCTGCGGCGAACCTAAAAAAAATTACTGGCTACCGATCAGCATCACCGACGCTAAGACATCGATCAGAAAAATGATCGCTTAGTGACGGCGGTGCTAGGGGGTGAAAGGGTTACCTGGGGGGTGATCAAGGGGGTTAATCCTTTATTAGGTAATATATGGGTGTACCCGACGCTATAAAAACCTGCGGCGAACCTAAAAAAAATTACTGGCTACCGATCAGCATCGCCGACGCTAAGACATCGATCAGAAAAATTATCGCTTAGTGACAGTGGTGGTAGGGGGTGAAAGGGTTACCTGGGGGGCGATCAAGGGGGTTAAACCTTTATTAGGTAATATATGGGGGTACCCGACGCTATAAAAACCTGCGGCGAACCTAAAAAAAATTACTGGCTACCAATCAGCATCACCGACGCTAAGACATCGATCAGAAAAATGATCGCTTAGCGACGGCGGTGCTAGGGGGTGAAAGGGTTATCTGGGGGGTGATCAGGGGGTTAAACCTTTATTAGGGGGGGTTAGGGGGCTACACTGGACCTAAAACTAAATGTAGTGACACTTTTACAGTCACAAAGTGATCACTAAATAAATGGTTACAACAATCAGTAACACTGTGACTGGGGGCTGGGGGGTGATCTGGGGGGTGATCTGGGGGTGCCTGGGGGGGCGATTTAAGTGCCTATGTGTCCTGGTGTCAGTGTAGTGTTGTGTGCACTAACCTGCATCTTCTCCTGTACGGCGCTCGGTATATGTGAGCGCCGCAGGAGAGATGACATCACTTCCTCCAGCCTGTGTAAACAGTACACAGGCAGGGGAAGCTCTCATTCGCCGGGAGCGATCGAGAGGGGGTGGCCGGAATCGAACGGCCGTCCCCTCATGCCGGATCGCTCCCGAAGGTAAAACGACCACCCACTGTAAAGAAGGGGGGTCCGATCGGACATATACAAAGGCAATCACGTATATGTACGTGATTCTGCCTGTCGGTGCCATTCTGCCGACGTATATTTACAGTGGGCGGTCGTTAAGTGGTTAATGATGCATAAAGTGAAAAAAAAAAAGTGAAATATTCCTTTAAATATAGTACCTGGGGGGTGTCTAAAGTATGCCTGTGAAGTGGCATGTGTTTCCTGTGTTTAGAACTGTCCCTGCACAAAATGACATTTCTAAAGAAAAAAAAGCCATTTAAAATTGCTTGCGACTTTAATGTCATGTCTTGTCCTGGCAATATGGATGAAAATCTTTGAGAACAATGGCATGGCTACCCCATCACCCCCTCCCCCCCCCCTTACCCCAGCCCATTACCAGCCCCTTTGGGTCTTGTATGGATATTAAAGGGAACCCCGCACCCAAAATAAAAAAAATGCCCTATATACTCTGAACAGCAGTATACAGGCGGTGCAAACAAGACAGGGACTGTAGGTTTGTTCTTAAGTAGAATCTGTTTGTAATTTTTAACAGGTACATTGTTTAAGTGTAGCTCCAGCCAAAAAATATATTTTTAAGCTTTTTGGAAAACATAGGGAAGGGTTATCACCCCTGTAACATTTGTTTTGCTGTCTGTGCACCTGTTCAGAAGATTTCACCTCATTTTCCATCCCAATGACAAATGTTTTTAGAAAAATTGGGTTTTTATTAAAACAAGGATTGGTGATAAAGCATCAGTAGAGAGGAGACACCTTTTTCCCATATTAACTCTTACAGGAGAAAATTTCCCTTCCTAGGGGTAGATTTCCTCTCACTTACTTTTGTCTCCTTCTGTTTGCAAGTAGGAGTCATTTGTAAGTTGGATGTTTGAAAGTAGGGGCCTGCCGTATATACTCTGCTGAAATTTGCCCCTTAGATGTTGGTGTTGCCACAACACTGTGAGCCCTCACAGTTACTCTTGGTGGGCACTGGAACTCCCTGCTGTGAATTATTATATCAGGAATTGTAATTACATGCCATTGTTAAACAGTGGTAGGAAAAATTGGGTCTTTGGTGGTGGTGCTGGTGCTACAACACTGTCAGCCCTCACAGTTACTCTTGGTGGGCGCATGAATGGGCCCTGCTGTGAATTATTAGATCAAGAATTGTAATTACATGCCCCTGTTGAACAGGGGCTGAAAAATTGGGCCTTAGGCACTGGTGCCACAACACTGCAACCCCTCACAGATACTGTAATTGGAGCACAGCAATGAGCCCTGTTGCAAAGTATTGCATCAAAAATTGTAATTACACGCCCCTGTTAAACAGGGGCTGAAAAATTGGGTCTTAGGCACTGGTGCTGGTGCCACGACACTGCAACCTCTCCCAGATACTCTAGTTGGAGTGCAGGAATGAGCCCTGCTGCAAAGCATTGCATAAAAAATTGTAATTATATGCCCCTGTTAAACAGGGGCTTAAAAATTGGGCCTTAGCCACTGGTGGCGGCACCCAGAAACAAAAATGTTCTTCCAAGCTATCATCAGGAATCGGATCATTGAGAAGGAGGAGGATAGTCAGTCAACATAACAGGACAGTCACTCAGCATCAGCATAGGCAGTCTTGAAGGGATGTGACATTTGAAAATAAATTATTCTGTTATATCAGCTTCAGGTGCTTGGTAGTTGGTGGTGATCCAAGACTGGTTCATCTTTATGAAGGTCAGTCGATCAACCGAGTCGGTGGACAGGCGCACCCTGTGATCCGTGACAAAGCCTCCAGCAGCACTGAATGTGCGTTCCGAAAGAACGCTGGATGCAGGACAGGCCAGTAGCTCAATTGCATACTGTGCAAGCTCTGGCCAGTGATCCATCCTCAAGACCCAGTAAGCCAGAGGATTTTCGGTGGGAAAGGTGTCCAAGTCTGACCTTGCCCCTAGGTATTCTTGCACCATGTATATCAGACGCTGGCGATGGTTGCTGGAACCGATCATACCTTGGGGCTGCGGACTAAAAAATTGTCTGAACGCATCGGTCAGACGGCCACCTTAACCACCGCTCCTTCTTTGACTGACCGAAGCCTCAGCAACTCGTTGTCCTGGACCAGGAGTTTGTAACCTCCCAGTCTCTGGGAACGCGTTGCGCAGACCTTTCTGCAAGGCCTCCCGGAGATGTCTCATCCTCTGCTCCCTCTGCGACGGTAAGATAAGGTCCGCAACCTTACCCTTGTACCGTGGATCAAGGAGAGTGGCCAGCCAGTAATGGTCCCTCTCCTTGATCCGAAGAATATGAGAATCCTTCCGCAGACTTTGCAGGATCAGGGAGGCCATGCAGCGTAGGTTAGCTGAGGCATTCGGTCCGGAGTCCTCTGGGTCACTAAGGACGACATGATCCGCAGCCACCTCCTCCCAGCCACGTACAAGTCCACAAGTTTCTTGGGACTGTAAATCATCCCTAAAAGACTGCTGCTGTTGATGCTGAGTGCCAGGCTCCACCTCCATGCTGACACAATCCTCCTCCTCCTCCTCCTCGTCATCTTCCTGTGCGATGGGTGGGACAGAAGGAACACTGTCTGGGTAAAGGGGGCCTTGAGAGGCAAGGAAGTCCTCTTTCTTCCTCTGTTCTGCCTCAAGTGCCCTGTCCATTATTCCACGCAGCGTATGCTCCAACAGGTGGACAAGAGGTACAGTGTCACTGATGCATGCACTGTCACTGCTCACCATCCTCGTGGCCTCCTCAAATGGTGCCAGGACAGTGCATGCATCCCTGATCATGCCCCACTGGCGTGGTGAAAAAAACCTGAGCTCCCCTGACCCTGTCCTGGTGCCGTAGTCGCACAGGTACTCATTGATGGCCCTCTGCTGCATGTGCAGCCGCTGCAGCATGGCCAACGTTGAGTTCCACCTGGTGGGCATGTCACATATAAGGCGGTTCTTGGGCAGGTTCAACTCCTTTTGCAGCTCAGCCAGCCAAGCACTGGCATTATATGATCAGCGGAAATGCACACAGACTTTCCTGGCCTGCCTCAGGACATCCTGTAAGCCCAAGTACCTGCCCAAGAACCGCTGCACCACCAGGTTAAGGACGTGAGCCACACAGGTCATATGGGTTAGTTGTCCCTGTCGGAGGGCAGAAAGGAGGTTGGTGCCATTGTCGCAAACCACCATTCCTGGCTTAAGCTGGCGTGGCGTCAACCACCTCTCGGCCTGCCCCTGCAGAGCTGACAGAACCTCTGCCCCAGTGTGGCTCCTGTCCCCCAAACACACCAGCGCAAGCATGGCATGGCATCTTTTTGCCTGCGTACTTGCGTAGCCCCTTGAACGCCTAAGGAGCACCGCTGGTTCCGAGGACAAAGCACAGGAAGAGGCCATGGAGGAAGAAGAAGAGGAGGGGGTGGAGGAGAGAGGTGTGTCACAACCAGTAGTAGCATTTTGAACAACCTCCAATACTACTGCACCTTGTCCTGCATCCTTCCCAGCTGTCAAAAGAGTGACCCAATGGGCCGTGAAAGAAAGGTATCGTCCCTGTCCATGCCTGCTGGACCATGAGTCAGCGGTAATATGCACCTTAACGCTGACCGCCCTGTCCAGCGAGGCATGGACATTGCCTTCCACATGCTGGTAGAGAGCCGGAATCGCCTTCCGTGAGAAAAAGTGGCGTTTGGGAACCTGCCACTGAGGAACCGCACATTGCACAAACTCACGGAAGGGGGCCGAGTCTACCAACTGAAAAGGCAGCAGTTGAAGTGCTAGCAATTTAGCCAAGCTAGCATTCAATCGCTGGGCATGTGGATGGCTGGGAGTGAACTTCTTTTGACGGTCCAGCAGCTGGGGCAGGGAAATTTGCCTGCTACAATCGGACGTCGGTGTACTGCTAGCAGAGTGCCCGCAAGTACTTGGCTGTGACACACCTAATTCTACACCTTCATTCCTCTCAGTGCAGGTTTCAGAGAGGACTGAAGGTATAGTGGGGTTGGAGATCCCAGCTGATGAGGAGCAAGGAGAGGTCCATTTTGTTCTTTGGTGTGGGTCTTTAAGGTACGCTTGCCAATGAGCTGCATGGCAGGTCAACATGTGTCTGGTCAAGCATGTGGTGCCCAAGCGGCTGATGTTTTGGCCACGCGAGATACGCTTGAGACATATGTTGCAAATAGCAGCGGTGCGATCTGATGCACTCGACTCAAAAAAGGCCCACACCAAAGAACTTTTGGAATAACGAGCAGAGGCAGCGCCCTGCACAGGCGGAGCTCTGCGGTGTGATTCAGTCGGTGTGCTGCCCTTACGCTGGCCCCCGGAGGGCATCCTGTCTCGTTGGAGATGTACCTCCTCCTCCTCTCTCCTCCTCCTCTCTCCTATTAGGCACCCACGTGGAGTCAGTGACCTCATCATCCCCTCCCTCCTCATCACTGGAGCCAATCTGGCAGTATGCTGCAGCTGCTGGAACATGACTACCAGCTTGCTGTCCTTCTTGAGCATCCCCTCTCTCTGCGCTCACGCTACTGCCTTCCTCTAGCTGGGTATCATCATCAAACCCTTCAAAAACGCTGGGCATCCTCCTGGAGCATGTACCCAACGCTGTGCTGAAACAGTTCGGGGGACTCCTCAGGAGGACATGGTGGGTCTAGGGAAGGAGTGACTGATGATGACATTGATACGAGGGAAGAGGACGCTTTGGCAGCTGCTTTGCCAGTACCCTGAGCCTGGGTGAGAGAGGATGAGGAGGGCTTGGTCATCCACTCTACCAAGTCTTCGGCATGATGCGGCTCAACACGTCCAGCTACTGAAAATAAGGACAAGCGTGTCCCATGGCCACGTGCTGATGACGATGCACCGCTTCCACAACCAGCACTGTTGTCTCTAGACACAGAGCCTGCTTGCCCTCTTTTATTGGCTCCTGACTGTCTGCCTCTTCTTGTTGGCCTTCCAGACATAGTAATGGACTGCAGGGAGATGGGAAAACCAGGAATTGGAGTAGTGTATATTGTGCTGGAGGCACACAACACCCACTAATTCCTGCAGATGCCTTTATTAGAGAACACCAGCAATAAAGGGTAGATACAGGTGTATACTGTGATGTGCTGGAGGGACACAACACCCACTAACTCCTGCAGATGCCTTTATTAGAGAACACCAGCAATAAAGGGTAGATACAGGTGTATACTGTGCTGTGCTGGAGGGACACAACACCCACTAACTCCTGCAGATGCCTTTATTAGAGAACACCAGCAATAAAGGGTAGATACAGGTGTATACTGTGCTGTGCTGGAGGGACACAACACCCACTAACTCCTGCAGATGCCTGTATTATAGAACAGCAAAAAAGTGTAGATACAGGTGTATTCTGTGCTGGGGCACACAACACCCACTAACTCCTGCAGATGCCTGAGAAAATAACACACTGTCCCTGCCTATCTAGCTTAGAGAACAGTAATAAAGGGTAGATACAGGTGTTTACTGTGCTGGGGCACACAACATTCACTAACTCCTGCAGATGCCTGAGAAAAGAACACACTGTCCCTGCCTATCTAGCTTAGAGAACAGTAATAAAGGGTAGATACAGGTGTATACTGTGCTGGGGCACACAACACCCACTAACTCCTGCAGATGCCTGAGAAAAGAACACACTGTCCCTGCCTGCCTATCTAGCTTAGAGAACAGCAATAAAGGGTAGATACAGGTGTATACTGCACTGAAGGCACACAACACCCACTAACTCCTGCAGATGCCTGAGAAAAGAACACACTGTCCCTGCCTATCTAGCTTAGAAAACAGTAATAAAGGGTAGATACAGGTGTATACTGCGCTGGAGGCACACAACACCCACTAACTCCTGCAGATGCCTGAGAAAAGAACACACTGTAGAACACAAATGTAGCTCTTTCCCTGCACGCCGGAACACACTACACAAGGCCGCCGTGCTGGCGGCCTTTTATAGTGTGGGGCGTGTACTAAACCCCCCTGAGCTATGATTGGCCACAGGCATCCTGCCTGTGGCCAATTATGGCTCTCCTCGCTGCCGGCGCTGTGATTGGCCAAGCATGCAGGGTCACAGTGCATGCTTGGCCAATCACAGCGCCGGCAATGCAGTGCATTGTGGGGCAATCGCGTCACACAAATTTGGCGCGAACGGCCCACAAAGTTCTGGTTTCGCCGAACAGGCGATGTTCGAGTCGAACATGTGTTCGACTCGAACACCGAGCTCATCCCTAAAGGTGACATTAATGCTAAAGCTTAGCCCCTTTGGGATGCTTGCAATACCTACATTTGTTTTTACACCACTCCCTTGGAACCTGGGCACAAAGCAGGGTCTAGGCCTCTCGTTAAGTCAAAATTAAGCCTCACTTAATTTTCATTCTAAGCCCTGTCCCTGTCATTCAGCTATTTAAAGACACACCTCTCATCAGGTTCTTGAACAGTCAACATCTGCCTTGACACAATCCATGGTACTTGGATTAAGTTGACTGAATAACCAATTTGGCAGTAAATGCTGAGTTATATTCCTTACACTCATTAGAACTGAAGATGATGCTTGGGTGAATAGTGCTCCATGGGTGTCAGATACGCTCCTATTTTACAGGCACTAGATTTGGGGAATTCTGGAACATTACAGATACTCCTGTATATAATCAATTTACAGCAGGCAGAACCTTTCCTGTTTCCTTATCTCCTATTGATGAACTATTTAACGTCCAGTAGGTTTTCAAGTGCTATATTCCCACTTAAATTAGTCTTTCTTTTTGCTTCTGAGGGCTTACAACCTTACCTACATCTATTTTGCTCAAACCAAGTTGACCATGTGTGGACAGTGAGCACTACTGTGGTGGGGATTTATCATCCCTTAGTGGGAAATCTCGGTCTTCATCAACCTATATGCTGGCTTACTAGAATGGTTATCTATCATGTAAACTGCATCTAATTTTAATTTTGTTTATGTAATACTTTTAAACTTGATCTAATAAAAATTATACTCTTTTATACTGTATATGATTGAAGTTGTTGATGCCCTACAAAGTCCCATTCAGAGGTTTCTTTTTGTGCAGAATGCTTGGGTGAATAGTAAAATGTCTTCAATATTACAGACCATGCCTTGTTGAGTGTGACTAACCTCTACCAGCCAGGAGAATGACCCAAAAACACAGGGTTACAACAAAAACAGTCACTCAAACAGAAGAACGTCAATATTTATTCAGTACTTCTGAATAATTATTTCAGCGTTCTGATCTTATCTTTACTGAAATGCTGTGGCATGATCTAAAGCAGGCCATTTAAGCAAGACTCCTCAAATATATATGAATTGTGACAGATTTTTATATAGCTTTATGCTGACGACGGATGGCTCTCCACTTGTTCCAGTTCCACTCATGACCGACCTCACACACAAACACACACACTAGAAGCAACTCTCATAAACATCAGAAACAAATAGTATGCCAGATTTTTGGCGTATATGACTAATAGTTGTTCTGTGGACAGATTCTCCCACCTGAGCTGTGGATCTCTGCAGCTCCTCCAGAGTTACCATGGGTCTCTTGGCTGCTTCTCTGATTAATGCTCTCCTTGCCCAGCCTGTCAGTTTACGTGAATGGCCAAGTCTTGGTAGGTTTGCAGTTGTGCCATACTCTTTCCTTTTTCAGATGATGGATTTAACAGTGCTCTGTGAGATGTTCAAAGCTTGGGATATATTTTTATAACCTAACCCTGTTTTAAACTTCTCCACAACTTTATCCCTGACCTGTCTGGTGTGTTCCTTGGCCTTCATGATGCTGTTTGTTCATTCGGGTTCTCTAACAAACCTCTGAGGGATTCACAGAACAGCTGTATTTCTACTGAGATTTAATTACACACAGGTTGATTTTATTTACTAATTAGATGACTTCTAAAGGCAATTGGTGACACTAGATTTTAGTTAGGGGTATTAGAGTAAAGGGGGCTGAATACAAATACATGTCACACTTTTCAGGTATATATTTGTAAAAAATTTAGACACCTGACTATCACAGCTATATGAGTATGCTTGCCATTGCACTTCAGGAATTAATATGGGATTGGTCCTCTCTTTGTGGCTATAACAGTTACCACTCATCTGGGAAAGCTTTCTACAATATTTCAGAGTGTGTATTTGGGAATTTGTGCTCATTTAGCTAAAAGAGTATTTCTAATGTTATGTACTGATATTGGACACTAAAATGTCAGGTAGGGTTGTGGTCAGGGCTCAAAGAAAGCCGCCTGGGTTCCTCCACATTAAACTCATCAAATGATGCCTTTATGGACCTGGCTTTGTGAACCTAAACTCAATCACTTTATGGGGTGTCCACATACAGTACGTTTGGGCATATGGTGCATTTATCTATGTCAACAGTAATGAATATATTATATTAAAGTTTTAGTGGCATGTGCATTACGCATTCCACAACAATTATGCCTCGTACACACGACCGGTTTTCCTGACATGCCAAAAACCGACGTTTTTCCCGACGTGAGTGCTCTCAAGCCTGCCTTGCATACACACGTTCAGTCAAAAAAACGCTCGACCAAAGCGCGGTGACATACAACACGTACGGCGGCACTATCAAGAGGAAGTTCCATTCAAATGGCGCCACCCTTTGGGCTACTTTTGCTGATCCTCGGGTTAGTAAAAGTTTGGTGAGAGCCGATTCGTGCTTTTCAGCCTTGTGCTTTTCAGTCCGTTACAGCGTGATGAATGTGCTATCTCCATTACGAATGCTAGTTTTACCAGAACAAGCGCTCCCATCTCACACGACGGGAAAAAATAGAGCAGGTTCTAATTTTTTTCGAGGAGTTTTCTCGTTGGGAAAACTGCTATGGAGCATACACACGACCGGTTTTCCCAACCAATCTAAAAAGTGGCAGTTTTCTCATCAGGAAAACCGGTCGTGTGTACGAGGCATGAGCATATTTTCTGATTGGCTGATTGACGCTTTTGATTGATTTGTTGAATAATGGATGTCATGACTCACAAATGCATAGGTTTAACTATATTGATTAAAGGGAAGAGTGAGTGACCTTGTGTCCTTGGAACCTGTAAAAAAAAGCACAGACAGTTTATCAATTTGTGACCAATCTTACAGCATATGATTCTGAGATTCTGTTATTTTTTAGTTGTCATTAGGCACATTGCAGCAATAATTCTGCTTTTCAAGTAATAACAGTTCTATTAATGAAATAAAAACTAGGAAGAAACATTTAATGAGCATTTGGGATGATGCAGTTCACAAATTAATAGCTTAAAGATATAATTTGTGAGCCACAAATGAGTACTAAAATTACACTAACAACATAAAATTAGAATTAACAGTAATTTACAGTCCTGGGTCAGTCCTGGAAAAACAATTTTGTATATCTGTATTTAAAAACTGATACTTTTATTACCAAATTGCATTATTTTAATTAGCATAATTTTCCCAGCACCTGGCATAGCTGCTAGTGCATGTCAACAATACTTCTCATCCTCCAACAGATAGGCTTTGTAGAAATATGAATTATGAAGAATTTTAAATAAACTCAATTAAAAGGACAACACATTTCACACATTTATCGAGCCAACAAAAAATGCTTTAGTGATTTTTAAGGGCTAAGTTAAGGGCACATTAAAAATGCATAAGATGTCCAAGTTACTTCCATTATTTTCATTAGCGATAAATCTTCAATTTACTTGTTTTGAAATAACACTTAAAATTATCAAATGACATGTGAAAGTGAAAAAAAAATCAGGGTCAAAAATTCAAGATTAAAAGTGTAATTACATTTATGTATCGAGGTTTAAGGTACAACCTTTTAGCAAGTTTATATTTTACACAAGACACTCGTCGATTTGTGCATGCAGAAGTAAGAAAGGTAACACCAACACAGAGAATGTATTATATATTTTTTAATTTTATCTTATTTTCTGGTAAAAAAATGTCCATATACAGTTAATCATGGAAACATAACTGAGGATTGATGACTTTAAATTTCAGTGTAAATTATTATTATTTTCAGTTTCAGTATCAGTCAGAAGGTAAATACTTATGCGGCGTACACACGATCGTTTTTCATGCCATTTTTTAAACCAACGTTTTTCTCGTCGTTTTTTTTCATGTTTCCTCTCAAGCCTGTCTTGCGTACACACGATCATTTTAAGAAACGTTCAAGCAAAGCGCAGTGACGCACAACATGTACGACGGCACTATAAAGGGGAAGTTCCGTTCGGATGGCGCCACCCTTCATGTTAGTAAAGTTTGTTGAGCGACGATTCACGCTTTTCAGCCTCGTGCTTTTCAGTCCGTTACAGCGTGACGAATGTGCTATCTCCATTACGAACGCTAGTTTTACCAGAACGAGCGCTCCCGTCTCATACTTGATTCTGAGCATGCGCGTTTTTTTTCACCTCGTAAAAGCATACACACTATCGTTTTTCACGTCGTTAAAAAAAACGATATGAAAAATGACGTGAAAAAATAGAGCATGTTCAAAATTTTTAATTTCCGTTTTTCACGTCGTTAAAAATGCTCTGGAGCATACACACGATCGGTTTTAATGCCCATTTTTAAAAATGGCATTTTTAACGGCATGAAAAATGATCGTGTGTATGGGGCATTAGAGTTAATGAAATAATAATTGGATTTACCATAAGCATTAAAACTGATTCAACATTTTTCCCAGCGCCCCTTTACTGGGTTTCCACATTAGCAGGCAATGTAAAATTACTGCTTCATTTAGTCTTAAAAAGATAAGGTATTTGAGTGAAATGAAAAATACATCATTCCCAAGTGACACTTGAAGGGAGGATACATGGATGTGTATGGAGGAGCTCCTGATACATAAAAAAATGTATCTCACTTTAAGGACGTTTTGAAATATAAATGGTAAAAAAATGAAAAAAAACTCAGCTGGCCACCTTTGGTGCCACCAGGTAATGCTATTCTTTATCAAGCCTTAATGCAGGTCCCTTATTGCATTCTGTTACGATTTTCTTAACATCAACTGCTCAAGTCCTGGAGAAGGGAGAGGCTTGTTTCCCCCAAAATGGGCTGGCAGTATTTAATGTGCTCAATCATTAAATGTTTAAAAATTCCTTCAGGCCTGGTTCCTGGTTTACACCATTGCGGCTCTGCAAGTCATGTTTGCACAGGCACAGCAGGCCATTCATTTGAATAGGCTGCTGTGCCTGCGCTTCATGCAGGAAAAAGGTTCCTGTGCCATTTTTAAAAATCAGCAGCCAGAATTTCCTGGCTGTGTTTTTTTTTATACATTATACACTGATCAAGGGTTTCTTAAATATGACAACCACTAAGTGAACTGGTGAGGGATCTGATGGATGCCTTTACCATTTCACAGTGATCACCAGTCTGCAAACTGCTTCTCTCTTACCTTTATGTACTCATCCCTAACAGATGGGCAGACCCTGACAATCAGCCATGCACATGGGAGCAGTCCACAGACTTCAGCCTATAGAAGCCTACTCCACTGTAAAGTAAATGCATCAGCGTTCCAAGCTTTTAAAAGAAAAATGATTCCACTGTACATGCTATTGGTTCTTTGAGTCTCAAAGTGCCACTTTTGCCATTAAAACCGTTAAAGGGTTTGTTAAGCCACTAGGATAAAATGACATAATCCTCTCTATGTATTAATGTAATGTGCCCTGTGTCAATGTCTTATAAAAATAATGCTGCAATATACCTGTTTCAGAGCGCTGATCGGCGGTCATGTGATCCACCGTCTCTCTCTTCTCTCTGCCTGACAGCTGCAGTGGGTGGGGCTGAGGATCCCTCGCTGATGTCAGCCAGGGGGGAGAAGGAGAGAGGCGGCCCCGCCCACTGCAGCTGTCATGCGAGAGAGGAAAGAGACGGCTGATCACATGACCGCCGATCAGCGCTCTGAAACAGGTATATTGCAGGATTATTATTATAAGGCAAAGACACAGGGCACATTACATTAATACATAGAGAGGATTATGTAATTATAACCATAATTTGAGCAGCAGGAGGGGAAGGGGGGAGCAGAGTGGCATGGATACGGAGCTGACAGGCAGGGAGGGAGGAGGGAGAGAGCACAGAGGAGACAGATCAGGACTGCGGATGACAGAGGCACGTAAACTGACCACGGTGTCAGGGCTCTGCAGCCATGATACACTGTGGTCAGTTTACAGGGGGAGGGTATAGCCAGGCAGGATCAGCCAGGTATTGCAGGTGATAGAGGGGTCCAAATGACACAGCACAAGCACTGTGCTGTATAACATGCTTTAAGGGAGTTAACAAACACATGTAAATACAGAAATACACTGCACCCCAATATGTGAATTCCCCCAAAAAGTGAATAACAGAGATCATGTACAATGTATAAGGAAATGCTTAAATAAAATACATAATTAATTAACTGTACAGTTGAGCCTCAGATTACGAGCATAATCCGTTCCATGAGTATGCTCGTAATCCAAAGTACTCGCATATCAAAGCGAGTTTTCCCATTGAAGTCAATGGAAACAAAAATAATTTGTTCCGCATTGACTTCAATGGGATGCAATACAGAATGCGGCCAGAGGTGGGGGGTGCCGGAGAGCCCCGGAAACGGCCTAAAAGGCCGAGGACACTTCGGCTGACCTCAGCAAACATTGAAAAGGCACGGAAACTGAGTATTTCCGTGTATTTCCGTGTCTTTCCGAGCATTGCCGAACAGCGGTGATCGGCACTGCTTGGCTCCTGCGCCCCCGTACCTCAGGCCAAATGCGGAACTGCAGGCCTATTTAGCTTGAATTCTGCTCGTCTTGCGAGTCAACACTCGCAAACCGAGTCAGAATTTTTTTTTTAAAACTGCTTGCAAATCAAATTGCTCTCAAACCAAGTTACTCTTAAACCAAGGTTCCACTGTATATCAAATGATGCCATAAATAAACAGTTCATATATTTCATAAACGTTCCAAACTGTGCTCTTACAGTGAAGTCCATATAATACATTAAATCTACATTCACTCCCAAAAATGTGCCAGAAACACTATCCAATGACAAACATCCATTTTCATCCCCGTCCTTATGGGTTTCCCAGATACATGACCCAAACATCAACTAAACCCTAATGGAATCATGCACATTCCCAGTATTAAAATACAAATTGTATGCTCAGGAAGGCTAAGAGAGGTCCACAATCAATTACATGTAAATATATACCAAAAATCTGTGGTATTGCTGTTTCTCATGTGCATTATTAATAGTGCTATGGCTGCACACTTTTAATTTGAGCTTTCATTGCTTTTTCATTAATAAAAGTACATTAACACTATTTCACTATTGCAAGCCTCTCTTTGTCTGCTATAACGTCATATCAGGATGGGGAGTGTTTTAACTGTTTCTGGTGTCAGTTTTAAGATCAGGCACTTTGGGCTGTATCAAAGGTTTGCTTACAATTACTGACATAAACAGGAACCTGGAATTAGGAGCTAGTGTTGCCTGAACATAATCACTTTATTTACTCTAATTTGTACATTAGCCTGCAATAGGCATATATGGTAAGTACATTTGGGATTTGGTATTGACTTGTGGAGTCATTACTAAATCCTGATAGTTTTTTATTAAATTAAGCCTGATAATGTACAATGCAAAGCAATCTAATTAGTACAATGTAATGAACAAACTTGATGTCGACAATGTGTCATTGTAAAAGAGTATTACATTTCTGTACTTGTTCTAGAAATTATTGTATATTTTCATACTCTACATTCTTAAAGGGAAGCTACCGTATTTTACGCTCCATAAGACGCACCTGACCATAAGACGCACCTATGTTTTAGAGGAGGAAAATATGAAAAAAAAAAATCTGAACCAAATGGTGGACTAAAATATTTAATAAAATATAACCAACTAATATTTCTACACTGACAACCAATATAAGGGGGCACCCTGAACTGATCCCCAATGTAACTGGGACATTTACACTAACCGCAACACAACAAGAGTATTTTCATCAACCACCAATGTAATTGAGACATTTACAGTGACTAGCCATATAACAGGTGTATTCACAGTAACAACCCCCCCCATCTGTCTACTAATCTCTGCATTCTTATCTCCCATCAGTACAACTCTGCCCCTAACTCATCATCTGCTAACCTCTGTCCCCCAAACCCCTACTCTGCTAACCTCTGCAATCCAACCCTTCCTGCCCATCCACTCTGCACCTCTGTACACCACCTCTGCTCACCTCTGACTGCACATCTCCTCTGCTCACCTCTGCACCTCAAGCCCCCCTTTTTGACTACCTCTACATGCCCCCTATGCTCACCTGTATGCTGTCTAGGTGGGCTGCATGCAGAGGATGGGGTGTGATTTGCATATGAATAGCGGCGGCAAATCTAATTTGCATAACAATGCCTGCACGATTTACATGTGAATGCCAAAGTTAATTTAAGAACAATGCCTTTTGTTTCTCTCCCTATAGTAGCCGAAGGCAGGGGAGAAACAGTATTTAGCTGGGGCAGCGAGATGAATAGGGCATCGTTCTGCCACAAAAACAATCCGCTATTAGCGGCTCTGCTGGTCAGTATTCGCTCCATAAGATGCACAGACATTTTCCCCTGTTTTTTGGGGGGGAAAAAGTGCGTCTTATGGAGCGAAAAATACGGTATATGTTTTTTTTTGGTGTATAAATTTATTTTAATCAATTTTTTATTATTATTATAATATACAGGGTTTATATAGCTCCAACAGTTTACACAGCACTTTACAATATAAAAGGGAGACCGTACAGTTAAAATACAATAAAATGCAAGAGGGTTAACGACTTAAGGACCAAGTCTTTTTCTGACATTTGTTGTCTACAAGATAAAATCAGTAATTTTTGTTAGAAAATTACTTAGAACCCCCCCAAAAAAAAAAAAATATATATATATATATATATATATATATATATATATATATATATATATATATATATATATGTAGCACACATATCCTTTTCCCCCTTACCTGCCTTTTAGGGGATCAGACACACCATGCCACATGTCCGCGTCCTCTGGATTAGAGGTCGGACGGTGTTATGTATTTGGGTCCCGCAGCGAGTTGCTTCCCTTCACTGGTTCTTCCCTCTAGGTTAGAGAGGCAAGTCTTTACCTTTCCCAAAGAAGGTCAATGTCCACACAACACTTCAACTCCAACAAGAGTTTATTTTCTCCTATTTGCTTGAATAACCAGAAAGTTGGAGAGGAAAGGTGTTAGCAGAAATAGAATGGATTCAGGCACACTCTTGGTTTTGTCGCCACTCGGTCCCGAGTGGGTACAGCTCACCTGTATAGTCACTCTATAGCACTAGCAGCCGGCATGAAGCTCGAACAGTGACTTAGTCCCCTCCAAGAACAAAGTCAAGGAGATCCCTCCTTTAGTAACTACACTCCGCAAGGGCAGTCTGCGATGAAAGGAATACTTCCCTCCGACAGGTCACCAGGCCTCTCCCGAGACAGCAATACTGTATTACTCGCCTCCTTAATGGGACCGATCCTCCCCCGGTTTCCTCTATGCCAGAACGGTCGCCCTCTCCTGGGCTCCCTGGGTTTCCTTTCTGGTTGTAGACCCAGTTGGAGGTACTGGGCCTACCTGTAACTCCGCAGTCTCGGGCCAAAGGTGCTCGAGACTCCTCAGTTAAGGTTGGGCGCACCCCCCCCTTAGAGGGGCACACTCCTCCGGGTACAGGTCCCCGGGCACTCCACCACCACTCCTTTACAAAGGCGTCTGCCTCTTATATATACTCTCCCGGTATGCACAGCAGGCCGGAACCGCCCACCGCATGGCAGCCAGAGAGGACATCCAATAGCCACTCCATCACCTGTGGTTCAACAACGGGTATCAGTGACAACACCACCTATACGCCTAAAGGGGAACTGCACGCCAGGCGACACAGCAGCAAGACAGAGTCCAAATAATTAGAAGACCCGAGCCAACTACCGCACAGGTCACCCCTAAATTGAAGCATATACACTCCCTAAGTAGGGACCCCGCTATATATATATTTTAGCAGAGACCCTAGAGAATAAAATGGAGATTGTTGCAATACTTTATGTCACACCGTATTTGTGCAGCGGTCTTACAAGTGCAATATTTTTTTGTAAAATATACACTTTTTGGATTTAAAGAATACAAAAACAGTAAATTTAGCCCAATTTTGCATAATGTAAAAGATCATGTTACGCCGAGTAAATTGATACCTAACATGTCACGCTTTAACCACTTCAATACAGGGCTTTTTGTACCTATTCAATACCGGGCCTATTTTGGCACTTCTCTCCTACATGTACAAATCATCATTCTTTTGCTAGAAAATTACTCAGAACCCCCAAACATTATATATGTTTTTTTAGCAGACAACCTAGGGAATAAAATGACGGTCATTGCAACATTTTTTCTTGCACAATATTTGCGCAATAATTTTTCAAACGCCTTTTTTAAAAAAAAAAAAAATGGTTTCATGAATTAAAAAATAACAAAACAGTAAAGTTAGCCCAATTTTTTGGGAACATATGAAAGATAATGTTACGCCGAGTAAATAGATACCTAACATGTCACGCTTTAAAATTGCGCACACTCATGGAATGGCGCCAAACTTCGGTACTTAAAAATCTCCATAGGCGACGCTTACATTTTTTTTACAGGTTACCAGGTTAGAATTACAGAGGAGGTCTAGTGCTAGAATTGTTGCACGCGCTCTAACGCACGCGGCGATACCTCACATGCGTGGTTTGAACGGCGTTTACATATGTGGGCGACTTACGTGTGCATTCGCTTCTGATCGCGAGCTACCGGGGACAGGGGCGTTTTAATTTTTTTTTATTATTTATTTATTTAGTTTACTTATTTATTTATTTTTTTACAATGATTTTACTTTTTTTTTTTTTTTTGATCACTTTTATTCCTATTACAAGGAATGTAAACATCCCTTGTAATAGGAATGTGTGTGACAGGTTCTCTTTATTGAGAGATGCGGGGTCAATAAGACTCCATATCTCTCCTCCAGGCTGGAAAGCATGAGATCAGTGAAATTTTTTTCACTGATTTCATACTTACAGCCGCAACGGCGGCTTTGTTTACATTTTTGAGACCCGGGCGTGACGTCATCACATCGCGCCCGGGCCTCCGACGATCATAGAGATGACTGGTGACCATCTGGTCACCAGTCATCTCTATGCTCATCACGTGACTCCACCAACGATGCCGGAAGATTCGCTCCGGGTCCCCGATCGCACGGGGGAGCCCGGAGAAGCACCGGATGGCGGCGGGAGGGGGGGTGTCCCCTCCTGCCGCCTATAAGAACGATCAAGTGGCGGAACCGCCGCTATGATCTTTCTTATGGTGCACAGAATCGCTGGCTCTTCAAAAGGATATCTGAATGATGCCTCTAGCTGCAGGCATCATTCAGATATCCCCCTACAAAGCCGAGGACGTCATATGACGTCCACCCAGGATGGGAGATCCCATCTGTGGACGTCATTTGTCTATGGCTGGGTAGGGAAGTGGTTAAAATTGCGCACGCTCGTGGAATAGCGACAAACAACGGTTCTTAATAATCTCTTTAAATTGTTTTACAGGTTATCTGTTCAGCGTTACAGAGGAGGTCTAGTGCTAGAATAATTGCTCTCGCTCTATCATTCGCGGCAATACCTCACATGTGTGGTTTGAACACCGTTTACAAATGTGGGCATGACTTGTGTATGCGTTCACTTTTACTTTTTATTTTATTTTTTGATCACTGCTATTCCTATTACAAGGAATGTAAACATCCCTTGTAATAGAAATAAGCAGGACAGGGCCTCTTAACCACTTCCGGACCTCCCGCCGTCATTTTACGTCACTACTTTGAAGAGGACTACCTTTGTTATGGTAGCAGCTAGCTACCATAACCCCGGTATCCTCTTCAAGAGCGGGCTGTCCGCTTCAAGATAAAAGTGGTCTATAAAAAATCCATGAAGTCTTTGTCTTTCTTTCTTTGGTGTCATATCCTCTACCAGTAAAAAAATATAATCCCAAGTATGGTTGCACATTTACTTTCAATGAGTAAACTAATTATCTTATCAAGGAGGGAGAAACCTAAGATTTAAGCAAATCTTGCAAGTAGACTGAAGTTCATTCCATCAACCTGAGGGTATATTTAAGGTGCATATAATAGCTCCCAGACAGCAAGTATAACTTGCCACAAATATGGCAGTGTTGAATTGTAGGTCAGTTGACTTGCACGTTTTGACTGGCAAGTTGTACACTTGCAGAGCACTTGAAGCACAAGTTCTAGTTGAGAAAAGTTGCAGTGGTGAGTCTACAGCAAGATCTCTGCAAGTCGACAGCATAAAAATTCAGCCACAGTGACCCCTGTGGTGGGATGACTATTGCACAACATAACTTAACCAAAACTTGCAGCAGACTTGCACAATGTTTGCATAGAAAGTTGATCTGGAGTCATGCAATGCAGACTTGCTGCAATTGTGCAACAAACTTGTGAAGCCTGGAAAGTCTAGCAATAGCTTAGCAAGTCATTTTCAAACTTGTAGCACCATTTTTTGCTATCTGGGCTGATGAGCACTTACAAAGGAATTAACTTAAACCCCATACACACGATCAGAATATCATACAAAAAATACCGCTTTTGAGGCGATCGTACGATAATCTAAAGGTTAGCACACAGCTGTCGCCCGAAATTTTCCGAAGGGACAAACACAAAAAAAATTCTTGTACAATACCAGATTGTGCAAATTTCATTTAATCAGTACAGTTTTTGTCTAAAAATACACTACAACACATTATATCACTTCTGAATTTTTATTCTGTCATACTAAAATTTCCATACTATAGTAACCTTTTAGTTTTCGAAATAGAAATTAGCATTAAAAAAAAAAAAAAGGCCGATCATTCGCTCATTGTGTGTACTAGGCTTTAGCTTCAGTCTATTTACAGGATTTGCTTTTATTATTAATGTGCCAATTCCTGCTTCTATTTCATATGATTGTACATTTTGTCTATGGATCATTTTTATTTTGACCTAATCCACTGGATATATAATGCTCATATGGTCTTTGACTGTTTCAGTTTAATTGCTTTTATGTGTTTCTGTTGGCTGAGGGGGATGGCATATTACTGGGGGATGTTTGGCCAATAAAGATATTATTTTATAGATCTTTCATATGTAGGTTCCTTTGAATAACAGTTAAAGCGTAACTCCACTTTTGTTGAGAAACCCCCCCCCCCCCAGGTGATCTATGTACATTTCAAGGATTATAACAACCTTTGTCGCAGATTCCTACCCTTTGTTATTCTGAAGAAATCTATGTGTGTTTGTCTGTGCCTCTGGGCCAAGTGGGTCTAATGGGAGCGGTGTCATAATTATCAGTCGGCTGTGGCAACTGCTGGGCACTTATAAAGAAAGCTGCTGGGCCTGCATCCCTTTAGACGTGTTCCTATTGGAAATATCTCACCAAAAATGAAATTTTTGTTGCGGGGGATGCCTGAAACCTGACTTGTATCTTAGGCAGACTTCTGAGAAAATTGGTGAGCCAATCACACAAGCAGGAAATTATGTTTCTGGGGAGTGATCAGTACACATTTTGAGTACAGAAAAACTCCTAGTAAGCCATATTGCTCTGCATTTATAGAAAATTACAGCGGCTGCAGATTGAAAAGTAAAGGTAATTTTTTAAAACATTCAATTACAATATGACTTGAATCGCAATTGTATGTAACGGCCTCACCCCGCCCCCTTTATTAATAAAACGGCTGGCTTGTCTAGGGGTATGGGGGAGGAGGGTGAGGTTCACTACGGCCTATGTCCTCTAGTGTGTAGAGGTGAAAGCCAACACTTGTTTTACCTTTGGGTCTGTGTTCTAGATGGAGCCTCTGCTTCTCCTGTGGAGGTTTGACTGTCAGTAATAGAGCCCCGCACCATAAAAAGTCCAACACTCCTTTATTCTTCTTGAGAAGTAAACAGCATCAGTTGAACTTTTGAATAAACAGACAGGGTGTGGATATGAGTAGGTCCAGGCACAGTGAACTCTCCTTCTCCTTCTAGTGCAAATAGGCTTGGCGCACGGTCTCTGCCACCGACCGTGAGGTTGGCCGCTGCCACAGACCGGGTGAACTGTTGAGGCCCCTGCCACCGGCCGTAGTACATGAATTTACCTTCCTTGAAGGATTGGCCCTTGTTGGGGAAAGACATCCATCCGGACGGTCTCCAGAGGCCCACCCAACACTGGCAATATGCTGCACCAGCTCTACGGGAGGGTCACCTCTCCGGTCCCTTATGCCCTGAATTCAGGTACCCGACATCAGGGGCGCCTTAGGACAATCCCTCCCTTGCGGGACCCAGTGGAAGGTACTGGGCCCCAGGCCTTCGGTTAAGTACCTCACCCCAGACTGAAGGTGTCTGGGATTGAACACAAACTCCACGTGTACAGGCCAAGGGCGCCTGGACACCGATCACGGACAGCAGCCCTCAGGCTGAAGGTGCCTGGGACTCAGACCTCGTGGTGAAGATGTCCGCCCCCTTTATACCCTCTCCCAGCAAGCCCAGTGGGTTCCCCGCCTGCCGTACAGCTGCTGCGAGAGGTCATAAAGGGTACGGCACTGCAGCGGTGGTTCAACCCCGGCCCAAAGCAACAGCGCCACCTACTGGGCCGCAGGGAACTGAACACCACTGATGTCTTCACACGAATGAAAACACAGCCCTACTCTACTAATTAGTGCATCTGGGTCATACTACCACCCAGATGCTGCCCCTAAATAGTACATACCCGCTACATGTACATGCTATATTACTTCAATATTTATTATTTTTTTCCCCACGAAGGCTGAGTTACACTATAAAGCTCTCAACTTTGTTGTAGAGTTTTAATTTATTATAGGCACTTATATAGTGCTGTCAATTTACGCAGCACTTTACATATATATTGTGCATTAACATCAGTCCCTGCCCTCAAGGAGCTTGCAATCTAAGGTCAACTTGTGTAAAACCAGCTAGCACATACATGCTGAACCGGATGATTTTCGATCCATGTTTGACCAGCTTTCTTTATACTTTAACTTTGCATCTAGGTAACCTAGATCACAAAGCTCTAAGTAACAAGAACATTGAGGATGTTTTACTTCTGTAGAAACTGCAAAAATTCTAATGTTTTTTTAATTAGATAGACCATGCCTAGTAGACTTTTAGCAGATTAGCAATTCAAATCACTGAAAAGAATTGCTTAGATGCAGCTGAGTCTGTTGTAATGAGCATCACTATCTTAATGAACAGTTATAACAATCTAACATGTATATATAGGAAAATTGTCTTTGAAAAATACAAGAGTACCCTATGCATTGTTCTTTTATTCATTGAATTGGCATATATTATATACTTTGCAGGGACTAGTTAAAATCTAAACGTATCTAGCTTCACCTTCAGACTCAATATAGCTTTATAATTAATCTTATTAAACCAACCAATGGTAAGCGTGACTAATGTAACATTTAAACACATGTGAGGAGACAATATGAGCCATTGCAATTCAATTTCTGTTATGATAATAAAAGCTTTTCCCATCACACAAACATAAAGCGAAGGAAGAAAATATGGAATGAGAGATATAGGTTTCTTTGGGTAGGTCACATCCTGAGAAATTACATCCTAATTAGACTATGCAAATCACTTTGTGTGTTTTGTGTTTTATGAATAAAGTATCAGGGATATTGCCTTGTTATAGAACACTTTTCATTTTGATTTTTACAATCTTATCTCTTCAATGTGTGACTATAGAACCAAATTAGGAATACGTGTTCATCTTAATTGCCTTTTTTTACAGCCATGGTTCTTCTGTGTATAACAGAAAAGGATAGTTTTTTTTCCCCCTTATAAAATAATATGAAATTTAGCTTTGTTTAGCACACATGTAGTAAAAAATGAAGGTTTATGAAAACATTTAAAAAAATTAAAGTGTATCTCCAACCAAAAGGGGTTGATCTTGATGGGCAGCGGCAGGGTTCTAAAAGGACACTAATGGGAAAATCTTAAAAAAGGATTCCTGGTATGGATATTTTATACATAGTTTCAGTAGTCCCTATATATTATAGCTGGCTGATACTCCTGGAAGCTGGAAATCACTGGGTCCTGTGAGTCTACCCTGCTGGATTCTGAACACAGGAGGTCAAAGCATTCTCAGACTGACAGGTGTGGCACTGTTCTTAGGAGTAAATAAATCCTTAAGGCAAAAGTCTCTAAAATTCTCAATCTTGTCAGTGACTCAAAACCCAACTATGGTATGCTTAGTAAAAAGTTAATATGGACCTTCCTTAATAAAACTAAAATAAAGTGACTGGTGCTTTAAATACATAGTATATCTTGTATTTTTTTTTATAGAGGAAATGCTGCGCTATCTGGATGTTAGCATGAGTGCCTTGATGCAATGCCACTAAATAAAAAATGTGTTGAAGTGCAAACAAAGTTTTTTTACCATAGAGTGTGTGATCACAGCATCACAAACCTGATAATCCACATATGTGTTGAAATGTATTTTTGTGCAAACTCCAAAAAGTTCATACAAAATCAAATCAAAAACTTCATGTATCAAATATAGTGATCCAAATACATGCAAAAAAACTCACAATTGAGTTCAGTCAGAACATACTTGTGAACCACCCCCGGGTTCAGTGTCAGTAATAGGAGATGTTACATATTTACAGATTTTGGGTAGCTCGCAAGATTTCTTGGTTTTAGATAATATATCTTGGCTAGCAATTAATAATATATACACATCTCTAAAACGTAAATCATACAAACATATGGTGACAATTAGTGTGCAATCTTATGTAAAGTGACTGGTGCTCCAATGAATTAATGAAAAAATGTTGGAAAAAATGATCATATGCACAATTCTTTTAAATCCACAGTAAAGTCTTTTGTAAAGTGACAAAGTGCTCTTCAGTCGTGTGTTTCTTTAACTATAAACTTGTGCTGGTGCTTCTTATAGTGCTCCCCCTAAGGTGTTGCACTCACCACAGATATTCACCCCTCGGGGGGGGGGTATTCCACATTTAGTGTATGCCACTATGCAGCAGATCCCAGATCCACGCCTGTGTGTACCTCTCCTCTCTGTGCTACTTTAAAGGTTCAGCCCCTCTGTCTCATCCACATGCAGAGAAAACGTTTGCTCCCATAGCATAATACTGTTTTCAAAAGAATTTACTGAATAAACACAGTTGTGAACATACTCACATTTCCTCTGTTATACAAAAGCATTTTAAGTCAGGAAGTCCGCAACGTTTCACATTCCACGGCTTCAAACCGGATGCAACGCAAAGACGCTACAAGCTCCTACTTACGCATTTCGTCATCAAGATGTTATCTGGAACGGCGTTATCTTGCTACACTTCCCAACTATATATAGCATGTGGTGACCCGGCGACCCTGACCGCGTGATTAGAGGCCATTTTTGGTTGGTCTGGGGTTCGTGTATTGCGGGATTCTGATCTATTTAAACCAATATTCAATTAGCCAAATCTGCCATACTCCTTACTTTTAAAACACAAGATTAATCTCTTTCGGTGGGCTTTCATGCTCCTCTACTCGAGGTGAATATATAATCAAACTTGTATTCTATACCTGCCTTGGTCTAATTGTGTCACTAATAAGGAAGTCCCATATATTATCGTATAGGGAACAACGCAAACCTTTATTACAAATAACATGATCTTTAAAAATCCTAAAAATGACAATGTAAGTATATGTTCCCAGTGAATACATAGAAGAGGAAGCAAATACTATAAAAACGATTTTTAGTATAAATAAAAATGAAAAAATATAAAAATAAAAAAAAATATATAAAAATAAGAATAACGAGATATAAAAGTAAAAATTCTTAAAAAATAAAATGACTGTCTAGTCCCTTGTGCTTTTGTTTGAATGGAAGTCATTGGCTATTTTCTTCTTATTTCCAATTAAATAGAATGGAATATACATTCCAATTAAATAGAATGGAATATACATTTTATGGTGGGTGTTTTTAAAAGTTAGTAATGAAACAGTTGAGGTCTATGTCTATATTTAACCCTTCAGGTTGAAGCGTATTGAGCAAAAAAATCAATTTTGTCTCGTTTTGTGAGACCTTTTTCTTCTTGTTATCACCCCTCCAATGTCCTTTGATTTTATCTATTGCATAAAAGGTCATGACTGATGGATCTTTTTTGTGACAGTCTTTGAAATGCCTTGACACACTGTGTTTATTAAATCCCTTTTTGATGTTATTAATGTGTTCTTGGATTCTAATGAATAGAGGTATTTTTGTCCTCCCTAAATATTGCATTTGACACGGGCATTCTTTGATGTATGTTACATGTGTGCTAGTGCATGTTATCAATTCTCTGATCTTATATTCCTTGCCCTTAACTATATCTAAATGTTTATTTTTTCCAAACCGTTTTTTGGTAGACATTTCCCACATTTATAAAAATCCTTTGAGTTCTTTAAACAATTGAATTTGTCTAGGGGGGTCTAGGGCATTGTGTACAAGTTTATTTCTCAGGGAGAATGTCTTTCTCTATAGTAGATCCAGCAGGTAAAATCGTTTTTAATACTTTATCCGATTTCAGAATTGGCCATTGTTTTCTCACTACTTTTTCCAGGGACCTATATTGTCTATTGAACCCTGTGAGGAAAGCCATATCCATGTTCTTATTTTTCTTCTTTCTATCATTGTTTCCCTATTCATTGATTTTACCCTTGCTTTTAAGGTTTCTAGATCTTTTTTCTTATAGCCCATTTTGATGAACCTTTTTTATTAGTGTATTGGATTGGTCCTCGTAGTCTTTTTGGTTACTTCAATTTCTATATAAATGCATAAATTGCCCTTTGGGATATATTCCCTATCCATTTTGGATGATGGCAGCTGTTAATGGGTATATACCCATTTCTGTATGTTTTTTTAATAAAGTTCTGGTACATAATTTCCCATATTCTTTATAGACTTAAGTCCAGATAGTCAATATTGTGTCTGCTCCAACTTCCTGTAAAAGAGATCCTATATATGTTCTGATTAATTTAATCAAAAAATTATTGCAATTTTTTCTTCTGATCCTCTCCATACTATAACTATATCATTGATGTACCTTTGATAAAGTTTGTTTTTAATGTTAAAGTTTAGTCTTGTCACGCTATATATTTGTTCCTCTTCCCACCTGTTTCATAATAAATTTGCTACACTGGTTACGTATTTTGCTCCCATTGCTACCCCCTTTGTTTGGGTGTAGTACTCTCACTGCTCCAGATGACGTCTTAAAGACTAAATGCGTAGGGTGGAGCATGTAGCGTCTTTGCGTCACTTACGGTTTGAAGCCATGGAACGCAAATTGTCCCGGTCTTCCTGATTTTAAATCCTTTTGTACAACAGAGATAATGTGAGTAAGTTCACAACTGTTTATATTCAATAAATACTTTTGAAAACGGTACTATGCTATGGAAGCAAACTTTTTCTCTGCATGTGGATGAGACAGAGAGGCTGAACCTTTAAAGGAGAAAAGAGAGGAGAGGCACACACAGGCATGGATCTGGGATCTGCTGCACAGCGGCACACACTGTGAATGTGGAATACCCCCTCGAGGGGTGAATATCTCTGGTGAGTGCACCTTAAGGGGAGCACTATAAGAAGCACCAGAATGATTTTATAGTTAAAGAAACACACGACTGAAGAGCACTTTGTCACTTTACAAAAGACTTTACTGTGGATTTAAAATAACATATGATTATTTTTTTTTTTTTTAAATTCAGCATTTTTTAATTAATTCACTGGAGCACCAGTCACTTTACATAAGATTGCACACTAATTGTCACCATATGTTTATATGATTTACCTTTTAGAGATATGTATATATTATTAATTGCTAGCCAAGATATACTAGTCATATTTAAAGCACCAGTCACTTTATTTTAGTTTTATTAAGGAAGGTCCATATTAACTTTTTACTAAGCATACGATATATGGGTTTTGAGTCACTGACTAAATTGTGAATATTAGAGCACCTAGACTTCTGCCTTAAGAATTTATTTACTCCTAAGAACATCGCCACACCTACCACTTTAACTCATTATTCACCATACACTCAATTCTGTAGCTGTATTAGTAGGGGCAGCAAATCCATTTACAACCTACAGCCATTTGTGCGTGACCACCCAAAAAACTCTCTTTTTATTTTCTCAGAATGACACCTGTGCAGAGTGGCCGACCTCCTGTATTCATATTGCATCATTCCACATCTTTGTTGGACCCAGAAGCAAGTTAAGATCATTGGGGTAACAGTGTCTCTTTCAGTGATTTCCAGTTTCCAGAGAGATTGGCCAGGTATGGTACATGCATAGTTACATTGGTTCAAGCTAATTGTACAAATTATTCATAGCAGATAAATATCAACAAAATGGTAGTGCACTGGATTCTTCGATTGCTTGTTAAATGCTTTATTGTCAAAAGCCAGAAAAGTGACAGGAATCGCTGTTAACGCGTTTCACAAGATATATCTTGCTTGATCAAGTTGTGATTAAGCAAGATATATCTTGTGAAACGCGTTAACTGCATACCCTGTCACTTTTCTGGCTTTTGACAATAAAGCATTTACCAAACAATCGAAGAATCCAGTGCACTACCATTTTGTTGATATTTATCTGCTGTGGACGGTGGTGAGCACCTGGTACCGAGGTGTGCACCTGGTACTTGATTGCACCCATGTGTAGCCTGGAGCGGTGTGTTCTCTCTTTGTTTGGTTACAAAATATCCCTACCTGGAATTCATGTTTAATCACTTGCCTACTGGGCACTTATACCCCGTTACTGACCAGGCCAATTTTCATCTTTCAGCACTGTCACACTTTGAATGACAATTGTGCGGACATGCAACACTGTACCCATATGACATTTTTTGCTAAATATATAAAAAAAGACCAAAAAATTGGGAAAAAAATTATAATTTTTCATAGTTTGTTATAAAATTTTGTAAACAGGTAATTTTTCTCCTTCACTGATGTGCGCTGATGAGGCTGTGCTGAAGGGCACTGATAGGCTGCACTAATGGGCACTGATGAGTTGGCATTAATGAGGTGACACTAATGGGCACTGATAGGTTGGCACTGATGGGCACTGATAGGTGACCCCGGTGGGCACTGATAGGTGGCGCCGATGGGCACCAATGAGGCAGGACTGGTGGGCACTGATGAGGAGGCATTGATGAGGCTGCACTGATAGGTGGAACTGATGAGGTTGCACCGATGAGGTCCGAAAGGCGGTACCGAAGAGCACTGATAGGTGGCCCTGAAGGGCAGCACTGATAGGCGGCACTGATAGGCACTGACAGGTTGCACTAATGGCCACTGGTAGGTGGCACTGATGGGCAGCACTGATAGGTGACACTGGGCAGCACTGATAGGTGACAATTTTTATAAAGGACTTTTGACAAGTCCTTTATAAAAAAAAAAGTCCCATGATGCAAAACCATTGTCAATCGCATCATCTAGCTATGTAGATCCACGTCAGTCATAATAAACGACGCCCATCAAAAGAAAAAATCCTGTCGATTGCCAACATGATCTGCTTCCATCACTGAATTGCTGCTGAATGACATCTCTCAATCCCCACCGCTAAAAATAAACAAAGAAGAAAGGTTTCCTGGGTGTTGAAATTGACAAAATATGTCTATGACCAAACATAACTATGTTTAGAAAATTACATCATGAAGATCAATGTTAAAGGGGGGCTTCTAGATCCCAATAAGCTTCTCACCATCAGAGCCCCACAACCACTGGATCAGGATTAGGGAGAAGAGACCTTCGTCTTATCAACATGTTGAGGGTAGTACCTTGCCTAAAGCGCTAAAAATAGTGCCTTCATAGCACCTGTAAAGAGCCTCTCCTCTCACTTTAATGTGAAAGCCCAAGGGCTATACACTGCTCCTAAAGCACCCCTGCCCATTGAAATCAATGGACAGCCCCGCCGAACTGCAGGAAAAGCGCTGCTTCAGCAGTGCTTTACGGGCGATTTTAACCCTTTTTCGGCCACTAGCGGCAGAAAAAAGGTGCAAAAAAGACGGTAAAACACCGCTAAAAATAGCGGCTCTTTATCGCCGAGGCCCCCACGCCTCAGTGTGAAAGTAGCCTTAGACAGACTTATGGAGAAATTGGTGAGCCAATCACACAAGCAGGAAATTATGTTACTGGGAAGTTGTCAGTACAAACTCTGTGCACAGAACAACTCCAGGTACAGGGGGTCCCCGACTTACGAACAACTCCTACTTGCGAACGGGATGCTGCGGGGACCATTGCCGTTCTGCACATGCGCGACCAATCGACGGACATCGGATAACATCGGAAATGTCGGTAATTGCCGGTCTGCGCATTCACGGCCCAAGTTACGAACATTTCCTCCTTACAAACAGGAGGAAAGTCCCTAACCCGTTCGCAAGTCGGGGACCCCCTGTAACCATATTGCAATGCATTTACAGAATATTACAGCGGCTGCAGATAGGAAAGGTAATTTTTATTAACATTTATTATAATATGGCTTCTGTCACAATTATATACCCTATATTATTTTTTCTTTATTTGCTATTTTCCCCCCCCATGAAAGTGGAGTTACCCTTTTATTATTAACATTATTAACCACTTCAATACAGGGCAATTATATACCCTTCCTGCCCAGACCAATTTTCAGCTTTCAGCACTGTCACGCTTTGAATGACAATTGCGCGGTCGTGCGACGTGGCTCCCAAACAAAATTGGCGTCCTTTTTTTTTTTCCACAAATAGAGCTTTCTTTTGGTGGTATTTAATCATCTCTGCGGTTTTTACTTTTTGCGTTATAAACAAAAAAAGACAATTTTGAAAAAAAACTACAATATTTATTTAATTTTTGCTATATTAAATATCCCAATTTAAAAAAAAAAAAAAAAATCTCAGTTTAGGCCGATATGTATTCTTCTACATATTTTTGGTAAAAAAAATTGCAATAAGCTTATAGTGATTGGTTTGCGCAAAAGTAATAGCGCCTACAAAATAGGGGATAGATTTATGACATTTTTTTTTATTATTTTTTTTTTACTAGTAATGGCGGCGATCTGCAATTTTTGTCAGGACTGCGATATTGCGGCGAACAGTTCGGACACTTTTGACGCTATTTTGGGACCATTCACATTTATACAGCGAACAGTGCTATAAATATGCATTGATTACTGTATATATGTGACTGGCAGGGAAGGGGTTAACACTAGGAGGCGATCAAGGGGTTAAATGTGTTTCCTAGGGAGTGATTCTAACTTTGGGGGGAGGGGACTGACTGGGGGAGGTGACCGATCGTTGTCCCTATGTACAAGGAACACACCATCGGTCTCCTGTCCCCGACAGGACAAGGATCTCTGTGTTTACACACAGAGATCCACGTCCCTGGCTCTGTAACTGCCGATCGTGGGTACCTGGCGGACATCGCGGCCGCCAGGCATGCGCATCGGCACCCGCGGGACGCGGTGGGCCCCCTAGCGGCCGGGAGGCCCGAGGACGTCATATGACGTCCACCCAGGAATGGCAGAGCCACCTTGTGGACGTCATATGACAATACGCCGGAAATGAAGTGGTTAACATTTCTGCTCCTTGGCATCTGGCAACTGAAATTAAAGAAAACATTTTTTGCTTTGGAACATCTTTCTCAGAGCCAGTCCCTATCCAATTTTTTGACACTTTCTTGCCTATTAGCCTAGAAAATGGCACTTTATGTTCTTTAAAATTCAGTTTCTATTGACTTCAATAGGGTTTGAATTCAGCACATGAACTGTAGTAATGTTCTTTGAACCTACCTCAGACCAAACCCAGGTAGGTTTGGCTCATCCCTACAAACATATAACAAGCTCTCTCCTAATTTTTTTTAAAGTTTATTAAAGATATTCATGTGATTTGACACTGTTTTGATGTCACATCTTATGATCGATTCATATACCTGTGTTACCTGTCAGACTCCCTTTCCCAGAGGGCTGACACACAGAAGCCGGATGCTAATAATAACTTTTCCCCCGCAATTGAATAAATAAGATGAATATGATGCATGAGCATTTCCAGAATTTTATGGTAGCAGTTGTCTAACATTCAGATATAACTTTTTTATATCAGACAGATAATATATCGATCAGTATGGACTATGCTTAGTGGATTTAGTGATAAATAGATAAATTCATTTAAAGCTCTAAGTTCATGTTGTATGCGAAATCTGGACTGAAAATTGGAAATAATAGGATTTTTATAACAGCTTACCTGTAAAATCCTTTTCTTAGGAGTACATCACGGGACACAGAGCGACATAGTCATTACTAATGGGTTATATAGATACCGTCAGGTGCTGGCACTGGCAACTTCCAAAACCGGAAGTACCCTCCCCTATATAAGCCCCTCCCATCCGGGAGCACCTCAGTTTTGTAGCAAAGCAATAAGTGTCCCCAAAGAGGGGCGGGAGCTCTGTGTCCCGTGATGTACTCCTAAGAAAAGGATTTTACAGGTAAGCTGTTATAAAAATCCTATTTTCTTTCTCGTACATCACGGGACACAGAGCGACATAGTCATTACTAATGGGATGTCCTAAAGCAATGCCCAATGAGGGGGGGGATACACCATATATAAGCTGAGCGCTATCAGACATGAGGATCTTTTGCGGCCTGCAACACACTGCGCCCAAAGGCGACATCCTCCTGACTTCTAACGTCCACCTGGTAGAACCTAGTAAACGTGTGAACTGAAGACCACGTTGCGGCCTTACAGATTTGAGCCAGGGAGGCCTGGTGATGCACTGCCCATGAAGTTCCAACTGCTCTCGTGGAGTGCGCTCTAACTTTGAACGGAGGCGGTCTCCTTCTCAAGCCATAAGCTTGCATAATGACCTGTCGAATCCACTTGGCTAAAGTAGATTTTGACGCTGCCTGACCCTTTCTGGGGCCTTCCGGCAGAATAAACAAAGTATCCGTTCTGCGAATCTGAGCAGTGGCTTTTAGATAAGCTTTAACTGCTCTTACTACATCCAAACAATGCAATAACTTTTCCTCTACCGAAGTAGGTTTGGGGAAAAAAGAAGGAAGAACCACATCTTGGTTCAAATGAAACCTCGATACCACCTTAGGAAGAAAGGCTGGATGAGGACGTAACACTACTCTGTCCTTATGGATAACCAGATATGGCTCCTTACAGGACATAGCTGCTAATTCCGATACTCTTTTAGCCGAACAAATGGCTACTAGAAAAATCTATTTCCTGGTGAGAAGCACCAAGGAAATATGCTGTAATGGTTCAAATGGTTGTTTCTGTAGAACCGACAGAACCAAGTTTAGATCCCATGGACATATGGGAATATTAACCGGACGACTAATACGCATCACTCCTTGTATAAAGGCTTTGACTAGTGAATGCGAAGCCAAGGGCCTTTGAAAAAATATTGACAAGGCCGAAAACTGACCCTTGATAGTACTCAAGGCAAGCTTCCTATCTACAGCCCACTGTAGGAAGTCCAGAATCCTACCTATTACGTACTTATGTGGATGCCATTTCTTGGCCTCACACCACGCGATGTACGCCTTCCAGATTCTATAGTAGATCTGCCTGGATACCGGCTTCCTGGCATTGATCATGGTAGATACCACAGCATTAGAGAGCCCTCTCTTTTTTAGAATGTGGGCTTCAATAGCCAGGCCGTCAAACCTAGGGCTGGTAAGGAAGGGTGGTATATCGGTCCTTGCGAAAGCCGGACGACGTGGGAGAGTCCAAGGACTCCCCACTGAAATTTTACAATCTCCGCGTACCACGCTCTTCGGGGCCACGCTGGAGCCACCGGAATCACCGGTTTCTTTTCTACCCTGATTCTGCGGAGTAATCGAGGTAACCATTGTGGCGGTGTGAATGCATATATCAGCTTGAACTGATCCCAAGGGAACACTAGGGCATCCGAGCCGCAAGCTAGGGGATCCCTTGTCCGAGAGACAAACCTGTCCCCCTTTGCGTTGAATCTGGATGCTAGAAGATCTACATCCGATGTTCCCCACCGCTGACATATTGTCCAGAAAACCTCGGGGTGAAGGGACCCTTCCTCTGGGCCTAATTGCTGGCGACTTAGAAAGTCCGCCTTCCAATTCTCCACTCCTGGAATGAATACCGCAGATATGGCTGGGACATATTTTTCTGCCCATTTCAGGATGTAATTTACTTCCCTCTGGGCTGCATGACTCCTGGTGCCCCCCTGATGATTGATATATGCCACTGCTGTGGCATTGTCTGATTGCATTCTGACAGGGGACCCTTGGAGTTTGGATGTCCATGCTACTAGGGCATACCGGGCTGCTCGTATCTCTAAGAGATTGATGGGCAGGGCCTTTTCTGCATCCGACCATCTGCCCTGGAGAGACTATTGCTCCAGTACTGCTCCCCAGCCTATAAGGCTGGCATCTGTAGTGACCACCTTCCAAGAAATCGGACTGAAGGATTTCCTTTTTTCCAGATTCTGGGGAACCAACCACCAACGGAGGCTCTTGCGAACGGAAGGGGACAAGGACATTGTAAGTCTAGGGCCTGAACTTTTTTGTTTCAGGCTGACAGTATGGCCCCTTGCAAATTCCTTGAATGGAATTGACCGTAGGGTACTGCTTCGAATGATGCCACCATTTTTCCCAGCAGCCTCATATACAGGCGTATGGACGGCTGTCTTTTTTGTACCCACTAAGTGGATCAAATCTTTCAAAGACAACATCTTTCCTCGAGGCAAGAATATTTTTCTCTGGCCTGAATCCAACCTTAGCCCCAAGTATTCCAGACTTTTGACTGGTTTTTAGGGCTGACTTGTCTCGGTTGATAATCCAACCGTGAGATTCCAGATACTTGATCGTCTTGTGAACGACCACGTCTAGTTTTTTCACTGAGTGGTCTATCAGCAACAAGTCATCCAGATATGCCATTATCATTACACCTTGTGTTCTTAGATTGGCCAATAAAGGGCCAGAATTTTTGTAAACACTCGTGGTGCTGTGGCCAAACCGAAGGGTAAGGCTCTGAACTGAAAATGGCGCCCTTCTACTGCAAAGCGTAGAAATTTTTGGTGGACTGGAAAGATGGGAATGTGCAAATAAGCATCTTTGATGTCGATCGTGGCTAACCAATCCTCCCCTTGTAGGGCAGTGGCCACCGATCGGATCGACTCCATCGGAAAGTCCTGATATACAGGAATTTGTATAGCCCTTTTAGAATTAATATGGGCCTCCCGTCCGCGTTTGCTTCGGGACTGTAAAGAGGTTTGAGTAAAACCCGAACCCTCATTCTTCCAGGGGAACCTCCATAATTACTCCTTGGAGCAATAGTTGTTCTAGTGCCAACAGGAGGGACTCTCTCTTCCGGGGATCCCTTGGCACGTTTGACCTCAAAAATGGGAAGGAGGAGAGTCTTAACTCCAAACTGTATCCCAAACCTACTGCGGAGAGCACCTATCTGTCTTGATCGTGTCCCGCCAGGTCTCTTGCGAACAACTGGAGTCCTCCCCCCACCCGACTGAGTGGGGGCTTCATGAATTTAACTTTGGGGGAGGTTTTGTACCTCCCCTAACCCAGGGTTTCTCATTACCCTGCTACTGTCCCTGTTTTTTACCCCCGGGATTTGACCGAGGAGGCCGTCGGAACTGTTACACAGCCGATGCCCCAGGGACTGGAGAAGCAGGCCTCTTAAAGAGGGACCTCTAACTCTGCTTTTAACCGGCAAGAGCGTATTTTTACCGCTGGAAATTTTCTGGATATATTTGTCCAGGTTTTCCCTGAATAAGCGTTCACCATGAAATGGGACGCTAACCAGCCATTCTTTACAGGGAGCTTCAGCAGACCAGTTTTTGAGCCATAGGAGCCTACGCATATGTACTATAGACAGCGTAAGGCGGGAGGCCTGATGGACTGAATCCTCTATGGCATCAACCGCAAAGCCTAAGGCTCTAGGTAGATCAGCTAGGGCAAAGCCTGCTGATCTGTCAAGTCCCTCAAGACCTGTTTCAACTGATCCTTCACTGCTTAGCAGACCCCAATAGCTGCTACTGCTGGTTGTATCACCAAGCAGATTTTCATAAGGACTCCAATCTTTTATCTATTGGGTTCTTGAACATTTGGACATTATCCACTGGACATGTCAGTGATTTATACATACAAGAGATGGCTGCGTCCATTGTAGGGACCTTCCATTTTTTTTTTTTTTTTTGATGAACTTATCCTCCATGGGATAGACCACCGGAAATCTCTTGGGGGAATAAATATTTTCTCAGGACGTTCCCAATCCTGGTAAATGAGCCCTTTCAGTAAAGGGTGAAGTGGAAAAGAACAAACAGTCTGGGGGCTTCTAGCGACCCCAACGAGGATACAGTAGTGGTTGATGGTTCCGCAAGGTGCATTTTTAAATGCTGATCGGACCATGTTAGTCAGAGACTGAACCCATAATCTTTCAGCTTGAGATGCTGAGAAAAGGTTCCCCCACTGTTGATTCCTCTATAACAGAATCAACCTTATCCTGATCCCCTTCAGGCAGGTCGATCCCTGTATGGGACTGTTGCTCTGCTAACAGGCACTCTGAAGGAGGAGACGGAGATCGGGCGTGCTTTTCCTGACAGGGAGGCAGCGATAAATTTTGACAATCTCTCTCTAATCCTCCCAGAGCTGAGGAAAAAACCTCCTCTGTTACATACACAGAAGCAGGTGACTGAGGACAGCCACAGTACCAAGTACCCCTGCGGGGTCTCTACGGTCACTTACCTCTGAACTTCAGGGGAGACTGGTGCAGCAGGAGTATGCCCAAGATCCTCCGAGCCCGATGAGACCCCCTTCGCTTCCTGGAAGATTCAGTTCCGGAGCTTCTGGACGGCATATTCCTAAGCCTAAAGCTGAGGTATTCCAGCCGTAATACACCACTTTTACTGAGAATAGTCTAGCACAATTGCTGCTATATCACAGTTGGTGTCTACTAATGTGCCTTTCTAGGGGATGCCTGTATCAACCGCTTGCTGTATGCCTTTAAATGTTGCCAGCTCTGTCTCTGTACTTCATAGCCAGCTCACTACATATTGTGGTTTTTTTAAAACTGCTGGGACGCCCGCACATGCGCAGAAGCGCTGCGGCGCGCACAGAGCGTCATCCCCCAGGCTCCGCCCCCTTTCCCGGCTCACCTCTATATATAGAGGCGCGTGCACGCGCACGCGCGCGGGCACGTGCGCCTTCGGCGCTAATTTCAAATATGGTAACAAGGGACAGGAGCCAGGGCCCCTCTTTGCCGCAGGCCGGGGGATGGACGAGCACTGCAACATGGCAGAGGAAGCAGTTCCCTATAAGAGAACTCACCATCTGCCTGGACTTTGCTCTGCTGAGAAGAAGCTAGTCCACATGACAAGAAAACATTCCACAGCGGCCTCTAGTGGACAAACACAGGTACCGCAGACTAATATATTAAATATATATATATAAAAAAAAATTATTTATTTTTTTTTTTTCTTGACCACCATTAAAAATTATTACATTTTTTTAGTAGTTACAGGCATGCACAGAATTTTGCGGGAATACCATTAGGTAACAGACAGAAAGACAAATTAGGCTTGGGGGTCCCCCAATAGAACCAAGTTCCTGGGGGCCCCCACTTACCTGTTCCCCGCCGCAGGACTTTGTTTGGTCCACAAAAGCCCAAACTTCACCTATCATGGCAGGCATTGTAATCAAACCTTCAGGGACCGGGTTCCCAAGGATTCCACTCCCCTGGACCTGTATAGCACCCTGCACAGAAAACATCTTGGTCGTGGGTATGACCAGAGCTCTGGATCCCAGGGTCCAGCTCTCCTAAGAGAAGCATTACAGGCAAAACCTTGCTCTTCTCTGCAAGGCCCGGGTACCGACCGTTTAGCTATGAAGCTTTTTTGGTCGGATCCGGAATAGCTTACTGAGGCCCAAAAGAACCTGTACGCAAGCTCAGTGAAAAACACATGTTTCTTCTTGGCCAACACCTTAGACACTGGCAAAAAACTGAGGTGCTCCCGGATGGGAGGGGCTTATATAGGGGAGGGTACTTCCGGTTTTGGAAGTTGCCAGTGCCAGCACCTGACGGTATCTATATAACCCATTAGTAATGACTATGTCGCTCTGTGTCCCGTGATGTACGAGAAAGAAAGGAGCTTTTCCAACCCTTGCAATTAGTGGAATGCAAATGATGATATATCACACTGTGCCTTGTATTGCTTAAATATTTCCCAGTAATAATGCAACTGTATGAGTAGATCATAATAAGCAATACTTCTATGCCTTTTTTGGAGATTGTAGAGGGTTATACAGAACATAAGCAAATAAGATTAGAAATAATTATTTTATATGGTTTAAACATTTTTGTAGTAGATTGAAGTAAAACTTTGCAGATCTAGCAAGTTTCATTTTTTGTTATTGTTTTTTGATAGTTGTTTTACAGTATATAGAGGTACAAAAAACATCACACAAAAAAAAAAAAAAAAAAAAAAAAACTTGCTGCCCATGCCTTTATGGTGAATGTCTTTTTGGAGCATTGCTGGATGATTTCTTTAAGTTTTTGGTGGTACCACAGCAGAAGATGATTACTGGCCTTTGCCATCCCAGATGCCTGGGTAAGGGATGTGGTGCCCAGGGGCTATAAGTTACAGTTCAGCTTTCTCCCTTTTTGTCACTGCTCAGGCTCACGCATGTCTATGGTGCTATTGCAGATCTATTAAACCTAGGGTCCTTGTCATAGTGTCGTCAGCAGAAAGGTTTTGTGGGTTTTACTTCAACCTTTGCACTGTTTCAAAACTGAAAGGGGGCATTCTCTCTATCTTAGCTCTGAAGGCTCTAAACTCAAAAGTTTTACATGAAATTCACCAAGTCTGTCATTATCTATTTCCATTAAGGAGACCCTATTGTCTCTGGAGACATCATGTGTAGATGCATGGCCATATTTTTGCAGTGGGCATTGTTTGGTCTGCTGTCAGTACCCCATGTGTTCACCAAGGTTCTGCCCCCTGCGCTGGCTTTACAATAGTCCCAAGGCTTTCTCATTATGGAATACCTAGATGACTTCCTTTTGCGTGGACAGTCAGCTCAAATTGTCAGATTGCTCATATTGTCAATCTAATGTGGACAGTCCTGTCACATACCTGGTGGATATTGAGCTGAAAATGGGTCTTTTCTATCACCTCTTGTCCAACAACCCTGGTAGTAGTGACAGGGGATGTAAGGGCACAGTGTTAGGAGTGCTGATGTTGCAGACAGCACCTGATCAAACCATAGCCAGGACACAAGCTGAAGGACATAAACAGCCGAGCAGCAGGGTACCTAGAAGGAGAGGTCAGGATACAGCCAGGTCAGAAACAGCCAGTCAGCAACATGCAGGAACATAAGGCAAAGGGAGTGAAAGGACACAGGCTAAGTTCAGTTGGTAGTATGGTACAAAATTGGACGCCAGAGTGTAGAGTCCAAAACACAGCCTGAGATCACAACAGGCTCACTCCAACACATTCCAACTTATATAGGCCGTATGGTGCTTACAGTATATCAGTGCTAAGCATACACAAGTGCCTACATGCACGCTGCTTAGTACACAAGGCTGGCATTGGCCTTATGAACAGAAACATGCACCTGCAATGGTCTTCTCATACTGGAATACACTGGACCTTCCTTAAAAGTGCAGACCTTAAAAAGGTACAGTTGGATCCTGAACCTCCAAAAATCAGCACTGGAACCCATTTACTTGGAGTATCTGGTCCTTATTCTAGACACAGCTCACTCCCAGACCCAAACTTTACAGTTAGGAGGCCCACCAACTATTTAATTCTACATTAACCCCTTAGGTTCCACAGTGAGTATAACAAGCATGCTTTACTGCATATACAGACTGAATTTACTGTTGTGGGTTTTGGTAACACTTTAACAGTTATCATTTTGTGCTGTAAACAGTGTTTCTAACAGAAAAATTTTAGTGTATCAAGGTCATATTTCCTCTTCCAGAAAATCTAAGAGACATATTTCCAGGATTCAGGTATGGATAGCAAGGAAGAAAGCATGTTTCCAGTAGATGGTTATCACCAACCAGGACCAAATCAAATAATAAAAACAGCCTGAGGGTGTGTACATCTCAGAGTTCGTAGTCGGCATACATCCCATTTTGTGTAGGCATGTTGAAGTTAAATAGGTTTGATGAATAACGTGTAGTTGGGTAAATGTATTATTCACTGCCAGTGACACCAACAGATCAATCATTATCAGACTTAGATTGTACATGACAGCCGTTTGGACTTTACTGCTAGCGGGGGGCATTACCCAAATTAGTATGTAATAAATGTGAATACAAAGTAGAAACCATACCTTCTGGTCCTTAGGTTTTAATAATCCCAATTGGAGGATAATTTATCTTATTCTCAAACGAATTGCTCCATCTGAAGCCTCATGGGAGGTCATGCTTTGACTTGTATCAGCATAGACTACCATTATGGTCAATGTCAAAAACCACCATACCTTGATTTTTGCATGTAGTGTCTTACAGTATATTTAAATACATTAATGGAGCTGACTGCTTTGTCCCATTTGGAGGTATAAACAACAACCTATTACAATTTGCTGTATTAATGTCTCATTTTCTTGAATATTCAATATTTCATCAAGAGCTCTACAGAGAGAAGTAGACAGTTTAATAATCAGCATGTTCTTTGTTACATCATTTGTTTATTTCATGCTTCAAATATCTTCTTGGAAGAAATGACAGATCTAATCTAATCCAATTAAAGAAGAACACAATTAGGCATTATTTGCGTCTGATCTAACAAAATAACATTACTCAAATGCAATTTAAAAAAAAAACACATTGATGTGAAAAAAATATTATAACATTTTTTCATGCCCTAAATGTTCATGAATGTTTTTGACAGCAGTGGAGCCTCTAGTCATAGCAGCTCTGCGGCCACTCCTTGCAATGTTATAGCAGTAAGGTATACACATCCACAGCAAGGAGGGCACTGACAATATTTGGTTCTGTTTCTAAAAGTCAGTTAAAGTATATCTAAAACCATTTTTAGATTAGTAAGAATGATGAAAAACCCTATCAGGTCTTTCTTTTCTTTTTTCTTTTTTTTTTAAGTGGGGTATTTTAGTCTCATTGGCTTCCTGTCCTCTAGACACAACAGGAAGTGAAAAGAAATTCCTGCAAAGATAAACTTCCCTTAGACAGTTGTCACCAATAGGCGTTTTTATTGAAAGATTTCCCTATATTCTGGACATGTAGAGAAGATAAGTCTCTACAGTGGGGAAACAGACAATAAAAACACCTGACAGGGGTTCTAATTCCCTTATCACTCTATCCAAAATAACAAAAAGGGCTTTAGATACATTTTGATGAATGTTAGGATGCTTTCGTACTATGGAAACTGAGACAAAAAAAAGGGTATATTTAGAAGAACAGTGCCTTTGGAACCAATATAATACAGTATAATTTAGATCAGAGTTCTCCTTTATGTAGAAAGCAAGGCAATCTTTTCAATGGTTTACTGCAGCCTTGAAAAGAGATTATGTGCTATTGTTACAAAAGGTTAACACTGAGAGAGATAGGAATTCAGTTTTCAGCTAATGCATGTTTAGCACTATATGATAAGTATAGTGGTACATATTTTTATTACAGGGGACAATTATGTAATGTATGTTAAGTGCAGTATTATGTAAATAATATATATAATTTATTATATAGTATATTGTGACTTTAAATTGCTCATTTGGACCAAAGTCCCTATCCTACTGCCGGAAAACAGCATTGCATATTGTGTGTAGCTGATGCTACATACCTTTTATACAACACTACCAGAGGGCGCATCTGTTAATGAAGAAAATCATTTGTTTGAACCAGCCTTGCCCAAATTAACTATTTAAAGTCACAAAAAAAAATGGAGTAATGCCGCATACACACGATCGTTTTTCATGCCGTTAAAAATGCCTTTTTTTAAATGGCCATTAAAACCGATCGTGTGTAGGCTCCAGAGCATTTTTAACGGCGTGAAAATGGGCATTAAAAATTTCAAACATGCTCTATTTTTTCACGTCGTTTTTCATGTCGTTTTTTTTTAACGACGTGAAAAACGATAGTGTGTATGCTTTTACGAGGGGAAAAAAAACGCGCATGCTCAGAATCAAGTATGAGACGGGAGCGCTCATTCTGGTAAAACTAGCATTCGTAATGGAGATAGCACATTCGTCACGCTGTAACGGACTGAAAAGCACAAGGCTGAAAAGCGCAAATCGCCGCTCAACAAAGTTTACTAACATGAAGGGTGGCGCCATTCGAACGGAACTTCCCCATTATAGTGCCGTCGTACGCGTTGTACGACACTGCGCTTTGCTCGAGCGTTTTTTTTAATGATCGTGTGGATAGAAGACAGGCTTGAGAGGAAACAAGAAAAAAAACGACGAGAAAAACGTCGGCTTAAAAAATGGCATTAAAAACGTACGTGTGTACGCGGCATTAGGCTTTAAGCCATAATATTTATGGCTTAAAGTCTAATTCATTTTTACCAAGTTTTAACCATTAACCACTTCAGCTCCGGTAGATTTGGCTGCCCAATGACCGGGCCATTTTGTGCGATACTGTACTGCGTCGCTTTAACTGACAATTGTGCGGTCGTGTGATGTTGTACCCAAACAAATCTTACGTCCTTTTTTTCCCCACAAATAGAGATTTATTTTGGTGGTATTTATCTTTACTTTTTGCTATAGTAAATATCCCAATTTAAAAAAAAAAAAAAAATCCTCAGTTTAGGCCGATATGTATTGTTCTACATATTTTTGGTAAAAAAAAAAAAAAAAAAAAAATCGCAATAAGCGTATATTGATTGGTTTGCACAAAAGTTATAGTGTCTAGAAACTATGGGAAAGATTTATGGCATTTAACCACTTAACGACCGCCCACCGCCGATTTACGTCGGCAGAATGGCACGGACAGGCAGAATCACGTAGATCTACGTGACTGCCTTTGTACAGTTGGGGGGTCCATCCGGACCCCCCTTCTGTGCCGTGAGCGGTCGTTACTTCACCGGGAGCGATCCCAGATGAGGGGGCGGCCTTTCGATTCCGGCCCCCCCCTCGCGATCGCTCCCGGCGAATGGAAATGCCTCCTCTGTCTGTTTCAGACAGAGGAGGCAGGAGGAAGTGATGTCATCTCCTGTGCGGCGCTCACATATACCGAGCGCCGTACAAGAGAAGACATCAGGTCAGTGAGCACAACACTACACTGACACCAGGACACATAGGAACACTAATCGCCCCCCCCAGGACCCCCAGACCCCCCCAGATCACCCCCCAGATCACCCCCCAGCCCCCAGTCACAGTGTCACTGATTGCAGTGACCATTTATTTAGTGATCACTGCAATCAGTGACATTTGTGACTGTGAAAGTGTCACTAAAGTTTAGTTTTAGGTCCAGTGTAGCCCCCAAACCCCCCCTAATAAAGGTTTAACCCCCTGATCACCCCCCAGATAACCCTTTCACCCCCTATCACCGCTGTCGCTATGCGATCATTTTTCTGATGGCTGTCTTAGCATCAGTGATGGCGATCGGTAGCCAGTAAATTTTTTTAGGTTCGCCGCAGGTTTTTATAGCGTCGGGTACCCCAATATATTATCTAATAAAGGTTCAACCCCCTTGATCGCCCCCCAGGTAACCCTTTCACCCCCTATCACCGCTGTCGCTAATCGATCGTTTTTCTGATGCTGTCTTAGCATCAGTGATGGCGATCGGTAGCCAGTAATTTTTTTTAGGTTCGCCGCAGGTTTTTATAGCGTCAGGTACCCCAATATATTATCTAATAAAGGTTAAACCCCCTTGATCGCCCCCCAGGTAACCCTTTCACCCCCTATCACCGCTGTCGCTATGCGATCATTTTTCTGATGGCTGTCTTAGCATCAGTGATGGCGATCGGTAGCCAGTAATTTTTTTTAGGTTCGCCGCAGGTTTTTATAGCGTCGGGTACCCCAATATATTATCTAATAAAGGTTTAACCCCCTTGATCGCCCCCCAGGTAACCCTTTCACCCCCTATCACCGCTGTCGCTAATCGATCGTTTTTCTGATGCTGTCTTAGCATCAGTGATGGCGATCGGTAGCCAGTAATTTTTTTTAGGTTCGCCGCAGGTTTTTATAGCGTCAGGTACCCCAATATATTATCTAATAAAGGTTAAACCCCCTTGATCGCCCCCCAGGTAACCCTTTCACCCCCTATCACCGCTGTCGCTATGCGATCATTTTTCTGATGGCTGTCTTAGCATCAGTGATGGCGATCGGTAGCCAGTAATTTTTTTTAGGTTCGCCGCAGGTTTTTATAGCGTCGGGTACCCCAATATATTATCTAATAAAGGTTTAACCCCCTTGATAGCCCCCCAGGTAACCCTTTCACCCCCTATCACCACTGTCACTAAGCGATCGTTTTTCTGATCGCTGTCTTCGTGTCGGTGATGCCAATCGGTAGCCAGTCATTTTTTTTAGGTTCGCCGCAGGTTTTTATAGCGTCAGGTACCCCCAAATATGATCTAATAAAGGTTTTAACCCCCTAATTGCCCCTAGTTAACCCTTTCACCAGTGATCACCATATAAGTGTTACGGGTGACGCTGGTTAGTTAGTTTGCTTTTTATAGTGTCAGGGCACCCGCCGTATATAACCCAATAAAGGTTTAACCCCCTGATCGCCCGGTGGGTGATATCAATTAGGTTTTAGCGTCAGAGAGGGTCTGCGTCACACCCCAGGCAGCGTCAGGTTAGTGCCAGTAACGCTAACACCCACGCGTAAAGCATACACCCCCCTTAGTGGTATAGTATCTGAACAGATCAATATCTGATCTGATCAGATCTATACCAGCGGTTTAGGGTTCCCAAAAACGCAGTGTTAGCGGGATCAGCCCAGATACCTGCTAGCACCTGCGTTTTGCCCCTCCGTCCAGCCCAGGCCACCCAAGTGCAGTATCGATCGATCACTGTCACTTACAAAACACAACACACATAACTGCAGCGTTCGCAGAGACAGGCCTGATCCCTGCGACTCCAGTGCTGTAGGAGGTGATTTCACCACCACAGTTAAAAAAAAAAAAGCATATATGCCGAAGCATGGGGGCAGCAGGGGCAGCAGGGCGGAGGAGCAATTTTGCTCCTAATGCCGCATACATACGGTCGAAATTCCGACGGAGGCTTGCCCGTGGAAACGTTTGACCATGTGTGTGCGGCATAACTTTTTTGCGGGAGGATGCCCCCATGCTTCGGCATATATAAATGGTGCATGTATGCCCATCATTAGAAGTGGGTGGATGAAGGGCGGTATTCTAATGGTGGGCATACCCACCAATCAATCTCTTTTTTCGTTCAGCCAACAGGCTGCATGAAAAAAAAAAGATTACAATACATGTCCAACAAGGACCAGCAACGTACTGGTATGTTGCTGGACTTTGAATGGTTATACCAGATTGATGCCTGCGGGTTTAGGCATCATCTTGGTATCATTCTTTTCAGCCAGCGGCCGGCTTTCATGTAAAAGCAATCACAGCGGCTAATTAGCCTCTGGACTGCTTTTACAAGCAGTGGGAGGGAATGCCCCCCCCCGGATATAAAAAGCGCCATTGGGAAATTGGGAAAGCATTTTATCACACCGATCTTGGTGTGGTCAGATGCTTTGAGGGCAGAGGAAAGATCTAGGGTCTAGAAGACCCCAGTTTTTTCAAAAAAAAGAGTACCTGTCACTACCTATTGCTATCATAGGGGATATTTACATTCCCTGAGATAACAATAAAAATTATAAAAAAAAAAATATATGTAAGGAACAATTTAAAAATAAAATAAAAAAGCAAAATTAATAATAAAAAAAAAAAAAAAAAAAAAAAAAAAAAGCACCCCTGTCCTGCCCTGCTCTTGCCCAATGGCGAACGCAAGCGTCGGTCTGGCGTCATATGTAAACAGCAATTGCACCATGCATGTGAGGTATCACCGCGAAGGTCAGATCGAGGGCAGTCATTTTAGCAGTAGACCTCCTCTGTAAATCTAACGGGGTAATCTGTAAAGGCTTTTAAAGGCTTTTAAAAATGTATGTAGTTTGTCGCCAATGCGCGTTTGTGCGAAATTTTAAAGCATGTCGTGTTTGGTATCTATGTACTCGGCCTAAGATCATCTTTATTATTTCATCAAACATTTGGGCAATATAGTGTGTTTTAGTGCATTAAAATTAAAAAAAGTGTATTTTTTCCCCAAAAAATGCGTTTGAAAAATCGCTGCGCAAATACTGTGTAGAAAAAAAAAATGCAACACCCACCATTTTAATCTGTAGGGCCTTTGCTTTAAAAATATATATAATGTTTGGGGGTTCAACATAATTTTCTTGCAAAAAAAAAAAATGTTTTCATGTAAACAAAAAGTGTCAAAAAGGGCTTTGTCTGCAAGTGGTTAGAAGAGTGGATGTAAGCTTCCTAATGTTGTGTATAAAATGCCAGAACAGTTCAAAACCCCCCCAAATGACCCCATTTTGGAAAGTAGACACCCCAAGCTATATACTGAGAGGCATGTCGAGTCCATGGAATATTTTATATGTTGACACAAGTTGCGGAAAAAAGACAATTTTTTTTTTTAAATTTTTTTTTTGCACAAAGTTGTCACTAAATGATATATTGCTCAAACATGCCATGGGCATATGTGGAATTACACCCCAAAATAAATTCTGTTGCTTCTCCTGAGTACAGGGATACCACATGTGTGAGACTTTTTGGGAGCCTAGCCGCGTACGGGACCCCAAAAACAAAGCACCGCCTTCAGGCTTTCTAAGGGTGTAAATTTTTGATTTTACTTCTCACTGCCTATCACAGTTTCGGAGGCCATGGAATGCCCAGATGGCACAAAACCCCCCCAAATGACCCCATTTTGGAAAGTAGACACCCCAAGCTATTTGCTGAGAGGTATTGTGAGTATTTTGCAGATCTCGCTTTTTGTCACAAAGTTTTGAAAATTGAAAAAAAAAAAAAAAAAAAAAAAAAATTTCTTTCTTCATTTTCAAAAACAAATGAGAGCTGTAAAATACTCACCATGCCTCCTCAGCAAATAGCTTGGGGTGTCTACTTTCCAAAATGGGGTCATTTGGGGGGGTTTTGTGCTATTTTGGCATTTTATGGCCTTAGAAACTGTGATAGGTAGTGAGGAGTGAAATCAAAAATTTGTGCCTAGAAATCCTGAAGGCGGTGCTTGGTTTTCGGGGTCCCGTACGCGGCTAGGCTCCTAAAAAGTCCCACACATGTGGTATCCCTGTACTCAGGAGAAGCAGCAAAATGTATTTTGGGGTGCAATTCCACATATAACCATGGCATGTGTGAGCAATATATCATTTAGTGACAACTTTTTGTAATTTTTTTTTTTTTTGTCATTATTCAATCACTTGGGACAAAAAAAAAAAAAATTCAATGGGCTCAACATGCCTCTCAGCAATTTCCTTGGGGTGTCTACTTTCCAAAATGGGGTCATTTGGGGGGGTTTTGTACTGCCCTGCCATTTTAGCACCTCAAGAAATGAGATAGGCAGTCATAAATTTAAAGCTGTGTAAATTTCAGAAAATGTACCCTAGTTTGTAAACGCTATAACTTTTGCGCAAACCAATAAATATACGTTTATTGACATTTTTTTTACTAAAGACATGTGGCTGAATACATTTTGGCCTAAATGTCTGACTAAAATTGAGTTTATTCGATTTTTCTTATAACAAAAAGTAGAAAATATCATTTTTTTTCAAAATTTTCGGTCTTTTTCCGTTTATATCGCAAAAAATAAAAATCGCAGAGGCAATCAAATACCATTAAAAGAAAGCTCTATTTGTGGGAAGAAAAGGACGCAAATTTCATTTGGGTACAACATTGCATGTCCGCACAATTTACAGTTAAAGCAGCGCAGTGCCGAATCCCAAAAACAGGCCTGGTCCTAATGGCCCGAAATGGTCCGGGGCTTAAGTGGTTAAATTACGTTTTTATTATTATTATTTTTTTTTACTAGTAATGGCGGTGATCTGTGATTTTTTGCGGTATTGCAACGTCGCGGCGGACAGGTCGGACACTTTTGACACACTTTTAGGACCATTGACATTTACAGAGCGACATCTACAGCGCGCCCTCTGGTGGCTCTCCTGGGTGAAGCCGTATATATACGGGATTTCGCCCAGGAGAGCCATTCTGCTGCAGTATATCTGCGTGAGGCGGTCGGGAACCGGTTAAAGGAGAAGTTTGGGGTATTTAAAAAAACAAACAAACATCAATACTTAACTCCCTGTCCCATGTTGGCTCTAAGTCCAAGAACTGAGTGATCATATGACAGCTGATCACTCAGTTTTCAGTCTCCGCTCTGCATTCACTGGAGCACCGGACTGGAGAGCCAAAGCCAGCTGTCAATTTGGGTGGATTCTGACAAAATGGTTGGGATCATTCCTGAGCCTGGAGCGGCTCTGTAACGTTAGCCATCAGCGGGCTTTAGCCTGCTATAAGCTGACACTGGGTCACAGGATAGCAGGAGTTAGTGCCCCCTGTTAGAAGAGAAATATTATGGCAATTTCTTTTATCCCATTCTCATTTTCTCCCTCCTTTCATTTCCCCTTTCCTTCTCTACCATCCCCTTCCCCCTCTTATTTTCCCACCCCTGTCCTTGCCCTTTCCTACCTCCGTTTATCCCTAACCCATTCTTCTCCCCCTCCCTTCTTCTCTTCCTTCCCTACCCTTTCCCTCCCCATTCCTTTTTTCCCCCTCTTCTCTCTATTTTTTATTTTACTTTTTCTTCCTTTTCTTTGATGTATAACTTCCTTTTTTGTTACATTTATTAAAATATTATCATTGTGAGGTATTATTAAATTTATTAGTTTTGATGTTGTAACCCCTATTATATCTGGTATAAGTATGTCTTTTATCGATGTATGTGGTCTCTATATAAGTGTATGGAGCATTTATTAAATAGACTCATTATAACTATATTTACATATTTCTATGAAAGTGTATTTTGAGATCAGCCTGTAGCTTTTCCATCTGGATTGGTGGAGTCAGTTTTGGTTGGTTAACTGCCTCCGTCATTCATGAATGATGGGGTAACTCTGCTGATTGCCCTTTGGAGTGAGTTGATGCCCTTGTAGGGTGGTAGAGATGCGTTGGACTGCTGGGCTCCACTTTACCCCCATATGGACGCCCAAGGGCACATCTGGGTTCTCCCGGATGTTGCCCACTTTGTTAACCAATTGCCATCATGCTTCTCCGTTCCCCTTATGGGATAACCATCTAGCCCTTGATCCACCCACACTCTGTCCGGCAATCCATCGCCAGAGATCCTGATGTCCTGCACTAGGAACGCCTTCTCGTTCCTATTTTTCATCGTGCAGTGGCAAGCTCCGCCCTCGGGCTGCTTGGCCTTCTGGATCTTGTAGTTTGGGTGGCTTTCTGGGTATCGGGCGCATGCGCTTGGACACCATCACGTTCGCACTCGGCCGGTGCCGTCAGACGCCGGCTGAGTGGTGCTCACTTATAAGCCGGCGGCTCTGGCGCTAGATCAGCCAGAGCATTTGGGGGCGACCTGAGGTTATCCACTTATCCGTACAAGGTAACATCTTGCTGGATGTCTAGTTGAAGACATCCTTTTTCTTTTACCCTACTTTCCTAATTTGTCTCATTATCCACTAGTAACTAATCTCTATGGATGTTTCTTTCTCTCTGATTCCCCCTTATACCAACACTTCCCACGCTTTATTGATTTCTAGACACATTTTGTAAATTTCTTGCAAGTTCTATTCTTAAACTTATCTTTTGTGTTGACACAGTACAATAGCTATAGTTGATTAGAATATACATATTAATCAATGATAAATTTAACCACATACTATTATCACTATTTTCTAATTTTATTTTAATTTTATTTTAATTTATTTTTTTCTCCTTTCCTTTTTCTTTTCAATTAGATATTTATTTATTCATATATATTTTTTTATTATTATTATCATCATTCTTTTTCTTTGTTTAGAACATTCCATCGAGTGGGCTTCCCCATTGGATTTATTGTTTTTTGGATTGAAATCCTTATTTTTCAAAAGACTGTTCTATTTGGATATTTTTGTGGATTTGAATTGACAGGTGCCCCCCTCCTTTCACTCTCTTTGAAGTATTTATGCTTCATACCTTTTGATTTTAAGTGAGTATTTTCATGTTTTTTTTAAGTCTCTATTATGGTATTTTTGATGTAGTGATCTTGTCAACTGGACGAACAGCCTATTTATGGCTGCGTCCTGCTATATACAAGGTCACATCTATTTTTTATTTATACATATAATTATAGTGGCTTTTCCACTCAATTGCTCGCTTTGATTAAAAGTTTTGGTATCTTCTTTTGTTTTTCTTGGCTAGGTCATATGAGTGACCACTGTGGGGGTTCTTTTGCTTAGAGTCTTACCCCGCCTGCCGCCCAGGGAGTGGCCCTTCCGCCCTCCCACTGTGGGGTTTCCTCTACTCCCCCTTTATTTTCATCTAGGGTCTTTGGTGGTGAGTTGCCAGCGTCATATCAGTTGTGGACTTGTCTACAGTCTGATCTCCAATGCTTCTAAATTAATTGTCCATTATTGATTTTCAAGTGGTAATTTCTTCTTTTTGTTCATTTATTAGCTGTTCATCCGTTTAGATGTCTGAGACATACTTCCCCTGACGAAGCCCCAATGGGCGAAACATGTTGGGACTATGTATGATCGTCTCAGTTGAACATTGATGCAACCACCATTTTTGTAATTACCCTACTGTGAAATCTGTGATATTGCTCATATTTTTATTAATTCTGTATAAATTGTCTATAATAAAAAATACTGTACATTTTTTTACCAACTGGTAGTCAAGTCTTCCACTGTGTTCAGTAATTAATTAGCACCATTATAGTCCCGCCTACTTTTTCTTATGTTATGACCAAAAAAGCTTTAGCCATACTTCTTCATTGTTTGCACCACACTAATTAATTAAATCCTATAGGTTTGTTTATGCATATGCTTATGTGTTGTTTGGAACATACACTAAATGCACAATAAAGACATACTAACAAAAAATATGGAAACAAAAGGATCCAGTCAATTATTCCCTGGGAGAGCCTACTCCAATCCAGCTTTGTACATTATTGATGATTTAAGTGGCTTTTACATGCTATTTTTACAAGGTGAGTCATCTTTGGCTCCCTTTGTGGCTTCTTTGGAACTAGTTGTCAATAATAGAAGCTGATAGAGGATAACATTTTTTTTATAACAAAAGCGAAAGACCACTGTGAGAACTAGTTCCCACTACACAGTGTTCTTTTTATGTTACTGTCACATTGTTGCATGCTTCAGTGAGCCTGTGATACGACTTTATACACATTCAGCTTTGCAGAGTAGCAAACTGTAAGGCAAAGTGTGCTTCTGCTCAAATAGAACATTTTTAACTTGCCCTCAAAGTAGGCATTACCACAGTGAGAAGTCAGTGCAAGCTGACACACTGAATGGTTTCCTGAGAAATGGATGAAAGGGGGAAAAAACACACACAAAGATCAACACTAATTTTAAATGGAGTGTGAAATGCTTAAATTGTTAGGCTATGCTTCTTGTTAAATATACTTAATGGACTATGAAGTAAAGTCATAAAAAGTTATAGAACGTCTAAATAATGTAACATACCAAAATATTCAGTTTATTCTTACTAAAAATTTTACTTTTCAGAATGTCCCATATCTATATAGAAATAATGATTATAATATGGATTCAGTATGATATCTGAATCAGTAAACACCTAGCCAGGGTTGATGCAAGGATTTTTGACACTCTAGGCGAAACCTTATTTTGCCGCCCCCCCTGGCTCCACCTCTTCCCCTGATCATATAAAGCCCACCTTTTTAATGAAGCGGCAATAAAATGCAGCCCTCCAGCGCTCCCCATTAAATGCAGCCTCACCAGCGCCCATCAATGCAGCCTCACCAGCGCCCATCAAATGCAGCCTCACCAGCACCCATCAAATGCAGTTTCACCAGCGCCCCTCAATGCAGCCTCACCAGCACCCATCAAATGCAGCCTCACCAGCGCCCCTCAATGCAGCCTCACCAGCACGCATCAAATGCAGCCTCACCAGCGCCCATCAAATGCAGCCTCACCAGAGCCCATCAAATGCAGCCTCACCAGAGCCCCTCAATGCAGCATCACCAGCGCCCATCAAATGTAGCCTCACCAGTGCCCATCAATGCAGCCTACCAGCGCCCATCAATGCAGCCTCAGCAATGCCCATCAATGCAGCCAACCAGCACCCCTCAAATGCAGCCTACCAGCACCCATCAATGCAGCCTACCAGCACCCATTAATGCAGCCTCACCAGCGCCCATCAAATGTAGCCTCACCAGCACCCATCAATGCAGCCTACCAGTGCCCATCAATGAATGTTTGCTTGCTTCCATTCATTCGGGAGTCAGGACACATACACATTGCTCCGCCGCCTCTGACACTATTGGCGAACAGAGCGGCGGCTGACTGCTGATGCTGAGACTTCGTTTTTCTGCAGAGAGAAGAGAGTAGGGATACCAGTGGCCAGAGCACCCTAGGCAGCAGGGCGCCCTAGGCAGCTGCCTAGTTTGCCTAGTGGTAGCACCGGCCCTGCACCTAGCCTACATACCATCAAATAGTCTGATTGGGCTTGAAATATGTATTGTCATCATAAGCCAGGATTTTCATTGACAGAGACATGTAAAGCCAGTCTTCATCCAAGACTAAAAATCAGTGATTAGTAAAATGTGGCATTACAAACTCATACATAAAGCGGAGGTCTGCCCGCCCCTTTAAAAATTAAAAGTCAGCAGCTACACATACTGTAGCTGCTGACTTTTAACATTAGGACACTTACCTGTCCTGGAGTCCAGCTATGTCGGCACCGCTGACGCTGCCATTGCAAGTAAGGGAACCCAGGCAGTGTAGCTTTTCTGCTCCACTGCGCATGTGCAAAGCGTGCTGCACACTCTCATTGGCCCGGCAGACGGGGAGGAGGAGGAGGGGGACTGAGCTGCTGATGTAATTTGCATCCGTCCGGTCTCCTGGAAGTGGGGACAGGGTAACTGTAAAAAACAGGTACCTGCTCCCGCCTCCCCCCTGAAAGGTGCCAAATGTGGCACCGAGGGGGGAGGAATCAGATAAGCGGAAGTTCCACTTTTGGGTGGAACTCCGTGTAACGGCACCCCCAAATACGAAAGGGGGTAACGCCGTTTAGATATATTCCCTCTCTGAACACACAACCACTATCGACCCTCCACAGCCAGGAGACCACTTCCCATTGGAATAATCCTTCCAGAGATACGAGACAACGCTCTGTATTTCAAGTTCCAAAACAGGGAATGACTTTATTTTCAAAACACATGGTAACACATTTCTCTTCAAAACCCTTCCCTCCCATCCTTGGGGGAACAGGGCGGGTTAAACTGTCCAATGACAATAGTGATACAGGTCAGGTGTGTTCAAACTTCTCCTTCAGTAGACAGTCTTAGCAGGAGGGGTAATTCCCCCCCCCCTCCTCACAGAAGACACTTCAACATCCCATAATATGCAGCCAGACGGTCGACCAGCTCCAATCCACATCGTCACAGTAGCAGACTTAATTCATAATAGACAATAGAATGCAATCACATCTCATCACAGCAAGGATTACACAACCCCCAACCACAGTACACACCCAATCTAGATACAATGTATAAACAGCATTGAATGTGGCTATCATAGGTCATAGTGGGGTTTTTCCATTCACCCTGTGCCCAGAGTGACCCCCTGTCACACATCTCAGATTATAGTGGGGGTTTTCATTCACCCTGTGCCCCTAAGGGAGACACAGGGTGGTTGACACATAAGAGGCATTGGGGAAGCTGAAGCAAGAGTATCCCATACTGTCCAAGAGATTCTGGGTTCCCCGGGCGCTCCCGTTACACTCCGCATTAAAGAAAAATTTTAATTTTCGAAATGTGGAAGCTGACATTGATGATCTCCTTCTGAAAATGCTAGTTGTCTGGGTATTATGCTGACTCTTTGGCTACACCACTTTTTGACTCACTGATTACACCAATTACTCAGATTAGGGAAGTAGAAGTAGTACTTCATCTACTTGGATTAATATCTTCTGCTACCCATGCCAGCCAGTGTAGTGGGTAGTGGTCTGGGCATTTGAAAAATGCAGTACAAAACCTAGAGTCTGTGTGAAATCAAAATGGCAAGCGAGCATTGGTCTCTCTGAAATATGCGTAGATCACCAGTGCTGTCCCCTAAATTATATAAATCATAAAATAAATAGATAATAGTTCATAAAGTTCAATCATGCAAAATGTCACCATAGTCCTCCCTGGGATCTGTACATATTTCATTTAAAAGGGACCGCACACCTTTTTTCCCCAGCAGCAACCCATACACTAGTCTTTAGCACTTTATTGTTACTTCATAGGTATTTTCCTTACCTAAGTGCAGGTATACAAACATCAGATTGGTCTCTTTGAGTCTTCTTTGTTCCAGAGACAAAAATTGAAATAGAAGTATCACACCACTCCTAAGAAGTCAAGATACAACATTATTCCGATAAAAGTCAAGGGGACAATCCTAAAAGTAGCAACTGTGTTGGATACTTTTTGGAATATAGTTGTATCTGGTATTATTCGAAATGGCATGGCAGTTCAATTTATGTAACATTACACTACAAGCCAAGTGAACCAAAAAGATCCTCTGGGGTTGTAGAAGCTGCCTGACTGGGAACCAGATCATTTACATCAACATCAATACTAAGACAGCAATACCAGTGAGATAAACCAATGGGCACAACATCCTGGAAAAAGAAGAGTTTAAAAGAGTGCTGTTTTTAAATGCCTGGACTGCTACATCAGCTATCGTAAGCAGGGAAAGTTAATCATCCAAACCTGGGGTGTGGGAAGGGTGTCAAGTTAGTTCATCTTTTTAATGTTCTGTAAAAATGTGAGCTACCACTTTAACTACATACATTATTCAGGTCGATGACTCAAAATATTGAAGTAAGAGAGTCAGGATATAATGCAGACAATTATAATTTTAGAAGGAAAGGTCATGGAAAGAGTTGGAAGGGGGGGAGGGTGGGGGAGGGAGGGTAAGGGCGGATAAGGTAGATTAGGTACTGGAAATAAAATATGTCAATGTATATCCCTATTGGAAGGGGAATAAAAAATTGTATAATGATACATATGAAAACAAAAAGAAGTGCTCCAATAGTGTAAAATTGTATCACCAGTTTAATTAAAAAAAACACAATCACACTTCATTCATTGAATGAAGTGTGATTGTGTTTTTTTGAATTAAACTGGTGATACAATTTTACACTATTGGAGCACTTCTTTTTGTTTTCATGTGAAAATCTGAGAATCATCACGGTAATCCAGCTGAGAGTCGTATTTCCATCTATGGGATCATACACAAGCGATTCAGCCTAACACGAGAGTGAAAGGCAAATCTATTTGGCGAGTGCATTTTTCAGAGAGGAGGTTCCACAGCACAGTGATTTGGTGGAAGATACACAGAATCAAGATATTTTTCATCAATATTTTCTCTATCAGTTTCTTCACATTATGGACTTTTTTTCACTTATCACATGGTGTTATTGAGTTTATATGTTACTGTTTATTATATTTTTAGCACCATTTTGTAGCGCTGCTATTGTCTTATCTCATTTAGGTGTTTTGGGTTAAGACTTTTCTGCTTTCAAAAAAAATGCATTAACGTGTCCTCAAGCCTCCACTGCACTCTATATTTGTTTTAGCATATTTCCATCCATTAGTACTTCTTAAACGTAATTCTGGCCTTCACAAGATCAGCCTGTCACCTATTGAAAGCAAGAGCGCGACTCTCACTTTTTGATAATCTCTTAATTATTTACTATGACCTCTCTAGACGTAATAGTAGGAGCAAATTGTAAAAGGGTGTAAAATACATTTACAGTGGTGCATAACATCTGCCTTTAACCTTCTTTCACCTAATCGTGGAACTAGGAGTGAAAACTAAATGAAGTAGGGCACCCAACTGTCATATTAGCTATCAAGGACATGCATGAGTGCTTATTTTTTACCTTGGCAGATAAGCATGATGAATCAAACAATGAAACAAACAATTATGAAAACATAATTTCAAAATCCAACCTTTGTAGACTTATTATTAACACATTAATTATGACAAATAATGTTTTCTGAATCTGTAGGATAAAGAGACATAATTGGTAAACAAATAAAGTAAATCTTCAGATATTAGATAACAATGCATAAAATATGGTGTAAACTACACAGGCTGTAACTATATATTTTTAGAGGGTGCCACACTCATTACTGTTTGCATCAGTTCTACACACATTTTTATTAATGTGGTTGTAAACCCTTTACAACCACTTTAACCTACAGGTAAGCCTAGAATAAGGCTTACCTGTAGGTGCTTGAAATATCTCCTAGACCTGTACGGTCTAGGAGATATTTGCAGATCGCCGTCCGGCGATTTCTTCTGCGCATGCACCTGAGTTAGAAAGGGCACGCTGTGCCGTTTCTAGCTCCGGTCATGCCGTGAGTGGCGGCTCCCGCATGCATGCGCGGGACTGACGTCACGCGACTCCGGACAGTCACAGAGCCGGAGTTTGCGGCCCCAGAAGGAAGAGGGGTGAACAATGGATGCTCGCTGCCAGCGAGGAAGATGGGGACATTGCGGGCTTCTCCTGCAGTTAAGTGTCATGCTTTACCTTTGCAGGGAAACAAAGAAGAAGTAACACCCATCAGGGTTTACTTCCTCTTTATTTGCTCAATATTTGCGCAATATATAGTCTGTATATAAATTGCCATTGCTGACTTTATTTTAAAGGTGCAGGCTCCAGGGCTTTCATTTTGATTAGCTACTAAATTTGAGGAAGCATGCAGCAGCTAAGGTACGAAAGGTATGAACTCCCATCCAGCATGGTTGTTGCAGGTAGGTAATGATAGTAAGATGAAAGCAACAAAGCCAGCACCTTTAAACTGGACTTATGCTGTGCCTAAAAAATAGTTTAGGAATAATCACCATTATTAAAACAGAACCTAGATAAGTTAATGTTGGCTTATAAAAACTGCACCATGACTAGATTTAAGAAATCCTAGCAAGCTTGGATTCTTCACCCTAGAGATTCTAAATATCTAAAAGAATTTGAACGTCATTCATAAATTGTACATTATCGGCCACTTACCAATGAGAGTTAAATTTCAATTGTAGCTTCCTATTCCTTTATTTATTCTGTTTACAGATTGTTCCCATTGGGGTAAACAAGGTATCTTACATACGTCTACTAATAATCTTTAAGCTCTTTTCGTGATGCTTATACAGAATATGACCTTTATATGTCATTATGTTAAACTTAATTGTCATTTGTAATATTATTATTATTATTATACAGGATTTATATAGTGCCAACAATTTGTGCAGGGCTTTACAACATGAGGGCAGACAGTACAGTTACAATACAATTCAGAACAGGATGAATCTGGGGGCCCTGCTCATTAGAGTATTTCAACAGCAATGCCAAATGTTACCTATATTTTGTTATTCCATTTGAAAACTCCATAAAAACTATATAGTTACAATAACAACAAAAAACAAACAAGCAAAGAATCTAGAAAATGGGATGCCAGTGGTACTCTACATTATCATTGTGTATCTCCATAGTCCTACAGAAAAACATGCATACTTATTATAGGCTTAGATGAATGTATGCATACTTATTCTAGTCTTAGATGAATGCATGCATACTTATTCTAGTCTTAGATGAATGCATGCATACTCACTATGTAAAATATTGTTTTTTTTTACAAAATTATTAAAACACCTTTTAAAAGTATTTGAGAGCAGCTCCTCACACAACCAACAATGTTATTAACACCTCACAGCCTTTACCCACTATTTACCCCACTCCTTTATTTTCTACTAGTTTTCAATTATGGAATAATTTATATGTCCACCTATGTCTCGGCTACCTCTGTGACCTCACTCCTGCTTCCAACTTGGCTTCATACTACTTCTGAGTGTCTGCTTCAGCTGTCCTTCATAACCGCTTCGGTCATCACAGTGTGTTCCTGCCTAAAGTCTGCTGAGAGCTTAGACAAGCCATGCTTCCAGAACCTGCAGTACATGCGGAGTGACCTTTTTATCCTCATCTGGTCCAGCGTGCATTACATCTGCTCCTGGCCTAATGTCCTGACTGACTTCTCAAGCCTACATCGCAAGTTCTGTTATCAACACCTGCCAGCACTTGTATTCCTCCTGTCCCTCTGCACCATCTGTTCCACCTTCAGTGGGGCCTGGGCTGGAGATACAAGAGAGGCTAACCTCGTCAACTCAGTCTCCTACCAGATACGTGACAAATCCTTATATATACATGACCTGAAATAATTTACAGTCCTGCATTAAAACCAACCATATATGATCTGCTGTGCAGTATCTCAAGGCTGGGGGGGGTGGGGGGATCGAAAAGGTTGGTGTAAGGTGCTGAGCTAAATGTGTAACAGAAAACCAAGAAAATGTCCTTAATTCATCTTTTTCAGATTATAGCTATGTTTTAGGTGCGTAAAGTTAAATGCCGCGTACACACGATCGGACATTCTGACATTCTGACAACAAAACCGCTGATTTTTTTTTCAGACGGATTTTCGCTCAAACTTGTCTTGCATACACACAGTCACACAAATGTTGTCGGAAATTCCGAACGTCAACACTACGACGAGCCGAGAAAAATTAAGTTCAATGATTCCGAGCATGCGTCGAATTGATTCCGAGCACGCGTAGAAATTTTGTGCAATGAATTGTGTACACACGGTCGGAATTTCCGACCACAATTTTTGTTGTCGGAAAAATTAAGAACCAGCTCTCAAATTTTTGTGGTCGGAAATTCCCGGCAGCAGATGTCCGATGGAACATACACACCGTCGGATTTTCCAACAACAAGCTCACATCGAACATTTGTTGTTGGAATTTCCGAACATGTGTACGCGGCAAAAATTTGTATAAATCCAACACTTTATTTTTTAGTTTTTGGATATACTGTGGAAGGATTAGATCCACTGTTGAAAAATAGAATACCAATATAGATATACTTTTGGAGACCCTAAGCAAAGACTAGATGCCATCTGGAATTATACATTTATTCGCCTGGTGCTTTGGAAAGAAAACATTTAAAAACAGTCTTTTCTGCTAAAATATAACTAGCAATCAGAGCCCTATGAGCACATACTTACATCTGTCCTATTTAATACCTACCTACAGTATCTCAGCTTTCTATGAGTCAAACGTTAGGGAAGCTACTTGTGCTACACAAGAGCTAACAAATGGAACACTAAGTTGGGAAAGCAAGTGATATATAATTATACTTAGTTATTACAGTACTTCTAATTGCACTCATTCTAGAACTATTAGTTCCCATATCTGAAAACCATCTACCATTACTTAATTTAATTAAAATTATATACTCTGATGGCATTGCATTCAAGAAGGGGGTCTGAATACGTTTTAAGTGCTCTTCAAATACATTACAGTATTGTATGATTTCCGCACAAGCTTCCATTTCTCTTGTGGCTCTTTTATCCTCTCATTAAACAATAAGGTCAAGAGTGTAGCTCTATCAAAATATATTATCACATCTCAATAATATACATTATACAAAAGTATTTTAACAAATATGGCATTAAGCACAGCAAGCCTCTTGCTATAACAATATTCTGGCTCCCAGTCCATTGTTTTAGGGTTTTGCATGTAATTGAATTATTTGGCAGCAAAAGAGTAATAAAGGAGATATGTATTTGAAAGTTTCAATGTTCCATGTGCTACAAGCTGCAGACGTATCCAGAGTTTTTCAATGTCCCAGTTTATTCCGTCTCCCTGCTATTTATGTTTACTGGCTGTTGTAAAACTGTAGAAAAGTTAAATATGCTTACTCTTCAAAAGATTGATTCCCTGCTCAAGCCATAAAAAAAATGCTGTTTGGAGCTATGGAGCAATACCAACAATGTGAGATTCAGCAAATTTGTAAGAACACAATGGGAGCATTAAAAACCAACATTGAGACATACTACTTTAGTGTGTAAATAAAATAAATTAAACAGAGCCTATAGGATGTAAACAAAAATAGAAAATTGAATGCTGTAATTAGTCCAGTAGCTTGTTCATGAGCGGCTGAGCAACTGCTATTCTTGCCTACCTGCATTGCTATAGTCAAATTAGTATTTAGGGAAATACATAATCTGAGATATTAATGCAGACAAATGCTAAAAAACAAAACAAATAACAGTCCCATGGGTTGTTCCACAACATTGCCGCAACGCAATAGAACGTGATACATATTACAACATTTTACACCAGCACTCTCAAGCCACAAGCCTGGGCAATTCAAGCTTCCAGGATGCATCTGGAAGGTAGAAGGTTGTTTGTCACTAGTAGTGATGATGAGCTTTGAGTTTGGGTTGACCATAAGTTCAAGCAGAATTCGGTCTATTCATGGTATGAGAAACGTGTTAACTATTATGTTTGTTCACTGCCATAGCAACTATTGCCAATATAGCACGTTTTGGCCTCTGTGCTGAGAGGGCTTGGAAGGGCCAGTTATGGGCTCTTGCTTATATGCCTATAGACAGGCGCAGTCTACTTTCTTCACTGCAGGTGCTCTCTTTCACAGCAGTACCGCAGCTGGAGAGGAGGTCAAGAGGAATACAGCTCCTATATGGTTTCCTGGGTCACTGGGGAAGCACCCAATTGGATGCTGCTGTCCCATGTGACTCTGGAAGCCACTCCGTCTATTTAAGACCCTGACTGCCAGGCTTGGTGAGCATTTTGCAAGTTAACACAGTGGAGACAGGTACCCTGTCTGTCAGCGACAGTAGTTGCATTAGGGAGAGGTTCCTTATGAGGAGGGAAAGCTTAGGGTCCCATCCCTTCTTGATATTTTTCCGATTGGACACTAGACAGACAGGCTGCATTCTGTCCCCTCTCAACAGATGCTGTTAGTCTGGCTGGAATCTGCCTCTTCCACGTGTCTGGAGACTGAGAGTGCACAAGGCTGGGTAGCCTTCCCATCGGGTTTGTTGAGAACTGATATTGCATTACCTCAATACAAGTTTTTTATTGCACCTGCCTGTGTGAAATATTGCCTGCGCACCACACTGAACTGCACCTACCTGCTTGCCTACCCCCCTATCAAAAAGCCTTCCCAAAAGCCTGTGTTCATTGTGTGTTGAAACTCATATGGAGTAGTTAGAGAAAGCTCACAAAAGGCAGGAGAAGTTAGCTGCTGAATGCTCATTGCTCAAAAAAGGTCTCTTTACCTTTTCACAGATGCACAGAAACAGTGGGTTATACAATAGTCTAAAAGATTAGGGAGAGATTCGAGGGTTTTACCAGAGACAGTTAAGGGCTGTACACACTGGCCAAATATTGGACTGCATTGGGCGGTTCAATATTATTATTATTATTATTATTATTATACAAGATTTATATAGTGCTAACAGTTTACGCTGCGTTTTACAATGTAGAGGTGGACAGCACAAGTACAGTACAGTTCAATACAGAAGGAACAGGAGGGCCCTGCTCGTAGAACTTACATTCTAAAGGGAGGGGGTGGTGGTACAAAAAAAATAGATGCCGGGATTGATTTGATGGGGGTGGCTCAGGGACAGTTGTTAGGTGGGTGTGGGATAGGCTTCCCTGAATAACTGAGTTTTCAGGGATCTCCTAAAAGTGGATAGATTAGGGGCTAATCGGACATACCGGGGCATGGAGTTCCAGAGGATGGGGGAGGTTCTGAAGAAGTCCTGAAGGCAAGCATGGGAGGAGGTAACAAGGGAGCTAGAGGGCAGGAGGTCCTGGGAGGAGCGGAGGGGATGATTTTGGTGATATCTGCAAATGAGGTTGGTGATGTAGTTGGGGGTGATGTTGTGGATGGCCTTGTATGTTGTGGTTAGCATATATGGTGGGGTAAGGGAAGCCAGTGAAGGGATTGGCAGAGAGGAGAAGCAGTCACGGATCGGTTAGTGAGGTGTATTAGTCTAGCAGCAGCATTCAATAGAAACCGTCCAACACTTGGCTCTTGTATGTGGCAGCCGGTCCGACAGAAGCTGGCTGAATGTCTGGCTTCTGTAAAAGGACCATGACCGAAAAAAGGTCTGCTGATCTGCACCCGATCAGCGCTCTTTCTGAGCTCTTCAGTTTTTTTCCATTCAGCCCAGGGAGTTGAACAGAGAAAAAAAATGGATAGTGTGAACCAGCTTTTAGAAGCTGGTTCTGATAACAGAAAAAATGGATCCCTATTCTTACATGCAGTCACAGACACACTCACAGAGTTTATATGTGTTACAGTAGAATAGGAAAGATTTTCAGCGCATTATCAAGGACCATTACATGCTGGTGGTCATTGCAGGATTTATCCATATTTATATTGAGAATGTATGCTTTGCACACTCGTTTAGCAGAGGTATTCTAGATTTTTTATATTTTTTTTGCTTTATTTGTGTGCCACACCAACAAGTTAGGTTGCTATATGGCTCCAGTTCTCACCCACACCCCATCTGTAGTTTTGTTTGGAGGTACTTTTTCTTTTTATGTTTTAATTCTTTAAAAAAGATAAAAAAATAAGGGTGCAGTTTAGTAAAAATGTTAAAAATACACTGAATTTTTTTTTTTTTTTTTTATGAAAATCTGCCTGTTGTGGCTCCTGTTAGTATGTGGCTTAATATTGTATTTACAGACCATACACATCCTCACCTCACTCCAATATTTTGAGCGGTTGTCTACCTTGGAATAAATACAATATAATGCTGGGTTTTGTTTTAAATAAAAGACAGATATTTTATGTCCTGTTGACAAAGTGGCGTAGTAAAAGTGTTTAAAACAGTACATATACTCCGTACAATATTGCACTCATAGGTGTGCGCAGCGTATTGCATTAAGGTATGCACCCCAAAGCTCAAGCACACACTACTGATCACTCACAATGTTCATTCAGAAAGGGAAGGCGATGGTCAATTACATATTTACCGGCCCCTTCCTCCACTCATCCTAAAACATCCTTGCAGCAACAGCTGGCGGGAGATGAGGGAAGCTGGTAGCACTGCAGGGGGAAGGGGGGAGCCAGGGCAGTAGGGGGAATCTGTGCTGTAAAGGGTGATTAGGGTGTGCCTGGGCACACCTGGCATACCCTGTGCGCACGCCTATGATTGCACTAAACACCACTATCCATTGATTAAAGTGCATCCATGTACACATTTCCACATCTTTATGACATTTTGTTAATAACCCCCCCCCCCCTCATCATGTCTGGCTGGTAGGCCAACAGGGAGAGACATTCCCATGGCACTGTGAGGGGGCCATCAGCGTATGTGTCCACAGACAAAGGTGGACATGGTCCGTCGTCAGGCAGGGCATAATTTCTTCTGTTTGGTGATGTTGCCCTTGCCATTTAGCCACAGCATGCAGATGAGGTGGTGGACTGGCTTACTAAAGCATCATCATCCGCCATCATCCAAGCAGAGACTAGTGCGCAGTTCACTGCAGCTGCCAGAGTGGCTTATTCTGCCTCCTGCCCAAGTCAGCCCCACAGCCAGTATGGTAACGTTGACATTTAACCATGCACACTTTGTATTGTTTTTATCTTTTACAATAAATTGCCAGCAGCTCATTGAGAGCACACGTGGTTTATTGCAGATCACCTTTCAATACTTTTAGTTCACCTTCTGAGCGCTGTCATCCCCCATTGTCTCCAAGGTAGGAACATGAGCCTACATAGAGGGGAGAACACTGGTAAACAACAAATTGGCAGTCATGTTCCACCAGCCGCAGCATATTGCCAAGTTGTCTTCAGTGATAATGAGGATGAAGGGGATGATGATGAGGTCACTAACGTGACCTGGGTGCCAGGTAGAGCAGAGGAGGAAAGTGAAGGTGAGGCACAACCCCAAAAAGGCAGCCTTCATGGAAGAGTAGACAGCTACCCTATTCCAACAGATGGGGGAGCTGTTATCTCCTGCCCCATTTCCCACAGCTCAGCTGTTTGGGCCTTTTTTAGCACATGTGCAGCCAATTGCACTGTTGCAAATTGCTAACCTTGTCTTAAGCAAATCAAGTGTGACAAAAACACCAGCCATTAGGGTACCACATGCTTGACAAGGCATTTATTCTCTCTCCACTCAGCGCGTTGGCAAGGGCACCTGAAAGCCACACAAAAGGGATGCAATTCTGCTTCTCCTCAACCCTCACCTTTCCGGTCTACCCCTGCTATACCTCATGACCTCTCAGCAGCCTTCACTGACAGGGATGATGGTATAGTGCAGGGTGTTCCAGGTACTTGCAGCATGTCTGCCAGTAGCACATCACCAGCTGTAGACTACAGCAGGCAAATTTCTCTGCCCCATCTGCTGCAGCAAAATAAATATATACAGTCACTGCTACCCACATGCCCAGCGTCTAAATTTAAGCTTGTCAAAGCTGTTGGCTTTACAACTCCTGCCTTTCCATCTGGTGGATTCTGCCCCCTTCCGTGAATTTGTAGAATGTGCTGTACCATAATGGCATGTTCCCAGTCGCTATTTATTTTCACGTAAGACTATTCCAGCTCTATAACATCACATTGAAGGCAATGTTGGGGCATCGTTGGGCTTGGAAGTCAGCCGCAAAGTCTACAGCTGTCACATGATCCTGCTCTTTCTCAGTCTGTCTGTAGGGAAACAGTGGCATGAGGAGCTTATAGTCCTCTGCTGCTGGTCACATGTTAAAAAGAAAAAGAAAACAGCCTTTAGAATACAGGAAAAAAAAATCAATATGAAACTGTTTTAAATTGTCATACAAATATATATTTGAAATCGTGTCTTTATTATTTTTTGCCAATCACATGGTATGAGTGGATTTCTGCCAATCAAAGGCTGTGCCACAACCCTCCAGCCTGTGTCTATTGTGTGTATGTACTCCGAATTACAGTGAGGTGATTCCTCTATCAAATAAAGTGATTGTAAACCCACAAAAAAAAAAAAAAGCATAGAATACTAGCTCATTATGAAATACTCATCATAGATCAAAGCCCCTGCAGCGGTCCCAGAACACTGCTCTGCCTGGCAACGTGTCTCCTGGAGTTATTTGCGGGTATCGCGGGCTCCAGCTGTGATTGGTTGGAGCCGCGATGACGTCACTGGCATGCTTGGGAGCTGCCGGTAACGGCACGTCAGCTAAAGCAATGGCACGAATGAGCTGCTGCTTCAGTGCGCATGTAGCGATGATGTCGGAACATGCTGATACAGGGGATATCTCCTACACCATGTAGGTTTAGGAGAAATCCACGGTAGCTATAGATAAGCCTTATTATAGGCTTACCTGTAGTGAAAAAGGGTTGTAAAGGGTTTACAACCACTTTAAGATGTAATATTCCACTCCCCCATTGTGCTTAGCTGGTTAGTGGGCATTAAAGAGGAGAGAGGGAGTGAACTGTCATTTACCATTGTGTATACGTCCACATGTGTGACTCTATAGTCACATGGGCTGCTCAGATGTGATCAATGAGCAAATACTCAGCATAGAAACTCGCTGTGCAGAGCTGCCAACAGCTGCTTTTCAGAATCCCCAGCTACAGTGGGAACATGGACAAGAGGGAGAAATAGAGAACAGCAGGATAAACCAGTTTTTTTTTTGCAGAATACAGAAAATTAATCCTATAGTGACTGAGTGAGTATGAACAGCATGTAATACAGCATTTATTCCCACAACGCCGACCCCTTCTGGCCCTTTAAGAGGTTTCTAAGGCCTGACAGGGTTTCTGATTATGTGACTGCCATAATTGGCTGTCACAGCGGTTACATGATCGGAAAGCTCCTGATCGCAAGTAGAAATAGGGAGCTTTCCGTTAGTCGGCTGTAGCTGTGTCCCGGGAGCGCGCAGGGTGCTGATTTGCAGCCTTTGGGAGTTTAAGCCTCACCTATCGAGGTGGGGCTGAATATGTACAGCTGGCGCAAAGAGGTTAATGACCCTTTTAATGATGTGGATTTAATGATCCTTTAAATACTGTGCACATAGGAGATGCAATAGTAGGGGGCACTTAATGAAATAAATACACTATAATGCAGGTTGTTTTTTTACAAGCTGGATGGTGTGGGGTCTGTTGACAAAGCCTCAAAGCATTCAAAGACTGTGCACATACTCATTAAATATTTTGGGACTTTTTCATCAAAATGAATACACTGTAATAACAAGCTGTCTAGTGCGTGTCTTGTATAAAATGTGGCTTAGTCAAAGTGTTTAACGATTGTGAATGTACTTACTAGAACATTGTGGGTGTTTTTTTTTTCAACTAAATGAATACACTAATTTTTTTGGGGGGGTTTTTACTTAAAACCTGACTGGTATGGGTCCTGTTTAAAATGTATCCTACTAAAAGTGCTTAAACACTGTGCATAGAGTCAGTACAACATTTTTCCTTTTTAATTGTGAGTAGTAGAGGTAATAGATCTTGATGTTTCAATCCCTATGGTAAGTTGAAACTCTTGATGTTGCAAAGTGGCAAAGATTCACCACGATGAGCAAAAACTGAGAGTGTCTGATCAGTGTCATAGCTCATGAAGGTGAAGATGGATTTGTTCGGCTTGCACTCTCAGGCAGTGGCTGTCACATGTGATACAAAAGAGATGTAAAGTAGAGATAATAGCAATTGCTTCCTCCTAAATGTCAGCCTTTTAAAAGTCCTTACTTACTGTGGAGTGAACCTGTTCCAAAATCTGGCTGTTGCCTCTGAAATAATCAACTGTCATTTTTATTTATAATTAATTTTATTGTATCTTTTTCATTTTTTTATTTTTTATTTATCATTTAGCATGTCCTCGCCATGAGTTATAAAATGAAGCTTCTCAGCACAAACTCAACTCACTGTGTTGAAAGGCCATTTTAGCCATGACATGCACAGAAGGGAGACTAGTACCTAAAATACTATAAAACCTCTTCCTCACAGTGATCCAGTCTGAACATCCAAAAGTTAATGAATGTGATCAGTAAAAAAGTGTGTTGCAACCCCACCGCAGCTTATTAAAAGTCAGCTTTTCGGTCACAAAATCGCCCCACTGCTTTGAAGACATATCTAATATGACACCTGCAGGAGGGCAGTGTCTAAAGCTTATCTAGGGCCACCTGCACTCAGTGATCCAGCCTGGGCAACTAAACCTAATGAGTTGGATCAATAAAGCACTGCACCCCCCCCCCCAACAAAAAAAAAAACACACCCTCAAATTTTTAAAATGCATCTTCTCAGTGACAAATTCACCCTGCTGCATTGAAGGTCCTCTCTGAGATGATATGTGGGCAGGCTATTACCTCAAGTGTGTGTTTAGCCACCTCAAGACAGTGGTCCAACCTGGGCACCCAGTAGATCATGAATGTAATCCCTTGTAAGTGTTTTATTTACAGCCTTGTCAATCCAACCCACCATCTTTACTTGGCCAGTGTGGGGACAGCCTTACATTGAAAAAATAACACAAAAGATTTTTTATGATAAGAATTTTGAACAATAAACAAATGCTACATATGAAATATTGTTCCAAGTAAATAACATAACATAGAAAAATGCCGATGACTGAAGGAAAAATTGCTGGGTCTGGTTCAGCGTTTAGCTCTAAGCACTATCAACGGACATGTTTCTGCCCTTTATATTTTTTTTTCTTAGGGTGAGCCTCTCACTCCATGAACAAGAATGATTTTAAAAACTGAAATATTAAAAACAAGGGCAGAACACAAAGGACAGCTTTACTTGTGTCAGTAACAAGTGGCACAACCAAAGCCAACTTGTTTCAGGGTGGCCAGGCTATTCCCTTTTGTTTACCATCTGCAGCTTTGCCTCTGGTGTGGTGGTATAAAGCCACTAGATTATTTCAATATTATGGAAAACATCCCAAATGGTGAGACAAAATAAGGGGGTTGTTTAGAGTCAACCTCTGTTGTGCTGAAGTGTGTGGCGATGTGCCAGACACAAGAGTGACTTTGCTAAGTTTTAAACCAAGGCCACCTTGGGAGGACAAACTGCCTTTTCCCATTAGATGTTCCCTCTTCACCTATGCCTACAGATATCAGGTGATGCAGCTATGCTATCACAGATTGGGGAACTTTGTGCTCTCTCTTGAATTAGGGCAGAAATCCCCAGTGACCTTCTCCCAAAAGATGCTGGCCCTGAGATAACAGTAAGTTCTTCTTCCTACTGCAATGTGTGCTCTGGCAGAAGCACCAAAGGGATTGTGAGGCTCACGGCTCACCATTCTGGTCACCTCTGGCCTAGCACAAGCTGGAATGGGGTCAGCTACTTCTCAATGTGCCAGTCACTAGAGAGCCTCCAACGTCTTTGTCCCAGAGTAGCTTCTTTGGGCATGTTGGCAGGCTTTCGGCGGAAGGCATCATGATTGACATGGATCTACACTACATCACTGGATGACATGATTAATGGAGAATTACATTTTGGGCCTTTTTTTAAATGAAAGGACTTGTCAAAAACTGAATCTGTCTTTTTTCACACTTTTACATTTTTATGTGAATAGATAGAGATACTATTTATTTCACATGGGGGAGGGAGGGCTTCAGATAATGCCCATGCTGGTAGACGCCCACAACGACTGGGCAAGGGTTGAGCAGAAGAAGCCCTTGTCCTCATCAACATAGAGACATTGTGCTTTGACAGGGAGTTCCGAGGGGATTGTATACAATGCACAGCTGTCACATCACAGACAGGGTCAGGGTATCCCCAAGCATTTGATTTTATGCATTTTTATTTTATAACATTAAGCATGATTAAAACAGCTGCCCACCACTCAGATTTTTTTTTTTTTTTTTTTTTTTTTTTTTTTTTACGATACACGTCCCACCATAGCGGTTTGACTATCTCTTGCAAATTAGCTTAGAAAATTGCCTTTTTTTTTTTCATTCGGCTCCTATTAACTGAATGTGGTTAGGATTCGGCACCTGAAGTTTAATCTTGTTTGCAAAACCTGCCCCAAACCAAACCCAGGTATGCTCAGCTTATCACTGATGCTGATTATATAGTAGCATGCTGGTAAAAATTTGCATCATAACTCACACTGCTTCCATTAGTCCTATCATATCACGACCTAGCCTCCCTAAGCTTAAAAAACAAAAATCTCCTGCGCTTTCGGTGTATCGTCAAAACACGGGTAGTGTGGTTCCGTCTAAAGGCAAAGTCTAAAGTCTTGCAGCCCTCCTCAGAACAGTGGGTGTTCATATGGCTAGAAAAAAGAAAGAAGAAAGGAGGGCGCACCGACCTAGTGCATTACCACTTTAAAGTTTTTCTAAAATATGAATAAAAAGCAATAGTCCTACTCACAGACAGAGCTTAGGTAAAAGCTTATCGGACAAATGAGCTGGAATTTCTTGGCACCCGCCGACTGAACTCGATGACAGAGAAGGTCGGACAATACCTCAAACATCTAGATAGCTGACGCGTTTATGGGGCGCACCCCTTTCCTCAGAGCCGAGCTGGTCCATGAGCCTAAGCTCCGTCTGTAAGTAGGATTATTGCTTTTTATTCATATTTTAATAAAGCTTTAAAGTGGTAATGCACTAGGTCGGTGCGCCCTCCTTTCTTCTTTCCTTTTCCCTATAAGCCTAGGCATAGAAGGCCTGCTGTCTGTGTCCCATTGGGGAGATTTCCTTGCACTTTTTGACCCTAGAGATATAAAAGGAAGTAAGAAGAAACCTCTACAAAATAATGGGAAACCCAGTGTAGACAGTTGACACAAGAACAGGTGTAGCCATGGGAGTTTTGTTTTCCCTCACCTTTTGCTCTGAGGACAACTCTAAAATTTTGGATTTCCCCTCAATTTCCTTTACATAAACTTTAATGCAAAGAGGGAGGAGGATGCACTTCTGCTTCTGTCTGGTCAGATAGGGTCAATCAGTCCTGTGATTAGCAGGCCATGGTTCTATACAAGCAAGCATGGGTACCGGTACTTTGTGTTAAACCAGAAGAACACTGAATAATAAATAAGAATAATATGTGTAGAGCAGTATAGCCCAATCTCAAATTCTCCATCACTCCATGTTTGTCTAGCTTCTATTTCCAGCTAGTTATCTAGAAAAATAGTGTCATACTCTTATTTAGAAACATCACTCTGGCCTAATCCACCACTGCTTCCTGTACCATTTTTCCTTAAGTCCTCTGTGTTGTGTCTTTGTTACCACTAATTGCTACTTTGTTCAATATCTTCCTCCTCTATGTTATTATGTCACTTCTGTCATTTCTGAGTTTGATTGCCTTGACAAGATAGTGCTGAGCCTGAAATATATTCAGACTTGTCCTTCAAGGTCCTGGTGACCTACTTCCATCTGTTCTGAAAAAGAGATGGGTCAAATATAATTATGAACAAAGGGCAAGGTTTATTAAGATGTAAAATAGCTGCTTAAAACTTGAACTTGCAAAGTCATTTTACATTTTTTTTTTCAATATAATGTTAGGCTTTGTGTCAGATTTTTTCAGGTTGAAAAATGTAACTACAAAATGTAGTGAACATGTTTTCCTTATTGTTGTTTTAGAATTGCGCAGATATTGAATAAAATAGTGCAGTTTTATTTTGTCTTTGCAATGGATTTATCATTCCATTTATAAAAGTGAAAGATATACAGTTTAATACTATTTAATTTTCTTTTTCACATACGCATGGTACAAGGTAGCAGTGTTATCACCATCATCAACATAATATTATGCAGTTCTACATTCTATATGTAGGGTTACAGACTTATAGTCAGACTTACTTAACCACTTGACCACCAGGATATATACCCCCCTTTATGACCGGGCCATTTTTTGAGATACTGTGTTACTTCAACTGAAAATTGCGTGCTCCCGCAACACTCTAACCAAATAAAATGTATGTCCTTTGCCCCCACAAATAGAGATTTATTTTGGTGGTATTTGATCACCTTAATTTTTTTGACACTATAAACAAAAAAAGACAGATAATTTTGAAAAAAAAAAAAAAAGTTTTTTACTTTCTGCTATGCACTGGTTCAAATAATTTGGTGGAGGGGGGATTATGGTGTGGGGTTGTTTTTCAGGGGTTGGGCTTGGCCCCTCAGTTCCAGTGAAGGGAACTCTAAAGGCATCAACATACCAAGACATTTTGGACAATTTCATGCTCCCAACTTTGTGGGAACAGTTTGGGGATGGCCCCTTCCTGTTCCAACATGACTGCGCACCAGTGCACAAACCAGGTCTATACAGACAAGGATAAGTGAGTTTGGGGTGGAGGAACTTGACTGGTCTGCACAGAGTCCTGACCTCAACCCGATAGAACACCTTTGGGATGAATTAGAGCAGAGACCGCGAGCCAGGCCTTCTCGTCCACATAAGTGCCTGACCTCACAAATTGCCTTCTGGAAGAATGGTCAAACATTCCCATACACACACTCCTAAACCTTGTGGACAGCCTTCCCAGAAAAGTTGAAGCTGTTATAGCTGCAAAGGGGTGGGCCAACTCAATATTGAACCCTACGGACTAAGACTGGAATGCCATTAAAGTTCATGAGCGTATAAAGACAGACATCCCAATACTTTTGGTAATATAGTGTGTACACACTATATATATACACACACATACAGTATTTAATAAAAAAATTCCCTTTTACCAATTTAATAGGGCAAAAGAGAATGTCCTAAATTAGTGTAGCGCCTGCCCCTCTTCTCTCTCCGTGCGGCTCGCACTGTCTCTTGTCTAGGGGTATCTGGTAGGGTGGAGAGAGAAAGAGCGGGTGGGCTACGCCTAGCCTCCACCACGTGGGAATACCTGTGGTATCAGCAATGTCTCATTTACCTTCGGGTCTGTGTCGTGCACCCGGATCCTCCCTCCAAGAGTCACCGTGAACTTCGTCCGCCAGGAATTGAGCCTCACACCATTAAAGTCCAACACTCCTTTATTAGAACACACCATACAGGGACTCCCTTGATAGATAGAACAGAAAAGGAGGTGTGAGTGTGAATAGGCCCAGACACAAATTCGGTCCTCCACTCTCCTCCTGGAGAGTGGGCTATGGTCTTCACACCAGGTGAAGGAGATCCTTCTGGACGGTCTCCGACAAGAGACTCACCCGTCACCGGCAGTCTGCTGCACCGGGTCTTCGAGTGAGGAGCTCTCCCCGGTCCATTGCGTCTTACTCAGATTCAGGCCTCCATCCCCGAAGTGCCTTAGGACCCTTCCCTTGCGGAACTCAGTGTTGGGTACTGAGCTCCGGACCTTCTTGCAAGTACCTCACGCCAGGGCTGAAGGTGCCTGGGGTGGAACACGATCTCCGGTGGTCCCCTAGGCCGAGGCCTCCTAAGGGACTAGCACGAACCCACGTCCGCAAGCTGAAGGTGCTTGGGACGAAGACCCCGTGACCAAGATGGCCGGCCCTTTTATCCCTTCTCCCAGCGAGCACGACGGGTTCCCCGCCCCACCATACCGCTACCGAGAGAGGACAGAAAGGAGGCTCGACACACAGTGATATTCGTCCCCCCCGGCCACGGTGGCAGCGCCACCTGGTGGACCGCAGGGAACATAGCACTGATGTCACAGCTAGATTCAAAAAATGCACCCGGGAAAGTAAGTACCCGCTACACATTCCCCCCTGTCTTTTGACACTGGACCCCAGTGTCTGGAGTGAATCACGCCCTCAATGGCTGACATAATCCAATCCAGAAACCAACTAACAATTTAAAAAAAAAAAAAAAAAATTTAGGAAACTATCCTAACGGAGAAGTTGTGTCTGAGCCCCTACAACAAAAGAGGAGTGAAAGACAACATTTAAAACATTATACTTTTCCCTCCCATCCTAACTAAGAACCCCCCCAGGTTCCATAATCTTGCGGGATGCTCTCCTGCAGAGGGAAGAGAAAAGAAACAATAAAACCCTGACACATGTGTATGTGTGAGAGAAAAAGAAACTCCTCCGAAGAGAAATATCTTTTCCTCCAGTGTGAGCGTGTACAATGTGTAACGTTGCACGAGACTGCCACCTGGTGACAGCCTCGCGGTAACTGCACCCGTTGAACCATCTTTTCTTTTATTGCTGCTTGACTCCGGGCCCTATCTACCCCAAAGTCTGCAACTTCTCACCGGAGAGGAAAGAACAGCTGGAACAGTTCTTCCTTGGAATGACACAAGCACCCTTTTTTTTTCGGGGCAAAAGCACTGATGATAGCACCAACAAGAAAGTCAAACAGCAAAGTTCAGGGGGTGCAAGGTCCTATTGAAACAAAGCAAACAAATGGAGTCTCTTTCTCCTCAGAGGTAGAAGCGGGGATACGGCAGGACAAGAGGCTTCAAATGCCGGTCCATGGTCTCCAAATGGTACTCCACATCTTCCCCTTCTTTGCGTCGGATCAACACTTTATCCGCATGGATGTGTCTTCCCAACATCCACTCCGCCTTGCAATCTTTGAACCGCTGAGATGTCTTTGGAGAGCATGTCAAATACCTGCGGGCGTGTGGGACCTTAAGGTGGGTCCACACGAAGTCATTATACCAGCGCTCTCGGTACACCTCCACTTCGTAGAGTAACTCCTTGGGAAGGTACGGGTATTCCCACCCGTAGTCAGCAGCAACTTTCTGGCAGAAGAGTCTCTGAAGCCTTGACAGCGTAGGCATTGTGGCTTTGTCCCCTTCGCCGGGTAGAACTATAGAGTCCGGATGGCGAGGGGCCTTGACCACTTCTGGTTGGGGCATGGGTGCCCGTAGTATCAACTTCTGTTCCCCAGTACCTGATGCAGGCGGCACCGGAGATGTAGAGGTGGGCTGGGGACAGGACCCTCGTCCAGGCGCTGGTGCCTCCACCCGTGGTGCACTCTCCCCCGTGGACATGGGTGAATCTAGAGGCCTTCGGAGTGAAGCTAGCGGTACTTTGTCCCAGCCCTTCTCTGCGAACAGTTCGTCAATAGCTGTGTCATCTCCCATATCAGAGAGCGACTCCAGATCCAAAGTATCACACTCCTCCGCGGGTATGTAGCCCGTTGTAGAGACGGAGCTAACACCTCCCGCAGGCGTACTGGGCCATGCCTTCCCGGCACCTCCGCCCATGCACCAAGTCTCTTTGCCCGGCTCACCTCGGCCTTTACTTAAAGCGGGACGTCTGGAACACTCGTCAACGGATCTGTCTAGGCCTGGCGTAAGCTGGCGAGATGGTCCGCCACCACCACTGGTCGGGGCCACCATGCTGGTTCTCTTCTTCAGTGGCGGACGCTGTGAGACAGTGGTGACCGAGTCAGCATCCTCGGATTTCTCCCGTTGAATTTTAACGACCTCCTCCTCGGTCGCTGCAGTGTGCGCTGGGATGGCTTTTACAGCAGTAATTCCTCCTCTGCGAGTAGTGTTACCTGAAGCCCGGCCTGGGTAGATGGTTCTCGGCCTTTCAACTACCGGATCCACCTCGAACAGGAACTCCCCACAGGCCTCACATTGTCCGAAGGGCTTCAAGTGGCACACCAGTCCCGAGCACCCGGGACAAATTACACCCAGGGCCTCTACGTCCATGCACGAATACAGGGCGAATCGACCCCTTGGCTTCAGCCGGATCCCGGTATCCGTTATCGGAGCAGCAGCAGTCATCGTGGTAGTAGCAGGGTGAACTGGAATCCATGAAGTATGTCCAAACATGGTGACTTGTTGCTGGTCCATCGCACACTGCAGAGTTTTCGCGCCAATGTCCCACGTGTAGCCCTCTCACGTATTGGACTCCTCCCCTTTGCTCCAGTTCGCGGGTTTTTTCACTTTCTTTGGTTGAGCCTGCCCACGAACTAAGCGGCGGGGGTTGTGTCTGTTGGCACAGTGCAATTAGAAGCCCCCACGTGTAGTACCTCACACGGCTGGGCCTCCCCCCGTTCACCGCTCTTCCTGCGCGGGCCTTTCCCTTGTCTAGGGTCAATTCCATGACTTCGAGCAGGGCTGCACTTTGGCCTATTCAGTTAACTCATCCAGCAGACTTGTTCCATACTGTGATGCACAACACAATACCGGACCCGAGCCCCCAGGTGTAGCGCCTGCCCCTCTTCTCTCTCCGTGCGGCTCGCACTGTCTCTTGTCTAGGGGTATCTGGTAGGGTGGAGAGAGAAAGAGCGGGTGGGCTACGCCTAGCCTCCACCACGTGGGAATACCTGTGGTATCAGCAATGTCTCATTTACCTTCGGGTCTGTGTCGTGCACCCGGATACTCCCTCCAAGAGTCACCGTGAACGTCGTCCGCCAGGAATTGAGCCTCACACCATTAAAGTCCAACACTCCTTTATTAGAACACACCATACAGGGACTCCCTTGATAGATAGAACAGAAAAGGAGGTGTGAGTGTGAATAGGCCCAGACACAAATTCGGTCCTCCACTCTCCTCCTGGAGAGTGGGCTATGGTCTCCGCACGAGGTGAAGGGGATCCTTCTGGACGGTCTCCGACAAGAGACTCACCCGTCACCGGCAGTCTGCTGCACCGGGTCTTCGAGTGAGGAGCTCTCCCTGGTCCACTGCATCTTACTCAGATTCAGGCCTCCATCCCCGAAGTGCCTTAGGACCCTTCCCTCGCGGAACTCAGTGTTGGGCACTGAGCTCCGGACCTTCTTGCAAGTACCTCACCCCAGGGCTGAAGGTGCCTGGGGTGGAACACGATCTCCGGTGGTCCCCTAGGCCGAGGCCTCCTAGGGGACTAGCACGAACCCACGTCCGCAAGCTGAAGGTGCTTGGGACGAAGACCCCGTGACCAAGATGGCCGGCCCCCTTTATCCCCTCTCCCAGCGAGCACGGCGGGTTCCCCGCCCCACCATACCGCTACCGAGAGAGGACAAAAAGGAGGCTCGACACACAGTGATATTCGTCCCCCCGGCCACGGTGGCAGCACCACCTGGTGGACCGCAGGGAACATAGCACTGATGTCACAGCTAGATTTAAAAAATGCACCCAGGAAAGTAAGTACCCGCTACATTAGTATTTGTCAACTTTTTTCACTATTAAAAATCCTGAGGCACCCAGTCTATAATGTAAAAAACCTAAATATTACCTGTCAGTGGAAAACCTGAGCATTGGACAATGCACTTGATGAAGTAACTTAACATCAAAAGCCTCCATCACATCAGAGCCCTCCCTTCACATCTGAGACCCCCATACGGTCAAAGTCCCCCATGATGTTAAAGTCCTCGCTAAACATTAGTGTCCTCCCTACAGTATATGTCAGAGTGCCCCCATCATATCAGATTTTCCCCATTACGAGTCCTTTTCTTACATCCAAGTCCCCTTACCACAAAGCCCCCCCCCCATTTTACAGAGCTTCATGAATACACAGTCCCCTTTTCACAGCCATATTATGTGGCTCCAGAATTGTGGTAGAGGGTAGAAGGTGGAGCAGCTCTGAAGGAGCCAGACTCTGGAGGCTTAGGGTGGTCCTGCATGGGACCTGCCCTAGATCAGCCTCTTGATTTGTAATTTTGCAGGTGAGCTAGCTTTCAATTTTTTTTCTATTAGCTCTGCGGTGCAACGCGCACACACAAAACAAAACTGCCGGTGCAATAAAAAAGTGAAGACACAAAAAAGTGCACAGTGTGCATCACATGGTCCTCCTCCAAAGAGAAGAGACCCTGGCCCTGCTCCTCTGAGAAGTAAGACTCATGAAAGGGCCAGCTGGCAAACCATGGCATTGAATGACACCATGCATAGTGCCCTAACCATGGCAACTTATGACACTGTTCCAGGGCAAACTTGGCTCAATGCTTGAGCACCCTGGGGGGACCCAAACGACACCCCAATTGAGAAACATTAATCTAAATGAAGTAAACAATCAATAGTAAAACTGATAACATTTTCATTGCTCTGACTACTCTAAACAATTGTTCTGATTTACAGTAATTTGCAAATAACTGTTGTTACTGCAGCAGTTTTGCACTATACAGTATGGTGGACCACCATGATGAGTGTATTCAAGAGCTACAGAGCACTATACCCCATCAAAGCTTCATCTGATGTTCCCTGCCAACTCCCCACTGTGTTGGAGGAACTGCGGGAACAGAGCAACTCATGCTCATATATGGTGGTCGTGCCCACTTATCCGCCCCTATTGGTCTAGCATTATTGGTATCATCCAACAAATATCTAGTATTAATCTTCCTGTTGATGCATGGACCATCCTCTTTCATGCTACTAAGGAGTCTGTCAGAAAATATAAATGTTCTCTAGTTCCACATCTGCTTAACACGGCTAAAGCACTTATACCTACCCTTTGGGGCCAGCCTGAGATTCCATCCGTGAAAAAGTGGTTTCAAAAAATATCAGAGGTACATCTCATGGAAGAAATTACTCATCGTAACAAGGACACTTTCCAAACGACATACCCTAACTTGGACTCCGTGGATGGAGTTCAAGGACACCACAACCTATAGAGAGATACTTGCACAATCTCACTGAGACTCAATCTATATTTACTGAATAAGCTATTAATATCTTAAGGCTGATTATTTGGGGCTATTGTCGGGCCTACTCCTTAGGTGTAACGTACCTTAGGTGTGAGCCTGACGTGCGGAGAGGGACCTCCCGTACAACCCCGGCTCGGAGACCACTGGAGTGGGGACAGTGGTGGTAAGAGCACGGTGAGATAAGGGTGCCTGTCTGATCCTCACTGCTTGGAGTGGTGGAGCCGAGTGGAGACTGGAACAGCTGGTTCCGGAAGCAGCGGATGCAGGTCAGCAGGTTCAGCTTGCAGAGCAGAGGATGCAGGTCAGCAGGTGCCGGTTTGCAGAGCAGGGATGCAGGTCAGCAGGTGCAGGTTTGCAGAGCAGGGATGCAGGTCAGCAGGTGCAGGTTTGCAGAGCAGGGATGCAGGTGCAGGTCAGCAGGTGCAGGTTTGCATTGCAAAGGATGCAGGTCAGCGTGTGCAGTTTGCAGAGCAGAGGATGCAGGTAAGCTGGTGCAGGTTTGCAGAGTCAGACAAGCCGGGTCATACACATCAAGGTAAACATCACAAGTGGCAGGCAGAGAGTAGTCAAAGTCCAGGCCGAATCTTGGCAACAGGCAGACTGGCAGATAACTGAGCAGGGTCAAACGAGCCGAGGTCAGGACTGGAGACAGAAGCGTGGTCAGGAAGCCGGGTCAAACACAGGAACAGGATACAAGCACAGAATCAGGAACTCAGGGAACAGAAGCAGATCAAACCGCAAGGGGCAACATCTCTGGAATGTCTTTTATAGGAAGTACATGGGAGGAGCAAGGGGTTCAGAGTTCAACAGTAATCAGACACCAAGCAGAGTAGTCTAATGGATCAGATAGGTTATCCAGCAGATCAGGCAGGGAACTGTCCAGCATCTCAGATAGCTCCGCTGGAAGAGTCAATGCCAGACACAGAAGAGGTCCCAGGTTCAAGCCCAGCATGTCCCTGACAGTGCCCCCCCCCTAAGGGCAACCTCCGGGTGCCCAATAGAGCTCTTTTCTGGGGGTGACTGCGAAAAAAGGCCTGGATTAACTCTCGGGCGTGAATGTTCTGTTGGGGTTCCCAGGAGTTCTCCTCCAGACCGTACCCCTTCCACTTGATCAGGAATTGAAGCTGGTTCCCTCTTCTTCGGCAGTCCAAGACGGCCTCCACCTCGAACTCCTCATCACCGTCAATGATTACAGGCTTGGGTGGTCCCGATCCCCTGTCTGGGAACGGGTCGGGCACTGCGGGTTTCAGCAAGGAAACGTGAAAGACTGGGTGAATCTTCAACGACTCCGGTAAGGCAAGTTCATAGGAGACCTCGTTTAATTTCCGTTTTACTGGGAAAGGACCGATGAACTTGGGTGCCATTTTCCTTGCGGGGCAAGCCATCTTAAGGTTGGTGGTCGATAACCATACTTGGTCACCCTGTTGCAGGCATAATTCCCCTCTCCTTTTCCTGTCAAAGATCCTTTTATTGGCTGCTTGTGCCTTAGTCATGGCTTCCTGCAATATCCTGCTGTTACGGGTCAGGAAATCAACAATACTCTGGACCGCTGGGACTGTTGAATCAGGGATGAGATCAGGTAAGAAGGTCGGGTGAAACCCGTAGTTGGCAAAAAATGGCGATTGACCTGTAGCCGAATGACTGGCGTTGTTAAAGGCAAACTCTGCCAAGGGTAGTAAAGCTACCCAGTCGTCTTGAACGAAGGTGGTGAAGCATCTGAGGTACTGTTCGAGCGTCTGATTCGTTCTTTCGGTTTGCCCGTTAGTTTGGGGGTGATAGGCCGAGGACATGGACAACTCAATCTTCAGGACCTTGCACAAAGCCTTCCAAAAGCGAGAGGTGAACTGCACCCCTCTATTCGAAACGATGTCCGCAGGGACCCCATGTAGCCTTACTACTTCCCTAATGAAGACCTGGGCAGTTTCCATGGCAGAGGGCGTGCCTTTGAGAGGCACGAAGTGGGCCATCTTGGATAGACGGTCAACCACTACAAAGATGGCTGTGCAACCTTCAGACGGGGGGAGTTCCACTATGAAGTCCATGGCAATCATTTTCCAGGGACGGTCAGGGACTGGTAAGGGTCTGAGCAGACCCCAGGCCTTGCTTCTAGTGGTATTGCTACGGATACAGGTGGCACATGAACCTACATATTCCCTGCAGTCTTTTTCAAGATCCGGCCACCAAAACGTGCGTTGAATCAGTTCAAGGGTTTTATGCATTCCGAAATGGCCTGCCAGGGGATGATCATGACACAAGTTTAACACTGTGACTTGAACTTCTTCTGGCACAAAGATTTTGTCATTCTTCCAAAATAACCCGTCCTTGGGTACCAGAGTGATTTCAGAGGGACCAGACACACCTGTAGAAGCTTGCTTCAAGACAGACATCAGGCTAGTTTGTAAAAGTAAGAAGTTGCCTTCCGATAGAATGGTATCTGGAGCTGACACCTCTTTTGGATCATCAAACATGCGGGAAAGAGCGTCTGGTTTGGTGTTCTTGGAGCCTGGCCGGTAAGTTATGTGGAACGAGAACCTAGAGAAAAATAGTGCCCAACGTGCCTGGCGTGGTCTCAGACGTTTGGCAGCTCTCAGATACTCTAGGTTCTTGTGGTCTGTGTAAATGAGTATAGGATGCGCTGCTGCCTCCAACAAGTACCTCCACTCCTCAAGGGCAGATTTAATGGCCAGGAGCTCCCGGTCTCCAACATCATAATTCCTCTCGGATGGGGTAAGCTTACGGGAGAAGAAGGCTACCGGGTGTATCAAGTCCTTGAGACCTTGGCGCTGGGAGATAACAGCTCCAATCGCTGTCTCTGAGGCATCTACCTCAAGTAGATACGGTAGGGCAGGATCGGGATGACTTAGGATAGGAGCAGACGTAAAAAGTATTTTTAGGTTTGTGAAAGCAGCCTGTGCTTCAGATGTCCACTGGAATCGAGCATTTTGCTTCGTTAGCTGTGTAATCGGGGAAATAATAGCAGAGAATCCCTTGATAAAAATTGGCAAAGCCAACGAAGCGCTGCACCCCCTTTTTATCTGAAGGTGCAGGCCAATCCAGAATGGCTGAAACCTTCTGTGGGTCCATCTTGAATCCCTCTGTAGAGATCACTAGGCCAAGGAACTGGATACTCTGTCGCTCGAATTTACACTTTTCTGGTTTTGCGTACAGTCCATGCTGGCGGAGACGACAGAGTACACTCTTGACGTGTTTCCGGTGCTGCTCAAGAGAGGAGGAAAAAATCAAAATATCATCAAGATAGACAACTACATAAATGTCCAGACAGTCTCTGAAAACATCATTGACTAGATGCTGAAAGGTGGCAGGGGCGTTACATAGGCCGAAGGGCATTACTAGGTATTCGTAATGGCCGAACCTGGTACGAAAGGCAGTCTTCCATTCATCCCCTGCTCGGATGCGTACCAGGTTGTACTCCCCCCGCAGGTCTAATTTGGTAAACACAGAGGAAGTCCTGAGTCTTTGAAAAAGTTCAGGTACCAGAGGCAGAGGGTACCGGTTCTTGACCGTGATTTTATTTAATTCCCGGTAATCTACACAGGGCCGAAGAGAATGGTCTTTTTTCTCCACAAAGAAGATTCCTGCCCCTGCTGGAGAAGTGGAAGGACGGATGAAACCCCTCTTAAGGTTCTCATCAACGTATTCTTTCAGTACCTCAAGCTCCCGTTCAGATAGGGGGAAGATCCGTCCGAAAGGAATCTCAGCACCGGGAAGAAGCTCGATTGGACAATCGTAAGGACGATGAGGTGGGAGGACTTCGGCCCCTCGTTTGCTGAAGACGTCCAGGAACTCATGATATTGTTTGGGTACAGAAGCTCGTATCTCTGGATCTGAATCCAGGCATAACAGAGGCCCCAAGGTGCTGGGACGTGGAAGCATGCAGTGGCGTTGACAGTATGGTGACTGGAACTTAATACTTCCGGTTCCCCAATCAATCTGTGGATTGTGTGCCTGAAGCCAGGGTAGACCCAGGATAACTGGAAACATGGGAGATGCAATAGCATCCAAAGTCAATAGTTCCTTATGGTCCATGGAGGTGATCACAGGCAAAGGAGGGGTCTCCTGGGTCACTACTCTGGACTTGATGCGAGACCCATCTGCCAGGAAAATGGAAAGTCCCTGAGTCTTAGGTTGGAGTGGGATGTGTTGTTGTGCTGCAAAGTCTAGATCGACAAAACAACTACATGCCCCAGAGTCGATTATTGCAGTTACTGGTATTGTCCTCCCTGGTAGTTGGAAAGAGATAGGAAGAGCCAGGTGAGTAGCATTGGTAGATGGAGGTGAGTAGTTGGGAGAAGAGGTAGCCAGGACCTTGCGCAGCTTAGCAGGACAAGAAGAGACATAATGACCGGGTTCACCGCAATACAGGCATAGATAATTCTGCAGCCGACAAAGTCGTTCCTTGGCCGATAGGGAATGTTTCATTAGTCCAAGCTGCCCTGGCTTGATGGTCTGGTTGAGGGATGAGGGTTCAGTTGGAACCGTACTGGCACTGGCAGGGTACACAGGGGCTCGTATCCGGGGTAGCATCCAAGCTGGGCGGAGCTGTTGGGTAGACCTTTCTGCTCTGCACTCCCGGAGTCGTCGGTCTATCTGGATAGACAAATTAATTAAAGTCTCTAGAACATCAGGAACACCGACCCGTGCTAACTCATCCTTCAGGCTTTCAGAGAGACCAAGACGGAACTGATGCCGCAGAGCCGCCTCATTCCACTGGGTATCCGCGCTCCAGCGTCTGAAATCAGTCACATAGTCCTCGACCGCTCGGCGGCCTTGCTGGAGCGCATGGAGAGCAGCCTCGGCAGTAGAAGTCCGCTGTGGATCGTCATAAAGTCGGGCCATGGCATCAAGAAAAGAGGGCAGAGAGTCTAGAACTACATGGCGGACTTCAAGTAGGTGATGGGCCCAAGCTTGAGGTTCCCCCTGCAGCAAAGCGATAACGAAGCCCACCTTGGTGGCTTCAGATGAAAAAGTCAGAGGTAGCAACGAAAAGTAAAGTTCACATGCGTTGCGAAACGCATGGAATTTACTCCGATCCCCGAAAAACTTCTCAGGAACAGGGACCCTGGGCTCAGGAGATGGTAACATTCCAATAGAGGAAGTTGGGGTTGGAGGTGAATCTGCAGAGGTGGCTTGAGTTTGTGTCTGCTTATCCATTCGGACATGGCTGCCCTGCAGATACTTCACGATCTGAGTGAGAGCTGTAAGGTGTTGATAGACATTGTCCATAGGCAAGGTATCTCCTGCAGGCTCAGGCATGGCGGTTTGATACTGTAACGTACCTTAGGTGTGAGCCTGACGTGCGGAGAGGGACCTCCCGTACAACCCCGGCTCGGAGACCACTGGAGTGGGGACAGTGGTGGTAAGAGCACGGTGAGGTAAGGGTGCCTGTCTGATCCTCACTGCTTGGAGTGGTGGAGCCGAGTGGAGACTGAAACAGCTGGTTCCGGAAGCAGCGGATGCAGGTCAGCAGGTTCAGCTTGCAGAGCAGAGGATGCAGGTCAGCAGGTGCCGGTTTGCAGAGCAGGGATGCAGGTCAGCAGGTGCAGGTTTGCAGAGCAGGGATGCAGGTCAGCAGGTGCAGGTTTGCAGAGCAGGGATGCAGGTCAGCAGAGCAGGGATGCAGGTCAGCAGGTGCAGGTTTGCAGAGCAGGGATGCAGGTGCAGGTTTGCAGAGCAGGTATGCAGGTCAGCAGGTGCAGGTTTGCATTGCAAATGATGCAGGTCAGCGTGTGCAGTTTGCAGAGCAGAGGATGCAGGTAAGCTGGTGCAGGTTTGCAGAGTCAGACAAGCCGGGTCATACACATCAAGGTAAACATCACAAGTGGCAGGCAGAGAGTAGTCAAAGTCCAGGCCGAATCTTGGCAACAGGCAGACTGGCAGATAACTGAGCAGGGTCAAACGAGCCGAGGTCAGGACTGGAGACAGAAGCGTGGTCAGGAAGCCGGGTCAAACACAGGAACAGGATACAAGCACAGAATCAGGAACTCAGGGAACAGAAGCAGATCAAACCACAAGGGGCAACATCTCTGGAATGTCTTTTATAGGAAGTACATGGGAGGAGCAAGGGGTTCAGAGTTCAACAGTAATCAGACACCAAGCAGAGTAGTCTAATGGATCAGATAGGTTATCCAGCAGATCAGGCAGGGAACTGTCCAGCATCTCAGATAGCTCCACTGGAAGAGTCAATGCCAGACACAGAAGAGGTCCCAGGTTCAAGCCCAGCACGTCCCTGACATTAGGAGTCTAAAATGTACTGAGACATACATACTACTAGATACCATGCATGCCGGCCTATTTCCCCCCCCCCTTTATCTTTTCCTAATTTCTCCCCCCCCTTTTTTTTTTTATATTTAGAGAGAGAATTTAACGAAGTTGTGATAAATCATTTACGATCAATGCACATGGGGAAGAGGGGGGGGGGGTGAATTTTTTGTGTATAAGTTTCTTTTTTTTTTTTTTTTTTTCTTTCCCTCTCTTCTCCTCTCTCTTTCACATATAAGTTGGGTCACCTTATCAATATAGCCAATTGTAAATTTATTTCCTAGTTTTTTTAGATAGTCCAGTAATGGACCTTAACACCAGGTTTTTGGTGTGAAGTAGTTTTTGGAATCACCTCACTTTAAGGGGCATCAATATTGGTGTCTCATCACATAAGATATCGGGGGGAGAACAAGGGGATCTTATTCCCCTATCCCCCCTCCCCTCCTTAATTTTTCACTCCCCCCCTCCTTTTTTTTTTTTTTTATTTAATTTTTTTTTTTTCTTCTTCTCTTCCCCATTTTCACATATTGGTGAGGTCACCTATCCCTGTCACTTTTTATCTCTACATACATGTTTTGTCACTCCATCAACACAGCCATTTGCAAACTCATCCTTCAGTCATTTATATAGCCCACTTTTGGACTAATATTTGGGGCCCCTTTTTTTTTTTTTTTTTTTGTTTGAAGAAGTTTTTGGAACCACTTTTTATCACCTCACATTAGGTACTTTCACTTAAAAGGGCACTAACATTAGAGTTTTAACACATAATAACCCTTAAAACACTTAGGGGAGAAAACGAGGGACTGTATCCTCTCCTTCCCCTTCTTTCTTCCCTTTTTTTTTCTCTTCCCCTCTTCTTCTCCTTCTGTGCACCCCTTTCCCTCTTCTCTGCACAGCCCTGATTCCCCTAGTCAGTATGGAGTGTGGGGTTCCAGGGCTGGGCTTTTTATATAGGAGCGTAGATTATTGTTCTCATTTTTAGGTTGTTTTTTTTTTTTCTCTTTCTTTCTTCGGGAAATATTGAGTATATTGCCGCGTACACACGATCATTTTTCCCGTCGGGAAAAATGACATTTTTTTTTTCGCCGAGAAAAACGATCGTCTGTGGGCTTTATGCCGTTTTTCTTGTTGAGAAAAACGGCAGGAAAAACGACGAGAAAAATTAGAACATGTTCTAAATTTTCTCATCGTTTTTTCCATCATTTTTTTCCGCGGCAGTGTTCCCATAGGGAGACACTGCCGCGGAGCCCACAGACGGTCGTTTTTCTCGACAAAGAAAAAAATGACGGGAAAAACGGTCGTGTGTGGGGGAAAATGCCGTTCCCTCGTTTTTCATTTTTTTTCATGTCGTGATTCACGGCGGTGTTTTCACCGCCGTGAATCACGATCGTGTGTACGCGGCATATGTGTTTTTATGTATTGTAAAGTGTGTTATATGTTGTTGAAAAATTAATAAAAAAGATATATTAAAAAAAAAAAAAAAAAAAAAAAGAGCTACAGAGCCGTAAAAGTAATCATAACCTTTATGGCTTTGTGTTTTTTTTCTTGCCTGTTTACAAATGTAGCAGATTATAATAAAAGTGTTATTTGCAGATTAAGTTTGCAGGCAGGGCTGACTCATCTAACTAGTGCTGGAATATTGACACAAATCTATGCAATTCCACAAGGCAATAAACGATCCAGTTGATTAAATAGTAATACTTGTGAGGCACATATTTAAAACTAATTAGTTTTATGACTATGATCTCAACACAACATCTTTTCATTCTGGTTTTACATTAAGTCACTTATAATTACTTATTAATTGCAAGCAGATTTACTCATGCATATGCTTTATCCTTCAGCATTGCTTTTGTTGCATAATTATTTATTTTGCTTTTCACTGTAGATCAGCAGCATTAACTAATTGTGAGTTGTTTATTGGTTTGTTCCAGAGATGACTTCACTCTATATACATAGCAGCAGCAAGCAAGAGTTGTTTGTCACAAAGTTGCCTCTGTATATTCATATAGTTTGACATACAGCTGACAATCATGCACATACAGTATTGTGGGCAGGTCTTTACTGTTAAGCCCTGTACACGCGGCCAAAAATCCCATCAGGAAAAAAATGTTGTTTTTCCTGACGAGATTCCTGGCAAGCTTTTCTTGCCAAGCCGTGCATAAATACAGCCATTCAAAAGAACCGCTGTTCTTTTGAATGGCAAGAACGCTGTGACATCATTGACTACTACGAGCATGCGCTCTTCACATTCAATGCCGTGGCCGCCATCTTGCTTCATCCTACACTACCCTTGTAAGCTACCGCGCATGCGTCGAAGTCTCATCGAGCATGCGCGGGCTTACCGGAGGACAGGTAAGCTTGTAGCCGCATACACACACACAGTTTTCTCGTCGGGAAACAGGCCGACGAGAATTCCAACGAGAAAATAGAGAGCAGGTTCTCTATTTTCTCATCGAGATTCTTGGCAGTTTTCTCGACGAGAAAACATACACACAACTGGTTTTCTCGGGTAAAAGCTCTCCCAGCAGTTTTCTTGCCGAGAAAACTGGCCGTGTGTACGCCGGTTTACACTGGGACTGGATCAGTGGTGTACTTAGGTTTTGTGCTGCCCTAGGCCTGACTAAACTCATGCAACCCCTAATTTAAATATGATCCACCCCTTCCTGTCAAGGTCACACCCCTTCCTGTTTAAGATCTGCCCTGAAATTTTTCAGTGGGGACACTAGTTCTGAGGGCCTTGGGGCGGGGGGGAGGGATTCCCTTAATCTGCAGAGATTTCCTCTCACTTCCTGTTTGGCTATGGGCAGGAAATAAAGAGAAATGAACTGATGACAAAAAAAAAACAACAGGGGCTATAACCATCCCTTACTCTATCCAAAATGGGAAAAAAAAAAGTGTTGACTATAATTCTACTTTAAACACAAATTTCTGCTAAATTTATGGAGGACTAAGAGGATCTAACCATGCCAGTGGTGCAGAAGAAAGCATATAGCACAGTGATGGAGGTATGTGGTCCAGGCAGTGAGCAAAGGAAGGATTGGGGCCAGGAACAAATAAATCCATCTGTTTATTTTTCTCATCAGCAATCAACAGAAATAAAATTAAGATTCCCTAATATGTACAACTGACACACGCAAAGGATTGCAGGAGAGTCCTACTACCTACCTGCCAGGTATAGGTGACCATGTCAGTGTCCCTTGTGTCTGTACTATTCCTATCCTTCCGGCAGCAGTTATGTGAGCGCCAGACCGATTTGTCTTTGCGGCCCATTTAGACTCTTTTCATGCTGCCCCCCTGCAAAGTGCTGCCCTAAGCCTGGGCCTTGTTGGCCTAGGCCAAGATACAGCATTGGACTGGATATGACTACATTATGACCACCAACCTACATAATTCTTGGTGGGCAGTAAGCTATTATTGTAAATTTGGGAAGTACTGATGCATCCCACAGGATTTCTTCTGAAGTACTTTTCTTGGAACCCAAAAATCCAGCTAATTGGCTTGTAATATCTTGGTGGATGGTGGACAGCGCCATGAAAAAAATAGAACCTTATGTCTCAGGGTGAATAAGGTTTTGCATCTGAAAATTAAATTTTAAAGGCGGTCTGATCTTGTAAAGGATAAAATGTTTTTTTACTATCCACCTTGGCTTCTGAAAACAGGTGACCTAGCTATGCAGGTCCAAGAAAGGTCAGAGAAAGCGGCGGCCGCGTCATTGGATGTGATTGACAGCAGCGGGAGCCAATAGCTGCACTGCTATCAATCTATCCAATCAATGGTCAGACTCAGTGGAGAAGAGGACGCTGGGGGACGCGCACAGCAGGTTAACGGGCTCAAGTAAGTAAAACAGGGGGGCTGGGGGGCCCATGACAGTGAAGTGTTTTTTCACCTTAACCACTTGCTGACCGCCGCATGCAGATGTACGTCGACAGACTGGCTCGGGCAGGCAAATGGGAGTACCTGTACGTCCCTTTAAATTTGCCGCCCAGCGGGTGCGCGCGCCCGCCGCGTGCCTTTTGAGTGTGCTCGTGGGTCCCGGGAACTCGATGTTCCCGGGCGGCCCACGATTGCGGTCGGCAAAGGCAGAACAGGGGGGTGCCTTTGTAAACAAGGCATTTCCCTATTCTGCCTAGTGACATGTCACTGATGGCTGTTCCCCATGATCAGGAACGGTCATCAGTGACGTGTCACATGTAGCCACGCCCTCTAACGGTAAGAATCACTCCCTAGTACTGACTTAACCCCTTGCAGTGCCACCTAGTGGTTAACCCCTTCAGTGCCAGTGTCATTTTTACAGTAATCAGTGCATTTTTATAGCACTGATCGCTGTAAAAAGGACAATGGTCCCAAAAATGTGTCAAAAGTGTCCGATGTGTCTGCCATAAAGTCGCAGTCACAATAAAAATTGCTGATCACCGCCATTACTATTAAAAAAAAAAAATCATTAATAAAAATGCCACAAAACTACCCCCTATTTTGTAGATGCTATAACTTTTGCTCAAACCAATCAATAAACGCTTATTGCGGTTTTTTTTTTGCCAAAAATATGTAGAAGAATATGTATCGGCCTAAACTGAGGAAAAAAATGTTTTTTTTATATCTTTTTTGGGGATAAAAGTAAAAAATATTGAATTTTTTTAAAAATTGTCGCTCTATTTTTGTTTATAGCACAAAAAATAAAAACCGCACAGATGATCAAATACCACCAAAAGAACCATTTGTGGGAAAAAAAAGGACGTCAATTTTGTTTGGGAGCCACGTCGCACGACCGCACAATTGTCAGTTAAAGCGACGCAGTGCCGAATCGCATGGTCATTGACCAGCAAAATGGTCCGGGGCTGAAGCGGTTAATGCATAGGATGGCCGCCGGTGTCCCGCGATCGGTCACAGAGCTGAAGAACGGGGAGAGGTGAGTGTAAACAAACCTTTCCCCGTTCTTCTCCGTGGCATGTCAGTAATCGTCTGTTCCCTGTCATCGGAACAGACGATCAGTGACGTGTAACGTGTAGCCACGCCCCCCTACAGTAAGAATCACTTCTTAGGGTACACTTAACCCCTAGAGCGCCACCTAGTGGTTAACCCATTTACTGCCAGTGTCATTTTCACAGTAACCAGTGCATTTTTATAGCACTGTTCGCTGTGAAAATGACAATGGTCCCAAAAATGTGTCAAAAGTGTCTGATGTGTCCGCCGTAATGTCGCAGTCATGAAAAAAAATCGATGATTGCCGCCATAACTAGTAAAAAAAAATTAAAAATAAAAGATAAAAATGCCATAAAACTACCCCCTATTTTGTAAACGCTATAACTTTTGCGCAAAACCAATCAATAGCCGCCAATTGCGATTTTTTTTTACCAAAAATATGTAGAAGAATACGTATCAGCTTAAACTGAGGAAAAAAAAAGTTTTTTTATATATTTTTGGGGGATATTTATTATAGCAAAAAGTAAAAAATATTGTTTTTTTTTTAAAGTTTCGCTTTATTTTTGTTTATAGCGCAAAAAATAATAACAGCAGAGGTGATCAAATACCACCAAAAGAAACCTCTATTTGTGGGAAAAAAAGGACGCCAATATTGTTTGGGAGTCACATCGCACGACCGCGCAATTGTCAGTTAAAGTGACGCAGTGCCGAATCGCAAAAAGGGGCCTGGTCCTTTAGCTGCATATTGGTCCGGGGCTTAAAGCGGAGGTTCACCTGAATTTTTTTTTTTTAAAAGCCAGCAGCTACAAATACTGCAGCTGCTGACTTTTAAAAAAAGGACACTTACCTGTCCAGGTCGCCCGCGACGTCGGCAGCCGAAGCCGAGCTACCGCTCGGCTCTCGGCTTCTCCCACCGCCATCCACAGTGAGGGAATTGGGAAGTGAAGCGCTGCGGCTTCACTGCCCGGTTCCCTGCGGCGCATGCACGTGTTGTGCTGCGCCGTCCTCACTGGTCCCCGTTGTGTTCTGGGAGCTGAGTGTTTCCCAGAACACAATGGGGGGGGTGACGCGAAGGGGCGGGACTCCCGCGGGAGTCTGCACCCGGAAGTGGTGCAAAAACCTGTTTTATACAGGTACAGTATCTGCACCCCCTCCCCCCTGAAAGGTGCCAAATGTGACACCGGAGGGGGGGAGGGTTCCGAAAATCGGAGGTTAATTTTGGGTTCACTTTTGGGCTTTAAGTGGTTAAGGCTTACCTGTAGTTGCTCAAAATATCTCCTAAACCTCCACGGTTTAGGAGATATTTACAATAATGACGGGCGCCGATGTCTACGGCGCATGCGCCGTAGACAACGGCGCAGGCGGACTTTAGAAGCGGTGAACGTGTCAGCTGCCCGAGCAGTGTACGAGGATGGCTGCGGGGGGCTTCGATCTGGGGTGAGTATTACATAATGAGCTAGTATGTCTTGCAGGTGTTTTTTTTTTTTTTTTAAGTGGGTTTACAACTAGAGTTGAGCGGACACCTGGATGTTCGGGTTCGACGGGTTCGGCCGAACTTCGAAAAAAAGTTCGGGTTCGGGACCGAACTTTAACCCGAACCCGGACCCGAACCCAAACCCCATTGAAGTCAATGGGGACCCGGACTTCTAAGGACTAAAAAGGCTCTAAAAAGGTAATGGAAAGGGCTAGAGGGCTGCAAATGGCAGCAAAATGTTGTTAAGAGCATGGCAAGTGCTCTGCAAACAAATGTGGATAGGGAAATAGCTTAAAATAACATAAAAAAAATAAAAATAAAAAATAATAATCTTGACCTAGGAGGACGAGGTCCATATGGAGTAGGAGGTTGAGGTGGCGGTGGATGTGGCTGTGTAGGTGGAAGCGGCGGTGGAGGAGGACGAGGTAGCCAACACTGATTCAAAAATACAACAATGGCTGGGTAAGGCCGGTGATGTGTCGAATTCTGTCCCCCGTCAAATAGTGTCCACCCTGTACTGCGCTTGCTCAGTATGTAGGACAAGGGGATTTCGAAAATCTCCCAAGACGAACGGCGCCTGCGTGGTGAGTTCAGCTGAAGGCCACACCATCCGTGGTTCAAGCCGAGCCAAGTGAGGCCGTGCCCGAAGCGTGGCGATCGAACCGAGCCCGTGAGGGGCCCTGTTACTATGTGCTACCGTATGTCCACTTGGATGGTGGGGCTTGAACCTGCACTCACAGCGCAGGCGCCGTTCATCTTCGGAGATTTTGTGAATCTCCTTGTCCTCTGTACTGCGCAAGCGCTGCGCCTTCGCAGTATGGGCCGGACACAATCTGATGGCCCAGATTATTATACACCGGTATACATGTCTATTCTGCACAAGGTACGGACAAGTCCTGTGGGATCCATGCCTGGTTCATTTTAATGAACGTGAGCTTGTCCACATTGGCTCTGGACAGGCAGCTGCGCTTGTCTGTGATAACGCCCCCTGCCGTGCTAAATACACGTTCAGATAATACACTGGCTGCAGGGCAGGCCAGCACCTCCAAGGCATAAAGGGCAAGCTCAGGCCATGTGCCCAATTTGGAGACCCAGAAGTTAAAGGGGGCAGACCCGTCATCCAGTACGTGTAGGCCTGTGGACACATACTGCTCAACCATGTTGGTGAAATGCTGCCTCCTGCTAAGACGTTCCATCTCAGCTGGTGGTGCTGGTTGTTGTGGCGTGCTGACAAAGCTTTTCCACATTTCAGCCATGCTAACCCTGCCTTCTGAGGTGCTGCCGGTGCCCCGGCTGCGTTGGCGACCTCTTCCTCCTCCTCTGCCTTCGCCTTGTGCTTCCACCATACGCCCGCTGTCAGGTGGGAATGCCACCAGCAGCGCGTCTACCAGCGTGTGCTTGTACTCGCGCATCTTACGATCCCGCTCCAGTGAGGGAATTAAGGACGGTATGTTGTCCTTGTATCGGGGATCCAGCAGGGTGGCCACCCAGTAATCAGCACCAGTTAAAATGTGGGCAACTCGGCGGTCATTGCGGAAACACTGCAGCATGTAATCGCTCATGTGTGCCAGGCTGCCCAGAGGCAAAGAAAAGCTGTCCTCTGTGGGAGGTGTATCGTTTGTGTCCTCTGAATCCCCCCAGCCATATACCAGTGATGGCCACGAGCTGGTCTGGGTGCCACCCTGCTGTGAAAATGGCTCCTCCTCCTCCTCCTCCTCCATCTCCTCCTCCACCTCGTCATCCTCCAGAACTGTGCCCTTTCTGCCGGACAATTGTGTACCTGGCGTTTGTTGGTGCAGGAACCCACCCTCGTAGCCACTTGTGAAAGACTGCCCTGAAAGCCTTTGAAATTATCCCGCTTCCTCCTCCTCCTCCTCATCCTCCTGTGCCACATCCTCTTCCATCATCGCCCGAAGCGTTTTTTCAAGGAGGCATAGAACTGGGATAGTAACGCTAAGAACGGCGTCATTGGCACTGGACATGTTGGTGGAGTACTCGAAACAGCGCAACAAGGCACACAGGTCTCGCATGGAGGCCCAGTTATTGGTGGTGAAGTGGTGCTGTTCCGCAGAGCGACTCACGCGTGATTGCTGCAGCTGAAACTCCACTATCGCCTGCTGCTGCTCGCACAATCTGGCCAGCATGTGCAAGGTGGAGTTCCACCTTGTGGGCACGTCACATATGAGGCGGTGAGCGGGAAGGCCGAAGTTACGCTGCAGCGCTGACAGGCGAGCAGCAGCAGGGTGAGAACACCGAAAGTGCGCACACACAGCCCGCACTTTCTGCAGCAGCTCTGGCATATTGGGGTAATTTTTAAGGAACCTCTGGACCACCAAGTTCAGCACATGCGCCAGGCAAGGGATGTGCGTCAAACCGGCTAGGCCCAGAGCTGCTACGAGATTTCGCCCATTATCGCACACCACCAGGCCGGGCTTGAGGCTCACTGACAGCAACCACTCATTGGTCTGTTGTTCCATGTCCCTCCACAACTCTTGCGCGGTGTGGGGTTTTTCCCCCAAACAGGAAAGTTTTAAAACTGCCTGCTGTCGTTTACCCCTGGCTGTGCTGAAGTTGGTGGTGAAGGTGTTACGCTGACCGGATGAGGAGGCGGTAGAGGATGAGGAAGCGGAGTAGGAGGAGTTAGCAACAGGAGGCAAACTGAAGCGCCCTGCAATCCTCGGTGGTGGAAGGACATGCGCCAAACTGCTATCTGCCTCAGGCCCAGCCACCACTGCATTTACCCAGTGTGCTGTTAGGGAGATATAACGTCCCTGACCGTGCTTACTGGTCCACGCATCCGTAGTTAGGTGGACCTTGCCACAGATGGCGTTGCGCAGTGCACACCTGATTTTGTCCCCCACTTGGTTGTGCAGGGAAGGGATGGCTCGCCTGGAAAAATAGTGGCGGCTGGGCACGACGTACTGTGGGACAGCCAATGCCATCAGGCTTTTAAAACTCTGCGTCTCCACCAGACGGAATGACAGCATTTCAAAGGCCAGGAGTTTTGAAATGCTGGCATTCAGGGCCAGGGATCGCGGGTGGCTAGGGGGGTACTTCCTCTTCCGCTCCAATTTTTGGGAGATAGAGAGCTGAACGCTTCCATGGGACATTGTGGAGATGGTTGGTGACCCAGGTGGTAGTGTTGCTGGCAGATCCTCTGTTTGCGGGGTGGCAGGTGCCACTGTCACTACAGAGGTGGATGAAGAGGCCGAGACTGCAGCAGAAGAGGAAGCAGGAGGAGCCAGAGACCTTTCTTGGTTTTTGAGGTGTCTACTCCACTGCAGCTCGTGCTTTGCACTTAGATGCCTGGTCATGCAGGTTGTGCTCAGGTTGAGAACGTTTCAGGCTCTGATTGCACAGCGTGCAAACCACTCGTGTCTTGTCATCAGCACATTGTGTGAAGAACTGCCACGCTGGGGAACTCCTTGGACCTGGCTTTGGTGTGCTTGGTCCCTTGCTGCGTTGGGCAGTAGCAGACATACTGTCTAGCTGACAGACGCTCCGCTTTTGCACCCTGCTCCCTCTTCTGCTGTGCTGGTGGCTCTGTGCGACCACCGCCTCTTCCTCCAAACTACACTGGTCACCTGCATAACGTTGATTCCATGTGGGGTCGAGGACCTCATCGTCCTCCACATCATCTTCCACCCAGTCTTCACCCCTGCCCTCCTTGTCTGTCTGCAAAATTGCGAAAGCAGCAGCAGTTGGCACCTGTGTTTCGTCATCATCCGAGACGTACTGCGATGGTCCTCCCATGTACTCATCATGAAACATAAGTGGTTGGGCATCGGTGCACTCAATCTCTTCCACTTCTGGGGCAGGGCTAGGTGGATGGCCCTGGGAAACCCTGCTAACAGAGTCATCGAAAAGCAGAAGAGACTGCTGCATGATTTGGGGCTCAGACTGCTTGGCTGATTTGCAAGGGGGTGAGGTGAAAGACTGATGGACATGGGTTTCAGGTGCCAACTCTGTTCTTTCATCAGAAGAGTGGGTGGGAGACAATGTGAAGGAACCCGAGGCACTGTCAGCAACCCAATCTACTATCGCCTGTACTTGTCCTGGCCTAAACATTCGTACAGCCTCATTAGGCGCGACAAAATACCGCCGCAGGCTCGGTCGCCTACTCGCACCTGAGGAAGGTGTTTCACTTGTGCGTGTATTTGGCACAGATCCACCACGTCCTCTCCCTGCAACAGGAGCTCCACCAGCAGCACCACGACCGGGGCCACCACGTCCCTTTGACCTTCTCCTCATATTTTCAAAATTTAGGATCTTGCCCTAAATGGGTGTTTTTGGAAGCGCAGAACACAACCAAAGTACGTAACCGCTGAATCGCACAGCTACAGAACTGCAGAAAATGCTATTAAAAAAAAATGTTGTTTCTTGTTCATACATCACGGGACACAGAGCAGCATAGTCATTACTATGTGGTTATATAGAATTACCTTCAGGTGCTGGCACTGGCAACTTCCAAAACAGGAAGTACCCTCCCCTATATAAGCCCCTCCCATCCGGGAGTACCTCAGTTTTTTGCCAGTGTCTAAGGTGTTGGCCAAGGTTAACATGTATTCATCTGGGCTTGTGTACAGGTTCTCTGGGCCTTAGCAAGCTATTCCGGATCCGACCAAAAAAAGCTTCATAGCTAAACGGTCGGTACCCGGGCCTTGCAGAGAAGAGCAGGGTTTTGCCTGTAATGCCTCTCTTAGGAGGGCTGGACCCTGGGATCCAGAGCTCTGGTCATACCCAAAACCAAGAGGCTATCTGTGCAGGGTGCTATACAGGTCCAGGGGAGTGGAATCCTTGGGAACCCGGTCCCTGAAGGTCTAGTACAATGCCTGCCGTGAGAGGTGAAGTTTGGGCTTCTGTGGACCAAACAAAGTCCTGCGGCGGGGAAAAGGTAAGTGGGGGCCCCTCAGGAACTTGGTTCTATTGAGGGGACCCCCAAGCCTAATATGTCTTTCTGCCTGTTACCTAAAGGGTATTCCCGCTAATAGCTGTATATGCCTAAGAAATCCTAGAAATGTTTTTTCATAAGGGAAATTTTAAAAAAACTGTAAACCTGGAAATGTTTTTTCATAAAGGAGGTTTTAAAAAAAAAAAAAAAAGACAAAGGTGCGGTACCTGTGTTTGTCCACTAGAGGCCGCTGTGGAACGTCTTTTTTCTTGGGACTATTCCTTCCATGGTGAAAGTCCAGGCAGATGAGTGAGCTCTCTATCAGGGAAGCTGCATTCCTCTGTCATGCTGCCAAGTAGTTTCCTTCCATCCCCGAGTCCTGGTGAAACAGGGACCCTGGCTCCTCTCCCTACATGGCGCCAAGAGCGCACACGTGCACGTGCGCGCGCGCGCACACATGCTTTCCTTTTATAAGGTTTAGCTTAAAAAAAGGGGGCGGAGCCTGACGGATGACGCGCTCTGTGCGCCCAGCGCTTCTGCGCATGTGCGGGCGTCCCAGCAAGATAAAAGGACTCAGTCCACGCTGCTTGCTATGGACACAGAGCATGAAAAGGAGCTGGTAGCATGGTATAGGGGCTTACAGCGGGCGGTTGATACAGGCATCCCCAGAAAGACGCATTAGTAGACACCCACTGATGTACATAGCAGCAAATTGCATTAGACTATTTCAGTAAGGGGTGTATTGCGGCTGGAATACCTCAGCTTTGAACTAAGGAATATGCCGCCTAAAAAACTCCGAGATATACCTCTCAGGAAGTGTAGGGGGTCTCCATCGGGCTCTGAGGATCTGGAGCAGTCATCTGCACCCTCCTCCCCTGAGAAATCAGAGGTTAATACCCATAAGGAACCCCCGGGAGTGCCAGGTACTGCGGCTGTCCTCAGTCCACCTGCTCCTGCATATATAACAGAGGAGGTTTTTTCCTCAACTCTGGAGGGATTGGAGCAGAGATTGGCTGCATTGATCGCTTCTTCTCTACAGGAAAGAAAGCGCGCCAGATCTCCATCACCTCCATTAGAGTGCCTGTTGGCAGAGCAACAGTCCCAGGAAGGGACCGACCTACCTGAAGGGGATCAGGAGGAGGTTAGCTCTGTTTTTGAGGAATCGACAGTAGATGAACCATTTTCAGCATCACAGACTGAAAGATTGTGGGTCCAGACCCTAACTGACATGGTTCGATCTGCATTTAAAATGCCTCTTGTTGAACCATCAACTACTGCTGTCTCCTCATTGGGGTCGCTAAAAGCTCCCCAGGTTAATTGCTCCTTTCCAATACATCCATTATTGGAAGGACTTATATACCAGGACTGGGAACATCCTGATAAACTATTTGTTCCGCCTAAAAGGTTTCCGGTGATCTATCCCATGGAGGGAAAGTTCACCCAGAGATGGAATGTTCCTACGGTGGATGCAGCCATCTCTTCTGTGAACAAATCACTGACATGTCCAGTAGATAATGTTCAAATGTTCAAAGATCCAGTGGATAAAAAATTGGAATCTTTATTAAAATCTGCTTTTTCCACAGCAGGGGCTGTTACACAGCCAGCAGTGGCAGCTATTGGGGTCTGCCAAGCTTTAAAGGATCAAATGAAAATGGTCCTGAGGGATTTGCCAGACCAGCAGGCCCAGGCTCTGGCTGATCTGCCTAGAGCATTATGCTTTGCGGTTGACGCCATCAAGGATTCTATCCATCAGGCCTCCCGCCTCACGCTGTCTTTGGTACACATGCGTAGGCTTCTGTGGCTCAAAAACTGGTCTGCTGAAGCTCCCTGTAAGAAGCTCTTAGTTAGCTTCCCATTTCATGGGGAACACCTTTTTGGCGAAGACCTGGATAAGTATATCCAGAAGATTTCCAGTGGTAAAAGTACTCTCTTACCGAGTAAAAAGAGGTCTAGTGGTCCATCTTTTAAGAGGACTACCTCTCCTATCCCTGCGACGTCTGCTACTAAGCAGTTCCGACGGCCTCCTCGGTCAAACTCAGGAGGTAAAAATCAGGGACAGCCACAGGGTAATAAAAAGCCCTGGATCCGAAGAGGTACTAAACCAGCCTCCAAGTCAAGCCTATGAAGGGCTGCCCCCACTCAAACGGGTGGGGGGAAGACTTCAGTTGTTCGCAGAGACCTGGCGGGAGACGATCAAAGACAGATGGGTGCTCTCCGCAGTAACTCTGGGATACAATTTGGAGTTAAAAGAGTCTCCTCCGTCCCATTTTATGTGGTCAGGCATGCCAAGAGACCCTCTGAAAAGAGGGTCTCTCCTATTGGCGTTAGAACAACTATTGCTCCAAGGAGTAATTATGGAGGTTCCTATGGAAGAGTGGGGGTTGGGTTTCTACTCAAACCTTTTCACAGTCCCGAAGCCAAACGGGGACATAAGACCCATATTGGACCTAAAGAGTCTAAACAAATTTCTAAACGTCCGGTCTTTCCGGATGGAGTCGATCCGATCGGTCACCGCTGCCCTACAAGGGGAGGAATGGTTAGCCTCGATCGACATCAAAGATGCTTACTTGCATGTTCCCATCTTTCCAGGTCATCAAAAATTCCTACGCTTTGCAGTAGAAGGGCGCCATTTTCAGTTCAGAGCCTTACCATTCGGTCTGGCCACAGCACCACGAGTGTTCACAAAAATTCTGGCCCCACTGTTGGCCGATCTAAGAACACGGGGTGTAACGATAATGGCATACCTAGACGACCTGTTGTTGATGGACCACTCAGTTGCCAAGCTAGAAGTGGTAATTGTCGATACAATCAAGTATCTAGAGTCTCACGGTTGGGTCATCAACCTGGACAAGTCAGCCCTACAGCCAGTGAAAAACCTGGTATATCTAGGGCTACGGCTGGATTCAGACCAGAGGAAGATTTTCTTACCTCTAGACAAGGTATCCTCTTTGAGGGCCTTGGTCCGTCTGCTTTGTGCAAAAAGACAGCCGTCCATACGCCTGTGCATGAGGCTGCTAGGAAAGATGGTAGCATCATTCGAAGCTGTGCCATACGCCCAATTCCACTCAAGGAATTTACAAAGGGCCATATTGTCAGCCTGGAACGGAAAAGTTCAGGCTCTAGACTTCCCGATGGCTTTGTCCCCTTCCGTTCGGAAGAGTCTCTGCTGGTGGTTGATCCCCCAGAATCTCCAGAAGGGAAAACCCTTCAGCCCGATATCTTGGAAGGTGGTCACTACAGATGCCAGGCCTTATAGGCTGGGGGGCAGTACTGGAGCAATGGTCTCTCCAGGGCAGATGGTCAAATGTAGTAAAAACCCTGCCCATCAATCTCTTAGAGATACGAGCAGCCCGGTACGCTCTAGTAGCCTGGACATCCAGACTCCAAGGGTCCCCTGTCAGAATTCAATCAGACAATGCCACAGCAGTGGCATATATCAATCATCAGGGAGGCACCAGGAGTCGTGCAGCCCAGAGGGAAGTAAGTCACATCCTGGAATGGGCAGAAAAGCATGTCCCATGTATATCAGCTGTCTTCATTCCAGGGGTGGAGAATTGGAAGGCGGACTTTCTGAGTCGCCAACAGTTATGCCCAGGGGAATGGTCCCTTCATCCCGAGGTCTTCCGAGCAATATGTCAGCGGTGGGGAACACCGGATGTAGATCTGCTAGCATCCAGATTCAACGCAAAGGTGGACAGATTTGTCTCCCGGACAAGGGATCCCCTCGCTTGCGGCTCGGATGCTCTGGTGTTCCCTTGGGATCAGTTCAGACTGATATATGCATTCCCTCCGCTACAATTGTTGCCTCAACTCCTTCGCAGAGTCAGGTTGGAGAAGAAGCCGGTGATCCTGGTGGCTCCAGCGTGGCCCCGAAGGGCCTGGTACGCGGAGATCATCAAAATGTCTGTGGGGAGTCCTTGGACCCTTCCACGTTGTCCGGACCTGCTTTCGCAAGGACCGATATACCACCCTTCCTTACTAACTCTAAGTTTAACGGCCTGGCTATTGAATCCCACATCCTAAAGAAGAGAGGTCTCTCTAACTCTGTGGTATCAACTATAATCAATGCCAGGAAGCCTGTATCCAGGCAGATCTACTATAGAGTTTGGAAGGCGTACATCACTTGGTGTGAGGCCAGAAAATGGCATCCACGTAAGTACGTTATAGGCAGAATTCTGGACTTCCTGCAGTGGGCTGTAGACAGGAAGTTTGCCTTAAGTACTATCAAGGGCCAGGTTTCGGCCTTGTCAATACTATTTCAAAGGCCCCTGGCTATGCATTCACTTGTCAAATCCTTTATGCAAGGTGTGACTCGTATTATTCCACCGATTAAGGCTCCCATATGCCCATGGGATCTAAATTTGGTTCTGTCGGTTCTGCAGAAGCAGCCATTTGAACCTTTGCGGCACATTTCCTTGGTTCTACTCACCAGGAAATTGATATTTTTAGTAGCCATATGCTCGGCTAGAAGAGTGTCGGAATTAGCCGCCATGTCCTGTAAAGAGCCATATCTGGTTATCCATAAGGACAGAGTAGTATTACGTCCTCATCCAGCCTTTCTTCCTAAGGTGGTATCGAGGTTTCACTTGAACCAGGATGTGGTTCTTCCTTCTTTTTTCCCCAAACCAAGCTCGGTAGAGGAAAAGTTATTGCATTCTTTGGATGTAGTAAGAGCAGTTAAAGCTTATCTAAAAGCCACTGCTCAGATTCGTAGAACGGATTCTTTGTTTGTTCTGCCGGAAGGCCCCAGAAAGGGTCAGGCAGCATCAAAATCTACTTTAGCCAAGTGGATTCGACAGGTCATAATACAAGCCTATGGCTTGAGAAGTAGACCGCCTCCGTTCAAAGTTAGGGCGCACTCCACGAGAGCAGTTGGAACTTCATGGGCAGTGCATCACCAGGCCTCCCTGGCGCAAATTTGTAAGGCCGCAACATGGTCTTCAGTACACACGTTTACTAGGTTCTACCAGGTGGACGTTAGAAGTCAGGAGGATGTCGCCTTTGGGCGCAGTGTGTTGCAGGCCGCAAAAGATCCTCATGCCTGATGGCGCCCAGCTTATGTATGGTGTATCCCCCCCCTCATGTGGCATTGCTTTGGGACGTCCCACATAGTAATGACTATGCTGCTCTGTGTCCCGTGATGTATGAACAAGAAAGTAGGATTTTTAAAACAGCTTACCTGTAAAATCCTTTTCTTGGAGTACATCACGGGACACAGAGCTCCCACCCCTCTTTTGGGGACACGTATTGCTTTGCTACAAAACTGAGGTACTCCCGGATGGGAGGGGCTTATATAGGGGAGGGTACTTCCTGTTTTGGAAGTTGCCAGTGCCAGCACCTGAAGGTAATTCTATATAACCACATAGTAATGACTATGCTGCTCTGTGTCCCGTGATGTACTCCAAGAAAAGGATTTTACAGGTAAGCTGTTTTAAAAATCCTACTTTTTTTAGTATAGCACAGTAGGAGAAAACTATATAGAAATTGTTTATTTCACACACCTCAAAATATGTATAACACACTGCAAACTTTTTTTTGTGCCCCTAAATGGCGTTTTTTGGAAGAGCAGAACACACCCACAGTACGTAACCGCTGAATCGCACAGCTACAGAACTGCAGAAAATGCTATTCAAAAAAAAATGTTGTTTTTTTAGTATAGCACAGTAGGAGAAAACTATATAGAAATTGTTTATTTCACACACCTCAAAATATGTATAACACACTGCAAACTTTTTTTTGTGCCCCTAAACTGCGTTTTTTGTAGGAGCAGAACACACCCACAGTAAGTAACCGCTGAATCGCACAGCTACAGAACTGCAGAAAATGCTATTCAAAAAAAATGTTGTTTTTTTAGTATAGCAACGTAGGAGAAAACTATAAAGAAATTGTTTATTTCACACACCTCAAAATATGTATAACACACTGCAAACTTTTTTTTGTGCCACTAAACGGCGTTTTTTGGAAGAGCAGAACACACCCACAGTACGTAACCGCTGAATCGCACAGCTACAGAACTGCAGAAAATGCTATTAAAAAAATTTTTTGTTGTTTTAGTATAGCACAGTAGGAGAAAACTATATAGAAATTGTTTATTTCACACACCTCAAAATATGTATAACACACTGCAAACTTTTTTTTTGTGCCCCTAAACGGCGTTTTTTGCAAGCGTACATTAAAGTGCAAATTTTTTATTTTTTTATTTTTGCCCTAAACGGGTCTTTTTTTGCACGAGCAAAATAAAATGCTTTTTTTTTTTTTTTTTTTGCCCTATGGGTCTTTTGGAAAAGAGAACAATAAAGTGCCTTTTTTTTCCCCCCTAAAAGTTAGATTTTCTCTGACACTGGGCTCATGGCAGTGTAAAAAGACTGCACTGCAACACAAATAGGTAAACCTATGCAGATCACTGATTTTAATCTCTGAATCTGGACTCCTATATAATATTCTCTCTCCCTGAAAGCACCAACACAGGAACCTGGCCCTACACTACACTATCTCTCTATCTTTTCCCTCAGATTGTAGACTCAGGACTACCTCATCTATCTTTCTATCGCTCCCTAAAAGCAGCAGCAGCAGACTAGATCCTCTCCCTAGCTATTCTGAAGCAGAGTGACGTGTGTGCTGTGTGCCTCTAGCTTATATAGAAGCTGGGTCACATGTTGCACTGACCAATCACAGCCATGCCATTAGTAGGCATGGCTATGATGGCCTCTAAGGGCACACCAGCTAATCAAAAGATGATTGGCTGGCCCCTGAAGCATTTCTAAATGCGTTATTAGATTGCCGAACCCGAACCCGAACCCGGACTTTTGGGCAAAGTCCGGGTTCGGGAAAAAGCTAAAGTTCGGTACGGACCCGAACTTTACAGTTCGAGTTCGCTCAACACTATTTACAACCACTTTAAAGTAGTATTACATCTTTTGTGTTTTGTAGCCTAAGGCCTAGTACACACTAGTCGTTTTTTTTTTTTTCGTTTAGCCCTGCAGGGTTGAAAAAAAAAACTGACAGCTCAGGAGGAGCCGATGTACTAACAAATGGGCGGAAGTTCCACTTTTGGGTGGAATTCCTCTTTAAACAAAAATTTTCAGAAAACGGGTATCCTGATGCGTTGGTAGAAACAGCATACCATACATACTTACATGGCAAACCACCCAAAACTGTTACTCAAGAAAACAGTCAGTCAGATTTATCACACGTTTCCATAACCAACATCATAGGAGGGAATCCATCATCAATAGACATTGGACTCTTCTCTTACAGGATATCATTGAGGCTAAGCCCAAGATTACCTATAGAAGAGCCAGGTCTTCTCTTTGCCCCACTGACCAACCCTATTTGATTCCCCTTAAAGGGATGTATCAATGCCGCAAACCATTTTGCAAAACCTGCAGGTTTGTCCTTCGTGGACAAAAAGACTTTACAGTCAAAGGTAATACCTATAACATTGATGATTTTTACTGTTGTTCCACGGATCATGTTGTATATTGTTTATCCTGTACGTGTGGCCTCCTTTACGTGGGTTGTACTATCTGCCCTTTTCAGAAAAGGTTTGGCGAACATCGCCGCTTTATCGAGGAGGGCAAGGATAAACATAGTGTACCTCGTCATTTTCAGGAATTTCATGATCAGTCTACAGAGGGTCTATGTGTGTGGATCATTGAGGCCATGCTCAGGGGTCTCCCCGAGGCAGAGCGATTCCAGCGGCTCTGCCAACGGGAGACCTACTGGATATATATCTTTGACACCCTCTCGCCTGGGGGCCTCAATGAGAAATTGGATGTCAGTAGCATACTATAACATAGTCCCTTTTCCCTCTCCCCCCTCCTGGTTTTTGCCCTTCTGCTGTTCATCACACTCGTACCTCAGGATTGCATGCACATGGGGACACCATCACACCTCCCCACATGTATGGAATCTACATAGGACACAATCATTGGTGTTTCCTTAGCTTTATTATGGATTAACCTCTTTTGAAGCTCCAATTAATAGTTGGTCCAATTATTTATAGGTAATCCCTATCCATTTGGGGGTAGTCTGGGGGTGTCTTCATGATAAGTATCTGCAATATATATGTGTATATGTATATTTATATCTATTAATATTCCTTTTTGGGTTTTCATCCTAACCCCAGAACAACTCATATATTTGTATATATTTACGTAAAAACTTCCCCTCTCTGGTCTAACCCCTCCCCCCTTCCCTTTTATAAAGGTACAGTTTTATGTTTTTATCTTTTTACCCTATGAAATGTCTATCAAGTAATGATTGTTTTGTACATATGTCTATCTAATGTATCCTTTATCATCTATTATTATGTATTTATATGTGTCACAAGATTTACCAGTGATTTTAATTCTTATGTACATACCTTGCTCAGTTCTCTCCACGAGCTGGTAGGAAACTTCTGCCCGGCTGATGTGTGTATATATACCACATCATTAGGTGTTGTTATTTGCTTGAGAAGGGAGTGTGCATGCTCTGAAATGCGTTGCATTCTGGTCCTGGCTGCCCACTCGCTTCTGGAAGGACTTTGGCCGGTATCCTCCTCTACATGGGGACTTCTGTCACATTCCATCTGGCGATACCAGCAGCTCCTGCAGCCTGTTTCAACTGGCGTTCTGGACCTCAAACTTATTGATGTGCCCGTTGTTTACCTATTTATTGTAAGTTGTCCTGTTGTGGGGTCTTAAAATACAAAGTCCTACTGCACTTAAAAGCGCTTCTCTGCTTTTGTTTTTGATTGTTATATAACTGCCTTATTATCAATTATGTTAATGACCTATTAATTCATATACAGTATCTCCCAAAAGTGAGTACACCCCTCACATTTTTGTAAATATTTTATTATATCTTTTCATGTGACAACACTGAAGAAATTACACTTTACTACAATGTAAAGTAGTGAGTGTACAGCTTGTATAACAGTGTAAATTTGCTGTCCCCTCAAAATAACTCAACACAGAGCCATTAATGTCTAAACCACTGGCAACAAAAGTGAGTACACCCCTAAGTGAAAATGTCCAAATTGGGCCCAATTAGCCATTTTCCATCCCCAGTGTCATGTGACTCATTAGTGTTACAAGGTCTCAGGTGTGAATGGGGAGTAGGTGTGTTAAACTTGGTGTTATCACTCTCACTCTCTCATACTGGTCACTGGAAGTTCAACATGGCACCTCATGGCAAAGAACTCTCTGAGGATCTGAAAAAAATAATTGTTGCTCTACATAAAGATGGCCTAGGCTATAAGAAAATTGGCAAGACCCTGAAACTGAGCTGCAGGGTGAGAGGTCAGGGTGTCAGTGCTCAAACCATACGCCGCACACTGCATCAAATTGGTTTGCATGGCTGTCGTCCCAGAAGGAAGCCTCTTCTAAAGATGATGCACAAGAAAGCCTGCAGACAGTTTGCTGAAGACAAGCAGACTAAGGACATGGATTACTTGAACCATGTCCTGTGGTCTGATGAGAACAAGATAAACGTATTTGGTTCAGATGGTGTCAAGCATGTGTGGCGGCAAAGACAAGTGTGTCTTGCCTACAGTCAAGCATGGTGGTGGGAGTGTCATGGTCTGGGGCTGCATGAGTTCTGCAGGCACTGGGGAGCTACAGTTCATTGAGGGAACCATAAATGCCAACATGTACTGTGACATAATGAAGCAGAGCATGATCCCCTCCCTTCAGAGACTGGGCCTCAGGCCAATATTCCAACATGATAACGACCCCAAACACACCTCCAAGACGACCACTACCTTGCTAAAGAAGCTAAGGGTAAAGGTGATGGACTGGCCAAGCATGTCTCCAGACCTAAAACCTATTGAGCATCTGTGGGGCATCCTCAAATGGAAGGTGGAGAAGCACAAGGTCTTTAACATCCACCAGCTCTGTGATGTCATCATGGAGGAGGGGAAGAGGACTCCAGTGGCAACCTGTGAAGCTCTGGTGAACTTCATGTCCAAGAGGGTTAAGGCAGTGCTGGAAAATAATTTAGAGCATAAGTAGGGTGCTACTACCCAATATGTTCAGAAGATTGTTTAGAGCTACATGGGTGAGGAAAGACAGTTGCACAGCTGCAGTAGCATTCATGAGAAAAGATGGTCTGCAACTCCTTGCTTGCTCTTCAAAACTTCAAAATGTATTGATTTTCCATAAACATCTGCTGTCTGTGTCTTTTTTGGAGAATCAATACATTCTGATGATTTTACTTCAAAATGTATTGATTTTCCACAAACATCTGCTGTCTGTGTCTTTTTTGGAGAATCAATACATTCTGATGATTTTAAAGAGCAAGCAAGGAGTTGCAGACCATCTTTTCTCATGAGTGCTGGAAAATAATGGTGGCAACACAACATATTGACACTTTGGGCCCAATTTGGACATTTTCGCTTAGGAGTGTACTCACTTTTGTTGCCATCAGTTTAGACATTAGTGGCTGTGTGTTGAGTTATTTTGAGGGGACAGAAAATTTGCACTGTTATACAAGCTGTACACTCACTACTTTACTTGCAAAGTGTCATTTCTTCAGTGTTGTCACATGAAAAGATATAATAAAATATTTACAAAAATGTGAGGGGTGTACTCACTTTTGTAAAATACTTTGTATGCTATACTGCTTAAGGCTATGCAAGCTTTCCATTTGTTCAGTAATCTTTTTTTCTACAATAAAAAATATATTAACCCATAAAAAGATCGACACTAATCACATTGATTTGCTTTGAATTTTACATATGAATTAAATAGCATTTTTAGTTTGTGGTGCTTAGATACTTAGGTTACGCTTTGAGTTAATAAGAGTTAATAAGAGAATAAATACTCTTTTTTTCTAATTAATGCATAACCTGATGTTTTTAAAATCCTTCAGTTTATTTTCAGTATTGAATTGTTTAGTGCATCAATTTGCTAACTAATTGACACAAAGTGGTAGGGGCAAAATAACCTGTTACTACTACAATATGAAAAGGGCAAAAAAAAAAGTTGAAAATTGAAAATGTAATTGTAATTGTAGGTCTAACATAATCAATGTTTATTAATCTCAGGACAACCTTAAGCTGCTCCATTCGGGCTAATTGAAACGATTCATGAATTAAAGAGATTTAATTATTGTGTTTTGGTTAAAATCACTGGTGCAGGATAAAGTTGCAGAAATGTTAAACCTGGCACTCCATGACACTGCCACTAGATTTATGTAGCTGTGGAATGTCATTTTAAGTTCCCTGCTGACACAGGGAAAGTATAATGAATTGGTGACCATCCAAGTAAATTCATATGTTCCCACAATCGGTTCAAACAACTTTGCAGAAGCTCATCAAAATTCAAAGGGAAAAATTAGTGCTGTACAAAATGCCTGCAAGTCATCATGCAAGGACTATAGCAATTTTTTTTTTCTTTTTTCATGGGTGAACAAAAGATCCCCATGCCTTTAGAGGTAGTAGTGCCATTGGTGGGGCTGTACAGGAATAAGAAAGCCTGATAAAATACTACCTGTTCTGTAACTCACAGAGATGAGTTTTTACTGTAAATATTGCTAAAATGTACTTTCTATTTAATTAAGTGTTTGGAATGACCACTGCACAATGCCCATCCTACTGCTTTGTTTCTGTTGCTTAGCCCACCATAAAGGACGAGAAAAGTTATACTGTGCAGCATTCATGTGCACTTATTAAAACTAGATTCTGAGAATTAAATCCAGCATACAGGACAAAAGAAATAAGTACCATGAAATGCCCATCTATAAAGAATGAGTACAGATACTGAGGGTGCATTAACACCTGTGAATGGCACCCCAACACATAATTTCCAATGTACACGCATTATGACACACTGCAACACTGATATTCACCATGCATTGTATTATGGTGTGCTGACTTGCTGCAGGTCCAACTTTCTGTCTGCTAGGGTGTGTTGGCAGCCCATTCACATTAATGAGCTCTCATAATGCAACACATGTTAACACCTTCCCACCCAGCCCCAGTGTCCCATTAAAATGGTCTGTATGCCAAGGGGGCAGTTCAGCCGACTCATGATCATTAGTATGGACTAAGAACTGTCTTTAACAGTTCTGTCACTGTGTTGGGAGCATGCAGTGAGTGTTCTCTCAGGACACAAAGCACTGCTGCTCATGGACACATATGTGTGGCATGTGAGCATTAAAGTCCACTCTCTTTGCTGCTACACATTTGCTTAACATAGGAAGCAAGAGGTTAATGAAAGACAAAACAAGGTGAATGTATATATGTCAAACACACTGCAGTAGACCGTCCCGGTGTGAAGGGACCCAAAGCAATAAACCCAGCATATAAGATAAGATAGCATCCATACAGTACAGAACAACAGATACTGAGACTTACCCCAATGCATACAGGACATAAAAAGGTATAATGTACAGGCTCCATATCTACTGAATAAGAAAGGATACTGAGAACTACACACAGCATACCCATACAGAATAGGAACAGGTACAAAGAATTAAAACCAGCGTTCAGAATAAGATAAGTACTGTGAGGGGGTTAGCTCGGCAGCGGGTGTGTGTGACCCCCGGGATGGGCTCCCCACACAAAACAGGCCCAGCAAACGGAGGTTGTGGTTTTCAAAATCAAAAAGGTGCGGTTTATTTTCTATTTACAGTGACAAAACACAGCAAAGCAAAAGAAACATAACCAAAATAAATCCTGGTCAAGTTGACCTCTGACTAAACATACAGGATTCCTAACTAACAACTGGGATCAGCCTAGTGCTGTCCTAGTCCCTAAGTCCCTGGTTTTAAATGTCCAAGCAAATAGCCACACAGGCTTTGCCTCACCGCACAGGGGTTCACTCTCCCTAGACAGTCCACACAGGTCTGGTTCCAGGCATGAGCTAACACCTAATGAATCTGGGAGTTTTTATAGAGGCCTTAAACGAACTGACAGGCTTCAGCTGGCCTCATCAACTCCCTGCCTGCACGACGCCCAGCCCTCTCCCTAGAGGTATGAGTCATCCATGAGCCCACTAGCCTTAGCTGGGCTTATACAACTCTCCACCTAGTTGTATAAGTCGGCGTAAAGCCTGAATCTGGGCGAAATATATCTACCCCCCTGGATGCAACCAGGTGACTTTACCTTCCTGCTGTCACATACCCCCCCTCTTGTTTTAACCTCGGGGTTGGAACACCAGCAATCAGGCATTCATGTACTCGAGACAAAGCATCCACATTCCCCATTTGAACGCCAGGGCGATGCTTTACTGTGAAGTTGAATTCCTGGAGGGCCAGGAACCACCTATTCACTCTTCTATTTGTTTCCTTGTTTTGAGCCATCCACTTTAACGGAGCGTGATCCGTAACCATGTCAAAGTGCCTACCTAGCAGGTAGTACCGAAGGGAATCTAGAGCCCACTTCACCGCTAAACACTCCTTTTCAACGGTGGCGTAATTTACCTCATGGGACTTCAACTTCCTGCTGAGGTAAATGACTGGGTGCTCTTCCCCGTTCCAGACCTGGGACAATACTGCTCCTAACCCCACATCTGACGCATCACTTTGTACGACAAAGTCTTTAGAGAAGTCGGGTGAGTACAACACTGGCTGGCTACATAAGGCTTGTTTCAAGAATTGGAATGCTGCCTCAGCCTCGGGGGTCCATTTAATCATGACCGACCCTTTCCCCTTCGTTAGGTTGGTTAGGGGCACAGCCTTAGAAGCAAAGTGGGGAATGAATCGCCGATAATACCCAGCGATTCCCAGAAAGGCTCGTACCTGCTTCTTGCTGTTGGGACGTGGCCAACTCTGGATGGCCTCGACTTTGTTGAGTTGGGGTTTTATTACTCCCCTCCCAATGGTGTACCCAAGATATTTGGCCTCCTCCTGCCCAATGGTACACTTCTTGGGGTTAGCCGTAAACCCCGCTTCCCGAACAGAGTCCAGGACTGCTTGCACTTTTGGCAGATGTGAGGCCCAATCTGTGCTATGGACAATTACGTCATCCAGGTAAGCCGCAGCATACTTCCGATGGGGCCTCAGCATCTGGTCCATTTTCCGCTGGAATGTGGCCGGCGCATTCTGTAACCCGAACGGCATTCTTTTATATTGGAACGCCCCGTCTGGGGTTACAAATGCGGTTTTCTCTTTGGCCAATTTGGCCAGGGGGATTTGCCAATACCCTTTTGTGAGGTCAAGAGTCGTCATGTATCGGGCTGTTCCCAGCCGGTCGATCAACTCATCTATACGTGGCATGGGGTAGGTGTCAAATTTTGTAACTTTGTTCAACTGACGAAAATCGTTACAAAATCGCCAGCTCCCATCTGGTTTAGGCACCAACACAATGGGACTAGACCAATCACTTTGGGACTCCTCTATCACCCCTAAGTTCAGCATTTTCTGTACTTCCTCCCGTATTGCCTCCCGTCGGGCCTCTGGGATCCGATAGGGTTTTAACTTCACCCTTTCACCGGGCGGGGTAATGATGTCATGCTCTACCCCAAATGTTTGTCCCAGCAGCTCAGAGAATACCTCCTTGTTGCGAAGCACAAACTCCTTAACCTCCTGTTGTTGGGGTTGTGACAAGGTGGCTGCTATTCCAACCTCAGGAATCACGCAACCAGTTTGAGCTGGTGACCAAGTGTCTGCGACTAGGGACTCTCTATCCCTCCAGGCTTTCAACAGATTAACGTGATAGATCTGTTCGGGCTTTCGCCTTCCTGGTTGTCTGACCTTGTAATTCACTTCGCTCACTTTTTCCATTATCTCGTAGGGGCCTTGCCATTTGGCAAGGAATTTACTTTCAACCGTAGGGACAAGTACCAGTATCCTATCCCCCGGGGAAAAGGTACGGGTCTTGGCTCCACGGTTGTACACTCTCTGCTGTGCTAACTGCGCTTGGGCCAAATGTTCCTTCACGATGGGCATTACCTGTGCAATTCGGTCTTGCATCAGGGCGACATGCTCAATCACACTCCTGTGGGGAGAACTCTCACTTTCCCAAGTTTCCTTGGCAATATCCAACAGCCCTCTTGGGTGTCTCCCATACAGTAACTCAAAGGGGGAGAATCCCGTAGAGGATTGGGGCACCTCCCTAATAGCAAACATCAGATAAGGAAGTAGACAGTCCCAATCCTTTCCATCTCTATCCACCACTTTCTTCAACATTTGTTTTAGGGTTTTGTTGAATCTTTCAACCAGCCCATCGGTTTGGGGGTGATACACAGATGTACGTAATTGCGTCACTTTGAACAATTTACACAGCTCCTTCATAACCCGGGACATAAAGGGTGTACCTTGGTCCGTAAGCAGTTCTTTACAAATACCCACCCGGCTAAACACAAGAGATAGCTCTTTGGCTATGGTTTTGGCCGAGGTATTTCGGAGAGGGATCGCTTCTGGATAACGGGTGGCATAGTCCATTATAACTAATATGTACTGGTGCCCCCTAGCGGACTTGATTATAGGACCTACCAAATCCATGGCGATCCTCTCAAACGGGACCTCAATGATGGGTAGAGGGACCAGCGGGCTAGGGAAATGTGGCATCGGGGCCGACCTCTGACACACAGGGCAGGAGGAACAATAATTTTCTATGTCCTTCATCACCCCCGGCCAATAGAATCTCTGTAATACCCTCTCTCGGGTTTTCTCTGTCCCCAGATGACCTCCAAGAATGTGCCCATGGGCCAACTCCAACACCAACTTCCTGTAAGGTTTGGGCACCACAAGCTGCTCAACGGTTTCTTCTGCCCTTTTTGCCACCCGATACAGTAGGTCCTTCTCTACGCTGAAGTATGGGTAAGTGCAGGTATTATCTGGGTTCACTAACTCGCCATCTATTTTCACTACGTTTTCCCGTGCCTTTATTAGGGCGGGGTCTTTCAACTGTTCTGTGGCAAAGTTTTCCCTGTGAACCTCAAGATCAGAAAACTCCACAGACGGTAGGTTTTCGTCTGAGGAGGTGGGCTCCTCTCCAGTTTCTTGAGTCTCCCCTGCCAATACTGATAAGGGAAATTCCGGAGAGTCCTCACCACTCTCAGGGGAGTTCTGGCTATCACATTCCTGGTACATAGGGGCACCAGTGGGGGGCTCAGGATCATCCCACAGTTCCCAGAACTTCGGAAAATCCCTTCCCACAATGGCGTCATACGGTAACTGAGATACTAAGCCCACTGGATGAGAGAGGGTACCTTTGGGGGTCTCGAAACACACTGTAGTCACTGGATACTCTCGGGTGTCCCCATGCACACAAATAACAGCTACCTTGCTATTCCCAGAGACCTCTGTTTTAACTAACTCAGCCTTTATCAGGGTCACAAGGCTACCTGAATCCAGCAATACCACAACATTTCTACCATTAACACACATTTTGCATAAATGTTTCTCAATTCCTCGAATGGCAGTGCATGCGACTGTCGCACACAGCGACTGACGTCTGCCCGTCAGAAAGTCACACTGCATGGGTTCCTCCACAACCGGGCAATTGGCTGCAATATGTCCCGCTTGCCGGCAGCGGTAGCAAACGATCCTTCTTGCCGCCTCTTGAGCCGCTGATTTCCCAGGCTGTTCTCGCCAAACTTGGGGTAGAGCTCCCACCCTCTCACTCTCTCCACCCTCACCCCTTGGAATCCTCTTATCCGCCCCTGGGGATGGTCTGGTCTTAGGGTGGAAAGTCCGAGTGTCTCTGGAAGAGGCCGTCAGGTTCTCTGTAGCCAAGTATTTCTCCACACGATCCACAAGACCATCGGCCGTCTCTGGGTCTCCATGGCTTACCCACTTTTGGATGGCAGTAGGAAGAGCTCTCAAAAACCGATCCATTACAACACGTTCCACAATCTTTGGTGCGGACAAAGTCTCTGGCTGTAGCCACTTTCTGCTCAGGTGAATGAGATCATACATTTGAGACCTGGGGGGTTTTCCAAGCTGGAAAGTCCAGTTATGCACACGCTGAGCCCGGACAGCCTGGGTGACACCCAGCCTTGCCAATATCTCAGCTTTTAGCATCACATAGTCTTTTGCTTGGTCAGGCTCTAGGTCATAGTAAGCCTTCTGCGATTCACCAGTTAACAGAGGAGCCACCAGTCCAGCCCACTGCTCCTCAGGCCACTTTTCTCTTTCAGCAGTCCTTTCAAATGTGGTCAAAAATACCTCTGGATCATCCTCTCCAGTCATTTTTGTCAATAAACGACTCACCCCAAAGGACGCGGTATTAGTGGGACGGCTTTCCTCACTGGTCTGCGGACGTTGCTGCATTACTGCTTCCATTTGTTGTAGTCTCTGCTCTTGCTTCTGTAACAGGTCTATGAAGCGGGCCTCAGATTGCTGCTGGGCTTGTTGCTGAGCTTCCAGACTCTGTTGGTGAGCTTGCTGCTGGGCTGCAAGGCTCTGTTGATGAGCTTGCTGCTGGGCTGCGAAGTTCTGTTGTTGAGCTGCAAGGCTCTTTTGCAAACCTGCATTTGTCTGCTGTTGATTGGCATTTGCTAGAGCCAGCTGCTTCAGTATCTCCTCCATGCTGGCTTAAAAAAAACTGCCTGCATTCTCCACCAACTGTGAGGGGGTTAGCTCGGCAGCGGGTGTGTGTGACCCCCGGGATGGGCTCCCCACACAAAACAGGCCCAGCAAACGGAGGTTGTGGTTTTCAAAATCAAAAAGGTGCGGTTTATTTTCTATTTACAGTGACAAAACACAGCAAAGCAAAAGAAACATAACCAAAATAAATCCTGGTCAAGTTGACCTCTGACTAAACATACAGGATTCCTAACTAACAACTGGGATCAGCCTAGTGCTGTCCTAGTCCCTAAGTCCCTGGTTTTAAATGTCCAAGCAAATAGCCACACAGGCTTTGCCTCACCGCACAGGGGTTCACTCTCCCTAGACAGTCCACACAGGTCTGGTTCCAGGCATGAGCTAACACCTAATGAATCTGGGAGTTTTTATAGAGGCCTTAAACGAACTGACAGGCTTCAGCTGGCCTCATCAACTCCCTGCCTGCACGACGCCCAGCCCTCTCCCTAGAGGTATGAGTCATCCATGAGCCCACTAGCCTTAGCTGGGCTTATACAACTCTCCACCTAGTTGTATAAGTCGGCGTAAAGCCTGAATCTGGGCGAAATATATCTACCCCCCTGGATGCAACCAGGTGACTTTACCTTCCTGCTGTCACAGTACTCTTATGTACAGTTCAAACATACAGATTGAGAACAGATATTGAGAATTACACACAACATACAGAACAAGACAAGTACTAATAAGTAGGGTCCGTACATATATGAAGGCAGGTGCAGTCTGTGTTCTCCACTGCAGGGGACGATCGACTGCAGTGGCATTGCAGATGGGGATGGAAGTTGAGAGGAACTTGGTTCCCCCATAATTTCCTCAGTCGCGGGATGCAGCTATTCAATTGGATGTGAATTTAGCAACCATATTGGGTCAGGCAGAGACAATTTAATACTCCGGCTCCTGGGCTTGGTGGCACAATTTTGAGAGAGGCTAGCATAGGAACAGGTTCCCATTCTGTCAGGAACGGTGCTTAGAGATAGGAAAAGGTTCCAGAGGAGAAGAATTAGTGCAGAGACTATGTCTACCTTTTCTAGGAAGCCTCCCTTTTGTGTGTGGACCTGCCAGGCTTGCATTCTGCTCCTTGTGGCATTGGCTGTCAGCATTAGGGATGAGCTTCGTGTTCGAGTCGAACATACGTTCGACTCGAACATCGGCTGTTCGATCGTTCGACGAAGATCGAACGATTTGGGCCGTTCGCGCCAAATTCGAGTGACGCGAACGGCCCACAATGCACTACGCCATCGCAGTGTCATCCAGGCGCTGTGATTGGCCAAGCATGCACTGTGACCCCGCATGCTTGGCCAATCACAGCGCCGGCAGCGAGGAGAGCAATGATTGGCCACAGGCAGGATGCCTGTGGCCAATTATTGCTGAGGGTGTTTAGTACACGCCCCACACTATAAAAGGCCGCCAGCACGGCGGCCTAGTGTAGTGTGTTCCGGAGCAGGGAAAGACAAGCATAGGCAGGGACAGTGACATTTCTTTCTTTCTTGCTTAACCTGGATTCCTTTAGTTTAGGGAAAGAGAAGGATAGGTAGGGAGAGTGTCAGTGTGTTTTACTGTGCGAGTCCTTGTTTCTAGGGACAAAGAAGGAAAGTGAGGGGAATTCTCCTTGTGCTATAGTGTGCTTTAAAAAAACATTTTTTCTAGGGACAGAAAACTGTAGGTAGGGAGAGTGTCAGTTTCTTTCACTGTGCCAGTCCTTGTTTCTAGGGACAAAGAAGGAAAGTGAGGGGATTTCTCCTTGTGCTATAGTGTGCTTTAAAAAAACATTTTTTCTAGGGACAGAAAACTGTAGGTAGGGAGAGTGTCAGTTTCTTTCACTGTGCCAGTCCTTGTTTCTAGGGACAAAGAAGGAAAGTGAGGGGAATTCTCCTTGTGCTATAGTGTGCTTTAAAAAAACATTTTTTCTAGGGACAGAAAACTGTAGGTAGGGAGAGTGTCAGTTTCTTTCACTGTGCCAGTCCTTGTTTCTAGGGACAAAGAAGGAAAGTGAGGGGAATTCTCCTTGTGCTATAGTGTGCTTTAAAAAAACATTTTTTCTAGGGACAGAAAACTGTAGGTAGGGAGAGTGTCAGTTTCTTTCACTGTGCCAGTCCTTGTTTCTAGGGACAAAGAAGGAAAGTCAGGGGATTTCTCCTTGTGCTATAGTGTGCTTTAAAAAAACATTTTTTCTAGGGACAGAAAACTGTAGGTAGGGAGAGTGTCAGTTTCTTTCACTGTGCCAGTCCTTGTTTCTAGGGACAAAGAAGGAAAGTGAGGGGAATTCTCCTTGTGCTATAGTGTGCTTTAAAAAAACATTTTTTCTAGGGACAGAAAACTGTAGGTAGGGAGAGTGTCAGTTTCTTTCACTGTGCCAGTCCTTGTTTCTAGGGACAAAGAAGGAAAGTGAGGGGAATTCTCCTTGTGCTATAGTGTGCTTTAAAAAAACATTTTTTCTAGGGACAGAAAACTGTAGGTAGGGAGAGTGTCAGTTTCTTTCACTGTGCCAGTCCTTGTTTCTAGGGACAAAGAGGGAAAGTGAGGGGATTTCTCCTTGTGCTATAGTGTGCTTTAAAAAAACATTTTTTCTAGGGACAGAAAACTGTAGGTAGGGAGAGTGTCAGTTTCTTTCACTGTGCCAGTCCTTGTTTCTAGGGACAAAGAAGGAAAGTGAGGGGATTTCTCCTTGTGCTATAGTGTGCTTTAAAAAAACATTTTTTCTAGGGACAGAAAACTGTAGGTAGGGAGAGTGTCAGTTTCTTTCACTGTGCCAGTCCTTGTTTCTAGGGACAAAGAAGGAAAGTGAGGGGATTTCTCCTTGTGCTATAGTGTGCTTTAAAAAAACATTTTTTCTAGGGACAGAAAACTGTAGGTAGGGAGAGTGTCAGTTTCTTTCACTGTGCCAGTCCTTGTTTCTAGGGACAAAGAAGGAAAGTGAGGGGAATTCTCCTTGTGCTATAGTGTGCCAAAGCATTCCTCATCAACCATCTTTGAAATCCTTGTTTTTTGGACAGTCAGGGAAATTGTCGTTGTGCTATTCTGTGCAAAAGCAATAATCCTCAACCATATTTAGAAATCCTTAAGTAAAGGGACAGAGAAGGACACCTGAAGGTAGCCCTTATTGCTTTTTTCCCATCTCCCTGCAGGCCATCTATTAGAATGTCTGGACGGCAAACAAGGAGAGGCAGACAGTCAGGAGGCAATAAAAGAGGGCAAGCAGGCTCTGTGTCTGGGGGCAACAGTGCTGGTCGTGGACGCGGTGCATTGTCATCAGCACATGGCCATGGGACACGCTTGTCCTTCTTTTCGGCAGCTGGACATGTTGAGCCACATCATGCCGAAGACTTGGTAGAGTGGATGACCAAGCCCTCCTCCTCCTCCTCATCCTCTCTCACCCAGGCTCAGGGTACTGGCAAAGCAGCTGCCAAAGCGTCCTCTTCCCTGGTATCAATGTCAGACTCATCATCAGTCACTCCTTCCCTAGACCCACCATGTCCTCCTCCTGAGGAGTCCCCCGAACTGTTTGAGCACAGTGTTGGGTACATGCTCCAGGAGGATGCCCAGCGTTTCGAAGGGTCTGATGATGAAACCCAGCTACAGGAAGGCAGTAGCGTGAGAGCAGACAGAGGGGATGCTCAAGAAGGACACCAATCTGGCAGTCATGTTCCAGCAGCTGCAGCATACTGCCAGATTGGCTCCAGTGATGAGGAGGGAGGGGATGATGAGGTCACTGACTCCACGTGGGTGCCTAATAGGAGAGAGGAGGAGGAGGAGGATGAGGAGGAGGCACATCTCCAACGAGGCAGGATGCCCTTTGGTGGCCAGCGTAAGGGCAGTACACCGACGGAATCACACCGCAGAGCTCCGCCTGTGCAGGGCGCTGCCTCTGCCCGTCATTCAAAAAGTTCTTTGGTGTGGGCCTTTTTTGAGGCTAGTGCATCAGATCGCACAGCTGCTGTTTGCAACATATGTCTCAAGCGTATATCGTGTGGCCAAAACATCAGCCGCTTGGGTACCACATGCCTGACCAGACATATGTTGACCTGCCATGCAGCTCGTTGGCAAGCCTACCTCAAAGACCCACACCAAAGAACAAAGCGGACCTCTCCTTGCACCGCATCAGCTGGGATCTCCAACCCCACTATAACTTCAGTCCTCTCTGAAACATGCACTGAGAGGAATGAAGGTGTAGAATTAGGTGTGTCACAGCCAAGTACTTGCGGCCACTCTGCTTGCAGTACACCGACGTCCGATTCTAGCAGGCAAATTTCCCTGCCCCAGCTGCTGGACCGTCGAAAGAAGTTCACTCCCAGCCATCCACATGCCCAGCGGTTGAATGCTAGCTTGGCTAAATTGCTAGCGCTTCAACTGCTGCCTTTTCAGTTGGTAGACTCGGCCCCCTTCCGTGAGTTTGTGCAATGTGCGGTTCCTCAGTGGCAGGTTCCCAAACGCCACTTTTTCTCACGGAAGGCTATTCCGGCTCTCTACCGGCATGTGGAAGGCAATGTCTTGGCCTCGCTGGACAGGGCGGTCAGCGGTAAGGTGCATACTCATGGTCCAGCAGGCATGGACAGGGACGTTACCTTTCTTTCACGGCCCATTGGGTCACTCTTTTGGCAGCTGGGAAGGATGCAGGACAAGGTGCAGTAGTGTTGGAGGTTGTTCCACCGCCACGCCTCCAAAATGCTACTACTGGTTGTGACACACCTCTCTCCTCCACCCCCTCCTCTTCTTCTTCCTCCATGGCCTCTTCCTGTGGTTTGTCCTATGAACCAGCGGTGCTCCGTAGCCGTTCACGGGGCTACGCAAGTACGCAGGCAAAAAGATGCCATGCCGTGCTTGCGCTGGTGTGTTTGGGGGACAGAAGCCACACTGGGGCAGAGGTCCTGTCTGCTCTGCAGGGCCAGGCCGAGAGGTGGTTGACGCCACGCCAGCTTAAGCCAGGAATGGTGGTTTGCGACAATGGCACCAACCTCCTCTCCGCCCTCCGACAGGGACAACTGACCCATGTGCCCTGTGTGGCTCACGTCCTTAACCTGGTGGTGCAGCGGTTCTTGGGCAGGTACCCGGGCTTACAGGATGTCCTGAGGCAGGCCAGGAAAGTCTGTGTGCATTTCCACAGATCTTATAATGCCAGTGCTCGCCTGGCTGAGCTGCAAAAGGAGTTGAACCTGCCCAAGAACCGCCTTATATGTGACATGCCCACCAGGTGGAACTCAACGTTGGCCATGCTGCAGCGGCTGCACACGCAGCAGAGGGCCATCAATGAGTACCTGTGCGACTACGGCACCAGGACAGGGTCAGGGGAGCTTGGTTTTTTTTCTCCACGCCAGTGGGGCATGATCAGGGATGCATGCACTGTCCTGGCACCATTTGAGGAGGCCACGAGGATGGTGAGCAGTGACAGTGCATGCATCAGTGACACTGTACCTCTTGTCCACCTGTTGGAGCACACGCTGCGTGGAATAATGGACAGGGCACTTGAGGCAGAACAGAGGCAGGAAGAGGAGGACTTCCTTGCCTCTCAAGGCCCCCTTTACCCAGACAGTGTTCCTTCTGTCCCACCCATCGCACAGGAAGAGGAAGAGGAGGAGGAGGAGGATTGTGTCAGCATGGAGGTGGAGGCTGGCACTCAGCATCATCAGCAGCAGTCTTTTAGGGATGATTTACAGTCCCAAGAAACCAGTGGACTTGTACGTGGCTGGGAGGAGGTGGCTGCGGATCATGTCGTCCTTAGTAGACTTGTGCACAACGGAAAAATTTGTTCCGTTTCGGTTCGTTTCTTTCCGGTCCTTTTGATTCGTAATCATTCGTAATTTTGCTAGACGGGATTTTTCGTGTTCGGACTCATTCGTATTTTTGCAAGCGACATTTTTCGTTGAATTTTTTGTTGCTTTATAATTCGTACTTTCGGTAGAGTACGTTGTTTTTCGTTGATTCTGGACACAACTCCTACTTTCGTAACTTTTTTTGGGTTCGTACTTTCGGTAGAGTACGTTGTTTTTAGTTGATTCTGGACACAACTCCTACTTTCGTAACTTTTTTTGGGTTCGTTAATTCGTAATTTTCCGTGTCTCTCTCACAACGACGCTGCCTATTATGCCTAATGTGCTTCGAATGGATTTGTACTTTTCTAAATACATTGCGGTTATTTGTAACGATTCGAAATCTCGTATTTTACTTTCGTTTTTAACATGCGGCTATAGGCTCCGCCCCTGTACACCATTTTGAGAGGGTTCAGCACGGTGAGGGAGAAGCAGAGAGCAGAGCAGAGTGTTATTGTGCTTCGAATGGATTCGAAATCTCGTATTTTACTTTCATTTTTTACATGCGGCTATAACCTCCGCCCCTGTACACCATTTTGAGAGGGAGTTCAGCACGGTGTGGGAGAAGCAGAGAGCAGAGCAGAGTGAGTGTTATTGTGCTTCGTATGGATTCGTACATTCGTAACTTTTTCATAACGAATTATGCCGAAGACATTCGGGCATTCGCTATTTGCGGTATAATTTATTTCGTATTCGGTCTTATTCGTAATTGCTTTGTTCGGAAATTCGAATGCTTCCGAATGTCCGAAAGTTGCTAAATTCGGACGAATTTCAATTCGTTACGAAACGAATTGCACAAGCCTAGTCCTTAGTGACCCAGAGGACTCCGGAGCGAATGCCTCAGCAAACCTACGCTGCATGGCCTCCCTGATCCTGCAAAGTCTGCGGAAGGATCCTCGTATTCTTCGGATCAAGGAGAGGGACCATTACTGGCTGGCCACTCTCCTTGATCCACGGTACAAGGGTAAGGTTGCGGACCTTATGTTACCTTCGCAGAGGGAGCAGAGGATGAGACAACTCCGGGAGGCCTTGCAGAAAGGTCTGTGCAACGCGTTCCCAGAGACTGGGAGGTTACAAACTCCTGGTCCTGGACAACGAGTTGCTGAGGCTTCGGCCAGTCAAAGAAGGAGCGGTGGGGAAGGTGGCCGTCTGACCGATGCGTTCAGACAATTCTTTAGTCCGCAGCCCCAAAGTATGATCGGTTCCAGCAACCATCGCCAGCGTCTGATAAACATGGTGCAGGAATATCTAGGGGCAAGGTCAGACTTGGACACCTTCCCCACCGAAAATCCTCTGGCTTACTGGGTCTTGAGGATGGATCACTGGCCAGAGCTTGCACAGTATGCAATTGAGCTACTGGCCTGTCCTGCATCCAGCGTTCTTTCGGAACGCACATTCAGTGCTGCTGGAGGATTTGTCACGGATCACAGGGTGCGCCTGTCCACCGACTCGGTTGATCGACTGACTTTCATCAAGATGAACCAGTCTTGGATCACCACCAGCTACCACACACCTGATGCTGATATAACAGACTAATTGATTTTAACATGTCACATCCCTTCAAGACTGATGCTGATGCTGAGTGCCTGTGCTGTTATGTTGACTGGCTATCCTCCTCCTCCGAGTCCTCAATGATACGATTGATGATGATAGCTTGGAAGATCATTTTTGTTTATGGGTGCCGCCACCAGTGGCTAAGGCCCAATTTTTCAGCCCCTGTTTTACAGGGGCGTGTAATTACAATTTTTTTAGCAATAATTTGCCATAGGGCTCATTGCTGTGCTCCAAGTACAGTATCTGTGAGGGGTTGGAGTGTTGTGGCACCAGTGCCTAAGGCCCAATTTTTCAGCCCCTGTTTAACAGGGGCGTGTCATTACAATTTTTGAAGCAATACTTTGCAACAGGGCTCATTGCTGTGCTCCAAGTAACGTATCTGTGAGGGGTTGTAGTGTTGTGCCACCAGTGCCTAAGGCCCAATTTTTCAGCCCCTGTTCAACAGGGGCATGCAATTACAATTCTTGATCTAATAATTCACAGCAGGGCCCATTGCTGCACCCACCAAGAGTAACTCTGAGGGCTTACAGTGTTGTGGCAACGCCACCACCACCACCACCACCACGAAAGGCCCAATTTTTCAGCCCCTGTTCAAAAGGGGCATGTAATTACAATTCTTGATCTAATAATTCACAGCAGGGCCCATTCCTGCACCCACCAAGAGTAACTCTGAGGGCTTACAGTGTTGTGGCAACACCACCACCACCACCACGAAAGGCCCAATTTTTCAGCCCCTGTTCAAAAGGGGCATGTAATTACAATTCTTGATCTAATAATTCACAGCAGGGCCCATTCCTGCACCCACCAAGAGTAACTCTGAGGGCTTACAGTGTTGTGGCAACACCACCACCACCACCACCACCACGAAAGGCCCAATTTTTCAGCCCCTGTTCAACAGGGGCATGCAATTACAATTCTTGATCTAATAATTCACAGCAGGGCCCATTGCTGCACCCACCAAGAGTAACTGTCAGGGCTTACAGTGTTGTGGCACCAGCACCACCATCAAAGGCCCAATTTTTACTACCACTGTTCAACAATTATATGTAATTAAAATTCCTGATATAATAGTTGACAGCAGGGCGTTCCAGCACCAACCAAGAGTAACTGTGAGTGCTTACAGTGTTGTGCCAACACCAACAACTAAGGGGCCTATTTCTGCAGAGTATATACGGCAGGTCCCTACTTTCAAACATCCAACTTACAAACGACTCCTACTTGCAAACGCAAGAAGACAACAGGAAGTGAGAGGAAATCTACCCCTAGGAAGGAAAATTCTCTCCTGTAAGAATAAATATGGGAGAAAGGTGTCTCCTCTGTACTGATGCTTTATCAGCAATCCTTGTTTCAAGAAAAACACCACATTTCAAAAACAGTTGACATTGGGACGGAAAGTGAGGTGAAATGTTCTGAACAGGGGCACAGACAGCAAAACAAATGTTACAGGGGTGATAACCCTTACCTATGTTTTCCAAAATGTTTAAAAATAGATTTTTGGGCTGGAGCTACACTTCAACAATGTACCTGTTCAAAATTACAAACAGATTCTACATAAGAACAAACCTACAGTCCCTGTCTTGTATGCACCGCCTGTATACGGCTGTTCAGAGTATATAGGGCCTTTTTTATTTTATGTGCGGGGTTCCCCTTAATATCCATACAAGACCCAAAGGGGCTGGTAATGGGCTGGGGTAGGGGGGGGGGGGGGGGTCATGGGGTAGCTATGCCATTTTTCTTAAAGATTTTCATCCATATTACCGGGACCAGACATTACATTAAAGCCGCAAGCAGTTTTAAATGGCTTTTTTTTCCTTTAGAAGTGTCATTTTGTGCAGGGACAGTTCTAAACACGGGAAACACGTGGCACTTCACAGGTATACTTTAGACACCCCCCAGGTACGATATTTAAAGGAATATTTGACTTTTTTTTTTTCACTTTATGCATCATTAAAATGACTGCTCCCGAAAAACGACCGTTTTTAAAACTTCTTTTTGCATTGATACATGTCCCCTGGTGCAGAACCCGGGTTCCCAAACCCTTTTTAGGACAATAACATGCATAATAGTTGTTATAATTAGCACTTTAGAATTCGAACGTTCGCATCCATTGTATTTAATAGGGTTCTAATGTTCGTACGAACTTTCGGTCCGTTCGCGGGTTCTGGTGCGAACCGAACCCGGGGGTGTTCGGCTCATCACTAGTCAGCATCTCCCAGTCTTTAAACGGCTGTTCCAACACTGTTACAGTTGTAAGTGGCTTTTTACGGGTGTTACTCCCCGCTGGGCCTGTTTGTACTTGCTGAACCTTTCTACAATATATTGCTATTGCCAAACTAGATTTCTGTGTGCACACTGTCCGTCGCATAGCGCTGCACCTAGCCCACATACGGAATCAGAAAATATACTTAGAATTCTACCTAGTATACAGTCCAAGACATGTAAAATTGTGTAGGGTCCATACAGGATAATACCAGATCCCCAAAAAATTCAATCCAGCATACAGAACAAGATATGAACTATTATGTACATATAGAATAGAAACAGATACTAAGAAAATAAACCAAGCACATAGAACAAGAGAAATGCTATTGTGCAGCTTCCATGCATTACATACAGTTTAGAAACTGATATTGAGAATTACACTCAGCATACAAAAGACATCAAGCACTATTGCTTCACATTGCTTTACATTTGCCCAAAAATAACAAAAACAGAAAATGATATCCAATGTGTATAACAAAAGAGATAATACTTTGCAGCACCCATTTGTAAATGTTGTCAGCATTTAAAAAAAAAGTAACCTAAACAGCAAAATACACATGTACTGATTTTTAGACATATAAACATATCAGGATCGCCTTAAAATATATGACTCTCCGGGGGACTATGCAGGGAAGAGGGCTGAATCAAATGACGTTGAGAAATTTAGGGGGGATCTTTACATTTTTAGGGTAACAGAGTGCATGGGCTAAATACAGGGTGGCTGGAATTTAGGGTGAGTCATGGCTGACCTAGCTGTGTATGCTAACAGACATGCTGGCCACAAGGTTTAGAATTTCCTATTGGTAGTGCCAGGGCTTTTTTTCTCAGAGAATAGGTGCAGGAACTCTCCCTTTTGGAGTTACCCCTTCTTCACCACTACCTACCTCCGAGCACCGTTCCTTGGTCCCACCCCCCTACCCACCTCCCAGTACTGCCCCTTTAATTTTTTAATGATAACAAGAAAAGCAGTAAAATAGATCCCCTGCAGCCTACAAAAATAGAACCCCAGCATCAAAAGATCCCCCGGCAACAATAGACCACCCTAAACAAAATAAACCCCCCTAGCAACAACAGACCCCGAGCAGCAACAAAAGATCTCCCCGCAGACAGTATCGATAGACCATCCAGCAGCCAGCTACAATAGAATTCTCCCTCAACAGTAGATCCCTCCAGGCAACAACTGACTCTCCCAACAACATAAGACCCACCCCAGCAACAATAGATGCCTCATCAGCAAAAATATACCTCCCAGCAACAATAGACCCTCCCCCTGCAAAAATAGATCCCTTCCAGCAACACTAGATCCCCCAGCAGCAATAGACACTGTAGCACAACCCAGCACCCCTTGACATCACATAAATTCAGTGCTAGAGGTGCCGGAACTGCGTTCCCCTGCGTTCCTGCTGAAAAAAGCCCTCGGTAGTGCTAAGTTGGGGCCTATTTTACATCTCACACTGTTTAATTTCTTTATAGCCCTGTACTCCAGCATGTTATGATTTGTGGTTTATGTTTGCTTGGATATGCCTTAAAATACTTTTTTCCCATAATAAAAATAATGCTTGCAGCACTCACACTGCATTGCTCTGTGTTGGCAATGCTGAGTAAAGCCCCATACACACAGTCGGACTTCCATCGGACTTTTCCGTGGATTTTTGCCTGAACGGAGTTGGCCGGGCACACCCATAGCATACACACCACAGGACTTTTCTGCAAACTTTCCCAAAACTTTTTGCAACATCACGTGGTTTTTCTGCTCTTTTCTGCTCTTTACCGCCACCCTTTGGTCAACTTCTGCTATTGTTGGTTGATTTTAACATTAGTTGTTTTGTCCATCGGACAAAAGTCCTATGGTTTTCTGTACACTCGGTCGGACTTTGCTCCATCTGACTTTTGTTGGCCAAAAGTTTGTCCGTTTGCAGACCCAACTTTTGTCTGATGAAAACACAAAAAAAACAAAAAAGTTTGTCCGATGGAGCGTACACACGGTCGGATTGTTGGTCCAACTTGCTCAAAATGAAGTTTGTTGGCCAAAAGTCCGACCGTGTGTACGGGGCTTAACAGCCACTACAGACTAGACTTGTGCACAACGGAAAAATTTGTTCCGTTTCGGTTCGTTTCTTTCCGGTCCTGTTGATTCGTAATCATTTGTAATTTTGCTAGACGGGATTTTTCGTGTTCGGACTCATTCGTATTTTTGCAAGCGACATTTTTCGTTGAATTTTTTGTTGCTTTATAATTCGTACTTTCGGTAGAGTACGTTGTTTTTCGTTGATTCTGGACACAACTCCTACTTTCGTAACTTTTTTTGGGTTCCTACTTTCGGTAGAGTACGTTGTTTTTCGTTGATTCTGGACACAACTCCTACTTTCGTAACTTTTTTTGGGTTCGTTGATTCGTAATTTTCCGTGTCTCTCTCACAACGACGCTGCCTATTATGCCTAATGTGCTTCGAATGGATTTGTACTTTTCTAAATACATAGCGGTTATTTGTAACGATTCGAAATCTCGTATTTTACTTTCGTTTTTTACATGCGGCTATAGGCTCCGCCCCTGTACACCATTTTGAGAGGGTTCAGCACGGTGAGGGAGAAGCAGAGAGCAGAGCAGAGTGAGTGTTATTGTGCTTCGAATGGATTCGAAATCTCGTATTTTACTTTCGTTTTTTACATGCGGCTATAACCTCCGCCCCTGTACACCATTTTGAGAGGGAGTTCAGCACGGTGTGGGAGAAGCAGAGAGCAGCGCAGAGTGAGTGTTATTGTGCTTCATATGGATTCGTACATTCGTAACTTTTTCATAACGAATTATGCCGAAGACATTCGGGCATTCGCTATTTGCGGTATAATTTATTTCGGATTCGGTCTTATTCGTAATTGCTTTGTTCAGAAATTCGAATGCTTCCGAATGTCCGAAAGTTGCTAAATTCGGACGAATTTCAATTCGTTACGAAACGAATTGCACAAGCCTACTACAGACTTGTATTGCAGAGGAAAAGATGAAGTGGGTCAGACTGGTTCGGTTACTGAGTGCAGTAGGTCAAAATCTGGCGCATGCTGGACTGCACAGTCATATTTACCTTTCACAACTGTTGTAACAGGCAAATGGAAGGTAAGGCTATGAAAATGTAAGTTTTTAATACAATGTCCATCTGAGGACTTCTATTGGGCTTTAAATTGAGCTATCTCTTTTTTGAATGGTACAGAAAGACATGGTGCAGTATGTGGACACATCTAGCTCTTAATCAATCTTACATAAAATACAATACAATATTATAATACAATACAAAAATACAATATTAATTTCTTCCATTTTATATATAGTCTGGCTATGGTAAAATATGCATTGTGATGGCAATTGGTTTAGACTGTAACATGGCTGCCTGTTTTACATGCGTTTCATAGGGACACTTCATGATGTACATGATTTGGTCTTTAAGATTTTGTTGCATTCATTCACATATTTACTTGTGCACAAACATTCAATACAATTACTAATATATCTATAGGTCCTGCCCTTTGTTTTAATGTGAAGAGCTTGCATATAGTGGTCTCGCCTGACATTAAACACAAGTCCATTAAGTTCACAGTTCATTGCTTTAGACAGTGAGCTGCTGTTCTCTTTGTGTTGACACAAGCACTTGGCCGACATGACTTAATGAGGCTTGGATGAGAGTGAGGTTTTATTCAAATTGTAGAAACTCAATTTCCATACAGCTGAATGTACTCTACGGACACTTTTTTTATTTGAATTCTACACATCTTATAAAGATTGCAGTACAATGGCTGGAAAATGGCCGTGAATCGTTTGAGATCCCTATGTACTGTTTGTGAGATGTGCTCAGAACTGCCATGTGAGCTTCTCATTAACTACGTCCAGAGACCCGTGCCAAAACTCTGATGCGTCGGGAGCGATAATGTAAAGACGGTAATGCTTAAGAGAAGCGCATCCATTATATGCACTATGGAAATCAATTAAAACTCAGATGATATATGCTGAAAGGACCTTCCATTTCAGGCAAATGTGTAATGTAACTTTTCACTGAGTAATGAATCTTTCAGCAATGGGCTTTTTGAAGACGCTATCAGCATTTAAGAGCATACGGCACTTAATTACAGCAGCAAGTAGTTTGCCACATGCAAGATGGCTTGAGGTTATAACACAGTCATCATCACTCTTTCTTAAAGCAGACCTTTCCCCTGTATTTGACTAATCTATGTGTGTCACCCTAGCCACCATTTCAGAAAAGCTGTGCAATGGTAATCAAAACTGCAGCATAAATTAAAAAGCACTTACTCTAAGTAACCAGATCTCAGAAATATAATGATGAATTCTTGCAAGATTTCTCCAATCTCAATAGAGTTTGAGGATATACTGTGTGTGTGTATATATATATATATATATATATATATATATATATACTGTGAGGGGGTTACCTCGGTAGCGGGTGTGTGTGACCCCCTGGTTGGGCTCCCCACACAAAAACAGGGCCAGCAGACGGAGGTTGAGGTTTTCAAAATCAAAAGGTGCGGTTTATTTCTCTATGTACAGTGACAAAAACACAGCAAAGCCAAAAAGAAACATAAACAAAATAAATCCTGGTCAGCTTGACCTCTGACTAAACATGCAGGTTTCCTAACTAACAACTGGGATCAGCCTGGTGCTGTCCTAGTCCCTAAGTCCCTGGTTTAGTCAATGTCCAAACAAATAGCCACACAGGCTTTTTCTCACCGCACAGGGGTTCACTCTCCCTAGACAGTCCACACAGGTCTGGTTCCAGGCATGAGCAAACACCTAATGAATCTGGGAGTTTTTATAGAGGCCTTAAACGAACTGACAGGCTTCAGCTGGCCTCATCAACTCCCTGCCTGCACGACGCCCAGCCCTCTCCCTAGAGGTATGAGTCATCCATGAGCCCACTAGCCTCAGCTGGGCTTCATCAACTCCCTCCCTAGTTGTATAAGTCGGCATAAAGCCTGAATCTGGGAGAAATATATCTACCCCCCTGGATGCAACCAGGTGACTTTACCTTCCTGCTGTCACATACCCCCCCCTCTTGTTTTAACCTTGGGGTTGGAACACCAGCAATCAGGCATTCATGTACTCGAGACAAAGCATCCACATTCCCCATTTGAACGCCAGGGCGATGCTTTACTGTGAAGTTGAATTCCTGTAGGGCCAGGAACCACCTATTCACTCTTCTATTTGTCTCCTTGTTTTGAGCCATCCACTTTAACGGAGCGTGATCCGTAACCATGTCAAAGTGCCTACCTAGCAGATAGTACCGAAGGGAATCTAGAGCCCACTTCACCGCTAAACACTCCTTTTCAACCGTGGCGTAATTTACCTCATGGGACTTCAACTTCCTGCTGAGGTAAATGACTGGGTGCTCTTCCCCGTTCCAGACCTGGGACAATACTGCTCCTAACCCCACATCTGACGCATCACTTTGTACGACAAAGTCTTTAGAGAAGTCGGGTGAGTACAACACTGGCTGGCTACATAAGGCTTGTTTCAAGAATTGGAATGCTGCCTCAGCCTCGGGGGTCCATTTAATCATGACCGACCCTTTCCCTTTCGTCAGGTTGGTTAGGGGCACAGCCTTAGAAGCAAAGTGGGGAATGAAGCGCCGATAATAACCCGCGATTCCCAGAAAGGCCCGTACCTGCTTCTTGCTGTTGGGACGTGGCCAACTCTGGATGGCCTCGACTTTGTTGAGTTGGGGTTTTATCACTCCCCTGCCAATGGTGTACCCAAGATATTTGGCCTCCTCCTGCCCAATGGTACACTTCTTGGGGTTAGCCGTAAACCCCGCTTCCCGGATAGAGTCTAGGACTGCTTGCACTTTTGGCAGATGTGAGGCCCAATCTGTGCTATGGACAATTACGTCATCCAGGTAAGCCGCAGCATACTTCTGATGGGGCCTCAGTATCTGGTCCATTTTCCGCTGGAATGTGGCCGGCGCATTCTGTAACCCGAACGGCATTCTCTTATATTGGAACGCCCCGTCTGGGGTTACAAATGCGGTTTTCTCTTTGGCCGACTTGGCCAGGGGAATTTGCCAATACCCTTTTGTGAGGTCAAGAGTCGTCAAGTATCGGGCTGTTCCCAGTCGGTCGATCAACTCATCTATACGTGGCATGGGGTAGGTGTCAAATTTTGTAACTTTGTTCAACTGACGAAAATCGTTACAAAATCGCCAGCTCCCATCCGGTTTAGGCACCAACACAATGGGACTAGACCAATCACTTTGGGACTCCTCTATCACCCCTAAGTTCAGCATTTTCTGTACTTCCTCCCGTATTGCCTCCCGTCGGGCCTCTGGGATCCGATAGGGTTTTAACTTCACCCTTTCACCGGGCGGGGTAATAATATCATGCTCTACCCCAGATGTTTGTCCCGGCAGCTCAGAGAACACCTCCTTGTTGCGAAGCACAAACTCCTTAACCTCCTGTTGTTGGGGTTGTGACAAGGTGGCTGCTATTCCAACCTCCGGAATCACGCAACCAGTTTGAGCTGGTGACCAAGTTTCTGCGACTAGGGACTCTCTATCCCTCCAGGCTTTCAACAGATTAACGTGATATATCTGTTCGGGCTTTCGCCTTCCTGGTTGTCTGACCTTGTAATTCACTTCGCTCACTTTTTCCATTATCTCGTAGGGGCCTTGCCATTTGGCAAGGAATTTACTTTCAACCGTAGGGACAAGTACCAATATCCTATCCCCCGGGGAAAAGGTACGGGTCTTGGCTCCACGGTTGTACACTCTCTGCTGTGCCAACTGCGCTTGGGCCAAATGTTCCTTCACGATGGGCATTACCTGTGCAATTCGATCTTGCATCAGGGCGACATGCTCAATCACACTCCTGTGGGGAGAACTCTCACTTTCCCAAGTTTCCTTGGCAATATCCAACAGCCCTCTTGGGTGTCTCCCATACAGTAACTCAAAGGGGGAGAATCCCGTAGAGGATTGGGGCACCTCCCTAATAGCAAACATCAAATAAGGAAGTAGACAGTCCCAATCCCTTCCATCTCTATCCACCACTTTCTTCAACATTTGTTTTAGGGTTTTGTTGAATCTTTCAACCAGCCCATCGGTTTGGGGGTGATACACAGATGTACGCAATTGCGTTACTTTGAACAATTTACACAGCTCTTTCATAACCCGGGACATAAAGGGTGTACCTTGGTCCGTAAGCAGTTCTTTACAAATACCCACCCGGCTAAAAACAAGAGATAGCTCTTTGGCTATGGTTTTGGCCGAGGTATTTCTGAGAGGGATCGCTTCTGGATAACGGGTGGCATAGTCCATTATAACCAATATGTACTGGTGCCCCCTAGCGGACTTGATTATAGGACCTACCAAATCCATTGCGATTCTCTCAAACGGGACCTCAATGATGGGTAGAGGGACCAGCGGGCTACAGAAATGTGGCATCGGGGCCGACCTCTGACACACAGGGCAGGAGGAACAATAATTTTCTATGTCCTTCATCACCCCAGGCCAATAGAATCTCTGTAATACCCTCTCTCGGGTTTTCTCTTTCCCCAGATGACCTCCAAGAATGTGCCCATGGGCCAACTCCAACACCAACTTCCTGTAAGGTTTGGGCACCACAAGCTGCTCAACGGTTTCTTCTGCCCTTTTTGCCACCCGATACAGTAGGTCCTTCTCTACGCTGAAGTATGGGTAAGTGCAGGTATTATCTGGGTTCACTAACTCGCCATCTATTTCCACTACGTTTTTCCGTGCCTTTATTAGGGCGGGGTCTTTTAACTGTTCTGTGGCAAAATTTTCCCTGTGAACCTCCAGATCAGAAAACTCCACAGACGGTAGGTTTTCGTCTGAGGAGGTGGGCTCCTCTCCAGTTTCTTGAGTCTCTCCTGCCAATACTGACAAGGGAAATTCTGGAGAGTCCTCACCACTCTCAGAGGAGTTCTGGCTATCACATTCCTGGTACATAGGGGCACCAGTGGGGGGCTCAGGATCATCCCACAGTTCCCAGAACTTCGGAAAATCCCTTCCCACAATGGCATCATGCGGTAATTGAGATACTAACCCCACTGGATGAGAGAGGGTACCTTTGGGGGTCTCGAAACACACTGTAGTCACTGGATACTCTCGGGTGTCCCCATGCACACAAATAACAGCTACCTTGCTATTCCCAGAGACCTCTGTTTTAACTAATTCAGCCTTTATCAGGGTCACAAGACTACCTGAATCCAGTAATACCACAACATTTCTACCATTAATACACATTTTGCATAAATGTTTCTCAGTTCCCCGAATGGCAGTGCATGCGACTGTCGCACACAGCGACTGACGTCGGTCCGTCAGAAAGTCACATTGCATGGGTTCCTCCACAACCGGGCAATTTGCTGCAATATGTCCCGCTTGCCGGCAGCGGTAGCAAACAATCCATTTGGCTGCCTCTTGAGCCCCTGACTTCCCAGGCTGTTCTCGCCAAACTTTGGGTAGAGCTCCCACCCTCTCACTCTCTCCACCCTCACCCCTTGGAATCCTCTTATCCGCCCCTGGGGATGATCTGGTCTTAGGGTGGAAAGTCCGAGAGTCTCTGGAAGAGGCCGTCAGGTTCTCTGTAGCCAAGTATTTCTCTACACGATCCACAATCTCTGGTGCGGACAAAGTCTCTGGCTGTAGCCACTTCCTGCTCAGGTGAATGAGATCATACATTTGAGACCTGGGGGGTTTTCCAAGCTGGAAAGTCCAGTTATGCACACGCTGAGCCCGGACAGCCAGGGTGACACCCAGCCTTGCCAATATTTCAGCTTTTATCATCACATAGTCTTTTGCTTGGTCAGGCTCTAGGTCATAGTAAGCCTTCTGCGATTCACCAGTTAACAGAGGAGCCACCAGTCCAGCCCACTGCTCCTCAGGCCACTTTTCTCTTTCAGCAGTCCTTTCAAATGTGGTCAAAAATACCTCTGGATCATCCTCTCCAGTCATTTTTGTCAATAAACGACTCACCCCAAAGGACGCGGTATTAGTGGGACGGCTTTCCTCACTGGTCTGCGGACGTTGCTGCATTACTGCTTCCATTTGTTGTAGTCTCTGCTCTTGCTTCTGTAACAGGTCTATGAAGCGGGCCTCAGATTGCTGCTGGGCTTGTTGCTGAGCTTCCAGACTCTGTTGGTGAGCTTGCTGCTGGGCTGCAAGGCTCCTTTGCAAACCTGCATTTGTCTGCTGTTGATTGGCATTTGCTAGAGCCAGCTGTTTCAGTATCTCCTCCATGCTGGCTTAAAAAAACTGCCACTGGTTCTCCACCAACTGTGAGGGGGTTACCTCGGTAGCGGGTGTGTGTGACCCCCTGGTTGGGCTCCCCACACAAAAACAGGGCCAGCAGACGGAGGTTGAGGTTTTCAAAATCAAAAGGTGCGGTTTATTTCTCTATGTACAGTGACAAAAACACAGCAAAGCCAAAAAGAAACATAAACAAAATAAATCCTGGTCAGCTTGACCTCTGACTAAACATGCAGGTTTCCTAACTAACAACTGGGATCAGCCTGGTGCTGTCCTAGTCCCTAAGTCCCTGGTTTAGTCAATGTCCAAACAAATAGCCACACAGGCTTTTTCTCACCGCACAGGGGTTCACTCTCCCTAGACAGTCCACACAGGTCTGGTTCCAGGCATGAGCAAACACCTAATGAATCTGGGAGTTTTTATAGAGGCCTTAAACGAACTGACAGGCTTCAGCTGGCCTCATCAACTCCCTGCCTGCACGACGCCCAGCCCTCTCCCTAGAGGTATGAGTCATCCATGAGCCCACTAGCCTCAGCTGGGCTTCATCAACTCCCTCCCTAGTTGTATAAGTCGGCATAAAGCCTGAATCTGGGAGAAATATATCTACCCCCCTGGATGCAACCAGGTGACTTTACCTTCCTGCTGTCACAATATATATATATTGTGGTAGTGTGGTACCCCACCAGTGTATGAATACAGGATTCTCAACCAGGCAGGTTGAGGGGCTCCAGGGTATTTGCTTGTTTGGGAGGAAACTGGCTTTTCAGTTTCCTCATGATTTACTAAAGTCCACTTTGGGACCTGGAGCTTGGGGATTTCTTAGAGATCCGGGTGGGATGAAATCCCCAGTCCTGGATCCGGGTTTTGAGACTCAACTGCACACTGATTGTTCAGGTGTGTGTGGGCCTAATAGTAAAGTCAGGACCAGCATTCTGGTCTCCACCCTCCCGACGAGTGCAGGTGTGCACTGGGGAAGCCATAGACCCAAGTCTGAGGATCAAAGCAGTGAGGGGCTGCTATCTAAACGGATGGTCTTTGCAAGGGAACAGTCTGAAGGAGTCAGACGAGAGCCTGAAGTAGAAGGACTGAGCAGCACTGCAGTATGTATAAGCCAGGATGCTGAATGTCATTTTGTTGATGAAAAGGAGTGCTGACACCCCTGCGAGGGAAACCTTTGGTTTTGTTGTGAACTTCTTTTAATGAAAATGGGCAAACAAAGCCCTTAAAAAGAAGAACCAGTGAGTGGTGGTGTCCTTCAAGCTCTACCTTTGATGCTAGTCCTTCACAATATATATATATATATATATATATATATATATATGTAGCGCTACCCCCAATTAAGAGAGCCGCTGGTTTGATTTCGGGCCCTGTATACAGCACCGCCAACCCCCGGCAATCTTACTCGACCCACTCTGACACAGCTAGTCTAGGGATTATACTTATCACAATCAACAGTATTGCTAGGAGTAATCTCTTTGCAGTAAGACAACACACTGAGGCGAGAGATCAATATAATAGTTTTACTTTTATTTCAAAAGGCATAGGCAGAACAGAACACATGCAACTTGCTTACAGAGCCCTGTAGCAATAGGTGTAGCACACAACAATGGCCCAGCGCGGTAACACACCGCGTGCAGCTATTATGGTGTACACGCCCTGTGGCGCACTAAACAATATTCTATCTCCCCTCCCTGGTCAGGCCTGACATAGAAGAAATCTCAGTCTTTTCACTTAGTATTTCTTCGCATGCAAACTTTCGGTGGTGCACTTGATGAAACGGTATTTGTAAATAAACACGGTACAGTCTATTGGCTTGAGCAAGTGCTCGCTCACCACTCCGGACGCGATCCCAGTCCGGGACTTCCACCTGCTGTGTCTCCGCACACAGCGTCTGCAACGATCGGGTCACCGATCCAACTGATGTTCTCACTCGACAAGTCTGGTGCCACCCAGGCTCCGCAGTGGGGTGGAAGGCTCTTCGGAAGTTGCACAAGGCCCCAGGCTTCAGGCCTTGCACTGCAGCAGATCCGCACAGGAAGAAGCTGTTGCTTGCAGCGTGGTGTCCAAAGAGGCTGAGCTCCGCCTCGCCTCCTTCTTAAATAGCCCCTCCCATGAGTCTCTGCGGTGGCCAATTGCACTCTGGGTGCCAAACGGGGTTCTGGGTAACGTAGTCCCGGGGCCTTAAAGGAGACCCCGCTACAAACTCCCCCCACTTAAACTCTTTGGTCCCCAAAGATAACATAACATTACATTACAGAACGTACAACATCAACCAAAGTTGTGTATGATGTTGGCAGAGGAAATTCCCACCAATAACGAGGCAGGGAACTTCCCTGCCCACAGGTCACAGCCTAACTGTGCCAGAGAGTGAGTTGGGGTTGCCCCCCACTAAATGAACAGTGGGAGGATCAGGGTCTTCTATACTCCTCCTGGCAGTAACCACAGTGTCTTCTGCACTCCTCCCCATCTGTGGGTAAGTTAATCTTCTGGGAGGTTTTATGGCTCTTCGCTTCCTCTGACCTCTTGGGCTTTCTGTTAAAACAGGTTCCTCCTCTGGAACCGACTTAGGAATTTCCTCTGGTTCAGGAGCACTGGACTTTGGAGCAGGGAGGTACAGGGATTCCCTTGGATCTTCTTCTGGGAGTAAGTCACAGGCACTCTCCCAAGAATCTGACCAAGGACTGGACGGAATGAACTCAGTAGCTTCTGCATTCAGCGTTCGATCTATGGTGTCTTCTTCAGGTGGAAGATCAATAGCAGAAGTTCCTGGGGCCTGTGAAGGCCAAAGCCAATCAAGTTCTTCTCCCTCATCTTCACTTATCTCCGAGGTCTCTGTATCCCCACTCTGAGGGGTCTGGGACCGTGTGTTCGGCCTGGGAGTATCCAGGATGGAAGTTGGCTCAGGGGAATCCATCACAGGGGGTATCCGAACTGCCTCAGCTAGTGGGAGTAGGTGGTTCCGATGCCAGGTCTTCAAAGGTCCCACCTTCCCTTCTGGTTTAAGTCTGTAAACGGGCAGGCCCGGTAGCCTTTTGCAAACAACATAAGGTTCGGGTCTCCATCTGTCTGCAAGCTTGTGTTTTCCAGGGACCCCCAAGTTCCGTAGCAACACTCTGTCTCCGAGTTGTAAATCTTGAATCCTAACTTTCAGATCAAAATTTTTCTTGTTGCGGGCCCCCCTCTGCTCCGAGGCCGCCTGGGCCTGTTCATAGGACAATTTCAAATTGCGTCTGAGTCTATCGACATATCCCTTGTGGGAAGTAGCAGAACAATGGTCTATGGAAGTGCCAAAGGCCAGATCTACTGGTAGTCTTGCTTCTCTTCCGAACATAAGTCGATAGGGTGAGTACCCTGTAGCGTCACTGGTGGTGCTGTTGTATGTATGCACAACTGCCGCTATGTGGTTGCTCCAATGCTGCTTCTTTTCACTGCTTAGGGTCCCCAGCATGCTGAGCAGGGTTCGGTTGAACCTCTCTGGCTGAGCATCACCTTGAGGATGATAGGGGGTAGTTCTTGTCTTCTTGATCCCCAAAGAATCCAGGAGCTTCCGGATCAACCGACTTTCAAAATCTCTTCCCTGATCTGAATGGAGCCATTGTGGTAGCCCATAGTGTACAAAGTATTTCTCCATCAGCACTTTGGCCACAGTGGAAGCCTTCTGGTCCTTGGTTGGGAAGGCCTGGGCATACCGGGTGAAATGGTCGGTTACTACCAGAACATTTCCTAGTCCACTCAGGTCAGGTTCGAGGCAGAGAAAATCAATGCATACCAGATCAAATGGGCTTTGACTTTGCAGATGGCCCATTGGGGCAGCTTGATGAGGTAAAGTCTTTCTCTGGATGCATCGTGCACATGAGTGGCAGTATTCTTCAACTTCAGCCCTCATGCAGGGCCAATAGAAACGGTCCCTAACTAGTTGGAAGGTCCTTTCCGCCCCTAGGTGGCCATGGTTGTCGTGCAGAGCAACCAGGACAGTCTCTCTGTGTTTCTCGGGCAGGAACAATTGCCATTTGTCTTCCAGGTCATCAGAGGGGCCCCTTCAGTAGACCACTCCCTGATGCACCTGCAACCTGTCCCACTCCTTCCTCAACAGGCGAGCCTCCATTGAAGGGTGACGTAAGAGTCTATTCGGATCCTGATTCTCTAGGGCCTCCAAGACCAATCTCCCCATGGGGTCTTCCAATTGGTCAGATCTCAACTCCTTTTTTGACAATTTTGGCAAGTTATCTTCCCCCAGTTGGGTTACCCCACAGTACTGCTTGGGGACTCCGACTATGGTAACCCCTATCTCTTCTGCTCTTGAGCCGCCACTGGCTTGGAGTTCAGCCCCTTGACAGAGGGCCTGCACCCCGTCGGGTGCCACTTGGGTCCACTCTTCTGTACTGAACGTGGAGACATGAGATCTTCTAGACAAGGCGTCTGCGTCTCGGTTTCCAGCCCCAGGTCTGTACTTTAAGCTGAAATTGAAAGCAGACAGTGCAGCCAGCCATCTATATCCTGTGGCATCCAACTTTGCTGTGGTGAAGAGATAGGTGAAGGGGTTGTTGTCGGTTTTCACTGTGAACTCCGCCCCATACAAATAGTCTCTGAGTTTGTCAACTACCGCCCACTTAAGAGCCAGGAACTGCAACTTATGGGTGGGGTAGTTCTTTTTGGAGGGAGTCAGACTTCTGCTCACATACGAAATGGGCCTCAGTTGCTCTTCATGCTCCTGGTATAGCACTCCTCCCAAACCATCATGACTGGCATCTACATGGAGTTCATAAGGCTTCTTAGGGTTTGCGTAGGCCAGGACAGGGGCAGTGGTTAAGGTTTTCTTCAACATCTGGAAGGCATCCTCACACTTCTCGTTCCACTGGTCCTTGACTGACTCCCCTGGCTTTCTGGGGCCCAAGTCATCCTCTTCCCCCTCCGTCTTGAGCAGTTCGTTCAGAGACCTGGCTATCCGAGCAAACCCCTCCACGAACCTCCTGTAATAGAAACAGAACCCCAGGAAGGATCTGAGCTCTGTCACAGTGGTGGGCCTTGGCCAGGAGGTGACTGCCTCCAATTTCTCGGGGTCTGTGGCTACCCCATCTTCAGACACTATGTGCCCCAGATAGTTGACTGATGACTGATTGAATTGGCATTTTTCAGGTGAGAGCTTGAGTCCTTCCTCACTCAGTCTCTTCAAAACTTTCTCCAGCCTCTCTTCATGTTCTTCCAAGGTTCTTCCGAAGACAATGATGTCATCCAAGTATACTAAGACTTCGATGAGGTTCATGTCTCCTACAGTCTTCTCCATAAGACGTTGGAAGGTAGCTGGGGCTCCAGACAGACCTTGAGGCATCCGATCAAATTCAAAGAACCCTACTGGGGTTATGAAAGCCGTCTTCTCTTTGTCTTCTGGATGCATCGGGATTTGATAGTACCCGCTCTTTAGGTCCATAACACTGAACCACTTGGCTCCAGACAAGCTCTGCAGGGCATCCTCTATCCTCGGAGTGGTATACTGGTCGGGTATGGTTCTCCTGTTGAGGGTCCTGTAGTCTATGCACAGCCTCAATGATCCATTCTTCTTTCTGACCATCACTATCGGGGAGGCATAGGGGCTTCTAGATTCTCGTTTTAGCTCGGCAAGTTGTTCCCTCAAGTCCTCGAGGTCTGCTAACGGAACTCGCCTGACTCTTTCCCTAAAGGGCTTGTCCTCCTGGAGGCGGATTCGATGGGTGGCACTCCTTGCACACCCCACATCGAACTCATCTTGGGAGAAGATCTTTTCCCACCTGGTCAACTGAGCCTTGGCTCTCTCTTTCCAAGCCCTGGGTAGGTTTGGGTTCTCCATGGAAAGCTTCTCCAACACAGTGCTTTCTCCATCTGTCTTCTCCACATCCGACAAAGCAACTGGGGTGGCAGGGCTCACCTGGCCCAGCAACATCCTGGCTGGGATCTCCATGGGGCCACCTGTAGTATTCCTGACACTCACAGGTACCTTACAGTGGGCCTTCTTCAGGGCCCTCAACGGGACCACTTCTGGGACTACTTCCAAGCCCGAATGTTCTCCCCTTGGGTCGGGTTCCAACATGACAAAGGGCCCAGGCTGTTCCCAAGTGAGTTTCACAGTGGCTTTCAAACAGGCCACTTCACCGGGCTGTAGCACTATTCCTTTTCTTCCCAGCCTCCAAACCTTCCCTACCCCCTCTTCTGGGGCCCTCTGTTCCAAGATCAGTCGTTGATAGGCTGTCTTCAACATTGGGTGGATCCCAGTAACTGTGGGGTCTTTCCCTTTTGTTAGAGGGGCCAAGAGTCTTTGGACCAGATTCGTGTTGGTCCCTATTATTAAGGAACTCTTGTTAGCCCCAGGCGGTCGGGGGCATACCACAGCTAAGGTATCAAACACTTCAGCCTTCCCGGCTATGGACGGGTCAAAAGCCAGTTTTATTGGCAGATAGCCATCATAAGGGAAACTCTCTGTCCCAATTCCCCATATCTCCAACTCTTCAATCTTCTGAATGGGTAGGTAACTTAGATGCTTTTCATAAAAGTCCCGGTACAACAGGGTCACTTGCGCCCCAGTATCCAATATGGCTCTTGTGTAGACTCCCTCCACTTGAACAGGTACTATAGGGGAGGGACCCACCAACTTCTCTGGATATCGCTTCGAAGGGGTCTCTTTCCTTTGATCTTTGCATTTTCCTTTTGGACTTTCTTTCTTCCATTTCTCTTTGGACTTAAGTCTCTCTTGGGCCTGGTATGCATTGATCCCTCTCTTTTTTATGGGTGTAACTACACTCTGAGGGACACTACTCCCTTTCTTTGGGGTGCGTTCCCTCTGAGGAACCTTGTGTTTCTTCTGGGGGATCTTGTCCACTCTTTTCATGTGCTTCTCATTCAGTTTGGAGCTCACTGGAGATGATGGGCACCCGGGTGACTCCTTCACCGGGGCCCGTTAAAGTTTTCCGGCGGCTTGCGGTTATTCATCTTTTTTTTCTTTGGACTGGCACACACTTTGGCGAAATGGCCAGCTCCTCCACAATTGAAACAAATCACATCCCCCCAATCTTCCAGGGATGCGGGCGCTGAGGTGGTGGGAAACAGCTCCTTCCTCTGACTTTCCCTCTCTGGTTCCCTTGACTTCTTTTCCATCAGGGAGGTCAGCATTCCCAATCCTTGGGACATCTGCGACTTCAAGGTATCCACCTCTGAGTCTCTTTCCAGGGTCATGGCTGTCCTGACCATCACCGGAGGAGGATTTACCGACTCAACTGGTTGGCTCCTCTTCTTCTCCTCCAGCATAGCTTCTTCCTCTCTGACTACTCGGATCAAGTCAAGGTACTCCAGGCTCTTCCCGTCCTGTCTTGTGCGTAGCGCCAATGTGATGGGGTCCAAGGGCTGAGATCCTCTCATCACCTGCTGAACACGGGCCTCATCCACCTTTGGCGGATCAGTCCCCTTCTTCAAGATCATCCTATGCAGGATCTTATCCAGGCGCCTCCTGTACTCTGACAGTTTCTCTCCTGTCTTTTGGTAGCAGTGCTCCAGCTGGTAAGTGAGCTCAGTGATTTTCTCTGTTCCACCGAACACATTCTGCAGAATGTCCACATAGCCCTGTGCATCACAGTCTGTCTTACTCATCTTGAGGTTGCGTATGGCCTCTAGCGCAGGCCCCTTCAAGCTTTCAGCAATTCTCTGCTTCTTTCTGTGGTCTGGGACTTCCCATTCTTCTAAGGCCTGAGTGGCACCGTCTAACCACTCCTCAAACCCCTCTTCACCCGAAGGTATGGGTTTCCTTCCAGAGAATATTCTGAGTTTTCTGTATCCCGACATTTGGTAGTCTGTAGGATCCTTCTTACACTGGGCTACAATTTCCCCCAGGGCTGCGCATAATTCTGCGCTGAGGGTGGCAGGTGGCGATCCGGGACTTTCCTTTTTCTCCCGTTTTCTGCTTTTGGGGTGGGTGATGGAGATAGTTTCGGTGTCTGAAACCGTCCTCCTGGCTTGAGCGGCAGCGCGTGTATTAGGCTATAAGTCTGATCATCTATTGCTTCTACACTTGGATCCTTGAAATGCTCTGGGACTCCGTTCTTCCACTCTATTAGTGCGTGGGTCAGTGAAGAATTCGACCTGACATCCACCACCCATACCTTCTGATGCGGGGACAGCGACATCACTAGCTGCTTCACCGATTCTTCTTGCCAGATCCCTGGGAGTTCTATGACTACTAGCCCGGCTGGATCTGTGCCGACCGCTTTGCACCACTGTCCTACTTCTAGTGGGTCCATGCTGGTACTTTTGGCGAGTTACTTGCTGCAACAGGATCCCGGACTCGAGAGCCCCCACGTGTAGCACTACCCCCAGTTAAGAGAGCCACTGGTTTGATTTCGGGCCCTGTATACAGCACCGCCAACCCCCGGCAATCCTACTCGAGCCACTCTGGCACAGCTAGTCTAGGGATTATACTTATCACAATCAACAGTATTGCTAGGAGTAATCTCTTTGCAGTAAGACAACACACTGAGGCGAGAGATCAATATAATAGTTTTACTTTTATATCAAAAGGCATAGGCAGAACAGAACACATGCAACTTGCTTACAGAGCCCTGTAGCAATAGTTGCAGCACACAACAATGGCCCAGCGCGGTAACACACCGCGCGCAGCTATTATGGTGTACGCGCCCTGTGGCGCACTAAACAATATTCTATCTCCCCTCCCTGGTCAGGCCTGACATAGAAGAAATCTCAGTCTTTTCACTTAGTATTTCTTCGCATGCAAACTTTCGGTGGTGCACTTGATGAAACAGTATTTGTAATCCACAAGTAGGCAGTCCCAAGGAACACTATACTGGAGACCCTTTAACTCTGTCCTGCTACTGATCTCCTAACGGAACAACAAACAACGATAGGTGGGCCAAGGCAGTCTATAGGCCTAAACACGGTACAGTCTATTGGCTTGAGCAAGTGCTCGCTCACCACTCCGGACGCGATCCCAGTCCGGGACTTCCACCTGCTGTGTTTCCGCACACAGCGTCTGCAACGATCGGGTCCCCGATCCAACTGATGTCCTCACTTGACAAGTCTGGTGCCACCCAGGCTCCACAGTGGGGTGGAAGGCTCTTCGGGAGTTGCACAAGGCCCCAGGCTTCAGGCCTTGCACTGCAGCAGATCCGCACAGGAAGAAGCTGTTGCTTGCAGCGCGGTGTCCAAAGAGGCCGAGCTCCGCCTCGCCTCCTTCTTAAATAGCCCCTCCCATGAGTCTCTGCGGTGGCCAATTGCACTCTGGGTGCCGAACGGGGTTCTGGGTAACGTAGTCCCGGGGCCTTAAAGGAGACCCCGCTACATATATATACACACAGCGGGTAAAATAAGTATTGAACACGTCACCATCTTTCTAGGTAAATATATTTCCAAAGGTGCTATTGACATGAAATGTTTACCACATGTCGGTAACTTCCCATGCCATCCATACATACAAAGAAACCAAAACAAATAAGTTCAGAAATGAGGTTATGTGTAATAAAATGGAATGACACAGGGAAAAAGTATTGGCACACTAACTGAAATGTATTTAACCACTTCAATACAGGGCTTTTTGTACCACTTCAATACCGGGCCTATTCTAGCACTTCTCTCCTACATGTACAAATCATCATTCTTTTGCTAGAAAATTACTCAGAACCCCCAAACATTATATATTTTATTTTAGCAGACACCCTAGGGAATAAAATGACGGTCATTGCAACATTTTTTCTTGCACAAAATAATTTTTCAAACGCCTTTTTTAAAAAAAAAAAATGGTTTCATGAATTAAAAAATAACAAAACAGTAAAGTTAGCCCAATTCTTGGGGAAAATATGAAAGATGATGTTACGCCGAGTAAATAGATACCTAACATGTCACGCTTTAAAATTGCGCACACTCATGGAATGGCGCCAAACTTCGGTACTTAAAAATCTCCAAAGGCGACGCTTTAATTTTTTTTACAGGTTACCAGGTTAGAATTACAGAGGAGGTCTAGTGCTAGAATTGTTGCACGCGCTCTAACGCACGCAGCGATACCTCACATGCGTGGTTTGAACGGCGTTTACATATGTGGGCGACTTACATGTGCATTCGCTTCTGATCGCGAGCTACCGGGGACAGGGGCGTTTTAATTTTTTTTTTTTATTATTTTTTTTTTTTTACTTATTTATTTATTTCTTTACAATTATTTTACTTTTTTTTTTTTTGATCACTTTTATTCCTATTACAAGGAATGTAAACATCCCTTGTAATAGGAATGTGTGTGACAGGTTCTCTTTATTGAGAGATGCGGGGTCAATAAGACCCCACATCTCTCCTCCAGGCTGGAAAGCATGAGATCAGTGAAAATGTTTTCACTGATCTCATACTTACAGCCGCAATGGCGGCTTTGTTTACATTTGAGGCCCGGGCGTGATGTCATCACATCGCGCCCGTGCCTCCGACGATCATAGAGATGACTGGTGACCATCTGGTCACCAGTCATCTCTATGCTCATCACGTGACCCACCAACGACGCCGGAAGATTCGCTCCGGGTCCCCGATCGCACGGGGGAGCCCGGAGAAGCACCGGATGGTGGCGGGAGATGTCCCTTCCCGCCGCCTGTAAGAACGATCAAGCGGCAGAACCGCCGCTATGATCGTTCTTATGGTGCACAGAATCGCTGGCCCAAGAAAATGATATCTGAATGATGCCTCTAGCTGCAGGCATCATTCAGATATCTCCCTACAAAGCCGAGGACGTCATATGACGTCCACCCAGGATGGGAGATCCCATCTGTGGATGTCATTTGACTATGGCTGGGTAGGGAAGTGGTTAATATTTGGTCCTTTGTTGGTAATGACAGCTTCAAGACGACTTCTGTATGGAGAAACTAGTCGCATGCATTGCTCAGGTGTGATTTTGTCCCATTCTTCCACACAAACAATCTTCAAATCTTGAAAGTTCCATGGGCCTTTTCTACAAACTCTGATCTTTAGTTCTTTCCATAGATTTTCTATTGTATTTAAGTCAGGTGATTGGCTGGGCCATTCTAGCAGCTTTGTTGTCTTTCTTTAAAACCAATTGAGAGTTTCCTTGGCTTTGTGTTTGGGATTATTGTCTTGCTGAAATGTCCACCCTCGTTTCATCATCATCCTGGTAGCAGCTTTTATCAAGAATGTCTTGGTACATTTTTCCATTCATCCTTTCTTCAATGATATGAGGTTTGCCAGTACTGTATGCTGAAAAACAGCCCCGCACAATGATGTTCCCGCCTCCAAACTTCGCTGTTGCCATAGGGGTGTTTTTGGGGTGATATGCAGTGCCATGTGACCTCCAAACATGATGTGTATTATGGCATCCAAAGAGTTACATTTTGGTCTGACCAGACTATATTCTCCTAGTATTTCACAGTCTTGTCTAAATGTTGTGCAGCAAACTTTAAACATGCTTCAACAATGGAGCCTTACATGGTGAGTGTGCATACAGGCTATGGCAGTTGAGTGCATTACTTATTGTTTTGTTTTTTTAAACAAGTGTACCTGCTAATTCCAGGTCTTTCTGAAGCTCTCCACAAGTGGTTCTTGGCTCTTGGACAACTCTTCTGATACCGTATATATTCGAGTATAAGCCAAGTTTTTCAGCACATTTTTTTGTGCTGAAAGTGCCCCCCTCGGCTTATACTCGAGTCACCTTTTTGCGCCTGATCTCCCGGACTTTGAGGACCTGGTACCGGCCGGCTGTAGGTCCCCTGGACACCAAATTTGGCACACATGTAGCCCTACTCTTACTCTACAAGTATGCAAAGTTTGTTGTCCAGAAGACCTACAGCCGGGGAGCACCGATTTTTCAAACCCGGGCACCCCTTCTATAGACTCCCATGTTAAACGGTAATTTCTCTGGTGAATTTGGGGACCCGGTACCAGCCGGTCGTAGGTCCCCTGGACACGAAACTTGGCACACATTTAGCCCCATTTCTCCTCTACAAGTGTGCAATGTTTTTTGCCTGGGGAACCTACGGCCAGGGAGCACCAATTTTTCAAAACCGGGCACCCCTTCCATAGACTCCCATGTTAAACGCCAGTCTAGTCATGGACACAGTGAGGTATGGGCACAGTGAGGTATGGGCACAGTGAGGCATGGACACAGTGAGGTATGGGCACAGTGAGGCATGGCACAGTGAGGCATGCACATGGACACAGTGAGGCATGCAGATGGACACCCTAGGCTTATACTCGAGTCAATAAGTTTTCACAGTTTTTTGTGGTAAAATTTGGTGCCTCGGCTTATATTCGGGTCAGCTTATACTCGCGTATATACGGTAATTCTTTTCACTCCTCTGTCAGAAATCTTGCGAGGAGCACCTGGTCATGGCTAGTTTATGGTGAAATTATGTTCTGTTCACTTTCGGATCATGGTCCCAACAGTGCTCACTGGAACATTCAGAAGTTTAGAAATCCTTCTGTAACCATTGCCATCAGTATGTTTTGCAATGTTAAGGTTGCAAAGGTCTTGAGAGAGCTCTTTGCTTTTACCCATCATGAGATGTTTCTCGTGTGACAACTTGGTATTGAGACACCTTTTTATAGGCCATCAGTTGAGACTGAACCAACTGATATTAATTTGCACTGACAAGGGGCAGGATTGCTTTATAATTACTGATAGATTTCAGCTGGGGTCTTGGCTTTCTATGCCTTTTTGCACCTCCCTTTCTTCATGTGTTCAATACTTTTTTCCTGTGTCATTCCATTTTATTACACATAGCTTAATTTCTGAACATATTTGCTTTGGTTTCTTTGTATGTATGGGTTGTATGGGTTGTTACCAACATGTGGTGACAATTTCATGTCAATAGCACCTTTAGAAATATATTTACTTAGATAAATGGTGACATGCTAAATACTTATTTTACCTAATAATAAAAAATATATATATATTGTGAGGGGGTTAGCTCGGCAGCGGGTGTGTGTGACCCCCGGGATGGGCTCCCCACACAAAAACAGGCCCAGCAGACGGAGGTTGTGGTTTTCAAAATCAAAAAGGTGCCGTTTATTTTCTATTTACAGTGACAAAAACACAGCAAAGCAAAAGAAACAAACAAAATAAATCCTGGTCAACTTGACCTCTGACTAAACATACAGGTTTCCTAACTAACAACTGGGATCAGCCTAGTGCTGTCCTAGTCCCTGGTTTTAAATGTCCAAGCAAAATATAGCCACACAGGCTTTCTCTCACCGCACAGGGGTTCACTCTCCCTAGACAGTCCACACAGGTCTGCTTCCAGGCATGAGCCAACATCTAATGAAGCTGGGAGTTTTTATAGAGGCCTTAAACGAACTGACAGGCTTCAGCTGGTCTCATCAACTCCCTGCCTCACGACGCCCAGCACTCTCCCTAGAGGTATGAGTCATCAATGAGCCCACTAGTCTCAGCTGGGCTTATACAACTCTCCACCTAGCTGTATAAATCGGCGTAAAGCCTGAATCTGGGCGAAATATATCTACCCCCCTGGATGCAACCAGGTGACTTTACCTTCCTGCTGTCACATACCCCCCCCTCTTGTTTTAACCTCGGGGTTGGAACACCAGCAATCAGGCATTCATGTACTCGAGACAAAGCATCCACATTCCCCATTTGAACGCCAGGGCGATGCTTTACTGTGAAGTTGAATTCCTGGAGGGCCAGGAACCACCTATTCACTCTTCTATTTGTTTCCTTGTTTTGAGCCATCCACTTTAACGGAGCGTGATCCGTAACCATGTCAAAGTGCCTACCTAGCAGGTAGTACCGAAGGGAATCTAGAGCCCACTTCACCGCTAAACACTCCTTTTCAACGGTGGCGTAATTTACCTCATGGGACTTCAACTTCCTGCTGAGGTAAATGACTGGGTGCTCTTCCCCGTTCCAGACCTGGGACAATACTGCTCCTAACCCCACATCTGACGCATCACTTTGTACGACAAAGTCTTTAGAGAAGTCGGGTGAGTACAACACTGGCTGGCTACATAAGGCTTGTTTCAAGAATTGGAATGCTGCCTCAGCCTCGGGGGTCCATTTAATCATGACCGACCCTTTCCCCTTCGTCAGGTTGGTTAGGGGCACAGCCTTAGAAGCAAAGTGGGGAATGAATCGCCGATAATACCCAGCGATTCCCAGAAAGGCTCGTACCTGCTTCTTGCTGTTGGGACGTGGCCAACTCTGGATGGCCTCGACTTTGTTGAGTTGGGGTTTTATTACTCCCCTCCCAATGGTGTACCCAAGATATTTGGCCTCCTCCTGCCCAATGGTACACTTCTTGGGGTTAGCCGTAAACCCTGCTTCCCGAACAGAGTCCAGGACTGCTTGCACTTTTGGCAGATGTGAGGCCCAATCTGTGCTATGGACAATTACGTCATCCAGGTAAGCCGCAGCATACTTCCGATGGGGCCTCAGCATCTGGTCCATTTTCCGCTGGAATGTGGCCGGCGCATTCTGTAACCCGAACGGCATTCTTTTATATTGGAACGCCCCGTCTGGGGTTACAAATGCGGTTTTCTCTTTGGCTGACTTGGCCAGGGGGATTTGCCAATACCCTTTTGTGAGGTCAAGAGTCGTCATGTATCGGGCTGTTCCCAGCCGGTCGATCAACTCATCTATACGTGGCATGGGGTAGGTGTCAAATTTTGTAACTTTGTTCAACTGACGAAAATCGTTACAAAATCGCCAGCTCCCATCCGGTTTAGGCACCAACACAATGGGACTAGACCAATCACTTTGGGACTCCTCTATCACCCCTAAGTTCAGCATTTTCTGTACTTCCTCCCGTATTGCCTCCCGTCGGGCCTCTGGGATCCGATAGGGTTTTAACTTCACCCTTTCACCGGGCGGGGTAATAATGTCATGCTCTACCCCAGATGTTTGTCCCGGCAGCTCAGAGAATACCTCCTTGTTGCGAAGCACAAACTCCTTAACCTCCTGTTGTTGGGGTTGTGACAAGGTGGCTGCGATTCCAACCTCAGGAATCACGCAACCAGTTTGAGCTGGTGACCAAGTGTCTGCGACTAGGGACTCTCTATCCCTCCAGGCTTTCAACAGATTAACGTGATAGATCTGTTCGGGCTTTCGCCTTCCTGGTTGTCTGACCTTGTAATTCACTTCGCTCACTTTTTCCATTATCTCGTAGGGGCCTTGCCATTTGGCAAGGAATTTACTTTCAACCGTAGGGACAAGTACCAATATCCTATCCCCCGGGGAAAAGGTACGGGTCTTGGCTCCATGGTTGTACACTCTCTGCTGTGCCAACTGCGCTTGGGCCAAATGTTCCTTCACGATGGGCATTACCTGTGCAATTCGATCTTGCATCAGGGCGACATGCTCAATCACACTCCTGTGGGGAGAACTCTCACTTTCCCAAGTTTCCTTGGCAATATCCAACAGCCCTCTTGGGTGTCTCCCATACAGTAACTCAAAGGGGGAGAATCCCGTAGAGGATTGGGGCACCTCCCTAATAGCAAACATCAAATAAGGAAGTAGACAGTCCCAATCCTTTCCATCCCTATCCACCACTTTCTTCAACATTTGTTTTAGGGTTTTGTTGAATCTTTCAACCAGCCCATCGGTTTGGGGGTGATACACAGATGTATGTAATTGCGTCACTTTGAACAATTTACACAGCTCCTTCATAACCCGGGACATAAAGGGTGTACCTTGGTCCGTAAGCAGTTCTTTACAAATACCCACCCGGCTAAAAACAAGAGATAGCTCTTTGGCTATGGTTTTGGCCGAGGTATTTCTGAGAGGGATCGCTTCTGGATAACGGGTGGCATAGTCCATTATAACCAATATGTACTGGTGCCCCCTAGCGGACTTGATTATAGGACCTACCAAATCCATTGCGATTCTCTCAAACGGGACCTCAATGATGGGTAGAGGGACCAGCGGGCTACGGAAGTGTGGCATCGGGGCCGACCTCTGACACACAGGGCAGGAGGAACAATAATTTTCTATGTCCTTCATCACCCCAGGCCAATAGAATCTCTGTAATACCCTCTCTCGGGTTTTCTCTGTCCCCAGATGACCTCCAAGAATGTGCCCATGGGCCAACTCCAACACCAACTTCCTGTAAGGTTTGGGCACCACAAGCTGCTCAACGGTTTCTTCTGCCCTTTTTGCCACCCGATACAGTAGGTCCTTCTCTACGCTGAAGTATGGGTAAGTGCAGGTATTATCTGGGTTCACTAACTCGCCATCTATTTTCACTACGTTTTCCCGTGCCTTTATTAGGGCGGGGTCTTTCAACTGTTCTGTGGCAAAGTTTTCCCTGTGAACCTCAAGATCAGAAAACTCCACAGACGGTAGGTTTTCGTCTGAGGAGGTGGGCTCCTCTCCAGTTTCTTGAGTCTCCCCTGCCAATACTGACAAGGGAAATTCGGGAGAGTCCTCACCACTCTCAGAGGAGTTCTGGCTATCATATTCCTGGTACATAGGGGCACCAGTGGGGGGCTCAGGATCATCCCACAGTTCCCAGAACTTCGGAAAATCCCTTCCCACAATGGCGTCATGCGGTAACTGAGACACTAAGCCCACTGGATGAGAAAGGGTACCTTTGGGGGTCTCGAAACACACTGTAGTCACTGGATACTCTCGGGTGTCCCCATGCACACAAATAACAGCTACCTTGCTATTCCCAGAGACCTCTGTTTTAACTAATTCAGCCTTTATCAGGGTCACAAGGCTACCTGAATCCAGCAATACCACAACATTTCTACCATTAATACACATTTTGCATAAATGTTTCTCAGTTCCCCGAATGGCAGTGCATGCGACTGTCGCACACAGCGACTGACGTCTGCCCGTCAGAAAGTCACACTGCATGGGTTCCTCCAAAACCGGGCAATTTGCTGCAATATGTCCCGCTTGCCGGCAGCGGTAGCAAATGATCCTTCTTGCCGCCTCTTGAGCCGCTGATTTCCCAGGCTGTTCTCGCCAAACTTGGGGTAGAGCTCCCACCCTCTCACTCTCTCCACCCTTACCCCTTGGAATCATCTTATCCGCCCCTGGGGATGGTCTGGTCTTAGGGTGGAAAGTCCGAGTGTCTCTGGAAGAGGCCGTCAGGTTCTCTGTAGCCAAGTATTTCTCCACACGATCCACAAGACCATCGGCCGTCTCTGGGTCTCCATGGCTTACCCACTTTTGGATGGCAGTAGGAAGAGCTCTCAAAAACCGATCCATTACAACACGTTCCACAATCTTTGGTGCGGACAAAGTCTCTGGCTGTAGCCACTTTCTGCTCAGGTGAATGAGATCATACATTTGAGACCTGGGGGGTTTTCCAAGCTGGAAAGTCCAGTTATGCACACGCTGAGCCCGGACAGCCAGGGTGACACCCAGCCTTGCCAATATTTCAGCTTTTAGCATCACATAGTCTTTTGCTTGGTCAGGCTCTAGGTCATAGTAAGCTTTCTGCGATTCACCCGTTAACAGAGGAGCCACCAGTCCAGCCCACTGCTCCTCAGGCCACTTTTCTCTTTCAGCAGTCCTTTCAAACGTGGTCAAAAATACCTCTGGATCATCCTCTCCAGTCATTTTTGTCAATAAACGACTCACCCCAAAGGACGCGGTATTAGTGGGACGGCTTTCCTCACTGGTCTGCGGACGTTGCTGCATTACTGCTTCCATTTGTTGTAGTCTCTGCTCTTGCTTCTGTAATAGGTCTATGAAGCGGGCCTCAGATCGTTGCTGGGCTTGTTGCTGAGCTTCCAGACTCTGTTGGTGAGCTTGCTGCTGGGCTGCAAGGCTCTGTTGATGAGCTTGCTGCTGGGCTGCGAAGTTCTGTTGTTGAGCTGCAAGGCTCTTTTGCAAACCTGCATTTGTCTGCTGTTGATTGGCATTTGCTAGAGCCAGCTGTTTCAGTATCTCCTCCATGCTGGCTTAAAAAAAAACTGCCACTGGTTCTCCACCAACTGTGAGGGGGTTAGCTCGGCAGCGGGTGTGTGTGACCCCCGGGATGGGCTCCCCACACAAAAACAGGCCCAGCAGACGGAGGTTGTGGTTTTCAAAATCAAAAAGGTGCCGTTTATTTTCTATTTACAGTGACAAAAACACAGCAAAGCAAAAGAAACAAACAAAATAAATCCTGGTCAACTTGACCTCTGACTAAACATACAGGTTTCCTAACTAACAACTGGGATCAGCCTAGTGCTGTCCTAGTCCCTGGTTTTAAATGTCCAAGCAAAATATAGCCACACAGGCTTTCTCTCACCGCACAGGGGTTCACTCTCCCTAGACAGTCCACACAGGTCTGCTTCCAGGCATGAGCCAACATCTAATGAAGCTGGGAGTTTTTATAGAGGCCTTAAACGAACTGACAGGCTTCAGCTGGTCTCATCAACTCCCTGCCTCACGACGCCCAGCACTCTCCCTAGAGGTATGAGTCATCAATGAGCCCACTAGTCTCAGCTGGGCTTATACAACTCTCCACCTAGCTGTATAAATCGGCGTAAAGCCTGAATCTGGGCGAAATATATCTACCCCCCTGGATGCAACCAGGTGACTTTACCTTCCTGCTGTCACAATATATATATATATATATATATATATATATATATATATATATATATTTGTAGCACCCTCCTCACTCCCCTCTTTCTCTCGTCTCGTCTCTTGTCTAGGGGTATCTTAGAGGGGAGGGAGCGGGGACACCACGCCTGGCTTCCACCACAGGTGTCAGTGCGGTATAAGCAACGTTCTTGTATTACCTTCGGGTCAGTGCTGTGCACCTGGATCCTCCCTCCAAGAGTCACCTTGAACAATGTCTGCTAGGAAATGAGCCCCACACCATTAAAGTTCAACACTCCTTTATTCTTCTTGAATGAACACAATCAGTTGAACTCCCTTGGTAGAAACAGAACAGAAAAGGAGGTGTGGATGCGAATAGGCTCAGACACAATTTGGTTCTCCACTTTCCTTCCTGAAAGTGGGTTACGGTCTCCGCACGAGGGGGAATTTTCCTCCAGGCGGTCTCCGACGAGAGGCTCACCTGTCACCGGCAATATGCTGCACCGGGTCTTCAAGTGAGGAGCTCCCCCCGGTCCATTACGCCTTCCGGATTCGGGTACCCACTCCCGGGGTTCCCTAGGATCTCCTTCCCTCGCGGAACTCAGTGTTGGGCACTGAGCTCCGGACCTCCATCCGAGTACCTCACCCCAGGCTAAAGGTGCCTGGGATGGAACACGACCTCCGATTGTCCTGTAGGCCTAGGCCACCCAGAGGACTGACACGAACCACTGTCCACAAGCTGAAGGTGCCTGGGACTTCGACCCCGTGACAAAGATGGCCGGCCCCTTTTATACCCTCTCCCAGCAAGCACGGCGGGTTCCCCGCCCCACCATACCGCTGCCGAGGGAGGACAAAAAGGAAGCACGACACACAGCAATAATTCAACCCCAGCCCAGAGTGACAGCGCCACCCGCTGGGCTGCAGGGAATTCCACATCACCAATGTCTCTGTCAAGTTCAAATTTACACCCGGGAAAGTACATACCCGCTACATATATATATATACACACACACACACAAAGGGGTTAAAGCACAGTGAGCATAACATGTTGCTCAATCAAAGAATAATCCAACATCTTTAGGCATCCCTGCCCTTTTAATTACTGACCTTCACCGTGCAGTAGAAGCAAAGATATCTATGTTCAGATCCTAAATGACTTCCATATATATAAAACACATAAGATACTAAAGTGGTGAAACCAGTAGTGTAGTGGTGGGCCACACACTTGTAGGGATATTAGCTCCAGTGCATTCCATGAAAGAAGTATGCAGAAAATGAAGCAGGCAGTAGGTGCAATTGAACTTACAGGAGGAGGAATGTTTCCAATGTAGTTTAATCAATGTCAACTTTTTGGCGAGACACAGCCCATCTTTCTCAAGACAAATACTATGGTGACATGCACTGGTAGAAATTCTCACAACCTCCACCACCACCAACCCCCAGTAATTGCATCACCAAAAATAAGTGCATGAAAAAAATAAAAAAATTACAAAAAGTAGGTGAACAGATATCTCCTACGATACATATAATACGTAATATATAGATAATGAGGTATACTGTACAGCAGGGATATGCAATTAGCGGACCTCCAGCTGTTGGCAAACTACAAGTCCCATCATGCCTCTGCCTCTGGGTGTCATGCTTGATGCTGTCAGAGTCTCGCTATGCCTCATGGGACTTGTAGTTTGGCAACAGCTGGAGGTCCGCTAATTGCATATCCCTGCTGTACAGTATAGGCATAAGTAGAGTGTCTATGGAAATCTGTTGCCTTGGCACACAAAGGAATCCTCAGTGGATCAGAGTTAGTTCATAAAAATTAAACCACCCATCATGTCCCCACTGGGTGGAAGTCACATAAAACAATCGTGGAACTGTTGGTGGAACTGGAACTTAATCGATGACCATGCCTCTTAAGGTAGGTACGGAATGTTGATGTTCAGAAAATGTGGGGCCACTGACTGGTTGCTGGCTCCTGAAGCCATGGCTTGTCTAATGGCCGATTTGTGGTTCTGAAATCATTCCTTAAATGTAGTGATGGTCTTTCCCATGTAGTAGAGAATTCAAGGGTATGTATATAGATAACAAAATTTGAGGTGCAGGTAAGTCTCTGTTTGATAGAGATGCGTTTCCCACATTGGTGGTGCATGAAGTAGGGACCTACCATCATATGTCTATAAGGGGCAAAATCAGGACAACAATAACTTCCAGGCCCTTTAGTGCTGTGCCAGGGCAACCAAGGGGTGGGAGTAGTGAAGTCAGTGCTCATGAACAAAAGTGTCCCCTCTGGTAGCTCACGTATATTGCAATGCATATTCAAGCTAGCCAAGTGCATCAAAGTGAACATTCTCTGACCAGTCCCTATACCAACATGTAAAGATAATAATCTGCGCATTAACAGGTGTGTTCCCAAAAAAACTAAAATAGAGAAGAAATTATGATTAAGCGAATGAAAGGGCGGAGATGAAGTTGCTCAATAACTCTTTAAAAGAGTAAAGCCCCGTACACACGGTCGGACTTTCATCTGACTTTTCCGTGTTTTTTTGTCCGAACGGAGTTGGCCGGGAACACCCATAGCATACACACCACAGGACTTTTCTGCAAACTTTCCCAAAACTTTTTGCAACATCACGTGGTTTTTCAGCTCTTTTCTGCTCTTTACCGCCACCCTTTGGTCAACTTCTGCTATTGTTGGTTGATTTTAACATTATTTGTTTTGTCCATCGGACAAAAGTCCTATGGTTTTCTGTACACACGGTCAGACTTTGCTCCATCGGACTTTTGTTGGCCAAAAGTTTGTCCGTTTGCAGACCCAACATTTGTCCGATGAAAACACAAAAAAAAGCAAAAAAGTTTGTCCGATGGAGCGTACACACGATCGGATTGTTGGTCCAACTTGCTCAAAATGAAGTTTGTTGGCCAAAAGTCTGACCGTGTGTACGGGGCTTATTAGACGCTAATAATTATGCTCTCTGAGCTGTAACTCCTTTGAACTTTTTATATACTGTATATATCTATAAATATTCAGTATACTGTATAAAAAAAGGTGATTGTTTATAATACATAGTATATAAGCAAGCTTAATGTTAGAGTTCAGGCAGATTTAAAAGACACAAAATAATGCAGCTCTGTAATCTTTAATACATCATTAAATATATTTCCTAGAATGAAGCAATGTGTATACCTGAGTTTGGGCTGGAGTATGAGAGAAAGAACCAGCACAAGGAGCCAATCCGTTCATGTGCTATCAAGAAGTATGCTCATAAGAGGAGAGAGCAGAGTGACAAAAAAGTGGGCTCATCACTGTTCTTATTCTTCTTTCACAGTCTAGTCACAAACTGGGGCAGGTCCAGGATGACCTTGGCTCAGAGTTAGTAGATCGAACAATGCTGATCATTAAACTGAACCATCTAGTAACAGAAAAATTACTGCAAGGGAGTCCTCTGAACAGAGATTGGATATCACAATAAAATCCGGTTATGTTATTTTATCTATTGATAGTCTGTATTCATTCTTACCTTATTTTTGGATGGAGTTTTGCTTTAAACTAGTGTAGTCTACTTATTAACTATATCCAAGGATAGAAGCTCACTGGCAGAAGCGGAGATTGAGTACCACAGTGCTGTATGTAGATAGGTCCTTGTACCGTGTCCCACCATTATAGCATAACCAGAACTACTTTAATAAAACTTACAGTAGCAGTAGCAAAGACAAAGAACATGGGTTAGGTCCACTTAAAGCTGCTTTCACACTGAACAGCGCCGGGCATCGGCGGTAAAGCGCCGATAACAATAGCTTTTTTGCGGTGCTTTTCTGCTGCTAGCTGGGTGCTTTTAACCCACGCTAGCACCCAAAAAAGGGTTATTCACCGCTCCTACAGCGCTGCAAAGATGCGGCTTGCAGGACTTTTTTTTAGCGTCCTGCCAGCGTACCGCTCCAGTGTGAAAGCACTCGGGCTTTCACATTGGAGTGAGAGGAGAGGAGCTTTACAGGCTCTATGCAGGTGCTATTTTTAGGGCTATAGCACCTGTAAAGCGCCTCAGTGTGAAAGCAGCCTTAAAAAAGTAAGTACTCAGCACAACAAACCATAGCTCAGTATATATTGTGTTGCAATGTGTATTGGGTAAATCCATAATAAGTTGACTTTCTACATTAGGGATGAGCCGAACACCCCCGGGTTCGGTTCGCACCAGAACCTTCGAACGGACCGAAAGTTCGCGCGAATTTTCGAACCCTATTCGTTATAATGGACGCGAACGTTCGAAATCAAAATTGCTAATTACAACGGCCAATATGCATGTTAATGTTATAAAACAGGTTTGGGGACCCGGGTCCTGCCCCAGGGGACATATATCAATGCAAAAAGAAATTTTAAAAACTAAAGGTTTTTCGGGAGCAGTCATTTTAATGATGCATAAAGTGAAAAAAAAAAAAGTGAAATTTTCCTTTAAATACGGTACCTGGGGGGTGTCTAAAGTATGCCTGTGAAGTGGCATGTGTTTCCCGTGTTTAGAACTGTCCTTGCACAAAATGACATTTGTAAAGGAAAAAAAGAAGCCATTTAAAACCACTTGCGGCTTTAATGTCATGTCTTGTCCTGGCCGCCATATGGCTGAAAATCCTTGAGAAAAATGGCATGGCTACCCCATCACCCCCCCCCCCACCCCAGCCCCTTTGGGTCTTGTATGGATACTAAGGGGGACCCCGCACCCAAAATAAAACCCTATACCTACAACCCTATATACTCTGAACAGCAGTATATAGGTGGTGCAAACAAGACATGGACTGTAGGTTTGTTCTTAAGTAGAATCTGAACAGGTACATTATGAAGTGTAGCTACATCCCAAAAAAATAAATTTTTAAGCTTTTTGGAGAACATAGGGAGGGGTTATCACCCCTGTAACATTTGCTGTCTTTGCACATCTGTTCAGAACATGTCACCTCACTTTCCGTCCCAATGACAAATGTTTTTGGAAAAGTGGGGTTTTAATTGAAACAAGGATTGGTGATAAAGCATCAGTAGAGAGGAGATACCTTTTTCCCAAATTAAATCTAACAGGATAGAATTTTCCTTCCTAGGGGTAGATTTCCTCTCACTTCCTGTTTTCTCTTGCCGTTTGCAAGTAGGAGTCGTTTGTAAGTTGGATGTTTGAAAGTAGGGGCCTGCCGTATATACTCTGCAGAAATTTGCCCTATTAGATATTGGTGTAGCCACAAGACTGGTGGGCACAGGAATGGGCCCTGCTGTGAGTTAATAGATCAAGATTTGTACTTGCATGCACCTGTTGAACCGGGCAGAAAAATTGGGCCTTTGGTGGTGGTGGTGGTGGTGGTGGACGGTGTTGCCACAAGACTGTAAGCCCTCACAGTTACTCTTGGTGGGTGCAGGAATGGGCCCTGCTGTGAGTTATTAGATCAAGATTTGTAATTGCATGCACCTGTTGAACAGGGCAGAAAAATTGGGCCTTTGGTGGTGGTGGTGGTGGTGGACGGTGTTGCCACAAGACTGTAGGCCCTCATAGTTACTCTTGGTGGGCGCAGGAATGGGCCCTGCTGTGAACTATTAGATCAAGATTTGTAATTACACGCCCCTGTTAAACAGGGGCTGAAAAATTGTGCCTTAGGCATTGGTGCTGGTGCCACAACACTGCAACCCCTCACAGATACTGTACTTGGAGCACAGCAGTCACACCTGTTGCGAAGCATCTTTTTAAAAAATTGTAATTACACGCCCCTGTTATACAGGGGCTGAAAAATTGTGCCTTAGGCACTGGTGCTGGTGCCACAACACTGCAACCCCTCACAGATACTGTACTCTGAGCACAGCAATGAGACCTGTTGCAAAGCATTGCCTAAAAATTGTAATTACACGCCCCAACAGGGGCTGAAAAATTGTGCCTTAGGCACTGGTGCTGGTGCCACAACACTGCAACCCCTCACAGATACTGTACTCTGAGCACAGCAGTCACACCTGTTGCGAAGCATCTTTTTAAAAAATTGTAATTACACGCCCCTGTTATACAGGGGCTGAAAAATTGTGCCTTAGGCACTGGTGTGGTGGCATGGATCATTGAGGAGGAGGAAGAGGATAGTCAGTGAACATAACAGGACAGTCACTCAGCATCAGCATAGGCAGTCTTGAAGGGATGTGACATTATAAATTATTCCGTTATATCCGCTTCAGGTGTCTGGTAGCTGGTGGTGATCCAAGACTGATTCATTTTTATGAAGGTCAGTCGATCAACCGAGTCGGTGGACAGGCGCACCCTATGATCGGTGACAAATCCTCCAGCAGCACTGAATGTGCGTTCGGAAAGAACGCTGGATGCAGGACAGGCCAGTAGCTCAATTGCATACTGTGCAAGCTCTGGCCAGTGATCCATCCTCAGGACCCAGTAAGCCAGAGGATTTTCGGTGGGAAAGGTGTCCAAGTCTGACCTTGCCCCTAGGTATTCCTGCACCATGTATATCAGACGCTGGCGATGGTTGCTGGAACCGATCATACCTTGGGGCTGCGGACTAAAAAATTGTCTGAACGCATCGGTCAGACGTCCACCTTCCCCACCGCTCCTTCTGCTACTGACCGAAGCCTCAGCAACTCGTCGTCCAGGACCAGGAGTTTGTAACCTCCCAGTTTCTGGGAACGCGTTGCACAGACCTTTCTGCAAGGCCTCCCTGAGATGTCTCATCCTCTGCTCCCTCTGCGACGGCAAGATAAGGTCCGCAACCTTACCCTTGTACCGTGGATCAAGGAGAGTGGCCAGCCAGTAATGGTCACTCTCCTTGATCCGAAGAACACGAGGATCCTTCCGCAGGCTTTGCAGGATCAGGGAGGCCATGCAGCGTAGGTTAGCTGAGGCATTCGGTCCGGAGTCTTCTGGGTCACTGAGGATGACATGATCGCCAGCCACCTCCTCCCAGCCACGTACAAGTCCACTGGTTTGTTGGGACTGTACATCATCCCTAAAAGACTGCTGCTGCTGATGCTGAGTGCCAGGCTCCACCTCCATGCTCACACAATCCTCCTCCTCCTCCTCCTCCTCCTCCTCTTCCTGTGTGATGGGTGGGACAGAAGGAACATTGTCTGGATAAAGGGGGCCTTGAGAGACAAGGAAGTCCTCCTCTTCCTGCCTCTGTTCTGCCTCAAGTGCCCTGTCCATTATCCCACGCAGCGTATGCTCCAACAGGTGGACAAGAGGTACAGTGTCACTGATGCATGCACTGTCACTGCTCACCATCCTCGTGGCCTCCTCAAATGGTGAGAGGACAGTGCATGCATCCCTGATCATGCTCCACTGGCGTGGGGAAAAAAAGCCAAGCTCCCCTGACCCTGTCCTGGTGCCGTAGTCGCAAAGGTACTCATTGATGGCCCTCTGCTGCGTGTGCAGTCGCTGCAGCATGGCCAACGTTGAGTTCCACCTGGTGGGCATGTCACATATTAGGCGGTTCTTGGGCAGGTTCAGCTCCTTTTGCAGCTCAGTCAGCCGAGCACTGGCATTATAAGATCGGCGGAAATGCACACAGACTTTCCTGGCCTGCCTCAGGACATCCTGTAAGCCTGGGAACCTGCCCAAGAACCGCTGCACCACCAGGTTGAGGACGTGAGCCATACAGGGCACATGGGTGAGCTGCCCCTGTCGCAGGGCGGAGAGGAGGTTGGTGCCATTATCAGAAATGACCATTCCTGGCTTAAGCTGGCGTGGCGTCAACCACCTCTCGGCCTGCCCCTGCAGAGCTGCCAGAACCTCTGGCCCAGTGTGGCTCCTGTCCCCCAAACACACCAGCGCAAGCACGGCATGGCATCTTTTTGCCTGCGTACTCGCGTAGCCCCTTGTACGCCTACGGAGCACCGCTGGTTCCGAGGACAGAGCACTCGAAGAGGACATGGAGGAAGAAGAAGAGGAGGGGGTGGAGGAGAGAGGTGTGTCACAACCAGTAGTAGCATTTTGGAGGCGTGGTGGCGGAACAACCTCCAACACTACTGCACCTTGTCCTGCATCCCTCCCAGCTACCAATAGAGTGACCCAATGGGCCGTGAAAGAAAGATAACGTCCCTGTCCATGCCTGCTGGACCATGAGTCAGCGGTAATATGCACCTTACCGCTGACCGCCCTGTCCAGCGAGGCATGGACATTGCCTTCCACATGCCAGTAGAGAGACGGAATTGCCTTCCGTGAGAAAAAGTGGCGTTTGGGAACCTGCCACTGAGGAACCGCACATTGAACAAACTCACGGAAGGGGGCCGAGTCTATCAACTGAAAAGGCAGCAGTTGAAGTGCTAGCAATTTAGCCAAGCTAGCATTCAACCGCTGGGCATGTGGATGGCTGGGAGTATACTTCTTTCGACGGTCCAGCAGCTGGGGCAGGGAAATTTGCCTGCTACAATCGGACGTCGGTGTACTGCAAGTACTTGGTTGTGACACACCTAATTCTACACCTTCAGTCCTCTCAGAGCAGCTTTCAGAGAGGACTGAAGATATAGTGGGGATGGAGATCCCAGCTGATGAGGAGCAAGGAGAGGTCCGCTTTGTTCTTTGGTGTGGGTCTTTTATGTGTGCTTGCCAACGAGCTGCATGGCAGGTCGACATATGTCTGCTCATGCTTGTGGTGCCCAAGCGGCTGATGTTTTGGCCACGCGAGATACGCTTGAGACAAATATTGCAAATAGCAGTGGTGCGATCTGATGCACTCGTCTCAAAAAAGGCCCACACCAAAGAACTTTTGTGATAACGTGCAGAGGCAGCGCCCTGCACAGGCGGAGCTCTGCGGTGTGGTACAGTTGCTGTGCTGGCCTCTAGCTGGCCTCCAGGGGGCATCCTGCCTCGTTGGACATGTGACGCTGCATCCTCCTCCTCCTCCTCCTCTCTCCCTTCAGGCACCCACGTGGAGTCAGTGACCTCATCATCCCCTCCCTCTTCACCACTAGAGCAAACCTGGCAGTAAGCTGCAGCTGGTGGAACACTACTGCCAGATTGCTGTCCTTCAGCATCCCCTTTATCTGCGCGCACACTACTGACTTCCTCAAGCTGGGTATCATCATCCGAGCCTTCGAATCGTTGGGCATCCTCCTGGAGCATGTACCCAACACTGTGCTCAAACAGTTCGGGGGACTCCTCAGGAGGACATGGTGGGTCTAGGGAAGGGGTGGCTGATGATGCCATTGAGTACGCGTTGGCAGCTGCTCTGCCAGTACCCTGAGCCTGGGTGAGAGAGGATGAGGAGGATGAGGAGGGCTTGGTCATCCATTCTACCAAGCCTTCGGCATGATGCGGCTCCACATGTCCAGCTGCCGAAAACAAAGACAAGCGTGTCCCATGGCCACGTGCTGATGACGATGCACGACCACGTCCACGGCCAGCACTGTTGTCTCTAGAAACAGAGCCTGCCTGCCCTGTGTTCTTGCCTCGGCACGCTCTGCCTCTCCTTGGCGGTCTTCCAGCCATTGTAGTCGGTAGTGTATATAGTATAAAAAATAGAACTCCTATGTGTGCTCACAACACACTGTAGGTCCTATGGGTGCTGACACTAACACACTATAGGTACTATGTGTGCTGCTGAGAAGAAAATATAGGAACTCTGTTTGCTGCCACTAACACACTAGAAGTCCTATGGGTGCTGCTGAGAAGAAAATATAGGAGCTCTGTTTGCTGCCACTAACACACTAGAAGTCCTATGGGTGCTGCTGAGAAGAAAATATAGGAGCTCTGTTTGCTGCCACTAACACACTAGAAGTCCTATGGGTGCTGCTGAGAAGAAAATATAGGAGCTCTGTTTGCTGCCACTAACACACTAGAAGTCCTATGGGTGCTGCTGAGAAGAAAATATAGGAGCTCTGTTTGCTGCCACTAACACACTAGAAGTCCTATGGGTGCTGCTGAGAAGAAAATATAGGAGCTCTGTTTGCTGCCACTAACACACTAGAAGTCCTATGGGTGCTGCTGAGAAGAAAATATAGGAGCTCTGTTTGCTGCCACTAACACACTAGAAGTCCTATGGGTGCTGCTGAGAAGAAAATATAGGAGCTCTGTTTGCTGCCACTAACACACTAGAAGTCCTATGGGTGCTGCTGAGAAGAAAATATAGGAGCTCTGTGTGATGCCACTAACACACTAGAAGTCCTATGGGTGCTGCTGAGAAGAAAATATAGGAGCTCTGTTTGCTGCCACTAACACACTAGAAGTCCTATGGGTGCTGCTGAGAAGAAAATATAGGAGCTCTGTTTGCTGCCACTAACACACTAGAAGTCCTATGGGTGCTGCTGAGAAGAAAATATAGGAGCTCTGTTTGCTGCCACTAACACACTAGAAGTCCTATGGGTGCTGCTGAGAAGAAAATATAGGAGCTCTGTTTGCTGCCACTAACACACTAAAAGTCCTATGGGTGCTGCTGAGAAGAAAATATAGGAGCTCTGTTTGCTGCCACTAACACACTAGAAGTCCTATGGGTGCTGCTGAGAAGAAAATATAGGAGCTCTGTTTGCTGCCACTAACACACTAGAAGTCCTATGGGTGCTGCTGATAAGAAAATATAGGAGCTCTGTTTGCTGCCACTAACACACTAGAAGTCCTATGGGTGCTGCTGAGAAGAAAATATAGGAGCTCTGTGTGATGCCACTAACACACTAGAAGTCCTATGGGTGCTGCTGAGAAGAAAATATAGGAGCTCTGTTTGCTGCCACTAACACACTAGAAGTCCTATGGGTGCTGCTGAGAAGAAAATATAGGAGCTCTGTTTGCTGCCACTAACACACTAGAAGTCCTATGGGTGCTGCTGAGAAGAAAATATAGGAGCTCTGTTTGCTGCCACTAACACACTAGAAGTCCTAATGGGTGCTGCTGAGAAGAAAATATAGGAGCTCTGTTTGCTGCCACTAACACACTAGAAGTCCTATGGGTGCTGCTGAGAAGAAAATATAGGAGCTCTGTTTGCTGCCACTAACACACTAGAAGTCCTATGGGTGCTGCTGAGAAGAAAATATAGGAGCTCTGTTTGCTGCCACTAACACACTAGAAGTCCTATGGGTGCTGCTGAGAAGAAAATATAGGAGCTCTGTTTGCTGCCACTAACACACTAGAAGTCCTATGGGTGCTGCTGAGAAGAAAATATAGGAGCTCTGTTTGCTGCCACTAACACACTAGAAGTCCTATGGGTGCTGCTGAGAAGAAAATATAGGAGCTCTGTGTGATGCCACTAACACACTAGAAGTCCTATGGGTGCTGCTGAGAAGAAAATATAGGAGCTCTGTTTGCTGCCACTAACACACTAGAAGTCCTATGGGTGCTGCTGAGAAGAAAATATAGGAGCTCTGTTTGCTGCCACTAACACACTAGAAGTCCTATGGGTGCTGCTGAGAAGAAAATATAGGAGCTCTGTTTGCTGCCACTAACACACTAGAAGTCCTATGGGTGCTGCTGATAAGAAAATATAGGAGCTCTGTTTGCTGCCACTGACACACTAGAAGTCCTATGGGTGCTGCTGAGAAGAAAATATAGGAGCTCTGTGTGATGCCACTAACACACTAGAAGTCCTATGGGTGCTGCTGAGAAGAAAATATAGGAGCTCTGTTTGCTGCCACTAACACACTAGAAGTCCTATGGGTGCTGCTGAGAAGAAAATATAGGAGCTCTGTTTGCTGCCACTAACACACTAGAAGTCCTATGGGTGCTGCTGAGAAGAAAATATAGGAGCTCTGTTTGCTGCCACTAACACACTAGAAGTCCTATGGGTGCTGCTGAGAAGAAAATATAGGAGCTCTGTTTGCTGCCACTAACACACTAGAAGTCCTATGGGTGCTGCTGAGAAGAAAATATAGGAGCTCTGTTTGCTGCCACTAACACACTAGAAGTCCTATGGGTGCTGCTGAGAAGAAAATATAGGAGCTCTGTTTGCTGCCACTAACACACTAGAAGTCCTATGGGTGCTGCTGAGAAGAAAATATAGGAGCTCTGTTTGCTGCCACTAACACACTAGAAGTCCTATGGGTGCTGCTGAGAAGAAAACATAGGAGCTCTGTTTGCTGCCACTAACACACTAGAAGTCCTATGGGTGCTGCTGAGAAGAAAATATAGGAGCTCTGTTTGCTGCCACTAACACACTAGAAGTCCTATGGGTGCTGCTGAGAAGAAAATATAGGAGCTCTGTTTGCTGCCACTAACACACTAGAAGTCCTATGGGTGCTGCTGAGAAGAAAATATAGGAGCTCTGTGTGATGCCACTAACACACTAGAAGTCCTATGGGTGCTGCTGAGAAGAAAATATAGGAGCTCTGTTTGCTGCCACTAACACACTAGAAGTCCTATGGGTGCTGCTGAGAAGAAAATATAGGAGCTCTGTTTGCTGCCACTAACACACTAGAAGTCCTATGGGTGCTGCTGAGAAGAAAATATAGGAGCTCTGTTTGCTGCCACTAACACACTAGAAGTCCTATGGGTGCTGCTGATAAGAAAATATAGGAGCTCTGTTTGCTGCCACTAACACACTAGAAGTCCTATGGGTGCTGCTGAGAAGAAAATATAGGAGCTCTGTGTGATGCCACTAACACACTAGAAGTCCTATGGGTGCTGCTGAGAAGAAAATATAGGAGCTCTGTTTGCTGCCACTAACACACTAGAAGTCCTATGGGTGCTGCTGAGAAGAAAATATAGGAGCTCTGTTTGCTGCCACTAACACACTAGAAGTCCTATGGGTGCTGCTGAGAAGAAAATATAGGAGCTCTGTTTGCTGCCACTAACACACTAGAAGTCCTATGGGTGCTGCTGAGAAGAAAATATAGGAGCTCTGTTTGCTGCCACTAACACACTAGAAGTCCTATGGGTGCTGCTGAGAAGAAAATATAGGAGCTCTGTTTGCTGCCACTAACACACTAGAAGTCCTATGGGTGCTGCTGAGAAGAAAATATAGGAGCTCTGTTTGCTGCCACTAACACACTAGAAGTCCTATGGGTGCTGCTGAGAAGAAAATATAGGAGCTCTGTTTGCTGCCACTAACACACTAGAAGTCCTATGGGTGCTGCTGAGAAGAAAATATAGGAGCTCTGTTTGCTGCCACTAACACACTAGAAGTCCTATGGGTGCTGCTGAGAAGAAAATATAGGAGCTCTGTTTGCTGCCACTAACACACTAGAAGTCCTATGGGTGCTGCTGAGAAGAAAATATAGGAGCTCTGTTTGCTGCCACTAACACACTAGAAGTCCTATGGGAGCTGCTGAGAAGAAAATATAGGAGCTCTGTTTGCTGCCACTAACACACTAGAAGTCCTATGGGTGCTGCTGAGAAGAAAATATAGGAGCTCTGTTTGCTGCCACTAACACACTAGAAGTCCTATGGGTGCTGCTGAGAAGAAAATATAGGAGCTCTGTTTGCTGCCACTAACACACTAGAAGTCCTATGGGTGCTGCTGAGAAGAAAATATAGGAGCTCTGTTTGCTGCCACTAACACACTAGAAGTCCTATGGGTGCTGCTGAGAAGAAAATATAGGAGCTCTGTTTGCTGCCACTAACACACTAGAAGTCCTATGGGTGCTGCTGAGAAGAAAATATAGGAGCTCTGTTTGCTGCCACTAACACACTAGAAGTCCTATGGGTGCTGCTGAGAAGAAAATATAGGAGCTCTGTGTGATGCCACTAACACACTAGAAGTCCTATGGGTGCTGCTGAGAAGAAAATATAGGAGCTCTGTTTGCTGCCACTAACACACTAGAAGTCCTATGGGTGCTGCTGAGAAGAAAATATAGGAGCTCTGTTTGCTGCCACTAACACACTAGAAGTCCTATGGGTGCTGCTGAGAAGAAAATATAGGAGCTCTGTTTGCTGCCACTAACACACTAGAAGTCCTATGGGTGCTGTTGGGGTGCAATGCTGTGCTAACAGCACTGCGGTTGGTACTACTGCAATACTGTACTAACAGTAAGCACGCACCAGACTAATCCCCAGCAGCAGCTAATAACACACTAACTGTGCAATCAGCAGCAATGAACGATCAATGACTTAGGTAGCAATGGTTTAGCAAAGAAATAGCCAATGGTTTAGCAAAGAAGAGCAAATCTTTCAGTATCAAGCAAAGACTGAATCAGCAGACTAATCTCTCCTAAAGCCGGAACTCATGTGACCGGGGCCGATGGCGTGGCGGCCTTTTAAATGGTGGGGCGTGTACTAAAGCCCCTGAGCTGTAATTGGCTACAGGCGTCCTGCCTGTAGCCAATTATTGCTCTCCGAGTTTCGGGCGCTGTGATTGGCCAAGCATGCGGGGTCACAGTGCATGCTTGGCCAATCATCAGCCAGCAATGCACTGCGCCGGCCGCGCCGGCCGCAATGCATTGCGGGGCCGCTCGCATCACACGAATGTGATGCGAACGGCCCAAATAGTTCTGGGCTCGACGAGCGAGCGAACGCCCGATGCTCGATTCGAACATGGGTTCGAATCGAGCACCGGGCCCATCCCTAATTATGATGCATTATTATGTATACCATTTGTTGCTTATGTACCTGGAACTATAAGGAATGGAGTCATGGCTAAAAGAGACTTTAGGAATCGTACACACGGCCGAGATTCTCGTTGAAAAAAACATGTTGTTTTTTTTGACGAGATTCTTGGACAAGAAACTTGTCCCGGCCGAGTGTACACACGCTCGTTTCAAAGAACCCGCGGTTCTTTGAAAGGAGTGTACGCGGTGACGTCATCGACTACGTCGAGCATGCGCTCGTCACATTCGATGCCGTCGCCGCCATCTTGGTATACCCTACGTATGCCTAGGAAGCTACCGCTCATGCGTCGAATTCATTTCGAACATGCGCGGGCTTCCGGGCGGACAGGTAAGTGTACACACACTCACTTTTCTCGTCGAGAAACATGCCGAGGAGAATCTCGACGAGAAAATAGAGAGCAGGTTCTCTATTTTCTCGTCAAGGTTTCTTGTCGGTTTTCTCGATGAGAAACCCGATAGCAGCGTACACACGACCGATTTACTCGGCAAGACCTCTCTGCCAGCAAGTTTCTTGCTGGTTCTTGCCGAGAAAATCGGTCGTGTGTACGAGGCCACACTGTACTTTTTTCTGCAGGCTAGACACCAGCCAGACCTCTAACTTCATCTTCATTGGCTTGAAAATATGTACAGCAGGCACTCCTCATGTCTTAACAGATGAAATCCTTTTAATAAGCTTTGAAGACAGAAGTGAATTTATAGAAATGTCTCAGTCTGAGTGTACTTATGTCTTATAGTACAGTTTGCCATCTGCCTTTGCACTCCTGATGAAGTATTCTTGAACCTGTAAATATAGCGTGACATATGTTGCACATATTCGGCTGATCTTGAATCACCACTTGCAGAAGACAGTAATACTGCTAACGATCACCAATATGCACTTGTAATGGTTAATGCAATGTCTGATCTACAAGAGACAAATGTGATTCCTCAGCAAAAACTGAATTCAACAATGTGCTAAAATATATGTATCACTCAACAAGTTTATTTCATTGTAACTGCCTGATCACAGCTACTTTCCACAGGCTTTCAAGCTCAGGGAAAAGATTATAATTTTGTAGGAGTTTCCTTAAGGTACTACAGTCAGGGGTAGCTAAACTCCTATGTTCCAAATGCAAAATGTGAACAGTGCTCCACAACATTTGGTTTTAAATAAAGATTTCCATGAAAGCGAGGTGGATCTGTTCAGCCTTTGAGGTCTGTGGAAGGGGGGATTTTTATGAAGAGAGAAGAAGGAAAAAATTAGCTTTTTATAGCTACTTCTGAAAGCATATAACTAATGAAGAAATGGTCAGGGGTGTGTGTTATATAGTTGTGGTGCTACTTCTGAGCAGCAAAGAAAGATATAAAAAGAATCATGACAAGCAGCAGACAAGGAGCATGCCAGGCAGAAGAGGGGGAGAAAGCTGAGTGAGAAAAGGGATAAGCTTATCAAACTGGTGTTGCTCCTTTACGGTCTAATCAAAGGCTCGGGGAGGTGAGTAACCATATGTACTGCCTATCCACATTGCCTGATTAATTTTGAGTGTAGAGCTAACCCCAGAGGAGCTGCTGGTTTACCAGGTCCTTCTGTTTCAAGCAGTGAAAACCCATTCAAGTAGTACCTGAACTCACTGATTCACCTGTAATCTACAATGGTTTTATTGGGCAATCATTCCTTGCAAAAAGTTAATAGGTAACAGACTAGTCTTCTCACACTGGAACACATTGTTGCAATGTAAGAAGACTAGTGCACACACATGCATATGTTTCTGGGCATAAGGTCACTGCCAGATGTACTATCACGTACCTGGTGAAGACTGGAATGTGATGGAGGCCTCTCTTGCTCCTCCCACCTACACTCCTGAAGGTGGGGACAGAAAGTGTAGAGGCAAGGAGTGGCACAAGTGCCGAGTAGCTGGCTGGTGATGTCCACTGTAGGTGGGTAGAGCTGGTAGATACAGTCCTCGGAGCAGGATGTAAGAGCAGCTTGGCACCAGAGCATGGGACGGAAGCAGAACCTGGAGAGGAGCAGCAGTCAGCGACAACCGGGCAGTAGGGTACCGAATCAGCAGGCAAAGCAAGTCCAGAAGGTAGGCCAGGGTCGGAAACAGCCGGGCAATGCGGTACCAAATCAGCAGGCAGATCAGATCCAGTAAACAAGCCAAGGTCAGGATACCAGGTAACAGAACTAGGAAACAAGCAGAGGCGAAGTCCAAAGGCGAGCCAAGTCATACACGAACAAACAGGAGCAGCAGATCAGGTCTTGGGAAGTCAGGAAAAAGCTGAAGATCATCTAGCAACTGTTTACAGTGACAGAGCAGTTTAAATAGGCCACTGGGCGTCAAGTGCTAAGTGGTATATGCACGTGTGCGCGCACGGGTTTGCGCGCGCACAGATTTGCACACGCACACAAATCCGTGCACGATGAACTGGCACTGCAGAAATTACATTGGTCCCTTGCTTATGAATATTAGCACGTGTGCAATGTGCACGAGCATGAGCATGTATCCGCACTGGCCATTTAGTGGTGGAGATCCGGTTTACCTTACACGTACAGTATATTATGCGCATCGGGACCCTTCGGGGTAAGACTGCGCTATATTAAGATACCTCTCAACTCAACTCAACTCATATTAGCACTCAAGGTGTACATACTCACTCAGTACTGGCATTGGTGCCAAACAGCCTATTTAAGCTTGAGTGTGACATGGACAGATTGCTGAGTGGTCTGATTTACCTGTCCCCTGACCTGTTTCTTCTGCTATCCTGTGTATGACCTGGTTTGCCTTTGACTTGTCTCTGGATACTTGTCTGCTCGTTGTAACCTCAGCCGCCTGTGTTTTTAGGCTCTGCATCCCTTTGATTGGGTACCTTGTTGCCCAGCTGTTTACTGTCTTTGGCCTATATTCCTGTAACTTACTGTCCAGCTGTTGCTGACCTTGGCCTGTAAGCTGATGCTTTCCTTGGCTTTTGATTTGGTACGTCACTGCCCAGCTGTTGATGACCTTCAGCTTGTGTCCTGGCTACATTCCTGTCTACTCATAAGGTGCTACTATGTTCTTACATCTGGTTCTTATTGACTGGTCCACAGTTGCTGTCCCTCACATTCAACAGCTGCCGCTGTATGCACCTTCAGCTCTTGTGCCACTTTGTGTCCTCATATACCCTGTCACTAATTCAGGGGTGTTGGATAAGAAGTACAAAAGAAGCCCCTTCTTCAGCCAGGGCCGGACTGGGAATAAAAACCAGCCCCGGAAATAATTTCATACCAGCCCCATGCGTCGGCGATAAAGCGGCGCTAATTTTAGCAGTGCTTTACCGTCAATTTTGCGGCGCTATTTGGACGCAAGCGGGGCGCATTTAATCCCCGCTAACGGTCGTTAAAACCACCAGCAAAATGCGCTTTTCCGGCAGGATAGACGCGGTGCACATTCATATCAAAAGGCAGGAGCGGTGGAGGAGCGGTATACACACCGCTCCAAAGATGCTGCTAGCAGGACATTTTTTAGCGTCCTGCCAGTGCAGCGTTCCAGTGTGAAGGCCCTCGAGGCTTTCACACTGGAGTGTGCGGAGCGGCTCTTTCAGGGTGCTTTGCAGGCGCTATTTTTAGCGTTATAGTGCCTGCAAAGCACCTCAGTGTGAAAGGGGTCACACTCTGATATAAAGGGGGCACTGGTGACCAGAGACCCCACTTATATCAGAGTCCACTGCATTCCCCTTTACATCAGAGTGCCCCCTTGCACTGAAGGGTGGAATCCTGCAGACTATGATGTAAAGGGGAACTCTGGGAATGTGGGGAGGACTCTGGTGACCAGAGACCACCTTCCGCAAAAAGAAAACACTAAGGTAAGGGGGTTTACTGATATAAGGGGGAAACCTTTATCAGTGCCCCCTTACATTATTGTATTGACACCCCCCTGGCGGCGCTGTCACTGACCTCCTCTCAGGTGCACGGTGCAGGGCTCAGTCACTCGGCTCCAGCTTGGTGGCTCTGGTTTTATCCCATAGTTTCCTCTCCACAGTCCATACATGTCTGACTTCTCCCATGACCCCCATCCTGGCGGCACTCCCACTCTTGACTCCTCTCCAGACGTGATATAAGACAAGAGATGGTCAGAGGCTGCGGATGGTACAGGGGAGGTCAGAGGCTGCAGATGGTACAGGGGAGGTCAGAGGCTGCGGAGGGGGAGACAGGAGGCCGGAGGCTGTGGAGGGGGGGGCAGGCGGTCAGAGGATGCAGATGGGGGGACAGGAGGTCAGAGGCTGTGGAGGGGGGGACAGGAGGTCGGAGGCTGTGGAGGGGGGGGGGCAGGAGATCGGAGGCTGTAGAGGGGGGGGACAGGAGGTCGGAGGCTGTAGAGGGGGGGGACAGGAGGTTAGAGGCTGTGGAGGGGGGGACAGGAAGTCAGAGGCTGAGGAGGGGGGACAGGAGGCTGCGGAGGGGGGGACAGGAGGTCAGAGGCTGCGTAGGGGGAGACAGGAGGCCGGAGGCTGCGGAGGGGGAGACAGGAGGCCGGAGGCTGTGGAGGGGGGGCTGGAGGTCGGAGGATGCGGATGGGGGGACATGAGGTCAGAGGATGCGGATGGGGGGACAGGAGGTCAGAGGCTGCGGAGGGGGGGCAGGAGGTCGGAGGCTGCGGAGGGGGGGGACAGGAGGTTGGAGGCTGCGGAGGGGGGACAGGAGGTCAGAGGCTGTGGAGGGGGGGACAGGAGGCTGTGGAGGGGGGGACAGGAGGCTGCGGAGGGGGGGACAGGAGGTCAGAGGCTGCGGAGGGGGGGACAGGAGGTCAGAGGCTGCAGAGGGGGGGACAGGAGGTCGGAGGCTGCAGGGGGGGACAGGAGGTCAGAGGCTGCGGGGGGGACAGGAGGTCAGAGGCTGCGGAGGGGGGGACAGGAGGTCGGAGGCTGCGGAGGGGGGACAGGAGGTCGGAGGCTGCGGAGGGGGGGACAGGAGGTCGGAGGCTGCGGAGGGCGGGACAGGAGGTCGGAGGCTGCGGAAGGGGGGACAGGAGGTCGGAGGCTGCAGAGGGGGGGGGCAGGAGGTCGGAGGCTGCGGAGGGGGGGACAGGAGGTCGGAGGCTGCGGAAGGGGGGGGAGCAGGAGGTCAGAGGATGCGGAGGGGGGGACAGGAGGTCGGAGGCTGTGGAGGGGGGGCAGGAGGTCAGAGGATGTGGAGGGGGGACAGGAGGCCAGAGGCTGCAGGGGAAACAGGAGGTCAGAGGCTGCGGGGGGGAGGTGGGGGCAGGCATTCAGAGGCTGCGGGGGACATAGGAAGGAAGAGGCTGGCCGGCGCGCTGCGGCTAAACTTTTAAAAATGGCACTGCTCGGCGCCATCGTGTCACTGTGCATGTGCCCGCATTTCTGGAACTTGCCGAGCATGGACGGGCTTTTCCAAGCACGGCTAGTCTTGGAACTGCGCTGGCGCATGCGCAGTTGCATGTCGGCCCGGCCCCGCTGCCATTTTTTTTTTCAGACGCCGCTGCCCTCACAGTGGCCCCAGAAGCAGCCAGGCAGCCGGCCCACCGGGAGTTTTCCTGTCTTCAGCTTGATCTCCGTCAGGTATGTGACACAGATGGACAATAATTCCCTGCAATATATTACAGTTATGGTAAACACAGAAATGTCATAAATACAACCCACAGACACAACTGGACTGCAAATCAGCACAACTATTAGATGCATCAAGATTCAGCACTGCTGAGGGACCTAACTAATGCCAAAGAGTTCCTCTCTAAACCACTGGCCAGTAGATTCTGAACACAGGTAGCCAACATTGGGGCCCTGTATCTTTTATTGCTATAGGTGCTTCCACCTTCAGCAGAATTTGCTTCTGTGGAGCAACTCTGTGATCAAACCCTCTCACATTTCCCATGCCTAAACTAAACCAGAGTGGGTAGCTAAACTGGCAACCTTTCACAGAAAGCAGAGGAGGACATTACAGGCAATATCCTTCATGTGAGGTTTGCAGCTTCACAGCTGAGCTGAAAGAAACAGTGATTGGCTTGAGATCTTGTTACATGTACAGTATGGCATGAGTAGCAATATTTAATATATTGCTCACTCAGCTATGCAAACACTAGTCATTTCAGGTCATGCTAGAACGCTAGATATGTAGTAGACTAGCTTTACAATGATACCCTGTTATAACCATGCAATGTAGGCAATAGAAGTCTATATGCTAGATTTTATGCCGCATGAAATCATAGTTACATAGTTAGTCAGGTTGAAAAAAGTCACAAGTCCATCTAGTTCAACCATAAAAAATAAAAAATATCGTGCAATCCCATATACCCAATTCTATACCCACAATTGATCCAGAGGAAAGCAATAAACCCCAGCAGAGCATGATCCAGTTTGCTACAGCAAGGGAAAAAAATCCTTCCTGATCCCCCGAGAGGCAATCAGATTTTCCCTGGATCAACTTTACCTATAAATGTTAGTACCCAGTTATATTATGTACATTTAAGAAAGAATCCAGGCCTTTCTTAAAGCAATCTACTGAGCTGGCCAGAACCACCTCTGGAGGGAGTCTATTCCACATTTTCACAGCTCTTACTGTGAAGAAACCTTTCCGTATTTGGAGATGAAATCTTTTTTCCTCTAGACGTAAAGAGTGCCCCCATGTCCTCTGTGTTGACCGTAAGGTGAATAACTCAACACCAAGTTCACTATATGGACCCCTTATAAATTTGTACATGTTGATCAAATCCCCCTTAATCTCCTCTTCTCAAGAGTGAATTAATTCAGTTCCTCTAATCTTTCCTCATAGCTGAGTTCCTCCATGTCTCATATCAGTTTGGTTGCCCTTCTCTGCACTTTCTCCAGTTCCCCGATATCCTTTTTGAGAACTAGTGCCCAAAACTGAACTGCATATTCCAGTCTTACTAATGATTTGAACAGGGGCAAAATTATATCTCTCTCTGGAGTCCATACCTTTCTTAATACAAGAAAGGACTTTGCTCGCTTTGGAAACCGCAGCTTGGCGGTTTCCAAAACGAGACTGAAATGCCACAACAGAACTTTTAACATCCAGGTAATGCTTTATTCCAAAATCAAATAAAAAGGAATTCCATTTTATTTAATTTTGGATATGAATGTTGAAAGTTGTGGTGTGGCACTGGTCTTGGTTTCATCCAGTTACAAGTCAAGGACTTGTGGAAATCCTGTTGCATGAATAAGCAGCCTGCTTGTAATCCAGATACCCTGACCAATCTATCATTTTAATTCTTACAATGTCAATCCTAAGGTCCCTTTTTTTAATGATTTTATGCTGAGACAATAATTGTTACTTAGGCAAATTGGTAATGTCTCTAAGTATTTTCTAAAAAGTGTGTACTATTTTGCTATATTAGGAACTCACTCTAAACAGTATAATCCTCTTTCTCATGGCAATGCTGGTTTCCACAATGGGTTACATTTGGTCATCCATGAAACTGAGTGAAATTACTTTTTTCTGACCTAATGTGGATTCCTGCTTACAATAGCGCAATATATCACCTGTCAGGTGGAGAGGATTAAAATCAATCCTTGTCTGTACATTGTAATGTTTTCCTGTACAATTTGTACAGCCTAATCTGTCTTTCCATTTGTATTGATATCAATATAAATTATAAATTAGTCAAACGGAACAGGAACAAATGGTAATTACTTAGAAAATTCTGTCAGGCTTTGGAACCATTGTATTGCTTATAATGTGCTGGGTACATAGTTACTGAAGATTTTTTGCAGGAGATGGTGGTTAATGTATGTTTGAATAAAAGCCTGAGCTCAGTTAAAAAAAAAAACATAAACTACGTTGCAAATCAATTTTCAAATCAGTTCTCAAGTCTTTTAGAGGGCAGTGTTTTCAACATAAAGCTATATTCAAGAACATGGCATGATCTCAAATTAGCATGAGGATAGTTCAAAACGAATCTTAGAAAGTATTATTTTACAGAAAGAGTAGCTGATGCTTGAAATAGACTTATAGCAGAGGTAAGTGAGCCACTTACATTAAGTCGATTCAAACATGCTTGGGACAAACATAGATCTATATACCGTAAATAATAAAAAAATGAGGCAGGCTTAATGCGATGGAGCACTTGCTCTTTTTTCTGCCATCACTTTTCTATGTTTCTCTGTCTCTTTTCATTAAAGGATAATTGTAAATGTATACACTGAGTGTCTAATATATCCAGAGATACCAATATAGCATCCAACCAACCCAAGTTAGTGAAAAAGTTTCTCTATTTACAATCAGCCTGTCTGTAACTAAACTTTAACTGTAGACAAAGGGTAATACCGCGTACACACAAACGGATTTGCGAACATGTTCTCTATCTAAGTCCATTGGAATTCCTGACGGAAAAAGTCAGTTGGGGCATACACACGGTTGGAATATACGATGAAAAGCTCCCATCGGACTGGTGCACAGTCATATTGGAACAGAAAGGGCCATCCCCAAACTGTTCCCACAAAGTTGGGAGCATGAAATTGTCCAAAATGTCTTGGTATGCTGACGCCTTAGGAGTTCCCTTCACTGGAACTAAGGGGCCAAGCCCATCCCCCTGAAAAACAACCCCACACCATAATCCCCCCTCCACCAAATGATTTGGACCGGTGCACAAAGCAAGGTCCATGAAGAGATGAATGAGTAAGTCTGAGATGAAGGAACTTGACTGTTCTGATCTCAACCCGATAGAACACCTTTGGGATGAATTAGAGCAGAGACTGCGAGCCAGGCCTTCTCGTTCACATGAGTGCCTGACCTCACAAATGCGCTTCTGAAAGAAGGGTCAAGCCTTGCCATAAACACACTTCCAAACCTTGTGGACAGCCTTCCTAGAAGAATTGAAGCTATTATAGCTGCAAAGGGTGGGCAAACTGAATATTGAACCCTACTGACTAAGACAGGCATGCCATTAAAGTTCATGTGCGTGTAAAGGCAGGTATCCCAATACTTTTGACTGCAGCATTGATCCTATGCTGCAGCCCTCCCCTGATGACTCTACACTGAAACTGATTGATCAAAGACCTCTGATCGCTCAGTTCTTGGTCTTCAGTGAGCAGAGAGCAGTGACTGTCAGTCACCAGCTCTGTGCTCTACCCCTGCAGCTCTCACTTAAGCATTGAGCTTTGGAGGGGGTGAAAGCGGCTGTCTCAGGCTCTCAGTGGTGTGCTGAGAGGTTAAGCCAGCTGCCGGTCAGGCATCAGGGTAGATTCTAACATTATTGTTAGGATCCCTGCAGAGCTTGGACAGGCTGTGTGATGTCGTCAGCTGAATCTGGGACACAGGAGTAAAGAGCTAAGTGCATCCTGTGATCTCCAGGAGAAGTATGGCTTCTAGCTTTTAGCTCCTTTAAGTCAAGTCTTGCCAATTACTTGTGATTCCAGTCAAACTTTTGTGGGAAGCAGAATGTATATCTGCGATGCTTTATTTGTTCTCATTCTTGGTCTGGAAATATAGAGCCTCTACGCTTTAGCTAACCTCATGGAGGGACTGCTTACATCTAGCAAGTTGTACTGTAAACTCCAAAGTATCACGGTATAGAAATTTGTATTTATGGCTCTTTGCCATTCAAGACTCAAACTCAGTTAGGGTCAGTTTACAATGTCTGAGCCCTGTGGTGTTAGCACTCAAAACACCAAGCAGCAATGTGTTTTAAAAGTGCAGTGAAGCTTTTGCTGATCTTGTGTTATCGCGTGTTAGTAAAATTTTGGTGAGAGATGATTCGCGCTTTTCAGTCTTCGTGCTTTCAGATCGTTTTCTGCTGTTCAGAATGCTGACGAATGCGCCATCTCCATTACGAACGCTAGTTTTACGAGAACGAGCACTCCCGTCTCATACTTGATTCTGAGCATGCATGTTTTTTTTGCCCTCGGAAAAGCATACACACGACCGGTTTTCTCGGCAGGAAACACTCTGCCGGGAATCCCGACGGGAAAATAGAGAGCAGGTTCTCTATTTTTTTCCAGCAGTTTTCCTGTCGGGAGCATGCACACGGCCGTGATTCCCGGCCAAAAGCTCTCCTGGCAGTTTTCCTGCCGGGAAAACCGGTCGTGTGTACGAGGCTTCATTCTTCAATTACAACCATAGATCAACCTAGCAACTTTTCAAAATCTGTTAGGGGTTTATGTACTGTATAAAAATAGTTGGAAGAATGTCACAAGTATTTTCCCAGCCCTCATAAGGGGGGTATTTGCCTGTCTGAGGCATTGCATGAAAATTTGTATCCAGGAAATTAGCATTTTTACACCCTTTAAAATCTTTGTACCTGCAGCATGAAATACCATAGATGATTCACTCTTGAGTGCTGGGTGATGCATTTGTGCACAAAGGTTGCTTTCACATTTACTGATATGCATCAGTTAGAAATCAATTATAACATGCTTCAAAAAGACTATGAAAGTTTTTACTCAAAGTAAGCCAATGTATACAAATGTTTGTGACCGCAAAATAGCTACTTACATTGCTGATTGTTTATACCGGATGAAACTATTTGGTTTTCAATGCATGTATGACATGCTGTGAAGTAATCTGCTGTAATCCCTTACTTTGGAAATACATTCCTCCAGGTGATTGAAGAATCAATCAGGCTTCCACAAGTGCCATCCCACTGTCTCTAGCCTCTGTTGGAGGTGCGAGCAGCAGCAGGGAACTTTGGTGGTCATGCTCCAAAGTATTGCCCTTCTGGAAAAAAGTACATGAAGTTATTTCCAAAGTTACAACAGTAAGGCCTCGTACACACGGCCGAGATTCTCGTTGAAAAAAACATGTCGTTTTTTTCGACGAGATTCTTGGACAAGAAACTTGTCCCGGCCGAGTGTACACACGCTCGTTTCAAAGAACCCGCGGTTCTTTGAAAGGAGTGTACGCGGTGACGTCATCGACTACGTCGAGCATGCGCTCGTCACATTCGATGCCGTCGCCGCCATCTTGGTATACCCTACGTATGCCTAGGAAGCTACCGCGCATGCGTCGAATTCATTTCGAACATGCGCGGGCTTCCGGGCGGACAGGTAAGTGTACACACACTCACTTTTCTCGTCGAGAAACACGCCGAGGAGAATCTCGACGAGAAAATAGAGAGCAGGTTCTCTATTTTCTCGTTGAGGTTTCTTGTCGGTTTTCTCGACGAGAAACCCGCTAACAGCGTACACACGACCGATTTACTCGGCAAGACCTCTCTGCCAGCAAGTTTCTTGCTGGTTCTTGCCGAGAAAATCGGTCGTGTGTACGAGGCCTCACGCTTGAATTCCAACCGCCACAGTTTCTTCTACACCACTCATCTATTCCAAGGCGATGTTCATGATTACAGCAGCAATGCACTGTACCCCCTGCCACTGGCGTACCGCTAAGGTACCAACAATACAGGAATGGTACCGGAGAATAGATAGAACGTCAGAGATTGAAGAACTAATTGCGATTTCACAAGAACGACTAGCCAAATTCACTTCCACTTAGGGGCATTGAGACATATGCCCCTAGGTGCTGTTTGTTGGAATGCCCCTTGGGGCCATATGGTCCTTCATTGATTACACCATTGGGAGTTCTCTCTTTTATCTCTGCAACTTACAAGGGCCAGTCAGTTGCCCTACTGCAGGGGGTGGGAGAATGGATGAGTCTGTATCTCCTACCCTGAACCCCACATTCAGATTCATGACTCATCCCTTTGTGTTTTCTTTCATTGCCCCTCTCCTTCTTCCCCTCTTCTCCCCCCTTTTTTCTCTTTCCCTCCCCTACAATAATGCATTCTCTTACTCTTTTCCTTCTCGCCCTTTAATTAACCCTGTCAATGACACTACTGTATTGCAATAGCTTATGCCCTGTCTCTGAGCATTTCTGACAGAGTATGTCTAATTTTCCAATCTGGCTGGACATCATGAGATGATACCTTTTATTATTCATTTGCTTGTAGAATGCCAGCTCCTCCTTGATTTTGTAGACCATGTTGGTCTTCTCCTTTTTGTTTTATACGCTTATGGCTTGTAACTTCCTATTGTGCTATGAGTATACTGACTCTGTAAGATTGGTGGTTTGTATTTCTCCAGTTTATGCATCAATAAAACTCTTATAGAAAATAAAAGAATCAGTCAGGCTGTGTGTCGCAATTTGTACCCAAATGTAATAGTTTTATTCCGTATATATGTGTGATATGTATAGAACTAGGGATTGAGCACCTTTTTAAACATCTGAACTGTATTTGAATTAAATTAGTCAGTGGCTAACCAGTGATAAAAGGAAATAAATGCGCTATCCCAAAAAATACATAAATAATAACAACTCAAGGGAAGTGAAGCAGCTGTACTGGAACGTGACAAATTCAAACAATGTGGAAGGTAATAGTGCAGCGCTACATGTAGGCCAGTGGGAGCTGGACTGTAACTCAAATGTGATCATATATAGAAACACACAAAAAAAGGATGGGTAGGGGCAGGCTGAACGCCCCACCCAATATCTAAAGTGTCCACAACGCTAAACAAAGTGATAAGTGTCCAAAACAGTGGATAAATAACATGAAATGGATGTAGAAATTCGAGCACAATTCTTCACGTGGATGATGACATACATGTGTGCTTACCAGAAACGTTGGACCCGAATGTCATATGACAGCGGATCAATCGAGCTTGAGAGTATCTCCAACGGATGCTCCACAGGAACGTCACCGGGTCTCTGATGGATGATGAGGTGTACCGGCTGATCGGTCAGATGTCAACAATCCTGAATGGAACTGATGGATGTAATACATCTTGGGTCTCCAATACCCTCAAGGCTGGAGATCTTACCAGAAGATTAATATTCTGGATCCTGGTATTCAACCGGACGGTGGGATACAATCAAACTTAGGTAGAAAATACCCCGACAAGGGTATTGTAAAAGGACCAACTGAAGAAAACTGAAAAAACTTTTCCTCACCGAATTCATGCAAAGGGAAGAAAAAAATAGGGGGATCTAATGGTGTAGATCAAAAAATGGGTTTTTAATCAAAAAAACACCAACATACAGAAATAAAAAGTGATCACAGTTCATATATTAAAAGGCAACATGGGAAGCAAAATGCATAGACTGACGCGTTTCGTTCCTAACAGGACGTCTACAGGGGCATTAACCTGCTTCCCCAAATTGATATATATATATAGTAAAAATTAGTGAGGTCATAATTAGTGACCCACCAATGGAACAACATTTCATAAAACGGGCATTGTGATTGGACGAACAACGATCACATGACCGAACCATAATAGTGTTTCCTCGTGGAGAGCCAATCCTCACACAAGGAACAAGTCCTTCCTGGTTCAAATCAATAAAGCCAGGAAGTGGCAGGCAATGTCACATGGCAAACATACCATCAAAAAGCCCGCCAAATTCCGACCAGTCAGCCATGTGATAGTATAAGTCCAATCAATGCCTCAAACGGCACACAATAAGATCTCTAGCAAATAGAAACCGGCATTACATAAAATTGTTGAGGGACACATGATTGGACTAGGGAATATAATGAAAACATTACCCAGTCCTCACACGTTATGTCTCCAGGAGGCTGGAAATAGCCAGTAGCAAAAACCAAATAAAATCTCAAATCAGGAAACTGTGACCTACATCCGGGTCATGTGACCGGGAACACACCAAAGAGGCACCCAATCACAGTCTCCTCCAAACCATCACATGACCCGAGAGGTCATGTGAATTAATGGAGGGATTTCATTGGATGTACACAGGAGTGTGCGTCATCAAAACTGGATGTAAACAGCCTGTAGTATGTAGGATCGCGTAACGAAGGCGGCGCCATCAGTGCGGCGATCATGTGACCAAGCGTCACGCCCATCATGTCAGAATGACATGGAAGAAGGCCGCGCCGGCGTCACCCTCACTGCGATCAAGCCAATGAGAGGAAGGGGGAGGAGAAAGGAAAAAGACCATACCAATAATGCGGTGGGAGTGGCGCTGTGAGCCCAGCGATCATGTGACCGGGCCCACGCCCATCATGTCAAAATGACATGAAAGAAGGCCGCGCCGGCATCACTCCCACAGCAACATACCTAACAGAAGGGAAACACCTATGTTCCCAAACGGACAGGGAGTCACCCCCAGTCGTAAAGGCTGTGAGGGGACATCCCAAAGACCGCGGGTAGAGGATCCCATTAGTCTAATAAATAAACTGGGTCAATAAGAAAAACGTAAATGAACTAGGAACCTGAAACACACGTTGCCATCTAGCGATGGCAATGTAAATTGCCGTAAAACCACCTATATAATTTCCAATGAGAGGAAATATAAGAACACACAAACATATTAAATTACAGTACTATACAACATGTATGGTGTATTTTCTAAAAACCACAAAATGGAACCAAAAAATGGAACAAGAGCAGCAATGAAACCGGGGGGATATTAAAAAAGGGAATCAAACGTTTAGGCTGAATTAATAAACAAATTAGCGTCCCACTCTACGTTCATTCCGAACGGCATGTAAGTGCACAACTCAAAAATCCAGGAGACGCCCCGTAATCGGGATTCTCCTCTCCAGTGTGGAACGAACTGGTCTATAACCAAGAACTGTGTCCCTGCGGGATCGCGGTTGTGATATTGCAAATAGTGTCTAGGGACACTATGATAAATTTTTCCTTTCTTAATCTTCGCAATATGTTCGTTCACACGAATGGAGAAAGTTCTGATCGTGCGTCCTACATATTGTTGTTTACAAGGACATGTTAGAAGGTACACAATATATTGACTAGTGCAGGTGGTAAAACGCTTCATCTGGTAAATACGCAAGGTAACAGATGATTGGAAAGTGATGCTCTTATGTTTCCCACTGGTATTGTGTAAACACACCTTACATTTACGACAAGGGGAGAAGCCTTTACATTCCGGAAAGAATGAGGGCTTACTGGGGGGATCCATCACATTAGGGGCTATCTGTCCCTGGATGGATCTCGCTCCTCTAAAAATCACACCCGCCCTCTCAGGAAGAACAGGTCCCAGAAGTCTGTCATTTTGAAGGACACCCCAATGCTTTTTTAAAATCTCTTTTACCTGTCGGGATTGCACCGAATAGGTAGTAAAGAAAGACCATCTAAACTTAGTATCCATGGTCTTTTTGAGTTTTACTTGTAATAGCGAATCTCGATCAATCCGCAGGATTCGATCGATCTCGCCATCAAGCTCAGTGGGCAGGTATCCCTTTTCCAAAAATCTACCCTTGAGAATCGAAGACTGCACAATAAAGTCCTCCACCCTAGTACAGTTCCTCCGTAAACGGAGAAACTGACTACGTGGTACAGATTTCAACCATTCGGTGTGATGACAACTATCGACCGGAATGTAGCTATTCCGGTCGGTAGGTTTGAAAAAAGTGGAGAACTCCAATCGTTGTTCGACCACTTTGATTTCCAGATCCAAAAAGTGCACGGAGGTCAAACTTGTTTCATGAGTCAGACGTATGCCTCTAGTGTTGGAATTGAGTAAGGACATAAAATCCTCCAGGGAACACTGATCGCCCTTCCATAGGAGGAGGATATCGTCTATGTAACGAGCCCAAAGGACCAATTCAGGTCTCTTATGGGCATAGACAACATCCTCCTCCCACTTGGCCATGAAAAGATTGGCCAAGCTTGGGGAAAACTTGGCCCCCATGGCAACGCCCCTGGTCTGCACATAAAACTGGTTCTGAAACCAGAAATAGTTGTGCTGTGCAGCAAACCTGAGGAGGTCCATGATAAAATTACGTTGGATTAAGGAAAGAGTGGTACTCTGAGATAAGTAGTATTCCACTGCCCCAAAGCCCAAATCATGTGGAATACATGTGTATAGGGCGGCAACATCTGCTGTTACTAGAATCATGCCGTCCTCATACACAATGGACTCCAAAAGTCTAATAGTGTCGCCAATGTCCTTCAAGTAAGAAGGCATCTGCCTCACTAAAGGTTGGAGATGGAAATCTACATATTTTCCGATGCGCGCTGTGACAGAGTCAATTCCGCTGACTATGGGCTGGCCGGGGGGATTGACTGGGTCTTTGTGCACCTTCGAAAGATAGTAGATCGCTGGAATGTGAGGTGCTACAGGGATAAGGTAGCTTTTCTCTTTTTTGTCCAATATGCCCAAAGAGAAGCCCTCATCGACCAACACGGTCAGGGCTCTCTTATATTGCTTAGTAGGGTCTGACTGAATGCGACTATACGTGCTAGAGTCTCCCAGTATCCTATCCATCTCCTTAATGTAAACATCCTTGTCCAGCATGACAATGGCACCCCCCTTGTCGGCTGGACGGATGATAAGATTTTTTCTTTCACAAAGAAGCTTCAGACCTACTCTAAATTTCGGATTGGTATGGATTTTTTGGGGCGGTAGTTTGTCCAAATCCTGCAATACAAGGCTACGGAAAACGCTAATCGAAGGTGCCATAGTCCCTGGAGGATTAAATAATGAAGGATTGGACAGTCCAGTGTGTACATGTCCATCGTTCACTGGGGAGGTATTGTTGGAGGGGAAGGTCAGAAAATGCCTCTGGATATTCAGCTTTCTGATGAATTTCTGCACGTCTATAAATGTGGAGAACCTGTTTAAAGGTCTCGGAGGGACATACTTCAGACCCTTATCGAGTACCAACTTCTCCTCATCTGATAGACTAGCAGAGCTCAAATTGAAAACCCCAGAGCCAACTACACTCTTTTCCTCGTGACCATCGCAATTTTTATCGTGAGGGCTATGAGAATGGATACAGGACACCCACTCATACTTCCAATAGATATCCCCCACCACCAGATGGCCGTATGGGAGAGTTTTTTCGTGACCCCTATGGTTATCAGGATAGAGATGAGGATCAATGTAATCAATCCCCATACAATTATCATTATGGAAATTCAGGTGCCCCTTACTATCCAAGTTTTCACAGGGCCCCATTGGGATACCCAGAAAACCAAGGAAGAAGAGAGGCACCAGAGGGGGTTGGAGGGTCCAGGGAAAAAAGGAAAAGAGTGAATCTTTTCATGGCCAAGTGGGAGGAGGATGTCGTCTATGCCCATAAGAGACCTGAATTGGTCCTTTGGGCTCGTTACATAGACGATATCCTCCTCCTATGGAAGGGCGATTAGCGTTCCCTGGAGGATTTTATGTCCTTACTCAATTCCAACACCAGAGACATACGTCTGACTCATGAAGCAAGTTTGGCCCCCTGTGCACTTTCTGGATCTGTAAATCAAAGTGGTCGAACAACGATTGGAGTTCTCCACTTTTTTCAAACCTACCGACCGGAATAGTTACATTCCGGTCGATAGTTGTCATCACACCCAATGGTTGAAATCTGTACCACGTAGTCAGTTTCTCCGTTTACGGAGGAACTGTACTAGGGTGGAAGACTTCATTGTGCAGTCTTCGATTCTCAAGGGTAGATTTTTGGAAAAGGGATACCTGCCCACTGAGCTTGATGGCGAGATCGGTCGAATCCTGCGGATTGATCGAGATTCGCTATTACAAGTAAAACTCAAAAAGACCATGGATACTAAGTTTAGATGGTCTTTCTTTACTACCTATTCGGTGCAATCCCGACAGGTAAAAGAGATTTAAAAAAAGCATTGGGATGTCCTTCAAAATGACAGACTTCTGGGACCTGTTCTTCCTGAGAGGGCGGGTGTGATTTTTAGAGGAGCGAGATCCATCCAGGGGCAGATAGCCCCTAATGTGATGGATCCCCCCAGTAAGCCCTCATTCTTTCCGGAATGTAAAGGCTTCTTCCCTTGTCGTAAATGTAAGGTGTGTTTACACAATACCAGTGGGAAACGTAAGAGCATCACTTTCCAATCATCTGTTACCTTGCGTATTTACCAGATGAAGCATTTTACCACCTGCGCTAGTCAATATATTGTGTACCTTCTAACATGTCCTTGTAAACAACAATATGTAGGACGCACGATCAGAACATTCTCCATTCGTGTGAACGAACATATTGCGAAGATTAAGAAAGGAAAAATTAATCATAGTGTCCCTAGACACTATTTGCAATATCACAACCGCGATCCCGCAGGGACACAATTCTTGGTTATAGACCAGTTCGTTCCACACTGGAGAGGAAAATCCCAATTACGGGGCGTCTCCCGTTTGGAGACCTATTGGATTTTTGAGCTGCGCACCTACATGCCGTTCGGAATGAACGTAGAGTGGGACGTTAATTTGTTTATTAATTCAGCCTAAACGTTTTATTCCCTTTTTTAATATCCCCCCTCTTTCATTGCTGCTCTTGTTCCATTTTTTGGTTCCATTTTGTGTTTTTTAGAAAATACACCATACATGCTGTTTAGTACTGTAATTTAATATGTTTGTGTGTTTTTATATTTCCTCTCATTGGAAATTATATAGGTGGTTTTACGGCAATTTACATTGCCATCGCTAGATGGCGACGTGTGTTTCAGGTTCCTAGTTCATTTACGTTTTTCTTATTGACCCAGTTTATTTATTAGACTAATGGGATCATCTACCCGTGGTCTTTGGGATGTCCCCTCGCAGCCTTTACGACTGGGGGTGACTCCCTGCCCATTTGGGAACATAGGTGTTTCCCTTGTGTTAGGTATGTTGCTGTGGGAGTGACGCCGGCGTGGCCTTCTTTCATGTCATTTTGACATGATGGGCGTGGGCCCGGTCACATGATCGCTGGGCTCACAGCGCCACTCCCACTGCATTATTGGTATGGTCTTTTTCCTTTCTTCTCCCCCTTCCTCTCATTGGCTTGATCACAGTGAGGGTGATGCCGGCGCGGCCTTCTTCCATGTCATTCTGACATGATGGGTGTGACGCTTGGTCACATGATCGCCGCGCTGACGGCGCCGCCCTCATTACGCGATTCTACATACTACAGGTTGCGCGTCATCTGTTTACATCCAGTTTTGACGACGCGCTCCTGTGTACATCCAATGAAATCCCTCCATTAATTCACATGACCTCTCGGGTCATGTGATGGTTTGGAGGAGACTGTGATTGGGCGCCTCTTTGGTGTGTTCCCGGTCACATGACCCGGATGTAGGTCACAGTTTCCTGATTTGAGATTTTATTTGTTTTTTGCTACTGGCTATTCCCAGCCTCCTGGAGACATAACGTGTGAGGATTGGGTAATGTTTTCAGTATATTCCCTAGTCCAATCATGTGTCCCTCAACAATTTTATGTAATGCCGGTTTCTATTTGCTAGAGATCTTATTGTGTGCCGTTTGAGGCATTGATTGGACTGATACTATCACATGGCTGACTGGTCAGAATTTGGCGGGCTTTTTGATGGTATGTTTGCCATGTGACATTGCCTACCACTTCCTGGCTTTATTGATTTGAACCAGGAAGGACTTGTTCCTTGTGTGAGGATTGGCTCTCCACGAGGAAACACTATTATGGTTTGGTCATGTGATCGTTGTTCGTCCAATCACAATGCCCGTTTTTATGAAATGTTGTTCCATTGGTGGGTCACTAATTATGACCTCACTAATTTTTACTATATATATATATGGCAATTTGGGGGAGCAGGTTAATGCCCCTGTAGACGTCATGTTAGGAACGAAACGCGTCGGGTTATGCATTTTGCTTCCCATGTTGCCTTTTAATATATGAACTGTGCTCACTTTTTATTTCTGTATGTTGGTGTTTTTTTTGATTAAAAACCAATTTTTTGATCTACACCATTGGAGCCCCCTATTTTTTTCTTCTCTTTGCATGAATTCGGTGAGGAAAAGTTTTTTCAGTTTTCTTCAGTTGGTCCTTTTACAATACCCTTGTCGGGGTATTTTCTACCTAAGTTTGATTGTATCCCACCGTCCGGTTGAATACCAGGATCCAGAATATCAATCTTCTGGTAAGATCTCCAGCCTTGAGGGTATGGGAGACCCAAGAAGTATTACATCCATCAGTTCCATCCAGGATTGTTGACATCTAACCGTTCAGCCGGTACACCTCATCATTCATCAGAGACCCGGTGACGTTCCTGTGGAGCATCCATTGGAGATACTCTCAAGCTCGATTGATCCGCTGTCGTATGACATTTGGGTCCAACGTTTCTGGCAAGCACACATGTATGTCATCATCCACGTGAAGAATTGTGCTAGAATTTCTACATCCATTTCATGTTATTTATCCACTGTTTTGGACACTTATCACTTTGTTTAGTGTTGTGGACACTTTAGATATTGGGTGGGGCGTTCAGCCTGCCCCTTCCCATCCTTTTTTTGTGTGTTTCTATATATGGTCACATTTGAGTTACAGTCCAGCTCCCACTGGCCTACATGTAGCAGTGGCTAACCAGTGTCCATGTATAGTGTCAGGGGAAATATGGTCAGCATGTAAATGGATGTTCTATTACACCTATTCAGTATTAGATAGCAGAATACGTAGATATAAACTGTATCTGTAGATGTAAACTGTACATAAAAGTGCTTGCTTTCCATACACCAGGCAATTATCACCAAACTGTTTCTAAAGCAACCTAATGTGCCTATTAGTTTGCATATGTGAAAATTGCTAGAATCTTCTGGTAATCGGGGCACTAATAGGTAAACAAGCTATCACTAAGCACCAATGATGGTGTGAAACGCGTCAGTGTGAAAAACTCGATGTCCGTGATCGTGTCACGAAGCTGAAGAACGGGGAGATGTCAGTGTAAACACATCTCCCCGTTCTTCCTAGTGACATGTCACTGATCGTCTGTTCCCTGTCATTGGGAACAGCGATCAGTGATGTGTCATGGCAAGCCACGCCTCCTAACAGCTAGAAGCACTCCCTAGGTCACACTTAACCCCTTCAGCGCCCCTACAGGCTAACCCCTTTACTGCCAGTGTCATTTTTACAGTAATCAGTGCATTTTTATATGGTCCCAAAATGGTGTCAAAAGTGTCAGATGTGTCCGCCATAATGTTGCAGTCATGATAAAAATCGCAGATTGCCGTCATTACTAGTAAAAAAAAATATTAATAAAAATGCCATAAAACTATCCCCTATTTTGTAGATGCTATAACTTTTGCGCAAACCAATCAATAAACGCTTATTGCAATTTTTTTACCAAAAATATGTAGAAGAATACGTATCAGCCTAAACTGAGAAAAAAATATTCCCACAGCCAGAAGGACAGCTACAAGAGGACACAGGCCAATGGAGGCATGGTATGAACGGCTAAAGTGCTCTACCCTCAAGGACTTACTGGAGAACCGGGGCAGAATGGCCAACAACCGTAAGAAGAGGGGCATTATCGCAGAACTAGTCGAAATTGATAGAGCCGAAAGACCCAACATAACCGAAAGGCCCAGCGTAACAGACAGGACACCCGAAGAGGCAAGTTTTGATCGGGCTGTTAAAATAAGACTGGCACATTATGGTCCTAACCCTGGGGCGGAGATCATAGGCCAAGTTATAGCGGCTGTGGATGCAGATTGGCTACAGCAAAGAGGTGCTGCAGCAGCAGAAGTCACAGCAGCACCAACTGAAAGGAGAGGAGAGGTACAGATACCAGCCGCCATGGAAGAGGAATTCAGAAGGAGGTTGTAAGAGAAGCAGATACAGCATAGAGGACCAGTATCAGAGGAGGTCCTGCTGGAATGGTCTGATTCTATCCGCTGCGAACTCTGGAAGAAAGCGCTAGCTCTCGAGCAGCAACACCAGGGAAAAGTTCTCCCCTCCATCCATGTAAAGTACTGGTCGCAGTATGAAGTATGAATGCTGTTATTGGGAGAACAACCGAAGCAGGAGTGGACAGCTGAGTTAAGCAGGCTGATATGGGCAGAGATGCGGTTGGATGAGAGCTACAGAGCCCTCTGGTGGTATGTAGCCCAAGAGGGCCAGTGGTCAGCGGATGACAGCCCCACGGAAGGCTTTGACTATGATGGCCTGGGATTGTTGTATTGGAGGATGTTGTATTGGAGGATGTCCAGGGACCCTGACTTTGGGAGTGATCGGGAGTGGCATTTGGAGGAAATAATGGAGCACAGAGAGCGAAGACTGAATGTCTCAGAAGGGCACTGGGCAGAGGAAGATTTGGAGTTTCTGTCCGTTCAGGAATGGGAGCTGGAGATCGCCTACAGACAGCTGCTAGACTCTGCTCAGCAGGGTGGGGCTCCCTTTGCCTGGGACTATCAGGAAATACCAGTTGACAACTGAAATCCTGGCTGAAGTATCGGCAGTGGAAAATCTGGAAATTGCCATCCCCAAAGCTGAAGTGCTGACTGACCTTGATGAGCCTGTTTCTGCTTGGGATGATCTTGGATGGAGGAATGTACCTGTCCAGCAGCATTCCAGAGAATCGGCAGTGGAAAATCTGGAGATTGTCATCCCTAAAGCCAAAGAAGATGATGTGGGGTCCCCAGCAGAAGTGCTGGCAACAGAGCAGAGTGCTACCAAACTCTACCCAGCAATGGCAACAACTGTGGAGTTCCAGGGAGCTGGGGCAGTTGGCTCATCTCCCCAGAGACAGATTACAGAATGTATGGACTTAACGGACTGTTCAGAGGATTTTATGGATTATGCATCGCCTGTTTAAGTACTGGCAGCAGGACAGAGTACTCCAGACCCCTGCTCTACACCGGTGGCAGTTTTGGAGGCCCGAGAAGGTGATGGTTCCTCTTTCTTAGTGGATTTCAGAGATGCAGGGAGGAGAAGCAGCCATTTTCCTTCCCCAACAGTAAGCCGGAGCAGATGGTGTGGGGTTTTCAGCAGAAGTGCTACCAACCTCTGCCCAGCAACAACTGTGGAGTTCCAGGGAGCCAGGGCAGTTGGCCCCTCTCTCCAGCAACAAGCTGAGGTAGTAAAGCTTTTACTCCCAGCTGAATCACTGGCAGCAGGGCAGAATGCTACTGGCCTCTGCACACAACTGCAGCTTGAGCTGATATTGGGGGATGGGACTGTGGTCTCCATTCACAGAAACCCAGCAGAAGAGCTGGCCACAGAGCAGAGTGCTGCTGGCCTCTGCCCTCAACTAACAGAAGAGGGAGTTCCTGTGGTAGTGGATGGAACTTCGGTCTTCACTGACACAACCCCAGAAAATGGTGCGACACTGAGACAGGGAGATGTCAGCCTTGCTTTGCAAGCACTGGGGTATTTTCACCTACCACAAGTGGATGGGACTTCAGTCTCCACTTGTATACTCCAGGGATGCTGAGCAGTTGGCCCAGATCCCCAACAGCATGACGGACTGAGCCCAGTCACCCTGTCTTCTCTCCAGTGGCTGAAAGGACTCCAGGGAGAAGGGACAGTCCAGGCCTCTCCCCAGCGGCAAGTATGTTCTCTGAGAGAGGCAGAGGTTGGCTGGGTGAGTAATGCTCTGTTTGGAGCAATTTCTTTGGGGGACTGTGTGAATACCGGCATTGGGGGATGGAACTATGGACTTACTTTGGAGTCAACCCGTCTGGGGTATCCTCCTGTGTTAGTCTCCTGCCGAAAGGGGAGAAATGTAACTGGAGGGCCCGTGGAACCCAGAATCTCTTGGAAAGTATGAGATACCCTTGCTTCAGCTCCCCATGCACCTCTTATGTCTAAATCACCCTATGTCCATTAGGGGCATAGGGTAACTGAGAAATTATATCTTGGACTACTTCAAATGGGACAGTAATATACATTAACAATATCTCTCAAGAAGTATGAAGATGTTATCCCCTGTGTGCTGTGAGGTCTATGCCCAGAAAGTATAACTCCTAATATAGGCAGGAAGTCAATGTAACAGAGCGACCGTCTATTGCTTAACGAGGCTGATGATGTCAACTCCAGCCACCTGTCTATCTGCTGTAATGTAAATGAGTCCAGGCTAACTTCTAAGGATCTTTTCATTGTGGCATGTGCTAATTGACCCTGTATTGTATGAAGGAGTCCTGCGAAAATGTGCATTGTAGTTTAGCAAGTCTAGCCTAAAGATCATGTCTCTGAGTCATCAGCTGCTGTAAGGGATTAGTTAATTAGCTCATGTTAATTAGGTCTGGTCACAAGTGTATTTTCAGAGTAATATGAGCAGGATATGTATGCACCTCCTCTCTTACTGTATATAAGCCTGTGATCTCTCAATAAAGATTGTGATTCATGCTTGAACCTCATACAGAGCGTTGTCTCGTATTTGGGGGAGAATTACTCGTATGGGGTCTTATTTAGCTAATTGGAGTGTCGGTAGCTGCCTTGGTGTTAGGGAATGGAATATCCTAAACGACTTTAACCCCTTTTATACACGGGGTGTCATTACAGATAGTAATTAAAACCTTACAGAGGTTCTACCCCTTCAATACCCTATTCAAAACAACAAAAAAGGTTTTGGCTTTAGATATACTTTCATGTTTTTGCAGCATGCCCCTGGAGTCCAACTACTGATAAGAACTGCCATGGTCACCCCTCTGACTTTTCTCCTCCAGAACCCTAAAATGGTTCTAAAGGTTCGATTGTGTTGTTTGCTTTCAAATAATAAACACATCATACTTACTTGCTCTGTAAAAATGGTTTTGCACGGAGCAGCCCAGGTCCTCCTCTTCTCATGTTCCCGACTGGCACTTCTGACCCCTCCCCCTTGCCGAGTGCACTTGTGCGTGCCTACTCGTTCCCGAGCTGCCTCTGTGTGTTTATGGGAGACACACAGAGCGTGACTCAGTCCTACCCCCCGCTCCTACCTCACTAGCTGTAATTGACAACAGCGGGAGCCATTGGTCTGTCTCAGGTAGAGAGCCAGGAGAGAAGCCACTCTTGTGCACGTAGCTGGATGGAGTTTGGGCTCAGGTAAGTATTAGGGGGGTGCTGCACACTGAAGGATTTTTACCTTCGAGCATAGAATGCATGAAGGTAAAATACCTTCACCCTTTACAACCACTTTAAGCTACATTATTGGCTATTGAGGCTAATTGCCAGACTTAATGCCAATTAGCGAGGTGCGGGGGGAGGATGCATGTGAGCTTTGGCCAAATTTTGCATTAATCAGTATAAGGGGTTTTGGGGCTCAAAGGTGCTCTGTAAACACATATAGTTAGTCAGGTTGAAAAAAGTCCGCTTAGCAAATAGAAAAAATAAACAAATAGAAAACCCCCATATCCATAACCCTATATCCACAGTTGATCCAGTGGGCATAAAAACCCCTAAAAGCATGGTCCAATATGCTCCTGCAAGGGAAAAAATATATTTCTGACTCCCTGAAGGCTATCTGATATTCCTCGAATCAACAATCTCTGGTGTTATTACCAATAAATATTAATTTCCAGTTAAATTTTGAGCACATGATGATTATGGATGAGGTTTGCAGGTTCACCACCCGAAATAAAGAAAAACCTATAATGCAGTGCATAGACTTTTCCCCTGGTCATCAGAGCCATTAATTTGAATGGATAACCTAGACCTCTTTCTATAAAAGCGTGAGCTCACAGGAGCCACAATGTCAGTGTGTATGTTGGAGATGTTAGGGAGAGCTAACAATTTTGTTTGGTGAGACATATTGTTTTCTTCTTAATTTTTTTTTTTTTTTTTGGAAGTGATACATTGCTCCATATGGCAATTCCTGGCCTCCCATGCTTTTTGTTTGACAATAGCTTGAATAATTTTGGTTTGTTTGGCCAAAATTGAATAACAAGGTTAATTTCCCATATGCTTCAATATGGTTCATCACAAACTTTATGAACTTCTAACTTCTTGCAACATTTGCAAAATTGTTGCGTGAACCGAACCCAGGTGGATTTACTTATTCCTGTTGATGATGTGAGCAGACAAGAGCCTGGAGGAAGTTACCTGCTTTTTATAGTCCACTCTGTGGAGTTCAATGGAAAGTAATGCTATGTCTAAACACATTGGGCCACTGTCTGATGAAAATGAGTCTCTTCAAAAGAACAAATAAATAGCAGCAAAAAATAACAGAATTCTCACACTAGGAATTAAAGGGAATTGTGTTATGGACAGATCTTTCCCATGAACTCGTATAGATTCTCCACTACAGGCAGTGGTGTTATAAAATAAGCATTGCGGCTATGGAGGTAGAACTCAGACCATACTGTGTCAGTGCTACTGGGAAAGCAAGGCTTTGATGAATCAATGCTAAACTTCTCTTTTTTGGTGTTCTATTTCTAAAGAGATGAAAGATTGAAGGAGTCTTGGAAGAACTGGATGGGGAAAGGAAAGTTAACTAGCAGCACTAGACAAGACGCTTCGCAGACTGCTACACTTTTCTAGCTCGGTTTTATCTTATGCTCTTTGTTTTGTCTGTAAATATGTATTGTATGAATAAACAGACTGCAGACACTTCCAGATATAAAGGAGTAAGTGATGGCTCAGAGTTATAGGGCAATGCTTAGATGACACACATTTATTTCTACCGAGACAGAATATGTACATGGGAAGTCACATAGGATTTGCTCCTTTTGCCCTCCCTTGTGATGTCTCCATATGTCAATCAAAATAGATAAACAAAGAATGCTGTTAGAAAAAAAAAAAGGCCGTCTCTGACTGGCAAATATTAAATGCTGTACTTCTTTGTCCCTGCTGTGTCCCTTACGAGATACTGACAGAAAAAAACACAATTTAACAAATATGATGTATAAAAAAACTTTTTATCTGTTGGCCTTTTGTTTTTTCAGTGTATTGTTAGACAGGAAGTGCGTTTGGGGCCTGTAACAGAAATAAAATGCCTCTGATAACACCTAGGGGCGTATTTATAAAAACTTTGCGGAGCTCTTACATCCTACAAAACTGCATTTATAATATATACGTACTGTATAATATAATATGTACTGTATATATAGTATATTATTTAGTATATTATTTTTATATAGTATGTTATTAAGTCGATTACTATATATATATATATATACTATATATTATTAAAGGGTAATTCCATTTTCGTGGGGAAAAAAAATTGCAAATAAAGAAAAAATAATATAGCACAAATAATTGTGACACTAATCATATTGTAGTTGAATGTTATTAAAAATTATCTTTCCTTTTCAATCTGCAGCCACTGTAATTTTTTGAGAATGCATTGAAATATGTGTACTGACCACTCCCCAGAAACATAATTTCCTGCTTGTGTAATTGGCTCATCAATTTCCCCAGAAGTCTGCCTAAGATACAAGTCAGATTTCAGGCATCCCCTGCAACAAAAATGTTATTTTTGGAGAGATACTTTCAATAGGAGCACGTCTAAAGGGATGCAAGCCCAGCAGATTTCCTCATTGGTGCCCTGCAGCTGCACACCTGACAGATCATTATAAAACCACTCCCATTAGACCCACTCAGTGAAGAGGCACATAAAAACACACAGGGATTTCTTCAGAATAACAAAAGGTAGGAATCTGCAACAAAGGTTGTTATAATACTTGCAATGTACATAGATCATCCAGAGGGGAATATTCCTTTCTCAACCAAGTGGAGTTACACTTTAAGTATTTTTTATATACTATATATTATTATCATTATTATTATTATTATGCTTAATATTGTAAGAATAATAATACCGTATATACCCGTATATACTGGAGTATAAGCCGAGTTTTTCAGCACATTTTTTTGTGCTGAAAATGCCCCCCTCGGCTTATACTCGAGTCACCTTTTTGCGCCTGATCTCCCGGAATTTGGGGACCCGGTACCAACTTGGCACACATGTAGCCCCACTCTTCCTCTACAAGTGTGCAAAGTTTGTTGTCCGGGGGACTTACGGCCAGGAAGTACCGATTTTTCAAACCCGGGCACCCCTTCCATAGACTCCCATGTTAAACGGTAATTTCTCCGGTGAGTTTGGGGACCCTGTACCGGCCGGTTGTAGGTTTCCTGGACCCCAAACTTGGCACAAATGTAGCCCCATTTCTCTTCTATAAGTGTGCAAAGTTTGTTGTCCGGGAGACCTACGGCCAGGGAGAACCAACTTTTCAAACCCGGGCACTCTTTCCATAGACTCCCATGTTAAACGTCAGTCTAGTCATGGACACAGTGTGGCATGAGCACAGTGAAGCATAGACACAGTGAGGCATGGACATAGTGAGGCATGGGCACAGTGAGGCATGGACACAGTGAGGCATGGGCACAGTGAGGCATGGGCACAGTGAGGCATGGACACAGTGAGGCATGGACACAGTGAGGCATGGACACAGTGGGGCATGCACACAGTGAGGCATGCACATGGACGCAGTGAGGCAAAGTGAGGCACAGTGAGGCATGCAGATGGAAACCCTAGGCTTATACTCGAGTCAATACGTTTTCCCATTTTTTTGTGGTAAAATTAGGTGCCTTGGCTTATATTCGGGTTGGCTTATACTCGAGTATATACGGTAATAATAATAATAATAATAATAGGTCACCTGTATAATATTATGTATTAAATACAGTGAATTGTCCCATAAAGAATTATGTGTAGAACATAAGCAGGCATTTTAAGGATAATAATGTTGCACAATATGTTCTAGTGGTACCCAGGCTGTATAGAGATCTGATCAAATTGAAAATTATATTTATGCTGAGAAAGCAAAGGAGGATACAGCGTCAGTCCTGTGCTTCACTGCCCCATAGGCTGGATCATCAAATTTGTAGTATCATTTTTTGTTTCTGAATCACTAAATACTCAACTGTAAGGCTTCAAGTACACACAGCCTACTTTGACCGCCGGCAGCAGGAAAACATGGCAAAATCGCGCCAAAATCTGGTTTTGTCGTGGTTTGCGTTTTCTGGCAGTCAAAACGTTCCTATCCTGAAAGTGATTCTTCTGCTTTCAGGAGAAGGAGGTTGAACCTCTCCTAATCGCAGCAGCTCCTAAACTCTGGTAAAAGCCTATGTGTACATGGACAAAAAAAAACGCCAAAAGCTCCTAAACTCAAGATTAGGAGCTGCCATTGTACATGAAGCCCTAGGCAATCTTTAAATAAAGAGAAAGAGAGAAAGTATAACACTGTATATTGTCATTATGAACATTCATTATTACTACAGTATTTGCTTTAACAGTAATATTGACGATAATTTTACATTTTGCATGCTTGTTCTACTATATTTTTGCTAAAATATTAAAGCAGTATTAAGCCCAAAACCAAAAATGTAATATATTATAGCTTACCAATTATTGGATGTGATAGCTGTATTTGTTTTCTTGTTTTATGTTTTTTCCTCTGTTTTCACCTTGTGATCTGCGCAGTAATACACGTTCTGTATTAAAATGCCCCCACTCTGGATGAATGAGCACAAAGGGCAACTCTGGAGACCAGCATTGTCATTTTGGGGGAGGGGATGTTAAATGCACTAGCAGATTTAAATACATTAACAAATTGAAGCTAAACTCCAGCTAACACTTATATATATATATATATGATTTATACTTTATATATCTAACTAATATACTTGCTTTGTGAGAAGGAGCAGTAAAGCAGAACCATTATATGGTAAAGCAGAACTATTATATGGTACAGAAAAGCAGAATGCAGAGCCTGCATATATAATAATTAAAATAAAAAGACCAGTAAAGCTGCAGTTTTGCTTTCAACATCTTTTACAATGATGTTATAAAAGATTGCAATAACAACTACTTATTAATACTGGAGATGTGCAGCCATTTGCAGCATATTGGAGAAAATCTGCAATCACTTCCTGTCCTTCAGAGATATAAGAACAAGACTTTCACCATAACTATGTCACATCCTTATATAGTTCTGCTTAGCAAATATGTAAATTTACTATTTGAATAGTCATTAAAGGATTAGCATACTTTCAATGGATGCAAAGCCCAAAAAAAATTTTTTTTAAATATTCCCGAACCAAAGGTTGAAAAAAAAAAGAAGCTCTGGCTGCCATATTCACCTTCTTGTCAGAGCTGTTTATTGCAATTATTCTTTTCCATCACTAGATGTCTTAATTTTTCCAGGTTGCATGATGCCCAGCATCATCCAACCCAGAAGACTGAGGGCATGCTGTACAGAGCATCATTAACTTGACCCTTGAGAGGGAATCACTAAGGTGCCCTGCACTCACAATGTAATGATGCAGAGGGTGCATCAGCACAGCTCTCGGCATCATTGAAGACTAGTGATGAGCCGAACACCCCCGGGTTCGGTTCGCACCAGAACCCGCGAACGGACCGAAAGTTCGTACGAACATTAGAACCCTATTAAATACAATGGATGCGAACGTTCGAATTCTAAAGTGCTAATTATAACAACTATTATGCATGTTATTGTCCTAAAAAGGGTTTGGGAACCCGGGTTGTGCACCAGGGGACATGTATCAATGCAAAAAGAAGTTTTAAAAACGGTCGTTTTTCGGGAGCAGTCATTTTAATGATGCATAAAGTGAAAAAAAAAAGTCAAATATTCCTTTAAATATCGTACCTGGGGGGTGTCTAAAGTATGCCTGTGAAGTGCCACGTGTTTCCCGTGTTTAGAACTGTCCCTGCACAAAATGACACTTCTAAAGGAAAAAAAAGCCATTTAAAACTGCTTGCGGCTTTAATGTAATGTCTGGTCCCGGTAATATGGATGAAAATCTTTAAGAAAAATGGCATAGCTACCCCATGACCCCCCCCCTACCCCAGCCCATTACCAGCCCCTTTGGGTTTTGTATGGATATTAAGGGGAACCCCGCACATAAAATAAAAAAGGCCCTATATACTCTGAACAGCCGTATACAGGCGGTGCATACAAGACAGGGACTGTAGGTTTGTTCTTATGTAGAATCTGTTTGTAATTTTGAACAGGTACATTGTTTAAGTGTAGCTCCAGCCCAAAAATCTATTTTTAAACTTTTTGGAAAACATAGGTAAGGGTTATCACCCCTGTAACATTTGTTTTGCTGTCTGTGCCCCTGTTCAGAACATTTCACCTCACTTTCCGTCCCAATGACAACTGTTTTTGAAATGTGGTGTTTTTCTTGAAACAAGGATTGCTGATAAAGCATCAGTACAGAGGAGACACCTTTCTCCCATATTTATTCTTACAGGAGAGAATTTTCCTTCCTAGTGGTAGATTTCCTCTCACTTCCTGTTGTCTTCTTGCGTTTGCAAGTAGGAGTCGTTTGTAAGTTGGATGTTTGAAAGTAGGGACCTGCCGTATATACTCTGCAGAAATAGGCCCCTTAGTTGTTGGTGTTGGCACAACACTGTAAGCACTCACAGTTACTCTTGGTTGGTGCTGGAACGCCCTGCTGTCAACTATTATATCAGGAATTTTAATTACATATAATTGTTGAACAGTGGTAGTAAAAATTGGGCCTTTGATGGTGGTGCTGGTGCCACAACACTGTAAGCCCTGACAGTTACTCTTGGTGGGTGCAGCAATGGGCCCTGCTGTGAATTATTAGATCAAGAATTGTAATTGCATGCCCCTGTTGAACAGGGGCTGAAAAATTGGGCCTTTCGTGGTGGTGGTGGTGGTGGTGGTGTTGCCACAACACTGTAAGCCCTCAGAGTTACTCTTGGTGGGTGCAGGAATGGGCCCTGCTGTGAATTATTAGATCAAGAATTGTAATTGCATGCCCCTGTTGAACAGGGGCTGAAAAATTGGGCCTTTCGTGGTGGTGGTGGTGGTGGTGGTGTTGCCACAACACTGTAAGCCCTCAGAGTTACTCTTGGTGGGTGCAGCAATGGGCCCTGCTGTGAATTATTAGATCAAGAATTGTAATTGCATGCCCCTGTTGAACAGGGGCTGAAAAATTGGGCCTTTCGTGGTGGTGGTGGTGGTGGTGGTGTTGCCACAACACTGTAAGCCCTCAGAGTTACTCTTGGTGGGTGCAGGAATGGGCCCTGCTGTGAATTATTAGATCAAGAATTGTAATTGCATGCCCCTGTTGAACAGGGGCTGAAAAATTGGGCCTTTCGTGGTGGTGGTGGTGGTGTTGCCACAACACTGTAAGCCCTCAGAGTTACTCTTGGTGGGTGCAGGAATGGGCCCTGCTGTGAATTATTAGATCAAGAATTGTAATTACATGTCCCTTTTGAACAGGGGCTGAAAAATTGGGCCTTTCGTGGTGGTGGTGGTGGTGGCGTTGCCACAACACTGTAAGCCCTCAGAGTTACTCTTGGTGGGTGCAGCAATGGGCCCTGCTGTGAATTATTAGATCAAGAATTGTAATTGCATGCCCCTGTTGAACAGGGGCTGAAAAATTGGGCCTTAGGCACTGGTGCCACAACACTCCAACCCCTCACAGATACTGTACTTGGAGCACAGCAATGAGCCCTATGGCAAATTATTGCTAAAAAAACTGTAATTACACGCCCCTGTAAAACAGGGGCTGAAAAATTGGGCCTTAGCCACTGGTGGCGGCACCCATAAACAAAAATGATCTTCCAAGCTATCATCATCAATCGTATCATTGAGGACTCGGAGGAGGAGGATAGCCAGTCAACATAACAGCACAGGCACTCAGCATCAGCATCAGTCTTGAAGGGATGTGACATGTTAAAATCAATTAGTCTGTTATATCAGCATCAGGTGTGTGGTAGCTGGTGGTGATCCAAGACTGGTTCATCTTGATGAAAGTCAGTCGATCAACCGAGTCGGTGGACAGGCGCACCCTGTAATCCGTGACAAATCCTCCAGCAGCACTGAATGTGCGTTCCGAAAGAACGCTGGATGCAGGACAGGCCAGTAGCTCAATTGCATACTGTGCAAGCTCTGGCCAGTGATCCATCCTCAAGACCCAGTAAGCCAGAGGATTTTCGGTGGGGAAGGTGTCCAAGTCTGACCTTGCCCCTAGATATTCCTGCACCATGTTTATCAGACGCTGGCGATGGTTGCTGGAACCGATCATACTTTGGGGCTGCGGACTAAAGAATTGTCTGAACGCATCGGTCAGACGGCCACCTTTCCCACCGCTCCTTCTTTGACTGGCCGAAGCCTCAGCAACTCGTTGTCCAGGACCAGGAGTTTGTAACCTCCCAGTCTCTGGGAACGCGTTGCACAGACCTTTCTGCAAGGCCTCCCGGAGTTGTCTCATCCTCTGCTCCCTCTGCGACGGTAACATAAGGTCCGCAACCTTACCCTTGTACCGTGGATCAAGGAGAGTGGCCAGCCAGTAATGGTCCCTCTCCTTGATCCGAAGAATACGAGGATCCTTCCGCAGACTTTGCAGGATCAGGGAGGCCATGCAGCGTAGGTTTGCTGAGGCATTCGCTCCGGAGTCCTCTGGGTCACTAAGGACGACATGATCCACAGCCACCTCCTCCCAGCCACGTACAAGTCCACTGGTTTCTTGGGACTGTAAATCATCCCTAAAAGACTGCTGCTGATGATGCTGAGTGCCAGCCTCCACCTCCATGCTGACAAAATCCTCCTCCTCCTCTTCCTCCTCCTCCTCCTCCTCTTCCTGTGCGATGGGTGGGACAGAAGGAACACTGTCTGGGTAAAGGGGGCCTTGAGAGGCAAGGAAGTCCTCCTCTTCCTGCCTCTGTTCTGCCTCAAGTGCCCTGTCCATTATTCCACGCAGCGTGTGCTCCAACAGGTGGACAAGAGGTACAGTGTCACTGATGCATGCACTGTCACTGCTCACCATCCTCGTGGCCTCCTCAAATGGTGCCAGGACAGTGCATGCATCCCTGATCATGCCCCACTGGCGTGGAGAAAAAAAACCAAGCTCCCCTGACCCTGTCCTGGTGCCGTAGTCGCACAGGTACTCATTGATGGCCCTCTGCTGCGTGTGCAGCCGCTGCAGCATGGCCAACGTTGAGTTCCACCTGGTGGGCATGTCACATATAAGGCGGTTCTTGGGCAGGTTCAACTCCTTTTGCAGCTCAGCCAGGCGAGCACTGGCATTATAAGATCTGCGGAAATGCACACAGACTTTCCTGGCCTGCCTCAGGACATCCTGTAAGCCCGGGTACCTGCCCAAGAACCGCTGCACCACCAGGTTAAGGACATGAGCCACACAGGGCACATGGGTCAGTTGTCCCTGTCGGAGGGCGGAGAGGAGGTTGGTGCCATTGTCGCAAACCACCATTCCTGGCTTAAGCTGGCGTGGCGTCAACCACCTCTCGGCCTGGCCCTGCAGAGCAGACAGGACCTCTGCCCCAGTGTGGCTTCTGTCCCCCAAACACACCAGCGCAAGCACGGCATGGCATCTTTTTGCCTGCGTACTTGCGTAGCCCCTTGAACGGCTACGGAGCACCGCTGGTTCCGAGGACAAACCACAGGAAGAGGCCATGGAGGAAGAAGAAGAGGAGGGGGTGGAGGAGAGAGGTGTGTCACAACCAGTAGTAGCATTTTGGAGGCGTGGCGGTGGAACAACCTCCAACACTACTGCACCTTGTCCTGCATCCTTCCCAGCTGCCAAAAGAGTGACCCAATGGGCCGTGAAAGAAAGGTAACGTCCCTGTCCATGCCTGCTGGACCATGAGTCAGCGGTAATATGCACCTTACCGCTGACCGCCCTGTCCAGCGAGGCCAAGACATTGCCTTCCACATGCCGGTAGAGAGCCGGAATAGCCTTCCGTGAGAAAAAGTGGCGTTTGGGAACCTGCCACTGAGGAACCGCACATTTCACAAACTCACGGAAGGGGGCCGAGTCTACCAACTGAAAAGGCAGCAGTTGAAGCGCTAGCAATTTAGCCAAGCTAGCATTCAACCGCTGGGCATGTGGATGGCTGGGAGTGAACTTCTTTCGACGGTCCAGCAGCTGGGGCAGGGAAATTTGCCTGCTAGAATCGGACGTCGGTGTACTGCTAGCAGAGTGGCCGCAAGTACTTGGCTGTGACACACCTAATTCTACACCTTCATTCCTCTCAGTGCATGTTTCAGAGAGGACTGAAGTTATAGTGGGGTTGGAGATCCCAGCTGATGCGGTGCAAGGAGAGGTCCGCTTTGTTCTTTGGTGTGGGTCTTTGAGGTAGGCTTGCCAACGAGCTGCATGGCAGGTCAACATATGTCTGGTCAGGCATGTGGTACCCAAGCGGCTGATGTTTTGGCCACGCGATATACGCTTGAGACATATGTTGCAAACAGCAGCTGTGCGATCTGATGCACTAGCCTCAAAAAAGGCCCACACCAAAGAACTTTTTGAATGACGGGCAGAGGCAGCGCCCTGCACAGGCGGAGCTCTGCGGTGTGATTCCGTCGGTGTACTGCCCTTACGCTGGCCACCAAAGGGCATCCTGCCTCGTTGGAGATGTGCCTCCTCCTCATCCTCCTCCTCCTCCTGTCTCCTATTAGGCACCCACGTGGAGTCAGTGACCTCATCATCACCTCCCTCCTCATCACTGGAGCCAATCTGGCAGTATGCTGCAGCTGCTGGAACATGACTGCCAGATTGGTGTCCTTCTTGAGCATCCCCTCTGTCTGCTCTCACGCTACTGCCTTCCTCTAGCTGGGTTTCATCATCAGACCCTTTGAAACGCTGGGCATCCTCCTGGAGCATGTACCCAACACTGTGCTCAAACAGTTCGGGGGACTCCTCAGGAGGAGGACATGGTGGGTCTAGGGAAGGAGTGACTGATGATGAGTCTGACATTGATACCAGGGAAGAGGACGCTTTGGCAGCTGCTTTTCCAGTACCCTGAGCCTGGGTGAGAGAGGATGAGGAGGAGGAGGAGGGCTTGGTCATCCACTCTACCAAGTCTTCGGCATGATGTGGCTCAACATGTCCAGCTGCCGAAAAGAAGGACAAGCGTGTCCCATGGCCATGTGCTGATGACAATGCACCGCGTCCACGACCAGCACTGTTGCCCCCAGACACAGAGCCTGCTTGCCCTCTTTTATTGCCTCCTGACTGTCTGCCTCTCCTTGTTTGCCTTCCAGACATTCTAATAGATGGCCTGCAGGGAGATGGGAAAAAAGCAATAAGGGCTACCTTCAGGTGTCCTTCTCTGTCCCTTTACTTAAGGATTTCTAAATATGGTTGAGGATGATTGCTTTTGCACAGAATAGCACAACGACAATTTCCCTGACTGTCCAAAAAAACAAGGATTTCAAAGATGGTTGATGAGGAATGCTTTAGCACACTATAGCACAAGGAGAATTCCCTCACTGTCCTTCCCTGTCCCTAGAAACAAGGATTTGCACAGTAAAAGACACTGACACTCTCCCTACCTATAGTTTTCTGTCCCTAGAAAAAATGTTTTTTTAAAGCACACTATAGCACAAGGAGAATTCCCTCACTGTTCTTCCCTGTCCCTAGAAACAAGGATTTGCACAGTAAAACACACTGACACTCTCCCTACCTATAGTTTTCTGTCCCTAGAAAAAATGTATTTTTAAAGCACACTATAGCACAAGGAGAATTCCCTCACTGTCCTTCCCTGTCCCTAGAAACAAGGATTCGCACAGTAAAAGACACTGACACTCTCCCTACCTATAGTTTTCTGTCCCTAGAAAAAATGTTTTTTTAAAGCACACTATAGCACAAGGAGAATTCCCTCACTGTCCTTCCCTGTCCCTAGAAACAAGGATTTGCACAGTAAAAGACACTGACACTCTCCCTACCTATAGTTTTCTGTCCCTAGAAAAAATGTTTTTTTAAAGCACACTATAGCACAAGGAGAATTCCCTCACTGTCCTTCTTTGTCCCTAGAAACAAGGATTATCACAGTGAAAGAAACTGACACTCTTCCTTCCTATAGTTTTCTGTCCCTAGAAAAAATGTTTTTTTAAAGCACACTATAGCACAAGGAGAATTCCCTCACTGTCCTTCCCTGTCCCTAGAAACAAGGATTCGCACAGTAAAAGACACTGACACTCTCCCTACCTATAGTTTTCTGTCCCTAGAAAAAATGTTTTTTTAAAGCACACTATAGCACAAGGAGAATTTCACTCACTTTCCTTCTTTGTCCCTAGAAACAAGGATTATCACAGTGAAAGAAACTGACACTCTTCCTTCCTATAGTTTTCTGTCCCTAGAAAAAATGTTTTTTTTAAAGCACACTATAGCACAAGGAGAATTCCCTCACTGTCCTTCCCTGTCCCTAGAAACAAGGATTCGCACAGTAAAACACACTGACACTCTCCCTACCTATACTTTTCTGTCCCTAGAAAAAATGTTTTTTTAAAGCACACTATAGCACAAGGAGAATTCCCTCACTGTCCTTCCCTGTCCCTAGAAACAAGGATTCGCACAGTAAAACACACTGACACTCTCCCTACCTATAGTTTTCTGTCCCTAGAAAAAATGTTTTTTTAAAGCACACTATAGCACAAGGAGAATTCCCTCACTGTCCTTCCCTGTCCCTAGAAACAAGGATTCGCACAGTAAAACACACTGACACTCTCCCTACCTATAGTTTTCTGTCCCTAGAAAAAATGTTTTTTTAAAGCACACTATAGCACAAGGAGAATTCCCTCACTGTCCTTCTTTGTCCATAGAAACAAGGATTATCACAGTGAAAGAAACTGACACTCTTCCTTCCTATAGTTTTCTGTCCCTAGACAAAATGTTTTTTTAAAGCACACTATAGCACAAGGAGAATTCCCTCACTGTCCTTCCCTGTCCCTAGAAACAAGGATTCGCACAGTAAAAGACACTGACACTCTCCCTACCTATAGTTTTCTGTCCCTAGAAAAAATGTTTTTTTAAAGCACACTATAGCACAAGGAGAATTCCCTCACTGTCCTTCTTTGTCCCTAGAAACAAGGATTATCACAGTGAAAGAAACTGACACTCTTCCTTCCTATAGTTTTCTGTCCCTAGAAAAAATGTTTTTTTAAAGCACACTATAGCACAAGGAGAATTCCCTCACTGTCCTTCCCTGTCCCTAGAAACAAGGATTCGCACAGTAAAAGACACTGACACTCTCCCTACCTATAGTTTTCTGTCCCTAGAAAAAATGTTTTTTTAAAGCACACTATAGCACAAGGAGAATTCCCTCACTGTCCTTCTTTGTCCCTAGAAACAAGGATTATCACAGTGAAAGAAACTGACACTCTTCCTTCCTATAGTTTTCTGTCCCTAGAAAAAATGTTTTTTTAAAGCACACTATAGCACAAGGAGAATTCCCTCACTGTCCTTCCCTGTCCCTAGAAACAAGGATTCGCACAGTAAAAGACACTGACACTCTCCCTACCTATAGTTTTCTGTCCCTAGAAAAAATGTTTTTTTTAAAGCACACTATAGCACAAGGAGAATTTCCCTCACTTTCCTTCTTTGTCCCTAGAAACAAGGATTATCACAGTGAAAGAAACTGACACTCTTCCTACCTATAGTTTTCTGTCCCTAGAAAATTTTTTTTTTTAAAGCACACTATAGCACAAGGAGAATTCCCTCACTGTCCTTCCCTGTCCCTAGAAACAAGGATTCGCACAGTAAAACACACTGACACTCTCCCTACCTATAGTTTTCTGTCCCTAGAAAAAATGTTTTTTTAAAGCACACTATAGCACAAGGAGAATTCCCTCACTGTCCTTCCCTGTCCCTAGAAACAAGGATTCGCACAGTAAAACACACTGACACTCTCCCTACCTATAGTTTTCTGTCCCTAGAAAAAATGTTTTTTTAAAGCACACTATAGCACAAGGAGAATTCCCTCACTGTCCTTCCCTGTCCCTAGAAACAAGGATTCGCACAGTAAAAGACACTGACACTCTCCCTACCTATAGTTTTCTGTCCCTAGAAAAAATGTTTTTTTAAAGCACACTATAGCACAAGGAGAATTCCCTCACTGTCCTTCTTTGTCCCTAGAAACAAGGATTATCACAGTGAAAGAAACTGACACTCTTCCTTCCTATAGTTTTCTGTCCCTAGAAAAAATGTTTTTTTAAAGCACACTATAGCACAAGGAGAATTCCCTCACTGTCCTTCCCTGTCCCTAGAAACAAGGATTCGCACAGTAAAAGACACTGACACTCTCCCTACCTATAGTTTTCTGTCCCTAGAAAAAATGTTTTTTTAAAGCACACTATAGCACAAGGAGAATTTCACTCACTTTCCTTCTTTGTCCCTAGAAACAAGGATTATCACAGTGAAAGAAACTGACACTCTTCCTTCCTATAGTTTTCTGTCCCTAGAAAAAATGTTTTTTTTAAAGCACACTATAGCACAAGGAGAATTCCCTCACTGTCCTTCCCTGTCCCTGGAAACAAGGATTCGCACAGTAAAACACACTGACACTCTCCCTACCTATAGTTTTCTGTCCCTAGAAAAAATGTTTTTTTAAAGCACACTATAGCACAAGGAGAATTCCCTCACTGTCCTTCCCTGTCCCTAGAAACAAGGATTCGCACAGTAAAACACACTGACACTCTCCCTACCTATAGTTTTCTGTCCCTAGAATTTTTTTTTTTTAAAGCACACTATAGCACAAGGAGAATTCCCTCACTGTCCTTCCCTGTCCCTAGAAACAAGGATTCGCACAGTAAAAGACACTGACACTCTCCCTACCTATAGTTTTCTGTCCCTAGAAAAAATGTTTTTTTAAAGCACACTATAGCACAAGGAGAATTCCCTCACTGTCCTTCTTTGTCCCTAGAAACAAGGATTATCACAGTGAAAGAAACTGACACTCTTCCTACCTATAGTTTTCTGTCCCTAGAAAAAATGTTTTTTTAAAGCACACTATAGCACAAGGAGAATTCCCTCACTGTCCTTCCCTGTCCCTAGAAACAAGGATTCGCACAGTAAAACACACTGACACTCTCCCTACCTATAGTTTTCTGTCCCTAGAAAAAATGTTTTTTTAAAGCACACTATAGCACAAGGAGAATTCCCTCACTGTCCTTCCCTGTCCCTAGAAACAAGGATTCGCACAGTAAAACACACTGACACTCTCCCTACCTATAGTTTTCTGTCCCTAGAAAAAATGTTTTTTTAAAGCACACTATAGCACAAGGAGAATTCCCTCACTGTCCTTCCCTGTCCCTAGAAACAAGGATTCGCACAATAAAACACACTGACACTCTCCCTACCTATCCTTCTCTTTCCCTAAACTAAAGGAATCCAGGTTAAGCAAGAAAAAAATAAATGTCACTGTCCCTGCCTATGCTTCTCTTTCCCTGCTCCGGAACACACTACACTAGGCCGCCGTGCTGGCGGCCTTTTATAGTGTGGGGCGTGTACTAAACACCCTCAGCAATAATTGGCCACAGGCATCCTGCCTGTGGCCAATCATTGCTCTCCTCGCTGCCGGCGCTGTGATTGGCCAAGCATGCGGGGTCACAGTGCATGCTTGGCCAATCACAGCGCCTGGATGACACTGCGATGGCGTAGTGCATTGTGGGCCGTTCGCGTCACTCGAATTTGGCGCGAACGGCCCAAATCGTTCGATCTTCGTCGAACGATCGAACAGCCGATGTTCGAGTCGAACGTATGTTCGACTCGAACACGAAGCTCATCCCTATTGAAGACCACCCACTCCAGGGGAAGATCTGAAAAAAAAGGAGGATCCTGCACATCATGTGACTGACTTGTAGATATCTTAAAAAGGAAAGTCGAAAAAAGCAAAAAAAATAGGTGGGGGCTCCAAGGGAAGTAATGGGAGGCGGAAGACATGATCCTGGGGATGGGATCTAACCCTTAGCAGTTGACAGTTTTAATTGTAATGAAAAATGTTTGGTATGTTAATATGAAAAATGGAGTAAGCTCACTTAAAAGTATAATATAGTTTTAGTTAAGGTGTATGTATAGTTGGAATGTTTTTAGTTTGCATAGAGTAGGGAACGGTTACAATCCCTGTCAATTATTAATTAGCTGTATGTGAACCACTGGGGGAATTTCCCTTTATTTCCTATCCCAGAGATGCAACAGGAGGTAAGAAGAAATCTCCCAAAGTGAGGGGAATATTCTCTTAGACAGTTGTCTATGAAACAGAGATTTCCCCTTACTTTTTGTTCTAATTACAACAATGAGAAGTATTTTTTAAAGCAGCGAACATGCCATTTATAAAGAATTCACTGTAGGTGAATCTTCCTGGTGCATGTGCTTTAAATGACAGTCAATAATTCACCACCAGTGAATTTTTGGTAATCGTCACAGTCACTGCTTTAAAAATATAAATATGTCCCTATAATTTTGGATTTTCATTCACTAACTTGTTCAATGACAATGGCCACCAGGATACATCTGACAGGGGCTCTGATCTTTGCCCATTCCATCCACAGCTAATTAATTTTTTTTAGCTCTGAAGAAACTCAGGATCTGAGTGAAACATGTCAGCATTACGCCACCACACCCTGTGCAGTAGGGATACAGCTTGACTACCATGGACATTCCTCCACTTTGATATCCCTGGATGCTATTTGCAGCTTAGAGGCGATCCTTTGATGAGAGTGGGAATCAAAGACTGATACACCAGCAGTGCAAGCCTGGGAGTGTGATGGCTTTCCTCCTCCCCCCTCCCTTTTTCTTTCAGTGAGGACATCATTTTCATCCCGGCATGACCGATTGGACGTCTGTAGAGTGGTGAGCTTTTCTTTTTTCTTGTTCCTGCGATTCATTAGAACTTGATTTCTCTACCACCACAAACACTATCCAGACATATACCACTTTACTACACGCTGACTGTGGTAAATGCCAAGGACTATGTTTGTCTCTCAAAGGGAGTAGGAACTAGCACTAGCTGCAATTACTACAGCGCTCGATACACACTAGGAGGATCCCATATTGCCTCAGCACAGGGACTTGCTCTAAGGAACAACTTAACCTCAGATTGATCAAATGTCCCTTATTGGATCACACTTCTCTATCCTACACTGAAGACTTAGAATGGACTGTTTTGTAAAATATACTGGGCTGTGCCCTATCCATTTATGCGGTTGCTCTTGCAATAAATATAACAGATATCAACTTTATCATATAAGTCTATTTCTATCTAGTTGTTTAGGATGAGTGTGTGAAGTTTGAATGAATTTTGGTAGCTACTGTACCAGTATCTTGACAACATTGTCAAATTTTAAACAAATGTGGTGAAGGTGCAATTTTATTGAAATTGTTGAATTTGAATTCGTTTTTTTCAATAAAGTGTTTTTTTCTATCACGAGTTGTTTCTCTTTGAAGATACACTTTGGATCCTTATCCATGTTCTATATATAATCAGGGCTGGTGCTACCACTAGGCAAACTAGGCAGCCGCCTAGGGTGCCCTGCTGCCTAGGGCGCCTGGCCACTGGTGTTCCTACTCTCTTCTCTCTGCAGCAAGCAACCAAGTCTCAGCATCAGCAGGCAGCCACCGCTCCATTCACACATAGTGTCAGAGGCGCAGCGGCGGCGGAGGACTGTGTCCCGACTCCCGAATGAATGGAAGCAAGCAAACATTCATTGATGGGCACTGGTAGGCGGCATTTGATGGGTGCTGGTGAGGCTGTATTTGATGGGCGCTGGTGAGGCTGCATTCGATGGGTGATGATGAGGCTGCATTTGATGGGTGATGGTAAGGCGGCATTTGCTGGGCGCTGGTGAGGCTGCATTTAATGGGCACTGGTGAGGCTGCATTTGATGGGTGCTGGTGGGCTGCATTTGATGGGCGCTTTATTAAAAAGGTGGGGTTTACATGGGCAGGCAAAATTGGGTGGAGTCAAGGGTGGAGCCAGGGGGGCGGCAAAATGAGGTTTCGCCTAGGGTGTCAAAAATCCTTGCACCAGCCCTGTATATAATGAAAAAGTTTTGCCTAGACATATGCTTTTAGTTTTTATAGAATTTACGCTAAAATAGTTTCTGATATGACTTATGCTTTCACAATTTTTGCTTCTCTGTATTTTTGTTATTGCCTTGTTATTATATTTCTCGGGGTACTAATTAAGATCTCTGTCCCTCACTTCTGCTTGACTTGTTAGATTTGTTTATTTTATATATCCAAAAAGCAATCACTAATATGGACAGAATCGCTGAAAACGATATTAGGGGAACAGAGTCAGTAAGTGTGCTTGGAGATCTTGGTGGTATAAGATGCCAGCCTTCCGCACTCTACCTAGAAGTAAAATATCCAATTTGGGAAAAGAGGCATTTTTACCCTTGCATTACTTGATCAAGATAACAATACTCTGATTGGTCTTTAGTAAAAAATAATATAGTGTATAACTTGCTTTACAGGGCATCAGTCAATAACTTTTCAGATAACTGGTAATAAGCATATGGCAATTGAAAGATAACTAAACCCATCTCACTAACATAACCTCCGTATGGGTTCTGAGTACTTGCCTATCTGCTTATGATTACCTCAACTACAACCTCTTCTATTATAAAGGTCTTTAAGGCTGGCCATACATTATACATTTTTTCAAATTGAATAAGAAAATTGTATAAATGTATGGCCAGCCTAAGTGTGCCAGTGAGAAAGAATATTTGCCCACAGATCAATGTATATATACAATTATTGTTTCAATATTATATTGTTACATCCTTGATAAAATTCCAAGCTTCTATAAAAGCACAAATTAAGCGCAGAAAAAAAAATTCATATTATATAAAATTACATCATATGTATGTAACTTCCGATCCGATATTTATCACAACACCCTACCTGATGTGATGTTGGCTATAACTAAGCACTGTTGAGAGTGTAAAACGCATCAGCTTTTTTATCCTGTACCCTGCTGTGGTGTGTACTTTTGTTATTTTGCACAATAAAGGCGTTTTTATTGGAGTGCGGCTGTCCAGACCTTCCCTCTTCTAAACCCTACCTGATGTGTTTCGTTTTTTTAAACAACTGTTCCAGGGTTGGGTTGTTGATATCATACTGTATATCATATATTAACGGATCCATCTGCAATAGACACACACAGAAACAATAAAAAGCTAATATATAAATGTGAAACTCTAATTATATGTTACATATCCTATAACACAATGAAATACCATATTTGTAATCTTCTTGCACAAGATATACTGTTTATATTTAGTTCTATACACACCTGTAACCCATGTTGTCCTGCTCAGCCATATTCTGTAATGTTATATGATATGAATTTTATGTGTGCACTTTATTCGTCCTTTTATAGAAACTTGGGATTTTATCAAAGCTGTAGCAATAAAAGATTGTAATATTAATAATTTTTTATATGAGTGGAGTCATGGGCTGATATTTTTCCTGTCTTGTATCCCTGAGGAAATTATTTATTACTAATCGGGAGGCCCTCTCCTTATTGCTTATGTCCTGTTTATGATTACTCTTTTATTTTTATTTTTATCAGATGTTCTAGCTCCCTGTGTGGTCATCGCTGTTCTATTTTACCCTTTTATTAAAAAAAAAAAAAAACTGCAACAGGAAAGTATGTGTTGCAAATTACAAGTCCTTAAGGCCTCGTACACACGGTTTGATTGTTGTACAACTGAGCGTCTGATTTTGGTCAAAAGGGCGTGTGCCAATTTCGTGTTAGTAGAAGTTTGGTGAACATTGATTCGCAATTTTTAGATCGTACAAAACAAATGCCTTTTAGAATACGTTTGGCATAACTACATCAGTGTCACCAGCAAAGCAGCTTCAATATTATCCCATTAACAACTTAAAGGGGTTGTAAAGGTTCGTTTTTTATTTTCTAAATAGGTTCCTTTAAGCTAGTGCATTGTTGGTTCACTTACTTTTTCCTTGGATTTCCCTTCTAAATGTTTTTTTTTCTTTGTTTTCTTTGTCTGAATTTCTCACTTCCTGTTCCTCCTCAGTAAGCTATTCTGCCTGACTAAACACCGCTCGGATGATGGTGTGAAGTTTACTGAGGAGAATCAGGAAGTAAGAAATTCAGACAAAGAAAAAAAACATTTAGAAGGGAAATTGAAGGAAAAGGTAAGTGAACCAACAATCCATGTCCTTTGATGACGCCCTGTGGGAGGGGTGAAACGCGTCGACGCACTTCCGGTTTACGGCAAAACCACTGATGCCATTTCCTGTTTTCTGTGGAGCGCACGCTATTCAGCGGCGCTCGTGGAAATCGTTACTGAGTACCTGCTCTTATCATCCTCTGCCACCAATGCCCAGCTAAAGGATTAGACTTGGCAAAGCTATTACCATTTCTCCTGTGCATTTTCACTTGTTTAGTCTGCATTATTCCATTTCATTTGGATTTCGGCTTATGAGCATTTCATTCAGTCCCATTCCCCTGGAAGAGAACACCAACAACAAATGGTGAGTGGATCGTCTGATTATAATCCTTTTGAGCATCTCTGTTACTTGCAAGACTATTTGTGAATCTATGTTGCCCTTCATCAAACTTATTTTTTGCACAAAATAATTTTTTGCACTTGTTTATCTTTGGAAGATCACACTCATTTAATATTTGAAGATGCACTATCATTACTAATATTGGACATTGTCCTTGGACTTATTTATTCACTGATCACTTTATTGCTAGTGCTGCAGTTAATTTTTCGTTTTTCAACAATGCACTAGCTTAAAGGAACCTATTTAGAAAATAAAAAAAACAAACCTTTACAACCCCTCTAACCACTTCAATACCGCCCATAGTCATATGACGTCCACAGATGGGATCTCCCATCCTGGGTTGACGTCATATGATGTCCCGGGCTTTGTGGGGGGATATCTGAATGATGCCTGCAGCTAGAGGCATCATTCAGATATCCTTCTCTTTTGCCGGCGATTCTGTGCACAATAAGAATGATCATAGCGGCAGTTCCACCACTTGATCATTCTTATAGGCGGCGGGAGGGGACACCCCCCGATACCGGGTCCCCAAAGTCCGGGAGATTAGGTGCAAAAAGGTGACTCAAGTATAAGCCGAGGGGGCATTTTCAGCACAAAAAAATGTGCTGAAAAACTTGGCTTATACTCGAGTATATATGGTATGTATTCTTTATAGGGATGTTCACCTCTCTGATGCCCTGTACACACGATCGGATTTCCGATGGAATAAAATCCGATGGATTTTTCCATCGGAAATCCAATGAAGCTGACTTCCATCAGTCTTGCCTACACACCATCAGTCAAAAATCCGACCGTCCCAAACGCTGTGACGTAAAACACTCCGAAGAGCCGAGAAAAATTAAGTTCAATGCTTCTGATCATGCGTCGACTTGATTCTGAGCATGCGTGGGTTTTTTCTCCGATGGAGTTCCCCACAGACGATCGGAATTTGCTATCGTTTTTTTTTCCATCGGTAAAATTTAAAACATGTTCTATTTTTTTATACCGATGGGAAAAAGACCGATGGGGCCCACACACAATCGGTTTGTCCGATTGATAAAAGTCCATCGGTCTTTTTTCATCAGAAAAACCGATCGTGTGTACGCAGCATAATTGTTCTGTTCTAGGAATGTTCACCCCTATTGTAAGTAAGGGAAATTCCAAGATTTTAGCATTGTCACCAGAGCAAAAGGTGAAAATAAATCATCCAATGAGGACAAATGTCCCAGTGACAACTGTCTAAGATGGGAAGTCCCTTTGCTATGGACATATTTCTTCTAATTTCCTGTTGCATCTCCAGCACAGGAAGGGAAATCTCCACAGACAAGAGAGAAATAATCTGATAGAGGATTCAGCCCTTCCCTACTCTATCCCCAAACAAAAAATATAGTTTTCCCTATAAATACACCTTTTTCACTGGATTGACACTTAATTAAAAACAAAACAAAACCATTTAAATCAACTGAGATATAACTTAAAGGGGTTGTAAAGGGAGAAGTTTTTTTTATCTTAATGCATTCTATGCATTAAGATAGAAAACCTTTTGTGTGTGGCAGCCCCCCCAGCACCCCCAAATTAATTACCTGAGACCCTTCGCTCTCCATGTCCACGAGTGTCTAAGCTGTCTGGGACACTCCTCCTGATTGGCTGAGACACAGCAGCGGCGCCATTGGCCAATCAGGGAAGATAGGGGGCAGGGCCGGGTTGGGTCTCCGTGTCTGAATGGATACATGGAGCTCTGACTCGGCTCGGGTGCCCCCCATGTAGAGCTGCTGGCTGAGGGGGCACTCGATAGGAGGGATGTACCAGGAACAGAAAAAGGGACCCGAGAAGAGGAGGATCCAGTCTGCTCTGGGCAAAACCAACTGCACAGAGGAGGTAAGTATAACATGTTTGTTTTTTATTTTTATTTTTTCTTAAACAAGACTTTACAAACACTTTAAGCCACAGAGCCCTGGTGCAAAATCTGAATGAAGCCTCTTCATTTCTCAAGATACATATTTTGCATGGTTCTTTTTAGCCTTGCGCTGCTCATTTTCATACAGCAGGGCATTGTGTCTTCTCTTTATAGTAAGCCCTTAAAGCCAATTACAGGCTCAAACAGAAAATCATGGAAATAAGGACATAAAAGTAAAATAATAGTCTACAGGACAGGATATAAAAACAGATCTTATAAAAAAAAAAGGAAAATAGCAATTATGTAATAGCCTGACCTCACATGCCTGGAGGCAGTTGTATTCTCATCAACCTCTGTAATTACATTCTAACATATTCTGTTTAAGTGTTGGTATTTGCTATATTTGCTTCTGTTTTAGGATTAGTATCTCTTCAAGCAGTAAAATTCCCAGTGGTCTAAAAGCCAGTTACATATTTAGTTCTTCAAAGCAAAACTAGTAATAAAATTATACACTTGCCTAGTTCTTCTTATATTTAAACAGAGAGGGTGAAAATAGTAAAACTTTCAACAGGTTCCATTCCCCTTTGAAAATGCCTCCAACCCAGCTGTAGATCCAGAAGAGTACAGCTTTTCTTTGTATACACCAGTTGACATGGCTTGGGTCACAGTAGAAAGTAATAGATCCTAATTCTGTTTGATGTCTTGCAGCTGATAGCTGGGAACTAAGGATCTCATCGTATCAAACAGAATTATAACACAGCCCCATTATCTCATTAGAGTAATTTCTTGATTCTGAAACCATCCCTTAATGATTTTAAAAGGCTACACAATGAAGACAAATGTAGCCACTTATTTAACTTTGAGAAATAAAATACAAATAAACATAGATACTAATACTAAAGAAATTGTGGAAATTTTTGGAAAACCTTTCTGAATTAATAGGCTGATGTTCAAAAAATAATATAACAACTAAGATGGGTAGAAATATGAAATGTACTGACCCATGAAAGCATAATCAACCAGTGTGCTAGTGCTCTAAGGAAACATTTAGCTCAAACGGACATTCATGTTTATGAATTACGTCAGCGGAGAGTAGGGATGAGCTTCGTGTTCGCGTCGAACACACGTTCGACTCGAACATTGGCCGCTCGATCGTTCGACGAAGAACGAACTTTATGGTCTGTTCGCGCTAAATTCGTGTTGCGTGACACGGCCCATAATTCACTGCGGCATCGCAGTGCATTGCTGGCTGATGATTGGCCAAGCATGCACTATGCCAATCACAGCGCGGAAAAAACGGAGAGCCGTAATTGGCCAAAGCCAGGGTGACTTTGGCCAATTATAGCTCAGGGGGTTTAGTACACGCCCCACACTATATAAGGCCGCCTGAAAGTCGTGTAGTGTGTTGGCGTTTGTGAAAGAGGCAGTTTCAGAGAGAGAGACAGTGTCATTTATATTGAGTTAGATAGAGCAAGCAGGCGAGTCAGTTAGCTGCTGTTACAGTGTGTAGAGGATATATATGCATCCTAGGTGTTGTATATATATTTATACACTGTATTGAGCTTAGATAGATCAGTTCCTGTTAGTCTCTATACTGTGACAGGCAGGCAGGTGATTGTGCTAGCTGCAGACTGTCAGGCCCCTTTCACACTGGGGCGGTTTGCAGGCGCTTTGCGGTTTGCAGGCGGTTTACGCTATTGTGCTATAAATAGCGCCTGCAAACCGAGCCTAAACAGCGGCTGCTGTCTCTCCAATGTGAAAGCCCGAGGGCTTTCACACTAGAGCGGTGCGCTAACAGGACGTGAAAAAGAGTCCTGATAGCCGCATCTTTAGAGCGGTGAGAGGAGCGGTGTGTTTATCGCTCCTACACCGCTCCTTCCCATTGAAAGCAATGGGAAACCGCGGTAATACCGCCGGCAATGCGCCTCTACAGAGGCGCATTACCAGCGGTATTAACCCTTTTTCGTCTGCTAGCGGCCGAATACCTCCGCAATTCTGACGGTATAGTGCCGCTAAAAATAGCGGCGCTATACAGCCACCGCACCCACCGCCCCAGTGTGAAACCAGCCTCAGTATTTCACTGAGGCTGGTTTCACACTGGGGCGGTGGAGCATATTTTTAGCGGCGCTATACCGTCGGAATTGCGGAGGAATTCGGCCGCTAGCGGTGCAGTTTTAACCCCCGCTAGCGGCCGAAAAAGGGTTACAGTAACTACTGTGTGCTTTGCATAGCATTCACCTAAAGCCTACATTTTTGATGCAATACTTTGCAACAGGGCTCATTGCTGCGCTCTAAGTACACTATCTGTGAGGGGTTGCAGTGTTGTGGCACCAGTACCAGTGCCTAAGGCCCAATTTTTCAGCCCCTGTTCAACAGGGGCATGCAATTACAATTCTTGATCTAATAATTCACAGCAGGGCCCATTCCTGCGCCTACCAAGAGTAACTGTGAGGGCTTACAGTGTTGTGACACCAGCACCACCACCAAAGGCCCAATTTTTCCTACCACTGTTCAACAGTGGCATGTAAATACAATTCCTGATATAATAGTTGACAGCAGGGCGTTCCAGCGCCCACCAAGAGTAACTGTGAGGGCTTACAGTGTTGTGGCAACACCAACACCTAAGGGGCAAATTTCTGCAGACTATATATGGCAGGCCCCTACTTTCAAACATCCAATTTACAAACGACTCCTACTTGCAAACGGAAGGAGACAACAGGAAGTGAGAGGAAATCTACCCCTAGGAAGGCAAATTCTCTCCTGTAAGAGTTAATATGTGAAAAAGGTGTCTCCTCTCCACTGATGCTTTATCACCAATCCTTGTTTCAGTAATAAAAAAATAAAAAAATCCAAAAACATTTGTCATTGGGATGGAAAGTGAGGTGAAATGTTCTGAACAGGTGCACAGACAGCAAAACAAATGTTACAGGGGTGATAACCCTTCCCTATGTTCTCCATAAAGCTTAAAAATAGATTTTTTGGCTGGAGCTACACTTAAAAAATGTACCTGTTCCAAATTACAAACAGATTGTACTTAAGAACAAACCTACAGTCCGTGTCTTTTTTGCACCGCCTGTATACTGCTGTTCAGAGTGCGGGGTTCCCGTTAATATCCATACAAGACCCAAAGGGGCTGGTAATGGGCTGGGGTGGGGGGGGGGGGTGATGGGGTAGCCGTGCCATTTTTCTCAATGATTATCATCCATATTGCCGGGACCAGACATTACATTAAAGCCGCAAGCAGTTTTAAATGGCTTTTTTTCCTTTAGAAATATCATTTTGTGCAAGGACAGTTCTAAACAAGGGAAACACCTGCCACTTCACCGGCATACTTTAGACACCCCCCAAGTATGATATTTAAAGGAATATTTCACTTATTTTTTTTTCACTTTATGCATCATTAAAATCACTGCTCCCGAAAAAACGACCGTTTTAAAAGATTATTTTTACATTGATACATGTCCCCTCGGGCAGGACCCGGGTCCCCAAACCCTTTTTAGGACAATAACATGCATATTAGGCGTTATAATTAGCACTTTAGATTTCGAACGTTCGCGTCCATTGTATTTAATAGGGTTCTAAAGTTGTGCGAACTTTCGGTCCGTTCGAAGGTTCTGGTGCTAACCGAACGGGGGGGGGGGGTGTTCGGCTCATCCCTAATGGAGAGGAAAGGGAGCAATGAGAAAGCAGCCCTGGCAGGTTTATTACAGGGGCATTCATCCTCTTCATGTGTCCCACTTTAAATCCACACTATAAAATTTCTGAAACAGTGTCATCACAGCATACCTACAAAAGGCCCACAGGCCAATATTAGACCACACTGTTCATTTCTCGAACATTTGATCTTTCTATGGGCAGGCTAAGTGTACCCAAGTCGATCAATCGATCCACTTGGGTACAGCCAGCATGTTGTTTTTCTGGCATGCGATTATTGCCAATGGATATAGCCACTAGCAACAATCATTCTGTTCTCCCAGTGGGGGCGGCTCCCCCCCTCCCCAGCCAGGAGAACACATTAGCTTAGCGGGAGGTATTCCCTCATCCACACTGACTGTGATGATGAGGTAATCAAGCAATTTTCTTTCCTGCAACCTGTGGTTGCAGGAAAGAAAATTGCATAATCTGTGGCCTGCCTTAGCTGATTTAGGGGTAGAGTTTTTTAGGTTTTAGGCTACTTTCACCCTGAAGCGCTGGCGGTATAGCGGCGCTATTTTTAGCGCCGCTATACCGTCGTTTTTGCCGCGATTTGCGGGCGCTAGCGGGGTGATTTTAACCCCCGCTAACGGACGAAAAATTGTTAAAAACGCCTCTTTGCGGCATTTTGTGGGCGTTTTGGAGGCCCTACCCCATTGATTTCAATGGCCAGGGGCGCTATAGGAGCGGCATTTTTATCACTCCTACCGCGCCTCAAAGATGCGGCTTGCAGGAGTTTTTTTACCCTCCTGCCAGCGCACCGCTCCAGTGCTTGCAGGCGCTATTTTTAGCGCAATAGCGCCTGCAAAGCGCCTCAGTGTGAAAGGGGCCTCAAAATTATTTCATTATGTATGCTTACTATGTATACTATGTACATGACAAATGATTACCAGAGCAAATGTGTTGGCTAAAGTGACAGAAAAACCGATCAACCTTACTTTGAGCCTTTTTCTGATTGAAATCTTTCTAAATATTAGGGAGTCACGTCTCTAGAAGACTTGAAAAATATATTGCAATATATATGTAGCACCCCCCTCACTCCTCTCTTTCTCTTCAGCTCGTCTCGTCTCTTGTCTAGGGGTATCTTAGAGGGGAGGGAGCGTGGACACCACGCCTGGCTTCCACCACATGTGTCAGTGCGGTATAAGCAACGTTCTTGTATTACCTTCGGGTCAGTGCTGTGCACCTGGATCCTCCCTCCAAGAGTCACCTTGAACAATGTCTGTTAGGAAATGAGCCCCACACCATTAAAGTTCAACACTCCTTTATTCTTCTTGAATGAACATAATCAGTTGAACTCCCTTAGTAGGAACAGAACAGAAAAGGAGGTGTGGATGCGAATAGGCCCAGACACAATGTGGTTCTCCACTTTCCTCCCTGAAAGTGAGTTACGGTCTCCGCACGAGGGGGAATTTCCTTCCAGGCGGTCTCCGACGAGAGGCTCACCTGTCACCGGCAATATGCTGCACCGGGTCTTCAAGTGAGGAGCTCCCCCCGGTCCATTACGCCTTCCGGATTCGGGTACCCACTCCCGGTGTTCCCTAGGATCTCCTTCCCTCGCGGAACTCAGTGTTGGGCACTGAGCTCCGGACCTCCATCCGAGTACCTCACCCCAGGCTAAAGGTGCCTGGGATGGAACACGTCCTCCGGCTGTCCTCTAGGCCTAGGCCACCCAGAGGACCGACATGAACCACCGTCCGCAAGCTGAAGGTGCCTGGGACTTCGACCCCGTGACAAAGATGGCGGGCCCCTTTATACCCTCTCCCAGCAAGCACGGCGGGTTCCCCGCCCCACCATACCGCTGCCGAGGTAGGACAAAAAGGAGGCACAGCACACAGCAATGATTCAACCCCAGCCCAGGGCAACAGCGCCACCCACTGGGCTGCAGGGAATTACACATCACTAATGTCTCTGCCAAATTAAAATTTACACCCGGGAAAGTATATACCCGCTACACTCTCCCCCTGGTGGTTTGACACTGGTCCCCAGTGTCTGGAGTAAATCATGCCCTCAACAGCTGACATAATCCAATCCAGAAACCGACTAACAATTATACAAAAATAAAACTTTTGAAAAAAGCTATCCAACTAAAACATTGTGTCTGAGCCCTGTAAAGAAAAGGGAATGAAGACACGAGAGAAACAACAGCACTGATTCATAACTTTGAACCACATATTCACATTTGACTTTTTCCACCCATCCTGACTAAGACCCACCCCATCCTCAGTAAACTTGATGGGATGTTCTCCTGCAGAGGGAAAAGAAAGGATTAACACATATAACCCTGACACCTGTATTCGTGTACTGGAAAAGAAACTTCTCCGAGAAGAAATCCCTTTTTCTGAGTGAGTGCATGAAAAGTGTCTTAACGTTGCGCAACACTGCCACCTGGTGACAGCACCGCGGTAACTGCACTCGTGGAACTTTCTTCTTTTCTTTCGGCCCTATCTACCCCAGAGTCCATAATCTCTTGTAGAAAGTGAAAAACAAACAGGAACAGTTCTTCATTCCTATGGGCACAAAAGCAACGGGCCCCAGAAAGTTCAGCAGCATGATAAGAACGGAGTCTCTTTTTCTCCTACAGGTAAAAGTGGGGATGCGGCAGAACAAGTGGTTTCAAGTGCTGATCCATGGTTTCCAGATGATACTCCACATCTTCTCCTTCTTTGCGCCAGATCAACACTTTATCTGCATGGATGTGTCGTCCCAACATCCACTCTGCCTTGCAGTCTTTAAAACGTTGAGAGGCCTTTGGAGAGCATGCCAGGTACCTGCGGGCGTGGGGAACCTGAAGGTGGGTCCACACAAAGTCATTGTACCAGCGCTCCCGGCACACCTTCACCTCATAAAGCAGTTCCTTCGACAAGTACGGATACTCCCATCCGTATTCTGCAGCAACCTTCTGGCCAAACAGGCGTTGTAGTCTCGCCAGAGGAGGTATGGTAGCTTTGTCCCCTTCGCCAGGCGAAACTATTGAGTCCGGGTGGCGAGGGACCTTGATCACATCTGATCTGGGCATAGGTGCCCGCAGCAGCAGTCTCTTTTCCCCAGCCTTCGGTACAGATGGCACCGGGGATGTAGAAGCAGGCTGGGGACCGGACCTCTCTTCAGGCGCTGGTGCCTCCACCCGGGGTGTACTTTCCCCTGTTGACATGGGTGGATCTCTGATCCTCCGAGATGAAGCGAGAGGTACTTTGTCCCAGCCCTTCTCGGCAAACAAATCGTCTATGGCAACGTCGTCTCCCATGTCCGAGAGCGACTCCAGGTCAGAGGTGTCATACTCCTCCGCGGGTATGTAGCCGGTTGGAGAAACGGAGCCACCACCTCCCGCGGATTCGCTAGGCCATGACTTCCCGACACCTCCACCCACACACCAAATCTCTCCGCCTGGCTTACCTCGGCCTTTACTTGAAGCGGGACGTCCGGAACTCCTGTCAACGGATCCATCCAGGCCGGGCGTAAGCGGGCGAGACGGTCCACCACAACCGCTGGTCGGGGCTACCATGCCGGTCTTTCTCTTCGAGGATGGATGCTGCGAGACAGTGGTGACCGAGTCAGCATCCTCGGATTTCTCCCATTGGGGTTTTACGACCTCCTCCACGGTCGTTGCAGTGTGCGTAGGGATGGCTCTCACAGCAGTGATTCCTCCTCTCTGAGTGGTGTTGTCCACAGCACGGCCGGGCTAAATGGTTCTCGGCCTCTCAACCGCCGGATCCACTTTGAACAGGAACTCCCCACAGGCCTCACATCGCCCGAATGGCTTCAGCTGGCACACCAGTCCCGAGCAGCTGGGACAAATCACACCCAGGGCCTCAACGTCCATGCACAAGTACAGGGCGAATCGACCCCGTGGCTTTAACCGGATCTCCGTATCTGTTACCGGAGCAGTAGCAGTCAATGTCGTGGTAGAAGGGTGAACTGGAATCCACGATGTATGTCCGAACATGGCGACCTGTTGCTGATCCATTGCACACTGCAGAGTTTTTTTTTGCGCCAATGTCCCACGTGTAGTCCTTCACACGTATTGGACTCCTCCCCTTTGCTCCAGTTCGCGGGCTTTTCTTATTTTCTGTTTCTGAGTCACGCCCACGAACTAAGCGATGGGGGTGTGCCTGGTGGCGCAGTGCAATAGAAGCTCCCACGTGTAGTACTTCACACAGCTGAACTTCCCCCTCTTTCCACTCTTCTGCGCGGGCCTTTCCCTTCATTGGGTCATGTCCACGACTTTGAGCAGGGATGCACTTCGGCCAATGAAGGCCTGCCTATTCGCTTAACTCTTCCAACAGACACGTTCAATACTGTGGTGCACAAACACTATACCGGACCCGAGCCCCCACGTGTAGCACCCCCCTCACTCCTCTCTTTCTCTTCAGCTCGTCTCGTCTCTTGTCTAGGGGTATCTTAGAGGGGAGTGAGCGGGGACACCACGCCTGGCTTCCACCACATGTGTCAGTGCGGTATAAGCAACGTTCTTGTATTACCTTCGGGTCAGTGCTGTGCACCTGGATCCTCCCTCCAAGAGTCACCTTGAACAATGTCTGTTAGGAAATGAGCCCCACACCATTAAACTTCAACACTCCTTTATTCTTCTTGAATGAATACAATCAGTTGAACTCCCTTAGTAGGAACAGAACACAGACACAATGTGGTTCTCCACTTTCCTCCCTGAAAGTGAGTTACGGTCTCCGCACGAGGGGGAATTTCCTTCCAGGCGGTCTCCGACGAGAGGCTCACCTGTCACCGGCAATATGCTGCACCGGGTCTTCAAGTGAGGAGCTCCCCCCGGTCCATTACGCCTTCCGGATTCGGGTACCCACTCCCGGGGTTCCCTAGGATCTCCTTCCCTCGTGGAACTCAGTGTTGGGCACTGAGCTCCGGACCTCCATCCGAGTACCTCACCCCAGGCTAAAGGTGCCTGGGATGGAACACGACCTCCGGCTGTCCTCTAGGCCTAGGCCACCCAGAGGACCGACACAAACCACCATCCGCAAGCTGAAGGTGCCTGGGACTTCGACCCCGTGACAAAGATGGCCGGCCCCTTTATACCCTCTCCCAGCAAGCACGGCGGGTTCCCCGCTCCACCATACCGCTGCCGAGGGAGGACAAAAAGGAGGCACAGCACACAGCAATGATTCAACCCAGCCCAGGGCAACAGCGCCACCCACTGGGCTGCAGGGAATAACACATCACTAATGTCTCTGCCAAATTCAAATTTACACCCGGGAAAGTACATACCCGCTACATATAATTATGAATACATAATTAAAAAAAATAATTAAAATGTTTAATTTAAAAACTATAGACACTGTTTTCATTTTTGGATAGAGCAAGTGAGGGTTATATCCCCTGCCAGTTTTTTTTACCCATCTGTGTCCCATTGCAGAGATTTCCCTTCACTTCCTGTCCCAATGCCAAACAGGAAGTGAGAGGAAATCCCTGCAAATTAAGGAAATTTCTTGGGGGCCTCCAGGTGTCCCAATTGGAAAGTTTCACCTGTATTACTTTTCAGGGGACAACCCAAAATTTGGGACAAATAGAGAGGATGAACCTTTTTAACTGCTTGCCGACCGCCGCACGCCAATATACGTCGGCAGAATGACACGGGCAGGCAAATGGGCCTACCTGTACGTCCCTTTAAATTTGCCGCCCGCCGCGTGCCTCGTGAGTGCGCCCGCGGGTCCCGGGAACTCTATCTTCCCGGGTGGCCCGCCATTGCGGTCGGCAAAGGCAGAACAGGGGGATACCTTTGTAAACAAGGCATTCCTTTGTTCTTCCTAGTGACACGTCAGGAATCTACTGTTCCCTGTGATCGGGAGCAGCGATCAGTGACGTGTCACTAATAGCTCCTCCCCCTAACAGTTAGAATCACTCCCTAGGACACACCTAACCCCTTCAGCGCCACCTGATTGCTGTAAAAATTACAATGGTCCCAAAAATGTGTCAAAAGTGTCCGATGTGTCCGCCATAAAGTCGCAGTCATGATAAAAATTGCAGGTTGCCGCCATTACTAGTAAAAAAAAATAATAATAATAAAAATGCCATAAAACTATCCCCTATTTTGTAGATGCTATAACTTTTGCGCAAACCAATCAATATACGCTTATTGCGATTTTTTTTACCAAAAATATGTAGAAGAATACATATCGGCCTAAACTGAGAAAACATTTGCTTTTTTTTTTTTTAAATGGGGATATTTATTATAGCAAAAAGTACAAAATATTGTTTTTTTTTTCAAAGTTGTCGCTCTATTTTTGTTTATAGCGCAAAAAATAGGACGCAAATTTTTTTGGGGAGCCACATCGCACGACCGCGCAATTGTCAGTTAAAGCGACACAGTGCCAAATCGCAAAAAGTGCTCTGGTCTTTGGCCAGCCAAATAGTCTGGGGCTTAAGTGATTAACGGAGACACAGACAAAAATAGGAATTGACAAACATTCCCTCTGCACTCTGTCCAAACTAAAAAAAAAGTTTTGCCAAATTTTTAGTCCTGGCCATAATATTAAAAAAGTCCAAAACTGCTAAACATTCTTGTATTTATTTTTTTATTTTAATTTATTTATTACAGGTACGGTATTTAAATAGCACCAACAATTTGTGCATCACTTTACATATTTTACATTCACATCAGTTGCTGCACTCAAGAAAGTTGCAGTACAATCTAAAAAAACTTTACTTATTCTATTTAAAAAAGTCTAAAAAATAAATATAGTTGTTTTTCAAGCTGTTTTGTTAACTGTTGTGATAACTTTTTCTAAAATTGTACACAGCTGGAAGTCAAATTTGATCCGTCCCCCACAGCTGGAGTTTCAGTTTTGTTGGCATACTTTCTAGCCACTTTTCTTAAAGTATTACCAAAGGCAAAACTTTTATTGCCTTTAGATGTGCCTTTAGTTCTACTTCAATAAAGCAATGACATTGCTTAGCTGCATATAATAGAGGCAAACCCTTCTACTTCCCCAATTAGTTTAAGAAAATACATGGGAAGACAAATATCAATTCCTTTTGAACAGAGAAATGTATAGATTTACCAAAAACTTTGCTAAACTCCTTAAAATGTGACTAGTTTATCAGGAGAAGATTGTTTTATAGAGCTCTAACATGAAGATATGTGTATGCATTATATGTGAAGTGGATTCTGCGAATACCTTACATCATTACACATTTTTGTATCCTGAAATCATTTACACAATTGGCTATACATGGCCACTATTGACAAGAAAATGACCAGAATAGGTGCTGATTGTAGTAAAAAATGCGTAAAAGGTATGTCCAAGCAAAACTTTTTTTTTTGTGGAAGTCGGGAAGTGACAAAACGCGTCAGTGCGTGGCTACGACGGCATAACCAGAAGTGACCTAGTGACGAGTACGTTCCACCGCCAGCTGGCTCAAACCAGGAAGTGAGTTCCAAACGCCGTGTATGCAACACGAGCGCATCTCCTGGGTTCAGATGACAGTGGTGATTACACTCTATTATGTTCTATACAAGTGTTTGAATTGTACGTATATCAGAAGCGAGGAGGTTGTACACTGGGCAAATTTATTAAAGCAGGATTACACTATGTCAGGGTTTTTGTGTCTTATATGAACCCCTTTGGAAAATAACCCTTGCTGCCTTCTGAGGTGATGACGGAAGTTTGAGTGAAAGAGATTTATTTTCAGGGCTCATTTGATTCATCTTTGTGGTGAGTTTGAACACCAGAGGGGGAGAGTGCCTCACTTGTGGTGAAGACTGGGAGCTGGTGTAGGGTGCACTGTTTATCCAATTCCTAGAAGCACTCACCATTTTAGGACTTATTATTGCTACGTCATCATTCAATAATTTCACGTGGAGTTGGACACTTATCCAATATTAGCGCTGTTTTATCAATTGGACTTTCTTATGGTTCTCTAGGATTGGATACATTTTTTTTTAGATTTGTGTATTTTATGATTACTCATTTTGTACTTTAAACAGCTGCTGCTTATACCCATATCATTTTATTGGTTTACTATGGTATTAGGTTTTTTATTTTCTGTTTGATCATCAGTACATTACTCCCCTTTTTAACTAACTTATTTATTAGTGGAGTCTCAGAATTAGTTCATATATTTCCTTGGCACCGAGAAGTGCACTATAGGCCTCATTTGTGCACCTTCTTTGACATATATATATATATATATATATATATATATATATATATACACACACACTATATTGTCAAAAGTATTGTGACGCCTGCCTTTAAACGAACATGAACTTTAATGACTGTCCACAAGGTTTAGGAGTGTGTTTATGGGAATGTTTGAACATTCTTCCAGAAGGACATTTGTGAGGTCACACACTGATGTTGGACGAGATCACCTGGTTTGCAGTCTCTGCTCTAATTCATCCAAAAAAGGGGTTCTATCGGGTTGAGGTCAGTACTCTGCGCAGGCCAGTCAAGTTCCTCAACCCTAAACTTAGTCATCCATGTTTTTATGGACCTTGCTTTGTGCACTGGTCCAAATCATTTTGTGGAGGGGGGATTATGGTGTATGGTTGTTTTTCAGGGGTTGGGCTTGGCCCCTTAGTAACAGTGAAGGGAACTCTTAACGCATCAGCATACCAAGACATTTTGGACAATTTCATGCTCCCAACTTTGTTGGAACAGTTTGGGGATGGCCCCTTCATGTTCCAACCTAACTGTGCACCAGTGCACAAACAAGGTCCATAAATACATGGATAAGCCAGTTTGGGGTGGAGGAACGTGACTCGTCTACACAGAGTCCTGACCTCAACTTGATTGTACACCTTTGGGATGAATTAGAGCAGAGACTGTGAGTCAGGCCTTCTCTTACAACATTCATGCCTGACCTCACAAATGTCCTTCTGGAAGAATGATCAAACATTCCCATAAACACACTTCTAAACCTTGTGGACAGCCATTAAAGTTCATGTGTGTGTAAAGGCAGGTGTCACAATACTTTTGACAATCTAGTGTATATTCCCCAATCCCCACTTCATGTCTGCTGAAACCACTGTCAATGGGACAGATGGCAATAAAGCTCACAGAGTTCTAATCTTCCCCACTCTAACCAAAACTAAAAGAAAAAAAATTTTGCTTAGACAAACACTTTAACTTTACACTCCAAAGTTTTTCTGTCCTACCAATGCTAATGGTAAATTCAATATTGGAAAAGAGAGTAGCATGTTGAGTTACTGTAAAACTAATATTATCATGGCACACAGAATTATTTGAGTACAAATCCTTTACAGCCACCTTGGAGCCATCCTAATGTGGCAATTAAATTTAATTTTCTTCATTTTCTATTGGTTTCTGCATAGAGAGTATATTGTAGTATGACTGCAAGGAGAGACTTGAAAGGCAGCATCATACAGCTACTTTCAAAGGCTATGTTTGCTGATTTAAGCAAGCATATGGTTTTACAATGTCAACAAAATGCAATCAGTATTACTGGGAATAACAAGGGGATAAACAAGGGCTGAATAACGGCATAATACAATTTCTCGGTAACAATAATTATAATTATCAGGTTTCACAGAAATTACACTGCCACAAAGGTCTGCTGTGGAGTACACCATTACAGGGGGGGTCAGCACTCAAAGATTATCTTCTTTTAAAGGGTTAGTCCACCCAGAAAAATTTCATGAAAAATTAAACCCTATTATACGTTCCTTATATCTCTTAGGGACTTTGTTAATTGGGTCTCTGCACCATAGATTAGAAAATCCAGAGATTTCAGAGCCTGCAAAATTTCAGTGAAATTGTGGGGAACTGAAACATTCTTAAGTGACATTATATATATGTTATATAAACTAGGATACTACCGTAGTTTATATATAATATACTAATATATAATAATAAAGTTTAATGTGTATGCAAACATTATTATTGATATACTATTAATCTATAATCTGTCAAAAATAAATCCTGCACATCTGCCTTTATTTTCAGCATCAAATACCTGGCAATCCTGCCACCCCACTTCCGTTCCTGTAGCATTATGACCATGCTATGTATGGAAGTAGATCCATGCTGTCATGGCCAGTTTGCATTCACCAGCCTCTAATCAAAGCTATATGTAGGCAGGGGTTAATTTTGGTGTTCCTTTTTATTCATCCCCATTCCCCTTATAGGTAATTTCCTTTGTACAGGCTCCTTCCTCTGCTTATTTTTGGAATGAAAGGAGTGACCCTTGGGTTGTTTTGTAAATGTCGGTAATGTGAGGAGGAAGTTCCTTCCTCTCAGCAGGATGGTGCCCCCTGTACCAAGGTTATGTGGGACCAGTGGAGGTCTATGGCCTGTTGGTAAATAAGCAGTCTGCCTGAACTGTTGGCAGCACCACAGCACCTCTCCTGCACAGTGTGGATCAGTATTCTAAAATCAAACGTGGAAGCCACATAATTCAACAAATAATATCAAAATCTTTTGGACTATTTTGTGTGTAATTTACACTGAAGAGTTACCAAATTGTGGAGGATTGTAATCTGTTTTGGAAAAAGTTCAGTAAAGTAAAAGCAAATCAATTCCTTGCCTCGTTTGGAAAAAGGACTGCCTTTATTGTGTGTGGTGGGTTAACTTCAAGTGAAGGATGACAAAGAGTTAAAAGGTTAAGTATCTGTGTAAATCTGGTTGACACAGGAGCAGGTGATTGATTCTGGGTACCTGAGGAAACATGGGCTCCAGATGGTTGGATAAATTTCCAGAGCCCTAACATGGGCTCCAGGTGGTTGGATAGATTCCCAGAGCCCTAACCTGGACCATGGAAAACATATGTTTGAAAGTGCTCCAGGCTTAGGAATTTAATAGACAGATGAGCAGGAGGAGGCTGAGTCAATGGGAGGCCTATGGCCTGCATCTGTGCATGTTGACAAGATGTGAGCTTGGCACAGGAACCAATCTGTCATGTACCTGGTTGAGACCGAGCTGACAGGAGGGCTTTCCCTTACACCTCCTGTCCTGTTTCTCCTGAAGGTGGTAACTGATATAACAGGGCACGGAGTGGCACGGGTGCCTGGTAGGAGAGAAGATACTTGCAGCGGGTGCCAAGCAGCGGGCAGGTTGGTGGACTGGCCAATGTAGGTACACAGCGGCAGGTGCAGGACAGCAGACAGCAGCCAAGCTGGAGAGCAGGTGAATGCAGGGTCTCAGGTGTTCAGGCAGGCAGAAGTTGGTTACAACCAAGCAACAGAGGTACAGAATCGGATCCAGAGAGGAGTCAGGGAAGGCCATGGTCGGTATCAAGTGAGCAGAGAAGGTACCGGAACAATAGGCAGAAGGCAGAGTCGGGTCAGCAATCAGGTAAAAGTGGAGTCAAACAGGCCGGGTATATACAGGAACAAGCACAGGATCAGGTCACAGATGGAATACATTAGTGAGTCAGGAATGTCTAGTTGTCACAAATTCCTGACTCACTAATGTGAACATCTAGCTGTCACTCGAGAATTCCTATTAGCAAGAACCCATCTTCTTGCACGTCCTTGTGTACGATTATGCACACAATTTCTCTGACACAATCATTGGCCTAAAGCTTTGCATGTGGATGAGGATGCTTGGCTGCACATGCTGGTCTTGTGGTATGTGCTCCCTTCTTAAAGTGGAAACATTCAAAACATGACAGGGTGTTATCCAGTTGTCCTTTGGAAGAAAATTGGACCAGGCCTTTTAAGAGTCTTTGCCTTACTTTGGCTCCACTGTAGGTTTAGGACCCTTTCACATGAGCTTCCAAACAAGTCAGTTTGTCAGTTTTTCAGGTGGGTCACATTGAAAGCTCCATGCAGCTCTGGATAGGCGGATGCAAATGGACTTGTGTCCTTTTACATCCGCCTACCTTCAAGTCTGTCCAGATCTGGAAAAAAAAGTCTTTTTTTTCAGAGCTAAATGTGACAGATTGGAGGTAGCCTAGTCTAGCTACCAATAAAGTTATCACAGGTTCACTCTTGCCCGCCGGACACGAGGGCCCGGTTCATACTGGTGCGACATGGGCTCTGACTTTGAGAGCACGTTGCATCACAAGCCGCACCGCATTAAAGGGGTTGTAAAGGTTTGTTTTTTATTTTCTAAATAGGATCCTTTAAGCTAGTGCATTGTTGGTTCACTTACCTTTTCCTCAGATATCCCTTCTAAATATTTGTTTTCTTTGTCTGAATTTCTCACTTCCTGTTCCTCCTCAGTAAGCTGTTCAGTAAGCTGTTCTGGATGACTCCACACCACTCGGATGATGGTGTGAAGTTTAGTGAGGAGAAACAGGAAGTGAGAAATTCAGACAAAGAAAAACAACATTTAGAAGGTACATTAAAGGAAAAGGTAAGTGAACCAACAATGCACTAGCTTAAAGGAACCTATTTAGAAAATAAAAAAACAAACCTTTACAACCCCTTTAAGTGCAATGGAACCTTTCTAATAGGAGTGACTTGAGTCACAACAACTTAGAAAAAGGTTCCCACACTACTTTTGATCCGACTTCGGCACGACTTGCACTGACTTCTCTTAAAGAAGTCATATGCAAATTGTGCTGAAGTTGCACTGGGATGTCAGCTTCAAAGTCGCAGCAGTGATGTTAAAAATCCATCCCTTTCAGCCCTGGTTCAGAAGAGGATCTGTTCACGGATTCCCTGCTGATCAGAGTGGGCCCTGCTCCAATATTTTTTTTTGTTAAACCCAACTATCCAAGTTAATATACTTGGTAATATTTGATGCTAAAATCAATGCTGAATTGGGGAAATTCATATACACTGCCTGTTGGTGTACATCATAAATTTAAAGTTGCTTCCTAAAAAGATTCAATATGGATAACTTTAAATGACTAGAGACAGGCTAAGTGATCTAAACAAATCACATTTTCACTCATCAGATAATGGATCATATTTGCTAAATAACAAAAACCACATGGATAAGTAAAACACCATAAATAAACTCAATAAGGCAAACAAAAGTTTATGTGCTTGAACAGGTGTATTTCTTTGAAACAAAACAAAAGTGAGACGTAACGACTCAAACAGTAATACACAGCATAAAAAGTGAACAAAGCCTATGCTCTTCTTACTATCAGTGTCAAATAGAAATCCCATGATTCAAAGGAAGACACATTAATGGAAGCACAGAATGCCACTAGCATTATGGACTACAAAGCTATACATCACAACACTTCAGACTGTCAGAAACTTAAAAGATCTATGTTAGAAGGGTAACTTTTTCACATGCACTGAAATAGACCCTTGCAAGCTTTTTAAATGCAAAATCCACCTCACAAACAAATACTAAAAATGCAATGCTAAACAAAAGGCCAACATTTATAGGGCACGAGTTCTCCAGAAGTAAATCAACAGACATTTTTAGTGTTAGAGGAAGACTGTTTATAAGCATACTGCTTATATAAATTAAATAATTTGGCTAAAGGGGTACTGGGGTCTGACTGTCTGTGGATCCTCTATAAAAGGCCCAATAGAGCTGTAAATTGTACACTATAGCATGATACTACACCACATAAATACATTTTCCAAGAGTAACAAACAACTATCGCAGCAATAATGGTTGGGCAGAAACAAACCTATTTATGTGAATTTATACCAATACTGTTAGGCAGGCCATAGACCAGGGGTGTCAAAACTTTTTTTCAAAGAGGGCCAGATTTGATGAAGTGAACATGCGTGAGGGCCGACCATTTTGCCTGACATTCTGTGAACCATTAAAATTTGGTCTAATGCCGCGTACACACGATCGGAATTTCCGACAACAAAACCGTGGGGTTTTTTTTCGTCGGATTTTCGCTCAAAATTGTCTTGCATACACACGGTCACACAAATGTTGCTCGGAAATTCCGAACGTCAAGAACACGGAGACGTACAACACTACGACAAGCCTAGAAAAATTAAGTTCAATCATTCTGAGCATGCGCCGAATTGATTCCGAGCATGCGTAGGATTTTTGTGCGTCGGAATTGGATACACACGATTGGAATTTCCGACAAGAACTTTTGTTGTCAGAAAAATTGAGAACCTGCTCTCAAACATTTGTTGTCGGAAATTCCGATCGTGTGTACGCGGCATAAGTGTGTTCGTTTGAGCACTAATTCACTGCCCAACAAGAATACTCTTGCCTTTGTGGCTGTGTGTGGTGAAGAGATGACCTTGGGCGTGTTATTTGGATATACCGTATTTATCGGCATATAATACACAACTTCACTTTAACCACTTAAGCCCCGGACCATTTGGTAGCTAGAGGACCAGAGGTGAATTCAGAATTTTGCACTGCGCTGCTTTAACTGTAAATTGTGCGGACATGCAATGTTGTACCCAAACGAAATTTGCGTCCTTTTCTTCCCACAAATAGAGCTTTCTTTTAATGGTATTTGATTGCCTCTGCGATTTTTATTTTTTGCGATATAAACGGAAAAAGACCGAAAATTTTGAAAAAAAATGATATTTTCTACTTTTTGTTATAAGAAAAATCGAATAAACTCAATTGTAGTCATACATTTAGGCCAAAATGTATTCAGCCACATGTTTTTAGTAAAAAAAATGTCAATAAGCGTATATTTATTGGTTTGCGCAAAAGTTATAGAGTTTACAAACTAGGGTACATTTTCTGAAATTTACACAGCTTTAAATTTATGACTGCCTATCTCATTTCTTGAGGTGCTAAAATGACAGGGCAGTACAAAACCCCCCAAATGACCCCATTTTGGAAAGTAGACACCCCAAGGAAATTGCTGAGAGGCATGTTGAGCCCATTGAATTTTTTATTTTTTTGTCCCAAGTGATTGAATAATGACAAAAAAAAAAAAAATTACAAAAAGTTGTCACTAAATGATATATTGCTCACACATGCCATGGTTATATGTGGAATTTCACCCCAAAATACATTTTGCTGCTTCTCCTGAGTACGGGGATACCACATGTGTGGGACTTTTTGGGAGCCTAGCCGCGTACGGGACCCCGGAAACCAAGCACCGCCTTCAGGATTTCTAAGGGCACAAATTTTTGATTTCACTCCTCACTACCTATCACAGTTTCGAAGGCCATAAAATGCCAAAATAGCACAAAACCCCCCCAAATGACCCCATTTTAGAAAGTAGACACCCCAAGGAAATTGCTGAGAGGCCTGTTGAGCCCATTGAATATATTTTTTTTGTCCCAAGTGATTGAATAATGACAAAAAAAAAAAACAAAAAAAAAAAATTACAAAAAGTTGTCACTAAATGATATATTGCTCACACATGCCATGGTTATATGTGGAATTACACCCCAAAATACATTTTTCTGCTTCTCCTGAGTACGGGGATACCACATGTGTGGGACTTTTTAGGAGCCTAGCCGCGTACGGGACCCCGAAAACCAAGCACCGCCTTCAGGATTTCTAGGCACAAATTTTTGATTTCACTCCTCACTACCTATCACAGTTTCGAAGGCCATAAAATGCCAAAATCGCACAAAACCCCCCCAAATGACCCCATTTTGGAATATAGACACCCCAAGCTATTTGCTGAGAGCAATGGCGAGTATTTTACAGCTCTCATTTGTTTTTGAAAATGAAGAAAGAAAATATATATATATTTTTTTTTTTTTTTCAATTTTCAAAACTTTGTGACAAAAAGCGAGATCTGCAAAATACTCACAATACCTCTCAGCAAATAGCTTGGGGTGTCTACTTTCCAAAATGGGGTCATTTGGGGGGGTTTTGTGCTATCTGGGCATTCCATGGCCTCCGAAACTGTGTTAGGCAGTGAGAAGTGAAATCAAAAATTTACACCCTTAGAAAGCCTGAAGGCGGTGCTTGGTTTTTGGGGTCCCGTACGTGGCTAGGCTCCCAAAAAGTCTCACACATGTGGTATCCCCGTACTCAGGAGAAGCAACAGAATGTATTTTGGGGTGTAATTCCACATATGCCCATGGCATGTTTGAGCAATATATCATTTAGTGACAACTTTGTGCAAAAAAAAATAAAAAAATTCGTTTTTCCGCAACTTGTGTCAACATATAAAATATTCCATGGACTCGACATGCCTCTCAGTATATAGCTTGGGGTGTCTACTTTCCAAAATGGGGTCATTTGGGGGGTTTTGAACTGTTCTGGCATTTTATACACAACATTAGGAAGCTTACATCCACTCTTCTAACCACTTGAAGACAAAGCCCTTTCTGACACTTTTTGTTTACATGAAAACATTTTTTTTTTGCAAGAAAATTATGTTGAACCCCCAAACATTATATATATTTTTAAAGCAAAGGCCCTACAGATTAAAATGGTGGGTGTTGCATTTTTTTTTCTACACAGTATTTGCGCAGCGATTTTTCAAACGCATTTTTTGGGTTAAAAAAATACACTTTTTTTAATTTTAATGCACTAAAACACACTATATTGCCCAAATGTTTGATGAAATAAAAAAGATGATCTTAGGCCGAGTACATAGATACCAAACACGACATGCTTTAAAATTTCACACAAACGCGCATTGGCGACAAACTACATACATTTTTAAAAGCCTTTAAAAGCCTTTACAGGTTACCCCAGTAGATTTACAGAGGAGGTCTACTGCTAAAATGATTGCCCTCGATCTGACCTTCGCGGTGATACCTCACATGCATGGTGCAATTGCTGTTTACATATGACGCCAGACCGACGCTTGCGTTCGCCATTGGGCAAGAGCAGGGCAGGACAGGGGTGCTTTTTTTTTTTTCTTTTTTTTTTATTAATAATTTTGCTTTTTTATTTTATTTTTAAATTGTTCCTTCCAAGTATTTTTTTTTTTTATCATTTTTATTGTTATCTCAGGGAATGTAAATATCCCCTATGATAGCAATAGGTAGTGACAGGTACTCTTTTTTTGAAAAAACTGGGGTCTTCTAGACCCTAGATTTTTCCTCTGCCCTCAAAGCATCTGACCACACCAAGATCGGTGTGATAAAATGCTTTCCCAATTTCCCAATGGCGCTTTTTATATCCGGGGGGCATTCCCTCCCACTGCTTGTAAAAGCAGTCCAGAGGCTAATTAGCCGCTAGGATTGCTTTTACATGAAAGCTGGCCGCAGGCTGAAAAGAATGATACCAAGATGATACCTAAACCCGCAGGCATCATTCTGGTATAAACATTCAAAGTCCAGCAACATACCAGTACGTTGCTGGTCCTTGTTGGACATGTATTGTAATCTTTTTATTTCATGCAGCCAGTTGGCTGAACGAAAAAAGAGATTGATCGGTGGGTATGCCCACCATTAGAATACCGCCCTTCATCCACCCACTTCCAATGATGGGCATACACGCACCATTTATATATGCCGAAGCATGGGGGCATCCTCCCGCAAAAAAGTTATGCCGCACACACATGGTCGGACTTTTCCACGGGCAAGCCTCCGTCGGAATTTCGACCGTATGTACGCGGCATTAGGAGCAAAATCGCTCCTCCGCCCCTGCTGCCCCAATGCTTCGGCATATTTGCTTTTTTTTTTTAACTGTGGTGGTGAAATCACCTCCTACAGCACTGGAGTCGCAGGGATCAGGCCTGTCTCTGCGAATGCTGCAGTTATGTGTGTTTTTGTTTTGTAAGTGACAGTGATCGATCGATACTGCACTTGGGTGGCCTGGGCTGGACGGAGGGGCAAAACGCAGGTGCCAGCAGGTATCTGGGCTGATCCCGCTAACACTGCGTTTTTGGGAACCCTAAACTGCTGGGGACGCTAGTATAGATCTGATCAGATCAGATATTGATCTGTTCAGATACTATACCACTAAGGGGGGTGTATGCTTCACGTGTGGGTGTTAGCGTTACTGGCACTAACCTGACGCTGCCTGGGGTGTGACTCAGACCCTCTCTGACGCTAAAACCTAATTGATATCACCCGCCGGGCGATCAGGGGGTTAAACCTTTATTGGGTTATATACACGGCGGGTGCCCTGACACTATAAAAAGCAAACTAACTAACCAGCGTCACCCGTAACACTTATATGGTGATCACTGATGAAAGGGTTAACTAGGGGCAATCAGGGGGTTAAAACCTTTATTAGATAATATATGGGGGTACCTGACGCTATAAAAACCTGCGGCGAACCTAAAAAAAATTACCAGCTACCGATCTGCATCACCGACACTAAGACAGCGTTTAGAAAAACGATTGCTTAGCGACAGTGGTGATGGGGGTGAAAGGGTTACCTGGGGGGGCGATCAAGGGGGTTAAACCTTTATTAGATAATATATTGGGGTACCTGACGCTATAAAAACATGCGGCGAACCTAAAAAAAATTACTGGCTACGATCTGCATCACCGACACTAAGACAGCGTTTAGAAAAACAATTGCTTAGCGACAGTGGTGATAGGGGGTGAAAGGGTTACCTGGGGGGCGATCAAGGGGGTTAAACCTTTATTAGATAATATATTGGGGTACCTGACGCTATAAAAACCTGCGGCGAACCTAAAAAAAATTACCGGCTACCGATCTGCATCACAGACACTAAGACAGCGTTTAGAAAAACGATCGCTTAGTGACAGTGGTGATAGGGGGTGAAAGGGTTACCTGGGGGGCGATCAAGGGGGTTAAACCTTTATTAGATAATATATTGGGGTACCTGACGCTATAAAAACCTGCGGCGAACCTAAAAAAAATTACTGGCTACGATCTGCATCACCGACACTAAGACAGCGTTTAGAAAAACAATTGCTTAGCGACAGTGGTGATAGGGGGTGAAAGGGTTACCTGGGGGGCGATCAAGGGGGTTAAACCTTTATTAGATAATATATTGGGGTACCTGACGCTATAAAAACCTGCGGCAAACCTAAAAAAAATTACCGGCTACCGATCTGCATCACAGACACTAAGACAGCGTTTAGAAAAACGATCGCTTAGTGACAGTGGTGATAGGGAGTGAAAGGGTTACCTGGGGGGCGATAAAGGGGGTTAAACCTTTATTAGATAATATATTGGGGTACCTGACGCTATAAAAACCTGCGGCGAACCTAAAAAAAATTACTGGCTGCCGATCGGCATCACTGACGCTAAGACAGCGATCAGAAAAATGATTGCTAAGCGACAGTGGTGATAGGCGGTGAAAGGGTTATCTGGGAGGTGATCAGGGGGTTAAACCTTTATTAGGGGGGGGTTAGGGGGCTACACTGGAGCTAAGACTAAACTTTGGTGACACTTTTACAGTCACAAATGTCACTGATTGCAGTGATCACTAAATAAATGGTCACTGCAATCAGTGACACTGTGACTGGGGGCTGGGGGGGGTGATCTGGGGGGTGATCTGGGGTGATCTGGGGGGCCTGGGGGGGCGATTTATGTCCCTATGTGTCCTGGTGTCAGTGTAGTGTTGTGTGCACTGACCTGATATCTTCTCTTGTACGGCGCTCGGTATATGTGAGCGCCGCACCAGAGATGACATCACTTCCTCCTGCTCCCTCTGTCTGACACAGACAGAGGGGGCATTTCCATTCGCCGGGAGCGATCGCGAGGGGGTGGCCAGAAACGAATGGCTGCCCCCTCATCCCAGAACGCTCCCGGACACTTAGCCACCGCTCACTGTATAGGAGGGGGGTCCGATCGGACCCCCCAACTGTACAAAGGCAATCACGTATGCTCTACGTGATTGTGCCTGTCGGTGCCATTCTGCCGACGTATATATACAGTGAGCGGTCGTTAAGTGGTTAAGTGGGAAGGTTCAGGAAAAAATATTAAATAAAGAACTGTGAAGCAAAATAAGGGTCAGTGCCCATCAATGCAGCCTCACAAGTGCCATAAATGCAGCACCCCCCTTGTCATGAATGCAGCACCCCCTTGCCCTGAATGCAGCACCCCCTTGCCCTGAATTCAGCACCCCCCTTGCCCTGAATGCAGCACCCCCTTGTCCTGAATGCAGCACCCCTGTTGTCCTGAATGCAGCACCCCCTTGCCCTGAATGCAGCACCCCCTTGCCCTGAATGCAGCACCCCCTTTCCCTGAATGCAGCACCTTCCTTGTCATGAATGCAGCCCCCTAGTGGTCCTGAATGCAGCACCCCCCTTGCCCTGAATGCAGCACCCCCTTGTCCTGAATGCAGCACCCCTGTTGTCCTGAATGCAGCACCCCCTTGCCCTGAATTCAGCACCCCCCTTGCCCTGAATGCAGCACCCCCTTTCCCTGAATGCAGCACCTCCCTTGTCATGAATGCAGCCCCCTAGTGGTCCTGAATGCAGCACCCCCCTTGCCCTGAATGCAGCACCCCCATTGTCCTGAATTCAGCACCCCCCTTGCCCGGAATGCAGCACCCCTGTTGTCATGAATGCAGCACCCCCCCTACCCTGAATGCAGCACCCCGTTGTCCTGAATGCAGCAACCCCCTTGCCCTGAATGCAGCACCCCCTTGCCCTGAATGCAGCACCTCCATTGACATGAATGCAGACTCACCATTGCCATTAGTGCAGCCTGATTCATGTCCATCTGCAGCCTTGGAGGAGACAGGGAGGGGGCGGGACGAGCACTGATAGACATACAAGAGAAACTCCTGTTTTATCGGCGGCCTCTTTAAAAGAAAGTCCCGTGTCCCATGATGGACAGAACAGTCTTCCAATGGCAGCACAGGAGACGGGACTTTCTTTTACCGAGGTCGCAGCGTGTAAACAGGAAATACTCCTGTATGCACGGCAATTGTCCCACCTCCTCCCGGTCTCCTCCAAGGCAGCCAGCATGTATTTCTTTTGTGGCCCCTGGCACTCTGGGATTCGCTGGGGGCCACAAAAGATATACATGTCAAAATGACCAGGCAGGCCGTCCGAAACCGGAAAGCGGGCGCGATTGGCCCCCGGTTAGCGGGACTTTGGACATGCCTGCCATAGACGGAGTAAATGAGCAAATTTCTTTCCTGCAGCCATGGGTTGCAGGAAATAAATTTGCTTGATTCTCCTATTAACACAGACAGTGTTGACAGGGGAATCCTTCCCACCAAGCTATTGTGTTCTCCCTGAGGGCGGGCAGGGGAAGCCGTCCCTGCCGGGAGAAGACAGTGATTATTGCTAGCAGCTATAACAGCTGCTTGCAATAATTGCATGTGAAATCTTACAGGCTGGTTGTACCCAAGTTGATCTATCAATCAACTTGGGTACATTCAGCCTGCCCATACATGGTTCAAATATTGGCCGGTTGCTGCTGAACCAGCAGAGATTGAAACCGTCTATAGCTGGTTTTAGAATTATTGATTGAAATCAGATATAGTGCAGCTGGACAATGAAGCCCATCAGCCTTAAGTGTATATATACACTGTAAATTATTTTAAATTTTAGATAGAGTTTAGACCCCATCTTTTCTTTGTTGCTGCCTGTGTACCCTCTTTGTAGATTTGTCATTAGATTGATTAGATTGTCATTAGGACTGAAAGTGAGTGAACATCCAAAATTTGGAGGTTTTACTGGAAAAAAAAATAATGAGGACATCTTCCAATGATCATTACAGTAACAACTGTCTAAGAGAAAAATTTATCTCACTTTCAAGAGATTTCTTCTCATTCCTGTAGTGTCTGTAGGACAGGACATGAAGGGAAATCTCCCAATGATAAAAAAACAGCCAGGGGCTTTAACTCTTATCTATTATAACCAAAACTAAAAATAAATGGGTTTTCGGAAAAACTTGAATAAAATATTTTGTTTTGATTTTTTTATTTAACAACAAGTTAAAGTGGTTGTAAACCTCAGAAATTACACCATCAACAGCTTTTCCTGATAATTGGTGACAGGGAGGAGAGCTCCAGCACACAGCCTGTGATTTACAGCCACAGATGTGCATGTACTGTAAATAGAGGGGCGTGTCCCTTCCCTCCAATCAGGGCTCAGAGCGCTCCTCACTAAGCTCTGCAGTGTGAGACTTTAGATCCCCGCCCCCTGCTTCTCAGAGCTGAGAGATGTTGTAGAATGCTGTAGCGAAGAGACTGCTGCAGAAAAACAGGTACAACTTATGTCAGAGGATTTGTTTCATCTCTGTGTATCACCTGAGGCCAGTCACTTCACTGGGTGCATGTAAGGGTTTACAACCACTTTACATTTTCTCATTGTCAGGAAGATTGAGTGCATGGCTGTGCCTTAAGATCTATGCACATGCATGGTGCAGCTTGTGGGACAGTACACAGTTAAGGTTCTCCATTAATGCATGAATTAGCATATGGCATATGTATATATATATATATATATATATATATATATATATATATATATTGCATATGGCACTTGGTTATGGCGTCCAAAAGCCTATTTAAAGCTCATCACAACTAAGGAGAGTTGCTGAGAAGTCATCAGCTCCCATGACTCATGACCAGACCTGCATCCTGCTATCTTGTGCTTGACCAGGGTGCTCTTTGATTCTGCCACATCTTAATCTCTTGTTGCTGACTTTGGCTTGTGTGCTGACTCCATCTTCTGCCTGCTGTTTTCGTACTTCTGTTGCTCATCTGCTATGGACCCAGCTTGGCTACTGACCCTGCTCCTGCCTTCAGTTTTGGTACCTCTGAGCATCTGCAAGATCTCAGCAGCATCCAAACTGTTGTCTGACAACTCACTGTGCCAGGACCTACCAAAGACACTCTTTGTCCTGCTACACATTGTCACCAACTCCAGGAGGTATCGGACTGGAGGTGTAAATGAAGCCCTCTTGTCCACTCGGCCTCTACCAGGTACGTAACACTTTGGGATTGATTTACTAAAGACAAATATACTGTTCGCTTTGAAAATGAAAGTGCACTCTGCAGCTAAATTTTCCTCACAGCTTAGTGAATATGGTGAAGCTTCACTGCAAAGAATATGCATAAGCATGAGCATGGAAAATAAAAACAGTATTTTTGCTGGCACATGTTTGGATGATGCAGAGTTCAACTACACTTGGCGCCTATACAAAATAAGAAACCATAATCCCCATGTTCTTGGGTTAGCACAAACTCCTAAAGTAGAACTATAGACAAAACTTTTTTGTTCTCATTTTGGATAGAGCAAGGGTGAGTTATAACCCCTGCCAGATTTTTTTTTTCACCATCTGTGTCCCATTGCAGAGATTTCACTTCACTTCCTGCCCTATAAGCAAACAGAAAGTGAGAGGAAATCCCTGCAAATGAAGGGAATTCCTTGGGGATACCCAGGTCACCAGAACTAGTATTCCCCATTAGAGGATGTCCTCTCTATTACATTTCTGGGGACAACCCAAAATTTGGGATTTTCTTTTACTTTCTCTTTCAATGATAACAGTAAGCAGGACACATTGAAAGGGTGAATCTCCTTAATAGAAGCACGGACAGCAATAAAAACTGAGAGGTGTTCTAATCTATCTCCACTCTATCCAAAACTAATGAAAAAAGTTTTGCCTTTAGTTATACTTTAATATGGACCAAAGTGTAAGTAGTTCCCTTTTATGGTTATACTTAAACAGGTATATTCTATTGAACAAAAAATTGGTGAGGTCAAGCAGGCCTAATATAAATATTCATGTACGATGCCTAGCGTTGTTATTCAACGATCTGATATAAGTAAATTTACGTAAATTTCTCATGCACACAAACGTATTTCTATACATTTCACTGGGTGTTTTCCTAAGCCCAGTTAAAAACCATGCTAATGATTTGCATATGTTTTCACTACAATTCATCCGCCACACAACACCTATTGTGTAAAAGACACAAGAAACGGATATCAAAACATTAGAAACAATTCATCCAGTTCCGTAAACGGCTTAATATGACTGTTCAGGACATTTTTCCATGCACACTGAATGAGACTTTAAGCTGGAACGGCCACATTAACCGGCTGCAAAGCTTGATGAATAACCCAAGCTATCTCATTTAAACACACATTAACTTTGGTTAAATTATGCTAAGTAGCCTTACACTGCTTAGCAAATGTGGCCCTTTGTGTTTTCCATGAGAAAGGTTAAACTGTTCATTCAAGTTCAAAGTCTCAGCTTTAAGGAAAAAAGGCTTTGGACCATGATCAAATTGCACCCACACAAGGGTAGCGGATAGAGGCTAAGCTCCCTTTACTGAAAATAGTGCTCACTTGAAAAAAGTCAACATAAATTTTACATTTTCACTACTGACTTTTACGTTTCCAAGACTTGTATAAACCATGTGAATTATGGTAGACTTCCAGAATACTTTAGCACAGTAGACGCGTTTGCCAAATCCTTTTTGCATTTTTTTTTCACATACGAGATAGACGTCTGAAAGCTATTTTGTTTCCTTGTGTAAGGAAAGGACAGACTGGTTATCTCCAGACTTGAGGGATGAATATTTGCTTTTCAAGACAAATTCAGATATCACAGAGGGACTGACAAGGGGATGATACACAATACAGATGCAGAAGCTTTAGCCACAGCAAAATACAATACAGCAACGAGCTTCAATGGAAGTGTTTGAACTTTCCTTTCATAAGACAGTGATTGTCAGAAGTTGGCAAACCCTGATGTTCAGTGTCTAAAGGATCACTGAGCAGCCATTTTAAACTTACTAACGGAATAATTTATATTGATTTCCTTTTTGTCATTCCCCAAACAATTATTACCAAGAGAATTGATTCGTGTTGATTAGATTTTTATTCCCGTTAAATTCGCTATCATGAATTTTAATGATGTGGACAGATGACCTTTTCCAATGTTCTGATTTTCAACTGGCTTATGGGTTCTGTGTCGTCCTCACAGTTTGCTGAAATCGTAAACCCAGGAGAACAGAATTTGCCAAGAAATCAATCTACAATATACTAAAAGGTCAGATCTAGCCTGTATAATAACACATTTCATCACGTAGCTATGGTAAGGTTGCCCTATCATATTTAATAAAACTAGGTAATCACCAGATTTGTACAGGCATTGGAATTAGCACTGAACTCAAGTCATGGGTTAATACAATATCAATTGAAAGTGCCTGAGAAAGAGGCAGGAATAAAATGGAAATGTGATTTCAACTTTATTAGCTCAATTTTAATGGAAAACAATCTGAATGAAAATATCCTTCATTCTCTCCATGAGACTGTGAGACCGCTGAGAGAATAGTGTGCCAATAAATTATATCAATGATGCATGAAACGTATCTTAAAACGTATAAAGTAACACTACATTGCCTGAGTACCACTTGGTGTATAGCTATGCCTAGATATTTATTTCAATGGATATTACCCATTCCTGTTGTGATATTTCATCACTTCTGTATCAGGCAGAAAAGAAATTGAAGGCACTGTATGTTTTCTTTTTTCTGCATGGCCAAAGGGGTTTATATGCCGCATCCAATCTGATACCAAAATATTAACCTAAACTATGCAGCTTTAGCAAACTACAGTCACTCCATGTGCGGTTTATAGTTGTCTATAATCATTTCTACTTAATATGTACACAGAATGTACTTGACATTGTAAAAACATGGAACACCTACAGGAGTGGTTATCCGAAGGACCGATTTCAATTTAGTAATTCTATGTATGCTGAAAACATTTAAGCCAACTCCCCATTCCCTGAAGTGGAATTGAAAATAGAAATTTGGCTCAATTCACAATGTTCTAGCACTTAAAGCAGAGTTCCACTCAAAAGTGGAATTTCGGCTTATCTGTCTCCCACCCCCCTTCGGTGCCACATTTGACACCTTTCAGGGGGGAGGCGGGACGGGGATCTGTTTTTTACAGGTCCCCTTCCCCACTTCCGGAGATGGCGCAGCAGTGCCGTCCCTCGGAAGTTCACCCCTCCTCCCTTCTCCACCGCCGGGCCAATAAGAAAGCGCAGTAGGGTACCAGATGTGAAGCCGAAAGGCTTTACTGCTGGTTTCCCCTACTAGGAATGGTGGCGGCAGCACCCAACAGCCGATCCAAAAATCGGCTGGGGTGCCGACATCACGGGAACACTGGACAGGTAAGTGTTCTAATATTAAAAGTCAGCAGCTACAGTATTTGTAGCTGCTGGCTTTTAATTTTTTGTGAGGGACCGGAACACCGCTTTAAGGCACTCTATTTTCTGACATGTAACTGTAGCTTTCAAATGATATTGGACTTAACTCTTGGTATGCTAGCTTTGCTAATTAAACCCATTGGGGTTGATTAGCTAAAGGCAAATAGGCTGTCCACTTTAAAAGGGAATTTCCACATAGCAAGAGAATTTTTCCTTATGCCGCGTACACACGGTCAGAAATTCCGCCAGCAAAAGTCCGATGTGAGCTTTTGGTCGGAAATTCTGACCGTGTGTATGCTCCATCGGACTTTTGCTGCCCGAATTTCCGCCAGCAAAAGATTGAGAGCTGGTTCTTAAATTTTCAGACGGAAAAAATTCCTATCGTCTGTAGAAATTCCGACGCGCAAAATTCCGACGCATGCTCGGAAACAATTCAAAGCATGCTCGGAAGCATTGAACTTAATTTTCTCGGCTCGTCGTAGTGTTGTATGTCACCGTGTTCTTGACAGTCGAAAGTTCAGAGAACTTTTTTGTGACCGCGTGTATGCAAGCCAAGCTTGAGCGGAATTTCGTCGGAAAAACCATCCAGCAAAAACATTGTTTGTATGCGGCATTAGCTTAGTTAATGAGGTTAAGCTCTGCTGACCTCCATCATCCAATCATGTGCAATCAAAAATATTGTATTTTCTATTGCACTTATTTGGGTATTCTTCACCACATTGGGTCATTTTCCCTGCATTCACTAAAGTAAATGAGGATTTCCTTGCAAAGGGAACATTATCTTTCAAAATGAACTACTCAGTGGTTACATGGAAGCAGCAAGACTCTGAGACAGTTATACCCTATCACTGGAAGCATATTGCAGATAACTTATTATTACTAATTCCATAGAGGCTCCTGGATCTATGAACTTTATGGACCTTATGGACGTATTTTAGTGCAGCATCATATGTAATTCTGTAAATGCTTTTTTAAAATGAATAACATATTTTCCTTTAAGTAAATCAACCTCATTTCCTCCAAATGCAATTGCCTGTTTGAAGCAGAAATTTGAAACAATATGGCAAAATGATTTACTGTATATAATATAATATTGTAACATATGCTTGTATAACCCTGTAACCTTTTCCTAACATAGCTTTAGTTGCAGTTGTAAGGTGAAATACTCACCATTTTCCTTGCTGCTGCAGGCTTCCTCCTTGTGGATTTCTTCCTCTTCTCCACCCGTCTGGTCACGGCCTCTCCAATGCCATCACACACCAGTGGTCCTGCATTGTGAAGGAGAATGTTAAGGGCTAGCCCACATATCTGTAGTGTCAGAGAGTGTGAAAGAGCACTGTCTGCTGGGGAAGATAGGAATAAGGTAAGTATATTCCATACCACAAACAAGCAATCAACTCTTTTAGTGATTGAAGTGGTGGGGGGGGGGGGGTCCCTGTCTTGTTAATTTTTACAGCTGGCTGGAGTTTATTTCATTAAATCCTGCTATCTTCAGTATGCTAATATGAAGGGCGTCTTCTTCTTCCTGTTTTTGCAGTGGGCGGTCCTAAAAACTGAACAACACCACATAAATCCATAAGCACGTTACTCTACAGCATTCTCCTATAAGCCAAGGGATGGAGGGGGAATTGATAATGTACCCCAAGGGGTGGGTCATTGATGTGAGCCTTTAAGTGTGCTAAGAACATTTTGTTTGTTTGTACAGTGATTTTTGATGCCATGGGCATACATGAATTAAGTAAAATGATGCTAAGTATCATTTAACCCATAAGTGCAGTATAAGTGCAGTGATGTCGAACTGCAGTGAGTCTGTAGGGAAAAGTGCTAAAAGAAGGGTGAATTTTGTCATACAGGCTGCTTTTTTATTTTAACTTTAGCAGGGCTATTTATTTATTAGCTGGAATTGTGGGGGGGGGGGGTGGGGGGTGGTTAAGTCTTAACGATGGAGCAGAGCATCAGCAGTATTTCAGAATTTCAGAACTTTGCACTCCTCTGGCAAAATTTGAGGGTTTATATCACCTTCAGCCCAACATATGACTAGGGGAAGGGGACACCTGAGACACAGACAGCAACCGACTTCTGCAGGTATTCACTGGTACCTTCATCCTCCCACCCCGTATTGTGTTACCTGTAGCTCGGCCAAGATGGCACCCACCACTCAGTCTCTCTGGGAGCAACAACACCTAGCAAGGGCGGACTCCAGCTTTCAGCAGGGAGCAGATGGTCAGCAGGCAGCTTCTTCCCTCATTCTTATTCCTCGGCTGACCAGGGACTCTTCACCTTCTTCCTCAGAGTACTCTCACCACTCCAGACAGCAGTCATGGACTGCAGATCCTAAACTAAAGGACATCCTATATATAGGCCCTACGAACAGACAAGATCTGGAAGCCCTCCCTACACAGTCAGAACTAGAGGCTGGGGCGCAGAGGATTGAATACTTCAAATCTAGTGGATCCACTTACCTGCTCTTAAAGAAAAAAGCCCTCCTCTTTTTTATTCTTTCCTCTGCTTTACTATCTTCTTGCTCCTCTATCCCCAAGATGAGACCAGATATGGGTCTAACCTCCATGCTCCCAACCAAGAACCCAAATAAGTTCACCTCATAAAATGTCAAAGGCCTTAATTTTCCTGAAAATCAATTGCAGTTACTCCACGACCTGGCTAAGATGCAAAGCCAGGTTGTGCTTTTACGAGAAACTCACTTTCAACTAGGGAAGGTTCCTAAATTGTCCAACTACACCTACCCTGTGCAGAATCTGGAATTATGTTTCAAGGACCATACCATTGCCTTCTGCATTTATATGTTTGTAGTGCCCTGCTCCTAATGACTGGGCGCTATGTCAAATTTAGTGGGTATCTGAGCCAATAGTTGGGCTCAGATTTAAGTGATTATGCTAAATCAGTCTCTGTTCCGGCTATGGCTGTGTTGGGACGACTTCCCACTGTTTGCCTGTAGGTGGCGTTACCACCTCAGGCCAATGTGGAAGACTGACAGGCCAGAGTGCAGTGGGTATCCTTCCTCGGGAATAGTTCAGTGGGCGTGATCTACCCGCTGAGCATGCCGGGGAAGGGTACTTGAGGGGCAGATGCCATTTCTTGGGGTCCTTCTTCCCCTCACGGCCCTCCTGGCGCGAGGAGCGTGTCATGTGATTTTGGCCTCGGGACCACGTTGGTCCGAGGCTGCAACTCTACCAAGTAGGCCCAGTTATGCTGACTGGGGCCTACACTTTGAAGGTGATCCCGTGCTGTCCGTCCTGCGGGAGGAAGCCACTCAATGGAGGAAACCAGGGGAGGACCTGTCCTGGAAAAGACCGAGTGGAAGGCTGGTTTCTTGAGGAGAGCCTGGTAATTCTATTGTAGCTAAAGTTCACCTTGCAGTCTGCCGGGTCGGCTTAAAGGCTCTTTGACTGTCTGGCTGGAAGTTCGGGCGCTAAGTCCTGTGGCAGAGGATACCAGACTATCCAATTTTGTGCTTAACCAGTCTGTGGCAGAGACTGGTCCTGATCATTGTCCGTGCATCATTCCGGCTGCTAGGCCAGGGGAGAGAGGCCTATCCGGGTGAGCAATACCCACTCGAGGAGGAGTGGTGAATGACTTTATAGTTGAGGAGTTTTCCCCAGTGATCTGTACTGCGTACCTGAACCTACCCCTTTCCCTTCATCCTTCTACTATCCTTCATATGTTTTAAGCAAAATAAAATAAAACCTAATGCCCCATACACACGATCATTTTTAATGTCATTTTTAAAACTGACGTTTTTCTCGTCATTTTTTTTCTTGTTTCCTCTCAAGCCTGTCTTGCGTACACACCATCATTTTTAAAAATGTTCAAGAAAAGCGCAGTGACGTACACCACGTACGACGGCACTATAAAGGGGAAGTTCCGTTCGAATGGCGCCACCCTTCATGTTAGTAAAGTTTGTTGAGAGACGATTCGCTCTTTTCAGTCTAGTGCTTTTCAGTCCGTTACAGCATGACGAATGTGCTATCTCCATTACGAACGCTAGTTTTACCAGAACGAGCGCTCCCGTCTCATACTTGATTCTGAGCATGCGCATTTTTTTTCACGTCGTTAAAGCATACACACTATCGTTTTTCACGTCGTTAAAAAAAACGACATGAAAAACGACGTGAAAAAAGAGAGCATGTTCGAAATTTTTAATGCCCGTTTTTCACGTCGTTAAAAATGCTCTGGAGCATACACACGATCATTTTTAATGGCCATTTTTTTTAATGGCATTTTTAACGGCATGAAAAATGATCGTGTGTATGGGGCATTACAGCATAAGGTTTTACATCCTGTGTGGACATTGGAGTTCTTACAGACTTTATTCCCCTAGACAACGAACATTGAGGTAACGTGCAAGGCCCAAATCTAAACCAGCAGCTCCTACGGGGGTGTGCTACATGTTTCTAACCTGAAGCAAAAGAATGTAGAAAGTTAGCAGTATAAAAAGTGGATTTTATAATTCAAACTGTATTGTGAAATGTGGGCAGAAAACATGCACAGAGCCTCACCCACACAAATGGAATTAAATGTGTTGATTTAAACTATTTATAGGTCTACTTACAGTTTGTGTCTGGGAAAAAACACCAATCTACAAAAGTATTGTATATAAAGGTTTTCTCAGCTAAAATGGTGCTTTCCAGAGTAGACAAGAGTTATCGTCATTATTTTTTATACCACACAAAGTAGTAAATGAACAATATGGCAAGGATGTTAAAATCAACTGTTCTTATATATTTACTAATTAAAATGTTTGGTTAATTAGTAACCAGGACTACTATGTACTGCTTACTCTTTCACATAATGGGTTAGATATTTGAGGGCCCCCTTATTTTAAAGACGACTTTCAGGTTTTGGTGAGTTCCCCCGCAGACCCCCATATCCACTGGGCCAGGGATGTGAAGAAAAGGCCCTTGCTTCCCCATGCTCAGGGCATGTTGTCTGATATGGTTCAGAAAGGGGGGGCATGCTTGCTTTCCCTCTCTTTGTTGTCCAGCCAGACAGCATGCTCAAGTAAGGGTTAAGTATGGATTTTGGAGGGACCCCATCCTTTTTTTCTTCTTTGCATGGGGACCCCACTTTATAACACATAGGGGCTGATTTACGAACCGTTTGCGCCTTGAGTTGCGGCGCACGCCGATGCGCAAAGGCAGTTTTGGTATTTACGAAACTTTTGCGCCGGTAACGCAGCGCTTTTCCCCATTTACTAAAGTGTTCTCGGCGCACAGGAGGAGGCATTCAGTGCGCCACTATGAACCTGGCGCACGGCATCTTCAAATCAAAATTAAAAGAAGCTGGAAGTGCCAATATAATGGGGTGATGTGGGGTGATGTGAGGAAGTATAGTGACAACTGCCCAAGTAACAAATATGCCCAAAATAGAATGAGAAAGTAACTTTTTCTGAACCAGCCTGCTGTGCCTGCGAGTACGTTTAGAACTGCAAAGGTCTATTTATGCACTGCGCATGCGCACTTGGCATTTGTGCTCAATCAAATGCGCCGGTTCACTGCGGAGGGAAAATCATAGTAAATGTCAAGTAACGTAAATGCATTTGCAAAAGTTGAACAGGCGCACCTCTAAACTTGCCATTTTATAACAGTCGCTGCACAAAATGAAATTTCTAAAGGAAAAAAAAGTAATTTAAAACTACTTGCGGCTGTAAGGAATTGCCGATTCCCATCAATACAGATAAAAGTCATTGAAAGTCTTTGAAAAATAAATAAATATGTAGTGGTCCCCCAAAATTCCATTACCAGGCCCTTCAGGTCTGGTATGGATATTAAGGGGAACTTGGGTGGGATGTCCCCATGTTGATGGGGACAAGGGCCTCATCCCCACAACCCTTGCCCGTTCGTTGTGGGTGTCTGCGGGCGGGGGGCTTATCGGAATCTGGAAGCCCCTTTAACAAAGGAGGACCCCAGATCCCGCCCCCCCTATGTGAAATGGCAATGGGGTACAAATGTACCCCTACCATTTCACAAAAAAGTGTCAAAAATGTTAAAAAAGACAATAGCCGGTTTTTGACAATTCCTTTATTAATGTCTTCTCCTTTCCCCGCTTCTTCTTTCATCTTCTTCTGGTCTCCATTCGGGTTTCTTCCTCCATCTTGTTCTTCCTCTGCTTCTTCCTTCGGTGTTCTCGTCCGCATCTTGCTCCGGCTTCTTCTTCCCCGCTTCATTCTCCGGACAATCTGCTTCCATGGGAGGTTCCCGCTGTGTGATGCTTCTGTTCTTTTGACAGTTCTTCTCTAACTGAGGGCGGGGCCACCCGGTGACACCACAGTGACACCACGGGGAAAGCCATAGGGCAGTCCCCGTGAAGTCCATGTGCGTCCGAGGGGGGTGGGGTCACCGGGTGGCCCCACCCTCAGTTAGAGAAGAACTGTCAGAAGAACAGAAGCGTTACACAGCGGGAACCTCCCATGGAAGCGCATCATCCGGAGAACGAAGCGGGGAAGAAGAAGCCGGAGCAAGAACACCAAAGGCTGCCTTTGGGGCATGTTGGGCTCAGCCCAATACCAAGCACAAAGCACCTTGTACCCACTAGTTTAAAGGGGCTTTCCAGATTTTGTAAAGACCCCCTGTCTGTAGCCCCCCACAACCCCAGCCTAGGCTTGTGTGGAAGAGGCCCCTGTCCCCCTGAATATGTGAACAAGGTGGCTGACTTTTGGGGTGCCCGAGCCCCTTCTGCTCCCAAGCATACAACCCCCTTTTATGGGCTGGCCTGCTGTGTTTGACTAGGGGTTTGTTAGTGTGTGGGAGGGGCACAATTTTTGAAGATTTTGGGGAGGTATTTTTCACGTGGGGGTTTTCATCTTAAGCCTTTCCAGACCCAAATGGCCTTGTATGTATTGGGGGGGGCGGGGGGCAGGGAGTTTTTTGTTTTGTGTTTAAACCTTGCAGCTGCATTGTAGATTTGTCCGTCTTCTATAAAGCCATACATCTTTGAAGCATCATTTTGGATACATGCTACAAGATGCACCACTTTACAGGCAGAGTAATCCCCCCCCCCCAAGTTACTAGCTTGAGCCCAGGTTCACACTGCAGGTGCAATTTTACTTATGCTTGTCAGTCCCGATTTCGGCCGCGATTACAGAGACATCTGTGCAGGTTTTGGCAGGCAAAAATCACAAAAAGTAGTACAGAAAATACTTTTTGAAATCGGTGCAGTCCTGCAGATGCGGTGTCGCAATGATTAGCACGGTGCCATTGATGGGAATTGCCGGCAAATGCTGCCTATTTGCCATGCGATTTGACATGTCAAAACACATGTCAAATTGCACCAGTGTGAACCAGGGCTCAGCGCTAGTTGATTCCATAGAAACGCAGTCCAGATGCGTTCCAGATGCTTTTCTGCATGTGCGTTTATGATGCATTTTTGATGTGTTTTACAGCATTACAGTACAGTCCAGTTCATGTAAAATGCAGCATGTTCTAATTTATTTTCTGGAACTGGAATGCACTGGAACAAACACTGCAATTTAGAACCATATAACCAACTTTCCATGCATTTTTGATGCATAAAAAACGCAATGGACTGCATGTGGTGTGAAATGGCCCTTAAGCAATTTGGCATATTTAAAGGCACTTCTCCTTGTTTCGTTTTTGGTGTTGTCCAAATTGGTGACATTTATATATGTCCCTTAGAGTGGGACTTGGGCCCCCATACCCATTTTAAGGCCAATAACTAGAAGATAAGCCAGCCAAGTGGGGACTAGCAAAATTAACAAGTCAGTTCCCATAGACTGCAATGGTATTTGTTGTATAACTTTTGCCCATGTTAGGCTCTTTGTTTGCCCCTCAGACCGGGGGGTGTTTGTCCCATCTCTAATTTAGTAGCATGCTGGATGATGTGCTTAATTTTGGACAGGGGTGTGGCTTATTTTCTGCTAGCTGCATTTCTGTTGGTCTGAGCATGCTCAGGGACTTTGATTTTTTTTGGTGCTTTTTGTGTGTGAACAGCACCTGGATATTTCTGGGCATGCTCAGAGATTGTGTTTTTTGGGTTAGTAATTGAAGGACATCCTTAAAGCGGAGGTCCACCCGATTTTTTTTTAAAAAGCCAGCAGCTACAAATACTGCAGCTGCTAACTTTTAAAAAATGGACACTTACCTGTCCAGCGCACCCACAATGTCAGCAGATGAGGCTGAGCAATCGCTCGGTCCTCGGATGCTTCCGCCGCCATCCTCGGTGAGGGAATCAGGAAGTGAAGCCTTGTGGCTTCACTGCCCGGTTCCCTACTGCGCATGCGCGAGTATCGCGGCGCGCCATCACTGGTCCCCGCTCTCTCCTGGGAACAGTGTGTTTCCCAGAAGACAGCGGGGTAGTGACGCGAAGGGGCGGGACTCTCGCGGGAGTCAGAACCCGGAAGTGGTGCAAATACCTGTATTAGACAGGTATCTGCACCCTCTCCCCCCTGAAAGGTCCCAAATGTGACACCGGAGGAGGGGAGGGTTCCAAAAAGCGGAGGTTCAATTTTTGTGTGAACCTCCGCTTTAACAGGTGTACCCACTTTCAAGTTCAGTCTCTACATTGGGTGAATTTGCATTTTGTGTGTTTCATGGACTGTGCATGTGTTTTCAATTGTCTCATTAGCACACAAACCTAGGTTATATAAAGCTTGCAAATAGGGATGAGCCGAACACCCCCCTGTTCGGTTCGCACCAGAACCTGCGAACAGACCTAAAGTTTGCGTGAACTTTAGAACCCTATTAAATACAATGGACTCGAACGTTTAAAATCAAAAGTGCTAATTATAAAGGCTAATATGCAAGTTATTGTCCTAAAAAGTGTTTGGGGACCCGGGTCCTGCCCCAGGGGACATGTATCAATGCAAAAAAAAGTTTTGAAAACTGACTTTTTTTCGGGAGAAGTGATTTTAATAATGCATAAAGTGAAACAATAAAAAGTGAAATATTTCTTTAAATTGTGTACCTGGGGGGGGTGTATAGTATGCCTGTAAAGCAGTGCTTATTTCCCTTGCTTAGAACTGTCCCTGCACAAAATGTAATTTCTGAAGGAAAAAAAGTCATTTAAAACCGACTATAATGAATTGTCGGCTCCCGGCAATACAGAAAAAAGTCATTGATAAAAAAATAAAAAATGTGTGGGGGTCCCCCCGAATTCAATTATCAGGCCCTTCAGGTCTGGTATGGATATTAAGGGGAACCCTGCATCAAATTTTTAAAAAAATGACGTGGGGTTCCCCCCAAATATCCATACTAGACCCTTCAGGTCTGGTATGGATTTTAAGGGGTACTCCACCCCGAAAAAAAAAAAAAGGCGTGGAGGTACTCCAAAAATCCATACCAGACCCTTTATCCACGCACACAACCTGGCAGGCCGCAGGAAAAGAGGGGGGATGAGAGAGCGCCCCCCCCTGAACTGTACCAGGCCACATGCCCTCAACATGGGGAGGATGTCCCCATGTTGATGGGGACAAGGGCCTCATCCCCACAACCCTTGCCCGGTGGTTGTGGGGGTCTGCGGGCAGGAGGCTTATCGGAATCTGGAAGACCCCTTTAACAAAGGAGACCCCCAGATCGCGGCACCCCCCCATGTGAATTGGTAAGGGGTACATTGTACCCTTACCATTTCACGAAGAAAGTGTAAAAAAAATGTAAAAAAAACACACAGACACCTTGGAAAAGTCCTTTATTAAAAATATAAAAATAAAAAAAAACATTCCAGCGATGTAATCCAATGCCCCGCGGCGATCCGATGTCCAGCGCTGCAGTCTCCACTCCACATGAAACATCATTGGCTGAGCGGACCTACACTGCTAAGTCAATAACCAAGTATTAGTGTTGTCACATTGGGAGAGATGATATCCCTATGACTCTACAACTATACATACAGTATATTAGCTTACATAGGGCAGCTTCGCCTGCTCCCAGAAGCTGAATAAAGTGTAAAGTAGCAGGGTAGAGAAGGAAAGGAGAGTATGTAGTGCTGGGAAGAGGGGCATAAAGTAACTGATAAATCACAGGTTGACTTTAACTACTATAGGAATTAGAAATATGTGGACAAGAATATAGATGCCTCCAAACCTTTCAGCGGAGTTCCACCCATAAATGGAAGTTCCACTGATCAGATTCCTCCCCCCTCCGGGGTCACATTTGGCAGCTTTAAAAGGGGAGGGGAGAGAAGATACCTGTCAAATCCAGATATCTGCTCCCACTTCCTACGTAATGTCCGACCCTTCCCCCCCACTGCCTTCTGGGAGACGCACAGGTCCCAGAATACAGTAGGGACCATTCAGAAAGCGCAGCACGACTCGCGCAATGCGCAGTAGGAAACAGGCTGTGAAGCCGTAAGGCTTCGCTTCCTGTTTCCCTTAGTAATGATGGCGGCTCCTGCACCCGGAGCTGAGGGACAGGTCTGCTTTGGGTGGCGACTAGGGATGAGCTTCGTGTTCGAGTCGAACATACGTTCGACTCGAACATCGGCTGTTCGATCGTTCGACGAAGATCGAACGATTTGGGCCGTTCGCGCCAAATTCGAGTGATGCGAACGGCCCACAATGCACTACGCCATCGCAGTGTCATCCAGGCGCTGTGATTGGCCAAGCATGCACTGTGACCCCGCATGCTTGGCCAATCACAGTGCCGGCAGCGAGGAGAGCAATGATTGGCCACAGGCAGGATGCCTGTGGCCAATTATTGCTGAGGGTGTTTAGTACACGCCCCACACTATAAAAGGCCGCCAGCACGGCGGCCTAGTGTAGTGTGTTCCGGAGCAGGGAAAGAGAAGCATAGGCAGGGACAGTGACATTTATTTCTTTCTTGCTTAACCTGGATTCCTTTAGTTTAGGGAAAGAGAAGAATAGGTAGGGAGAGTGTCAGTGTGTTTTACTGTGCGAATCCTTGTTTCTAGGGACAGGGAAGGACAGTGAGGGAATTCTCCTTGTGCTATAGTGTGCTTTAAAAAAACATTTTTTCTAGGGACAGAAAACTCTAGGTAGGGAGAGTGTCAGTTTCTTTCACTGTGATAATCCTTGTTTCTAGGGACAAAGAAGGAAAGTGAGGGAAATTCTCCTTGTGCTATAGTGTGCTTTAAAAAAACATTTTTTCTAGGGACAGAAAACTCTAGGTAGGGAGAGTGTCAGTGTCTTTTACTGTGCGAATCCTTGTTTCTAGGGACAGGGAAGGACAGTGAGGGAATTCTCCTTGTGCTATAGTGTGCTTTAAAAAAACATTTTTTCTAGGGACAGAAAACTCTAGGAAGGGAGAGTGTCAGTTTCTTTCACTGTGATAATCCTTGTTTCTAGGGACAAAGAAGGAAAGTGAGGGAAATTCTCCTTGTGCTATAGTGTGCTTTAAAAAAACATTTTTTCTAGGGACAGAAAACTCTAGGTAGGGAGAGTGTCAGTGTCTTTTACTGTGCGAATCCTTGTTTCTAGGGACAGGGAAGGACAGTGAGGGAATTCTCCTTGTGCTATAGTGTGCTTTAAAAAAACATTTTTTCTAGGGACAGAAAACTCTAGGTAGGGAGAGTGTCAGTTTCTTTCACTGTGATAATCCTTGTTTCTAGGGACAAAGAAGGAAAGTGAGGGAAATTCTCCTTGTGCTATAGTGTGCTTTAAAAAAACATTTTTTCTAGGGACAGAAAACTCTAGGTAGGGAGAGTGTCAGTGTCTTTTACTGTGCGAATCCTTGTTTCTAGGGACAGGGAAGGACAGTGAGGGAATTCTCCTTGTGCTATAGTGTGCTTTAAAAAAACATTTTTTCTAGGGACAGAAAACTCTAGGTAGGGAGAGTGTCAGTTTCTTTCACTGTGATAATCCTTGTTTCTAGGGACAAAGAAGGAAAGTGAGGGAAATTCTCCTTGTGCTATAGTGTGCTTTAAAAAAACATTTTTTCTAGGGACAGAAAACTCTAGGTAGGGAGAGTGTCAGTGTCTTTTACTGTGCGAATCCTTGTTTCTAGGGACAGGGAAGGACAGTGAGGGAATTCTCCTTGTGCTATAGTGTGCTTTAAAAAAACATTTTTTCTAGGGACAGAAAACTCTAGGTAGGGAGAGTGTCAGTTTCTTTCACTGTGATAATCCTTGTTTCTAGGGACAAAGAAGGAAAGTGAGGGAAATTCTCCTTGTGCTATAGTGTGCTTTAAAAAAACATTTTTTCTAGGGACAGAAAACTCTAGGTAGGGAGAGTGTCAGTGTCTTTTACTGTGTGAATCCTTGTTTCTAGGGACAGGGAAGGACAGTGAGGGAATTCTCCTTGTGCTATAGTGTGCTTTAAAAAAACATTTTTTCTAGGGACAGAAAACTCTAGGTAGGGAGAGTGTCAGTTTCTTTCACTGTGATAATCCTTGTTTCTAGGGACAAAGGAGGAAAGTGAGGGAAATTCTCCTTGTGCTATAGTGTGCTTTAAAAAAACATTTTTTCTAGGGACAGAAAAATATAGGTAGGGAGAGTGTCAGTGTGTTTTACTGTGCGAATCCTTGTTTCTAGGGACAGGGAAGGACAGTGAGGGAATTCTCCTTGTGCTATAGTGTGCTTTAAAAAAACATTTTTTCTAGGGACAGAAAACTCTAGGTAGGGAGAGTGTCAGTTTCTTTCACTGTGATAATCCTTGTTTCTAGGGACAAAGAAGGAAAGTGAGGGAAATTCTCCTTGTGCTATAGTGTGCTTTAAAAAAACATTTTTTCTAGGGACAGAAAACTCTAGGTAGGGAGAGTGTCAGTGTCTTTTACTGTGCGAATCCTTGTTTCTAGGGACAGGGAAGGACAGTGAGGGAATTCTCCTTGTGCTATAGTGTGCTTTAAAAAAACATTTTTTCTAGGGACAGAAAACTCTAGGTAGGGAGAGTGTCAGTTTCTTTCACTGTGATAATCCTTGTTTCTAGGGACAAAGAAGGAAAGTGAGGGAAATTCTCCTTGTGCTATAGTGTGCTTTAAAAAAACATTTTTTCTAGGGACAGAAAACTCTAGGTAGGGAGAGTGTCAGTGTCTTTTACTGTGCGAATCCTTGTTTCTAGGGACAGGGAAGGACAGTGAGGGAATTCTCCTTGTGCTATAGTGTGCTTTAAAAAAACATTTTTTCTAGGGACAGAAAACTCTAGGTAGGGAGAGTGTCAGTTTCTTTCACTGTGATAAACCTTGTTTCTAGGGACAAAGAAGGAAAGTGAGGGAAATTCTCCTTGTGCTATAGTGTGCTTTAAAAAAACATTTTTTCTAGGGACAGAAAACTCTAGGTAGGGAGAGTGTCAGTGTCTTTTACTGTGCGAATCCTTGTTTCTAGGGACAGGGAAGGACAGTGAGGGAATTCTCCTTGTGCTATAGTGTGCTTTAAAAAAACATTTTTTCTAGGGACAGAAAACTCTAGGTAGGGAGAGTGTCAGTTTCTTTCACTGTGATAATCCTTGTTTCTAGGGACAAAGAAGGAAAGTGAGGGAAATTCTCCTTGTGCTATAGTGTGCTTTAAAAAAACATTTTTTCTAGGGACAGAAAACTCTAGGTAGGGAGAGTGTCAGTGTCTTTTACTGTGTGAATCCTTGTTTCTAGGGACAGGGAAGGACAGTGAGGGAATTCTCCTTGTGCTATAGTGTGCTTTAAAAAAACATTTTTTCTAGGGACAGAAAACTCTAGGTAGGGAGAGTGTCAGTTTCTTTCACTGTGATAATCCTTGTTTCTAGGGACAAAGGAGGAAAGTGAGGGAAATTCTCCTTGTGCTATAGTGTGCTTTAAAAAAACATTTTTTCTAGGGACAGAAAAATATAGGTAGGGAGAGTGTCAGTGTGTTTTACTGTGCGAATCCTTGTTTCTAGGGACAGGGAAGGACAGTGAGGGAATTCTCCTTGTGCTATAGTGTGCTTTAAAAAAACATTTTTTCTAGGGACAGAAAACTCTAGGTAGGGAGAGTGTCAGTTTCTTTCACTGTGATAATCCTTGTTTCTAGGGACAAAGAAGGAAAGTGAGGGAAATTCTCCTTGTGCTATAGTGTGCTTTAAAAAAACATTTTTTCTAGGGACAGAAAACTCTAGGTAGGGAGAGTGTCAGTGTCTTTTACTGTGCGAATCCTTGTTTCTAGGGACAGGGAAGGACAGTGAGGGAATTCTCCTTGTGCTATAGTGTGCTTTAAAAAAACATTTTTTCTAGGGACAGAAAACTCTAGGTAGGGAGAGTGTCAGTTTCTTTCACTGTGATAATCCTTGTTTCTAGGGACAAAGAAGGAAAGTGAGGGAAATTCTCCTTGTGCTATAGTGTGCTTTAAAAAAACATTTTTTCTAGGGACAGAAAACTATAGGTAGGGAGAGTGTCAGTGTGTTTTACTGTGCGAATCCTTGTTTCTAGGGACAGGGAAGGACAGTGAGGGAATTCTCCTTGTGCTATAGTGTGCTTTAAAAAAACATTTTTTCTAGGGACAGAAAACTCTAGGTAGGGAGAGTGTCAGTGTCTTTTACTGTGTGAATCCTTGTTTCTAGGGACAGGGAAGGACAGTGAGGGAATTCTCCTTGTGCTATAGTGTGCTTTAAAAAAACATTTTTTCTAGGGACAGAAAACTCTAGGTAGGGAGAGTGTCAGTGTCTTTTACTGTGCGAATCCTTGTTTCTAGGGACAGGGAAGGACAGTGAGGGAATTCTCCTTGTGCTATAGTGTGCTTTAAAAAAACATTTTTTCTAGGGACAGAAAACTCTAGGTAGGGAGAGTGTCAGTTTCTTTCACTGTGATAATCCTTGTTTCTAGGGACAAAGAAGGAAAGTGAGGGAAATTCTCCTTGTGCTATAGTGTGCTTTAAAAAAACATTTTTTCTAGGGACAGAAAACTCTAGGTAGGGAGAGTGTCAGTGTCTTTTACTGTGCGAATCCTTGTTTCTAGGGACAGGGAAGGACAGTGAGGGAGTTCTCCTTGTGCTATAGTGTGCTTTAAAAAAACATTTTTTCTAGGGACAGAAAACTCTAGGTAGGGAGAGTGTCAGTTTCTTTCACTGTGATAATCCTTGTTTCTAGGGACAAAGAAGGAAAGTGAGGGAAATTCTCCTTGTGCTATAGTGTGCTTTAAAAAAACATTTTTTCTAGGGACAGAAAAATATAGGTAGGGAGAGTGTCAGTGTGTTTTACTGTGTGAATCCTTGTTTCTAGGGACAGGGAAGGACAGTGAGGGAATTCTCCTTGTGCTATAGTGTGCTTTAAAAAAAACATTTTTTCTAGGGACAGAAAACTCTAGGTAGGGAGAGTGTCAGTTTCTTTCACTGTGATAATCCTTGTTTCTAGGGACAAAGAAGGAAAGTGAGGGAAATTCTCCTTGTGCTATAGTGTGCTTTAAAAAAACATTTTTTCTAGGGACAGAAAAATATAGGTAGGGAGAGTGTCAGTGTATTTTACTGTGCGAATCCTTGTTTCTAGGGACAGGGAAGGACAGTGAGGGAATTCTCCTTGTGCTATAGTGTGCTTTAAAAAAAAATTTTTTCTAGGGACAGAAAACTCTAGGAAGGGAAAGTGTCAGTTTCTTTCACTGTGATAATCCTTGTTTCTAGGGACAAAGAAGGAAAGTGAGGGAAATTCTCCTTGTGCTATAGTGTGCTTTAAAAAAACATTTTTTCTAGGGACAGAAAACTATAGGTAGGGAGAGTGTCAGTGTGTTTTACTGTGCGAATCCTTGTTTCTAGGGACAGGGAAGGACAGTGAGGGAATTCTCCTTGTGCTATAGTGTGCTTTAAAAAAACTTTTTTTCTAGGGACAGAAAACTCTAGGTAGGGAGAGTGTCAGTTTCTTTCACTGTGATAATCCTTGTTTCTAGGGACAAAGAAGGAAAGTGAGGGAAATTCTCCTTGTGCTATAGTGTGCTTTAAAAAAACATTTTTTCTAGGGACAGAAAACTCTAGGTAGGGAGAGTGTCAGTGTCTTTTACTGTGTGAATCCTTGTTTCTAGGGACAGGGAAGGACAGTGAGGGAATTCTCCTTGTGCTATAGTGTGCTTTAAAAAAACATTTTTTCTAGGGACAGAAAACTCTAGGTAGGGAGAGTGTCAGTTTCTTTCACTGTGATAATCCTTGTTTCTAGGGACAAAGGAGGAAAGTGAGGGAAATTCTCCTTGTGCTATAGTGTGCTTTAAAAAAACATTTTTTCTAGGGACAGAAAAATATAGGTAGGGAGAGTGTCAGTGTGTTTTACTGTGCGAATCCTTGTTTCTAGGGACAGGGAAGGACAGTGAGGGAATTCTCCTTGTGCTATAGTGTGCTTTAAAAAAACATTTTTTCTAGGGACAGAAAACTCTAGGTAGGGAGAGTGTCAGTTTCTTTCACTGTGATAATCCTTGTTTCTAGGGACAAAGAAGGAAAGTGAGGGAAATTCTCCTTGTGCTATAGTGTGCTTTAAAAAAACATTTTTTCTAGGAACAGAAAACTCTAGGTAGGGAGAGTGTCAGTGTCTTTTACTGTGCGAATCCTTGTTTCTAGGGACAGGGAAGGACAGTGAGGGAATTCTCCTTGTGCTATAGTGTGCTTTAAAAAAACATTTTTTCTAGGGACAGAAAACTCTAGGTAGGGAGAGTGTCAGTTTCTTTCACTGTGATAATCCTTGTTTCTAGGGACAAAGAAGGAAAGTGAGGGAAATTCTCCTTGTGCTATAGTGTGCTTTAAAAAAACATTTTTTCTAGGGACAGAAAACTATAGGTAGGGAGAGTGTCAGTGTGTTTTACTGTGCGAATCCTTGTTTCTAGGGACAGGGAAGGACAGTGAGGGAATTCTCCTTGTGCTATAGTGTGCTTTAAAAAAACATTTTTTCTAGGGACAGAAAACTCTAGGTAGGGAGAGTGTCAGTGTCTTTTACTGTGTGAATCCTTGTTTCTAGGGACAGGGAAGGACAGTGAGGGAATTCTCCTTGTGCTATAGTGTGCTTTAAAAAAACATTTTTTCTAGGGACAGAAAACTCTAGGTAGGGAGAGTGTCAGTGTCTTTTACTGTGCGAATCCTTGTTTCTAGGGACAGGGAAGGACAGTGAGGGAATTCTCCTTGTGCTATAGTGTGCTTTAAAAAAAAATTTTTCTAGGGACAGAAAACTCTAGGTAGGGAGAGTGTCAGTTTCTTTCACTGTGATAATCCTTGTTTCTAGGGACAAAGAAGGAAAGTGAGGGAAATTCTCCTTGTGCTATAGTGTGCTTTAAAAAAACATTTTTTCTAGGGACAGAAAACTCTAGGTAGGGAGAGTGTCAGTGTCTTTTACTGTGCGAATCCTTGTTTCTAGGGACAGGGAAGGACAGTGAGGGAGTTCTCCTTGTGCTATAGTGTGCTTTAAAAAAACATTTTTTCTAGGGACAGAAAACTCTAGGTAGGGAGAGTGTCAGTTTCTTTCACTGTGATAATCCTTGTTTCTAGGGACAAAGAAGGAAAGTGAGGGAAATTCTCCTTGTGCTATAGTGTGCTTTAAAAAAACATTTTTTCTAGGGACAGAAAAATATAGGTAGGGAGAGTGTCAGTGTGTTTTACTGTGTGAATCCTTGTTTCTAGGGACAGGGAAGGACAGTGAGGGAATTCTCCTTGTGCTATAGTGTGCTTTAAAAAAACATTTTTTCTAGGGACAGAAAACTCTAGGTAGGGAGAGTGTCAGTTTCTTTCACTGTGATAATCCTTGTTTCTAGGGACAAAGAAGGAAAGTGAGGGAAATTCTCCTTGTGCTATAGTGTGCTTTAAAAAAACATTTTTTCTAGGGACAGAAAACTCTAGGTAGGGAGAGTGTCAGTGTCTTTTACTGTGCGAATCCTTGTTTCTAGGGACAGGGAAGGACAGTGAGGGAATTCTCCTTGTGCTATAGTGTGCTTTAAAAAAACATTTTTTCTAGGGACAGAAAACTCTAGGTAGGGAGAGTGTCAGTTTCTTTCACTGTGATAATCCTTGTTTCTAGGGACAAAGAAGGAAAGTGAGGGAAATTCTCCTTGTGCTATAGTGTGCTTTAAAAAAACATTTTTTCTAGGGACAGAAAACTATAGGTAGGGAGAGTGTCAGTGTGTTTTACTGTGCGAATCCTTGTTTCTAGGGACAGGGAAGGACAGTGAGGGAGTTCTCCTTGTGCTATAGTGTGCTTTAAAAAAACATTTTTTCTAGGGACAGAAAACTCTAGGTAGGGAGAGTGTCAGTTTCTTTCACTGTGATAATCCTTGTTTCTAGGGACAAAGAAGGAAAGTGAGGGAAATTCTCCTTGTGCTATAGTGTGCTTTAAAAAAACATTTTTTCTAGGGACAGAAAAATATAGGTAGGGAGAGTGTCAGTGTGTTTTACTGTGTGAATCCTTGTTTCTAGGGACAGGGAAGGACAGTGAGGGAATTCTCCTTGTGCTATAGTGTGCTTTAAAAAAACATTTTTTCTAGGGACAGAAAACTCTAGGTAGGGAGAGTGTCAGTTTCTTTCACTGTGATAATCCTTGTTTCTAGGGACAAAGAAGGAAAGTGAGGGAAATTCTCCTTGTGCTATAGTGTGCTTTAAAAAAACATTTTTTCTAGGGACAGAAAACTCTAGGTAGGGAGAGTGTCAGTGTCTTTTACTGTGCGAATCCTTGTTTCTAGGGACAGGGAAGGACAGTGAGGGAATTCTCCTTGTGCTATAGTGTGCTTTAAAAAAACATTTTTTCTAGGGACAGAAAACTCTAGGTAGGGAGAGTGTCAGTTTCTTTCACTGTGATAATCCTTGTTTCTAGGGACAAAGAAGGAAAGTGAGGGAAATTCTCCTTGTACTATAGTGTGCTTTAAAAAAACATTTTTTCTAGGGACAGAAAACTCTAGGTAGGGAGAGTGTCAGTGTCTTTTACTGTGCGAATCCTTGTTTCTAGGGACAGGGAAGGACAGTGAGGGAGTTCTCCTTGTGCTATAGTGTGCTTTAAAAAAACATTTTTTCTAGGGACAGAAAACTCTAGGTAGGGAGAGTGTCAGTTTCTTTCACTGTGATAATCCTTGTTTCTAGGGACAAAGAAGGAAAGTGAGGGAAATTCTCCTTGTGCTATAGTGTGCTTTAAAAAAACATTTTTTCTAGGGACAGAAAAATATAGGTAGGGAGAGTGTCAGTGTGTTTTACTGTGTGAATCCTTGTTTCTAGGGACAGGGAAGGACAGTGAGGGAATTCTCCTTGTGCTATAGTGTGCTTTAAAAAAACATTTTTTCTAGGGACAGAAAACTCTAGGTAGGGAGAGTGTCAGTTTCTTTCACTGTGATAATCCTTGTTTCTAGGGACAAAGAAGGAAAGTGAGGGAAATTCTCCTTGTGCTATAGTGTGCTTTAAAAAAACATTTTTTCTAGGGACAGAAAACTCTAGGTAGGGAGAGTGTCAGTGTCTTTTACTGTGCGAATCCTTGTTTCTAGGGACAGGGAAGGACAGTGAGGGAATTCTCCTTGTGCTATAGTGTGCTTTAAAAAAACATTTTTTCTAGGGACAGAAAACTCTAGGTAGGGAGAGTGTCAGTTTCTTTCACTGTGATAATCCTTGTTTCTAGGGACAAAGAAGGAAAGTGAGGGAAATTCTCCTTGTGCTATAGTGTGCTTTAAAAAAACATTTTTTCTAGGGACAGAAAACTATAGGTAGGGAGAGTGTCAGTGTGTTTTACTGTGCGAATCCTTGTTTCTAGGGACAGGGAAGGACAGTGAGGGAATTCTCCTTGTGCTATAGTGTGCTTTAAAAAAACATTTTTTCTAGGGACAGAAAACTCTAGGTAGGGAGAGTGTCAGTGTCTTTTACTGTGTGAATCCTTGTTTCTAGGGACAGGGAAGGACAGTGAGGGAATTCTCCTTGTGCTATAGTGTGCTTTAAAAAAACATTTTTTCTAGGGACAGAAAACTCTAGGTAGGGAGAGTGTCAGTGTCTTTTACTGTGCGAATCCTTGTTTCTAGGGACAGGGAAGGACAGTGAGGGAATTCTCCTTGTGCTATAGTGTGCTTTAAAAAAACATTTTTTCTAGGGACAGAAAACTCTAGGTAGGGAGAGTGTCAGTTTCTTTCACTGTGATAATCCTTGTTTCTAGGGACAAAGAAGGAAAGTGAGGGAAATTCTCCTTGTGCTATAGTGTGCTTTAAAAAAACATTTTTTCTAGGGACAGAAAACTCTAGGTAGGGAGAGTGTCAGTGTCTTTTACTGTGCGAATCCTTGTTTCTAGGGACAGGGAAGGACAGTGAGGGAGTTCTCCTTGTGCTATAGTGTGCTTTAAAAAAACATTTTTTCTAGGGACAGAAAACTCTAGGTAGGGAGAGTGTCAGTTTCTTTCACTGTGATAATCCTTGTTTCTAGGGACAAAGAAGGAAAGTGAGGGAAATTCTCCTTGTGCTATAGTGTGCTTTAAAAAAACATTTTTTCTAGGGACAGAAAAATATAGGTAGGGAGAGTGTCAGTGTGTTTTACTGTGTGAATCCTTGTTTCTAGGGACAGGGAAGGACAGTGAGGGAATTCTCCTTGTGCTATAGTGTGCTTTAAAAAAAACATTTTTTCTAGGGACAGAAAACTCTAGGTAGGGAGAGTGTCAGTTTCTTTCACTGTGATAATCCTTGTTTCTAGGGACAAAGAAGGAAAGTGAGGGAAATTCTCCTTGTGCTATAGTGTGCTTTAAAAAAACATTTTTTCTAGGGACAGAAAAATATAGGTAGGGAGAGTGTCAGTGTATTTTACTGTGCGAATCCTTGTTTCTAGGGACAGGGAAGGACAGTGAGGGAATTCTCCTTGTGCTATAGTGTGCTTTAAAAAAAAATTTTTTCTAGGGACAGAAAACTCTAGGAAGGGAAAGTGTCAGTTTCTTTCACTGTGATAATCCTTGTTTCTAGGGACAAAGAAGGAAAGTGAGGGAAATTCTCCTTGTGCTATAGTGTGCTTTAAAAAAACATTTTTTCTAGGGACAGAAAACTATAGGTAGGGAGAGTGTCAGTGTGTTTTACTGTGCGAATCCTTGTTTCTAGGGACAGGGAAGGACAGTGAGGGAATTCTCCTTGTGCTATAGTGTGCTTTAAAAAAACTTTTTTTCTAGGGACAGAAAACTCTAGGTAGGGAGAGTGTCAGTTTCTTTCACTGTGATAATCCTTGTTTCTAGGGACAAAGAAGGAAAGTGAGGGAAATTCTCCTTGTGCTATAGTGTGCTTTAAAAAAACATTTTTTCTAGGGACAGAAAACTCTAGGTAGGGAGAGTGTCAGTGTCTTTTACTGTGCAAATCCTTGTTTCTAGGGACAGGGAAGGACAGTGAGGGAATTCTCCTTGTGCTATAGTGTGCTTTAAAAAAACATTTTTTCTAGGGACAGAAAACTCTAGGTAGGGAGAGTGTCAGTTTCTTTCACTGTGATAATCCTTGTTTCTAGGGACAAAGAAGGAAAGTGAGGGAAATTCTCCTTGTGCTATAGTGTGCTTTAAAAAAACATTTTTTCTAGGGACAGAAAACTATAGGTAGGGAGAGTGTCAGTGTCTTTTACTGTGCGAATCCTTGTTTCTAGGGACAGGGAAGGACAGTGAGGGAATTCTCCTTGTGCTATAGTGTGCTTTAAAAAAACATTTTTTCTAGGGACAGAAAACTCTAGGTAGGGAGAGTGTCAGTTTCTTTCACTGTGATAATCCTTGTTTCTAGGGACAAAGAATGAAAGTGAGGGAAATTCTCCTTGTGCTATAGTGTGCTTTAAAAAAACATTTTTTCTAGGGACAGAAAACTATAGGTAAGGAGAGTGTCAGTGTCTTTTACTGTGCGAATCCTTGTTTCTAGGGACAGGGAAGGACAGTGAGGGAATTCTCCTTGTGCTATAGTGTGCTTTAAAAAAACATTTTCTCTAGGGACAGAAAACTCTAGGTAGGGAGAGTGTCAGTTTCTTTCACTGTGATAATCCTTGTTTCTAGGGACAAAGAAGGAAAGTGAGGGAAATTCTCCTTGTGCTATAGTGTGCTTTAAAAAAACATTTTTTCTAGGGACAGAAAACTATAGGTAGGGAGAGTGTCAGTGTCTTTTACTGTGCGAATCCTTGTTTCTAGGGACAGGGAAGGACAGTGAGGGAAATTCTCCTTGTGCTATAGTGTGCTAAAGCATTCCTCATCAACCATCTTTGAAATCCTTGTTTTTTGGACAGTCAGGGAAATTGTCGTTGTGCTATTCTGTGCAAAAGCAATCATCCTCAACCATATTTAGAAATCCTTAAGTAAAGGGACAGAGAAGGACACCTGAAGGTAGCCCTTATTGCTTTTTTCCCATCTCCCTGCAGGCCATCTATTAGAATGTCTGGAAGGCAAACAAGGAGAGGCAGACAGTCAGGAGGCAATAAAAGAGGGCAAGCAGGCTCTGTGTCTGGGGGCAACAGTGCTGGTCGTGGACGCGGTGCATTGTCATCAGCACATGGCCATGGGACACGCTTGTCCTTCTTTTCGGCAGCTGGACATGTTGAGCCACATCATGCCGAAGACTTGGTAGAGTGGATGACCAAGCCCTCCTCCTCCTCCTCATCCTCTCTCACCCAGGCTCAGGGTACTGGCAAAGCAGCTGCCAAAGCGTCCTCTTCCCTGGTATCAATGTCAGACTCATCATCAGTCACTCCTTCCCTAGACCCACCATGTCCTCCTCCTGAGGAGTCCCCCGAACTGTTTGAGCACAGTGTTGGGTACATGCTCCAGGAGGATGCCCAGCGTTTCGAAGGGTCTGATGATGAAACCCAGCTACAGGAAGGCAGTAGCGTGAGAGCAGACAGAGGGGATGCTCAAGAAGGACACCAATCTGGCAGTCATGTTCCAGCAGCTGCAGCATACTGCCAGATTGGCTCCAGTGATGAGGAGGGAGGGGATGATGAGGTCACTGACTCCACGTGGGTGCCTAATAGGAGAGAGGAGGAGGAGGAGGATGAGGAGGAGGCACATCTCCAACGAGGCAGGATGCCCTTTGGTGGCCAGCGTAAGGGCAGTACACCGACGGAATCACACCGCAGAGCTCCGCCTGTGCAGGGCGCTGCCTCTGCCCGTCATTCAAAAAGTTCTTTGGTGTGGGCCTTTTTTGAGGCTAGTGCATCAGATCGCACAGCTGCTGTTTGCAACATATGTCTCAAGCGTATATCGCGTGGCCAAAACATCAGCCGCTTGGGTACCACATGCCTGACCAGACATATGTTGACCTGCCATGCAGCTCGTTGGCAAGCCTACCTCAAAGACCCACACCAAAGAACAAAGCGGACCTCTCCTTGCACCGCATCAGCTGGGATCTCCAACCCCACTATAACTTCAGTCCTCTCTGAAACATGCACTGAGAGGAATGAAGGTGTAGAATTAGGTGTGTCACAGCCAAGTACTTGCGGCCACTCTGCTAGCAGTACACCGACGTCCGATTCTAGCAGGCAAATTTCCCTGCCCCAGCTGCTGGACCGTCGAAAGAAGTTCACTCCCAGCCATCCACATGCCCAGCGGTTGAATGCTAGCTTGGCTAAATTGCTAGCGCTTCAACTGCTGCCTTTTCAGTTGGTAGACTCGGCCCCCTTCCGTGAGTTTGTGCAATGTGCGGTTCCTCAGTGGCAGGTTCCCAAACGCCACTTTTTCTCACGGAAGGCTATTCCGGCTCTCTACCGGCATGTGGAAGGCAATGTCTTGGCCTCGCTGGACAGGGCGGTCAGCGGTAAGGTGCATATTACCGCTGACTCATGGTCCAGCAGGCATGGACAGGGACGTTACCTTTCTTTCACGGCCCATTGGGTCACTCTTTTGGCAGCTGGGAAGGATGCAGGACAAGGTGCAGTAGTGTTGGAGGTTGTTCCACCGCCACGCCTCCAAAATGCTACTACTGGTTGTGACACACCTCTCTCCTCCACCCCCTCCTCTTCTTCTTCCTCCATGGCCTCTTCCTGTGGTTTGTCCTATGAACCAGCGGTGCTCCGTAGCCGTTCACGGGGCTACGCAAGTACGCAGGCAAAAAGATGCCATGCCGTGCTTGCGCTGGTGTGTTTGGGGGACAGAAGCCACACTGGGGCAGAGGTCCTGTCTGCTCTGCAGGGCCAGGCCGAGAGGTGGTTGACGCCACGCCAGCTTAAGCCAGGAATGGTGGTTTGCGACAATGGCACCAACCTCCTCTCCGCCCTCCGACAGGGACAACTGACCCATGTGCCCTGTGTGGCTCACGTCCTTAACCTGGTGGTGCAGCGGTTCTTGGGCAGGTACCCGGGCTTACAGGATGTCCTGAGGCAGGCCAGGAAAGTCTGTGTGCATTTCCGCAGATCTTATAATGCCAGTGCTCGCCTGGCTGAGCTGCAAAAGGAGTTGAACCTGCCCAAGAACCGCCTTATATGTGACATGCCCACCAGGTGGAACTCAACGTTGGCCATGCTGCAGCGGCTGCACACGCAGCAGAGGGCCATCAATGAGTACCTGTGCGACTACGGCACCAGGACAGGGTCAGGGGAGCTTGTTTTTTTTTCTCCACGCCAGTGGGGCATGATCAGGGATGCATGCACTGTCCTGGCACCATTTGAGGAGGCCACGAGGATGGTGAGCAGTGACAGTGCATGCATCAGTGACACTGTACCTCTTGTCCACCTGTTGGAGCACACGCTGCGTGGAATAATGGACAGGGCACTTGAGGCAGAACAGAGGCAGGAAGAGGAGGACTTCCTTGCCTCTCAAGGCCCCCTTTACCCAGACAGTGTTCCTTCTGTCCCACCCATCGCACAGGAAGAGGAGGAGGAGGAGGAGGAGGAGGAGGATTGTGTCAGCATGGAGGTGGAGGCTGGCACTCAGCATCATCAGCAGCAGTCTTTTAGGGATGATTTACAGTCCCAAGAAACCAGTGGACTTGTACGTGGCTGGGAGGAGGTGGCTGCGGATCATGTCGTCCTTAGTGACCCAGAGGACTCCGGAGCGAATGCCTCAGCAAACCTACGCTGCATGGCCTCCCTGATCCTGCAAAGTCTGCGGAAGGATCCTCGTATTCTTCGGATCAAGGAGAGGGACCAGTACTGGCTGGCCACTCTCCTTGATCCACGGTACAAGGGTAAGGTTGCGGACCTTATGTTACCGTCGCAGAGGGAGCAGAGGATGAGACAACTCCGGGAGGCCTTGCAGAAAGGTCTGTGCAACGCGTTCCCAGAGACTGGGAGGTTACAAACTCCTGGTCCTGGACAACGAGTTGCTGAGGCTTCGGCCAGTCAAAGAAGGAGCGGTGGGGAAGGTGGCCGTCTGACCGATGCGTTCAGACAATTCTTTAGTCCGCAGCCCCAAAGTATGATCGGTTCCAGCAACCATCGCCAGCGTCTGATAAACATGGTGCAGGAATATCTAGGGGCAAGGTCAGACTTGGACACCTTCCCCACCGAAAATCCTCTGGCTTACTGGGTCTTGAGGATGGATCACTGGCCAGAGCTTGCACAGTATGCAATTGAGCTACTGGCCTGTCCTGCATCCAGCGTTCTTTCGGAACGCACATTCAGTGCTGCTGGAGGATTTGTCACGGATCACAGGGTGCGCCTGTCCACCGACTCGGTTGATCGACTGACTTTCATCAAGATGAACCAGTCTTGGATCACCACCAGCTACCACACACCTGATGCTGATATAACAGACTAATTGATTTTAACATGTCACATCCCTTCAAGACTGATGCTGATGCTGAGTGCCTGTGCTGTTATGTTGACTGGCTATCCTCCTCCTCCGAGTCCTCAATGATACGATTGATGATGATAGCTTGGAAGATCATTTTTGTTTATGGGTGCCGCCACCAGTGGCTAAGGCCCAATTTTTCAGCCCCTGTTTTACAGGGGCGTGTAATTACAATTTTTTTAATTTCAATAATTTTTATTGAAGTATTTCCACATACAGAATAATATCATTTAATAAGATATAATAAGAAAACAAAAGAAAAAATGCTGTAAAGAGTTTCTTTGGTCACTGTAATTGATTACATAACATTCTGGGATAAGAAAGGAGACTGTTCCTATGCTGTCCCATGTAGTCCCCTGCTGAAAACTTGCATTGACTGGTAGCACCCGGCCCCGGCAAGCCGTCCCCCCCCGCCCCCGGCACCCCGGTGGGGATCATGCTGTGCCATCCGGCGGAGAGCGACGCCCCACCCACACCGAGCCCCCACCTTGTGAGCAATAAGGGGCTATTCCCAAACATATTTCTAACTTTGGCAGAGCCTAGTCACGTGTGTACACGGTAATATGAGAGGTGGATGGATCTCGACCACAAAACTATCTTCAGCAGAGGTAGGTTTCATTAGAACATTTAAACAGATGTCCAAACCATAGGTAAATAAATCAAACATGAAAATAAACAGAAACATAAACATAAACGTAAACATAAATGCAGCAAATAATAATCTTGAGTATTATTGTTAGACCATATTCCAACACTATGAATCAAACTGTGAGCATAAATTGAAAATCATGGAAGTCATGAATTGGAAATTATAGAAGGAGTTTGTTTGTATCATACCAGTCTATCCATTTTTTCCATAAAGCATCAACTTTCAAGTTATTATTGTGGGCCCTGGCATGCAACCTTTCATATGTAGAATGTGTGTTAGTAGTCATAATAACCTCATCTATGCTTGGGGTCTGTTGGTCCTTCCAGTGTCTCATAAGTACTAAGCGGGCACTAAGGAGTAAATGGACCATTACAGTTTTGTTCTCGTGAGGTATGGATTCTATTGTCAGTGATAGTAGTGCAAGACCCGGGGAAATAGGTATTGGCGTATTTAGTACCTTTCCAATCAAATGGAACACTTTTTCCCAATAAGTCGCTATCCCTGGACAAGTCCATAGGATGTGATACAGTGATCCCGTCGATCCACACTTCCTCCAACACCCATCAGGCGTCCGAGGAGAGAATTTGGCAATCCTGTAGGGCGTCAGATACCATCTTAGTATAATTTTTTGAGTTAATTCCCACAAGTTTGCACTCCTAGTCACTGCATAGTTAACTTGCATGGCATATTTCCATTGTTCCTCTGTGTACTCACTGCCAAGGTCCCTTTCCCAGGCTATTATATTACGATTTCTATTGAAGTTGTGCTTGTCACCTAAAATATTATAAAATAAGGATATACCTTTGATCTTAGAGGTTGGTGAATTGAAGTATTGATTTACCTGCCACGGGAGATTTATCGCGACGGGGGGTGAGGTATTCAGATAGTTTAACAGTCTCCGATAGGTATAGTAATCTTTATCTGGGAGACCATATTCTATTTGGAGAGAGCGAAAAGTTTTGGGAGCAGGGCCTATTAATAAATGGTCTATTTGCGTAATCCCCCTCCTGACCCAAGCGCTGACGTCAATATTCGGAATAACGTTGGATATGCTCGCTAATGGTATCTGGACTGGTGTACAATGGACTTTTTGGAGGTTAGTGGACAACAGTTCCTTCCAAGCTGACACAGAAGCTCTAATGGTCGGTGACCAAACACCGGGTTTAGCAGTTGCTTGTGGGCTGGCTAGAAGAAAATGGGCTAGGTTACCATTGTGGACTTGGGTTTTCTCGATTTCTATCCATCTATTGGTTACCTGTTGAGTGAACCATGGTTTAAGTTGAGCTAGTATGGCTGCTGAATAATAATCTTTTAGTACTGTTAAACCTACCCCTCCCACCTTCCTAGTGGATGTTAACTTGGAAAAAGCACATCTCGACCTTTTGCCCATCCAATAGTATTTATTAATTAAAGCCTGGGCTCTAGTGAAGAAACTGTTGGGAACCGGGATGGGCAGAGTCCTGAATAAATATAAGAATTGGGGAAGTACGAACATTTTGAAAGCTGCCAGTCTCCCTGACCATGATAGTTCTGTCTTTGATATATTCTGTAGTTTCTTGTGTAGGTTGTCTAAAAATTTTGAGTAGTTTTCCTTGACTAACTCCTTTGTAGAGGGGGTTAGTTGAATACCAAGGTACTTCATCCCTGAAGTGGTCCATCTGTATGGGTATCTACCAGACAATTCTCTCATTGTATCTTGTGGCACATTGATACTCATTATATACGATTTATCCTCATTAACCTTGTAGTATGAAATACTGTTGAATCGTTGTAGTACCTCATGTACCGAAGCCAGGGAAGTTTTTACATCAGTAATCATTAGGATAACGTCATCTGCGAATAAGCTGATGACGTGTGTTGAGTTTTTAAATTTGATTCCCTCTATGTGAGAATGGTTGCGAATGTGGCTCGCCAGAGGTTCCATGACCATGTTAAAGATCAGCGGGGATAAAGGGCACCCCTGGCGGGTCCCATTTGTGATTTGAAATGGTTTTGACAGCACCCCTGAATTGAATATCTGGGCAGATGGCTTAGTGTACAGCGCCATTATAGCGGAGAATATTGGTCCCTCAAACCCGAAGGACTGCAACACTCGTGACAAGTACCCCCAGTGGACTCTATCGAACGCCTTCTCCGCATCCAGAGCTAGGAGCAGAGATGGCGTTCCTCGTAGGTTTGCTTGATGGATTATGTTAATTAAGCGTCTCGTGGCGTCAGACGTCTGTCGCCCTTTTGTGAATCCCGACTGGTCGGGATGTACGATTTGGGGGAGAATGTCCATCAGACGCATTGCTATCAATTTGGCATACAATTTCAAATCATTGTTGAGGAGGGAAATTGGCCTGAAATTTTGGGGAGTGGATGGGTCCTTACCCGGCTTCGGCAGGGTAATTATTAACGCTTTCAACATTTCAGGGGGAAAGGACGAAGAGGCAACCGCAGCATTGTAAACTTTCGATAAGTATGGTGCTAGGATAGTCTGGAAGGTCCTGTAGTATTCTCCTACAAATCCATCTGGCCCTGGAGATTTATTTGCTGGGAGTGTATGTATAGCTTGTATGACCTCGGAGGTCGTGAAGGGAGAGTTGAGTTGTGTAAACTGTTCATGGCTGATCTGTGGGAGAGAAATGTTCTGTAAGAAATCCTTGATAAGGTCAGTGGAAGGTTGAGGTATTTTAGGGTCATGCGACAAATTGTATAGAGAACTATAGTAGTGACTAAAGGCCTCTGCAATGTCATTGGGGTGGAATTGTTTTTCTTTGGTAAGTGGGTGGACAATAAAAGGAATTTTAGTCTTGTACCTGGTACCTCTCATGCGTTGGGCCAATAGTTTCCCTGCTCTGTTCCCATTTGCATAATAATTAGTTTTGAGTCTTCTAGAGGACCTCTCAAATTCGCCTAATAAGAGCAAGCGTAAGTCATAGCGGAGTTGACATAGTTGTTTTGAGATTGTAGGGGTGGGGGTGTTTTTGTTTTGTGTTTCTAGGATTTGGATTTTCTGTGTTAGGTCTTGTAATTGTTTTTGCTGCTGCCTCTTCCTCCTCGCCCCCAGCTGAATAAAAATACCCCTCATATAAGCCTTATGGGCGTTCCATAACACAAAGTTATCATTGACCGACCGTTCATTATTTATAAAATATTGAGTCAAATGTTTTTCTAGCAATTCTTTAGTGTCTTTAGACTGCAAGAGAATGGGGTTAGCTCTCCATACTGGAGTCGGATTAGAAGAGAAAGCATCGGAGATGGTCAGAGTCACTGACGCATGGTCAGACCATGTTATGGTATTAATGACCGTGGATGTTGATCTAGCCAGCACGCCTTGATCCACTAAGAAGAGGTCCAGTCTAGAATAAGACTTGTGTGAAGCGGAAAAAAAGGTAAAATCCCTTTCACCTGCATGTAGGCATCGCCAAGCATCAAATAGGTCATGCTGGTGAATAGAAGGTTGAAGGCAGTTGTTAGCTCTAGTCCTGGGGCCTGAAGAAGTAGAGTCCAGAGTGGAATCGGGTATGAGGTTAAAGTCTCCACATACAATCAATGAGCCCTTTTGATGTTTCCTTATCTTGTTGATAACTTTGTTAAAGAATCGAATTTGGTTGGAGTTGGGGGCGTATACATTGACAATGGTGTACTGTGAGGAGTTAATTTCGCAAAGGATTATGATGTAGCGGCCTTGTGGGTCTTTTATCTCCTCTTGGAGTGTGAAGGAGACAGTGTCTCTGACTGCCACCAGAACTCCTCTTTTTTTAGCCTCTGCATTGGCAGTGAAAATATATGGGAAACTTTTATTGGAGCATTGTGGAGGATTTTTGGCGTTAAAGTGCATTTCCTGGACACAAAGTACATCACTCTTAAACTGAACGGCCTCCTTCCATATAGATCTCCTCTTAGCAGGGTGATTAAGACCCTTTGCATTTATGGACAAAAATGTTATCCCCATGGCTGTAAGGAGTTTTTGCCAATAGAGATGTGTAGATCAAAGTTGTGTAATACAAGTGACCACGGCACCCTCCTGTGGCGAGAGGTGGTAGTGTAATGGACATATGTTATTTCTAGATGAATCCTGATATACGTACTCACTATTCGGTGTCTTAGTTGCAGTTTGGATATTTGCTGGGTTCTGAGGTGTAGCTTCCTTTGGAGATTCGGCTTCTTCTCCCCAGGTCTTCCTGTTAGACCATGTGCATGCTTCGGTGCTAGATGCTGCATTTCAAAAAAAAAAACTGAAAAACAATAGACAAAAAAGAAAAACACAACCAGAAAGAAACGACCGCTGCATATTCTGCAGCTTAAGGTCACATGACTTAAAGGGTATAAACATTATTCTCAGAAACTGAGAAAAACTAGTGAGAGTTTACCCTCGGGTGCAGCTATAGCTGCTCAAGTGTAAACAAGGGCGAGTTCAAGTGCAAAAGAAACTTTACTCTTCCAGGGCTCTTATGATAGTATTTGCAATTTCCAAGGGCTAGTGCTTTGTGCCATTTTGTGCGTTCACTTTCTGCCACTCAGGTTCCTTGTGGGGGATGTGTTTGTTAGACACCGCCCGACCCTCCGGTTCCGGGATGATCTGCCATTCTTTAAGTTGCTTCAATCCTTTTTCCAAAGAATCTATAACAAAGGTGGCGTCATCTTTAGTTATTGTAAGTTTGGTGGGATATCCCCACCTGTAGCTGATCTTGTGATTTCGCAGGGCCTTAGTTATGGTGTTAAGGTCTCTTCTTTTTTGAAGAGTGTGCTGCGAGAGGTCTGCAAAGAATTGCAGGTGTTGATGCTGCAGGGGGATTTGATCTTTGTTGCGCATGGCTGTCATGAGTTTGTCTTTTGTATAGTAAAAATGTAGCCGCAGGATGACATCCCTCGGTACTTGATTAGGGAGATAGGATGGTTTGGGCAAGCGGTGAATCCTGTCTATGGAAACATCCAGCTCTGTAAGGTCAGGCAGGATGTCTTTGAACAGGGCTGTGGCAAATGCTCTTAGTTCCCCTTGCTGCACTGTTTCAGGGATACCTCTTATTTTTAAATTGTTTCTTCTTGCCCTATCTTCCATATCTGCGATCTTCGTTTTGAGTCCCTCTATCTCCTCCCCACGCTCATCATGCGCGTCAACCAAGTCATTAATAGTTTCCGCAAATTCTCCCATCTTATTTTCCACGTGGTCTACCCGTGCTTCAACCCCTTGGATCTCCTTAGTAAATTTCTGCATACATGTCACAAGATCTGTGTGGAGCGAGCTCCTGAGCGACAGTAACATATCTTTTAATACCGTGTCCATGACTGGTTGATTTTTTGTGGGGAAAACCTCTATGCTGTCTGGCAGCTCCCTCGTGTCCTCCCCAGAGTCTATGTCAGGGCCTGGGCCTGTGTTCAGATCGCATCCCGTGCCATCCAGCCGGAATCTAGCCTTAGCCGGGCTAGCGGATTGCGGGGTAGCAGGGAGGGAGTGTGAGCTGTTAGGGGAGCTCTCAGTACTGCTATGTGAGGCGGGATGCGAGCGGGGATGTGTGCTCTGGGCTGGGGTGGATGAGGCGCCGGCGCCATTTTGCCTACCTCCATGCATCCCCCATGCATAAAAGTCCGTCAGTTTCTGCGGTCTCCTTAGCTCCTTTCTTTTTCTGGTCATGGTCCACAGGTTGTGCGGGTACAGAACGCTCTCTTTCTGGTATGTTTGTGTCCCTCAGTAAGTTGCTTTTAGCCGCGATGTGTCCCTGGTTCACAGAACTCAGCTCTCACGCCGCCATCTCGGTCCGCGGCTAGCCACGCCCCCCTCTAATTACAATTTTTTTAGCAATAATTTGCCATAGGGCTCATTGCTGTGCTCCAAGTACAGTATCTGTGAGGGGTTGGAGTGTTGTGGCACCAGTGCCTAAGGCCCAATTTTTCAGCCCCTGTTTAACAGGGGCGTGTCATTACAATTTTTGAAGCAATACTTTGCAACAGGGCTCATTGCTGTGCTCCAAGTACAGTATCTGTGAGGGGTTGTAGTGTTGTGCCACCAGTGCCTAAGGCCCAATTTTTCAGCCCCCTGTTTAACAGGGGCGTGTCATTACAATTTTTGAAGCAATACTTTGCAACAGGGCCCATTGCTGTGCTCCAAGTACAGTATCTGTGAGGGGTTGTAGTGTTGTGCCACCAGTGCCTAAGGCCCAATTTTTCAGCCCCTGTTCAACAGGGGCATGCAATTACAATTCTTGATCTAATAATTCACAGCAGGGCCCATTGCTGCACCCACCAAGAGTAACTCTGAGGGCTTACAGTGTTGTGGCAACGCCACCACCACCACCACCACGAAAGGCCCAATTTTTCAGCCCCTGTTCAAAAGGGGCATGTAATTACAATTCTTGATCTAATAATTCACAGCAGGGCCCATTCCTGCACCCACCAAGAGTAACTCTGAGGGCTTACAGTGTTGTGGCAACGCCACCACCACCACCACCACGAAAGGCCCAATTTTTCAGCCCCTGTTCAAAAGGGGCATGTAATTACAATTCTTGATCTAATAATTCACAGCAGGGCCCATTGCTGCACCCACCAAGAGTAACTCTGAGGGCTTACAGTGTTGTGGCAACGCCACCACCACCACCACCACGAAAGGCCCAATTTTTCAGCCCCTGTTCAAAAGGGGCATGTAATTACAATTCTTGATCTAATAATTCACAGCAGGGCCCATTCCTGCACCCACCAAGAGTAACTCTGAGGGCTTACAGTGTTGTGGCAATGCCACCACCACCACCACCACGAAAGGCCCAATTTTTCAGCCCCTGTTCAAAAGGGGCATGTAATTACAATTCTTGATCTAATAATTCACAGCAGGGCCCATTCCTGCACCCACCAAGAGTAACTCTGAGGGCTTACAGTGTTGTGGCAACACCACCACCACCACCACCACCACGAAAGGCCCAATTTTTCAGCCCCTGTTCAACAGGGGCATGCAATTACAATTCTTGATCTAATAATTCACAGCAGGGCCCATTGCTGCACCCACCAAGAGTAACTGTCAGGGCTTACAGTGTTGTGGCACCAGCACCACCATCAAAGGCCCAATTTTTACTACCACTGTTCAACAATTATATGTAATTAAAATTCCTGATATAATAGTTGACAGCAGGGCGTTCCAGCACCAACCAAGAGTTAGGCCCCATGCACACGAGACACTGTTATTTGCTGTTGAACGCGCGTTCAGAGGCAGTTGGACGCTTTTTTCAACTGCTCCTGAACCCATTCAATGTTATCCTATGTGTCCATGCACACAGTCTCGTTTTTTGGCGTTTACAAGCAGTTGCGTTTAACCTCGTTTTTCCAGAAGCAAAAAAATGGGTTCAGACGCAAAAGTTTTCACGTTTCAGACGCTAAACGCTGCTAAACGCGGCTAAACGCGGTACCAGCATTTTGCCGCGTTTGCGTTTATAAGCGTTTTTAAAGGTGACCTATTTTTTAACATTAGAAATCTCAAAAATGATGGCAAATGATGAAAAACTTTAAAAATATAAAAGAAAACTGTAATTGCTTGCATTGCATTGTGGACAATCCACAACTTGTGGCAGGTAACGTGGCAAGTGGACAATCCACAGCTTGTGTCAGGTGATGTGGCCAGGTGACGTGGCAGGTGACGTGGCAGGTGACGTGGCCAGGTGACGTGGCAGGTAACGTGGCCAGGTGACGTGGCAAGTGGACAATCCACAACTTGTGGCAGGTGACGTGGCACGTGATGTGGCCAGGTGACGTGGAAAGTGGACAATCCACAACTTGTGGCAGGTGACGTGGCTAGATGACGTGGCAGGTAATGTGAGCAGGTAACATGGCTAGGTGACGTGGCCAGGTGACGTGGCAAGTGGACAATCCACAACTTGTGGCAGGTGACATGGCCAGGTGACGTGGCAGGTGACGTGGCAAGTGGACAATTCACAACTTGTGGCAGGTGACGTGGCCAGGTGACGTGGCACGTGATGTGGCCAGGTGACATGGCAAGTGGACAATCCACAACTTGTGGCAGGTGACGTGGCAAGTGGACAATCCACAACTTGTGGCAGGTGACGTGGCCAGCTGACGTGGCAGGTAACGTGGCCAGGTGACGTGGCAGGTAACATGGCCAGGTGACGTGGCCAGGTAACGTGGCAAGTGGACAATCCACAACTTGTGGCAGATGATGTGGCAAGTGATACGCTAAATACAAGTACACTGCTGCTCTCTCAGCTGCTGCTACTCACTCTGGTCTCACAAACTGGCTGAAATGGTTAAAATTTACTGTTTTTTGAGCTTAGGGAGGGTCTATGATGAAACGCTTATAAACGCAAACGCGGTAAAACGCCGCTAAACGCGGCCGCAAATGCGGCAAAACGCGCGTTTATAAACGCCGGTTTCAGCGTTTAAAAACGTGTGTTCAGCAGAGTTTGCACCTGCGTCTCGTGTGCATGGGGCCTAACTGTGAGTGCTTACAGTGTTGTGCCAACACCAACAACTAAGGGGCCTATTTCTGCAGAGTATATACGGCAGGTCCCTACTTTCAAACATCCAACTTACAAACGACTCCTACTTGCAAACGCAAGAAGACAACAGGAAGTGAGAGGAAATCTACCACTAGGAAGGAAAATTCTCTCCTGTAAGAATAAATATGGGAGAAAGGTGTCTCCTCTGTACTGATGCTTTATCAGCAATCCTTGTTTCAAGAAAAACACCACATTTCAAAAACAGTTGTCATTGGGACGGAAAGTGAGGTGAAATGTTCTGAACAGGGGCACAGACAGCAAAACAAATGTTACAGGGGTGATAACCCTTACCTATGTTTTCCAAAAAGTTTAAAAATAGATTTTTGGTCTGGAGCTACACTTCAACAATGTACCTGTTCAAAATTACAAACAGATTCTACATAAGAACAAACCTACAGTCCCTGTCTTGTATGCACCGCCTGTATACGGCTGTTCAGAGTATATAGTAGGGCCTTTTTTATTTTATGTGCGGGGTTCCCCTTAATATCCATACAAGACCCAAAGGGGCTGGTAATGGGCTGGGGTAGGGGGGGGGGGGGGTCATGGAGTAGCTATGCCATTTTTCTTAAAGAATTTCATCCATATTACCGGGACCAGACATTACATTAAAGCCGCAAGCAGTTTTAAATGGCTTTTTTTTCCTTTAGAAGTGTCATTTTGTGCAGGGACAGTTCTAAACACGGGAAACACGTGGCACTTCACAGGCATACTTTAGACACCCCCCAGGTACGATATTTAAAGGAATATTTGACTTTTTTTTTCACTTTATGCATCATTAAAATGACTGCTCCCGAAAAACGACCGTTTTTAAAACTTCTTTTTGCATTGATACATGTCCCCTGGTGCAGAACCCGGGTTCCCAAACCCTTTTTAGGACAATAACATGCATAATAGTTGTTATAATTAGCACTTTAGAATTCGAACGTTCGCATCCATTGTATTTAATAGGGTTCTAATGTTCGTACGAACTTTCGGTCCGTTCGCGGGTTCTGGTGCGAACCGAACCCGGGGGTGTTCGGCTCATCACTAGTGGCGACATCGCAGGCTCCCAGGACAGGTAAGTCAGCAGCAACAGTATTTGTTTTTACCCAGGCGGAACTCCGCTTTAAAGCTACACTGGTGCATGCAACCTCGTGGACCTATCTCTTTCATTTACATGTCCTTTTTATGGAGCTCCAGGAGCATAGCTATTACTACACTTCCGAAGCTTTCAGTACCTTTAGCTGTAGAGTCTCATGCAGCTGCTGTTTCTGCCTCTCCCCTCCTGCTGCCCAATCACAGAGTGCTATGCATTATGTGAACTCATTCACAAGATACAAGGGCTTTTGTGAATGGGCAGCAGAGGGGAAGTGGTGGACAGGAGCTGCTGTGTGCTGGATAGCAGATGCTCTCAGAGCCCTAGAAGTGTAACAATAGCTATCCTCCAAGCGTTCCATAAAACTGTCAGATGTAAATTAAAGAGATAAATCCATGAGGTGGAATGCACTTAGTCTTAACTCCTAGTATGTCAGCACCAGGGCTGGCCCAAGAAATTGTGCTGCCTGGTTTCAAGAATAAAATGCTGCCCCCCTCATCTCCCCCCAAAAAATTACGCCCACCAAAAGGCCCCCACATCCATTATTTTATATCATGATAATTAAAACTAAAAATACATTTGTCGGGAAGTCAGAATTACATGCAGCAGCACCTTGTCTATATGCAAAATTATATGACATACCATTATGTTTAATTCCAAGGGGCGGGCTAGGGCAGTATAGGGCCGGCTAGGGTAGTATAGCGGCAGGCTAGTGTAGTATACAGACAGGCTATTGTAGTATATAGACAGGCTAGGGTAGTATATAGACAGGCTAGGGTAGTATAGGGGCAGGCTAGGGTAGTAAATGGGCACGCTAGGGTAGTAAATGGACAGGTTGGGTAGTAGATAGACAGGCTAGGGTAGTAAATGGGTATGCTAGGGTAGTATATGGACAGGCTAGGGTAATATATGGACAGGCTAGGGTAGTATATGGACAGGCTAGGGCAGTATAGGGGCAGGCTGGGGTAGTATATAGACAGACTAGGGTAGTATATAGATAGGCTAGCGCAGTATAGGGGCTGGCTAGGGCAGTATAGGGGCAAGCTGGGTTAGTATATAGACAGACTAGGGTAGTATATAGACAGGCTAGGGCAGTATAGGGGCTGGCTAGAGTAGTATGGAGCAGGCGGAGCGGCCCGGGAGGCAGTTTTCATCATGACACGCAAAACTGCTAGAAAGAAATTGTTGGTCATCAATTTGCTGGGTAAATAGGAGAGAAGGAGAGGCGGCCATGGTTCAATTTGCTGCCCCTCTCAAAGTGCTGCCTGGGTCCAATGGGACCACTGGGACACATGGTAGGGCCGGCCCTGGCCAGCACATTTTACAAAGTGGGGGAATTCCTTGAGTTCAGCTCTAATATTATTTCTGAAGCTACAGTCTGCATGAGCTGGGGTACGCAGACTGTTCCACCCTGTTAGTAAAATAGATCATTTAGCATGAATACCAACTCCCTTCTCACAACAAGTGCTTATGAAGGACCTTTGTCAGGGCTGCGATATACAGGTACAAACATAGCTCTCGTGAATATTTGGTGTAATACATTTTCAGTTGCCATTTTCAGAATCACGACAAGCCACTTATTCATAGTTTTTTTTTTTAAGTTTATTTTAAAAGTTCACCTAATTCTCAACAGCTGTCCATCAGCTGTACAGACCATCAGCTATACAAGTACCCCTATCCCCAGAATATAAAAGCTTACATGTACTGAAATATCACCTCTTCAGGCTGTGTTTTTTATAAACGGGAAAGGAAATTGAGTACGATATTTGACCTAACAATTCAAAATTATTGGCCAAAGGCAACAAATAATCCTTTTCTGCTAGAAGTCTAGAAGTAGATGGAATTTTGCTGAAACCTAAGCATGAAGATGGAAAAAAATAACCAGTAGCAAGCACACGGGTGTTTGAAACTTATAGTATCATATTTCGCCTTTCACTCATATTAACATATCTTTTAAATTAAAAAGGATAATTCATTCTTAGATGATGAACAGAAAAGTGTAGCTGTTTTATTTGAAACCTTCAGAAATATAGTAGGGCACGGGTTCTTGGTCAGACTTGTCAAGCAGTAAAAACAAAGCTTATAATTATGCCACATGTATAAGATCAGTGTTACATTTTAGAGTCCAGAAAACAGACAGTGACGTGTTTGGATATAACTATTCTCTATGGGGAACTTTATGAATAGATGTACTATGTCTGTGTCTCTACATTTCGGTCTTTTCTACTGTATAAATATTGTCTATAGTCTTGTGGAGAACTACTTTTATAGCTGTTATCTTTAAAGGGTACAAAGACATACTTGATGTATCCTAATCAGAAATGAAAAAGAGTTTAAAATCTTCTAAATTCACAATTCACAAATGTTACCATTTTGTACATTTATAGTGAGAATATATCTGAGAAAAATGATCCCTACAATCTCAACGGGGCGTTACAATACTGTACCAAAACATAAACATTTTCCTGCAAATCATCAATGTTTCTCAGGTTGTTGTCTACAACTATAAAAAATGAAACTCATGTGGAAATTTCGCTATATGCTACGCGTAATCCATGTCTCCTGTGCTAATAAAGCACCCTTTCAGCCTTTTGGTATAATGTATCTTAGTACCCCCGTATCTTTCCAAGTAACACAGACATGACCACCATCCTTACTTCCTTAGCTCCACAGCCAGACTTGGTGATAATGGGAGCAATCTTTATTTATGTAACAATAGAGCTTTATTGCTTCACAATCGGCCAATCAAGCACAGGCATTCCTTCAAACAGGAGGAGTTATACAAATCTCAACCAATGAACAATGACTCAGGGAGTTTATAGTCGTGTCTGGGCAAGGGCACTGTATATGATTCTCCACCCCTTGTACCACATGGCTGGCCTAAGTATTCATGAACACTACCCCCGACCACAAAGCACACAAAGACTCCCGTTTTTACCGTTGGCGTGAATCCTTATTCTGCATTGTTCAGAGAACAACGAATACCCGGATTATAATACCATTCCCGAGGATGGGAGATTATCTGCAAAGACATGCCATAGCCTCTCCACGTGCTGATCAGACACAAAGAGACACACAAGCGTACATCCCTCCATAACTGATAACGTCTTTGCAGAGTGAACACACCCCCCCAGACGATCATCTGTGCATTGTACAGGGGCCCTTCGCTGGCGGACATATCCTCACTCTGCAAAAACTTCTCTACATCTTACAGGAAGCTTTTCAATACCAAAACCGGTCTCAACTGACGTCAGTCTGCCCCAGTCTGCACTTTAGAGTGTGCTGCAGGAGAACTAACACTGGGAGACACTGTGACAATATATATTAAATACAATTAATAAAACAAAACACAACCAAAAGCCAATAGGGTTGATTTACCGTTGATAAATAAGCTGTTCATTGTGCAGGGAAAGTTGTACTTTTCATTGGAATTCGCCACAGAGCTTAGTGAATGTGGTGAGCTTTCACTTTGCAAAGAATACCCAATCATGTCCAAGGAAAGTAATAAAAATTAATTTTTTGCTTAATCTGGTGTGTCAGTGGGGCTGAGTTTTTTCTCAGAATAAAGGCAGAAGAATAGAGAATCCAATCTACCAAGCGGCTCACTTACTGATAAACCTGGTCTCCAGGTTTAAAACCGTGGATTTTTTTCCGACGGAATGTTGGCTCAAACTTGTGTTGCATACACACGGTCACACAAAATTCCGACCGTCAAGAACGCGCTGAAATACAAGACGTACGACAAGCCGAGATCAATGAAGTTCAATAGGCAGTTCGGCTCTTCTGCTTGATTCTGAGCATGCATTTTTTTTTGCGCGTCGGAATTGCATACAGACGACCGGAATTTAAAATTTGAGAACCAGCTCTCAAATTTTTGTTGTTGGAAATCTCTAACAGAAAAAGTCCGATGGAGCCTACACATGGTCGGAATTTCCGACCAAAAGCTCACATCGAACTTTTCTTGCCGGAAATTCTGACCGTGTGTATGTGGCATAAGAAGAGTCCCAGTAGACAAGACGTATCCTTGAGCTGACAGTATCTAGCAATAACCAAGTTATAGAATTAGGGGGTCTATTTATAAAGTGGTGAAAGTTATTTTCACTAGGAGTCCCCTTGTGATGAATCATTCACTGTCATTTAAAACACATGGACCTGGAAGATATATCTGCAGTGAATGTTTGCTGAATATCAGATTCTCTTTAACCACTTAAAAGAGAAGTATGTTTTTTTTTATTAAAGATTCATACTTACCTAGGAGGATGCAGCATCAGACCGATGCAGCTCAAGGATACATCTTGTCTACTGGGGCTCAGACCGATGCTGCATCTGTCCCCTGCCTTCTCTGCACTGATGGCTCGGTTCTCACAGATCCCGAGAGGAGAGCTGCTGACTGTCAGTCAGCATCTCTTCTCTTTGCTTCTCCACGCTCATTGGAGCACTGAGCTGTGGAGGGGAGGGGAGTGGCCATCTCAGCGGCTCACTGGGACTGCCATCAGTCAAGGCAGCTAGCGGATCCAGGCTTGAATGTCCGGATGACGCGCTGCCTCGACTGATAGCAGTGACCTCAGCGGAGAGCGGACTTCCGCTCTCCACTGAAAACAGGTCACAGGAGTGCAAAACAAATTGCACTTCTGTGACCCAGAGGAGAAGCCCAGCCTAAAAAGCTCAGGCTGGACTTCTCCTTTAATGACCGCCCACCGCAGATATACTGCAGCAAGGTGGCCGCTCTGCACCAGATCACATACCTAGTACATGATCTGACACTTCCAGGTCTGGGGAGCTTGCGTGTGCGCCGTTAGCGTCCCGCTGTCATTGTACACAGTGGGAGCCCAGCGGCGGGTACCGCAAACTTGATGTCCGCCGGCACCTTCTGTTTACACAGGACACAGGCAGAACAACAATCTTCCTATGTAAACAAGGCAGATTGTCATTCTGTCAGAAGGGAAGGCATTGATCCTGTGTCTCTGCAAAAGCAGGAAGACAGATCTGTGCCTTCCCATAGTCAAAGCACCTTCCCCACAGTGAGTAAGCACAACCTAGGCACAGAGTTAACCCTTTGATTGCCGCTGATGTTAACCCCTTCCCATTTAGTGTCATTAGTACAGTGACAGTGCATATTTTTTAGCACTGATCACTGTATAAGTGTCACTGGTCCCCAAAAAGTCAAAAAAGTGTCAGTTACATGTCCGATTTGTCCACCACAATATCACAGTCGCTAATAAGTCGCTGATCACCGCCAATACTAGTACAAATAAAAAAATAAAAATATCCCATAATTTGTAGGGGGTTAATTTGCTAAGGGCAAATAGACTGTGCACTTTGCAAGTGTAGTTGCCACAGAGCTTAGTAAATGAGGTAAAGCATTACTTTGCAAAGAATACCCAATCACGTGCAAGGAAAATTAAAAAAAAATTTTTTTTTGCTTGCACATGATTGGATGATGGAAGTCAGCAGAGCTTCTGCTCATTTACTAAACTCTGGAGCAACTGCACTTGCAGAGTGCAACTGTAATTTGCAAGGTCCACAGTGTATATGCCATGAGTAAATCAACCCCTATAACTTTTGCGCAAACCAATCACTATATGCTTATTGGGATTTTTTTTACCAAACATATGTAGCAGAATACATATTGGCCTAAACTGATGAAGGAGTTCGATTTTTTTTATTGGATATGCTTTATAGCAGAAGGTTTTTTTCAAAAGTGTCAGTCTTTTTTTGTTCATAGTGCAAAAAATAAAAACCACAGAGGTGATAAAATGCCCAAAAAAAAAAAAGCTCTAATTGTGGGAAAAAAAAGAGAAAGTTTTTAATCAGGTACAGTGTCACACAACCGTGCAATTGTCAGTTAAAGTAACGCAGTGCCGTATCGCAAAAAATGGCCTGGTCATCTAGGAGGGTAAACCTTCTGGAGGACAAGTGGTTAAAAATATGTACCTTGCTGTTTGCATCTCATAAAGGTGGTTAAGCAAGCATTGCCATGGTGGAAATCTGTTGCATGAGAACTTTGAATTTACACATCAACTTATAAATGTTTTCCAGTTTAGGAAAACAGACACCAGGTTAAACAAAAAATGCATTTATTTTTTTTCCAGGTCAGTTTTAATACAAATTTGAGAATAACCTATCTAATTTTGCCCATGAATTATACTTTTCAGCTGGAGTTAATGTGATCTGCTTTTGTTTCCACTTTATACAGATCCTGTGCAACTCACACAATTTTAGCTAAATATTTTTTAACTACTGTATTTATTGGCGTATAACACTCACTTTTTTAACCCTGAAAATAGAGGGTAAACTGTGCCTGCGTGTTATACGCAGGGGGCTGTGGAACGTTTTTTTCCTGAAACTTGCCTGTTAAAGTTAGGGTGCGTGTTATACGCCTGTGCGTGTTATATGCCGATAAATACGGTAGATCTAAAAGATTAAGGCTCCATGCACACTAGCGTTTTTTAAAGCTAAAATAATGATGGATAAAAAATGCTGGTAATAGCTTTTTGTGGTAGCGTTTTAGCAGTGTTTTAGTAATGTTTAGGAGAATTAGCATTTTATTAACAGCAAAAGGAAAAAGAAAGCTCAAAACAGCTTTAGTAGCGCTAAGGAACGTTTAGAAGCATTTTGGAGCGTTTCTGCTGGAAAAACTCTCCAAGAAACTCTGCAAAAACTGTTTTTCTGCTCCTAGACACTGAGGCCTCGTACACACGGCCGATTTTCTCGGCAAGAACCAGCAAGAAACTTGCTGGCAGAGAGGTCTTGCCGAGTAAATCGGTCGTGTGTACGCGGCTATCGGGTTTCTCGTCGAGAAAACCGACAAGAAACCTCGACGAGAAAATAGAGAACCTGCTCTCTATTTTCTCGTCGAGATTCTCGTCGGCATGTTTCTCGACGAGAAAAGTGAGTGTGTGTACACTTACCTGTCCTCCCGGAAGCCCGCGCATGTTCGAAATGAATTTGACGCATGCGCGGTAGCTTCCTAGGCATACGTAGGGTATACCAAGATGGCGGCGACGGCATCGAATGTGACGAGCGCATGCTCGTCGTAGTCGATGACGTCACCGCGTACGCTCCATTCAAAGAACCGCGGGTTCTTTGAAACGAGCGTGTGTACACTTGGCCGGGACAAGTTTCTTGTCCAAGAATCTCGTCAAAAAAAACGACATGTTTTTTTCAACGAGAATCTAGGCCGTGTGTACGAGGGCTCAAGCCCAAAAAACGCTAATGGCCTAAAGTAGTGTGCATGGACACATAGGATAACACTATTTAGCTTCTAGGAGCAGAAAGAAAATGCTAATAACAGCTTCTAGGTGTTTAAAAGCCTAAAGCAGCCCATGCATGAAACATTTTTTTTTCTTTCAACAATTGGGCTCTTGTATTCTGACAGTAGATTCACTTTTGTATAATCAGCCTGCCCATACATGGATCAAAATTTAGCATGTCCTTACTGAAACGGCAGGATTGTGATCCAGGTATGGGTGGCTTAAATATATACATATGGACTTTTTGGCATTGGTGCTAGATCTTTAGGAATAAAAAGATGGAATGGAGTAGATTTATTAAAGGCAAATAGGCTGTACATTCTACAAGGGTATTTTCACCTTTGAAAGGAATTTTCAGCAAGTTTAGTGAACTCGGTAAAAAAAAAATTACTTTTAAAAGATTTATTACAAATGTTGAGAAACTTTATTCAATAAATTGTGTGGATATTCACTTCAATTATCCAATCATGTGAAAAGCAAATTCACGTTCATTTTAAGTCCCCAATCATGTACAGATATGATAATTAAACAGGAATTTGCTTTTTGCTTGAATGGATAATTGAAGTGAATATTCACACAATCTACTCAGTGAAGATTCCGAACACTGTCTAAATGTGTAATACATGGAATGCTTCTCTTACAACATCAGTATCCAATTATGTTTTCACTTATTTCCACAATGGTAAAAGGTTTTTCAGTTTATTGGAAGACCAGATGAAGATAGAAGTGCTGGATCACTGAGAGCGCAGCCTTGGAGGTCTTCCTGTGACAGGTAAGTCTGTCAAAATGTGCACTTACAAATCCTTGCATTCACATCCCTATAATGTCTGTATATGTCTGCTGGTCTGTACACCTGGTCAGATGCATTCACAGCCGTGGCCAAAAGTTTTGAGAATGACAAATATTCATTTTCAAAAAGTCTGCTGCCAAGCATTTCATAAGTGTCAAAGAGTTTTATTGACAAGTACATTAAGTTTATGCAAATAGTCAATATTTGCTGTGTTGACCCTTCTTTTTCAAGACCTCTGCAGTTCCCCCTGGCATGCTGGTAATGAACTTCTGGGCCATATCTTGACTGATGGCAGCCAATTCTTGCATAATCAATGCTTGGAGTTTGACAGAATTTGTGTTTTTTTGTTGTTCGCTCCCCTCTTGAGGATTGACCACAAGTTCCCAATGGGATTAAGGTCTGATGCCGCGTACACACGATCGTTTTTAATGTCATTTTCAAAAAAAATTCTTGTTTCCTCTCAAGCCTGTCTTGCATACACACGTTCATTAAAAAAAACACTCGAGCAAAGCGCAGTGACGTGGGGAACTTCCTTCACTGTGTAATACATGAATAGACCCACCCCTTCTCACGTTCCGCATCTGGTCCGCTTAGCCTTACACCTATTCATTGGCTGAGCGGACCTGATGGGGAACTTTAGAAGGGGCGGGTCTATACATTTAATAGACTGCGGAGGAAGTTCCCCTTCAGGTCCGCTCAGTCTCAGCCAATGACGGACAGCGCTGGACATCGGATCGCCGCGGGACACTGTATTTCATCGCTGGATTGTTTTTTTGTTTTTTTTTTAATAAAGGACTTTTCCAAGGTGTTTGTGTGTTTTTTTTTTTACATATTTTTTTACACTTTCTTCATGAAATGGTAGGGGTAGGGGTAACATCCTCCCCATGTTGAGGGCATGTGGCCTGGTACGGTTCAGGAGGGGGGGGCGCTCTCTGGTCCCCCCCTCTTTTCCTGCGGCCTGCCAGGTTGCGTGCTCGGGTAAGGGTCTGGTATGGATTTTTGGGGGTACTCCACGCCATTTTTTTTTAATTTGGGGTGGAGTTCCCCTTAAAATCCATGCGAGATCTGAAGGGCCTGGTATGGATATTTGGGGGGAACCGCACGCATTTTTTTTTTAATTTGCGGCGGGGTTCCCTTTAATATCTATACCAGACCTGAAGGGCCTGGTAATTTAATTTGGGGGACCCCCACGCTTTTTTTTTTTTTTTTACTTTTCTATGTATTGCGGGGAGCCGACAATTCATTAACAGCCGCGAGTGATTCGGCGAGCTGGTCCCTCAAGTCCTCGAGGTCTGCTAACGGAACTCGCCTGACTCTTTCCCTGAAGGGCTTGTCTTCCTGGAGGCGGATTCGATGGGTGGCACTCCTTGCACACCCCACATCGAACTCATCTTGGGAGAAGATCTTTTCCCACCTGGTCAACTGGGCCTTGGCTCTCTCTTTCCAAGCCCTGGGCAGGTTTGGGTTCTCCATTGAAAGTTTCTCTCACATAGTGCTTTCTCCATCTGTCTTCTCCACATCTGACAAAGCAACTGGGGTAGCAGGGCTCACCTGGCCCAGCAACATCCTGGCTGGGATCTCCATGGGGCCATCTGTAGTATTCTTGACACTCACAGGTACCTTACCGTGGGCCTTCTTCAGAGCCCTCAATGGGACCACCTCTGGGACTACTTCTAGGCCCGAATGTTCTCCCCTTGGGTCGGGCTCCAACATAACAAAGGGCCCAGGCTGCTCCCAAGTGAGTTTCACGGTGGCTTTCAAACAGGCTACTTCACCGGGCTGCAGCACTATTCCTCTTCTTCCCAGTCTCCAGACCTTCCCTACCCCCTCTTCCAGGGCCTTCTGTTCCAAGATCAGCCATTGGTAGGCTGTCTTCAACATTGGGTGGATCTCAGTTACTGTGGAGTCTTTCCCTTTTGTTAGAGGGGCCAAGAGCCTTCGGACCAGATCCGTGTTGGTCCCTATTATTAGGGAACTCTTGTTAGCTCCAGGTGGTCGGGGGCACACCACAGCTAAAGTATCGAACACTTCAGCCTTTCCGGCTATGGACGGGTCAAAGGTCAGTTTTATAGGCAGATAGCCATCATAAGGGAAACTCTCTGTCCCAATCCCCCATATCTCCAGCTCTTCAATCTTTTGGATGGGTAGGTGACGTAGATGCTTGTCATAAAAGTCCCGATACAACAGGGTCACTTGTGCCCCAGTGTCCAATATGGCTCTTGTGTAGACTCCCTCCACTTGGACAGGTACTATCGGGGAGGGACCCACCAGCTTCTCTGGATATTGCTTCGAGGGGGTCTCTTTCCTTAGATCTTTGCGTTTCCCTTTTGGACTTTCTTTCTTCCATTTCTCCTTGGACTTAAGTCTCTCTTGAGCCTGGTATGCATTGATCTCCCTCCTTTTAATGGGTGTAACTACCCGCTGAGGGACATTACTCTCTTTCTTTGGAGTACGTTCCAGCTGAGGAACCTTGCGTTTCTTCTGAGGGGTTCTCTCCACTCTTTTTAAGTGCTTCTCATTCAGTTTGGAGTTCACTGGAGATGAAGGGTGCCCGGTTGACTCCTTCACCAGGGCCCTCTGAAGTTTTCCGCCGGCTTGCGGTTATTCCGTTTTTTTTTCTTGGGACTGGAACACACTTTGGCCGCATGGCCAACCCCTCCGCAGTTGAAACAAGTCATGTCCCCCCAATCTTGTAGTAATGCGGGCGCTGAGGTGTTTGGGAACAGTTCCTTCCTTGGTCCTCCCCTCTCTGGTATCTCTGGATCCTTTTCCATCAGAGAGGTCAGCATCTTCAATACCTGGGACATCTGTGACTTCAAGGTATCCACCTCTGAGTCTCTTTCCAGGTTCATGGCCGTCCTGACCATCACCGGAGGAGGATTAACGGACTCAACTGGTTGGTTACTCTTCTTCTCTTTCAGCATAGCTTCTTCCTCGCTGACCACTCTGATCAAGTCAGGGTACTCCAGGCTCTTCCCGTCCTGTCTTGTACGTAGCGCCAGTGCGATGGGGTCCAGGGGCTGAGATCTTCTCATCGCCTGCTGAACACGGGCCTCATCCACCTTCCGCGGGTGGATCCCCTTCTTCAGTATCATCTTATGCAGGATCTTATCCAGGCGCCTTATGAATTCTGACAGTTTCTCTCCTGTCTTTTGATAGCAGTGCTCCAGCTGGTAAGTGAGCTCAGTGATTTTCTCTGTTCCACCGAACACATTCTGCAGAATATCCAGATAATCCTGTGCATCACAGTCTGTTTTGCTCATCTTGAGGTTGCGTATGGCCTCTAGAGCAGGCCCCTTCAAGCTTTCAGCAATTCTCTGTTTCTTTCTGTGTTCTGGGACTTCCCATTCTTCTAAGGCCTGGATGGCGCCGTCTAACCACTCCTCAAACCCCTCTTCACCTGGAGGTACAGGCTTCCTTCCTGAAAATATTCTAAGTTTTCTGTATCCCGACATTTGGTAGTCTGTAGGATCCTTCTTACACTGGGCTACAATCTCCCCCAGGACTGCGCATAATTCTGCGCTGAGGGTGGCAGGTGGCGATCCGGGACTTTCCTTCTTCTCCCGTTTTTCTGCTTTTGGGGTGGGTGGAGGAGAAAGTTTCGGTGTCTGAAGCCGTCCTCCTGGCTTGAGCGTCAGCGCATGTATTAGGCTATAAGTCTGATCATCTATTGCTTCTACACTTGGATTCTTGAAATGCTCTGGGACTCCATTCTTTCACTCTATTAGTGTGTGGGTCAGTGAAGAATTCGACCTGACATCCACCACCCATACCTTCTGGAGCGGGGACAGTGACATCACTAGCTGCTTCACCGCTTCTTCTTGCCAGATCCCTGGGAGTTCTATGACTACTACCCCGGCTGGATCTGTGCCGACCGCTTTGCACCACTGTCCTACTTCTAGTGGGTCCATGCTGGTATTTTTGGCGCGTTACTTGCTGTATCAGGATCCCGGACTCGAGAGTCCCCACGTGTAGCGCTATCGCCAGTTAAGAGAGCCGCTGGTTTTGTTTCGGGTCCTGTGTACAGCACCGCCAACCCCCAGCAATCTACTCGACCCACTCTGGCACAGCTAGTCTAGGGTTTATTGTCTTATCACAATCTAACAGTATTGCAAGGGTAACCTCTATGCATAAAGATAACACACTGATAGCAAGTGAGGAAAGATAACGTTTCTTTACTTTGGATAAAAGGCACAACGTTAACACACACCACATATGTCTGCAGAGCCCTGCAGCAGCAAATACAATAAAGGCGATTACACACCAACTACAGCTATCTCTATCTATGCGCCCATATGGCGCAGCAGCAAAGTCCTACCTACGGATCAGGCCTGACCCAGATTTAGACTCAGTCTTTTCAGAGATCAACTTCTTCACATGCAACTTTACTGGTGGTGCACAACAGGAACAGTAAATTGTAATCCAAAGGGTAGAGAAAAAATAAATGGAGAATGAGCCACTCACAGGAGACTACTCAACTAAGCTCCGCCACGAGTCTCCTGTGGGACAGTAACTAGAACCAGGAGGGCCAAGGCAGTCTCTAGGACTAAACAAAGTACAGTCTATATGAATGAGCAGGTGCTCGCTCACCACTCCGGACGCGATCCCAGTCCGGGACTTCCACCTATTGTGTCTCCGCACACAGTGTCCGCATCGGCCGGGTCCCCGGTCCAACTGATGTCCAAACTCGACAAGTCAGGTGCCACCCAGGCTCCGCAGTGGGGTGGAAGGCTCTCTGGAAGTTTGTGCAAGGCCCCAGGCTTCAGGCCCTGCACTGCAGCAGACTTGCACAGGAAGCCCTGTTGATTGCAGCGTGGTGTCCAATATAGCCCCTCCCATGAGTCTCTGCGGTGGCCAAATGCACCTTGGGTGCCGAACAGGGTTCTGGGTAATGTAGTCCCGGGGCCTTAAAGGAGACCACGCTACACATATTATACACACCCCCCATGTACCAAATTTAAAGGAATATTTCACTTTTATTGTTTCACTTTAAGCATTATTAAAATCACTGCTCCCAAAAAAAAAAAAAACAGTTTTTAAAACTTTTTTTTGCATTGATACATGTCCCCTGGGGCAGAACCCGGGTCCCCAAACACTTTTTATGACAATAACTTGCATATAAGCCTTTATAATTAGCACTTTAGATTTCACCCCAATTTGTTCGCTGTTTGGCGAACGGGCGAACAGGCAATGTTCGAGTCGAACATGAGTTTGACTCGAACTCGAAGCTCATCCCTAGGCGTGACACAAGACTGATGGTAGCGTTCCCCTTTTCTTCTCCGGACAAGGTTTTTTCCAGATGCCCCTAACAATCGGAAAGGAGATTCATCAGAGAAAATGACTTTGGGGTTGATTTACTAAGGCAAATAGACTGTGCACTATGAGTGCACTTGGAAGTGCAGTCATAGATCTGAGGGCAAGATCTGAAATGAGGGGAAGCTCTGCTGATTTCTATCATCCAATCATGTGCAAGCAAAAATGCCTTTTTTTTTTCCTTGCATGCCCCCTCAGATCTACAGTGACTGCACTTTCAAGTGCACTTACAGTGCACTTCCAAGTAAACTTGCAGTGCGCTTTTAGCGCTCATTGGAGCGCTGAGCAGTGGAGGGGCGGGGAGCGGCCATCTCAGCGGCTCACTGAGACTGTCATCAATCAGGGCAGCTGGTGGATCCAGACTTGGAAGTCGGGATGACGCGCTGCCCCGGCTGATGGCAGTGACGTCAGTGGAGAATGGACTTCAGACCGCTCTCTGCTGAAAATGGTCACAGGAGTCCAAAGCGAATTGCCTCAGGCTGGACTTCTCCTTTAATGACTGTTGAATGGGCCCTAAAGCTGCAGGAGACCCAGATAAAAAAAGAACTAGTTTACTACCGCTTTATTAATGCCACTTGTAAAAATGGCACTGTTAATAACTACCCAAATCAGCTGCAAGTGTCATTAAATTTATCGTAAAGGGGAATTGGGAATTTTTACAACTGGTGCAGGCCAATTGAAAGGGCCATAGCGCTAAAAAACTGTTGGTAGTGCTTTACTGATTTCCTGTGATATGCTATTATTGCTTGAGGAATATTGGATTAAATTTTGTCCTTTTCAGTCGGTCTGTATTTTAACTTTGTGTCTGAGGATATAGAAACAAACAACGTACAAGAAATATTACCAGCAGGAAACTAGATACAAAAGGTAAAACAGCAAAAATTTGAAGAGAAGAAAACTACCAGTTTCATAACCGTGTACACTGATGTTTCATTAAGCTGTTAACGCTTCCGCTTATACAAGCCTCTTATTATATTGTTGTACAATAGTCTATTGTTTGTACTGCATAAACAGAGGTCCAGTGTCAACTGCCTCTGCATTGCAACCATCTACATGGCCTTGAGGATAATCTATATACAGGTGAGAGACAATTGAGCTTGAAGATAAATGCTATTTTACATAAAACTAACACGTTCTAATCTTTTAATACACTTTGTTGCATTTGGAAAATGCAAAAAAAAAATGCAGTCAGCTTCTGAAGCATCAAGTAAGAAACCTTGAAACGAGTAAATTTATCTGTTTTGTTACTTGTTACTCAAGGTTATCTAAAACTTAAATTACTTACATTTTTCTCTCCTGTTAAGCACACACAACATGGCTTTGTGAAGAAACATGTCAACAGGTGAATCTATGTGCAAACTGGGGTCATCTGTGTGCTTTTTCTGCAAAATGTGTGAATGTCACCTCCATTTACCATAGAATAAAAATATTCATTTAGATGTGTCTGGTATTTTTCTTCATTTTACTATAAATTTGTACAGAATACAATTAAACTATGGAGCCTGAAGCAACTATTGCACTAATTATGTCCCTTACATATCATTTTATGTGAAGCGGTCATACTTTCCTCTATGGTATTTCTCTGCAATCCCAAATGTATTTTGCCTATCTAACATGATACCAATGCCACAGTAAATTCAAGAATAGAATTTTGGTTTTCTGTCTCGGTATAAGTGTATACATTTCCAGAGAAACAAAGATTATATAGATCTATACAGGCTAGCATGGCTAAACCAGTTTGAATAAAAAGGTATTTCTCGACACAAGACAGAGGCCTCACCCAAGTTGGCTACAAGAATAAAAGGGGTGGCTATATACCCTCCAGAACACTGTTGAGTTTATGTGAAATCTCCATTAATAGCTGTAAAATATTGTAATTATGAATATAGGAAAAAATGAAAAGAAACTGCGCTTAAAGTGTAAGAACCAGGCAAGTAAATTGCCTGGAAAAAAGGAAATAAAAAAAGGGGAAAGCAGCAACTAATCTGAAAACAATCATCAGTGAATACAAGTTAGAAAAAATAAATATAGTCGCGCTAACTTATGGACTTGAACATAAGCCCATCACTGGGTGACTGAAAAAATCCAAATATCAACAGTGATAACATATATGAAAAACTAAGTGAAAAGCAATATATAATCTATGTGAGCAAATAATTATCAATAAATTGAAAATTAGCTGTGAATAAAAAATCAATTGTTATCCAAAAATACTGTAAAACAAAAAAAACCCTCAAAGTTCATATTCCAAAGTCCATAATGGAAAAAACACCCGTGAAGCGATATCCAAAATTAATAAAGGAAAAAGAAGAGGATTCAAATCTTCTTGGACTTAAAATCCGTGACTTTCACCACCACCAGTAGAAATTTCTGCTTACCAAACAGCGATGGTCCCCTATGACGGAGGACCTCAAACAGCCTTAAGTAATGCTCAATTAAGCCTCCAGATTGTAGCAAGTGATGAACCTCAGTTGTTTAATAGCCCGACAGCTCATATAGCATCATACAGGTGTTCAACGTGGACCATGAAAAGAAGGGGGGACACTAGATAGTGTAAAATCCTTGATGAACATTTATTAAAATAATAAAAACATACTCACAAGAGCAGTTGAAAAGACAGCTTTAAAGTATAACAGCGCCGACCGGTCAAATGGCGCTGGCACACAAACACGTCCGTGGAAGCCGAGCAATGGAGGGTGACATCAGCACAAAGCTCGTATCCTCCCTACGCGTTTCGTGAAAAATCACGTTGTCTCATATAGCTCAACTAGCTTTGTATCTATGTAACAGAGCCACCAAGAAGGTTAGGCTAAGCAGACAAGACAATGCCTAGGCTTGTGTATACAAACAATGGAGATCCAAACCTCATTTTTTTACACATACTTCAAAGGATCCCATGCTGGGATATGCAATGAAGGCAGGCCAACCCGTAATCAATACTTACCTTCCTGGGAAAATTCAATTAAATCTCCTGCCCAGAATAGTCACAAGGATTTGCATTAAGGAGGGCTGACTTATGCAAAGTATAGGAATTGGAGATGTAGTAAGCCCTCCAATCAAGAGCCAAGCTATGCCAACCAATAAGGCATCAGCATGCAGGGATATACACTGACGAAATGGGGGGGGGAAATCTCTCTTTATTGGAAAGAAGCCATCAGAATGGACCTAAAGGGTTATGTTTGTAGATTAATGTTTTAAGGAATATACTCTGTATTCCTCCATGTAATTCTTTTACTTTAAACTAATATTTTCTGTGTATTAGATAGACTTTCTCCAATAAAGGTTATTATGTTAACGCTTTCACTCCTGGTCAAAAGAACTCTCATTTAACCCACATCATATCTATGAGATATTGAATCTTAAATATAATAGACGGTTAACAACACCCACTATCGTAGAACATATACTTCCACCTGTTAATACCACAGCCTATGTAACAGGATTCAATATACGGTGACGAAAGGCATACTGCAGATGGTCTTGTACAAAGGGCTTCTAAGGCTGCCAGGACTTCTGAAAGGTCTCATGTGTGTCCGATAAAGTATTAACAGTTTGTCAATGAATGTAATTTTTGGGCAACTTAGTATACATAGTTTCTTTAGGCAAATATGGTTATCACCACTGCTTAGCAATAGTCCTTCTAGCAGCTGCTAACACAAAGAGGTATAGTTTATTTTATAAACAGGATAAACCAAGGGGGTTGGACATAACGTAATGCCATACATGGTGTTAACTGAAGTTTTCAGCCAAAGAAAGCCAACCATAAACTTTCTACTGCTTGCCAAAAAGATGAGGCTATCGGACAATCCCACTGTGCTTATAGGCTCCATTGTCTTTTTTTTCTGTAGCGGTTTAAAAGCAAGATGGAAAATTTATATTCAGCCTGAGTATAATACCACCAGCTCGAAAACTTATATGACTGTTCTGTTATATTTACATTCTGTGATGCCTGCCATTTTTTCAAAGATTTAAAGTTGTAAACAATGGGATTGGGCCCAACGCTAACCCGGTCAGAAAAATAGTTGGGTCCTGATTTCACAGATTTTGCATATAAGGATGGTATATCACAACAAATTAAAAGGTATCATATTCTCACCCTGCCAAAGATCCCTGGTACAGAAGAGTTTTTCTAATCTCCACCAGAGAAACACAGATATACCAAATGCCCTTTAGAAATCAAGATTGCCAGAGAAAAGGACAGCCAGAAAAGTTGTTGTATAGCATGTGTATTGGCTAATTGGTATATTTCTATATTTTTGTCATAAAGACACAAAGAAGTTGTAACTGTCTGTAGAAGTACATCTTTCAGGGATTCTAAATGCCAGAGAAGATACTGTAATGATACTGGATATATCATTGAGGAGTCAAAGTGAACCCTATGGTGGGGGGTACAGACCAAGAGCTAAGTTGACTAAATTGAGCAGCAAGATATTAGTGCACAGGTTCAAGTTATTTAACCTTATGTGTTTAATTTAAAAAAAAGCAATTGCACTGTGAGATCGCATAAGCATTGGACTATATGCACCTAGAAAACATGGCCAATAAAAACCCATCTAGCAAATCATACTCTTGTGTTCAATGTATGTGATGGGGTCTCAGATTGCAGTGTGGCTTGAACATCGCAATAATAAAGTACACTAAGAAAAATTAGCATTCTACTGGAAAAATAGAATATTGTGATAAGCACAACAATTGCCCACTATGAAATGACAAACATACTGTATGTGCCAAGCAAAGCACAAGGTTAAAAAGACCAATACACTGTGCTGTCAGGGCTGAAATCCCAAGCTATATATAGGTATTTATCATTGGAACTTACATTTCAAGCAGCAGCATATGCAATCATGTGCTTGTTTTGACTACAGTGAACACATCTGTGCAATGTAATACCCCAAGTGAAGCATGCTCTGTGGCTTTTTTAGGGCTCATTTAGACCTTGGCCTGCTGGTGTGCTGTGTTATCACATGTATGTTATTGCACGTTTTTTCATGGGTTAACAAGCATTATATTAAGGAAGCCCAAATAAATCAATGGGTTGGCAACATCCCAAAATGACCGGAAAAAATGGCCATACGGCAATGCAGAGCACCGCAAAACAAAGTAGTACAGAGCACTGGGGTACCATAATACAATTTATTGCAGATTCTTACCTGTTTCTGCTCTGAAGGAATATCTCTTTGTTTGCCCATGTCCTGTGCAGTGATTCTGAATAGAAGGGTCTGGTTCATTTTAATCACCTGGTGCACGATTAGCGTTATGATGAGAAAAGTTGCAGTGTCTGCATCCCTTTAGTTAACACAGTATCTCACACAAATTACATTTTTATTGCAAAGGATACCTAAATTTTGTCCTGCACCTTAGTGCAGACTTCTGGGGAAATCGGTGAGTCAATCATACAAGCAGGAATTTACATTTTTGCAGGCACTAATGTTCTATAGCATGCCTCCAGGTTGCTATGTTGCATTCACATTTACAGAAAATTACAGTAACATTAAATTACAATAGGGCGTGTGTAGAAATAATTCAAGCTATATTCATTTCATCTTTTGCCTTATTTTTTTTCCACAAAAGTGGAGCTACCCTTTAAGTCACAGGTGTCAAACTGGTGGCCCTCCGGCTGTTGCGGAACTACAAGTCCCATGAGGCATTGCAAGGCTGACCGTTAAAAGCATGACTCCCACAGGCAGAGTCATGATGGGAATTGTAGTTCAGCAACAGCTGGAGGGCCACCAGTTTGTCACCCGTTTTAAGTAAATGACAAATAATTTAACCACTTAGGGACCATAAAATTTTCCCCCTTAATGACCAGGTAATTTTTTCCCCCTTAATGACCAGGTAATTTTTTGCAATGTGGCACTGCGTCACTTTAACTGACAATTGTGTGGTCGTGCAACATTGTACCCAAACAAAATGTATGTCCTTTTTTCCCCCATAAATAGAGCTTTCTTTTGGTGGAATTTGATCACCTTTGCAGTTTTTATCTTTTGCGCTATAAACAAAAACAGAGCAACAATTTTGGAAAAAAAAACAATATTTTTAACTTTTTGCTATAAAAAATATCCCCCCCAAAAAAACAAAAAATAATAATTTCTTCATCAGTTTAGGCCAATATGTATTCTTCTACATATTTTTGGTAAAAAAAAAATAGCAATAAGCGTATATTGATTGGTTTGCGCAAAAGTTATCACGTCTACAAAATAGGGGATAGATTTATGGCATTTTTATTATTTATAAAATTTTTACTAGTAATGGCAGCGATCAGTGATTTTTAGTGGGACTGCGACATTGCGGCAGCCTGATCGGACACATATCTGACATTTTTGACACTTTTTTGGGAACCAGTGACATTATTACAGTAATCAGTGCTAAAAAATATGCTCTGTTATTGTTCTATGACATTGGCAGGGAAGGGGCTAACATCAGGGGCAATCAAGGAGTTAAATGTGTTCCCTCAGTGTGTTTACTAACTGTACGGGGGACTGTGTGACTGGGGAAATACACAGATTTGTCTTCCTGCATAGCATAAAGACAGGATCTGTGTGACCTCCCCTGTCAGAACGGAGATTTGCCTTGTTTACACAGGCAGATCCCTGTTCTGTCACTGCGGCTCCACTCGCTGAATGGCTCCCCCACTGGCCAGTGGGCGCACGTGCTCGCCACCCACAAATCGCTGTGTACGAGTCGATGTACAATGACGGCGATTCGCGGGAAGCAGCCACATTGCCGCAGTACATCTGCGGCAGTCTGGTCCTTAACTAGTTAAAAACGAGCTCCAGCACTTTTAAACAGTTTCAGAAACAGTTTTTTGTATTGTAGAAAACAAGGTTTTATCCATAAATAAAAGCTGACCATTGTAAGCACCATTGTTATATGGTTTGTATCTGTCACCTTTGCTGAACAGATTAGTCTGCATGTAAGTGTGTAGAAAAATATTAATACCGGCATGTGAAATAATTTAAAAAAAAATACTTTGTATTCTGAATACCCAGGCAGCTATTAACCCCACGCATTTACAATAAAAGTAATGTGCACAATACTAAAGGGTACAATGGGCGAAACTCTTTGAGCACATACCTCCTAACAAAAGGGCACGGCTAGCATATCCAAGAAAGATCGAATATTTGTAAAAAGCTAAAGAAATAATAAAGAGAAGAAAGACAGGAATAGAACTGCCTTGTATCAAGTGGAGCAGGTTCATTTCTTCCTATAATAGGGATTCTGTAGTAAATATTTTCAATGCTTCTGGAAGGTTGAAGTTTTGCTAGAGTGAGTTTAAATGCACATTGAATATTTAGGTTATCAATTACATCCTGTATGCCTGGAATGTTAGGAGACATCCAATTTCTGTCAAGTACTGCTCTATTAATGTTTGTCAAACCACCACACCATACTCCACCGGGAGTGTCTCTATTAAAGTGGAACTCCAGGCATGAGATCATAAAAAAAATTCCACCAGAATTGAAAGAATATGCTGCTCTGTTTGGGAGATTGACCCTCACTATTAGTCTTGTTTACCCTTATCTCTGAACGTAAAAGTAAATCTACATTTTCGGTCCTCTGAACAGGAATTATGGGGATATCTTTCAGTGGGAACACTAGTTCCGGTGACTCAGGTGACAACCTAGGATTTCCCTAATTTTAGAGGGATTTTCTCTCACTTCCTGCTGTGGCTATGGGATAGGAAATGAAGGGATATCTCCCCTATGGGACATAAATGGCAAAAATAAACCTTACAGGGGCTATAAACCTTCCTTACTCTATTCAAAATGAAAAAAAAAAGTTTTGCCCCTAGTTCTACTTTAAGTGTTACTCATTTGTATACTCTTTGTCCTTTTCCTTATATTTTGATATTTTATTGAACTAGGCCATTGGAACCCATATAATCTACTGTATATTCCTTTTACATGCAGAAACAAAAACACACTGAACTGCAGCTTGTGTGAACCGGCCCTAATGCAGTTTTCCCCTTGGCTGGGGCTTAATCACAGAGCAAAATCTATGATTTTTTTTTGTTCTCCATGATGAAGCTCCGGGGGGTGAAATGTGTTAAAGAAAGGCATCTGGGTAGACTAAGTTTGCATGTGCTGAAACAATAAATTTGTTTTGAGCCCGATTGAAGTATTTTGTGGTTCTTGTATATGGCAAGATTAGATCCCAGGGAGTGTGCAATCGAAGGTTTGAGAGGAAGACAGTGGTGATTATAAGGGTAACCTCACATTGATTGTGAATTTCCTAAAAAGTGTATTTGATAAAAAGGCCCTGATGAGTTCTCTAGAACAGAGATGTTCAAACCTATTGAAAATTTAAAGTGGATCTGCCCAGTCAGTTTTTGATGGAGCAGGGAAGAGAATCCTTACAAGCTCTATGAGATTGTTATCACTGTCTTTATCTCCTCTTTAAATATATGAAGGGTATGATTAAGGTTTGGGAGGGCAGTATTTTCAAGACAAAGCTAAGATCAAGAACACAGGCACAGGACCTCGAAAAAGCAGGAGGAAGGTTCAAAACTAATCTTAACCACTTAACCCCCGGACCATTTTGCTGGTCAAAGACCGGGCCACTTTTTGTGATTCGGCACTGCGTCGCTATAACTGGCAATTGCGCAGTCATGCAACGTGGCTCCCAAACAAAATTGACATCCTTTTTTCCCCACAAATATTGCTTTCTTTTGGTGGTATTTGATCACTTCTGCGGTTTTTATTTTTTGCGCTATAAACAAAAATAAAGCGACAATTTTGAAAAAAAAACGATATTTTTAACTTTTTGCTATAATAAATATCCCCAAAAAATATATAAAAACTTTTTTTTTCCTCAGTTTAGGCCGATACGTATTCTTCTACATATTTTTGGTAAAAAAAAATATGTCAGGTCACCTGTGGCCAGATGACAGATGCACACCGTTGGGGGTCAGGAGTGCACCACAAGGAGTTAACCCTATGGCTGACTGCTGCGGATGGGACGCTGGATGGTTTTGGAAAGCGGGACCAGTGGAGCACAACAGGGATCCACAGGGAGCTAGAGCCCCGATTCCCCAGGGCGCGGAGTCTAAGATCCAGCAGGTTTTCACCAGAGCCTCTAGTGGTGAGGATGTTACGCTGCAGCTGGGTCCAGGTCGCGGCCCCCAGAGTCCCCATGCTCACGCTCCGTAGGGTAAGGAGGATAGAGGGGAAGCAGCAGCACAGGATACAAGAATAGTGAGGGGAAAAGCCAAGGTCAGGGCAACAAGCAGACAAGGATAAATGAGGGACAAGCCGAAGGTCAAGGTCACAAGCAGGCAGGGATAGTCGGGAACAAGCCAATATCGAAACACAGAGACAGACGTAGCACACGGCAGGCAGGAACCCAAACACAAAATGCTTTACAAACACGTTGATCAGCAAGGCAGACTTGTAGTGCACAGGTTAATATAGAGTTCTGTGATAGGGCCTGGGGTGGAGCCAGGCTGGGAGGAGAGATTATAAAAGCAGCCAGGTGAGGAGAGTCTGGCCTCTAAGGTGAACACATGAGGAGGAAGGTAAGCTGACAGACAAATATTACTGCATATCCATGACAACATCGTAATAAGCGTTTATTGATCAGTTTGCACTAAAGATATAGCGTCTACAAAATAGGGGATAATTTTATGGCATTTTTATTAATAATTTTTTTACTAGTAATGACTGCGACATTATGGCGGACACATCGGACAATTTTTACAGCGATCAGTGCTATAAAAATGCACGATTACTGTGAAAATTACACTAGCAGTGAAGTGGTTAACCACTAGGTGGCACTGTAGGAGTTAAGTGTGCCCTAGGGAGTGATTCTTACTGTAGGGGGATGGGCTGTGTGTGACGAGACAGTGATCACCACTTCCGATTACAGGAAGCGGTGATTAGTGTCATTGTCACTAGGCAGAGCGGGGAGATGCTTCTTTAGATCAGCATCTCCCCATTCTTCCTCACCGTGAGACGATCGCAGGTATCCGAATGGCCAGGAGGCAATAACTTTACTCCCACGCATGGGCACACGAGTCATATCATCACGGTAATGAGGGGTGCCATAAATGTGTAAGAAGAATATATAAACAACTGTGACTCCATTTTAAATTCCCCTCCATTTTACATAAAGTAGAAATTAACTTGTGTATGTATGCCATAATAGCTTATCTACAGTTTGCATAGAACCACACCCTATGAGTTATTGGGGTTAAGCCGATTCCCTGATTAGCATTCTGTGTCAGCGATTCATCAGCTATTTTTTGTCTAACTCATGATGAGAAAGTACTAAGTGTAAGCTTGTATAACCCTTAGACATGTATACATTAAAATGCAGCCCCTCCCTTCTTTGTTTGCATATAAGCCACTGTCTTCCTCAATAAAGTCAGACATCTTTTGAATACACACAAGCACGTTTCACGTGTCTCATTTGGTGTCTCCAGATATCTGAGGGTCCCAGTGGTCTACCTATGAAAAAGGGTGGTCGTCAAGGTGTATAATTCCTTTCAAAATGTATGCCCAACTGGGCATGCATTTCTTATGCCGCGTACACACGATCGGTTTTTCTGATGAAAAAAGGCCGATGGACTTTTTTCATCGGAAAAAAATGATTGTGTGTGGGCCCCATCGGTCTTTTTTCCATCGGTGTAAAAAAATAGAACATGTTTTAAATTTTACCGATGGAAAAAAAACCAATAGCAAATTCCGATCGTCTGTGGGGAACTCCATCGGAGAAAAATCCACGCATGCTCAGACTAAATTACAAGACGGGAGCGCTCGTTCTGGTAAAACTAGCCTTCGTAATGGAGATAGCACATTCGTCATGCTGTAACGGACTGAAAAGCAAGGAGAATGAAAAGCGCGAATTGGCTAACACCAAACTTTTACTAACATGCGGTAACACAAAATCAGCAAAAGCAGCCCAAAGGTTGGCGCTGTTGGATTTGAACTTCCCCTTTATAGTGCCATCGTACATGTTGTATGTCATGGCGTTTTGGACGGTCAGAATTTTGTCTGATGGTGTGTAGACAAGACTGATGAAAGTCAGCTTCATCGGAATTCTGACGGAAAAATCCATCGGATTTTATTCTATCGGAAATCCGATCGTTTGTACAGGGCAAAAGTTTATATTATCCCTGACAGGCAGAAAGAAGCATTTATGACAAAAGAGACCAATCGGGTGTCTTATATCATAAAAACCTTACCTGTCAATTATTTTTTCCAGTTTAATTCCATTTTAAGAGTGACTGTACTGTTGTTTTATTCACGCTAATCTATTTCATCCTCTACTGTTCTCAGTAAATGTGTTTTAAGAGATTTAAGGGTTACAGCTACAAAATGTAATGTCATTCCGGAAAATGCCAAAGAAAATTGATGGCTTGACATTACATTTCACAATGCGTGGTGATATCACTCTTGCTCAAATGAAGTTTATTTCAGCACGACATTAGTAACCAATAACCAACATGCAATGTTGCATTTTAATTAACATGATCAATGTTTGCCTCTCTGGTTTCTGTATGCCACAGTGGTTTCCATCATTGGGGCCATAGCTTTATGCTGCAGTGATAATGTTGGACTAATGGCAGCTTCTCGGCTGTCAGCTAAATTTGTCTTCTCAATAAGTTATCTGGCTGAAGTGCTTTTTCCATAAACAAATCTTGTGATTCATTGAATTCCGCTTTCTCTGCAGCCACATAACGCTGCTACTGTTCACCAGTCCTGGCCATTTCTCAGAGACATTATCATTTGCAGATATTCCCTCATTCTGTGCCAAATGTTAACGAGAAATCCTTGGGTAGCAGTAGGACAAGCATCATTGGGAGGTTAGTGGACCTCTTTGTTGTGAACTTGTGATCCTGCACAGAGCAATTACTCATGGCATTCTGTTCTCAAAATAAGACAAATCTGTATTCTCTCCTTCCTCTAATTAAATCATTTCTATCAAATTGATTGCATAGTTCTAATTCCACTGCCGGCTCGGCCAGCATTTCTACGAAGCAGATTTTTAAATGCCGATTTCAATATAAATATATATATATATATATATATATATATATATATATATATAATTTAACTGGAAGGGAATAAAGTGCATTGTCCATTTTATAATACATTCCATACACTTTTGTACTGTGCTGTGATGTGGGACTAAGTACAAATGTAACAGTGTCTACAAGCCTACACAAATGAGAATACTTGAATTACATAAGGGGCTAGGCAGAACAGAGCATTTGTTCAGGGTATGACATTACTTAGTTCGACTTCTCATCTCTGGCTTTAAAGGGAAATATGTAATTTTCCTTTGCTGACCTCATTTTAAAAAAGGATAACTGCACTTTCGTGGAAAAATATAGCCAATGCTAAATAAAATTAACATTTAAAATTAACGTTAACATTTGCATATACTTTTGCTACACAAGTCATGTTGTATTTTAATGTTATTAAAAATTCCTTTCCTTCTTTTTTGTGCAACACTGTAATTTTCTGTAAAATTCTAAGCAGTATGGCAATCTAAAGTGATTCTGTACATCATTGTTATACAGAATGCCTAAAAAATTGAATTTCCATTTTGTGTTATGCTCTCACTAATGAGACCAAATCTAATGAGGTGACTTGGCATTTTACTAAAATTATGCATTCAATTTTTTAATGAAAGAAAATAAAGAAAGAAAATATTAATTGTTCATGATACACAATGCCTTAGGAAACTAAGTAAGTGCCATCCAGTTAGGGTTTAGGGCTAATATTCTGTTCAAGCTAATGGATTAGGCTAACTACTGCTTATGTTCAAATAGTGTCTAAGGCAAAAATTGTTCTTAATATCCATAGCAGCTTGTCAGTCACTTACTTCCATATCTCCTGTAAAAAAAAAAAAATGACAGATGGAAACTGGTTGTTATGGGAAACAAGAACACTTTCTCGTAAATCATTTTTATACAAGATACTTCAAATAAATAATCTGCATATAACATTTAGAACCAAATGTTAGCTGAACCCAGAGAGCACAGTAAGCAAACTTTGTAGCTTGTATTTTATGCTGGCCATTAGTTTCAGTACTGGTAAGGGAAATTCTCATACATAGTATATATAGTTTCATAGAAAAGATAAACACGATTATGGTTTCCAGTGAGGATGCTTGCCATTATTTTTATATGCAAACACATTAACTGAACCACTTTAACTTTAGCTTTAGCGGTTGTTTCCCCCTTATGAATCAGAGCCATTTTACAATTAAGCTATGAGCCTACCAATTTGCCAATAGATTTGTCCTTACTTATAATGCCAAAAAAGAAAAGAAAAGAAAAGAAAGGAAAAACAATATACTTTTCCAGGTTTGACCTGTGGTGGTTTTAAAACAACTTGTATTAATGTAGACACAAGGTACAAACATTATTCTGAGATTTGACCTGTTTATTACAACTCTAAAATTTTACAGCGTACACCTGTACCATGCCTATAACGTGTATCAGTTTGAAATATTTAAACAACTGTAAACTAGCACAGAAACCATACAACAGTCTAATATGTATTGTAATTCACCTAGCTTTGTGTGATCAGTGAATACTCTGAAATTCAAACAGAGTGACTGGTGCTCCTCCATATACATGCTTGTGTAAGCAGAACATTTATATACCTTTGAGGAACAGGTACATGAACCTGTTGCATGGTGGAGGGCAGCACTGACGCTCTTTCCTCAGGGTATGTTCAGCTACTTGCAACCTAGAACACTGTTGGCGTTACAGCAGACAGCATCCTAGCAACCAATGACTCATCACTGGACCCATTCAGCTGCCAGCGAGGAGATTCCCCAGCCAACAGCTGGCGGTACACAAAGGGTCAGGAATGTAGGCTGACATCATTGTCTCAATATTGGCCATTCTATATTTAGATAATGGATGTCAGCCACCATCCCCTCTCCTTTATTTACTTTCTGCTGTTGGCCAGGGAATCTTCTGGCAGACAGCTAAGTGGGGCTGGGATGAGTCATTGGTGCTTATTAAGATGGCTTCCTAGAAACACGGGAGCCCAGGTGGGAAGCTGTCACATTCATGATAACTTTCCAGCACAAAATGCCCCACTCTGAGCACTGGTGTCTTTACTGTACAAAAACTGGTCCTGATTACTGGCAGTTTGCTTAAAGCAAAGCTTCACCCAAAAGGGGAAGCTCCACTGGTCTGCCTCCTCCCTCTGCTGCCATATATGTCACCTTTTGGGGGGGAGTGGGTACCTAGTTTTGACAAGTACTCACTCCCACTTCTGGCTCTGTTCGTCGAGGTGAAGTGAGCTAGAAGTTCAGCCCCCTCCTCCCCCCCACAGCTTGCCCATTCACAGAGTGCAGTGTGATTCGCGCATGTGCAGTAGGAAAACATCCGTGGAGCCGCAAGGCTTTACTGACGGTTTTCCTAAGGCCCCATTCACGATTTTACAGCAATTTCGCAGCCGCCAGAGTGAACATGCCAAATTGCGTCCTCCTCCTGAAGATGTATGAGCACCATGAGTCAGCAACCCCCACCCCAAAAAGTTAGCACTAATCTGCATGCTTTCCCTCTAAGCATAATTTCCCCCTCCTCTCTGTACAAATCTGCTTCCCCTGCTGAAATCTCCCAGCACAAATGCCCCCCCCCCCCAAAACAAATCACCTCTACTAGCAAAGATCCTCTACCCTTCAAATCCCAAAAATTCTCCAATACACAACCTCTCCCCCACTCCAAATCCTCACTTCCAGCACACACCCCCCCATCCCCGTCTGAGCACAACCCCCCTCCCCCCCAACAAATTTCCCATCCTAGCACAAATAACCTCATTCATTTCTACTAGCACAAATCCCCCCATCCCACAACGAAAAAAAATACCCCATCTAGCACAATCCCCCCTCTACTATATCACCTCTTCTAGAACAACCCCCCTCCCCAAATCCCTCATCCTAGCACAAATCCTCTTCCCCCACCCCCCCTCTCAACACAAATCCATCTAAGCCCCCTTTCAGGTCGGAGCGATTTGACATGTCAAATCGCAGCCTATTGCTGGCAACGGCACTGTCCCAATCGGTGCGAGGTGGACTTTGCGGCGCTGCATCGATTTCCAAAAGAAGTTCCTGCACTACTTTTGGTGACTTCGGTGGCGATTTCAATAGACATCCGTGTTTGAACCCACACAGATGTCTTTTAAATTGCCCCCGAACTTGCACTGAAATGCAGGTTTGAAAACATGTGAGTTCAGCTGAACTCGCACTAATTCAAACCTGTGTTTAGTGTGAACGTACCCAAAAACGCCACTGCTAGCACATCCATCCTAAATTTCCAATCCGAGAACAGTTCTTACCCCCCTGCTGCCTCCCAAATTCCCCTTCCCAACACAAATCCCCCCCAATCTCTTTGTGTCACTCCCCCACACCTCACATGATACTACATTGCCCAAGGAAGCTGCACCCTCCTGCCCACCCCCTGTTTGTATAGCTAGCATTTAATTTTTTACAAACTTTTTAATAACACGCTTTGCAGGAGTACTTGCATTTAGATTGTCTTTTTCATATGTAAATCTAGACTATAAGTTTGTTTTATATCTGCAGCTCGTAATGGTGCTTTTTCTTTATGAATTCAAGAGCCCCCTTAACACATCTTGCTGTACTTGCAGTAACATCACTTGGCAATGTCCTTAGTAGTATTAAAATTAGCAATCCTGCTTAATTAACAGCAGAAAGATTTATATTTGGTAAATACACCAATGAAGGCATGCACCTATTTAATCTTGGCCGGTGTGGTACAAAGATCAAACCTTTATGATGATCCTATTTTTCAAATTATATCCACAACCTATGGCTATGTGCTCCACTCATTTGCCACTTAATTGTCTAAGAAAACAAGAGAAACACCTTCCCACTGGTTTAATAGAAGTATGTGTCATGTCAGGCAGAGAGATCCTCCATCTTTCTAAGCTGACCAATGCACAAGTTGATTTTTTTTTTTAATTCAACCTGTGAGCTAAACAACAAACCTTAACAGATTTCTTCATCCTTACTAAACCACAGAGATGGACGAATCCCTCTGATTGGATACAACCACTATTTGGATGAAAATTTTCCATTTGGCTCATTTCACATAGTGTATGGCCAGCATAAAATGATAACGTAAATGTATTTTATTTGGATTTTATGTGATAGACCAACACAAAGTGGCACATAACCGTGAAGTGGAAGGAAAACGATAAATGATTTTCAATTTTTTTTACAAATAAATAGTGGAACCAATTGCCTTCAAAAGTCACCTAATTAGTAAATAGAGTCCACCTGTGTGTAATTTAATCTCAGTATAAATACAGCTGTTCTGTGAAGCCCTTAGAGGTTTGTTAGAGAACCTTAGTGAACAAAAGGCATCATGAAGGCCAAGGAACACTCCAGACAGGTCAGGGATAAAGTTGTGGAGAAGTTTAAAGCAGGGTTAGGTTATAAAAAAAAATATCCCAAGCTTTGAACATCTCATGGAGCACTGTTCAATCAATCACCAATGAAACCACAAAGCTCTTGATCCACTACCTGGTTATCTCTCGCCTCGACTACTGCAACTCCCTCCTCTTTGGCTTACCCTTAAATAGACTATCCCCCCTTCAGTCCATCATGAATGCTGCTGCCAGACTCATCCACCTTACAAACTGCTCAGCGTCTGCTCCCACCCTCTGCCAATCCCTCCATTGATTGCCACTCTCCCAACAAATTAAATTCAAAATAATAGTTTCAAAATACCAACCTAATTGTCCTCTTTATTCCTCCCAAGACCTCCTGCCCTCTAGCTCCCTTATCACCTCCTCCCATATTCGCCTCTGGGACTTCACCGAACCTCTCCCGTCCTCTAGAATACCCTACCCCAATCTGTCAGACTTTCTCCAAATCTATCTACTTTTAGGCGATCCCTGAAAACTTTTTTTCAGAGAAGCCTGCCCTGCCTCCACCTGACAACTGTTCTTTTATTTTCTTCATCAGCTCATGTCCACAGTTTATACCCTTTCGTATCACTTGACCCTCCCTCCTAGATTGTAAGCTCTAACAAGCAGGACCCTCTGATTCTTCCTGTATCAAATTGTATTGTAATTGTAATGTCTGTTATAAAGCGCTGAACAAACTGTCTGCATTATATAGATCCTGTATAAAAATAATAATAATAATGTTTGTTATTTAATACCACTTACAACGGAATTGAATACGTTTTATAACGTGTACATGGAAGTTCGAATTGTTCACTATTATTATATGCATCTGATGCACTGTGAAGTTATTTGTTAATGAAAGATGATAAGTACTGTAGTTCCACTTAAAGAAAGTCCACATAAAGAAATCTCTAATCACAAGTAACAGAATTTCTTAAACTAAAGCATATTGAAAAAAACGAAAGTGTACTGCATTTTGTTGGCAGCGTTCACAAATTGTGCTTAGAATAGACAATTTTGTGATTGTGTTTTAGCTGTACTTACAATAGACAATAGATCATTCTATTGCATTTCTGAGAACTGAAAATGGAGCTGCTGCTTGTTTTATGTATATCTTTGGAGGACTCTGTAAAATAAATGTAATCACAAAATCTTTGAAGAGGCTAAAATAATTAACTTCGTCAGTCAGAAGTAGTATTTAAATAAGTAATTAACTAAAAGAAATTCAGTATGTGCAAACACTTGTGTAATTATAATAAACATTTAACACAGGAATAAAACATGTTAAAGTGATATCCAGTGGCTTGATGATATTTGTGGGTTTGAGGAACAATACAGCAAACCTGTGATGACAAGAATCAAAATAATTCCCTCAGTGTAAACCAGGGACTTGTCTTACCTTCTTGGTAAGTAGTAGCAAACAGCAGAACTGCCCTGGGTTTTGTTTGAGCAGGGTTCGGCGAAGTTCAAAGAAGTTCAGATGCCAAACCCAATTTCCATTGAAATCAATGGGAGCCAAATCTGTCAAAATGAAAATGCCGGGCTTATAGGCAAGAGGGCGTCAAAGATACCATAGTGATGGGCACTGCCCTGCGTAACATGCTCCAGTGGAAAAAACAAAACAGAACACTAAAACTCTGTTCATGCCAGGAGCAGCCATTTTTTAAAATGTTTAAAGTGAAACATTGAAAATGCGCAGTTCATTTAAATAACATGCCTGAGGGTGTCATAATCTTGTCTGCGCAGGGGTGCATTTCTGTGATGTACAAAGTGCTGCAGCAGCAATGAAATTTACAAAGGAAAAAATTGCTAGCAAATTACATTTCATTCCTCTCTTTTTTAACCACTTCCATACAGGGCATTTTCACCTCCTTCCTGCTAAGACCAATTTTTAGTTTTCAGCGCTGTTGCAATTTGAATGACAATTGCACGGTCATGCAACACTGTACCCAAATTAAATCTTTATGTTTTTTTCCCCTCAAAAATAGAGCTTTCTTTTGGTGGTATTTGATCATCTCTGCGGTTTTTTTTTTTGCGCTATAAACAAAAGAAGCGACCATTTTGAAAAAAAACACAATATTTTTTACTTTTTGTTTTAATAAATATCACCATTTAAAAAAAAATAAAAAAAATGTTTCCTCAGTTTAGACCGATATGTATTCTTCTACATATTTTTGGTCAAAAAAAATTGCAATAATTATAATAATAACAATAATTTTGATTGGTTTACGCGAAAGTTATAGCGTCTACAAAATAGGGGATAGATTTATGGCATTTTTTTTTTACTAGTAATGGCGGCGATCTGCGATTTTTATTGTGACCGGCGGACATATCGGACACTTTTGACACGTTTTTGGGACCATTCACATTTATACAGCGATTAGTGCTATAAAACTGCACTGATTACTGTGTAAATGTGACTGGCAGGGAAGGGGTTAACACTAGGGGGCACTGAAGGGGTTAATATGTTCCCTATTGAGTGATTCTAAGGGGGAGGGGACTCACAAGGAGAGGAGACTGATGTGTGTTCCTCTGTACTGGGAACACACATCGGTCTCCTCACCTCTGACAGGAGGTGGATCTGTGTGTTTACACACACAGATCCACACTCCTGCCGTGATCGCGGGCAATCGCGGGTGCCCGGTGGACATTGTGGCACCCAAGCTGAAGTTAGAAGCTGACTGGCTACCATGCACAGCGGCACCAAGTTTTGCACGCTCCAGTTTTAGAAAATCAGCCCTTTTGGATCTAGTTTGAATTTTAAGGGGGATCTCCACACAAAAGAAAATCAATTAATCTAAGAAAGCAGTCTAGCTGGTTAGGAAAGGTGGGGATGAGCGTGTGCTCCCTGAACCATACCAACCTACATGTCCTCAACATGGGGAGTGCCTAGTCAGGAGGACTCCCCCCTGGCAAACCACCTTATCCCCATGTTGATGAAGACACAGGTTTCTTCCCCAAAACCCTAGCTGGTGGTTGTGAGAGTCTGCCGGCTGGCGACTTATTGGAATCTGGAAGCCGCCTTTAAAGAGGAAGTAAACCCTGATGGGTTTTACTTCCTTTTTTCTTCCCTGCAAAGGTAAAGCATAATGAGCTACTATGCATCGCATAGTAGCCCATTATGTGTCACCTACCTGAAACCGAAGCCTGCGATGTCACCGCTGTCCCCTGGGCAGGAAGTGTCCATTCTTCACCCCTCTTCCTTCCAGGGCCATGGACTGGCCGGAGTCGTGTGACCTCGCCAGTCACGGCATGACCTCTTTATAAATGGCACATCGTGCCCTATCTAAAGTTCGCATGGGCCGAATACATCGGCCCATGCGCAGAAGACATCGGCATACGGGGATATTGTAAATATCTCCTAAACTGTGTAGACTTAGGAGATATTTCCAGGACCTACAGGTAAGCCTTAATATAGGATTACCTGTAGGTTAAAGTGGTTGTACTGAGTTTACAACCACTTTAATAATAAGGGGGCTCCAAATACCAGTACCTCAATTCATTCACAAAAAAAGTATCACCTAAAAATAGACATACAAGTCCTTTATTAAAAAATAAAAATCCCCCAAAAAAGTCCTTAATTATAAATCCATCACCAGTTATGATTCCCACCATCCACCAACTGATCCTGACACTACCCCTAGCTGAATGACAGACTGTCGAGTGATCATCGGCTATGTAAGGGAAGTGGTGACATAATTGCCCAAACATGGCCACGTAGCCATATATAGGCAATGAAGTAACCCCCTACATTCCCTGCCAATTTGCATACGTGGCAGGGAATTCCCGGCCATGTAAGTGAATGGGTGGGTGCAAACATCCACTGCTTCCTTAGAAGCTGTCATGTTTGTCTATGCCAAACACTCTAAATGTTTTTTTGCATTTTGGAGAAAATAGAGGACATCAGTTTTTTTTTACTTTTGTGTCCAATTTTAGGAGATCTTCTTTCACTTCTTGTTCTGTAAACATCTTTTAGATAGTTGTCACTGGGACAGGTGTTCTTATTGGAAGACTCCCCCCCTCTATTCTTAGTCCAATGACAACTCAAAATTATTATTATTTTTTTTACTTTGAGTCCAAATGACAATGGATAGCACTAAAAGTGGATGAATCTCTCCAATGGGTGCACAAACAGCAATACAAACCTGATAGAAGTTCTAACCAGTTCCCACATCTAAAACTGCAGCTGGACACAGGTGTATTTAATGCAGACCTCTTACCTCTAGACCTTTTTTAAAACAGAATAAATACATATATCTTTAAAGAGAGCACAGTAGGTAAGTAGTTAGCACTTCCACCTAGCAGCACTAGGGTTTTTTTGCTCGAATCCTAGCACTACCTGCCTGGAGTTTGCATGTTCTCCTTGTATCTGTGTGGATGTCCTCTGGCTATTCTGGTTTCCTCCCACACTCCAAAGACATGCTGGTAGGTAAATTGGCTTCTGTCTAAATTGGCCCTTGTATGTATAAATGTGAGTTAGGGACCTTAGATTGTAAGCCCCTTGAGGGCAGGGACTAATGTGACTTACAATATTTATGTAAAACGCTATCTGTAACAAATAAACCTGTCGCCAGACCATTCATTTAAACATAAATCTTCCCATAATATTATATGTGAATTTAACATACTTTATGCATGTTATTTACCTGTAAAAGACCTCCAAAAGCCCTGAGATTACTGCAGGGTATCACCATCTTGAATGTGATGCCATCAGCCCCAGCAGATTTGGAGCTGTCACTCAAGTAATGGTCTATACAGTATTCGAATTTGCTTTTCCCCAACAGCTACAATAAATGCTATGTAGAGGGAAAGAGGAGGAGCTAAGATGCTGGGCCAGCACAGAGAGTGATTAGACACTCCCAGAAGAGAAGAGGACTTATTACATGCAAGAGAAGACACAAGAGGGGTGGTTTGGGACTTTAAATGAGGTGCATATGTGGTGCACCTCCATCCCGGGTTCAGAGTATATAGGAGGGGGGAAGGTTGGGACTTTGAATGAGGCTGCAGGCATGGTGCGGGTAAAAAATACACATTTATTGATCATGAAAATGCATGACACATCACAGAACCAGATTATATGTTAAACAGAAAAACATTACAATAAATGTAGTTTCATATTGTCTGCCAGACACATAAGTATGTGCATGTACAGTACAAGCAACAAGGAAATAACAGTGCATAACCAAGCGCCACATAGACATCTGGACTGATAATGGATACATAAAATGAATATACATGTGTACAGATATCCTGTTAACAGCAATAACGACAAAAATAAAAAATATATATAGAAACATGTATGTCTGTATATAAAACCAGTGACACATAAAAAGTTGAATGGAGTATGTCCTATAAGGTCATGTAGTGCATCCCTGGTGCCCGACGCGTTTCGTGTAAATGGGACACTCTTCAGGGGCGGATGCTTGGAATATCTACAAAGGATATAATAATGCAAACTGGTTTAAGTAAGGCTGGTGGTCAAAAAAAGGGGGTAAAAAGGGTTGGAAGATGAAAAATATATATCCACCTGGAGTACTCACATGGAATCTTGGACAGGAGGACGCGGTGAGTACAGGGCCCGGCCATATGAGTCCGCCACGGGAGCTGAGGCGACGTGCCATGCACACAGGCGGGGGGCACAGGGGACCCCCCCAAAAAAAGTAAATACAGGACAAGGTGTGCTGACTTGCATAGTATGCCAAAAAGTGAACCAAATGGTGGTGGCCAAATGGAATCTGAAAGACAATGTCCTGGTGTCAGTCTACATTGGAGCCAGGAATGAAAAAACAAAACACCCACATATAAAGTTGAATGAGGGCACCTTTTGCTAGCGTATTGACTTCCCAAAACATCTAGAGGAAACGATAGTGTGGTAAAGCATCTCCAATGAACCGGCATAAAGGGTGTATGGAGGGGAGGGAGCCTCAATATAACCACCCATACCCGGTGTACGCAGGCACGTAACCAGCCTCACGTGGGCACGACGCACATCAGGAGGAGTGCCGTCGTGGGCGGAATCCGCCAACTGAAGCACTCGTAGAACCCTGATGGCGCCGGCTGAGATAAAAAAACTTGCGTCCAGCGCTGTGACGCCAGAAATGACGTCATGCGCTGAACGGGGTACGTGACGCCGATGCACTGTGTGTGCAGGCCCCACCACCACACAGCCAACCACCCACAAAGGGGCGGGGGAGAGGATGGCGGGGAGGCGGCACGCAGAGCGCGTCGCAGCTCCCGAAATGGCAGGCAAAGGAGGCCATGGACATAAAACACACCACAGCCAAATGTGAAAAAACCCATGGTATGTCGTATGTATGCTGTTGGGGCTCAAGGACACTGGATAGCCATGTCCTGAGTGTGCTCAATCTGGACCTGGTACATTACCTGCCCAGATTGTAGCAACCCAGCACCTGGGTGGTAGGGGAACACTACCAACCCTGCCTAGCAAGCCTCCATCCCTGTATGACGAAACAAGAGGGGTGGTTTGGGACTTTAAATGAGGTGCATATGTGATGCACCTCCATCCCGGGTTCAGAGTATATAGGAGGGGGGAAGGTTGGGACTTTGAATGAGGCTGCAGGCATGGTGCGGGTAAAAAATACACATTTATTGATCATGAAAATGCATGACACATCACAGAACCAGATTATATGTTAAACAGAAAAACATTACAATAAATGTAGTTTCATATTGTCTGCCAGACACATATGTATGTGCATGTACAGTACAAGCAACAAGGAAATAACAGTGCATAACCAAGCGCCACATAGACATCTGGACTGATAATGGATACATAAAATGAATATACATGTGTACAGATATCCTGTTAACAGCAATAACGACAAAAATAAAATATATATATATAAACATGTATGTCTGTATATAAAACCAGTGACACATAAAAAGTTGAATGGAGTATGTCCTATAAGGTCATGTAGTGCATCCCTGGGGCCCGACGCGTTTTGTGTAAATGGGACACTCTTCAGGGGCGGATGCTTGGAATATCTACAAAGGATATAATAATGCAAACTGGTTTAAGTAAGGTGGGTGGTCAAAAAAAGGGGGTGAAAAGGGTTGGAAGATGAAAAATATATATCCACCTGGAGTACTCACATGGAATCTTGGACAGGAGGACGCGGTGAGTACAGGGCCCCGGCCATATGAGTCCGCCACGGGAGCTGAGGCGACGTGCCATGCACACAGGCGGGGGGCACAGGGGACCCCCCCAAAAAAAGTAAATACAGGACAAGGTGTGCTGACTTGCATAGTATGCAGACAATATGAAACTACATTTATTGTAATGTTTTTCTGTTTAACATATAATCTGGTTCTGTGATGTGTCATGCATTTTCATGATCAATAAATGTGTATTTTTTACCCGCACCATGCCTGCAGCCTCATTCAAAGTCCCAACCTTCCCCCCTCCTATATACTCTGAACCCGGGATGGAGGTGCACCACATATGCACCTCATTTAAAGTCCCAAACCACCCCTCTTGTTTCGTCATACAGGGATGGAGGCTTGCTAGGCAGGGCTGGTAGTGTTCCCCTACCACCCAGGTGCTGGGTTGCTACAATCTGGGCAGGTAATGTACCAGGTCCAGATTGAGCACACTCAGGACATGGCTATCCAGTGTCCTTGAGCCCCAACAGCATACATACAACATACTATGGGTTTTTTCACATTTGGCTGTGGTGTGTGTTGTGTCCATGGCCTCCTTTGCCTGCCATTTCGGGAGCTGCGACGCGCTCTGCGTGCCGCCTCCCCGCCATCCTCTCCCCCGCCCCTTTGTGGGCGGTTGGCTGTGTGGTGGTGGGGCCTGCACACACAGTGCATCGGCGTCACGTACCCCGTTCAGCGCATGATGTCATTTCTGGCGTCACAGCGCTGGACGCGAGTTTTTTTATCTCAGCCAGCGCCATCAGGGTTCTATGAGTGCTTCAGTTGGCGGATTCTGCCCATGACGGCACTCCTCCTGATGTGCATCGTGCCCACGTGAGGCTGGTTACGTGCCTGCGTACACCGGGTATGGGTGGTTATATTGAGGCTCCCTCCCCTCCATACACTCTTTATGCCGGTTCATTGGAGATGCTTTACCACATTATCGTTTCCTCTAGATGTTTTGGGAAGTCAATACGCTAGCAAAAGGTGCACTCATTCAACTTTATATGTGGGTGTTTTGTTTTTTCATTCCTGGTTACAATGTAGACTGACACCAGGACATTGTCTTTCAGATTCCATTTGGCCACCACCATTTGGTTCACTTTTTGGCATACTATGCAAGTCAGCACACCTTGTCCTGTATTTACTTTTTTTGGGGGGGTCCCCTGTGCCCCCCGCCTGTGTGCATGGCACGTCGCCTCAGCTCCCGGGGCGGACTCATATGGCCGGGGCCCTGTACTCACCGCGTCCTCCTGTCCAAGATTCCATGTGAGTACTCCAGGTGGATATATATTTTTCATCTTCCAACCCTTTTCACCCCCTTTTTTTGACCACCCACCTTACTTAAACCAGTTTGCATTATTATATCCTTTGTAGATATTCCAAGCATCCGCCCCTGAAGAGTGTCCCATTTACACGAAACGCGTCGGGCACCAGGGATGCACTACATGACCTTATAGGACATACTCCATTCAACTTTTTATGTGTCACTGGTTTTATATACAGACATACATGTTTATATATATATATTTTATTTTTGTCGTTATTGCTGTTAACAGGATATCTGTACACATGTATATTCATTTTATGTATCCATTATCAGTCCAGATGTCTATGTGGCGCTTGGTTATGCACTGTTATTTCCTTGTTGCTTGTACTGTACATACACATACATATGTGTCTGGCAGACAATATGAAACTACATTTATTGTAATGTTTTTCTGTTTAACATATAATCTGGTTCTGTGATGTGTCATGCATTTTCATGATCAATAAATGTGTATTTTTTACCCGCACCATGCCTGCAGCCTCATTCAAAGTCCCAACCTTCCCCCCTCCTATATACTCTGAACCCGGGATGGAGGTGCACCACATATGCACCTCATTTAAAGTCCCAAACCACCCCTCTTGTTTCGTCATACAGGGATGGAGGCTTGCTAGGCAGGGTTGGTAGTGTTCCCCTACCACCCAGGTGCTGGGTTGCTACAATCTGGGCAGGTAATGTACCAGGTCCAGATTGAGCACACTCAGGACATGGCTATCCAGTGTCGTTGAGCCCAAACAGCATACATACGACATACCATGGGTTTTTTCACATTTGGCTGTGGTGTGTGTTGTGTCCATGGCCTCCTTTGCCTGCCATTTCGGGAGCTGCGACGCGCTCTTCGTGCTGCCTCCCCGCCATCCTCTCCCCCGCCCCTTTGTGGGCGGTTGGCTGTGTGGTGGTGGGGCCTGCACACACAGTGCATCGGCGTCACGTACCCCGTTCAGCGCATGACGTCATTTCTGGTGTCACAGCGCTGGACGCGAGTTTTTTTATCTCAGCCGGCGCCATCAGGGTTCTACGAGTGCTTCAGTTGGCGGATTCCGCCCACGACGGCACTCCTCCTGATGTGCGTCGTGCCCACGTGAGGCTGGTTACGTGCCTGCGTACACCGGGTATGGGTGGTTATATTGAGGCTCCCTCCCCTCCATACACTCTTTATGCCGGTTCATTGGAGATGCTTTACCACACTATCGTTTCCTCTAGATGTTTTGGGAAGTCAATACGCTAGCAAAAGGTGCCCTCATTCAACTTTATATGTGGGTGTTTTGTTTTTTCACTCCTGGCTCCAATGTAGACTGACACCAGGACATTGTCTTTCAGATTCCATTTGACCACCACCATTTGGTTAACTTTTTGGCATACTATGCAAGTCAGCACACCTTGTCCTGTATTTACTTTTTTTGGGGGGTCCCCTGTGCCCCCCGCCTGTGTGCATGGCACGTCGCCTCAGCTCCCGTGGCGGACTCATATGGCCGGGGCCCTGTACTCACCACGTCCTCCTGTCCAAGATTCCATGTGAGTACTCCAGGTGGATATATATTTTTCATCTTCCAACCCTTTTCACCCCCTTTTTTTGACCACCCACCTTACTTAAACCAGTTTGCATTATTATATCCTTTGTAGATATTCCAAGCATCCGCCCCTGAAGAGTGTCCCATTTACACGAAACGCGTCGGGCACCAGGGATGCACTACATGACCTTATAGGACATACTCCATTCAACTTTTTATGTGTCACTGGTTTTATATACAGACATACATGTTTATATATATATATTTTATTTTTGTCGTTATTGCTGTTAACAGGATATCTGTACACATGTATATTCATTTTATGTATCCATTATCAGTCCAGATGTCTATGTGGCGCTTGGTTATGCACTGTTATTTCCTTGTTGCTTGTACTGTACATGCACATACATATGTGTCTGGCAGACAATATGAAACTACATTTATTGTAATGTTTTTCTGTTTAACATATAATCTGGTTCTGTGATGTGTCATGCATTTTCATGATCAATAAATGTGTATTTTTTACCCGCACCATGCCTGCAGCCTCATTCAAAGTCCCAACCTTCCCCCCTCCTATATACTCTGAACCCGGGATGGAGGTGCACCACATATGCACCTCATTTAAAGTCCCAAACCACCCCTCTTGTTTCGTCATACAGGGATGGAGGCTTGCTAGGCAGGGTTGGTAGTGTTCCCCTACCACCCAGGTGCTGGGTTGCTACAATCTGGGCAGGTAATGTACCAGGTCCAGATTGAGCACACTCAGGACATGGCTATCCAGTGTCCTTGAGCCCCAACAGCATACATACGACATACCATGGGTTTTTTCCACATTTGGCTGTGGTGTGTGTTGTGTCCATGGCCTCCTTTGCCTGCCATTTCGGGAGCTGCGACGCGCTCTGCGTGCCGCCTCCCCGCCATCCTCTCCCCCGCCCCTTTGTGGGCGGTTGGCTGTGTGGTGGTGGGGCCTGCACACACAGTGCATCTGCGTCACGTACCCCGTTCAGCGCATGACATCATTTCTGGTGTCACAGCGCTGGACGCGAGTTTTTTTATCTCAGCCGGCGCCATCAGGGTTCTACGAGTGCTTCAGTAGGTGGATTCCGCCCACGACGGCACTCCTCCTGATGTGCGTCGTGCCCATGTGAGGCTGGTTACGTGCCTGCGTACACCGGGTATGGGTGGTTATATTGAGGCTCCCTCCCCTCCATACACTCTTTATGCCGGTTCATTGGAGATGCTTTACCACACTATCGTTTCCTCTAGATGTTTTGGGAAGTCAATACGCTAGCAAAAGGTGCCCTCATTCAACTTTATATGTGGGTGTTTTGTTTTTTCACTCCTGGCTCCAATGTAGACTGACACCAGGACATTGTCTTTCAGATTCCATTTGACCACCACCATTTGGTTAACTTTTTGGCATACTATGCAAGTCAGCACACCTTGTCCTGTATTTACTTTTTTTGGGGGGTCCCCTGTGCCCCCCGCCTGTGTGCATGGCACGTCGCCTCAGCTCCCGTGGCGGACTCATATGGCCGGGGCCCTGTACTCACCACGTCCTCCTGTCCAAGATTCCATGTGAGTACTCCTGGTGGATATATATTTTTCATCTTCCAACCCTTTTCACCCCCTTTTTTTGACCACCCACCTTACTTAAACCAGTTTGCATTATTATATCCTTTGTAGATATTCCAAGCATCCGCCCCTGAAGAGTGTCCCATTTACACGAAACACGTCGGGCACCAGGGATGCACTACATGACCTTATAGGACATACTCCATTCAACTTTTTATGTGTCACTGGTTTTATATACAGACATACATGTTTATATATATATATTTTATTTTTGTCGTTATTGCTGTTAACAGGATATCTGTACACATGTATATTCATTTTATGTATCCATTATCAGTCCAGATGTCTATGTGGCGCTTGGTTATGCACTGTTATTTCCTTGTTGCTTGTACTGTACATGCACATACATATGTGTCTGGCAGACAATATGAAACTACATTTATTGTAATGTTTTTCTGTTTAACATATAATCTGGTTCTGTGATGTGTCATGCATTTTCATGATCAATAAATGTGTATTTTTTACCCGCACCATGCCTGCAGCCTCATTCAAAGTCCCAACCTTCCCCCCTCCTATATACTCTGAACCCGGGATGGAGGTGCACCACATATGCACCTCATTTAAAGTCCCAAACCACCCCTCTTGTTTCGTCATACAGGGATGGAGGCTTGCTAGGCAGGGTTGGTAGTGTTCCCCTACCACCCAGGTGCTGGGTTGCTACAATCTGGGCAGGTAATGTACCAGGTCCAGATTGAGCACACTCAGGACATGGCTATCCAGTGTCCTTGAGCCCCAACAGCATACATACGACATACCATGGGTTTTTTCACATTTGGCTGTGGTGTGTGTTGTGTCCATGGCCTCCTTTGCCTGCCATTTCGGGAGCTGCGACGCGCTCTGCGTGCCGCCTCCCCACCATCCTCTCCCCCGCCCCTTTGTGGGCGGTTGGCTGTGTGGTGGTGGGGCCTGCACACACAGTGCATCTGCGTCACGTACCCCGTTCAGCGCATGACGTCATTTCTGGCGTCACATCGCTGGACGCGAGTTTTTTTATCTCAGCCGGCGCCATCAGGGTTCTACGAGTGCTTCAGTTGGCGGATTCCGCCCACGACGGCACTCCTCCTGATGTGCGTCGTGCCCACGTGAGGCTGGTTACGTGCCTGCGTACACCGGGTATGGGTGGTTATATTGAGGCTCCCTCCCCTCCATACACTCTTTATGCCGACAATATGAAACTACATTTATTGTAATGTTTTTCTGTTTAACATATAATCTGGTTCGTTATTGCTGTTAACAGGATATCTGTACACATGTATATTCATTTTATGTTTCCATTATCAGTCCAGATGTCTATGTGGCGCTTGGTTATGCACTGTTATTTCCTTGTTGCTTGTACTGTACATGCACATACATATGTGTCTGGCAGACAATATGAAACTACATTTATTGTAATGTTTTTCTGTTTAACATATAATCTGGTTCTGTGATGTGTCATGCATTTTCATGATCAATAAATGTGTATTTTTTACCCGCACCATGCCTGCAGCCTCATTCAAAGTCCCAACCTTCCCCCCTCCTATATATTACATGCAAGAGGGGAGGGGTGGTGCTAGGGAATTTACTTTTGTAGTCAAAGTATAAAACCACATCGCAAATGAATACATAGTCACTAAGGAGAGGTAATATGCTGCAAGTCAGCATTTTAAATACTTGATTTTTCTTTGCTTTAGCCTCCCTTTTTTAAGTTGGTAACAGGGTCTCTTTAAAGTAAATTGGGTGGCTCTATGGAGTTAAACTGGCTCCTATCCTGAATTTCAAGCACTTCCTTATGCCTGCACTTGTATTCAGTATCTTTGCAGGGAGCCCCAGTAGCCTTATGCCTTGTACACACAATAGGAATTTCTGATGGAAAAAGTCTGACTGACTTTTTCCATTGAAAATTCCTACCATGTGTGTGCCCCATCGGAGTAATTCCAATGAATTCCATCGGAGTTTAAAAATAGAACATATTCCGATGTGCTTTTTGCCGGAGAATACTCCGACCGTGTGTACGGGGCATCAAATTCTGAACGTTTTATTATTAAAAGGCATAGAAAGTTGAAAGGGACACTGATAAACTGTGACCATGCAATTTCCTTTATGAAGAAGTGTCAGGAGAGATGTGAGGAGGTTGGAGGGAAAAGTGAGAGAGGAGATAATGATTAGTAAACATAAATCAGGCTCATTATCGTTTCAGAGTCATGCATACCTTAAAGCTAATACACTTAGCAATGTTATATTTAGTATCTTTAAATGCAGATCGTGCAGGTATCCAAAAAATAAAAATAAACGTTACAGAGGAAGACATAAAAGGTATAACATTTTTTAGGAAGAGTTACCAAAGTACTTTGTCTGCTCCTGGGTCTGGACAACAAAAGTTCTGCAACAAAGCCCAGACAGTAATTTGATTCCAAAATATGAACATCCACTGGATCTCAGGTCTCTTTTAATTTATTGCCCAAGATTGAAGTGGAGCTTCCACCCTCTTTGCCTGTTCAGTGAGATGGGAAAGATAAATCGCACAGACAGGTTTTGACTTAGGTAAATTTTTGAACACAAATATGTATTCAGTAAAATAATGTTTTGAATGTTTCTTGTTAATGACGAAATGCATCAGTGAGTGGCCTACCGGTGACAACATCACGCACGCCCTATCGCTTACCAGCGATAGTGTTTGAATCCGACAGCCTGCTGCTCTTCTTTTATACAAAACAAATGCCTTTTATGTTTTGTATGAAGATAATTGTAGCCATCTTTTAAAATTAATCCTTTTTATATCATGATGGGCTTCACTATGGACGTTTTCCTTTTTTTATCATTATGAGTCTCCCCTATATGATCTGTGATCCATATGATGGTTACCCTTGCCACTGCCTGTTTGACTATTATAATTTATGGTCCAGGACATCTGGTAAGAAGCCTGAGATTGAGCGTGCTGCTGGTGACAGATCCCTTTACTTTCACTCTGCAAGGATCATTCCTTTATTGGATTGTTTTGCACTTATGGTCTTTTTTTGATATTTTGTGTTGCATTATTAGGATTGAGTCCTATTTTGCAATGGACACGTTTTCACTTTTTATGTACAACTGAATATTACATATTGTTGCACTATTTGGAGCGCTGCTTTTTTCCCCCTTACTAATATGTATTAGTTTATGTTGTAAATCCTGCTCCAAAATATGAACATCCATTGGATCTCAGGTCTCTTTTAATTTATTGTCTGAGATTAAAGTGGAGCTACCACCCTCTTTAACAAATAGCCCCTACCCCACCTATAACTGGCCTTTACAGCAAGGAGCACATGGAAGGGCAAATGGATAGAAGACAAAACCAGAGAACATTCCATAGCTCAACTCACCAACCGGTCTGCTGACCAACCGTATTACCCTGTCCAACAGTCTGCGTTAAAAACAGGGGTTTAGTTAGCACGTATTTGCACAAACGCATGCGTAAGCTGCAAGGCCTCTTCACGGCACCCTGTGTATGCTTGCAGTCCTAGCACTACTGAATTTATGAGCATCTCCACAGTGGAAGCACATGCATTCTAATTGATAGATGAGGGGCAGGTGGGCCTGGAGGTAGCCCAATCCCCCTTAAAGGAACAGGAGCACACTGGACACCCAGCATATAGCACAATGGCAGCCCAGTGTGTCCCTTGACCATATTTACACCAGTAACAAACAAATGGCCCCTGCCCCCACCTATAACTAGCCTTCACAGCAAAGAGCACATGGAAGGGCAAACACATCCTCTTTGCCTGTTCAGTGAGATGGGAAAGTATCACCACACCAAACCCTTATGCTTTTAACACTTATCAAAATCTGTAATGCAAAGATACTCAGATTGTTAAGATCTCTCCCATATGCTCAATTTCATCCAACGTTTGTATTCTTACTACATTTTTCAGAATTGGCATCTGGGTATTGAATAAACACATTTTTCACAGGATCGAGGAAAGAGACATTACACTTTAATAAGTGCAGATGTGAAGTGTGCTAGCATAAGGGGGCAATTTGTAATGATACTGAATATGGCTAAAGGAGACTGGAGATACCATCAACACAACAGAGGAGCCACAGTAAACAACTGGTCAACCTCACAATTTTGTTGTAAAGAAGCCACCAGTCCCTCTGATCTACTGACCTCTTTCCAACCACTCATTACACTTGTCCAAAACCTTGGTATAGGTATGGCAATCTTGCTTGGCTGACAGCATTCTAAGTCAGGCTAAAGGTGCCAAACATAGTGATAGGCTATAAGACAAAGTCTAAACAATCATTAGATTTGCAGTCACAGCCAGTGAAAGATAGAGGATGATATATGGTCTCAAAAGGGAATCTTGCTATGGTAGGGAACCTTGCTATGGTAGGGATTCACAACTTTTTACTCATGTACTCATGTACTCATTTTACTCATTAAACATGCAATATTTATGTATCATAGTACAGACAAGATCCCAGGATCGAGAATGTAAAGTTCTCAGCTAAACGTGTCCAAGTGCTAAATTATTATTTGACTTGATATGGTTATTAATAGTGACAGGTAGGAATTACTTGTCTAAAACAATAAGTAGAATGTAGGTATACAATTGCAAGAAAAAAAAATGATCAGGAACTTCTGTTGCGCAAAAGCAAATAACACTGGCTACAAAGCAACCGGTTTAATTTCTTAGATGGTTTTCAGTATATTTTTTAATGGCAGCTAAAGCCTAAAGATTCTGTAATGCCTCTGCAAGTCACTATTGAATCTTGAAACACCTTAGTAAATGCACTTAATTAGAGCAAGTATATTCACAAATATCTGACAACGTAAGCTCTCATTAGTTGGTACACTGTAGCTAACAGGTCTTGCTATTAGTGTAAAGGAGGGGGTTCATCTTCCTACATTCCGGAGTGTAATGTCTGATTTATATAATACAGTGTACATACATTTTTCAGACTCTGTTATGCATTGAATTTGGCATTGCCAGTGCAGTGGTAATCTCGGAGATCTGAAAGCTCATTTTCTTTCAATACTTTTTATTAGTTTTGACAAAGGAAAACATGTTTCAGTATACAAAACACTGTTGAGAAACGCATAAGTATACAGACAGGAAGTACATATGACAGCAGGATAATTGAAGCCTGGTTGTGTAAATCACAGCAGGTTATTAGGCACTAAACAGATCATTCTCAAGAATCAGAACATCCTGGTGCACCAACAGAAACTAAAGCTTAAACCAATGGAACCAAAGGGAGGCCAACAAAAAAAAAAGACAAAAAAAAAAAATCCCCCAAGAGGGATAATAAAAATAGTCCAGGTTGCAGACAACAGTCTCTTGGACGATGGCCTAGGGTAACCGAAACTTTATAACGAGTGGGTCAAAGGTATTACCAGGAGTATCACTCACCCACTCCCTATTATATGTGGAGGAGAGGGTGAACAGGGGCACCCCCCGCCGCCCCGTAAGGGATCTGGCTGCGGCAGGGAATACCCCCCCACCCCCCCCCAGACATCAGCCCTGTATTTTAATATGACAGGTACCATTTGAGGACCCCAGGTTTAGCGGTCGAAAAACTTACAGAACCATAAAGCAAAAATGACGTATAACCTTCAGTGTAGATTTAACGGTGAAAGAGACACAGACCTCTGGGGCCTGGAAAGTACGGGGATCCTTGGCTCCATCAGCGCATAAAAGCGGTGTCAATGAAAACGCTCATATTGTGCAGGAGCTTGCTCCATATTGTAGACCGAAAAGCCAACATACAAAAGGAACGAAACGAGGAGAGATCCAGGATCAGTCGATTTTTGCATAAGATTGCAGCGTCCAGGAGGAAATAGAGGTAAGAAAGAAGATAGGAGCGAGGAGGAAAGAAGGGAAGAGAAGGGAGAGGAACAGGGAAGAGGAAAGGGGAGAAGAGTGAGGTCATCCGGCGGGGGTCCTGTAAAGTGAGCTTATAGTCCCGGGAAAAGGGGTATGTTCTGGAATGTGGCCCAGGGTTCCCAGATATTTTCAAATGTGCGAGATTTATCCTGGATGATACCAACAATTTTCTCTTGTGCCATTATCCAAGAGATTTTGCGTCTTACCGCAGCAAATGGGACCGAGGCTTTTTTCCAATGAGCCGCTATGGTGATTTTGGTGCCCAGTAAGATAAAGAAAATTAGGGCCTGGGAAAATGTATCCACCTTGTCCACTTTAAGATTAAGTAGAGCTATCTCTGGAGATTGGGGTACCTGAACAGATAGTAACTTGCGAATCAGAGCAAAAACCTTGTTCCAGAGGCCCCTTATGCGTGGGCAAGACCACCATATATGGAGTAGAGAGCCTACGTGACCACAGCCATGAAAACACAGCGGAGACGCGTCAGGATAAATCTTGGCCAGGACAGCTGGAACCCTGTACCAGCGGATTATTATTTTAAGACTCGCTTCAATCAGGGAAACATTAAGAATGCCTTTAAAGGAGCGTTGAAAGCAGGGGAACCATTTATCCCGGTCCCATGATATGCCCAGGTCGTTTTCCCAGGATAGGGCATAGGGAGGTTTATATTGTGTCGTGGCCAGGGAGGAGTATATGACAGATATCCCGCCCCTCTGATCCGTGACGTCAGCACACCAAGACTCATATAGTGAGACTACCGGGGGGTCGGGTTTATTGGGCCAAATGGAATGGAGGAAATGTAATAGTTGGGAATATCTGAACCTTTCCGATTGGGGCATCTCCAATTTGCTAGTGCAATAAGCAATTGAGATGGGGCCTGAGGAGTTGAAAAAATTTCCAATTCTGAATAGTCCTTTATTGAGCCACCAGCTAAACGCAAGATATTCATACCTGGAGGGAAATTTGGATTATGAAAAACATGTCTTAAGGGGCGGAGAGCCGAGACCAGTGAGGGGTTTTTGTGTAATTGATCACAAAGGGCCAGCGAGTGAGAAAGGGTGGGAGCCATAATAGGGGGTCTAGATTTAGGGGGAGACCATATCAGGAAGTCGATGGTGTGAAGAGGAATTGCCTGTCTCTCCATGTAGACCCAATCAGGTTTGGGTCCCCGAGAATATACTATGGAAATCTGAGCTAATTGTGCTGCCTGATAGTACCACCATATATTCGGGAGTGCTAAGCCCCCCTGATTTTTCAGTCTATACAGGAGGTGTTTTGAGCCTCTACACCCTTTCGGGCCCCAGATAAATTTCAGGATTTTAGACTGAAGGGTTTGGACCTGCATTTTCCTAACAGGGATAGGGAGAGATCTGAAGAGGTAGAGGAGGCGAGGGAGAAAGGTCATCTTGATCGCGTATATGCGACCTAACCAGGATAAACCAAGTTTAGACCAGATCACTAGGTCCGCCGCCATTTTATTAAACGTGGTCGGATAGTTAGTAGGGTAGAGCGATTCTATACTAGAAGAAAGGTTAATCCCCAGGTATGGTATTGTTGAGGGACACCAAGTAAATGGGAAATGACTTTGTAAGGAGCCTAAGATGTTGGGGGGAACCGTGATATTTAATGCTAAGGATTTTGAAGTATTCACCTTTAGGCCAGAAATTGTGCCAAATTTATCAAGTAGGGAGAATATGTTGGGCATCAAAATCAATGGGGAAGTGACAAATAGAAGCAAATTGTCAGCGAACAAGGCGCATCTATGTTCCTGCTGTCCGCAGAGGACTCCTTTGATATCGGGATGAGCTCTGATGGCTATGGCCAGGGTCTCAATCGCGATAGCGAAGAGGAGGGGAGAGAGTGGGCAACCCTGCCTAGTGCCTCTTTCTATTGTGAAGATGTCAGAGTAGCAGCCCTGTAATCGGACCTGCGCGCTGGGATTAGAGTATAAAGCACGCAGCGTCCCTAGAAAGAGAGGGCCAAAGCCCCATCTCTCTAGGACATTAAATAGATAGAGCCATGAAATCGTGTCAAAGGCCTTTTGGAGATCAATTGACAAAAGATAACCTTCCTGGGAAGGTCCACCATCCCAACGGGATTTAAGGAGGGAGATGACATCAACCGCCCTCCTTATCTGATCAGGTCCCTGTCTCCCAGGGATAAATCCCACTTGGTCCTTGTGGACATAAATAGCAATAAATGAGGAGAGTCTATTGGCTAAAACTTTTGTTAGAATTTTGAGGTCATTGTTAATGAGCGATATCGGACGATAGTTAGAAACTAGGGACCCATCCTTCCCAGGTTTAGAAATGACCGAGATAAAAGCTAAGTTTAGGGCTTTGTCGAGGGGAGAGCCAGAGCGGATAGAGTTAAAGAAGGAGACCATGTGTGGGGCGAGGGTAGTCGCAAATTTCTTATAATAACCCACCGAAAATCCATCTGGACCCGGGGCAGAATTAGGCTTAAGCCGTTTGATAACCTCCAGTACTTCCGAAACCGAGATCGGCTCGTCCAGGAGGTCAGCATGGTCTGCAGACAATTTCGGGAGTGTGGTGGCATTTAGGAAATCGTCTAAGAAAGTCTGAGGGGCTGCCTGATCATGTTTATAAAGGGAAGCGTAGAATTTGTGGAACGTTTTCATAATGCGCAGGGGATTTTGTGTCAGATCACCCGCAGAGTCTCTGATCTTGGGAAATGCGAAGGACCGGGGCTTAGGAGAGAGCTTAGCCGCAAGCTTGGCTCCGATTTTGTCCTTTTGAGAGTAAAAGCGCGCTCCTAACCATCGTAAATGCTTCTCGGCCTCGGTGGTAAGAGCCAGGTTCAGAGACGTTCTAGCTAATTTAAGGGAGTTCAAAGAATCCAAGGTTGGATTGCGCTTGTGTTCTTTGCTCAAAAATTGGAATTCCGTGGAGAGCTTATCTATGTCTGCCTTACGTTCTTTCTTAAGCTGGGAGGAAATCTGAATAATCCTCCCCCTGATAACCGCCTTGTGCGCAGCCCATAGAGATTCTGGGGAAATTGTGTCAGTTTTGTTCAGTACAAAATATTCTTGAATGTCCCTTGTGAGAATTGTACATTGGACCGGGTCACTTAGGAGACCTTCGTTAAGACGCCACGTAAATTGCGTGCAGGGATTGTGGGATCGTCGCATATATAAGAGGACCATAGAATGGTCCGAAATCGCAGTGTCCCTAATAACTGCCTTTGAAACTGAGGGTATAGAGTTGGATTGGACGAAGATGTGGTCAATTCTAGTATAGACTTGGTGGGGGGCCGAGAAATGAGTGTAATCTTTAGATTTAGGGTTCATTTCCCTCCAGATGTCCACCAGGCCTAGCGAGTGGAGCGTCATTGCTATTTTAGTACTATGTTTCGGGGGCTTCCTTGAGCGAGGGATGCCCTTCCCCGACTTGTCCAAGGAATGATCAAAAGGGAGATTAGTATCTCCTCCCAGTATAACCTTACCTTCAAATAAAGGACCCAGTGTGGACATCATGGAGGCAAAGAACGAAGCTTGGCCTTTGTTAGGGGCGTAGTAAGAAAGAAAGGAGTACTGTGTCCCTTCTATAGAACCCTTTACTAGAAGGAATCTACCCTCCTCATCTCTAACAATGGCAGACGGTGAAAATTTCAGGGACTTGGAGAGACAAATGGCTACCCCTTTTGTTTTATTGGGAGCGTTGGAGAGGAAAAACTGGGGGAAGTGCCCATGGAGAAAGGAAGGATTGTAAGAGGATGGAAAATGCGTTTCCTGTAATAATAAGACATCTATTTTCTGTGACTGGTAACATTTGAAAAGTTTCCTCCTTTTAACCGGGGAGTTTAGTCCCTGAACATTGTGCATAGCCACACAGAGGTCAGGGGGCGCATTGGTGTCAGACATCACGGACCAGATGAGGGGAAAAACGCATCGAAAGTAAATATCTTACCTGAACCTCCCTGGAGTACTGCAGGTTTCCTGTCATAGTCGACTGCAGAGATTGAAACGTTATCTGAGGTGACAAAACGATCCCCTGGGTGACCCAGAAAAAAGGAAAGAAGAGGAATAGAAGAAGAGGAGGAGAATACTGATCCTGGAAGAGAAAGGTACAAAAGTTAAACTTGAACACATATCTTGGAGCAACAGACCAAAAATAAAGAGAAAAAAATAAAGGCAGCCAATATAGGAATAAAGAATCCCTACAGGGGAAGGAAGCCGCCATCGTTCCCCAGCAGGTTTTCCCTGATAAAAATAGAGAACAACAAAAAAAAAAAAGTCCCCAACCAGAGGGGGTATTTAGGAGTCTCCGAGTGGAGGAAAAGCGCCACTCCGAGACAGGTGGAGGTGCAGTGCACACCACTCCAACCTGACCGCACACCATGTATAAGGATAAAACAAATAAGCAAACAAAATTAGCCAAACAGAGGATGGAGGCAAATTTAACTAAGTTCAGATGTACATTACAAAAAAAAAAAAAAAAGGGGGGGGGAGAAAAAAGTACATCTGTCTCAAGATGGATGCCGATGAGAAGCACGGAGATCCCGAGATCAGGATCTAGTCAGTGCAAAGGCCCCACTATAAGTAGGGGGAGGAAGAGCAAACAAAAGGGAAGTGTAGTTCCTCTTATGGTGGATGATCGTCCTTGGGTCTCTTCGCTTGTTTCCTTTGCCATAATGGTTTGGTGGGGCTTGCGGGGGGGGCCTCTTCATGGAGACAGGTGTCTTGGGGTCCAGGGAGGGTCCCGGGGAATGGGAGATTAACCCCAGTTGTAGCAGGAGGCGTTCTCCGTCAGCGAAATTTGCGAAGCTGTATGGCTTGTTGGAAAATGTGAAGGTCAGGGGAAACGGGAAGGCCCAGCGATATGTGATTGAATTCTGAGTAAGGACGAGCAGGAGAGGCTTTAAGGATCTTCTCATTTGAATCGTGTACGGGGAGAGGTCAGAGAAAACTTGAATTGGATGGCCACGATATCCCTGGGAAGACCATCCTGACGTGGAGGCTGGAGAGCTCTGTGGGCGCGGTCCAACTCCAGGCGGTGATCCGGGAGATCAGGGATTAAGGAGGAGATAAAAGCACGCACAACTTTATCTGTGTCCTTAAAGGATTCAGGGAGGCCTCTGAGTCTAAAGTTATATCTCCTATTCCTGTTTTCAAGGTCATACAGCTTATAGTAAGCAATATCCAGTTGTTCATGGAGCTCAGAAATCCTGTCAGTATTCTGTAAAGCCATAGCTACCGCCTGGTCAGTTTTGGCCTCAATAGCCTCTATTCTGGCCCCCAGGTGCTGCAAGTCAGCTTGTATAGTGGAAGTGATGTGAGAGGCATTCTGGGCTAGGCCTTTAGATAGCATTGTGGAGAAAGTGTCCATAAGGGAGGCAAAGTCTATGGGAGCGGAGGGAAGAGAACCCAAGGGAGGTCTATGATGGACAGGAGAATTAATGAAATCCTCCATAGGAGTGAGGGGAGAACCCCCATGCATTCTCCCCAGCAGCGACTCCGTGGATGTGGGGGATAAAAAGGGGATCTGGGGATTACTCACTGCGGGAGGAATCTGCACAGCGCTGTGAGGATGAGAAGGAGACGGATCCGCGATGGATTCAGCTGGTTCTTGCTGTAGGCCTTGCAGTGAATGAGCAGCCGCCATCATGGCGGAGGCCTCGGCCGAGAGATCCGGAGCGAGTTGTCGGCTCAGATTGCGTCTCGCCGTGATCCCGATCCAGCGGGCGGGTGGCCCGAGACCCCAGCTGCAGGTAGTGTGGCTAAGCTGAGAAATCCTCCTCTGTAAGGCGGTATGGTGGGCAGATCAGGCCGGAGTGGAGCGGAGCTCTCAGGACTTGCGACCGTCCATGGGGCTGCCACGCATGCGCCTCCTGAAAGCTCATTTTGTATACTATGTGTTGGCAGGAGCGATTTAACTGACACTCCTGTGTGTAAAGTCTAACCATGAGGAAGAGGGCAGCTTGGGTGATAAGTAGCCCAGTAGACAGACCTCTTTCCCTATCAATGTCATTTTAAGTACTGTATAGGGTGAGTGCAGGGGAGGGCTGGCAGCCTTAGGCCTGGGGGGCAAGTCCAGTCAAGTGACCCATTAACACCTTGCCGATCAGCCATCATCGTTATACGGCAGCAGGTTAGCTCCCCGGCGTCCACGGCGTGACGCTGGAGCTGATGCGCGTGGCCAGCGGCCGCGATATCCACCGGCGACCTGCGATCGCTCCTGAGAAAGACAGAACGGGGATCTGTCAATGTAAACAGACATCCCTGTTCTGACAGGGGAGTTAGAGAGATCTGCTGTTCCTAGTGATCGGGAACATCGATCTCTCTCTACTCCCAGTCACTACACTGCCCCCACAGTTATAAACACCTCCCTATGGAGCATTTAACCCCTTGATCACCCCCTAGTATTAACCTGTTTCCTGCCAGTGACATTTATACAGTAATCAGTGGGTACTTTTAGCTCTGATCACTGTGGTCCCAAAAAAGTGTCAAGTGTCCAATCTGTCCGCCGCAATCCTGCTAAAAATCGCTGATCACTGCCATCACTAGAAAAAAAAATAATAATAAAAATGTCAAATCTATTCCCTATTTTGTAGACACTTTTTTATTTTTTACCAAAAATATGTAAAAAAAATACATATTGGCCTAGACTGATGAAGAAATATATATTTTTTTGGGGACATTTATTATAGCAAAAAGTTAAATATTTTGGTCGTTTTTTTACAAAATTTCACTGTTTTTTTGTTTTCAAGCACAAAAAATAAAAACCATGACCAAATACCAACAAGAGAGAGCTCCATTTGTTGGAAAAAAATACCTCAATTTTGTTTGGGTACAAAACCACACATGCAATTGTCAGTTAAAGCAATGCAGTGCTGTATCGGAAAAAATGGCCTAGTCAGGAAATGGGTAAACCCTTCTGGGGCTGAAGTGGTTAAACCACTGAATCCGTTCACCATTATCAGTGCCCATCAATGCAACCTCACCAGTGCCCATCAATGCAGCCTCACCAGTGCCACCTCACCAGTGCAGCCTGATCAGTGTCCATCAGTGCAGCCTGATCAGTGCTGCCTCACAAGTGCAGACAGTGCCCATCAGTGCAGCCTGATCAGTGCTGCCTCACCAGTGCCCATCATCAGTGCCGCCTCACCAGTGCCTATTAGTGAAGCCTGATCAGTGCCGCCTCACCCATGCAGACAGTGCCCATCAGTGCAGCCTGATCAGTGCTGCCTCACCCATGCAGACAGTGCCCATCAGTGCAGCCCAATCAGTGCCGCCTCCCCAGTGCAGACAGTGCCCATCAGTGCTGCCTGATCAGTGTCACCTCACCAGTGCAGACAGTGCTCATCAGTGCCGTCTGATCAGTACCGTCTCACCCATGCAGACAGTGCCCATAAGTGCAGCCTGATCAGTGCCGCCTCACCAGTGCAGACAGTGCCCATCAGTGCCATCTGATCAGTGCCACCTCACCCATGCAGACAGTGCCAATAAGTGTAGCCTAATCAGTCCTGCCTCACCAGTGCCCATCATCAGTGTAGCCTGATCAGTGCCACCTCACCAGTGCAGACAGTGCCCATCAGTGCAGCCTAATCAGTGCCGCCTCTCCAGTGCCCATCATCAGTGCAGCCTGATCAGTGCCGCCTCACCAGTGCAGACAGTGCCCATCAGTGCCATCTGATTAGTGCCACCTCAACCATGCAGACAGTGCCCATAAGTGTAGCCTAATCAGTGCCGCCTCACCAGTGCCCATCATCAGTGCAGCCTGATCAGTGCAGACAGTGCCCATAAGTGTAGCAGCCTGATCAGTGCCCATGGAATGTGAGGGGCCAGCTGGGGGTGTGTCAGGGTCTGGGTCTGTGTTACAGCTAGGTAGTGATGAGCCGAACACCCCCGGGTTCGGTTCGCACCAGAACCCGCGAACGGACCGAAAGTTCGAACGAACATTAGAACCCTATTAAATACAATGGATGCGAACGTTCGAATTCTAAAGTGCTAATTATAACAACTATTATGCATGTTATTGTCATAAATAGGGTTTGGGAACCCGGGTTGTGCACCAGGGGACATGTATCAATGCAAAAAGAAGTTTTAAAAACGGTCGTTTTTCAGGAGCAGTCATTTTAATGATGCATAAAGTGAAAAAAAAAAGTCAAATATTCCTTTAAATATCGTACCTGGGGGGTGTCTAAAGTATGCCTGTGAAGTGCCACGTGTTTCCCGTGTTTAGAACTGTCCCTGCACAAAATGACACTTCTAAAGGAAAAAAAAGCCATTTAAAACTGCTTGCGGCTTTAATGTAATGTCTGGTCCCGGTAATATGGATGAAATTCTTTAAGAAAAATGGCATAGCTACCCCATGACCCCCCCCCCCTACCCCAGCCCATTACCAGCCCCTTTGGGTCTTGTATGGATATTAAGGGGAACCCCGCACATAAAATAAAAAAGGCCCTATATACTCTGAACAGCCGTATACAGGCGGTGCATACAAGACAGGGACTGTAGGTTTGTTCTTATGTAGAATGTGTTTGTAATTTTGAACAGGTACATTGTTGAAGTGTAGCTCCAGCCCAAAAATCTATTTTTAAACTTTTTGGGAAACATAGGTAAGGGTTATCACCCCTGTAACATTTGTTTTGCTGTCTGTGCCCCTGTTCAGAACATTTCACCTCACTTTCCGTCCCAATGACAACTGTTTTTGAAATGTGGTGTTTTTCTTGAAACAAGGATTGCTGATAAAGCATCAGTACAGATGAGACCCCTTTCTCCCATATTTATTCTTACAGGAGAGAATTTTCCTTTCTAGGGGTAGATTTCCTCTCACTTCCTGTTGTCTTCTTTCGTTTGCAAGTAGGAGTCGTTTGTAAGTTGGATGTTTGAAAGTAGGGACCTGCCGTATATACTCTGCAGAAATAGGCCCCTTAGTTGTTGGTGTTGGCACAACACTGTAAGCACTCAGTTACTCTTGGTTGGTGCTGGAACGCCCTGCTGTCAACTATTATATCAGGAATTTTAATTACATATAATTGTTGAACAGTGGTAGTAAAAATTGGGGCTTTGATGGTGGTGCTGGTGCCACAACACTGTAAGCCCTGACAGTTACTCTTGGTGGGTGCAGCAATGGGCCCTGCTGTGAATTATTAGATCAAGAATTGTAATTACATGCCCCTTTTGAACAGGGGCTGAAAAATTGGGCCTTTCGTGGTGGTGGTGGTGGTGGCGTTGCCACAAGACTGTAAGCCCTCAGAGTTACTCTTGGTGGGTGCAGCAATGGACCCTGCTGTGAATTATTAGATCAAGAATTGTAATTGCATGCCCCTGTTGAACAGGGGCTGAAAAATTGGGCCTTAGGCACTGGTGGCACAACACTACAACCCCTCACAGATACTGTACTTGGAGCACAGCAATGAGCCCTATGGCAAATTATTGCTAAAAAAATTGTAATTACACGCCCCTGTAAAACAGGGGCTGAAAAATTGGGCCTTAGCCACTGGTGGCGGCACCCATAAACAGAAATGATCTTCCAAGCTATCATCATCAATCGTATCATTGAGGACTCGGAGGAGGAGGATAGCCAGTCAACATAACAGCACAGGCACTCAGCATCAGCATCAGTCTTGAAGGGATGTGACATGTTAAAATCAATTAGTCTGTTATATCAGCATCAGGTGTGTGGTAGCTGGTGGTGATCCAAGACTGGTTCATCTTGATGAAAGTCAGTCGATCAACCGAGTCGGTGGACAGGCGCACCCTGTGATCCGTGACAAATCCTCCAGCAGCACTGAATGTGCGTTCCGAAAGAACGCTGGATGCAGGACAGGCCAGTAGCTCAATTGCATACTGTGCAAGCTCTGGCCAGTGATCCATCCTCAAGACCCAGTAAGCCAGAGGATTTTCGGTGGGGAAGGTGTCCAAGTCTGACCTTGCCCCTAGATATTCCTGCACCATGTTTATCAGACGCTGGCGATGGTTGCTGGAACCGATCATACTTTGGGGCTGCGGACTAAAGAATTGTCTGAACGCATCGGTCAGACGGCCACCTTCCCCACCGCTCCTTCTTTGACTGGCCGAAGCCTCAGCAACTCGTTGTCCAGGACCAGGAGTTTGTAACCTCCCAGTCTCTGGGAACGCGTTGCACAGACCTTTCTGCAAGGCCTCCCGGAGTTGTCTCATCCTCTGCTCCCTCTGCGACGGTAACATAAGGTCCGCAACCTTACCCTTGTACCGTGGATCAAGGAGAGTGGCCAGCCAGTAATGGTCCCTCTCCTTGATCCGAAGAATACGAGGATCCTTCCGCAGACTTTGCAGGATCAGGGAGGCCATGCAGCGTAGGTTTGCTGAGGCATTCGCTCCGGAGTCCTCTGGGTCACTAAGGACGACATGATCCGCAGCCACCTCCTCCCAGCCACGTACAAGTCCACTGGTTTCTTGGGACTGTAAATCATCCCTAAAAGACTGCTGCTGATGATGCTGAGTGCCAGCCTCCACCTCCATGCTGACACAATCCTCCTCCTCCTCCTCCTCCTCCTCCTCCTCCTCTTCCTGTGCGATGGGTGGGACAGAAGGAACACTGTCTGGGTAAAGGGGGCCTTGAGAGGCAAGGAAGTCCTCCTCTTCCTGCCTCTGTTCTGCCTCAAGTGCCCTGTCCATTATTCCACGCAGCGTGTGCTCCAACAGGTGGACAAGAGGTACAGTGTCACTGATGCATGCACTGTCACTGCTCACCATCCTCGTGGCCTCCTCAAATGGTGCCAGGACAGTGCATGCATCCCTGATCATGCCCCACTGGCGTGGAGAAAAAAAAACAAGCTCCCCTGACCCTGTCCTGGTGCCGTAGTCGCACAGGTACTCATTGATGGCCCTCTGCTGCGTGTGCAGCCGCTGCAGCATGGCCAACGTTGAGTTCCACCTGGTGGGCATGTCACATATAAGGCGGTTCTTGGGCAGGTTCAACTCCTTTTGCAGCTCAGCCAGGCGAGCACTGGCATTATAAGATCTGCGGAAATGCACACAGACTTTCCTGGCCTGCCTCAGGACATCCTGTAAGCCCGGGTACCTGCCCAAGAACCGCTGCACCACCAGGTTAAGGACGTGAGCCACACAGGGCACATGGGTCAGTTGTCCCTGTCGGAGGGCGGAGAGGAGGTTGGTGCCATTGTCGCAAACCACCATTCCTGGCTTAAGCTGGCGTGGCGTCAACCACCTCTCGGCCTGGCCCTGCAGAGCAGACAGGACCTCTGCCCCAGTGTGGCTTCTGTCCCCCAAACACACCAGCGCAAGCACGGCATGGCATCTTTTTGCCTGCGTACTTGCGTAGCCCCGTGAACGGCTACGGAGCACCGCTGGTTCATAGGACAAACCACAGGAAGAGGCCATGGAGGAAGAAGAAGAGGAGGGGGTGGAGGAGAGAGGTGTGTCACAACCAGTAGTAGCATTTTGGAGGCGTGGCGGTGGGACAACCTCCAACACTACTGCACCTTGTCCTGCATCCTTCCCAGCTGCCAAAAGAGTGACCCAATGGGCCGTGAAAGAAAGGTAACGTCCCTGTCCATGCCTGCTGGACCATGAGTCAGCGGTAATATGCACCTTACCGCTGACCGCCCTGTCCAGCGAGGCCAAGACATTGCCTTCCACATGCCGGTAGAGAGCCGGAATAGCCTTCCGTGAGAAAAAGTGGCGTTTGGGAACCTGCCACTGAGGAACCGCACATTGCACAAACTCACGGAAGGGGGCCGAGTCTACCAACTGAAAAGGCAGCAGTTGAAGCGCTAGCAATTTAGCCAAGCTAGCATTCAACCGCTGGGCATGTGGATGGCTGGGAGTGAACTTCTTTCGACGGTCCAGCAGCTGGGGCAGGGAAATTTGCCTGCTAGAATCGGACGTCGGTGTACTGCTAGCAGAGTGGCCGCAAGTACTTGGCTGTGACACACCTAATTCTACACCTTCATTCCTCTCAGTGCATGTTTCAGAGAGGACTGAAGTTATAGTGGGGTTGGAGATCCCAGCTGATGCGGTGCAAGGAGAGGTCCGCTTTGTTCTTTGGTGTGGGTCTTTGAGGTAGGCTTGCCAACGAGCTGCATGGCAGGTCAACATATGTCTGGTCAGGCATGTGGTACCCAAGCGGCTGATGTTTTGGCCACGCGATATACGCTTGAGACATATGTTGCAAACAGCAGCTGTGCGATCTGATGCACTAGCCTCAAAAAAGGCCCACACCAAAGAACTTTTTGAATGACGGGCAGAGGCAGCGCCCTGCACAGGCGGAGCTCTGCGGTGTGATTCCGTCGGTGTACTGCCCTTACGCTGGCCACCAAAGGGCATCCTGCCTCGTTGGAGATGTGCCTCCTCCTCATCCTCCTCCTCTCTCCTATTAGGCACCCACGTGGAGTCAGTGACCTCATCATCACCTCCCTCCTCATCACTGGAGGCAATCTGGCAGTATGCTGCAGCTGCTGGAACATGACTGCCAGATTGGTGTCCTTCTTGAGCATCCCCTCTGTCTGCTCTCACGCTACTGCCTTCCTCTAGCTGGGTTTCATCATCAGACCCTTCGAAACGCTGGGCATCCTCCTGGAGCATGTACCCAACACTGTGCTGAAACAGTTCGGGGGACTCCTCAGGAGGAGGACATGGTGGGTCTAGGGAAGGAGTGACTGATGATGAGTCTGACATTGATACCAGGGAAGAGGACGCTTTGGCAGCTGCTTTTCCAGTACCCTGAGCCTGGGTGAGAGAGGATGAGGAGGAGGAGGAGGGCTTGGTCATCCACTCTACCAAGTCTTCGGCATGATGTGGCTCAACATGTCCAGCTGCCGAAAAGAAGGACAAGCGTGTCCCATGGCCATGTGCTGATGACAATGCACCGCGTCCACGACCAGCACTGTTGCCCCCAGACACAGAGCCTGCTTGCCCTCTTTTATTGCCTCCTGACTGTCTGCCTCTCCTTGTTTGCCTTCCAGACATTCTAATAGATGGCCTGCAGGGAGATGGGAAAAAAGCAATAAGGGCTACCTTCAGGTGTCCTTCTCTGTCCATTGAAACAAGGACTTTGACAGTGAAAGAAACTGACACACTCTCCCTACCTACAGTTTTCTGTCCCTAGAAAAAATGTTTTTTTTAAGCACAATTTAGCACAAGGAGAATTACCTCACTGTCCTTCCAGGTCCCTGGAAACAAGGACTTTGACAGTGAAAGAAACTGACACACTCTCCCTACCTACAGTTTTCTGTCCCTAGAAAAAATGTTTTTTTAAGCACAATTTAGCACAAGGAGAATTACCTCACTGTCCTTCCAGGTCCCTGGAAACAAGGACTTTGACAGTGAAAGAAACTGACACACTCTCCCTACCTACAGTTTTCTGTCCCTAGAAAAAATGTTTTTTTTAAGCACAATTTAGCACAAGGAGAATTACCTCACTGTCCTTCCAGGTCCCTGGAAACAAGGACTTTGACAGTGAAAGAAACTGACACACTCTCCCTACCTACAGTTTTCTGTCCCTAGAAAAAATGTTTTTTTTAAGCACAATTTAGCACAAGGAGAATTACCTCACTGTCCTTCCAGGTCCCTGGAAACAAGGACTTTGACAGTGAAAGAAACTGACACACTCTCCCTACCTACAGTTTTCTGTCCCTAGAAAAAATGTTTTTTTTAAGCACAATTTAGCACAAGGAGAATTACCTCACTGTCCTTCCAGGTCCCTGGAAACAAGGACTTTGACAGTGAAAGAAACTGACACACTCTCCCTACCTACAGTTTTCTGTCCCTAGAAAAAATGTTTTTTTTAAGCACAATATAGCACAAGGAGAATTCACTCACTGTCCTTCCAGGTCCCTGGAAACAAGGACTTTGACAGTGAAAGAAACTGACACACTCTCCCTACCTACAGTTTTCTGTCCCTAGAAAAAATGTTTTTTTTAAGCACAATTTAGCACAAGGAGAATTCACTCACTGTCCTTCCAGGTCCCTGGAAACAAGGACTTTGACAGTGAAAGAAACTGACACACTCTCCCTACCTACAGTTTTCTGTCCCTAGAAAAAATGTTTTTTTTAAGCACAATTTAGCACAAGGAGAATTACCTCACTGTCCTTCCAGGTCCCTGGAAACAAGGACTTTGACAGTGAAAGAAACTGACACACTCTCCCTACCTACAGTTTTCTGTCCCTAGAAAAATGTTTTTTTTAAGCACAATTTAGCACAAGGAGAATTACCTCACTGTCCTTCCAGGTCCCTGGAAACAAGGACTTTGACAGTGAAAGAAACTGACACACTCTCCCTACCTACAGTTTTCTGTCCCTAGAAAAAATGTTTTTTTTAAGCACAATATAGCACAAGGAGAATTCACTCACTGTCCTTCCAGGTCCCTGGAAACAAGGACTTTGACAGTGAAAGAAACTGACACACTCTCCCTACCTACAGTTTTCTGTCCCTAGAAAAAATGTTTTTTTTAAGCACAATTTAGCACAAGGAGAATTACCTCACTGTCCTTCCAGGTCCCTGGAAACAAGGACTTTGACAGTGAAAGAAACTGACACACTCTCCCTACCTACAGTTTTCTGTCCCTAGAAAAAATGTTTTTTTTAAGCACAATTTAGCACAAGGAGAATTACCTCACTGTCCTTCCAGGTCCCTGGAAACAAGGACTTTGACAGTGAAAGAAACTGACACACTCTCCCTACCTACAGTTTTCTGTCCCTAGAAAAAATGTTTTTTTTAAGCACAATTTAGCACAAGGAGAATTACCTCACTGTCCTTCCAGGTCCCTGGAAACAAGGACTTTGACAGTGAAAGAAACTGACACACTCTCCCTACCTACAGTTTTCTGTCCCTAGAAAAAATGTTTTTTTTAAGCACAATTTAGCACAAGGAGAATTACCTCACTGTCCTTCCAGGTCCCTGGAAACAAGGACTTTGACAGTGAAAGAAACTGACACACTCTCCCTACCTACAGTTTTCTGTCCCTAGAAAAAATGTTTTTTTTAAGCACAATTTAGCACAAGGAGAATTACCTCACTGTCCTTCCAGGTCCCTGGAAACAAGGACTTTGACAGTGAAAGAAACTGACACACTCTCCCTACCTACAGTTTTCTGTCCCTAGAAAAAATGTTTTTTTTAAGCACAATTTAGCACAAGGAGAATTACCTCACTGTCCTTCCAGGTCCCTGGAAACAAGGACTTTGACAGTGAAAGAAACTGACACACTCTCCCTACCTACAGTTTTCTGTCCCTAGAAAAAATGTTTTTTTTAAGCACAATTTAGCACAAGGAGAATTACCTCACTGTCCTTCCAGGTCCCTGGAAACAAGGACTTTGACAGTGAAAGAAACTGACACACTCTCCCTACCTACAGTTTTCTGTCCCTAGAAAAAATGTTTTTTTTAAGCACAATATAGCACAAGGAGAATTCACTCACTGTCCTTCCAGGTCCCTGGAAACAAGGACTTTGACAGTGAAAGAAACTGACACACTCTCCCTACCTACAGTTTTCTGTCCCTAGAAAAAATGTTTTTTTTAAGCACAATTTAGCACAAGGAGAATTCACTCACTGTCCTTCCAGGTCCCTGGAAACAAGGACTTTGACAGTGAAAGAAACTGACACACTCTCCCTACCTACAGTTTTCTGTCCCTAGAAAAAATGTTTTTTTTAAGCACAATTTAGCACAAGGAGAATTACCTCACTGTCCTTCCAGGTCCCTGGAAACAAGGACTTTGACAGTGAAAGAAACTGACACACTCTCCCTACCTACAGTTTTCTGTCCCTAGAAAAAATGTTTTTTTTAAGCACAATTTAGCACAAGGAGAATTACCTCACTGTCCTTCCAGGTCCCTGGAAACAAGGACTTTGACAGTGAAAGAAACTGACACACTCTCCCTACCTACAGTTTTCTGTCCCTAGAAAAAATGTTTTTTTAAGCACAATATAGCACAAGGAGAATTCACTCACTGTCCTTCCAGGTCCCTGGAAACAAGGACTTTGACAGTGAAAGAAACTGACACACTCTCCCTACCTACAGTTTTCTGTCCCTAGAAAAAAATTTTTTTTAAGCACAATTTAGCACAAGGAGAATTACCTCACTGTCCTTCCAGGTCCCTGGAAACAAGGACTTTGACAGTGAAAGAAACTGACACACTCTCCCTACCTACAGTTTTCTGTCCCTAGAAAAAAAATTTTTTTAAGCACAATTTAGCACAAGGAGAATTACCTCACTGTCCTTCCAGGTCCCTGGAAACAAGGACTTTGACAGTGAAAGAAACTGACACACTCTCCCTACCTACAGTTTTCTGTCCCTAGAAAAAATGTTTTTTTTAAGCACAATTTAGCACAAGGAGAATTACCTCACTGTCCTTCCAGGTCCCTGGAAACAAGGACTTTGACAGTGAAAGAAACTGACACACTCTCCCTACCTACAGTTTTCTGTCCCTAGAAAAAATGTTTTTTTTAAGCACAATTTAGCACAAGGAGAATTACCTCACTGTCCTTCCAGGTCCCTGGAAACAAGGACTTTGACAGTGAAAGAAACTGACACACTCTCCCTACCTACAGTTTTCTGTCCCTAGAAAAAATGTTTTTTTTAAGCACAATTTAGCACAAGGAGAATTACCTCACTGTCCTTCCAGGTCCCTGGAAACAAGGACTTTGACAGTGAAAGAAACTGACACACTCTCCCTACCTACAGTTTTCTGTCCCTAGAAAAAATGTTTTTTTTAAGCACAATTTAGCACAAGGAGAATTACCTCACTGTCCTTCCAGGTCCCTGGAAACAAGGACTTTGACAGTGAAAGAAACTGACACACTCTCCCTACCTACAGTTTTCTGTCCCTAGAAAAAATGTTTTTTTTAAGCACAATATAGCACAAGGAGAATTCACTCACTGTCCTTCCAGGTCCCTGGAAACAAGGACTTTGACAGTGAAAGAAACTGACACACTCTCCCTACCTACAGTTTTCTGTCCCTAGAAAAAATGTTTTTTTTAAGCACAATTTAGCACAAGGAGAATTACCTCACTGTCCTTCCAGGTCCCTGGAAACAAGGACTTTGACAGTGAAAGAAACTGACACACTCTCCCTACCTACAGTTTTCTGTCCCTAGAAAAAATGTTTTTTTTAAGCACAATTTAGCACAAGGAGAATTACCTCACTGTCCTTCCAGGTCCCTGGAAACAAGGACTTTGACAGTGAAAGAAACTGACACACTCTCCCTACCTACAGTTTTCTGTCCCTAGAAAAAATGTTTTTTTTAAGCACAATATAGCACAAGGAGAATTCACTCACTGTCCTTCCAGGTCCCTGGAAACAAGGACTTTGACAGTGAAAGAAACTGACACACTCTCCCTACCTACAGTTTTCTGTCCCTAGAAAAAATGTTTTTTTTTAAGCACAATTTAGCACAAGGAGAATTACCTCACTGTCCTTCCAGGTCCCTGGAAACAAGGACTTTGACAGTGAAAGAAACTGACAAACTCTCCCTACCTACAGTTTTCTGTCCCTAGAAAAAATGTTTTTTTTAAGCACAATTTAGCACAAGGAGAATTACCTCACTGTCCTTCCAGGTCCCTGAAAACAAGCACTTTGACAGTGAAAGAAACTGACACACTCTCCCTACCTACAGTTTTCTGTCCCTAGAAAAAATGTTTTTTTTTAAGCACAATATAGCACAAGGAGAATTCACTCACTGTCCTTCCAGGTCCCTGGAAACAAGGACTTTGACAGTGAAAGAAACTGACACACTCTCCCTACCTACAGTTTTCTGTCCCTAGAAAAAATGTTTTTTTTAAGCACAATTTAGCACAAGGAGAATTACCTCACTGTCCTTCCAGGTCCCTGGAAACAAGGACTTTGACAGTGAAAGAAACTGACACACTCTCCCTACCTACAGTTTTCTGTCCCTAGAAAAAATGTTTTTTTTAAGCACAATTTAGCACAAGGAGAATTACCTCACTGTCCTTCCAGGTCCCTGGAAACAAGGACTTTGACAGTGAAAGAAACTGACACACTCTCCCTACCTACAGTTTTCTGTCCCTAGAAAAAATGTTTTTTTTAAGCACAATATAGCACAAGGAGAATTCACTCACTGTCCTTCCAGGTCCCTGGAAACAAGGACTTTGACAGTGAAAGAAACTGACACACTCTCCCTACCTACAGTTTTCTGTCCCTAGAAAAAATGTTTTTTTTAAGCACAATTTAGCACAAGGAGAATTACCTCACTGTCCTTCCAGGTCCCTGGAAACAAGGACTTTGACAGTGAAAGAAACTGACACACTCTCCCTACCTACAGTTTTCTGTCCCTAGAAAAAATGTTTTTTTTAAGCACAATATAGCACAAGCACAAAACACACTGACACTCTCCCTACCTATCCTTCTCTTTCCCTAAACTAAAGGAATCCAGGTTAAGCAAGAAAGAAATAAAAGTCACTGTCCCTGCCTATGCTACTCTATCCCTGCTCCGGAACACACTACACTAGGCCGCCGTGCTGGCGGCCTTTTATAGTGTGGGGCGTGTACTAAACCCCCTCAGCAATAATTGGCCACAGGCATCCTGCCTGTGGCCAATCATTGCTCTCCTCGCTGCCGGCGCTGTGATTGGCCAAGCATGCGGGGTCACAGTGCATGCTTGGCCAATCACAGCGCCTGGATGACACTGCGATGGCGTAGTGCATTGTGGGCCGTTCGCGTCACTCGAATTTGGCTCGAACGGCCCAAATCGTTCGATCTTCGTCGAACGATCGAACAGCCGATGTTCGAGTCGAACGTATGTTCGACTCGAACACGAAGCTCATCCCTACAGCTAGGTACTTACTTTCATTGCATGGCCTCTTTGGAGGGGGTGATGAATCTGTCACGTCTTCTCTTCTCTGCCACTCCTCAAGCCAGCGCCCGGTCCCAGCCCACAACTGCTCAGGTCACGTGTGATGTGCGGGCTGCCTCTGAGGCTCCTGGGAGGTGGGAGTTGTAGTCTGCTGCGCTGCTGAGTTCCTCCCACCACCAGGAACTTCAGTGAGGCCAGACTACAACTCCCAGAGTGCAGCACAGCTGCAGCCAGCCAGCCAGTCGGTGGCTAGTACTGTATAACACAGTCACGGCCGCGGTGCTGTCTGTTACTTTTTTTTTCCCAGGCTGTGACATGTGACTCACACGTCACAGCCTGGGAAAAAAAGTAAAAGTAACAGACAGCGCCAAAGCCGTTTTAATGATAAGGTAGGCAGCCTGGGGGCAGATTTTCACCCTGCCCCCTGGCCCAGCCCGCCCCTGGGTGAGTGAGACAAAGATAGATTCAGTTAAGCTGAGCTAATAGAGGCTGCAAAACTAATTAACATCTAATGAAAAAAAACTCTTTGCAGTAGTTTAGTCATCCTACTGCTTAAAAACAAATCTTGTTGTTTATAAGTGTAAAGAGCTAGAAGAGACTATTGTGAAATTGTTGTTGGGTACATTTGTAAAATACTAAAACTAGGAAAGAAAAAAAAAACAAGAAATAGTCAATGCCTGCTCTTGAACATCTGCTTTTACACTCACTTTTCAGGATACTATTTTCCCCTATATTACAGACCTGGGCAAATTGCAGCCCCAATGCCACATCTGGCTCTTTGGCTGTCCATGACTGGCCCGCAATGCCCCCACTGTCAACTGACAGTGATTCTCCTCACATGCTCAGCGATATCCCTCACTGAGGAAACTGACAAGAGAGGCATGGTGACAGATATCTATGTGAAGAGCTGCAAGAACTGAAAGGAGAGAGCCTGAGGAGCTTATAGGTAAGGGGGAGGCTCCTTTCTGGCAGGGGAATATTGCCTAGGAAACATACTGACACTTATCTACCACTCTGCTACTTGGCCAGAGTTCTTCCTGTGTTAGCACCTACACGCTGCAAACCCCAGGAGCCATGCACCTGTTCTTCACTCCAGGTCAAAATTAGGGATGGGCCGAATGGATCCCTGTTCGGTTCGCACCAGAACATTCGAACACTGCGAAAGTTCGGACACGAATAACGAACCCCATGAAAGTCAATGGGACCCGAACGTCAAAAATCAAAAGTGTCTATTTTGAAAGCTTATATGCAAGTAATTGGGCATACAATGGTTATAGGGCTCCTACCCTGGGGAACATGTATCAATAAAAAAAAAAGTTTGTGAAAAATTTAATTTTTAAATAAGCAGTTTTTTTTTGTTTGATTTTTAAAGTGAAAGCATAAAAATTTAAAATTCCTTCTAATATAGTGCCTGGGGGGTCCCCTTAGTCTACCTGTAAAGTGGCATATCTGTAATTGGTCCACAATCTGCTGCAGCAATAATTGCATTTCTAAAGTAAAAAAAAGCCCAAAAAAAAAAATTCCCTGCAAGCTGCCTTTATTTTGCTCAGCAACAGATGGGGAGCCAGTGTGTATGATGAGGCCACAATGTAGTGCACTGGGAAGATTAGAGATTTTTTGGATACATTCTGGTGTCACTACGACTTTGGATAGAAGTAACAGGTGCGTAAAAATTGGTCTTTGGGTGTCGGTGGTGCCTTCCCACCGTAACCCTATACAGGCACTCTTGATGAAAGTAAGTGTTGAGCCTCGTACACACGACCGAGTTTCTCGTCGTTAAAAACACGTCGTTTTTTTTTGACGAGATTCTTGTTAACCTTGACGAGTTTCTCGTCAAGCGTTCCATGCGTACACACTGACATTTCACAATTTCCTCGTTGTTCTCCGCGGTCACGTCCAGCACGTATGACGGCACTATAAAGGGGAAGATCGATTTCCCTGGCGCCACCCCTTGGGCTGCTTTTGCTGATCTCGTGTTACCGCGTGTGAAGTAAAAGTTTGGGAAGAGACGATTCGTGCTTTTGCTGATCTCGTGTTACCGCGTGTGAAGTAAAAGTTTGGGAAGAGACGATTCGTGCTTTCAGTTCGTTTTCTGCGGTTCAGTTTGTGCTTGTGGGTTTGTATCTTGTCTTTCAGGGCGTCTCGGCAGGCCGTATCTGTTTTACAGTGCGTTCTTGCCCGTTCGTTTCTGATTTTCAGTTCGTTATTCATAGGCCTTGCTGTTCTAAAGTGCGTTCTGTTCTGTACGTTCTGATAAGACGACCGTTTCCTAGCCATGTCGCCTGTACGTTCTCGTCGTCTAGTTCATGCTGTGCGTGCGCTTGGTGTTGGTCTGCTTGTTTTGGACCAAGACTAGTCCATGAACGGGGTGAGGAGGAGTTCATGGACCAAGAATTGGTTGCTCCAGCGGGACCAATTCTGCCATATGCCTCTGCTGCGGGAGATCATCGAGAATAATCCTGAGGACTTCAGGAATTTTCTGCAGATGTCTGACCCCGTTTTTCAGCAACTGTTGGCTTTGGTGTCCCCCTATATTACCAGGCAGGACACCGTTATGCGGGAAGCCATCAGTGCTGAGCAGAGGCTCATCGCCACGTTACGTTACCTGGCGACAGGGAGAAGTCTTCAGGACTTGAAGTTCACGACAGGCATCTCCCCCCAGGCTCTGGGCCTCATAATCCCAGACACCTGTTCTGCCATTATACAAGTCCTGCAGGAGGACTATATTAGGGTAAGTTTTCTCCATTAACATCACATTTTATGTATTTCATGTATGCTAATGTATTGTATTGTATTTCTTTCATCCTTCCCTAATTACCATGATTGTAATATGCTGAGAATGTCCCCTTTGTCCTCATGCATGCTGTAAGCTTTTAAATGCCCCTTTTTTCTCCTCCATGCATATTTCCCTTCACTAACCTTTCCAGCAGTGGCGCCTGTTGCTCCAAGTGTTTGGGGGTTCAACCCCCAATTTAGGACCTAAACTTCCTTCTTTTTTGCGACTGTGCCTATTAAACGCCACCAGTTGCCCCTTCCAATGCAGCCATTTTGCCCCTTCCAATGCAGCCATTTTGCCCCTTCCAATGCAGCCATTTTGTCCCCTCCAATGCAGCCATTTTTCCCCTTCCAATGCAGCCATTTTGCCCCTTCCAATGCAGCCATTTTGTCCCCTCCAATGCAGCCATTTTGCCCCTTCCAATGCAGCCATTTTGTCCCCTCCAATGCAGCCATTTTGCCCCTTCCAATGCAGCCATTTTGTCCCCTCCAATGCAGCCATTTTGCCCCTTCCAATGCAGCCATTTTGTCCCCTCCAATGCAGCCAGTTTCCTCCCAGCCCTGCACTTAGCTTCTTCTGGTCCGCGCCATCCTTCTTCTGTCCTTGATGTCTTTTCCTGCCCTCGATGTTGCATCAGCCAATCATGTTACCATTAAACAGACTTGGTGAACATGATTGGCAGAGCAGCCTGTCAGTGTTTAGTCAAGGAATGTCCCCCTGCGTCCCCTATTTAACTTTTAGCAAGCCAATTACAGCCCCCAGGCTGTAATTGCCAAGCCTATTTGCCCCCCTGTTTCTGATATGCAATTTTCACCACAAAAATGCCGCAGTTATTCATATGTCTGTCGCTCAACAGGGGGCCATCCACCTGAATAGTGGGCGGCATTGACAATACATAGGTTAATGCAAGGCATGAACCTATGTATTGTTCTGAATGACGGGCACAGGATAGAGGGGGCAGTGCTCCAGCGCCCACTCTGGACGCACCGCCACTGCAATGCTATCCTGTGGCCAAGCACATCTACCCCCCCCCCAGATTGGGTTAAAATGGACCATCAGAGGGGGTGATAAATATGAAACTTGAGCCTTCCATTATACTTATTAAAAACACCTTAAACTGAGAATTTGATTGATGTTGGGCTCTAATGTATTTTCTTATAATCTGCTTGCAATGTTATAATTTACATTTCTAATTTTATTTCATCTTGTTTGACTCCCCAGCTTCCTTCCATGCCACAGGAATGGCAGACTGTGGCATCGGAGTTTGCCACGCGGTGGGACTTCCCCAACTGCGGTGGTGCCATAGACGGGAAGCACGTCCGCATCGTGCCGCCACCCCGTTCTGGGTCCTACTACTACAATTACAAGGGGTTTCATAGCATTGTGCTGATGGCGGTGGTGTCAGCATGGTATGAATTCCTCTATGTTGATGTAGGGAAGATGGGCCGGATGTCCGATGGGGGATCCTTCATCCAGACGGAGTTTGCCCTCCGTCTCCAGAGTGACGACCTTGCATTGCCACCGGATGCAGGGAATGTTGAAGGACTCCCCTTTGTTTTTTTGGCTGATGAAGCCTTCAGACTCGGCCCGCACCTCATGAGGCCATTTCCACAGAGGACCCTGACCCCAGAGAAGAGGGTGTTCAATTACCGGCTGGCCAGGGCCCGAAGAGTCGTTGAAAATGCCTTCGGGATAATGGCCAGCCGGTTCCGCCTTTTTATGACTCCAATCCACTTGGCGGAGTACAAGATAAACTATGTTGTTTTATGCTGCTGTGTGCTCCATAATTTTCTTTGCCGAAAATCAAGTACTTATATGGCCTCAGTATTGCCTGAGGCTGGACTTTCCCATGCCAATCCCCTGCCGGGCCTCAAATCTGCCCATCCTGGCTTGCCCCCCCAAAATGCCCGTGAGGTTCGGGATAAATATATGGACTATTTCACGGGTAGGGGGGCAATTCCTATGCCAGGCCATGACTAAAGATTCGTGCATAAAGAACTCATTAAAATTCATTTTAAATCTTGTAACTTTGTTTGTTTCCTGTCTCCTAGTTTGTCTTACTGCATTTGTATTGCCAAGTTTTGTTTCCTTTAGTAAATAACAACAATTTCACTATAAAACCCAAACAAATACACAAATAAGGTTAGAGCGTATTTGAAAAAGAAGCTACACTTTGTTTGTGTTCAAACATTTTACTCTGTGCACATTCACACACATGGTATTTTTTATTTTTTTGGCTGTCCACAAACCGCCAATTTTTTGCTTATGAAAATACAAAACCATCAGTTGCATTCCAAAAAGTACAACATTGGATACCTCTGAGCAATATGAGACATTCACTTACACAAAATATGTCTCTATGTGCCCGTCCTAATATGGGGTCTTGGCACCCCTTGCCCAGCCAAAAATTGAATATGCACACATTGTGTTGTAATTTCCAATAGGGATTTTAGACTCCTGATCCCTATTGTCAACATGTGCCATCTGCCATCAGGGGTGATCAATAGACGTGTTTTGTGGGTGCAACTCCTTCTTCAGTTCACCTACTTGAAATACGAGGAAGGGGTTGCACCCCCAAAAGCAGTACATGGATATCCCCTGATGGCAGATGGCACATGTTGACACACTGTGTGCATATTGAATTTTTGGCTGGATTGATTGTCAAAAAGAGATTAAAAGGGGGCGGAACAAACTGTAACCAAAAATGGTGGTTTTGATGCCTTATTCAATTCTCCCCAAAACATCTAGGATGTCTTTAAAGGTTTGATCCATCACATGAATTCTTTGTTTAATTCTGTCCAGTTCTGTGCTACATTCCATCACTTGCTGTATTATTCGTAGGGCACTGTCAGCAGAGAAACGTGTACTTTCTTTCACCACAACATTTACATCCCCTAAAAACAAAATAAAAAGGTATTATAACTCTGCAGGCCTACATCTCTTACCTGAAGCTGTGGTGACAGATACTGACCTGTTGTGGTGACCAGTTCCACCACGTCATCCACTTCTCCTTCCTGCACTTCTCCTTCCTACACCTCTTCAACTTCCTCAACACCCTCAGGTTGTGGGTCTTTGTGAGGTTGGGGTTGTGACGAAGCTGTGGGGTTCCTGTGCTCCCTGGAGTGTTCTCCTCCCAGTCTTCTCTCCCCTATGAGAATCAAACAAAAGGTCTATTTATCACACTGAAATTCTCTATGAAAACTAAAAACAGGCTAAATTGCTTGGAAGTGGGGAACAAGTGTGTGTTTGTGCTGAATTTCCACATGAAGACATTATTTCTTCACAAAAATATGTTTAATATTCACCTTTGGCTGTCAATTTTTAGACATGGAGGCACCACAAAAATTCACTGATGCACCTGTGTGGGACATCCAAAAAAGGCGGTTCTGTTGGCCCACACTATAGTGCTCAAAAGTACAGATGTGGAACCGCCACAATTGTTACCTCGATTACTCCGCAGAATCAGGGTAGAAAAGAAACCAGTGATTCTGGTGGCTACAGCGTGGCCCCGAAGAGCATGGTACGCGGAGATTGTAAAGATGTCTGTGGGGAGTCCTTGGACCCTCCCACATCGTCCGGACCTGCTTTCGCAAGGACCGATATACCACCCTTCCTTACCAGCCCTAGGTTTGACGGCCTGGCTATTGAAGCCCACATTCTAAAAAAGAGAGGGCTCTCTAATGCTGTGGTATCTACCATGATCAATGCCAGGAAGCCGGTATCCAGGCAGATCTACTATAGAATCTGGAAGGCGTACATCGCCTGGTGTGAGGCCAAGAAATGGCATCCACGTAAATACGTAATAGGTAGGATTCTGGACTTCCTACAATGGGCTGTAGATAGGAAGCTTGCCTTGAGTACTATCAAGGGTCAGATTTCGGCCTTGTCAATATTTTTTCAAAGGCCCTTGGCTTCGCATTCACTAGTCAAAGCCTTTATACAAGGAGTGATGCGTATTAGTCCTCCGGTTAATATTCCCATATGTCCATGGGATCTAAACTTGGTTCTGTCGGTTCTACAGAAACAACCATTTGAACCATTACAGCATATTTCCCTGGTTCTTCTCACCAGGAAATTGATTTTTCTAGTAGCCATTTGTTCGGCTAAAAGAGTGTCGGAATTAGCAGCTATGTCCTGTAAGGAGCCATATCTGGTTATCCATAAGGATAGAGTAGTGTTACGCCCTCATCCAGCCTTTCTTCCTAAGGTGGTATCGAGGTTTCATTTGAACCAAGATGTGGTTCTTCCTTCTTTTTTCCCCAAACCTACTTCGGTAGAGGAAAAGTTATTGCATTCTTTGGATGTAGTAAGAGCAGTTAAAGCTTATCTAAAAGCCACTGCTCAGATTCGCAGAACGGATACTTTGTTTATTCTGCCGGAAGGCCCCAGAAGGGGTCAGGCAGCGTCAAAATCTACTTTAGCCAAGTGGATTCGACAGGTCATAATGCAAGCCTATGGCTTGAGAAGGAGACCGCCTCCGTTCAGAGTTAGAGCGCACTCCACGAGAGCAGTTGGAACTTCATGGGCAGTGCATCACCAGGCCTCCCTGGCTCAAATCTGTAAGGCCGCAACATGGTCTTCAGTACACACGTTTACTAGGTTCTACCAGGTGGACGTTAGAAGTCAGGAGGATGTCGCCTTTGGGCGCAGTGTGTTGCAGGCCGCAAAAGATCCTCATGTCTGATAGCGCTCAGCTTATGTATGGTGTATCCCCCCCTTGTTGGGCATTGCTTTAGGACATCCCATTAGTAATGACTATGTCGCTCTGTGTCCCGTGATGTACGAGAAAGAAAATAGGATTTTTATAACAGCTTACCTGTAAAATCCTTTTCTTGGAGTACATCACGGGACACAGAGCTCCCACCCCTCTTTGGGGACACTTATTGCTTTGCTACAAAACTGAGGTGCTCCCGGATGGGAGGGGCTTATATAGGGGAGGGTACTTCCGGTTTTGGAAGTTGCCAGTGCCAGCACCTGACGGTATCTATATAACCCATTAGTAATGACTATGTCGCTCTGTGTCCCGTGATGTACTCCAAGAAAAGGATTTTACAGGTAAGCTGTTATAAAAATCCTATTTTTCAGGATTTCCCTCAGATGAAACTGCTGTGGTAATTACTAAGGCAGTGAAACAGATCAAATCACCTGTGCAAAATAATGGAAAACCTGAAAACATGACCTGGGGCGCCTTGAGGACTGGAGTTGAGAAACACTGATCTAGCCAACAATGTAAGAACAACAATTGAATCCAAACAGGCAGATGTCTAATTTAATTTAACCATGTAAAATAATCAAAAAACGAGGATAGTGGCCGAACGATGTGTCTGTAACGAACGATTACTGTGCCAAACCAATTTCAAACTATGACATTTTGTAAGGTAGTACAATAGAAAAAAAATTGCATGGAGCAACATGTAAGTTGAGAAATACATTAATAGCGTAAAATTAGAACAAGTACTTACTTTTTCCTAGCATTCTCTTAATGCTCCTTAACTGCTCCGGCTCCCTCAGTTTGAGGTCTGACCACCTCTTTCTGAGCTGCTCATTTGATCGTTTCACCCCAAAATTCTTCTTCAGACGCTTCACGACTTTCTTCAGGATTTTTGCCTTCCTTCGATTAGGTTTGCTATACGGCCCATGCTTTGCATCATAATCCGACTTTAGCAAGATGTCCACCATCTCCGCCATCTCCGCATAAGACATATTAGATGCCTTGAATCTCCTCCCTGGTCGTGACGTTTCCTCAGTCTCTGGGCTTGTCTCCTCCTCGTTATTTGAGGAATTATCAGACACCTGCTGTGAATCTGCCATATCTGTCTGCGTGCCGAAAGAGAAGGGGCGGGGAAAAGATGTTAGTTAGAACGTCATGGGCGGGCGACGTGTGCGTAGTTTCACGCATGCGTGGTGTATATATAGCAAACACACATGTGACTATACTACGTTCGGTGTGCGGAGAGAGGAGTTCAAGTGATGGACGTGCGAACGAAGGTATGTGATTTTGTGACTTTGATAAATTGTTGCCCTATACTGTCTTGAGAATGTTGGAGGATATATATGGTGAATAAGATTTTAAGGAGGTCAGACTGTGTGCCTCACATTAGTTATATAATTTTTATTTTACTTGCAGACCAAAAATGAATGTCTTTATAAGCAACAAAGAATTCCTTGCGGAATTTATAGACCGGGTAAGGGAGCTGCCCGCTCTGTGGGAAACCAAAAACCCCATCCATAAAAAAAAGGGGTACGAAAAGCAGCGCTGGAGACCCTACTCCCATTTGTGCAGACCAAGGTGCCCACAGCCACAGCAAAACAGGTGGACACTAAAATTGGGAGCTTGAGAGGCACATACAGGACTGAACGCTCTAAGGTCCTGGCTTCTCAGAGGTCAGGAGCAGCAGCAGATGATGTGTATGTCCCGAATTTGTGGTACTACAGCAGGATGTCCTTTCTGGATGACCACATTGAGGCAAGGCCATCACTCTCCACTCTTCCCCCCAGACTTCCCTGCAGCCAACCTGAGCCTTCTCTGGAGCAAGAGGAGGCAGCCATCCTGGATGAACCTGATTTGGCCATCTGGAGCCAGGTATAGTATTTAAAAAAAATGTATTGGAATAAACTTAATGTTTGAAAAATAAGTCAAGATGAAAATCATAAACTATTTTGGGTTCCACAAGTGAAATCAAGATCTCTAGACATTAGTCTGCCCTAAAGTGGGTGCTAAATAGTCAATCTGATGTAGTCGAAAAAACATTTACTTTTTTTCTTGATTTACATTCAAATTGCTACATTCATGATCTGAAAGTTGTATGAAAATAATAAACTAAAATATTAAACTATGTCCCTTTTTCATACACAGGATGAAATCAGCCAGGAGGAGGGTCAGGAAACTGTCAGGCAGGAGGAGGCAGGGCCCAGTGGCAGCCAGGAGGTGGCAGGGCCCAGTGGCAGCCAGGAGGTGGCAGGGCCCAGTGGTAGCCAGGAGGTGGCAGGGCCCAGTGGCAGACAGGAGGTGGCCGGCCCAAGGAGAACCACGAGATCACAGGTGCCTCCCATCCGCCTTCCAAAAAGAAGCAGGAGGGACAGGACCACCAGTGAGGCAGCAATGGCCCTTATTAGAGAGGCCCATGCCACCCTCCAGGAGCCCACATCCCCTGAAGAGGCCTTTGCCGGCCTAGTGGAGGCAAAGTTCAAGGTGATGAGCATGGAGCAACGCCTCCTATGCGAGCCCCTGCTCATCACCTTGCTGAACAAGGGGGTGATGGAGAGAATTACCCCCAATACGGCCATATGTGAGGTGGCACAACTATCCCAACCTCAACCTCCTCCTCCACCTCCACCTTCTTCTTCTGCCCCACCCCCTTCTCCTCCACCTCCTCCTACACCTTCTTCTTCTGCGCCACCCCCTTCTCCTCCACCTCCACCTCCACCTTCTTCTTCTGCACCACCCCCTTCTCCTCCACCTCCTCCTCCTCCTGACAGGAGTACCCCTCCAGTGGCCCAGCCTCCAGCCACACGAAGAAGGAAGGCTGCAGAGAAGGCTTCAGGGAAGGTTGCAGGGAAGGTTGCCAAGAAGACGAGGAAGTGATGGCCTTGCTTCATTGGGGTCTGACAGAAGGCAGCCTGTTGTAGTACCACACACTTGGGACATATATATCACCTGCTGCTGTTTCTGACCTCTGGGAGGCCAGCATCAGATTGTGCTCAGAACTGTTGGCCTTCTCAAGCTCCCAATTTTAGTGTCCACACAGGGTTGATGTGTGCTCTGGGGTCCCTGGGATGCACAAATGGCAGCAGGTTCTCCAGCGCTGCCTTCTCTTTATTTTTAAAAAAACATGAATAAATGTTTTTTTGGTTTAAGTTCATACTTGACTATGTTTATTTTTTCAAATTTTTAATTTAGCTAAGGAGTAAGCAGATACATTTGACAGCAAAAAAAAAGGGACAGATAACAACCCCAAAAAAATAATAAAATAAAAATATTAAAAAAATATAGGGTGTAAAATTTAGACAAAAAAAATTAAAATATACAATGGGAGATCACTATCAAAACATTGCCAAATTACAATTAACATCTGTTTGAAAACTAAAAAAAAAAAAAATATTCAGAAGATCTTGCACGATATAATACACCTAAATCTACTTAAGAGCAGCATGAAAAAGGTTAAAAATATATAGTCATAAGAATATCAGCAGCAAAACAAGTTCATTCGTTTGGATTAATGTAACATTCTAAAGAAGATTTCAATGCACAACATTTAAATGATGCAATAATTTACAGCGTGACGAATGTGCTATCTCCATTACGAAGGCTTGATTTTTAGCAGAAGATGCGCTCCCATCTCATACTTGATTTTGAGCATGCGTGCTTTTGGAAGAGTCGTAAAAGCATACACACGAACCATTTTCTCGTCACAAAACAGGCCGACGAGAAACACGACGAGGAAATCTTGAATCCTGATGAGAAAATAGAGAGCAGGTTCTCTATTTTCTCGTCGAGATTCACGGCAGTTTTCTCGTCGTAAAACCATACACACGAACGGTTTTCTCGACAATAAAGCTCTCGCGGCACTTTTCTTGCCGGTTTTGGACGAGAAACTCGGTCGTGTGTACGAGGCTTTGGCCTTGCTGTAAAAATTGCAATGATATGCACCTGACAAACAGGTGCAGAAAAATTGGTCTTTGGGGCCCTCCTGTCCCTTCTGTATTGAACTGTACTGTAATTGTGCTGTCCCCCTCTACATTGTAAAGCACTGTGTAAACTGTAGGTGCTATATAAATTGTGTATAATAATAATAATACTCACAATCTTAAAATGAAAAACAGCATGTAGATTGTCTTCTCTTGACGGAACGGGTGCAAGTCATGACGTCTGCGCTAATCTTCACTTATTATGCATGTTGGCTGTGTAATTATGTGAAATTATTTTGAAGGGGGCAACACAACATTTTTCATTTTATAGTTCAAATGCTGCATTCCCCAAACTTGCTATGTCAGTCACTTCTGACTTTGACTTTAGCCCAATGTAAGATAGGATAGGACAGGGATAGAGTTTTCTCTTTTCAGAGCAAAAGAAACATAAAGGAAAGACAGAAGTACAACAAACATGCCCTCTCTTATACATAGATACACAGCAGAGTGCTTGTGACATACAATGTTTCAAAAAGCATATTGCCATCAATGTAGCCATAGAAATTACCATTAACGGGGTGTAATACCACACAGTTGCTGAAAGAGAGAGAGTAACGCAGTTGTCAACACATGAAAATAACTACATACAGAAAGTGTTAACTGCTGTAAGGTCTGTCATGGACAAGAGTACTAGAAGAGTAAGGAAGAAGATCAGCAAGAAAAGCAGAGCGAAAGAAAGGAGGTGAAAACAGGGGAGATATGAGGCCATCCAGTTCCAACAACCTGAGGGAGGGCCAAGGAGAACATATAAGCCCTGATTAGATCAGATATGTATTGCAGATACATGCATGTGTATTGATATTTGGTAAGTGTTTTCTTTATAGATTGTGCAAATAGAACTCCTGTGAGCATGTGACCACAATACTGTCCACAATACTATTGGTAAGATGGCCCAAAACCATCTACTCACATAAGAATGCTTTGGAATAGTAGTTTTAGGTAGCACACTTATTTTTTAATAGATATCAGAGGTCAGAGCTTTCTAGATGGCATTCACATTACATTACACACTACATACCCATTCAAAGTTAATAAATACATTAAACATAAGGTCTTTGGTAAGGGACAAAGTGAAATGATGGGTCTGCAAATAACTAAAGAAGGCTGTACAAGGAAGTTCATGAATGTCGGAGAAAGTCAAGAGCGTTCTAGTGCAGTAATCTATCTGGGTGCGTAAATCTGAAGGGAAGAGACTGTAGATTGTCCAGCATGCTGTTACTTCATGTCAACAGCAGTTTGTCTTGAGGCTATGCCATACCACAAAGTGGGTCCTGAGATCTACTTGTGGGTCTCCGGCCCCTTAGACTGTTTTCTGGGGGTGTGATTTGGAAAGCTATGGGCACAAACATGCTTTGCTAAGGCTCCTGTCTCAACCTGCCCATTCAAGGTTTTTTTTACACTTCAAATGGGCAAGCAAAAGTGCTAAAATAAACTTAAGCTGGCCCCACATCAAGGGCAACCCCATCTGAGCCTAAATCCACCATTAGGACTTTTTTTTTACCCAGATTCAAAATTGGCCACAGATACTTCTAAGGTGGCTCCACTGCTTTCCACAAGGCCCTTGCCAGACCCTGTAACCTCTTCTTCATCACAAATGGGAGATGACTTGCCAGCTTCCCTGCCTGAATCAACACACAGTGTGCAGGATCCCCACAGAATTCCTGATCTCGCACTGCAGTGGTATATGAAGAATCATGACAATTCACATTCCCCCTCTCCGCAGCCAGTCATAGCCTTGCAGCAAGCATCTCCTCAGTGCAGCTGGTGAAGCATCCCCCTCTTTACCACTGAGCCAGCTCTATCTCCTTGTAACTGTTGCTCCCACAGTGAATTTCCAGATGAACCCAACAGACAATGCCTTTGTCTGACCAGTGAAGCATCATAGATGCTAAAAGCCAAAGCTCACAGCGATCACCTGGCCTCAACTCCTTACTCAGAGGTCTTTAGTGTGTCAGCTCTCATATTCCCTTGACTATTACTTGGTTCATTTAGTGCCTCTGCACTTTCCTGTCACATCAAGACATCCAAAAATGTATCCCCTTTAAAAACGCAGTTCCCATACCTCCCTGCACCCCATTTTTTGAAGTTTATCTGATGGGTCAGAAGTGCAGACTGATGATTTTACCTCCTGGTAAGCTTATATACATTGTTGCCCACTAAAAGCCCACAGCTCATAGCCATGTTCCCTCAAGTGGGGAAACCCAATTGTTGTTAGACTCACAAAGTGAGGAGGCTGTTCTTCCACCCACAAAAATACAGCTGTCACAAACAGAATCCTTCCCGAACCCCAACCTCCCTACCTGCCACCCTGGTATATTTTAGTCTTCTACTTTTAACTGGCACCCCAAACATCCAAAGTTGAATAGGGTGGCACCCAAACATTAGAAGGCCAGCTCCTTGCTGATCCAGCTTACTTTTCACCAGTGACAGCATTGTGAGTGTTACTTGTGTTTACCTACAAAACACTACAAAAGTATAGAGAAAACTGCATATGCATTTTTATCCTGATTATCAACAACAGATTTGCAAACCAATGCATTGTTAAGACAAATATTTGAACACTCATTATGTCTAACGTTACCATTTCTGCTATGGATGGAGTATGAGCCTTTGGTCATTCATATTTTTCATATGCCTTTATAGCAATGGGGTACTGACATATTTAATGCCACCATAGTAATAAATGAGTATGCTTTAGGTAGCCTCTTGTCATAAATGTAAGAATTATTACTGTCAAATAATGTCACCACATCAGCATCTCATTTGCTGTAATACATAAATAACCTACTTGGCATGTTAGAATTCTGGAAAAGGCTATAACTTATCCTTTCATGGACATTTGACCATGTGAGCATGAGTTACTTAAAGTCATAAAGCAATTTGTATCTTTTTTATACACATATGATGTGAGCCGAATAATCACACTCTCCAAAGATTTCAAACATAACAGCTTAATTGTCAATAAACACAAATAAGTTCTTAAGGAAACATGTTCAAAAGTTAAGTTATCTTTACCACCCATACCCCTAGAAATTGGTTCTACTAGGTTCTTTAAAGTGTATCTATACCAAAGCATTTTATTTTAGTTTTGGATAGAATGAGGAACGGTTAGAATGTCTGTCTGCTGCCATTCTCCAGTAAATGGCATAATATTCCTTCAGAAATTCACAGACATATGGAACACATTCACTTTGTAATCCTTGCAAGATAGATCTTTTTTATTAATTATTTTTTTACATATTCACTTGTATAGATTCAGATATCAATTAACCGCTTGCCAAATGATGGCTGGGTGGTGCGGCTCTCGTTCTGGCCAGGTTTCATATGACGTCCTCGGCCCTCTAGGGGGGCCGCAATGTCCACCGGGCACCCGCAATTGCCCAGTAACAGAGCAGGACCATGGATCTGTGTGTGTAAACACACAGATCCACGTCCTGTCAGGTAAGAGGAGACCAATGGTGTGTTCCCAGTACAGAGTAACACTGATCGGTCTCCTCCCCTTGTGAGTCCCCTCCCCCTACAGTTAGAATCACTCCCTAGGTAACACATTTAACCCCTTGATCGCCCCCTAGTGTTAACCCCTTCCCTGACAGTCACATTTATACAGTAATCAGTGCATTTTTATAGCACTGCTAGCTGTATAAATGTGAATGGTCCCAAATTAGTGTCAAAAGTGTCTGATATGTCCACCGCAATATTGCAGTCACGATAAAAATCGCAGATAACAAAAATATGTAGAAGAATACATATCCGCCTAAACTGAGGAAAAAAAAAATATTTATTTTTTAAATTGGATATTTATTATAGCAAAAAGTAAAAAATATTGTGTATTTTTTCAAACTTGTCACTCTTCTTTTGTTAATAGCGCAAGAAATAAAAACCTCAGAGGTGATCAAATACCACCAAAAGAAAGCTTTATTTGTTGGGAAAAAAATTATACAAATTTAATTTGGGTACAGTGTTGCCTGACTGCGCAATTGTCATTCAACCTGTGACAGCTATGAAAGCTGAAAAATGGCCTGGGCAGGAAGGGGGTTTAAGGGCCCTGTATTGAGGTGGTAAAAAATGTCAGCAATTAAAATATTTCAGCATCCACTGCAAAACACAGTGGGTCTAGATACCTTTGTTAGCCAGTATAAAAGTATCATCTCCACAGTCTTTAGTATTTAGTGCCATTCCCATTCCATTCTGATCAGGCAAAGCTCTGCCATTGTCCTCTCTTCCCCAAACATTCCTATTGGCCCATCAGTTAGATGGGATACCTCACTGGCCATTAGGAGTGTGCATGAGGCAAGATGGGGTGAGCAAGCTTCAACATTATAAAAAAAATATTGCTCTTGCTTCAGGCGATCCCTGAAAACTCATCTCTTCAGGGAAGCCTATCACATCTCCAACTTCCATCAGCTCATTCCCCACAGTTACTACCTTTTGTACCACCTGCCCCACCCTATTAGATTGTTAGCTCTTCTGAGCAGGGCCCTCTTAATCCTCTTGTTTTTTATTGTATTATAACTGTATTGTCTCCCTTTTAATATTGTAAAGCGCTGTGTAAACTGTTGGTGCTATAGAAATCCTGTATAATAATAATAATAATAATATGGGAACTTTTTCAGGTCAGAATGGCCTGGAATGTAGCTGTAGTTGAAGGAACTGTAGGCTTTTGCAGATATGTGCCCCCAGGTGACTTCACTTTATACATGATAGAATTTTTTATTTTCAATGGGAGAGACACTTTATTGGAATAATAGAACGATTATTTATTAAGAACTGAAAAGAAAGGGTAGAAATGGCAAAATACAGGATAGCATAACTCTTTGCTGATCCAGCACCTCAAGAAATACAAGGCTGCAGTTATCGAGAAAAAAAAAATCAAATCTTATGTAAGAAATAGCACCTGTTCAAAAACAGATTAAGAATTCTGTGCAATCAAACCTACCTAAAACGGATAACAACTACTCCTACAGAAAGAAAGCAATGCCTTATTTGCTGAAAAGGGTTCAGCAGCAGGGATGAGCTTCGAGTTTGAGTCAAACCCATGTTCGACTTGAACATCGGCTGTTTGATCGTTCGACGAAGATCGAACATTATGGGCCGTTCGTGCCAAATTCATGTGGCGCGTCACGGCCCATAATTCACTGCGGCATCGCAGTGCATAGCTGGCTGTTGATTGGCCAAGCATGCACTATGACCCGCATGCTTGGCCAATCACAGCGCCGTGTGAACAGAGAGACATAATTGGCCAAAGCCAGGGTGGCTTTGGCCAATTATGGCTCAGGGGTTTTAGTACACGCCCCACACTATATAAGGCCGCCGGCTCTGCGGCCTTGTGTAGTATGTTGGAGTTGTGAAAAGAGAGAGTTTACAGAGACAGACAGTGTCATTTATATTGAGTTAGATAGAGCAGGCAGGTGAGTCAGTTAGCTGCAGTTACAGTGTGTAGAGGATATATATGCATCCTAGGTGTTGTATATATATTTATACACTGTATTGAGCTTAGCTAGATCCGTTCCTGTTAGTCTCTATACTGTGACAGGCAGGCAGGTGATTGTGCTAGCTGCAGACAGTCAGTGTTTCACTTAGTGTACTACTGTGTGCTTTGCATAGCGTTCACCTAAAGCTCACCTGAATACAGTTAGTCTCTATACTGTGACAGGCAGGCAGGGGATTGTGCTAGCTGCAGACAGTCAGTGTTTCACTTAGTGTACTACTGTGTGCTTTGCATAGCGTTCACCTAAAGATCACCTGAATACAGTTAGTCTCTATACTGTGACAGGCAGGCAGGTGATTTTGCTAGCTGCAGACAGTCAGTGTTTCACTTAGTGTACTACTGTGTGCTTTGCATAGCGTTCACCTAAAGCTCACCTGAATACAGTTAATCTCTATACTGTGACAGGCAGGCAGGGGATTGTGCTAGCTGCAGACAGTCAGTGTTTCACTTAGTGTACTACTGTGTGCTTTGCATAGCGTTCACCTAAAGCTCACTAAAATAAAGTTAGTCTCTATACTGTGACAGGCAGGCAGGTGATTGTTCTAGCTGCAGACAGTCAGTGTTTCACTTAGTGTACTACTGTGTGTTTTGCATAGCTTTCACCTAAAGCTCACCTGAATACAGTTAGTCTCTATACTGTGACAGGCAGGCAGGCGATTGTACTAGCTGCATACAGTCAGTGTTTCACTTAGTGTACTACTGTGTGCTTTGCATAGCGTTCACCTAAAGCTCACCTGAATACAGTTAGTCTCTATACTGTGAAGGGCAGGCAGGTGATTGTGCTAGCTGCAGACAGTCAGTGTTTCACTTAGTGTACTACTGTGTGCTTTGCATAGTGTTCACCTAAAGCTCACTAGAATAAAGTTAGTCTCTATACTGTGACAAGCAGGCAGGTGATTGTGCTAGCTGCAGACAGTCAGTGTTTCACTTAGTGTACTGTGTGCTTTGCATAGCGTTCACCTAAAGCTTACCTGAATACAGTTGACTATTACAGTGGTGTTCTCATAATAAAACCACAAGCAGAGAGCTGCAAGTATTTTCAGTGTACTGTGTCCTCTGCACAGTTTTCACCTAAAACTAACTGAAAACAATTGCTGCTTTTCCCATACTAACACCACAGCAGGCAGTTGATTTTGATAGCTGCATTATCAGTACAGACAAATATATATATATATATATATATATATATATATATATATACATCCCACCTTTGTGCAGCTACATCTCACTGGAGGCCTGTCAGGGTCACCTGTGGCCAGGTGACAGATGCACACCGTAGGGAGACAGGAGTGCACCGCGAGGTAGTGAACCCTATGGCTGGCTTCTGCAGGTAGGAAACTGGGTGGTTGTGGAAAGCGGGACCAGAGGAGCACAACCGGGATCCTAACGGAAGCTAGAGCCAAGATTCCCCAGGGCGCGGAGTCTAAGACCCAGCTGGTCTTCTCCAGGGCCTCTAGTGGTGAGGATGTTGTGCTGCAGGCTGGGACCAGGTCGCGGCCCCTGGAGTTTCCTAGCTCACGCCCCGCAGGATAAGGGGAAAAGAGGGGAAGCAGCGGCAGCAAGATAAGAGAGAACCGAATAACAAGCCGAAGGTCAGGGGCCACAAGCAGACAAGGATAACGAAAGAATGAGCCGAAGGTCAAGGGTCACGAGCAGACAGGGATAGTCGGGGACAAGCCAATAACGTAACAGAGAGACAGACGTAGCACACGGCAGGCAGGAACCCAAACACACAATGCCTAACAAACACGTTGATCAGCAAGGCAGGCTTGCAGTGCACAGGTTAATATAGTGTTCTGTGATAGGGCCTGGGGTGGAGTCAGGCTGGGAGGAGATTATAAAGGAAGCCAGGTGAAGGAGGTCTGGTCTCTAGATGAACACATGAGGAGGAAGGTAAGATGGCAGACAGACATTAATGCATATCCATGACAGTACCCTCCCTCTTACGAGGCCTCCCCCTTCCCCGCCTGGGCCCAGGTTTAGAGGGAAACTTCAGATGAAACTCCTTTAACAGACGAGGTGCAAAGACCTCAGATGCAGTGATCCAAGACCTCTCCTCAGGACCAAACCCTTTCCAATGAACGAGGTACTGAAGAACGCCTTTACAGAGTCGGGAGTCCAGAATTTGACTGATCTCGTACTCCTGATTATCCTCAGAGACAGGCGCCACGGTAGGGAGAGGACGAGAGAATTTATTGAGGACTAAAGGCTTTAGAAGGGCCACATGAAAGGAGTTAGTGATTTTAAGGCTCTTAGGAATCTGGAGTTTGAAACAAACCGGATTCAGTTTAGCAGTTACCGTGTATGGACCGATGAATCGTGGAGCAAACTTCAGAGAAGGAACTCGGAGCTTGATGTTCCTGGTAGAGAGCCAGACTTTGTCCCCTGGCTGAAGAGAAGGCGGTTTACGCCTGCGGCAGTCGGCAAAGCCTTTGAATTTTTCAGCAGCTGCCCGGAGGGGATCATGAACGTGACCCCAAACGGAATTGAGAGACTCCTGAACCGAAGCCAAAGCTGGAATGTCAGGAGAACAGATCATGGGAAGAGGAAGTTGAGGGTGTTTTCCATAAACTGTGAAAAAGGGTGTCTTCTGCGAACTGGTATTCACATGATTGTTATGGGAGAATTCTGCCCATGGGAGTAGAGAGGACCAATCGTCATGGTGAGAAGACACAAAGGTGCGAAGAAAGACCTCTAACTCCTGATTAACCCTCTCAGTCTGTCCATTGGATTGGGGATGGTAAGAAGAAGAAAAATCCAAGACAATATTGAGGGATTTGCAAAAGGCTCTCCAAAAACGAGACGTGAATTGGACTCCCCTGTCGGAAACAATATGAGAAGGGACCCCATGTAGGCGGAGAATTTCTCGAATGAAAATGGGAGCCAAGGCAGGGGCAGAAGGAAGACCAGGAAGAGGAACAAAATGAGCCATCTTGGAGAATCGATCGATTACCACCCAAATGACTGTATTATTCTCAGACAGTGGGAGATCGGTGATAAAATCCATGGCAATATGGGCCCAGGGTTCCTTAGGAATGGGCAAGGGCATGAGGAGACCAGCAGGAGCTTGTGTGGAGGATTTGGACTGAGCACAGACATGACAAGCTTTAACGTAGTCTTTGACGTCTGAGCGGAGATTAGGCCACCAGTAGTGACGACTGATGAGTAGGAAGGATCGGAGGAATCCAGAATGCCCTGCCACCTTGGAATCATGTCCCCAATGAAGGATCTTAGCTCTTAGCTCAGTGGGGACAAAGGTCTTACCAGGTGGAATTTTTGACTTCAGTGTGGTAGAGTGGGCAACAATGCATGAGGTTGGAATGATCGGCTCAGGATCAGGGGCGGACTCCTCGTCCAAAGTGTCAAAAGACCTAGAGAGTGCATCAGCCTGACCGTTGCAGGAACCAGGTTTGTAGGTAATCGTGAAATTAAAACGGGCAAAGAAGAGACTCCACCTGGCCTGTCTAGGATTCAGACGTTTAGCATTCTGTAGATACTGTAAATTCTTGTGATCGGTAAAGATCGTTATGGAGTGAGGGGAACCCTCCAAGAGATGACGCCACTCCTCTAACGCCAATTTAATTGTGAGAAGTTCCCGATCACCGATGGCATAATTCCTCTCTGCCTGAGAATTTTCTTTGGAGAAGAACGCACATGGTTGGCGTCTCTTCTCAAAGATTTGAAGAAGCACAGCTCCCACCCCCATTGAGGAAGCGTCCACTTCAATAAAAAATGCATTCCCAGGATTTGGTCTCCTCAAGAGGGGGCCAGAAACAAAGGCCTGTTTCAGGTTGTGAAATGCAGAGACAGCTTCGGGAGGCCAGTCTCTGGCATTCACACCCTTCTTGGTCAAAGCGATAATAGGCGCGGCAATGGAAGAGTAATTCCTTATGAACTGCCTATAATAATTAGTGAAGCCAAGAAAGCGCTGTGTGGCCTTGAGGCTAGCAGGAAGAGGCCAGTTGGTGATAGCCAAGACCTTCCCAGGGTCCATACGAAGACCCGAACATGAGACGAAGCACCCCAAAAACAGGACCTCAGAACATTCAAAGGAACATTTCTCCAGCTTGGCATAGAGATTGTTCTCTCTAAGACGTTGAAGTACATGGTTTCTGTGGATGAGCAGATTTTCAGAAAAGATCAGAATGTCGTCCAGATAGATGACAACAAACTGGTACAGCAGATCTCTGAAAATTTCATTGACAAAGTTTTGAAACACGGCTGGAGCATTACACAGACCAAAAGGCATCACCAGATATTCGTAATGCCCGTCTCTAGTGTTGAATGCAGTCTTCCATTCGTCACCCTCCCGTATTCGAATGAGATTGTACGCGCCTCTGAGATCCAACTTGGTGAAAATGGAGGCACCCTTCAACCTATCGAATAGCTCAGATATTAAGGGTAAGGGGTATCGATTTTTAATAGTAACCGCATTTAAACCCCGATAATCGATGCAGGGTCTTAAGGTACCATCCTTTTTGGCAACAAAAAAGAACCCTGCCCCTGCAGGCGATGAGGATTTCCGGATGAAACCTCTCTCCAGATTCTCTGCGACATACTCCGACATGGCCTGGGTCTCTGGGATGGACAGAGGGTAGGTACGACCCCTGGGTAGAGTTGCTCCGGGGACAAGATCAATAGCACAGTCAAAAGACCTGTGGGGAGGAAGCACCTCAGCTGATTTCTTACAGAACACATCCCGGTAATCGCTGTATGCAGCAGGAAGATCAGAAGAAACAGAAGTGGCAGCAACCGGAAGACTCTCCTTGGGGGTCACCTTGAGAAGACACGACGAGAAACATGAGGAACCCCAGGCCAGGATCTGCCCAGAGACCCAGTCCACATGTGGAGAGTGGAGCTGTAGCCAAGGGAGGCCCAATACAACTGGGGTAGAGGCCTTGGGTAGAATAAGAAAGGATATCCACTCCTGGTGGAGAATCTCTACCGACATCCTAATGGGTAGCGTCTGGAAGCGAATAGGGCCCCCTGGGAGAACAGTGCCATCAATTGCCGAGACTACCAATGGGGTAGTGAGAGGTGAAAGGGTAAGCTTCATAGAAGAAGCAGTTCCCCAATCCATAAAATTGCCGGCAGCCCCGGAATCCAGGTATGCAAGGGTTGACTGAGGAGAAGTGCCTACATGAAGGAACACCGGCAAGAGCAGGCGAGAAGGTGATGTTTCTGGGTCCAATACTCCACCTTCCAAATGTATTAGACCCGAGCGTTTCCCGGACGAAGCGAGCAGGAGTCACGAAAATGACCCTTGCCCCCACAATAGAGGCACAAGCCCAGAGTTTTGCGCCTAGCACGTTCTTCGGGGGTTAGTCTGGTCCGGCCCAGCTGCATAGGTTCTTCAGCAGGGTAGATGATGCTCCACGGAATGAAGGGAGGGGAGCTCAGACTGGCTAGGACCCAGAGAGTGCTGGCATCTTTTTTCTAAAGACCTCTCTTGAAAACGAATGTCGATCTGGTTGCATAATGAAATTACATCGTCCAGACCGACGGGAATGGCTCTTCCCGCTAATTCGTCTTTCACTCGGTCAGAGAGGCCATGTAAAAAGGTAGCGACCAGGTCCTCATTATTCCAGCTCAATTCAGCTGTGTGGATACGGAAATGAAGAGCATATTGCCCCACTGAACTAGATTCTTGGCGAAGACGTAAGACAGCACTAGCCGCTGAAGAAGCCCGAGCCGGCTCTTCGAAGATATTACGAAAGAGCTTCAAGAAATCGGACAGACTGGAAACCACGTTCCTCTCCCACAGGGGGGCAGCCCAGGCCAAAGCTTCACCGGAGAGGAGGGAAATGATATAGGCTACCTTAGCCCGGTCAGACAGGAAGCTTTGAGGCTGAAGCTCAAAATGAATTGTGCATTGGCTGAGAAACCCCCTGCAGGCCTTAGAGTCCCCAGAGAAACGGAACGGAGCTGGCAATCTTAGTGAGTGTGAGGCTGCGACAGGTACAGCCGCTGGTTGTACTTGGGGTTGCGGATTCGGGGTTCCCAAGGAGACCTGAAGCTGCTCGAATCGAGAAGCCAGATCCTGGAGGAATCGCATCACCTGAGTCTGATTTGATTCCTGGGCTTCGAGTCTGCGAACTATGCCCTGCAATGGATCATCCGCGGGAAGCGGGATGTCAGCCGGGTTCATGGCTGATCAAACTGTCAGGGTCACCTGTGGCCAGGTGACAGATGCACACCGTAGGGAGACAGGAGTGCACCGCGAGGTAGTGAACCCTATGGCTGGCTTCTGCGGGTAGGAAACTGGGTGGTTGTGGAAAGCGGGACCAGAGGAGCACAACCGGGATCCTAACGGAAGCTAGAGCCAAGATTCCCCAGGGCGCGGAGTCTAAGACCCAGCTGGTCTTCTCCAGGGCCTCTAGTGGTGAGGATGTTGTGCTGCAGGCTGGGACCAGGTCGCGGCCCCTGGAGTTTCCTAGCTCACGCCCCGCAGGATAAGGGGAAAAGAGGGGAAGCAGCAGCAGCAAGATAAGAGAGAACCGAATAACAAGCCGAAGGTCAGGGGCCACAAGCAGACAAGGATAACGAAAGAACGAGCCGAAGGTCAAGGGTCACGAGCAGACAGGGATAGTCGGGGACAAGCCAATAACGTAACAGAGAGACAGACGTAGCACACGGCAGGCAGGAACCCAAACACACAATGCCTAACAAACACGTTGATCAGCAAGGCAGGCTTGCAGTGCACAGGTTAATATAGTGTTCTGTGATAGGGCCTGGGGTGGAGTCAGGCTGGGAGGAGATTATAAAGGAAGCCAGGTGAAGGAGGTCTGGTCTCTAGATGAACACATGAGGAGGAAGGTAAGATGGCAGACAGACATTAATGCATATCCATGACAAGGCCATTAGTATGTCTGGAAGGCAAACAATGAGAGGCAGACAGTCACGAGGCAATAAAAGAGGGCAAACAGGCTCTGTGTCTAGAGGCAACAGTGCTGCTGGTCGTAACACGGTGCATCCTCATCAGCACATGGCCATGGGACACGCTTGTCTTTCTTTTCGGCAGCTGGCCATGTTGAGCCACAACACGCCCAAGACTTGGTAGAGTGGATGACCAAGCCATCCTCCTCATCCTCTCTCACCCAGGCTCAGGGTACTTTGTCTGGCAAAGCAGCTGCCAAAAGCGGCCACTGCCCTCAGCTCAATGGCATCAGTCACTCCTTCCCTAGCCCCACCATGTCCTCCTGAGGAGTCCCCCGAACTGTTTGAGCACAGTGTTGGGTACATGCTCCAGGAGGATGCCCAGCATTTTGAAGGCTCCGATGATGGAACCCAGCTGGAGGAAGGCAGTAACGTGAGCTCAGAGTGAGGGGGTAGTAACGTGAGCCCAGAGAAAGGGGATGCCCAACAAGGTCAGCTATCTGGCAGTCATGTTCCCCCAGCTGCAGCATACTGCCAGATTGGCTCCAGTGATGAGGAGGGAGGGGATGATGAGGTCACTGACTCCACGTGGGTGCCTGATAGGAGAGAGGAGGAGGAGGAGGCACATCTCCAACGAGGCAGGATTCCCTCCAGGAGCCAGCTTAAGGGCAGCACACCGACTGCATCACACCGCAGAGCTCCGCATGTGCAGGGCGCTGCTGTCTCTGCGCGTTATTCAAAAAGTTCTTTGGTGTGGGCCTTTTTTCAGACATGTGCAGCAGATCGCACCGTTGCCATTTGCAATATATGTCTAAAGCGTATCTCGCGTGGCCAAAACATCAGCCGCTTGGGCACCACGTGCTTGACCAGACATATGTCGACATGCCATGCAGTCCGTTGGCAAGCTTACCTAAACGACCCCCACCAAAGAGCAAAGCGGACCTCTCCTTGCTCCTCATCAGCTGGGATCTCAAACCCCAGTATACCTTCAGTCCTTCAGAAACCTGCACTGAGAGGAATGAAGGTGTAGAATTAGGTGTGTCACAGCCAAGTACTTGCGGGCAATCTGCTATCTGTACAACGACGTCCGATTGTACCAGGCAAATTTCCCTGCCCCAGCTGCTGCACCGCCGCAAGAAGTTCGCTCCCAGCCATCCACATGCCCAGCGGTTGAATGCTAGCTTGGCTAAATTGCTAGCACTTCAACTGCTGCCTTTTTAGTTGGTAGACTCTCCCCCCTTCCGTGAGTTTGTGGAATGTGCGGTTCCTCAGTGGCAGCTTCCCAAACGCCACTTTTTCTCAGGCGATTCCGGCTCTCTACCAGCATGTGGAAGGCAATGTCTTGGCCTCGCTGGACAGAGCGGTCAGCGGTAAGGTGCATATAACCGCTGACTCATGGTCCAGCAGGCATGGACAGGGACGTTACCTATCTTTCACGGCACATTGGGTGACTCTGCTGGCAGCTGGGAAGGATGCAGGACAAGGTGCAGTAGTGTTGGAGGTTGTTCCGCCACCACGCCTCCAAAATGTTACTACTGGTGATTCTGACACACCTCTCTCCTCTTCTTCTTCCTCCATGGCCTCTTCCTCTGCTGATTTGTCCTCGGAACCAGCGGTGTTCCGTAGGCTTTCAAGGGGCTACGCAAGTACGCAGGCAAAAAGATGCCACGCGGTGCTTGAGCTGGTGTGCTTGGGGGACAGGAGCCACACTGGGGCAGGGGCAGGCTCAGAGGTGGTTGACGCCACGCCAGCTTAAGCCAGGAAAGGTGGTTTCTGACAATGGCACCAACCTCCTCTCCGCCCTCTGACAGGGACAACTGACCCATGTGCCCTGTTTGGTTCACGTCCTTAACTTGGTGGTGCAGCGGTTCTTGGGCAGGTACCCGGGCTTACAGGAGGTCCTGAAGCAGGCCAGGAAACTCTGTGGGCATTTCTGCCAGTCATATAATGCCAGTGCTCGGCTGTCTGACCTGCAAAAGGATTACAACCTGCCCACGAACCGCCTAATCTGTGACATGCCCACCAGGTGGAACTCTACATTGGCCATGCTGCAGCAGGTGCACACGCAGCAGAGGGCCATCAATGAGTATCTGTTGCAATATGGCACCAGGACAGGGTCAGGGGAGCTTGGATTTTTTTCCCCACGATCAGGGATGCATGCACTGTCCTGGCACCATTTGAGGAGGCCACAAGGATGATGTGCAGTGACAGTGCATGCATCAGTGACACTGCCCCTCTTGTCCACCTGTTGGAGCACACGCTGCATGGGATAATGGACAGGGAACTTGAGGCAGAACAGTGGCAGGAAGAGGAGGACTTCCTTACCTCTCAAGGCCCCCTTTATCCAGACAGTGTTCCTGCTGGCCCGGCTATCACACAGGAAGAGGACAAGGAGGAGGATTGTGTCAGCATGGAGGTGGAGACTAGCACTCAGCATCAGCAGCAGTCTTCAAGGGATCAATTACAGTCCCAAGACACCCATGGACTTGTACGTGGCTGGGAGGAGGTTGCTGCGGATCATGTCGTCCTCAGCGACCCAGAGGACTCCGCACCGAATGCCTCAGCAAACCTACGCTGCATGGCCTCCCTGATCCTGCAAATCCTGCGGAAGGATCCTCATATTCGTGCGATCAAGGAGATGGATCATTACTGGCTGGAAACCCTCCTTGTTCCACGTTACAAGGGTAAGATTGCGGACCTTATCTTGCCGTCGCAGAGGGAGCAGAGGATGAGGCATCTTCAGGAGGCCTTGCAGAAAGGTCTGTGCAAAGCGTTCCCAGAGACTGGGAGGTTACAAATTCCTGGTCCTGGACAACGTGTTGCTGAAGCTTCGGTCAGTCAAAGAAGGAGCGGTGGAGAAGGTGGCTGTCTGACCGATGCGTTCAGACAATTTTTTAGTCCGCAGCCCCAAGTTATGATCGGTTCCAGCGACCATCGCCAGCGTCTGGTTTACATGGTGCAGGAATACCTAGGGGCAAGATCAGACTTGGACACCTTTCCCACCAAAAATCCTCTGGGTTACTGGGTCTTGAGGATGGATCACTGGCCAGAGCTTGCACAGTATGCAATTGAGATACTGGCCTGTCCTGCATCCAGCGTTCTTTCGGAACGCACATTCAGTGCTGCTGGAGGCTTTGTAACCGATCACAGGGTGCGCTTTTCAACCGACTCGGTCGATCGACTGACCTTCATAAAAATGAATCAGTCTTGGATCACCACCAGCTACCAAGCACCTGATGCTGATGCAGTGTTGTGGCACCAGCACCAGTGCCTAAGGCCCAATTTTTCTGCCCCTGTTTAACAGGGGCGTGTAATTACAATTTTTGATGCAATACTTTGCAACAGGGCTCATTGCTGCGCTCCAAGTACAGTATCTGTGAAGGGTTGCAGTGTTGTGGCACCAGTACCAGTGCATAAGGCCCAGTTTTTCAGGGGCATGTAATTACAATTCTTGATCTAATAATTCACAGCAGGGTCCATTCCTGCGCCCACCAAGTGTAACTGTGAGGGCTTACAGTGTTGTGGCAACACCACCACCACCACCAAAGGCCCAATTTTTCTGCCCCTGCCCCTGTTCAACAGGGGCATGTAATTACAATTATTGATCTAATATTTCACAGCTAGGCCCATTCCTGCACCCACCAAGAGTAACTGTGAGGGCTTACAGTGTTGTGGCACCAGCACCACCACCAAAGGCCCAATTTTTTCTACCACTGTTCAACAATGTTATGTAATTACAATTCCTGATATAATAGTTCACAGCAGGGCGTTCCAGCGCCCACCAAGAGTAACTGTGAAGGCTTACAGTGTTGTGGCAACACCAACACCTAAGGGGCAAATTTCTGCAGAGTATATACGGCAGGCCCCTACTTTCAAACATCCAACTTACAAATGACTCCTACTTGCAAACGAAAGGAGACAACAGGAAGTGAGAGGAAATCTACCCCTATAAAGGGAAATTCTCTCCTGTAAGAGTTAATATGGGAAAAAGATGTCTCCTCTCTACTGATGCTTTATCACCAATCCTTGTTTCAATAAGAACCCCAAATTTTCCAAAAACATTTGTCATTGGGACGGAAAGTGAGGTGAAATGTTCTGAACAGGTGCACAGACAGCAAAACAAATGTTACAGGGGTGATAACCCTTCCCTATGTTCTCCAAAAAGCTTAAAAATAGATTTTTTTGGCTGGAGCTACACTTGAAAATGTACCTGTTCCAAATTACAAACAGATTGTACTTAAGAACAAACCTAAAGTCCCTGTCTTGTTTGCACCGCCTGTATACTGCTGTTCAGAGTATATAGGGCCTTTTTTTATTTTGGGTGCGGCCCCATAGGTGTGCGCAGCTTACTGCATTAGGGTGTGCACCCCAAAGCTCAAACACAAGCATGTATATATACATATATATTTATTTATATACATACATACACACACAGACAGACACACTCTTATGACAGAGCCAGTACAGTGAAAGAGAAGTACGGTAGCATTTTATTATTGGCAAAACTGGTCTGAGTGAGATATTTCCCATCTCCCCACCGGCACACAGAGTGCTAATGCCAATGCGCTTGGGGTGATTAGGGTGTGCACAGGCACACCTGGCACACCCCCTGCGCACGCCTAAGGGTGCGGGGTTCCCCTAAATATCCATCCATACAAGATCCAAAGGGGCTGGTAGTGGGCTGGGGTGGGGGGGTACCCATGCCATTTTTCTCAATGATTTTCCTCCATATTGCCGGGACCAGACATTACATTAAAGCCGCAAGCAGTTTTAAATTACTTTTTTTCCTTTAGAAATTTAATTTTGTGCAGGGACAGTTCTAAACACGGGAAACATGTGCCACTTCACAGGCATACTTTAGACACCCCCCAGGTACGATATTTAAAGGAATATTTCACTTATTCATTTATTTTACTTAATGCATTAAAATCACTGCTCCCAAAAAAACGGCCGTTTTTAAAACTTCTTTTTGCATTGATACATGTCCCCTGGGGCAGAACCCGGGTCCCCAAACCCTTTTTAGGAAAATAACTTGCATATTAGCCGTTATAATTAGCACTTTTGATTTCAAATGTTCGAGTCCATTGTATTTAATAGGGTTCTAAAGTTTGCGCAAACTTTCGGTCCGTTCGCAGTTTCTGGTGCGAACCGAACAGGGGGGTGTTAGGCTCATCCCTATTCAGCAGCAATTTGAGCTGACATTACAAAAACTACATAAAATCAAGGACTCTGGAACATGATTTATTCTGTGCCTTGAGAAGCCTTTGACAGCAGAAGAAAAAAAGAATACATATAAGGCAAGGACTTCATCCAAAATTTAGTCATTCCAACACCACAGGACTGCTTTGTACAGTGCTTTCAAATAGGAATAATAGACTAAGTCACTATTGTTAAATGTTGCAGAAATAACTAGGTGTGCCTATTCACAGAACATGATAGAATTCAAAAGTCCCAGTGTTGCAAATAACTTCTGTCTATAAATATAAAAATGATTAGGGACATAACATATTTAATATAGAGCACAGCATTAAGAGTAGCCATGCGGGGTATGTAATATATTGCTCAGAATCCACACTTGGACAGTTTGGTTTATGTAAAGTACAGCACAATGTATGGAAAGAATACCCCACTGTGCACCCCAATACACTCAAACATCCAAACATGCACTCCTATTTGTTTAACACTATACCATGTCCACATCAACCCTTTGTTGCATTTGTTGCATGAAAACAAACTCCTGGCTGCCAGCTATGTTGTAGAAATTATACTTTTTTACATTTGTTCAATCATTTCTACTTGCTCATGAATGTGCTGTGCCCTTGTCAAGTTAGGTTAAAAAATAAAGTTTAATTAAAAAGCCCCCCACCTCCACATATACGCATACTGTATACAAACATGAACGTGTGCACTGGGTGTGCATATGGTGATTACACCACATATTAGGCATGGCCATGCACACTGGTGAAGGAAATAATTCTAGGGCCATCATACATTGTTAACTCTAAATCGATGAGCTGTAAAGCATAGCCTATTGATAATTTTGGGTACCACAGTTTTTTGCAGCTTTGCTGCAACGCACAATTTTGAGGGGTTGACAAATTTTGCATTAATTTACTTACTCATCTTTTATATAGCAGCAAAAGTTAAAGTAGAACTATAGGCAAAACCTTTTCTCATTTTGGATAGAGTAAGGGAGGGTTATTACCTCTGTTGGTTTATTCTTTTCAGTGGCGTAGTGTGGGTTGTCAGCGCCCATGGCAAGGCAAGTAATTTGCACCCCCTAACCAGTGGACTTTTAGCACTGCCCAAGTCCCTTCCCTTCCTACAATAGTACTGACTAGCCTGATTCCTACACTGACCACTACACTAACCTACCTGATTCCTACACTAACCTACCTGATTCCTACACTGACCACTACACTACACTGACCAACCTGATTCCTATACTGTCCACTACACTACACTATACTGTCCATTACACTACACTGACCACTATACTGTCCACTACACTACACTGTCCACTATACTGTCCAATACACTACACTACACTGATCACTATACTGTCCACTGTGCTACACTACACTGACCAACCTGATTCCTATACTGTCCACTACACTACACTGTCCATTACACTACACTGACCACTATACTGTCCACTACACTACACTGTCCACTATACTGTCCACTACACTACACTGTCCACTATACTGTCCACTACACTACACTGATCACTATACTGTCCACTGTGCTACACTACACTGACCAACCTGATTCCTATACTGTCCACTACACTAACCACTATACTGTCCACTACACTTACCACTATACTGTCCACTACACTATCCACTACACTACAGTGACCACTATACTGTCCACTACACTACACTGACCACTACACTACACTGACAACTATACTGTCTACTACACTACACTATGCTGACCAACCTGATTCCTATACTGTCCACTACACTACACTTACAACTATACTGTCCACTACACTACACTGACCACTAAACTGTCCACCACACTACACTTATCACTATACTGTCCACTACACTGACCACTATACTGTCCACTACACTACACTGACCACTATACTGTCCACTACACTAACCACTATACTGTCCACTACACTGCACTGACCACTACACTACACTTACCAATATACTGTCCACTACACTACACTGTCCACTACATTACACTGACCACTACACTACACTGACCACTATACTGTCCACTACACTAACCACTATACTGTCCACGACACTGCACTGACCACTACACTACACTTACCAATATACTGTCCACTACACTACACTGTCCACTACACTACACTGACCACTACACTACACTGACAACTATACTGTCTACTACACTACACTATGCTGACCAACCTGATTCCTATACTGTCCACTACACTACACTTACAACTATACTGTCCACTACACTACACTGACCACTAAACTGTCCACCACACTACACTTATCACTATACTGTCCACTACACTGACCACTATACTGTCCACTACACTACACTGACCACTATACTGTCCACTACACTAACCACTATACTGTCCACTACACTGCACTGACCACTACACTACACTTACCAATATACTGTCCACTACACTACACTGTCCACTACATTACACTGACCACTATACTGTCCACTACACTACACTGACCACTATACTGTCCACTACACTAACCACTATACTGTCCACGACACTGCACTGACCACTACACTACACTTACCAATATACTGTCCACTACACTACACTGTCCACTACACTACACTGACCACTTTACTGTCCACTACACTTACCACTATACTGTCCACTACACTTACCACTATACTGTCCACTACACTTACCACTATACTGTCCACTACACTACACTGACCACTATACTGTCCACTACACTACACCGACAACTATACTGTCCACTACACTACACTGACCAACCTGATTCCTATACTGTCCACTACACTACACTGACCACTATGCTGTCCACTACACTACACTGACCACTATACTGTCCACTACACTAACCACAATACTGTCCACTACTTCCTTCTCAAGAGAGCTAGGTAATCAGGGTAATATGCAATGCTTATCTGACATGTGCTGGTGAGTTGGCTATACAGTCACCACCATATATGCGATGTTGTGAGGATTAACACCACTGCTGTTTATGGATTGTATGCCTATGTACTTACAGACTTGTACTGCCTTGTGTTCTATTCAATAATACTATATTTTGTTGATTAAAAATACTGTTCACTACACTGCACTGACCACTACACTACACTTACCACTATACTGTCCACTGCACTACACTGACCACTATACTGTCCACTGCACTACACTGACCACTATACTGTCCACTACACTACACTGACCTACCTACAGTATTCCTATACTGACACTACACGGTGCTGCTCTTCCACTCTCTCTCTGGCTGCTCCCTCTCCCCAGACTGTGTCCATCCCCTGGGGCCAGTAACATAAGTCTACTCTCACCTTGTTGTCCTGCACTGGTCCGGAGGAGGAGAAGACAGTGGAGGCTCACAATTTAAATTTCTTGTGTCCCCCGCACTCTGGCCGCCATGTTCAGCGTCCAGCGCCCTGTGATTGGGCGTATGGGGTCATGTGCGGAGGCGTGACTTCAGGAGCAACCGCAATCGTGGATAGGCCAGCCCCACCGCCGCACATGACCCCATACGGCCAATCACAGGGCGCCGGACACTGAACATGGTGGCCAGAGCGCGGGGGGACACAGGAAATTGAAATTAGGAGTGGCACACTCGCGTGAAATTTTGCCCCCTAAATGTTGCACCCGGGGCTGCGGCCCCCTCCGCACCCCCCACGCTATGCCACTGATTTTTTTGTCATTTGTGCCCCATTTGTGAGATTTACCTTGACTCCAAGTCCTATAGCCAAAACAGGAAGTGATATGAAATTCCTGCAAATCCCTTGGAGAATCCCAGGCCATCAGAACTAGTGTCCCCATTGGAAGATTTCCCCTCCATTACTTTTCTGGGAACAACCCAAAATTTGGGGTTTTCCTTTACTTTAATTTTCAATGCTAATGGTAAACAGGACAAATAGAGAGGATGAATCTCCCTAATGGGGACAGGCACAGCAATAAAAATTTACACTCTATCCAAAACGAAAAAAAAAAATGTTTTGCCTTAAAGTTATACTTTAAGCAGCAAAAATTAGGTCATATGCTGCCCACCCTTCCATAAATCTTCCTTCAACAGACAAGCAGCCAGAGGAAGTCTATTACAGCCTCTTGTCATAAGTAGGGATGAGCTTCGAGTTCGAGTCGAACTCATGTTCGACTCGAACATTGCCTGTTCGCCCGTTCGCCGAACAGCGAACAAATTGGGGTGTTCGCGGCAAATTCGAAAAATCTATGGGAGAAATCTAAAGTGCTAATTATAAAGGCTTATATGCAAGTTATTGTCCTAAAAAGTGTTTGGGGACCCGGGTCCTGCCCCAGGGGACATGTATCAATGCAAAAAGAAGTTTTAAAAATTTTGCATTTTTTTCTTTCAAAAATGACATTTTTTGCAGGGACAGTTCTAAGCACGGGAAACATGCGCCACTTTACATGCATATCATACACACCCCCCAGGTACGAAATTTAAAGGAATATTTCACTTTTATTTTTTCATTTTAAGCATTATTAAAATCACTGCTCCCGAAAAAACGTCCGTTTTTAAAACTTCTTTTTGCATTGATACATGTCCCCTGGGGCAGGACCCAGGTCCCCAAACACTTTTTAGGACAATAACTTGCATATTAGCCTTTATAATTAACACTTTAGATTTCGAACTTTCGAGTCCATTGTATTTAATAGGGTTCTAAAGTTTACACAAACATTTTGTCTGTTCGCAGGTTCTGGTGCGAACCGAACAGGGGGGTGTTCGGCTCATCCCTGGTCATAAGCTGGGTGTTTGATTTAGTTTGTAACTGTTAAAATTATTTTACATATGTTATTATCTACATTTTTAGACAATTCGTTCTTCTTAAATATTTTTATTGATTTTAACATAGGTCACTTAGAGTAAATTGGACCATGATAGAATAAAATCCGCAGATAAAATAACACTGTAGCAAAACAGTGAAAGATAATGCAAGAAGAGATTAAACAATCTAATACGTAGTTCCCAAGAATGTAATTGAAGACAAAAGTCATCAGCCTTTAATAGATAATCTGTGAAAAGGAAGCCTAAAGCCTTGTACACACGATCGGATATCCTATGGATTCTAATCCGATGGATTTTTCCATCGGAAATCCGATGAAACTGTATTCCATCAATCTTGCACACACCACATCAGTCAAAAAAATGAGCGCACCAAAACGACATGACGTACACCACGTACGACGGCACTATAAAGGGGAAGTTCAAATATAATGGCGCCACCCTTTGGGCTGCTTTTGCTGATTTCGTGTTACCGCGTGTTAGTAAAAGTTTGGTGAGAGCCGATTCGCGCTTTTCAGTCTCCATGCTTTTCAGGTCGTTTTCGGGTGCTCAGTTTGTGCTTGTGGGTTCGTATTTGTCATTCAGTTCGTGCAGTCAGGACGGTTACTGTTTTGCAGAGCCTTCTTGGCGGTTCGTTACTGTTTTTCAGGTCGTTCTTCTCAGGCCTTGCTGTTCCACGTTGCGTTCTGTTTGAGTTCGTTCTGACCAGCCGACCGGTTTAAAGCCATGTTTTAAGTACGTTCTCGTCGTAGAGCTTGTGCTGGCTATGGACTTCGTGTTGCGGTTAACACTGTAACCCGAGTTCAGTCCATGAACAGGGTGAGGAGGAGTTCATGGACCAAGAATTGGTTGCTCCAGTGGGACCAATTCTCTCATATGCCTCTGCTGCGGGAAATCCATGAGAATAATCCTGATGATTTCAGGAATTATCTCCGGATGACGGACCCCGTTTTTCACCGTCTGTTGGATTTGCTGTCCCCCTATATCACGAGGCAGGACACTGTGATGCGCCAGGCGATCACTGCCGAGCAGAGGCTTATTGCCACGTTAAGATACCTGGCAACTGGGAGAAGCTTGCAGGACCTCAAGTTCTCAACAGGCATCTCCCCCCAGGCTCTTGGGATCATTATCCCTGAAACGTGTTCTGCCATCCTTTAACATCACATTATATGTTTTGATTGTTTGCTAAAGTATTGTATTTCTTTCATCCTTCCCAAATTGCCATGATTGTAATATTCTGGGAATGTCCCCTTTCTCCCCATGCATGTTTTTTGTTTTATATTTTTAGATTTTTGGCCTACATGCCTATTTCCCTTCACTAACCTCTCCTGCATGCTATCCTGGGCCCATATCCACCTAGCCTAGTCTGTTCTTTAATGATGTTTTTGTCTGCGCCATGGTAGTTTTGAACCCCTCCCCCCCTAAAATGTGTCATAAAGATTTTTGCATTCAAGGTCAGCAGAGTGATAGAGCCTTTTGTTGCGGGGCACAAAACCTGCTTAAACAACATCCCCCTCAGTTTTAATTTGTTCCAATGGCCCATCAGCGGGGTGAGTCATCTGATAAGTGGGCCTTCTATTTTTGTGTTTAAATACTTCTAATAAATTTTATACTGACGTTAGCCAAGAATGTATTTGGGTAATCTGCTTGCAATGTAATGTGCAAAAGTACTAATTTCTTCTTTTTGTTTGACTCCACAGTTCCCTTCATCGCCACAGGAATGGCAGAATGTGGCCTCCCAATTTGCCCAGCGGTGGGACTTCCCCAACTGCGGAGGGGCAATTGATGGGAAGCACGTCCACATAGTGCCGCCACCCCGTTCGGGGTCTTACTATTATAACTATAAAGGTTTTAATAGTATAGTGTTAATGGCGGTGGTGTCGGCACGCTATGAGTTCCTGTATGTGGACGTGGGGAAGAACGGCCGGATGGCGGAGTGTTCGCGCAGATAGAGTTCGCTCACCGTCTGCAGTCTGGGGGCCTGGCACTGCCTCCAGATGCAGATAACGTGGATGGACTTCCCTTTGTGTTTATAGCGGATGAAGCCTTTGGACTGGGATCACACAGAGGTTTTTAATTACCGGCTGGCCAGAGCCCGGAGGGTTGTGGAGAATGCCTTTGGCATAATGGCCAGGCGGTTCCACCTGTTTCTGACAGCAATACACATGGCGGAATACAAACTCAATCACATCATCTTAACCTGCTGCATATTGCATAATTTTATGAGACAACACTCTCCTTCATATCTATCTACTGTTGAGCCAGAGGCCGGTGTATCAGACATGCACAAGCTTACTGGCCTGGACACTGGCCGTACTGGCTTGGCCCCCCAAAGCGCCCGTGAAGTACGTGATAAATACGTTGAGTACTTCACGGGTAGGGGGGGTCATCGCAATGCCAGACCATATTTGAAACCTTTTGAAAAAAATTAAAAAAAATAATATTTTTTGGAAAACCTTGTTTTGTCATAATTTATTTTTTATTATTATGTGTCTCCCAGGTTATCATAGTACACTTTGTAGTAGTGCCAAGTGTATTTGTCTTTAGTAAATAGCCACAATTGTCACACTTAAAAACCTGAACTTTCCCATTTTAGATAACTGCTATTGAGCATAGAAAGAACAAGCCACACATTGTTGAGTGTCCAAAATATTTTTTACTCTGTGCACAACATGTGCGGTAATTTTTTATTCAAAATACAATCTTGACATTTTGGCCTCCAAATTTTGGAGAAATGTTTTTTTTTTTTTTTTGTGTTTGCAGAAACATGCATGGGTCAAAAAAACAAAAAACAAAAAAAAGGAACTTACAAAGTTCAACCTTAAAAATATAAACATGAGATGGGGTGATGTCATCCCTGAACCATCCAAAATTAAAGGATGCACACAGTTTTTGATGTGCAAAATGTTTTTTTTTCTTCCTGATCCAATGGCGAAAGTCAACATGTGCTATCTGCCATCATGGGGGGATCAATGGACGTGTTTTGGGGGTGCAAACCCTTCCTCCCACCTACTTGAGTAGCGAGGAAAAGGTTGCACCCCCAAAACAGGGACATAGATATCCTGTGATGGCAGATAGCACATGTTGACACACTGTGTGCATCTTGAAATTTGGGCTTGTGTTAAAACAAATTCTGTGGCCCACACTATAGTGCTCCTGAGTAAAGATGTGCAACCAGCTTCTTGAGTGTCCTCTCCTGTACACAGAATCTAGTTTACCATTTAACATTCTACTTATACTTACAACAAATCATCTAGACAACAATGTATATATAAACGTTGTTTAACGCCAAATAGGCATGACCACATGTGGTTTACGTGTATATGTGCAAAACATGTTATTTTTTACACGATCGCTGTTTATTAGGAAACATTACCAAAAATGAGTCCACTCAACTTCACTCAACTTCACATGAAAGTTGCCATTCTAGAATATGAAACCAGACAATCCAACCACTTGGAGCAAAACATGCAAGAATACATATTCCAATTTGATTAAAGACAGTAAAAAAAAAGCTTACTTTTGTCCAGGAATTTTTTAAGCTTCCTATACTGGTCCGGCTCCCTCAGCTTCAGGTCAGACCACCTTTTACGGAGCTGCTCCTTGGATCTCCTGACCCCAAATTTATTATAGAGACTCCTCGCCACTTTGTCCATTATTTGAGACTTCCTGAGATTAGGGGTGTCGTATGGCCTATGCTTCCCATCGTAATCCTTCCTCCGCAGGATGCCCACCATCTCTGCCATCTCAGCAAATGACATATTAGTCGCCTTGAATCTTTTATTCCTGGATCGGGACGTTCCCGCCTCCGGGCTTTCCTCTTTGGTACTTAATAATAAAGCACGCACCTGTGTCACCGCCATGTCGTCGTCTCCCACTGTGCATCGAACGAGAAGGGGCGGGAAAATTCAGAAAAAGACCGTCATGGGCGGGCGACGCGGCCGGAGTTTCACGCATGCGCAGGGTATATAAAGGGTAACCGAGGTTGTGGTTGCGCGGAGTAGGGACGACCGGAAGTGCCGAACGAATCTTACTAAGGTAAGAAATTAACTTGGGGCATCAGTGGCCTATACTGGTTCATGATTGTAAAGGCCTATATTGGGCTATGATTAGGACAATTGAAGCTGACCTCCTGTTTTTGTCTTGTGTTTTATATTGTAGAAAGAACTATGCATAAATTGCGTGAGCCAGACGTGATGTTAATTTTTATAGAAAAGTATAAGGAAATGCACAACCTCTGGGAGCTAAAAAATAGCTCCTACCATAATAGCCAAGTACGCAAGGCAACAATTGTTAAATTAGCAGAATATATGAAGACCTGGATCCAAGAGGCAGACTATACTATCATGAATAGTAAAATCAACAGCATGAGGAATGCGTACAAAAAATGCTATAAAGAAGTGCGTGCTTCTATGAGATCAGGAGCAGCAGCAGACAAAGTAGTTAAGCCCAAGCTGTGGTACTACAGTAGGTGCCGCCGATATTGTGTCAATCTCGCCGCTTCTAGCGGCGAGATTGACACCCTATGAGCTCCGTCGCGAGAGCCAGCGCCGAGCTGTCTCGTCATCGGGAAAGGAAAAAATGTTCCTTTCACGATGAGCGACACGCATTGCCGATAGACGGGGATCCGACGCGGATTCCCGCTCAATACCAGGCACTGCGTTTGGTATGAGTCCTGAGCAGGAACTCCACGCCAATTTTTAAAGAAAAAAACGGCGTGGGTTCCCACTCCAGGAGCATACCAGGCCCTTGGGTCTGGTCTGGATTTGAAGGGGGACCCTACACCGAAAAAACGGCGTGGGGGTCCCCCTCAAGATCCAAACCAGACCCTTATCCGAGCACGCAACCTGGCAGGCTGCAGGGGAAGAGGGGGGCGAGAGAGTGCCCCCCCTCCCTCCTGAACCGTACCAGGCCACATGCCCTCAACATGGGGGGTTTGGTGCTCTGGGGCAGGGGGGCCACCTGCGGCCCCCCACCCCAGAGCACCCTGTCCCCATGTTGATGAGGACAGGGCCTCTTCCTGACAACCCTGGCCTTTAATAAGGGGGCCCCCAGATCCCGTCCCCCCCACCCTATGCGAATGAGTATGTGGTACATCGTACCCCTACCCATTCACCTGGTGGAAAAAAATAGCAATAAAAACACAACACAGTTTTTAAAAGTATTTTATTGCACCGCTCCGGAGGTCTTCTTCCGACTTCGGGGATCTCCGGTGTCGTCGCCGCGTTCTCCGGTTCTTTCTTTCTTCTGCCGGGCCACCGCTATCTTCTTCCAGCTCTTTTGCTAGCGGGGCCCGGTCTTCTCCGTCGCCTTCTCCCCTCTTCTTCTCTCCGGTTCTTTCTTTCTTCCGCCGGGCCTCCGCTAACTTCTTTTTAGCTCTTTTGCTAGCGGAGGCCCGGTCTTCTCCGTCGCCTTCTTCTTCTCCCGCTCTCCGGTTCTTCTCCCGCTCTCCGGTTCTTTCTTCCGCCGGGCCTCCGCTAACTTCTTTAGCTCTTTTGCTAGTGGAGGAGCCGGTCTTTCCGTCGTCGCCGTCGGCGTCTTCTTCCCTCTTCTCCTCCTCGATGTTGACTCAATGCTTCCTCTCGCAGTAATGATAAATCTTCGGTCCGCAGAGATTAATATAGGCTTCTCATGACGTCACAGTCACATGCTGCGGGTCAATGTGCCCCCGGAGCATGTGACTATGACGTCATGGGACCATGTGACTGTGACGTCATGAGAAGCCTATATTAATCTCTGCGGACCGAAGATTTATCATTACTGCGAGAGGAAGCGTCGAGTCAACATCGAGGAGGAGAAGAGGGAAGAAGACTCCGACGGCGACGACGGAGAAGACCGGCCCCTCCACTAGCAAAAGAGCTTTGGGGTCCAAAGTCTTTATAAATTCCACTAATTTACACAATTGTTGCCCTTCCTGTTTATTTATTTTTTGCCAGAATAAATGGATTTTTGATTTCGGAAAAATACTTGCCTATGTTTTTTTATTGGGAGTAGCAATAAGATGTCATAAATACAATGTGTAATTAACAAGGGACATCAACCTCCTTGAGGAAAAAATAAATAAAAATTAGGTTGTTGTGAGAACTTGACACCCAAAAAAATGAGCCCACAAGAACCAAAATCTAATAAAATAAAAAAAAAATGGTATATCTTGATTCTAAATAACAGTTACAATTAGGGAGATCTGGCTTTAAAAATATATAAAATTATTCTAGAGATGACAAGAAATTATAAAGAAATACGTTTGTCAGAACTCGGGGTAAAGATCTGCAGCAAAAAATCAGTTTAAAGACCATTATAAAGAAGAAAACAATGCGCTGCATTAAACGAGGCAATAATTTGCAGAATGACGAATGTGCTCTCTCCATTAGGAACGCTAGTTTTACCAGAATGAGCGCTCCCGTCTCATAATTCAGTCTGAGCATGCGTGGGTTTATTAACCGATGGACTTGCCCATAGACGATCGGAATTTGCTATCGGATTTTTATCCATCGGAAAAATTGAAAACATGTTCTATTTTTTGACACCGATGGAAAAAAGACCAATGGGGCCCATACACGATCGGTTTGTCCGATGAAAAAAATCCATCTGACTGTTTTCATCTGTAAATCCGATTGTGTGTACGCGGCTTTATAATAGTTAACTTTTTGAAAATGTTGATAATTAAAAAAAATATATATTATAATGTATAATCTTTTTTTATTGGTAAGGCTATCTTTGCTCTATGAAGCAAAGGCAAGAAGAAATAACAAAGCAATCTGAGTACTCTCTTAGAAAAAATAAAATAAAGGTCCTAGACCTATGCACTACCTTGGAAGGGAGGAAATAGTTATAGTCAGGGTGAAAGGAAGATGAGCATAGTTGCACATATTGAGTAATGTGGAGAGGCTCAGGGGAGCTGGGTTGTTTTTCACCCCACCAGTGATGAATGCTGCAGGAGGTAATGAAATAGCTGACAATCCATTTTTCTGTAATCTTTCTGGGTGCAGAACAGTCACTTACCTGCAGCTAATGCGCCCTTTCTGTCCCCCTCCTCCCCCTATATCAGCCATCTTTATAGACTCCAAATGTGATATTTATCTTTTTCAAGGAACCCAATGAACGAGAACAGGAAATAATAATTAACACATAAAACAGAGTTGTAAAGCAGATCAGAGAAGTGATTTGTTCTATTGAAACCATCAAAAAAAGTATGTATAGCCAGAAAGATTGCACAGCAAGCAAGTAGGTTTATTAGACCACAATTAAAGAGGAAGAGTCCCAGGCATGTTTTATTGTGAAGTAAACATTAAAGTGTATAATTTCAGAGACAACAGCCAGAAAAATTGTACAGATTTGATGCAGTCTATGTAAGCAGTTTTAGTAGGTCTCAGTTTATAAGGGAGAGACCAGGCAGGTTTAATTGTGAAATAAATGTTAAAGTGTTGTATTATGAAACAACAGCCAGAAATATTGCAGAGACATATTGCACAGTATGCAAATAGTTTTACTAGGCTGCAGTTTCAGTGGGAGAGATTAGGCAGGTTTTATCTTAAATTATACATCAGGGTGTCTTATTTCAGAGAGACAATAGACACAATTTTTTTTTGCCAAAGTACTGGAATTAGGCTAGCAGAGTTGGCAGGAAATGACAATGGAATGGAAATGAGTCCTGGTACTCGTGGCAGGGCAAGAACAGTGGCAGCTAGTGATAGTGCACTTTCTTTTTTTGGCCAGGATTACAGGGAACAATTTAGTTGGTTACATCGAACATATGTTTGACCTAAATCTGAAGTTTATCCTTCCTTCTAAACAAGATGGTCCCCAGATATCCACAACCCCCCCCCCCCCCAAGGGAATGAATACAGAGATACAGTAGTAGACCTGTCTTACTCCTGTCACTAAATGACAGTTCCCCAGCTGCTGAAATAATGTAAAGCAACCAGGGATCTTGGGTGATGTCATTGACCGCATTTGGTAAGTGACGTTACCCAGGATCCAGAGAGGTTTTGTTTACATTACTATAGCAGCCAGGGATTTTTCACTCAGTGACAGGATTGCAATAGGTCAACATCTTCTGGTAGTGAGTCATTGATGCTGGACGAAGTGATTGATAATGGATTTTTATCAGGGGACATTGTTTACATTTTTATTTTTTTATTATTAAAGACTTGTCACAATGTGAGGGAAATGTATTAAAATTGAAGCAGATAGAATTGGAAGAGCCTTCTGTATTTCATTTACAAAGCTTAACTGAATAAGCTGAAGACAGAAACTGATTGGTTGCCAAGTAAAGCTTCTCTGGATTCTGTCCTAACATAGAGACAAGGCGCCTTGCAAGTGGCTAGGTATTACTGCCCCGACCCCCTTGCAGGAAACCCATCCAATAAAGCAATCGGTCTGGTATGGTATAGGGGCAGGGAGGTACACAATCACTGCCCTCCTTTTACTGGCCAACCTGGATGCATGCCTAGATATTGGTTTAGTTTGCATTTTACATGTGAACCCCCACATCCTGTTGTGGACCAGATGTGAGGAAGAGGCCTTTATCACCCAACATTGGGACAAGTTGCCTTGCAAGGGGAGGAGGGGTGGTTGAGCTGTCCCCTTGCAAGGTATCCCCCTATTTTGAAAGGCATGTGTCCTGGTATGGTTCAGGAAAGGTGAGTGCACGCTCACTGTCCTGCCTTTTCTGGCTACCCATGCTGCATGACTGGATAAAGGGTCACATTTGAATTTTAAGGGGAACTTCATGCCATGTTTTTCTGTTTTTAAGTACCACTGAATTATAAAGCACAAGTAAGCAAAAAATGGTCTGATAGCCTGCAAAATCCAGACAGAGAGTGGATATTCCCAGCAATAACCCAGAGGCAAATTTGGTGAAGAAAACATAAAAAGAGAAAAAAAAATGGCTTACTTTCACAGGAGAATCTAAGGGCAACAAAGCCATAGGTTTCTGCTACTGTCAGTCAAACACCTATAATAAGGCAGCGGGGGGTGTGGTTTGCTGGTGGTGAGTGTGTTTATTTATGCACACAGCCTACTCCTGGAGCATGCATGCATGGGGCCTCCTTAGCAGCCGGCTTGCTGCAGTAGGCACCCAGGGGAAGGATAAGCTGACAGTGCTGGCAGGGAATTTCCAGAAGATGAGGTACAGTGCCTTGAAAAAGTATTCATACCCCTTGAAATTTTCCACACATTGTCATGTTACAACCAAAAAGTGAATATAATGTATTGGTATTTTATGTGATAGACCAACACAAAGTGACACATAATTTTGAAATGGAAGGAAAATGATAAACGATTTTCTAGATTTTTTACAGATAAATATCCAAAAAGTGTGGCGTGCATTTGTATTCAGCCCCCTTTACTCTGATACCCCTAACTAAAATCCAGTGGAACAAATTTCCTTCAGAAGTCACCTAATTAGTTATTAGTCCACCTGTGTGTAATTTAATCTCAGTATAAATACAGCTGTTCTGTGAAGCCCTCAGAGGTTTGTTAAAGAACCTTAGTGAACAAACATTATCATGAAGGCTAAGGAACACACCAGAGAGGTCAGGGATAAAGTTGTGGAGAAGTTTAAAGCAGGGTTAGGTTATGGAAAAATATCCCAATCTTTGAACACCTCAAATAGCACTGTTCAATCCATCATCCGAAAATGGAAAGAGTATGGCACAACTTCAAACCTACCAAGACATGGCCATCCACCTAAACTGATAGGCCGGGTAAGGAAAGCATTAATCAGAGAAGCAGCCAAGAGGCTCATAATAACTCTGAAAGAGCTGCAGAGATCCACAGCTCAGGTGGGAGAATCTGTCCACAGGACAACTATTAGTCATGCACTCCACAAATCTGGCCTTTATGGAAGAGTGGCAAGATGAAAGCCATTGTCAAAAGAAAACCATCAGAAGTCAGTTTTCAGTGTGTGAGAAGCCATGTGGGGGACACAGCAAACATGTGGAAAAATGTGCTCTGGTAAGATGAGACCGATATTGAACTTTTTAGCCTGAAAACAAAACACTATGTGTGGTGGAAAACTAACAGTGCACATCACTCTGACCACACCTTCCCCACCATGAAACATGGTGGTGGCAGCATCATGTTGTGGGGATGCTTTTCTAAAGCAGGGACAGGGAAGCTGGTCAGAGTTGATGGGAAGATGGATGGAATCAAATACAGGGCAATCTTTGAAGAAAACCTGTTAGAGTCTGCAAAAGACTTGAGACTGGGGCGGAGGTTCACCTTCCAGCAGGACAACGACCCTAAACATACAGACAGAGCTACAATTGAATCGTTTAGATCAAGACTTGAAAATTGCTGTTCACTAACGCTCGTTATCCAATCTAACAGGGCTTGAGCTATTTTGCAAAGAAGAATGGGAAAAATTTCACTCTCTAGATGTGCAAAGCTGGTAGAGACATACACAAAAAGACTTGCAGCTGTAATTGCAGCGAGAGGTGGTTCTACAAAGTATTGACCCGGGGGGTTGAGTACAAACGTACGCCACACTTTTTAGATATTTGTAAAAAAAAAATGAAAGCCATTTGTCATTTTCCTTCCACTTCACAACTATGCCACTTTGTGTTGGTCTACCACATAAAATCGCAAAAAAATACTGTATATTTACGTTTATATTTATGTTTTTGGTTGTAACATGTCAAAATTTGGAAAATGTCAAGAGGTATGAATACTTTTGTCATTTTTCACTTTTATCATTGCACAGGGCAGGTAAGTATTACATTTTTGTTAGTTTATAAAAAAAAAATGCCTTTAGCATAATTTTAATTGCTAGGAAGAGAATTTTATAATAAAAGGTGGCTATTGCTTTTACTGCTTACTTTGGAAAACTGTAATGAAAAGTAATATAAATGAGATGTTTCACAAAATCTACTAAAAATAATATTTATCTTGTTAAAAAAAAGCATTTAAAGAAATGAGGATAAACTGCTTTATATAATTACAGTTGCAACTGTGATTGATAAATACTTCATGCAAGAGTAAAGACATTGCTAAATGGTCACTAGAGGCCTGGGAATGGATGAGCTAGCTAGTAGTTAGGCAGCAATTCAATTTCCTTATCTAATGTATAACTCCATTACATATTTTTTTACTACCTTTGGGTCGAGGGGGAAACTCTTAGAAACCCACTGTATTATTTCTACCTCAGAAAAAAATGAGGATTGGTATAGTACACCAAAACAATCTATGGACCCCAAGTGCCATTAAGCTGTTACAATTCCTCAGTTAATCCAATGAAGATTGTTCTGTGCAGTCACATAAACCTTACAGTATATGTGAACCCGCCCTCAAAAAATCCACCCGCCTGCTCGCATTTTGCGATTGGATTTGGAGGGGTGGCGAGGAAGGGCTGCCTGGGAGCCGGGGGGGGGGGGCGAGCACCGCCAGCAGCCTGTGTGGAATGGGAGTCCTTCTACCAGTGATTGCAGAGGGGAAGAGAGAGAGAGCTGCCTGGATGTTTAGAGAGCAGCACGGGGAACAGTCACAGTGATAACAGCTTTTTTAATTGCCGTGTTCCCCGCCGCTCGCTGTCAGATACAGCCCCGCCTCCCAGTCCAATCCTGGTGACGGGTGATCTGTCAATCAAAGTTCCCCGGCCAGGGGGCAGGGCTGAATATGACGTTGAGCGGCGGGAACATGGCAATTAAAATGAAACCTGTTATCCTGTGTTCCCCGCGCTGCACTCTGATCACCTGGGCGGCTCTCCTGTTCCTCTCCTCCCCTGCACAGGTAGGCTGCATGGTGGACACAGGGCTGCATTTGGTGGACACAGGGCTTCATTTGGTGGACACAGGGCTGCATTTGGTGGACACAGGGCTGCATTGGGTGGACACAGGGTTGCATGGTGGACACAGGGCTGCATTTGGTGGACACAGGGCTGCATTTGGTGGACACAGGGCTGCATTTGGTGGACACAGGCTGCATGGTGGACACAGGCTGCATGGTGGGCACTGGGCACAAGGCTGCATTGGTGGGCACAAGCCTGCATTGGTGGGCACAGGCAGCCTGCATTGGTGGGCATGGATATAGTTGTTAATATTTATATTTATAACTTAATTCTGCATAAAACATTTAAGTTTCATTTCATGAGATAATTTATGAGGACGTGTTTAGGGGCGGAATTAGGAGCGGGCGGGCTGGGTGGGGCAACTGGTGGCGAGTAACCCTTGAAGCCTGGCTAGTAGCTCAGGACTTGAAATTTTGAGCCCTGATGTAAACTATCTATTTTTCAGTATGTTTGGGATCATGACTCACTGTATATAGTTTTCATAAGAAAAATATTTTTTGGGAATCTTTTTGCAATGCTTCTTACTTGGAGATCCTGCTGGCAACATCACTTCCTCTTTAATGCTGCCATGTGCACTCTTTCAAGCTCAACTTTGGACACAAAAATGTTCATTTAACTATATTCCCTGAAAAGTCACAAAGGATATAAATCCATGTTGTATACACCAAATTACTTTACAAACCCATAAATTACCTTTTAAAAGAAGCAGTGATGTAATCACTGTGATGAAAATTACCTCTGAAGAGAGTAGAGCTGTGGGAGGCACCCAGAAGCTCCCCCCACTACAGGAGGGAGTGGATATAAGACCAGTCAACCTGCCCAATGAGCGATATCAGCACTGATTAGCCTTTTATTACAGAAAAACTTGCACAGTGTCAAAGTTTCACTGAGAAGCAGAGCTGGGAGATGTAAACAAGGCATTTCCCTGTTCTGCCTAGCAACATGACAGGGATCTACTGCTCCCTGTCATCGGGAGCAGTGATCTCTGTCATGTTGTTTTGAGACCATCCCCCATACAGTTAGAATCACTCCCTAGGACACACTTAACCGCTTGATCGTCCCCTAGTGTTTAACCCCTTCCCTGCCAGTGTAATTTACACAGTAATCAGTGCATTTTTATAGCACTGATCGCTACTTGACAATGGTCCCAAAATAGTGTTAAAAGTGTCCGATGTGTCCGCCATAATGTCGCAGTCTCGATAAAAATCGCAGATCGCTGCCATTACTAATAAAAAAAGAATTATAATAAAAATGCCATAAATCTATATCCTATTTTGTAGATGCTATAACTTTTGCACAAACCAATCACTATACGCTTATTGCGATTTTTTTTACCAAAAATATGTAGAAGAATATATATCGGCCTAAACTGAGGAAAAATTTTTTTATAGATTTTTTGGGGATATTTATTATAGAAATTGTCGCTCTTTTTTTTGTTTATAGCACAAAAAATAAATCGAATGCCACCAAAAAAAAGCTCTATTTGTGGGGAAAAAAGGATGTAAATTTTGTTTGGGTGCAACGTCGCATGACCGAGCAATTGTCAGTTAAAGCGGCACAGTGCCGTATCACAAAAAGTGCTCTGGTCAAGAAGGGGGTAATTTCTTCCCGGGGCTGAAGTGGTTAATGTACGTTAGCAGCTTTCAGTCATGTTATTGTGTATTACCGTGTACCAGATTGCTCATCAGTAGGAATTAGCTCCGGGATGTTCGCATTGAACACGTGCAGAGCCCGCCAGGATGTTGGCACCGCGCTGTGCTAATGACATGCAGGGAGACATTTCCCGATGCTCGGCTGCAGAAAATGTCTCCCTGGCTGTGATTAGCGCAGCGCGGTGCCGACATCCTGGCGGGCTCTGCGCGTGTTCAATGCGAACACGCCGGAGCTCATCCCTACTCATCAGATATCAATCTTCATTGATGATGATAAGTCAAAGGACTTTTCTTTTACAATATCTTTTTTTTAATGAAAATTTGACAAGTTTTACAATAATAGGCACATACAAGAACATTAGTATATAGGTGCCACCAACACAGTATGGGGATCTAAGTACAATTAAATATTTCAGCCAGTGGAATAAAAGTTTTTAGTACAATTACATTTTTATAAGAAATCATTTTGGAATCTGTAAAAAGAGCATACAATGAGGTACAAACAGATAATTTATGTAACAGTAGCCCATGTATGATTTTGATATGAGCACTCTCTGCACCCGTTGAGTGGAAATACCTGCCTGTACCCATCAAAGAAAAATAAAAGTATGAGAGAAGACAACAAGATCCAAGTACTAGGATTACTAGGATTAAGAAAAGCTGAAGAGTTGTAGTGTAACTGTGTAGTAAGAAGGGTATCTGGCAAGGGTGGTTATTGCCTAGGTGTCCTGTCCATGAAAACTAGGTTTGCCTAATTGTAAGCACTTTTTCCAGAAAAGTGCAGAGTTATCTGGAATTAATAAAAGCAATCCAAATACCCCAGGCCTCAATTAATTTTGTATATTTATCATGTACTTGAACTTTGAGTTTCTCAAAGGCCATTCAATGTTTTACTTCTGATACCCATTGTTTCATTGAGAGGGTTGTTGTTGGCCTCCAGTGCCTGGGAATTAGAGTTAAACCAAATGTACCTGGGTTCTCGAGGCTGGGTGGAGTGGCTAAGTGGCCCCTGAGCCTTTGCGCCTAGACACCCTTTTAGGCAAGCCTGGGCTAAAGATTCCCCAGGCCTTCAAAAAAGGTCCTGATGTGATATTTGTAGCTGGAGAGACTTGCTAGGCTAGTGCTACGTGTCTTCCACATACAGCCCCTGTCCATAGTGGAAGAAAAAAGGTTATAATTAAGATCCCCAGTGCAGAAATCTTGGCCATTTGTGGGAGCTTTTCAGCTATGCATTTCCATGAGTACATGAACAAGCCATGCACCACCTGTGGCTTTACCTTACTTTTTAGGTTTCTCTAAATCCATAGAGCAGGCACTCCCATACTCATTCTGTTTTTCAGGTATTGACTGCTACACCTGGGGCTGATCCCCAGTCCACCTACACCATTTCCATTGTCAACGTAATGGTATATGCAGCCTCACTTGCTAACATAAAGGTGTTGGGCCAGGGATTGATGTTATAGTGAATATTTGCATACCAGATTCATATTCCCAATTATGTATTAACTACAGCACTTGTAATAGCCACTAACATTTTTAAGAGCAGTCAGAATCTGGTGCTGTTATAGGGAACATATATTTGTATATACAGTATCTCACAAAAGTGAGTACACCCCTCACATTTTTGTAAATATTTTATTATATATTTTCATGTGACCAAACTGAAAAAATGACACTTTGCTACAATGTAAAGTAGGGAGTGTACAGATTGTATAACAGTGTAAATTAGCTGTCCCCTCAAAATAACTCACAGCCATTAATGTCTAAACCGCTGGCAACAAAAGTGAGTACACCCCTAAGTGGAAATGTCATAATTGGGCCCAATTAGACATTTTTCCTCCCCGGTGTCATGTGACTTGTTAGTGTTACAAGGTCTCAGGTGTGAATGGGGAGCAGGTGTGTTAAATTTGTTGTTATCGTTCTCACTCTCTCATACTGGTCACTGAAAGTTCAACATGGCACCTCATGGCAAAGAACTCTCTGAGGCTCTGAAAAAATAATTGTTTCTCTACATGAAGATGGCCTAGGCTTTAAGAAGATTGCCAAGACCCTGCAACTGAGCTGCAGCATGGTGGCCAAGACTAACAGGACAGTTTCCACTCAGAACAGGCCTTGCCATGGTCGACCAAAGAAGTTGAGTGCACGTGCTCAGCACCATATCCAGAGGTTGTCTTTGGGAAATAGATGTAGGAGTGCTGTAAGCATTGCTGCCGAGGTTGAAGGGGTGGGGGGTCAGCCTGTCAGTGCTCAGACCATACGCCGCACACTGCATCAAATTGGTCTACATGGCTATCGTCCCAGAAGGAAGCCTCTTCTAAAGATGATGCACAAGAAAGCCCACAAACAGTTTGCTGAAGACAAGCAGACTAAGGACATGGATTACTGGAACCATGTTCTGTGGTCTGATGAGACCAAGATAAACTTATTTGGTTCAGATGCTGTCAAGCATGTGTGGCGGCAACCAGGTGAGGAGTACAAAGACAAGTGTGTCTTGCCTACAGTCAAGCATGGTCATGGGAGTGTCATGGTCTGGGGCTGCATGAGTGCTGTCGGCACTGGGGAGCTACAGTTCATTGAGGGAACCATGAATGCCAACATGTACAGTGACATACTGAAGCAGAGCGTGATCCCCTCCCATCGGAGACTAGGCCGCAGGGCAGTATTACAACATGATAACAACCCCAAACACACCTCCAAGATGACCACTGCCTTGCTAAAGAAGCTGAAGGTAAAGGTGATGGACTGGCCAAGCATGTCTCCCAACTTAAACCCTATTGAGCATCTGTGGGGCATCCTCAAATGGTTGGTCGAGGAGCGCAAGGTCTCGAACATCCACCAGCTCAGTGATGTCATCATGGATGAGTGGAAGAGGACTCCAGTGGCAACCTGTGAAGCTCTGCTGAACTTCATGCCCAAGAGGGTTAAGGCAGTGCTGGAAAATAATGGTGGCCACACAAAATTTTGACACTTTGAGCCCAATTTGGACATTTTCACTTAGGGGTGTACTCACTTTTGTTGCCAGTGGTTTAGACATTAATGGCTTTGTGTTGAGGCATTTTTTAGGGGACAGAAAATTTACACTGTTATACAAGCTGTACACTCACTACTTTACATTGTAGCAAAGTGTAATTTCTTCAGTGTTGTCACATGAAAAGATATAATAAAATATTTACAAAAATGTAAGGGATGTACTCACTTTTGTGAGATACTGTATATACAGTATATACCCCTTATCTTGGAGGTGTGTTTAGGGTTGTTATCATGAAGGGAGGGGATCATGCTCTGCTTCAGTATGTCACAGTACATGTTGGCATTCATGGTTCCCTCAATGAACTGTAGCTCCCCAGTCCCGGCAGCACTCATGCAGCCCCAGACCATGACACTCCCACCACCATGCTTGACTGTAGGCAAGACACACTTGTCTTTGTACTCCACACCTGGTTGCCGCCACACACGCTTGACACCACCTGAACCAAATAAGTTTATCTTGGTCTCATCAGATATGACGAGCTGATAGGCATATAATAGACATATAAAAATTCCATTATTGCGCATGCTTATTAAAATCAAAGGAAAGGTATAATATACAAACATGATTGAATAAAAAACTGCATTAATAAGCTTGACACGTTTCGTGGATACAGTTCCACTTCTTTAGAAGCAAATTCAGAATTCATGTCTATAAAAATATATATCCAAAATTAATCCAATGAATTGAATGGGGATGCAAGGGAAGGAAAAAAACAAAACACCCCAAAATGACTTACTTTACAGCTCTAAAAGTGGTCATAGAATGCTAAAGCCTGATGGCTGAGGAAGGCCGGGAAATGTCCCTTGCATCCCCATTCAATTCATTGGATTAATTTTGGATATATATTTTTATAGACATGAATTCTGCATTTTCTTCTGAAGAAGTGTATCCACGAAACGCGTCAAGCTTATTAATGTAGTATTTTATTCAATCATGTTTGTATATTATACCTTTCCTTTGATTTTAATAAGCATGTGCAATAATGGAATTTTTATATGTCTATTATATGCCTATCAGCTTGTCATATGTGCCATGTACCATGTCCTATGTATGTTCATATGAATAAACCCATTTTGATCGTGTAATTCTTTTGTTTTTCTAACACACATCTCATTTAAAGTCCCAAATATCCCCCTTTTTGCATGTTAAACTGCTGTATTGTCTTGGCCACCGTGCTGCAGCTCAGTTTCAGAGTCTTGGCAATCTTCTTATAACCTAGGCCATCTTTATGTAGAGCAACAATTCTTTTTTTTCAGATGCTCAGAAAGTTCTTTGCCATGAGAAGCCATGTTGAACTTCCAGTGACTAGCATGAGAGAGTGAGAGCGATAACACCAAATTTAACACACCTGCTCCCCATTCACACCTGAGACCTTGTGACACTAATAAGTCACATGACACTGTGGAGTGAAAATGGCTAATTGGGCCCAATTTGGACATTTTCACTTAGGGGTGTACTCACTTTTGTTGCCAGCAGTTTAGACATTAATGGCTGTGTGTTGAGTTATTTTGAAAGGACAGCAAATTTGCACTGTTATACAAGCTGTACACTCACTACTTTACATTGTAGCAAAGTGTCCTTTCTTCAGTGTTGTCACATGAAAATATATAATATAATATTTACAAAAATGTGAGGGGTGTACTTACTTTTGTGAGATGCTGTATATATAAGTGTCTAATTTACACATATAGTTATAAAGCAATAGCATTTTTCTAACAATTTCCAATAAATATTTACTGTTATTGTGGTAAGACGTAGGGTGTGGCTGTCTGTCCATTTCAGATACTGGTTATGTGGTGGTGGTAAATAACTAGTAGAAATATATACAGTATATATGAAAAATAATCTTGGTGTAGCAACAAAGAGTGTCAATCAAGAAAATAAATATGGTATAACCTTTACCCTTAGCTTACTCTCAGGAATAGACTGAGAGATTTACCGAAGATACTGAAGTGCTAGTTAATATTGGGCTGGCAAAAGTATAATTTATGGCTGAACTTGGCCTAAAGCAAAACACTATATAGCTATCCAGTACACACAAATTTCATATATTCTTCATTAGATTGTGCTTTGTTCTCCCATAAACATTTAATTCACTTAGTGTGTCTAAAATATCTTTCCTGGCAGAATGAACAAAATATAAGGCAATTTGAAAGGATTTCTTCCTGCAGCATAAAGATTTCTGGATATGATTAAAGATAATTATATGTTGCAGCTGGTGGAAAATTAGGCCTTATTAATTTAGCCTATTAAATAATGTTGTGATATTCTCAAATATCCTGGTAAAGGAACATTAATCACAAAGTAATATCTTTTTCCCATTCCAACAGGGTAATAATCACTCAAAAAGGGTACTTTATTCAAGGGACTATTTGATCACTGGGAGGAAAAAGCTAACACACATGAACAGGGCTTTAAAACTCAAGGGAATATGCATACAGAAATGAAATATGGCTTAAATGCTGCTTGCAGAAAGTGTACAGGCTTAGCAGATGGTAGTTAGATTATTCAATTTACTAGAAATCGAAGCCTCATTTAAAGGTTTGTGCAAAATGAAATGCAAATAGCTGTATGGGAAAAGAACATCTAATACCTTTCTGAAAAAATGTATAAAATGCCTAAGGAAATTAGCACAGCTACATATGTTTCAATGAGTAATGGGCCTTATTTAAAAAGGCATCCTGGTTGCTTGCAGCAACCAGTTTCCAACTCTTATTTGGCTGCATAACTCTGTTTTCTTTGTATACATTACATAAATTATGCCCAGTGTAAAAGGTAAAACTTAATACTAGGAATATGTTTCTGATATTTACCAGGTAGAATAACATATGCAGTCTTTCAGAGCCTAAAACTACTGATTACAGGGTGGAACAGCAGGATGGTGTATGCATGGGTATTGGGTAATTGTCTTACACAATAATTCTGCTCAAAATACATTAGTAGTAAAGTCATTTTATGCTAATGTTGCAGACCTTGTATCAAGACATTCATTCATAATACTTCTCAGACCCTCTATACTGACTACTCCTTGGATCCTCATGAGGTCCACAGAAATATATGCACTGCAATTTTTCATGATTTTGCAATAGAAAATTAGCCCATTAGAATTCTCTGAAAGTGGAACTTCCCCCAAAAAAAGGGAAGTTCCGCTCGTTTACCTCCCCTCCTCCCCTCCTCTTTACCATTTGGCACTTTGTTTTTTGGGGGGGAGCAGGTACCTGGTTTTGTTCGCCCTCCATCGCCCGCATCACAGGTTCCAGAAGACTGCAGGAGCATTCATAAAGCACAGCGCGGCTCACATATGCGCAGTGAAAAGTCGGTTAAGATGCCAGTGCTAGGGACCTGCAGCCCTGTGCAGCACAGGCTCGGATAAGGACAGAGCTTGACCCCTAGACAGGTAAGTATCCTTATATTAAAAGTCAGTATTTGTAGTTGCTGACTTTTATTTTATTTTTTGGGGGGGGGGGGAGACTAAAGCGTCTCTTTAATCCCTTTTACTTCATTGCTTTTACTTGTTTACTATCTGTCTGTCCTTTCATTACATGAGATAGATCCCTTCAAGAAAATCCTCCTTCCATCTCAACCTTCCCTCACCCCTCTTTTGCTTTCTTCTCTTTTCATACTTTTCTCTTCTCTTACACTTATCCTTTCTTTTATATTCTCAACAGATTTATATAATTTCTCGGTTTCTCTCCCCCTCTGTTTTTATTACGTTTTTTGGACATAGAGAAGATGCCAGTTGGTGTTTCGTTCTTTGTCCCATAAGACATTGTAACACATCCTAGGCCAACCCCTTCTCATGATATGACCCTGTAACCTCAGGTTTAATTACCATCCTACTAATAGACATGACCTTCCATCGGCTGAGGACGGAGGCGTGACTAGCCTCTGAAACACATTCCGATTGGTTGTTCCATCACAAGGTTTGACAGGTGTCCACCAGCTCATGACAGCTCGTTCTTCAGTGTCCTCTCACACTCTTCTATCAGAGCCGCCACTGAGGCAAGGACTGATTCCTAGATCACACGCAGGATCATTCCCATTGCCCATCCGGGCACAGGGCGTCACACTTGTCACCCTGTGAGTGGAACCTGTTATTGATTTTATATATTTTCCTATTAAACTGTGCTACACCATTGGTCGCCTGACCAGTGGCAGCCCGTCTATTAGAGGTGCAGGGACGCGGCCCCTTATTAAAGTGCTTATTTTTAAGCACGTGATTAGAGCCAGAGGCTCTAATAGGCTTCAAAAAAGAGTGGGCTTGGGGCGTAGAGTATATGAATAAATATTTGTGATATTCAGTGTAAATGGAATGTACTACTAATTTGTCCTAAATGGTCCTCTCCTTTGTGTCTTGTTTGCTTGTTTGATGGTTCTACTGTAATATTGTGCAGCAATTCTGCAATGTGTTTTAATGCACACAGAGTGTGCCACAAGTTAACAAACATCTTAAAATAGCATTGCCTAATATTCATAAAAAGCATGAAATGAAAACAGCCAGCAGCAGGGCTCCGCTATTACCTAGGTGATAAATATAACCCAAAAATTATTATTGAAAAATTATGCTACTACACTGAACTAAAAACACTTCAACTAAAACAGTGTTCCCCCATTTGCAAGTCCATCATGTTTCAACTTACATAATAGTTGAGAGTTTATACGACTATTATATAATTTGTAACATGATGGAGTTGCAAACATACTTACTCACATTTATAATATATTTCTTGGTGGGGAGCTCACACTGTCAATTTTCATGTTATAGCATTTATAAGTAAAAATAAAAGACGGTTATTTTGAGATGATTCACTCTACTAACATTGTTGAAGAAATGTTGCCCATTGGTTGAGCCACCACACCATCTAATACAGGTAAATTCTTTGTTGTGGTGTGTCCTGTGCATGCTTGACTAATAAGAGGAAGGTGTATTCCTCCTCAGATTCATTCATCCGGCTGTCATGTTTGTAATCTGATATTATGACAAATATACATAACTCAGCAAAAGTTAGCAAAATTCTGAACATAGCACATAAAGAAAGTGTATAGAAACACTCTGAAAATGTTACTGTTAGTAGGTAGGAACTTGTAGGTGAAAACTAGTTTATGTATAGTCAAAACGTTACTGGTAGAGTAAGGAAGGGTCATATTTTTTATTTTATTTTTGCCATCTGTGCCTTGTTGGGGAGATTTACTTCCTGTCCCAAAGACAAAAGCAGAGTAAAAAATAAATACTTTCTTGGATAGTTGTAACTGGAACAGGTGTCCCAACAGAGAGATACCACTTAAGTCGTGTACACACAATAGGTTTTACCGATGAAAACAGTCCGATGGACTTTTTTCATCGGACAAACCGATCGTGTATGGGCCCCATCTGTGTTTTTTCCATCGGTGTTTAAAAATAGACCATGTTTTACATTTATCCGATGGTTAAAAAACCGATAGCTCCTTAACTTGACTTGGGGATGCTTACACTAATAGTAATCTTAATATAATTAATATTCTATTCTTTGTACAATTATCCACTCTTCCCCTTATTTGACCTTATTCCCTTTTATTTCTTTTAATATATACTACATTATCACATGAGATATTTAGATTACCTTGTTTAATTTATTTTATTTAGTTCTGTATATTTTATTTTTCAATACATTCTATGTTTTACTTGCTCATAATATATATTTAATACACTTTATATTTATGAATATTATTCTGAACATGGAATTTCTTTTACTATTTTTAATGCATTTTTTTATATAATGTTATTCATACCCCTTTTTTTAATGTTGAAAAATTTAATAAAAACATTGAAACTAAAAAACCGATAGCAAATTACTATCGTCTTTGGGGAACTCCATCGGATAAAAAACCCATGCTCAGAATCAAGTCGACACATGCTCAGAAGCATTGAACTTCATTTTTCTTGGCTCATCGGAGTGTTTTACGTCACCGCACTTGGAACGGTCGGTTTTTTGACTGATGGTGTGTAGGCAAGACTGATGGAAGTCAGCTTCATCGGTTTTCCGATGGAAAAATCCATCGGTTTAAAAACCATAGGAAATCCGATCATGTGTACAGGGCTTTAAGCCTCTTTCACAATCAGTGTTCAGTTTTTTCAGATGGCCCTGTTCGGAAGGTCAAGGGAGCCCTTTGGACAGGTGAATGTCCATTTACACCAGCCTACCTCCAGGTCCATTAAAAAAAGACAAAAAACAAACAAAAAAGGACCGGTTCCAAAGTAGTCTGACGTTAATGGACAGTGGAAACCGTTTATACCTGGCCACACATTCAGCGGAATCTGCCCCTGTCCGCTCTGCATAAACTAAGTGGGCATGGATGTGATATCTGTTCCACTTGGCTCCGATCAGCAGGGGATCTGCTCACAGAACCTTTGCTGATCAGAGCAAGTGCTATTCCAAGTGAAAGGGAGCTTTTAATTTTGTGCTGGTGACAATTGTAAAACTTTGAGTTTCCCATTACTTTTTCCCCCAAAAAACAATAGTCATCACAATAGATGGAGAAGCTAAATTATGTCAGGGGGGGACATAAGCACTAATAAAAACTTGACAGGGGTTGTACACCTACTATATCCAAATAAAATAAAAACGTTTTGGCAATACATACATTTTGTTGGTACTAAAGGTAAAAAGGTAAAAATTACATGATGTAGTCTATCACTACCATTAGTAAAGCAGTCTTTGTGTTTCTGAGCTCCCCTGTAATTAGTTTTGCCTGTTGAACCTGTGCAGCAAAAGTGGCAGTTAGAGGGTTACCATTTAACACTAAAGCCGGCCATAGATGGATCGAAATTTAGCCGGTTCAGCAGATACCATTAGAATTCTGATCCATCTATGGGCAGGCTGGTTGTACTCTTTCTCAATCTATTATTATTATTATACAGAATTATATAGCTCCAACAGTTTGTGCAGCGCTTTACAATATAAAGGGAGACAATACAATTCAATACAAGAGGGTTAGGAGGGCCCTGCTCCTGTGAGCTTACAATTTAATAGGGAGGGGCTGGTGGAACAAAAGGTAATAACTGTGAGGGATGAACTGATGGGAGAAATCTACTTATGTACAACCAGCCTACTGGAGAATTTTTGCTCAGTCAGTACCGCTAGCTATAGCCAGCGGCAGGGCCGCTTATAGAAATAACGGGGCCCTGTACAGCCTACCTGATGGGGCCCCGTGCACAAATTTCCAAACAAAAATCCCCCCTCCTAGCACAACCCCCTCTAAATTACCCCCCTGCCCCCCAATCTCTCCTCCCAGCACATATCTCCCCATTCTTCCTCCTCACACATATCGCCCTCCCCAAATCCCCATTACATTTGCCAATGCCAACACAGCCAGGAAGAGGTGTGCTGTGTTTTGTTCTCCCCTCCTGTCAGAAGAGTGCTGGTATTTATAGTACATGAGACCGGATCGGTCTTACTGTAGATTGCATTGCACTGTACACACACACAGCGCCCCCATCTCCTCCAAAGGCTGCTCAGTGCTCACCTCCCGGCAGCAACAAATGTGGATAGGGGCGGTGTGTGTAGAGTGCCATGCGATCTACAGTAAGAGTGATCCGGTCTCATGTACTGTAAAGACCAGCGCTCTTCTGACAGGAGGGGAGAACAAAACACAGCACACCTCCCGCTGGCACTTCTTCTCTCACAGCTCCAGGCTCCAAGCTGCCGTCTCCTCATCGCAGTTGTGAGTGCGGGCGGGGGAAGGAGCTCAGCTGCGGCCGGCCAGGGGGGGCATAACAGCCCACCCCGGCATGCCCTAAATCCAGCCCTGTGTCTCTCACCTAGCCTCTCACCTAGCAGCTGAAAGCCGGCGGGAGCGAGATGGAGAGAAACCGGCTTTGAGTTGCTGGGTGAGAGACTCTGTCATTCTTTTTTCTCTGCTCCCCCGATCCTCCTGCTGTCCGGGCCCCCCTGTGTGCCCAGGCCCCCTACAGGAGGGCTGGTGGTCACCCCCTATCAGCGGCCCTGGCCAGCGGTGCTATTGAGTTAATTTTGACGGGGAAGTCTCTACTGGTCCATCTAACACTACCTTCTCCAGGAAGTTCTGCTGTCCAAGGGTGTTTCTGTTCTCCTCATTAAATAGATGACCCACCTTAAGAGAGGAAGTGTGTTACAGGATCACAAGGTTAAAATAAAGGAAGACAAAGCTAAAAACAAAAAACGAATGCAGTCAAGGATTGGTAAGCTGCTATGTAATAAAATTGTGTTCCTGGATTTAGATACAATTTTAATTGGTGGGAAGAGATGGGATAATGAGAAAATGTGTTGAGTTATTTTGTAACTAAGGGGCCATGGTGGCCCGTCCATAAAGGGCGCAAGGGGCGCTGTCCCCCTAATCCATGCGCCCGCCCCTAATCTACATGCAGGGCACCGGATGCATGGATTCCAATGTTTTTTTTTATAAGCACATGATTAGAGCCAGAGGCTATATTCGCTATTGTCTTCCTGATTCTCCTCTCAGCCAATTAGGAAGGGGGTACTGAGATCTGATTGGCCGAGAGGAGAAGCAACCGTATTGGGCGCCGAGAAGGAAGGGACGCAGGGGAAGCTGCCATGAAGCTGCCGAGGAGGAGGAGACACAGGAAGGATCCGAAGCTGCCTGCAACCTAGATGGGGTAAATGCGGGGCTGGTGGGTGGACAGACGAGCGAGCGATGGGGGGTGGTTTGCATTGACCAACTGGGGAGGGGAGGGGGTGTCAGGTTGTTTGTTTGCCCCCCCCAAAAAAATGGAGCACCAGCCCCACACTGCTAAGGGCGCATAAATAATAATAGATTTAGCTTTGTTTTTGGCACCAAAAACCCTGTGCTTATGTTTGTGATCTTAAAAAGTACATACACTTTTTGATTATCGTTGTGAAAAAAAGAAAGTGTTGCTATAAGATTTTTGTAGGTGGATTTTGTCAGATTGGTATATGTAGCATGTTTAGTGCATGTTTTCCCATTAAAAAAATGTTGGCTAAAAAAAGATCTTCAGAAAGGTGATCTGTATGCACTGAGAGGGATAAGTTTATTATCTTGTTTCTGTGGAGTGGGACTTGAAATTCCACAAATATTTAGCTTTTTTTGCACAGCAGAAGTACTTTATCATCTACCTGAATATTGCAAACAAAACATTGCACCTTCATGCTAAATTAATCTTATCAAAGCTTACCTTCCAGGATCAATATTGACTTAAACAATTCTTTTCATTCTTTACATGCCAGAGTGTGATGAAATAAATATTTTAGGGCCCATTAACACTTCTGTGCTTCTGTGCATTTAAATGATTTTTTATGCTTCTTTTCATGGGTAGCATTTTGATTTCACTGGAGTGCATTTTGCATGCATTTAGTGAACCTGTAGGCTATAAACAACCTTACTTATTATAGATGGCAGGTATCATTAGCTGTCTGTATTCCCCTATTGTGTGTCGGGCAACCTAAAACTTTGTAATGCATTAAGGATTCAATATCAATGGTCGCTGGATTTCATCATGCTCATTCCTTACTCATGTGCATTTCTATTTGTTAACAAGGACGCATGGGATTATATTAGCACACAGGAGAGAGATAAGGTGGGCGGTTGAATAGCAACCACAAATATGGTGCAATGAAAAAAACAGCCTGGATAACAGAGGAAAGAAACAGAGCTGGCATGCTAAAACCTGAATGTACCTACTTTTTTGTTTAATGTAGCAAATTCTAGGTGTTCCCTGGTGGACAGGGCATGCCTTGGAATACATTACCCTATTCAGACCTGTAGAAAGGTTTAGTAAACATTCTGCTTGGTTAAATTAGTAACGTCATTCTGTTACACAACCAATGAGGTCCGTTGTCTGTGAAGGTGTTCATTAGGGATGAGCCAAACACCCCCCGGTTCGGTTCGCAACAGAACCTGTGAACGGACCGAAAGCTAATATGTAAGTTATTGTCCTAAAAAGGGTTTGCGGACCCGGGTCCTGCCCCAGGGTACATGTATCAATGCAAAAAAAAGATTTAAAAATGGCAGTTTTTTCGGGAGCAGTGACTTTAATGATGCATAAAGTGAAAAACTATTTGAAATATTCCTTTAAATATCGTACCTGGAGGTGTCTATAGTATGCCTGTGAAGTGGCACGTGTTTCCTGTGTTAAGAACTGTCCCTGCACAAAATGACAAAAGGACTAAAGGAAAAAAAGTCATTTAAAACTGCTTGAGGCTTTAATGTAATGTCTGGTCCCAGCAATATGGATGAAAATTAGGCCCTATATACTCTGAACAGCAGTATACAGGCAGTGCAAACAAGACAGGGACTGTAGGTTTGTTGTTACGTAGAATCTGTTTGTAATTTTGAACTGGTACATTTTTAAAGTGTAGCTCCAGACCAAAATATCCGTTTTAAGCTTTTTGGAAAACATAAGGAAGGGTTATCACCCCTGTAACCTTTGTTTTGCTGTCTGTGCACCTGTTCAGAACATTTCACCTCACTTTCAGTCCCAATGACAAATGTTTTTAGAAAATTTGTTTTTTTTATTGAAACAAGGATTGGTAATAAAGCATCAGTGGAGAGAAGACACCTTTTCCCATATTAACTCTTACAGGAGAGAATTTCCCTTCCTAGGGGTAGATTTCCTCTCACTTCCTGTTGTCTCATTCTGTTTGCAAGTTGAATGTTTGAAAGTATGGGTCTGCCGTATATACTCTGCAGAATTGGCTTTGGCCAATTATGGCTCTCTGTACCTACGGCGCTGTGATTGGCCAAGCATGCGGGTCATAGTGCATGCTTGGCCAATCATCAGCCAGCAATGCACTGCAATGCCGCAGTGAATTATGGACCGTGACGCGCCACTCGAATTTGGCGCGAACGGCCCGAAATTCGACGAACGGTCAAACAGCCGATGTTCGAGACGAACATGGGTTCAACTCGAACTTGAAGCTCATCCCTAGTGTTCATTAATCCAGGTCATGGTGTAACTAGTAGCAGTTAGTTACATTCAGCTGGACATGTTCTGTAGTGTTGAAGACATTTCACAGCTTATTCAAGCAGTCTCTTCAGTTATAATGAGTTTCAGAAACAAAATCAATTTATATATATATACAAGGTCACTCATTAACCCAATCATCATTGAATGTGTCAAGGCAGCAGTTGGTTTTTCCAAGAACAAGATGGAAGGTGTGAAAGTTTGTGGAACCACCCTGTTCTAATTGCATAAGCCAACCCCATAGTGCCAGGAAGTTAATCATCCAATTTACATGGCTGAAGGTGTGAATTTCTGTCAAATTACTGGTATAAAGATGCTAAACTGAAACAAGTTGTTTAGTAGTAGGGAAGTTCTGTCTGACTAAATATAGCAGTTCCTTGTAGTATGTATATGCCTCTAGAAACACACTGCAGTCTTCGGGAATATTGTGGTTCTCTCTTGAAACATAGCGTATTGCCTATGCTAACATTTAGTATTGTATAGAGAGATAGTGGTTCTGCACTGTTAATAAGGTCAGCCACCACTGTAACAAGACCAGCCTGCTAATTTTTTTTATTAGTGCCACTGAGTTCTGTTTGCATATAGTAAACTTTAAAGGACAACTGTAGCTTTAATCTAAAATCCTCAAACCCGCCCTTGCACCTCCAAAACGAACCTACACTAAAACCCCAACCTCAGCTTCTTACTTCTGTAGCAGAGCCACATTCTGTGCATGGTTTACTTCTCCGTAGACAGAAATCTTATAAATCCCTGGCCACACATGCACACTGAGCCCTCATTGACTTGCATTGGGCCATCTTTGTGTAGGCAGGTGTTGGACTGCAGTATATCCACTGACCTGAAGGTAGTACTGTGCCATTTCTTCAATCTGGTAGGAGACCATTGAGGACTAACTCGCCCCCTGCTATGGACTCCTGGTGGCCATATTGGGGAGGACAGCAAAATACCAAAATCCTGAGAGATTTGGGCAGCAATTTTTACATGGAGTTGCTGTTATAATGGTCATTAATGCAGCAAGCTTAACCCCTGATGTAAATATTTTTTTTCCAAAATGCTATTTTTTTTGGAAAGGACCATCAGTAACTGTATTATGTATGTAGATCAAAAACACTACCCCATAATCATGACACCACTCAAATCTTATCCCTTATTTCCAAAATTGTTTTGGTCAGATTCAAGACATACAGAATCTCAATTAAGACATTGACATTGACACTTTCTCTATAGAGTACTTAATGTTCCTTCGATTTATCAAAACATTTTTTTTCAATGTACAGTAATGAAACAGTTCCTAGAACACGTTTAAAAACTTTTTAAAGGATTGCTCCCTCTTATCAGGTAAGTGCCCTATTATTTATTTCTGTGTAAAATCTCAAAACTGAGAAAAAGTGCTTTTTATACTACACATTTTATGATGGCGAAAACAAGGTTGTCAAAGTGAATTAGGGGATCATTTATCAAGCATTTTTTCTCAGTTAGCCCTGGAGAAGGTACAACACCACTGTTAATAAAATACTCCCTATTTAAAGCTCTGCGTGTCTGTTTCTGACAAATAATGTGCTAGGGAAAATGTGGAAGATGCAGAAAGGAAGACACATCCTTTATAACAGTTCACCTCAACATGTGAAAAAGTGTGAAAAGTACATGTGTTGCTGGCATATTCTTGCCAGGAGACGAAAAAGCCAAATTTGATTTGTGATATCATTAAGTACTGAGCCAGCATCCGAAATACTTAAGTGCAATAAAATTCATTACTTTTTTTCTGCAAAAGTACTTTTCTAGAAACTACATATTTCTATTTATCCAGCTGATATTAATAAGTATCTCACTTTTTATAAATTGAAAACAATGAATTTGAATTATGGATGCATAGGGCAATTTTGGTAAAATGTATTTTGCTAAACAATTGCCAATGTTTCCATCAGTGATTTTGCTCAATGAACTGCTTGGGTGAAATCTTTTTGAAAAATAAATCATTTTAAATATACTTGAAGAGGGTGTTTTTTGTTGGTGTATTACATCTATTTCACTTATTTGCTACCTTTTATTTATTTTTATGGGGGGGGGGGGGGTAAAGGGAAACTGTCAGTTTGCATCGCTGTGAATGATGGAGGCTGGAGAGGAGGGTCATCATTCACAAAAACAACAAGCCCACAAAAACACATGCCACATACTTTACTTGCCAGAGGGAGAGACTAGTGTAGTAGCTGGCTTTTTTTGTTGAAAAAAGGGGGTATTGGGGAAAGGGGAATGCAAGTGTAGCCACTAGCGTACAGGCATTCAAATGGAATACCTGTAGGGGATCAATTCACCTTGTGGGGTGTTGTTGCTGTAACCAATTAGCATAGACAAAAGAAAGACGAGTAGCCTGGTGTAAAGCAGGCTCAAGGGGTTACTTTTTGCAACAATAAAATCAAACAATCAAAGCCAAAATAATACACATTTTATCATGTTTATTTTGATATCAAAAGTTAAATATATGGAAGAAGATTAAAAAATGCAGTTTATTAAACTCAATGAAAAAATGGTATCGTATGAGGATTGATTACCACAAACATAAATGTCAAACAGGACACATAATGACATAGCATGAAACACAGCACTAGTCCGGACGCTGTAGTTCAGCCTCAAGTATTGCACATCCCGTTCCAAGTGGGACAGTGTAATTCCCTAAAAAGGGGATTCTGAATTTGGAACTAAGTGAAAAAGTTGAATTCACTCAGTATGGTCAAATGGGTGTGACTAACGAGGGGCTGAAACCTGGTGTAGGGAGGGTGAGGCGAGAAGATGGGAGGGCATGAAGGTGAACCTATTTGGTATTGGATGGGACTGGGCATGCAATTATGGATAATGGAAATCATGTAATAGATCACAATACTGAAATACGTCCTGGTGAAGGCAAAGGTATGGCACATCAGTTGTCCATTGAGATCAGCAGAATTGCTAAAGTGTCAGTTTGAAAAACTGGTTCATCACTCATATAGACCTTCAACAAATGTCACAGAGTTAAGACCATCTTTGGTACGGTTAATTTCCAGGATTCAATCATTGAATCAGTCATTATAATATATTCAACCATATATTGCTTTGTAAGTAATCAGCTGTAAGTTATAGAGTAACAGCAGCACAGGATTGGTAATCTTTAGAACAGTTGAATCTGTCAACCAAAATGTGCTGATTGATATATGCCAGGGATATGCAATTAGCGGACCTCCAGCTGTTGCCAAACTACAAGTCCCATGAGGCATAGCGAGACTCTGACAGCATCAAGCATGACAACCAGAGGCAGAGGCATGATGGGACTTGTAGTTTGGCAACAGCTGGAGGTCCGCTAATTGCATATCCCTGATATATGCGGTCACACGCAACCACTGAGTTAGCCTGTGTCACTAAAATCAGTTCAATCAACTGGCAACAAAAAAGCTGGTTAGTGTATGCAGTCATACATTACCACTGGGTTGCACTGTATCACCCACAGTGGTGTCGACAGGTTAATAGAGCTGCAGCTGGTAGTGATATCATGGACTCATCTTATATTGAAAAGGGAGAGAGAGGCGGTCCCGGATGTCCACTTATAGATTTGGCGATGCCAAGCAAAATTCAAAGATGATGAATGCAAGTAAGGGAGTTTGTTGGGGCGGCCGATCATCTCCCGGTCTGTCAGTCCAGCAGGTTGTAATCCTGGCTTAGCTGGGTCCCATCACCGCACCTCCGCTAACTTCGCTGGCCTCGCTCACCCAGCGCCGCCCAGTGTCACATGACTGGGCAGGCTGGTGATGTCAACGCGTTTCGCCATGCTCAGTGACGTAGCTTTGTCTGGGACGCTTTTTTTGTTGTCAGCTTATGTTTTAATGAAAGACAACGCTCTTCGGCAGCCCCTATCATTCACAACAACAGAAGACAACATTTACTTCTCTAATCCCTCTTTCCTGAATAGTGGTGGTTGGGGGCAGATCTGAGCTCAGTCTTTCTTGCTACTGTGAAGAAACTGAAATAGGAGATCAGAGGAGGCACAAGGCTGCATGATTATATGGAGGGCTGCATATGTTCCATCATGTCTGGTAGTTTTCAGAGGAGAAGGGGAAGGGGTTCATGTAGGCTCCTCAGTGTGCACTGTTACACCCAGAAGAGGAGGCAGAGAGATGCAGATTAAAATTGAATCAGTTCTGGATGTAACTCCCACATAGAAATGCCTACAAATAGTGCTTCAGTCTGGGGTTGAGGTACATCCAAAGCTCCCAACCCCTGCCCTGGGGAGTTTAACAAACATTTCTATCTACTTGCGAGACTTCTTTAAAGGACAATTATCTTGAAAAACGGGCATAAATAAAAATTATAACTACAGATGAACTAACATTAAAGTAGGCCTGGCATCTAAATAGAATGCTGTACTTTTTAAGTGTGGCTCCATTTCCTCTTGTTAAAACACATCATAAAATGTAAAAAACAAAAACAAAACAAAAAAACACACACACACCTATGGCTTCAGACCATGTCTCCTAGGTAAGGATGACATTACCTTCTTCTGGTTAGATCCTGGGGACTCACATTACCAGCTTAGATATGGGCAAACCTCACGATCTGTAAATGACCAAATTATACATACTTACAGTATTTCATGATACAAAAAATGCATTGCTTTAGCTTTTATTAAAAAATAAAATGGGTATTCTGTCGGTATTGCTTCTCATCACTTCCTCTAATCATATTCAGTAACTAAGGTTATAAACCATAAAATAACACGATTGTTGAGACATAGACATAATATTTCTGTATTATTAAATCATTACCAACAACCGAAACAGTCGTCAGACCCTAGAGGTGGGGGTGGGTGCAGGCATATGGTTGCACTAATATGTACTAATGACCAGTCAATATTAGTCAGTAAAGGGCACATGAGCAGGCCACACAAAGCAACAGCTGGCACCAGGCCTTGAATGATTATGGGTTAATGCTGTAATACTACAACTACTTTGCCTCTCACCCACCTTGTCATTTACAACAGTCCTATAAGTCTACACTGCTGTCAGCTGTCTACACTTCTAATAACAGAGGTGCTCACAATACTAAATCTAATAGTAGAGGCTGCCCAGCATTGCAAATGCCTATGCAAACATAAATATTGCTAGGAAAAGTAATTTATTAGTAAATGTAAGTACAATATAATGATGATATATTGAAAAATACCAACAATGGAGGTCTACAAATCCAAGTGTAACAATGTTTTCAGATCCACAACACCATCATGCAACTCAAAAGACTACATGATGATTTCAGAGTATCAATACTTCCAATATGGCTACTGGTGTTCTCGGTATAGGCCATCATAGTAGGCTATCTTTTATTGTAGGCCTTTAAGATGTAGATACTGGCCCTTTATAGAAGACTCTGGATTAACGTGCGCTTCATGCACTGTACACACCTTTGGAATTTCCGATGGCCTAAAATCTGATGGAATTTTGCGTCAGAATTCCGTTTAAGCTGTCTTTCATACACACTGTCAGACCAAATTCCGACCATCAAAAAAAACACGCTGACGTACAACACGTACGACGGCACTATAAAGGGGAAGTTCAAATCCAATGGTGCCACCCTTTTGGCTGCTTTTGCTGATTTCGTGTTACCGCGTGTTAGTAAAAGTTTGGTGTTAGCCGATTCACACTTTTCAGTCTCCGTGCTTTTCAGATCGTTTTCTGCTGTTCAGTTGGTGCTTGTGGGTTCGTATCTGTCTTTTAGTGTGTGTAGTCAGGTCGTTTCTGATTTTCAGGTCATTCTTTATAGTACTTTCTGTTCCTCAGTGTGTTCTGTTTAGTTTGTTTTGACCAGCCGACCGGTTTCTAGCCATGTTGGAAGTACGTTCTCATCGTAGAGTTTGTGCTGAGTATGGGCTTGGTGTTGGGGTTAATGCTTTGACCCAAGCTCAGTCCATGAACAAGGTGAGGAGGAGTTCATGGACCAAGAATTGCTTTCTCCACTGGGACTAATTCTCTCATATGCCTCTGCTGTGGGAAATCCAGGAGAATAATCTTGATGACTTCAGGAATTATCTTCGGGTCACGGACCCCATTTTTCACCATCTTTTGGATTTGCTGTCCCCCTATATCACGAGGCAGGATACTGTGATGCGCCAAGCCATCACTGCCGATCAGAGGCTAGTTGCCACGTTGCGATACCTGGCGACTGGGAGAAGCCTGCAGGACCTCAAGTTCACGACAGGCATCTTCCCCCAGGCTCTGGGGATCATTATCCCAAAAACCGGTTCTGCCATAATTCAAGTTCTGCAGAAGGACTATATGAAGGTAAGTTTTCACTAACCTCTCCAGCATGCTATCCTGGGCCCATACACACCTAGCCTAGTCACTTCCCAATGTATTTTGTCAGCTCCATTGTAGTGCTTTACCCCCTCCCCCTAAAATGTGTACAAATGTTTTTGTTCTCATTGAATTCAGGCAGAGTGGCAGAGTCTTTTTTTGGAGGGCCCCAAACTCACCTAGACCCCCCCCCCTAAAATGTGTACAAATGTTTTTGTTCTCATTGAATTGAGGCAGAGTGGCAGAGTCTTTTTTTTGGAGGGCCCCAAACTCACCTAGAACCCCCCCCTAAAATGTGTACAAATGTTTTTGTTCTCATTAAATTCAGGCAGAGTGGCAGAGTCTTTTTTTGGAGGGCCCCAAACTCAGCTTGAACCCCCCTAAAATTTTTACAATGGGCCATCAGAGGGGGTGAGGAATCTGATAATTGGGCTTTCTATTTTTGTTTTTAAATACTCCTTTAAATAAATGTTATACTGATGTTGGCCAAGAATGTTTTGTGTAATCTGCTTGCAATGTTATGTGCAAAAGAACTAATTTATTTTTCTGGTTTGACTCCACAGTTTCCTTCAACGCCACAGGAATGGCAGAATGTGGCATCCCAGTTTGCCCAGCGGTGGGACTTCCCAAACTGCGGAGGGGCAATAGATGGGAAGCACGTCCGCATAGTGCCACCACCCCATTCGGGGTCATACTATTATAACTATAAAGGTTTTAATAGTATTGTGTTAATGGCGGTGGTGTCGGCACAGTATGAATTTATGTATGTGGACATTGGGAAGAATGGCCGGATGTCGGATGGTGGTGTGTTTGCACAGACGGAATTTGCCCAACGTCTCCAGACTGGTGGCCTGGCACTGCCACCTGATGAAGACAACGTTGAGGGCTTTCCGTTTGTTTTTATCACTAATGAGGCTTTCGGACTGGGACCACGACTGATGAGGCCATTCCCCCTGAGGACCCTCACCCCGTAGAGGAGGGTTTTTAATTACCGGCTGGCCAGAGCCTGAAGGGTTGTTGAGAATGCCTTCGGGATAATGGCCAGCCGGTTCCGTCTGTTCCTTACATCCATACATATGGCGGACTACAAACTGAATCACATAACATTCAGCTGCTGCATACTGCACAATTATTTGAGGAGAAATTCTGCAAATTATATAACAGTTGGGCCTAAGGCCAGACTTTCTGACAATCCCATAACGGGCCTGTATACTGGCCGTACTGGCTTGGCCCCCCAAAGCATATATGAAAAAAGCAGTGCAGCGCTAAAATTGCATTATAATAAAAACGTCCAAACAGTACAAGAGTTCAGAATTTATAGGAAAATATTGATGAGTGGAACATCAAGAAGATAGAAGGATCCTCTAATCGTGAAACAGGGTGATTGATAATGATCGTAAGTGAAGTCACTTCCGTGTATAACCGCCACCAGGTGTACAGGCCGCTCACCTTAAAGCATGGACCTCTGTTTTACCAGAAGGTCAAAACTGCAGTCCCTTAACAAGGGTAATAATAAAGATGAGAGGGTAGTCCTCATACGATCCTTCAATCACAGTCCTCACTCACTCGGTAATATCCAAAACGAACTCATACGTTAGCGTAGTTACATGCAAAATTCCAAAAGAAATACATAGTGCTCTCCATATAAAACACTTGATTTATTGAATAAAAATTAGTTACTCACAAGCAATGCACAGATAGCCCTGTGCCAAGCTGATGTTCATGTAACAAAGGTATAAAACCAGGTAGATGGCTGTCCTGACGACATATGGCCCCTCGCACGCGTATCGTCCGTAGGCAAGGACTTCCTCAGCGAAATGTAATGGAGCCAGCATATCAGTCTCTTTATATAAGCCATATACCAGGTGTGTGCAATATCTAAAAAATGGGAATAATATCCCGCCCCTTCTATAAGGATTATGAGACAAGCGCCCCCATTGGATATTATCAGATGAGCCAAAAGACATAGGCTGACCACAATTGGCTTAAGGGCATATGGGATACAGAGTGCTTCCAGGAGGAAGCCTCCATCTGATCAACCACTGTGCCTATCATCGGTGAGTACACAGGGGATAACGCCTCCCATTCGAATTACTTCCGGGTAGGCGCTCCCCACATGATCCGCCGTCGCCATGACAGCGGTACAAACAAACTATGTTCATTTCCGCCCATAGCATCTCCGTGACACAGGGGGCGGGGCACACTGATCACATGGTGACAGAGTGTCAGCAAGGGATGCAGGGGAAGAATCCCCTTATACGCAGAGTGTTATAACCGCTGACTACAACATCAGAAAGGGTCAAACATCTAAGAAACATCCCCCAATCTCTAACATAAATGATATATAGAAAGGGGCATGTATTGCTGCAACCGGACATTGGAATTAATGGCATATCACTAGTGCTATACACCCAGTGCTGCCATCAAGTGTCCAGAGTCAGCATTACAAATCAAATAAAAATAAAGTAAAAAGCACTGATGTCCATTAATGTCTAAAAACTGATGGGGGTACTATATCAATATGAAAATTAATATAAAATTATTGCGATCAACATATAAGTGGACCAAATGATCCGACCATATATAGGGCACAATAGTCAATAACTATGGAGATTCTGCAACATCCCCCCTCTAGTAATTACTTTAAGGGACCGTTAGGACCTCTTAATAAAACCAACAATAGTGACAAAAAGGACAACCTCTGCTTTGAGAGTAATAAAACGGTCATAAATAGACCTGTAAAATTAATATAGACGTCAGCACAACCATCTAACCTGTGTACAAATGTAACATATAAAAAACACTAAAACAAAGTAAAAATACTAGCGGTCAGAAATAAAACAATTGAGGTCAAACTCAACATTTAACCCCAATGGGACCCCCACTTTTAATTCATACACCCAAAAAGACTCTCGTCGGCTGAGATGCCGAATGAAGTTCCCTCCCCTCCAGTGGTTCGTCACCTTCTCTATCCCCCAGAACTGCAGCCCAGCTGGGCTACGGTTATGGTGGAGCCGGAAGTGTTTTGAAACATTGTCCACAATTTATTTACAAAAAAGCACCTTCATTAAGGGATAAGTTGGCCCCTGGGGTCATTGACCCCCCTACTCAATCTGAGAATAGGATCTTTAATTTTCTGACTGGCTTTCATAAATGTGGTCGTTGCCCACCATGTCGACAGGCCAGAAAGAATTTAAAGAAGCGGAAGGAATTTGTGGCATCAGCAACTGGAAAAAATTATAAGATCAAGGATCTAATTACTTGTGATACAACTGGGGTTGTATATATGCTACAGTGTGACTGTGGCTTACAATATGTTGGCAGGACGTCCAGGCCCCTTCATGTCAGGATAGGGGAACATGTCAACAATATTAAAAGGCGGTTGGTTACACACAATGTTTCAAAACACTTCCGGCTCCACCATAACCGTAGCCCAGCTGGGCTGCAGTTCTGGGGGGTAGAGAAGGTGACGAACCACTGGAGGGGAGGGAACTTCATTCGGCATCTCAGCCGACGAGAGTCTTTTTGGGTGTATGAATTAAAAGTGGGGGTCCCATTGGGGTTAAATGTTGAGTTTGACCTCAATTGTTTTATTTCTGACCGCTAGTATTTTTACTTTGTTTTAGTGTTTTTTATATGTTACATTTGTACACAGGTTAGATGGTTGTGCTGACGTCTATATTAATTTTACAGGTCTATTTATGACCGTTTTATTACTCTCAAAGCAGAGGTTGTCCTTTTTGTCACTATTGTTGGTTTTATTAAGAGGTCCTAACGGTCCCTTAAAGTAATTACTAGAGGGGGGATGTTGCAGAATCTCCATAGTTATTGACTATTGTGCCCTATATATGGTCGGATCATTTGGTCCACTTATATGTTGATCGCAATAATTTTATATTAATTTTCATATTGATATAGTACCCCCATCAGTTTTTAGACATTAATGGACATCAGTGCTTTTTACTTTATTTTTATTTGATTTGTAATGCTGACTCTGGACACTTGATGGCAGCACTGGGTGTATAGCACTAGTGATATGCCATTAATTCCAATGTCCGGTTGCAGCAATACATGCCCCTTTCTATATATCATTTATGTTAGAGATTGGGGGATGTTTCTTAGATGTTTGACCCTTTCTGATGTTGTAGTCAGCGGTTATAACACTCTGCGTATAAGGGGATTCTTCCCCTGCATCCCTTGCTGACACTCTGTCACCATGTGATCAGTGTGCCCCGCCCCCTGTGTCACGGAGATGCTATGGGCGGAAATGAACATAGTTTGTTTGTACCGCTGTCATGGCGACGGCGGATCATGTGGGGAGCGCCTACCCGGAAGTAATTCGAATGGGAGGCGTTATCCCCTGTGTACTCACCGATGATAGGCACAGTGGTTGATCAGATGGAGGCTTCCTCCTGGAAGCACTCTGTATCCCATATGCCCTTAAGCCAATTGTGGTCAGCCTATGTCTTTTGGCTCATCTGATAATATCCAATGGGGGCGCTTGTCTCATAATCCTTATAGAAGGGGCGGGATATTATTCCCATTTTTTAGATATTGCACACACCTGGTATATGGCTTATATAAAGAGACTGATATGCTGGCTCCATTACATTTCGCTGAGGAAGTCCTTGCCTACGGACGATACGCGTGCAAGGGGCCATATGTCGTCAGGACAGCCATCTACCTGGTTTTATACCTTTGTTACATGAACATCAGCTTGGCACAGGGCTATCTGTGCATTGCTTGTGAGTAACTAATTTTTATTCAATAAATCAAGTGTTTTATATGGAGAGCACTATGTATTTCTTTTGGAATTTTGCATGTAACTACGCTAACGTATGAGTTCGTTTTGGATATTACCGAGTGAGTGAGGACTGTGATTGAAGGATCGTATGAGGACTACCCTCTCATCTTTATTATTACCCTTGTTAAGGGACTGCAGTTTTGACCTTCTGGTAAAACAGAGGTCCATGCTTTAAGGTGAGCGGCCTGTACACCTGGTGGCGGTTATACACGGAAGTGACTTCACTTACGATCATTATCAATCACCCTGTTTCACGATTAGAGGATCCTTCTATCTTCTTGTGTTCCACTCATCAATATTTTCCTATAAATTCTGAACTCTTGTACTGTTTGGACGTTTTTATTATAATGCAATTTTAGCGCTGCACTGCTTTTTTCATATACGTTTCATTTAAGGATTGTTTTATATTGACCTTCAGTGTTCAGCAGCATTGTGATAGGTTGGTTTTGCGCTGTCTGGTTCTTTTTACTACTGGCCCCCCAAAGCACCCGTGAAGTGTGGGAGAAATACGTTGAGTATTTTACGGGTAGGGGAGCCATTGCTATGCCAGACAATCTCCGATTTTTTTATTAAAAAAAAGAAATATTTTTTTTGTGAAAAGCTTGATTTGGCATTATTGCTTGTGTTTCTTTTATCTGTCTCCCAGCAATTTGTAAAAACAAAAGAAGGGAAGAAGTTATTAGGAGAGTAAAGATAAGGCTGACAAGTAAAAGAGATAGGGAAAAGAAAGGGGAAAAAAAAAGAAAAGGGGAAAAATAAGTAGGGGCTCTTCGAGAAGTTCCACACCCAGATTAAGAAAAAGGAAAATAATTTTTTTTTTGTATGTGTGTCTAATGTTCTCCTGCGTAAAGCAGGGATAAAGAAAGAAAGGAGGAAACTGGGGTAGAGGGAAGGGGTGGGATAGGAAAGGGCAACAGGGACAAAGGAAGTAGGAGATGTAGAGGGAAAGGAAAGGAAAAAAGAAGAGACAATAGGAAGAATAGGCTAGTAGACTATAGTAAAATAATGAAAGTGAAATAATATGGTTTAATTAAGATTTTTTTATATATATATCTTCTCTAAATGGCAATGTTATATCTGTATACCCTGTTTCAAGAAAATAAAGAATTAATAAAAATATATATATATCTGTCTCCCAGGTTCTCCTAATGCACTTTTTTTTTTTTTTTTACAATCAGGTTGTGTTTATTGAGCAGATATGTATACATGAACATAGAAACAGAACTCGGCCAACATAGCCGAGGACATGACAATTCAACTGGTGACATGCAAATCAGTACATTCAGCAGGCATTAAGTACAGTAAGGAATTACACAGCAGGGGGGGCCCCCGCTATCTCAATCACTAACCAGGGCTAAACTTCCCAAAGGGTGAAAGCACCAGGGACCACGGATCGTCGCCAGGTGTCCCCCCGTCCCCACAAAACATCCCATGGCTCCCCCCAGAGGCCACAGGACCCCAACCAGGGGTACGAAACATGGAGGGAGCGGAAGGAGTGATCAAGGTGATATCCATGGTAACCACACCTTGTCAAATTTCCAGGGGCATCCCCTGCTAAGATATGTCAGCCTATACATTGGAATAGCAGCATCAACCATGGCCAGCCAAGAGGACACAGAAGGAGAGCCGGGGGACATCCACTTGCAAACAATAGACTTTTTGGCATAAAATAATAAATATGCAATCAACAGGTTTCTATGTCGGGGCCTCCGCACGTCGTCCGGGATCCCCAGCAGGGCCAGCTCCGGCGACATGGGAAGCGCCAACTCCAACTTTAGATTAATTAATTCAAAAACCTCCCTCCAGAACACCTGTATCTTAGAACATTCCCAAAGTAGATGTATAAGGGTACCAGGGTGCACCCGACATCTAGCGCAACAGGGGTCCCTGTCTGGATAGATCCTATGGAGCCTAACTGGTGTAAAATACACCCTGTGCAGCAGCTTGATTTGTGTCAGTTTGTCACGGGAGGAAATCACGAGCTTAGGGCACTCCTCCAACGCCTCTTCCCACTCCTCTCTTCCCAGGGATGGTATATCCACCCTCCACCTATCCCATAGTCTGTCCAGTCTCGGGGTGTCTAGTTTAAGCAATGTCCCATATAGTTCCGAGAGCGGCTTCTTGAGGTCTTCCTGGGCCAATAGCAATTCAACTGGGTCAAGTTCCAGCAAGGGTCTGGTGGGAAACTGCGCTCTAGTGGCATGTCGTAACTGGAGGTATCGGAAGAGCATCCAGCCCGGCAACTGAAACTGTCTGCTAAACTGAGCAAAGGTTAAGAGTATCCCATTTGGCATAATATCTCTCAGTGTTTTCACCCCGAATCTGGCCCAGACCTGCGGGTCAGGAACTGACCTAAAGTGTGGCAATCTAGGATTACCCCACAGGGGCTGAACCGGGGCCCACCTGTTGGGCAGGGAGAAGCGTTTCCTAGCAGCCGCCCAGACCTTAAGGGTAGTTTTAGTGGGAACCGGGATCATAGGGTATGCTTCCGCCCCTCTATAGACCAGGTTCCTCAAATCCATAATGGATCCCAGACAGGCAGCCTCAAGGCACACTGCTGCATTAGACCTGTCCCCCACCACCCACCAGTGTGCTGTCACCAGGACAGCTGCCCAGAAGTAAACCATAAGATCTGGTAAAGCAAGCCCCCCCAGTCGCGTTGGAAGATGAAGGGTAGACCGAGCAAGCCTGGGGACCGCCCCATTCCACAGAAAGGAATTGATGCACCCATTAACCGCTCTAAAGAAGGAGGCCGGAATCCAGACAGGGCTGTTCCGAAAGATATAATTAAACTTCGGTAGAAGGACCATCTTAAAAATGTTAATGCGGCCTATGAGGTTCAGGGGGAGACCCGACCACGCCAAACACTTGTCCTTTAGCGTGGTCAGCAGGGGGAAAACATTACAGGTATAGTATTGTGCAGCTTCCCTCGTCACCACTACTCCCAATTATTTAAAGTCAGTAACCCACTTTAAGGGGGATGGGCTAGCCAGGGCGGAGGCCTGAGCATCCAATGGAAAGAGCACCGACTTGGACCAGTTTATTCTGACTCCAGAGAACTTCCCGAACAGTTCGAACGTCTCCAGAGTGGCCAGCAGCGAGGGACCAGCGTCGTTCAGGTACAGGAGGGCATCATCCGCATAGAGGGATATCCTCTCCTCCAACCCCCAAACCGAAAGCCCGGTTATCGCACGGGACTCCCGGACCGCTATCGCCAGGGGTTCCAACGCGAGGGCAAAGAGGCCAGGGGAGAGGGGGCACCCCTGACGGGTACCCCTGAAAAGTGGGAAGGGCTCCGAGACCCAACCATTTGTACGCACCCTCGCCACCGGCCCCCCATACAGCATCCTGATCCAATGTATAAAACGGGGACCAAAGCCAAACCTGCCCAGGACCTCCCACAAATACCCCCACTCCACCGAGTCGAAGGCCTTTTCTGCATCCAGGGAGGCCACTACCCGGGATCCGATACGGTCATGTGTCACAGAAAGATTCAGGAAAAGTCTACGAATATTTATATCGGTGCCCTTACCCGGCATAAACCCAGTCTGGTCTACATGGACCAGTTCAGCAATCACTCCTGACAGACGGTTCGCAATGATTTTAGCAAGGACCTTAGCGTCCACATTCAGTAAGGAAATGGGCCTGTAGGAGGCACAATCTAAAGGATCCTTACCGGGCTTGGGCACCAACACAATAACCGCCTCCGCCATGGAGTCCACAGGGCACCCCGGGCGCTAAACTCCGAAAGAAGGGCTGTTAGTTTCGGGGCAAGAGTCTCCATATTCTGGGAATAAAATTCGGTCGGAAGCCCGTCAATCCCCGGGGTCTCCCCCCCCTGCAACCCCCTATGGCCCCCTGGACTTCCTCCAGGGTAATGTCCTTTTCAAGGTTGGCCCTCATAGTCTCATCAAGCGTGGGGAAAGGGACCGAGTCCAGAAAGACCTGCAACTCAGAGGGCGAGTACTGGGCCTTCGAGGAGTAAACCCCTTGAAAGAATTAGGAGAATCTATCGTTAATGTTGCCCGGGGAAGTAAGTACCGTCCCACCCTCATCCCTCACACCCGCTATGTGTGTAGTCAGGGTCAGTCCCCTGGAGAGCCACGCCAGCAACCGCCCATTCTTGTTTCCATGTTCAAAAACCCGTTGGGCAGAGTGCAGCATGGATTTCTTGGTCTGGTCAATCCGGCATAGGGAGAGCTTCCTAAGGGCCTGTTGCCATGTAGAGTATGCTGCATCTGTAGGGGCATCAACATAGGATCTCTCACACCCACTAGCCTCCTCCTCCCTGTCACCCAACTCCCTCGCGCCCTCCCTCTGTAACACTGATATCCGGGAGATATATTCCCCCCTAACCCAGGCCTTAAAGGCATCCCACCGCACACCAGCGCCGGTTGAGTCCCCGTTAGCAGACAAGTAATTGCAAATAGCCTCCGCCATATCCTCCTGTATCCTGTCATCCATGGCCCAGTACCTGGAAAGGCGCCACAGCCTCGAGCCCCCAGAGTCCGCAGGGGACAGATCCAGGCAGACGGGCGCATGATCCGATATGCCCCTAGAGAGATGACTAGCATCCCTAACCCAGTTGAGGGCCGCAGTAGAGGCATATACCAGATCAATGCGGGACAAAGTTTTAAACGTAGCAGAATAGCACGTATATTCCCTAGTATGGAGGTGAAAATGTCTCCATACGTCCATCAGCCCATATGCATCCACCCAGCGGGGGAGGTCCGAGGAGGGCCGAGCCCCAGAATGTAGCCTGTCCATGCCCTGGGAGGGCACCATATTGAAGTCCCCAAAAACAAAAAACACTGGTGCATCAAAGCCCAGAATTATCCCCATTAGGTCATGTAGTAGTTGTACCGAGGCCGGGGGGGGTAAATACACCCCAGCCAAGACCAGCCGTTTATCAAAAATACGGGCGTGGAGCACCACGTATCTACCCCCGGGGTCCGTGCGGACATCAATGATCTGAAATGGCAGAGACTTCCTAATCAGGATACTCACTCCCCGGGCATAGCAGGAGTAGGTGGAGTGGTAGGCCGCTCCAACCCAGGCCCTGCGCAGAGCAAGAATTTGTGAGCCCGTTAAGTGAGTCTCCAGGAGAATACATATGTGAGGGTTGACCCTCTGAAGATACTGGAACACCAGAGATCTCTTGACCGCAGAGTTGAGGCCCCTAGTGTTCCAGGAAACAATTTTGACCTGAGTCATCAGGGCGAATACCAATTAGGGTCAACTCCACCCCCCACATGCACGTAAATCCACAAGATCCAAGGACAAACACAGGAACCCCCCCCACCCCCCAGCACATCAACACCCATAAACCTGCAAAAGAAAATGGTAAGGCATGTCATGTCACACAATAACAAAATTAGAAACTTCCCATCCCACTGCAACCGCAGTATAACAACCAGAACCCAACATATCTGGCCATGGAGGGATCCGATGTGCATGCTCCACCGCATAGAAAGGGGAGAAGTGAGCATCAGGCAGGATTTCACGCAGCAGGCCCTCTACAAACTCGGTAGGGGACCGACCCTCCGCACCCTCTGGAAGACCAACAATCCGGAGGTTGTTCCTCCTGTTACGATTTTCGGCATCATCAGCCTTGTATTCCAGCGCTTTGATGCGGTTATGCATGGCGCGGAGGTCAGAGGAGTGTCCTGTGACAGTGTCCTCCACATCGCTAACCCGCCGCTCAGCCTCAGAGACCCTGGACCTTATCTTGTCCACATCCTGCCTCATAATGCCCATCTCTAGGTGCACAGCCTCAATCTTGGAGGTAAGTGTGGCTTGGCAGTTCGATATGGCAGCCATAATGTCAGCCACATAGCTGGGTTGCGGCGGGGCCTCCTCCGCCTGCACCGTCTGAGACGCCATCTTAGTCGGCCGCTCACCACGAGGCCGCACACAGGCCAGGGGAGAGTCCTCAGGGATCTCGGACAACGGAGGGAACCAAAGTGTCTTACCTCCACCTGAACCTCCCCTGCGTGTGCGGCGTCTCATCTGCCAGAGGAAGGGAGCCACGGACGGAGCCTAAACCCGCCTGGGAAGGATAAAATGCCAGGTAGCCAGCAGAGCTCCGCTATGTGCGACTATTCAGGTCTCCATCTTGGTCTCCATCTCTAGGTGCACAGCCTCAATCTTGGAGGTAAGTGTGGCTTGGCAGTTCGATATGGCAGCCATAATGTCAGCCACATAGCTGGGTTGCGGCGGGGCCTCCTCCGCCTGCACCGTCTGAGACGCCATCTTAGTCGGCCGCTCACCACGAGGCCGCACACAGGCCAGGGGAGAGTCCTCAGGGATCTCGGACAACGGAGGGAACCGAAGTGTCTTACCTCCACCTGAACCTCCCCTGCGTGTGCGGCGTCTCATCTGCCAGAGGAAGGGAGCCACGGACGGAGCCTAAACCCGCCTGGGAAGGATAAAATGCCAGGTAGCCAGCAGAGCTCCGCTATGTGCGACTATTCAGGTCTCCATCTTGGCCACGCCCCCCCAATGCACTTTAACTGCCAAGTGAATTTGTCTTTAGTAAATAACGTAATTTTCAAACTGGTATTGAGCATAGAAAGAAAACAATTTTTACTCTGTGCACATTCACATGTGCGTTATAACATTTCTGGGAAAATTCAAACCAGTTTTTTTTAAAAACTTAAAAAAATAAATTGTTTTGGTTTTGCATAAACAGGCATGTTTCAAACAATAAAACATATAAAACTATGGAACTTACAAAGTTCAACCTTTGAAAAACTGAAGGCAATATCAGACATTATATAGTGTATAAAAAATGTGTTGCTGTTGCCTTCATGAGATGGGGTGATGTCACCCCTGAACAAGCCAAATTTTTAAGATGCACAAAAATTGTGCAGCAAAATGGGTATTTTCCTCCTGATCCCATGTCAAATGTCAACATGTGCTATCTGCCATCATGGGGGATCATGGGGGATCAATGGACGTGTTTTGGGGGTGCAAATTCTTCCTCTCACCTACTTGAGTTGCGAGGAAGGGGTTGCACCCTCAAAACACGTACATTGATTTCATCTGGTGGCAGATAGCACATGTTGACACACTGTGTGCATCTTCAAAATTTGCCTTGTTAAATTACACTAAAATTTGGGAAAGTAGGCCACAAAAACGTTAAATGGTGGCATTACGAAGATCTTTAGACTCTCCCCAAAACATCAATCATGTTCTTAATTTGTTGGTCAAAACAATTGACTTTGTGCCTTATAATGTCGATTTCACGACTCATAACCCTAAGGTCCTGGATTAGGATTTGTGCGCTACCACTTGAGAAAGGAGGAAATTGTTCTTCAACAAGCAGCACATCACCTAAAAACAAAAAGTAAAAACACATGTCTTATAAATATGCATGCATGCATGCATGCATCTATTCCCTGAATCTGTGGTGACAGACACTGACCTGTTGTGGTGACAATTTCGCACACTTCTTCCACCTCTCCTTCCTCCACCTCTCCTTCCTCCACCTCCTGAGGTTGAGGTTCTCTCTGAGGTTAGGGTTCCCTCTGTTTTTTCTGAGGTGTGGGGTTCCTGGGCTCCTCAGAGTGGTGTCCTCCGAGTCTTCGCTCCCCTATGAGAATGAAACAAAAGGTATACTTTAGCACACAGATATTTGAGGGCAGAAATAGGAATATGAAACATTGCTTGGAAGTGGGGTACAATTGTGTGTTTTGGCAGAGTTCCAAGATGAAGACATAATTTATTTGTTTTTTAGGCTGGAATACTTACCCTTTTTGGCCAAGTTTCACACATGGAGACACCCCAAGAATCCACTGGAGCACCTGTGTGGGACACCTTAAAAAGGTTGTTCTTGTGTCCCTCACTATAGTGCTCCAGAGTCCAGATGAGTAAACAGCTGCTTAGTGTCCTCTCCTTTACACTGAATCAAGTTTGCATTTCACATTCTAGTTACAAACACATCATCTAGACAACGTTTCCAAACGTTGTTTTAATACAAATAGGCATGACCAAATGTGGTTTACCTGTATCTGTGCAAAACATCATATTTTGCTGACGAAGGATGTTTACTACGAACGATTATACTATGGCCACTAACCTGAAAGTTGCCATTTTCAAATGCCCAACCAGTCAATCAAAGCACATGGAGCAACATGCAAGTATAATAATCAAATTATTAATAACACAGGAGAAATACTTACTTTTTGCAGGTATTTTTTTGATCGTCCTGTACTGCTCCGGCTCCCTCAGCTTCAGGACAGACCACCTTTTTCTCAGCTGCTCTTTGGATCTCCAGATCCCAAATTTCTGGTACAGACTCCTCACCACTTTGCTCATTATTTTGGCCTTTCTGAGATTAGGGGTCTTGTACGGACCATGTTTCCCATTGTAACGGCACTCCAAATACGAAAGGGGGTAACGCCGTTTAGATCCCTTCCCTCTCCTGGACACAAATTCCCTGTCGATCCTCCATGGCCAGACGACCACTTCCCATAGGAATTAATCCTTCTGGAAGAACGAGACGCACTCTGTATCTTCCTAGCATCGAATGAGTTTATTGAGAAAAACATTGTAACTTTTATAACCATCCAATAATGCATTAACCTAAAATGAACAATGGTCCAGCTCCACCCACAACATAACAGACCCAATACACACAAGTATGCAGGTGATTCTTTAACATCTCTTCAATTAACCCGTCTGCTGCTAGTTCCACAACCTATAATTATAGGCTTAATTCCCCCAAACCACAATGGACAATAGAATGTAAATCACCACAAACAATGAACAGGTCTTTTAGAAGCTGGGATTAGCATTACAATAGGCAGACTGGTGATTGAGACTGAACACCTCAGTATCTCTCAATTAACCTGTTGAGTTCAGAAACAGTAAATAGTCCTTTACAGATATCCTTGGGGATATGGTGGATAAATATTACAGACCCATTTTAGGTAGCCCAAGATATATTTCTTAATGTCCATTATTTCCTGGCTCACCCTGTGTCCAAAGTGACCCTCCTGTCACACATCTGCCCTTTCGGCAGGAGACTAACAAAGGAGGTGACCCCAGACAGGTTGACTCCGAAGTTAGTCCATAGGTCCATTCTTCTAATGCCGGTATCCACACAGTACCCCAAATAAATTGCTCCAAACAGAGCATTACTTACCCAGCCAACCTCTGCCTCTCTCAGAGAACATACCCGCCGCTGGGGAGAAGACAGGGTGACTCGGCTCAGTCTGTCATGCTGTTGGGGATCTGAGCCGACTGCCCAGCATCCCTGAGGTATACAAGTGGAGACTGAAGTCCCACCCCCTTGTGGTAGGTGAAAATCCCCCAGTGCTTGCAAAGCAAGGCTGACATCCTCCTGTCCCAGTGTTACACCATTTTCTGGGGTTGTGTCAGTGAGGACCGAAGTCCCATCCAGTACCACAGGAACTCCCTCTTCTGTTAGTTGAGAGCAGAGGCCCACGGCACTCTGCTCTGTTGCCAGCTCTTCCGCTGGGTTGCTGTGAGTGGAGACCGTAGTCCCATCCACCGATATCCGCTCAAGTGGCAGTTGTGTGCAGCGGCCAGTAGCATTCTGCCCTGCTGCCAGTGATTCAGCTGGGGGTAAAAGCTTTACCACCTCAGCTTGTTGCTGGGGAGATGGGCCAACTGCCCCAGCTCCCTGAAACTCCACAGTTGTTTCCGGTGCTGGGCAGAGGTTGCTAGCACTCTGCCCTGTTGCCAGCACTTCTGCTGGGGACTCCACCCCATCTGCTCTGGCTAACTGTTGGGGAGGGAAAAGGGCTGCTTCTCCCCCCTGCATCTCTGAAATCCCCTGGGAAAGAGGAACCATCACCTTCTCATCTCAGGCCTCCAAAACTGCCACGGGTGTAGAGCAGGGGTCTGCAGTACTCTGTCCTGCTGCCAGTACTTGGGCAGGCGATGCATAATCCATAACATCCTCTGAACAGTCCCTTAAGTCCATACCTTCTGTAATCTGTAGGTGGGAAGATCAGCCAACTGCCCTAGCTCCCTGGAACTCCATATCATCCACTTCAGCTTTAGGGATGGCAATCTTCAGATTTTCCACTGCCGATTCTTCAGCCAGGCTAGCTCCCTGGAACTCCATATCATACACTTCGGCTTTAGGGGTGGCAATCTTCAGATTTTCCACTGCCGATTCTTCAGCCAGGCTAGCTCCCTGGAACTCCATATCATCCACTTCGGCTTTAGGGATGGCAATCTTCAGATTTTCCACTGCCGATTCTTCAGCCAGGATTTCATAGTTGTCAACTGGTATTTCTTTTTCGTACATCACGGGACACAGAGCGACTTAGTCATTACTAATGGGTTATATAGATTACCTTCAGGTGCTGGCACTGGCAACTTCCAAACCGGAAGTACCCTCCCCTATATAAGCCCCTCCCATCCGGGAGCACCTCAGTTTTTTGCCAGTGTCTAAGGTGTTGGCCAAAGAGTAACATGTGTTTTCACTGGGCTTGCGTACAGGTTCTTTTATGGGCCTCAGTAAGCTGTTCCGGATCCGACCAAAAAAGCTTCATAGCTAAACGGTCGGTACCCGGGCCTTGCAACAGAAGAGCAAGGTTTTGCCTGTAATGCCTCTCTTAGGAGGGCTGGACCCTGGGATCCAGAGCTCTGGTCATACCCACGACCAAGATGTTTTCTGTGCAGGGTGCTATACAGGTCCAGGGGAGTGGAATCCTTGGGAACCCGGTCCCTGAAGGTTTAATTACAATGCCTGCCGTGATAGGTGAAGTTTGGGCTTCTGTGGACCAAACAGAGTCCTGCGGCGGGGAACAGGTAAGTGGGGGCCCCCAGGAACTTGGTTCTATTGGGGGACCCCCAAGCCTAATTTGTCTTTCTGTCTGTTACCTAACGGTATTCCCGCTAATATCTGTGTATGCCTGTAACTACTGGAAAATGTAAAATTTTAATAGTAGTCAAGAAAAAAAAAAAAAAAAAAGGAGACCGCGGTACCTGTGTTAAACCACTAGAGGCCGCTATGGTCCATTTTTCTTGTCATGTGGATCTTTGGTTTTTTTTAAGTCAAAAGATCTAGGCAGTTGGTAAGTTTCTCTGTGGGAATCCACTTCCTCTGCCCTGTTGCTGCGCTCATCCACCGCACAGGCCCTCCGGCAAAAAGGGCCCTGGCTCCTAGTCCCTGCTTGTTTTCAAAAAAGGCGCCGAAGGCGCACGGGCGCGCGTGCGGGCGCGTGCACGCGCCTCCTATGAAAGGAAGGGGGCGGGCGGGTGGATGACGCTCGATGCGCGCCGCGGCACTTCTGCGCATGTGCAGGCATCCCAGCATGGTTAAAAGACACAGTACAAGTGTCAGCCGGATGCAAGCAGAGCTAGCAACAAACGGTGGCACACAGAGGCGGTTGATGCAGGCATCCCCATAGAAAGACACTTTAGTGGATACCAGCTGGTATATAGCAGCAACTGTGTTAGACTATTACCAGAAAGATTGGTGTATGACAACGGAAATACCTCAGCTTTGTGCTTAAAGGATATGTCGTCCAGACGCTCCGGGAAATAAGTCTTCCAGGAAGCCAAAGGGGTCTCCATCGGGCTCTGAGGATTTTGGGCATGCTTGTATTGCACCAATCTCCCCTGAAATTTCAGACGTCAGTAGCCGTAGGAACCCCGCAGGAGTACCTGGTGCTGCGGCTGTCCCCAGTCCACCTGCTCCTGTATATATAACAGAGGAGGTTTTTTCCTCAACTCTGGGAGGATTGGAAGAGAGATTAACAGCATTGATCGCTGCTTCCCTGTCACAGGGAAAGCGTGTCCGATCTCCGTCTCCTCCTTCAGAGTGCCTGTTAGTGGAGGAACAGCCCCACACAGAGATCGACCTACCTGAAGGGGATCAGGATGAGGTTGATTCGGTTATAGAGGAATCAACAGGGGAAGAACCTTTCTCAGCATCTCAGGCTGAAAGATTATGGGTTCAGTCTCTGACTAACATGGTCCGATCAGCATTTAAAATGCCTCTTGCGGAACCATCAACCACTGCTGTTTCCTCGCTGGGGTCGCTGAAAGCTCCCCAGACTGTCTGTTCCTTCCCAATCCACCCTTTATTGGAAGGGCTTATTTACCAGGAGTGGGAGCATCCTGATAAAATATTTACTCCCCCCAAGAGATTTCCGGTGATCTATCCCATGGAGGATAAGTTCATTAAAAAATGGAGAGTCCCTACAGTGGACACAGCCATCTCTTGTGTGAATAAATCACTGACATGTCCAGTAGATAATGTTCCAATGTTCAAAGACCCAATAGATAAAAAATTGGAGTCTTTACTAAAATCTGCTTTCTCTACAGCAAGCATGGTGACACAACCTGCAGTAGCAGCGATTGGGGTCTGCCAAGCAGTGAAGGATCAGTTGAAACAAGTCTTAAGAGACTTACCAGATCAGCAGGCTCTTGCCCTAGCTGACCTACCTAGAGCCTTGTGTTTTGCGGTAGATGCCATAAAGGATACAATCCAACAGGCCTCCCGCTTTACGCTGTCTGTAGTACATATGCGTAGGCTTCTATGGCTCAAAAACTGGTCTGCTGAAGCTCCCTGTAAGAAATTGCTGATTAGCTTCCCATTTCATGGAGAACGCTTATTTGGAGAAGATCTGGACAAGTATATCCAGAAAATTTCTGCCGGTAAAAGTACACTCTTACCGGTTAAGAATAAGGGTAGAAGTCCTTCTTTTAAGAGGCCTACTTCTCCAGTCCCTGGCACATCGGCTGTGAAACAGTTCCGACGGCCTCCGCGGTCAAATCCAGGGGGCAGATATCAGGGACAATCACAGGGTAACAAGAAACCCTGGGTCAAGAGAGGTACGAAACCTCCCCCCAAGTCATGAAGGGTTGCCCCCACTCAATCGGGTGGGGGGAAGACTTCAGTTGTTCACAGAGACCTGGCGGGACACCATCAGAGACAAATGGGTGATCTCCGCAGTAAGTCTGGGATACAAGCTGGAGTTAAAAGACACTCCTCCTGCCCATTTTATGAGGTCAAACGTGCCAAGCGATCCCCAAAAGAGAGGATCCCTCCTTCTGGCACTAGAACAACTATTGCTCCAAGGTGTAATTATGAAGGTTCCCTTGGAAGAAAGCGGGTTCGGGTTTTACTCGAACCTTTTCACAGTCCCCAAACCAAATGGGGACGTGAGGCCCATATTAAATCTAAAAGGGCTAAACAAATTCCTACATATCAGGACTTTTCGGATGGAGTCGATCCGATCGGTGGCCACCGCCCTACAAGGGCAGGAATGGTTAGCCTCGATCGACATAAAGGATGCTTATTTGCATATTCCCATCTTTCCGGCCCACCAGAAATTTCTACGCTTTGTAGTAGAAGGGCGCCATTTTCAGTTCAGAGCCTTACCTTTCGGTCTGGCCACAGCACCACGAGTGTTCACAAAAATTCTGGCCCCACTATTGGCCAATCTGAGAACACGGGGTGTAACGATAATGGCATATTTAGACGACCTGCTACTAATAGACCACTCAGTGGAAAAACTGGAAGTAGCTATTCACGAGACAATCAAGTATCTGGAATATCACGGTTGGATTATCAACCGAGACAAGTCAGCTCTAAGACCAGTCAAAAGTCTGGAATACTTGGGACTAAGGCTGGATTCAAGTCAGAGAAAGATTTTCTTACCTCCAGAGAAGGTGTCGTCTTTGAGAGATTTGACCCACTTAGTGGGTACAAAAAGAAAACCATCCATACGCCTATGCATGAGGCTGCTGGGAAAAATGGTGGCTTCATTCGAAGCAGTACCCTACGGTCAATTCCATTCAAGGAACTTGCAGAGGGCCATACTGTCAGCCTGGAACAAAAAAGTTCAGGCTTTAGACTTACCAATGTCCCTGTCCCCTTCCGTTCGCAAGAGCCTCCATTGGTGGTTGGTGCCCCAGAATCTGGAAAAAGGGAAACCCTTCAGTCCAGTTTCTTGGAAGGTGGTCACTACAGATGCCAGCCTCATAGGCTGGGGGGCAGTACTGGAGCAATGGTCTCTCCAGGGCAAGTGGTCAGAAGCAGAGAAGGCCCTGCCCATCAATCTCTTAGAGATACGAGCAGCCCGGTATGCCCTAGTAGCATGGACATCCAAACTCCAAGGGTCCCCTGTCAGAATTCAATCAGACAATGCCACATCAGTGGCATATATCAATCACCAGGGTGGCACCAGGAGTCGTGCAGCCCAGAGGGAAGCGAATTGCATCCTGGAATGGGCAGAAAGATATGTCCCAGCCATATCCGCGGTTTTCATCCCAGGAGTGGAAAATTGGAGAGCGGACTTTCTAAGTCGCAAAGCAATTATGGCCGGGGGAATGGTCTCTTCACCCCGAGGTTTTCCAGGTAATATGCCACCGGTGGGGAACACCGGATGTAGATCTGCTAGCATCCAGATTCAACGCAAAGGTGGACAGATTTGTGTCTCGCACAAGGGATCCCCTAGCTTGCGGCTCGGATGCCCTAGTGTTCCCTTGGGATCAGTTCAAACTGATATATGCATTCCCACCGCCACAATTGTTACCGCGATTAATCCGCAGAATCAGGGTAGAAAGGAAACCAGTGATTCTGGTGGCTCCAGCGTGGCCCCGAAGAGCATGGTACGCGGAGATCGTAAAAATGTCAGTGGGGAGTCCTTGGACCCTCCCACATCGTCCGGACCTGCTTTCGCAGGGACCGATATACCACCCTTCCTTACCAGCCCTGGGTTTGACGGCCTGGCTATTGAAGCCCACATTCTAAAAAAGAGAGGGCTCTCTAATCCTGTGGTATCTACCATGATCAATGCCAGGAAGCTGGTATCCAGGCAGATCTATTATAGGATCTGGAAGGCGTACATCGCGTGGTGTGAAGCCAGGAAATGGCATCCGCGTAAGTACGTAATAGGTAGGATTCTGGACTTCCTACAGTGGGCTGTAGATAGGAAGCTTGCCTTGAGTACTATCAAGGGTCAGATTTCGGCCTTGTCAATATTTTTTCAAAGGCCCTTGGCTTTGCATTCATTAGTCAAAGCTTTCATACAAGGAGTGATGCGTATTAGCCCTCCGGTTAGTATTCCCATATGTCCATGGGACTTAAACCTGGTTCTGTCGGTTCTACAGAAGCAACCGTTTGAACCATTGCAACACATTTCCTTGGTTCTTCTCACCAGGAAATTGATTTTCTTAGTAGCCATTTGTTCGGCTAAAAGAGTATCGGAATTAGCCGCCTTGTCCTGTAAGGAGCCATATCTGGTTGTCCATAAGGACAGAGTAGTATTACGTCCTCATCCAGCCTTTCTTCCTAAGGTGTATCGAGGTTTCATTTGAACCAAGATGTGGTTCTTCCTTCTTTTTTTCCCAAACCTACCTCGGTACAGGAAAAGTTATTGCATTCTTTGGATGTAGTAAGAGCAGTTAAAGCTTATCTAAAAGCCACTGCTCAGATTCGTAGAACGGATACTTTGTTTGTTCTGCCGGAAGGCCCCAGAAAGGGTCAGGCAGCATCAAAATCTACTTTAGCCAAGTGGATTTGACAGGTCATAATACAAGCCTATGGCTTGAGAAGGAGACCGCCTCCGTTCAAAGTTAGGGCGCACTCCACAAGAGCAGTTGGAACTTCAAGGGCAGTGCATCACCAGGCCTCCCTGGCTCAAGTCTGCAAGGCCGCAACATGGTCTTCAGTACACACGTTTACTAGGTTCTACCAGGTAGACGTTAGAAGTCAGGAGGATGTCGCCTTTGGGCACAGTGTGTTGCAGGCCGCAAAAGATCCTCATGCCTGATGGCGCCCAGCTTATGTATAGTGTATCCCTCCCCTCATTTGGCATTGCTTTGGGACGTCCCATTAGTAATGACTAAGTCGCTCTGTGTCCCGTGATGTACGAAAAAGAAAAAGGGATTTTTATAACAGCTTACCTGTAAAATCCTTTTCTTGGAGTACATCACGGGACACAGAGCTCCCACCCCTCTTTTAGGGACACTTATTGCTTTGCTACAAAACTGAGGTGCTCCCGGATGGGAGGGGCTTATATAGGGGAGGGTACTTCCGGTTTGGAAGTTGCCAGTGCCAGCACCTGAAGGTAATCTATATAACCCATTAGTAATGACTAAGTCGCTCTGTGTCCCGTGATGTACTCCAAGAAAAGGATTTTACAGGTAAGCTGTTATAAAAATCCCTTTTTCCTGATAGTCCCAGGCAAAGGGAGCCCCACCCTGCTGCTGAGCAGAGTCTAGCAGCTGTTTGTAGGCAAGCTCCAGCTCCCATTCCTGAACGGCCAGAAACTCCAAATCTTCCTGTGCCCTTTCGAGACATTCAGTCTTTGCTCTCTGTGCTCCATTATTTCCTCCAAACGCCACTCCCGATCACTCCCAAAGTCAGGGTCCTCGGACAGCCTCCAATACAACAATCCCAGGCCATTATAGTCAAAGCCTTCCGTGGGGCTGTCATCCGCTGACCACTGGCACTCTTGGGCTACATACCACCGGAGGGCTCTGTAGCTCTCGTCCAACCGCATCTCTGCCCGGATCAGCCTGCTTAACTCAGCTGTCCACTCCTGCTTCGGTTGTTACCCCAATAACAGCATTTGTACTTCATACTGCGACCAGTACCTTACATGGATGGAGGGGAGAACTTTTCCCTGTGTTGCTGCTCGAGAGCTAGCGCTTTCTTCCAGAGTTCGCAGCGGATTGAATCAGACCATCCCAGCAGGACCTCCTCTGATACTGGTCCTCTATGCTGTATCTGCATCTCTCGCAACCTCCTTCTGAATTCCTTTTCCATGACGGCTGGTATCTGTATCTCTCCTCTCCTTTCAGTTGGTGCTGCTTCTTTAGGTGTTGTCTCCGATTGCCGTATTTCCACCATTCTCTGCTCATGTTGCCACTCATCCTGCCACTCGATTTCTCTAATGGCTTCCTGTATGGCGGTCTCTGATGGGCTAGCACCGTACAATGCCAACCACTGTCGAACTCGTTGCAGAAACAAGTCTTCAACTGACCGGGGTCCTGCATCACCATCCCTCTGATCCATCTCGGCCAGCTCCCTGATCAAGGTGGCCTCGTTCTTTGTCCCACTGGTCCCTCCATGGCTCTCAAGTAGGTCCTTCAGTGTGGCTTTCCTGCAGGCTGCATAGCTGGTCATTCACTGTGGTGGCTTGGAGTGTCCAAGGAACTGGAGGGAAAATCCCACTGCTGCCAACCAATGTAACGGCACCCCAAATACGAAAGGGGGTAACGTCGTTTAGATCCTTTCCCTCTCCTGGACACAAATTCCCTGTCGATCCTCCACGGCCAGACGACCACTTCCCATAGGAATTAATCCTTCTGGAAGAACGAGACGCACTCTGTATCTTCCTAGCATCGAATGAGTTTATTGAGAAAAACATTGTAACTTTTATAACCATCCAATAATGCATTAACCTAAAATGAACAATGGTCCAGCTCCACCCACAACATAACAGACCCAATACACACAAGTATGCAGGTGATTCATCAACATCTCTTCAATTAACCCATCTGCTGCTAGTTCCACAACCTATAATTATAGGCTTAATTCCCCCAAACCACAATGGACAATAGAATGTAAATCACCACAAACAATGAACAGGTCTTTTAGAAGCTGGGATTAGCATTACAATAGGCAGACAGGTGATTGAGGCTGAACACCTCAGTATCTCTCAATTAACCTGTTGAGTTCAGAAACAGTAAATAGTCCTTTACAGATATCCTTGGGGATATGGTGGATAAATATTACAGACCCATTTTAGGTAGCCCAAGATATAGTTCTTAATGTCCATTATTTCCTGGCTCACCCTGTGTCCAAAGTGACCCTCCTGTCACACCCATCATAATCTCTAATCCGCAAGATGTCCACCATCTCCGCCATCTTTGCAAAGGACATATTACTGGCCTTGTATCTTCTCCTGGATCGGGACATTCCGGCTCCGGGCTTTCCTCGTCAGTACTTAAAACAACACGCACCTGCTGTGTCTCCGCCATGTCGTCTCCCACTGCGCGACAAAAGAGAAGGGGCGGGGAATATCCTAGAAAGAACGTCAGGGGCGGGCGACGCGGGTGGAGTTCCACGCATGCGCAGTGTATATAATGCTAACACGCAAGTGTCGTAACTACGATCTGTGTGTGGAGTAAGGAGGACCGGAAGTGCCGGACGTCATAAACAAAGGTAAAATTTTAACTTGGGGCATCAGTGGCCTGTACTGCTTCATGATTGAGGCCTATATTCGGATAAGATTAGGACAGTTTAGGCTGACCTAGTGCTTTTGTCTTGTGTTTTATCTTGCAGAAAATATGCAGAAATTTAAAGATCCAGAAATAATGACAGCATTCATAGACAAATACAGGGAGCTGCAAAATTTGTGGGAGCTAAAACACAATTTGTACCATAACCGCGATGCAAGGAGGGTCACAATGGACAAATTGGTCCAATTTATGCAGACATGGATCCCCGAGGCAGACTATGACATGGTGAATAGTAAAGTCAATAACTTGAGGAATACGTACAAGAAGCAGCACACTAAAATCCTCAATTCCCGGAGATCAGGAGCAGCAGCAGACAAAGTGCATGTCCCAAAGCTGTGGTACTACAAACACTTGCGTTTTCTGGATGACCAGCTTGAAGTCAGGGAATCACTTTCGAGCCTTCCCTCCACCCCAGCAGAGGATGACGAGGACAGACCTGACCTGGAAGACCCGGATCTGAATATCTATAGCCAGGTAAAGTATGTTTATACATATTTATTGTCCTATAATTATTTTTGGGAACTAGATGTTATTATTCCCAAATTAAGGATTAAACAAATTTTTTTTTACATATCAATAGACAGTAGTGCCCAGAAATGATTGGGACAGGAAGGAAAACTGATGGGGTCAGAATGATAGTCTTTTCTATTTATTAACATTCAATTTGCAACAGTCATGAGCTGAAAATTGTGTGTGATTGATGAACCAAAAAGTAAAACTATGTCCCTTTTTTATACACAGGATGACCTCAGCCAGGAGGACGAGGCTCTGGAGTGTGACAGCCAGGAGGAGGCAGGGGTGAATGGCAGCCAGGAGGAGGCAGGAGTGAGTGGCAGGCAGGAGGTGGCCGGGCCCAGTGGCAGCCAGCAGGTGCCCAGGCCAAGTGGCAGTACCCAGTCACAGGTGTCTCCCCTCCACATTAGATCAAAAAGGCCCAGGAAGGTGAGTCAGATGGAGGAAGAATCCCTGAGGCTCATAAGGGAGGTAGCCAAGATCATGAGAGCCCCCACCAACCCTGAAGAGGCCTATAGCTGCTATCTGGCCAGTAGGCTACAGACAGTGGAGGAGGGCCAACGCCTCCTGTGTGAGGGGCTTTTTTCTATGGTCCTTCAGAAGGCGGTGAGGGGCCAGCTGACAAAGACCACCCATCTGTGTGATCTCGGCCATCCTTCTCCTCCTCCTCCTCCTCCTGCCACATTTCCACCACCAGAACCACAGCCTGTAGGGAGGCGTGAAGGGAGCCGTGGAAGGAACGCTGCAGGGAGGACCAGAAAGTGATTCCCTGGCTTCAGTCTGGTCTGCCAGAAGATGCAGTCTGTTGTAGTACCACAGCCTGGGGACATATATGTCTTCTGCTGCTGCTCCTGATTTCTGTGATTTGGGGACCAGATTGTGCTCCAAACTGTATGTGATTCTCAAGTTGATTATTTTATTTTCAACACACTTTGATGTCTATCTTGGGGTCCAAAGGCTGCATAAATTCGACCAATTTCTCCATTGTTGCCCTTCCTCTTTATTTTGTTACCAGAATAAATGGATATTTGATTTACTTTAAATACTTGCCTATGTGTTTTTCTTAAAAAAGGACATTTTGTTTGTGAGTAGGCAGGTACATTTCATAAATACAATGTGTAATTAACAAGGGACATCAACACCAACCAACCTCCTACAAGATAATAATGTTATTGTGGTAACTTGACCATAAAATAAAAATGGAGATCGCAAGAAAATATTCAAACCCCACTAAAAAAATTAAATAGGAGATCTTGATTTAAATCACCAAAATTTAAAAAAAAAAATTTTTTTTTTTTAGATCTGGCTTTTAAATCAAATACGAATATTCATGAGATCACAAGAAACAATAAAGCAACAAGTTTGTCAGAACTCTGTGTGAATATCAGCAGCAAATAAATAACATTATGCTAGCATTAGAAAGAAGAAAAGAATGCGCTACATTAAACGATGCAATAATTTGCAGCATGACGAATGTGCTATCTCCATTACTAATGCTAGTTTTACTAGAACGAGCGCTCCCGTCTCCTAATTTCTTCTGAGCATGCGTGGGTTTTTTCTCCGTCGGAATTCCACACAGACGATCGGAATCTCCAAGAGGAATTTTTTCCATCGGAAAAAAATAAAACATGTTCTATTTCTAAACTCCGACGGAAAAAAAATTCCCATGGGGCCCACACACAGTCGGAATATCTCTAAAACATTCCGTCTGACTTTTTTCATCGGAAGTTCCGATCGTGTGTACAAGGTATCAGTCTCCTAAAGCACTGCAGTTTGGCCATAGTTGATGAATTTTGTGAATTGATACAAGTACTCTCAGCACTAATTATTCAGATTTAATGATTACTTGAATACAATTCACAGCTGTATAAATTGCCTTATAGCTTTCAATATAAAAAAAATAATAATATTCAGACACTGTCAGTATTTAGGAATATGTATACATGCTCTTCATTATCAAGCAATAAATAAAAATAAAGCCCACAGAAAAAAAAATTGTATGATGCATTCAAAACATGTTCCTGCTCTGTTTTAAACCTTTCAGTTTAATTTACCTTACAGCATGTAGTAATAGAACAAATAATGAAAATTACCTCTTGATGTTAGGCAGTTTATACATTTAAATTTTGGGTATTCTCAGGAACTGAGAAATTCACAGACACATTATTTCTTACTTGTGCCTATCCCTGGTAATCAGGAACAGTTGAAAAGTATGTCATCATGACTAGGGATGAGCTTCGTGTTCGAGTCGAACATACGTTCGACTCGAACATTGGCTGTTCGATCGTTCGACGAAGATCGAACGATTTGGGCCGTTCGCGCCAAATTCGAGTGACGCGAACGGCCCACAATGCACTACGCCATCGCAGTGTCATCCAGGCGCTGTGATTGGCCAAGCATGCACTGTGACCCCGCATGCTTGGCCAATCACAGCGCCGGCAGCGAGGAGAGCAATGATTGGCCACAGGCAGGATGCCTGTGGCCAATTATTGCTGAGGGTGTTTAGTACACGCCCCACACTATAAAAGGCCGCCAGCACGGCGGCCTAGTGTAGTGTGTTCCGGAGCAGGGATAGAGTAGCATAGGCAGGGACAGTGACTGTTATTTCTTTCTTGCTTAACCTGGATTCCTTTAGTTTAGGGAAAGAGAAGGATAGGTAGGGAGAGTGTCAGTGTGTTTTGTGCTTCTGCTATAGTGTGCTTAAAAAAAAACATTTATTCTAGGGACAGAAAACTCTAGGTAGGGACAGTGTCAGTTTCTTTCACTCTGCAAGTCCTTGTTTCCAGGGACCTGGAAGGACAGTGAGTGAATTGTCCTTTTGCTATATTGTGATTAAAAAAAACATTTATTCTAGGGACAGAAAACTCTAGGTAGGGACAGTGTCAGTTTCTTTCACTCTGCAAGTCCTTGTTTCCAGGGACCTGGAAGGACAGTGAGTGAATTGTCCTTTTGCTATATTGTGATTAAAAAAAACATTTATTCTAGGGACAGAAAACTCTAGGTAGGGACAGTGTCAGTTTCTTTCACTCTGCAAGTCCTTGTTTCCAGGGACCTGGAAGGACAGTGAGTGAATTGTCCTTTTGCTATATTGTGATTAAAAAAAACATTTATTCTAGGGACAGAAAACTCTAGGTAGGGACAGTGTCAGTTTCTTTCACTCTGCAAGTCCTTGTTTCCAGGGACCTGGAAGGACAGTGAGTGAATTGTCCTTTTGCTATATTGTGATTAAAAAAAACATTTTTTTCTAGGGACAGAAAACTGTAGGTAGGGAGAGTATTTTTTTTCTTTCACTCTGCAAGTCCTTGTTTCCAGGGACCTGTAAGGACAGTGAGTTAATTGTCCTTGTGCTATATTGTGCTGAAAAAAACATTTATTCCAGGGACAGAAAACTCTAGGTAGGGACAGTGTCAGTTTCTTTCACTCTGCAAGTCCTTGTTTCCAGGGACCTGGAAGGACAGTGAGTGAATTGTCCTTTTGCTATATTGTGATTAAAAAAAACATTTTTTTCTAGGGACAGAAAACTGTAGGTAGGGAGAGTGTTTTTTTTCTTTCACTCTGCAAGTCCTTGTTTCCAGGGACCTGTAAGGACAGTGAGTTAATTTTCCTTGTGCTATATTGTGATTAAAAAAAACATTTATTCTAGGGACAGAAAACTCTAGGTAGGGACAGTGTCAGTTTCTTTCACTCTGCAAGTCCTTGTTTCCAGGGACCTGGAAGGACAGTGAGTGAATTGTCCTTTTGCTATATTGTGATTAAAAAAAACATTTATTCTAGGGACAGAAAACTCTAGGTAGGGACAGTGTCAGTTTCTTTCACTCTGCAAGTCCTTGTTTCCAGGGACCTGGAAGGACAGTGAGTGAATTGTCCTTTTGCTATATTGTGATTAAAAAAAACATTTTTTTCTAGGGACAGAAAACTGTAGGTAGGGAGAGTATTTTTTTTCTTTCACTCTGCAAGTCCTTGTTTCCAGGGACCTGTAAGGACAGTGAGTTAATTGTCCTTGTGCTATATTGTGCTGAAAAAAACATTTATTCCAGGGACAGAAAACTCTAGGTAGGGACAGTGTCAGTTTCTTTCACTCTGCAAGTCCTTGTTTCCAGGGACCTGGAAGGACAGTGAGTGAATTGTCCTTTTGCTATATTGTGATTAAAAAAAACATTTTTTTCTAGGGACAGAAAACTGTAGGTAGGGAGAGTATTTTTTTTCTTTCACTCTGCAAGTCCTTGTTTCCAGGGACCTGTAAGGACAGTGAGTTAATTGTCCTTGTGCTATATTGTGCTGAAAAAAACATTTATTCCAGGGACAGAAAACTCTAGGTAGGGACAGTGTCAGTTTCTTTCACTCTGCAAGTCCTTGTTTCCAGGGACCTGGAAGGACAGTGAGTGAATTGTCCTTTTGCTATATTGTGATTAAAAAAAACATTTTTTTCTAGGGACAGAAAACTGTAGGTAGGGAGAGTGTTTTTTTTCTTTCACTCTGCAAGTCCTTGTTTCCAGGGACCTGTAAGGACAGTGAGTTAATTTTCCTTGTGCTATATTGTGATTAAAAAAAACATTTATTCTAGGGACAGAAAACTCTAGGTAGGGACAGTGTCAGTTTCTTTCACTCTGCAAGTCCTTGTTTCCAGGGACCTGGAAGGACAGTGAGTGAATTGTCCTTTTGCTATATTGTGATTAAAAAAAACATTTATTCTAGGGACAGAAAACTCTAGGTAGGGACAGTGTCAGTTTCTTTCACTCTGCAAGTCCTTGTTTCCAGGGACCTGGAAGGACAGTGAGTGAATTGTCCTTTTGCTATATTGTGATTAAAAAAAACATTTATTCTAGGGACAGAAAACTCTAGGTAGGGACAGTGTCAGTTTCTTTCACTCTGCAAGTCCTTGTTTCCAGGGACCTGGAAGGACAGTGAGTGAATTGTCCTTTTGCTATATTGTGATTAAAAAAAACATTTATTCTAGGGACAGAAAACTCTAGGTAGGGACAGTGTCAGTTTCTTTCACTCTGCAAGTCCTTGTTTCCAGGGACCTGGAAGGACAGTGAGTGAATTGTCCTTTTGCTATATTGTGATTAAAAAAAACATTTATTCTAGGGACAGAAAACTCTAGGTAGGGACAGTGTCAGTTTCTTTCACTCTGCAAGTCCTTGTTTCCAGGGACCTGGAAGGACAGTGAGTGAATTGTCCTTTTGCTATATTGTGATTAAAAAAAACATTTTTTTCTAGGGACAGAAAACTGTAGGTAGGGAGAGTATTTTTTTTCTTTCACTCTGCAAGTCCTTGTTTCCAGGGACCTGTAAGGACAGTGAGTTAATTGTCCTTGTGCTATATTGTGCTGAAAAAAACATTTATTCCAGGGACAGAAAACTCTAGGTAGGGACAGTGTCAGTTTCTTTCACTCTGCAAGTCCTTGTTTCCAGGGACCTGGAAGGACAGTGAGTGAATTGTCCTTTTGCTATATTGTGATTAAAAAAAACATTTTTTTCTAGGGACAGAAAACTGTAGGTAGGGAGAGTATTTTTTTTCTTTCACTCTGCAAGTCCTTGTTTCCAGGGACCTGTAAGGACAGTGAGTTAATTGTCCTTGTGCTATATTGTGCTGAAAAAAACATTTATTCCAGGGACAGAAAACTCTAGGTAGGGACAGTGTCAGTTTCTTTCACTCTGCAAGTCCTTGTTTCCAGGGACCTGGAAGGACAGTGAGTGAATTGTCCTTTTGCTATATTGTGATTAAAAAAAACATTTTTTTCTAGGGACAGAAAACTGTAGGTAGGGAGAGTGTTTTTTTTCTTTCACTCTGCAAGTCCTTGTTTCCAGGGACCTGTAAGGACAGTGAGTTAATTTTCCTTGTGCTATATTGTGATTAAAAAAAACATTTATTCTAGGGACAGAAAACTCTAGGTAGGGACAGTGTCAGTTTCTTTCACTCTGCAAGTCCTTGTTTCCAGGGACCTGGAAGGACAGTGAGTGAATTGTCCTTTTGCTATATTGTGATTAAAAAAAACATTTTTTTCTAGGGACAGAAAACTGTAGGTAGGGAGAGTGTTTTTTTTCTTTCACTCTGCAAGTCCTTGTTTCCAGGGACCTGTAAGGACAGTGAGTTAATTTTCCTTGTGCTATATTGTGATTAAAAAAAACATTTATTCTAGGGACAGAAAACTCTAGGTAGGGACAGTGTCAGTTTCTTTCACTCTGCAAGTCCTTGTTTCCAGGGACCTGGAAGGACAGTGAGTGAATTGTCCTTTTGCTATATTGTGATTAAAAAAAACATTTATTCTAGGGACAGAAAACTCTAGGTAGGGACAGTGTCAGTTTCTTTCACTCTGCAAGTCCTTGTTTCCAGGGACCTGGAAGGACAGTGAGTGAATTGTCCTTTTGCTATATTGTGATTAAAAAAAACATTTATTCTAGGGACAGAAAACTCTAGGTAGGGACAGTGTCAGTTTCTTTCACTCTGCAAGTCCTTGTTTCCAGGGACCTGGAAGGACAGTGAGTGAATTGTCCTTTTGCTATATTGTGATTAAAAAAAACATTTATTCTAGGGACAGAAAACTCTAGGTAGGGACAGTGTCAGTTTCTTTCACTCTGCAAGTCCTTGTTTCCAGGGACCTGGAAGGACAGTGAGTGAATTGTCCTTTTGCTATATTGTGATTAAAAAAAACATTTATTCTAGGGACAGAAAACTCTAGGTAGGGACAGTGTCAGTTTCTTTCACTCTGCAAGTCCTTGTTTCCAGGGACCTGGAAGGACAGTGAGTGAATTGTCCTTTTGCTATATTGTGATTAAAAAAAACATTTTTTTCTAGGGACAGAAAACTGTAGGTAGGGAGAGTATTTTTTTTCTTTCACTCTGCAAGTCCTTGTTTCCAGGGACCTGTAAGGACAGTGAGTTAATTGTCCTTGTGCTATATTGTGCTGAAAAAAACATTTATTCCAGGGACAGAAAACTCTAGGTAGGGACAGTGTCAGTTTCTTTCACTCTGCAAGTCCTTGTTTCCAGGGACCTGGAAGGACAGTGAGTGAATTGTCCTTTTGCTATATTGTGATTAAAAAAAACATTTTTTTCTAGGGACAGAAAACTGTAGGTAGGGAGAGTATTTTTTTTCTTTCACTCTGCAAGTCCTTGTTTCCAGGGACCTGTAAGGACAGTGAGTTAATTGTCCTTGTGCTATATTGTGCTGAAAAAAACATTTATTCCAGGGACAGAAAACTCTAGGTAGGGACAGTGTCAGTTTCTTTCACTCTGCAAGTCCTTGTTTCCAGGGACCTGGAAGGACAGTGAGTGAATTGTCCTTTTGCTATATTGTGATTAAAAAAAACATTTTTTTCTAGGGACAGAAAACTGTAGGTAGGGAGAGTATTTTTTTTCTTTCACTCTGCAAGTCCTTGTTTCCAGGGACCTGTAAGGACAGTGAGTTAATTGTCCTTGTGCTATATTGTGCTGAAAAAAACATTTATTCCAGGGACAGAAAACTCTAGGTAGGGACAGTGTCAGTTTCTTTCACTCTGCAAGTCCTTGTTTCCAGGGACCTGGAAGGACAGTGAGTGAATTGTCCTTTTGCTATATTGTGATTAAAAAAAACATTTTTTTCTAGGGACAGAAAACTGTAGGTAGGGAGAGTGTTTTTTTTCTTTCACTCTGCAAGTCCTTGTTTCCAGGGACCTGTAAGGACAGTGAGTTAATTTTCCTTGTGCTATATTGTGATTAAAAAAAACATTTATTCTAGGGACAGAAAACTCTAGGTAGGGACAGTGTCAGTTTCTTTCACTCTGCAAGTCCTTGTTTCCAGGGACCTGGAAGGACAGTGAGTGAATTGTCCTTTTGCTATATTGTGATTAAAAAAAACATTTATTCTAGGGACAGAAAACTCTAGGTAGGGACAGTGTCAGTTTCTTTCACTCTGCAAGTCCTTGTTTCCAGGGACCTGGAAGGACAGTGAGTGAATTGTCCTTTTGCTATATTGTGATTAAAAAAAACATTTATTCTAGGGACAGAAAACTCTAGGTAGGGACAGTGTCAGTTTCTTTCACTCTGCAAGTCCTTGTTTCCAGGGACCTGGAAGGACAGTGAGTGAATTGTCCTTTTGCTATATTGTGATTAAAAAAAACATTTATTCTAGGGACAGAAAACTCTAGGTAGGGACAGTGTCAGTTTCTTTCACTCTGCAAGTCCTTGTTTCCAGGGACCTGGAAGGACAGTGAGTGAATTGTCCTTTTGCTATATTGTGATTAAAAAAAACATTTATTCTAGGGACAGAAAACTCTAGGTAGGGACAGTGTCAGTTTCTTTCACTCTGCAAGTCCTTGTTTCCAGGGACCTGGAAGGACAGTGAGTGAATTGTCCTTTTGCTATATTGTGATTAAAAAAAACATTTTTTTCTAGGGACAGAAAACTGTAGGTAGGGAGAGTATTTTTTTTCTTTCACTCTGCAAGTCCTTGTTTCCAGGGACCTGTAAGGACAGTGAGTTAATTGTCCTTGTGCTATATTGTGCTGAAAAAAACATTTATTCCAGGGACAGAAAACTCTAGGTAGGGACAGTGTCAGTTTCTTTCACTCTGCAAGTCCTTGTTTCCAGGGACCTGGAAGGACAGTGAGTGAATTGTCCTTTTGCTATATTGTGATTAAAAAAAACATTTTTTTCTAGGGACAGAAAACTGTAGGTAGGGAGAGTATTTTTTTTCTTTCACTCTGCAAGTCCTTGTTTCCAGGGACCTGTAAGGACAGTGAGTTAATTGTCCTTGTGCTATATTGTGCTGAAAAAAACATTTATTCCAGGGACAGAAAACTCTAGGTAGGGACAGTGTCAGTTTCTTTCACTCTGCAAGTCCTTGTTTCCAGGGACCTGGAAGGACAGTGAGTGAATTGTCCTTTTGCTATATTGTGATTAAAAAAAACATTTTTTTCTAGGGACAGAAAACTGTAGGTAGGGAGAGTGTTTTTTTTCTTTCACTCTGCAAGTCCTTGTTTCCAGGGACCTGTAAGGACAGTGAGTTAATTTTCCTTGTGCTATATTGTGATTAAAAAAAACATTTATTCTAGGGACAGAAAACTCTAGGTAGGGACAGTGTCAGTTTCTTTCACTCTGCAAGTCCTTGTTTCCAGGGACCTGGAAGGACAGTGAGTGAATTGTCCTTTTGCTATATTGTGATTAAAAAAAACATTTTTTTCTAGGGACAGAAAACTGTAGGTAGGGAGAGTATTTTTTTTCTTTCACTCTGCAAGTCCTTGTTTCCAGGGACCTGTAAGGACAGTGAGTTAATTGTCCTTGTGCTATATTGTGCTGAAAAAAACATTTATTCCAGGGACAGAAAACTCTAGGTAGGGACAGTGTCAGTTTCTTTCACTCTGCAAGTCCTTGTTTCCAGGGACCTGGAAGGACAGTGAGTGAATTGTCCTTTTGCTATATTGTGATTAAAAAAAACATTTTTTTCTAGGGACAGAAAACTGTAGGTAGGGAGAGTGTTTTTTTTCTTTCACTCTGCAAGTCCTTGTTTCCAGGGACCTGTAAGGACAGTGAGTTAATTTTCCTTGTGCTATATTGTGATTAAAAAAAACATTTTTTCTAGGGACAGAAAACTGTAGGTAGGGAGAGTGTTTTTTTTCTTTCACTCTGCAAGTCCTTGTTTCCAGGGACAGAGAAGGACACCTGAAGGTAGCCCTTATTGCTTTTTTCCCATCTCCCTGCAGGCCATCTATTAGAATGTCTGGAAGGCAAACAAGGAGAGGCAGACAGTCAGGAGGCAATAAAAGAGGGCAAGCAGGCTCTGTGTCTGGGGGCAACAGTGCTGGTCGTGGACGCGGTGCATTGTCATCAGCACATGGCCATGGGACACGCTTGTCCTTCTTTTCGGCAGCTGGACATGTTGAGCCACATCATGCCGAAGACTTGGTAGAGTGGATGACCAAGCCCTCCTCCTCCTCCTCATCCTCTCTCACCCAGGCTCAGGGTACTGGAAAAGCAGCTGCCAAAGCGTCGGCTTCCCTGGTATCAATGTCAGACAAATCATCAGTCACTCCTTCCCTAGACCCACCATGTCCTCCTCCTGAGGAGTCCCCCGAACTGTTTCAGCACAGTGTTGGGTACATGCTCCAGGAGGATGCCCAGCGTTTCGAAGGGTCTGATGATGAAACCCAGCTAGAGGAAGGCAGTAGCGTGAGAGCAGACAGAGGGGATGCTCAAGAAGGACACCAATCTGGCAGTCATGTTCCAGCAGCTGCAGCATACTGCCAGATTGGCTCCAGTGATGAGGAGGGAGGGGATGATGAGGTCAATGACTCCACGTGGGTGCCTAATAGGAGAGAGGAGGAGGAGGAGGATGAGGAGGAGGCACATCTCCAACGAGGCAGGATGCCCTTTGGTGGCCAGCGTAAGGGCAGTACACCGACGGAATCACACCGCAGAGCTCCGCCTGTGCAGGGCGCTGCCTCTGCCCGTCATTCAAAAAGTTCTTTGGTGTGGGCCTTTTTTGAGGCTAGTGCATCAGATCGCACAGCTGCTGTTTGCAACATATGTCTCAAGCGTATATCGCGTGGCCAAAACATCAGCCGCTTGGGTACCACATGCCTGACCAGACATATGTTGACCTGCCATGCAGCTCGTTGGCAAGCCTACCTCAAAGACCCACACCAAAGAACAAAGCGGACCTCTCCTTGCACCGCATCAGCTGGGATCTCCAACCCCACTATAACTTCAGTCCTCTCTGAAACATGCACTGAGAGGAATGAAGGTGTAGAATTAGGTGTGTCACAGCCAAGTACTTGCGCCCACTCTGCTAGCAGTACACCGACGTCCGATTCTAGCAGGCAAATTTCCCTGCCCCAGCTGCTGGACCGTCGAAAGAAGTTCACTCCCAGCCATCCACATGCCCAGCGGTTGAATGCTAGCTTGGCTAAATTGCTAGCGCTTCAACTGCTGCCTTTTCAGTTGGTAGACTCGGCCCCCTTCCGTGAGTTTGTGCAATGTGCGGTTCCTCAGTGGCAGGTTCCCAAACGCCACTTTTTCTCACGGAAGGCTATTCCGGCTCTCTACCGGCATGTGGAAGGCAATGTCTTGGCCTCGCTGGACAGGGCGGTCAGCGGTAAGGTGCATATTACCGCTGACTCATGGTCCAGCAGGCATGGACAGGGACGTTACCTTTCTTTCACGGCCCATTGGGTCACTCTTTTGGCAGCTGGGAAGGATTCAGGACAAGGTGCAGTAGTGTTGGAGGTTGTCCCACCGCCACGCCTCCAAAATGCTACTACTGGTTGTGACACACCTCTCTCCTCCACCCCCTCCTCTTCTTCTTCCTCCATGGCCTCTTCCTGTGGTTTGTCCTATGAACCAGCGGTGCTCCGTAGCCGTTCACGGGGCTACGCAAGTACGCAGGCAAAAAGATGCCATGCCGTGCTTGCGCTGGTGTGTTTGGGGGACAGAAGCCACACTGGGGCAGAGGTCCTGTCTGCTCTGCAGGGCCAGGCCGAGAGGTGGTTGACGCCACGCCAGCTTAAGCCAGGAATGGTGGTTTGCGACAATGGCACCAACCTCCTCTCCGCCCTCCGACAGGGACAACTGACCCATGTGCCCTGTGTGGCTCACGTCCTTAACCTGGTGGTGCAGCGGTTCTTGGGCAGGTACCCGGGCTTACAGGATGTCCTGAGGCAGGCCAGGAAAGTCTGTGTGCATTTCCGCAGATCTTATAATGCCAGTGCTCGCCTGGCTGAGCTGCAAAAGGAGTTGAACCTGCCCAAGAACCGCCTTATATGTGACATGCCCACCAGGTGGAACTCAACGTTGGCCATGCTGCAGCGGCTGCACACGCAGCAGAGGGCCATCAATGAGTACCTGTGCGACTACGGCACCAGGACAGGGTCAGGGGAGCTTGGTTTTTTTTCTCCACGCCAGTGGGGCATGATCAGGGATGCATGCACTGTCCTGGCACCATTTGAGGAGGCCACGAGGATGGTGAGCAGTGACAGTGCATGCATCAGTGACACTGTACCTCTTGTCCACCTGTTGGAGCACACGCTGCGTGGAATAATGGACAGGGCACTTGAGGCAGAACAGAGGCAGGAAGAGGAGGACTTCCTTGCCTCTCAAGGCCCCCTTTACCCAGACAGTGTTCCTTCTGTCCCACCCATCGCACAGGAAGAGGAGGAGGAGGAGGAGGAGGAGGAGGATTGTGTCAGCATGGAGGTGGAGGCTGGCACTCAGCATCATCAGCAGCAGTCTTTTAGGGATGATTTACAGTCCCAAGAAACCAGTGGACTTGTACGTGGCTGGGAGGAGGTGGCTGCGGATCATGTCGTCCTTAGTGACCCAGAGGACTCCGGAGCGAATGCCTCAGCAAACCTACGCTGCATGGCCTCCCTGATCCTGCAAAGTCTGCGGAAGGATCCTCGTATTCTTCGGATCAAGGAGAGGGACCATTACTGGCTGGCCACTCTCCTTGATCCACGGTACAAGGGTAAGGTTGCGGACCTTATGTTACCGTCGCAGAGGGAGCAGAGGATGAGACAACTCCGGGAGGCCTTGCAGAAAGGTCTGTGCAACGCGTTCCCAGAGACTGGGAGGTTGCAAACTCCTGGTCCTGGACAACGAGTTGCTGAGGCTTCGGCCAGTCAAAGAAGGAGCGGTGGGGAAGGTGGCCGTCTGACCGATGCGTTCAGACAATTCTTTAGTCCGCAGCCCCAAAGTATGATTGGTTCCAGCAACCATCGCCAGCGTCTGATAAACATGGTGCAGGAATATCTAGGGGCAAGGTCAGACTTGGACACCTTCCCCACCGAAAATCCTCTGGCTTACTGGGTCTTGAGGATGGATCACTGGCCAGAGCTTGCACAGTATGCAATTGAGCTACTGGCCTGTCCTGCATCCAGCGTTCTTTCGGAACGCACATTCAGTGCTGCTGGAGGATTTGTCACGGATCACAGGGTGCGCCTGTCCACCGACTCGGTTGATCGACTGACTTTCATCAAGATGAACCAGTCTTGGATCACCACCAGCTACCACACACCTGATGCTGATATAACAGACTAATTGATTTTAAAATGTCACATCCCTTCAAGACTGATGCTGATGCTGAGTGCCTGTGCTGTTATGTTGACTGGCTATCCTCCTCCTCCGAGTCCTCAATGATACGATTGATGATGATAGCTTGGAAGATCATTTTTGTTTATGGGTGCCGCCACCAGTGCCTAACGCCCAATTTTTCAGCCCCTGTTTAACAGGGGCGTGTAATTACAATTTTTGAAGCAATACTTTGCAACAGGGCTCATTGCTGTGCTCCAAGTACAGTATCTGTGAGGAGTTGCAGTGTTGTGCCACCAGTGCCTAAGGCCCAATTTTTCAGCCCCTGTTTAACAGGGGCGTGTCATTACAATTTTTGAAGCAATACTTTGCAACAGGGCTCATTGCTGTGCTCCAAGTACAGTATCTGTGAGGGGTTGCAGTGTTGTGCCACCAGTGCCTAAGGCCCAATTTTTCAGCCCCTGTTCAACAGGGGCATGTAATTACAATTCTTGATCTAATAATTCACAGCAGGGCCCATTGCTGCACCCACCAAGAGTAACTGTCAGGGCTTACAGTGTTGTGGCACCAGCACCACCATCAAAGGCCCAATTTTTACTACCACTGTTCAACAATTATATGTAATTAAAATTCCTGATATAATAGTTGACAGCAGGGCGTTCCAGCACCAACCAAGAGTAACTGTGAGTGCTTACAGTGTTGTGCCAACACCAACAACTAAGGGGCCTATTTCTGCAGAGTATATACGGCAGGTCCCTACTTTCAAACATCCAACTTACAAACGACTCCTACTTGCAAACGCAAGAAGACAACAGGAAGTGAGAGGAAATCTACCACTAGGAAGGAAAATTCTCTCCTGTAAGAATAAATATGGGAGAAAGGTGTCTCCTCTGTACTGATGCTTTATCAGCAATCCTTGTTTCAAGAAAAACACCACATTTCAAAAACAGTTGTCATTGGGACGGAAAGTGAGGTGAAATGTTCTGAACAGGGGCACAGACAGCAAAACAAATGTTACAGGGGTGATAACCCTTACCTATGTTTTCCAAAAAGTTTAAAAATAGATTTTTGGGCTGGAGCTACACTTCAACAATGTACCTGTTCAAAATTACAAACAGATTCTACATAAGAACAAACCTACAGTCCCTGTCTTGTATGCACCGCCTGTATACGGCTGTTCAGAGTATATAGGGCCTTTTTTATTTTATGTGCGGGGTTCCCCTTAATATCCATACAAGACCCAAAGGGGCTGGTAATGGGCTGGGGTAGGGGGGGGGGGGGTCATGGGGTAGCTATGCCATTTTTCTTAAAGAATTTCATCCATATTACCGGGACCAGACATTACATTAAAGCCGCAAGCAGTTTTAAATGGCTTTTTTTTCCTTTAGAAGTGTCATTTTGTGCAGGGACAGTTCTAAACACGGGAAACACGTGGCACTTCACAGGCATACTTTAGACACCCCCCAGGTACGATATTTAAAGGAATATTTGACTTTTTTTTTTTCACTTTATGCATCATTAAAATGACTGCTCCCGAAAAACGACCGTTTTTAAAACTTCTTTTTGCATTGATACATGTCCCCTGGTGCAGAACCCGGGTTCCCAAACCCTTTTTAGGACAATAACATGCATAATAGTTGTTATAATTAGCACTTTAGAATTCGAACGTTCGCATCCATTGTATTTAATAGGGTTCTAATGTTCGTTCGAACTTCCGGTCCGTTCGCGGGTTCTGGTGCGAACCGAACCCGGGGGTGTTCGGCTCATCACTAATCATGACTATAGATGCCTTTGTCCTGGTTACATGGTCTGATGATTGTGTATTTCGTTTTCTATATAGGGGTCATTTTGACTGTTTAGAAAAACTGGAAGCTATTGTGTTTGGCCAGTCATTCAAACTAATACCATATTATGCCTGAACAATTGAAATTAATTATGCTACTAGGTATTCATGGATGTGATATCAAAACATGTGCATAAAAAGGGAACTCCAAGGTGCATGCGCGGATGCCTGAGGGAGCAGTCACGCTTCCTTAGAGCTCCGCTCCTAGGCTAGTCATACTGGAGAACCGAGAGCCGCAGCGACTTCTAAAATCATCACTGACATTACCGCATACCTCCAGTGTACGTGATTGCCTTTGTACAGTTGGGGGATCCGATCGGACCCCCCTCCTATACAGTGAGCGGTCGGTATTCGTTGGGGAGCAATCCGACATGAGGGGGCGGCCATTCGATTCCGGCCACCCCCACGCGATCGCTCCCGGCGAATGGAAATGCTCCCTCTGCTGTGTAATGTTTACACAGGCAGAGGAAGCAGGAGGAAGTGATGTCATCTCTCATGCGGCGCTCACATATACCGAGCGCCGTACAAGAGAAGACACACAGGTCAGTGCACTAACACTACACTGACACCAGGACACATAGGCACACAAATCGCCCCCCCAGGCCCCCCCAGATCACCCCCCAGCCCCCAGTCACAGTGTCACTGATTGCAGTGACCATTTATTTACTGATCACTGCAATCAGTGACATTTGTGACTGTAAAAGTGTCACTAAAGTTAAATTTAGGTCCAGTGTAGCCCCCTAACCCCCCCTAATAAAGGTTTAACCCCCTGATCACCCCCCAGATAACCCTTTCACCCCCTAGCACCGCCGTCGCTAAGCGATCATTTTTCTGATCGCTGTCTTAGCGTCAGTGATGCAGATCGGTAGCCAGTAATTTTTTTTAGGTTCGCTGCAGGTTTTTATAGCGTCGGGTACCCCCATAAATTATCTAATAAAGGTTTAACCCCCTTGATCGCTCCCCAGATAACCCTTTCACCCCCTATCACCACTGTCGCTAAGCGATCATTTTTCTGATCGCTGTCTTAGCGTCGGTGATGCAGATCGGTAGCCAGTTATTTTTTTTAGGTTCGCCGCAGGTTTTTATAGCGTCGGGTACCCCCATAAATTATCTAATAAAGGTTTAACCCCTTGATCACCCCCCAGGTAACCCTTTCACCCCCTATCACCACTGTCGCTAAGCGATCATTTTTCTGATCGCTGTCTTAGTGTCGGTGATGCAGATCGGTAGCCAGTAATTTTTTTTAGGTTCGCCGCAGGTTTTTATAGCGTCAGGTACCCCCATAAATGATCTAATAAAGGTTTAACCCCCTTGATCGCCCCCCAGGTAACCCTTTCACCCCCTATCACCACTGTCGCTAAGCGATCGTTTTTCTGATCGCTGTCTTAGTGTCGGTGATGCAGATCGGTAGCCAGTATTTTTTTTTAGGTTCGCCGCAGGTTTTTATAGCGTCAGGTACCCCCATAAATGATCTAATAAAGGTTTAACCCCCTTGATCGCCCCCCAGGTAACCCTTTCACCCCCTATTACCACTGTCGCTAAGCGATAATTTTTCTGATCGCTGTCTTAGAGTCGGTGATGCAGATCGGTAGCCAGTAATTTTTTTAGGTTCGCCGCAGGTTTTTATAGCGTCAGGTACCCCCATATATTATCTAATAAAGGTTTTAACCCCCTAATTGCCCCTAGTTAACCCTTTCACCAGTGATCACCATATAAGTGTTACGGGTGACGCTGGTTAGTTAGTTTGCTTTTTATAGTGTCAGGGCACTCGCCATATATATAACCCAATAAAGGTTTAACCCCCTGATCGCCCGGCGGGTGATATCAATTAGGTTTTAGCATCAGAGAGGGTCTGCGTCACACCCCAGGCAGCGTCAGGTTAGTGCCAGTAACGCTAACACCCACGCGTGAAGCATACACCCCCCTTAGTGGTATAGTATCTGATCAGATCAATATCTGATCTGATCAGATCTATACTAGCGTCCCCAGCAGTTTAGGGTTCCCAAAAACGCAGTGTTAGCGGGATCAGCCCAGATACCTGCTAGCACCTGCGTTTTGCCCCTCCGTCCAGCCCAGGCCACCCAAGTGCAGTATCGATCGATCACTGTCACTTACAAAACACAACACACATAACTGCAGCGTTCGCAGAGACAGGCCTGATCCCTGCGACTCCAGTGCTGTAGGAGGTGATTTCACCACCACAGTTAAAAAAAAAAGCATATATGCCGAAGCATTGGGGCAGCAGGAGCGGAGGAGCGATTTTGCTCCTAATGCCGCGTACATACGGTCGAAATTCCGACGGAGGCTTGCCCGTGGAAAAGTCCGACCATGTGTGTGCGGCATAACTTTTTTGCGGGAGGATGCCCCCATGCTTCGGCATATATAAATGGTGCATGTATGCCCATCATTAGAAGTGGGTGGATGAAGGGCGGTATTCTAATGGTGGGCATACCCACCGATCAATCTCTTTTTTCGTTCAGCCAACTGGCTGCATGAAAAAAAAAGATTACAATACATGTCCAACAAGGACCAGCAACGTACTGGTATGTTGCTGGACTTTGAATGTTTATACCAGAATGATGCCTGCGGGTTTAGGTATCATCTTAGTATCATTCTTTTCAGCCAGCGGCGGCTTTCATGTAAAAGCAATCCTAGTGGCTAATTAGCCTCTAGACTGCTTTTACAAGCAGTGGGAGGGAATGTCCCCCCCGGATATAAAAAGCGCCATTGGGAAATTGGGAAGGCATTTTATCACACCGATCTTGGTGTGGTCAGATGCTTTGAGGGCAGAGGAAAGATCTAGGGTCTAGAAGACCCCAGTTTTTTCAAAAAAGAGTACCTGTCACTTCCTATTGCTATCATAGGGGATATTTACATTCCCTGAGATAACAATAAAAATGATTAAAAAAAAATACTTGGAAGGAACAATTAAAAAATAAAATAAAAAAGCTAAATTAATAATAAAAAAAAAAAAAAAAAGCACCCCTGTCCTGCCCTGCTCTTGCCCAATGGCGAACGCAAGCGTCGGTCTTGCGTCATATGTAAACAGCAATTGCACCATGCATGTGAGGTATCACCGCAAAGGTCAGATCGAGGGCAGTAATTTTAGCAGTAGACCTCCTCTGTAAATCTAACGGGGTAACCTGTAAAGGCTTTTAAAGGCTTTTAAAAATGTATGTAGTTTGTCGCCAATGCGCGTTTGTGCGAAATTTTAAAGCATGTCGTGTTTGGTATCTATGTACTCGGCCTAAGATCATCTTTTTTATTTCATCAAACATTTGGGCAATATAGTGTGTTTTAGTGCATTAAAATAAAAAAAAAGTGTATTTTTTCCCCCAAAAATGCGTTTGAAAAATCGCTGCGCAAATACTGTGTAGAAAAAAAAATGCAACACCCACCATTTTAATCTGTAGGGCCTTTGCTTTAAAAATATATATAATGTTTGGGGGTTCAACATAATTTTCTTGCAAAAAAAAAAATGTTTTCATGTAAACAAAAAGTGTCAAAAAGGGCTTTGTCTTCAAGTGGTTAGAAGAGTGGATGTAAGCTTCCTAATGTTGTGTATAAAATGCCAGAACAGTTCAAAACCCCCCCAAATGACCCCATTTTGGAAAGTAGACACCCCGAGCTATATACTGAGAGGCATGTTGAGTCCATGGAATATTTTATATGTTGACACAAGTTGCGGAAAAAAGACAATTTTTTTTTTTTTTTTTTTGCACAAAGTTGTCACTAAATGATATATTGCTCAAACATGCCATGGGCGTATGTGGAATTACACCCCAAAATGCATTCTGCTGCTTCTCCTGAGTACGGGGATACCACATGTGTGAGACTTTTTGGGAGCCTAGCCGTGTACGGGACCCCAAAAACCAAGCACCGGCTTCAGGCTTTCTAAGGGTGTAAATTTTTGATTTCACTGCTCACTGCCTATCACAGTTTCGGAGGCCATGGAATGCCCAGATGGCACAAACCCCCCCAAATGACCCCATTTTGGAAAGTAGACACCCCAAGTTATTTGCTGAGAGGTATTGTGAGTATTTTGCAGATCTCGCTTTTTGTCACAAAGTTTTGAAAATTGAAAAAAAAAAAAAATTTCTTTCTTCATTTTCAAAAACAAATGAGAGCTGTAAAATACTCACCATGCCTCTCAGCAAATAGCTTGGGGTGTCTACTTTTCAAAATGGGGTCATTTGGGGGGGTTTTGTCCTATTTTGGCATTTTATGGCCTTCGAAACTGTGATAGGTAGTGAGGAGTGAAATCAAAAATTTGTGCCTAGAAATCCTGAAGGCGGTGCTTGGTTTTCGGGGTCCCGTACGCGGCTAGGCTCTTAAAAAGTCCCACAAATGTGGTATCCCCGTACTCAGGAGAAGCAGCAAAATGTATTTTGGGGTGTAATTCCACATATAACCATGGCATGTGTGAGCAATATATCATTTAGTGACAACTTTTTGTAATTTTTTATTTTTTTTTGTCATTATTCAATCACTTGGGATAAAAAAAAAATATTCAATGGGCTCAACAGGCCTCTCAGCAATTTCCTTGGGGTGTCTACTTTCTAAAATGGGGTCATTGGGGGGGGGGTTTGTGCTATTTTGGCATTTTATGGCCTTCAAAACTGTGATAGGTAGTGAGGAGTGAAATCAAAAATTTGCGCCCTTAGAAATCCTGAAGGCGGTGCTTGGTTTCCTGGGGCCCGTACGCGGCTAGACTCCCAAAAAGTCCCACACATGTGGTATCCCCGTACTCAGGAGAAGCAGAAAAATGTATTTTGGGGTGCAATTTCACATATAACCATGGCATGTGTGAGCAATATATCATTTAGTGACAACTTTTTGTAATTTTTTTTTATTTTTAGTCATTATTCAATCACTTGAGACAAAAAAAAAAATTCAATGGGCTCAACATGCCTCTCAGCAATTTCCTTGGGATGTCTACTTTCCAAAATGGGGTCATTTGGGGGGGTTCTGTACTGCCCTGCCATTTTAGCACCTCAAGAAATGAGATAGGCAGTCATAAACTAAAAGCTGTGTAAATTCCAGAAAATGTACCCTAGTTTGTAGACGCTATAACTTTTGCGCAAACCAATAAATATACGTTTATTTACATTTTTTTACTAAAGACATGTGGCTGAATACATTTTGGCCTAAAATGTATGACTAAAATTGAGTTTATTCGATTTTTTTTATAACAAAAAGTAGAAAATATCATTTTTTTTAAAAATTTTCGGTCTATTTCCGTTTATATCGCAAAAAATAAAAATCGCAGAGGCAATCAAATACCATTAAAAGAAAGCTCTATTTGTGGGAAGAAAAGGACGCAAATTTCGTTTGGGTACAACATTGCATGTCCGCACAATTTACAGTTAAAGCAGCGCAGTGCAAAATTCTGAAATCACCTCTGGTCCTTTAGCTACAAAATGACCTGGGGCTGAAGTGGTTAAATAATTTTTTTTTTTTATTATTATTTTTTTTCCCCCCCTCCCACCTTATATAGGTTCACATAGATTCTGATGTTAACATATTTTTGCCTCCCGTTTCCCCTCCCCCCTTTTTTCTCCCCTATTTATTTTTTTCCTCTACAATTTATGGTTGCTGTTATATTAAGTTCATTTGTACTGTTTAGTAGGTTCTCCGGTGCTGACTGGCCACATGGAATTTCATGTCGCCTTCCTTACACCCTTCGACTCCCGATATTAAACGGAAGTTGGACGGTGATTTCGGAACCTCTTGGGGTGCACTTGCTGTGCCCCTGAGACGTTCTCACACCCTCTGTACATATTGTTATGCAGTAATTGTTTATATATTCTCAAGGGTCTTTCATCTTTTGTTTTTTTACTTCTTCTCTACTTCTTTCTTCCTCCCTTCCTGTCTTCTTTCTCTCCTGGGGATGATTCCGGCTTTAATCGGGGGTTTTACCCCTTCACCTAAAAACACCACTCCCAGACTGCTATGGCCCCCATAAACATATTATCCTTAAATGTACAAGCATTTAATATACCTCAGAAACGTGCCAAGGCTATGAGATCTTTTGCGGCTAGGAAGGCACATATTATCTGTCTTCAGGAAACACACTTCACTGACAAAGTTTTTCCTAAATTCTTATCTTCCACCTATCCTCAATTCTTTGTAGCTTCAGCCACAACCAAGCAACGTGGAACCCTTATTGGATTCCACTGATCAATGCCATTCACTCTCCTTTCACAAATCAATGATCCAGAGGGCAGATATATTTTACTTACTGGTCTTCTTGCAGATAATTTAATCACCGTAGTATCATACTATGCCCCGAATAAACGCCCGGAAGCGTTCTTATCTCACCTCTTCCAATTGGTGGATACACATAAAGTTGGAATGGTTGTGATATGCGGAGACTCTAATACGACGGTTTTTCCATTCTTAGACAAACCCACTTCTACTACTCACAAGCATTCCCTACGGAATCTATTGTCCACACACAAATTGGCTGATACATGGAGGGAAGTTAATCCATCTAGAAGAAATTATACACATTACTCATATTCCCACAAATCTTTCTCCCGGATCGATCATATTTTTACTCCTTCAAGTATATTGCCTGAGATCAAGTCTTCTATAATTACCCCATATTCATGGACAGATCACTGCGCCGTTTCCATCACTCTAGCCTCACCAATACCTAGGTCTCATGATAAGACGTGGTGTATTACCGAATCCATGCTGTCACATCCGTTGCACTGTTTAGACATCGAAACAGCTCTCACTGACTATCTCACATTTAACGATAATAACGAGGTTTCAGCTCATAAAGTTGTTATCCGTGGCAAATTGATGCAATTAGCTGCAGTTCACAAAAGAAAAAACAAACTTCTATTCACTAAGTTGGAAGACAATTTTAATAACTGCTACGCAGCTTTTCAATCGGTTCCTAATGCCACGAATAACACCAATTATGAGAGGGCTAAACTTGATTTAGACCTATTCTTAACTGACTCCGCAGACAAGACCATACGCAAAAGACAGCATTTCTACTACGTCAAAGCCAACAAACCAGATACTCCTATGGCTCGTCGCCTTAAAAAAGTACATCTTACACAAACACCCATTAAGCTTAAAACATCCCGTGACTCTTTCACCAGCAACCCAGTAAAAATATTAGAGATTTTCCGTTCAAAATTGGCCAAACTATACTCACCGAACCAGAATTTTGATAAATGTAAGGCTGATGATCTACTCTCAAACATTACATTTCCACAAATGAAACCTGATCAACTTGACGTTCTTGAGAAGCCTATAACTTTAGTTGAGGTTCAAACAGCTATAAAAGAGTTGAAGCCACATAAAAGGCCAGGCCCGGACGGCTTTTCAGCTTTATATTTAAAAAAAATTCAAACAGTATTAGCACCTATTCTAACTAGGGCATTCAACTCTTTATTAGCTGGACAGTCATTTAGAAATGAATCCTTGACATCTATCATAGTAATGCTTCCTAAACCCCATTCCGATCTTACTTCCTGGACCAACTACCGTCCAATTTCCCTTATTAACCTGGACATCAAGTTACTGGCTAAAATATTGGCAAACAGATTGAACAATATCATTGGTAACTTAATACATCGTGATCAAACAGGTTTTATGCCCAAACGTCAGGCGGGGGAAAATATTAGAAGAGCGCTTTTGTTAACACATTCAGCCAAAACGAGGAAGATCCCTACTTGTTTCTTATCTCTAGACATGCGTAAAGCTTTTGATTCGGTCTCATGGCCATTTATGAATTATATTCTACAAAAATGGGGCTTTGGAAACAATTTTCTACTATGGATCTCTGCTTTATATAATGATCCAAAGGCATATATTAAATATATGGGATACAGATCGTCTACATTCGATATTAAAAGTGGTACGAGACAGGGTTGCCCCCTTTCACCTTTGATTTTCGCTCTTCTCATAGAACCACTGGCGATGCTCATCAGATCCAACCCTAATATTAGAGGCTTGGAACTAGGTGGACATCACCATAAAATATGTCTTTTTGCAGACAATATACTTGTCTTCCTAACCCATCCTCACATTTCAGCTCCAAATATATTGAACACCTTAGAAAAATGTTCAGATATCTCAGGGCTATATATTAACAACTCCAAATCCATTGCACTTAACATAAACTTATCGCAATCCGAACTTCATAGAGCTCAAACAACCTTACCATTCAACTGGGTCACTCACTACATCCCATATTTGGGAATACAACTTACATCCTCAATCTCAGACCTGTTCAAAGCAAATTACTTACCACTACTAAAACAAATTACAAACTTGTTACATAATTGGTCCACACTGTCTCTATCATGGTTCGGTAGAATTAACGCTGTGAAAATGTCCATTCTACCAAAATTCTTGTATCTTTTTAGGGTGCTCCCCATTCCCATTCCTTCCTATTTTTTAAGGCTATTACAACAGAGAGTTGTATCGTTTATATGGGGTAAGATTAAACCACGTATTTCTAAAGCGACACTTTTTATCGAAAAATCTAAAGGGGGACTGGGGATTCCTAATTTCACCAATTACTATTACGCAGCACAAATCGCCCAATTATCTAAGTACCACGCACTGTTTGAAACCCCTTTCTGGGTGCCAATAGAATCTATTGATATTGATCCAATATCTGTGGCTAATATAATTTGGTTATCTCCTTGTGATAGAATTAGCCTGTCTAATCCTATTACAAAGCACTCCATGACTATCTGGGACAAATTTAGATGTTCACATAAACTACAATCCCCACATAACCCCCTACTGTCATTTATTAGACACCCAGCTTTTTATCCTGCATGGAAGTTTCCCTCTTCCTTTGCAGCCTGGACTACCAAAAATCTGACATGCTTATATGATATAACCTCCATCAATAACATCCTGACATTTCCTGATCTATGCGACATTAATGGTTTACCCAGTAAAGAAATTTTCCGGTACCTACAGATTAAAAACTTTTATACACCGGTTATTGAATCGGGTTCCATACTTAATCAACTATCACAGTTTGAAAGGATCTGTAAATGCGATCCACACACTAGAGGTCTGATCTCACTACTCTATAAACATCTCAATTCCCCCCTCACAGACACTCCACCCTTATATGTCACCAAATGGTCTCAGGATTTTGATAAGACATTTAGTACGAAAGATTGGGACAATATGCGCTCTTCCACAAATTGTTATGCTCTTGAAATGAATTTCAAGGTCTTATCACGCTGGTATCTGGTACCAGCGAGGTTAGCTAAATTCTCGCCTACTTGTTCAAATATAAGCTTTCGTGGCTGTGCGACTGTAGGTACTTATCTCCACATCTGGTGGGAATGTCCAATTGCCCAAAATTTTTGGAACAAAATATTCGGTATGGCTTCCACTGCTCTAGAAAACTTGATTAAGTCAGACCCAGTCGTAGCATTATTTGAATCTTAAACCCCCTGAACTTACCCACAATCAATTCCAACTATTATTATACCTGACAACCTCAGCTAAACAAACTATAGCTAAGGCATGGAAATCTCAGACATTGGTTGTGACTGAAGCTAAACACCGAATGAACAGAGCCCTCATTTTCCACAAAATGTCAACTATTGAGAATAATAATGTGAAAAAATGTAATAAAATTTGGCAACCATGGGTTAAACATTTCCTACCATCCGATTTTGACCAATCTCTTTTGCTGCCCTGCTAATTCAATTTAATATTTTTTTTTCTCTTCCTTTCTATCAAATGTTGCTAGTATTAGTTAGCATTTCTTGGGGCTGGATCATCCCTGGGAGGAAACCTCTTCTTTTCTATCTTTTCACTTCTTTTCACTTCTTTCCTTTCTCAATCTCTTCTTTTCTTTCTTCCTATCTCAACATTCTTCTTTTTTTCTCTTTTCTTTTATTTTCATTATTGCCCAGTATGTGATTTTGGGATTTATGTTTTCTTCAAATTACTATTACATATACTCTAGAGTTTGGAATAATAACCTGAGAAAATCCTCTATCCATTTAATACACAGTTTTTCTTCTGTTGTTCCTTCATAGGATTGGTTTTGACATTTATAAGTGACTTTTATAGGCTTCTAACTACATTACTTATATGTTAGGATAACATATTCATCCTTTCAGGACTCTAGCTTACCTATACCTTAGTTAATTCATTTATTTCCCTTTTTTAACATGTGCCCCCTCCCATCCACAGTTTGACCCCATTAGGGGTGGATGGGAGGTCCGGAGGCACTTTCTACCTGATGTAAGGTATCGTTATTTTTTTCTTTATTTTATGAGTCCGATATACATGACATTTGTTATTATTATCTATTTTCTTATCTTTATTATTTCAAGGATAAAAATTATCTTTTTCCTTTTTTTTTTTTTTAACATCAAACTCTACAAACATATCTTCCATTAAGGTTACGTTGTATATCCCACTCTCGCATCATCTGTATTGTACCTGTGATATGTATTCTTGTTAAAATACTTAATAAAAAATTATTGAACGAGAAAAAGGGAACTCCAGCAGACTACTATCATGCGTTAAAAAGTTATTTACCCAAGAGATAGAACTATCAATCTACCATTTTACAAAACGCTGGTTTGGGCTTATACCAAGTATGCAGTTCTGTTTTGGGCATCAATCTTCAGGAAAGATGTCTTCAAACTAGAGCGATAGGGAGAGTTCAGCGAAGAGCAAAAAAATTTGTAACAGGGATGGAGGACCTAAGTGATAAGGAACGATTCCAGAAATTAAACCTATTCTCTCTGAAAAAGATAGATTTTGATAGAATATCAATATAAATGTGTCAATGGTGACTACGATATCGAGATACTGTTTACTGTTTAATCTAAGGCCTCTGAAGAAGACACATGGCCATAACATGAAATTAGAGGAGAAGCATTTTATTTAAAAAAATGTTAGGGGTCCATTAGTGTCTGAGCCGTACAAATCTGTAACTCCCTCGCAGAGATATTGGTATGAGCAAGTTAACTTAAAAGAACTCTTACTTAGACAAATTCCTCAGCAAACACAATATACAGGGATATGGGAATCCATAGTGACATGCACACACACATATATACAAATACAGTACAGGTTGAACTGAATGGACCTGTGTCTTTATTCAGCCCTACCAGCTTTGTCTATGACACTAGGTGACATTCAACAGAGAGAGTGGGGTGAATGGGTGAATGTAAATATAATTTGCTCTTATCCAATGCCTGTATTATTGGTAGGGGCAAGCAACCACCAGGCTATTGGGAACCTTAGATTTCAGTATATCTTCTACTCTTGTTTTCCTTTTTGTTGTAGTATGTAGTACCTACATGGAAGTTAGTTTAATTATTTGGACGTTTGCCATTGGATAGATTATCATTTAATAAGAACATTTTATTAAATGATTTTAAATGGCTCAGGACCATTTATAGTCTGGAAAAACCATATTGGCCTTTCAACATCAAATACAAGTAACTAAAAAAAAGGGAATGTAATATTTGCGTACTGAAATTGTTACAATGTGGAAAAGGTCAAATTGTTGCATTGCAATGTTAGTGTACAAACAAAATGCTATTCTTGTAGATCAAGAAATAGAGAACTAACAGTGCTCACGGACTACTAGTATTAGAAGATAAGCAAGGTAAAGAAGAATTCCATCTAGAAGAAGGTCTATGTTTCTGCTAAAGTGGTTGCAAGCAAATTTGATGATGTGAAATGGTATGTTAGATTTCTACACCTTTTTCAAATGTAAATTGAAAGCTAATTTCTTCCACAATCTCCTTCTGTAGAATGTGACGAGTCAGCTTGGAGCTAGGGATGAACAAAAAACATTTTCTTTGTTTGATTGGTTATGCTCTTCAAAGCCTGAGTTTCATGAGCTCTTTGCTATATTTCTTTTTGATTTTTATTTTTTTATTTTTTTTACAGGTGCTATGATGTGCTGGACAACATAAAGCATCAAATAAAGGCTTCCTTGCTGTAGGTTAGTTACAGTTTAGTTTTTTTTTTCTTTAAAAAATCGGCAAAATGTTTTTAAACATTTTCTTATACAATTATTTGCGCTGTGTCAGCACCTTTCAATCAACATCCTCAGCATCCGTGAGATGCCAGAATAAGGATTCTTAATGCAGGAGAGCTGTATACAGTTAATCACATCAAGAGATGATCTTCTGAGTGTCTCTCTTTTGCAAGAAGAGCAGATCTTGCAGCAAGGTTTGCATGTGCAAGATTACACCTGAACTAAAAAAAATAGAGCTGCAGAAACCTTAAAAGTTGGTGATGGCATCTAACAAAAAGGTAAGTGACTTTCTTTAGAACTGCATAGGGGAAATGGGGGACAGCAAGAAAGGCCATAGAGGTTGGTATGTTTCAGCAGGGATTTTTTTTTCTACCTGCAACTTTGTACTTTTGGGTCTGCTTCAAGAGAATAATTTTTGGTTATACAGTTGGGTCCATATATATATTTGGACACAGGCACAATTTTCATACTTTTGGCTCTGTATGCCACCAGAATAGCATTAAAATGAAACAATTCATAAGAATTTGAAGTGCAGACTTTCAGCTTTATTTCAAGGGGTTGAACATAAATATCAAGTAAATTTTTTTAGGAACTGCAACCATTTTTATACACAGCCCCCCCCCTTTATTAGGGGCTCAAATGTAATTAGACAAATGAATATAATCATAAATAAAATTGTAATCTTTAATATTTTGTTGAGAATCCTTTACTGGCAATGACTGCCTGAAGTCTGGAACCCATGGACATTTTAGGGATTGCCTTTATGACATCCCTTTTCACATATCTACAGCTTTGCACACATTCCCCCTTGGCCTTACTATCCATCCTACCATCGCAACAGGTTGGTTTATACATACATTCATGCATACCATTATATACTTGATGAGCATTTTGCTAATTTAGCAATGTTTGATTATATACATATGGGAGAACACACATGGCTGTCATTTTTCATTTCACTCTTTCACTTTCAATGGGATAGCTCATTCTGCTGCTGCTGCAACTTACTGATCCTACACAGGTACACATATCTTTCATCCTTCACATCAAGCACTCCTCTGTGTCTGGGTATGTTTGTTTGTTTTTTGTTTGTTTTTTATTCACACTTTCTCATATTTCCCCCTTTCCTTTTAGGGATTGCCTTTTTGACATCCTTTTTCACATATCTGCAGTTTTGCACACATTCCTCCTTGGCCTTATTATCCGTCCTACCATCGCAACAGGTTGATTTATACATGCATTCCATTATGCACTTTGTGATTGTTTTGCCAGTTTGGCAATGTTTGATTATATACATATTCAATTATATTATAGTTGACACCTGAACGGATTATCTAGGACCTCCAAGGTCACTAATTTATACCCATGCCATGTCCGCCTTCCCATTATTCCTTGTCTGTTTTTTTGGTTTGCTCTGATCCCTCAGCTCCCAAGCATATATTGCTGCCATCCTCGGTGAACATTTCCACAGGCACCTAGGCCTTGATGATTGGTGAGTATGGGATCTTTTCTTTCTCTGTAAAGCCCCTCTTACCATTTGTCCATTTTTTTTTCATGTGTTACATTACCTTTTTGGTCATTCATTTTCAGATATATCCTACATGCATCCACCCCTGAAGAGCGAGTCACATCTCACAAAACGTGTCGTGTGTATTAGATGTTATGTAAAAATACAAGGTTGAGGAATCATCATCAGCATTCAGACTTTAAAGAAGAACGACTAAAGGTTGGGACTTTAAATGAAGCAGGCAGGTGTAGGTAATTACATCTATTGGAAATCGATGAAAGATTGCATGAAGGTAATCATGAGAACAAGGAAACCAATAATTCATTCAGTGGATATACATACAGATGGGAAAGTAAGAAAAAACTGCGCTAAACCAAATTTTACAACAAAGCTGCTAGCACTCAAACAAACAAAGTATAAACAGATAAAGGAAAAATGGTGCAGCGCTTAGACTCAAGAGTTGCTGGAAGCAGCTCTGAAAAGTGAAAAATAAACCACTCTAGGTTAGTGATAAATAAATTCATATATAGTCCATTCCAATGGATGTTTTCCCCTATGAGATGACTTCCATGAGGACTAGGGAACGTGACACCTTGTAAGTTGAATAAGTGAATTCAAAAAAGTCCAAACAGCATGTATGTGATGAAAGTGAAACACTGCCACAGCATAAATCGACTAGAAGACCTCAAAGTATCAGATGAGAGTTGTTAGTAAGGCACAAAAGGTAAGGTTGGATACTCTTACCGAACGTGGTGGACCCACCTGTCATATGACAGTGGGTCATACGAGCTTGATGGTCACCGTGACCAAGCAGGGCCTGCTTATGCTGCACCCCACATTGCTTTTATTGTTTTATCTTGTGATCACTTTTTATTTTTTGTCTGTATTCATATAAGACAATACCTATTCAATAAACCGTTCATGGTTATATTGACCTGCACCATCTGGAGTTTTTCTTTCTTTTTTTCCCTTGTGTCTATCTTGGATGGATTTGGAGCCTGTATGACCGGAGGAAATTCCATCGTGTGAGTTGGTCATCTGCTATCCCGTGGAAGTCGGTCTGAGGTATCCTGGATATCGAGTTCTCTTCACTCTTGGTCACGGTGACCATCAAGCTCGTTTGACCCACTGTCATATGACAGGTGGGTCCACCACGTTCGGTAAGAGTATCCAACCTTACCTTTTGTGCCTTACTAACAACTCTCATCTGATACTTTGCGGTCTTCTAGTCGATTTATGCTGTGGCAGTGTTGTCCATGAACAAGACATTCACTTTCATCACATACATGCTGTTTGGACTTTTTTGAATTCACTTATTCAACTTACAAGGTGTCACGTTCCCTAGTCCTCATGGAAGTCATCTCATAGGGGAAAACATCCATTGGAATGGACTATATATGAATTTATTTATCACTAACCTAGAGTGGTTTATTTTTCACTTTTCAGAGCTGCTTCCAGCAACTCTTGAGTCTAAGCGCTGCACCATTTTTCCTTTATTTGATATACATACAGCAATAACAATTGGCCACACAATGATAAAATTTCACAAATCACATGGTACAGGTGATCATAAGGTAAAACATATAGTGGGCATAAAAACATGGCATATAGTAGCTCTATGCATTTCATAGATTCATCCACTCTTCAGGAGCATGCGCATGGAAAACTGAAAGCTGTTGTATAATGGTAATAGAAATATCTGTAAGGTCTGACCCTGTCACAGAAAAATTAAAATTAAAAATGGGTAATTAGGGATAATAATTCCTAGGCAATATTATCCCTAATTACCCATTTTTAATTTTAATTTTTCCGTGACAGGGTCAGACCTTACAGATATTTCTATTACCATTATACAACAGCTTTCAGTTTTCCATGCGCATGCTCCTGAAGAGTGGATGAATCCACGAAATGTATAGAGCTACTATATGCCATATTTTTATGCCCACTATATGTTTTACCTTATGATCACCTGTACCATGTGATTTGTGAAATGTTATCATTGTGTGGCCAATTGTTATTGCTGTATGTATATCCACTGAATTAATTATTGGTTTCTTTGTTCTCATGATTACCTTCATGCAACCTTTCATCGATTTCCAATAAATTTAATTACCTACACCTGCCTGCTTCATTTAAAGTCCCAACCTTTAGTCGTTCTTCTTTAATCTAGATAGGGATGGAGGCAACCGACCTTACCCGGTCACCGCCTCATTTAAAGTCCCAAGTTTCTCCTTCCCCCATTTTCCCCATTTTCAGTATTCAGACTTTATAAAGAATGCAACAAGAAATGTAAGGGTGCAATTGGGGTGACTAAGATAGAACTCAAAAGACACATAGCGGAGGAGAGCAATAAAAATTCCAAGAAATTCTTAAGTATGTAAACAGTAAAAAGGGGAAGACAGACCATATTGGCCCCATTAAGAATGAGGAAGGACATCTGGTTACAAAGGATGGGGAGATGGCAAAGGTATTGAATTTATTCTTCTCCTCAGTCTTCACGAGGGAATCGGGGGGCTTCAGTAACCAAAACTGCAGTGTTTATCCTCATGACACATCACAGGAACCACCTCCATGGTTAACAGAGGAGAGAATTAAAATTAGACTTAGGAAGCGTAACATTAATAAATCACCAGGACCAGGTGGCTTGCATCCGAGGGTACTTAGGGAACTCAGTCAAGTAATTGCCAGACTATTGTTCCTAATTTTTACTGACAGTCTACTGATTGGAATGGTACCAGCTGATTGGAGAACAAATCCAATGTAGCACCAGTATTTAAAAAGGGCCCAAAATACATCCCGGAAATTAAAGACCAGTTAGCCTAACATCAATAGTATGCAAGCTCTTGGAGGGCATGATAAGGGACTATATACAAGATTTTAGTAATGAGAATGGTATCATTAGCAGTAATCAGCATGGCTTCATGAAGAATCATTCTTGCCAAACCAATCTATTAACCTTATCTAGATAAAGGAAGGCCTATAAGCTAAGCAGGGCAATAATTTCTCCGCAGGATGTGGAAACCTTGCAAATAGATCTGAACAAATTAATGGGGTGGGCAACTACATGGCAAATGAGGTTTAATGTAGAAAAATGTAAAATAATGCATTTGGGTGGCAAAAATATGAATGCGATCTATACACTGGGGGGGGGGGGAGAACCTCTGGGGGAATCTAGGATGGAAAAGGACATGGGGTCCTAGTAGATGATAGGCTCAGCAATGGCATGCAATGCCAAGCTGCTGCTAACAAAGCAAACAGAATATTGGCATGCATTTGTAGCACTACCCCCGTAGAAGCTGCTGGTTATTTTTGGTCCTGCCGTTACCCCACACTTCACCATCCCAGAACTTTAAATATAAGTTGGGCAATGTGCCCACAGATGCATGCACCAGTCACTTAGTCTTTTTCCAATGCTTTTTTAATAAACACAACTTGCAGCAGTAGAGGGATGGAGGGTTAGGGGAATTCAGATACCTTGTGCAGATCACTGAGGAACTTGAGATCCTGGAGACAAATACACTTGCTGTCAACAGATCTTGCTCACCCGGATAGGCCTCTCTCATTGGCCTAGCAGCCGAAATGATGCACGGACAAAAGTCTCTGCCACAGACTCAATAATAGTAAGACTGTTGAACAATCCTCTGCCACAGGATTTGGTAATCAGTAATTGACTGAGCGAACAAAGCTACACAGTACCAAAGTCCTTTAAGCCATCCGACAGTACTGTGAGGTAGATTGGTTAGGATGCGTGGCATATATCAATCACCAGGGTGGCACCAGGAGTCGTGCAGCCCAGAGGGAAGCAAATTGCATCCTGGAATGGGCAGAAAGATATGTCCCAGCCATATCCGCGGTTTTCATCCCAGGAGTGGAAAATTGGAGAGCGGACTTTCTAAGTCGCAAAGCAATTATGGCCGGGGGAATGGTCTCTTCACCCCGAGGTTTTCCAGGTAATATGCCAGCGGTGGGGAACACCGGATGTAGATCTGCTAGCATCCAGATTCAACGCAAAGGTGGACAGATTTGTGTCTCGCACAAGGGATCCCCTAGCTTGCGGCTCGGATGCCCTAGTGTTCCCTTGGGATCAGTTCAAACTGATATATGCATTCCCACCGCCACAATTGTTACCGCGATTAATCCGCCGAATCAGGGTAGAAAGGAAACCAGTGATTCTGGTGGCTCCAGCGTGGCCCCGAAGAGCATGGTACGCGGAGATCGTAAAAATGTCAGTGGGGAGTCCTTGGACCCTCCCACATCGTCCGGACCTGCTTTCGCAGGGACCGATATACCACCCTTCCTTACCAGCCCTGGGTTTGACGGCCTGGCTATTGAAGCCCACATTCTAAAAAAGAGAGGGCTCTCTAATCCTGTGGTATCTACCATGATCAATGCCAGGAAGCCGGTATCCAGGCAGATCTATTATAGGATCTGGAAGGCGTACATCGCGTGGTGTGAAGCCAGGAAATGGCATCCGCGTAAGTACGTAATAGGTAGGATTCTGGACTTCCTACAGTGGGCTGTAGATAGGAAGCTTGCCTTGAGTACTATCAAGGGTCAGATTTCGGCCTTGTCAATATTTTTTCAAAGGCCCTTGGCTTTGCATTCATTAGTCAAAGCTTTCATACAAGGAGTGATGCGTATTAGCCCTCCGGTTAGTATTCCCATATGTCCATGGGACTTAAACCTGGTTCTGTCGGTTCTACAGAAGCAACCGTTTGAACCATTGCAACACATTTCCTTGGTTCTTCTCACCAGGAAATTGATTTTCTTAGTAGCCATTTGTTCGGCTAAAAGAGTATCGGAATTAGCCGCCTTGTCCTGTAAGGAGCCATATCTGGTTGTCCATAAGGACAGAGTAGTATTACGTCCTCATCCAGCCTTTCTTCCTAAGGTGGTATCGAGGTTTCATTTGAACCAAGATGTGGTTCTTCCTTCTTTTTTTCCCAAACCTACCTCGGTACAGGAAAAGTTATTGCATTCTTTGGATGTAGTAAGAGCAGTTAAAGCTTATCTAAAAGCCACTGCTCAGATTCGTAGAACGGATACTTTGTTTGTTCTGCCGGAAGGCCCCAGAAAGGGTCAGGCAGCATCAAAATCTACTTTAGCCAAGTGGATTTGACAGGTCATAATACAAGCCTATGGCTTGAGAAGGAGACCGCCTCCGTTCAAAGTTAGGGCGCACTCCACAAGAGCAGTTGGAACTTCAAGGGCAGTGCATCACCAGGCCTCCCTGGCTCAAGTCTGTAAGGCCGCAACATGGTCTTCAGTACACACGTTTACTAGGTTCTACCAGGTAGACGTTAGAAGTCAGGAGGATGTCGCCTTTGGGCGCAGTGTGTTGCAGGCCGCAAAAGATCCTCATGCCTGATGGCGCCCAGCTTATGTATAGTGTATCCCTCCCCTCATTTGGCATTGCTTTGGGACGTCCCATTAGTAATGACTAAGTCGCTCTGTGTCCCGTGATGTACGAAAAAGAAAAAGGGATTTTTATAACAGCTTACCTGTAAAATCCTTTTCTTGGAGTACATCACGGGACACAGAGCTCCCACCCCTCTTTTAGGGACACTTATTGCTTTGCTACAAAACTGAGGTGCTCCCGGATGGGAGGGGCTTATATAGGGGAGGGTACTTCCGGTTTGGAAGTTGCCAGTGCCAGCACCTGAAGGTAATCTATATAACCCATTAGTAATGACTAAGTCGCTCTGTGTCCCGTGATGTACTCCAAGAAAAGGATTTTACAGGTAAGCTGTTATAAAAATCCCTTTTTCCTGATAGTCCCAGGCAAAGGGAGCCCCACCCTGCTGCTGAGCAGAGTCTAGCAGCTGTTTGTAGGCAAGCTCCAGCTCCCATTCCTGAACGGCCAGAAACTCCAAATCTTCCTGTGCCCTTTCGAGACATTCAGTCTTTGCTCTCTGTGCTCCATTATTTCCTCCAAACGCCACTCCCGATCACTCCCAAAGTCAGGGTCCTCAGGCAGCCTCCAATACAACAATCCCAGGCCATTATAGTCAAAGCCTTCCGTGGGGCTGTCATCCGCTGACCACTGGCACTCTTGGGCTACATACCACCGGAGGGCTCTGTAGCTCTCGTCCAACCGCATCTCTGCCCGGATCAGCCTGCTTAACTCAGCTGTCCACTCCTGCTTCGGTTGTTACCCCAATAACAGCATTTGTACTTCATACTGCGACCAGTACCTTACATGGATGGAGGGGAGAACTTTTCCCTGGTGTTGCTGCTCGAGAGCTAGCGCTTTCTTCCAGAGTTCGCAGCGGATTGAATCAGACCATCCCAGCAGGACCTCCTCTGATACTGGTCCTCTATGCTGTATCTGCATCTCTCGCAACCTCCTTCTGAATTCCTTTTCCATGACGGCTGGTATCTGTATCTCTCCTCTCCTTTCAGTTGGTGCTGCTTCTTTAGGTGTTGTCTCCGATTGCCGTATTTCCACCATTCTCTGCTCATGTTGCCACTCATCCTGCCACTCGATTTCTCTAATGGCTTCCTGTATGGCGGTCTCTGATGGGCTAGCACCGTACAATGCCAACCACTGTCGAACTCGTTGCTGAAACAAGTCTTCAACTGACCGGGGTCCTGCATCACCATCCCTCTGATCCATCTCGGCCAGCTCCCTGATCAAGGTGGCCTCGTTCTTTGTCCCACTGGTCCCTCCATGGCTCTCAAGTAGGTCCTTCAGTGTGGCTTTCCTGCAGGCTGCATAGCTGGTCATTCACTGTGGTGGCTTGGAGTGTCCAAGGAACTGGAGGGAAAATCCCACTGCTGCCAACCAATGTAACGGCACCCCAAATACGAAAGGGGGTAACGTCGTTTAGATCCCTCCCTCTCCTGGACACAAATTCCCTGTCGATCCTCCACGGCCAGACGACCACTTCCCATAGGAATTAATCCTTCTGGAAGAACGAGACGCACTCTGTATCTTCCTAGCATCGAATGAGTTTATTGAGAAAAACATTGTAACTTTTATAACCATCCAATAATGCATTAACCTAAAATGAACAATGGTCCAGCTCCACCCACAACATAACAGACCCAATACACACAAGTATGCAGGTGATTCATCAACATCTCTTCAATTAACCCATCTGCTGCTAGTTCCACAACCTATAATTATAGGCTTAATTCCCCCAAACCACAATGGACAATAGAATGTAAATCACCACAAACAATGAACAGGTCTTTTAGAAGCTGGGATTAGCATTACAATAGGCAGACAGGTGATTGAGGCTGAACACCTCAGTATCTCTCAATTAACCTGTTGAGTTCAGAAACAGTAAATAGTCCTTTACAGGTATCCTTGGGGATATGGTGGATAAATATTACAGACCCATTTTAGGTAGCCCAAGATATAGTTCTTAATGTCCATTATTTCCTGGCTCACCCTGTGTCCAAAGTGACCCTCCTGTCACACCCATCATAATCTCTAATCCGCAAGATGTCCACCATCTCCGCCATCTTTGCAAAGGACATATTACTGGCCTTGTATCTTCTCCTGGATCGGGACATTCCGGCTCAGGGCTTTCCTCGTCAGTACTTAAAACAACACGCACCTGCTGTGTCTCCGCCATGTCGTCTCCCACTGCGCGACGAAAGAGAAGGGGCGGGGAATATCCTAGAAAGAACGTCAGGGGCGGGCGACGCGGGTGGAGTTCCACGCATGCGCAGTGTATATAATGCTAACACGCAAGTGTCGTAACTACGATCTGTGTGTGGAGTAAGGAGGACCGGAAGTGCCGGACGTCATAAACAAAGGTAAAATTTTAACTTGGGGCATCAGTGGCCTGTACTGCTTCATGATTGAGGCCTATATTCGGATAAGATTAGGACAGTTTAGGCTGACCTAGTGCTTTTGTCTTGTGTTTTATCTTGCAGAAAATATGCAGAAATTTAAAGATCCAGAAATAATGACAGCATTCATAGACAAATACAGGGAGCTGCAAAATTTGTGGGAGCTAAAACACAATTTGTACCATAACCGCGATGCAAGGAGGGTCACAATGGACAAATTGGTCCAATTTATGCAGACATGGATCCCCGAGGCAGACTATGACATGGTGAATAGTAAAGTCAATAACTTGAGGAATACGTACAAGAAGCAGCACACTAAAATCCTCAATTCCCGGAGATCAGGAGCAGCAGCAGACAAAGTGCATGTCCCAAAGCTGTGGTACTACAAACACTTGCGTTTTCTGGATGACCAGCTTGAAGTCAGGGAATCACTTTCGAGCCTTCCCTCCACCCCAGCAGAGGATGACGAGGACAGACCTGACCTGGAAGACCCGGATCTGAATATCTATAGCCAGGTAAAGTATGTTTATACATATTTATTGTCCTATAATTATTTTTGGGAACTAGATGTTATTATTCCCAAATTAAGGATTAAACAAATTTTTTTTTACATATCAATAGACAGTAGTGCCCAGAAATGATTGGGACAGGAAGGAAAACTGATGGGGTCAGAATGATAGTCTTTTCTATTTATTAACATTCAATTTGCAACAGTCATGAGCTGAAAATTGTGTGTGATTGATGAACCAAAAAGTAAAACTATGTCCCTTTTTTATACACAGGATGACCTCAGCCAGGAGGACGAGGCTCTGGAGTGTGACAGCCAGGAGGAGGCAGGGGTGAATGGCAGCCAGGAGGAGGCAGGAGTGAGTGGCAGGCAGGAGGTGGCCGGGCCCAGTGGCAGCCAGCAGGTGCCCAGGCCAAGTGGCAGTACCCAGTCACAGGTGTCTCCCCTCCACATTAGATCAAAAAGGCCCAGGAAGGTGAGTCAGATGGAGGAAGAATCCCTGAGGCTCATAAGGGAGGTAGCCAAGATCATGAGAGCCCCCACCAACCCTGAAGAGGCCTATAGCTGCTATCTGGCCAGTAGGCTACAGACAGTGGAGGAGGGCCAACGCCTCCTGTGTGAGGGGCTTTTTTCTATGGTCCTTCAGAAGGCGGTGAGGGGCCAGCTGACAAAGACCACCCATCTGTGTGATCTCGGCCATCCTTCTCCTCCTCCTCCTCCTCCTGCCACATTTCCACCACCAGAACCACAGCCTGTAGGGAGGCGTGAAGGGAGCCGTGGAAGGAACGCTGCAGGGAGGACCAGAAAGTGATTCCCTGGCTTCAGTCTGGTCTGCCAGAAGATGCAGTCTGTTGTAGTACCACAGCCTGGGGACATATATGTCTTCTGCTGCTGCTCCTGATTTCTGTGATTTGGGGACCAGATTGTGCTCCAAACTGTATGTGCTTCTCAAGTTGATTATTTTATTTTCAACACACTTTGATGTCTATCTTGGGGTCCAAAGGCTGCATAAATTCGACCAATTTCTCCATTGTTGCCCTTCCTCTTTATTTTGTTACCAGAATAAATGGATATTTGATTTACTTTAAATACTTGCCTATGTGTTTTTCTTAAAAAAGGACATTTTGTTTGTGAGTAGGCAGGTACATTTCATAAATACAATGTGTAATTAACAAGGGACATCAACACCAACCAACCTCCTACAAGATAATAATGTTATTGTGGTAACTTGACCATAAAATAAAAATGGAGATCGCAAGAAAATATTCAAACCCCACTAAAAAAATTAAATAGGAGATCTTGATTTAAATCACCAAAATTTAAAAAAAAAAAATTTTTTTTTTTAGATCTGGCTTTTAAATCAAATACGAATATTCATGAGATCACAAGAAACAATAAAGCAACAAGTTTGTCAGAACTCTGTGTGAATATCAGCAGCAAATAAATAACATTATGCTAGCATTAGAAAGAAGAAAAGAATGCGCTACATTAAACGATGCAATAATTTGCAGCATGACGAATGTGCTATCTCCATTACTAATGCTAGTTTTACTAGAACGAGCGCTCCCGTCTCCTAATTTCTTCTGAGCATGCGTGGGTTTTTTCTCCGTCGGAATTCCACACAGACGATCGGAATCTCCAATAGGAATTTTTTCCATCGGAAAAAAATAAAACATGTTCTATTTCTAAACTCCGACGGAAAAAAAATTCCCATGGGGCCCACACACAGTCGGAATATCTCTAAAACATTCCGTCTGACTTTTTTCATCGGAAGTTCCGATCGTGTGTACAAGGTATCAGTCTCCTAAAGCACTGCAGTTTGGCCATAGTTGATGAATTTTGTGAATTGATACAAGTACTCTCAGCACTAATTATTCAGATTTAATGATTACTTGAATACAATTCACAGCTGTATAAATTGCCTTATAGCTTTCAATATAAAAAAAATAATAATATTCAGACACTGTCAGTATTTAGGAATATGTATACATGCTCTTCATTATCAAGCAATAAATAAAAATAAAGCCCACAGAAAAAAAAATTGTATGACGCATTCAAAACATGTTCCTGCTCTGTTTTAAACCTTTCAGTTTAATTTACCTTACAGCATGTAGTAATAGAACAAATAATGAAAATTACCTCTTGATGTTAGGCAGTTTATACATTAAAATTTTGGGTATTCTCAGGAACTGAGAAATTCACAGACAAATTATTTCTTACTTGTGCCTATCCCTGGTAATCAGGAACAGTTGAAAAGTATGTCATCATGACTATAGATGCCTTTGTCCTGGTTACATGGTCTGATGATTGTGTATTTCGTTTTCTATATAGGGGTCATTTTGACTGTTTAGAAAAACTGGAAGCTATTGTGTTTGGCCAGTCATTCAAACTAATACCATATTATGCCTGAACAATTGAAATTAATTATGCTACTAGGTATTCATGGATGTGATATCAAAACATGTGCATAAAAAGGGAACTCCAAGGTGCATGCGCGGATGCCTGAGGGAGCAGTCACGCTTCCTTAGAGCTCCGCTCCTAGGCTAGTCATACTGGAGAACCGAGAGCCGCAGCGACTTCTAAAATCATCACTGACATTACCGCATACCTCCAGTGTACGTGATTGCCTTTGTACAGTTGGGGGATCCGATCGGACCCCCCTCCTATACAGTGAGCGGTCGGTATTCGTTGGGGAGCAATCCGACATGAGGGGGCGGCCATTCGATTCCGGCCACCCCCCGCGATCGCTCCCGGCGAATGGAAATGCTCCCTCTGCTGTGTAATGTTTACACAGGCAGAGGAAGCAGGAGGAAGTGATGTCATCTCTCATGCGGCGCTCACATATACCGAGCGCCGTACAAGAGAAGACACACAGGTCAGTGCACTAACACTACACTGACACCAGGACACATAGGCACACAAATCGCCCCCCCAGGCCCCCCCAGATCACCCCCCAGCCCCCAGTCACAGTGTCACTGATTGCAGTGACCATTTATTTACTGATCACTGCAATCAGTGACATTTGTGACTGTAAAAGTGTCACTAAAGTTAAATTTAGGTCCAGTGTAGCCCCCTAACCCCCCCTAATAAAGGTTTAAACCCCTGATCACCCCCCAGATAACCCTTTCACCCCCTAGCACCGCCGTCGCTAAGCGATCATTTTTCTGATCGCTGTCTTAGCGTCAGTGATGCAGATCGGTAGCCAGTAATTTTTTTTAGGTTCGCTGCAGGTTTTTATAGCGTCGGGTACCCCCATAAATTATCTAATAAAGGTTTAACCCCCTTGATCGCCCCCCAGATAACCCTTTCACCCCCTATCACCACTGTCGCTAAGCGATCATTTTTCTGATCGCTGTCTTAGCGTCGGTGATGCAGATCGGTAGCCAGTTATTTTTTTTAGGTTCGCCGCAGGTTTTTATAGCGTCGGGTACCCCCATAAATTATCTAATAAAGGTTTAACCCCTTGATCACCCCCCAGGTAACCCTTTCACCCCCTATCACCACTGTCGCTAAGCGATCATTTTTCTGATCGCTGTCTTAGTGTCGGTGATGCAGATCGGTAGCCAGTAATTTTTTTTAGGTTCGCCGCAGGTTTTTATAGCGTCAGGTACCCCCATAAATGATCTAATAAAGGTTTAACCCCCTTGATCGCCCCCCAGGTAACCCTTTCACCCCCTATCACCACTGTCGCTAAGCGATCGTTTTTCTGATCGCTGTCTTAGTGTCGGTGATGCAGATCGGTAGCCAGTATTTTTTTTTAGGTTCGCCGCAGGTTTTTATAGCGTCAGGTACCCCCATAAATGATCTAATAAAGGTTTAACCCCCTTGATCGCCCCCCAGGTAACCCTTTCACCCCCTATCACCACTGTCGCTAAGCGATAATTTTTCTGATCGCTGTCTTAGAGTCGGTGATGCAGATCGGTAGCCAGTAATTTTTTTTAGGTTCGCCGCAGGTTTTTATAGCGTCAGGTACCCCCATATATTATCTAATAAAGGTTTTAACCCCCTAATTGCCCCTAGTTAACCCTTTCACCAGTGATCACCATATAAGTGTTACGGGTGACGCTGGTTAGTTAGTTTGCTTTTTATAGTGTCAGGGCACTCGCCATATATATAACCCAATAAAGGTTTAACCCCCTGATCGCCCGGCGGGTGATATCAATTAGGTTTTAGCGTCAGAGAGGGTCTGCGTCACACCCCAGGCAGCGTCAGGTTAGTGCCAGTAACGCTAACACCCACGCGTGAAGCATACACCCCCCTTAGTGGTATAGTATCTGATCAGATCAATATCTGATCTGATCAGATCTATACTAGCGTCCCCAGCAGTTTAGGGTTCCCAAAAACGCAGTGTTAGCGGGATCAGCCCAGATACCTGCTAGCACCTGCGTTTTGCCCCTCCGTCCAGCCCAGGCCACCCAAGTGCAGTATCGATCGATCACTGTCACTTACAAAACACAACACACATAACTGCAGCGTTCGCAGAGACAGGCCTGATCCCTGCGACTCCAGTGCTGTAGGAGGTGATTTCACCACCACAGTTAAAAAAAAAAGCATATATGCCGAAGCATTGGGGCAGCAGGAGCGGAGGAGCGATTTTGCTCCTAATGCCGCGTACATACGGTCGAAATTCCGACGGAGGCTTGCCCGTGGAAAAGTCCGACCATGTGTGTGCGGCATAACTTTTTTGCGGGAGGATGCCCCCATGCTTCGGCATATATAAATGGTGCATGTATGCCCATCATTAGAAGTGGGTGGATGAAGGGCGGTATTCTAATGGTGGGCATACCCACCGATCAATCTCTTTTTTCGTTCAGCCAACTGGCTGCATGAAAAAAAAAGATTACAATACATGTCCAACAAGGACCAGCAACGTACTGGTATGTTGCTGGACTTTGAATGTTTATACCAGAATGATGCCTGCGGGTTTAGGTATCATCTTGGTATCATTCTTTTCAGCCAGCGGCGGCTTTCATGTAAAAGCAATCCTAGTGGCTAATTAGCCTCTAGACTGCTTTTACAAGCAGTGGGAGGGAATGTCCCCCCCGGATATAAAAAGCGCCATTGGGAAATTGGGAAAGCATTTTATCACACCGATCTTGGTGTGGTCAGATGCTTTGAGGGCAGAGGAAAGATCTAGGGTCTAGAAGACCCCAGTTTTTTCAAAAAAGAGTACCTGTCACTTCCTATTGCTATCATAGGGGATATTTACATTCCCTGAGATAACAATAAAAATGATTAAAAAAAAAATACTTGGAAGGAACAATTTAAAAATAAAATAAAAAAGCTAAATTAATAATAAAAAAAAAAAAAAAAAAGCACCCCTGTCCTGCCCTGCTCTTGCCCAATGGCGAACGCAAGCGTCGGTCTTGCGTCATATGTAAACAGCAATTGCACCATGCATGTGAGGTATCACCGCAAAGGTCAGATCGAGGGCAGTAATTTTAGCAGTAGACCTCCTCTGTAAATGTAACGGGGTAACCTGTAAAGGCTTTTAAAGGCTTTTAAAAATGTATGTAGTTTGTCGCCAATGCGCGTTTGTGCGAAATTTTAAAGCATGTCGTGTTTGGTATCTATGTACTCGGCCTAAGATCATCTTTTTTATTTCATCAAACATTTGGGCAATATAGTGTGTTTTAGTGCATTAAAATAAAAAAAAGTGTATTTTTTCCCCCAAAAATGCGTTTGAAAAATCGCTGCGCAAATACTGTGTAGAAAAAAAAAATGCAACACCCACCATTTTAATCTGTAGGGCCTTTGCTTTAAAAATATATATAATGTTTGGGGGTTCAACATAATTTTCTTGCAAAAAAAAAATGTTTTCATGTAAACAAAAAGTGTCAAAAAGGGCTTTGTCTTCAAGTGGTTAGAAGAGTGGATGTAAGCTTCCTAATGTTGTGTATAAAATGCCAGAACAGTTCAAAACCCCCCCAAATGACCCCATTTTGGAAAGTAGACACCCCAAGCTATATACTGAGAGGCATGTTGAGTCCATGGAATATTTTATATGTTGACACAAGTTGCGGAAAAAAGACAATTTTTTTTTTTTTTTTGCACAAAGTTGTCACTAAATGATATATTGCTCAAACATGCCATGGGCGTATGTGGAATTACACCCCAAAATGCATTCTGCTGCTTCTCCTGAGTACGGGGATACCACATGTGTGAGACTTTTTGGGAGCCTAGCCGTGTACGGGACCCCAAAAACCAAGCACCGGCTTCAGGCTTTCTAAGGGTGTAAATTTTTGATTTCACTGCTCACTGCCTATCACAGTTTCGGAGGCCATGGAATGCCCAGATGGCACAAACCCCCCCAAATGACCCCATTTTGGAAAGTAGACACCCCAAGTTATTTGCTGAGAGGTATTGTGAGTATTTTGCAGATCTCGCTTTTTGTCACAAAGTTTTGAAAATTGAAAAAAAAAAAAAATTTCTTTCTTCATTTTCAAAAACAAATGAGAGCTGTAAAATACTCACCATGCCTCTCAGCAAATAGCTTGGGGTGTCTACTTTTCAAAATGGGGTCATTTGGGGGGGTTTTGTCCTATTTTGGCATTTTATGGCCTTCGAAACTGTGATAGGTAGTGAGGAGTGAAATCAAAAATTTGTGCCTAGAAATCCTGAAGGCGGTGCTTGGTTTTCGGGGTCCCGTACGCGGCTAGGCTCTTAAAAAGTCCCACAAATGTGGTATCCCCGTACTCAGGAGAAGCAGCAAAATGTATTTTGGGGTGTAATTCCACATATAACCATGGCATGTGTGAGCAATATATCATTTAGTGACAACTTTTTGTAATTTTTTATTTTTTTTTGTCATTATTCAATCACTTGGGATAAAAAAAAAATATTCAATGGGCTCAACAGGCCTCTCAGCAATTTCCTTGGGGTGTCTACTTTCTAAAATGGGGTCATTGGGGGGGGGTTTGTGCTATTTTGGCATTTTATGGCCTTCAAAACTGTGATAGGTAGTGAGGAGTGAAATCAAAAATTTGCGCCCTTAGAAATCCTGAAGGCGGTGCTTGGTTTCCTGGGGCCCGTACGCGGCTAGACTCCCAAAAAGTCCCACACATGTGGTATCCCCGTACTCAGGAGAAGCAGAAAAATGTATTTTGGGGTGCAATTTCACATATAACCATGGCATGTGTGAGCAATATATCATTTAGTGACAACTTTTTGTAATTTTTTTTTTATTTTTAGTCATTATTCAATCACTTGAGACAAAAAAAAAATTCAATGGGCTCAACATGCCTCTCAGCAATTTCCTTGGGATGTCTACTTTCCAAAATGGGGTCATTTGGGGGGGTTCTGTACTGCCCTGCCATTTTAGCACCTCAAGAAATGAGATAGGCAGTCATAAACTAAAAGCTGTGTAAATTCCAGAAAATGTACCCTAGTTTGTAGACGCTATAACTTTTGCGCAAACCAATAAATATACGTTTATTTACATTTTTTTTACTAAAGACATGTGGCTGAATACATTTTGGCCTAAAATGTATGACTAAAATTGAGTTTATTCGATTTTTTTTATAACAAAAAGTAGAAAATATCATTTTTTTTCAAAATTTTCGGTCTATTTCCGTTTATATCGCAAAAAATAAAAATCGCAGAGGCAATCAAATACCATTAAAAGAAAGCTCTATTTGTGGGAAGAAAAGGACGCAAATTTCGTTTGGGTACAACATTGCATGTCCGCACAATTTACAGTTAAAGCAGCGCAGTGCAAAATTCTGAAATCACCTCTGGTCCTTTAGCTACAAAATGACCTGGGGCTTAAGTGGTTAAATATTTTTTTTTTTTTATTATTATTTTTTTTCCCCCCCTCCCACCTTATATAGGTTCACATAGATTCTGATGTTAACATATTTTTGCCTCCCGTTTCCCCTCCCCCCCTTTTTTCTCCCCTATTTATTTTTTTCCTCTACAATTTATGGTTGCTGTTATATTAAGTTAATTTGTACTGTTTAGTAGGTTCTCCGGTGCTGACTGGCCACATGGAATTTCATGTCGCCTTCCTTACACCCTTCGACTCCCGATATTAAACGGAAGTTGGACGGTGATTTCGGAACCTCTTGGGGTGCACTTGCTGTGCCCCTGAGACGTTCTCACACCCTCTGTACATATTGTTATGCAGTAATTGTTTATATATTCTCAAGGGTCTTTCATCTTTTGTTTTTTTACTTCTTCTCTACTTCTTTCTTCCTCCCTTCCTGTCTTCTTTCTCTCCTGGGGATGATTCCGGCTTTAATCGGGGGTTTTACCCCTTCACCTAAAAACACCACTCCCAGACTGCTATGGCCCCCATAAACATATTATCCTTAAATGTACAAGCATTTAATATACCTCAGAAACGTGCCAAGGCTATGAGATCTTTTGCGGCTAGGAAGGCACATATTATCTGTCTTCAGGAAACACACTTCACTGACAAAGTTTTTCCTAAATTCTTATCTTCCACCTATCCTCAATTCTTTGTAGCTTCAGCCACAACCAAGCAACGTGGAACCCTTATTGGATTCCACTGATCAATGCCATTCACTCTCCTTTCACAAATCAATGATCCAGAGGGCAGATATATTTTACTTACTGGTCTTCTTGCAGATAATTTAATCACCGTAGTATCATACTATGCCCCGAATAAACGCCCGGAAGCGTTCTTATCTCACCTCTTCCAATTGGTGGATACACATAAAGTTGGAATGGTTGTGATATGCGGAGACTCTAATACGACGGTTTTTCCATTCTTAGACAAACCCACTTCTACTACTCACAAGCATTCCCTACGGAATCTATTGTCCACACACAAATTGGCTGATACATGGAGGGAAGTTAATCCATCTAGAAGAAATTATACACATTACTCATATCCCCACAAATCTTTCTCCCGGATCGATCATATTTTTACTCCTTCAAGTATATTGCCTGAGATCAAGTCTTCTATAATTACCCCATATTCATGGACAGATCACTGCGCCGTTTCCATCACTCTAGCCTCACCAATACCTAGGTCTCATGATAAGACGTGGTGTATTACCGAATCCATGCTGTCACATCCGTTGCACTGTTTAGACATCGAAACAGCTCTCACTGACTATCTCACATTTAACGATAATAACGAGGTTTCAGCTCATAAAGTTGTTATCCGTGGCAAATTGATGCAATTAGCTGCAGTTCACAAAAGAAAAAACAAACTTCTATTCACTAAGTTGGAAGACAATTTTAATAACTGCTACGCAGCTTTTCAATCGGTTCCTAATGCCACGAATAACACCAATTATGAGAGGGCTAAACTTGATTTAGACCTATTCTTAACTGACTCCGCAGACAAGACCATACGCAAAAGACAGCATTTCTACTACGTCAAAGCCAACAAACCAGATACTCCTATGGCTCGTCGCCTTAAAAAAGTACATCTTACACAAACACCCATTAAGCTTAAAACATCCCGTGACTCTTTCACCAGCAACCCAGTAAAAATATTAGAGATTTTCCGTTCAAAATTGGCCAAACTATACTCACCGAACCAGAATTTTGATAAATGTAAGGCTGATGATCTACTCTCAAACATTACATTTCCACAAATGAAACCTGATCAACTTGACGTTCTTGAGAAGCCTATAACTTTAGTTGAGGTTCAAACAGCTATAAAAGAGTTGAAGCCACATAAAAGGCCAGGCCCGGACGGCTTTTCAGCTTTATATTTAAAAAAAATTCAAACAGTATTAGCACCTATTCTAACTAGGGCATTCAACTCTTTATTAGCTGGACAGTCATTTAGAAATGAATCCTTGACATCTATCATAGTAATGCTTCCTAAACCCCATTCCGATCTTACTTCCTGGACCAACTACCGTCCAATTTCCCTTATTAACCTGGACATCAAGTTACTGGCTAAAATATTGGCAAACAGATTGAACAATATCATTGGTAACTTAATACATCGTGATCAAACAGGTTTTATGCCCAAACGTCAGGCGGGGGAAAATATTAGAAGAGCGCTTTTGTTAACACATTCAGCCAAAACGAGGAAGATCCCTACTTGTTTCTTATCTCTAGACATGCGTAAAGCTTTTGATTCGGTCTCATGGCCATTTATGAATTATATTCTACAAAAATGGGGCTTTGGAAACAATTTTCTACTATGGATCTCTGCTTTATATAATGATCCAAAGGCATATATTAAATATATGGGATACAGATCGTCTACATTCGATATTAAAAGTGGTACGAGACAGGGTTGCCCCCTTTCACCTTTGATTTTCGCTCTTCTCATAGAACCACTGGCGATGCTCATCAGATCCAACCCTAATATTAGAGGCTTGGAACTAGGTGGACATCACCATAAAATATGTCTTTTTGCAGACAATATACTTGTCTTCCTAACCCATCCTCACATTTCAGCTCCAAATATATTGAACACCTTAGAAAAATGTTCAGATATCTCAGGGCTATATATTAACAACTCCAAATCCATTGCACTTAACATAAACTTATCGCAATCCGAACTTCATAGAGCTCAAACAACCTTACCATTCAACTGGGTCACTCACTACATCCCATATTTGGGAATACAACTTACATCCTCAATCTCAGACCTGTTCAAAGCAAATTACTTACCACTACTAAAACAAATTACAAACTTGTTACATAATTGGTCCACACTGTCTCTATCATGGTTCGGTAGAATTAACGCTGTGAAAATGTCCATTCTACCAAAATTCTTGTATCTTTTTAGGGTGCTCCCCATTCCCATTCCTTCCTATTTTTTAAGGCTATTACAACAGAGAGTTGTATCGTTTATATGGGGTAAGATTAAACCACGTATTTCTAAAGCGACACTTTTTATCGAAAAATCTAAAGGGGGACTGGGGATTCCTAATTTCACCAATTACTATTACGCAGCACAAATCGCCCAATTATCTAAGTACCACGCACTGTTTGAAACCCCTTTCTGGGTGCCAATAGAATCTATTGATATTGATCCAATATCTGTGGCTAATATAATGTGGTTATCTCCTTGTGATAGAATTAGCCTGTCTAATCCTATTACAAAGCACTCCATGACTATCTGGGACAAATTTAGATGTTCACATAAACTACAATCCCCACATAACCCCCTACTGTCATTTATTAGACACCCAGCTTTTTATCCTGCATGGAAGTTTCCCTCTTCCTTTGCAGCCTGGACTACCAAAAATCTGACATGCTTATATGATATAACCTCCATCAATAACATCCTGACATTTCCTGATCTATGCGACATTAATGGTTTACCCAGTAAAGAAATTTTCCGGTACCTACAGATTAAAAACTTTTATACACCGGTTATTGAATCGGGTTCCATACTTAATCAACTATCACAGTTTGAAAGGATCTGTAAATGCGATCCACACACTAGAGGTCTGATCTCACTACTCTATAAACATCTCAATTCCCCCCTCACAGACACTCCACCCTTATATGTCACCAAATGGTCTCAGGATTTTGATAAGACATTTAGTACGAAAGATTGGGACAATATGCGCTCTTCCACAAATTGTTATGCTCTTGAAATGAATTTCAAGGTCTTATCACGCTGGTATCTGGTACCAGCGAGGTTAGCTAAATTCTCGCCTACTTGTTCAAATATAAGCTTTCGTGGCTGTGCGACTGTAGGTACTTATCTCCACATCTGGTGGGAATGTCCAATTGCCCAAAATTTTTGGAACAAAATATTCGGTATGGCTTCCACTGCTCTAGAAAACTTGATTAAGTCAGACCCAGTCGTAGCATTATTTGAATCTTAAACCCCCTGAACTTACCCACAATCAATTCCAACTATTATTATACCTGACAACCTCAGCTAAACAAACTATAGCTAAGGCATGGAAATCTCAGACATTGGTTGTGACTGAAGCTAAACACCGAATGAACAGAGCCCTCATTTTCCACAAAATTTCAACTATTGAGAATAATAATGTGAAAAAATGTAATAAAATTTGGCAACCATGGGTTAAACATTTCCTACCATCCGATTTTGACCAATCTCTTTTGCTGCCCTGCTAATTCAATTTAATATTTTTTTTTCTCTTCCTTTCTATCAAATGTTGCTAGTATTAGTTAGCATTTCTTGGGGCTGGATCATCCCTGGGAGGAAACCTCTTCTTTTCTATCTTTTCACTTCTTTTCACTTCTTTCCTTTCTCAATCTCTTCTTTTCTTTCTTCCTATCTCAACATTCTTCTTTTTTTCTCTTTTCTTTTATTTTCATTATTGCCCAGTATGTGATTTTGGGATTTATATTTTCTTCAAATTACTATTACATATACTCTAGAGTTTGGAATAATAACCTGAGAAAATCCTCTATCCATTTAATACACAGTTTTTCTTCTGTTGTTCCTTCATAGGATTGGTTTTGACATTTATAAGTGACTTTTATAGGCTTCTAACTACATTACTTATATGTTAGGATAACGTATTCATCCTTTCAGGACTCTAGCTTACCTATACCTTAGTTAATTCATTTATTTCCCTTTTTTAACATGTGCCCCCTCCCATCCACAGTTTGACCCCATTAGGGGTGGATGGGAGGTCCGGAGGCACTTTCTACCTGATGTAAGGTATCGTTATTTTTTTCTTTATTTTATGAGTCCGATATACATGACATTTGTTATTATTATCTATTTTCTTATCTTTATTATTTCAAGGATAAAAATGATCTTTTTCCTTTTTTTTTTTTTTTTTAACATCAAACTCTACAAACATATCTTCCATTAAGGTTACGTTGTATATCCCACTCTCGCATCATCTGTATTGTACCTGTGATATGTATTCTTGTTAAAATACTTAATAAAAAATTATTGAACGAGAAAAAGGGAACTCCAGCAGACTACTATCATGCGTTAAAAAGTTATTTACCCAAGAGATAGAACTATCAATCTACCATTTTACAAAACGCTGGTTTGGGCTTATACCAAGTATGCAGTTCTGTTTTGGGCATCAATCTTCAGGAAAGATGTCTTCAAACTAGAGCGATAGGGAGAGTTCAGCGAAGAGCAAAAAAATTTGTAACAGGGATGGAGGACCTAAGTGATAAGGAACGATTCCAGAAATTAAACCTATTCTCTCTGAAAAAGATAGATTTTGATAGAATATCAATATAAATGTGTCAATGGTGACTACGATATCGAGATACTGTTTACTGTTTAATCTAAGGCCTCTGAAGAAGACACATGGCCATAACATGAAATTAGAGGAGAAGCATTTTATTTAAAAAAATGTTAGGGGTCCATTAGTGTCTGAGCCGTACAAATCTGTAACTCCCTCGCAGAGATATTGGTATGAGCAAGTTAACTTAAAAGAACTCTTACTTAGACAAATTCCTCAGCAAACACAATATACAGGGATATGGGAATCCATAGTGACATGCACACACACATATATACAAATACAGTACAGGTTGAACTGAATGGACCTGTGTCTTTATTCAGCCCTACCAGCTTTGTCTATGACACTAGGTGACATTCAACAGAGAGAGTGGGGTGAATGGGTGAATGTAAATATAATTTGCTCTTATCCAATGCCTGTATTATTGGTAGGGGCAAGCAACCACCAGGCTATTGGGAACCTTAGATTTCAGTATATCTTCTACTCTTGTTTTCCTTTTTGTTGTAGTATGTAGTACCTACATGGAAGTTAGTTTAATTATTTGGACGTTTGCCATTGGATAGATTATCATTTAATAAGAACATTTTATTAAATGATTTTAAATGGCTCAGGACCATTTATAGTCTGGAAAAACCATATTGGCCTTTCAACATCAAATACAAGTAACTAAAAAAAAGGGAATGTAATATTTGCGTACTGAAATTGTTACAATGTGGAAAAGGTCAAATTGTTGCATTGCAATGTTAGTGTACAAACAAAATGCTATTCTTGTAGATCAAGAAATAGAGAACTAACAGTGCTCACGGACTACTAGTATTAGAAGATAAGCAAGGTAAAGAAGAATTCCATCTAGAAGAAGGTCTATGTTTCTGCTAAAGTGGTTGCAAGCAAATTTGATGATGTGAAATGGTATGTTAGATTTCTACACCTTTTTCAAATGTAAATTGAAAGCTAATTTCTTCCACAATCTCCTTCTGTAGAATGTGACGAGTCAGCTTGGAGCTAGGGATGAACAAAAAACATTTTCTTTGTTTGATTGGTTATGCTCTTCAAAGCCTGAGTTTCATGAGCTCTTTGCTATATTTCTTTTTGATTTTTATTTTTTTATTTTTTTTACAGGTGCTATGATGTGCTGGACAACATAAAGCATCAAATAAAGGCTTCCTTGCTGTAGGTTAGTTACAGTTTAGTTTTTTTTTTCTTTAAAAAATCGGCAAAATGTTTTTAAACATTTTCTTATACAATTATTTGCGCTGTGTCAGCACCTTTCAATCAACATCCTCAGCATCCGTGAGATGCCAGAATAAGGATTCTTAATGCAGGAGAGCTGTATACAGTTAATCACATCAAGAGATGATCTTCTGAGTGTCTCTCTTTTGCAAGAAGAGCAGATCTTGCAGCAAGGTTTGCATGTGCAAGATTACACCTGAACTAAAAAAAATAGAGCTGCAGAAACCTTAAAAGTTGGTGATGGCATCTAACAAAAAGGTAAGTGACTTTCTTTAGAACTGCATAGGGGAAATGGGGGACAGCAAGAAAGGCCATAGAGGTTGGTATGTTTCAGCAGGGATTTTTTTTTTCTACCTGCAACTTTGTACTTTTGGGTCTGCTTCAAGAGAATAATTTTTGGTTATACAGTTGGGTCCATATATATATTTGGACACAGGCACAATTTTCATACTTTTGGCTCTGTATGCCACCAGAATAGCATTAAAATGAAACAATTCATAAGAATTTGAAGTGCAGACTTTCAGCTTTATTTCAAGGGGTTGAACATAAATATCAAGTAAATTTTTTTAGGAACTGCAACCATTTTTATACACAGCCCCCCCCCCCTTTATTAGGGGCTCAAATGTAATTAGACAAATGAATATAATCATAAATAAAATTGTAATCTTTAATATTTTGTTGAGAATCCTTTACTGGCAATGACTGCCTGAAGTCTGGAACCCATGGACATTTTAGGGATTGCCTTTATGACATCCCTTTTCACATATCTACAGCTTTGCACACATTCCCCCTTGGCCTTACTATCCATCCTACCATCGCAACAGGTTGGTTTATACATACATTCATGCATACCATTATATACTTGATGAGCATTTTGCTAATTTAGCAATGTTTGATTATATACATATGGGAGAACACACATGGCTGTCATTTTTCATTTCACTCTTTCACTTTCAATGGGATAGCTCATTCTGCTGCTGCTGCAACTTACTGATCCTACACAGGTACACATATCTTTCATCCTTCACATCAAGCACTCCTCTGTGTCTGGGTATGTTTGTTTGTTTTTTGTTTGTTTTTTATTCACACTTTCTCATATTTCCCCCTTTCCTTTTAGGGATTGCCTTTTTGACATCCTTTTTCACATATCTGCAGTTTTGCACACATTCCTCCTTGGCCTTATTATCCGTCCTACCATCGCAACAGGTTGATTTATACATGCATTCCATTATGCACTTTGTGATTGTTTTGCCAGTTTGGCAATGTTTGATTATATACATATTCAATTATATTATAGTTGACACCTGAACGGATTATCTAGGACCTCCAAGGTCACTAATTTATACCCATGCCATGTCCGCCTTCCCATTATTCCTTGTCTGTTTTTTTGGTTTGCTCTGATCCCTCAGCTCCCAAGCATATATTGCTGCCATCCTCGGTGAACATTTCCACAGGCACCTAGGCCTTGATGATTGGTGAGTATGGGATCTTTTCTTTCTCTGTAAAGCCCCTCTTACCATTTGTCCATTTTTTTTTCATGTGTTACATTACCTTTTTGGTCATTCATTTTCAGATATATCCTACATGCATCCACCCCTGAAGAGCGAGTCACATCTCACAAAACGTGTCGTGTGTATTAGATGTTATGTAAAAATACAAGGTTGAGGAATCATCATCAGCATTCAGACTTTAAAGAAGAACGACTAAAGGTTGGGACTTTAAATGAAGCAGGCAGGTGTAGGTAATTACATCTATTGGAAATCGATGAAAGATTGCATGAAGGTAATCATGAGAACAAGGAAACCAATAATTCATTCAGTGGATATACATACAGATGGGAAAGTAAGAAAAAACTGCGCTAAACCAAATTTTACAACAAAGCTGCTAGCACTCAAACAAACAAAGTATAAACAGATAAAGGAAAAATGGTGCAGCGCTTAGACTCAAGAGTTGCTGGAAGCAGCTCTGAAAAGTGAAAAATAAACCACTCTAGGTTAGTGATAAATAAATTCATATATAGTCCATTCCAATGGATGTTTTCCCCTATGAGATGACTTCCATGAGGACTAGGGAACGTGACACCTTGTAAGTTGAATAAGTGAATTCAAAAAAGTCCAAACAGCATGTATGTGATGAAAGTGAAACACTGCCACAGCATAAATCGACTAGAAGACCTCAAAGTATCAGATGAGAGTTGTTAGTAAGGCACAAAAGGTAAGGTTGGATACTCTTACCGAACGTGGTGGACCCACCTGTCATATGACAGTGGGTCATACGAGCTTGATGGTCACCGTGACCAAGCAGGGCCTGCTTATGCTGCACCCCACATTGCTTTTATTGTTTTATCTTGTGATCACTTTTTATTTTTTGTCTGTATTCATATAAGACAATACCTATTCAATAAACCGTTCATGGTTATATTGACCTGCACCATCTGGAGTTTTTCTTTCTTTTTTTCCCTTGTGTCTATCTTGGATGGATTTGGAGCCTGTATGACCGGAGGAAATTCCATCGTGTGAGTTGGTCATCTGCTATCCCGTGGAAGTCGGTCTGAGGTATCCTGGATATCGAGTTCTCTTCACTCTTGGTCACGGTGACCATCAAGCTCGTTTGACCCACTGTCATATGACAGGTGGGTCCACCACGTTCGGTAAGAGTATCCAACCTTACCTTTTGTGCCTTACTAACAACTCTCATCTGATACTTTGCGGTCTTCTAGTCGATTTATGCTGTGGCAGTGTTGTCCATGAACAAGACATTCACTTTCATCACATACATGCTGTTTGGACTTTTTTGAATTCACTTATTCAACTTACAAGGTGTCACGTTCCCTAGTCCTCATGGAAGTCATCTCATAGGGGAAAACATCCATTGGAATGGACTATATATGAATTTATTTATCACTAACCTAGAGTGGTTTATTTTTCACTTTTCAGAGCTGCTTCCAGCAACTCTTGAGTCTAAGCGCTGCACCATTTTTCCTTTATTTGATATACATACAGCAATAACAATTGGCCACACAATGATAAAATTTCACAAATCACATGGTACAGGTGATCATAAGGTAAAACATATAGTGGGCATAAAAACATGGCATATAGTAGCTCTATGCATTTCATAGATTCATCCACTCTTCAGGAGCATGCGCATGGAAAACTGAAAGCTGTTGTATAATGGTAATAGAAATATCTGTAAGGTCTGACCCTGTCACAGAAAAATTAAAATTAAAAATGGGTAATTAGGGATAATAATTCCTAGGCAATATTATCCCTAATTACCCATTTTTAATTTTAATTTTTCCGTGACAGGGTCAGACCTTACAGATATTTCTATTACCATTATACAACAGCTTTCAGTTTTCCATGCGCATGCTCCTGAAGAGTGGATGAATCCACGAAATGTATAGAGCTACTATATGCCATATTTTTATGCCCACTATATGTTTTACCTTATGATCACCTGTACCATGTGATTTGTGAAATGTTATCATTGTGTGGCCAATTGTTATTGCTGTATGTATATCCACTGAATTAATTATTGGTTTCTTTGTTCTCATGATTACCTTCATGCAACCTTTCATCGATTTCCAATAAATTTAATTACCTACACCTGCCTGCTTCATTTAAAGTCCCAACCTTTAGTCGTTCTTCTTTAATCTAGATAGGGATGGAGGCAACCGACCTTACCCGGTCACCGCCTCATTTAAAGTCCCAAGTTTCTCCTTCCCCCATTTTCCCCATTTTCAGTATTCAGACTTTATAAAGAATGCAACAAGAAATGTAAGGGTGCAATTGGGGTGACTAAGATAGAACTCAAAAGACACATAGCGGAGGAGAGCAATAAAAATTCCAAGAAATTCTTAAGTATGTAAACAGTAAAAAGGGGAAGACAGACCATATTGGCCCCATTAAGAATGAGGAAGGACATCTGGTTACAAAGGATGGGGAGATGGCAAAGGTATTGAATTTATTCTTCTCCTCAGTCTTCACGAGGGAATCGGGGGGCTTCAGTAACCAAAACTGCAGTGTTTATCCTCATGACACATCACAGGAACCACCTCCATGGTTAACAGAGGAGAGAATTAAAATTAGACTTAGGAAGCGTAACATTAATAAATCACCAGGACCAGGTGGCTTGCATCCGAGGGTACTTAGGGAACTCAGTCAAGTAATTGCCAGACTATTGTTCCTAATTTTTACTGACAGTCTACTGATTGGAATGGTACCAGCTGATTGGAGAACAAATCCAATGTAGCACCAGTATTTAAAAAGGGCCCAAAATACATCCCGGAAATTAAAGACCAGTTAGCCTAACATCAATAGTATGCAAGCTCTTGGAGGGCATGATAAGGGACTATATACAAGATTTTAGTAATGAGAATGGTATCATTAGCAGTAATCAGCATGGCTTCATGAAGAATCATTCTTGCCAAACCAATCTATTAACCTTATCTAGATAAAGGAAGGCCTATAAGCTAAGCAGGGCAATAATTTCTCCGCAGGATGTGGAAACCTTGCAAATAGATCTGAACAAATTAATGGGGTGGGCAACTACATGGCAAATGAGGTTTAATGTAGAAAAATGTAAAATAATGCATTTGGGTGGCAAAAATATGAATGCGATCTATACACTGGGGGGGGGGGAGAACCTCTGGGGGAATCTAGGATGGAAAAGGACATGGGGTCCTAGTAGATGATAGGCTCAGCAATGGCATGCAATGCCAAGCTGCTGCTAACAAAGCAAACAGAATATTGGCATGCATTTGTAGCACTACCCCCGTAGAAGCTGCTGGTTATTTTTGGTCCTGCCGTTACCCCACACTTCACCATCCCAGAACTTTAAATATAAGTTGGGCAATGTGCCCACAGATGCATGCACCAGTCACTTAGTCTTTTTCCAATGCTTTTTTAATAAACACAACTTGCAGCAGTAGAGGGATGGAGGGTTAGGGGAATTCAGATACCTTGTGCAGATCACTGAGGAACTTAAGATCCTGGAGACAAATACACTTGCTGTCAACAGATCTTGCTCACCCGGATAGGCCTCTCTCATTGGCCTAGCAGCCGAAATGATGCACGGACAAAAGTCTCTGCCACAGACTCAATAATAGTAAGACTGTTGAACAATCCTCTGCCACAGGATTTGGTAATCAGTAATTGACTGAGCGAACAAAGCTACACAGTACCAAAGTCCTTTAAGCCATCCGACAGTACTGTGAGGTAGATTGGTTAGGATGCGTCCTCCAATTGAGTCACCAGGCTCTTCTTGAGATACCAGCCTTCTGCTCGGTCCTCTCCAAGAAGAGTCCTCCCCTGGATCTTCCAATTGCTCGGCTTCTTTCCGCAGGCAAGACAGCACAGGACTATCCCCAGACCAGTAGGCCCCAGACAGACTTCCGGGCCTACTTGCAGTAACGTAGCCTCGGGCCAGCAGGCCCCGAGGCAGAAGAGGAGTTGTCACATACCTTAGGCCAGGCGGGCCATGAGGTCAGAGAGCGAGAAAATTGGCATCTGCCCCTTAAGAATCCTCTCCCAGAATGCACAGCGGTAAAACACTCCTACTGGGCTGTTTCTGGGGAGGGGACACCCAATACACTTCAGCCTGTTGTATTTCCAACACTGGCTGGTGGTGACAATGACACCTACTGGCGACAGTGGGAAATGCTCCCAACACAGCCAAAGCTGGAACAGAGGCTAATTTAGCCATAAACATTACATTCTGAACTATGTACAATTCAGATGACCCACTAAATTTACATGATAGTGCCTGGTCAACAGGAGCAGGGTGCTACACATTAAAAAGGGGATCAACTCCAGAGATAAAACGATAATTCTCCCGCTTTACAAGATTCTGGTCCGGTCGCACCTAGAGTATGCTGTCCAGTTCTAGACACCAGTCCTCAGGAAGGATGTACTGGAAATGGAGCTAATAAAGGGTCTGAAGCATATTAGTTATGAGGAAAGGTTGCGAGCGCTGAACTTATTCCCTCTGGAGAAGAGACGCTTGAGAGGGGATATTATTTTAATTTACAAATACCGTACTGGTGACCCCACAAAAGTGATAAAACTTTTTTGCAGAAGGGAGTTTAAAAAGACACGTGGCCACTCATTAAAATTAAAAGAAAAGAGGTTTAACCTTAAACTACGTAAAGAAGGCATGTCCAAAGTCCAGCCCGTGGGCCAATCGCATTCTGGTTTTGAACGGCCCTCCTGGTTATATGGACATATATACCTTTTGTGGCCCCCAACGATCTCCCAGTGCCAGGGCCACAAAAGATATATATGCTGGCTGCCTTGGAGGGGACAGGGAGAAGGTGGGACGAGTGCCGTACATACAGGAGGATAATTTCCTGTTTACGGGCGGTCTATGTAATAGGAAGTTCCGTCTCCTGCGCTGTCATTGAACGACTGTTCTGTCCATCAAAGGAGGCAGGACTTTGTATTAAAGAGCCTGCCATGTAAACAGGAGTTTCTCCTGTATGTAATCTTTTGGCGCTCGTCCCACCCTCCTCCCTTCCCCCTCCAAGGCTGCAGATGGATGAGCATCAATCAGGCTGCACTGATGACAATGGTGAGTCTGCATTCCTGGTAATGGTGAGGCTGCATTCATGGCAATGGTGGGTGCTGCATTCCTAGCAATGGTAGGTGCTGCATTCCTGGCAATGGTGGGTGCTGCATTCCTGGCAATGGTGGGTTCTGCATTCCTGGCAATGGTGGGTGCTGCATTCCTGGAAATGGTGGGTGCTGCATTCCTGGCAATCTGGCAACTGGGGATGCTGCATTCCTGGCAATGGGGGTTCTGCATTCATGGCAATAGTGGGTCTGCAGATGTGCACTGATCCTTTTTTGCTTCACATTTCATTTACAATTTTAGGTTTTTTTCCTGAAACTTCCCTCTTAAAATGAAGGTGCGTGTTATACGCCGATAAATATAGTATATCCAAATTCACACGCCGGAGCTCATCTATTTACTCACATTCTTGTTGGGCAGTGTATTAGTGCTCGGACAAACACACACGGCCCTCTTTGAAAAAAGTTTGGACACCCCTGATGTAGAGGGTTCTTTACTGTAAGAGCGGCAAGGATGTGGAATTCCCTTCCCTACAGATGGTGGTCTCAGCGGTGAGCATTGATAGTTTAAAAAAAACTATTAGATAAGCACCTGAATGACCACAACATACAGGAATGTAATACTGACATATAATCACACACATAGGTTGGACTTGATGGACTTGTGTCTTTTTTCAACCTCACCTACTATGTAACTATGCATACTCATGTATTTCATATGTAATGCAATCTTTAACCATGTGCAAAATTGTATCGGCTTTGCCTTTTGTTTATTCTACTCTTTCAGGTGTGATCATTTCTGCAATAAATGTTTTTATTGTATTTATATTTGTCAATTTCATCGGCCAATTGTGCACACTTCATATAAAGTCCTAAATGGCTATACCTGTGTTTTTATTGTACTATTAGGGATGGAGGTGTGTCACTGGTGATACCAGACCTTTCTTTTACTTTTATTTACATGGACAATAACAAAAACTGTGTTTCCTCCTTTCTGATGCTTTGCCAGGCTCTATCTGCAGCTGTCTTCAGTTGTTCTTTGTGGGTCTTTTTGCTTTTAGTTTTGCCTTCAGCAAGTGAAATGCATGCTCAATTGGGTTAAGATCAGGTGATTGACTCGGCCATTGCAGAATATTCCACTTCCTTTCCTTCAAAAGCTCCTGAATTGCTTTTGTAGTGTATTTTGGATCATTGTACTGTGAAGTGCCATCCAATCAACTTTGCTGCATTTGGCTGAATCTGGGCTGACAGTATATCTCTAAACACTGCAGAATTCATCCAGATGCTTCTGTCTTCTGTCAAATCATCAAAGAACACCAATGACACAGTGCCACTGGAAGCCATGCATGCCCATGCCATCACACTACCTCCACTATGTTTTACAGATGACATTGTGTGCTTTGGATCATGAGCTGATCCAAGCCTTTTCCACAGTTTTTTTTTCTTCCCCTCATTCTAGTACAGATTATTCTTAGTTTCATCCGTCCAAAGAATGCTTTTCCAGAAATGTCTGGCTTTTTTAGATGTTTTTTTGGCAAAGTCTAATCTGGCTTTTCTATTCTTCAGGCTTATGAATGCTTTTGCACCTTTTTTTGAACCCTCTGTATTTGCTCTTGTGAAGTCTTCTCTTGATTGCAGACTTTCTGCTATAATCCGCAAGCAGCGCGATGCCCGTGAGATGGACAGGAAAGGCTCCCTCAAGCACCAGACGAGCATACTATACACCAGGGGTGCCCAACCTTTTGAGGAGCGAGGGCCACTTTAACAACTTGGTAAGCGTAGCGGGCAGATGGCAGGTCTGTGTCCACTCTGCATATGTAGATCAGACACAGATGCAGCCTGCTCTACCCTAAGGGCTCTCCGATCTGCCCAGACAGAAGGGGACAGATCCCCTTCTGTTTTTTTAAGCAGATCAGATTTCAGATAGGCGGATGTAAGCAGACACGAGTCTGTTTATATCTGCCGCTCTATAGAGGTGAATGGAGGGTCCGATTGGGTCCGCCTGAAAAACAGACAGGCAGACCCGATCGGACTGATCCTGTGAAAGGGGCCTAAGGATTCCTGCAGCTGTCCCCCAGGTGGTTATAACTGGTGGCTGCAGCTGGCTGTCCTCCAGGGCTGGTACTGCTGGCTGATACTGCTGTTGGGTACTGCCTGCTGGTTGATACTGCTGGTGGGTACTTTTACTGCTGGCGGGTACTGGTACTGCTGGCTGGTACTGGTACTTCTGGCGGGTGCTGGTACTGCTGGGGGGGTACTGGTACTGCTGGTTGGTACTGCTACTGCTGGCAGGTACTGGTACTGCTGGTGGGTACTCCTGGTTGGTAATGCTGGTGGGTACTGGTACTGCTGGCTGGTACTGGTACTTCTGGCTGGTACTGCTGGTGGGTACTGGTACTGCTGGCAGGTACTGGTACTGCTGGCGGTTACTGCTGGTTAGTACTGGTACTGCTGGCGGGTACTGCTGGCTGGTACTGGTACTGCTGGTGGATACTGATACTGCTGGTGGGTACTGGTGCTGCTGGTGGGTACTGGTACTGGTACTGATGGCTGGTACTGGTACTGCTGGTGGGTAATGGTACTGCTGGTGGGTACTGATACTTCTGGCAAGTACTGGTACTGCTGGCGGGTACTGGTACTGTTGGCTGGTACTGTTGGTGGGTATTTGCACTGCTGGCGGGTACTGCTACTGCTGGCTGGTACTGCTGGCGGGTACTGGTGACTGGTAGTGGTGGCTGGTACTGGTAATGGTACTGCTGGCTCTGGCACTGCTGGCTGCTGTCCGAGATCGCCCCCCCTGGGGAGTATGAGAGGGCTGTGCAGTGTATAACAGACAGTGTGTCCATCTTCCCAAATCCTGACCTCTGACCCTGCCAGTGATTGGCTTTCTCCATGGCATCGGCTCTGCAGTAGAGAGCAGAGCCGATGCTTCCTTGTCACAGGCGTTGTACATTTGGTATCACTCCGCCTGTGAAGGAGCCGGCGCTATACAGGAAGCATCGGCTCTGCTTCCTTTAGTGGCGGCTCCGTTCTTAGCGCTGATGCTCGGAGATGGCGGGTCAGGAACCCGCGATCTGGGCTTGCCGACCCGCCATCTCAGAGAAAGACGTGGCAGGCCACATCGGAGGGCGCTGCGGGCCACATGTGGCCCGTGGGCCAGCGGTTGGGCACCCCTGCTATACACCCTGCTTCTGTGAGTGTTTTTAATCTTGTGAATAAATTGTACATTATAATACTACACTTAGGTCGGCGCTTCCTGTTTTCTTTCTACATTTGATTCACAGAGTCTGGCTTTTCTCTGAGGATGGCTGCCACCTTTATTTTATATATTTATTTTATATCTTTTTGCATTGGACTTACTGACTTTTATTCCCCCCTTCGTCTTACCACAGTTTAGTTACTGAAAGTTGCACTTATCCCATTGTTTATGTGTCCAATTTTATTATCCATAAGGTTTCATTGTACATTGTATGTTGTGTATGTTTTTTCCTCAGTTTATTTTGTTTGTTGCGCGGGTTCATTTACTCTCTTTTCAGTGACTGCTTTGTAGATATGTTGGAGACAGCTATGTGTATGAGCAGAGAGGCAATGCATTTTAGGGTCACACCCCCCCTTTTCAATCCTCTTTGTTTAACAGCTCTCCAAATGGGTCTAGCAAGCCAATACTGGTGGCGGGGAAATCCTGGTGTCTTTGTGGATGCCACTGAGGCCAGAGGCTACAAATCTCATGTGTGTGTAATATTATCTCAGTTTGTAACAAATACTTCCAGTTTTAACATTTTCCTGCGCCCTTATCTGTTTTCTACCCTTGCTTCAGTTGGCATGAGGAACCACTAAGTGTTGCAGGGACACTCCCAGAAAGTGCTTGTTTCTGCAGAAGTTTAGAAGGGTGATCCCTCTTCACTGGAGTGGTATTTGGCATTATTTCCATTCTTCATTACAGGTACTTCTTTATTTTAAACTTTCTTCTTCTGGGAAAGAGCCATTTTAAAACCATTGTGTATGTGCTTGGAAGCCTGAAAAAAATGACCTGTTAGTGTTTAATAGGGACTTGAGTTGGAAAATAATGTTGATTTTGAATATCCATATATGAAAATGAGGTAGCCTAAAAATATACAGTTTGCATTTTAAAGAAAATGAAGAATCTTTCAATTCCCAAAGGAGTATATCAAAATAACGGAAAATTGTATCATACTTACCAGTAGTTTTCCTTTCCTGGTGCCTATCCATGGCAGCATACCTGTAATAGAGCTCCGCCTCAACTCCTCCTTCAGGACTAGTGAATAGCATAAATTAAAAGGCATAGTCCCTCCCCCAACATTCTCTGTAATATAGAATACCGAGGGTGGGAGCGTATGCTGCCATGGATAGGCGCCAGGAAAGGAAAATTACTGGTAAGTATGATACAATTTTCCGTTTTCCTGGTGCCTCCATGGCAGCAAATCTGTGATAAATAACTAGCTAACATGGGTGGGATAATGCTTGACAATAAATGTTTAATTAGAAAAGGACATAGCAGCCTGAACTGCCCTTCTTCCGAACTCAACAGTCGTGAGCGCTCCTGGATCAATATGGTAGTGTCTGAGGAACGTATAGTGAGAAGACCAGGTGGCGGCCGTGCACACCGTCTCCAACGAAACATTAGCCCTTGCTGCCCAGGAAGCTGAGACTGCCCTTGTAGAATGAGCATTCACTCGGGATGGAGGCTCCATATTCTTCACCCTGTAGGCCTTCTGGATTAGCTTTACAACCCAAGATGCCAGAATTCTGATGGAAGCTTCTTTGCCCCTGTATTTACCGAACGGTAAGATGAAAAGTCTCTCAGAATTTCTGAAGGGGCCGGCGGCTTCTAGGTAGGCCCTGAGCACTCTGGATACGTCCAGCTCGTGACAAGACTCTGAATCTGTGTCTGTAAACTCTGGTAGTGCCCAGGGTTCCAACAGGTGGCTTGGAGTAGCGACCTTTGGTGTGAACCCCCGAAGTGGGCGAAGTTCCACTCTGTCGGGAAAGAAGGAGATGTGGTCCTCACCTATCCCTAAAGAGTGAAGTTCCGAGATCCTTCTGCCAGATGTAATGACTAGCAGAAACGCTGTCTATAATGTCAGGTTCCATATTGTCACTTGTTCCACTGGAGCAAAGGGATGGTCAGATAGAACTTCCAGGACCAGGGACAGATCCCACTTAGGAAATGATCGTCTGACAGGAGGGCAAATCTTCAATACACCTCTGAGGAAAGTGACTACTAAAGGATCCTCCGCCCATCTCTTATTTGTTGCGGCAGAGATTGCTGCTACCTGCACTTTTAGGGAGCTCAGACCAAGTCCCAGATCAAGTCCTGTCTGAAGGAATCCTAGAACATGAGATGTAGAGGGAAGGATTGGATCAAATCAATTTCCGGAAGCAAATGACAAGAACTTGTCCCATATTCTTGAATATATGGCATTAGTTGCGGGCTTCCTAGCTTTTAGAAGGATAGAAAATATACAAAGCAAACCCTTTTACAGAGAAATTGCCCAATGGCACCTGAATACCGGTATGAAGTTATATAAAGAAGCCTTTTGGGGCAGTGTATATGGGACTTTGGAGGTGCTCATTGAGTATACTGACTGAACATCAAACTAGAGAAATGAAAAATGAAATACAAAAAGATACTTAAAAATATCTATATTTAATACATGAATTTCATGATATAAAATCAAGGAGGAAAGAAAATACAACGCAGTGTATTCGTTCCTTATGCGTCACAGGTAAATTGTCCTACATGTTTCGCATAAATTATGCTTCTTCAGGGACGCACATGGACTTTAGTTTATCTAAAATAAACATAAATATTTAGAAAAAGTACAAAAAAAAAGATTTATTACATTATCATATTGTCATTTAGTTATATTTATGAAAATCACAAAACCAGTGATATATACAAGAAAAAGACCAATTATTATTGAGGACATGCGTTTAGTACCTCCAAGTTCCTATGGATCCTCATGCAAGCAGAAGGGTGTCGCCTGACATATGTCAGGGGGCACTGGAATGTGGGGCTGACACGTCTCTCACCGTATGCACCAGTGCTCATGTGTGTGTGTGCGAGAAATGACACAAGGGGTCCTGGGTTGGAGGTATGGGCAGATATTGATGGGGTCTCGCCTGAATATAGAGACAACGTTTTTTAGAGTTCTTGAATTAAAAACAATAAAAAAAAGATGATGAAAAAAGGAGAATAGAATGAAGAGACATGGTCAGAATTAGACCATGATAACTTTGAAGTAAATTGCATAGAATATTCAAAGTTAGATAAATGAATAGGCTTACTATTTTAAAGAGTATAGATCATATAGCCTGGGAGCCTATGGAACGCATAACAGGAGGTGTTTGATCCTTATCAATATGCACAGATGGTAGTTAGATCTGTGGGAGAAGATATATATGTATCCATAAATTTCCTATAGGCCTATGCTTAGGCATCTGTAGGATATAGTATACATGATAAATAGAAAACATAGAAAAATAGAAAAAGAGAGGTGCCTGTAGTTGCATGCACCAGGAATCGGTGTCCAGTAACCATGGCGTGTTATAGAGAAAACACTAACACCATAAGAGGATACCCGCCTTAGAAATCTGAATAAACAAATGTAACAGGCTTATCAAAAAATATGATCAGGTGAGGAAGGACTCACCTTCAATAACCTTCAGGCTATATGATCTATACTCTTTAAAATAGTAAGCCTATTCATTTATCTAACTTTGAATATTCTATACAATTTAATTCAAAGTTATCATGGTCTAATTCTAACCATGTCTCTTCATTCTATTCTCCTTTTTTCATCATCTTTTTTTTATTGTTTTTAATTCAAGAACTCTAAAAAAACGTTGTCTCTATATTCAGGCGAGACCCCATCAATATCTTCCCATACCTCCAACCCAGGACCCCTTGTGTCATTTCTCGCACCCACACACACACATGAGCACTGGTGCATACGGGGAGGGACGTGTCAGCCCCACATTCCGGTGCCCCCTGACATATGTCAGGCGACACCCTTCTGCTTGCATGAGGATCCATAGGAACTTGGAGGTACTAAACGCATGTCCTCAATAATTGTAAGGTACCTGTGATAGGTAGTGTCCGAAGTGGAACTTGTGTGCTAAGGATTCAGGAGAAAACGTAGTCAGGCAGATTAGGTTGGCAACAGATCAGGCAAAACGGTACACGATCGAAATCCAGAGAGTGGTCAGGCAGGCAAAGGTCATACACAAGCTGGCAGTGAAGTACAAAATCAGCAGGCTAGAGAGTAGTCAGGAATTCAGGCAGAAGTTCAACACGAAAATCAAGATCAAAAAGCAGTCACAACACCCAGGGAGCTATTCCACACAAACGGGCGCTGAGAGATAGCATCACTTCCTTTTTATGGGCTGCTTTGATAGAAAATTGTCCACAGCTGGCAGCAGGTGGGGCTAGTGAGTCCAAGGCAATGCTTAATACTGAGAGGACATTTCCAAAAGTCTAGATCTGCTCCGTAGCACAACAGGTAAGGCTGCAGCTGTGGGACCAGGAAGATCCTGGTTCAAATACACCAAGGTACATGACAATAATAATTGGTATTTTTCTTGTATATATCACTGTTTTTGTGATTTTCATAAATATAACTAAATGACAATATGATAATGTAATAAATATTTTTTTGTACTTTTTCTAAATATTTATGTTTATTTTAGATAAACTAAAGTCCATGTGCGTCACTGAAGAAGCATAATTTATGCGAAACATGTAGGACGATTAACCTGTGACGCATAAGGAACGAATACACTGCGTTGTATTTTCTTTCCTCCTTGATTTTATATCATGAAATTCATGTATTAAATATAGATATTTTTAAGTATCTTTTTGTTTTTCATTTTTCATTTCTCTATTTTGATGTTCAGTTAGTATACTCAATGAGCACCTCCAAAGTCCCATATACACTGCCCCAAAGGGGCTTCTTTATATAGCTTTTAGAAGGGTTGATATGACTCCTGGGGAACACCCTAGGGACTCGAACCTTCGCCTCTCAACCTCCAGATTCGAAGATTCAACTTTTTTTTTTTATTCTTTTTTTTCTTTTATAAAAGAGCAAATATTAACAATCATATTGCTCAGCTCATCACCATTACAGTTCATCAAGTATATGTACAAATACATTTACATTATTTTCCCACTTAATACATCTGGTCTTACTAAGTTCTATCTATATATTCTTTTTTATCCAGTTATATTTCTTCTTTATTTACCTCCCTACTCTATATTTCCAGATGGGTAGGTAATTATTTGATGAACACTCTATACTTTTCTTTTCTTCTCCCTCTTTTTTTTTTTTTTTCCCTTCCCTCCCTCCTTCACTTTTCCTTTCCCTCCCTCTCTTCTCTCACCCTTTCCCCTCTCCACCCCCCCTCTCTCTTCCTTTTCCCCCAAAAACTAAAACAAAACAATAAAACATTTTTTTTCCATAAATGATTTTATTGAAAGAAAAGTAAGGTTACATGTACATACAAGACATAAAGGCTCATGAACATTTCAAGACTAACCAACGTTTAAACAGAGCAATAACCAGTAACTGAAAGAGAGCAAGTAAACCCGTGTAAGAGTGCAAGGACCCACCGTAGGCCAATATCAGCAGGCCTATCCGGGGTCATGGTAAAACTTCTGAAATCGGAAATTGCGATGGTCGTATAGGTATTGGGAGCCCCTAGCAAGGCTCCAGACTATCTCTTGGTCGGTTAATTCGCAATTGGGAAAGACAAATAGAGAAAAATAATAATCATATCAGAGGGGTGGGGGGGGGGGGCGAAAGGTAAATAAAATAGAACAAAAAAAGGGGGAGGGGGGGCGTAAACAGAGAAGAGGTTTACATTGACATAGGCGTGGGAAAGGGGTAAAAGGAGAAGAAGAAGGGTAGGTAGAGGGTAGAAGTCAAGAATAGAAAATAGAGAGAGGTGGGGAGACATGAGAAGTGTGAGGTGGGGGGTGGTGGGGGTCGCTCTCCGTCCTAGGCCCCCGCACCAGATCAAAACGCAGGAAAGATTGCTGTGTGAACTGTTTTTACTTCAAATACTTTAGGACAGCATTCCAGAAGAAGGACTTATAGTAATCCATAGTCCTAAAATGTGTCCACAAAACAATAATTTACATTATTTCTAATATTTAATGTTTCCTCTCCCTTTTCCTTCTTTCCCTTCCTTTCTCCGTCTCCCCCTGGAAAATGGATTAAGCTATTTCTCTACTTTTCTCCTCTTACAAGAATGCACCCATATCAATGTCTATCATTCATTAGATGGTCCTCCCTCCTCCCTTATCCCATCTAATAGTCTCGTCCCTTCCTTCGAATACATAAAAAGATTCCACTTCTTCCATGTTTTATCATATTGCTCTCTCTTATTTTGGGCTGAAAGAACTAGGTCTTCAAAAGCCCCTATCTCTCTTACTCTGTTCAACCACTCTGTAATTGAGGGGGATCTAGAGTCTCTCCAATGTGATGTAATCCCAGCTCTAGCAGCATTAATCATGTGGCAAAGCACCATTTTTTTTATAGATCTGAACTGGAATTTGCGAGCAGTGAAGAAAAAAAAAAGCCGGATCATCTGGTATCTGGACATCTGTAAATTTTTGTACTATTCTCTGAATCTCTACCCAATATTGTCTTATTTTTTTACAGGACCAAAGTATATGTAACATTGTCCCTTGTTACTCTTCACATCTCCAACATCTATCAGAATTTTCCAACGCAAATTTATGAAGTCTTACTGGTGTATGATACCACTGCGTTTTTATAGTTTTATAGTTAGACTCCTGAGTCCGTGTACATACCGAGGAGTTCAATGCTAAGTATATAATTTGTTTTCTTTGGGTTTGAGAGAAAGATCTACTCAGATCTCTTTCCCATTTACTGATGCTCAGCATCTCGAAATCCTCCTTGGGTTTATTTAGTAATCCATACATCTTAGAAATCACTCGAGCGAGTGGTTTCCTTCTCTTCACAGTATAGCTCAAAAGCCGTTAATTCGCGTTGGAAGTTCCGTGATGATCCCAGCGATCTCATAAAATGATTTATTTGCAGTGCTTGCCACAGATCAATTTCAAAGGGATCCCCGGGTTGCATCAATACTTTAATAGTTGGCCAGGTTTCTGACTGAAGAAAGTGTGAGACCTGATATAAACCATTTTCTTTAAGGCTCTTAAATGCTCCTGTTTCCATACCTGGTATGAAACCAGGATTACCTAGGATAGGAAAAAGTGGCGATTGTTTTGATGAGAATCTCACGTCTCGACATAATCTAGCTGTAATTCGTAATGTCGTCCCAATAGTAGGATGTTTCTTCAGGTGAATTGGCAGTACTGTATAGCACCACGGTGCTCTACATAAAGGAACCTCACTAACCTGCTGTTCCATATCTATCCACCGTTTAAACTCAGTATGTCTACACCAACCCACAAGTCTGGCTAAATGTACTGCTTGATAATATTTAACCATATCGGGGACCGCCATCCCTCCAAAATGCTTAGGTACCGTCAATAGTTCTCGCTTGATCCTAGGTCGTTTCCCTGCCCATATAAAATTCAAAAAAAGAGTTTGAATTTGATGGAGAAAGGTTGCTGGGATCGTGATTGGTAACGCCCGGAACAAGTACAAAAATTTCGGTAGGATACTCATCTTAATTATACTGATGCGACCGAACCACGAATGCAAGCCATTTTGCCATTTATCCAAAAGTAATCGTGTAGAGTTATATACCAGTATAAAATTTAACTTAAAGGTGTCTTTCTCTTTTGATGGATTAAATGTACCCAAGTACCTAAGTGCCTGCCCCCACTTAAATCCGAAATTTAATTGTATTATATTCTGTTGTAGAGGTGGTACTGCTACACTCATGGCTTCATATTTTGTATGATTTATTTTAAGGTTAGATAATATACCATATTTCTCGATTTCTCCTACCAAAATAGGGAGTGACACATGTGGAGACGACACCGAGAACAACAAATCGTCTGCATATGCCGAGACCTTATGGGTGCCCTCTCCCACCCGCACCCCCCGAATATCCGGGTTTTGGCAAACTCTATTCAATAGAGGTTCAAGTGACAAAGCAAAGAGTAGGGGTGAGAGAGGGCATCCCTGTCTCGTGCCATTTGTAATATTAAAAGGTTTTGAAAGGACCCCGTTAACCTTCACAGTAGCTTGTGGATTGGTATAGAAACCCATTATCCAGCCCATCATACGTTCTCCTAATCCTATCTGTCTCAGCACTTTAAATAAAAAATCCCAATTTACTCTGTCAAATGCTTTTTCAGCATCAGTGTTCAAAAACACACAGGGTGTTGGTCTTATGGGCACTATGAATCAGATTAAGCACTTTTGTCGTATTGTCCCTCGCTTCTCGTGTGGGGATAAACCCCACTTGATCTAAGTCTACCAAGTGGATAAGCCATGGTTGAAGTCGAGCGGCCAGTATTTTGGTGAATATTTTTAGATCTATATTTAATAATGAAATAGGTCTATAGCTTTCACAATCTGCTGGGTCCTTACCATCTTTTGGGATTACCGTTATGTGGGCCCTAAGTGTATCGGACAGGAATACAGAGGTCTGACCTACCGCGTTATAAACTTTTATCATCTGATCTTTTAAGATCGAAAGAAATTCCTTATAATATTTTATAGTAAAGCCATCTGGACCAGGGGCTTTCCTTGATTTAACTGTTTTTAAGACTGCATTCAATTCTTCCACAGATATTGGATTTTCTAGGGCATGACAAGTTGGGGAAGAAAGTGTAGTAAGACCTGCTGAGGAAAGATAATCTTCTATAGCGGTTATTGGGGTCTCTGTTCGGTTCAAATTATATAGAGACGAATAATATTTCCCAAATATCTGAGCAATTTCTTTTGGTGTTCGTATTAATTGTCCCTCTCTTCCTTTTATTTGTGGTATGTATGTTGACCTATTTTTTTCTTTAATTTTTCCCGCTAACAATCTGCTACATTTATCTCCCAACTCGTAATCTGCCCTTTTTCCTCTCTGTATTATAGCTTTTGATTTAAAGCGCAAGATATCCTTAAGTTGTCTTCTCAGTTGGCTCAATTCGTTGCCAACTAAGAATGGTTGTGTTTTTTTATGCTGCACTTCCAACGAAGATTCAACTTCTGAGGGTTTGGATAAACTAGACTGCCCTGCGACAGAAGTTGAGGGAAAGGAGGGATCTTGATTGGAGAGCTCACACTGAGGCGCATGGCTAGAGGGAACCAGGGTCTCTTCGGCCAATACGGAAGTACTGCCATCACCTGGACTGACTCCCTGAGGAGCCTCGGGAGGAATTTGAATATTATTGACCTGGGAGGAAAGGCATATGCCGTGGTGAACCTCCAGGGGCATGACAGGACATCCACTGCCTCGGCTTGTGGATGCGGCATCCGAGAGAAGAATCTGTCCAGCTTGGCATTCTTCGGGGAGGCGAACAGGTCTACCTGAGGGGGATCCCATATGTTGGCAATCTGATGGAAGACGTGGGGGTGGAGAGCCCACTCGTTGTTGTCCAGTAAGTTTCTGGATAACGTGCCTGCTTTCGTGTTCAACCTGCCCGGCAGATTCATCGCTCTGAGGTCCAGGAGGTTCTTCTCTGCCCAGAGCATGATCGGCTCTACCTCCTTGAGGAGTGACCTGCTACGAGTGCCTCCCTGCCTCTGCAGATAAGCAACAGCTGCCCTGTTGTCTAGGCGTAGGAGTATTCTCTGGCCTCTGATTTGGGGTGCCAAAGAGGTCAGTGCCAAAAAGGCTGCCCATATCTTCAAGATGTTGAATACCACTCCCTGGGTGGAACATGACCATCTCCCCTGTATTTTGGTTTCCCCGCAATGTGCTCCCCAGCCCTGCCCACTTGCATCGGACGTAATTGTAATCCGAGGAAGGGAGCCCAGGTGACGAGGCTTGGAGAGGTTTTCTGGAACTTTCCACCGGTGAAGACTCCTGCGCATTACTCCCGTCAGCAGGATCGTCTGAGATAGTCATTGTTTCTTCCACTGTGCCAAGAAACCAGTCTGGAAATACCTCAAGTGCCAATGGGCCCAAGGAACCATGGGTATACAGGAAGACATTGTGCCAATGAGTCTCAGGCATGGTGAAGCCGTCAGATACAGGCTCCGGATGACTTTGATCATTCTTTGGATGACAATCCTTGCCTTCGGTGGTGGTAATGACATTGTCCCCTCCTGAGTGTCGAACATTGCACCCAGGTAGATCATCTGCTGTGTTGGTGCTAGTTGACTCTTGTCGGAATTTATCAGCCACCCTAGCTCTTTTAGGGACTGTAGAAGAATGTCCCGGTGACATACCAACTGATCCGGATTGCTTGCTAGGAGTAGGATGTCGTCCAAGTAATGGTATATCCTCAAGCCCCTCTCCCGCAGGGAAACCAAAGCAGAAATTAGTATCTTGGTCAACACCCTGGGAGGGGTGCACAGACCGAAAGGCAGGGCTTGAAACTATAGGTGGGTCCGTCCCACTGCAAATCTCAGGTATTTTTGAAATGCAGGTAGAATTGGAACGTGTAGATACGCATCCTGCAGATCGACCAAAATCATCCAATCTGATGGCTGGACTGCCTGAATAATCGTCTGCAGGGACTCCATTTTGAAGCTTTTGGGGCAGATATACCGGTTGAGCCTCTTTAGGTCTATCACAGGCCTCCACCCACCTGTCCTCTTTGGGACCAGAAATAGGGTGGAGTAGAAGCCTGTGAAGCGCTCTGCCAAGGGAACCGGAACAACCGCCCCCTGAAGCTGGAGTGACGTTAGAAAGTTTTTCAGAGCTTGAGCCTTCAGTGGAGAGGAATCTCTATTCCTTTGAAAGAGTTCTGAGGTGGGGGGTGAGAGAAATTCCAAAAGTGCCCCCATTGAATCATTGACAGAACCCAGGGGTCCTGGCAGTGGGTGGCCCAGACTGGGACAAAGAACTTTAGCCTGGCTCCCACCGGGAGTGTCTGGGCTACTCTGGCGTCAAAAAGACTGCTTCTGCTACTGTGGAGCTGGAAGGGCCTTCACCTTCCTGTTCAAGAAGGATGCCTGAGTACCTTTCCAAGGTCTTTTGTTGTCTCTGGGCTGCCTTGATTGCCTAAAATCTCTTGGATTCGACTGGCGGAATTTAGCCGAACCGCCTCTGAACCTTCACATCCTTCTGTCCTGTGGAAAGATACCAGACTTCCCTCCTGACCAGTGACAACCTGGAGATAGCTTTACCCATCTCCGAATAGTGGTTTCCCATCAAATGGGATTTTGCGCCAATTTTGTTTGGAGGATAAGTCAGTCATCCAGGGTCTCAGCCACAAGGCCCTTTTTGCCATTACAGAATGCAACGTGGATCTTGCCTAGCACCTGATTGTGTCAATGGCTGCTACCCCAACAAAGTCTGCCGACAATCTAAGCTCTTCCAAGGCTTTAATTATATCCTCCTTGGGGACATCCTGACGCAAAGCCGTCTCAATGTTATCTGTCCAAGACCTTATGGCATTTGATACCGACGTGAGGGCGATAGCTGGCTTACACGCTCCTCCTGCAGATAAGTAGCTCCTCTTCAGGTCCAGGTCGATTTGCCTGTCTAGAGGGTCTTTGAAGGAAGTGGAATCCTCCATTGGCAAAGTTATATTTTTTTGCGAGTCGTACCACCGACGCGTCTACCACTGGCATGGAGTTTAGTGACTGCGTTCCCGACTCTGGTAAGGGATATAGTTTATTGAACCGACCCAATGAAAGTTTTTTATCAGTCTTTGACCATTCATTCTGAATGACTTGGCTAATATCGCCCATCAACGGGAAGAGAACATGCTTCCCTTTGAGGAATGGAAAGTAGCTCGTAGACTCTTGGGGTGGTTCTTCTGCATCCCTCAAGGCGATTGCAGTTCTGACTGCCTGGATGAACGGCTTTACCAAGGAGAGACGGAAGCCAGAAGGTTCTGACTCCTCTGAAGAGTCCCCTGAAGAGTATTCAGGTGGTGAATCCCTAGCTGGTCAGCCTGATGGTGGCAGAGGTGTACTGACTGCTGAAGGACCAGGGAGATTGGGTTCTGTATCCTGAACCTGGGATATCTGCGGAGCTGGTTGAGAAGGGACCAAAGCCAAAAGCTCAGAGAAGGAGTCCTTTATTGTTCGCTTAAGCAGATCTACAGCGTGCTGATTTTCTAGTTCGCGGCCGGACGCATAGTGCGTAAAACAGTCCTTACAGACCACTCTGTCTACAATGTAAGGAACTCACGTTAGGCCAGTGAGCGCACTTTTTTCATACCCACGTATAGTTGGTCACATACCTAATGGAAGTATGAGGATCTTTACTGCAAGATGAATGACTCATCGTGGAGTTGGGCACAAGGATCAGCTGCGGAAATATAGTAGAGAGGAAAAGGAACTAAGGCGTTTAATATATATATATATTTTTTAAATAAACATTTTTTTTTTGAGAGATGAAAGGTACCTACCACAGAGCAGCATCAGAGAAACTTGGGACACACTCCTGCTGAGCGGCCTATATAGGGGACCTGTATCCCCCCGCCGACCTCGGGGAAATAGCCACCCCTATGGAGCTAACCAGATAAGGCCCCTGCCCTACCAAGCTGACAAAATCTTAAAGGGAGCACAAGGTACAAAACCGCAAAGTAAGCACACTTTTTTTCTTTTTTTTTTTAAAGGGACCTAACAGGCAGGTTTGATTTTTTAAAATAGAAGAGGGATGGAGAGGGGAGAGAGGGAAGGAAAAAGAAGAAAAAAGGAAAACATTATGCCAAAAAATAAAATGGAAACCACCAGCCTGCAAAGAAGGGAGCTGATCCTTTTGCGACTTCCACTGCATTCATCATGCATGTGATAGCAGACTGCGTACCTATGAGGAAACTCTGCGAAAGACCCCAACAGATCCACAGAGGGGTTCATAGTCTTATCAGCGCTGTGAGCGGCCCAAGAACAGGGACTGCGCACGGGAAAGGCTAAACCCGGCGGACGCTGCCGACTGCAGAGGTATGGACATACTGCTACTCTTCACCAGCACAAGAAGGTATGAGGAAAAAAAGGAGAATATTGGGGGAGGGACTATGCCTTTAATTTATGCTATTCACTAGTCCTGAAGGAGGAGTCGAGGCAGAGCTCTATAACAGGTATGCTGCCATGGATAGGCACCAGGAAAACTGCATGCTCCTGATCCATATACCATGCCAAAGATTTGGTATTGGGTGGAGGAATTTCAAATACACTTATTTTTAACTCACTGTTGTATTACTTAGGTGAACTTCCTGTCCATCCTGTCCACACAGGTTTCTAATGAGTAGCAAACACAGCAACAAACATTGTTTTTTTTTATGTGATTTTACTTGTTCTTGGCAAATAAACCTACTACACTATGAAGAACTTTTTGGGCTCCTGGTGAGCTTTATGTATTCCTAGCTTGAATATACTAGGAGGTACCATTGCAAATAAATTGCCATACTGATCCCTGATGGATTCCATACATACCCAGATGTTTATGCTGCTGTAATAGAAGCCTGTTGTGCTGGGTTTTGAATATACTTGTCGCTGGTGTCTGGTCACTTTCGCACCATCCTTTTTCACTTATGCATTTATGCTACTGTAACGGAAGCCATTCACTTTAGTAAGACTTCATTTCAATTGATGTTGGCGATTGGATACTTTGAGAACTATGACTACTGAACACACTTCTTTCACATTTATGAATTTTACACTTTTGCATTTTTTATTTACTCAGTTTATGGTTCTATAAGATTGTACCTAATATGTTCATGTTGTATATTGGCGCTACACTATTGTTCTATAGAAACAAACATGATAAGGCCCTACGATGTTAGTATACTTTGTTGAAATATATGTAATTGTAATATATTTCAGTTTGTATGCATTTATTATATCTGTGTACTTTGTATGATTATGTGACAGGTACAAAATCAAAATAATAATATACTGTATATGTTGTGTGTGTGTGTATAATTTCACCCTCAGAGTATTATTATTTTTTTTCCCTGGAAAGGTTTCATCATTCAGTTGTTGCCTGTGGCATTCTTATTCAATTCTTCTGTAAATTAAAGACAATAAAATGTGTTTTCTGACATAGTTATGATGTTTCATATAAAGATATGAGGTTCAGACCTTCCCATTAAATCTTCGCAAATAAAAGTACAAGAGTGCATTTTCTACAGTGAGATGACCTCTGACTGCACAATGTTCCAGTGATTAAAAGCAACTTCTGCAGAGGACTCAGAGAACCTTTGATGAGAACAAATAGCAATCAGAAAAGCAGCTGGAAGAAAATCTTGAGGTTACTCTAAGTGAAGACATAAGAGTTTTAACAAAAGGTGTGTACAAGCACAAATAAAGCACTTACAATGCATCAACACTTGGCTGGAAAAAAAATTAAAATGAGCAACCTGCTAAAACGTTTAAATGAGCAACCTGCTAAAACGTTTAAATGAGCAACCTGCTATGGGAATGAATGGCGTGGTGCATATGATAGACTCACTTTGATTATAACTTAATTTATAGCGATGGGTGTCCTAGACCTGTGGTTCTCAGCCCTGTCCTCAGGTACCCCCAACAGGCCATGTTTTGGGAATTTCTCTTAGATAAAATAGCTGTCCAAAATACCAAGCCATTGATTTTAAAGCACCTGTGCAAGAAAACCTGCAAACATGGCCTGTTTGGGGTACTTGAGTACAGGGTTGAGAACCACTGTCCTAGACAAAAGAAAATGGTGGTAATACAAATACAATACTTTACCATTTATTATAGACAGGTACAAATATAGGGCACATAAATAGAAGCATTATGTATCACCCTTTAGGCATGAAAAGTACCTAAAGCTGAAGTGTAATATAGGCATATAATTCTCTCCCTTGTACCCCTCCTCCAACATGATTAACATACAATTAGGGATGAGCCGAACAGTTCGGTTCGCATCAGAACATGTGAACAGGCAATAAATTTGTTTGAACATCCGAACACCGTTAAAGTCTATGGGACTCGAACATGAAAAATTTAAAGTGCTAATTTTAAAGGCTTATATGCAAGTTATTGTCATAAAAAGTGTTTGGGGACCTGGGTCCTGCCCCAGGGGACATGTATCAATGCAAAAAAAAAGTTTTAAAAACTGACGCTTTTTCGGGAGCAGTGATTTTAATAATGCTTAAAGAGAAACAATAAAAGTGAAATATTCCTTTAAATTTCATACCTAGGGGGAGTGTATAGTATGCCTGTAAAGTAGCGCTTGTTTCCCGTGCTTAGAACTGTCCCTGCACAAAGTGTCATTTCTGAAGGAAAAAAAGTCATTTAAAAGTACTTGCGGCTGTAATGAATTGTCGGCTCCCGGCAATACAGAGAAAAGTCATTGATAAAAAAAAAAAATGCGTGGGGGTCCCCCCAAATTCAATTATCAGACCCTTCAGGTCTGGTATGGATTTTAACCACTTGTCCCCCGCCCACTGTCAATAGACGGCGGGCGGAGGACACTCTCGTTCTGGGAGGACGTCATATGACGTCCTCCCTTTAAAACGAGCTAGGAGGCGCGTGCCGCGTTCACAAGGCCCCGGTGCGCGTGCCCGGCGGCCGCGATTGCCGCCGGGCACCCGCGATTGCCCGGGAAACGAGCAGGAAAGTGGATCTCTGTGGGTAAACACAGAGATCCACGTCCTGTGAGGGAACACTTTGAGGGAACATATTTAACCCCTTCCCGCCCCCTAGTGGTTAACCCCTTCCCTGCCAATCACATTTATACAGTAATCAATGCATTTTTATAGCAGGGATCACTGTATAAATGTGAATGGTCCCAAAAATGTGTCAAAAGTGTCCGATGTGTCCGCCGCAATATCGCAGTCACAATAAAAAATCGCAGATCGCCGCCATTACTAATAAAAAAAAAAAAAAAAAAATGCTATAAATCTATCCTCTATTTTGTAGACGCTATAACTTTTGCGCAAACCAATCAATACGCGCTTATTGCGATTTTTTTTTTTTTACCAAAAATATGTAGAAGAATACGTATCGGCCTAAACTGAGGAAAACTTTATTTAAAAAAAAAATGGGTATTTATTATAGCAAAAAGTAAAAAATAGTGTTTTTTTCCAAACTGGACGCTCTTCTCTTGTTTATAGTGCGAAAAAAAAAAAACGCAGAGGTGATCAAATACCACCAAAAGAAAGCTCTATTTGTGGGAAAAAAGGACGCAAATTTCGTTTGGGAGCGATGTCGCACGACGGCGCAATTGTCATTCAAAGTGTGACAGCGCTGAAAGCTGAAAAATGGCTTGGGCAGGAAGGGGGTTTTCGTGCACAGTAGGGAAGTGGTTACGGGGAACTCCGCGCAAAAAGAAAAAAAATGGCGTGCAGTTCCCTCCAAAAATCCATACAGGACCCTTTATCCGAGCACGCAACCTGGCAGGCCGCAGGAAAAGAGGGGGGACGAGAGAACGTCCCTCCTCCTGAACCGTACCAGGGCACATGCCCTCAACATGGGGAGGATGCTTTGGGGCCTCAAAGCACCATGTCCCAATGTTCATGGGGACAAGGGCCTCATCCCCACAACCCTTGCCCGGTGGTTGTGAGGGTCTGCGGGTGGTGGGCTTATCGGAATCTGAAGACCCCTTTAACAAAGGGAACTCCCAGATCCTGGCCCCCCCATGTGAATTGGTAAGGGTACCCCTACCATTTCACAAAGAAAGTGTAAAAAAAATGTAAAAAAACACACAGACACCGTTGGGATAAGTCCTTTATTAAAAAAAAAAAAAAAGATTCCAGCGGTGGTAATCCACTCTCGGTCTCCACTCCAATGCTGTCGGTATCCTGCGATGGATGATCTCCTCTCCAGGTTCAGGCTCCAGCGATGAGATGTCCAGCGCAGCGAGGGACAGCATCCTGTCTCCACCGGAGACACCCGGGAATAACGTTGCGGCAGCCTGACAGGTCTCGTATGTAGCTGAGGACAAGGCCACCCGTCACGTGACCCCATCCTCCTCTAATGCAAGGGGAAACCTGGGCTTACCCAGTGACATGCGGGTGACCCCACCCCCTCTGATGCAACGGAAACCTGCGATATTTGGGGGGAAACCCCATGTCATTTTCTTTTTTTTATTTGACGCAGGGTTCCCCTTAATATCCATACCAGACCTGAAGGGCCTGGTAATTGAATTTGGGGGGACCCCCACGCATTTTTTTTTTATCAATGACTTTTCTCTGTATTGCCGGGAGCCGTCAATTCATTACAGCCGCGAGTACTTTTAAATTACTTTTTTTCCTTCAGATATGACATTTTGTGCAGGGACAGTTCTAAGCACAGGAAACAAGTGCTACTTTACAGGCATACTATACACAGCCCCTAGGTACGAAATTTAAAGGAATATTTCACTTTTATTGTTTCACTTTAAGCATTATTAAAATCACTGCTCCCAAAAAAACTTCAGTTTTTAAAACTTTTTTTGCATTGATACATGTCCCCTGGGGCAGGACCCAGGTCCCCAAACACTTTTTATTACAATAACTTGCATATAAGCCTTTAAAATTAGCACTTTAGATTTCTCCCATAGACTTTTACAGGGTGTTCCGCGGCTTTTCGAATTTGCAGCGAACACCCCAAATTGTACGCTGTTCGGCGAACTGGCGAACAGGCAATGTTCGAGTCGAACATGAGTTTGACTCGAACTCGAAGCTCATCCCTACATACAATTAACATTTTTTAATCAAATTATTTTAATTTCAAGATATATCTTTTTTGAGACCCTGTTATGTCGTCATTGGGTCTGTCTGCTGTCATTTGCTCCATTGCAAGATTGAGTTTGGTGGGGAAGGCTGGATGACACATGGAAACATCACAGCACCTTTCCTCCAGAGTTATATGAAATAACTCATCCCTAGTCCCCTTAAAACATGCATCCTTGCTGACCACTGGGCGCTGCGGACCTAAAGCGTTTGTTAACCACCCTAAAAAAAACAAAATGGATCCTGTTTCCTTAAAGCATTTTATACAGCACAGTGCTTGTGTTGTGTCATTTGGCCCCCTGTAACACCTAATCCCCTGATCCTGCCAGTTTCTGCCCTTCCCTATGTAAACTGACAATGGTGTATCATGGCTGCTAAGCCCTGACACCGTGGTCAGTTTACGTATCTCTGTCATCCGCAGCCTGCTGTCCTTGTCTGTGTCCTCCTCCCCCCTCACCAGCTAGTACCAGGGCCGCCCCCCTCCTGCTGGTACCAAAAGATATATTTGTTGCGACCATCCTCTCTGCAATATTAAATGATGTGCTGCACTGCATGTGTTTTGTAAAAAAATCCACCGCTAAATACCTTATGCTATAATGATGGTTGGCGGTCACATGACCAGCCGTCTCTCTCCTCCTCTCCTGTTCTCCTCCCGGCTGACATCAGTGGGGGTTTCTCGGCTCCGCCCACTTTCCTGTAAGCTAGAGAGAGGAAACAGATGGCCAGACACATTAGCGCTGATGGACGCTATAAAATAAGTGCAGCACATTATTTAATATTATAAAGAGGATGGTAAAAACAGCACCAAGTGGGTTAAAAACCACTTTAAGCTGGGCAATCTGCTGATCAGTTGCTTGATTACACTTTGATCAGTTTGCAATAAAGCAACTGATTAGCAGACTGAACAGCTTAAGCCTGCAGTACCCAGTGGCCAGCAGGAATGCATGTCTAAAGGGATTCTGAGATGCATTCTTTCATATAATGCTAGGGAAGAATAGTACAGTGACTGACGTCAGCCCCAAAGATTATGCCCAAATGTGATGTAGAGCAAAAATTATTGAAGGAAAGGTAATAGCAGTGAGATGGGGGCCAATAAGAGTATAGATCTTAAAGAGATGATTGATAATGATTGAGGTCAGTTTGCCAGAAAATAAAAGTAGGCTTAGGAGAGCTGCTGCAGCTTTATGCTATAGAGATGCAGGTTTGCAAGGAATTTAAAGTAATCACAGGAGAGCACTTGCTACAAGTGTGGAGAAAGAAAGCTAATTCTGGAGTTTGGCTTTAAAGAAAAATAATATTGCGTAGTTAACTTCACAAGTTTGATGCTTGACAGTGTGTATTGAACATGGTGGTGAAACAATTAAAACCTTCATAAATTTATTTTCCAAACTCTCCCTGTCCTTGGGTAATTCCATCAGTAGTGGGTCGTGCATTTCACACCTAGGCCTCCAGTGGTGTCCTACCTGAATTAATCCACCTCTTAATACCATAATTATGACTCCACGGCAATAAAAGCGATCAATATTATACAGAAATGCAGTATAGCAAGGCATTCTGTCACCAGACAGGTATTTCATACAGCAAAAATTAATGCCATTACTAAAGCAATAAACCCAATAACACAATTCAACAAGTCTCCTTTCACTGCAGTTACAGCTTCTCCACATACAGGTCCTTCTCAAAAAATTAGCATATTGTGATAAAGTTCATTATTTTCTGTAATGTACTGATAAACATTAGACTTTCATATATTTTAGATTCATTACACACAACTGAAGTAGTTCAAGCCTTTTCTTGTTTTAATATTGATGATTTTGGCATACAGCTCATGACAACCCAAAATTCCTATCTCAAAAAATTAGCATATCATGAAAAGGTTCTCTAAACGAGCTATTAACCTAATCATCTGAATCAACTAATTAACTCTAAACACCTGCAAAAGATTCCTGAGGCTTTTAAAAACTCCCAGCCTGGTTCATTACTCAAAACGCAATCATGGGTAAGACTGCCGACCTGACTGCTGTCCAGAAGGCCATCATTGACACCCTCAAGCAAGAGGGTAAGACACAGAAAGAAATTTCTGAACGAATAGGCTGTTCCCAGAGTGCTGTATCAAGGCACCTCAGTGGGAAGTCTGTGGGAAGGAAAAAGTGTGGCAGAAAACGCTGCACAACGAGAAGAGGTGACCGGACCCTGAAGAAGATTGTGGAGAAGGACCGATTCTAGACCTTGGAGGACCTGCGGAAGCAGTGGACTGAGTCTGGAGTAGAAACATCCAGAGCCACCGTGAACAGACGTGTGCAGGAAATGGGCTACAGGTGCCGCATTCCCCAGGTCAAGCCACTTTTGAACCAGAAACAGCGGCAGAAGCGCCTGACCTGGGCTACAGAGAAGCAGCACTGGACTGTTGCTCAGTGGTCCAAAGTACTTTTTTCGGATGAAAGCAAATTTTGCATGTCATTCGGAAATCAAGGTGCCAGAGTCTGGAGGAAGACTGGGGAGAGGGAAATGCCAAAATGCCTGAAGTCCAGTGTCAAGTACCCACAGTCAGTGATGGTCTGGGGTGCCATGTCAGCTGCTGGTGTTGGTCCACTGTGTTTTATCAAGGGCAGGGTCAATGCAGCTAGCTATCAGGAGATTTTGGAGCACTTCAGGCTTCCATCTGCTGAAAAGCTTTATGGAGATGAAGATTTCATTTTTCAGCACGACCTGGCACCTGCTCACAGTGCCAAAACCACTGGTAAATGGTTTACTGACCATGGTATTACTGTGCTCAATTGGCCTGCCAACTCTCCTGACCTGAACCCCATAGAGAATCTGTGGGATATTGGGAAGAGAAAGTTGAGAGACGCAAGACCCAACACTCTGGATGAGCTTAAGGCCGCTATCGAAGCATCCTGGGCCTCCATAACACCTCAACAGTGCCACAGGCTGGTTGCCTCCATGCCACGCCGCATTAAAGCAGTCATTTCTGCAAAAGGATTCCCGACCAAGTATTGAGTGCATAACTGAACATAATTATTTGAAGGTTGACTTTTTTTGTATTAAAAACACTTTTCTTTTATTGGTCGGATGAAATATGCTAATTTTTTGAGATAGGATTTTGGGGTTTTCATGAGCTGTATGCCAAAATCATCAATATTAAAACAAGAAAAGGCTTGAACTACTTCAGTTGTGTGTAATGAATCTAAAATATATGAAAGTCTAATGTTTATCAGTACATTACAGAAAATAATGAACTTTATCACAATATGCTAATTTTTTGAGAAGGACCTGTACATCATCTCTAGCAGAAGCATCAATATTAACTTAATACAATGACAAAAATATAGTCCACTCCAGGTTTTCTGTGCATTTTTGTAGTACCTTTTGAGTTTCTCTGACCATGGAAACCCCAGGGATTAGCTTGTGCAGTTTGCTACAGATGCGGTTTGCTAGCTCTCTGACCATCCAATCGAAGGACATGAAAATGCTGACATTATTGAAGGCCTGCTAGGTGGTCCCAGTGTTGCCAATTTGAAATCCAATTGGTTAAGGCCTGGTTCACACTGGGGCGACAAACGCTCCGACATTGGGAGCTCATGTCGCATGACGTGTGAAAATCAATGTTTCCCTATGGGAGCCGTCTTAACTGGTCCGACACATGTCGGTCAGACTTTGAGAATGCTCCCTGTACTACTTTGGTCCGACTTTGATCCGACTTCAGCCCATTGACTATCATTGAAGTCGGATCAAAGTCGGACCTCAGTCTTGCATGATCCGACTTTGGCATGCGACTTGTGCTGTACTGCTCTTGAGGGGGAACTCCAGGCCAAATTTTAAATAAAAAACGGCATGGGTTCCCCCTCCAGGAGCATACCAGGCCCTTGGGTCTGGTCTGGATTTGAACGGGCACCCCTAAGCCGAAAAAACGACGTGGGGGGTCCCCCCAAAATCCAAACCAGACCCTTATCCGAGCACACAACCTGGCAGGCCGCAGGGGAAGAGGGGGGGACGAGAGAGCGGCCCCCCTCCCTCCTGAACCATACCAGGCCGCATGCCCTCAACATGGGGGGTTTGGTGCTCTGGGGCAGGGGGGCGACCTGCGGCCCCCCCACCCCAGAGCACCCTGCCCCCATGTTGATGAGGACAGGGCCTCTTCCCGACAACCCTGGCCGTTGGTTGTCGGGGTCTGCGGGCGGGGGGCTTATCGGAATCCGGGAGCCCCCTTCAATAAGGAGGCCCGCAGATCCCGGCCCCCCCACCCTATGTGAATGAGTATGGGGTACATCGTACCCCTACCCATTCACCTGGTTGAAAAAAAATTGCAGTAAAAAAACCACACAGCTTTTTAACGTATTTTATTGCACAGCTCCGGGGGTCTTCTTCCGACTTCGGGGGTCTCCGGTGTCGTCGCCGCGCTCTCCGGTTCTTTCTTCCGCCGGGCCTCCGCTAACTTCTTTTTAGCTCTTTTGCTAACGGAGGCCCGGTCTTCTGCGTCGTCTCGTCCGGCTCTCCGTTGTCCTTCTGCCGGCCCCTCCACTAACTTCTTGGTAGCTCTTTCGCTAGTGGAGGGGCGCGGTCTTCCCATCGTCGCCGTCGGCGTCTTCTTCCCTCTTCTCCTCCTCGATGTTGACGCGTCGCTTCCTCCCGCTGTAATACTGGCTCTCCGCTCCGCATTAATATAGGCTTCTCATGACGTCACAGTCACATGTTCCGGGGCACATGGCCCCGGAGCATGTGACTGTGACGTCATGGGAACATGTGACTGTGACGTCATGGGAAGCCTATATTAATGCGGAGCGGAGCGGAGAGCCAGTATTACAGCGGGAGGAAGCGACGCATCAACATCGAGAAGGAGAAGAGGGAAGAAGACGCCGACGGCGACGACGGGAAGACCGCGCCCCTCCACTAGCGAAAGAGCTACCAAGAAGTTAGTGGAGGGGCCGGCAGAAGGACAACGGAGAGCCGGACGAGACGACGCAGAAGACCGGGCCTCCGTTAGCAAAAGAGCTAAAAAGAAGTTAGCGGAGGCCCGGCGGAAGAAAGAACCAGAGAGCGCAGCGACGACACCGGAGACCCCCGAAGTCGGAAGAAGACCCCCGGAGCTGTGCAATAAAATACTTTAAAAAGCTGTGTGGTTTTTTTATTGCAATTTTTTTTCCACCAGGTGAATGGGTAGGGGTACGATGTACCCCATACTCATTCACATACGGTGGGGGGGCCGGATCCGGGGGCCCCCTTATTGAAGGGGGCTTCCGGATTCCGATAAGCCCCCCGCCCGCAGACCCCGACAACCAACGGCCAGGGTTGTCGGGAAGAGGCCCTGTCCTCATCAATATGGGGGCAGGGTGCTCTGGGGTGGGGGGGCCGCAGGTCGCCCCCCTGCCCCAGAGCACCAAACCCCCCATGTTGAGGGCATGCGGCCTGGTATGGTTCAGGAGGGAGGGGGGCCGCTCTCTCGTCCCCCCTCTTCCCCTGCGGCCTGCCAGGTTGTGTGCTCGGATAAGGGTCTGGTTTGGATTTTGGGGGGACCCCCCACGCCGTTTTTTTGGCGTAGGGGTGCCCGTTCAAATCCAGACCAGACCCAAGGGCCTGGTATGCTCCTGGAGGGGAACCCACACCATTTTTTTTATTTAAAATTTGGCGTGGAGTTCCCCCTCAAGATTCATACCAAACACCGTGCCTGATATTGGCGGGGATCCAAGTCGGATCCCCGTTCATTGAAAGTCGGACATATGTCGGCTTCATGTCGCAGGGCAAAGTCGGATCCAAAGTAGGACAGATGTCGTGTCGCACTAGTGTGAACCCAGCCTAAAGCAACAGTTTCAGTGCCATTTATTTTAAGCTATGCCCTTCTGATTCTGAAGGCCTCGAGACAGATTTCTTTGACCCTGGCAACACATGATGGCTGAAATATGATTGGATTAAAGCTCCAACATAAACATACACTACTGATAGTAGCGCAACCAACAGAAAAGCTAAGAAATGTAGGGGATAGACTATTGAGAGTAATTTAAACACAATCATGGAAAAAAGATATTACAATGTAAGCCAGTGTTTAGGCCAGCAGAGAAGGCTTGACAGACCATCACTGTTTTCCATCGTTATGTTAATGGTGTAGTATGCAGTATAGTGGTCAAGGGCTAGAGATTGTGGAGGGGGATCTTAAATTAGTTTTTTGTTGTCACCTCATCTCTTTAAAACTGAACAAGTGGATTACACCCTGTTCTATGGCTAATAAAATGCAAGTAGGGCAAAGAGTAAATTTAATTGCTAACCTAGTGGAAAAATGTAATGGTTCATGTTGTATTTTGTTTGTTTTTATCTGTTCTTATTATATGTATTCAATCTTTTTAATTTTTTTTACAAATAAACATTTATTTCACGATAATGGATTGCCACTGTGGCTCAGCTAACAAGACAGCACAGTAGTATCAGCCTGCTTTGTAGCTGCTTTTGTCTGTATAAAACCTTGAATTGAGCTACTACACTGAGCAAAATTATAAACACAACACTTTTTTGTTTGCCCCTATTTATCATGAGCTGAACTCAAAGATCTACGACTTTTTCTATGTACACAAAAGGCCTATTAATCTCAAACATTGTTCACAAATCTTGTTAGCGTAAAGCCTCATACACACGATCGGACTTCAAACAAACTTTTCCGTAGATATTTGTTTGAAGGGCGTTGGCTGGAAACACCCATAGCATACACACGGCAGGACTTTTCGGCAAACTTTCCCCAAACTTTCCCGAAATCACGTGTTTTTTCTGCTCTTTTCTGCTCTTTACCGTCACCCATGTTGATGGGGACAAGGGCCTCAAGCCCACAACCCTTGCATGGTGGTTGTGGGGGTCTGCAGGCGGGGGGCTTATCGGAATCTGGAAGCTCCCAGATTCCGCCCCCCCTATGTGAATTGGTAACGGGGTACATTGTACCCCTACCATTTCACAAAATTGTAAAAAAACACACAGACACAGTTGGGATAAGTCCTTTAAAAAAAAAAAAAACAGAAAACCATTGCAGCAATGTAATCCAGTCTGTCCAGCATTGTTCTCTATGTCCCGCGGTGATCCGATGTCCAGCGATGCTGCAGTCTCAGTCTCCACTCTACACAAAACCCCCATGACATAAGAGAGGGCGGGGTCACCCGTCCACATCATAGGGTAAGCCCAGGTGTCCGGCTTTCCGCGCTTGCCGGGGAATACCCTATGACGTCGGCGGGTGACATCACATCATTGGGTATTTACCGCTTGCCGGGGAAAGCCAGGGCTTACCCTATGACGGGTGACCCCGCCCCTCTTAGTTTTTTTTTTCTTATTTTTAATAAAGGACTTATCCCAACTGTGTCTGTGTGTTTTTTTATAATTTTTTACACTTTCTTTGTGAAATGGTAGGGGTACAATGTACCCCGTTACCAATTCACATAGGGGGGCGGAATCTGGGGGTCCCCTTTGTTAAAGGGAGCTTTCAGGTTCCGATAAGCCATCCGCATGCAGACCCTCACAACCAATGGGCAAGGGTTGTGGGGATGAGGCCCTTGTCCCCATCAACATGGGGACATCCCCCCATGTTGAGGGCATGTGGCCTGGTACGGTTCAGGGGGGGCGCTCTCATTCGTTCCCTCCTCTTTTCCTGCGGCCTGCCAGGTTGTGTGCTCGGATAAGGGTCTGGTATGGATTTTTGGGGGGAACCCACGCCATATTTTTTAAATTTTGGAGCGTGGTTCCCCTAAAATTCATACCAGACCTGAAGGGTCTGGTATGGATTTTTGGGGGGGACCCCACGTCATTTTTTTGGGGGGTTCGGGGTTCCCCTTAATATTCATAGCAGACCCAAAGGGCCTGGTAATGGACTGTGGGGGGGACCCCTGACGTTTTTTTCAATGACTTTGATCTGTATTGCCGGGGAGCCGACAATTCATTATAGCCGCGAGTCGTTTTAAATTACTTTTTTTCCTTCAGAAATTACATTTTGTGCAGGGACAATTATAAACACGGGAAACATGCGCGACTTTACAGGCATACTTTAGACACCCCCCCAGGTACGAAATTTAAAGGAATATTTCACTTTTATTGTTTCACTTTAAGAATTATTAAAATCACTGCTCCCGAACAAACTGCCATTTTTAAAACTTTTTTTGCATTGATACATGTCCCCTGGGGCAGGACCCAGGTCCCCAAACACTTTTTATGACAATAACTTGCATATTAACCTTTAAAATTAGCATTTTAGATTTTTCCCATAGACTTTTAAAATGTGTTCCGCGGCTTTTCGAATTTGCCGCGAACACCCCAAATTGTTCGCTGTTGGCCGAACGGGTGAACAGCCAATGTTCGAGTCGAACGTATGTTCGACTCGAACATAAAGCTCATCCCTACTCCCTACTCATGATAAATAAGGGCAAACACAAAAGTTTTGCGTTTATAATTTGGCTTATGCGGCGTACACACGATCGTTTTTCATGCCATTTTTTAAACCAACGTTTTTCTCGTAGTTTTTTTTCATGTTTCCTCTCAAGCCTGTCTTGCGTACACACGATCATTTTAAAAAACGTTCAAGCAAAGCGCAGTAGCGTACAACACGTACGACGGCACTATAAAGGGGAAGTTCCGTTCGGATGGCGCCACCCTTCATGTTAGTAAAGTTTGTTGAGCGACGATTCGCGCTTTTCAGCCTCGTGCTTTTCAGTCCGTTACAGCGTGATGAATGTGCTATCTCCATTACGAACGCTAGTTTTAAAAGAACGAGCGCTCCCGTCTCATACTTGATTCTGAGCATGCGAGTTTTTTTTCACCTCGTAAAAGCATACACACTATCGTTTTTCACGTCGTTAAAAAAATAAACGACATGAAAAACGACGTGAAAAAATAGAGCATGTTCGAAATTTTTAATGGCCGTTTTTTACGTCGTTAAAAATGCTCTGGAGCATACACACGGTCGGTTTTAATGCCCATTTTTAAAAATTGCATTTTTAACGGCATGAAAAACGATCGTGTGTATGGGGCATAAGTGTAGATAGCGGATGAATCCTTCAGTTCTGTGTATTAATTGAGCTACATAGCTTAAAAACAATGGGCTTTTAACAACAGATTGTTAACCAGTCTTACATGTGAAAAGAAGATTAAAGCTCTACCTGCTAGCTAAAAAAGACAAAATGTCAATATATGATAGTTCATATGTAACTACCTAAAAAAAGATGTAATATACATTTTATATATTTTTTTTAAATAATGCATTTTCTTAGTCCTTACCTTAATAAATGTAAATCTGTTTTGTTTATATGTACAGTATTTGGTATTAAACTATGGGGTGGCAACCATAATTGTAGCAGAAATCAAAAGAGCACAATGAAGATCCTTTATACATCTGTGCCAAAAAAAAGGTGTCCTATCATGCAATATACTGTATGCTTGTGCTGCCTTCTCAATTTAAGCAGCTAGATGTTATACTTTATCTCACATTTCTAATCAAAAAAGGTCACAGATCTGGCTCAGGAAATAGAAGACCCCTAGGTACCTCTGAAGAAGTTCTCTGATAGCTGGACGAAACCGGTTAGCGTGATGTCACCACACAACTCTGGAGACCGTGTCTGACCCACCCTCCCACCCCACCCAACTGTTGGGAAGCAGGCTGGCTTTGTATGACTTCCATCTCTCTGGGCTATTTGAGCTGGCAAAAATGGAATGCACATAGCACGAGGATTTGCACCACCACCCCCCCACCCCGTGAGACATAAGGTGGTGAGCATACTGATGTACAGCGGCTATATGCTGCCCAGTGAATGTTATATGGGACTTGTGTGTTGAATCCTCAGCAGTCTTTAAATATCCAGCGATATCTGGCTGTGAATCTCCTGTTGTGGGGTTGACCTATACCAACTCCTGTGACTGGTTCTGCTGTTTATCCATAGATCTTATTCAAGATACAGACAGCTACTCCCATTTCCATCCCACCCTTATCTCCACATCCAGCCTGCATTACCCTCATTGCGGTTTAACGGAACATTCAGTCTCATCGGCACTCTATGTGGATTGCTATACCCTTTGATTGGAAGATTTCCAGGGTTTGGTCTCTGTGGATTGAGTGGCTTTACTATTTGAAAAATCTACTTGTCAATTTTGTTTATTGAATATTAAATAATAAAGACAGTTACAATTAGTAATAAATAGTTACAACAAATGGTAATATTAGTTAAGTATATGATAATAAATTGGATGGAATTATACATATCTGAAGATTAGATATTTTACATAAACAGGTAATCAACTCGAAAATGAAATGTTAAGTTAATATAAACAATTGAAAAATGTAATATGTAAATATGTGCTAATACACTTAGTTCCAGTCATATTCAATTAATATATAGCCACTATGGAAAGTAAGCTAATTGGAAATCAACTAATTCAATAAAAACTTAAAAAATGTTTAATTATTGTAAGTAATTACTAAATATTGTATTTATGTATAATACATTACCATTTAAATATGGTAATACAAAAAATAGGGAAATAGAAAAAAAAGGACAGAGTAATAGTAAAAGGGAAAGAATGAAGGTAAGAAAGAGAGAAAAGAGTCTAGGGTAAGAAAATTCTCCGGAGCATCTATATTGTAAGAATATTATTAAGTTAGTACAGAAGATAAATGTTCATGTTTAGTACTTGTTTCCACTCATATTGTTGTATAATATTATAGTATTATAGTATATCAAGGTCTTATTAGGGAATTGTCAGGGATCGCAGGAAGAAAATACGTCATCCAAGGATTCCATATTTTCTCAAAATTTTGTATAGTATCGTTGGTTATGGCTTCTGATTTGGAAAGGATCATTGCTTGGTTTATTCTGTTTTTAGCTTCAGAGATCATTAATGTATTGGTTTTCCAAGCTTTGGCAATGGTTTGCTTTGCGGCTGTGGTGATCTGGAGAAAGAGTCTAAATTGAGTGTAAGAAATATGAACTGGTTTTATATTTAAAAGCGCAATAGTTGTGTCTGGAATGATAGCTATCTTAAATATTTTAGATAACATGAGGAAAATTTCATTGGAGAAATATTTTGCAATCGGACAATCCCAGAATGTATGTAAGTGCGTTCCCAGACCACCACAGCCATGAAAACAGAATGGGGAGCATTGAGGAGCATATTTTGCAATTTTAACAGGAACCAAGTACCAGTGCATGATTATTTTATAGTTTGTTTCCAAAGCAATTATATTTTGAGGAGACATTTTTGTATTGGTCCAGACTTTATTCCAGTCGTAAATGACGATTTTAGTTCCAAGTTCTTTCTCCCATTTTTCCACATATGAAGGTAGCTTTGAGTTAGAAGTAGTGATCAGATGATTATATAACATTGAAATAAGACCTTTGGTATGAGGGTCTTGTTTACATATACGTTCGAATTGCGACATATTACTTAATTGATTAGTATCATGTAAATAAGGTTCAAAACATTTTTGGATTTGTAAGTAGCAAAAGAGTTCAGAAGCCGGGAGTTTGTGATGTTCACATATTTCAGGGAATGTTTTGAATGAGGTTAATGTTAAAAAAATCAGCTAATTGTGTTAGCAGAAGTAAATTTTTTGAAAGTATTAGGGTATGTGTGGGCTGGGTAAAATTTGGGGTTTCTGATAAACGATCTTAAAGGTGTATGTGGAGATTGAAAACCTTTGGTTATTTTAAATTTATTCCAAATGGTAATTGTATGTTTGGTTATTTTATTTTCAATTATTTTATGGTCAGAATAGGTAGACCATATTAGATTAGGTAAGGATGTTGGGTTGCTATTAATTGTTTCAATTGCTACCCAAAGAGGGATTTCATGTTTTGTATGAAATTTGGGGATATTCACTATTTGTGCGGCATGGAAATAGGTGGTAAAATTGGGAAAGCCTTGTCCACCTTTTTAATTTTGGGAGATATAGAGTGTGTGAGGGTAAGCGGGATTTTAGAGAGTTCCATGTAAATGCTTGTGCTTTGCGTTGAAGATTTCTCAAGAAGTATGAGGGTATTGGGATGAGTAAAACACGAAAAAGTTATAATATTTTTGGAAGTATAGTCATTTTTATGACATTTAGTTTGCCTTTACATGATATTGGGAGAATAGACCATTGTTTTAGATAATTAGTAATTTTCCGTAATAGTGGGGGATAGTTAGCAGAGAATATGTCGGTGAGATCAGGAGTGAGAGTAATACCTAGATAAGTGAGGCGTGTAGATGACCAAGTAAAAGGGAGGGATGTTTTCGCTTGCTGTAATGTATCTGGAGATAAATAAATATTTAGAGCTGTAGATTTTTGTGAATTTATTTTTAAACCTGATATTCGGGCAAATTGGTCTAATTTGTTGATAAGATTAGGGGCAGTAATATGTGGGGAAGTCATAAAAATTAAGATGTCATCAGCAAATAAGCAAAGCTGGGATTGCATCGATTGCAACAGTGCCATTGCCACCAATAGTCATGTAATTTGATTCCTGAAATTGCATGACAAATTGCCCAAATGTAAACCTAGGCTTCAGCACACCTGCAAGTAAATGATAAAGGTGGAATCTTTATATATAACAGCTGTGGAGAATTGCAGGTAATGAATTCAGCTTGAGTATAGGCAGTGTTGTGTGAGTCAGCTCTGGTTCACATTGGTGCTATTTCACATGTCAAATCGGTGGCAATTGCGCTGTTCTAATTGGTGCGATTTGAAACCTGCACAGATTTCTCTGATGCCCCGCCCCCCCCCCCCCCCGCCGGAAGTCGGGACTGATATGCGGGAATGAAATCATGAGTTCAGCTGAACGATTTCCTCCCGCTGTCAGTGTGAGGCAGAGCTCACACTGGGCCTTTTGCCTTTGTAATTCACCTGCTGCTATGCCAGAGACACCATTTCTTATCAAACTCCCTTAAGTTTACCTTCAAATATCATTATATGTAAAAATACAGATTTGCATATCTGCAAATAATCAAAATTAATAAATTCTAATTGTGATTGAGATCATATATTCGCAGCTGCAATCAACAGAGTGTGGTTTCACCTCCTGACCCGGAAATGAGTCATTGTAATCACCCGGAAGTTCCTGTGCTGGTCAGGATCTCCATCTAGGTGGACATGGCGAGGTCCCTCTTTAGCATAGAGGAGGTGCTGCTGATTTGCCAGGTAAGTGTAGGATATGTACTTGTGCTTACTCAAGGTGGGGGTGGATTTGGTGTGGGTGGGCTTCATTGATTTGTTTGGCATCACCGCACATTTGCTTGTGGCCCATGTGCACACATCACTACTTCCTGCATTTGTTCTGCTGATGTAAATCAGTAAGGACTATGCAAGTATAAATGAGAGCTCATTTCTATTAAAATATATATGACTTGATTCACAGTTGGGCGACTTTTCATGATTCTCAATTATAACCATTCATATCTGTGCTACTTTAAGTCACACCAACTTCAAAGTAGTCACTGTACTACTTTGATGTGACTTTCAGGCTCAGTTTCCACTTGTGCGACTTGTCATGCGACTTGGGACTGCAAAGTCGAATGACATGTCATACCCCATGATTTCCAATGAGTATGGTTCATATCTGTGCGACTTCAAAGTAGTCCCTGCACTACTTTGGTCCCACTTTGATACGACTTGAGGTCCATAGACCTCAAGAATATACAGGCATTGCTCCAAGTCGCATCATAATCGCGGCAAAAAAATTGCCGCAAAATCATGCCAATTTAGGGTTGCAATAGTGGAAACGGAGCCTCATGTGACTTGAGGTACATAGGGCGCAATATTACACAGGCATTCCCAGAAGTTGGGGCCAAGTTGCAGCGGCAAAGTGGCAGCAAATTAGTGTGACTTTTAGGTCGCAGCAGTGTCAAAGAGATTCAAGGATATCTTTGAATTTGGCCCTATTGTCACTTGTGCATCCTGAAAGTGGGGCAAATTCGTCCCTGCACTACCTTGGTTTGACTTTGATGCGATTTGAGGTCCATACACCACAAAATTACACAGATATTGCTTCAAGTCATGGCAAAGCTCTGCAATTTTAAGGTCGCACAAGTGCAAATGGGGCTTTATTCAAAGGTGTTATCATTTAATCTAATTAGGTTACTTTCACACTTAGGCCGGGTTCACACTGGGGCGACAAACGCTCCGACATTGGGAGCTCATGTCGCATGACGTGTGAAAATCAATGTTTCCCTATTGGAGCCGTCTTAACTGGTCCGACACATGTCGGTCCGACTTCGAAAATGCTCCCTGTACTACTTCGGTCTGACTTTAATCCGACTTCAGCCCATTAACTATCATTGAAGTCGGATCAAAGTCGGACCGCAGTCTTGCATGATCCGACTTTGGTATGCGACTTGTGCTGTGCTGCTCAAATTTTAAATTAAAAACCGGCATGGGTTCCCCCTCCAGGAGCATACCAGGCCCTTGGGTCTGGTCTGGATTTGAAGGGGAACCCCTACGCCGAAAAAAGGGCGTGGGGGTCCCCCCCAAAATCCAAACCAGACCCTTATCCGAGCACGCAACCTGGCAGGCCGCAGGGGAAGAGGGGGGATGAGAGAGCGGCCCCCCTCCCTCCTGAACCGTACCAGGCCGCATGCCCTCAACATGGGGGGTTTGGTGCTCTGGGGCAGGGGGGTGACCTGCGGCCCCCCCCACCCCAAAGCACCCTGTCCCCATGTTGATGAGGACAGGGCCTCTTCCCGACAACCCTGGCCGTTGGTTGTCGGGGTCTGCGGGCGGGGGGCTTATCGGAATCCGGGAGCCCCCTTTAATAAGGGGGCCCCCGGATCCCGGCCCCCCCACCCTATGTGAATGAGTATGGGGTACATCGTACCCCTACCCATTCACCTGGTGGAAAAAAATGGCAATAAAAACACACACAGCTTTTTAAAGTAATTTATTGCACAGCTCCGGGGGTCTCCGGTGTCGTCTCCGCGCTCTCCGGTTCTTTCTTCTGCCGGGCCTCCGCTATCTTCTTCCAGCTCTTTTGCTAGCGGGGCCCGGTCTTCTCCGCTGCCTTATTCTTCTCCCGCTCTCCGGTTCTTCTCTCGCTCTCCGGTTCTTTCTTCCGCCGGGCCTCCGCTATCTTCTTCCAGCTCTTTTGCTAGCGGAGAGGCCCGGTCTTCCCGTCATCTCATCCAGCTCGCCATTGTCCTACTGCTGGCCCCTCCACTATCTTCTTCCAGCTCTTTTGCTAGTGGAGGGGCCGGTCTTCCCATCGCCGTCTTCTTCTCTCTTCTCCTCCTCGATGTTGACTCGTCGCTTCCTCTCGCTGTAATACTGGCTGTTTGCTCCGCTCAGAATTAATGTAGGCTTCTCATGACGTCACAGTCACATGCTCCGGGTGGCCCCGGAGCATGTGACTGTGACGTCATGGGAGCATGTGACTGTGACGTCATGAGAAGCCTATATTAATTCAGAGCGGAGCGAACAGCCAGTATTACAGCGGGAGGAAGCGACGAGTCAACATCGAGGAGGAGAAGAGAGACGGCGACGGCGACGGGAAGACCGGCCCCTCCACTAGCAAATAAGCTGGAAGAAGATAGTGGAGGGGCCGGCAGAAGGACAACGGAGAACCGGACGAGACGACGGGAAGACCGGGCCTCTCCGCTAGCAAAAGAGCTGGAAGAAGATAGCGGAGGCCCGGCAGAAGAAAGAACCGGAGAGCGCGGAGACCCCTGGAGCTGTGCAATAAATTAATTTAAAAAGCTGTGTTGTGTTTTTATTGCCATTTTTTTCCACCAGGTGAATGGGTAGGGGTACGATGTACCCCATACTCATTCACATAGGGTGGGGGGCCGGGATCTGGGGTCCCCCTTATTAAAGGGGGCTCCCGGATTCCGATAAGCCCCCCGCCCGCAGACCCCGACAACCAACGGCCAGGGTTGTCGGGCAGAGGCCCTGTCCTCATCAACATGGGGACAGGGTGTTTGGGGTGGGGGGGCCACAGGTCGTCCCCCTGCCCCAGAGCACCAAACCCCCCATGTTGAAGGCATGCGGCCTGGTACGGTTCAGGAGGGAGGGGGGCCGCTCTCTCGTCCTCCCCTCTTCCCCTGCGGCCTGCCAGGTTTCGTGCTCGGATAAGGGTCTGGTTTGGATTTTGGGGGGACCCCCACGCCCTTTTTTCGGCGTAGGGGTTCCCCTTCAAATCCAGACCAGACCCAAGGGCCTGGTATGCTCCTGAAGGGGGAACCCATGCCGTTTTTTATTTAAAATTTGGCCTGGAGTTCCCCCTCCTGATTCATAGCAAACACAGTGCCTGTTGTTTGCGGGGATCCAAGTCAGATCCCCGTTCATTGAAAGTCGGACATATGTCGGCTTCATGTCGCGGGGCAAAGTCGGATCCAAAGTAGGACGACTGTCGTGTCGCACTAGTGTGAACCCAGCCTTATGTGACTTTTCATGCAGCTTTGGACCTCAGAGTCGCATTAAAAGTTACCCCCCATGAGTTCCATTCATATCTATGCAACTTCACCCATGTTCACATAGCTCTGAATTGACATGTCAAATTACAGGCCAAATCGGCGCCTATTGACGGCAATAGAACTGTCCAAATTGGTGCGACGCCACACAGATTCCCAAAAGTATTTCCTACACTACTTTGGGCTACTTCAGGAGGCGATTTCTTACCTTTCAACTTTTTGAGATGGGTATAAGGGACACCTATTGGCAAAAGTATGTAGGCATAGGACACACCTCCTAAAACACCTTCTTAAAGGAGAATTATAAAAAATAAAAAAAGGATTAGTTAAACCCCCAAGTGCTTTTTTTTAACAATAATATCCCTTTAGATTTGTTTGTAAATTCCCAAAGCCAAGCAATTTAGAAATTAGATGAAAGGTTTAGCGCTGGAAGACCCTTTTTGAAAGATAAAAATTGCACTTTATATAAAACTATACAGATCAGAACAAAATGAGGGACAATTGAGGAGGAAAGATGGACAGAGGGACTTTGTTCCAAATCAGGGACAGTTGAGACCTATGTGATTTCACTAGACATCTGTGCAGGAAGTGCACTGATGTCTCTGAAAGCGCTCACAAAGTCGGGCTGAGGCCCCTTTCACACTTGAGCGACTTTTCCTGTGATTTTGGTCATCAGAGTTGCATGACAAGTCATACCCCATGATTTTCAATGTGTACCATTTATATCTGTGCAACTTCAAGTCACACCGACTTCAAAGTAGTTCCTGTACTACTTTGGTCCGACTTTGATACGAGTTGAGGTTCATAGACCTTAAGTTTACAGGCAATGGCATTCCCTGGAATCGCAGAAAAATTGCAGACGGAAATTTGCGCGCCTTTCCCTGCGACTCCTGCGTCCATAGACCTCAAGATTACACAGGCATTTCTTAAAGTCACATCAAAATCACACAACTTTCAGGTCGCACAAGTGTGAAAGGGGCCTAAGTCACTGTGCTGAGTACTATTATACCTGGAATATAAAGTAGTCCCACCATCAAACACTCAGCAGCATATGCTGAAAAGAGGCGATTGCCTATTAGCCAATGCCACATAAGCATGAGCATGGTTGTTACTATAATATTAAAGTTGTTGTAAACCCACTTAGACAACTTGCACCTACAGGTAAGCCTAGATTAAGACTTACCTGTAGGTGCAAGAAATATCTCCTTAACCTACACGGTTAAGGAGATATTTGCTTTTAAAACAGCACCGATGACGTCAAACGCATGCGCACTAGCGGGCCGAAATCATTGTCGGTTTTCTGAATGGGATCTTTCCAGCCCCAGAGCGCATGCGTGTGACATCATCGCCGCTCCGGCCAATCATAGCGCCGGAGCGGCGATACACTGACGGCAGTGACGGGACATCGAGGCAAGATGGCGGCGGAGGGGAACGACGAGCAGTTCGGGGGCTTTGATCTCAGGTAAGTCATTCATAATGAGCTAGTATGCTATGCATACTAGCTCATTATGCCTTTCTTTTGCAGGGTTTTAAAAAAAAATGGGGTTACTTCCTCTTTAACCACTTAAGCCCCACACCATTTGGTAGCTAAAGGACCAGAGGTGAATTCAGAATTTTGCACTGCGCTGCTTTAACTGTAAATTGTGCGGACATGCAATGTTGTACCCAAACGAAATTTGCGTCCTTTTCTTCCCACAAATAGAGCTTTCTTTTAATGGTATTTGATTGCCTCTGCGATTTTTATTTTTTGCGATATAAACGGAAAAAGACCGAAAATTTTGAAAAAAAATTATATTTTCTACTTTTTGTTATAAGAAAAAATGAATAAACTCAATTTTAGTCATACATTTAGGCCAAAATGTATTCAGCCACATGTCTTTAGTAAAAAAAATGTCAATAAGCGTATATTTATCGGTTTGCGCAAAAGTTATAGCGTTTACAAACCAGGGTACATTTTCTGGAATTTACACAGCTTTAAATTTATGACATTTCTTGAGGTGCTAAAATGGCAGGGCAGTACAAAACCCCCCCAAATGTGGGACTTTTTAGGAGCCTAGCCACGTACGGGACCCCGGAAACCAAGCACCGCTTTCAGGATTTCTAAGGGTGTAAATTTTTGATTTCACTCCTCACTACCTATCACAGTTTTGAAGGCCATAAAATGCCAAAATAGCACAAAACCCCCCAAATGACCCCATTTTAGAAAGTAGACACCCCAAGGAAATTGCTGAGAGGCCTGTTGAGCCCATTGAATATTTTTTTTTTTGTCCCAAGTGATTGAATAATGACAAAAAAAAAAAAAAATTACAAAAAGTTGTCACTAAATGATATATTGCTCACACATGCCATGGTTATATGTGGAATTGCACCCCAAAATAAATTTTGCTGCTTCTCCTGAGTACGGGGATACCACATGTGTGGGACTTTTTAGGAGCCTAGCCGCGTACGGGACCCCGAAAACCAATCACCGCCTTCAGGATTTCTAGGCACAAATTTTTGATTTGACTCCTCACTACCTATCACAGTTTCGAAGGCCATAAAATGCCAAAATAGCACAAAACCCCCCCAAATGACCCCATTTTGGAAAGTAGACACCCCAAGCTGTTTGCTGAGAGGCATGGTGAGTATTTTACAGCTCTCATATGTTTTTGAAAATGAAGAAAGAACATTTATTTTATTTTTTTATTTTATTTTTTCAATTTTCAAAACTTTGTGACAAAAAGCGAGATCTGCAAAATACTCACAATACCTCTCAGCAAATAGCTTGGGGTGTCTACTTTCCAAAATGGGGTCATTTGGGGGGGTTTTGTGCCATCTGGGCATTCCATGGCCTCCGAAACTGTGATAGGCAGTGAGAAGTGAAATCAAAAATTTACACCCTTTAGAAAGCCTGAAGGCGGTGATTGGTTTTTGGGGTCCCGTACGCGGCTAGGCTCCCAAAAAGTCTCACACATGTGGTATCCCCGTACTCAGGAGAAGCAACAGAATGTATTTTGGGGTGTAATTCCACATATGCCCATGGCATGTTTGAGCAATATATCATTTAGTGACAACTTTGTGCAAAAAAAAAAAAAAATTGTCTTTTTTCCGCAACTTGTGTCAACATATAAAATATTCCATGGACTCGACATGCCTCTCAGTATATAGCTTGGGGTGTCTACTTTCCAAAATGGGGTCATTTGGGGGGGGGGGTTTTGAACTGTTCTGGCATTTTATACACAACATTAGGAAGCTTACATCCACTCTTCTAACCACTTGAAGACAAAGCCCTTTTTGACACTTTTTGTTTACATGAAAACATATTTTTTTTGCAAGAAAATTATGTTGAACCCCCAAACATTATATATATTTTTAGAGCAAAGGCCCTACAGAATAAAATGGTGGGTGTTGCATTTTTTTTTCTACACAGTATTTGCGCAGCGATTTTTCAAACGCATTTTTTGGGGAAAAAATACACTTTTTTTAATTTTAATGCACTAAAACACACTATATTGCCCAAATGTTTGATGAAATAAAAAGATGATCTTAGGCCAAGTACATAGATACCAAACACGACATGCTTTAAAATTTCTCACAAACGCGCATTGGCGACAAACTACATACATTTTTAAAAGCCTTTAAAAGCCTTTACAGGTTACCCCGTTAGATTTACAGAGGAGGTCTACTGCTAAAATTACTGCCCTCGATCTGACCTTCGCGGTGATACCTCACATACATGGTGCAATTGCTGTTTACATATGACGCCAGACCGACGCTTGCGTTCGCCATTGGGCAAGAGCAGGGCAGGACAGGGGTGCTTTTTTTTTTAATTTTTTTTTTATTATTAATTTTGCTTTTTTTATTTTATTTTTAAACTGTTGCTTCCATATTTTTTTTTTTTATACTTTTTATTGTTATCTCAGGGAATGTAAATATCCCCTATGATAGCTATAGGTAATGACAGGTACTCTTTTTTGAAAAAAACTGGGGTCTATTGGACCCTAGATCTTTCCTCTGCCCTCAAAGCATCTGACCACACCAAGATCGGTGTGATAAAATGCTTTTCCAATTTCCCAATGGCGCTTTTTATATCCGGGGGGGTCATTCCCTCCCACTGCTTGTAAAAGCAGTCCAGAGGCTAATTAGCCACTAGGATTGCTTTTACATGAAAGCCGGCCGCTGGCTGAAAAGAATGATACCAAGATGATACCTAAACCCTCAGGCATCATTCTGGTATAAACATTCAAAGTCCAGCAACATACCAGTACGTTGCTGGTCCTTGTTGGACATGTATTGTAATCTTTTTTTTCATGCAGCCTGTTGGCTGAACGAAAAAAAAAGATTGATCGGTGGGTATGCCCACCATTAGAATACCGCCCTTTATCCACCCACTTCTAATGATGGGCATACATGCACCATTTATATATGCCGAAGCATGGGGGCATCTTCCCGCAAAAGTTATGCCGCACACACATGGTCGGACTTTTCCACGGGCAAGCCTCCGTCGGAATTTCGACTGTATGTACGCGGCATTAGGAGCAAAATCGCTCCTCCGCCCCTGCTGCCCCAATGCTTCGGCATATATGCTTTTTTTTTTTTAACTGTGGTGGCGAAATCACCTCCTACAGCACTGGAGTCGCAGGGATCAGGCCTGTCTCTGCAAACGCTGCAGTTATGTGTGTTGTGTTTTGCAAGTGACAGTGATCGATCAATACTGCACTTGGGTGGCCTGGGCTGGACGGAGGGGCAAAACGCAGGTGCTAGCAGGTATCTGGGCTGATTCCGCTAACACTGCGTTTTTGGGAACCCTAAACTGCTGGGGACGCTAGTATAGATCTGATCAGATCAGATATTGATCTGTTCAGATACTATACCACTAAGGGGGGTGTATGCTTCACGCGTGGGTGTTAGCGTTACTGGCACTAACCTGACGCTGCCTGGGGTGTGACGCAGACCCTCTCTGACGCTAAAACCTAATTGATATCACCCGCCGGGCGATCAGGGGGTTAAACCTTTATTGGGTTATATACGGCGGGTGCCCTGACACTATAAAAAGCAAACAAACTAACCAGCGTCACCCGTAACACTTATATGGTGATTACTGGTGAAAGGGTTAACTAGGGGCAATTAGGGGGTTAAAACCTTTATTAGGTAATATATGGGGGTACCTGACGCTATATAAAAATCTGACGGCGAACCTAAAAAAAAATTACTGGCTACCGATCTGCATCACCGACACTAAGACAACGATCATAAAAACGATCGCTTAGCGACAGTGGTGATAGGGGGTGAAAGGGTTACCTGGGGGGTGATCAGGGGGTTAAACCTTTATTAGATAATATATGGGGGTACCTGACGCTATAAAAACCTGCGGCGAACCTAAAAAAAATTACTGGCTACCGATCTGCATCACCGACGCTAAGACATCGATCAGAAAAATGATCGCTTAGCGACAGTGGTGATAGGGGGTGAAAGGGTTACCTGGGGGGCGATCAAGGGGGTTAAACCTTTATTAGGTAATATATTGGGGTACCTGACGCTATAAAAACCTGCGACGAACCTAAAAAAAATTACTGGCTACCGATCTGCATCACCGACGCTAAGACAGCGATCAGAAAAATTATCGCTTAGTGACAGTGGTGATAGGGGGTGAAAGGGTTACCTGGGGGGCGATCAAGGGGGTTAAACCTTTATTAGGTAATATATGGGGGTACCCGACGCTATAAAAACCTGCGGCGAACCTAAAAAAAATTACTGGCTACCGATCAGCATCACCGACGCTAAGACATCGATCAGAAAAATGATCGCTTAGTGACGGCGGTGCTAGGGGGTGAAAGGGTTACCTGGGGGGTGATCAAGGGGGTTAAACCTTTATTAGGTAATATATGGGAGTACCCGACGCTATAAAAACCTGCGGCGAACCTAAAAAAAATTACTGGCTACCGATCAGCATCGCCGACGCTAAGACATCGATCAGAAAAATTATCGCTTAGTGACCGTGGTGATAGGGGGTGAAAGGGTTACCTGGGGGGCGATCAAGGGGGTTAAACCTTTATTAGGTAATATATGGGGGTACCCGACGCTATAAAAACCTGCGGCGAACCTAAAAAAAATTACTGGCTACCGATCAGCATCACCGACGCTAAGACATCGATCAGAAAAATGATCGCTTAGCGACGGTGGTACTAGGGGGTGAAAGGGTTATCTGGGGGGTGATCAGGGGGTTAAACCTTTATTAGGGGGGTTAGGGGGCTACACTGGACCTAAAACTAAATGTACTGACACTTTTACAGTCACAAATGTCACTGATTGCAGTGATCACTAAATAAATGGTCACTGCAATCAGTGATACTGTGACTGGGGGCTGGGGGGTGATCTGGGGGGGTCTGGGGGGGCCTGGGGGGGCGATTTATGTGCCTATGTGTCCTGGTGTCAGTGTAGTGTTGTGTGCACTAACCTGCATCTTCTCCTGTACGGCGCTCGGTATATGTGAGAGCCGCAGGAGAGATGACATCACTTCCTCCAGCCTGTGTAAACAAGCACACAGGCAGGGGAAGCTCTCATTCGCCGGGAGCGATCGAGAGGGGGTGGCCAGAATCGAACGGCCGTCCCCTCATGCCGGATCGCTCCCGAAGGTAAAACGACCGCTCACTGTAAAGAAGGGGGGTCCGATCGGACACCCCAACTATACAAAGGCAATCACATACATATACGTGATTCTGCCTGTCGGTGCCATTCTGCCGATGTATATTTACAGTGGGCGGTCGTTAAGTGGTTAATGCCTGAAATGCAAAACATTATTGTATAGAATTAAACATTAGTAAATGTATTTTCTCTGTAGGCATGTGCTCAGCTCTGTAGCATAGTGGTATTCCCTGCTGCCCTCAAAGGTTTAAGCCATAAATTTAAATCCTACTGACGGCATCACCTCCTGAATGTGTGCATTTTACTCAGCAGCATATTTCTCCCGTTGCTGTGTTCTTCCGGGCAGTCGGTTAGCTGCTAATAAAAAAAAGCCGCTCTTCTTCTGTGGCGGTCTTCCTCCTCTGTGTTGTCACACGCTGTGTGGTTTCTCTTGCATAGCCATGGAGCGGGCTCTCCGGGTGACGTTATCGGATGGCCACAGAAGTCCGACACAGAAGAAGAGCAGCTTTTTTTTTTTATTAGCAGGTTAACCGACTGTGCGCAAGAACACAGCAGCAGGAAAAGACGGCGGTGGCAGGAGAGACGGCTCGGGGAGAAGAAACATCACACACTAGTAGATGTTTGTGCTACACTCAATAGGCTAGTGGTCAGCACTTCTACCTTGAAAAACCCAGGCTTTGAAGCACTCATGGGTTCAAATCCCACAGAGAGATACTAAAAGATTGATTTGGTGAAAAAAAGGCAAATGCCTATTAGCCAATTAGCCAAAGCAGCATATGCTGAAAATAGATGAATGCCAATTAGCCAATGCACTTTTATTCAATAATATTATGGTGTGGAATTCTAAACATTACACACTAGCTAACGGGCAGTTTACATTTCTTTGTTTGTTTATTTTAATTTGCTTGTGCAAAAAATAAACATAGCTGTTGGATGGTAGGTTGACTGGTATTTGAACTTGTACCATGAGAGCTGTGGAGACATCTGAGCAGACCACTAAGCCATTGTGCTAAGTACAAGACCTGCATAATAGTGTAGTATGATTAAAGAATGAACATAAATAATTACTGCTTTATAGCCACCTAAATTAAAAAAAACATTAAAAAAACAACATACAACAAATAGGTAACCTAAATGTTTAATACATGTAACTTTACATAATAGCAGACATTACTATGTAATAATCATTCATAACTGCATTCGTTAGCAAAAGAAGGAAAAAAAAACTAGGTATACTAATTGCAATATACATCAATAGATGCACACGAGGTAGAGCACATCTCATATAAAAATGTTTCTTTCACATACATGGATCATGGTTGCAGTGCAGTGCTATTTAGTGGAAATTGGCATTTGCATGTACGCGGATTCGCTAATTAGCGCTGATTCCATATTTACTAACACTTGTTTGCTGCTAATAGCGCACTTTTTCATTCGCAAATTCGCGCATTGAATTTTTAATTGGCTAAAATGGGAGCTATTTTTTGCAATAGTGCTCAGTACTTCCTGGAGTTAAAGTAAATCAGCCCATATGTGAGCTTTAGATGAAGACAACGACCTGAACACTTTCGTTCGCTTTTGGGGAATGTTTAGACCTTGTACATTCAATGTAAGTACATTTAAAGGAGCCATATATAAATCTTAAGTAGGTTATAATTAAACATATCAGGTATAGCTTGTACCATCAGACTTTCCCCAGAGAAGGACAGAGAGAAAGAAAGAAATAGAAACAGAATATGAAAGAAGAAAAAGGAAATAGGAAGTATATATATAGTCAACTTGTAGTAATTTAAATATGTGATAAAAAATAAAATGTTGGCTTACCAGGTGTTCATGTCTAGCAGACCTGGAGGCACAAAGTCTGTCTGGAGAGCCCCCCCCCCTCACCACAACTGAACTGGAGGAGAGTCCCAAGACAGAAAAATAGGGGATGCAGTGACCGCTTCCCAGGTTCTTCACTGAAAAAATCTAAAAATATAACAGTTAAACTTAGACAACCTTTTTGGTAATATAGTTAGATATAAACTTATATGAGAGCAAAAAATAGATAATTCTCTATTAAATGACTAAAATAATTAAATAAAAAGTAGGTACTACTATTTTAGTTCAGTAATGTGTGTTTTATTGTATACTTCTATTCAGAAGTATTAGGTTAATTGCCCTAGGGTTATCAGAGGTGGGAAAGGTAGGGTATACTTTTGGAGTCAGATTAGTGAGAGATAGAGTATTTGTTGAAATTATTCAATTAAGTAGATGGAGCATTTGGAGTATAGTTTAGTTTTGTAGCTTACAAATGGGGAGGGAGAAGGGGAAAAATTAAAATAAAAAGAGGGGATGGGGGGGGGGAGTAGGAGGGGAGGGGAGGGGGTTTAGGGAGCTAAGTGAGGAGGGGAAATAAGGGGTAGGGAAAGGGGAGAGGGAATAAAGAGGGAGGAATTAGAAGTAAATAAGGGATATGTGAACATATACTCTTAAGCCCTGTACACACGATCGGATTTCCTATGGATTCTAATCCGATGGATTTTGTCCATCGGAAATCTGATGAAACTGTTTTCCATCAGTCTTGCCCACACACCATCAGTAAAAAAAAACGTTGCACCAAAACGACGTGACATACAACACGTACGACGGCGCTATAAAAGGGAAGTTCAAATCTAATGGCGTCACCCCTTGGGCTGCTTTTGCTGATTTTGTGTTACTGTGTGTTAGTAAAAATTTGGTGAGAGCCGATTCGCGCTTTTCAGTCTTCGTGCTTTTCAGATCGTTTCCTGGTGTTCAGTTTGTGCTTGTGGATTCGTATTTGTTATTCAGTGCGTGCAGTCAGGTCGTTACTGTTTTGAAGTGCCTTCTTGGCCGTTCGTTTACTGTTTTTCAGGTCATTCTTCTCAGGCCTTGCTGTTCCACGGTGCGTTCTGTTTGAGTTCGTTCTGACCAGCCGACCGGTTTAAGACCATGTTTGAAGTGCGTTCTCGTTCTCAAGCTCGTGCTGGCTATGGACTTGGTGTTGCGGTTAACACTGTAACTCGAGTTCAGTCCGTGAACAGGGTGAGGAGGAGTTCATGGACCAAGAATTGGTTGCTCCAGCGGGACCAATTCGCTCATATGCCTCTGCTGCAGAAAATCCATGAGAATAATCCTGATGATTTCAGGAATTATCTCAAAATGACGGACCCCGTTTTTCACCGTCTGTTGGATTTGCTGTCCCCCTATATCACGAGGCAGGACACTGTGATGCGCCAGGCCATCACTGCCGAGCAGAGGCTTATTGCCACGGTAAGATACCTGGCGACTGGGAGAAGCTTGCAGGACCTCAAGTTCACAACAGGCATCTCCCCCCAGGCTCTCGAGATCATTATCCCTGAAACGTGTTCTGCCATCATTCAGGTCCTGCAGAAGGACTATATGAAGGTAAGTTTGCTCCTTTAACATCACATTATATGTTTTGATCGTTTGCTAATGTATTGTATTTATTTCCTCCTTCCCAAATTACCCTGATTGTAATCTGCTGGGAATATCCCCTTTCTCCCCATGCATGTTTTTACTTCTAATGGACTTTTTTGGGGCCTACATGCCTATTTCCCTTCACTAACCTCTCCAGCATGCTATCCTGGGCCCAAACACAGCTAGCCTAGTTTTTTACTACCGTTTTTTTGGTCAGTGCCATAGTAGTTTTGAACCCCTCCCCCCCCCCTAAAATGTGTCCAAATGTTTTAGTTCTCATTCAAGTTCAGCAGAGTGGTAGAGCAATTATTTGGGGCCCACAAAATCACCTCAAACACCCCCCCCTTAGAATATTTTCTAATGACCCCTCAGCGGGGGTGAGTCATCTGATAAGTGGGCCTTCTATTTTTATGTTTATAATTCTCCTTAAAATAATAAATGTTATACTGATGTTGGTCAACAATGTCTTTGTGTAATCTGTTTGCAATGTAAAGTGAAAAAGTACTAATGTATTCTTTTTGTTTGACTCCACAGTTTCCTTGCACACCACAGGAATGGCAGACTGTGGCTGATCAATTTGCTCAGCGGTGGGACTTCCCCAACTGTGGAGGGGCAATTGATGGCAAGCACGTCCACATAGTGCCACCACCCCGTTCGGGGTCATACTATTTTAATTATAAAGGTTTTAATAGTATAGTGTTAATGGCGGTGGTGTCGGCACGGTATGAGTTCCTGTATGTGGACGTGGGGAAGAACGGCCGGATGTCCGATGGCAGAGTGTTCGCTCAGACGGAGTTCGCTCACCGTCTGCAGTCTGGGGGTCTGGCACTGCCTCCCGATGCAGACAACGTGGATGGACTACCGTTTGTTTTTATCACGGATGAAGCCTTTGGACTGGGACCACACCTGATGCGGCCGTTTCCCCAACGCACCCTTACCCCGGAGAGGAGGGTTTTTAATTACCGGCTGGCCAGAGCCCGGAGAGTTGTGGAGAATGCCTTCGGGATAATGGCCAGCCAGTTCCGCCTGTTTCAGACAGCTATCCACATGGCGGAATACAAGCTCAACCATATAATTTGCTGCTGCTGCATTTTGCACAATTTTTTAAGACATTTCTCAGCTACATATGTTTCTACAGTTGGGCCTGAGGCCGGTCAATCTGAGATGAATTTTCTGACCGGCCTGGACACTGCCCGTACTGGCTTGGCCCCCCAAAGTGCCCGTGAAGTACGTGATAAATATGTTGAGTACTTCACGGGTAGGGGGGCCATCGCAATGCCAGACCATATCTGACCTTTTTATAAAGAAAATAAAAGATAATTATATATTTTCAAATCTTGTTTTGTCATTCTTTTTTTTTTTTATTATGTGTCTTTCAGGTTCTTGTAGTGCCAAGTGTATTTGTCTTTAGTAAATAGCCACAATTGTCACTATAAAAAACATGGATTTAGCTAGGGATGAGCTTCGAGTTCGAGTCGAACTCATGTTCGACTCGAACAATGCCTGTTCGCCCGTTCGCCGAACAGCGAACAAATTGGGGTGTTCGCGGCAAATTCGAAAAGTCTATGGGAGAAATCTAAAGTGTTAATTATAAAGGCTTATATGCAAGTTATTGTCCTAAAAAGTGTTTGGGGACCCGGGGCCTGCCCCAGGGGACATGTATCAATGCAATTATTTTTTTTTAAAACGGACGTTTTTTCGGGAGCAGTGATTTTAATAATGCTTAAAATGAAACAATAAAAGTGAAATATTCCTTTAAATTTCGTACCTAGGGGGTGTGTATAATATGCATGTAAAGTGGTGCATGTTTTCCATGCTTAGAACTGTCCCTGCATAAAATGTCATTTTTGAAGGAAAAAAAGTCATTTAAAACTCACTCGCGGCTATTAATGAATTGTCGGCTCCCGGCAATACATACAAAAGTCATTGATAAAAAAATAAATAAAAAGCGTGGGGGTCCCTCAGAATTCAATTACCAGGCCCTTCAGGTCTGGTATAGATATTAAGGGGAACCCCGCCGCAAATTTTAAAAAAAATGCGTGCGGTTCCCCCAAATATCCATACCAGGCCCTTCAGATCTGGCATGGATTTTAAGGGGAACTCCACCCCAAATTAAAAAAAAAATGGTGTGGAGTCCCCCAAAAATCCATACCAGACCCTTATCCGAGCACGCAACCTGGCAGGCCGCAGGAAAAGAGGGGGGGACGAGAGAGCGCCCCCCCTCCTGAACCGTACCAGGCCACATGCCCTCAACATGGGGATGATGTCCCCATGTTGATGGGGACAAGGGCCTCATCCCCACAACTCTTGCCCGGTGGTTGTGGGGGTCTGCGGGCGGGGGGCTTATCGGAATCTGGAAGACCCTTTTAATAAAGGGGACCCCCAGATCCCGGCCCCCCCTATGTGAATTGGTTGTTCAAGGTTTAGTCTCAGCAACTATCCTCTTGCCCCCACCCCTCTCCTGTTGTTTTCTACTATTAATTGGATGATGGTACACTGCTATTTTTTCATTATTACCTTGTATCTGAGGCTATACTCCCATTTTGTTTTGGAAAAGTCCTTTATTAAAAAAAAAAAACATTCCAGCGGTGAAATCCAGTGTCCCGTGGCGATCCGATGTCCAGCGCTGTCCGTCATTGGCTGAGCCTGAGCGGACCTGATGGGGAACTTCCTCTGCAGTCTCATGTTCCGCATCAGGCATCCGCATAAGGCTGTTACTCAGCTTTACACCTAGTCATTGGCTGAGCGGACCTGATGGGGAACTTTAGAAGGGGCGGGTCTATACATGTAATAGACTGCGGAGAAAGTTCCCCATCAGGTCCGCTCAGGATCATCCAATGACGGACAGCGCTGGACATCGGATCGCCGCGGGACACTGGATTTCACCGCTGGAATGTTTTTTTTTTTTTTAATAAAGGACTTTTCCAAGGTGTTTGTGTGTTTTCTTTTACATTTTTTTACACTTTCTTCGTGAAATGGTAGGGGTACAATGTACCCCTTACCAATTCACATAGGGGGGCCGGGATCTGGGGGTCCACTGTGTTAAAGGGGTCTTCCAGATTCCGATAAGCCCCCCGCCCGCAGACCCCCACAACCACCGTGCAAGGGTTGTGGGGATGAGGCCCTTGTCCCCATCAACATGGGGACATCCTCCCCATGTTGAGGGGCATGTGGCCTGGTACGGTTCAGGAGGGGGGGCGCTCTCTCGTCCCCCCCTCTTTTCCTGCTGCCTGCCAGGTTGCGTGCTCAGATAAGGGTCTGGTATGGATTTTTGGGGGGACTCCACGCCATTTTTTTTTTAATTTGGGGTGGAGTTCCCCTTAAAATCCATGCCAGATCTGAAGGGCCTGGTATGGATATTTGGGGGAACCGCACGCATTTTTTTTTTAATTTGCGGCGGGGTTCCCCTTAATATCTATACCAGACCTGAAGTGCCTGGTAATTGAATTCTGGGGGACCCCCACGCTTTTTTTTTTTTTAATAATGACTTTTGTATGTATTGCCGGGAGCCGACAATTCATTAATAGCCGCGAGTGAGTTTTAAATGACTTTTTTTCCTTCAAAAATGACATTTTATGCAGGGACAGTTCTAAGCACGGGAAACATGCGCCACTTTACATGCATATTATACACACCCTCTAGGTACGAAATTTAAAGGAATATTTCACTTTTATTTTTTCATTTTAAGCATTATTAAAATCACTGCTCCCGAAAAAACTGCAGTTTTTAAAACTTCTTTTTGCATTGATACATGTCCCCTGGGGCATAACCCGGGTCCCCAAACACTTTTTAGGACAATAACTTGCATATAAGCACATTTTGTCTGTTCGCAGGTTCTGGTGCGAACCGAACAGGGGAGTGTTCGGCTCATCCCTGGATTTAGCATTTTCAGAACTGCTATTGAGCATAGAAAGAACAAGCCACACCTTTTTGAGTGTCCAAGATAGTTTTTACTCTGTGCACCACAGATTTTATATTTTTTAAGAAATACAATGTAGAAAGTTTTGCCTCCACGTTTTTATTTTTTTATATTTTTTTATTTTTTTGTTTGTTTTGTAGAAACATGCATGGGTCAAAATAGTAAACATTTTAAAACAATGGAAATATCAAATTTCAATATGAAAACGAGAAACCTGAGATGGGGTGATGTCACCCCTGATCCATTCCAAATGTGAAGATCCCCACTTATTTTTGTGGCTCAAATGGGTATTTTCAAAATGATCCCATGGCTGAAGTAAACATGTGCTATCTGCCATCATGGGGGAACAATGGACATGCTTTGGGTGTGCAAACCCTTCCTCTCACCTACTTGAGTAGTGAGGAAGAGGTTGCACCCCCAAAACAGCGACATAGATATCCTGTGACGGCAGATAGCACATGTTGACACACTGTGTGCATCTTCACATTTTGGCTGGTGGGAATACCAGTGCAAATTTGGTAGGCGACAAAATACACAAAAACAGGGGGGGGGTCAGACTATTCGCCCCAAAATATCGATAATGTTTTTATATTTTTGCTCAATCACATTCATTCTATTCCTCATAATGTCCATTTCGCTACTACATTCCATTATTTCTTGAATAATTGTTTTGGCACTAGCACTTGAGAATGGAGGATTTGGAGTTCCTGACACACCACCACGTTCACCCCCTAAAAAAAAAAAGGAATTTAGAAATATGCAGGCCTCCATCTGTATTTACCTTGAAGTTGTGGTGACAGACACTGACCTGTTGTGGTGATAAGCTCCACCTCTCCTTCCTCCACCTCTCCTTCCTCCACCTCCTCCACCTCCGCTCCCTCCACATGCTGATCTTGGGGTGCTTTTGGATCTTGGGGGTGTTTATGTGGTCTGTGCTTCCTAGGCTCCTCAGATTGGTGTCCTCCCAGTCTCCTCTCCCCTATGAGAATGAAAAAAACAAAAGGTATCCTTTAGCACACAGAGATTTGAGGCCAGAAATTGTAAACATTGCTTGGAAGTGGGGTACAATTGATATTTGGGCCTGAGTTCCAAGATGAACACATGAGATCTTGAGAATTCTACAAAGTTGGAATACATTTATTTTTGGGCCTAAAAAACACACTTGGAGACACCCCAAGGTATCCACTGGAGCACCTGTGTGTGACACCCTTAAAAAGTTGTTCATGTGGCACACACTATAGTATAGTGCTCCTGAGTAAAAAGCTGTGTAACCAACTGCTTGAGTGTCATCTCCTTTACACAGAATCCAGTTTAGCCTTTCATTCACATTCTACTTTACTTACAACACAACATCTAGCCAACAATGTGTAGAAACTTTGTTTTATTAAAAAGAGGCATGACCACATGTGGTTTACATGTATATATGTGCAAAACATGTTTTTATGAAGACGAACAAGTGTTTACTACGAGACATTACCAAATAAGTGGACACTCAACTTAACATAAAAGTTGCCATTTTACAATGAGAAACCAGTCAATCCAAGCACATGGAGCAAAACATGCAAGAATACATATTACAATGTGAAAGAACACAGTAAAAATAAAAGCTTACTTTTTTCTATGATTTTGATAAGCTTCCTATACTGCTCCGGCTCCCTCAGCTTCAGGTCAGACCACCTTTTAGGGAGCTGCTCCTTGGATCTCCTGACCCCATATTTCTGATAGAGACTCCTCGCCACTTTGTCCATTATTTACGACTTCCGGAGATTAGGGGTGTCGTATGGCCCATGCTTCCCATCGTAATCCTTCCTCCGCAGGATGTCCACCATCTCCGCCATCTCAGCAAATTACATATTAGTCGCCTTGTATCTTTTAGTCCTGGATCGGGACATTCCCCCCTCCGGGCTTTCCTCGTCGCTACTTTCTAATAAAGAAGCCACCTGTGTCACCGACATGGCGTTGTCTCCCACTGTGCGCCGAACGAGAAGGGGCGGGGAAATGCAGAAAAAGACCGTCATGGGCGTGCGACGCGGGCGGAGTTACACGCATGCGCAGGGTATAAAAATGGTAAAGAAGTTATTAGGGTTGCGCGGAGTAAGAACGCCCGGAAGTGCAGAAAAGACAACAACTAAGGTAAGAAGGGAACTTGGGCCTGCAATGGCCTATAATGGTTCATGATTGTAAAGGCCAATATTGGGATAAGATAAGGAGAATGGAATCTGACCTCTACTGTTTTTTTCTTGTGTTTTAACTTGCAGACATTCAAATGCATAAATTAAGGGAGCCAGAGATAATGTTGGTGTTCATTGAAAAATATAAAGAACTGCGCAACCTGTGGGAGCTCAAACATCCAGCTTACCACAAGAGTGGTGTATGTCGGTCAACTATTGAAAAATTAGCGGATTATATGAAGCCCTGGGTCCCAGAGGCAGACTACAGTATGATGAACAATAAGATAAACAACATGCGGAATGCTTATAAAAAAAACTACACAGCAGTCCGCGCTTCGATGAGATCAGGAGCAACAGCAGACGATGTAGTACAGCCCAAGCTGTGGTACTACAAACATCTTCAATTTCTGGAAGACCAGATTGATGCCAGGGAATCAATTTCTAGCCTTCCCTCAGCCCTTCCTTCCACCCTTCCCTCCAGCATTCCTTTCACCCTTCCCTTCAGCGTTCCTTCCACCCTTCCCTCCACCCCTGCAGAGGGGGAGGAGCCACCTGTGCTTGAAGAGCCAGATCTGCGCATCTTCAGCCAGGTATAGTATTTTATAACATAATTATTGGCCTCAAAGTACTATTGTGATGAACTAGATGATAAAATTACCCCCCCCCCAAAAAAAAAAGGAACATAAATAATTGGTAAAGTATCTAAAAAGAACAGGGACAGAATGAAACTCTTTTCTATTTTTATAACAAGCAAATTGCAACAGTCATGAGATAAAAAATTGAGTGTGATTGATTCCCCAAAATATCAAACTATGTCCCCTTTTCCTACACAGGATGAGGCCAGCCAGGAGGAAGAGGCAGGGGTGTGTGTCAGCCAGGAGGAGGCAGGGCCAAGTGGCACGCAGCAGGTCCCCAGGCCTAGTGGCAGCACAGTGTCACAAGTGGCTCCCCTCCACGTCAGACCGAAAAAACATTGGCGGATGACACAGGTGGAGGAGGAGTCACTTAAGATTATCTGTGATGCTGCTGCCATCAAGAGGGCCCCCCTCAACCCTGTTGAGGGATTTAGTACCTATCTCTCAGAAAAATTGCTACAAATGGAGACGGGACAACGTGCCCTCTGTGAGCACCTTATCTACACGGCCATACACATGGGGGTGAGGGGGAAGCTGACTGAGGCCACACATCTCTCTCATCAGGCTAATCCTTCTCCTCCTCCTCCTGCCACATTACCACCAAGAGTGGCCCAGCCTGCAAGGGTGCGTGGAGGGAACACTGCAGGGAAGCGTGGAGGGAAGTGTACAGGGAAGAGCAGAAGGTGATTCCCTGGCTTCAAGCTGCTCTTCCAGAAGTTGCAGTTTGATGGAGTACCACAGCTTGGGATGATGTATGTCTTTGGCTGCTGCTCCTGATTTCATGCTGTTGTTTATCTTATTGTTCATCATAGTCATGTCTGCCTTTGGGGTCCAATGTCTTCATATTTTCCGCAAATTTTCCAATTGTTGCCCTTCGTGTTTATTTATATATTTTGCCAGAATAAAGGTAAATTTAATTTCAGCCAAAATACTTGCCTGATGTGTTTTTATTGTGAGTAGCAATAACATTTCATAAATACAATGTGTAATTAATAACAAGGGACACCAACCTCCATGAGGGGAAAATAAAAGAAACATATGTTATTGTGAGAAATTGACACCAAAAAAAAGCCCAAAAAAAAAAAAGGATTGTAAATCATTTTTTTCAATTAGTGAGGTCTGGCTTTAATAATAAATCAAATTATTCAGAAGATCACAAGAAACAAGAAAGACATAAGTTTGTCAGAACTCTGGATAAATATCGGCAGCAAAAAAAAGAAATTTTAAACACCATTGTAAAGGAAAAAACAATGCGCTGCATTAAACGAGGCAATAACTTGCAGAATGACGAATGTGCTCTCTCCATTAGGAACGCTAGTTTTACCAGAACGAGCGCTCCCGTCTCCTAATTCAGTCTGAGCATGCGTGGGTTTTTTATCCGATGGACTTGCCCATAGACGATCGGAATTTGCAATCGGTTTTGGATCCATCGGAAAATTTTAAAACATGTTCTATTTTTTAAAACCGATGGAAAAAATACCGATAGGTCCCATACACGAACTTCATACTTAACTTTTGTGATTAGGAAATCTTAACTGATGTCTTTTGAGTTCAATACATAGGCCAAACTAGAGTTTGGATAATTCAATCATGAAGTTGAGGGAGTTCTTTGTATAATGTAGAGATTATTCAGTCCATAGACCAGTCCATAGAGTCTGGAAGATCCAATTCTGGGGAGTTGAAGCAACCTCTTTTGGATGTAGCTTGTCTGCTTCTGTCAGTTTCAGGTTTTGATGAATTTTGTGGAGAGCTGGATAGTGCGCGCCGGCGAGGACTTGTAGATGATTTGTTATATAGCTGAAGTTTTGCAGTGTGGTCTGTAGTTCTTCCGTGGATCTACTTGTGTATTTGGTTCCTTGGTGGGTGAATCGAACAGCGAATGGGAATCCCCATTGATAAGGGATGTGGTGGTGTTGGAGATTTTGAAGTAGAGGTTTCATCTCATGCCGTTTGGCTATTGTTATTGGCGATAAATCTGCGAATATTTGATAAGAATGTCCTTGAAAAGTTAGGGTTTCTTTAACCCTGGCTGCGGTCATAAGCTGATCCTTAATCCGGAAGAAATGGAATTTAATAATTATGTCACGCGGAGGTCCTTTTGTTTTGCGTGGTGCTAATGCCCTGTGAATTCTATTGAATTCCAGTCTCTCAATAGGGATGAAAGGGACAATTCCTGAAAGAGCGCTGTCATGGATGATTGAAGATCAGTGATTGATTCAGGTATACCTCTTATGCGGAGGTTTGACCGTCGTGCTCTGTTTTCGAAGTCTTCCAAACGCGTTTGCAAAGTCAAATTTTCATCTCTGAGTAGCTCAAGTTCGTTGTCATGAGAAACTACATTGGTTTCAAAGTCATCCATTCTGCATTCTAAGTCTGCAGTACGTTGGCCTAAGTCACGAATCTCTTTAGTCAATTTCTCTGTTATTTGGTCAGAGGTCTGTTGCAGAGCTTTATGAAGCATCTTCTCTATTTGTTTAAAAATATTTGGGTGTAATGTCTCAGTTTGTTGTGTTAAAGAACCGACACTTTGTTCATATTCTGTGTAATTTGAGTCCTGTGAAGAACTCAGCTGTTTTCTGTCAGCACGGGCTTTAGCTGTGTGAGGTGAATTAAGCCCTGTACACACGATCGGTTTTACCGATGAAAACAGTCCGATGGACTTTTTTCATCGGAACAAACCGATCGTGTATGGGCCCCATCGGTCTTTTTTCCATCAGTGATTAAAAATAGAACATGTTTTAAATTTAACCGATGGGGGAAAAAAACGATAGCAAATTCCGATCGTCTGTGTGGAACTTCATCGGAGAAAAAACCCACGCATGCTCAGAATCAAGTCGACGCATGCTCAGAAGCATTGAACTTCATTTTTCTCGGCTCGTCTGAGTGTTTTACGTCACAGCGTTTGGGACGGTCGGATTTTTGACTGATGGTGTGTAGGCAAGACTGATAGAAGTCAGCTTCATCGGATTTCCGATGGAAAAATCCATCGGATTAGAATCCATAGGAAATACGATTGTGTGTACAGGGCTTTAGACAGTGCCATTACATTAGAGCAGGGATATGCAATTAGCGGACCTCCAGCTGTTGCCAAACTACAAGTCCCATGAGGCATAGCGAGACTCTGACAGCAGCAAGCATGACACCCAGAGGCAGAGGCATGATGGGACTTGTAGTTTTGCAACAGCTGGAGGTCCGCTAATTGCATATCCCTGCATTAGAGCCTCTGAGAGTTTTTCTTTTGTGTGTTTTTGTCTTGGCTTTCCTGCGGGTCACTCCAAAAACCATACTATTATGTTCCCAGGGCTTTAGGGAAGATTATGGAGTAGTTTTTGATTATTTACCCTGTCATTCAGGGGTCCGTGGAAGCCGTGAAAACCTGAGAAGAACGGAGCCTCAGCAGGACATGTCTGACGCCGTCAACTCTGCCCCTCCTCCCCCCACCATTTGAATAATCTCATCCTTTCTTATCCCACTGATTATGGAAGAACCTGTGTATCCCCATAGACTTATTGCAGTGTGGACTGTATGTGCTAGTGCATGAGGTGTGCTGCTGTCTCTGAGTTGTTTGACAAAGTTGTCATTTTTAATGTTTGCATCAGTGGTATTTTTTGCACTAATTAATTTTAACCATATTTATTAACCACTTGCTTACTGGGCACTTAAACCCCCCTCCTGCCCAGACCAATTTTCAGCTTTCAGCACTGACGCACTTTGAATGACAATTGCGCGGTCATACAACACTGTACCCAAATGAAATATCATTTTTTTTCCCACAAATAGAGCTTTCTTTTGGTGGTATTTGATCACGTCTGAGGTTTTTATTTTTTGCGCTATAAACAAAAAAAGACTGACAATTTAGAAAAACACACAGTATTTTTTACTTTTTGCTATAATAAATATCCCAATTTAAAAAAAAAAAAAAAGTTCTCAGTTTAGACCGATACGTATTCTTCTACATATTTTTGGTAAAAAAAAAATCGCAATAAGCATTTTTTGGATTGGTTTGCGCAAAAGTTATAGCGCCTACAAAATAAGGGATAGATTTATGCAATTTTTTTTTTTACTAGTAATGGCGGCGATCAGCGATTTTTGTCAGGACTGCGATATTGCGGCGGACAGATTGGACACTTTTGACACTATTTTGGGTCCATTCACATTTATACAGCGAACAGTGCTATAAATATGCACTGATTACTGTACTGCATAAATGTGACTGGCAGGGAATGGGTTAACACTAGGGGGCAATCAAGGGGTTAAATGTGTTCCCTGGGAATGATTCTTACTGTGGGGGAAGGGGACTGACTGGGGGAGGTGACCGATCTGTGTCCCTATTTACAAGGGACACACCTTGTACATCGGTCCCTGACAGGACGTGGATCTCTGTTTTTACACACAGAGATCCACATCCCTGGCTCTGTGACTGCCGATCGCGGGTACCTGGCAGACATCGCACCACCAGGCACACACATCGGCACCCGCGTGACACAGCGGGCACAGCTATTCCCCGATGCGCCCGCAGCGGCGTGCAATGCGGAAGTAAACAGGAGGATGTCCAGGGATGCCCTCCTGGCAGTTCAGGTCCGCGTGTCTTTCGGCTATAGCGCGGATCTGAAGTGGTTAAAGCTGATTTTTTAAGCCCATGGTGTTCCTATATAAGGTTTCTTGGTGATCTCTAATCCCCATTTTTTTCACGCTAGTTCCCAAGGGGAAAGAAGACAGCACCTATTTGCATAAAAAAAATCATATTTAAAGACTCTTTTGAGGATCAGGGTTAACATATAAAGGATGTGTTACAAGCAACCAGCTAGAATTAAACTGTTTCCACTGCCAACTATCCAACACTATCGTATAAAAAACTGCACGTCCCCTTTCATGTCAAGGAGCATCTAGTATCTTCTTATAGCTATCAGAGCTGCCTCCTTAATAAGGATCATTTTTTATTTGGGTTAACCAAAATAGTAAGATGCTGCAAGAATTACGCAAAGAGAAGAAAGTTGTGATCAACAGCACATTTGTGAACAGAAGCAGACTATCAAAAGTAATTTATATTTATACAGAGTTTTGATCTGTGGCCAGCTGGGTGATAACAGACTGCTACTCGGTGATTCATATACCTCTGCTGGTTGAGAGATATTGTTTAAGAAGATAAATATGTAGCAGCAGCAGCACCGCTAAAGTTACTTTGCTTGATGTCATAGAGTTTATAGAGTTTATAAAAATATCACTATCATACATTCAATCAGTGGAAGAGGCCCCATTAGTTATAAAAACAAAATACTATATATATATACATACACACACACATACATACAGTTGTGCTCATAAGTTTACATACCCTGGGCAAATTTATGATTTCTTGGCCATTTTTCAGAGAATATGAATGAGAACACAAAAACCTCTTTCACTCATGGTTAGTGTTTGGCTGAAGATTTTTATTATCAATCAATTGTGTTTGCTCTTTTTAAATCATAATGGCAACAGAAATTACCCAAATGACCCTGATCAAACGTTTACATACCCTTGTGATTTTGGCCTGATAACATGCACACAAGTTAACACAAAAGGGTTTGAATGGCTATTAAAGGTAACCATTCTCACCTGTGATGATCTGTTTGCTTGTAATTAGTGTGTATGTATAAAAGGTCAATGAGTTTCTGGACTCCTGACAGACCCTTGCATCTTTCATCCCGTGCTGCACTTACATTTTTGGATTCTGAGTCATGGAGAAAGCTAAAGAATTGTCAAAAGATCTGTAGGAAAAGCTAGAACTGTATAAAACAGGAAAGGGATATAAAAAGATATCCAAGGAATTCAGAATGCCAATCAGCAGTGTTCAAACTCTAATCAAGAAGTAGAAAATGAGGGGTTCTGTTGAAACCAAACCACGGTCAGGTAGACCAACTAAAATTCCAGCCACAATTGCCAGGAAAATTGTTCGGGATGCAAAGAAAAACCCACAAATAACTTCAGGTGAAATACAGGACTCTCTGAAAACATGTGGTGTGGCTGTTTCAAGATGCACAATAAGGAGGCACTTGAAGAAAGATGGGCTGCATGGTCGAGTCGCCAGAAGAAAGCCATTACTACACAAATGCCACAAAGTATAGCACTTACAATACACCAAACAGCACAGAGACAAGCCTCAAACCTTCTGCCACAAAGTCATTTGGAGTGATGCCACAACCATAAAACCTACATTTGGAGAGGAGTCAACAAGGCCTATGATGCAAGGTACGGAGGTGGATCGCTGATGTTTTGGGAATGTGTGAGCTACAAAAGCACAGGAAATTTGGTCAAAACTGTTGGCAAGATGAATGCAGTATGTTATCAAAAAATGCTGGAGGTACATTTGCATTTATCAGCCAGAAAGCTGCACATGGGACGTACTTGGACATTCCAACATGACAATGATCCAAAACACAAGGCCAAGTGGACCTTTCATTGGCTACAGCAGAATAAATTGAAGGTTCTGGAGTGGCCATCTCAGTCTCCTGACCTCAATATTATTGAGCCACTCTGGGGAGATCTCAAACGTGCAGTTCATGCAAGACATCCCAAGAATTTACAGGAACTGGAGGCTTTTTGCCAAGAGGAATGAGCAGCTTTGCCATCTGAGAAGATAAAGAGCCTCATCCACAAATATCATAAAAGACTTCAAGCTGTCATTGAAGTTAAAGGGGGCAATACACAGTATTAAGAATTGGGGTATGTAAACTTTTGATCAGGGTCATTTGGGTAGTTTCTGTTGCCATTATGATTTAAAAAGAGTAAACACAGTTGATTGATATTAAATGGCTTCAGCCAAATACTAACCATAAGTGTAAGAAAAGTTTTTGTGTTATTCATATTCTCTGAAAAATGGACAAGAAATCATACATTTTAGCAGGGTATGTAAACATATGAGCACAATTGTATACATCAATAAAATTAGTGCCAGGTGCATGGAGCACAAAAGTACACCTCAACACAAGTCTACTTCCCATGCCAATAAGCACTGTTCAGCCTAAAATATTTACACTAATCATATACAAATGTTATCTAAAAGGGTTGAATACTCCAACTTTTGCTGAAGCCAGTGTCTTATGCCTGCCTGTAACATAGTTTCACTCACCCTGCTGCTGCCTTTTACTTACTTCCACTTTCCATCGTGGCCTTGCCTAGACTCAATGTCAGTTTGACAGTTGATGTCAAGGTCTATGTACAAGACCCATGTGCAAATCAGCTTGCTACAGTGACCATTTATGTAACCTAAATTATTACGTTACACTGTAATTGTACGAATCTGCATGGGTTTAGTTCGTCAAGGGTTTGGTCGAAATTTGGTGAACCTTAAGTTGGAGGTGAATTTTACTAAAGCCTATAGCGTGACAAATATTATTGCTAAATTCTGACCATTTTTATTTTTAGTAGGCAAACTGCTGTTCAAAAAAGGTATGGGATGCTGTACACTGCCATGGAGAACATGTGGCAATGCAATTTTTTTTTTTTAAATACTGTAGTGCAGGGAGAGGGTCTTTTCATGTGACAAGACAATATTGAAAATGTTGGGCAACATTAGGTGAGGGCAACGTTGAAAATACCCAAATTATTTAAGCTGCAAGCTTGGAGGATGTCATAGCGCTGTACATAGTGTTACAGAATAGTATGATTTTTAAGGACAGTCTAATGTCCTGTGCACACTGTCAGACCAAATTCCGACTGTCCAAAATGCGGTGATGTAAAACACTAAGACGAGCCGAGAAAAATTAAGTTCAATGCTTCCGAGCATGCGTCGACTTGATTCTGAGCATGCGTGTTTTTTTTTCCGTCGGAGTTCCACACAGACGATCGGAATTTCCATTGGAAAAAAGTCAGATGGGGCCCACACACGGTCGGAATATCCGATGAAAAAATTCCGTCTGACTTTTTTCATCGGAAATTCCGATCGTGTGTACAAGGCATTAGGATACATTGGAAGCACATATTTGGCAGTGTGCAATTGATGCTTTCATACAACAGCAGTGCCCCAATGTGATTCATTTCAGTTAGAAAATAAAAAATTTAAAATTGGCCAGCATCAGGACAATTTTGGACAAAACACAAAAGAAAAGTGCAAAGCCGCCCTAATGTAACTTGGCTTTAATATGGTAAAGTTAAAAACACTACAATAGTCAAACTCACATTGTGTGAAGATAGATACAGCATAAGGATTACACTGTAAAACTACCTCAAGATCCCGACAGCGAAGGGGGGAGCTGTGGACATTCAACCTAGCTGCCCAGATCCTGGCAGCACATCTGAGGCTATCCACCATCATGCTCGATGTGCAGATCCTAATGTGCATGCAACCGGTCCTGCTCCTGAGGACACACAAACCCACACAAGCAGGATACAGGGGGCAAGAGAGTGAGGACATCACACAGTTGTCATGACAATGTGTTTCGGAGGCATAGCCTCCTTCCTCAGGTCATCCTTTGTGCTCTCTTCTTTTGTGTTTTGTCTAGATGTGTTCCTGCCACCCAGAGGATCCATAGAGAGCAGCAGCACCCTTTGACCTGTCTTATTATCACCAATAGCCAGCTGGAGGGCTATACTAAACTGTTGATCGGCGCACCTGCTAGTTTTTCTTTTGTGTGTATTTTTTATCAGGACATTTTTAAATAGGAAGACTGGACCCAAGTTTAATAGAGACAAAAAGCACAAGCTGGGGCTTTACTAAAAAAATTAAGATGCTGCAGAGAATTCAACTGTTTAGAATTGGCCAGCAGCAGGACAATATTAAATTAGAGTTAACCGGTGTATACCGAACTTATTTTATCAATAGAAGGATCACCAGCAGTAGGAAGGAGGTCCTGATTCCCCTATCTTTAGTGAGACTTCATTTAGAATACTGTGTTCAGTTCTGAAGATCTCACTTACAAAAAGATATTGATAAGACAGAATGAGTCCAGAGATGGGTTCCAAAAATTGTGAAAGCTCTGGGGGATGAAACATATTGAGAACGACTTCAGGAACTTAATATGTACAGTCTGGAAGAAAGAAGGGAAAGTGGTGATATGATTGAAACCTTTAAATATATCAAGGGGGCAAATAAGGTTCAGGAGGGCAGTTTTTTCAATATGAAACCAAAATCGAGAACACGGGAACATGACCTCAAACTAACTGGAGGAAAGTTCAAAACTTATCTTAGAAAGTATTATTTTACTGAAAGGGTAGTTGATGCTTGGAATAAACTAGCAGCAGAGGTAGTGAGCCAGTCAACAGTAAATGGAGTCAAACGTGCTTGGGACAAACAGATCTATACTCTTAACAATAAAAAAAAGAACAAAAAGAAAAATGTAAATAATCATTTAAAAAAATATATACTGACAGACTACTGTAAAATACTGACAGGGACCAATGGCTGACGCGTTTCACATCATTATTCGATGCTTACTCATAGATAAAAAGCTATGAGTAAGCATTGAATAATGATGTGAAATGAGTCAGCAATTGGTCCCTGTATGTCCATTTTCTGTCATTGACTGTTTTTGGATTGTTTTGGATTACATTTTTGGATTTTACTCTTTTGAATTTTCAAATAAACTCGCTTGAACAGAGTGCGGCAGTCCAGGATGTTTCTTTTCTCCAAGAGGAATATGACATTTGAAGCCAATGTCCAGGATCCGTCTGTGTGTGATGGCTCTTGATGCACTGACTGCAGCCTCAGTCCACTCCTTCTCTCCACTCCTTCTCCTTCACTCCTCAATGCTTTTGATTGGCCTTTTCCTGACAATCCTCTCCAGTCTGCGGTCATCCCTGCTGCTTGTGCACCTTTTTCTTCCATACTTTTCCCTTCCACATAACTTTCTATTAATGTGCTTTGATACAGCACTTTGGGAACATCCAACTTCTTTTGCAATTACCTTTTGAGGCTTTCCCTCCTTATAGAGGGTGTCAATGATGGTTTGCTGCACAACTGTCAGGTCAGCAGTCTTTCCCATGATTGTGATTCCTACTGAACCAGACTGAGAGACCATTTAAAGGCTCAGGAACCCATTGCAGGTGTTTTGGCTTAATTAGCTGATTAGAGTGGGACACTTTGAGCCTAGAATATTGCACCTTTTCACAAAATTTGAATTTTCTGAGATTGTGGATTTGGGGTTTTCATGGGCTGTAAGCCATAATCATCACAATTATGACAAATCACAGCTTGAACTATCTTGCTTTGCATGTAATGAGTCTATCTCATATATTAGTTTCACCTTTTAAGTTGCATTCGTGAAATAAATGAAGTTTTGAACGTTATTCAAATTTTTTGAGTTTCACCTGTATGTTTGTATGAGATAGGGGAAAGTGGTGAATGTGATTGAGATAATATGAGGCGGTTTCGCTGCACACTATTCTTAAACTATTTTTTTTCTTCCATTTAAATTATGCAGTGGTGTGCTGTGAGCAAAAGGCAACTCCAAGAACAAGGTCAGTGGTCAGTCAGTACAAGAGAATGCTCTGCTTTGAATAATCAAAACTAAAGAAATGCCCTATCAACAGAAAATAAATAAATAAAAACCTCAAAAGAATTGAAAACCCCAAAATACCACTCCTGAAACAAAAGCCCCTTTTTTTTATAGTGAGGGGACTGGCCTAACCAAAAGCCCTTCTAAGCCTGTTGGCCATAGTTCAAAGGACATGCAATGCATTCTGGTTCAAAATTCTCCAGGGTGAATCTTCACATACATTTGCCAGGATTGTGAATCTTGAACATGTCAGATTCCCCTCAAACTCATGGTAGCGGCAAACCTAAACCTTGTGCCTAATTTAATAAACTGCTACATGCCGAGTATAGGCTTTCCATTTATTTACTCTATAATTCCAGTTACGGCAAACCTGCAATGGAGGACTTATTTAACTTAAATCATTCCACATAAATATTTTCTCAGCTCATGGTTAAAACCAATTAACACATTTTGTCCTTGGCTAGTTTTATTCAAGGATTTTATTTTTTTGTACAAAATAACTTTTGACATTTTTTCCAATGCCATTCTTTTTGATAGCACCATTAAAAAATATAACATTTGTAAAAGAGAAAACTTGCCATGCAAACTCCTCTGTATTGTACCAGAAACATAACTTTAGATTTGTGACAAATAGGGAGTTTGCAGAATAAGAGTTGTAATACACATGTGGTAACCCTAGTTCTAGTAAAGAAAACGCACAGTCGTTTTCTATGCAATTTCTTTATTTATTAACAAACATTTTTTAGGTTCTCACTTTACTTTAAAGCCCATAGTCCATATAACTCAATAGCTCTAGCTGAAATTTACATTAGCAGCAGTGATTCATCCCTTTTGGGACAGTTCCGTTTCAATTTGCAGTCAGACAACCTCAGCTTCATTGCAGCCAATGTCTGCTGGGCTGTATTTACTAACCCATGGTGCTTTAGGAATCTTCTATCGTGTTAAATGTTCATTTGTAGACAAATATGATATATTGATCGTGACAAAACATAAAAAGCAGTTTAAAAACACTATTCTAAGAAAAAAAATATTCATATATGAAGTTATTTCTTCTTGAAACGGTTACTGGTCAAATTTAAAATAACATATTTTCTATTTTTTACTTCTTTTTCCATTTAAAGGTAAAATTATAACATCATTTATTTTAACTATTTTAAGGGTTACTTTTTTCATATCTTTATTAATGATTAATGATTTATATAAATTATTTATTTTATAAGTAAAGATTTAATACAAGATTTACCCATGCAACTAAATTGGTTGACCAGTCTGGGTTTTCCACAGGGAGGGCACGTGAGTAAATTCTCCCTCCCCGCCGTGCTCGCTGCCTATCTCTCTCTCTCTTTCTCTAAATTCAATCTCCATCGGTACAGACCAGGAGGATATTAAGTGTTTCCTCCAAGTCCTTCATATGTGTGTGTAAAATGCAAGCTTCAGCCACCCTTCTCCTGTTGTCCACTTTTCATTTTGACTGTACAGTTTTGGACTATGTTTAATTTTATCCAATAAAGACGTCTTTCAACGAAGTGCGGCAGTCCAGGATATTTCCTTATCTTATGCACCTGTGCAGAGCCAGAATCTGTAGGTCTCAGTAGGGCGGGAGCAATCCAAGCGATCAGCAGCTTTCAGAGCGGTATCATTTCTTCAGCTTTTAAGGTGTTACTAAACCCACAACAGTAAAATCAGTCTGTATATGCAGCATAGCATGCTTGTTATACTCAATGTGGAACTTAAGGGATTAATCCTCACCATTGTGTAAAAAAGGCTGTTTTATCCTGTATGCACAGATCCTTCCCTCCTGTACTGTCTATCTGGGTAAGACCAGCTAACACAGGCAGGGTAGCCAACCTGCACAGGCTCAGTTGTGTCTTTTATGCTAGAGAGAACATTTACTTGTTCTCAGAGATAGCCAGGTCACATGATATTGACATCACACATGTGGGCGTGTATACAGGCTATAGTGGAAATCTCCTCCTACCTGAACCATCAGCACTGGAGAAATTGTGCAGTTTATCATGTAGCCATCATATACAGATCTTCCAAAAAGGTATATAGTGGCAGTATTTTAATGTAAAAAAAAGATTTATAAGCTGTGGCATGTAAATAGGAAAGACTCTGCTCTCCTGGCCAACCCATAGATGTTTCTCTCCAACCACTGGGCTTAGTCATAGGGGGAGAAGTTTGCGGAGAAGTGTAGGCTAAGGCTGTCCCTCATTTCTTTAGTATACGGACTGGCTGGGAGAGCAGTGTTTTTTCTTTTTACATATCCATAAACAATCTTAAAGCAGAAAATATTGTAAAAATATACTTTTAGTCCTAAACATAATAAATTAAATATATTTACTGTATATTACATCATTACTTCAGTAATTAAATAATTCATGGAATACTGTACCACCAAATTAAGTATTTGCTTGTTCCCAAATGTAAAATATATATTTGATCATTATATGTAATGAGAAAGCTGTTGCTAAATCTTTAGACTCAGATGTATGAATTGCACTGGTCCATATTGAGTAAACAACTTGAGCTCAAGTGTTTAAAGTGTTACTAAACCCAGGAACCTGGATTAACTATATCTGGTCTACCACAGTACACAGAACATGGAAATGCAATTATTTTAGTAAATATAAACTGCTAAATACCATTTCTCATCAGAAGTATAGCAGTCTTGTGACTCCTATCAGTGTCCGGGCAAGCAATGGTTAAAGCTTTTAGGAGTTTTCATTCTCCTCTGACTGTCCTATGTGGATGCTTGACCCCTGACCCTCTGTCTGGACCAGTGGAAGCCCCCCTGTTAGGGGCGCATGGGCGCCACTCTCCCCCCAACCATGTGTCCGGCTTTCTGATCTACATATAGGGCGCCAGACCATGGATTCCAATGGAGGGGGTTTCTTGAAGTACGTGATTAGAGACAGAGGCTCTAATAGGCTTCAAAAAAGGGTGGGCTCGGGGCACAGAGCACTCCACTCTAAGCCTTCCCACTTGTATGAGAAAAGAGAATGAATATTTGCTATTCTCACAGATTCTCCTCCCAGCCAATCAGGAAGCAGGCCGTGAGACCCGTTTCCCGATTGGCCAAAAGGAGAAGCAATGTTATTGGCCAAGGGGGAGGAAGAAGAGGAAGGAGATGTTTGGCGGGGGGAGAAGCAGGGGAAGACCGACGGACCCACCAGCTGCCACTCCAGGGATGGCTCACCATCCAGCATCCAGCTCAGCCATCAAGCACTCCCCAACTCGATGAGGTGGGATCGGAGTCTGGGCAGGACAGAGGTAAGGAGGTAAGGAGGCCGTCCATCTCCAATAGTGATGGGGGGGTGATCCCGATGTTCACCACGTTCATGTCCGTCTCTTGATTTGCCGCCCCCTACCCGAATTATCGAGCATCAGCCGCCACTGGTCTGAACAGTGCTGATTGACCCTGTGCCAATCAAAAAAACTCTCTACCCCCAAGGCTCTGTTCATTTAGGAGATGGATTGGGGACTGTGGAAGAAGGGGACAATCAGAGAAGACAGGATCAAACAGCCTTTTTACACAATGCGAAGGATTAACCCCTTAGGTTCCACAGTGAGTATAGCTAGCATGCTTTGCTGCATATACAGACTGATTTTATTGTTTTGGGTTTAGTAATACTTTAAGATAATGTTAATCAGAGACAGTGGTTGATCAATCTATTTTTAAGCAAAACCCTGGTACAGATTTAACAAGCAGAATAGAATATGCATGCTTTAGCTGCCATGCTACTGTAACATATCTACATTACAATGTGACAATTAAAAATGTAAATTGCTATTTTTATACTGTTACAGTAGCTCTGGTGTGTCAAACTGCCATATAGACATATTCTTTAACCCACAATGACGACAAATGAAACAGAATAAAATAAATGATTTGTTAGATGCAATCAAAGTGACCTCAGGGAGTCATATTAAAAGTAAAAATCTATTCAACTTTTTCCCTTAGCATTTTGATTTGACCTTTTAGACATGACATCTTAAAGCTTTTCCTGAGTAGCTGGCAAATGGAAGGTGCATGCATCATTAGACCACTGAGCTATGAATAGGTCTGCCAGAAGTATGAAAAGTTCAGTAAACTCAATTAACAACCTTATTAACAAGAAGATGGTATAGACAGGATTGAAAACACTTTGTATTTGCTTACAGGGTTATAGAATACCAGCCAAGAGATATCTAATAAGATCAAGGTTTCCCATGTTAGGTTAAGAGCAGCAATTTCCATTTTAAACAATGTAAAAATAAATAAAATTAATACATTCTCTCTTTTATTAACACATTTGCTCATTTGCTTTAAGCCATCCAGAAATGTAAACTCCATCCAATATTCTTAATTATGCTGTTTTTTCAAAACACCTAATTTTACAATATAAATAGAAGCACTATGCAGAAATAGAGTGGTGATCGGGATGATATAATAGGGACCACTTATGAGGGCATTTGCCCAAACTCTTTCAGAACAAGGGACCCACCATTAGATCTACAAGTAATGTATATTGTTGCATATAGTAAATACATAAGTGGTCCATATTGTGAACTTGATGTAGAGTTATTTTTAAAGTCATCACAAAGGACGTCACACAAAATACTTTAATACAGTAAGAGATTATTATTATAATTATACAGGATTTATATAGTGCCAACAGTTTGTGCAGCGCTTTACAACATCAGGAAAGACAGTACAGTTACAATACAATTCAATACAGGAGGGATCAGAGGGCCCTGCTCGTTAGAGCTTACAGTCTAGAAAGGAGCGTCAAGTGGAACAAAGGGTAGTAGCTGTGGGGAATGATCAGATGGACAAAATGAAAATACAGTCGTTAGACTTGGGAGGCATAGGCTTCTCTGAAGAGGAGGGTTTTCAGGGATCTCCTAAAAGCTAATAGAGAAGGAGATAGATGGACAGATTGGGATAAGGAGTTCCATAAGGCTTGGAGAGGCTCTGGAAAAGTCCTGGAGACGAGCATGGGAGCAGGTGATGAGGGAGCTGGAGAGCAGGAGGGCCTTGAGTAGAATAAAGAGAACAATTAGGTTGGTATTTAGAGACTAGTTCAGTGATGTAGCTAGGGGCAGAGTTGTGGATAGTTTTGTAGGTAGTTGTTAGTATTTTAAATTTAATTTGTTGGGTGAGCAGAAGCCAGTGGAGGGATTGACAGAGAGGAGTAGTGGAGACAGAGCGGTTGGTAAGGTGGATGAGTCTGGCAGCAGCATTCATGATGGACTGAAGGGGGGATAGAGTATACAGAGGTAAGCCAATGAGGAGGGAGTTGCAGAAATCAAGGCGAGAGATGTCAAAATGTGGAATAGACTCCCTCAATATATGGTTCTGGCCAGCTCAGAAGATTGTTTTGAAAAGATCTGGATGCATTCCAAAATGCACAAGATTTAACTTAATACTAACATTTATATGTAATAAGGTTGGGTTTACACTGATGCAAATTGTATGCGGGTTTCCCCGCATCCAATTCGCATGACAGGAGAGTATGACTGGCTCTCAATGAAGCTGGTTCACACAGCTCTGGGACGGCCGCTGTTCGCACTGGAAAAGGGTCCTGTGCATCTTTGACTCTGTTTCAGGTGCAAATTCAGGCAGAATTTCAGGCTTAATTCGCACCTGAACCGATGTACAGGGATGCACCGGACCCCCTGCTGGGACATGCGGCCACATCAGTGTGAACCCAGCCTTACACCAGAGATTATTGATCTAAAGAATATGTGAATACCTTCTGAGGAATCAGGAAGGAATTGAGTTTTCTCCTGTTGGACAATTGAACCATGCTTCATGTATGGTTTTTCCTTCCTCTGGATCAACTGTGAGTTTAAGATACTGGATATGGACATTTTATACTTATTTATTCGGTTTATTCTTTTTCCATCGGTTGAACTAAATGTACTGGTGATTATGTAATGAAGATAGGCTGTAAACTCTGCAAAGGAATGCAAAGGAATTTCCACTTAGCTTAGTGAATGAAATGAAGCTCTTCGTTTTGGGCTATTTTGGCATTTTATGGCCTTCGAAACTGTGATAGGTAGTGAGGAGTGAAATCAAAAATTTGCGCCCTTAGAAATCCTGAAGGCGGTGCTTGGTTTTCGGGGGCCCGTACGCGGCTAGGCTCCCAAAAAGTCCCACACATGTGGTATCCCCGTACTCAGGAGCAGCAGCAAAATGTATTTTGGGGTGCAATTCCACATATAACCATGGCATGTGTGAGCAATATATCATTTAGTGACAACTTTTTGTATTTTTTTTTTTTTTTTTGTCATTATTCAATCACTTGCGACAAAAAAAAAAATATTCAATGGGCTCAACATGCCTCTCAGCAATTTCCTTGGGGTGTCTACTTTCCAAAATTGGGTAATTTGGGGGGGGGGGGGTTTGTACTGCCCTGTCATTTTAGCACCTCAAGAAATTAGATAGGCAGTCATAAATTAAAAGCTGTGTAAATTCCAGAAAATGTACCCTAGTTTTGCTATAACTTTTGCGCAAACCAATAAATATACGCTTATTGACATTTTTTACTAAAGACATGTGGCTGAATACATTTTGGCCTAAACGTTTGACTAAAATTGAGTTTATTCGATTTTTCTTATAACAAAAAGTAGAAAATATCATTTTTTTTCAAAATTTTCGGTCTTTTTCTGTTTATATCGCAAAAAATAAAAATCGCAGAGGCAATCAAATACCATTAAAAGAAAGCTCTATTTGTGGGAAGAAAAGGACGCAAATTTTGTTTCGGTACAACATTGCATGTCCGCACAATTTCCAGTTAAAGCAGCGCAGTGCAAAATTCTGAAAACAGCTCTGGTCCTTTAGCAACAAAATGGTCCGGGGCTTAAGTGATTAAGTTATATATGCACTTGCACTTTATTCTGGTGATTGTACTTTAGTATATATCATTTATTTGCACTATTATATCACTGGGTATATATTTACCATTAGATTTGGTAGCTGATATGAGTCTTAGTTATGCCTGTAACTGCAAATAATGAAACTAGAAAAAAAGTGAAACCATTACCTATACTGTACCGAATAAAGTGTACAATCCAAAATTCCTAAAGCAGTTGTTAAGAATAAAGAGCAAAACTGATGTCAAGGATAGATACTAAACAACAAAACAGATACCAGTTACAGAAGATCACAGCCTCATACATATAAAAGTTTTGCTGCTCAGTGAGAGGTTAAAAGAAAATCTGAGATGTCTGAGTATGTTAATGACTAAGTGTAACAAAGTTCCATAGAACTCAAAAACTCAAAAACAAATACAACTTTAATGAGAAAAACAGCTTTCTGAAAAAAAAAACACATCTGCCCTTTCACATTTACAGATAATGTATCACATTTTCCTTTATAAAGGCATTCTATAAACCCCTTACATATTTTATTCTTCCAAAATATTATGTGACGATTTTCGATAAAAAATAATGCTGTTTTATTCATCATTGTTTTAGCCAACTGTTCATATGAAAATGGCTGTATGCCACTTAAAGTGTTTCTAAAGTCAGAATAATTTTTTACCTTAAAGTGTTACTAAACCCACAACAGTAAAATCAGTTTATAGTTGCAGAAAAGCAGCCCTCAAAATTTCAACTTACCTGCTCATGAGTGGAAATAAACTGAGGACGAGTTTGGAGCCGATTCGGGGTGGTTACCGCCAGCAGATGGGGTTGAAGGGAGCCGATTCTCTTCCCAGCCTCCGCCCCCTGTCATTCTCTTAGCAGGGCCTGGCATACAACAGGAGTCAGCAAAACCTAGATGGGGTGGGGGTTGGACGGGAGCTGACAAAGTTTACTTTTCCAATTAAGCTGGTGATTGATTGATCGGACCGCCTAACAACCAATCACCAGCTTGTTATCAGGAAAAGCTAACTTTGAAAGCTCCCGCTCCCTTGTCGAGTGCTGTGCTCCGCTTTAAGTCTCTTAAAGTGGAGTTTCCATCAAAAGCATAATCTGCCATTAAAGTGCATATAGCACTTTAAAAAACAACATTTAGATATTTATTTATTTTTATTCGCCTTGAAATAGCTGTTGCTATGTGGTCCCACGAAATCTGCCTTCTTCATCACCTCGGTTTGTGTCATCATTTCCATTGGCTCCTCCGCTCGCTACTGCTCCTGGGAAATGTGTGTCATCATTTCTCAGGAGTCAGTGCGCTTCCCTAGGGCTAGAATCGCGGGACTTCCAAACTGAAAGTGACGCGATAAAAGGCAGATCTAATGCAGCCTTGCAGACAATATTTTAAAACTTCAATCTTCTGTTTTTATTTTTTGTTATCTTCGTTGCCATAACAACAGGATGGGCACTTCCGACACCACCGCCCGTTCTGATGGCAGCCTGCGTAGTTGACGGCGCTCCGACATTGCCTCAATGCGCATACGCGAGATCGGGGACAGAACGGGAGGTGCATGCTGGTCTCTCAGCAGCACCATATCCCAGGACAGGATCTTGCGGGCTTCACATGCCCACAAGCAAAATGACAATGCCCAGAACACAGTCATCAAAGTTATTTTAGAGGATGAAACCGGACATCGGGGGACGATTTTAATAGGAGATGTGAGTTTGAAAATGACATTGTAAGCGCTTGTGAAAGGTTCTAAAAAAAAAAAAACTTGAGATTGTAGTTGGAACTCCGCTTTAATTATTTTTAATGCTATATTTAATATATCCCTGTATGTTGTGGTCGTTAAGGTGCTCATCTAATGAAAAATGTAAGGTAATGCATTGGGGGGGAAAAATATAAATGCAAGTTACTCATTAGGGGGTGAACCCCTAGGGGCTTCCAGGATAGAGAAGGATCTAGGAGTCCTAGTAGAAGACAGACTGAGTAATAGCATGCTGTGTCAAGCTGCGTCTACCAAAGTCAGCAGAATATTAGCATGCATTAAAAAGGTTATTTACTCAGAGATGAATTGATTATTCTGCCACTTTATAAAACTCTGGTTCAGCCACATGTGAAGTATTCCATCCTGTTCTGGTCACCAATCCTCAGAAAGGGATGTGCTGGAGCTGGGGAGAGTCCAGAGAAGGGCAACTAAATGAATATGGGGACTGTATCACCTGGGGGCTTATATTTTTTGAAGGCCTTTTCTTTTGTTGTTATATGCATTTTTACGTTAGAGTTGAGCCACCCAGGATTTGTTTTGGCTCTTTTAAACGTATTTCCCGTTGGAATGCACTGGCCGATACCTTTTATTTAGTATGCTCTTAAAGCACTCCCATTTTTCCTCCGTGTTCTTTGTTCTTAAGATATTATCTCATTTAATATCGTCTAGCAAAGAGCGCAGTTTAGGGAAGTTTTTTTTTTTTTAATTCAGTGTCCTTGTATTACCCTTGTAATTAGTACCCTTGTGTTACCCTTAATTCTGCATAAAACATTTAATAGTGTAATTTCATGAGATAATTTACGAGGGCGTGTTTATGGGTGGAATTAGGGGTGGGGCCGGGTAGGGGTTGGGTGGGGCAACTGGTGTAACTTTTAAGGCCTGGTTAGTAGCTCAGGACTTGAAATTTTGAGCCCTGCAGTAAAGCATTTTTGTTATACGTTGTTATACTCACCGTGGAACCTAAGGAGTTAATCCTCAGCATTGTGTAAAAAGGCTATTTGATCCTGACTTTCTCTGATCCTCCCCTTCCACTGTCCCCAATCCATCTCCTTATAGAACAGAGCCTTTGGAGTCGCTCTGCACATGCTCAGTTTGGTGTGTATTGCTAGAGAGTTTTATTTTCTTGGGCAGGTGCATGTGATCAGCACAGGGCCAATCAGCACTTTCCAGTCAGAGGGTCAGGCATCCTGCAATGTGCAATTTGCTCAGACACCTTTTTAATAGGGCTCTCTAATCTGCAAGTGTGTACACTTTTCTATAGTGTGAAGATTTGGCTGTAGATTTAAAAATATTGAACTTTTGACCACTTCACCTCCAGAAGATTTACCCCCCCCCCCTTTCTGACCAGACCTTTTTTTGTGATACAGCACTGCGTTACTTTAACTAACAATTGCGTGGTCGTGAGGCGCTGTACCCAAATCCAATTTATGTACTTTTTTTTGCCACAAATAGAGCTTTCTTTTGGTGGCATTTGCTTGTGCTAGGGACAGTATACTTGCATTGTCCCTGATCAAGACTCCCGTTTATCTGCCTTGCTTTGCTGTTGGATTTCCCTGTGTATGACCCGGATCGGATATTGGACTATTCCCTGAACTCAGCCCTTCCTTTTAACTTGACTGTCATTGGATCGGATATTGGACTATTCCCTTAACTACCTGGACTGTGATAGAACTACTCTATCTGTCTGCTAAACAGCAATTAGTCAGTTGTTTGCTCTGTTCGCGCCTGCCCTGGTGTGGTGGCCAGGCACTATAGCATTGTGTATAAGTCCTGGGGGCAACCAAGTACCGGTAGACCTGCTACCTTAAGGGAAAGGGGGCTGCTATAAATGAAGCACACAGTAGCTAGCTATAGTGTCTGACCACCTGCATTGAGGTGGACGTGACATTCGTGACACTGACCTCACAAATGCGCTTCTGGAAGAATTATCAAACATTCCCATAGACACACTCCTAAACCTTTTGGACAGCATTCTCAGAAAAGTTGAAGCTGGTATAGCTGCAAAGGGTGGGACAACTCATTATTGAACCTTACGGACTAAGACTGGGATGCCATTAAAGTTCATGTGCGTGTAAAGGCAGGTGTCCCAATACTTTTGGTAATATAGTGTATGCGACTGATGTACAGTCGCATATCCCCGTATATCTGAAATATACTGCCATACCTTATTTCGTTTTATTCTATTATCATCCTATATTCATTTTTTTTTTCATTCAATTGTGTAAAATATTCTGGCTTCTTAATGTACATGGGTACATTTTATTTATGTTTTTCATATGGTTATTTTTATTGTTATCCTTAGTTAATTCTTCTTGTTTTTTAGACTTGTATGATTGATATTATTGGTACCTATCACTTCTGGTACCTGTGCCAATACCAGACAAGCTCCCACTCTCTTGGTACAATTACATGCAATCAGAGTCACTAGTGCATGCAGTTTGCTGGCTCTGTTTTAAATAGACCAGCAGAGCTTTCTATCAGACTTCCCATAGACTTTATCCATTGAGCTCTTCCCCCTCCTATTCTCCCCTCCCCCTGGCTGTACAAAAGTCGATCTCACACACAGGGGTGTAGGTCTGATGAAGGAGCGAAATGCACAAGCTCCGAAACATGTTACCGCCCCCTTGATGTCGGCTCCGGTCTATGTGTCCAAGCGTGGTTACAAAAGTCCATCGGCCATCTTGCTTCCTAGCTTCTCCCTCTCCTGTCACAGGTGCTGGTCAGCTCTCCCCCTAGAAGAGAAGGAGCAAGCAGGATACCCACTATGCTGACTGATATGCTCATTTGATCGACTATCTTGTAAGTGTTTTTAACTGTTTTTTATGATTAAATACTCCTAACTACTGCAACTTAGAAGCGCCTTCTGTGTTCCTTTATTTTCACCAGAGTTGTTTCCTCTTCCTGAAGTGCTGCTTCAAGTGCTTTCTCAGTCTTTCCTCCCCTCCTTAGCCCTGATGTTGATGCTGATGTGAAAGTACTTTGGTACAGTCCACTGGAGGAAATTTCCTGACAGAAGCACCCTATCTCTCCCTTAACTGTACTAATGACACTGGCAGGGAACGGGTTAACATCTGGAGCAATAAAAGGGTTAAATGTGTGCCTAGCTGTTGATTCAGTGTAGTGGGGAGGTGCTTTTATTAGTGGAAGGCATGGATCAGTTTTTCTGCCTCCTGTACTGACAGAACGGTAATCTGCCTTGTTTACATAGGCAGACTGGCATTCTGCCTGTGTACCAAATGATCAGCGGGTGCCAGCAGACATTGGGTTTGCAGGACCCGCTAATCAGCTCCCACTGTGTCACAGGGTGAGCAAGCCCCCGATAGAATGCCCTTTTGCCCAATACACAGAAGTACAGGATTACGTCTATATATACAAGATCCTGTGCAGCGCGACCGCCCTGTAGCAGTAAATGTGCTATGGGGTGGTCGGTAAGTGGTTAAAATGTATTTAACATGTTGAAACTTATGAGACAAAGCGTTTGTTAACCCAAAAAAAAAAATGGATCCTGCTCCTTTAAAGCATGTTATATGACACAGTGCTTGTCCTGTGTCATTTAGCCCCCTCTAACACCTAAAAAACCTGGCGGATCCTGCCAGTTTTTCCCCACCCCTCTGTAAACTGACCATGGTGTCATGGCTGCTGAGACCAGATACCGTGCTCAGTTTACGTGCCTCTGTCATCAGCAGCCTATCTGCTCTCCTCTCTGCTCCTGTGTCCTCTTCCCCCTCCCCTCTCTGTCTGTTTGCTGGTGACAGTGCCGCCCCTCCTGCTGCTCTCATAACACTAATCTGTATAGACCATCACCACTGCCTCATATTGCAGTGTCCCCTCTGTGAATGATTTATAAATATAAATGCTGTAAATATCTCATTTAAGAGCTGAGATTGTGATCACATGACCAGCCAGCTCTCCCCTCCTTCTACCATCCAGACTGACATCAGCAGGGGAATCTCAGCCTCGCCCATTGTATCTCTCAGAGGAAGAAAGGAGAAAGCTGGCCAGTCATGTGATCGCAATCTCGGCTGTGAAATTAGGTATTTGCAGCATTTATTTTTATAAATCACACATAGAGGGAGACACTACAATAGGAGGCACTGCTGATGGTGTATACATGTTAGAGTGGCTTAACAACCACTGTGATTTAGCTTAGCTGTACCTTGAATTATGTGTATTTCTTGAACACCAGGGCCAAAAATTGTATATTGACTCCAGTGGCATAAATATAGCCATAGCAGCCCATGTGGGTGCTATCATGCCAGAGATAGGAAGGGGCCCCATTACTGAGGCTGTTAGTAATGCTAAATTGTAAAGTTTTCCAGTATAGAAGACCTGCGGACAGATCTCAGGATCATCGCTAGTCGCAGATCCTCAAGAATTTGCAAGTAAACTTAAAAAAAATTAAAAAAAAATTCTTGCACATGAATGGATGTTGAAAGTCAGCAGAGCTTCATTTCATTCACTAAGCTAAGTGGAAATTCCTTTGCAGAGTTTACAGCCTATCTTCATTACATAATCACCAGTACATTTAGTTCAACCGATGGAAAAAGAATAAACCGAATAAATAAGTATAAAATGTCCATATCCAGTATCTTAAACTCACAGTTGATCCAGAGGAAGGAAAAACCATACATGAAGCATGGTTCAATTGTCCAACAGGAGACAAATAGCTTGGGGTGTCTACTTTCCAAAATGGGGTCATTTGGGGGGGGGGTTTTGTGCCATCTGGGCATTCCATGGCCTCCGAAACTGTGATAGGCAGTGAGAAGTGAAATCAAAAATTTACACCCTTAGAAAGCCTGAAGGCGGTGATTGGTTTTTGGGGTCCCGTACGCGGCTAGGCTCCCAAAAAGTCTCACACATGTGGTATCCCCGTCAGGGATGAGCCGAACACCCCCCTGTTCGGTTCGCACCAGAACCTGCGAACAGACAAAATGTTTGTGTAAACTTTAGAACCCTATTAAATACAATGGACTCGAACGTTCGAAATCTAAAGTGTTAATTATAAAGGCTGATATGCAAGTTATTGTCCTAAAAAGTGTTTGGGGACCCGGGTCCTGCCCCAGGGGACATGTATCAATGCAAAAAGAAGTTTTAAAAACGGCCGTTTTTTCGGGAGCAGTGATTTTAATAATGCTTAAAATGAAAAAATAAAAGTGAAATATTCCTTTAAATTTCGTACCTGGGGGGTGTGTATGATATGCATATAAAGTGGCACATGTTTCCCGTGCTTAGAACTGTCCCTGCAAAAAATGTCATTTTTGAAAGAAAAAAAGTCTTTTAAAACTGACTCGCGGCTATTAATGAATTGTCGGCTCCCGGCAATACATACAAAAGTCATTGATAAAAAAAAAAAAAAAAAGCGTGGGGGTTCCCCAGAATTCAATTACCAGGCCCTTCAGGTCTGGAATGGATATTAAGGGGAACCCCGCCGCAAATTAAAAAAAATTTGACGTGGGGTTCCCCCAAATATCCATTCCAGGCCCTTCAGATCTGGCATGGATTTTAAGGGGAACTCAACCCCAAATTTTTAAAAAATGGCGTGGAGTCCCCCTAAAAATCCATACCAGACCCCTTATCCGAACACGCAACCTGGCCGGCCGCAGGGAAAAGGGGGGGACGAGAGAGCGGCCCCCCTCCCTCCTGAACCGTACCAAGCCACATGCCCTCAACATGGGGAGGATGTCCCCATGTTGATGGGGACAAGGGCCTCATCCCCACAACCCTTGCCCGGTGGTTGTGGGGGTCTGCGGGCAGGGGGCTTATCGGAATCTGGAAGACCCCTTTAACAAAGGGGACCCCCAGATCCCGGCCCCCCCTATGTGAATTGGTAAGGGGTACATTGTACCCCTACCATTTCACGAAGAAAGCGTAAAAAAATGTTTAAAAAAAACACACAAACACCTTGAAAAAGTCCTTTATTTAAGAAAAAAAAAAACATTCCAGCGGTGAAATCCAGTGTCCCGCGGCGATCCCGATGTCCAGCGCTGTCCTTTATTGGTTGTGCCTGAGCGGACCTGATGGGGAACTCCCTCTCAGTATTTTAAATGTATAGACCCGCCCCTTCTAAAGTTCCCCATCAGGTCCGCTAAGCGGACCAGATGCGGAACATGAGAAGGGGCGGGTCTATACATGTATTGCCAAAGTGAGAGCAGTTCCCCATCAGGTCCGCCCCTTCGGTATGTCGGACCCGCCTACGTCATTGGCTTGAGCGGGGAACTTCCTTCACTATGTAAATTTAAATTACACAGTGAAGGAAGTTCCCCGCTCAAGCCAATGACGTAGGCGGGTCCGACATACCGAGGGGGTGGACCTGATGGGGAACTGCTCTCACTTTGGTAATACATGTATAGACCCGCCCCTTCTCATGTTCCGCATCTGGTCCGCTGAGCGGACCTGATGGGGAACTTTAGAAGGGGCGGGTCTATACATTTAAAACACTGAGAGGGAGTTCCCCATCAGGTCCGCTCAGGCACAACCAATGAAGGACAGCGCTGGACATCGGGATCGCCGCGGGACACTGGATTTCACCGCTGGAATGTTTTTGTTTTTTTTTATTATTTTAAATAAAGGACTTTTTCAAGGTGTTTGTGTGTTTTTTTTAAACATTTTTTTACGCTTTCTTCGTGAAATGGTAGGGGTACAATGTACCCCTTACCAATTCACATAGGGGGGGCGGGATCGGGGGGTCCCCTTTGTTAAAGGGGTCTTCCAGATTCCGATAAGCCCCCCGCCCGCAGACCCCCACAACCACCGGGCAAGGGTTGTGGGGATGAGGCCCTTGTCCCCATCAACATGGGGACATCCTCCCCATGTTGAGGGCATGTGGCTTGGTACGGTTCAGGAGGGAGGGGGGGCCGCTCTCTCGTCCCCCCCCTTTTCCCCTGCGGCCGGCCAGGTTGCGTGCTCGGATAAGGGGTCTGGTATGGATTTTTAGGGGGACTCCACGCCATTTTTTTTAAATTTGGGGTGGAGTTCCCCTTAAAATCCATGCCAGATCTGAAGGGCCTGGAATGGATATTTGGGGGAACCCCACGTCAATTTTTTTTTAAATTTGCGGCGGGGTTCCCCTTAATATCCATTCCAGACCTGAAGGGCCTGGTAATTGAATTCTGGGGAACCCCCACGCTTTTTTTTTTTATCAATGACTTTTGTATGTATTGCCGGGAGCCGACAATTCATTAATAGCCGCGAGTCAGTTTTAAAAGACTTTTTTTCTTTCAAAAATGACATTTTTTGCAGGGACAGTTCTAAGCACTGGAAACATGCGCCACTTTACATGCATATCATACACACCCCCCAGGTACGAAATTTAAAGGAATATTTCACTTTTATTTTTTCATTTTAAGCATTATTAAAATCACTGCTCCCGAAAAAACTGCAGTTTTTAAAACTTCTTTTTGCATTGATACATGTCCCCTGGGGCAGGACCCCGGTCTCCAAACACTTTTTAGGACAATAACTTGCATATAAGCCTTTATAATTAGCACTTTAGATTTCTCCCATAGATTTTTCGAATTTGCCGCGAACACCCCAATTTGTTCGCTGTTCGGCGAACGGGCGAACAGGCAATGTTCGAGTCGAACATGAGTTCGACTCAAACTCGAAGCTCATCCCTAATCCCCGTACTCAGGAGAAGCAACAGAATGTATTTTGGGGTGTAATTCCACATATGCCCATGACATGTTTGAGCAATATATCATTTAGTGACAACTTTGTGCAAAAAATAAAAAATAAAAAAATAAATTGTCTATTTTCCGCAACTTGTGTCAACATATAAAATATTCCATGGACTCGACATGCCTCTCAGTATATAGCTTGGGGTGTCTACTTTCCAAAATGGGGTCATTTGGGGGGGTTTTGAACTGTTCTGGCATTTTATACACAACATTAGGAAGCTTACATCCACTCTTCTAACCACTTGAAGGCAAAGCCCTTTTTCACACTTTTTGTTTACATGAAAACATATTTTTTTTTGCAAGAAAATTATGTTGAACCCCCAAACATTATATATATTTTTAAAGCAAAGGCCCTACAGATTAAAATGGTGGGTGTTGCAAATTTTTTTTTCTACACAGTATTTGCGCAGCGATTTTTCAAATGCATTTTTTGGGGAAAAAATACACTTTTTTTAATTTTAATGCACTAAAACACACTATATTGCCCAAATGTTTGATGAAATAAAAAAGATGATCTTAGGCCGAGTGTCAGGGTCACCTGTGGCCAGGTGACAGATGCACACCGTAGGGGGACAGGAGTGCACCGCGAGGTAGTGAACCCTATGGCTGGCTTCTGCGGATAGGGAACTGGGTGGTTGTGGAAAGCGGGACCAGAGGAGCACAACCGGGATCCAAACGGAAGCTAGAGCCAAGATTCCCCAGGGCGCGGAGTCTAAGACCCAGCTGGTCTTCTCCAGGGCCTCTAGTGGTGAGGATGTTAGCTGCAGGCTGGGACCAGGTCGCGGCCCCTGGAGTTTCCTAGCTCACGCCCCATAGGATAAGGGGAAAAGAGGGGAAGCAGCAGCACACGATAAGAGAGAACCGAATAGCAAGCTGAAGGTCAGGGGCCACAAGCAGACAAGGATAACGAAGAATGAGCCGAAGGTCAAGGGTCATGAGCAGACAGGGATAGTCAGGGACAAGCCAATAACGTAACAGAGAGACAGACGTAGCACACGGCAGGCAGGAACCCAAACACACAATGCCTAACAAACATGTTGATCAGCAAAGCAGGCTTGCAGTGCACAGGTTAATATAGTGTTCAGTGATAGGGCCTGGGGTGGAGTCAGGCTGGGAGGAGATTATAAAGGAAGCCAGGTGAAGGAGGTCTGGTCTCTAGATGAACACATGAGGAGGAAGGTAAGATGGCAGACAGACATTAATGCATATCCATGACAGTACCCTCCCTCTTACGAGGCCTCCCCCTTCCCCGCCTGGGCCCAGGTTTAGAGGAAAACTTCAGATGAAACTCCTTTAACAGACGAGGTGCAAAGACCTCAGATGCAGTGATCCAAGACCTCTCCTCAGGACCAAACCCTTTCCAATGAACGAGGTACTGAAGAACGCCTTTACAGAGTCGGGAGTCCAGAATTTGACTGATCTCGTACTCCTGATTATCCTCAGAGACAGGCGCCACGGTAGGGAGAGGACGAGAGAATTTATTGAGGACTAAAGGCTTTAGAAGAGCAACATGAAAGGAGTTAGTGATTTTAAGGCTCTTAGGAATCTGGAGTTTGAAACAAACCGGATTCAGTTTAGCAGTTACCGTGTATGGACCGATGAATCGTGGAGCAAACTTCAGAGAAGGAACTCGGAGCTTGATGTTCCTGGTAGAGAGCCAGACTTTGTCCCCTGGCTGAAGAGAAGGCGGTTTACGCCTGCGGCGGTCGGCAAAGCCTTTGAATTTTTCAGCAGCTGCCCGGAGGGAATCATGAACGTGACCCCAAACGGAATTGAGAGACTCCTGAACCGAAGCCAAAGCTGGAATGTCTGGAGAACAGATCATAGGAAGAGGAAGTTGAGGGTGTTTTCCATAAACTGTGAAAAAGGGTGTCTTCTGCGAACTGGTATTCACATGATTGTTATGGGAGAATTCTGCCCACGGGAGTAGAGAGGACCAATCGTCATGGTGAGAAGACACAAAGGTGCGAAGAAAGACCTCTAACTCCTGATTAACCCTCTCAGTCTGTCCATTGGATTGGGGATGGTAAGAAGAAGAAAAATCCAAGACAATATTGAGGGATTTGCAAAAGGCTCTCCAAAAACGAGACGTGAATTGGACTCCCCTGTCGGAAACAATATGAGAAGGGACCCCATGTAGGCGGAGAATTTCCCGAATGAAAATGGGAACCAAGGCAGGGGCAGAAGGAAGACCAGGAAGAGGAACAAAATGAGCCATCTTGGAGAATCGATCGATTACCACCCAAATGACTGTATTATTCTCAGACAGTGGGAGATCGGTGATAAAATCCATGGCAATATGGGCCCAGGGTTCCTTAGGAATGGGCAAGGGCATGAGGAGACCAGCAGGAGCTTGTGTGGAGGATTTGGACTGAGCACAGACATGACAAGCTTTAACGTAGTCTTTGACGTCTGAGCGGAGTTTAGGCCACCAGTAGTGACGACTGATGAGTAGGAAGGATCGGAGGAATCCAGAATGCCCTGCCACCTTGGAATCATGTCCCCAACGAAGGATCTTAGCTCTTGGCTCAGTGGGGACAAAGGTCTTACCAGGCGGAATTTTTGACTTCAGGGTGGTAGAGTGGGCAACAATGCATGAGGTGGGAATGATCGGCTCAGGTTCAGGGGCGGACTCCTCGTCCAAAGTGTCAAATGACCTAGAGAGCGCATCAGCCCGACCGTTGCAGGAACCAGGTTTGTAGGTAATCGTGAAATTAAAACGGGCAAAGAAGAGACTCCACCTGGCCTGTCTAGGATTCAGACGTTTAGCATTCTGTAGATACTGTAAATTCCTGTGATCAGTAAAGATCTTTATGGAGTGAGGGGAACCCTCCAAGAGATGACGCCACTCCTCTAACGCCAATTTAATTGCGAGAAGTTCCCGATCACCGATGGCATAATTCCTCTCTGCCTGAGAATTTTTTTTGGAGAAGAACGCACATGGTTGGCGTCTCTTCTCAAAGATTTGAAGAAGCACAGCTCCCACCCCCATTGAGGAAGCGTCCACTTCAATAAAAAATGCATTCCCAGGATTTGGTCTCCTCAAGAGGGGGCCAGAAACAAAGGCCTGTTTCAGGTTGTGAAATGCAGAGACAGCTTCGGGAGGCCAGTCTCTGGCATTCACACCCTTCTTGGTCAAAGCGATAATAGGCGCGGCAATGGAAGAGTAATTCCTTATGAACTGCCTATAATAATTAGTGAAGCCAAGAAAGCGCTGTGTGGCCTTGAGGCTAGCAGGAAGAGGCCAGTTGGTGATAGCCAAGACCTTCCCAGGGTCCATACGAAGACCCGAACATGAGACGAAGCACCCCAAAAACAGGACCTCAGAACATTCAAAGGAACATTTCTCCAGCTTGGCATAGAGATTGTTCTCTCTAAGACGTTGAAGTACAGTGCGGACATGGTTTCCGTGGACGAGCAGATTTTCAGAAAAGATCAGAATGTCATCCAGATAGATGACAACAAACTGGTACAGCAGATCTCTGAAGATTTCATTGACAAAGTTTTGAAACACGGCTGGAGCATTACACAGACCAAAAGGCATCACCAGATATTCGTAATGCCCGTCTCTAGTGTTGAATGCAGTCTTCCATTCGTCACCCTCCCGTATTCGAATGAGATTGTACGCGCCTCTGAGATCCAACTTGGTGAAAATGGAGGCACCCTTCAACCTATCGAATAGCTCAGATATTAAGGGTAAGGGGTATCGATTTTTAATAGCAACCGCATTTAAACCCCGATAATCGATGCAGGGTCTTAAGGTACCATCCTTTTTGGCAACAAAAAAGAACCCTGCCCCTGCAGGCGATGAGGATTTCCGGATGAAACCTCTCTCCAGATTCTCTGCGACATACTCCGACATGGCCTGGGTCTCTGGGATGGACAGAGGGTAGGTACGACCCCTGGGTAGAGTTGCTCCGGGGACAAGATCAATAGCACAGTCAAAAGACCTGTGGGGAGGAAGCGCCTCAGCTGATTTCTTACAGAACACATCCCGGTAATCGCTGTATGCAGCAGGAAGATCAGAAGAAACAGAAGTGGCAGCAACCGGAAGACTCTCCTTGGGGGTCACCTTGAGAAGACACGACGAGAAACATGAGGAACCCCAGGCCAGGATCTGCCCAGAGACCCAGTCCACATGTGGAGAGTGGAGCTGTAGCCAAGGGAGGCCCAATACAACTGGGGTAGAGGCCTTGGGTAGAATAAGAAAGGATATCCACTCCTGGTGGAGAATCCCTACCGACATCCTAATGGGTAGCGTCTGGAAGCGAATAGGGCCCTCTGGGAGAACAGTGCCATCAATTGCCGAGACTACCAATGGGGTAGTGAGAGGTGAAAGGGTAAGCTTCATAGAAGAAGCAGTTCTCCAATCCATAAAATTGCCGGCAGCCCCGGAATCCAGGTATGCAAGGGTTGACTGAGGAGAAGTGCCTACATGAAGGAACACCGGCAAGAGCAGGCGAGAAGGTGATGTTTCTGGGTCCAATGCTCCACCTTCCAAATGTATTAGACCCTAGCGTTTCCCGGACGAAGCGAGCAGGAGTCACGAAAATGACCCTTGCCCCCACAATAGAGGCACAAGCCCAGAGTTCTGCGCCTAGCACGTTCTTCGGGGGTTAGTCTGGTCCGGGCCAGCTGCATAGGTTCTTCAGCAGGTAGAGGATGCTCCACGGAATGAAGGGAGGGGAGCTCAGACTAGCTAGGACCCAGAGAGTGCTGGCGTTTTTTTTCTAAGGACCTCTCTTGAAAACGAATGTCGATCTGGTTGCATAATGAAATTACATCGTCCAGACCGACGGGAATGGCTCTTCCCGCTAATTTGTCTTTCACTCGGTCAGAGAGGCCATATAAAAAGGTAGCGACCAGGGCCTCATTATTCCAGCTCAATTCAGCTGTGTGGATACGAAACTGAAGAGCATATTGCCCAACTGAACTAGATTCTTGGCGAAGACGTAAGACAGCACTAGCCGCTGAAGAAGCCCGAGCCGGCTTTTCGAAGATGTTACGAAAGAGCTTCAAGAAATCGGACAGACTGGAAACCACCGGATCGTTCCTCTCCCACAGGGGGGCAGCCCAGGCCAAAGCTTCACCGGAGAGGAGGGAAATGATATAGGCTACCTTAGCCCGGTCAGACAGGAAGCTTTGAGGCTGAAGCTCAAAATGAATTGTGCATTGGCTGAGAAACCCCCTGCAGGCCTTGGAGTCCCCAGAGAAATGGAACGGAGCTGGCAATCTTAGTGAGTGTGAGGCTGCGACTGGTGCGATAGGTACAGCCGCTGGTTGTACTTGGGGTTGCGGATTCGGGGTTCCCAAGGAGACCTGAAGCTGCTCGAATCGAGAAGCCAGATCCTGGAGGAATCGCATCACCTGAGTCTGATTTGATTCCTGGGTCTCAAGTCTGCGAACTATGCCCTGCAATGGATCATCCGCGGGAAGCGGGATGTCAGCTGGGTTCATGGCTGATCAAACTGTCAGGGTCACCTGTGGCCAGGTGACAGATGCACACCGTAGGGGGACAGGAGTCCACCGCGAGGTAGTGAACCCTATGGCTGGCTTCTGCGGATAGGGAACTGGGTGGTTGTGGAAAGCGGGACCAGAGGAGCACAACCGGGATCCAAACGGAAGCTAGAGCCAAGATTCCCCAGGGCGCGGAGTCTAAGACCCAGCTGGTCTTCTCCAGGGCCTCTAGTGGTGAGGATGTTAGCTGCAGGCTGGGACCAGGTCGCGGCCCCTGGAGTTTCCTAGCTCACGCCCCGTAGGATAAGGGGAAAAGAGGGGAAGCAGAAGCACACGATAAGAGAGAACCGAATAGCAAGCTGAAGGTCAGGGGCCACAAGCAGACAAGGATAACGAAGAACGAGCCGAAGGTCAAGGGTCACGAGCAGACAGGGATAGTCAGGGACAAGCCAATAACGTAACAGAGAGACAGACGTAGCACACGGCAGGCAGGAACCCAAACACACAATGCCTAACAAACACGTTGATCAGCAAAGCAGGCTTGCAGTGCACAGGTTAATATAGTGTTCAGTGATAGGGCCTGGGGTGGAGTCAGGCTGGGAGGAGATTATAAAGGAAGCCAGGTGAAGGAGGTCTGGTCTCTAGATGAACACATGAGGAGGAAGGTAAGATGGCAGACAGACATTAATGCATATCCATGAGACCGAGTACATAGATACCAAACACGACAAGCTTTAAAATTTCGCCCAAACGCACATTGGCGACAAACTACATACATTTTTAAAAGCCTTTAAAAGCCTTTACAGGTTACGCCGTTAGATTTACAGAGGAGGTCTACTGCTAAAATTACTGCCCTCGATCTGACCTTTGCGGTGATACCTCACATGCATGGTGCAATTGCTGTTTACATATGACGCCAGACCGACGCTTGCGTTCGCCGTTGGGCAAGAGCAGGGCAGGACAGGGGTGCTTTTTTTTTTTTATTTTTTTATTATTAATTTTGCTTTTTTATTTTATTTTTAAACTGTTGCTTCCATATTTTTTTTTTATCATTTTTATTGTTATCTCAGGGAATGTAAATATCCCCTATGATAGCAATAGGTAATGACAGGTACTCTTTTTTGAAAAAACTGGGGTCTATTGGACCCTAGATCTTTCCTCTGCCCTCAAAGCATCTGACCACACCAAGATCGGTGTGATAAAATGCTTTCCCAATTTCCCAATGGCGCTTTTTATATCCGGGGGGGACATTCCCTCCCACTGCTTGTAAAATCAGTCCAGAGGCTAATTAGCCACTAGGATTGCTTTTACATGAAAGCCGGCCGCTGGCTGAAAAGAATGATACCAAGATGATACCTAAACCCACAGGCATCATTCTGGTATAAACATTCAAAGTCCAGCAACATACCAGTACGTTGCTGGTCCTTGTTGGACAAGTATTGTAATCTTTTTTTTCATGCAGCCTGTTGGCTGAACGAAAAAAAAAGATTGATCGGTGGGTATGCCCACCATTAGAATACCGCCCTTCATCCACCCACTTCTAATGATGGGCATACATGCACCATTTATATATGCCGAAGCATGGGGGCATCTTCCCGCAAAAGTTATGCCGCGTACACATGGTCAGACTTTTCCACGGGCAAGCCTCCGTCGGAATTTCGACCGTATGTACGCGGCATTAGGAGCAAAATCGCTCCTCCGCCCCTGCTGCCCCAATGCTTCAGCATATATGCTTTTTTTTTTTAACTGTGGTGGTGAAATCACCTCCTACAGCACTGGAGTCGCAGGGATCAGGCCTGTCTCTGCGAACACTGCAGTTATGTGTGTTGTGTTTTGCAAGTGACAGTGATCGATCGATACTGCACTTGGGTGGCCTGGGCTGGACGGAAGGGCAAAACGCAGGTGCTAGCAGGTATCTGGGCTGATCCCGCTAACACTGCGTTTTTGGGAACCCTAAACTGCTGGGGACGCTAGTATAGATCTGATCAGATCAGATATTGATCTGTTCAGATACTATACCACTAAGGGGGGTGTATGCTTAACGCGTGCGTGTTAGCGCTATTGGCACTAACCTGACGCTGCCTGGGGTGTGACGCAGACCCTCTCTGACGCTAAAACCTAATTGATATCACCCGCTGGGCGATCAGGGGGTTAAACCTTTATTGGGTTATATACGGCGGGTGCCCTGACACTATAAAAAGCAAACTAACTAACCAGCATCACCCGTAACACTTATATGGTGATTACTGGTGAAAGGGTTAACTAGGGGCAATTAGGGGGTTAAAACCTTTATTAGGTAATATATGGGGGTACCTGACGCTATATAAAAACCTGACGGCGAACCTAAAAAAAAATTACTGGCTACCTATCGGCATCACCGACACTAAGACAATGATCATAAAAACGATCACTTAGCGACAGTGGTGATAGGGGGTGAAAGGGTTACCTGGGGGGCGATCAGGGGGTTAATCCTTTATTAGATAATATATGGGGGTACCTGACGCTATAAAAACCTGCAGCGAACCTAAAAAAAATTACTGGCTACCGATCTGCATCACCGACGCTAAGACAGCGATCAGAAAAATGATCGCTTAGCGACAGTGGTGATAGGGGGTGAAAGGGTTACCTGGGGGGCGATCAAGGGGGTTAAACCTTTATTAGGTAATATATCGGGGTACCTGACGCTATAAAAACCTGCGGCGAACCTAAAAAAAATTACTGGCTACCGATCTGCATCACTGACGCTAAGACAGCGATCAGAAAAATTATCGCTTAGTGACAGTGGTGATAGGGGGTGAAAGGGTTACCTGGGGGGCGATCAAGGGGGTTAAACCTTTATTAGGTAATATATGGGGGTACCCGACGCTATAAAAACCTGCGGCAAACCTAAAAAAAATGACTGGCTACCGATCAGCATCACCGACGCTAAGACATCGATCAGAAAAATGATCGCTTAGCGACGGTAGTGCTAGGGGGTGAAAGGGTTACCTGGGGGTGATCAAGGGGGTTAAACCTTTATTAGGTAATATATGGGGGTACCCGACGCTATAAAAACCTGCGGCGAACCTAAAAAAAATTACTGGCTACCGATCAGCATCGCCGACGCTAAGACATCGATCAGAAAAATTATCGCTTAGTGACAGTGGTGATAGGGGTTGAAGGGTTACCTGGGGGGCGATCAAGGGGGTTAAACCTTTATTAGGTAATAAATGGGGGTACCCGACGCTATAAAAACCTGCGGCGAACCTAAAAAAAATTACTGGCTACCGATCAGCATCACCGACGCTAAGACATCGATCAGAAAAATGATCGCTTAGCGATGGCGGTGCTAGGGGGTGAAAGGGTTATCTGGGGGGTGATCAGGGGGTTAAACCTTTATTAGGGGGGGGGGTTAGGGGGCTACACTGGACCTAAAACTAAATGTACTGACACTTTTACAGTCACAAATGTCACTGATTGCAGTGATCACTAAATAAATGGTCACTGCAATCAGTGACACTGTGACTGGGGGCTGGGGGCTGATCTGGGGGGTGATCTGGGGTGTCTGGGGGGGCCTGGCGGGGCGATTTATGTGCCTATGTGTCCTGGTGTCAGTGTGCTGTTTTGTGCACTAACCTGCATCTTCTCCTGTACGGCGCTCGGTATATGTGAGCGCCGCAGGAGAGATGACATCACTTCCTCCTGCCTGTGTAAACAGTACACAGGCAGGGGAAGCTCTCTCATTCACCGGGAGCGATCGAGAAGGGGGGCCGGAATCGAACGGCCGTCCCCTCATGCCGGATCGCTCCCGAAGGTAAAACGACCACCCACTGTAAAGAAGGGGGGTCCGATCGGACCCCCCAACTATACAAAGGCAATCACGTATATGTAAGTGATTCTGCCTGTCGGTGCCATTCTGCCGACGTATATTTACAGTGGGCGGTCGTTAAGTGGTTAACAAAAATAGTGCCAAAAAAGTTCAATATTGCAATGATTGCTGTTCAGGAAAGTCCAAATGGGTATCAAATCAATGGTTAATTCCAAAATTCTAGATGTTCCAAAGTTATGGATGTAATCAAATGGTTCAAATGATGAACGGATTGAAGTATTGAACCTGCGGTGAATCCTACACCTGTCTCCCAATGCTCTGACCTCATAGACATAGGTCACTGGCATATAGTGTATTCACTGGCATGGACTGTGATCTTATATCTCCTCTATATCTTCTCCACTCTTAAATGATACTATGATTGTATCTTCTATCAGTCACGCTCTCTATAGAAAAGACAAGCGGGTGGAAAGGGAGGGGGGGGGGGAAAGAGGGAGACCAAGCTCCGATCGATGCAACAGGGGAGGGACAGGAAATGAAGCCTCCAATAGTGTAGTATTAAAATACAAAATAAGGCTTTATTGATAAAAGTGAACTCTTACATCAATTATGAAAACAGTCAGCATATGAGGATAATCGGCATGTGTACCGCTATCTTACTGTTATCCTGCTGTCTTCCGATCTGTCCTTATGATGCCGCTATTCTCCCTACGGCGTTACGTCACGCACCTCGTGACTTCTTCAGGGGATGTTTTAAAAAATGAATTAAAGAGAAATAGCAGCTGACACAATATTGTTGGGTACAATAAGCAAGAATAAGGGGTACAGGTGTAGCGCTTAAAAAGTGGCAATGTGGTATAGAAAGTTCATAAGAATCACTCCAAGGTCATGAAGAAGAACACAAATAGGATCCAAAAATAGTCCAAAACAGGAAAACCATGATCGGAGAAGATGAGAAAGCCGTCACCAAGCACCCAAAAAAACTGACCCTTACCGTCAGTGCATGGGTAATACACATAAAAAATATTTCTGAGGAAATGGTGCAGATCCTCCAAATCATCAAATGGTTCCTCCTAAGCAAAACAATCGCCTACTGATCCTCCTTCCACAGACCACCGTATATAAGTGAAACTTATTCACAACAGGGGTTCAGCCAGGAAAACTCCAGTAATAAACCGATGATAACATGTGTGGAAAATTAAAGAAGGCATCTTATTGTGCAGACATCCCAGCAAAAGGCAGTATTTATTTAAAAAGTGGTACACAAACACTCACAAGTAATAATGATAAACAAGCATGAAAATAAGGAAAGCGCCTAGCGCTTCCTACCAACAAGATGACGCTCATTCCTCTGTCCAAGCAACAGCACGTCAACCGTCCTTAATTGACGGCTTTCTCATCTTCTCCACTCATGGTTTTGGACTATTTTTGGATCCTATTTGTTTTCTACTTCATGACCTTGGAGTGATTCTTATGAACTTTCTATACCACATTACCACTTTTTAAGCGTTACACCACTACCTACATACAAAATGCATGCCAAGCCCAGGAGCCAGGTGCTTAAATAGACTCTGACCCAAGATGGCCGACATAGTCACATGGGGAGGCAGCATCCAATCCGTTAGCTTCCCCATTGATCCAGGAAACCACAGTGGAACCATGTTCCTCTTGACTTCCTCTCCCACTGCAATGCCGCAGTGGTTGAGCGCCACCAGCAGTGGAGATAGTAGACTGCTCCTGTCTACAAGCATACTAAAAGTGATCAACACTGGGGTTGAATTACTCTGCAGTTAACCTTTTATACATTAAAACAGTAGCTGCCACCATGTGTTTTAACATAAACATGCACCAGTCACAGTATCTGTTATAGCAGTTCTGAACTTTAAGAATTAAGAAAATGCAACACCCATTGTCACATCAGACAGGGATGAAAGAGAGTTTAGTCAATGGTAAATGTAATGATAAATCACATTGCGCCCAAAAGAACCTCCTGCTCCTTTTTGGATAACAGGCTTCACATGATACAGACTGATGCGTGATTTATTAAAATGAACGGCACCCAAACATGCATGGTGTGTTTTGCCACTATTGCAGTGTGATTGAAAATTGCTGCAATTCTGCCTGTAATCCCAAATCACCATCTGTGAAAGAAAAGCAGTGCAAGAAAATATTTACGTATAAAAATATCAGGGTATACAAAAGGCAACAGAAAAAATAAATGGGAATTAAATGTGAAAAAGTACTTAAAATTCTCCTGGTCTATGATTCTCACAAAGTCCAATCTGCCTTCTAATCTGATGTATTAAAATCATTGGCTCTCAAGAATGACCCTTAACAATCCAGCATGGTTTCAATAGAAATTAGAGTGCTCCTACCTGTTATTTGCAGCAGCTTTTTGTGGACACTCCAAAAGGAGCCCACCCCACCTAATCAAGCTAAGCTGTAAATTTAGAAGTACTGAAGTGTGAAATTTTTCGGCCCCTTCCCTTACAGTCTGATTAGTAAATGCATCAATAATTTTTTCGGTCCATTAACTGACGTATTGCCGTATAGAACAAAATTATTAGATAGCGACTAAACGTGATATAAATTCGATGCACACATCAACTTGATATAATGTGACTAATTCACCTGTTGTACATTATGGCATAGGCATGTATGGTGTCAAATGAATTGCTTGTTATTAGTGTAGCGCTATCATGCCAGGATTACTAATTTAGAGTTTAATAGATGGGTTGTATGGAAAAGGCATGTTAAGGTTAAGTAGAGCAAGACTTAAATGTATATCCCTTCTAAATTGTTTTATAACAGTCAATTACAGCTTGTGCCAGAGGGTTTATGACTTAGCAATTTTATGATGGACCTACTTATTGTTGTTTTTTTCTGACAGCTATCAGTGCTCTTACTTGGATTAAATTACAGTATATCCTGCTAATAGATTTGATTGATCTCTAGTTAGGCACTTATGATATGCTCATCAACTGGCTGTGCAGAACTGGTCACAAGGTTTGTATTCCTATGTTTGTAGTTGTGTTTTTTTTTTTTTTATGGAATGTTATGATGTTCTGCTTGGCTTAGATATTGACTTGGGAATATTGGAAAAATAATGGCAACCCTGTGTTCAGTATGACTCCCCATCTCTTTACACAGTTTGGGGTCCCTTGGGCCTTATTATTGTCACAACAGATTCCCTTTAAGTTTTAATAATATTGTCTTTTAGTCATGTTGAAATAAAGAATGCCATACAGGGATGGGTGTTGGAACCAAGACCTGAAGACACACGCCTTTCTCTTTATTGCATTTAGCATTTGTTACATCTTTCTCTGGTGGAATCTGTAATACCGCAGCTCTTCTAAACTTTACCTATTTGTTTATGCACAATTATTTTATTTTACTGACAAGTTATACTTATATAGTCCATGCATTACTCAAAATGCAGATAGTGACATGCAAGATTTTAAAATTTTCTCACAAGTGGAAAGTGATGTCAGGGCGATTCCTGGGTACTTGAGGAATTACACGCTAGCTCTGTCACATATCCAGCTGTACCAGGTATTCTTCTTCTCTTCCAGTGGATAAATGACAACATAGTGAAAGGAAGGTAAGTATGTGTTTGTAGGCAGATGCAGTCTGGATCCCCACTACAGGTGGCGCTCGACCAAAGTGGCAATGCAGAAGGGGAAGGAAGTTATGAGGAACTTGGTTCCCATATGACTTCCTGAAATCACCGGCAGACAGCTGTCTGATTGGACTCTGGCACCCCATTTGACTTTGAAAGGCCATCTTGGGTCGGGCTATTTAAGCCTCCGGTTCCCGGGTTTAACATGCTTTTTGTAAGTGGCTAGTGTAGGGTCAGGAATGGATCCCCGTCTGGCAGGGACAGTGGTTAGAGATAGGGAAAGGTTTCAGAGGAGGTGGGACAGTGCAGGGACTACTATATACAGCAGAATGATGTAGCGCAACTTACAAAAAATAACCACAATATAATAAAACTGCAAACAATTCTGCAAAAAATGTGTACAAAAAAAATCTATATACAGTTGTGCTCATAAGTTTACATACCCTAGCAGAATTTATGATTTTTTTGGCCATTTTTCTGAGAATATGAATAACACAAAAACATTTCTTTAACTCATGGTTAGTGTTTGGGCAAAGCCATTTATTATCAATCAACTGTGTTTACTCTTTTTAAATCATAAAGGCAAAAGAAACTACCCAAATGACCCTGATCAAAGGTTTACATACCCTGGTGATTTTGGCCTGATAACATGCACACAAGTTGACACAAAGGGGTTTGAATGGCTAGTAAAGGTAACCATCCTCACCTGAGATCTGTTTGCTTGTAATTAGTGTGTGTGTATAAAAGGTCAATGCGTTTCTGGACTTCTGACAGACCCTTGCATCTTTCATCCAGTGCTGCACTGACGTTTCTGGATTCCGAGTCATGGGGAAAGCAAAAGAATTGTCAAAGGATCTGCGTGAAAAGGTAGTTTAACTGTATAAAACAGGAAAGGGATATAAAAAGATATCAAGGAATTGAGAATGCCAATCAGCAGTGTTCAAACTCTAATCAAGAAATGGGAAATGAGAGGTTCTGTTGAAACCAAACCACGGTCAGGTAGACCAACTAAATTTCAGCCACAACTGCCAGGAAAATAGTTTGGGATGTAAAGAAAAACCCACAAATAACTTCAGGTGAAGTACAGGACTCTCTGAAAACATGTTGTGTGGCTGTTTCAAGATGCACAATAAGGAGTCACTTTTGAGGAAGATGGGCTGCATGGTCGAGTTGCCAGAAGAAAGCCATTACTATGCAAATGCCACAAAGAATCCCGCTTACAATACGCCAAACAGCACAGAGACAAGCCTCAAACCTTCTGGCAAAAAGTCATTTGAAATGATAAGACCAAAATTTAGCTTTTTCAACAAGGCCTATGATGAAAGGTATGGAGGTGGATCGCTGATGTTTTGGGGATATGTGAGCTATAAAAGGTACAGGAAATTTGGTCAAAATTGTTGGCAAGATGAATGCAGTATGTTATCAAAAAATACTGGAAGAACATTTGCATTCATCAGCAAGGAAGCTCCGCATGCGATGTATTTGGACATTCCAACATGACAATGATCCAAAACACAAGGCCAAGTCGACCTCTCATTGGCTACATCAGAATAAAGTGAAGGTTCTGGAGTGGCCATCTCAGTCTCCTGACCTCAATATCATTGAGCCACTCAGGGGAGATCTCAGAGGTACAGTTCATGCAAGACAGCCCAAGAATTTAGAGGAACTGGAGGCTTTTTGCCAAGAGGAATGGGCAGCTTTACCATCTAAAAAGATAAAGAGCCTCATCCACAAATACCACAAAAGACTTCAAGCCGTCATTGATGTTAAAGGGGGCAATACACGGTATTAAGATCTGGAGTATGTAAACTTTTGATCAGGGTCATTTGTGTAGTTTCTGTTGCCATTATGATTTAAAAAGAGTAAACACAGTTGATTGATAAATAGCTTCAGACAAACACTAACCATGAGTGAAAGAAAAGTTTTTGTGTTATCATTCATATTCTCTGAAAAATGGGCAAAAAATCATAAATTCTGCCAGGGTATGTAAACCTATGAGCACAACTGTATATATAATACAATGTATATCCAAAAACATCAAAGAAGGAAACTATAAAGTGCAAACAATTTTGCAAAAATATATGTATGTACAAAAAAATAGTCCAATGTATATCCAAAAATATCAAAGGAAAAGAAAACAACATCCAATTTGAATCCACTCCAATCACCAATGTGACATGTACTGCAAAGTGTGAATCCTCCACCTTTGTCGATTAGTCGCTCACCTGTCTCCTCACTGCCATGACCCCTGCATTACCAGTAGGTCTCACCACATGTTTTTCCCTCTCTGGGAATGAAGACAAACTGCTGCTGCTTCAAATGCCTCTTACTCAGATGGATTGATGGATTATTAGTAGGGCTGTGGAAATTAACTATTAATTCCTTGATTAATCGATTAATTGTTTTGATCGATCAAAATTCTTTTGATCAATCAAAATTATTTTGATCAGTACTCACCTCTCCGCCGGCTTCTGGGTCTTCAGGGAGATCCGGTGACGTCACGGACACCAGCGGGGCTTGCCGTGTCCATCTGAAGGGCTCCTTTGCTGTGCCTTCATATCTGCATGCCGGCGGGACCTTACTATCTGCCACATGCAAGGGCTGTTACACTTCCCTCTATCACTTCCCTCTATCAACCTGGAATTCTACAGCCATCCACTGGGAGTTGTGATAGTTCCCTTAACGGGACATCTACATGCCGACGGACTGATGTTAACCCCTCCTCATCTGGATTCAGCTGTGGTATCGTTGTACACATTTTTATACCAGTATCATACTTAGCTACATGTTTTTATTACTGCTTTTGCTACCATTTGGTATTACTCACACCATTTATACAGTTTATGTAGCTACATCGATTTTATCTCCAGTGCAATATTTATTTTGTTACCTACTTGGAGACTATAAAAGTTTTAATGCTATTCCCATCGAACGCTGCCCTTGTCTGTTTTTTGTATTCTGCTATCCATTTTTTCAGTGGTTGGTAGCTGCACTGGGAATCGGCCTGCAAGGAGATCAGCTAAAAGTAGTTGGATCTATGTGCGTTATAATTAATTGAAATTAGTCGATTAATCGATTTAAAAAAAAAATCGATTAATCGAACACGAAAATTTTAATCAGTTACAGCCCTAATTATTAGATTTCCAATCCCCACAACATACATGCAGGAAGAAAAAGCACACAGATCTAGTACTCTCCATTTAAAACTTCACATTTATTTAGAAAAAGATATAGTATTGCACTTACAAAGATGGCACTATAGGCAGTTCTAACTATGAATCGCATGTCTGTCATATACAATCACAAGATCCTTAGATGCAGAGATGATCGCGGGATGACACCATATATGCAGAAACCTTGTCCTATACGTACATTACGTCCAAACCTCTGGACTTCCTCAGTAGGGGAGGAGTCATGTCTACTACCCGCCTTAATATAGTCACCCATTAACAAGCTCTTCCACCTAATTAGTCTGCCATAGGCAGGAAGGGTGTGAGAGTAACAGCTTTTGCATTATGCTTGAACAGGACTTCCGCTCATTGTCACTTCATAAAACTCACAAGGGAAACCTTGAACGAAGTGATCAAATATAAAAATTTCAATATTATACTAGGACTACATACCACGACCATCTCCAGCAACCATAATAACTCCTAAATATTTTATTTGCCACATGAAATTATCCAAAGTAACAATTACAAATAATGAGTAAAAAATATATATACTAAAATATACAAGGACAGGTCGGAATATAAAATACCATAGGGGAAGGTCGACCATCAAAAATGAAACAATTTAAATCAAATTCTATATCAAGTCCTCTGGGGAATAAAACCTGTGTTTCAAATATCCAATATGATTTTCTCCTACTTAATTGCCTAATGTAATTATCTCCTCTCCAATGTTTGTGAACATGCTCAATTACCCAGAATTTTTGAAAATTGGGATTATTTTTATGAACCATTTTAAAATGTTTGGATACATTATGGCTGATGTCACCTCTCTTAATATTATTGACATGTTCTGACAGGTTAGGTGGACCAAAAGGTACCAGCAAGCACACTACCTAGAATATTACAAAGTCAAAGGCCTCGTACACACGACCGATTTTCTCGTCGTAAAAAACACGTCGTTTTTTTCGACGAGATTCTTGTTAAGCTTGTCGATTTTCTCGTCAAGCTTTCTATGCGTACACACTGTCATTTTCCAATTTCCTCGTGGTTCTCTGCGCTCACGTCCAGCACGTACGACGGCACTATAAAGGGGAAGATCTTTTTTCTTGGCGCCACCCCTTGGGCTGCTTTTGCTGATCTCGTGTTACCGCGTGTGAAGTAAAAGTTTGGGAAGAGACGATTCGCGCTTTTCAGTCTTCGTACTTTTCAGATCGTTTTCTGCCGTTCAGTTTGTGCTTGTGGGTTCGTATCTTGACTTTCAGGGCGTCTAGGCAGGTCGTATCTGTTTTACAGTGCGTTCTTGCCTGTTCGTTTCTGAATTTCATTTCGTTATTCATAGGCCTTGCTGTTCTAAAGTGCGTTCTGTTCTGTACGTTCTGATTAGACGACCGTTTCCTAGCCATGTCGCCTGGACGTTCTCGTCGTCGAGTTCGTGCTGTGCGTGCGCTTGGTGTTGGTCTGCTTGTTTTGGACCAAGACCAGTCCATGAATGGTGTGAGGAGGAGTTCATGGACCAAGAATTGGTTGCTCCAGCGGGACCAATTCTGCCACATGCCTCTGCTGCGGGAGATCGTCGAGAATAATCCTGAGGACTACAGGAATTTTCTGAGGATGTCTGACCCCGTTTTTCAGGAACTGTTGGCTTTGGTGTCCCCCTATATTACCAGGAAGGACACCGTTATGCAGGAAGCCATCAGTGCTGAGCAGAGGCTCATCGCCACGTTGCGTTACCTGGCGACAGGGAGAAGTCTTCAGGACTTGAAGTTCACCACAGGCATCTCCCCCCAGGCTCTGGGCCTCATAATCCCAGACACCTGTTCTGCTATTATACAAGTCCTGCAGGAGGACTATATTAGGGTAAGTTTTCTCCCTTAACATCACATTTTATGTATTACATGTATGCTAATGTATTGTATTTCTTTCATCCTTCCCTAATTACCATGATTGTAATATGCTGAGAATGTCCCCTTTGTCCCCATGCATGTTGGAAGCTTTAGATTGCCCCTTTTTTATCCTCCCTAAATATTTCCCCTCAAAAACTTTTCCAGCAGGGGCGCCTGTTGCTCCAAATGTTGGGGGGTTCCAACCCCAATTTCGGAAATAAACTTCCTCCTTTTTTGCTCTGTTGCCTAATAAACGCCCCCAGTTGTCCCCTCCAATGCAGCCATTTAGTCCCCTCTAATGCAGCCAGTTTCCCCCCAGCCCTGCACTTACCTTCTTGTGGTCAGCGCCATCCTTCTTCTGTCCTTGATGTCTTCTCCTTCCCTTCATGTTGCATCAGCCAATCATGTTACCATTAAACAGACTTGGTGAACATGATTGCCAGAGCAGCCTGTCAGTGTTTACACAAGGAATGCCCCCTCCTTGCGTCCCCGATTTTTCTTTGAGGAAGCCAATTACATCCCTCAGGTTGTAATTTGCAAGACTTTTTTAATACCTGTTTCTGCTCTGCAATTTTAACCCCCTAAATGACGCAATTATTCATATGTCGGTCGCTTTACAAGAGGCCATCCACCTGAATAGTGTGCGGCATAGACAATACATAGGTTCATGCAACGCATGAACCTATGTATTGTTCTGAGTGATGGGCACAGGAGAGAGGGGACAGTGCTCCAGCGCCCACTCTGGACGCACCGCCACTGCAATGCTATCCTGTGGCCAAACACATCTCCCCCCCCCCAAAATAATTTAGTAATGGCCCATCAGAGGGGGTGATGAATATGATAAATGAGCCTTCCATTATACTTTTTTTACACACCTTAATAAACGTATAATTAGATTGATGTTGGTCTCTAATTTTTTGGTCTAGAATTTGCTTGTAATGTATGCCTTTGTTTTTCTAATATTATTTCATCTTGTTTCACTCCACAGCTTCCTTCCACGCCACAGGAATGGCAGACTGTGGCATCGGAGTTTGCCACGCGGTGGGACTTCCCCAACTGCGGTGGTGCCATAGACGGGAAGCACGTCCGCATCGTGCCGCCACCCCGTTCTGGATCCTACTACTACAATTACAAGGGGTTTCATAGCATTGTGCTGATGGCGGTGGTGTCAGCACGGTATGAATTCCTCTATGTTGATGTAGGGAAGAATGGCCGGATGTCCGATGGGGGATCCTTCATCCAGACGGAGTTTGCCCTCCGTCTCCAGAGTGACGACCTTGCATTGCCACCGGATGCAGGGAATATTGAAGGACTCCCCTTTGTTTTCTTGGCTGATGAAGCCTTCGGACTCGGACGGCATCTTATGAGGCCATTTCCACAGAGGACCCTGACCCCAGAGAAGAGTGTGTTCAATTACCGGCTGGCCAGGGCCCGAAGAGTCGTTGAAAATGCCTTCGGCATAATGGCCAGCCGGTTCCGCCTTTTTATGACTTCCATCCACTTGGCGGACTACAAAATAAACTATGTAGTGTTATGCTGCTGTGTGCTACACAATTTTCTTTGCCGCAAATCTAATTCATATATGGCCTCAGTTTTGCCAGAGGCTGTACTTTCCCCTGCAAATCCCCTTCCGGGCCTGGAATCTGCCCGTCTTGGCTTGCCCCCCCAAAATGCCCGTGTGGTTCGGGACAAATACATGGAGTATTTCACGGGTAGGGGGGCAATTCCTATGCCAGCCTATGTCTAAGTATCCCAATAAAAATCTTGTTTAAACCTTTAATTATTTGTTCTTTCCTGTCTCCTAGTTTGTCTTTGTGCATTTGTAGTGGCAAGTGTATTTTACTTTAGTAAATAACAACAAATTTCACTATGTTACCTTACAAAAGAACCAAATAAGCTTAGAGAGTATTATAAAAAGAAGCTACACGTTGTTTGTGGTCAAATTTTTTACTCTCTGCACATTTTTTTTTGTTTTACTTTGGGGTTGGCCTGGCCACAACCCGGCAAATGTTGGCTTATGAAAATACAAAAATACCACTTGCATTTCTAAAATGACAACATTGGATACCTCTGAGCAATCTGAGACATTCAGTTACACAAACTATGTCTCTATGTGCCCGTCCTAATATGGGGTCCTGCCACCCCTTGCCCAGCCAAAAATTCAATATGCACACATTTTTACTTTTTTGCAAATAGGAAGTTTACAATCCTGATCCCTATTGTCAACATGTGCTATCTGCCATCAGGGGTGATCAATGGACGTGTTTTGGGGGTGCATCCCCTTCCTCAGTTCACCGACTTTTGATACGAGGAAGGGGTTGCACCCACAAAAGACGTACATGGATATCCCCTGATGGCAGATAGCACATGTTCACACACTGTGTGCATATTCAATTTTTGGCTGCTTTGTTACTCAAAAAATTAGTAAAAATATAAAAACAAACATGTAAAAACAAATGTGTTTGGATGGCTTATTGAATTCTCCCCAAAACATCGAGAATGTCTTTAAATGTTTGTTCCATCACATGGATTCTTTGTTTAATTAGGTCCAGTTCCGTGCTACATTCCATCACTTGCTGGATGAGGCGGAGGGCACTGTCAGCAGAGAACGGTGTGCTATCCTTCACAACATTTCCATCCCCTAAAAACCATAAAAAAAATTAATAAAACTCTGCAGGCCTACCTCGCTTACCTTAAGCTGTGGTGTCAGATACTGACCTGTTGTGGTGACCAGATCCACAACGTCATCCACCTCTCCTTCCTGCACTTCTCCTTCCTCCACCTCAACTTCCTGCACATCTTTCGGTTGTGGATCTTTGGGAGTTTGGGGTTGCTTGGAAGTTGTGGGGTGCATGTGCTCCCTGGAGTGTCCTCCTCCCAGTCTTCTCTCCCCTATGAGAATAAAACCAAAGGTCTATGTATCACACTGTTAAAATCTCATTTTTAAACTTAAAACAGGCTAAATTGTTTGGAAGTGGGGTACAAGTGTGTGTTTGTGCGGAATTTAAAGAAAAATGCATTATTTATGACCCCAAATATGTTTAGTATTCACATTTGGATGTAATTTTTTGGACATGGAGGCACCACAAATAAACTCTGATGCACCTGTGTGGGACACCCAAAAAAGGCGGGTCTGGTGGCCCACACTATAGTGCTCCAAAGTACAGATGTGGAAGCAGCTGCTGAGTGTCCTCTCCTTTACACTGATTAAAGTTTGCATTTCATTCTCCTTACAAACACATCATCTAGACTTAAAAATTATCCACAATACTTGATCAAAAATGGCAGATGTCTAATTACTTTTGGGGGTCTAAAATAAGCCAAAACCGCGGATAGTGGCCGAACGAAGTGTCGGTAACGTAACGAACGATTACTGTGCCCAACCTAGTTCAAAATATTACATTTTGGAAGGGAGTCCAATATGATAAAAAAAAAAAAATGTCAGTTTCTAAAAAGATTAATAGCAGAAAGCTCGTCATTTTACTTACTTTTAGCGAGCATCCTCTTTATGCTCCTCAACTGGTCTGGCTCCCTCAGTTTGAGGTCTGACCACCTCTTTCTGAGCTGCTCATTTGAGCGTTTCACCCCGAACTTCGCCCTCAGACTCTTCACAACTTTAGTGAGGATTTTGGCCTTCCTTCTATTTGGTTTGCTATACGGCCCATGCTTGGCATCATAATCAGCCTTGACCAAGATGTCCACCATCTCCGCCATCTCCGCCAAAGACATATTCGATGCCTTGAATCTCCTCCTTGATCGTGACGTGTCCTCGGTCTCCGGGCTTGTCTCCTCGCTAGTTGCGGAATTATCAGACACCTGCTGTAACTCCGCCATATCTGTCTGCGCGCCGAAAGAGAAGGGGCGGGGAAAAGATGTTAGTTAGAACGTCATGGGCGGGCGACGTGTGCGGAGCGACGTGTTCGAATTTGGACGCATGCGTGGTGTGTATATAGCAAACACACATGTGACTATAGTACGTTCGGTGTGCGGAGAGAGGAGTTCAAGTGACGGACGTGCGAACGAAGGTATGTGATTTTGTGAGACTTGTAAAAATTGTTGGCCTATACTGTCTTGAGATTGGTGGAGGATATATATGGTGACTAGGATGTGAAGGAGGTTAGACTGTTTGCCTCACATTATTTAAATATAATTTATTTTACTTGCAGATACAATATGAATGTCTTTATTAGCGACAAAGAGTTCCTGGCGGAATTTATTGACCGGGTAAGGGAGCTGCCGGCTCTGTGGGAGACCAAAAACCCCATCCATAAAAAAAAAGGGGTGAGAAAAGCAGCGCTGGAGAAGCTGCTCCCATTTGTGCATACCAAGGTGCCCACAGCCACAGCAAAACAAGTGGACACTAAAATTGGGAGCTTGAGAGGTACCTACAGGACTGAACGCTCTAAGGTGCTGGCTTCTCAGAGGTCAGGAGCAGCAGCAGATGATGTTTATGTCCCGGTTTTGTGGTACTACAGCAGGATGTCCTTCCTGGATGACCACATTGAGCCAAGGCCATCACTCTCCACTCTTCCCCCCAGACTTCCCTGCAGCCAACCTGAGCCTTCTCTGGAGCAAGAGGAGGCAGCCATCCTGGATGATCCTGATTTGTCCATCTGGAGCCAGGTATAGTATTAACTGAAAATGTAGTGGGATAAAATTAATGTTTCCCAAATATGTCAGGATGAGAAACATACATTATTTTGTATTCCACAAGTGAAATCATGATCTGTAGACATTCTTCTGCACTTAATTGTGTGGTAAATAGTCAAGCTGATGTAGTGGTAAATTTAAAGCAAGGATTTATGCATTTACATTCTAATTGCTTCCATCAGGATTACAAAGTTTGATGCAAAGATTAAACCAACATATTAAACTATGTTTCTTTTTCATACACAGGATGAAATCAGCCAGGAGGAGGGTCTGGAAACTGTCAGGCAGGAGGAGGAAGGGCCCAGTGGCAGCCAGGAGGTGGCAGGGCCCAGTACCAGCCAGGAGGTGGCAGGGCCCAGTGGCAGCCAGGAGGTGGCAGGGCCCAGTGGCAGCCAGGAGGTGGCAGGGCCCAGTGGCAGCCAGGAGGTGGTAGGGCCCAGTGGCAGACAGGAGGTGGCAGGGCAAAGGAGAAGCACCAGATCCCAGGTGCCTCCCCTCAGGCTTCACAAAAGAGGCAGGAGGGACAGGACCACCAGTGAGGCAGCAATGGCCCTTATTAAAGAGGCCCATGCCACCCTCAAGGAGCCCACATCCCCTGAAGAGGCCATTGCCGGCCTAGTGGAGGCTAAGTTCAAGGTGATGAGCATGGAGCAACGCCTCCTATGCGAACCCCTGCTCATCACCTTGCTCAACAAGGGGGTGATGGAGCAAATTACCCCCAATACCGCCATATGTGAGGTGGCCCAACTGACCCAACCTCAACCTCCACCTCCACCTTCCTCTTCTGCCCCACCCCCTTCTGCTACACCTCCACCTTCTGCCCCACCCCCTTCTGCTACACCTCCACCTTCTGCCCCACCCCCTTCTGCTACACCTCCACCTTCTGCCCCACCCCCTTCTGCTACACCTCCACCTTCTGCCCCACCCCCTTCTGCTACACCTCCACCTTCTGCCCCACCCTCTTCTGCTACACCTCCACCTTCTGCCCCACCCCCTTCTGCTACACCTCCACCTCCTCCTCCTGACAGGAGTACCCCTCCAGTGGGCCAGCCTCCAGCTAAACGAAGAAGGAAGGCTGCAGGAAAGGCTGCAGGAAAGGCTTCAGGAAAGGCTTCAGGAAAGGCTGCAGGGAAGGTTGCCAGGAAGAAGAGGAAGTGATGGCCTTGCTTCATTGTGGTCGCACTGGTCGGACAGAAGGCAGCCTGTTGTAGTACCACACACTTGGGACATATATCTCACCTGCTGCTGTTCCTGACCTCTGGGAGGCCAGCATCAGATTGTGTTCTGAAATGTGGGCCTTCTCAAGCTCCCAATTTTAGTGTCCACACAGGGTTGCTGTGTGCTCTGGGGTCCCTGGGATGCACAAATGGCAGCAGCTTCTCCAGCGCTGCCTTCTCTTTATTTAATTTATAAACATGAATAAATGTGTTTTTTGTTTAAGTTCATACTTGACTATGTGTATTTTTAAATAAAAAAAAACAAGCTTTGGAGTAAGCAGATACATTTGACTGACAATAAAAGGCACAGATATCACCCCCCCAAAAGAATAACTAAATCTGATTAGCTCAAAAACATGGTGTGAAATTTTAAAATTATAGATTAGAAAATTAAATGGGAGATCGCTATCAAAACATTGAGAAATTATAATTAACATCATTTTGAAAAATCGAACCATTTAAATTATTCCTAAAAACTTGCACGATATAATACACATAAATCTTATAAAGAGCAGCATGAAAAAGGTTAAAAATAAGGCAGAACTCTGCGTGAATATCAGCAGCAAAAGAAGGTCTCTCGTTTTGATTAATGTAACATTCTAACGAAGAATTCAATGCAGAACATTTAAACGATGAAATATTTATTAGCGTGACGAATGTGCTCTCTCCATTATGAAGGCTTGTTTTACCAGAAGATGCGCTCCCGTCTCATAGTTGCTTGTGAGCATGCGCGCTTTTGGAAGAGTCGTAAAAGCATACACACGAACCATTTTCTCGTCACAAAACAGGCCGACGAGAAACACGACGAGGAAATCTGGAATCCTGACGAGAAAATAGAGAGCAGGTTCTCTATTTTCTCGTCGAGATTCTCGTCAAGTTTCTCGTCGTAAAACCATACACACGAACGTTTTTCTAGACAAAAAAACTCTCGCGGCACTTTTCTTGACTGTTTACGACGAGAAAATCGGTCGTGTGTACGAGGCCAAACACTGTGCTAAAAAGCAGCAGTTAATACACAGTGATCTAAATCATTGATTTACATGTGTCTGTACACTGTGTTGAAATCAAGTATTTCTAATTCTTAAGGAAGTGATTACCGGTATATGTAATTACCTTTGGTTTCTTTACAAAATCGATGTCGCACTTCATATCCTGTGGATGAAAAAAGTATAGCATTCAGTACACAAAATTTTAGAATATTTGTTCTATATACACACACAATAGCATATTTGTGAGGGTGGTTTATATTGCAATATTTTTATTGAAATAAATACAAAAACAGGAGAGGAGAAAAATAAAAATAAAAACAAGAGGAGAGAAAAAAAAAAAAGAAAAACGAACAATAGCCAGGTTACATTCGGCCAAACATTTAAACGTTTTAACAATATATTATGATAAGGTTTCCTGCCTCATTAGTAAAGTTCTATCACGGTACATCGATAACCAAGGTATACAAAAGGTATATCACCAAGAATAGAAAGAAAGAGAGAACAAGGGAGAGAGGAAAGGAGCATAGAAGAGAAAGAGAGAAGAGAGAAGGAAAGGGAGAGAGAGAGAGAGAGAGAGGGTCACCTGGATTTCCTCATCAAGTAGAGATATACTCGATCCATGGATCCCAGATCTTGTTGAACATTTCCGCTTTATTGTGAAGAGTGTAAGTGAGCTTATCATTAATCATAATCCAGTTGAGTTTATCCTTAACTTGTTCTAGGGGTGTTCTTGAGCATTTCCAGTTCCTTGCAATTGTTATTCTCGCTGCCAACAAGATATAGGTTATGAGGCGTATTGATTTTTTGGGGATCCCGTCGGGTAGTCTATGAAAAAGTGCGCTCTCTGGGGACCGACGGATATTGATACATGCCACTGAATTAATCAGATTAAAGACCCTTATCCAAAACCTGATTACCAGCGGACATTGCCACCAAATATGGTGCATGGTGCCGATCTGTCCACAGTGTCGAAAACAATGAGGCGAGGAGGAAGGATGCATTTTAGCTATTCTCGTGGGGACTAAGTACCAGTGTAACAGCGTTTTGTAGTTGGCTTCAATAAGGGTAGTGTTAATAGAGATTTTTGAGAGTTGGTAGGCAATATCTTGCCAGTCTGACAGTTCAAGGGAGAGGTTCAAGTCCCTCTCCCATTGGGTCATATAGGTGAGTTTAGTATCTGGTGCAGTTATAGAAGAGTATATGGTAGAGAGCCGACCCCTCTGTGTGCCTCTGTTTTGGCAAGTTAGTTCAAATGCGGTAAGTGTCATGGGGCCCCCCACTTGTTTAATTTTGGAATTAATGAATGAGGAAATTTGGTTATATCGGAATACCTCAATAGGAGGTATTGAGAAGTTGTCTTTGAAGTATGTTATCTTATGCACTTGGTTTCCATTAAGGAAGTCCCCAATTCTCATTAATCCCTTATTGAGCCACCATTGGAATTGTTGTGGAGCAAGGCCAGGAGAAAACTCCGGATTGCAAAAGATGGGTGCTAGAGGTGTGTGGGGCGACATAAGAGACGCTCGGTGTCTTGTTCTATCCCATACCGCTAGAGAATGTGATAAGGTAGGACATAGAATAGATGGGCGTTTACGATTAGGAAGCCACATCAAGGCTCCTATTGACAGTGGGTGGCACGCAAGTGCTTCTATGTAAACCCAAAGAGGGACCGAACCCCAGCCGTCGTGTAAGTTAGTTGGGCTATCTGAGCCGAGTGATAGTAAGCCTGTAGATTGGGAAGACCAAGTCCTCCCATGGGCCTAGGTGTATAAAGTGTTTTTTTTTGTATCCGTGACTTCTTATTACCCCATATGAAGCGTAAAACTTCAGTTTGTATATGTTGCATGTCTCCCCTCGGGATTGCTATTGGTAGTGTCCGGAAATAATATAGGAGTCTGGGCAAAAAAGTCATTTTTATCGAATTGATTCTGCCAAACCAAGAGAGAGAGTATTCCGCCCAGGAGCGAAGATCTTCCTTGAGTTTTTTAAATAAAGGTGGATAATTTGCTTTATATAACGTGCCTATCGAAGGGGTCAAATGGACTCCCAAGTATGGGAGGGAGTGGGAAGCCCACTTGAAGCTGTGTGTTTTGGAGGAGCTGCACCTCCGTGGGAGGTAATGAGATATTAAGTGCCAGGGTTTTTTGTGAGTTAAGGGTCAAACCCGAAATTAGCGAGAAACGATCTAGCAAGGACAAGAGTTCTGGGAGTGAGGTTTGGGGTTTGGTGATGTACATAAGGACATCGTCAGCAAATAGTGAACATTTGTGTTCTTGTTGACCACAATAGACACCGTGGATGTTGGGATGGGAGCGGAGAGCCATTGCAAGGGGTTCTATTGCTAGAGCAAATAGTAGGGGAGAGAGTGGGCATCCCTGTCTAGTACCTCGCTGGACTGGGAATATGGATGATTTATGTCCTCTGATAGAAATTTGAGCTATCGGGGAGCTATAAAGTGTTTTTATCAGTGAGATAAACGTAGAGCCGAATCCCATAGTCTCAAGAGTAGAGTTGAGCGGGTAGCTGGATATTCGGGTCCGGCGGGTTCGGCCGAACTTCGGAAAAAAGTTCGGATTCGGGACCGAACTTTAGCCCGAACCCGGACCCCATTGAAGTCAATGGGGACCCGGACTTCTGACGACTAAAAAGGCTCTAAAAAAGTAATGGAAAGGGCTAGAGGGCTGCAAATGGCAGCAAAATGTTGTTAAGAACATGGCAAGTGCTCTGCAAACAAATGTGGATAGGAAATAACTTAAAAGAACATAAAAAAAATAAAAAAAAATAAAAATATGCTGGAGGCCCCCTTTTCAGCAGAAGAGGTACAGGAAGTCATTAAGAACCTCAGAAACTCAACGGCACGATGCCACACATATGGTGGGAATGCCCCAGAATACGCCCTTTATGGAATAAATTATTTAATTTAATGGATAAGCTAGTGGGAAAATAAAATACTTTGAAATAAAAATGTAGCGGGGTGCTAAATTTAAGGAAAGTGTTTGAGTGGTAAATAGGCTCAAATACCCTAATTCTGTAGGATTCATGGACCATTTTGTCCTCGGGGGACAGTATTGGTGTGCAGTTCCCTGCGGCCTACAGGTGGCGCCTTTTGTGTCCCCTCTTGGCAGTAGTACAGCGGGGCGGGGAACCTGCTGTGCATGCCGGGAGAGCATATAAAAGGGGCAGACCTTTGGCCTGGGGGCTGATGTCCAGTGGGGTCCGCGCCCAGGTGCCTTCGGCCTGGGTGCATGTGTTCCTGTTCCATCTCGGGCACCTTTAGCCCGGGGTGAGGTACTATCCTGGAGTTCTTGCTGCCCTGGGTATGGAGGCCTAGGGGCGGGAGTAAAGCCTGGAGTCCAGAGCCGCCTCGTGTAGGGGACCCTGTTCCAGGGAAGGGAGGATCATTCTGATGGACCGATGCGGGAGTCACGGTGAAGGAATGGTCTGTTGACTCCCTGGAGAGATGTCTTCCCCTTGATATGGGCTAGGTTCGTAGAAGGAGAAGCTCAAGGTCACCTTGACTGTATCAGAGGCCTTATTCAACCGGCCCGTGGCAGGGGCCTTATACACCCTGGTCTGTGGCTGAGACCAAAGTTCTCCAGGCCCGTGGCAGGGGCCTTGTACACCCGGTCTGTGGCAGAGACCAACCTCAATGTCTGTGGCAGAGACCGTGCGCCAAAAACTGTTTGAGAAACCTAAGCAGTGAAGTGAATGTGCTACGTTTGTGCCTGGACCTCCTCCACACCTTAAGCTGTCCTGTTTCTTTGCTCTAACCTTTTCTATCTGAGTACAGTTTATTTTGCCATGAGAGAATAAGAGTTGGAGTTTCAGCTGGTGTGGACATTGACTTTACTGGCAATTAAAGGACTTGCCTCTACCTACAGTAGAGGTGAGAATCATCCTCTGGAGGAGTTTTGACTCCGGCTGTGGACACGGCCCGTCAAGTACACCGCTCAACCTCTTTATATAGGAGGATACGGGCTGGTAGTGCGGTGTGCCTTTCTCCCTCCTGCGAAGAGCCAACAACATAAAGGCAGGTAAGGGGGAAAGGATCTGTGCGCTACAAAAAAATAAAATAAAATTTTTAATCTTGGCCTAGCAGGACGAGGTCCATATGGAGTAGGAGGTTGAGGTGGCGGTGGATGTGGCTGTGTAGGTGGAAGCGGCGGTGGAGGAGGACGAGGTAGCCAACACTGGTTCAAAAATACAACAATGGCTGGGTAAGGCCGGTGATGTGTCGAATTCTGTCCCCTGTCGAATAGTGTCCGCCCTGTACTGCGCTTGCTGAGTATGTAGGACAAGGGGATTTCAAAAATCTCCCAAGACTAACGGCGCCTGCGTGTTGAGTTCAGGTGAAGGCCACACCATCCGTGGTTCAAGCCGAGCCAAGCAAGGCCGCGATCGAAGCGAGCCCGTGAGGGGCCCTGTTACTATGTTACTATGTGCTACCGTATGTCCTCTTGGATGGTGGGGCTTGAACCTGCACTCACAGCGCAGGCGCCATTCATCTTCGGTGAATCTCCTTGTCCTCTGTACTGCGCAAGCGCTGCGCCTGCGCAGTACGGGCCGGGCACAATCCGATGGCCGGACAGTTTTTGTCACAACACCGGTATACATGTCTATTCTGCACAAGGTACGGACAAGTCCTGTGGGATCCATGCCTGGTTCATTTTAATGAACGTGAGCTTGTCCACATTGGCTCTGGACAGGCGGCTGCGCTTGTCTGTGATAACGCCCCCTGCCGTGCTAAATACACGTTCAGATAATACACTGGCTGCAGGGCAGGCCAGCACCTCCAAGGCATAAACGGCAAGATCAGGCCATGTGCCCAATTTGGAGACCCAGAAGTTAAAGGGGGCAGACCCGTCATCCAGTACGTGTAGGCCTGTGGACACATACTGCTCAACCATGTTGGTGAAATGCTGCCTCCTGCTAAGACGTTCCATCTCAGCTGGTGGTGCTGGTTGTTGTGGCGTGCTGACAAAGCTTTTCCACATTTCGGCCATGCTAACCCTGCCTTCTGAGGTGCTGCCGGTGCCCCGGCTGCGTTGGCGACCTCTTCCTCCTCCTCCGCCTTCGCCTTGTGCTTCCACCGTACGCCCGCTGTCAGGTGGGAATGCCACCAGCAGCGCGTCTACCAGCGTGCGCTTGTACTCGCGCATCTTACGATCCCGCTCCAGTGAGGGAATTAAGGACGGTACGTTGTCCTTGTAACGGGGATCCAGCAGGCTGGCCACCCAGTAATCAGCACCAGTTAAAATGTGGGCAACTCGGCTGTCGTTGCGGAAACACTGCAGCATGTAATCGCTCATGTGTGCCAGGCTGCCCAGAGGCAAAGAAAAGCTGTCCTCTGTGGGAGGTGTATCGTCTGTGTCCTCTGTATCCCCCCAGCCACGCACCAGTAATGGCCACGAGCTGGTCTGAGTGCCACCCTGCTGTGAACATGGCTCCTCCTCCTCCTCCTCCTCCTCCATCTCCTCCTCCACCTCGTCATACTCCAGAACTGTGCCCTTTCTGCCGGACAATTGTGTACCTGGCGTTTGTTGGTGCAGGAACCCACCCTCGTAGCCACTTGTGAAAGACTGCCCTGAAAGCCTTTGAAATGATCCCGCTTCCTCCTCCTCCTCCTCATCCTCCTGTGCCACATCCTCTTCCATCATCGCACGAAGCGTTTTTTCAAGGAGGCATAGAACTGGGATAGTAACGCTGAGAACGGCGTCATTGGCACTGGCCATGTTGGTGGAGTACTCGAAACAGCGCAACAAGGCACACAGGTCTCGCATGGAGGCCCAGTTATTGGTGGTGAAGTGGTGCTGTTCCGCAGAGCGACTCACGCGTGATTGCTGCAGCTGAAACTCCACTATTGCCTGCTGCTGCTCGCACAGTCTGGCAAGCATGTGCAAGGTGGAGTTCCACCTTGTGGGCACGTCACATATGAGGCGGTGAGCGGGAAGGCCGAAGTTACGCTGCAGCGCTGACAGGCGAGCAGCAGCAGGGTGAGAACGCCGAAAGTGCGCACACACAGCCCGCACTTTCTGCAGCAGCTCTGGCATATTGGGGTAATTTTTAAGGAACCTCTGGACCACCAAGTTCAGCACATGCGCCAGGCAAGGGATGTGCGTCAAACCGGCTAGACCCAGAGCTGCTACGAGATTTCGCCCATTATCGCACACCACCAGGCCGGGCTTGAGGCTCACTGACAGCAACCACTCATCGGTCTGTTGTTCCATGTCCCTCCACAACTCCTGCGCGGTGTGGGGATTTTCCCCCAAACAGGAAAGTTTTAAAACTGCCTGCTGTCGTTTACCCCTGGCTGTGCTGAAGTTGGTGGTGAAGGTGTTACGCTGAATGGATGAGGAGGCGGTAGAGGATGAGGAAGCGGAGAAGGAGGAGTTAGCAACAGGAGGCAAACTGAAGCGCCCTGCAATCCTCGGTGGTGGAAGGACATGCGCCAAACCGCTATCTGCCTCAGGCCCAGCCGCCACTGCATTTACCCAGTGTGCTGTTAGGGAGATATAACGTCCCTGACCGTGCTTACTGGTCCACGCATCCGTAGTTAGGTGGACCTTGCCACAGATGGCGTTGCGCAGTGCACACCTGATTTTGTCCCCCACCTGGTTGTGCAGGGAAGGGATGGCTCGCCTGGAAAAGTAGTGGCGGCTGGGCACGACGTACTGCGGGACAGCCAATGCCATCAGGCTTTTAAAACTCTGCGTCTCCACCAGACGGAATGACAGCATTTCAAAGGCCAGGAATTTTGAAATGCTGGCATTCAGGGCCAGGGATCGCGGGTGGCTAGGGGGGTACTTCCTCTTCCGCTCCAATGTTTGGGAGATAGAGAGCTGAACGCTTCCATGGGACATTGTGGAGATGGTTGGTGACCCAGGTGGTAGTGTTGCTGGCAGATCCTCTGTTTGCGGGGTGACAGGTGCCACTGTCACTACAGAGGTGGATGAAGAGGCCGAGACTGCAGCAGAAGAGGAAGCAGGAGGAGCCAGAGACCTTTCTTGGTTTTTGAGGTGTCTACTCCACTGCAGCTCATGCTTTGCACTTAGATGCCTGGTCATGCAGCTTGTGCTCAGGTTGAGAACGTTTATGCCTCGCTTCAGGCTCTGATTGCACAGCGTGCAAACCACTTGTGTCTTGTCATCAACACACTGTGTGAAGAACTGCCACGCTAGGGAAGTCCTTGGACCTGGCTTTGGTGTGCTCGGTCCCTTGCTGCGTTGGTCAGTAGCAGATGTACTGTCTAGGGGACGAATGCTCCGTTTTTGCACCCTGCTCCCTCTTCTGCTGTGC